>JANFAH010000002.1:0-4800000 GCA_024663395.1 Pisolithus tinctorius
TAACCCTAACTAACCCTAACTAACCTAACCCTAACCTAACCCTAACCTAACCTAACCCTAACCTACCTAACCCTAACCTAACCCTAACCCTAACCCTAACCTAACCCTAACCTAACCCTAACCTAACCCCTAACCTAACCCTAAGGTTTCTACCATGGTCATAATTGCATGGGAGCTAACTCACCACAGAAATTCATTCCATTTCTGGACTGCCATGTGAACATTGGGGGCCCAAGGGTCCTGTCAAGTACAGGTTTACCCTCAGGTGACCAGGCTTCGAGACCAGGTGACAGGGGCTAAGTCCAGGTGGCCAAAGTCAAGGCCAGGAGACAGGGGCCAAGTCCAGTTGGACTGGAGTTGAGGCCAGAGGTTAGGGGCTAAGTCCGGAGGACTGGACTTAAGGCCAGGAGTGTGGGAATAAGACCAGTAGCATGGGCAACTGACTGGTGTTGGAGTGTGCACAGGGGGAAGCTGGTCTGGGGTTGGATCTACCTCCCTTGGTCTCAGCTTATGTGCTGTACCCTTATGCAAGCCAGGGAGAGGTCTGGAACAGGGGTTGGGGACAGTCTAAGGCTTGGCCTTAGCTATAGAGTAGGCTTGGAGTGTAGTATGGGAGTTGAGGGTAATACTTAGTTGATATTCTGACTGGGGTGCTATGAAGTATGTACAGGGGTTAAATACGTGAGGTCAGTCCAGGGTAATGAACATGAAGCCAGACTTGTGAATAAGCTATTAGTGAGATGATTAGCAAGATGAGGATAGCCACAGTGGCTATGCAGAGGCTAATAGCCAAAGTCCAGGTGACTGGCATAACTGGGGTTGGACACAGGATTTGTACAGTAAGCAGAGTTAGACAAAAGGACGAGACTAAATACAGCACAAACAAAGGAAAACAGACCAGAGTTATGTCTGGGTGACCTGGACATGGACCTGGGAGGACCAGCAGGGTGGAGCAGTGCAAGGCCAGAAGGCCAGAATGGACTGGAGATAGGGGTAAAAGACTGGACTTGAGTTATTCAGGCCAGAGTTGGGTTATCTAGGACTGGGGTTGTGTTCTCTGGGCCAGAGTTAGGTTTTCCAGGCCAGACTAGGACCTGACTTGACTGGAGTTAGGGGCTAGGGGTCTGGACTGGACCAGGATTGAGTCTGAGAGTCATGGATATGACAGGTCCAATACTGAGAATACTTCATAAGTGGCCAATGCGGAACTGCAAGAACTCAACAGAGAAGTCTATTGTATGGACCATCAGCAAGAATACATCATATGCATCAAATGCACAACTGCAAGAACTTGACAAAAAATCTTATCATAGTGTCTGACAGCAAGAATACATCTTAGGCATCTGACAGACAACTGTGAGAACTTGACAGGAAAGTCTAAAGTACTAGAACCTGTGAAAGCCCCATAATCTCCTGGCAAGTAAGACACAAGCATGGCAATAGCCAGCAAGGTTAGCGCCGACGCAGGTGGCACTTCCCAAGTTATAATACAAGTTATAATATAATAGTAATATCTAATGTACCTGCACCTGAATGTATTACCTTTTTGGGGTTGCACACACACCTGCGTGTCACCGGGCGTCCTGGACGCCCACATCGGCCCATAATGCCCAGCGAAATAAACTTGTATTGCTGCATTACTGCACTTGTATACGGCGTTTCCTTCGTTATGATAGTAATATTTAATGTGTTCGCATGTGAATGTATTTCCTTTTTGGGGTCGCGCATACACCTGCGTGCGCCCGGGCGTCCTGGACGCCCTCGGCGGGCCCGATGCACCGATACTACATGTTACAGGATTTCCTTCATTGTAATAGTAATATTTAATGTGCGCGCACGTGAATGTATTTCCTTTTTGGGGTGTGCATACACCTGCGTGCATCCGGGCGTCCTGGACGCCCTCGTCGGTCCTGATGCAACGATACTACATGAGTTACAGGATTTCCTTCGTTGTAATAGTAAATATTTAATGTGCTCACACGTGAATGTATTTCCTTTTTTGGGTCGCACATACACCTGCGTGCGTCTGGGCGTCCTGGACGCCCTCGTCGGCCCATAATGCCCAGTGCAATGATGCTACATGAAATAAACTTGTATTTCTCTATTACTGCGCTTGTATACTGCATTTCCTCCAATATAATAGTAATATCCTGCCATTACGCATGCACTCAGTCTACCTCATGTGATACTTATACCCTATCTATCAAGATGACATGACCCGGTGAAAAGCCTGTGCCGATGGTCGGAGAAATAAGCCCAGAATCTACAGTTCAGACCGAGTCATCAGATGGAGACTAAATTAATATTCAGACTGAAGAGCTGACCGGATATGCCGAAGACCGGAATTGCCAGTTGGCGCACACTCGGTGTGGGTCAACAGACCCCGGCATTCAAGGTCCCGAATAACAGGTGAATACCGAGTCGGTGCTTGGCCAGGTATATGACGTGATCCCCTGTTAGGAGTCAAAGCGCACGAGACCTACCCTAAGGTACATGAGGCTCGGCGACTGATGTAAGCATGAACATGTAACCGAAAGTTTAAAAGTGGATGAGGGTTGGCTGTCGTCTCTTCAACCCATACCACTCCACCGTCATGTCGACCTCCCGCAACACCGACAACACTGCCAAACCGGTTGATCATTCTCCTCACCCCAGCGATGTCGATGAGGAAGAGACACTTGCAGTACAACGGGCGATGGAAGAAATCCATGCGGAATTCGAAACCAAGCGACGGGAGCGACGAGAGAGAGAGAAAGCCGAGGCCGAGCGTTTGGAAAGGAAGAAGGCTGAGGCCGAGCGCCGAGAGAGGGAAAAAGCGGAGGCCGAGCGACTGAAAAGGGAGAAGGCCGAGGCCAAACGCCGAGAGAGAGAGGTTGAAGCGCGAGAAGGCAGAGCTGACAAAGGGAAGGGCCGAGAGGTCAGTACTAGCACAATGGTGTGTCGGCAGTGCGAAAGGGCTCGAGCGTCCTGCACTTTCAACAAGGCGCAGAAGAGTAAGCGCAACAAAAGGAACTGCGACCGGTGTACGGAGCACAAGGTGAAGTGCGAGTTGCCTGAGGGGGTTGGTGCCAACGTCGAGGAGGAGGAGGAGCCACCGGTGAGAGTCGAGATCAAGTCGAAGAAAAAACGGGCACTGGTGGACCTGACTTCACCGAGGGGCGGGGAGAAGAAGAAATTGACGAAGCCGGAGGCAGAGCCATCGCCCACGCCGGAAGCCGGTCCTTCAGGGACCACCGCGAGGACAACCGCACCCGTCGACCCAATGATTGTGGTCGTGGTGCGAGGGTTTGAGGCACTTGCAGAGGCCATCGACCGACAGACCGACGAGGTGAGGAGGGGCCGAGAGACTCAGCGCCGCTTCATGCAGTGCTTGGAGGATCTGCTCGGTGAGTGCGAGTACACGCGCCCTCTGTGCGCGCCGAGCACCGAGTCGTCGTCGGGGCTCAACACTGATGCTGCTGATGAGGAGCTAGAGGGTTTGGCATCGGATCGGGAGCCGGCGGCCTCGGTGATGAAGTGCCCCGACTTCAGGCAGCGCAGTTCAGCCTCTGCAGATGGTGAGGATATACACATGAGCGATAGGGACATTGTATAAGTGCCGAATGCCTGGCGCCTAGCGCCGAACTTTCCTATGTACAGAATGTAACGCTATCATACATGTGTGCATAAAAATGTTTTTGGTCTTTGGAAAGATATGAAAGCATGGAAGAGAGTGAGATTTAAACTAGCAAGGGGCACAGGTTTACCAGCATAGTTGACTTGTGGTTCTGCATCAGACCCCTCGGCTTCCCTTTGACTTTCAATTCGGGTTGATTTGTTGTGCCCCGGTACTCGGTGTTCGGCCTTTTGACACTCGGTGCTTGTGTACAAAATTCTCAAGTTTACTGAGTTTGCCGGGTAGGCAGACCGAAGGCACTGTCTAGTGTGATGGGCCCGGCACATGTTGTCAGTTATATCAGCATCGGTCTACCTTTCAGTTGAGTCAGAGTCAGTAAGAAATGCGTGAACGTGTGCATTGCAATATGTGGGATTGTTGAGTTGGTGACATGGTCAGAGGACTGAAGACCGAGTATGCCGAAGACCGGAACAGCTAGTTGGTCAACAGACCCCGGTGTTCGGGCTCCAGAATAAACAAATGCCGAGTCGGTGTTTGGTGAGGTATATGACATGTAACCCTTCAGGGGTAAGTGCATGAGACCTGCCCTAAGGTACACGAGGCATCAACAGGACACGTGTAGCCGAAACTTTAAAAATGGGAGGTCGGCCTGTTGCCTCTTCAACCCACACCACCGTCATGTCAACTTCCCACAACCCCGAGAACACTGCGAAACCGGATGACCACTCTCACCTCAGCAACGTCGATGAGGAAGAGAGGCTCGCGATGCAAAAGGCGATCGAGGGCATTCGCCAACGATTTGAGGCCAGGCGTCGGGAGCGCGAAGAGCAGGAGCGCCGAGAGAGAGAAAAAGCCGAGGCTGAGCGCTTGGAGAGGGAGAAAGCCGAGGCCGAGAGACTGGAAAGGGAGAGGGCCGAGGCCGAGCGACTGGAAAGGGAGAGGGCCGAGGTGGAACGCCAAGAGAGGGAGGAGCGTGAGCGCCGAGAGAGCGAGGTTCGAGTGGGAGCAGGCAGAAGTGACAAAGGGAAGGGCCGAGAGGTTAGTGCCCAGGTAGCTGACGCCACGGTGTGTCGGCAGTGCGAGAGGGCCGAAGTGCCCTGTACTTTCAAGAAGGCGCAAAAGAGTAAGCGCAACAAAAGGACCTGCGACCGGTGTACGGAACAGAAGGTGAGGTGTGAGTTGCCAGAGGGGGCTAGTGCCGAGGTCGAGGAGCAGGTGAAGCGTCCCGTGGTCGAGATCAAGACGAAGAAAAAACGGGCGGCGGGGGATGAGACTTCACCAAGAGGTGGAGAGAAGAAAAAGGTGATGAAGACCACAGCAGAGCCGTCGCCCACACCGCAAGCCGGTCCTTCGGTGACTGCCTCGACGACGATCACACCTATCGACCCAATAACCGCGGCCGTAGCACGAGGGTTCGAGGCACTCGCAGCAGCGATCAACCGCCAGACCGAGGAGATGAGGAGGGGCCGAGAGACTCAGCACCGCGTCACGCAGCGCTTGGAGGAGCTGCTCGGTGAGTGCCAGTATGCACCTCCTCCACGCATGCCGAGTCCCGAGTCATCGGAGGAGTTCGACTGCGATGCGGCTGACCTGGAGCTGGAGAACTTGGCATCGGATCGGGAGGCAGGGGGCATCGAGCTGGCGGCCTCGGCGAAGAAGCACCCTGACTTCAAGCGGCGCAGGTCAGGCTCTGAAGGTGGTGAGGGCACGGATTTGCATATGAGCGACGAGCACACCGTATGAGCGCCGAATGCCTACTGAACTTTCGTATGTACAGCGAATGTAAATCTATCGTACATATGAATGTGTTTTTATCCTTTGGAAAGACATGAAAGATGGCAAGAAAGTGAGATCTAAACTGGCAAAGGACCCAGGTTTACCGGAGTAGCTGACTTGCGGCTTTTGCAGTTGAGCCCCTTGGCTTCCCCTTGATTTCAAGTCGGCCTGTGCAAGAGTCTATTATACAAGTTAGATTGAGGATTGATCCGATGTGCGCCGGTACTCGGCATTTGGTCTTTTTGACACTCGGTGCTCGGCATTTGGCCTTTTTGACACTCGGTGCTTGCATGGACTTTTAACACTATAAGAACTATTGTCCTGGTCTTGCACAGGGTAAGGCACAATATTCTCAAGTTCACTGAGTTTGCCGGGTAGGCAGACCGAAGGCACTATCTTAGTGTGATGGGCTGGCACATGTTGTAAGTCATATCAGCATCGGTCTACCTTTCAGTTGAGTCGGAGTTGGTAAGAAATGTGTGTACATGCATTGCAATATGTGGGATTGTTGAGTTGGTGACAAGGTCAGAGGACCGAAGACCGACGACCGACGACCGAGTGCTATGATGCTTAGTCTGGCTTCAGACTGGAGTCTACATACAGAAGTCACTACATTATATGCCGAGGACGGACAACCCGAAGGCCGAGGTTACCAGTAGGTGACTAAGTAGTGGTTCAGAAGCGTACCGAAGGTTAAGTGAAGTCAAAAGGTCGAGGGCCGATGACAGACATAGCCTCAGCACAAGCACAGGAAACTAACCAGATAAGAGAACAATGGGAAACTTGACTACAATCGGGATTTGGTATATGACTGTCCAGGACCCGGGCTGACGAGTTTCTGGGATACCCCCTCCGAGGTCCAGAGTTGAGACTTGCCTGAGGTACACGAGGCCTGCAAACCCCTTTTGGTAGAACACCTGTTCATTGGGGTTTTCATTTCATCACAGTATTGCGAGGGGGACCACAAGAATACCAAATGCTGGATGCCGAATGCTGATATGTCATAAAATGAACTGTATCTATGATCATTAGCAAGGTCTTGCAGTAGTTTGCAGAGGCTTCAGTGCCAGCCTAATTTTGCAGCAAAAAAACAGATCAAGTACCGAAGGCCGACCTGAGGACCAGAACAAGGTCTGGGGCTTTGGCAAATGGTCATGGGGTCTCGGGATGACTTGTGGGGCCGTCAAGACCGGTTCTCTCAGTCTACTTACTTCGAGGGGGCCGGAGGGATGAAGGCCAACGGCTTCCAAACCGAGAGCTGAGAACTCGGAATGCCGAAGACCGACTAGTGGGGTTACTGAGGGCTGAGGGGCTTGCTGACTGGTGGAGCCCTTGCTACGAGTATTACTAGAAAGGTTGGCTCGGGTTTTGGGGATAACGAGGAGTACTACAACAAGCAGTACCGACACATATAGTACCGAGAGACACCGAAGGCGGTGTCTGGTGTAGTCAGAATTAGATGCTGTGTAGGGGTGACCAAAGCAGGTGAGGGCACTGCCGTTAAGCAAACCCCAAGTGCCGGTGATCAAAAGGTTAACCATATGCCAGGATGGCAATCAAACATAAAGCGGAAGACTTTACTAGAAAGGGAAGCATACTACCGAGAGAGGACCGGGGTGTTGGACTAGGTTATCGCTGATGCAGTAGAGCGACGCAGTGCAGTATGGGTTGGAGGGCTGTCGGAACAACTCTAGGGTGACACAGGGGTATAGGGGAACTGCTAGGGCGGTTGGAGTAGCTGTAGAGTGGTCGGAGTAGGCTCGGAGTTGTGTCTGAGGGCTGTGGGGTCGGTCTAGGGGGACATAGTGGTGGTTCGGAGTTATGGATATGACAGGGACCTTGGCACAAGGTCTAGTTGTCATGGATATGGGCACCACCCAATAGAGCCGGCCTGCACTAGAACACCGATCCGACAATCAACCGAGTCACCGAATGGATCATCGGCTTACTGGCTGATCCTCTCGCTCATGCGGGAACACTTGACCAACTTAATGTTGATTTAGATATGAGGTTGTTCTTAAACTGTGGAGGTTGTCACGCATATCTGGGATGAACTTGCAGCCATTTCATTTACATTTACATGCCCCAGCACACACTACCTACTGCTCATGGCTCTGACGACGAAAGATCCTCTGCAACTAATGGCCGGCCTACCTCGATCACATCTGCAATTGTGACATGCAAGATGCACATGTCCACCGGGTATTGTTCCCCATCTTCTGTCTCTGCGATATCCACATGGATGGAATAGCGATAAAATAATTGACCGGCATAAGTTACCTCGGTCGGAGTCAACAGCTGCCGAATATATTTGCAACCTTATGCAAGTGAATTATACATTACGAAGAGATGGAAGAAGAGTGACGTACGGACGATGCAGCGGATGTCAATAACGGAATAGTGATCGCTTTCGACGAGCTCGTATTCGCCCATACAGGCGCCCAATCTGATATTATGTGTGAGGTTGATGGCATGTGAGGTGTATGGATGGAAGTAGCATGACTTACCTAGGATGATAGCGTTCGATATCGTCACGGGAATAAAACCACCTCACTCGGACCCAAACCATCTACATTGTGAGATAATAATTGAGATATATCATGGGCGGACGATGTGTGGTTGGATACTTACATTGTGCCGGCCGCAACGCTGCACGTAAAACCTTCTGATGCGTGCATACCAGAAATATGTTACCGTCAGTTCGCCATCACTACCCGTCACTAATCCCGTGGAGGGAAAGATGCTAACGCTGCAAGATCAGTGCGTATGAGATCGGATTGGGGAATATTAACAAGGAGACAACATACGTCTGATTTCTGTGATAACTAACGGTGGTGGGGAGTTGGTTATGATCATCTGTATCATACACGTCTTCAGATGGATTGAGATTAGTATTTGGAGGGAGAGGAAAATTTGAACTCACAGCGCAGGGAGTCATATCTCGGCAATTCATCAACACATGGGGGCTGGCTCATCAATGATAAAGTCATGTTAGCAGAGACGGATATTTCACTGAGAGTGGCAGAGCTGGCGGCCATAGTTGTTGAGGAGATTACCGGTTGAAAGGCTTTAGGCTTTTGTGCATGTTTTGAATACCTGTTTCGGGTGTCCCGGACGCCCACGAGGCTTGGGGATCATCGTGGGAATGAGCCAACTTCAAATAACGTGGTAGACAGCATTACGAGTGGGTTTAGGCAATCGTTGCCATGTATGTGCCGCGGGCGTCCGGGATGCCCTCGGCACAAGTAGTTGATGTGGTGATGGCACGTGACGTAGTTGAAGCGAACCCTAGGGGTGCCATGGGCGTCCGGGACGTCCTCACACAAGCAGGTTAAGCATTAATAGCACGTGATGTAGTTACTATGGATGCCAGCAAGCGCCGAGGGCGTCCGGGACGCCCTTACACAAGCAGGTTAAGCATTAATACCACGTGATGTAGTTACTCTGGATGCCAGCAAGTGCCGTGGGGCATCCAGGACGCCCTCACACGTGACAGTGGACCCGAGGGCGTCCGGGACGCCCCTTACACAAGCAGGTCAAGCATTAATAGCATGTGACGTAGTTGCTACGGATGCCAGCAAGTGCCGTGGGTGTCCGGGACGCCCTCACACGTGACAGTGGATCCGAGGGCGTCCGGGACACCCTTACACAAGCAGGTTAAGCATTAATACCACGTGATGTAGTTACTATGGATGCCAGCAAGTGCCGTGGGGCATCCGGGACGCCCTCACACGTGACAGTGGACCCGAGGGCGTCCGGGACGCCCTTACACAAGCAGGTCAAGCGTTAATAGCACGTGATGTAGTTAATATAGATGCCAGCAAGTGCCGTGGGCGTCTGGGACGCCCTGACACAAGCAGGCCGTGTGTGATGGCACGCGACGGTAGTTACTATGAACCCTAGAGACGCTGTGGGCGTCTGGGACTCCACTGATAGGATGCCTGACTGAGTCGGGGCCACCTACAAGTAACCTCGGTCTTCGGGTTACCGGCCCTCGGTATATAAGTCGTAGTTACTTCTTTACTCAATCCTCAGTCTGAATATTGAACTAGCATCTCCCCCTGAACCTGTAACCAAACCTTTTACCATATGACACCTCTGCTTTCCCCCCACGCGAGTGTCTAGCACATGCACTAGGCTTCGGCACTACATTTTAGGACTGTCCTAAACATTATTGAGCCCTGCATCATGTTGCTCGGCAAGGAACAGAGTCAGATATCAGATGTAAAAATGTACCAAGTACATTTTTATACATTCTTCATATATATATATATATATAGATATTGGATATCAGTTTACTCATCTTCTCCTTCCTCTTCTTCCTCACGTTGGGGTTCCACTGCCCTAGGTGCTGGTCTTAGAGATGGTTGTTGGTGTAGAATTCGCATCTTCCTTGGGTTGATGGCAATCTTCGGACCTTGGACTGGGCCATTTGCAGGCAGATGGTTCCATCTGCTCGAAGTTGTCTTCTTTGTGCACCACATGCGATCACTTTCGGTATATGGAATCCATGCCAGGGTGTTAAACTTGCGACGCAACTCTGACCTAACCAGCTGAAGCTGGTGGCTGGGGAGTCGACGGACAAGGGCGAGATATGTATGGTAGTAGCGGCATTTGCCGAAGTTCTGACCAGCACGTTGTGGAACCTGAGCTGGGAAGAATCGGTTGAAGTGCAATTGCCACACTTCATCACTGGCAATGGAATATTGCACGGCCTCGAACGGGAGTTCCAGTTGCAAATACAAGTCTTCAACTGCCATTTCATCTCGGAGTGATCGCGGAATGTTGGTCCAAGCCCCCTGGGTGTGAGACCGTTTGTTAGGAGATTCTTGCAAGATGTCATAGTACATCTGTTCAAGAATCATCTGAACTTCATGCTTGAGAGCATCAGGCTCATCACCATCCTGGTCAGGGAAATCATCATCCATGTCAAGTTCACGATTCCCCCCACCATGATGCCTGAAGTATTCAACATCACGGCCTTGAGGGCGAGGTGGATCAGGTAGGGATAGACCATCGAGCCGACTGCCCACTGTAGGGAGCGGTCGATCATCTGGTCGGATGTCACGAACATTCAAGGTCTGATGCCCTGAGCGGTTGGAGGTCCGCTGGATATTGGGACGACGTCTGCCAGTTTCAATCTCCCCTGCCCCAAGCATGCGACAGACCTCTTGGACTGTCCCTTGTTCAAAGGCTTGGGCAATTAGATCTGGATTGAAGGTCTTGGCCCATGGGATGCGGTAGCAGAATGTGTTGGAATCCTGCTCGATGTCACACAGAAAATACACCCCAGCCTCATACATGAGGGGTTTTGTGACAGCATCTGGATCATCTGAGTCATCGTCTTCATCCACCAAGATGTGGGCACAGGATTGTTTTGCAAGGCCAAGAGTACGATAATTAGGAGTTCGATGAGCGCCATTGAGGATCCAAATTGCAATGGCACCTAGAGCAAGGCAGTTCTCGGATACACGATGCCTTGCTGGTGTGTGGCGGAAGTTGTTGATGACATTATGAATGGCACCCAGACGGAGCCATTTGAAATACCTGATGATGATGTTAAGGTACAGAAATGGTTATACTGGCATAAGACACTTACCACCAGAGGCGAGCAGGAAGTTGAACCATGGTTTCATTGATGAGCCATCGTGGAAAGTTGGCCAATATGATTTGGGCATTGTTCAAGGGCACCCTGACTTCCAAGCGGGCACAACCACACTGTGGAGTGGGATCCCCGGTGGTGCCATCACCCGTGCAAGTGAAGAGAATTTTTGCCTGACGGTCAAGGTCTTCCAACAAACGATCGAGTCGGGAAACTGAGATCAGTTCAGAGGGTTTTCGAGGACGAAATATCCCATCATGGAGCTGATAAGATACAGCCTTCTCAGTGGTGTAAGCTTGGATATATTTGATGATGTGAGAGTGCCTGCCGGGAGTCCAGCGGAAACCAGCAATGTCCTTAAGATGCATGTGATGGTCCTCATAATACCGGCTGCTGCGTTCAAGTACATCTGCAGCATTTTCGAGATCAGGTATGAGGTGCTCGATGATGTCAACATGGCCATTGTGTCGCCATGTGACAACTTTCTCGGGATTGCCAAACTCCAGACCGACATCGATAAGCCACTGCCTGGGATTGATGGATGGCATATGAAGAACATGAGTTAGATCGTCCAAAGCATTGACCCGCTCATAAGCAGCATTGGCTCCATCTGTGTCATCTGCTGCAACATCCAAGTTATGGACAGTTGCAGCTTTCCAACCACGAAGCTCATGTCCGAAGTATGCATCATTGAAGTAGGGTCGAAGGTCTTTGAGGGTATTGAGATATGAGTTGGCAAACAAGTCAAGAAGGTGGGCTGGCAGGTCCAAACTGCCAAGATGGAATCGTCCTCGTTGGTCGCGACTCGTGTGAAGGGCAGCATTATAACTGGGAGGCCAATGGGTGGCCTGGTTAGGCATGAATTGTCGAATTGTGGGAAGCAAGCATTGGTTGTAAATCAATTCGAGATCGGCTGAAGAAATCTTGGGCGAGTCGAACATGCGATACATACGTGGAAAGAAGACACGAATGATGGAGCGATTTGCAACCTTGCCCAATGCAAGGTTGGGTATTTTGTGCATTGGCACATACACTACTTGATCCTAAGATAAGATGGATGTGTTAGGGTGATGGGATTCAAGGTCTTGGGATTGGTAAGGGCAACTCACCTGTGAATTGATGGCTGGTGCAGTCACATGGTTATTTACTGTCAGAGTATCCCTGAAGGAAGGGGCAGGCCAAACTGTCAAGGGAACCCTATAAGGGAGTGTTTTGGTTGTGCCAATCAGGGAATCATAATCGCGAGTGACAGTGATGTCCTGGATATCTCGTATGCCTTGTAAGACATTGAGGGTGACATTGCGCTGGTCATCCAAGTCCACCCCATCCCGGCCAGCAAGGGCAAACTTGAGAAACTTGAGAGCTTGTTCTCTGTTTTCCTTGGCCCTATCCCAGTACTCCAAACCCTGTCTGACCCACTGGTGCAAAGTCAATTGAACTGGATTGCGTTCACGGTCATCAGGATAGAGACGCATATTGGAGATGTTTGTGAACAGTAAAGGATGCTGATGGTGCAAAGAGGGGAGTCCAAGAGGGAGAAAGCTTGCACCAAAGACATTGATGAGATGATATATAGCTGATTTGATTTCTGGGTTGACATAAGTGAGTTGATGGCCCTGAACTAGAAAATCAGCTGGCATGACAGGATCATCAGCATCATGACAAAATAAGCAAACAAGTCAAATATAATGCACTAAATGGTGCCTGTGAACTAACAAGTGTCAATCTTAAGCATGACAGATGTCATTACATTATGTTATGTTATGTTATGTTATGTTATGTTATGTCATGTTATGTTATATGGTATGAATTGGATATTAGTAATGATGAACCGAGAAGATAGTGATTGGGGTGAGTCTAGTGGAAGAATATACAGGCCCGGGCGTCCAAGATGCCCACACTCATAGCAGGAGCATACACCACTTTATAAATGAGAGAGAGTCAAGCAAAAGCACCAGGCCTGGGGCGTCCGAGACGCCTGCACTCGTAGCAAGAGCATATTGCCTATAAAGGGAAGAGGTCAAGCAAAAGATGCAGGTCCAGGGCGTCCAAGACGCCCGCCCTTGTATGCAGGAGCACCTTGCCTATAAAGGGAAGAAGAGGTCAAGCAACATATACAGGCTGCATCCCCAGATGGCCACAGAGGGAAGAAGGAAGGGCAGTGTACAGTTGGTGTCTGAGATTGCTGCAGACTGTTAAGTGCGTGTCGAGGTCGGGGGTCGAAGGCCGAAGGCTGAGCGCCGATGCGACAGCCCTTGGTCTTAGCTAGTGTGTGCTAGACCCTCTCGCGAGCTGGGTTGAAGTCAGAGGGAGGCCAGGGAGGTCAGGAGCGAAAGCCGAGAGTCGACTCGGGCTTAGGCTCGGAACTTAGGGGGTGAACTAAGTTGATATTCAGACTGGGGGCTAACCACAGGCTACGCAGGGTATATATACCGAAGACCAGCAACCCGAAGGCCGGGGCTACTGGTGAGGGACTAGATAGCGATGCAGAGAAACTAACTAAAAGTTAAGCGAGAAGTCAGAGATCGGAAAGCTGTGACAGACACTCCCTCGGCACACACGAGGGCGGTACAAAGGCTAACTAGAAAAGTATAAAGTGAGAGTACATCTCGGCGTTAGTTCGGTGTTCAGAGGGTAAGACCGAGTTGTGAGTTTCTCGGTATATGACACAGACCATGGATATATCAGCTTTGTAACGAAAGGAGGGAAAGTAGTGGGTGCATCTGGTCCAGTGTCAAGCCTGCATAGCCTAGCACAATGCCATGGCAGTAGAGCAGTTGGTGTACCCGACTCTGACCATTGCCCTGAACCCCCGTGTGTGCCTAGAGTCATTCCAACAACCTGCTGAGCTACACTGTGCCATCTCACTCTACTTCACCACCCGATAACATGGTCTTAATGTCTGAAGTCCCCTGTAGTATGTTTCCCATTCAGTACAGTCATCTGCCTTCTATTTCATTACCATTCTCATTTATGATTAGTCTACTGTGCTTGCTTCAGTTGTCCCTACACAGTTCCGGGATTGCAGTACACCGAATGCCGGCGTGCTAACCCTCCATTCTACATATGTTAGTACTTAAAGATACTCTAGTTTGAATATCCACCAAGACACTCCTCACTATCTCTGAAACCCTTAGGGGGTTAGGTTTCTGCTAGCCAGTGGGCCATACCAAGGGTGGTTCGCCCCTGGGGCCATGGGGCCATGCACGGCGTTCAGCCTGTCAATCAGTCGGTGTTTGGTAGTCCCTGCCCTCAGCATTCCGCAATCATCATGCTCGGCCTCCGGGTCGCCTAAGTAGACTGATCTTGACATGTGCTATTGTCAAGTGACTGATGATGGAAACAATATCACATGACATGCACCTACAGAGGGATGGGCATCCATGATGCCTGGACGATCAGCGACATCACACATCACATTGAAGATGGCAGCCACCAAGTTCATAGTCAATGAGGGCGTCTGCGACGCCCTCATCCATGTGAGGCAATGTGAATATTCTCAACCGTAAAGTACAAAGGACATGTATGTAAATGAGTGTGAATGGTAAACATAGCATGCGTAGATACACAAAGCATGGAAGAGCGAAATTATTTGCGACGGGATGAATACGTCTTTGGATTCGACTTCTTTCTGGAGAACCGGCCCTCACCTCCAGGCACCAAGAGCTCGTCACCAATGGACTTGGTGGCCGATGCCCCATCGCAACTAGGCCCGGCCACCGGTACGACCGGGTCGTCGCGGTTGACTTGCTGTTTGGCCAATGGCTGACGAGCCGAGACCCCAGGAGTGATCATAACCTGTGGAGTTGCAGGTGGGGAGGAGAGTGGAGACGAGCCATCAGCGGGGGCCATATCTGTGGAAGGGTTCTGCAGATTGAGTGCAGCCAATGCGTCGAGTTCGTCCGGGTCAAGCTGCGAATGAGGATCAGCACTCATATCCTGCATGATGGGGTCGGTATCGGGATTCCAAAGGCCTTCGGTGTTAGCAGGGCCGAGACCGGGATTCGGCACAGGATTGGACGTGGCACCTGAAGCATGGGGGAGAGAGGGAGCAGCAGGAATGGGGGGAGTGTGAGCATTGGGAACTGGAGGATCTACAGACTGTGTCATACCTGAAGGTCCCGGGGCAGAGCTCTGCGCCGAGCCATCCCTTTGGGGCTGTTTGCCTTTAGGATCGACCATACTCTTGTTGAATAGATTCTTCCGCGGACGGGCCTCACCCTTTGACTTCTTTGAAGGACCGGGTTGCCGACTGGCAGATGGAGGGGAATTGTCTATCACCCGCTTAGTACCCTTCTTCGTAGGGGTTACAGGGGCTTTGTCCCGGTTCTTCTTCGTACCCCTCTTGTTCCTCGGTGCAGGTTCCTTGGGGTCCACGTCCATGCCGCCTTCTGGATCGTCCAACTCGGGGCTTAGATCTTCCCCGTCAGTCGAAGTATCATCGTCTGGACCTCCGGTAAACAAGGCACCTATGACAATAAATTTTCATTAGGTTAAAGTAGAATCATGCTATACTTACGAGATTGGTCGTCCATTCCCACGAAGGCCTTGTGCAAATTCCCTTTGTCGAATGCGATATTGTTGAGGAAGACATCGGGTGTGCCGCGCGCGACGAGCCGATAGAAGTGAACACGTTTCTGTTGCGGATATCGATAGATCCGTCCGCGCAATTGCTCGTCTTCCAATGCGGACCACAGTGTATCCTTGTGAGAGAATTAACAATTAACAATAAGAGTCAACCGATAGGAATATACGTACGGCAATGATCATGATGTTTGCACAGGCCAGGTTGAGGCCGACCATACCTACCATCGACAGTATCAAGACACGCGCGCCAGCCTCTCGTGTGGACCGGCGGAACTCGTTCAACACCGATTTGCGCTTTGCCGGGCTGAGCTTCCCATGGAGCTCCAATGCCTTGACGCCGTGTAATTTCAGAACCTAGTGAATGGATCAACTACTGAACTTCAACACAACAGTGTAAATGTGACTTACATCGACGATCGCCGCATTAGAGCTGGGGAAAGCCGAGAAGATGATGATGCGATCGGGTTCCTTGCTGACAGGCTCATCGACTGCCATTGACTGACCGACTTTGAGGGTTATGCCATCATCCAGGACATTCAGAGGGGGGGAGCTGTCAGCTGCGAGGTGGTGGGCGACGATTTCAGCGAGAATGTCCAACTTTGTTGAGCAGCGATCGCCTTTCCACTCTTGCAGTGAGGCTGGAGTGCTCCATGTGTCGTTCCCGGAGCTGGGATTCATGTGGGGGTGAAGTAGGCCACGTCGGAATTCAATGTAAAAATTCTGAGAACAATAAACATGTCAGCAGAGTTTGGGAACAAGGGCGTCCAGGACGCCCTCACGCAGGGCGATAGTTTTTGTCTATACGTGTGTGAACGCACACACCAGTGCGTGAGCGAGGGCGTCGCGGACGCCTGTACACACAGGCAAAGGATAAGTGCCGCCCACAGCAGGACCAAGTGTGCAAGGGGGCGTCCGCGACGCCCGTACACACAGGCAAGAGATAAATGAAGCCCGCGACATGACGGGACATGTGAGGGGCGTCCGGGACGCCCATGTCATGTGAGCAATGATACACCTTGGTTCCCACATTAGGGAATTCAAGCCCATCACGGCGTTGGGCGTCCGGGACGCCCATCATCATCTGCAAATGAGAAGAATAAAACTTGCCTTTCCAGCCCCTGCAATTGTGTTTACCGAGGGCGAGTGTACCAGCTCCTCGGTAATTGTCGCAAGGCGACTCCTCTCCCACTCGCGCAGTTCGAGGAGCATGACGTGTTCCTGGTATGGGGGAAGGCCGAAGATCTTGTTGCCGCGGTAGTCAAGAGAATCGAGCGTTCGCCTTATAACGTGCTTGCTGAATCGATCACGAAGCCAAGGCACCCACTGTTGAAGGACTGGCCGGGTTTCGGTGTTGCGTTCGGCCGTCTTCTCTTCACCACCGAGCAGCCCTCGGAGTCGGTCTTCTGCTGAGTCGCGTTCGGCCTTTCGGTCCTTTGCCTGTGCACGTGATAGTTCCCGGCTCATCTCGTCGAATTTTTCTTTGTCCCGTAACTCCGAAATTCCCATCATCCGTCCCATAATCCACAAGTCCTAAATTCCGTAGATTAGTTGCAACGCATAACCTAACATGGTAAACTTGTGGACTTGCCTGGAGCTGTGTCATGACAGGTGTTGCAGACATTGCAACGATCATTGCCGATTGTCGATGGAGGCCGAGGATGGCCTGGTGGAATTTGTTGAATTTCCGCGCCTTATGTGCTTCGTCGATAATCAATCCAAGATATTCATGACCAAACACGGTCTTCGGCGCATTGCGTTCGTACACCGGCGCACATTTCGCCTCATCATCTACACTGTGGATGAGGTCGAGGAAAACCGCGGATCCATCATCTTGAACGGCCTATTTTCTTGTGAGACAGTTAAAGCCAGGAATATATGTGATACGTACCGTATCAGTTGCAAGAATGATTTGCCGGTGGGGTTGTTGGCGACTTTGGGATTTTACTCGAGTCCACCACTCACGGCGCTTGGCGAACTTCTGGATGTATGGGAGTATGTCGAAGGAGCTGCGCTGCAAAAAGCGCTCGATTTCACGTTGCCATTGGTGATGCAATGAAACTGGGCAAATTATTAAAAATGGTAAATCGGGGATGTTCCCCTCCTTCCCTTGCCATTTCAAATTTGCTATATGATCTGTCAGTGTGTGCACACGCATGATGAAATGACTTGTTACTCACCGAATGCGCCGGGAAACTTGCCATGTGTGTCGAAATGACGTCGGAACCATGAGAGACATGCAATGAACCCAAGTACTTGGAAAGTTTTTCCGATGCCAACGCCGTCCATCAGGAGGACCGGTTGACCGTCAAACGCCCTTTGCAGCATGCGAAGAATGCCGACCAGCTGATGCCATCTCGCTTGAAGTGGCTCGCGTGTGGTGGTGGGATCGTTTAACCATGCTTCGCCTTCTTCGGACCAAGGCTCGATCGTCGCATCGGGGTCGGTGAATTCCTGGAAGAGGGGGATCTTCTTCCCCTCTTTCAATCCGAGGTGCGCCCAGATTTCGTCTTCGGTGAGCTGTGCTAATTCCTCGACACCCTCTGTCCAAGCGACATCAATGTTTTCGCCATCCGGGATTTCTAGAGCGACGTCGTCGGATTGAATATTTTCGAGGGCAGCTTGTACGAGTTGTTCTACCTCGCGAATTTCAGAGTCGGTTGCAAGTTTTTTAAGTGCATCGCGCAGGGCCTTCGGAAGTTCTGTGCATATGTTAATAATATACTGATATCGCCACGAGCTTGGACACTCACTAGCAATCTCATCCGCTTTGGTGTCGTCATTCTGTGCCGCCGCAAGCATCGCCACGATTTGCTTTCTTCGATCTTCTAGTTCGTCCAGGGACTCTGCATCTTCGTATCGGCGTAGGATGGTAATCAATGACCAGACGTGTGCCAAATATGATTTGATTGCTTTGATGCTGGGGTTCGCACCATCCGCCGTGAGCGCTGAGACCGCACATAAGCCGAGTGATTAGCAAACTTGTGTTGACGAGTTACATACCTTTCCATTCGGCTTCGAGACCGGCTTGCTTGCGTTTGATATCGTTCGCTTCACGAGTAAGCGACTTCCGGTACCGTTGCCAGGTGATTACCAAAAGTTGGTCGATGAAGGTCTTGATCGGTGTTGCCAGGAAGTTCGGGTCGTCGGGGTATGCGTCATCGCCGAAGAGTTTGTATGCGAGGGGGTTTGCGGCATGGATGGGGACCTGTGCCTCTTCGAGGGTAGGGAACTGAGATCGAATTGATTAACACTATCACGAAGCATGATATATTGATATAATGACTTACCTTTCTCTGTTTCAAACGCGCCATCGCGTCATATGGCCCACACTTGGCCTCCTTGAGAACCTCGTCGATGATGCGGTTTAATTTCCAAGTCGGGCCCCAATTCGCCACCACCCACGAATTCCAAGCCCGGCGACCTTCGGCATCGTTGTCGGTGTAACCTTTGCGCGCATATTCGGCTTGCGCCGCCAAAGTTGTTTTCTTCCAGAGATTCCTTGCATACACCGATACGCTCTGTGCAATGGAAGTGGTCCAAGTCGGCACGTGGACAGCAGGAGAGTCCGGTGCAGCATCGGGCTCGGTGTGCCA
The DNA here is from genome assembly GCA_024663395.1 of Pisolithus tinctorius. Lineage (NCBI taxonomy): Eukaryota > Fungi > Basidiomycota > Agaricomycetes > Boletales > Pisolithaceae > Pisolithus > Pisolithus tinctorius. The sequence goes on from JANFAH010000002.1 coordinate 19,175, forward strand.
TGGGACGCCAAATACTTTGGTAATATCCTGCCAAGCAGGCATGGTCCATGGCAGGCCCTCCGAATTGCCCAGCAGGAGCAGGGCGGCGGCAACACCTAAAGCAGGCATGATAGTGAGTTTATTTGTTAGTTGACTTACGTGTGAGGGCGGGGGAGAGAATGGGTTGGATATTGCCAGAGAACGCCCTACACCTATATACTCATCGCTTAAACCCAATTAACGGCACTACCGGTGCGATCTTGGCGACGGTTGGACGATATAGCTGATATCCGATATAGACTTTGACTAACATCGGATATGAACGTGATCATTGACTGACATCGGTTATGATCATTGACTAATGTGCAATGTAGCCAGTGTTGATCAATAGTATCACTTGATATAGCTCTTGATTGATAATCATCATATCGGCATCTAAGGTCCCAACTTCTAATCAAAGTTTCATCGATAGCTAAATTTAGAGAAATCATGATAACTATCCGAGCAGTGGTGAGGGAGTCGAGGACGCCCACGTGCATGCTGCATTGACACCTGTCTATGGTTACTGATTTGTGTCACTGTTATTTACATAAATTTAAACTTTTCTATCGGAATGTTAAATTGCGGCTGGGCGTCCCGGACGCCCGCACACCGTGGGCAAGCAAAGTTAATTGTTTTGCAACATCAGTCCTGGCTTATGGGTGTCCTCGACACCCGGCAGCGCTGCCTATGTGAATCAAAAATTCCTACACACAATATTTGCAATGAAGTGCCACGGGCATCGTCGACGCCCACCCATGGAGTGCTAACCATGTGGCCAACAATTCCCACACCCACACAATGCAGTGCCATGGGCGTCCAGGACGCCTACGTGCACTGTCTAAGTGAGTTAAATTTTCCCACAGACAATGCAGTGCAGTGCGTGGGCGTCCTGGACGCCCAGCAGCTACTACTACCTAGGTGATGATAAACATTCCCACACCTGCCACAATGCAGTGCACGGGTGTCCCGGACGCCCGCGCAGCATGGGTATGTCAAGCTGCTTGCTCTGGCAACACTTTCATTTCATCACCGCCAATTTTTATCCACTTGCCACATTGCGGCCATGGGCGTCCTCGACGCCCATGTGGCATGGCACCATGTTCAAGTCATGTGACTTATTACTATATGCATGCCCATGTGGGCGTCTGGGACGCCCACCCTTACGATGCTTTGTTGCTTTGTATGAAACTGACAGATATGATACATTGATTTAATGGTAGTTGCAGTGATGAAGTGTCCCATTGGAGGGAGATCAGGCAGCTGAAGCTACCACACCCGAGCTGGGGCTTGCCAAAGGCCCGAGATAGGATTGCTGAATGCCGAAGGCCCTGGGATACAATTGCGGAATGCCGAAGACCCACGGATACAATTGCTGAGTGCTGAAAAGGCCCAGCTGAAGGCACAGCTGAAGGCACAGGGATACAATTTCTGAATGCCGAAGGCAGCCCCGACAAGTGGGGAACTAACCTGGCTAACCTGGGTGTCCGCCTGCTCACTTGCAAAAGCCCTAGTACCAAGCCATGCCGAAGTCGGTGTTCGGTGTTTCCAAATCCCAAAGCTGTCCAGGGTTCACTAAAGCAAGTAAGGACACAGTAATCCCCAAATGCCAGTAATCACGATCTAGTCCACTCGAAGCAAGGGCTGTGAGCTTACTGGATGGTGACCACTCGAATTAGGATTTCTGATGTATCGAACAGTATTCTTATCTTATTTACAACGAGTACTGACCCAGGGATGTCAGAGCGCATTAACTCCAAGGAGGGTTCGGTGTTGCTCTGGTCAGAAAACCCATTGGGTAGTAGGAGTAACCTCAAGGGTGTGTCAGGGTTCGCTGGGTGGGTATATAGGGATGGATAGAGTCATGAATATGATGGGAGTGCAATGTATACATATCACACCAACCTGCAGGCGTCCCGGACGCCCGTCCCCAGCCTTTGATCTTGTCACATCGTGTGAAACTATTGCCTAAGATAGCATACAGTCTATGCCACCCAAACCAGGCGTCCTCGACGCTCATATGCAATGCCATCAAGCCCATGGAGGTGATGATAGCTATAGGGGCTTTTCTATATGTGGAACCCTCTGATTGCCAAAATGGGAAATGGTTAACCCAGGGCTAGGGTTTAAATGGACCCTAGGGTCGGGCAGGAAACAGGTCGCATAACCTAACCTCTAACCCTTCAAGTCAGTGGCTAGTCAGTTGGTAGTCAGAACGTGTCTTATCCATAGTAAGTCAGTAGTTACTACTACATCCCTTGGTAGTCCGCTTTTTTGCTAATCAACTCACTACTCATCTTCAATCCAAATAGGCAACCGGTCGCTTATTTTCGCTACTTGGTAGTTGCTCATCCATAGTCAGTAGTCATTACCATCTTCCCTTTTTTTGCTAGTCATCTTATTCAACTCAGTCAGTAGTTGCCAGCTCATCATCAATATCCCACTTTTTTGCTAATCATCTCACTACTCATCTTCTCTCCAGAATAAGCAACCGGTCGCTTATTTTTGCTACACATATTCACCATGTCTGTTCTGAGTAGTCAGTAGTTGCTCATTGGTAGTCAGTGCTCATTGCTTACTCCACTTTTTTTTGCTCATTATTTGCTAGTCATCTTGCATCCAGATAAGCAACCGGTCGCTTATTTTTTTCACTTAGGGTGGCTGTGTTGCTTCCCTCCACCAACTTCCTGGTGGCTGTGCATTTCCTTATATGGTGGTTGCCCTCAGTGGCTGTGAGGTTGCCTTCAGTGGCTGTGCAGGTTGCCCTCAGTGGCTGTGTAGCTTGTCTTCACCTGCTATGTGGTTGCCTTCAGTGGCTGTGTAGGTTGCCCTCTGTGGCTGTACAGTTGCCTTCAGCCTACCTTCCATATAAGGCAGGTTGCCCTCAGTGGCTGTGTAGCTTGCATTCCTAATGGTCTACCACTCAGTCTGTGCACTCACTACACTTTGGTCTACACACTCATTATGCACTCACTACGCACTCTGCGCACTCACTACACTTGGTCTGCGCACTCACTACACTTTGGTCTATGCACTCATTACGCACTCACTACACTTTGGTCTACGCACTCATTACACACTCACTACACACTCTGTGCACTCACTACACTTTGGTCTACGCACTCATTACGCACTCACTACGCACTCTGCGCACTCACTACACTTGGTCTGCGCACTCATTACACTTTGGTCTACGCACTCATTACGCACTCACTACGCACTCTGTGCACTCACTACACTTGGTCTGCGCACTCACTACACTTTGGTCTACGCACTCATTACACACTCACTACACACTCTGCGCACTCACTACACTTTGGTCTACGCACTCATTACGCACTCACTACACACTCTGCGCACTCACTACACTTGGTCTGCGCACTCATTACACTTTGGTCTACGCACTCATTACGCACTCACTATGCACTCTGCGCACTCACTACACTTGGTCTGCACACTCATTACACTTTGGTCTACGCACTCATTACGCACTCACTACGCACTCTGTGCACTCACGTGCAGGTTGCCCTCAGTGGCTGTGTAGCTTGTCTTCACCTGCTATGTGGTTGCCTTCAGTGGCTGTACAGTTGCCTTCAGCTTACCTTCCATATAAGGCAGGTTGCCTTCAGTGGCTGTGTAGTTTGCATTCCTAATGGTCTACCACTCAGTCTATGCACTCTGCACACTCACTACACTTGGTCTACACACTCAGTCTATGCACTCTGCGCACTCACTACACTTTGTCTACGCACTTGGTCTACACACTCACTACACACTCTGTGCACTCACTACACTTGGTCTATGCACTCACTACGCACTCTGCACACTCACTACACTTTGTCTACACACTTGGTCTACGCACTCACTATGCACTCTGCGCACTCACTACACTTTGTCTACACACTTGGTCTACGCACTCACTATGCACTCTGCGCACTCACTACACTTTGTCTACGCACTTGGTTTACGCACTCACTACGCACTCTGCGCACTCACTACACTTTGTCTACACACTCGGTCTACGCACTCTGCACACTCGGACTACGCACTCTGCGCACTCGGACTACGCACTCTGCGCACTCGGTCTACGCACTCTGCGCACTCGGTCTACGCACTCCACGCACTCGGACCCTGGGGCAGGGTCCGGAAAGCACGTTATTAGGGTGGATGGACACACTGAGAGGGTTGAGGACGTCGATAGATCAGCGCGATAAATGTGTGGACAGATACGCACGTATTTCCTATTTCGTATCGTACGACTGTCGGACGGTCATCGTCATCGTCGGCATCATATAGGTCTGGAGGGGATGTGCATTTACACGACATAGTACACATGACGACTTACACTCGATCACGTCGGATTGGATTAGGTTAGCGAGGTCTGGTGGAGGATCCATAGTGGGCATGTTAGCGATTGCGTGGCGTCGGGTTGTGCGGGCGTCGATGGACATGGTGGAGGCGGTTGCTGACTCGGCATCCATGATGGTGGTGTTGGGGGAATGGGATGTGAAGGCGAACTGTCGACAATTGTAGGTGTCATGCACGTGGTGAAACACGTGCATGATCATTTCAAATGTATTTGTCACTTGATCACGCAAAACATGTATGCATTCGATTTGCGCAAAATGTTGAATAAGATGTTGTCGATCGATCAACCTATCGCTTGATGTACACGTAAGATGACACGTGGATCACGCAAAAACAGGGTACCCTGTTTTTGCGTCCACAGGAGGGAATAGACACTCCATATGGTAACACACACACACACACACACATATCCACACCGGACCGTATGGTCTGCGCAATTCCAGTGTGAGTATGAATTGCGCATCAATCCATGGACAGCTGTGGTGGTTACGCCCACTTATATACACAAAATGACGATCGCATGACCATGTTGAATACACCAGCGGTCACAGCATCAGCACATTATAATACTGCTATCAATGCCAATGACATGATCGACGACAGTACTACATATACCGTGAAAACTTTCTGCCCGATCCGGAGCTGGCATGAATGCCCTGACCACCTTCGTCACCGCTGTCACATTCCTGGTGGGTTCGCTTGGAAGACGAAGCCAGCCGCAGTGACGAGGGCAGGGGTCGGCCAAGTACATAATGATGGTCGTTCAGAACGTCTGCTGCTCGAGCCCCTACCAAATATCTGACAGCATCGAATCCACCATATTTCCCTCCAGTTTTCAACAGCCGTACTACCTCGGCATGTTTCTCTTCAATTATTGTCATCGGGAGAGGGCGGATGTCTATGTTCCATTTCGCAGAACGGAATCCACTCGCCGTTTCTACAGTCGCGAGCCCAAGGCGCACCAGAAGCATCGAGTTGATCCCTTTTGCAGCTGGAAGAGTGCACTGTTGAATGATTGCGGCTGACAGACATGAGCGAATACTCACTGTGTTTTGCAAACCATGGCCTGAGATCAGCTCGAGAACGCATTCGTTGCGATATAGGAGAGGAGGCCTCATACAGATTGATGACGAATGCCGATACCATGGTGATAAAAGGTTGTGGATCGTTTATACCCTTGCGGCCGGTGCGCGTGACCCAGTCTAGATCTTGGACGTAGTGTTGGTACTCGGATCTGTTCGATGGGTACCTATCCAGCGATGGGGGGAAGATCTTAGGCAGCAGACCACAGCATACGATCGCACTGATCATTGCGAGTCGATGGAGGGGTTTGGTACCGTCATACGTGTTCCTGACGAAGTGATAGGCCTCGAGTATGTAGGGTGGAGATGACCCGCCTGCGATATGACTCAGATCCCATTCGCTCGGCAAATTCACTTTGTGTAGCACCGAGTCAAAGGCGGTCAATTGAACGTCGATGGCAGACCAGTCACCGCGGGGATCGCTGGATTGAATTTGAACCGAAGCTTGCTGAGCCATCAGCAGGGCAGAGTTACTTCGGGACAACGTGGACGAGTTCATCGTCGAAGACAGTGCCTTTGCCCCTAGATTTAACCACACGTCGTGCACGACCGTAGTAGAAGGTCGACCCGCTCTGTTTGCAGGATTGGGAGACCAAGGCACGTGGTTGATCTTAAGTGCCTCGCAAGCACAGCAGAAGGCGTCGACCATGAAGCGATGTTCATGCAGAGGTGGGATTCCAGCACGCCGCGCGATGGCCTTGATCTCGTCGATGGCGACGTTGGCGACGTGGAAGAAATTTCCAGTGTGGATGAAGGGCGGTTTCCGATGGCCATCACGGGCACACTGAGTGATGATCGTCTCCACGAAGAACGTCACGGGCCTCTGACCAAGTACTGACGTGGTCAGGTCGAACTTTCCTGCATCTGATGGCGTGATGGCAAGCAGAAGATTTGATAACACGCCTTGGTTGTAGGACAAGGGACACGGCTCGTCCTTCCAACGCGCCAAAGCCATGAACCGATCACGGGCGGCATGCCTGACGATGTTGTCATTCGACCCGAGAAGATCGTTGAGTTCTTCTGATACCTTGGAGAACACGAATTGTTTCACGTCGTCGAAATAAACTTGCAAGGATATCTCGGATGCATAGCATGCGATCCTGAAAGCAGGATCAGATATCGATGGATATGCCTCCTTTGGCACGTTTTCCAGTGCGAGAGTCATTGCAAAACGTGCTTCAAAGACCTATGAGAAGAGCACAGAGTCAACATCGACATCGTGTGGAATTCTAGGACATCGACCAAATACGCAAATCCACATGCCCCATGATTTGCGTGCACATGGCAATGCCACCATGGACCCAGTCATGCATGGCTGCATTCGAATCATAACATTTCTCAGATGTCAATCAAATACAAATGCGCAAATACGTCCGTCCGTCGATTTGCGCACATGGACCCCCTCAGTGATGACTGTGGAGAGGTGGCAAATGAAAGACGAGGTCGATCGCTCACCTTGTAATGATCGCTACCATATGTCAGCTCTTGACATCGCTTGGACGATGTCAGTGGGCGGTGCGTCGCAAGGTCGACAGGCCATGAGTTCGGCCGGACGGTCAACATGCCCATGGGCAAAGATGACAGTGCAAGAAAATGGTTAGATAGGCACGGAAATCCATCGTGAATCAATCCAAGGGACAGCCATGTTCGGTCCATCAGTCTCTTGCACAACACTGCTGCGTTGCCGGTGTGTGCATAATTCAGCGTGCGCTCCAGCATCGAGACGAACTCGACCATGCACGGGTCGACCACTTCTCGTTTGTTCAGACCGGCCACATGCTTCTCCCACAATATATCGATGAGCGCCGTGATGGGATAGGTGATGCATTTGAAGAGCTCTGGTATCACCTACGAAGATGCCATCAGACAGATCCATGAGACCATGGAGCCATGGGACGTCTTACGTTGGGTTTGAAGACGACGAGCACATCCTTGATCCGGTTCAGAACGCTAGGGTAACTCCACGCTTTGAGCAACCGGCAGATGACTCGGTCATATATCATCCTTGTGATGCACGACATATGAGCAGATGGAGCATGCGGACGAGACGGCAGGTACTTACGAGCCATTGCGAAGGTCTGGACGTAGTCTGGCAACGTCCAAGGTATATGTATTTTCGAATCGAAGGGTCTGGGGTTGGCGATCGCCCGACACCTTCTGGCTGAACCTGTCATGGGGTAGACCCTGTTCACAGAATTGAACACGTTTCTGCCACCGTCGCCGAGCTGGTCTTGTTTTCGTACCGGTACCAGAGAACGCACTGGTGACCATGCCTCTCTGGACGACATGAAATTTAGCCTCTGTTCGAACGCGATGTGACAAAGAATTATAAATCTGAGACGAGATTCCGATGATAGCAGGAGACATATGAGGGTCAGGCATGGCATCGTCTCCATCGCCGATGTCGAGGTCTGCATCTGCATCGGGATCTTGGATGGCATGGTTGATATGCTCGAGTCTGTGAGTGAAAGCAGGCATGAGACCTGCAGCCTTGACGTTGCCCAAATCCCTTGTGAATGCCAGGGGGTACACGGTGTAAGGTGATTCGTTGTTGACATGGCCATAGGCATCTTCGTTTCCCTGGAACAACTCGTGTACCTGCTTCAAGTCCAGCAAGGCACCACAGGCCTGGTATGCGGCAGGACTCCTTCTGGGGACCCGGAATCCATCTTCGTTGTAGACATTTATTTCGAAGCCATGTTCGTCCAGCAGCGGGAGTTCATCGAGATCGACAGGAAGACGAGAGGGATCATCGTCAGACTTGTCATAGAGGATGGGGTGTTTGTCCATGATCGTGTGCTGAGCGATGTCGGTCCAGCGCTCAACGGCAAGGTAGCTACAGGCAAAGGAGTCAAGGGGATGAGGGATGGAAGCGAGGACGAACGGACATACCTGATGTGGGTGGCCAAGGAGAAGGAGACGCGGCGGATGTGGGCATAGTTTCGGTCATGGTTCCAGTTCATACGCTCGAGATCGATGGATTGGGACACCATGAGGGGCTGGTTTTGTCCATAACAAAGGGAGACGGCGACGGGGGCATTGGCAGTGAGAAAGCCGTCTTGCTTCCAAGATCGAGGGGCAGCGGCGACCCAGGCATGCCAGAGGTCGATGAAACCTTGATGAAGGCGGACGAGGTCAGGCAAGCGGAGGTTGATCATGCGATTGGATTGACCGAAATGACCCCTGTGAAGCGTAAGTCAGATAAGCATGTAGGGATGAAGGAAATGCGCAAACGAAAGGAAGACATGAAATGCGCAGGACGATGGTGCAGAGATTGCAGATCGTCAAAAATGCACAAACGGATGGGAGTCGAAAAATGCGTGACTGACATGACTTCTGTGGAATCCTTCACTGCATCCCAGGTAAGTGGTTCTGGGTATGGGTCCAAGCAGTGAATGTCCTCGTGGCGCATCTCGGAGAGGACGTGGGCGATGAACATGACGATCATGCGTGCATGGTGAGGGGCAACGACCGGGTGCCTGTGATCCAACGATGGGAGCTTGTCGGGCGTGTTATCTGGATCACGAATGTCAAAGAAGACATGAGGGACGATCGCAAGCCAGAATTGGTCGTCGAGTCGAGTGCCGACATACATCATCCTGCCCTTGGGATTGAATGGGAGAGCGTTGGCAGCATTGTCAGGCCAGAGACGGAAGGTCATGGTAAGTTGGAGTTTGGCAGTCCAGTTATGATCGGCAGCGACGTTGGGAAGTACAGCATCGAGGCCACGATGGGAGCCGACATACAAAGCATAGTCGAGGTAGTGAGGGCCGAGGCGAGGGACGAGGTCAGGGCTATCGGTGTTGACACAATAGTGGTCGTCGATGTGGATGCGATGACGATTGGACAGCAAAGAGATCGCTGGTATGGCTCGTCTGTTTTCATGGAAGTTAGACAAGGTCCTGAAGGAGACGTGCTTGAGGCGATGGGCATTGAAGAGGCGGAGATGGTCAGAGTCAGCTGGAGGATGGTGAGGGTAAAGTGCGAGGTGGACGTCGACTTGTGCATGAGGGTCACCAGTTGCAAGCTGTCGAGGGACCTCAGCGACGTCGAAAGGGGCATCGTGCTGGCCTTCGTCGACGATGGGATCCTCGTCAGAGGCAGAGGAATTGCTGAAGCAAGGGGGTACAGGTGAGTGTGATGGGAGCTGTACACAGATGACAGGACAGGCATACCTGATGGAGTCAGCGATGGAGACGTTGTCTAGATCGGTGTCAGACATGCTGGTATGGAAGAAGATGAGCAAGATAGAGAAGAGGAGAGGGGAGAAGATACAGATGATGGTGAGAGGTTAGGAGCGAGTGGAGACAGGAAGGATAGGTTGAGGGGGTTGATGGGGAGAGGGTATTAGTAGGGTTAGAGGCGGGCATGTCAAACAGGGGAGGGAGCGGCAATGGACCCAGAGGAGTTAGGATGGCGAGGAGGGTGGCACATTGAATTTAAGCGGACAGCTGAGGAATGAAGGAGAAGCGGGACAGACGAGAATCAAATATGAAATACAAAATTTATGCAGTGCATGGAGATACACATGGGATGGCTAAGACAAAAGGAGGAGACACAGGAGAAGAAATAAGTATTTACGAGGGGATGATATCATCCCAGCTGTTCCACGACGTCTTCTGTCTCAGCAACCTGACTCAAACGGGAAGAGGGAGGATCACCGGCACGGAGGAATTTTTTTCCACGGCGAATAGATGTCGCTGTGAGTAAGGGGGAGGAAATGACGTCGGTTATGAGAAACGAAGAAGGAATGAATGGAAGAAGACATACGATCGGAAGGGAGGGAGACATCATCTTCGACAGAGGAAAGGGAGTTTGAGGCGGCGCGCTTCATGTTGTGGGTGGGGAGAGCTGAAGAGGAGGGGGTTGGGGGGCGAGGAGGGCGCAGGTCACGCTTGATGGACTTGTTGGAAAGCTTGATATGGGAAGTGGGTGGGTTGTGGATGGAAGGAGGGATGGGGGGAAGATCTGGAGAGGGTGAGAGGGGAAATGGAGGAGAGAGAGGGAAATACCATGGGAGATTGGATGAAGAGGGGAAGGAGCGGTGGGAGGAGGAGACAATAAATGTGGAGTATGATGGGAGGGGCCTGGGAGAAGGGGTTAGGGTAGGACGAGGATGTGATGGTTAGAATACCATGATCGAATTCGGTGTTTGAGGACATGACTGAGGGGGGATGATGAGGAATGAGAGGAAGAGACGAGACGTAGAGACTTACAAGAGTCAGGGTTAACGACGTCTTCAGGATGGGCTGTAGATGATGTGGTGAGCGATGGAATGGAGATGGGAGGGGAGGGGGTGGGTGGGTCGACGATATCAGAGGAGAGAAACGCGCCAAAATGGATATGTATGTTTTTGCGCATAAAGGGGGATGGCATGTCATGCGCATCAGAGGAATGGGAATGAAATGCGCATAGAGGGAGGGAGGGTGAAATGCGCAAAACGAGGGATTAGATGTTTTGCGCAGATTAAGATATGCGACGACGACTTACCTGGCGGAAGAGACTCGGTCGACATTTCCATGGATGCCTCGTCACGATGAACGTCGCTGGGGATGTCCTGTAGAGAGCCTTGTCGATCAGATGCATCGTGAAGAGGTCCAAACCGATTGGGTCTCGTGTTGGGAGCGCCATCTTCGTCGGACTCATGTCCCGTAGACATATCCTCATCAGGGGTGGTAGTGGCTGCACGATGGCCTATGAGACATGCCATCAATACAAGAGAGATGGATGAGGGTGATGGGCTACACACCTGCGACGACGGATCTTGATGTCTTCTGAACGGGTGCAGGGGCGACGGGTTTGCGCTGCTCGACCTCTGAGCGGGAAAGAATGACAAATGGTTTCCGTTGAGATGCGAGTTTGGATCGCTCTTCGCCAGTGCTGTTCCAGACGACATTCAAACCATCGACGTCTTCTGTGAACTGCGCATCGGATGGATTTAGGCCCTCCATCTCCAGGCGTTGATTCCATGCATTGACCTGGAGACTCTGTAATCGAGTGAGATCAGCGGACATGAAGGTGACGCCTGCACGCACAGCGACGAGATCTTCGAGAGAGGATTGGACGTCTGGATGCAAGTCGGGCTTGTCGCGAGCAGTCATGGTATTGGTGGTGTCGACCCAAGCGATGGTTTGTGTCTGGACGTATTGGATGATGCGCTGCAACTGAGCTTGCTGGTCTTTTTTCATGACGCTGAGGGTGTGGCGAGCAAGCTCGGTATGCAGATCGAAGCCTTCGACAGCGTTCGGGACGGCAGGGATTCCATCGGCCCAGGGGTGAGATACGGCGACTTTTGCGGGACGTTGCTTGATGTTTGAGAGGGTGGTCTGGCGCCTCTCTTTCTGGATGGTGGTGAGACGGTATGGAGCAGGTGTCGGCTTCGATCTTGTTGCGCAGAAATGCGGCGCCACCCTCTGGATCCGATAGGAGCTGAGGACGGTACTCACTGATGGCACAGGCCTCATATATAGAGAGGCAAGCGAGGATCCTCAAGATGCGTGCACGAGAGGGGCCATCCAAGGTCGCCCATTCCCAAGTATGAGCGTGGATGAGGTCGTAGCCTCGGAAGGAGTGCGGGACTGGTGTTGGTGGTGATCTTGGAACGGCGCGTCCAAGGTCGATCGCAGTAGGACCAGGCAGGGCCGGTGAGTTTCTCACTCTTGTCGAGCGCCTTGCAAGCAGCAAGGGCTTCCAACTCAAGACTACGAGCCCGAGCCTCAGCCTCGGCTCTCTCTTTCTCACGTCGCGCATATCGTTCTGCCCTCGTTTCTCCTGGGGTTGCCTCGTCATCATCGTCGGAGGACTCTGATGGATCGCCGTCTTGCTGTCCTTCGTCATCGCCACTAGCACCTGCTGTGAATTCCTCATCCCCGTCGTCCTCACGCTTCTTTGCCTTGCCCTTACCCTTGATAGTAACTGATGGGGCCTTTTTTGAAGGCTTTGGACCACCGCTGAGCGAGAGGCCGAAGATGGCAAGGAGTTGTGCTTGGCTGATGGATCTGTCGGGGACGTTGAGGGTCATCAGTTGACCCTCCATGTTGAGGAGCGCGGGATAGTGTTCGAAGATCATGAGGACGATCTGAATATTAGACATATATCGAGTGTGATAGGATGCGATGCGATGAGAAGGACATACCTTGTCCCACACGACGTCACGGGTGTCGACGTGATATTGAGGGTGAGCGAATATCGCATGCCGGAGATCTGCACTGGCTGACCCGGGGGTCCATTCTTTCGGGTGAATCTTTGCGGTATATACGAAGGGTGTCCACCAGGACGAGAGCTGCAGGTTGATTAGCGATGGACATGACAAGGAGGTCGCGCAAATGATGATGTAGTATGATTTGCGCATATTAGATTGCCGTGGATCTCGCGCAAATCATCATGCGGTATGATTTGCGCAGATTGGCATGAACATATGGTACATGACGCACCTCGAGAATAGCACGTTGTATGCGTTGTAAATGCACCTTGAAGACCTTGAAGATCGAACTGGACATCAGTGGGAATCCAGCAAACTCATCCCTCTGACTGTCCGATGTCAGCACGATGCGCGCCTTGATGGCGCATGTCTTCAACGCATGACATGTCTCAGGGCGGATCCTGGACAGATCCCCACGGGTCGCCATATCGTCGACCTCGGCTTGCATTTTCATCGGGACCTCAGATGCATATTGTGCATACGACGTCATCCACTCTGACGATGACTGATTTCCAAATTCTTGGACTCCCGACGTATTCTCGATGCAGCGCTTGAAACATTCATCGATTGCGGTGCGTATCCCGTCGCTGTAAGCTTCCGGGATCGGCTTGGCATCTTTGAGCTGCTGGACGATGGCGTCCAGTTGTTCTTGTGCGATTTGGGCATCCTTCACATCCTTCGATCTAAGCCGTGCCAAAAGACTCCTCACGCTCTTCTCGTCCACCTCTACCGAATTGAAACACATCCGGAATCTCCTCTCCAGACATCCGACCATATATGCCAGTATCTTGTATCGATCGTCAACGGAGTTCTTTCAACCTAATGACACATCCACATACCCCTCCATAGCTAGAAAACATCGTTGCGTAGAATTCTGAAAATACCATGAAATCTGCATGCCAGAAATGAACCCCTGCTGAATCAAAATACGTTAGCATCTCCCACACATAGTCCTGTCTCAGCAGATCATGTTGTTTCGAGGCATTGCCTTTCGATTGAGGGATGGCCTTCACGTTGCGGAACGTCTGCTGTTTGGACTTCATCGCCTTGAAGAACTGAATCAGTCCTTCCATCGGCGATTCCATGTAGACATGTTTTGTCTCGTTCTTTGCAATATGGAGAGCGAGGGTTTCATCGATCTTGCCTACAGAAATGTCCGTGTCAGCCAACTGTATCGCGCAAATCCAGTGACACCATGATATGCGCATATACATCTACAGTTTGAATTGCGCTGTGGCCATCGATCCACATCTTGTATGATACGACGGTTCCTTTTCACGCAAATAGATAGACACCTCCATTTGCGCATACCGATGCCCTCGGATTCATCGCTGACATAGGAGATCACTTACTGTCATCAAACAAGGACACAAGCCATTGACCTTCGTACACGATGATCGCCTCCAGCTTGTCTTTCTCCGCCTTCTGCTCCTCGTTCCATTTCTTCAGCTGGTTCGCATCCACCTCATCTACATCCTTGTTCGCGATCGACTGCTCCAGAGATACAAACTCGTCCAGTTGCTTTTTCTTCTTCTCGAACCAGATCGCAAGCGCTTCCAATCGATGTTGCCCTCCAGCTGCATACACCTTCCACCCATCTCTGTGGTTCGTCGCTATCTCTAGGATCGGAATCTCGTCCCTCGGCACATCCTCCAGCGTATATGTATCCCGCTTGATCAGGCTCTTCGATACGATCAATGGGATCGCGTGCGCTCGGTTGAACCGATGTACCCCATTCACCTGAAACGATTCAACGAGCTCAGATATCTGTGTCTTTACCAGTTTTCGTGGGTTCCATTTCCCAAACTCCAGATGCTCTCGGTTTCCTAAGACGTCCAGTCGCGCGTATCCCATCAACGCAGTTTTCATCTTCTCATTCAGCATGTTCACTTCTTCTACCTCATCTTCTAACCCCCCTCCACGCATCCCTCGCTGATCCAGCAACATCGTATTCTTCACTCGCTGTTCATCATGTATACCATCAGCATTCTCATCCATCTGCCGATCTCACCCTTTCACTTACCCTGCTGCCTTCTCCCTCTTGGCCCTTTCCTCCGCGTTTCGTTGCTCTCGGTGGCATGCTTGTTAGATCGTGTGTGATGCGATGATGGTTGTTGGTGGTAGCGTTCGATGTCTCGAAATTTTGTATCTATGTCACTCATCATGTCACATCCCTTCGTCACGCATTCCAGGCCCTCCCCTCATTTGCGCTATTCACCTCAGGTCTATTTTAATACACTTGTGCTATTTATATCTCATAACCATCCTCCTCTACAATTTCCTTGGTTTCTCACATTATACCCTATTCATCCTGTTCTTCCATCACGCAAATCCATGGTGCCCATCATTCGCGTCACGTGCATACTTTTTCTTTGTTCCATACTTGTCCATATTGTCAGTGTAGTCACTTGTCTCCCACGTGTGTGTCAGATTCCTTATCTATCCATTCGCGCAATTCATCTCATTGCTTGATTTGCATATCATGTATATCTCCTCGGGCTCCCATTCACATATCAGTTTTCCTCTTATCAATCCACATCTCCTCCACTCCATGTTGTTTTTTTATTGTATATGAACCATCATCACTACTATCATCACTTTATTTCTATTCTTGTCCATCCATTTGCGCAATTCATACCACCATATGATTTGCGTGTTTGCGCTATTTTCATGACACAATGCTACTCGAGCCTACTTTGACCCTAACCCATATTAGCAAAATCCCTTAGAATGCTCTTCATCTTACTGTTGCAGGAGATGAATGCATGGTTGCACCTTGCCCCATCAATGGGATCCGGCTGCTGGCTAATGATACATCCTATCCCCACTACCTCACATCCATGGAAGTGGAACTTCGCCGAATCAGATTCCAGCACCCCCCAACGAATGCTGACATCCTGCGGCTCGTGGGGATGCAATTTTCTGATCCCAAATCCAAATCCCAGGTATGTGTGCGATCTACACAACTCTGAGGATACATGCTGATGATGACAGGATTTGGAGAAGCAGGGCGAAGGTGTCATTGGCGGGGCTCGAAAGCCACCTGCAGAGGCTACAGTCCCTATGCAAGAAGCTGGTAGCCGATTGCGGAAGAGAAAGGCAAGAGATGTAGGTGGGACTGGATCGAGGAAATTGGACGATGAGGAAGTCAAGGGTGCCCCGATTGCATCCACGTCAGCAAGCAGAAAGGGTAAAGGAAAGGAGGTGTTGAAACCAGAGGGTCACTGCACCACGAACGAGAAAAAAAGACAGAGGAGTAAGCACTCCGATTTCTTTCCTATTCTTCAAGGTCCTGATCGTATTTACAGCTGAAGATGCCGAACCCATCGCTGAGCGGGTTCCTTTCCTCGATCAAATCACCTGCCCGTCGGATACGAAGGTGATTGATTGAGAATCTTTGAATATAAGAACATATGCTCCATGGTTCAGTAAAGTGGTATGTAAATTTGACAGAAACTTCGAATCTAGGAGCCGATAAATGACGACCATAGGACTGTGATGCGGTCGAGTACATGTCCAAGGCCGCATCCGCCACTGAATACCAGTATGGACATGGACAGACGATGCTAGTGGAGCTGAAGTATGATGGGGACAAGGGCTCACTCGCACAGCTAATCGCCAACATCAGCGATTCACTGTCGAGGGGATGTGCAGTGTTGGTCAGGGGATGGAAGCCGAATAATCCACCCCTTGACTTCACTTGTGAAGACATTCGCTTCTTCCGCCCGACGATATCACAGGAAGTCGTCGTTCAAGGTATGGATATCATCGAATCGCTAAAATTCATATCGCTAAAGGTAATTAGATGCATTAAAGCGTGCAGAGCAGCAGGAGGCAAAGGGGGGGCCAGACATGAGCAAAGTTTTTGAAGTGCTCAGCGGAGTAAAATTCATCGAGCTTGCAGACGATGAAAATACATGCATGAACCTCCTCGACTTTCCAAATACCCAGCCTGAGGTTCCCATATTCCTCAGGTATGTCATCGCTTGGAACTCGTATTAAGATTCTTTGGATGCTGAGGAATGCACCAGGCAACTATCTGACAATGTAAACGCAAAGACCATGACCATGAACGATGTTCATCTCCCCCATTCTGGTAAGAACACGGGAAAATCATATTATGGCGTGCAGGCGGTCCTGGGGGATGTCGAACGACTTCGTGGATGGGATCTACTGACGCATGGGGGTTTTGTCATGTACCCTCACCATGATGCGGCGGGGCTATGCACATACATCACTGTACAGTCCAGCAGCAAGATATGGGGTTATTTCGACACCCCTGGAAGTCAGGATGCAAGCAGAGAGAATCTATTCAAGGCCTGGGACGATATTTTCGCTGACAACGTCAATCTTAAGTTCCGCAAGTATCCTCTCAGGACCGTTCATCTTCAACATGGAGATACTCTGTATGATTTTTATTCCCAATTCCCGAGTGCGCTCTTATGATTAATGACACCGGAACAGGATTCAGCCTCCCGGGGCTAACCACATGGTGTACACTCCGCAGAATGGCCTCACATCCGGGGGTCATTTCCTTTCATATTCTACCATGCATCTCACGGAGATCGCAATCAATTACGACTGCTCAAAGGTCCCTGAAGGCGAACGGACCGTGCGCGGGCTGGCAGGCACTAACGCAGTGCATCCAGCGATACATCGCATCATCGTATGGATGGTACTGGCCCTTCCAACGATGGCGAAGGACAGAACGAGTACGTCATATGTCATATCTATAAAATACATTTTCCCAGCAAAGATTTCCCTCCACCAGGGACATTTTACCGCAGGCCATTGCTGGCCATGATTTCACTGATAGAGAGCAAGAAAGGAAAGTACAAGTCAGCAGAAGATGCAGATCATATGCCTGCCATGGATGAGAGGGATAACATGAGGAAAGAGATAGCCAATGAATCGGAAGCGGCGAAGAAAATAATCTTGCATCTCAAGAAGGCCCTTCAGGTAACGGATGCCGAAAGGGAACTGGAGACGGGTTCATGGTGGGATCGTGGATCGGTATGCGAACTCTTCGACATCTTCGAAAAATACAAATCTGCATAGCGTAGTTAGGTATATTATCTGATGCATTTTAGTTGTATTACCAGACATGAAATAGACCTAGGAGAGTCAAGGAAAGATCATCAGTGCACTTGAAACAGGTCTCATGGTGTCCCAGTCAATGTGGACAGGGGCTTCAGTCCTGGAACGATGCTAGTTGGTGTTCGTCAGTGTTCGTCGGTGTTCGTCGGTGTTCGTCCTGCTGTACGGACCTGTGAATGTCAAAATAAGGTTGATTGAAGTGGTCCTAGGGGGGACGAACACCACTTCAAGCGATCCAGCATGCCCCGAGGGGGAGTGGTCAGATGGGAACATTGGTATGTTATACTATGTATTTTATTTGTATTACAAGACATGCAATAGACCTAGGGGAGTCAAGGAAAGATCGTCAGTGCACTCGAAACAGGTCTCAGGGTGTTCCAGTCAATGTGGACAGGGGCTTCGGTTCTGGATCAATGTTCGTCAATGTTCGTCGGTGTTCGTCGGAGTTCATCCTGCTGTACGGACCTGTGAATGTCAAAATAAGGTTGATTGAAGTGGTTCTAGGGGGGTCGAACACCACTTCAAGTGATCCAGCATGCCCCGAGGGGGAGTGGGGGAGTGGTCAGACGGGAACATTGGTATGTTATACTATGTATTTTATTTGTATTACAAGACATGCGATAGACCTAGGAGAGTCAGGGAAAGATGGTTAGTGCACTCGAAACAGGTCTCGGGGTGTCCCAGTCAATGTGGACAGGGGCTTTGGTTCTGGAACGATGTTAGTTGGTGTTCGTCAGTGTTCGTCGGTGTTCGCTGGTGTTCGTTGGTGTTCGTCCTGCTGTACGGACCTGTGAATGTCCAAACAAGGTCGATTGAGGTGGTCCTAGGGGGGACGAACACCACTTCAAGCAGCCCAGCATGCTCTGAGGGGGAGTGGTCAGATGGGAACATGGGTATGTTATGAGATGTACTTTAGTTGTATTACCAGACGTGCAATAGACCTAGGAGAATCGGGGAAAAATGATCAATGCATTCCAAACAAGTCGCAGGGTGTCCCAGTCAATGTGGACAGGGGATTCGGTTCTGGAGCGATGTTCGTTGCTGTTCGTTGTTGTTCGTTGGTGTTCGTCATGCTCTACGGACATGTAAATGTCCTAGCAAGGTCAGTTGCAATTGATCTAGGGGGGACGAACACCACTTCAAACGGTCCAGCATGCCACGAGGGAGAGTGGTCAGATGGGAACATTGATATGTTATCCGATTGATTTTATTTGTATTACCAGACATGCAACCGACCTAGGGGAGTCTGGGAAAGATGATTAATGCGTCCCAAACAAGTCACCAGGTGCTCCAGTATGTTACTAACGGCCATCCATGCTGGACCAATGTTCGCAAGTGTTCTCCCGTGTTCGTCGGTGTTCGTCATGGTGTACGGACCAGGACATGGTACTACACGGCCAAGGCAAGTGGGACCGTATGGACGAACACCATTCCAAGTGGGCTAGCATGCTCCGAGGCAGGGTGGCCCGGTGGGCATACTGGTATACTCTCTGATGTAGATTCTCTATTTCATTGTAATACGTGCAGTAATATAGAAATGCAAGAATCTGGGAATGATGATTAATGTGCTTGAACCAGTTCCAAGGGTCTCCCAGCATTCGGACACAGTCTGGATAGGGGCTTTGGTAAGGGGTTGATGTTCGCTGGTGTTTGTCTGTGTTTTCTGTGGTTCCCCATATTGTACGGACCTGTACCTATCTACCTGAGCGCAGGGCAAAAGGGTGCCATGGTACGAACACTGTTTCAAGTGGTGCAGCATGGTCTCAGCAGGGGTGGTCGGGTGGGCACACTGATAGAATATCCGATGTAATTTATTTGTATTACATGAAAGTCGATCGACATACCAGAGGCTGCGAATGACATTCCATCTGCTCCAAAACGAGTCACAGGCTGTCACTGTCAATTTGGACAGGGGCCATGGCGCTGGATCGATGTTCGCTGGTGTTCGCTGGTGTTCGCTGGTGTTCGTCGATGTTTGCCATAGTGGATGGACCTTGAGACGACTCTATCAGGTCAATGCAAATGGATTCAGGAGGATGAACACCATTCCAAGTGGTCCAGCATCATCTCTTAGCGGGGTGGTCAGCCATGCTGCATACACTCATATATTGCTGACATCATGTACCATGTATTCTACACATCATGTACATGCACAAAGAAGCTGTTGTTAACCTGTCGTTACGAGTGTATGGGTATCTTCCAAATATTAAACGGTGCCATATATGTCATCGTACGTGGGGTTATGCTATGCAGTATACATTAGTGATCGATCTGACCCATTTCTCGAACAGCTTTGCGAATGTGTCCGCCATGATTCCTCCGGTGTTGTTTATGTTCCAGAATAGCCAGAAGCTCGTCGTCGGAGTACGTTCCACCTCGTTGACAAAGTATCCCAGCCGTAGCTTTGGGCTCATGCCATCTGGGGCCATGATCCCGATATCCATTCGACAAAACAATGACATGGAAGGTCGTGCGCCACCGACCCTCGTTTCTCGTGCGACTAGTTCTCCCCAGGCTTTTAGCACGAAGTTGTTGAACTCGTCCATCGCTCTCTGTCTTGTTTCGATATCTCCCCTTTGCAGATTCACGATCTTCTTCCTCCGTTCAGCGATGCTTAGCGACTCATCCTTCCTGTTGGCGAAATCCAGTTCTAAGTACAATAAACATGACAAGTGTTAAGTTCGTGACTGGGGCGGGGGTCGAAGGTTAAAGGCCGAGCGCCGGGGGCAACAACCCTTGGTCTTAGCTCGTGCGCTAGACCCTTGCGCAAGCCAGGTTGAGGTCAGAGAAAGCCGAGGGGATCAGGAGCGAAAGCCGAGAGTCAACTCGGGCTTAAGCTAGGGACTTGGGGGTGAACTAAGTTGATATTCAGACTGAGGAACTAAGTACAACGTACGTAGAGTATATATACCGAAGACCGGCAACCCGAAGGCCGATGTTACCGGTGAGGGACTAAATAGCTGTGCAAGGAACTAACTAAAGGTTAAACGAGAAGGCGGGGATCGGAGAGCCGAAGACAGACACTGCCCCGGCACAAGCGAGGGCGGTACAAAGACTAACTAGAAAAGTATAGTAAGAAAACAGACCTTGTCTCGGCGTTCGGCATTGACCCGGCGTTCAGTACCTAAGACCGAACCGTGGGTTTCTCGGTATGTGACAACAAGAGTGCATCATACCATATTTTGCCCGCCTCCTCCAATGACAGAAAACTTGTGACCGGGATTCCAGACCAGCCGCCATTGTTTAACCGATGTGTATGTGTGACAGACATGATCTGCCCTCCGACTATGATTACCCGCCACTCCCCAAGGAACACCAAGCTTGGGATATATTGTTGGGCGATCCATACCTCGTCAGAGTCCTCGTTCATGTTATTCCTGAGATGGGCCCAGGTGCGGCTTGATTTCGGGGCGGTTGGAAGTATCACATGTTTGCCGCAGTCGCTGTGACTCCGCTTCAGGACGTAGGCATCGTCAATAGGGTCCCCATCGCTAATAATATGCATTTCCGGTACTGCCCATCTTTGGATACCTGAAATTGCCTGCAGGTGTGCCAGGGTCTCCCACTTGACTGCAGCAGTCCGGACCTGATCTGGTGGGGGCCAAAACTGTACTTGACGGCTGAGAAGTGCGAAGTGATTTTCGTATGTGCGCAGTTCCATCTCGTCGAGGCCATACGGGTTTCCTTTGCATCTGAAGGCCATATCGGAACCATGCCTCTAGGGTGCGATTGTAATTTCATCACTCACCGGAAATCGATCGTGTAGTCGATGCCTCCAATTATACAGTCCATCCATACGAGCTCATTCCATTTAGATTGCTGGCTGATCGGATCGAGTACGACGGCCTTGAAGTCTGCCCACTTCATGTACTTCAGCTTGAATGCATTACCGTCGTTGTACTCCTCCATGTTCATTGCCAACCAAAGCTGCGATGCATGCATAAACAGACCGAACTGTACCTGTGGATGAAAAGGGGCCTACCCATTCACTGACCACCACCTTCACGCCGTCTCTGCTTTCCGATAGTTTGTATACGAATTTTCCGAGCTCCTTGATAACCTCATATTGGTGAGGTTTTATACAGCGGGTCGCCCATCCTAGATCTTCCTTTGCCTCATTCTTGGATTTCACCTCGCGGCTTGGGTCTGGGATGTAGAGGATATCGAGTGGTGTATCTTTCGACGTAGACCCCTGCGAATGAAATGGGTATGGCGATGTGAACGAGAATGCCGATGGAGAGCTAGAAATACGGCTCTCTATTTCTCCCATTGCTGATGGAGATCTTGAGATCGCCACCGATCACCCAGCAGATGATGAAGGCCTAGAAGGCCAATATGGGCCACTATTATGGGTAAATGTACTTAGCCTGGATGGACCTGCACCTGCACATGATGCTGGCGATCCGGATGTGGACCTCAACGCAGAGTATGTTGACATGTGGATGGACGGACCAGGATCGTTCCATCCTGGTGGCAAAGTTTCCCCATCTTCCATCACTATGTCCTCATCACCCGCAGTGGATGTTGGTCTGAGGATTTTTAGTTGCTGTGCTGAACTCTCCAGATATCGGGCCACTCACAGAAATAATGATTCCATCCCAGGATCCAGGGGCAGCCCAAGTCTCCTGAGCTCCCCTGCAGATTCAAATAAGGAGAGATGATCGATAAGCTCTCTCCGGGTAGCTTCTCGCGCTTTTCCAGATCGCCCGACATTATTATTTGAAAGCGCGATATATCCTGGACATGTATCCATGCAATTTAAGTGTGAATTGTGCGTTTTGGCATGCCGCAGGCACGATCCCCCTTCTTTCTTCCAAACACCCCGGCCGCCAGATTGACATACCGCACCATTACAGGTATGAATGCAGACTTCATAGCCTGCCATTGCGACATGCTGTTTTTGAGCCTTTGGCATGATTATCTTCATGTCTCAGTGTAGGTATATGGTACAGTACACATTCTAATCGCCTCGTGAGGTGTGCATCTTGATTACATAAGCAATCGATGGCCATATAGACTAAGGATCATCGATAGATTGGTGGATCTACACTCGTCATGGCCACCCAGTACTTTCCATCCTCTTTGGGCTCTGTTAGCGAGTCCAGGATCGAATACGTGCTGGAGATCGATCGTAGCGTGCGATTGGCTGCAGGGAACGAATCTAGCTGGACATCGCAAGTCATCGGTGACACGGGAGACATAGTCGCACAGCTCCCGGCCCATTACTATGAGCACCTACAAGCATTCTTCTGGAGAGAAAAGGCGATAAGGCTGGTACTCCAGTTCCAGGAGGAGCTCGAGGTTCAAGACCGGCTCAAGACTAATCTAACCTTGATCCTCGTTTATATGGACAGGGTCTTCACTCAGATTGTCAGGGAAGCCAAATCAACCAAGAGGGATGCTCGTGTGCCCGACTGGCGCAGCCCTACATTCGGACAATTACATTCTGATCGAATATCACGTGGAGCGTCATGAACCAGAGATGGTCAGGGAGTATAGGCGGAAGAACAACTACAACATCAACATGCAGAGCATCGATGACATCAGTAAGCCTTTCCACTCGATTCTCCTCCCGTTCCGGCCATGGACTGCCATATCACATAGACTGGCATGCACACGAGGACACCCTCGGCGAGATCTGGTATGGAAGTGCCACTCAGTTCAAGATGGAGGAGAAGGACAAGACTCTGGATGTTGCACACAGGCTGCTGGATGTTATGGTTGAATTTTATGATCCCGTCGTGGAGGAGGATCCCGATTGTGAGTATCACAGACATGCCTTTCTTACAACACCGATTTTTATCTTCGACGCAGTTGGATACACGTATAAAGAGCACTTGGAGGAGGCAGGGGAAGTGAAACCGCTCAAGAGGCACATGCCGGGGCCCAGAGTATTCAAGCGGGTGAATAAGAAGGGGCCTGTGCTGCCTGACGACGAGGAAGTTTAGGGTCCCGACTTTGTAGATGGCTTTTAGTGCCCTGCCGCGATTTCATTTCAATATACCGTATTTTCGCAGTCCACCCCACTATATATATATGTATTTTTCGATGACACAGGAATGCGATGTGGATACGGTAATGCGATACGTTCAAAGGCGGGTTATCGTAGACAGGAGTAACCCTGACCCTATGCCAGAAGTCCTATTTAGAATATATATGGCATGGTGTGCCGATCCTCTTCGATCACTTCGATCGATTCGATTAAGCCTCCATCGCAGCATGTCTGACTACTACTGGCAACGATCGCTCCCCACGATCACCCAGATGAAATACATTCTACAGATCTACTATCGATCGGAGGAGCTAGCAGATGGTACGATCCGGATAACATGCACGAATCTCAACGAGGAGATAACGGAACATCGCACCTTCATTCCCTCCGTCTATTACAAGGCTCTCATCCATACGCTCTGGAGGTATTACCTCCTCATCGATCTCCACGTCCATTTCAAGAAGAACCCCTACAAAAAGTACACCTGAGTTCCGTCCACATCTCTTGAGAAACATTGTCCTCCTGGACAATGTACTCGAGGCTTTAATTCGCCCGTGCACGTTGATCGAAAGGAAAGATATCGAAGGTTTCCGATCGGCCAATTTCGAAGAATACCTTTGCACGGAATATCTCGTTGGGTGGCACGATCCAAACTCGGTTAACTACTTCAGGGCACATTGCCCCATCAATATCGAGAGAATCAAGGACGAGTTTGGTGAGGCTTTTTACGGGTTTCCATTCCAATCCAATTCACTGACATGTATATCAGAATGGAGCTGGGATGCCTACAAGGAGCGTGTCCCCACAAGGTTTTATGGGGAACGATACGATTGGGATGTGGAAAATATCCCAGATGCTGACTTTACGATTCTGTTGGACGAAGCAGTCGAATGGTATTCACGGAAGCCGGACCCAGCATGGAGTAAGTCAGATCTCCTACTTATGCCATGACAATCGGTTGATCATTTACATGGGCAGTATCTAAATGGGTCCCATGGGTTGAGATAGATGGGGTGGCTGCCAGCATGGAATCCACAGGCGATGCAGATGAGGGAAATGTGGGGACTGGAGCTGGGGATGATGAGGTAGGAGGAACTGGAGCTGGGAGCCAGGGTGGCGATGTTCCCATGGGAGGTGTAGAGAACTCTGATCCACCTCCCTCAAACCAGGTGAGTAGCATGATGTCAGTCAAGTGTCTGTAGCTTATTTATACATTGATGTTACAGCAGAGGCAGAGGAGGCAGCGATGGAGATTCTGGCGTCCCCGCTGCCTCGAGTTCTGCAAATCCTGCAGGGAATCCAGTGGGGTTCCATCCCAGCCTGGCAAGTCTTTACTCCCGCAACAAGTAGCTGTATCTGTTGTATGGTATTTTCTTTGTCGAATGCATTACATTTCATTCTGGGTCGTGGATGTAGCATTATGACGTTTCCCCCTGGCGTGATCTTGTTGGAACATGTTAACAATCGTTTTACACGTTCTGACGACTGGATGGATGTGGAACATGTAATACATATTGCATATCGTCACTGAGACTGCGTCGCCTCCACATCAGCCATGGGCTTTTGAATCCTCTTTCCTGGCCGTTCATCTCCTTCCACATCGCTGTCCCCCCTTCCCCGCTTCTGTACTTAATGTATTGAGCCACTGAAACACGTAGGAGATACATAAAACGACTTGCCTGGGCTGTGGAAGGGAGGGAATGTTGCTCCTCCCCCCCCTGCTCCATGCTTTCGTCCTCCCACTTCACCCACCTGGATACTAGGAATATAAGGTCAGAATCAACGAACGTGCCATGGGCATGTCACTCACTCCACTGTGGATCGGGGTTCTGGCCATACCATTCCTCTACTGCATCCCATACTTCTTCATAGTCATCATAGGGCAGCTGTTCGATATCCCAGTCGTAATCGGCCCCATCCATCGGTTCAGGGATACGATCGGAATATGCCTTCCAGTCTGAATGAAGCTGTCAGACTGTATGATAACGATGAAACCATCGGATAACTCACCAAATCCTTCCATTGAAATGCGCTCTATATTGGTCTGGGCAATGAGCTCGGAAGTAGTTAACAGACTGGGGATCGTGCCGGCCAATCAGGTACTCTGTCACCAAGTATTCATCGAAGTTTTTGGAACGATAATCAGGTAGCTCGGCCAGGGGGACATTCAGGCAGGGGCGGATGAGCGATTCGATTACATTGTCCAGATGGACGATGTTGCTGATCAGAGTCGGTAGGAATGCCTTGAATTTGTCGCCAGTATTTGTCTCGAATCGCAAGTACAGCTCGATGAGGAGGTAGTACCTCCACAGGAAGAGAGTTACATGAGTACCATAGAATATGGGGATAAATGCCCGATGCGATGCAGTGATTTCGTCGTCGTTCAGGTTGCTTTGTTTGATTTCCATAATTGCCCTGTTGCCAGGCACCGGATGTAACGTGTACCAGACCTGGGTGATGTAGTCCATTTGAGTATCCGTAGCTTTGGAGGGTTGCCAGTAGTAGTCAGACATTTTTTCGTGGGTCAACGTCAAATGAGAACGATGGAGCTGACCGATAAGGAAGCGCCGCACTAATATCGCACAGCATATACTAAAGTGGATCGTTGGCAACGGAGCCATTCCTGACTTCAGCCTCTTTATATTTTGCTAGATCCACGATCACCACTGTTCAGCACATTCTAATCACCACCGATCACATCAGCCAGACTAACCAACGTGTTTGAGAGCTGTCGAACATGGTGTGTGGTGGTATATGTGAACACCTACGTTACGAGCTCCTGGCCTCCCCCTGTTTATATTTCCCTAGAGCATGTTCACTATTATTTGTCACATCCTACCCGCCTGTGCAGATGTTATAATGATTATACAAAGTAATAGAAAGCCAGTGAACACAGGTTGCGCTGGGATATAATGAGTTCCGGCATACCTACTTCACTTCCTACTGTTGATATTTTTTTAGACCATGTTCATCATCGTTCTATGCATTGAGGCCACATTTAGAAATGTCAGAAGGATGTTGGAAAGTGGCCAAAAGCTGGTGAATACACATTCCAGTGGCATATGATAAGTCTGAGCATGACCACCTGACTTCCTCCAGTCAAGTTTTTGCTAGACCACGTTCGCCACCGTTCGTCATGTCTTACACGTCTTTACCAATGGTACAATGACCATCCATGGTGGTAGAAACCTGACGAACACCTGCTGTGATGGTATATGATAAGTTTGTTCATGACTGCCTGACCCGCCCCTTTCTATATTTTGCTAGACCATGTTCGCCATTGTTCGTCATGTCCTAGACACCTTTACCATTGTCGGTAAGACCATTAAAGGTGGTAGCAACCTGACGAACACCTCCTGCGATTGTATATGATAGGTTTGTGCATGACCGCCTGACCTCCCCTTTTCTACATTTTGCTAGACCATGTTTGCCATTGTTTGTCATGTCCTACACACCTGTACTGGTGTTGGTAAGACCATTCAAGGTGGTAGCAACCCGACGAACACCTGCTGCAATGGTATATGATAAGTGTGCGCATGACCTCCTGACCCGCCCCTTTCTATATTTTGCTAGACCATGTTTGCCATTGTTCGTCACGTCCTAGACACCTTTACCAGTGTTGGTAAGACCATTGAAGGTGGTAGCAACCTGACGAACACCTGCTGCGATGGTATATGATAAGTTTGTGCATGCCCGCCTGACCTGCCCCTTTCTATATTTTGCTAGACCATGTTCGCCATTGTTCGTCACATCCTAAACACCTTTCCCAGTGTTGGTAAGAACATTCCAGGTGGTAGCAACCCGACGAACACCTGCTGTGATGGTATATGATAAGTTTGCGCATGACCTCCTGACCCGCCCCTTTCTATATTTTGCTAGACCATGTTCGCCATTGTTCGTCACATCCTAGACACCTTTACCAGTGTTGGTAAGACCATTAAAGGTGGTAGCAACCCGACGAACACCTGCTGCGATGGTATATGATAAGTTTGCACATGACCTCCTGACCTGCCCCTTTCTATATTTTGCTAGACCATGTTCGCCATTGTTCGTCACGTCCTAGACACCTTTACCAGTGTTGGTAAGACCATTAAAGGTGGTAGCAACCCGACGAACACCTGCTGCAATGGTATATGATAAATTTGCACATGACCTCCTGACCCGCCCCTTTCTATATTTTGCTAGACCATGTTCACCATTGTTCGTCACGTCCTAGACAACTTTACCAGTGTTGGTAAGACCATTAAAGGTGGTAGCAACCCGACGAACACCTGCTGCGATGGTATATGATAAGTTTGTGCATGCCCACCTGACCCGCCCCTTTCTATATTTTGCTAGACCATGTTCGCCATTGTTCATCACGCCCTAAACACCTTTACCAGTGTTTGTAAGACCTTTCAAGGTGGTAGCAACCCGACGAACACCTGCTGCGATGGTATATGATAAATTTGCACATGACCTCCTGACCTGCCCCTTTCTATATTTTGCTAGACCATGTTCTCCATTGTTCGTCGCATCCTAGACACCTTTACCAGTGTTGGTAAGACCATTAAAGGTGGTAGCAACCCGACGAACACCTGCTGCGATGGTATATGATAAGTTTGCACATGACCTCCTGACCTGCCCCTTTCTATATTTTTCTAGACCATGTTCGCCATTGTTCGTCACGTCCTAAACACCTTTACCAGTGTTTGTAAGACCATTAAAGGTGGTAGCAACCCGACGAACACCTGCTGCGATGGTATATGATAAATTTGCGCATGACCTCCTGACCCGCCCCTTTCTATATTTTGCTAGACCATGTTCGCCATTGTTCGTCACGTCCTAGACACCTTTACCAGTGTTGGTAAGACCATTAAAGGTGGTAGCAACCCGACGAACACCTGCTGCGATGGTATATGATAAGTTTGAGCATGACCTCCTGACCCGCCCCTTTCTATATTTTGCTAGACCATGTTCGCCATTGTTCGTCACGCCCGAAACACCTTTACCAGTGTTGGTAAGACAATTCAAGGTGGTAGCAACCTGACGAACACCTGCTGCGATGGTATATGATAAGTTTGCTCATGACCTCCTGACCCACCCCTTTATATATTTTGCTAGACCATGTTCGCCATTGTTCGTCATGTCCTAAACACCTTTCCCAGTGTTGGCATGACCATTCAAGGTGGTAGAACCCTGGCGAACACCTGCTGTGATTGTATATGATAGGTTTGTGCATGACCACCTGGCCCGCCCCTGTCTACATTTTGCTAGACCATGTTTGCCATTGTTTTCCATGTCTTAACCACCTTTACCAGTGTTGGAAACATTATCCATGGTGGTAGCAACCCGCTGAACACTGGCTCTGGCAGCGATATGTTAAAATCTGGTATGGCCACCTGGCTTCCCCCCTGTTTATATCTTGCTACTTGCCCGCTCTTCCATCATCTGTTGACATTCAATCGTAATAACAAGTCGAACTACCACTACACATCAATTTATCTAAGCATTCTTTTTCATCCCCAAGCCAGATTGATTTGCAAGTATCAAGTACCCCTTCTTGACATTGATGTCGATCACCGTGTCCTCCATGCTTTCCATCTTCTGAAGATGCAAACCCAAGTATGCTGCATCTGCCATGAGCATCCGCTGTAATTGGCATAGGTGTACAATCCTAGGGATAGACATTGAAGTGCAACATACATGCATTTCGTTGGTGGCTTTGAGATGTGAAAAAACATCGGTGACCTTCTGTCCATGCACCTTGCTGATCGCTCTCAAATTCAAGAAAAATTGCTTGAACTGAAATACACAAGTCAACGCGCACGGAACAAGAATGATGATGCTGGACAATTTAATACCTGTTCGTTGATACCATCCGCTCCGTCCTTGCAACCTTTGGCCAATGATCGGACAATGCCAGGAATCGTTTTCAGGAACGTAGCTACCTCCTCGCTATCGAGTGTGATTTGAGTTTGTGTATTGGTCGAGGTGAGCGGTTGGGCAATGTTAGATGGACCAGGCATCGGAGAAACCTCCCGCATTCCTTCAGGCAGTGTTCTGGCGATGGTGCACTTCCTTGGACTGACTGTCACGTTGATCATATCGAAATCATGGGCAAGCACCATTTGAGGGGTGCCCGAGGATTTCTGGCTTTGCAGGAGCTGTGTGGTAATGAATTCTTTCGTCGTCGCCACCCCCTTTCCTTTCTGTCTCCCTCCAGGATCCCTCCCAGATCGCTTGTTCGCAGGTGGATCGTCTGCTACAGGTGGAATGTCACCATGGGTAGCCATTTCATCATCCCCCACAGCCACTGCAAATGGTGTGTGATCTAGGCCCTCATTTACAACGCTAGCACCATGGGAAAATGATTCCAACGGGAAGTCGCCTTGTGATTCCATCATGTCTGAATCCAGCAGCGGAGACCAATGGGCTATCGTGATGAAAGCGGTATATTTATATGCGTTTCCACAGGAGAGTACAAAGCAATCGATATTAATTACTTACGGGGGGGAGGTCGACTGATCATCTGTAGCAAATGCTGACTAAACCCTATAGGCTGGCTGCCTTCCCTGTCAGGACATGCAGCAGGAGGGTTTGGAGATGGTCTTTTCCGTTGGCCACCCTCTTCTTCGTCGCTGCCCTCTGACAGCCGCCGCTTCTGTGTCACAGCCAGCTGACATCGGATTGTGAGGTTCAGTGATGCCTGATGAGATGAAACACACTTGCCTGGTTTGGAGGAGGAGGGACATCGGAGTCCTGTTCCCCACCTCCATCATTTTTCCCCATATCGTTGCTGCCCTCGCTGCCCTCTGCTTCATTCTCATTGCGTCCTTCCCCCCCATTGCCCCCTTCCCCTCCGTGATCCTCATTCCCACTGATCTCAGGATTCGTATCATCTCCATGCTCCATGTCCTGGTCCACATCGCTCATGTTCTTTGGATCTATCTCCCCATCCGATCCCCCAGCATCTGTACCCTTTTCTTCATCCTTGAAACCAAGCCCCTCGTCCCATTCCACCCACTGAGATACTATTGATGTAATCAATGTAATGTCAGAATAAATGTCATTGGATTGGAAATGTCACTCACTCCAAAGTGGGTCCAGTTCTTGTGAATACCAATCGACCACTTCGTCCCACATCTTCGGAAGGTCTTCATCAGGAACCGAATCTACCTCCCAATCATATTGCCCCCCAATGAAACAATCTGGGATCCAATCACAATAACGACCCCAGTCCATTTCTGATGAGTGTATCAGACACCTGGATGATGAATGAAACCTGTATGATGACTCACCGAAGGAATCTACCAATCTCTCAAGATTGGTTGGGCAATGTGCCCTGAAATTGTTTACCGACTCGGGATCATGTCGGCCGATGAGGTATTCTGTCACCAGGAATTCCTCGAAGCTGGGACAGCGATGTGTTGGAATATCTTCTTCTTTCATACCAATGCTTGGGCGGATGAGGGCTTCGATGATGTTGTCCAGATGCATGATGTTTCTGAGGAGAGTGGGGCGGAAATTCGCATACTGTTTGCTTTGAGCCTTTTGGAAATGCAGATGTAATCGCATGAGGAGGTAATACCTCCATAAAAACAATTTTATGAAGGTGAAATAGCGCGCGGGGAGCAATACACAGTCTTCAGTGATCTTGAGGTAGAGATTCGTGGACGTGACCTTCACCATGGTCTCCTCGGGATCTGCATATTCCACCTTGTATATGATCTGCTTGATGTAATCGATCTGCCGCGGTGTTGGGAGTGATTGTTGCCAGTAGTAGTCCGACATGTCGTTGAGATCGATCTCGAATCAGGCTGAATGATAAGGATGAAGGTGAAATTTGTAGCAACACAGCATATCGCCTAAATCGGTCCCACATTAATGAGGCCTTTGATCGGTAGCACGTGTATCGTATATTTCTGTCAACCGAAGACCGATCGATGACATGTGGTGGATTAACCTCATCTTCTCCTCTCATGCGCAGCCCATTTCAATGGCAATAGCTGCATAGTGATAGTAGCTTCTGGAGTCGTTGCAAGTGCCAGTGGAATGTGAAACACCATAAATCCCACCTCCTTGTCGATTGCACGACAGACCCCATGACTGCCAAACTTCAAATAGCATACAATGCATGTTGCTGTTGCTTCGGGTTGTGCCAGCATCTGATCTAGTGTATTCATCGTAGTGTGATGGGACTGGACATGATGTTTCATTGGTCGAGTAGCTTCGCTGAATGGGAATGGAAACACTTGTAAATCTCTAGTCTAATGAATGGAGACCACCAGTTCCAGGAAAATCTCAGGGGGAAATCCCAGCACTTCTGGCAGCAGCATTTACTTGTACATGTACATGTGCAGAACACCCTATAAAGGCCATTATTATTTGACGCCTATGATCCCACTTCTGTGTCTGATGGACAATAGATGGAGACGTCTACCAAGTACATTGATATATATACGTACAAGTGATATCTTTAATGCCTTAGACATCCATCGAAGAGCGGTCAGATCCAGAGGGCGATGGCATGGGGGACTTATGCTTATGTTTATCTTTCAGCCTCTGAGAGGCTCTGCGCTCATTCACGGTCCCTCCCGCTCGTCTCTTGCCCTTATCACGTCCCTTGCCCTTGCTACGCACCCCACCACTGCGATGACCTCCTCCAATGCTATCATCTCCCTCTCCCTGCGCCTTTCCCTTGCCTTTATCTGCAGCGCTGCCTTGTAGATGTTCTTTGTACGTGTATCTGACTGTTTCGAGTTAGAATTCAGTAGATGGGGAAGGAAAGTATCCCTGTGCTTACAGTCAGGGTCCTCATCCTCCACTGGATCATAGAAGTCCACCATCACGTCGATCAGCTTCCTTGCCACATCCACAGTCTTCATCTTCTCATCCATTTCGAACTGAGTCCGACTCCCATACCACATCTCGCCCAGGGTGCGCTCATGGCGAACCCAGTCTGTGGTATAAGTATGTGAATGGCAGCAAAAGGTTACAAGGAAATCGAAACACTTACCAACCTCTGCAATGCTGGCGTGGTTGATGTTGTGGTCGTTGTTGCGTCTATAATTCCTCACCTGGGCTGGTTCATGGCGCCGCACGAAATATTCTATCAATAAGTAGTTGTCAAATGTCAGACTGCGCCAATCGAGTGTGCGATCTGTGCGTTTGACTTTCTTCGCCTCCACAATTACTTGAACGAAAACCCTGTTCATATATGCGAGGATCATGGTCAGATTCTCCACCAGTGGCTCTTCCACCTGCACCTCCCCCTTCTTCTTGAAGCGAAGCACCAGCTGGATCGCCTTTTCTCTCCAGGTGAAAGCCTGAATAGGCTCGTAGTAGTGATGGGGGAGCTCCACGACGACTTTATCGTCAGCATGGGTGACCTGGCATGGCCAGACGGTCCCTTCGGAGTCTCCTGGAGCCAATCTGACATGTCGATCTTTTTTCAACAAAGCTTTGCGATTGTGGATGAATCCGAGGGAAGACAGGTAGTACTGGGTAGCCATGGTAGTAGTCAAGATCAATTACATAATCTATCTTGTAAATGTAACTCCATCATTGATCGCTTATGTAAGTGGAATGTAAGGCAAATAGTGCATGTCATGCACCGCATACATACAGCGAGACTGACTATGTCCAAGGCACGAAGACTCCATGTCCTGATAGATACTGTAATGGACCAGTTTATAAAACTGATCACAAGGTGGGCGGGTCAGCCCTCACGCCAAATACAGTAGTATACCTGTTCAGCACCATTACCATCGATTCCCCCTGTAAAGTGGTCGGGCAGACTATCCAAAGTGTTGAAGGCTATGGAACACCGATTGGTTTCAGCATTACCACCTGACTTCCCGCTGTAGATACTTTGCTGGACCATGGGTTTACCATGACATCATTCAGACATAATAAGGTGGTAGAAGCCTTGCAAACACCTTTCAGTATGGCCACCCGACTTCCCCCAGTCTACATTTCGCTAGACCATGTTCGTCATTGTTCGGCATGTCACCACAACCTTTACCAATGTTAGTAAGACTGCCTAAGGTGGTGGAAGCATGGCGAACACAGGTTCTGGTGGTATATGATAAGTTTCAGTATGACCACCCGACTTCCTCCTCTCCATATATTTGTTCTTCGTTGTTCTGCACATCTTAACCTCACTTACCAATGTTACAGGGTGATTTCAATATGGGGAAATCCTGGAGAACACAGTATTTAGTGGTATATGATAAGTTTCGGTATGTCGACCTGACCTCCCCCTGTCTATATTTTGCTAGGCGATGGTAGCCATTGTTCGTCATGTCTTGACCACCTTTACCAATGTCAGTAAGACCATCCACAGTGGTAGAAATCCGACGAACACTGACTCTGACAGTATATGATAAGTTTGCACATGACCACCTGACCTCCCCCAGTCTATATTTTGCTAGGCGATGTTCTCCATTGTCTGCCATGTCTTAACCACATTTACCAGTGTCAGAAAGGCTATCCAAGATGTAGCAACCTGAAAAATGCTTTCTCTGATGGTATATGATAAATTTGAGTATGACCACCTGAACCCTCCCCCCTTTCTATATTTTGCTAGGTGATGTTCGCCATTGTTCGTCATGTCTTAACCACCTTTACCAATGTAGGTAAGACTATCTACAGTGGTAGAAACCCAACGAACACTGGGTCCGATGGTACATGATAAATTTGAGCATGTCCACCCGACTTCCCCCAGTCTTTTTTTTGCTAGACCACATTCTCCACGGTTCCCCATCTCTTAAACCACTTTACCAATGTTCCCAAGACTATCTACAGTGGTAGGAACCTGACGAACGCTTGTGTCAATGGTATATGATAAGTTTGTGCATGACCACCTGACCTCCCCCTGTTTATATTTTGTTAGACCATGTTCGTCATTGTTCGTCATGTCTTGACCACCTTTACCAATGTCAGTAAGACCATCCACAGTGGTAGAAATCCGACGAACACTGACTCTGACGGTATATGATAAGTTTGCGCATGACCACCTGACCTCCCCCAGTCTATATTTTGCTAGGCGATGTTCTCCATTGTCTGCCATGTCTTAACCACATGTACCAGTGTCAGCAAGGCTATCCACGATGTAGCAACCTGACAAATGCTTTCTCTGATGGTATATGATAAATTTGAGTATGACCACCTGACCCCTCCCCCCTTTCTATATTTTGCTAGGTGATGTTCGCCATTGTTCGTCATGTCTTAACAACCATTACCAATGTAGGTAAGACTATCTACAGTGGTAGAAACCAGACGAACACTGGGTCCGATGGTACATGATAAATTTGAGTATGTCCACCTGACTTCCCCCATTCTTTTTTTTGCTAGACCACATTCTCCACTGTTCCCCATCTCTTAAACCCCTTTACCAATGTTCTCAAGACTATCCACAGTGGTAGGAACCTGATGAGCACTTGTGTCAATGGTATATGATAAGTTTGTGCATGACCACCTGACCTCCCCCAGTCTATATTTTGCTAGGCGATGTTCGCCATTGTCCGCCATGTCTTAACCACATTTACCGGTGTCAGCAAGGCTATCCACGATGTAGCAACCTGACAAATGCTTTCTCTGATGGTATATGATAAATTTGAGTATGACCACCTGACCCCTCCCCCCTTTCTATATTTTGCTAGACCATGTTCCTTGTTGTTCAGCATGTCTCACCCACATTTACTGATGTAATTAAGGCCATCTAAATCATGTGGATCCAGTTTGCTGCTTTTGTCCATGATGCATTCTGCCTATTATGCCTACATGTGTTTTCCATGTCATAATCCATGTAGAGGGGCCAGGTGCGATGGTGCTGATGGTCTGGAAAATCTTTGAAATATCACATACTAGTGCATGATCACCCTGCTGCTCTTTATTCAGTTCTACCACAGCATCTGACGCTACCAATGCAGCATTTAGCCTCCTGATCATCACCCTGGCCTCTTCTAATTCCTTTCTTTCTGTTCAATGGCTGGCATTTGTTTGGGTCAGGGTTCTACAGCCAAGAAAGAGCCTACATCATATGTAACACTCTCTGCCTTCTGCAAAACAGAGGGAGCATCCATAATACACATATGACTTCTGTGCCTGTTGGATCAGGTCACTGGTCATATGATTTTGTAGAACAGTTTCAACCTCCTGTCTCTGCCTGTTCTGTGCTGCTCTGACCTCCTCCCACATACTCATCATAACCTCACCATTTCCCACCACACCACCCTCATTTCCCCTGCATATCGGAATGCACAGGACACACACCTGAATATCCTGCAGTGAGAGACCTGTCCCATTTAGGACTTCCTTTGTGATGTCCAAGGGTCTGGTGCTTCCCTTTGCGAGTTTCTGTAAACAACTGCAGTGGAACCAATTTTTGCAGGTTCGACAATACCGTTGTTCAGCTTTGTCTGGGTTATATGGTTTTTCACAGACAGAGCAAGCATGGAAGGGGCCCTGATGGGGTGTAGTTTATGTCAGGAGTTTTTCAAAAATCGGTGTCATGCCATTCATCCATACCTGGATGACTTGTTTACCATGTGTGCTCATGGTCCACCGTGTATACATATCCTTGGGTCCTATCAGAGGACCAAAACACCTTTCTGCACTGAAAGATGTGATGTCTGCTGGCGCTATGCTCTCCATGAGCTTCCAAGCTGTATACAAAATTCAGGGATGACTTACACACGATGGCCTCTGGTTCGATGATGTCATTGTGGTCCGATAGAACCAGCTCATTGTTGCCAATGTATTTTCTCATGCTTTTTGTGAGTGAGTCAAAGATACAAGGAACTCGATGACAGCCAGCTCACTTTTTGTCTCCTATATCGCTCCTGCTGTAGTACCACTGCACTTCAACCCATGCCTTCTGTATTGCATGTCAGAAGGGTGAACACCCACATGGCACTGGAAATCTCTTACATTACTTCTCTTCAACCGTTGGACTCTGATGTCCTTGATCACAGCATACCACAGGCTGCCATCGTCGCCATTTACAAAGATGCTAATTAAAGTTTCCATCAGTGAACGACATGCCCAGCCAGTCTTTTCTTACTTATCACCCCTTTGGAAGGTGTGGGTCATGTGTTCTGGAACTTCCTCCCTTCCATCCAGGATGTCTTCACCTGCACCGGTGAGGTTCGTCACTGGCTGGATGAGCTTAAATGACTGCTAGTGTCTAATCGAGACCTACCACTTAGCTTGGAGGATGATGGAAGGGAAAGAAAGGTCTTGTTGGATGGAGGGGCCATGTTGGGTTGGGAGGCGAAGTAAAAAGTCGGAGGGTAACCCGTGACGTCGCTTGCAATTCTCGGTTAGCCAGGGCGGACCCTGAAAAATTTTCTTTGGGTTTGGCGCGGCATTACGTGTTTGGGATCGGCAAAGAACCAACATTCCACCGCCATGGCACCCCAGACACGTTCCCAGAGAGCCCTCAGAGCTGCTTCCAATGCATCCTCCACTGATGAAAGTGAAATCAGACTTGCATTTGACAATGTCATGAAGGCCATTTCTCCTCCATCTCATCATTCAGACTCAGCATGCTCTTCTCCTCTGTCCCCATCCTACAGCATAATAATGGGTGGTCTCCTTGCCAGAGCAATGACTCCTCCAGAAGATCCAGAATCCTCTGTTGATGAGGATGAACTGAACCAGATATATGAGAAGTGCCAGGCCATGGTAAACCACTTGAGTGGGTCAGAAGAGGAGCATCAAAGCAATGCCTCTGACGATTCCTTTGTGAATGTGCATGGCCCATCAGTTGCACCATCACATCCACCCCATCAGGACTCGAGTCAGGAGTCAGGGGCACCTTCTGTACGTGATATCATCAGTGAGTCTCTTCTGTACTCTTTCTCTCCATCTGCTTACGATCGCTTCTGAAAGTGTGTTCCATGGCCAGGCCTACCACATGGGTGATGGCCTACCAGACCCTAGGGACACTCCGGCATGAAACTTGGATCGATGCCAGCATCCTCAACTTTCATCTCCTGTCCCAATGGTATGCTGTCCAGGGCAGGATGCATGTCTGCTATGCCGACTTGTTCTCTGTCATTCCATCTGTCAGTGGGGGCACCCATGCCTTACCAGATGCACAGGAGATTCAATTTTTTCGTCAACGCCATCTCTTTGATTCCCATCCTGCCAATCCATCTGTTCCCATTGCCTTTGTGGTCATGCAAAACAGTCACTTCTTTGTTGCAGTCTTTGACTATTGGTTGAACCTTGCATTCATCCTTGGAAGGCGCATCGAACGTGTCCCAGAAACCCCCCATCCCCACTATGACCCACTGCGCGATGACTGGAACACATGGAATGGCCCTTTCTACTGGACACGCATAGCATCTCTTCATGGATTCGATGCCATCGACCCAACCCAAGTTGATGTGCAGGTGTACAATTGGTCACAGAACGGTTTCGACTGTGGGCCCATTGCATCCTTTGTCATGGAGTCGCTCATGAGAGGAGGGCTATCTGGTGATGGCAGGCCTACCATCCACATCCCTCCAATTCCTTGTGGTCATCGTCTCCGCCTTAGAATGCTTGTCATGGTGAAGGAGGGCTGTCGAAGGTGCTGGGAGGACTATCGTTACTTGTCTACAACCACCCTTCCCCCTGGCCACATATGGACACAGTGGGATGACACCGAAGCCATCGGTGAAGACATCCTCATGGATGTAGAAAACCAATCATCTGGAGAGCAACATGCTACCATCGTCCGTGAGTTGAATGTCATTGGGGCCAACTGCCTTCACTGCCAAAGGGGGGATGACTCCGGCGACGTAGTGAACCCTGATGTGCACTCCGATGGTGACTTTCCGACTGACACTGAAGATGAAGGTGAAGACCATCCTTTGCCTCTGGATGCCAAGTCTCAGCGTCTCAGGGATCTCCTTCAGCGCTACCCTTATGTGAGCAGGGCCAGAGCCAGGGATCGACTTCCTCCTCGGGCTGCCCATGGTCACCGAGTCGAAGGGGAATCCACTCCAGATGATCCCCTTGAGATCATCCAGCGACGCAAGCATGTCAAGGACTGGTCAGCTGGAACGATGTACCGTTTCCCACGTCCAACTCCACCGGTATACCTCCCTGCATACCAGGGTCAACGATGGAAGCGTTTCGATCGCAGGTTTGATGAGTATGAAGGAGGACCTGTCTTGGAAAGCTTGCACCAGGACCGCAACTGCAATGAGACCGTGGAGGAGCCCTACTATCAGCCTGGGATGTGGACATCCTTTCGAGATTATGGCTATCGTCTGCTGAGTTCCTTCAACCAGATGTTCTACTTGGGTCCCCCCATCAGATTGTCAGACCATATCCTCCAAGTGGGTGTTCCAGCTAACTACCAGTCTTCTCATCAAATCGGCGACCATGTTACTGGTGAGTGCTCATATTCTGCCCTGGTGCCCTCTTCTGATCACTTCATTACAGGAAATTACTCTCTTGCCCGGCAGGTGCCCCATCCATCAAGAGTCCATGTGGATGATGTGGTCATACTGGGTGCCTCTCAGATGATCGAGATTGGCTTGAGCACCTCAGAACGTCTCGTGAACACCTTTGTGAATGGGCGGCACGAGGATGGACGTCACATCTGCCTGGACCTGGAGCTGGATCACAAGTTGGTGACTCCAGAGGAGTTGGAAGTCACCGTGGACATCGACAGTCTCATATGGGTGACGCATTCCCTACAGTTCAACACACCGCTGCCCATCTACCTTGGTCCCATCGTCGAGGAAAAGGCTCCTATGCACAAGCACAATCATGTGTATGTTGACATCCTCATGCCTCAGTCAGAGGCAGATTCCAGTGCCATCGGAAGCCGTACCGAATGGTTGACCATGGCATTTCCTCTGTGTGGAGTACCTCACACAGTGTTTGGTGCCTTGAGCAACGCTGCTGGCACCATGAACGTCTACATTTGCTTCCCCAGGATGATCCACAGGGATGAGATGACACACAAGCGTGCCAATCGCATCCCAAAGGAGGTCCTCGACTTTTTCTGGGAGCATGTCCTACTTCCAGCGATCCGTGCACATGCAGATGTTTCGAGTGCACCATACGTCTCTCTCACTCTGAAGGAAGTGCAGTTCAAGGCACGAAAGGGTGGCAAAACCAAGAAGGCTGGTCGGCCAAAAGCGGTCCCCTTTTCTATGCAAGTGTTGAAGCAGATCCAGAAGACCATGGAAGCAATCATCCGAGAGGACCCTTCACAATTTGCAAACTATGGTTCCTTCTTCTTCATCCTGGAATGCAAGGGAATCAAGTTGTGGACGAAAACCACCCTGTCAGGAGTGGTTCAAACGCCAGTCCAAGCTCTCCTCCATGGACTTCCAGCTCTGGATTGGTCCCACATGGTAGACAGGGCCAATGGGGAGCTCTTGGTCGACTTGGGAATCAGCATTCACCCCACATGTGACGAAAAGCTCGTGGGATTGTGGAGACTGGATGCCCTGGAAGCTTCCTTTGGGGCAGGTGGATATTTGCGAGGAAATGCCCACCACACTTGCATGCTTGGACGGTATGGGGGGATCCAAGCAGAGATGTCACAGGAACGAGCGAGGCAAACTCACATCGCATTCAGAAGTGCTTATAATCTGGCCTACGAGGTGATCCGACCCAATGACAACAGCCCCACCTTTGTCATGGACAAGGATGCTTATGCCCTGAACAACGACTTCATTGGGGAATGCATGCAGGCCATCAACATGTATTCTGGAGATGCAAAGAAGAGGTCATATGGGGTGCGAGACGAGTACAGGATGAGTGGGGCTGCGGTGGAGCAGGCAATACTGGTGGTGCCACAAAGGGTGATGCATTTGCAAGCTCGATCATGCTCATATCTGATGCTTCCATCTTTGCAGATGGAAGAGCTTTTAGCCTCCAATCCCATTCTCTGGATCCCAACCAAAGTCTGGTTGGAATTTATGGCTGGACGCATCAGGGCCCTCCAGTTGGCTCAGATCTCTCTCAAGGAACTGGAACTGCCCAACCTTGGGATTCTGACTGGCATCATCTGCCACATGATTCGGTGCACGTCCACCACTGCAATAATCCTCGACTTCCATGTGAGAGAGTCCATGGCCCTTCTGCAGGTCTCCAGGGTGTGTGAGCGGTTGGGAATGTTCTTCCTTTTGGACCTAGACTTGCATCATGTCCCCCATCTTCCAGAAGTTCAGGATCATGATGACCTGGAGGTGCTCAAGCTGATGGAGGGAAAGTTGAAGAGGGGTGATGGACGACCTGCCTGGCCAAGGATTCCCCCTCTGGATGAAGTGGAACAATTTCCCATTGGCAGCAGACCGACGTGGGCCAAATTGACAAGGACCATCCAACTGCAGCCTTGGTTGATCATGCAGGACTGGAAGTGGTCGGCCCAACTGTCCGGTCTGGCGCTGGTGGTAGGGAAACTTTTCGTTCTGTTTACCTGTCAGCTTTGGATCCAGTTGGATGCGACTTGGCTGACAGGTTCAGAGGGAAAACCAGAGCCAACATCTTTGGAAGATGCCATTCAGAGTTGGACTCTGAACCAGACCTTCAGGACGATACGGGCCTGCGAATTCAAGGCCTGCAATGCAGAAATAGCAGGGAGTGGAGGGGCTGGTCGCCGACAGTCAAGCTTTGCAGAGAGGGTCAACCTGTTTTTCCCAGGACCCACAGTGGGACAACCTTCACGGAGGTCACCATGGAATGTCTTCTGGACGAAGCCTGGCTATATTTGGGAGTATCACCAGGTGATGAAGAACAGGACACCTCTGCAGGAGTTTGAGGTGCTGGACCACCTTGGCAGGATATTTTCTGTCCTTCAGACATTACCTGATGCGACCAAAGGGAGCGAAAAGAGTCCTGGGAAGACATGGCGGGTGGAGGGTGAGAAGGTGGTTCTGGTGACAAATCCCAAGTTCTACAAGATCGAGGGGATCTCCACCGAGAAGGAACAGCAACAGGCCAGGAGACGAGCATCTCGAGTGGTAAAGCCCAGGAATGCACTGCAGATGGAGCTCCTGGAGCATGCGGGATATGACGAACTGCTGGCTAGCAAGGCCCTCATCTTAGAAAGGCAGAGGCTGAAAGAGGCACAGACTAAGAAGTCATCAAAGGCAAAGAATGCTCGAAAGCCTCCAGCAAGAAGAGGCAAGGCCACCTCATAGAGGGAAGCAGAGGGATGGGGGGGGAAGGCAAGGATATGGGTACAGAGGGAGAAAGTGATGAATGCAATGTTGATATAGATTGTGGTTCCTGTTCCTGTGGAACTGAATCCCAGTGTTGCCTAGTGTAGTCTGATCAGGTAGCAACATGTTTGGCATCTTGGGATGATACCTGGCCCCAAGGTGAACCGCCCTCTTCAGCTTCACTCCATCAAAACAATTCCAGATCAATCCAGCTGTCCATACCATGCCTGTGCCACTTGAATGACATGGCAGGACCATTTGGATCACACCAGAAAGGACCCTATGTGTCATTCCCCTCCTCTTATCCTGTAAAGTTTAGGAAGCATGAAACCTTGTCAGGAATGGTTGTCCTGGAGGGCCTGAAAGTCACAACAGATGATGACAATGGTTGCAGCATTCCTAGGTGTCAGAATATCCATGTAAGATATGTTACCCCCCCCCTCCCCATGTTCACTCCATCAAAACAATTTCAGAGATCGATCTGGCTGTCTGAACCATGCCTACCCCATCTGTATGACATTACAAGACCATCAGAATTGTGTTACAAAGGTCCCCATATTTGTTTCATCAACATACCTGATCCCCTCCTCATACCCCAGGGATGGCGATCCAGTAACATCAGGAGGGGGTGCCAGCTTGCCAGGGATGGATGTCCTGGGTGTTATCAATGCCACTGAAGACAATGGAAATGATTTCCAGCCTCCCAGAAGTATTTCCAAAGAGATACCACTTTGTGGTCTGACCATACTTCTACCCCCTGTAGATTTTTTTTCCGACCACCAATTTCATTCAAATTTCACCTGGGACATCCCAATGGACATATCTATCGACTCCCAGCATTATTTCCCCAAAATTATGGTCGGGAGTTTGTAATTATAATTCCCCCAGGGGCTGTATAGTTGCGCTCTCCCCATTTGGTAGTTGCGCTCGCTGACTAAAGGTTGCGCTCTCCCCATTTGGTAGTTGCGCTCGCTGACTAAAGGTTGCGCTCTCCCCATTTGGTGGTTGCGCTCACTGACTAAAGGTTGCGCTCTCCCCATTTGGTAGTTGCACTCGCTGACTAAAGGTTGCGCCCTCCCCATTTGGTGGTTGCGCTCGCTGACTAAAGGTTGCACTCGCCGACTAAGGGTTGCGCTCCGGGTAGGGTGGGGCATCCTTCTTGGATCAGATGGATAGGCTGGCAATAGTGTGATTAATGGGACATACACCCCAGGTGCAGCTTGTGACATCTGGGACACTCAAATCAGCTCCGATTCATGCCAGATTGGTTTCCATGGAAAGCTGCTGTTGGGCAGGTGCTGAGGATACCTCATCCACTCAATACAGATTGATGGAAGGCTGGCAATAGTCTAATTAATGGAACATACACCCCAGGTGCAGCTTGTGAGGTCTGGGTCACTCCAATCAGCTCCGATTCATGCCAGAATGGTGTCTATGCAAAGCCACTGTTGAGGGGGTGCCAGGGATGCCGCATCCACTCAATGCGGATGGGTGGATGGCTGCCAATAGTGTGATTAATGCCAAATACACCAAGGGTGCAGCTTGTGAGGTCTGGGTCACTCAAATCAGCTCCAATTCATGCCAGAATGGTTTCCATGGAAAGCCACTGTTGAGCAGGTGCCAGGGATGCT
Organism: Pisolithus tinctorius; assembly: GCA_024663395.1. Lineage (NCBI taxonomy): Eukaryota > Fungi > Basidiomycota > Agaricomycetes > Boletales > Pisolithaceae > Pisolithus > Pisolithus tinctorius. Next base: position 62,725 of record JANFAH010000002.1, read on the forward strand.
GCATCCGCTCAATGCAGATGGGCAGATGGCTGGCAATAGTCTGATTAATGTTAAATACACCAAGGGTGCAGCTTGTGCGGTCTGGGTCACTCAAATTAGCTCCAATCCATGCCAGAATGGTGTCCATGGCAAGCCAATATTGAGGGGGTGCTGGGAATGCCACATCTGCTCAATGTGGATGGGCAGATGGCTGGCAATAGTCCAATTAATGCCAAATACATTCAGACTGCAGCTTGTGAGATCTGGGTCACTCCAATCATCTCCAATTCATGCCAGCATGGTGCCCATTGAAAGCCACTGTTCAGTGTGTGCCAGGGATACCACATCCATTAGTGACAGGCGCATCTTTATGTTTCAACAGGGTACATCTTACTGGGGCTGGGCCTGCCCATATGCTGTGATAATATAAATAATACTACTGAAGGGCCCGTCCATATGTTGTGATGCTATACATGAGATTACTGACAGGCCTGTCTTTATGTTTCATCCGAGGTACATCTTACTGTGGATGGGCCTGCCCATATGTTGTGACAATATAAATTATACTACTGAAGGGCCCGTCCATATGTTGTGATGCTATACATGAGATTACTGATGGGCCTGTCTTCATGTTTTGTCAGAGGTACATCTTACTGTGGACAGGCCCATCCATATGTTGTGACAATATAAATAATATTACTGAAGGGCCTGTCCATATGTTGTGACTCTATTCAATGATACTAGTGTCAGGCCTGTCTTTATGTTTTGACAGGGTACATCTTACTGGGGCCAGGCCTGCCCATATGTTGTGACAATATAAATAATACTACTGAAGGGCCTGTCTTTATGTTTCATCAGAGGTACATGTTACTGTGGACAGGCCCATCCATATGTTGCAACAATATAAATAATACTACTGAAGGGCCCACCCTTATGTTGTGACTCTATTAAATGACATTAATGACAGGCCTGTCTTTATGTTTCAACAGCGGTACATCTTGCTATTGACAGGCCCATCCATATGTTGTGACAGGGGTATGGCTTATGATGAACGGGCCTGTTTATATGTTGCAACACCATAAATGATATTCCTCCCAGGCCCATCCTTATGTTGTGACCCTCTCCATGTCATGATAGGCAGGCCTGCCTTGATGTTGTGACAGGGGTGTAACCTACCCAGACGGGCCTGCCCATGTCTTACAGCAGCTCAGTATTCTTAATTGGTCATGGGCCCATCTAAATGTTTCAACATCCTTACCCACCATGGGCCCTCCCATATGTTGTGGTAATGCACTTATGGGCCTGTACATATGTTGCTCACACTTTAGTCCCTTGGGCTTGTCCCTGTGTACTGGCTAATCTATTTAGGTGGGCCCATCTCGGGGTCTATATAAGTGTTGGTGTTTTGGCACACAGGCTGCCCATGTGTTGTGACTAAGTGTGACTACACTATGTGCAACCATGCATGAAACTCAGCTTCATCGACTCCTGAAAACACAGTGTTGTCGCCACCTTCTTCAAGTTCATTGTCTGAGTCACTTTCATCGGCCACATATTTCAGGCTGTCGAATACACCACCACACTGCCAGTCTTTCTCCTCATCATCTGATGTGTCTGGGTTGGAAGTACTTGAAGACAAGGACCATGCTCATTTACTCTGATGGAGGCACTCTCCTTCATCAGGTTTGGATGTGTTGGGTGACGACACATAACCTGCTGCATCAGTACTAACAGAATTCTGATTGTGCAGACCAGTTGTATTCCGGGTGATAACACGTTTTCGAGGGCAGCCGCGAGACATTCTTGTTTGAAGGCAGCTGAACACTTGGCTCGAATCTCAAATTTTCTGCTCGCCACAGGTGAGCCATCTCATGTTCATACAGCGGCAACATCTTGTACTAACCAAATACTCTTTGTTCTGCATTTTTCAGATTTGTTGCAAATTTTTAGGGGGGTCCGCCAAATTTTGGGGGGTCAAGATTTTCAAAACTCAGTATTACAAAATTCTGCTTGTGTAGATTGTTTCTATGTATCATAAGTATGCCTATTATATAGTTTTTGGACTTTCAGAACATTGTGTCAAGTGTGGATAATTCGATGACTGAAATTAGGGCTGCTCAAAGTTAAATGCGGAAAAAACACGCGAGCAAACTTAAGTGCAGTTGAGTTGAGAGTTTGTGAGCGAAACTTTAAGCTCCGACGGGAGATTCAAACTCCGCCAAAAAGCGTGCATGCTTATCAACTGAGGGATCTAGCAAGTGATAACAAACTAGATAGCAAAGACAAACATCTACATTCATATGTACTACTACATGCTATTGTAGTGTGAATACGAAGTAGATTTATACATGGGGGGCAAGGGGGAGACAAGAATACAGCAAGGGGGGGGGGATGGGGATGCATGCTAAATGATAATCAATAGTCTGTTGTACACTGTTTTCAAAGCGGATAAACATCTTGAGTACCAGACGAAGGGCCTTGATCCTCACCACCAGCTACGCCTTTTTGCAAGGCGAGGTTCTGAGCCCGAAGTTCCTCCAACTTGACAGCGAGCTTCATCTTCTCCAACTCTTGAGCTGCCATTGCCTCCTCATGTGCGAACAGCTCGCATTGCATAGTAAGTTGGTGTTCATGATCGGCCAAAAGAGTGGTGGCCTTCTGGCAAGTCCTCCAGTATCCATACTCAAGCCAGTGACACTTGACCTCTGACCTATCCTGACATGCCTGTTGAAACTGCTTAATGAAAGTTAATGACACAGACATAAGGTCTGAAGAAAACTTGTCAGTGGCAGTTTCCCGTGCATGCTTACAGGATGGCTTTGATGACAGCTTGGAGTCACTGTCATCAGAGAAAGTGGCAACACTGGGGGGGGAAGATGATGAGAGACAAAGTGCTGAAAACATGTTGGATGAAGCGATGTCAGAGTCGGAAGACTCATCTGTATTTGGAGTGGAAGCCGACTGGTGTTTGAGGAGGGGTCAATCCTGCTTGAGGGATGGATGTGCTGGCTGGAGTTTTGGACGATGGGATACAAAGGGAGGGGGGTCATTGTTCAAGCTAATAGAATTCGCCCTGTTAAAAGTAGAGGGGGGAGGAGATTTGACAGAAGACAATTCAGAAAAATTAAAGGATGGCGGGGGGGGCGAGCGAAAACTGCTCAGAATTAGCAGGGAGTGACAACAGCAACAACTGTGCAGAAAAATGGGGGATACACGATGGGTTGGCCGATGGAACAACAGGTGGTGGCAGCTCTCGCTCAGAGAAGAGCGGGGAGGGGGATGGTATGGGATACAATGGCGTCTCGATGTGTGACAAGGGGGGGTCACTGTCAACATGCATCAGTTCAGAATCGTCTGCAAAAAAGTTGTCCTCTATTTCACCCTCTTCCAGCTGAGGTGAATTTGGTGGGCCTGAAGCAGGATCAACAGAATCTACGGACAGTGGGTTTGGCCACAGCTTGAAGAGATCAACCGCGTGCCTAGCGAAATCCTGCCCACTATCAGCAGCACTCCAGGTGCTGTTGTAGGCAGGATTTGTGCACCACCACCTGTGCAACTCACCCCACCAAGGAAACTCCTGCTCGATCATCGCTGATAACAATCAGTAAACTAATGTCTTTAGGAATGAAATAATCACGTACTGATTATATTTTTTGTGCTGTTGCTGCTTGTGAGATCCTCATAGGTGCACCCAGCACCCATCTGTCCAAGTAGCACATTCTGCTTTCAGTACTTTGTTTTTAAACTGTAATAGTTGAGTGGTGAATTTTTGTTTAAAAGATATGCATGTACACATCAAGCTGACTACAGATCGGAGCGGCAAAAACAGCTGGATTGTCTTGAGCAAGGACTTGGAATTTGGGGGACTCATCAACCGAGAAGATTGCTTTCGCGATCTCGACGTATATCACGTTCTTCCCATGTCACAATTGTTGCTTACTCCTACCTTCCTCTCGAGCATCTTGTGTGGAGTCGGAAAACAGCTTCTTCTGCTCTGCTTCATGGGTCCTACACCACTTGATAAGATGATCGGTCCACACAGCATAAGTTTTCTCCCATATAATGTGAGGGACCACTGCTTTTGTCACTGATCTGGTGGGTTGTGTTGCCAGGGGAGGAGCAGACAGCTCAGACCCCATGGCAGCTATGGACAACATATTAGACAAGAGCAGTCGGAGTTTGAATACTGATATTCTCAGCCGAAACTCACCACAAACACCCGACAAACACCCGAGGAATTAGCCGAACCTCTAGCAACTTTGAGCGGCCCTATTGTCGTGTTTGTTTGTCCGCAACTGTAGGAGTGCTATTGATCGGAAACCACCTCGTAGACGTCTCACCGGAAACAATGGCGACGCATGGTCTGGCCGCCGTCCCGCCAGCCAACGGAACAACAACCACGATCGTCCTGGAGAATCTCACACATGGGTTCTACAAACCATGCATTCTCGATGTCAAGTTGGGGACCATACTCTACGATGAAGATGCTCCTCCCGAAAAGAAGGAGCGTATGATTCGTACCACTGCGAACACGACCAGTCTCAGTACTGGCGTACGTCTTACAGGCTTCCAGGTATAACTCCCTGTTGATGTCTGTCTTTGTATACAGGAACTTGTATAGGTATATGCAAACGATCACCCTGATCCCGTACTTACACCCAAGAAATACGGGAAAACGATCAAGCCAGAACATCTACCAGACAGGATCGCGCGGTTTTTTCCCTTTCGCCACCCGGCTCCTTCCACCACCGCGCCTCCCTCCTTCCCATCATCGAGTGATGACATAACCACTTCTGATAACATCCAACCAGGCTTACCTCCACTTTCCTTGTTTGTTCTACTCACACGCCTCCTCGAGGCACTTGAACGTCTCCGTGCAGCACTTGCCGAAGCGGAAGTATGCATCGTAGGCGGGAGCATCCTTATCATATATGAAGGCAACTGGGCACCTGCAGAAAAGGCTGTGCGGACACTAGAAGGCGATTCTGATCTGAACAGCAAGCCTACCGTTGCGGGCGAAGGCTTGAGTAGGAACGAGAAAGGGGCCTTGGACGAAGAAGATGAAGACGAAGAGGACACGATCACGGTCGAAGTGGACGAAAGCGGTCACGTCATCCTGAACGACGTTGTCACAACGAGTCCTGTCGTTGAGTCTTTCGAAGAAGAAGACGACGACGACGACTGTGAAGACGAAGATGAAGAGGATGACCCTTGCCTGTTCAGACTCTCCTTATTCGACTTTGCGCACACACGACTCGTGCCTGGACAAGGACCTGACACGGGCGTGCTGCTCGGTATAGACACGCTCATCCGACTCATTCGCGAGCGATGGGACGTTGTTCAGCCGTTGATCAATGAAGGTGTAGACGCTAAAAGCACTCGTGGTCACATGTAGATGCGATATACCGTGCCGTGGTAAACGTGTCCGGCGGATGCGATACGCACTTGGCCTGTACCTTATACTTCGTGGAAGGGTCCACTCCAAAGAAGCAGAGCGTTAGCCATTACGTCGGCAAAGATACCAATTACACCAACGTACGGCGATGGATGTACATACTTCAAACCAATACACCGCAACACTAGAAGCCCGGAATATACAATGGGTCAGCATGGTACTGTCCCTGGTGGCCAGTCCTGGCACTATCGTCTACTCTACTACTAGACTAGTAAGTCTACCTAATTTACAAGCTCCGACACGAGATCATACCTTGATCCACGCCCGTATATCGCCAAAATTCCAATAGATCGGGTCTGAGCAGAACATATACCCCAAAATATTTCCTTTGCCAACATCCGCACTTCCACAAGGCGTTCCCACGCCTGCAACACGTTCCATCCCCACACCAACAATGTGCAGGGCTGAACCTTCCCTCTGCACCCGAGAATCACTGACATCCCCTCCCTCACCTTCGCAGCAGCCTGTACGATTGCTTCTGTCCATGTACGTGCTTCGCAGAGGTTCGGAGCACGTAGCATGAGGGTCTCCCCGCCTCGAGGGTAGGCACGGTGGATGCGTATGTAGGCACTGTCAGAGCAAGCGCGGTTTTGTGCAGTGTGGAGTTCGAGTTTGCGAACGTGGAGAGCCTAGGGGCGATGTCCTCCGCGACAAGTTGGAGATCTCTCACGTATATGCAGATGAGTTCGAATATTGCTTCCTGTGGTTTCCACTCTACCGCTGGTGCCCCTTCGAGCTCAGTCCGGTCGACTAGGCTCGCCTTGTGTCATCCCAAATACCGGGCTACTCTCGCGTGTCGTCGAGTTTTGTGGTTCTCCCGGGACAGAATGCCGAGGCACGTACGAATACGACCAGACATATGTAATTGGAATCTTGCGTTTGTCCGGCGTACTAGAGCGCGTACAACTTGAAACCTATCGTTGACACGAACGTCCCAGAGCTCTCTGAGTTCACCGAGGGCAGCGCGGACGGACTACAAACAGGGGCTCCATAGTCATGGCTTACAGAACGAACCACATTTATAGAATGGTTGCCAAGCATTGACACTATTATGCACAGCGGTCGATCTTCATGTCGTTCTCCCATTCATACACGGACAGCTGTACACTGCATCAAATCACGGGTTTAACGAAGAGGAATAGATAGGTCATATGTACTGGCTACGAGGAGAATAATATGTACTCCCAACATATGTAGTTTACTGCCGCTAGCTGCACCACATCTTCTGCCTTGGATACATGCCCAGGTGCGGGTCTCCTGCGAACAGACACGACTTGTGCCTGAACACCTATCGTGTATAACTCCGTGTCAGCACTCGACGCCATAGGAGGATGAAGAATCGTAGATTTACCCTGTCCCCTCACCATTGCTGCAGACTCATTCCGATCTGTGAAATGTGTACATAGGTGTACCGTTCAAAAGATGGGCCAGAAACGGACACCTCCACCGTTTCGTTCATGGGGTATTGTGGTCTGCAAAAATATGTACAGAAGTAAAACATGCAGCCAAGGTAGACGAGGGAGGTGGATGAAGCCACGTACGTGAAAAATATCACCAGTACTGACACAGCTAGACCCGAGTCGAGAGCGCCTGATAGCACGTCTGTAATACGTTTAGTTCGGTGTAACGGGGCAAGAAGAATGGAGGGAAGCTCACATTTGTACTTGACCCACCAAGGGAAATTATGTCTAATACACGGTAAGCTGCGTGAACACCAATATCAAAATGTTGCTGTAACCCCCCACTCTCGAATGACATTTTGGAATATGTAGCTGACCAACCTACACCCGGCGATTGGCGTGTGTGAATACCAAGGAACGACTGGACACTTACGCCCAAGGTACGAAATTAAGTACGGTCGCTGGGGGTTAAGGGACGTTCCGTTGAAAAATACCGGGCTATTCCATTGATTGTTAGTTCGGGAGGACCTATCGACCGGTATTAGTATCGTGCGAGATCTTACAAACTGGCAGATCGTCAGTCTACTGTTAGTGTTGATGGAGGATGCAAACACCTACTTAACGTATCGTAGGAAAAATATTTGGCCGCTTTTTCATCAGGAGCAAAGGTATAGCGGGAGCGATGGCACCGATAACGAAGAAACAGAGCAAGGCTGGAAAGCGGTCAGCGAATCGCATTGTATGGGAGAAACGAGTTACAACTGGGAAGGCAGGTCATCGTTACCACTAACGACAAAGTCTCAACATTATTTTACCGTTGCACTGATAACGATGTCTGCCGGAAAACTGAAGTGCGGGACCCACGACACCTACGACCAAGAGTAGTTAGGTATACGGTATATGATCCACATTTATGTCCGTGTGCACGAACCCCGTATGATAGACACCGTTCCGAATACTTGAGTGTACGGATATGTGAACCTAGAGTGCGTCTGAGAGGTATGTATATTGGACATAGTGATTCTTCTCCCTTACCCGTCCTTTTGGTTTACCGAACACATATCGCTTTACGTGGGACGCGTTAGTACCAGCACACATGTACATACGTGAGTATAACGTCTGGTGGATCCCTACTTACGGTATATTGCTAAACATCCATGAGTGAACACCTAATTGTGTGGTTGCAGCGACCATAGCAGCTACTACTTATACCCTGACATAAAACACCCCACCAAAAAGCACAATCTCCGGTTAGACGACTTACCTGACATCAGAACATTTTACGCGGAGGAGTTTTCATATAGTGGCCGAGCCTAAAGTCAGACGCAAAAGTCTGTACTTGTGTCATCGTCTGCGTGCCGAACGATGTCTGATTAGCAAGGAGATGATCACTTCGAGAGCCTACTACATACTGTATATCCCCACGTCTTGAACATCATCACCGCGATCGGTCGGCCTGGTATCGCGAGTGAGTCCTTGCCCTGTTATGAGAATAGCACCACCTCTTTACCCTACGATTAGCTGCGTAATAACACTAAGGAAGGATAAGTGCTCTGGCAAAGAACTCAAACGATCTACCTACTTAAGGCCAACTTGCTGATTCGTTATCGCCTGTATCATCCCGCAAGGTATGACATAGGTAAACGCTGCGATGGGGCGGCTAAATAAGAGACGCGAACAAATACAAAACGTCTTTGGCATACTCACAGATAAGCAGCGCTACCACGAATGCCCACACAGGCAAATGCGTCGGCCACATCTCAAAGCTGATAACTCCCAAGGCAAACATCACCACGAACAAGATAAGATACCGCCAATCCGGAACTTAGGGGAGAGAGGAGGGGGGTTGAAACATGCCGATGATTAGGGTCAAGTACATTTCAAACACGGAGGTGTGCAGCGTCGTCAATAATCCCTACCTTACGGGTACAGACTCATGGGACGAGCGTGGATATCGGGCTGTTCCGCCACATCAGGGAGACAGGGAATGGTGGAATCACGGTCACGACCAGTCAGTGACAGGTTTAAACCATATATTCGCTTACTGATGCAGTGACCGCCGAGCTTGCATCATGATTTGTTTCCGAAAATACAAGAATGTGTGGGTCAAGGTTGCTAGTCAAAGTCAATTTTAGCATTTCCAGAAGAAGGATTTCATCACACACCCGTGATTGTTGCAAAGGATAAGCTGGTAAACAATTAGCGGGTCAACCACTCCATGCTGCTCCTACGTACGTACCCATAAGACACGGCAAAACCGGTCCTTCGGGCGCTTTAGCATCGAGGGAACAGTTGAAAAGCTATAAACGCGTACGACATGAAAAGCGGGCTATATGCATCGTAAGCCGCCTCGTCGAAGATGATCAGGTTCATCAATACTCGGGTAACATTGGAGGGCTGTGCCGAATATCATATACCAGTCGCGACTGTTTTCTACCAGTCTAGTCAGCAAGGCCGAGGATAGGGAAGCAGTAGAGTTTCATTGCTCACGGCATGTAAAGCGAATCCCACGTGTTCGTGAACTAGTAGACAGCGTGAGCTTGAACGTCTGACTCAACAGCTACGGATAAGTGCGAACATATAGTATGGGGGTCGCGATCCCTACCACAGCGTGGGTAAGAGGGTAAGATATTCAGGGGAACAAACACCCCACGCGCAGTAAAAGATAACAAAATCTACCAGAACATGCTGCTGCCCACCCTGACCAAATCAGTGAGTTCACCAAGCAATAAATACTCGCGTGCAAAAGAGCATACATGGTGTGGCCAGAGGTGACCCAATGTACCTATCGAAGATTCTGATGGGTACAGGCGGCAGAGGAATCGGATAAACACGCACGCGATCTGTGCCCAGTCGAAGGTAATAACAGACACTCGCTTGTTCTGGCGTTAGCAGCTGGAATTGCGTAGTTTGGAAAACAAGTATCACGTACCATACCGTGCACATAGCTTATCGTCTGTGAGATCAGACAGAGGTTGGAATTCTTTGAAGGGACTTACCCGAACAGCTGGGCAATCACTACCAAGACGCACTCGGATAGCAACAGATTCGCGTACGATTAAAATTTCATTATCAATAATAAAATGGTAATGTTTTAATTTTTTCCAAATGCGTCCAGGAGCGCCCGGAGGGCTTTGATATTCACACGAATCTCGTTTCCGCAGTGACTGGGCCAAATTTGCCGTTGAATGTGTGATATAAGCATCATTTTGCTCACCGTGGTGTCCACTCTTGTTCTCAACTTCCATCGACCATGTCCGACGATCTCAGCCTCCGCTGTTGGGTACGAGGTACCTCCGTCGATGCCACCTTCATTATCAAGATTTCACCAGCTGAAACCGTTGATACGCTCAAACAGCTTATAAAGGAATCCGCGTCACTTGAAGTGCCTGCTCTAGCTCTCCGACTATTCAAGCTCAAGGTTCCCCTGCGAAGACCCTATAAGGAGACTCTCAATGGCGTCGCCCTCTCGACGGACGGGGAACTCTTGGATCCTTCGGATGAGATATCAGAGGTGTTCACGGCACCACCACCAACGCGCCACATCCATATCATAGTGGGTATGGCGCAGTTGCGATCCAAGCTTTCCTGGCCACTCATACCTGCTTTGCAGATGCACCATACCCAGAGATCTACTACTGGTTTCGAGGCACAGATGCATCGGAAGAGCGAATGGTTCGGATCCGTTCGGATGCAAGTGTCACTGCGCTCAAACAGCAAATCCAAGACAGTCACAGTGATCTCCGTGATTTTCCCGATTCTTCCATCGGGCTGTTCGTGATCTCGGAGGGTCATCTCCTGGAGAGTCTCAACACGAACAATGACGGTACGCTTCTCAACGGAAGGCAGAAGATATCCGCATGTTTCGAGGGTACTACAGTTCTCGAGACTCTCTGTGTTGTTGTCCAGTTTCCACGCCAAGATGTCATTACTCTCAATTACTGGATAATAGGTGAAGACATCCGCGCCATCTTCGGGGTTAAGGTCGCTATGACGCAGACGGTTTCTGACCTCAAGCGATTGATCAAAGGAGAAAACGCAGCTACCCTTCGCACCACGGACACGCGCCTGTTAACACTTTGGAACGTTTCCCTATTGTGCGACGATGCGCTAAAGCAAACAATTGAGGGTCTCGACCTCCGTCCCGAGAGATCTTTGCACAGTGTGAAGAGATTGTCCACGATCTTTGCAGAACCACCTGTTCCCGAGCATCTTCATATCATTGTCGGATTACCACATGCCGGTGAGCCGTCCGTCATGATCGCATCATAGCTCTGTCTAATTGTATATCCATGCGTAGAGCAGGGGCCCCCTTTGCATCCGCAACGCCTCGTGGCGGCACAGCGAGGTGCTTTCCTTGCCCAAGTTAAGCCAAAGGCCCCGTCGTCCGTTTCGCGACCTTCCGAATTTTCTAAGTTCCAAGCGATCGATGGTCAGACTATTTACTGCAACCGCCCTGCCGATGCTGTGGCCATCATACCTCCGACGTTGCTTCACCGTGCATTTGGTGACTTCCTTCATGACTGTGACGTGGTTGAACCGACCTCCGAAGATAATTCTTTCGTGATGAAGCTGCACACTGTGATGTCAAACTATTATGATGATGAACGGCAGCGCGCTGTTCAACTCCGTGAGCTGTTTAAAGGGTGGGGCCTGACTTTCGTGCCCTCCGCGACGCATCACGGCTACGTGACGGATGGGGATATGCGCGAGGGAGAGTATCGCTATGCTATCGCCGAAATCAAAAATGAAGTCGGTAGCACGCAAGCTGATCCCTACAACCAAGCGACTTTCTACTACATGGAATTTTCGAGACAGTACGCGGAAACGATGGCGTTGTCACCTTTACCTTGCTTCATCATTCTTCTTTTTGGTCTGTTCAATTTGTTCCTGTTCGCTATGCACCATGAATAACCGTATTTTTCAATCAGGACCGTTAATTATGTTTGCAGGAGCAGTGTGGAACGTTCGCCCGGTTATCCAACCTCTCTCGTTCGTTCTCCCACTCCACTACCATCCAACAGATACCTATATGCGGACCAAAGTGGCTCGTCACCTTAAAGCGTTTAAGAATGCTGTTGTCACGCTTAAAGGGTATTATCAAAGTCTCTCACTGAATAATAACCCATCCGGCTCGCACCATTTGCAACTGTTCCCGTATCCCACCTCTTTCAAGCCTCTCGGAAGTAACGCTGACGCAACGAAAGAATTCAAATACACATCGCAGTACCCAAACAAGCTTATCTTTTTTGGTACTCTTGCTGGCCAGCGCATTTGTATCAAGTTTGTGCGTCATTATTCGATGGAGGTTCACCGGTTCTCCGCTTCACGGGGACGGGCACCAGCGCTCCGCGGCTTCGACGCGCTACATGGGGGATGGTACATGGTGGTGATGGATTCACTGGACGGTTACAAGGATCTCTGTGATGTCCACCCGCCTCCTTTGGTTTTCGAACGGATCAAAACCCACCTTGATGAGTTACATCAACATGGCTATGTTCATGGTGACGTTCGTAGCATGAACATTATGGTGTTGGGATCTGACATGACAGAGTTCATGTTCGTTGACTTCGACTGGGCGGGAAAGATCGGAGAGGTGCGGTATCCGCTGAATGTGAACAGAGAAATCTGGCGGCCCTCCGGGGTGTTCGATGGCGCTCTGATCGAGGCTCAGCATGATCTGTCCATGCTGGAACAGATAACCACGAGTTTCAACAAGGGGGACAAGCGCCGTGAGGATGATCAGACACAGAGCGAGAATGTGGACGAGCCAGAAAGCAAGCGTCCGCGGCTGAATACAGGGCCTAACTAGGTTAAGCCCCCCATGATGTGCCGTTACTCATAATTAGGCTTGTTCGTACTACTTCCCCAATACCAGTAATAAGTACTGCCCTAAATACTGGCCAGTACTTGTACTTGTATGCAGAAAAAACACACTGGGCTATGGTAAGGTTTGCATGGCACATGTGGCTCTTAGGGGCTCGTTCCTAGTGAAAATGAGTACCCTGAAGGCAGTGACCTTTTTGGCAGGATATTCATGTCTTTTTCAGGTGAAGCTCAGTAGTTGATGCCCAGTCAAAACTTGCCAGGACAAAGTGGCTCCAGTTGGAACAGATCTGGGAACCATCAATGTTGATGGTTTGCAACAAGTGAGAATTTGCAACTTTTTATCACATTCTATGTTGCTTTTGGGAAGACACAAGCAAAATCTGTGAACAGAGGTCATCCTCCATCAAGGTGGGAAACTTTGCCATGTACTTCATACATCCATATCATAGTGGGTATGCAGTGGCTGTGATCCAAGCATGTTGGATGCATTTGGAGAAAGCACGTGATGTATTTACTCCTGTTTCCTCTCCCCTTGCGATGTGATCAGCGATTCTACAAGTTATTTTATGCATGTCTAAGTTTATGCAAGAGATTGGGACTGCATTCTAAGGGATTTTGCTAATATGGGTTAGGGTCAAAGTAGGCTCGAGTAGCATTGTGTCATGAAAATGGCGCAAACGCGCAAATCATATGGTGGTGTGAATTGCGCAAACAGATGGACAAGAACAGAAATACAGTGATAATAGTAGTGATGATGGTTGATACACAATAAAAAAACAACATGGAGTGGAGGCGATGTGGATTGATATGAGGAAAACTGATGTGTGAATGGGAGCCTGAGGAGATATACATGATACGCAAATCAAGCAATGAGATGAATTGCGTGAATGGATAGATAAGGAAACTGACACACACGTGGGAGATGAGAGACTACAATGACAATATGGACAAGTATACATAGAAAAAGTATGCACGTGATGCAAATGATGGGCACCATGGATTTGCGTGATGGAAGAACAGGATGAATAGGGTATAATGTGAGAAACCAAGGAAATTGTAGAGGAGGATGGTTATGAGATATAAATAGAACAAGTTGATTAAAATAGACCTGAGGTGAATAGCACAAATGAGGGGAGGGTCTGGAATGCGTGACGAAGGGACGTGACATGATGAGTGACATAGATACAAAATTTTGAGACATTGAATGCTACCACCAACAACCATCATCGCATCACACACGATCTAACAAGCATGCCACTGAGAGCAACGAAACGCAGAGGTAAGGGCCAAGAGGGAGAAGGAAGCAAGGTAAGTGACAGGGTGAGATCGGCAGATGGATGAGAATGCTGATAGTATACATGATGAACAGCGAGTGAAGAATATGATGTTGCTGGATCAGCGAGGGATGCGTGGAGGGGGGTTAGAAGTTGAGGTAGAAGAAGTGAACATGCTGAACGAGAAGATGAAAGCAGCGCTGATGGGATATGCGCGACTGGACGTTCTCAAAAACCGAGAGAATTTGGAGTTTGGGAAATGGAACCCACGAAAACTGGTAAAGACACAGATCTCTGAGCTTGTTGAATCGTTTCAGGTAAACAGGGTACATCGGTTCAACTGAGTGCATGCGATCCCATTGATCGTATCAAAGAGCCTGATCAAACAGGATACATATACGCTGGAGGATGTGCCAAGGGACGAGATTCCAATCCTGGAGATCGCGACGAACCACAGAGATGGGTGGAAGGTGTATGCAGCTGGAGGGCAACATCGATTGGAGGCGCTTGCGATCTGGTTTGAGAAGAAGAAAAAGCAACTGGACGAGTTTGTGTCTCTGGAACAGTCAATCGCGAACAAGGATGTAGATGAGGTGGATGCGAACCAGCTGAAGAAATGGAACGAGGAGCAGAAGGCGGAGAAAGACAAGCTGGAGGCGATCATCGCATACGAAGGGCAATGGCTTGTGTCGCTGTTCGATGACAGTAAGTGATCACCTATGTCAGTGATGAATCTGAGGGCATATGTATGCGCAAATGGAGGTGTCAATTGATTTGCGCACAACAGAACTGTCGTATCACACAAGATAGGGATTGATGGTCACAGCGCAATTCACACTGTCGATCCATTTGCGCATATCAAGGTGTCACTGGATATGCGCGATACAGTTGGCTGACACGAAGATTTCTGTAGGCAAGATTGATGAAACCCTCACTCTCCATATTGCAAAGAACGAGACGAAACATGTCTACATGGAATCGCCAATGGAAGGACTGATTCAGTTCTTCAAGGCGATGAAGTCCAAACAGCAGACGTTCCACAACATCAAGGCCATCCCTCAATCAAAAGGGAATGCCTCGAAGCAACACGATCTGCTGAGACAGGACTACGTGTGGGAGATGCTAACATATTTTGATTCAGCAGGGGTTCATTTCTGGCATGTGGATTTCATGGTATTTTCAGAATTCTACGCGACAATGTTTTCTAGCTATGGAGGGGTACGTGGATGTGTCATTATATGGAAGGAACTCCGTTGACGATCAATACAAGATACTGGCATATATGGTCGGATGTCTGGAGAGGAGATTCCGGATGTGTTTCAATTCGGTGGAGGTGGACGAGAAGAGTGTGAGGAGTCGTTTGGCGCGGCTTAGATCGAAGGATGTGAAGGACGCCCAAATCGCACAAGAACAACTGGACGCCATCGTCCAGCAGCTCAAAGATGCCAAGCTGATCCCAGAAGCTTACAGTGATGGGATACACACCGCAATCGACGAATGTTTCAAGCGCTGCATCAAGAATACGTCGGGAGTCCAAGAATTTGGAAATCAGTCATCGTCAGAGTGGATGACATCGTATGCACAATATGCATCTGAGGTCCCAATGAAAATGCAAGCCGAGGTTGATGACATGGCGAGCCGTGGAGATCTGTCCAGGATCCGCCCTGAGACATGTCATGCATTGAAGACATGCGCCATCAAGGCGCACATCGTGCTGACATCGGACAGTCAGAGGGATGAGTTTGCTGGATTCCCACTGATGTCCAGTTCGATCTTCAAGGTCTTCAAGGTGCATTTACAACGCATACAACATGCTATTCTCGAGGTGCGTCATGTGCCATACGTTCATGCCAATCAGCACAAATCATACTGCATGATGATTTGCGTGAGATACAAAGCAATGCACATCCTCCAGCGTATATGTATCCTGTTTGATCAGGCTCTTTGATACGATCAATGGGATCGCATGCACTCAGTTGAACCGATGTACCCTGTTTACCTGAAACGATTCAACAAGCTCAGAGATCTGTGTCTTTACCAGTTTTCGTGGGTTCCATTTCCCAAACTCCAAATTCTCTCGGTTTTTGAGAACGTCCAGTCGCGCATATCCCATCAGCGCTGCTTTCATCTTCTCGTTCAGCATGTTCACTTCTTCTACCTCAACTTCTAACCCCCCTCCACGCATCCCTCGCTGATCCAGCAACATCATATTCTTCACTCGCTGTTCATCATGTATACTATCAGCATTCTCATCCATCTGCCGATCTCACCCTGTCACTTACCTTGCTTCCTTCTCCCTCTTGGCCCTTACCTCTGCGTTTCGTTGCTCTCAGTGGCATGCTTGTTAGATCGTGTGTGATGCGATGATGGTTGTTGGTGGTAGCATTCAATGTCTCAAAATTTTGTATCTATGTCACTCATCATGTCACGTCCCTTCGTCACGCATTCCAGACCCTCCCCTCATTTGTGCTATTCACCTCAGGTCTATTTTAATCAACTTGTTCTATTTATATCTCATAACCATCCTCCTCTACAATTTCCTTGGTTTCTCACATTATACCCTATTCATCCTGTTCTTCCATCACGCAAATCCATGGTGCCCATCATTTGCATCACGTGCATACTTTTTCTATGTATACTTGTCCATATTGTCATTGTAGTCTCTCATCTCCCACGTGTGTGTCAGTTTCCTTATCTATCCATTCACGCAATTCATCTCATTGCTTGATTTGCGTATCATGTATATCTCCTCAGGCTCCCATTCACACATCAGTTTTCCTCATATCAATCCACATCGCCTCCACTCCATGTTGTTTTTTTATTGTGTATCAACCATCATCACTACTATTATCACTGTATTTCTGTTCTTGTCCATCTGTTTGCGCAATTCACACCACCATATGATTTGCGCGTTTGCGCCATTTTCATGACACAATGCTACTCGAGCCTACTTTGACCCTAACCCATATTAGCAAAATCCCTTAGAATGCAGTCCCAATCTCTTGCATAAACTTAGACATGCATAAAATAACTTGTAGAATCGCTGATCACATCGCAAGGGGAGAGGAAACAGGAGTAAATACATCACGTGCTTTCTCCAAATGCATCCAACATGCTTGGATCACAGCCACTGCATACCCACTATGATATGGATGTATGAAGTACATGGCAAAGTTTCCCACCTTGATGGAGGATGACCTCTGTTCACAGATTTTGCTTGTGTCTTCCCAAAAGCAACATAGAATGTGATAAAAAGTTGCAAATTCTCACTTGTTGCAAACCATCAACATTGATGGTTCCCAGATCTGTTCCAACTGGAGCCACTTTGTCCTGGCAAGTTTTGACTGGGCATCAACTACTGAGCTTCACCTGAAAAAGACATGAATATCCTGCCAAAAAGGTCACTGCCTTCAGGGTACTCATTTTCACTAGGAACGAGCCCCTAAGAGCCACATGTGCCATGCAAACCTTACCATAGCCCAGTGTGTTTTTTCTGCATACAAGTACAAGTACTGGCCAGTATTTAGGGCAGTACTTATTACTGGTATTGGGGAAGTAGTACGAACAAGCCTAATTATGAGTAACGGCACATCATGGGGGGCTTAACCTAGTTAGGCCCTGTATTCAGCCGCGGACGCTTGCTTTCTGGCTCGTCCACATTCTCGCTCTGTGTCTGATCATCCTCACGGCGCTTGTCCCCCTTGTTGAAACTCGTGGTTATCTGTTCCAGCATGGACAGATCATGCTGAGCCTCGATCAGAGCGCCATCGAACACCCCGGAGGGCCGCCAGATTTCTCTGTTCACATTCAGCGGATACCGCACCTCTCCGATCTTTCCCGCCCAGTCGAAGTCAACGAACATGAACTCTGTCATGTCAGATCCCAACACCATAATGTTCATGCTACGAACGTCACCATGAACATAGCCATGTTGATGTAACTCATCAAGGTGGGTTTTGATCCGTTCGAAAACCAAAGGAGGCGGGTGGACATCACAGAGATCCTTGTAACCGTCCAGTGAATCCATCACCACCATGTACCATCCCCCATGTAGCGCGTCGAAGCCGCGGAGCGCTGGTGCCCGTCCCCGTGAAGCGGAGAACCGGTGAACCTCCATCGAATAATGACGCACAAACTTGATACAAATGCGCTGGCCAGCAAGAGTACCAAAAAAGATAAGCTTGTTTGGGTACTGCGATGTGTATTTGAATTCTTTCGTTGCGTCAGCGTTACTTCCGAGAGGCTTGAAAGAGGTGGGATACGGGAACAGTTGCAAATGGTGCGAGCCGGATGGGTTATTATTCAGTGAGAGACTTTGATAATACCCTTTAAGCGTGACAACAGCATTCTTAAACGCTTTAAGGTGACGAGCCACTTTGGTCCGCATATAGGTATCTGTTGGATGGTAGTGGAGTGGGAGAACGAACGAGAGAGGTTGGATAACCGGGCGAACGTTCCACACTGCTCCTGCAAACATAATTAACGGTCCTGATTGAAAAATACGGTTATTCATGGTGCATAGCGAACAGGAACAAATTGAACAGACCAAAAAGAAGAATGATGAAGCAAGGTAAAGGTGACAACGCCATCGTTTCCGCGTACTGTCTCGAAAATTCCATGTAGTAGAAAGTCGCTTGGTTGTAGGGATCAGCTTGCGTGCTACCGACTTCATTTTTGATTTCGGCGATAGCATAGCGATACTCTCCCTCGCGCATATCCCCATCCGTCACGTAGCCGTGATGCGTCGCGGAGGGCACGAAAGTCAGGCCCCACCCTTTAAACAGCTCACGGAGTTGAACAGCGCGCTGCCGTTCATCATCATAATAGTTTGACATCACAGTGTGCAGCTTCATCACGAAAGAATTATCTTCGGAGGTCGGTTCAACCACGTCACAGTCATGAAGGAAGTCACCAAATGCACGGTGAAGCAACGTCGGAGGTATGATGGCCACAGCATCGGCAGGGCGGTTGCAGTAAATAGTCTGACCATCGATCGCTTGGAACTTAGAAAATTCGGAAGGTCGCGAAACGGACGACGGGGCCTTTGGCTTAACTTGGGCAAGGAAAGCACCTCGCTGTGCCGCCACGAGGCGTTGCGGATGCAAAGGGGGCCCCTGCTCTACGCATGGATATACAATTAGACAGAGCTATGATGCGATCATGACGGACGGCTCACCGGCATGTGGTAATCCGACAATGATATGAAGATGCTCGGGAACAGGTGGTTCTGCAAAGATCGTGGACAATCTCTTCACACTGTGCAAAGATCTCTCGGGACGGAGGTCGAGACCCTCAATTGTTTGCTTTAGCGCATCGTCGCACAATAGGGAAACGTTCCAAAGTGTTAACAGGCGCGTGTCCGTGGTGCGAAGGGTAGCTGCGTTTTCTCCTTTGATCAATCGCTTGAGGTCAGAAACCGTCTGCGTCATAGCGACCTTAACCCCGAAGATGGCGCGGATGTCTTCACCTATTATCCAGTAATTGAGAGTAATGACATCTTGGCGTGGAAACTGGACAACAACACAGAGAGTCTCGAGAACTGTAGTACCCTCGAAACATGCGGATATCTTCTGCCTTCCGTTGAGAAGCGTACCGTCATTGTTCGTGTTGAGACTCTCCAGGAGATGACCCTCCGAGATCACGAACAGCCCGATGGAAGAATCGGGAAAATCACGGAGATCACTGTGACTGTCTTGGATTTGCTGTTTGAGCGCAGTGACACTTGCATCCGAACGGATCCGAACCATTCGCTCTTCCGATGCATCTGTGCCTCGAAACCAGTAGTAGATCTCTGGGTATGGTGCATCTGCAAAGCAGGTATGAGTGGCCAGGAAAGCTTGGATCGCAACTGCGCCATACCCACTATGATATGGATGTGGCGCGTTGGTGGTGGTGCCGTGAACACCTCTGATATCTCATCCGAAGGATCCAAGAGTTCCCCGTCCGTCGAGAGGGCGACGCCATTGAGAGTCTCCTTATAGGGTCTTCGCAGGGGAACCTTGAGCTTGAATAGTCGGAGAGCTAGAGCAGGCACTTCAAGTGACGCGGATTCCTTTATAAGCTGTTTGAGCGTATCAACGGTTTCAGCTGGTGAAATCTTGATAATGAAGGTGGCATCGACGGAGGTACCTCGTACCCAACAGCGGAGGCTGAGATCGTCGGACATGGTCGATGGAAGTTGAGAACAAGAGTGGACACCACGGTGAGCAAAATGATGCTTATATCACACATTCAACGGCAAATTTGGCCCAGTCACTGCGGAAACGAGATTCGTGTGAATATCAAAGCCCTCCGGGCGCTCCTGGACGCATTTGGAAAAAATTAAAACATTACCATTTTATTATTGATAATGAAATTTTAATCGTACGCGAATCTGTTGCTATCCGAGTGCGTCTTGGTAGTGATTGCCCAGCTGTTCGGGTAAGTCCCTTCAAAGAATTCCAACCTCTGTCTGATCTCACAGACGATAAGCTATGTGCACGGTATGGTACGTGATACTTGTTTTCCAAACTACGCAATTCCAGCTGCTAACGCCAGAACAAGCGAGTGTCTGTTATTACCTTCGACTGGGCACAGATCGCGTGCGTGTTTATCCGATTCCTCTGCCGCCTGTACCCATCAGAATCTTCGATAGGTACATTGGGTCACCTCTGGCCACACCATGTATGCTCTTTTGCACGCGAGTATTTATTGCTTGGTGAACTCACTGATTTGGTCAGGGTGGGCAGCAGCATGTTCTGGTAGATTTTGTTATCTTTTACTGCGCGTGGGGTGTTTGTTCCCCTGAATATCTTACCCTCTTACCCACGCTGTGGTAGGGATCGCGACCCCCATACTATATGTTCGCACTTATCCGTAGCTGTTGAGTCAGACGTTCAAGCTCACGCTGTCTACTAGTTCACGAACACGTGGGATTCGCTTTACATGCCGTGAGCAATGAAACTCTACTGCTTCCCTATCCTCGGCCTTGCTGACTAGACTGGTAGAAAACAGTCGCGACTGGTATATGATATTCGGCACAGCCCTCCAATGTTACCCGAGTATTGATGAACCTGATCATCTTCGACGAGGCGGCTTACGATGCATATAGCCCGCTTTTCATGTCGTACGCGTTTATAGCTTTTCAACTGTTCCCTCGATGCTAAAGCGCCCGAAGGACCGGTTTTGCCGTGTCTTATGGGTACGTACGTAGGAGCAGCATGGAGTGGTTGACCCGCTAATTGTTTACCAGCTTATCCTTTGCAACAATCACGGGTGTGTGATGAAATCCTTCTTCTGGAAATGCTAAAATTGACTTTGACTAGCAACCTTGACCCACACATTCTTGTATTTTCGGAAACAAATCATGATGCAAGCTCGGCGGTCACTGCATCAGTAAGCGAATATATGGTTTAAACCTGTCACTGACTGGTCGTGACCGTGATTCCACCATTCCCTGTCTCCCTGATGTGGCGGAACAGCCCGATATCCACGCTCGTCCCATGAGTCTGTACCCGTAAGGTAGGGATTATTGACGACGCTGCACACCTCCGTGTTTGAAATGTACTTGACCCTAATCATCGGCATGTTTCAACCCCCCTCCTCTCTCCCCTAAGTTCCGGATTGGCGGTATCTTATCTTGTTCGTGGTGATGTTTGCCTTGGGAGTTATCAGCTTTGAGATGTGGCCGACGCATTTGCCTGTGTGGGCATTCGTGGTAGCGCTGCTTATCTGTGAGTATGCCAAAGACGTTTTGTATTTGTTCGCGTCTCTTATTTAGCCGCCCCATCGCAGCGTTTACCTATGTCATACCTTGCGGGATGATACAGGCGATAACGAATCAGCAAGTTGGCCTTAAGTAGGTAGATCGTTTGAGTTCTTTGCCAGAGCACTTATCCTTCCTTAGTGTTATTACGCAGCTAATCGTAGGGTAAAGAGGTGGTGCTATTCTCATAACAGGGCAAGGACTCACTCGCGATACCAGGCCGACCGATCGCGGTGATGATGTTCAAGACGTGGGGATATACAGTATGTAGTAGGCTCTCGAAGTGATCATCTCCTTGCTAATCAGACATCGTTCGGCACGCAGACGATGACACAAGTACAGACTTTTGCGTCTGACTTTAGGCTCGGCCACTATATGAAAACTCCTCCGCGTAAAATGTTCTGATGTCAGGTAAGTCGTCTAACCGGAGATTGTGCTTTTTGGTGGGGTGTTTTATGTCAGGGTATAAGTAGTAGCTGCTATGGTCGCTGCAACCACACAATTAGGTGTTCACTCATGGATGTTTAGCAATATACCGTAAGTAGGGATCCACCAGACGTTATACTCACGTATGTACATGTGTGCTGGTACTAACGCGTCCCACGTAAAGCGATATGTGTTCGGTAAACCAAAAGGACGGGTAAGGGAGAAGAATCACTATGTCCAATATACATACCTCTCAGACGCACTCTAGGTTCACATATCCGTACACTCAAGTATTCGGAACGGTGTCTATCATACGGGGTTCGTGCACACGGACATAAATGTGGATCATATACCGTATACCTAACTACTCTTGGTCGTAGGTGTCGTGGGTCCCGCACTTCAGTTTTCCGGCAGACATCGTTATCAGTGCAACGGTAAAATAATGTTGAGACTTTGTCGTTAGTGGTAACGATGACCTGCCTTCCCAGTTGTAACTCGTTTCTCCCATACAATGCGATTCGCTGACCGCTTTCCAGCCTTGCTCTGTTTCTTCGTTATCGGTGCCATCGCTCCCGCTATACCTTTGCTCCTGATGAAAAAGCGGCCAAATATTTTTCCTACGATACGTTAAGTAGGTGTTTGCATCCTCCATCAACACTAACAGTAGACTGACGATCTGCCAGTTTGTAAGATCTCGCACGATACTAATACCGGTCGATAGGTCCTCCCGAACTAACAATCAATGGAATAGCCCGGTATTTTTCAACGGAACGTCCCTTAACCCCCAGCGACCGTACTTAATTTCGTACCTTGGGCGTAAGTGTCCAGTCGTTCCTTGGTATTCACACACGCCAATCGCCGGGTGTAGGTTGGTCAGCTACATATTCCAAAATGTCATTCGAGAGTGGGGGGTTACAGCAACATTTTGATATTGGTGTTCACGCAGCTTACCGTGTATTAGACATAATTTCCCTTGGTGGGTCAAGTACAAATGTGAGCTTCCCTCCATTCTTCTTGCCCCGTTACACCGAACTAAACGTATTACAGACGTGCTATCAGGCGCTCTCGACTCGGGTCTAGCTGTGTCAGTACTGGTGATATTTTTCACGTACGTGGCTTCATCCACCTCCCTCGTCTACCTTGGCTGCATGTTTTACTTCTGTACATATTTTTGCAGACCACAATACCCCATGAACGAAACGGTGGAGGTGTCCGTTTCTGGCCCATCTTTTGAACGGTACACCTATGTACACATTTCACAGATCGGAATGAGTCTGCAGCAATGGTGAGGGGACAGGGTAAATCTACGATTCTTCATCCTCCTATGGCGTCGAGTGCTGACACGGAGTTATACACGATAGGTGTTCAGGCACAAGTCGTGTCTGTTCGCAGGAGACCCGCACCTGGGCATGTATCCAAGGCAGAAGATGTGGTGCAGCTAGCGGCAGTAAACTACATATGTTGGGAGTACATATTATTCTCCTCGTAGCCAGTACATATGACCTATCTATTCCTCTTCGTTAAACCCGTGATTTGATGCAGTGTACAGCTGTCCGTGTATGAATGGGAGAACGACATGAAGATCGACCGCTGTGCATAATAGTGTCAATGCTTGGCAACCATTCTATAAATGTGGTTCGTTCTGTAAGCCATGACTATGGAGCCCCTGTTTGTAGTCCGTCCGCGCTGCCCTCGGTGAACTCAGAGAGCTCTGGGACGTTCGTGTCAACGATAGGTTTCAAGTTGTACGCGCTCTAGTACGCCGGACAAACGCAAGATTCCAATTACATATGTCTGGTCGTATTCGTACGTGCCTCGGCATTCTGTCCCGGGAGAACCACAAAACTCGACGACACGCGAGAGTAGCCCGGTATTTGGGATGACACAAGGCGAGCCTAGTCGACCGGACTGAGCTCGAAGGGGCACCAGCGGTAGAGTGGAAACCACAGGAAGCAATATTCGAACTCATCTGCATATACGTGAGAGATCTCCAACTTGTCGCGGAGGACATCGCCCCTAGGCTCTCCACGTTCGCAAACTCGAACTCCACACTGCACAAAACCGCGCTTGCTCTGACAGTGCCTACATACGCATCCACCGTGCCTACCCTCGAGGCGGGGAGACCCTCATGCTACGTGCTCCGAACCTCTGCGAAGCACGTACATGGACAGAAGCAATCGTACAGGCTGCTGCGAAGGTGAGGGAGGGGATGTCAGTGATTCTCGGGTGCAGAGGGAAGGTTCAGCCCTGCACATTGTTGGTGTGGGGATGGAACGTGTTGCAGGCGTGGGAACGCCTTGTGGAAGTGCGGATGTTGGCAAAGGAAATATTTTGGGGTATATGTTCTGCTCAGACCCGATCTATTGGAATTTTGGCGATATACGGGCGTGGATCAAGGTATGATCTCGTGTCGGAGCTTGTAAATTAGGTAGACTTACTAGTCTAGTAGTAGAGTAGACGATAGTGCCAGGACTGGCCACCAGGGACAGTACCATGCTGACCCATTGTATATTCCGGGCTTCTAGTGTTGCGGTGTATTGGTTTGAAGTATGTACATCCATCGCCGTACGTTGGTGTAATTGGTATCTTTGCCGACGTAATGGCTAACGCTCTGCTTCTTTGGAGTGGACCCTTCCACGAAGTATAAGGTACAGGCCAAGTGCGTATCGCATCCGCCGGACACGTTTACCACGGCACGGTATATCGCATCTACATGTGACCACGAGTGCTTTTAGCGTCTACACCTTCATTGATCAACGGCTGAACAACGTCCCATCGCTCGCGAATGAGTCGGATGAGCGTGTCTATACCGAGCAGCACGCCCGTGTCAGGTCCTTGTCCAGGCACGAGTCGTGTGTGCGCAAAGTCGAATAAGGAGAGTCTGAACAGGCAAGGGTCATCCTCTTCATCTTCGTCTTCACAGTCGTCGTCGTCGTCTTCTTCTTCGAAAGACTCAACGACAGGACTCGTTGTGACAACGTCGTTCAGGATGACGTGACCGCTTTCGTCCACTTCGACCGTGATCGTGTCCTCTTCGTCTTCATCTTCTTCGTCCAAGGCCCCTTTCTCGTTCCTACTCAAGCCTTCGCCCGCAACGGTAGGCTTGCTGTTCAGATCAGAATCGCCTTCTAGTGTCCGCACAGCCTTTTCTGCAGGTGCCCAGTTGCCTTCATATATGATAAGGATGCTCCCGCCTACGATGCATACTTCCGCTTCGGCAAGTGCTGCACGGAGACGTTCAAGTGCCTCGAGGAGGCGTGTGAGTAGAACAAACAAGGAAAGTGGAGGTAAGCCTGGTTGGATGTTATCAGAAGTGGTTATGTCATCACTCGATGATGGGAAGGAGGGAGGCGCGGTGGTGGAAGGAGCCGGGTGGCGAAAGGGAAAAAACCGCGCGATCCTGTCTGGTAGATGTTCTGGCTTGATCGTTTTCCCGTATTTCTTGGGTGTAAGTACGGGATCAGGGTGATCGTTTGCATATACCTATACAAGTTCCTGTATACAAAGACAGACATCAACAGGGAGTTATACCTGGAAGCCTGTAAGACGTACGCCAGTACTGAGACTGGTCGTGTTCGCAGTGGTACGAATCATACGCTCCTTCTTTTCGGGAGGAGCATCTTCATCGTAGAGTATGGTCCCCAACTTGACATCGAGAATGCATGGTTTGTAGAACCCATGTGTGAGATTCTCCAGGACGATCGTGGTTGTTGTTCCGTTGGCTGGCGGGACGGCGGCCAGACCATGCGTCGCCATTGTTTCCGGTGAGACGTCTACGAGGTGGTTTCCGATCAATAGCACTCCTACAGTTGCGGACAAACAAACACGACAATAGGGCCGCTCAAAGTTGCTAGAGGTTCGGCTAATTCCTCGGGTGTTTGTCGGGTGTTTGTGGTGAGTTTCGGCTGAGAATATCAGTATTCAAACTCCGACTGCTCTTGTCTAATATGTTGTCCATAGCTGCCATGGGGTCTGAGCTGTCTGCTCCTCCCCTGGCAACACAACCCACCAGATCAGTGACAAAAGCAGTGGTCCCTCACATTATATGGGAGAAAACTTATGCTGTGTGGACCGATCATCTTATCAAGTGGTGTAGGACCCATGAAGCAGAGCAGAAGAAGCTGTTTTCCGACTCCACACAAGATGCTCGAGAGGAAGGTAGGAGTAAGCAACAATTGTGACATGGGAAGAACGTGATATACGTCGAGATCGCGAAAGCAATCTTCTCGGTTGATGAGTCCCCCAAATTCCAAGTCCTTGCTCAAGACAATCCAGCTGTTTTTGCCGCTCCGATCTGTAGTCAGCTTGATGTGTACATGCATATCTTTTAAACAAAAATTCACCACTCAACTATTACAGTTTAAAAACAAAGTACTGAAAGCAGAATGTGCTACTTGGACAGATGGGTGCTGGGTGCACCTATGAGGATCTCACAAGCAGCAACAGCACAAAAAATATAATCAGTACGTGATTATTTCATTCCTAAAGACATTAGTTTACTGATTGTTATCAGCGATGATCGAGCAGGAGTTTCCTTGGTGGGGTGAGTTGCACAGGTGGTGGTGCACAAATCCTGCCTACAACAGCACCTGGAGTGCTGCTGATAGTGGGCAGGATTTCGCTAGGCACGCGGTTGATCTCTTCAAGCTGTGGCCAAACCCACTGTCCGTAGATTCTGTTGATCCTGCTTCAGGCCCACCAAATTCACCTCAGCTGGAAGAGGGTGAAATAGAGGACAACTTTTTTGCAGACGATTCTGAACTGATGCATGTTGACAGTGACCCCCCCTTGTCACACATCGAGACGCCATTGTATCCCATACCATCCCCCTCCCCGCTCTTCTCTGAGCGAGAGCTGCCACCACCTGTTGTTCCATCGGCCAACCCATCGTGTATCCCCCATTTTTCTGCACAGTTGTTGCTGTTGTCACTCCCTGCTAATTCTGAGCAGTTTTCGCTCGCCCCCCCCGCCATCCTTTAATTTTTCTGAATTGTCTTCTGTCAAATCTCCTCCCCCCTCTACTTTTAACAGGGCGAATTCTATTAGCTTGAACAATGACCCCCCTCCCTTTGTATCCCATCGTCCAAAACTCCAGCCAGCACATCCATCCCTCAAGCAGGATTGACCCCTCCTCAAACACCAGTCGGCTTCCACTCCAAATACAGATGAGTCTTCCGACTCTGACATCGCTTCATCCAACATGTTTTCAGCACTTTGTCTCTCATCATCTTCCCCCCCCAGTGTTGCCACTTTCTCTGATGACAGTGACTCCAAGCTGTCATCAAAGCCATCCTGTAAGCATGCACGGGAAACTGCCACTGACAAGTTTTCTTCAGACCTTATGTCTGTGTCATTAACTTTCATTAAGCAGTTTCAACAGGCATGTCAGGATAGGTCAGAGGTCAAGTGTCACTGGCTTGAGTATGGATACTGGAGGACTTGCCAGAAGGCCACCACTCTTTTGGCCGATCATGAACACCAACTTACTATGCAATGCGAGCTGTTCGCACATGAGGAGGCAATGGCAGCTCAAGAGTTGGAGAAGATGAAGCTCGCTGTCAAGTTGGAGGAACTTCGGGCTCAGAACCTCGCCTTGCAAAAAGGCGTAGCTGGTGGTGAGGATCAAGGCCCTTCGTCTGGTACTCAAGATGTTTATCCGCTTTGAAAACAGTGTACAACAGACTATTGATTATCATTTAGCATGCATCCCCATCCCCCCCCCCTTGCTGTATTCTTGTCTCCCCCTTGCCCCCCATGTATAAATCTACTTCGTATTCACACTACAATAGCATGTAGTAGTACATATGAATGTAGATGTTTGTCTTTGCTATCTAGTTTGTTATCACTTGCTAGATCCCTCAGTTGATAAGCATGCACGCTTTTTGGCGGAGTTTGAATCTCCCGTCGGAGCTTAAAGTTTCGCTCACAAACTCTCAACTCAACTGCACTTAAGTTTGCTCGCGTGTTTTTTCCGCATTTAACTTTGAGCAGCCCTAATTTCAGTCATCGAATTATCCACACTTGACACAATGTTCTGAAAGTCCAAAAACTATATAATAGGCATACTTATGATACATAGAAACAATCTACACAAGCAGAATTTTGTAATACTGAGTTTTGAAAATCTTGACCCCCCAAAATTTGGCGGACCCCCCTAAAAATTTGCAACAAATCTGAAAAATGCAGAACAAAGAGTATTTGGTTAGTACAAGATGTTGCCGCTGTATGAACATGAGATGGCTCACCTGTGGCGAGCAGAAAATTTGAGATTCGAGCCAAGTGTTCAGCTGCCTTCAAACAAGAATGTCTCGCGGCTGCCCTCGAAAACGTGTTATCACCCGGAATACAACTGGTCTGCACAATCAGAATTCTGTTAGTACTGATGCAGCAGGTTATGTGTCGTCACCCAACACATCCAAACCTGATGAAGGAGAGTGCCTCCATCAGAGTAAATGAGCATGGTCCTTGTCTTCAAGTACTTCCAACCCAGACACATCAGATGATGAGGAGAAAGACTGGCAGTGTGGTGGTGTATTCGACAGCCTGAAATATGTGGCCGATGAAAGTGACTCAGACAATGAACTTGAAGAAGGTGGCGACAACACTGTGTTTTCAGGAGTCGATGAAGCTGAGTTTCATGCATGGTTGCACATAGTGTAGTCACACTTAGTCACAACACATGGGCAGCCTGTGTGCCAAAACACCAACACTTATATAGACCCCGAGATGGGCCCACCTAAATAGATTAGCCAGTACACAGGGACAAGCCCAAGGGACTAAAGTGTGAGCAACATATGTACAGGCCCATAAGTGCATTACCACAACATATGGGAGGGCCCATGGTGGGTAAGGATGTTGAAACATTTAGATGGGCCCATGACCAATTAAGAATACTGAGCTGCTGTAAGACATGGGCAGGCCCGTCTGGGTAGGTTACACCCCTGTCACAACATCAAGGCAGGCCTGCCTATCATGACATGGAGAGGGTCACAACATAAGGATGGGCCTGGGAGGAATATCATTTATGGTGTTGCAACATATAAACAGGCCCGTTCATCATAAGCCATACCCCTGTCACAACATATGGATGGGCCTGTCAATAGCAAGATGTACCGCTGTTGAAACATAAAGACAGGCCTGTCATTAATGTCATTTAATAGAGTCACAACATAAGGGTGGGCCCTTCAGTAGTATTATTTATATTGTTGCAACATATGGATGGGCCTGTCCACAGTAACATGTACCTCTGATGAAACATAAAGACAGGCCCTTCAGTAGTATTATTTATATTGTCACAACATATGGGCAGGCCTGGCCCCAGTAAGATGTACCCTGTCAAAACATAAAGACAGGCCTGACACTAGTATCATTGAATAGAGTCACAACATATGGACAGGCCCTTCAGTAATATTATTTATATTGTCACAACATATGGATGGGCCTGTCCACAGTAAGATGTACCTCTGACAAAACATGAAGACAGGCCCATCAGTAATCTCATGTATAGCATCACAACATATGGACGGGCCCTTCAGTAGTATAATTTATATTGTCACAACATATGGGCAGGCCCATCCACAGTAAGATGTACCTCGGATGAAACATAAAGACAGGCCTGTCAGTAATCTCATGTATAGCATCACAACATATGGACGGGCCCTTCAGTAGTATTATTTATATTATCACAGCATATGGGCAGGCCCAGCCCCAGTAAGATGTACCCTGTTGAAACATAAAGATGCGCCTGTCACTAATGGATGTGGTATCCCTGGCACACACTGAACAGTGGCTTTCAATGGGCACCATGCTGGCATGAATTGGAGATGATTGGAGTGACCCAGATCTCACAAGCTGCAGTCTGAATGTATTTGGCATTAATTGGACTATTGCCAGCCATCTGCCCATCCACATTGAGCAGATGTGGCATTCCCAGCACCCCCTCAATATTGGCTTGCCATGGACACCATTCTGGCATGGATTGGAGCTAATTTGAGTGACCCAGACCGCACAAGCTGCACCCTTGGTGTATTTAACATTAATCAGACTATTGCCAGCCATCTGCCCATCTGCATTGAGCGGATGCAGCATCCCTGGCACCTGCTCAACAGTGGCTTTCCATGGAAACCATTCTGGCATGAATTGGAGCTGATTTGAGTGACCCAGACCTCACAAGCTGCACCCTTGGTGTATTTGGCATTAATCACACTATTGGCAGCCATCCACCCATCCGCATTGAGTGGATGCGGCATCCCTGGCACCCCCTCAACAGTGGCTTTGCATAGACACCATTCTGGCATGAATCGGAGCTGATTGGAGTGACCCAGACCTCACAAGCTGCACCTGGGGTGTATGTTCCATTAATTAGACTATTGCCAGCCTTCCATCAATCTGTATTGAGTGGATGAGGTATCCTCAGCACCTGCCCAACAGCAGCTTTCCATGGAAACCAATCTGGCATGAATCGGAGCTGATTTGAGTGTCCCAGATGTCACAAGCTGCACCTGGGGTGTATGTCCCATTAATCACACTATTGCCAGCCTTCTGCCCATCTGTATTGAGCGGATGAGGTATCCTTGGCACCCGCTCAACAGTGGCTTTCCATGGACACCATTCTGGAATGAATCAGAGCTGATTTGAGTGACCCAGATCTCACAAGCTGCACCCTTGGTGTATTTGGCATTAATCACACTATTGCCAGCCTTCCACCCATCTGTATTGAGCAGATGAGGTATCCTCAGCACCCACCCAACAGCGGCTTTCCATGGAAACCATTCTGGCATGAATTAGAGCTGATTTGAGTGTCCCAGACCTCACAAGCTGCACCCCAGATGTATATCCCATTAATCACATGATTGCCAGCCTTCTGCCCATCTGTATTGAGCAGATGTGGTATCCCCAGCACCTGCTGAACAGCAGCTTTCCATGGACACCATTCTGGCATGAATCGGAGCTGATTTGAGTGTCCCAGATCTCACAAGCTGCACCTGGGATGTATGTCCCATTAATTAGACTATTGCCAGCCTTCTACCCATCTGTATTGAGCAGATGAGGTATCCTCAGCACCCACTCAACAGTGGCTTTCCATGGAAACCATTCTGGCATGAATCAGAGCTGATTTGGGTGTCCCAGACCTGACAAGCTGCACCTGGGATGTATGTCCCATTAATTAGACTATTTCCAGCCTTCCGCTCATCTGTATTGAGCGGATGAGGTATCCTTGGCACCTGCTCAACAGTGGCTTTCCATAGACAACATTTTGACATGAATTGGAGCTGATTTGAGTTACCCAGATCTCACAAGCTGCACCCTTGGTGTATTTGGCATTAATCACACTATTGCCAGCCTTCTGCTCATCCATATTGAGCGGATGTGGTATCCCCAGCACCTGCTCAACAGCAGCTTTCCATGGATACCATTCTGGCATGAATCAGAGCTGATTTGAGTGACCATGACCTCACAAGCTGCACCTGGGATGCATGTCCCATTAATCACACTATTGCCTGCCTTCCACCCATCTGTATTGAGCAGATATGGTATCCCCAGCACCCGCTCAACAGCAGCTTTCCATGGACACCATTCCAGCATGAATCAGTGCTGATTTGAGTGACCCAGACCTCACAAGCTGCACCTGGGATGTATGTCCCATTAATTAGACTATTGCCAGCCTTACACCCATCTGTATTGAGCGGATGAGGTATCCTCAGCACCTGCTCAACAGCGGCTTTCCATGGAAACCATTCTGGCATGAATCAGAGCTGATTTGAGTGTCCCAGACCTCACAAGCTGCACCCCAGATGTATGTTCCATTAATTAGACTATTGCCAGCCTTCCACCAATCTGTATTGAGTGGATGAGGTATCCTCAGCACCTGCTCAACAGCGGCTTTCCATGGAAACCATTCTGGCATGAATCGGAGCTGATTTGAGTGTCCCAGACCTCACAAGCTGCAAACCAGATGTATGTCCCATTAATTAGACTATTGCCAACCTTCCGCCCATCTGTATTGAGCAGATGTGGTATCCCCAGCACCTGCTGAACAGTGGCTTTCCATGGACACCATTCCTACATGAATTGGAGCTGATTTCCATGACCCAGATCATATCTGCCCACCCCCCCTTGTGCCCTTTTGTCAAGTATGGGATGTCCAGGTTGAGGCTGGACCGGAGACCAAAGTGGGTGCGAGGCCGAGGGGTCGGGATCAGAAGGGGAGTTGAAGTTACAGATGGTTGGACTGATTGGACTTAGCAACTGAGGATACAGCACTATTCCCTTGCATGGGTCTCAGTCCGAGTCCGAGGCCAAGAAGGGGTTATCAGAGTATACTTAGTTGATTTCAGACTGGGCAGTACAGGCCGAGTATCTATGAGTTTATATACTAGAAACAACTATAGTATGGAGACCAGTAATGCTGGTCTCGCAAGGATTGCTAAGATGGTTGGTAAGACAAGTATTAGTAATGCATGACTAAGATAACGGAGACTGGGACAGGACCAGGCAGGACTTAACCGAAATGACATGCACTGCAAAGCAGTGCTTACTGTGCTAGGACATCTGGGGACAAGGGTTTGGCGAGGCTGAGGCCAGACTAAGTGAGTGCAAGGCCGAGTCTGGCTGGGGTCGAGACATGGCTATGACACCTTTGGAGTTTCTCCCCACAAATCCCCACAGTTTATTTTCATCACTCCTCTGAATTTTATGGAATTACATAAGCAACAAAAAGCGCAGCCACTACTCCCAGAAACATGTCCTCATTTGGCATGTGCCTGATATCCAACATTCCCACACACTGCCCTCATTGTCTCCAGCCTCCCCTTTCTTTCTGGGCTCTGTCCCTTCACTGTAGGCATTGTATAAGATAGTTACATGTACTATAAGTCCATTAGACCATAAATGAATGCTTTTCTGCCCATCCTAATGGGCCTAAATAATTGCAATATCTGATTGGGGCAAAACCAGAAAAAGCAATTGCTTTTTTGATATATTGGTTATATCTATCTATTTATTGTGTCCCCTTGAAGGGGCCATGTGTCCCTACAACATATCACAAGTTGATAGGCTGGGATGGCATGCTTCAAGTGTAGTAAAACTGGAAATTATCTTGGGGGCTCAAAGAAAAAAAGTGTTCGCATTTTTGATATATTTGACATGGGCACTTGAAAAGGGAACTAGCTTTGAGGATGCTTCTGTACCTACAACATATCAACAGCTCATTATGTGGGGCAGACACCTTGAGGTGTTGTGCCATGATCTCTTCCTGCTGGTATTTAGGGCTTTCATCATGTTCTAGGCTGTTTACTGCTATTCTGACTATCTAGGCAGCACTGTAATACTGATTGGCAGTCACCACAACATTCCCAAGCTCATCCCTTCAGGGGAGAGCACTGGGGAACTGAAACAATCCTCCAGAGAGCGTGGGAAAAGGTGCAAAAAATTGCGGAGACTTTCAAAACATATCAAAAACATGAAATTGCTCACCCCACACAATGTATGACATCCAATGGATTGTAGTACTGAGTGTCCCTTGGTGATGGGATATCTATACTAGCCATGTCTCAACCCCGGCCAGACTCAGCCTTGCACTCACTTAGTCCAGCCTTGGCCTTGCCAAACCCTTGTCCCCAGATGTCCTAGCATGGTAAGCACTGCTTTGCAGTGCATGTCATTTTGGTTAAGTCCTGCCTGCTCCTGTCCCGGTCTCTGTTATCTTAGTCATGCATTACTAATACTTGTCTTACCAATCATCTTAGCAATCCTTGCGAGACCAGCATTACTGGTCTCCATACTATAGTTGTTTCTAGTATATAAACTCATAGATACTCGGCCTGTACTGCCCAGTCTGAAATCAACTAAGTATACTCTGATAACCCCTTCTTGGCCTCGGACTCGGACTGAGACCCATGCAAGGGAATAGTGCTGTATCCTCAGTCACTAAGTCCAATCAGTCCAACCATCTGTAACTTCAACTCCCCTTCTGATCCTGACCCCTCAGCCTCATGCCTGCTTTGGTCTCCAGTCCAGCCTCAACCCAGACATCCTGTACTTGACAAAAGGGCACAAGGGGGGGTGGGCAGATATGATCTGGGTCATGGAAATCAGCTCCAATTCATGTGGGAATGGTGTCCATGGAAAGCCACTGTTCAGCAGGTGCTGGGGATACCACATCTGCTCAATACAGATGGGCGGAAGGCTGGCAATAGTCTAATTAATGGGACATACATCTGGTTTGCAGCTTGTGAGGTCTGGGACACTCAAATCAGCTCTGATTCATGCCAGAATGGTGTCCATGGAAAGCCACTGTTCAGCAGGTGCTGGAGATACCACATCTGCTCAATACAGATGGGAAGAAGGCTGGCAATCATGTGATTAATGGGATATACATCTGGGGTGCAGCTTGTGAGGTCTGGGACACTCAAATCAGCTCTGATTCATGCCAGAATGGTTTCCATGGAAAGCTGCTGTTGGGTGGGTGCTGAGGATACCTCATCTGTTCAATACAGATGGGTGGAAGGCTGGCAATAGTGTGATTAATGCCAAATACACCAAGGGTGCAGCTTGTGAGATCTGGGTCACTCAAATCAGCTCTGATTCATTCCAGAATGGTGTCCATGGAAAGCCACTGTTGAGCGGGTGCCAAGGATACCTCATCCGCTCAATACAGATGGGCAGAAGGCTGGCAATAGTGTGATTAATGGGACATACACCCCAGGTGCAGCTTGTGACATCTGGGACACTCAAATCAGCTCCGATTCATGCCAGATTGGTTTCCATGGAAAGCCGCTGTTGGGCAGGTGCTGAGGATACCTCATCCACTCAATACAGATTGATGGAAGGCTGGCAATAGTCTAATTAATGGAACATACACCCCAGGTGCAGCTTGTGAGGTCTGGGTCACTCCAATCAGCTCCGATTCATGCCAGAATGGTGTCCATGCAAAGCCACTGTTGAGGGGGTGCCAGGGATGCCGCATCCACTCAATGCGGATGGGTGGATGGCTGGAAATAGTCCAATTAATTCCAAATACATCCAGACTGCAGCTTGTGAGATCTGGGTCACTCAAATCATCTCCAATTCATGCCAGTGTGGTGCCTGTTGAAAGCCACTGTTCAGTGTGTGCCAGGGATACCACATCCATTAGTGACAGGCCTGTCTTTATGTTTCAACAGGGTACATCTTACTGGGGCTGGGCCTGCCCATATGCTGTGATAATATAAATAATACTACTGAAGGGCCCGTCCATATGTTGTGATGCTATACATGAGATTACTGACAGGCCTGTCTTTATGTTTCTTCCGAGGTACATCTTTCTGTGGATGGGCCTGCCCATATGTTGTGACAATATAAATTATACTACTGAAGGGCCTGTCCATATGTTGTGATGCTATACATGAGATTACTGATGGGCCTGTCTTCATGTTTTGTCAGAGGTACATCTTACTGTGGACAGGCCCGTCCATATGTTGCAACAATATAAATAATACTACTGAAGGGCCTGCCCTTATGTTGTGACTCTATTAAATGATATTAATGACAGGCCTGTCTTTATGTTTCAACAGCAGTACATCTTGCTATTGACAGGCCCGTCCATATGTTGTGACAGGGGTATGGCTTATGATGAACAGGCCTGTTTATATGTTGCAACACCATAAATGATATTCCTCCCAGGCCCATCCTTATGTTGTGACCCTCTCCATGTCATGATAGGCAGGCCTGCCTTGATGTTGTGACAGGGGTGTAACCTACCTGGATGGGCCTGCCCATGTCTTACAGCAGCTCCGTATTCTTAATTGGTCACGGGCCTGTCTAAATGTTTCAACATGCTTACCCACCATGGGCCCTCCCATATGTTGTGGTAATGCACTTATGGGCCTGTACATATGTTGCTCACACTTTAGTCCCTCAGGCCTGTCCATGTGTACTGGCTAATCTATTTAGGCAGGCCTGTCTTGGGGTCTATATAAGTGTTGGTGTTTTGGCACACAGGCTGCCCATGTATTGTGACTAAATGGACTACATGGGGTCATGGTTGGAGGCACTTGCTGTCAATGCTGGTGATGATGACCCCCTTGACATGACATGGTTGCCTCTGAAATGAGCCAAATGTGCTGCCCAGTGCAAGCAAAAGTCAGTTGGTCACCCCAAAGAGTACAAAAAGGGACCTGATGTGAGAAGCAAGTCAGAACATACAAAACAGCAGTACAAAAAGCTTTTGGCAGACCAGAAATCACTTTCTGACCTTGGATTTACTTTCTCAAGCCAGCAAAGTCAAGTTCTGCTGCCCTCCCAAGATTCAAACACACTCCCTGTCATCTCAGCTGCACCCATCATGGTTAATTATGAAGCAATGGAACCATTGATCTCATCACCCCCTCCTTCATCAGCTGAAGAACTTGGCGAGCCCCCTTCCATTACTGTCTCATGTACCAACACTCAGGACTCTTCAGGATGCCACTCAGATGATGCATCAATGCCATTGAATGCAGGTGGACTTGTAGAGGATGCTGAGGATGCCTGGGAGGATGTACTTGAAGAGCAGGAAAGGGGTGGTGTCAAGATTAGGGGATGGGATGAACTGTGGGAGCAAGTCAAGGATGATCTTGTGAGAGGCATGAAAACAAACCTACCATTGTCTCGTGTCAATCAGCTTATGCTGATTTGAAGCTTTGCTACCCTCCACTTGAAAGGTCTTGGATGCATTGAGGCCAGTCTGGAAATTGCTCATCAGTGGCATGGAGGCAAGGGCAAACATTTCGCACAAAAGGTCAGGGCACTTGCTTGTTGTTACCAAGTGTTCAAACAGCTTCCTGTGGAAAAGTGTGGAGGACAAGCAAATGCTCTGAGCCCCCTTAAAGATGAACAACTTCAGCTGGCTGCTTGCCAATGGCTTATGTTGCAAGAAGTTGGCCAAGTCACTCCACAGCAATTTCAGCATGCACTTAACAAAATGATTATTCCCTCACTTGGTATTGTGCTTGTGAGACCACTCTGTGAATGGATGGCATGGCGCTGGCTGCTAAAATTGGGCTGGCAGCAGACAAGACTTCAAAAGGGTGTCTACATGGATGGCCACAAGTGTGATGATGTCAAGAAGTATAGGCAGGAAGTTTTTTTACCTGCAATGGCTGCATTTGAGCATTGCATGGTACACTTTGAAGGATCGGAATTGCTTCATGTTGATCCACAGCTTGCACCTGGTGAATGGAAGGTCATTGCAATCTTTCATGATGAATGTTGCTTCCATGGAAATGATTATAGGACACATGCATAGTGAGTGGCAACAGCCATGATAGACCTTGTACTCAAATGCTTCAGTTTATTACCTGGTCAACAAATCTTGCAGCAAAAAGGAAGAGGGTGCATTATCCATGTTTCTGGATTTATTAATGTGGAAGATTCTCAATTGGTGCACTGTGATGAGTCAGGAAATATTGTGGCAGACGCACGAGAAATCATTTACCCAGGGGCAAATGGTGATGCATGGTGGAACACAGAGCAACTACTGAAACAGGTCAAGTGTGCAATTCAGATCTTCAAGGCTGCACACCCACACTGCATTGCATTGTTTATTTTTGACCAGTCATCTGCTCATGCTTCGCTGCCACCAGATGCCTTGAAGGCCTTCAAAATGAACAAGTCTAATGGGGGAAAACAATGGAAGTGATGTGATACAGTAATTCCAGATACCAATCCAACTGTTGAACACCATGGAAAGTCTCAAAAAATGTCCTTGCCAAATGGACAGCCTAAAGGTCTCCAGCAAGTTCTTGAAGAATGTGGCTTTAATGTTTGGAAACTGCAAGTAAAGTGCAGTCCCATTTGTCCATGGGAGAATCAAGACTGTTGCATGGCTTGCCTCCTAAGCAAGCAGGATGACTTCACTGATCAGCCATCAATGCTCGAGGCTCTCATCAAGGATGCAGGTCATGAGTGTATCTTTCTTCCAAAATTTCATCATGAATTAAATCCTATTGAAATGGCAAGTGTATTCTATAAGTTTGTGTTTCTATCACTATTACTAAACATGCACTATAGTACTGGGGTTGGTGCAAGTACCATTATCATGAAATAAAGAAGAGTACATTTGAGGAAGCAAAGCGATGTGCAGTGCAACAACTGGATGCATGTCCAACAGAAGTTATCTGCAGGTTTATCAATCGCTCTTGGCAGTTCATGTCTGCATATAGGATGGGACTTACTTGGAAGGCTGCAGAGTGGGCTGTGAAGAAGCAGAAGGGGCATCATCAAGTGTCACACAGTGCTATGATGTCCATTGAGGCTGTTCTCAATGCAGCATCATAGGTAACTTTCATGTTTTGTCCAGTCAAAAATTTGGCAGTCCCAAAAAGGCATGGGAACAACTTAAAAACACTGTCTTTCGATGTATTCTGGCTCATAGATTCCAAATCTGAAGTCAGTTTTCTCTAAAAATGTTGTGGGACAGCTGTAGCAAAATTGTCATGTTTGTTTGTCTGCAACTGTAGAAATTTTGGAATCCATGGCAATAGTGGTTTCAATCCTGATGCAGCCGCAGTCGCGCCACCAATGTCTGACGATATGCCATCACGAACGAGCTGGTAGAATGCCAGTTCTCTAGAGAGGGCCGGTTTGAGGAGTAACAAGCCATCCTCTGTTGTTTGTACTCCTGCATGTCCACTGACCTGTGAGGAGAGTGGCACTGTGGGTGGAAGGGTGTGGGATCGCTGGATAGTAATATGTGCATGTGGCAATGAGGTTGATTTTGTGTCTGTTGACATTGTTGGTGGAAGAGAACAAACTCAGACAGCAACCCAAGAAAGCCAATAATCAAAGCTGTCAAACTCGATCCTCGTGGTTGTATGGAAAGCCAGACGGTCACGCTCAGGTACATGGTAGGGGATATGCCATACACCTACTGCATTTGGTAGTCGGCCACCTTGGGACCCAGGACAGCCCCAGAAAAATACACATGGGTGTTTATAGGTATTTATGCAGACTCTGCCAAGGTCGAGTCCAAGTAATGACATCCTAGTTACCGTAATACTACATAATGTATCAAGTACCACAGGTACTCGCCTTCCACTAATACCATGCCTTGCTGGGAGAGCATCAGTGCAAAATGTGCTCGGAATCGCTGCTATTCAGGGCATCGATGATCATATCAATTGCCAGGCAGTACTGTGAAAATGAACCTTCAGTATCTCGGCAGCTGTCAAGCACACTCTGGAACTTCAATTGCAGCTGCTTGTCGAAAGCCAAGACTGAAGCTTCACATTATGTAATTGTGTAGCCACACCTCTCGTGGAGTGCTGCCCGCCCTTGCCCACCTGCCATAGATAATTCCATAGCCACTGACAAGTTAAAAATGCTGCTGGCCCGCCACTACTCCCAACCCATGTCCACATTTGGTATATATTGAAATTTCCCACCCTGCTGCCCTGTAGTCCCCTGGGTCAGCTCCCTTGCCCTACTGGGCTCTATCTTCTGCTGGCATGCATCATATATGATCATTAACATGAAGTATAAGTATATTAGAGCATAATTGAACGCTTAGTTGAGTATATTAGTGGCCCTGAATAGCTTGGAAATGAGATAGGGGTAAAAAGCCAAAAAGCCAAAAAGCGGACGCTTTTTTGATATATTGAACATATCTACTTGGTTTTCATGTCTCCTTCAAGGTAATATGTATGCCTACAACATATCCAAAGTTCATAGCCTTTGATGGAGTGCTTTACATGTGGTGACACAATCTCCTCCTCCCTGTATTTCACCATAGAAAATTTTTTCTGGGTCTTTTTGTGCTGGTACTGTAATGTAACATGGTATAGTAGTTACACTTAGTGAATTGGTGCATAATTGGACCACCCATCAGGTGGCTGAGAAGCACTGAATTGCTAGAAAGGATTTCAGGGGTTACAGACAAAAAAGTGTTCGCAATTTTGCTACATTTGATATGGGCATTTGAGAAGGACATCCCCTTGTAGTGGCCCTCTGTACCTATATAATATCACAAGCTCATTGAATGGGGTGGAGCTCCTGAGGTGTTGTGCCATGGTCTTCCCCTGCCAGTATTTAGGGGCTCCATCAATTTCCAGGCAGTATATTTCTATTCCGACTATCTAGGGACCTATTGAATACGTATTCGCGGCGAAAAAATAAATACAAAGTCCGCACCAGAAGGGGAAAGAGCGGGGGAAGGAAAACGATCACCCGGAGAGCGTGGGAAAATGCGCGAAAAGTTGCGGAGACTTTTAAAATGTATCAAAAAGATGGAATGGTACATCACACACAGTGTCTGGTACTCAATGGATGGAGTACCATGTTCCCCTTGGTCATGGGACATGCCTTCATGTAATATAATACCTGCATTACCCAGAGAACCCAAAAACATGCGAAAAATGATACATGTGGACTTCTGATCCAGTAAATACATTTCACTACTACTCAGGATAAGAGACTGGTACCAAGTCTCAAGTTCTGAGGGTGTGACACACTGAAGTAGGTGTAATATAATTCTAGGAGGAGCCATCAGATGTTAAAATCCCAGTACTACCATCCATTGAGCACCAGACACTGTGTGTGATGTACCATTCCATCTTTTTGATATGTTTTAAAAGTCTCCGCAACTTTTTGCGCATTTTCCCACGCTCTCTGGGTGATTGTTTTCCTTCCCCTGCTCTCTCCCCTTCTGGTGTGGACTTTGTATTTATTTTTTTGCTGTGAATATGTATTCAATAGGTCCCTAGATAGTCGGAATAGAAATATACTGCCTGGAAATTGATGGAGCCCCTAAATACTGGCAGGGGAAGACCATGGCACAACACCTCAGGAGCTCCACCCCATTCAATGAGCTTGTGATATTATATAGGTACAGAGGGCCACTACAAGGGGATGTCCTTCTCAAATGCCCATATCAAATGTAGCAAAATTGCGAACACTTTTTTGTCTGTAACCCCTGAAATCCTTTCTAGCAATTCAGTGCTTCTCAGCCACCTGATGGGTGGTCCAATTATGCACCAATTCACTAAGTGTAACTACTATACCATGTTACATTACAGTACCAGCACAAAAAGACCCAGAAAAAATTTTCTATGGTGAAATACAGGGAGGAGGAGATTGTGTCACCACATGTAAAGCACTCCATCAAAGGCTATGAACTTTGGATATGTTGTAGGCATACATATTACCTTGAAGGAGACATGAAAACCAAGTAGATATGTTCAATATATCAAAAAAGCGTCCGCTTTTTGGCTTTTTGGCTTTTTACCCCTATCTCATTTCCAAGCTATTCAGGGCCACTAATATACTCAACTAAGCGTTCAATTATGCTCTAATATACTTATACTTCATGTTAATGATCATATATGATGCATGCCAGCAGAAGATAGAGCCCAGTAGGGCAAGGGAGCTGACCCAGGGGACTACAGGGCAGCAGGGTGGGAAATTTCAATATATACCAAATGCGGACGTGGGTTGGGAGTAGTGGCAGGCCAGCAGCATTTTTAACTTGTCAGTGGCTATGGAATTATCTATGGCAGGCGGGCAAGGGCGGGCAGCACTCCATGAGAGGTGTGGCTACACAATTACATAATGTGAAGCTTCAGTCTTGGCTTTCGACAAGCAGCTGCAATTGAAGTTCCACCGTTCTCGACAGTGGCCAAGAGCGAAGCATCAAAAAATACAGTGTAGGGTGTTTTCTGACGAAGGAATTGATGATGACAACTTATTCCTAGACAAGTGGTAGATACTTTGTAGTATGTCAGGCTCGTATCTACATTTTCATGGCCATTTTTCACTAGAAGATAGGGCCGTCGGGGACGGCAGGCACCTTGTTTACGGATGTGACATAGATCCCCATAATTTACATGTGAGACCTGTCAACTCCTCCGTCTCCACAGCATCTCCCCATCCTCATTCACAAGTACACAGCGCAGCAGTGCATTGGCATTGAGCTTGGATGGGCTAAACCTACAACCCTACATAACTACATGTCTACAGTTCATTGCCACCATGATTTGAATCAGGCTTTGTTTTTGGGAGGATTGCGGTTGCTGAAAAATGCGCGACGAATTTCGGGGTGCAGTGACCTTGTAAACAAGGTGATGATTCATTATAATATATGCAAAGCCGTTAAATTACATCTCAGGTAAGTTCGTGGTGTCTTGGATCCCAAGGGGGTCAATTACCAAGTCTAGTATTTACAGGCGCCTCGCCCACCGCCTTTCTGAGCGTGACCGTCCGGCTTTCCATATGGTTGTCTGGTTGATAGCTGGGCTGACATCAAACACTCTGACTCAAGTGCTTGCAGTCACAGCAAAACGAAGTTCTTGCCTTTGAAGAGCTACAGTCCACTAAAAGTATTCTACACTCCAGCGTCAAATTGGTGCACTGCCAAAGCAGTGGCCAACTTGAAGCTCTTCAAGTGTGGAAGTTGTCACTGATATACTGAGGTTATACAAAACAGAAGATATCGAGGTTAGCAGACTGACTTTTCACATGATCATATACTCTGCTCCGACAGGGTTGGAAGCATCTGAATTCCACATGTAAACCTGAGAAATGGGGATCTGAGTTTGTGAAGCAAGGTACTTGAGAGTTGCAACCTACTCATGCGCAAGACATCAGCCAAAAAATGTGATAAAATCTGCAAATAAAGTTCTGCCAACCTCTGACTTTAGCTTGTCCTTTGGAAAGGCAGGTGCTGCAACACAGACGATGCCAAGTGATGTTCCATCTTCCTGATGAACATTGTACACCTATAGTGATGAAGAAAGTCATTGCACACGTTCAGATTATCACATACAAGGGTCTTGTATCAACCTTATGATAACTGCCCTCCACTAACTTTTTAAGATTACAAGCCTTGCCAAAGTGGGAGCTGACTGCAACCCCTAACTGATTAAGGCTGAATGTGTCAGGGTCTGCATCAGCAAACCACTTTGTGAGCTGGCAGTCCTAGGGAATCTGTCCAGTGCTGGACAGCTCTGGACAGCTCTGGCCAGCAAAAGTGATTTACTGATGTGCCTCACTGTCATAAGAAAACATTGATACTGTATCATCTTCAGCCATTGCAAGATCATACAGGTGGACAATGTTCAGAATGGCACCAGTCAAGCAGTTTGCATGATGTTCCAGAATGTGACAAATAAACCCCAACATTTCAATTTCCCCCAACCCCCTCTGCATGTGACCAGAGTTAATGGTCCAGTATGATTGTGGATGACAAAGAGTTTACAGACCTGGGCCTAATGGTGTCCAGGAATAAGCTACAGTCCCGCCGGAGGCGTCTCAAGTCCCACATCTGCAAAACTACCTGAGGGAGTGAGCAGGTTATACCTGCCTCCATTTGGAAGTGACTTGTTGTAAGACTCGCTAAGACACTTGTTGGCCAATGAGAAGGCTCGCTCAAGTGTGAAAGAGCTGTTAACAGCCGCATTGCATAGCTGTTTCCCAGATGTTATATGTATTTTGACACCCAAGAATGGCATTGTTTCCACCTGACATTCCATAATGAAAGGAGATGTATAATTTCTCTCTTTCTGCCTGACTTTCCACACTGAAAGGACATGTATATTTTCTGTATATTTCATGACCAACTGCATCACGAGTCTCCACCCTGTGCATCCAGGAGTGCCCAGAGGGCTAATATATATAGGCATGTGTGGGGAATTCCCTGCTGTAATGAGTAACTACAGGTCTGTCAGCAAAAATGTGTGGTCTGACCTGAAAGCCCTGTGCTCAAATCCTCAAATCCAACCATCTCAGCCAATGAACATGGGCACTGGTGTGTTTGGCTGCGCCCATACTAGATGGTTTTTGTAATGGTGGTTAGGGTCCAGGTAAGGATAGGGTAAGAAATCACTGATTCTAAGGGAATATCACCTTGTTTACAAGGTCACTCCACCCTGAAATTTGTAATGTTTTTTTGGTCAGCCACAATTATCATATTTTGGGTCTCAGCACTGTACTCTGCTGCTCTGCAACTCTGAAGTGGGTGAATGGGCTTGATTTCATCACAGTCCAGCATGTTCCTGTCTGTTGCTTTGTGAATGGGTGTGAGTGTGGTAAACAAGGTGCCTGCTATGCAAAATGGCCTCATTCTAGTTTCTATAATGTGAGCCATATAAAGAAGGGTCTTAAGTAGGAAAGAGGGGTAATACCTAAGTCTAATGAAGCCAAAGTTGAGTATGGGAGGAAGGAAATGCAGAGAAGCCCATGAAACAACTGTAATATTGAATATGAATAATGGAATATGGATGGAGAATGTGGCTAAACATGGACAGTGCTACTGATAATACACATGATAGTGTAGATTATGTGTAATGATGCAAATGTTGACATGTAGTGTTTGTGCATTATGGACAAGTTTGCATGGATATACTATGAATAGCAAACTATAAGGATATTATGGATGATATTGTGCAAACATTGAGCTTCAACATTTGTGTGATTGGTAGTTAATCAATTATATGATGTGACCCATGCTATGGTGTGTGACATGAACTATTTATATAGAGTCCAGAACATTGATGTAATTTGAATTAAATCTACAGATGTGAAGAGTACATATTTAATGAAACAATGGATCAACACATGAGATCTTGGTTCTGATCATAAGATGTGAAGCAGGATGAAGAATGAATATATATATGTGATCACATGATTTAAATTCCACAATGCAGAAGTATCAACACTTAACTGCTGAAAACACAAGCACATACAAGATGGACAGAGGTATGATTATAAGCTGACTGTGGGGAACTGATTCAGCAAGTTG
The DNA here is from genome assembly GCA_024663395.1 of Pisolithus tinctorius. Taxonomy (NCBI): domain Eukaryota; kingdom Fungi; phylum Basidiomycota; class Agaricomycetes; order Boletales; family Pisolithaceae; genus Pisolithus; species Pisolithus tinctorius. Next base: position 107,582 of record JANFAH010000002.1, read on the forward strand.
ACTTGATGACATCTAATCTAGGATATTTGAAATGATAGATGGACATGATTGATGAAATGAGGTGGATAAGGGGAGGTAAGATATGTCACAGATGGAAGAGATAAAGAATTGACTGACCTGTTTTATTTCAAACTGATACCAGGACAACAACCATGCTTGAGACAATATGCCACCTAAGAAGTCAGCACAAGGTTGGGGCAGGAAGGATGGAAAGGAAGGGGTGGGGAAGGTGAGTGTTGTATGTTTCAGTGGAAGTATGATACTCACAAGGCAAGGCTGATGCACAGAAGATGACACTTGGGGAGAGTCTCCTTGTTGGTGGGGGAGGGAGATTGCAGAAGGCAACACTCAATGATAAGGTGCAAGCTCACCAAGAGCTGGAGAAGGGGGCAAAGCAAGCGATTGTGGGGATTGCAAGGTTTGATTTGATAGAGAACATGGATTGACTTATGTTTGGGATCTGGAATTCCCAACAGGTCATTCAGGCACAGGTAATGAACCTTACAAATTCATTTTTGCAGAATGGATTGGATTGATTCAATGCAGCACACATGATACCACTGGTGATCAACAAGCAATGGATAAAGAAGGATTTGTATATGACTGGAAACCCTATTGACCTTGGCCTCAAACAGATACCACTGCTTGAAATCAATGAAACCATCACCATGAAAAATTGGAGCATCCCTGCTGCTGGCAGTCAGCACTGTACACATGCACTGAAGGCCTGGCATGAGAAGAAGAAGAAGTGATTGCATGAGCTGGAGCTGTTGATCAAACAGTTGAAGAAGCAGGATATGGAGGAGGTGACTGAGGCAGATATTGGGGAACTCAATGATTATCTCAAGGAGGTCGATGACATCAAGGGTCTACTGGGATATGGAGGACAGTGGCTGGTTATGATATACAGTAAAGGTGAGTTTCTATGATCTATTGGTCTCAATGGGTGCAATCCTGCAAATGTTGAGAATCCAGATCTGCATGTTTATGCAATGATCCTCCAGTGACATACCTGATGTCATTGGATCACCTGTATATCTATACATATCAAGGTTCTCAACATCAGCATGGATATCCACATACCATGATCTACCTACCAACCATGAACCCACAAGCTGCCTATCAGCACAAATGTTGGCATCCAATGTTTGTGCATTGTGTTCTATTCTATGAATACTGACAGATCACACAGGTGACATCAATGAAAAACTGGACTGTTCATCTTGCAAAATGAATGCAAGCACATGTACGTTGAAGCACCAGCAGAGGGCCTCATCCAGCAGTTTAAAGAGGCCCTTGTATTGGGTCACAAGTGGTATGACATCCCTCGCACTGGAGTCAATGCTGGTCCTGTCAGAAAACAGATGGAACTCCTATCCCAAGATTATGTATTCAAGTTGATGTCATTCATGAACTCAGCATCTACCCATTACATCCATTCCCCAATATTTGACCTCAATAAACTGCATGTGATGATGATGAGCCCAGGGGGGAGGGTAAGTGTGATGTTGTTGAAGTGCAGATCATGCTGACTACACTACATCAATAGATCATCACTTATGTGATGTCCACCCTTGAAGAGAAGCTCACTCTGTGTTTCAACACCATTGCAGAATTCAAAGATCTCAACAAGAAGGCAAGCAAGTATGATGTGTCTGTTGAGAAAGATCAAGCCTGTGACCATCTCCAGTCCATAATTGACACCTTGAAGAGGGCCTTGCCTCTGTGCCAGGCAATTGTTCCAAAAGTCCAGGACATCATTGATGCAGTCTTTGCAGGCCATCTGTTTGCTGACTCAGAGACTTTGGGTCATCTCTGTCAAGCACATTCATTTGTATGCCAGTCCACATTCAATTGATACTGCCACACTCTCATCATCACGCTTGAGGAGGAGATCACACAGATGAAGGAGGACATTTCATTATATGAGAATGACATAAAGAAGGTGATTCAGATGTCCCCAGCAAAGATAAGTCTGCTCCTCAGTGAATGGTGTTCAGATGAACCATTCTACCTCTTCCCCCTCCCATCATATCATCTCATCAAGGCAATGAACAAGCACCTTCTCAGGATCAATGGTGCATTGCTTGAAGTAAGTCATCCAATCATATCCATGCCAGCTGCTAACCGTGCACACAGTATGCATCATGGTGGTTGCCATTCATCCACCATGACAAGTTCCATCCACACAACTGGTCACCTGGATCTGCAAGCACAGACATGGTCAGGGCAGTGTTGGTGCACAGGTTGCTGAAGATGGATGGGTGCATTTCAGCCACCAATGAGGTTCATCTGGCAACATATCATTCATGTTTGGTTGTGCCAATTCCATGACAGATCATTGCTATGATATTCTCACAATATGCAATGTTCTTACAGATGGAAGACTCTCTCGCACACAAAGAGCCCATCCACCATCAGCTAACTCAGATGAAATTACTCTCTGTATTTGGTCAACTCAAGCAGGATGATGATGAGGACTCAAATCCAAAGGGAAAAGGAAAGGCGAAGGCAAGGGCAGAGGATGATGAGGGAGATGATGATGGAGGACAGGAGGACATGCCAGTTAGAGATGATGGTGATGATGATGAGGGTTCTGGTGGAGATGTCTCTGATGCATGTGATCAAGGTGAGTGTTATGCCAATGACTCGTATCACACCATGAATCAAGTGCAATGTAGCACAAGCACATGACTGCATGAGAAGGGGTGTGTAATTTAACTTCACTAGTGGCGGAACACTAGTCTTGGCCAACCAAAGTCATACTGTTGAGTCCTCGTGGGTACAGCAAGCAGAGCTAAGGGTGGTTGCAAAGTAGATTTTGAATGGAGGGCAGAGTACAATACATGCAGGTTTATATACGTATGTAGAGTACCTGCAGAACAAACATTCAAAAATGTTTAAACTGTCTACTCCCACCTCGTTAAGGCAGGACGGAGCAACTCGGAGCCACTGCTGTGCAGGGTGCAAGTGCAACTGTGTCTGTGGGCGCAAGGGTGAATGGGGTAGACAGGGGAATGAGGGATTAACCGTGTTAAGGCTGTATACAGGGGTAAGTGAACAACCCAGGGTAGATGGGGTGAACATGTCATGTGACCATGTGGATCACAGAAGGAAGGGGAATGGACACAATGTCTGGATATAGTACAACATGGGGTAGACAGGGGTCTACCATAAAAGGAAAGCATAGAGGAGAAACATATGGAACACAAGACTAAGTCTTGCAAGGGCAAAAGGGAACATCCCCTGAGGTGGGATGGTGCACAAACAGATGATGCAAATGTCTGCAAGAGGAAACAATGTGAGCGCAGCATAACATCACCCCCCCCCCCTCAAGGCCTGAGGTCCTCCAAAGGCAGGTAGAGGCCTTGTTCTACCCAAGAGCAGATTTCCAAGTTAGTTGCTACTGCGAGTTGGGCAGTTAGATGACCAATGTCCAAGGCATGAACATTGGTAGCAGGCAAATTGGTGTAGGGGATGCTGCCAATCGATGGGAATGAGCCCACCAAGTTCTCTCTTGCTGAGGGTGGAGATAGGTACTGGGATGAAGGGAGAAGCCGGAATATTTCTTGATGTCTGAAAAGCGTAGAAGAGGGCTCTTCCAGCTGAACCTCCTTGGGCCTGGGTGAAGAAGTCAAGCCAGTCGTGGGGAGTCCCATTGAAGGGGACTGATGCGAGTGCATCTGCGATGGCCTGGAAGTGTTCTCGACCCTGGCCCAGTATAATCTTCTCCCAGCAATCACAACACCTCAGTTTGACATTTCTGTCAGTCTCTCCACTTCCTCTGGGTCCATGTTGTGTCGATCTTCCGTGACAGGCTTCTTTGTCCTCGACCTCCTGTGCTTCTTTTCTGTCAGGGACCGAAGGTAGGCTCAGTCTTCCAGGCACTGTTTGACTCACTGGAGGGAAGAGCCCATGGACCACGATGTCAACAGGGAGCCTGTCGAGAAAGGAATGGAAGGAGGATATTAACGAGGGACCATAGTCTTCATGAACAATTTTGACGATGGCCTCCTGCATTTTGAGGGCTTCCTGGAGGACGGAGGAGCTGGTCCAGTCAATCGCTTCGAAGGTATGCACTTTGAAACTTCCTTCCGCGGTTCCGACCTGATCATACATGCGCTTACCAATCACTTCTGAGCTTCTGAAGATTGTAGACAGCATCCATAGATGCTCATGGCATTCTCCTGCTCTCCAGCCATGTGATTCCCAGTGCTCAAAGTCATTAAGCAGCTGCACATAACTGAGGAAGAGGCTTGCCTCAGGAGCCAGCCTGCTGGTGCTTGTGGCAGGGGCTGCTGGTGCTGCTGTGGGGGCCGAGAGGTCAGCCAGTGAGACTGAAGGTGCTGGAGTGGATGGGCCAGCATGAGGGACTGGGGATGGTGACTTATAACCAGCTTGGGAGAGGGGAGGGGTATTGCACAATCTGAAAGAGGCATCATAGTGAGGCTTGGATGGTCCCGAGTGAGCCTTGGACTTTCCCTTGCAGGCATCCTTGCAGGCTCTTTGCGAAGAGGGGACCGAGCAGATGACTGGGTATGGATATGGGCATGTGGCAGAGGCAACAGAGTCGTGAAGGGGTTGGTATGGGCCACCATGTGAGGAGTGGGAGGATATTGTGGGGGATGGGGAGTGTAGTGCTCCATGGGGGTGTATTGGTGGTTCTGATAGGTGTGGAGGGGTGCTGGCATAGTGATCAAAGTAGGGACGGTGTCACACACCAAAGGTGTTTGGTGAGGTGGACATGGATGTAGCTGATGAATGGAGATGAAGACCATAGCCCTCATGTGAAGAAGGACAGCCAGAAATGTTGGCAGTCATCCCTCGCACAAGAACGAGTTGTCAATGCCAAAGAAAAAGGAGGAAGCGAGTTAAGCGCCAATAAAGTTCTTAAGCGCCCGTGTATGGCATTCCGGTTTTCGACATATCTCCGCCAATTCTGCAGACACCGAAACCATTCCCACACTCGCTTGTAGTGCTCAGCCATGTGATCCTACCTTCCAAAATTGGAAAGGATTTGCACACTCCACACGTTTCTACAGCACTCCCTCCAAAAGACGCTCATTTCACTAATTCTTCTGATATGGCCGCCTCCACATCAATCATTTCGCTTGTCCCCTTTGCTAGGGACCATGGCTACATATATCTACCAGGAGTTCCTACTAGCTTCCGTCCTGAAGCATCCTGGTACATCCCACCCTCGTCTGCCCCCTCTCAGCCCATCCAGCTTGGACAGCGTGTTCTTTTTGTCAGTATGACCTCTAGGAGGACTTTCTTTGGTCGCCTCAGGTCTGTCATTCGCTTGGAAAGGTCTTATGTGGTCGTTTCAGTCTCTCCGGTCCAAGAAGCATATGGATCCTTCCTCCCTGCTCCCTGCAACGTCTTCATACCAGTCTTGTCCATCATTCTTCCAAAATTGCGACAGCTACAGTATAATCTACTGTTCTCCACTCTCCCTGATCGCATCCATGATGAGTATGATGCACATCTTGCCTCCTTATTGCAAGATACAGCAGAAGACGCTCCCCCTTCATCCTCTCTTCCAACAGAGCCTCATTCATGAAGTTTTTATTTGCTTCACTGAGAGGACAGTAAGGGGGGGAAAGTTGTGATCCCCTATGCTCCTGTCACCCCACAGACCCCCAAAGCTTGACCCCTGTTGACATCTGACTCACCCTGTCCACTTTTGGATGTACTATATCGGCATCAGATCAGCGCTGCCTCTCTGTCATCCCACTTTGGCCCAGAGGCGATCTCTTCGAGATGTGACATGCACAGCCTCCCCCTAATGCGATTCCAGTGCACTTTCCCAGTTTCTGACATTACTTGACTCATACTTTGACATTCTGACTGTCTTTGACTCACCTATTGCCAATACTTACCAATCTTTTGCCCTTGCTTACTGATTCTTCGCTTTTTGGCTTACTTATCCTTACCAATGCTCACCAATGCTTTCTAAGACGATTACCCACCGCTTACATTCCTTACTCATCAGTTACCAATCACTTACCAAGTGTTTGCACCTTGTTTTCCATAGGCAACGCCCCTGTGCTGTATATAAATCACTGTACTTAGGTAGCAAAAAAAAGAGAGAGAGAGAAGACATCAGAGAGCCCCTCTGGCTCGCATTTTATTATCATTCAGTAAATCATTCAGCAGCTTCAATAGTTGAGACTTTATTAAGGGTCTAACTATCATCTACTTCGCTTATTCTCATCTATCATTGATCTACTTCGCCCCAAGTCCTCCCTGAGCTCAGTGAAGCTCAGGGCATCGAATTAAGTCGTCATCCACCCTTCTGTAGGCTGACAGCAGTCTACCCCATCGCTTCCTCTCGCATTCCTGCTCCTTCTTCATCAGGAGCACCCCCAACCCTCAGCACTCATCTTTGAGTGTTGTAGTTCGCAAAAAACCCTCCCAAAGAACAGGTTCCACCATCTAGGTACCGCATAGGCACACCACCACTTGCTTTCATTGTCTTTTGTGTTGGTTTTGGTTGGTTTCCACCACTGAACCTCACTTTGACTCACAACGGGAAGGGTCGTAGGGTTTGTTGATGTCGGCATGGAAGTCATTGTCAAAATAGTCAGAGCTGGGGTTCTCAGTGTTGGGGGTGTAGGACATAGCGTGTTCAGAGGTTGTGAATGCGCTTGTACTCCGCAAGAACTTCTGGGGCATTTATAAGGTTTTCCTCGCTCTCCCAACTGTTCTGGGAATGTGGGTAACTGAGCCATTTGACGAGGTAGAGGTGTTTTTGCTGTGGGGTTACACCAGGCTCTTTTGACGATGACTTGACCTTGTGTGCATGTTTGTGTTTAAGTATAGCTTCAACCTCCCATTTGTTCTTGTCTCCTACCAGTTCTGGTGGAGGCAGGGGTTTAGCTGGGCCATACTTGTGCATTTCGACAAAGGGGGTAAGCTTGGATGTGTGGAACACAGGGTGTATCCACCAGTTAGGGGGTAACTGCAGCTTGTAGGCAACCAGGCTGATCTGTTCAGAAATTACAAATGGGCCATGATGTTGGGGCGCAAGCTTCTTCGATGGAACATCCCTTTTTAGGTCAGAAGCACCCAACCAAACCTTATCTCCTATGGCGAACTCCATGTAGGTCCCTTTTGATTGCTGTTTCATCAACTCCTGCACTTCTTTATGCGTGATTATCACAGCATCCTGATTAGCAGCCAACTGCTCGAGTCAATCACCCACAAGCGACTCCTGCAGGGGTTGTCCCATAGGGTAGGGAGTGGGGTCGAACCCATACATGAGTGAGTAAGGCAATTGGTTGTGGGACGATGTCACACACCAAAGGTGTTGTGGACATGGTTACAGCTGACTCTGCCTAACTTGTTGACAAGTTGTGTGCAATGCCCATGCATGCAGATGAAGACTAAAGGCCTCATGCGTAGAAAGACTGTTGGACGTGAACAGTCATCCTTCGCACAAGATCGAGTCGTCAGTGCTAAAGAGAAAAGAGGAAGCGAGTTAAGTGCGCATTAAAAGTTTTTAGTGCCCATGTACGGCATTCCGGTTTCCGTCATGTCTCCACCGTTTCCAAAGATATCAACTCGGTTCGCATGCTCGCTTAAAGTGCTCAGCCCCACGATTCTTCCTTCCAAATTTGGAGAGGATCCTCGCACCCTACGTGTTTCTACAGCACTCCATCCGTCAGACGCTCATTTTGCGAAGTCCATCAATCATGGCCACCTCTTCGTCAGTCATCTCGCTTGTCTCATTTGCCAGAGACAATGGCTACGTATATCTGCCAGGCGTTCCCACCAGCTTCCTTCCTGAAGCCCCCTGGTTCATCCCGTTGTTGTCAGCCCCATCCCATCCCATGCAGCTTGGTCAGCGTGTTCTCCTTGTCAGTATGACTTCCAGAAGGACGTTCTTTGGTCGCCTCAGGTCTGTCACTCGGTTAGAAAGGTCTTATGTGGTCGTTTCAGTCTCCCCTCTTGATGAAGCATATGGATCGTTCCTCCCTGCTCCCTGCACCGTCTTTATTCCAATCTCGTCCGTCATTCTTCCCGCGTTGCGACAGCTGCAGTATAATCTACTGTCCTCCAGCCTCCCTGATCGCATTCATGACAAGTATGACATGCATCTTGCCTTCCTACTGCAAGATCCAGCAGAAGACATCCCCCCTTCTCCTCCTCCTCCATCAGAACCCCGTCCATGAAGTTTTTGTTAACTTCGCTGAGAGGATGGAAGGGTGGGAGATGCGATCGCGTATGCTCTCATTGCCCCACAGACCCCCAATGCCCTAGCCCCCTTTGACGCCTGACTCATGCCCTTCAATTCTGGAATTAATACTTCCCTATCTGGAAACACCGTCCATCTGTCATGCCATCTTTGGATCTAGAGATGTCTCCGCCGAGATCTGACTTGCATCGCCACCCCCTAATGTGATATCAGTGCGCTTACTCAGTTTCTGACTCTATTTGACTCGTTCTGTGATATTTTGACTATCCTTGACTCGTTCATTGCCAATACTTACCAATCCTCCTTGCTTGCTTACTTTTCATTTCTCGCTTACTCATCATGATTACTCAGTCCTTACTCATTACTTACCAAGTGTTTGTGCCTTGTTTGTCACAAGCTGTGCTCCCCCCACAGTATATAAACCCCCATGTACTTAGCTACCCAGAATCAATTCAGAAGTCATCCAGCAGTCAGTCCAGAGCCTATCTCGTCGTCGACAGTTGAGGCTCCACGAAGGGGTCTATCTGTCATCATTTGTATACTTGGTAGTTGAGGCTCATTCGGAAGAGTCTATCTGCCTCCATCATTCATCTGAAGCTTCCTCTTAGTCAGCAGTCTTAGTCATCCTCCCACTCCTGCATAACTCGTCATTGACTTGTGCAAGGAGCACATTTACTTGAAGTCCATTACTTGAAGTACCTTTCGGCTGAACACCTTCGCTCTGTTCAGCATCCCCTTCTCAATCAGCATTCATTCATCCTCTCCTGCGTAACTCGTCGTCGACTTGTGCCAGGAGCACTTCTACTTGAAGTTCCCCCCCCACATTTAGGTTTCTGCCCTCCAGGTTCCGCGGAGGCACACCACCACTCGCTCTACTTTTGTCTTTTGTGTTGGTTTTGGTTGGTTTTCACTGCCTTTCCACACTTTGACTCACAACGAGTGTACATGCGAATTGTGCGCCATTTGTGTGTCAGGAAGTTTCATGTGCCAGTTGTGTGGGTCCATGTCTGCATACATATGGAGGTAGGTGCCAACCTCTTGGTTAACATGTTCAGCCTTGCCATTGGTCTGTGGATGGTATGCAGTGGAAGCCTTCAATTTGATGCTGAGGGCTCAGTAGAGGTCCCAAGTGAAGGTGGACATGAATTGAGGACCATGGTCTGAGATAATGGCCTCCAGGACACCCCAATGTGGGTAGACATAGGCATGGTAGAGGTCTGCCACTCCTACACTGTCTACAGTTTTAGTAGTTGGTAGGAAGAATGCACCTTTTGTTAGTCCTTGGTCAACGATTGTGAGGATTGAATCGTATTTTCCTCCAGACAGGGGCAGATCCATTACGAGATCCATAGAGATCTGTTTGAAGGGGAAGGGGTTCTTCACTATGTCATGTGGGGTGATGGGAGTGTCATTGGATGGGTGTTAACTTTGTTGGCTTGACAAGAGGGGCACCCTCTGCAGTAGTTGTGGATGGACTGGTACATCCCAGGCCACCATATGTATTTGTTCATTTCTTTGTCATAGCTTTCACTCCAGGGTGTCTGAACATGGGGGTATCATGGTACTGCCGAAGGATGTCTTGGCAGACCAGTTCTGGTACGAAGATCCTTCTTCCTTTTCTCCTGACTCCATCAGACCCTTCTGTTGTTTCAGGGGCCAAGAGGGATGTGGATGCTTCTTTCACCTCCTGGTACAGGTCAGCATTCAGCTGGAAAATGCATCCTTTACCTTTCTGAACCTTTGGCTTATCCTCAGACAGGCATTCAGTGGTATCTGGCTCTTTGAAGGAGACCTTTCAGATGGGGGTTGAGGCTTTAGGGGCCTCAGGAATGGTCTGATCGATCTTGAAAAGGGAAACAACGGAGGGTCTCACCCCCCCCTCAAGCCAAACAGCCTTTGGAAGTAGGGTTGAGACAGTAGCTGGCTCAGCATTAAAGTCTGAGTGGCGAGAGAGGGTGTCGGTGGCAGAATTCTTGGTTCCTGCAATATGGACAAACTGTAGCAGGTACTCCTGTAGGGTAGCCTGCCAGCGAGCTTGATGAGCTGTTAGCTTCTGGGGCTGTGTGTAATATGTTATATTTTGGTGGTCTGTATAGACCCAAGTCAGCTCCGGGGGTGAGAGCAGGTAAGGGCACCATTGCTTGAGGGTGTGCATTACTGTGAGCATCTCCAAGTCGTAGACTTGGTAGTTTTGTTCTGCTCTGGTAAGCGACTGTGACATATACGTGCATGGGTGAAGCACTCCTGAGTCGTCAGCCTGTGACAGAACAGCACTGGTGCTGAGTTTTGAGGCATCAGTGTGGAGTACGAATGGTTTCTGGAGGTCCAGTAGACAAAGAACCAGTTTGGATGACAGGGCTTTCTTCAGGGCTTCAAAAGCAGAAGCCTGTTTGGGGCCCCAGGTCCATTTTGTGTTTTTCTTCGAAAGGTCATGAAGGGGGCAAGCGGTCTGCGAGAAGCTGGAGATGAACTGCTGGTAGAAGTTGCAGAAGCTGAGGAAGGAATGGAGTTCTTTGAGAGTCATCAGCGTGGGCCAGGTTTTGATGGCTTCAATTTTAATTTCTGACAGTTCATATTGACCCTGATGGATCACGAACCCCAAGAACTCTATTTCTTTGGCTTCGAACGTACACTTCTTTAACTTCAGGCACAGGTGTTCCTTTGCAGCAGTGCAGAGGAATCTCTTGACCAAGCCATGAAGTCCTTCTTTTGTTTTCAAATGGATGGTGACATCTTCCATGAAGATGATGGCCTTCTTCTCACTTTTGAGGTCTCTGAAGGTGTGGTCCATGTATCTTTGGAAGGTGGGCAGTGAGTTGCACTGCCCAAAGAACATTACTGTTGGTTCAAAGAGACCTCTGGGAGTAATGAAAGCTCCCTTCCACTCGTCTCCTTCCTTCACCCTGATATTGGTAAAACCCCATTGAACATTGAACTTGGCAAAGTAACGAGAGCCAGCAAGTTCATCAAGGAGGGTCTTGACATCGGGAAGGGGGTACGAGTCGACAATTGTGTGCAAGTTCAAGTACCGGTAGTCTTGGATGAGTCTTCTTTTACTGTCTTTCTTTCCTACGAAAAACACAGGGGCTGCCTGCGAAGATTTTGAGGGGTGAATCTTTCCGCATTTGAGATTTTCATCGATAAACTCATCGAGACCTTTGAGTGTGTCGAGGGAAAGGGGGTAGATTGCTCCTTTCTTCAGCTGAAAGCCAGGCTTCAAATGTATTTCATGATCGAGGAAACCTCAATGTGGTGGAAGAGGGATTTCTTCTTCAGAGAAGACTACTAAGAAGTCCCAATATTCCGAAGGTAAATCAACCTCTGCTTGTATGTGAGAGGCTTCGAGTTTCATAGAAATAGATGTGCGGTTTATTTTTACGGTCCTGGTGAAGTTAGTTCTGCATACGTGATTTTTCTTGTCCAGTCCATGGTCGAGCTCTCCCCAACCGATCAGCTTCCGAGAGGTCCAGCTGATTATGGGGTTGTGTTCTTTGAGCCATGGCATCCCGAGAAGGAGGGACTCCCAGTTTCCAAGCTTGAGGACATACGTGCAGATGCGCATAGTCTTTCCCCAGATCTTTGCTCTGAAGGAAGTGATATGAGTGACCCAATCTCTGGTCTTGCCTTTGTAGCTTCTTGACTCCCATGGACGAGCAATCTTGCACGTCGGGATGTCGAATTTTTCAACTATTGCTGGATCGATGATGTTTGTTTCGCACCCAAGTCGAGGATGGTTTGGACAGTAGCATTTTCATGATCAATGAGGTAAGCAAAACCAGCGATAGAAGTGATTGACATATCTTGTTCGTAATCATACACTTTCTCGGTTCCTATCCTAACCTCTACTTTGCACAATACTATGGGCTCCTTTCCTGATGCTACACCAGGAGAGCCTTTCAAAAATCTGGTTGACCTTTTGGTCCACCATTGTCTGTGGGTTTGTCATTCTCCCCACAGTAATTGTTGGTCGGTTCTGAATCTTCCTCCTCTTCGGAATTCTTGTCAAACTCCTCAAGCATTGCCAGGATGCGAGTACAGAATTTCTGGGCTGAGGAAGACTTACTGTTTGTTGTGGACAAGGGGCATTTAGATTTCATATGCCCTGTCTTACCACATCCATAACAGGTAGGAGCTTCACTCTGTGATCGGACCTTTGACTTCCGATCAACATCCATGGCGTAAGGGTCTCAGTACAGAGTCTTCAGAAATGAAGAAGACGACTTTGATCTGTGAGAAGTTTGTTCTTGTTTCCATACGTAGGATCGATCTTGGAAAGTTGCCTTTCCAGAAAAGACCTTTAGGGTGGCCATTGCCGTGCGTGCCGCTGTTGCTTGATGGATCCAGTCCTCTACAGTGTCTGGCTTGGGGCCAGACATGAGGATCCACTTGTTGACTTCTTTGTTGAGGCCTTTTCCAAAGAACACCATGGCAGTAGTGTTGTGGGTGGAAATCTGGGCCATGTTGAGACAGTTGTGGACGTCAGCAATGCACTCATCGAGGGAGTGGTCCCCTTGATGGATAGTGGACAAGTAGATTAGTGCAGTGGCTTTGGCATCTCCTACTTGGAAGGTCTCCTTAAGCTTTGCAACAAACTCCTCCCATCCATCAAATATTTTGAGGTCTCCAAGAGCAGTTGTATTTTCATTGACATAGGCTTCTGCGAAGGCACAAGCTGAGCTGCTCCCCATGTAAGAGAGGGTGAATGTGATCTTGGACTGATCCTCATAGTAGATGTGGTTGTTGGTGGCGAGGTAGAGTTTGACACTGCTCAGCCAGGTGGAGAAGTCCTGGTGAGCCCCTGAATACGAGAAGGGTTTGTTCAAGCTGATTTCTTTCAGTCCGCTCCCCCTAGAGTCACAATCCTTTCCTTTCTCCTCAGATCCTCAGGGAGGGCCTTTAGGCTTTTCCACATCTCGGTTGAACAGGGATTGGTAGAACTTCATGGCCATTTCAGGGGTTACCCTACTCTGTCCAGCGAAGGGGTCTTGGAGCGAAAGCTCCACAGTCTGGTGGGCAAGTTCTTCAGCCATTGGGTCGGCAGAAGCTGGTATGTAGATATCTGTTGAAGATTTGGAGGGCAAGGGATCCACTGGTTTGGCTGGCCCTTGTGGTTGTGTATCAATGTCTGAGCCTAGTGGCTCTGGGTTTTGATATGAAGTAAAGTTTACTGGTGAGGTTGATTCTGCCACTTGCCTGAGTTGGGGCCTTACTGGCAGGTCTTCAAGACCTATACAAGGGTTTGGAGTGTTCACTGAAGGGTGATGAATAAGTGGCCTTGCTTGGAGGACTTCTTTTCCTTTACAAGAAGGTACGGTGGGTTTGAACGAGGAGGCTGCTGATGGAGGCCTCCGGCTTCCTTCTTCTTGGCAGTTCGAAGACACATTGACGAAGAGGAAGGTTAGTGCTGAGTGTTAGGGGCTAGCTCACTGATATTAAACCAGTGGTTCCTGATGAAGTGGCAGGAGGTGGATGTTTTGCAGGCTATTCTGCCTAGCAAGGATTCCAGTCCACAGGTATCCGAAGGTACTCTGGGCTTTGATGTGTCCAGGTGATTCAAAATCTTCTGTTATGCTGATGACTCATATCACACCACAAATCAAGTGTGATGTAGCACAAGCACATGACTGTGTGAGAAGGGGCACATAATTTAACTTCACTAGTGGCAGAACACTAGTCTTGGCCAACTGAAGTCATACTGTCGAGTCCTCGTGGGTACAGCAAGCAGAGCTAAGGGTGGTTGCAAAGTACATTTTGAATGGAGGGCAGAGTACAATACATGTGGGTTTATATATGTATGTAGAGTACCTGTGGAACAAACATTTGAAAACATTTAAACTGTCTACTCCCACCTTGTTAAGGCAGGATGGTGCAACTCAGAGCCACTGCTGTGCAGAGCACAAGTGCAACCACGTCTGCAGGCACAAGGGTGAACAGGGTAGACAGGGGAACAAGGGATTAACCGCATTAAGGCTGTATACAGGGGTAAGCAAACAACCTGGGGTAGACAGGGTGAATGTGTCACGTGACCATGTGGATCAGGGCTGCCAGCGGATCACAGAAGGAAGGGGAATGGACACAATGTCTGGATATAGTACAACATGGGGTAGACAGGGGTCTACCATAAAAGGAAAGCATAGAGGAGAAACATACAGAATGCAAGACTAAGTCTTGCGAGGGCAAAAGGGAACATCCCCTGAGGTGGGATGGCATGTGAATGGATGACATAAATGTCTGCAAGAGGAAACAATGTGAGTGCAGCATAACAGTGAGCAGGATAATGCTGACATGAATATCATGAGAGAACAGCAGGTGGAAAGGAGAGCTCATGTGAAGGAGCAGGCAGCTGCTGACCATCAACTCCTTGCAAAGGAGGCTGAGACCACCATCATGTATCTCAATGCTGTGGAGAAGCCTCCAAAGATCTCTCCAAAGGATTTTGGCATCCCCACTGACTTTCTGTCCAAACTCCCTTCCCATGCACTGAAGAATATATTTCATGGTCAGGAATTCATCATACATCATACCTACAAGTGGGCCAACCAGCTCCCCAAATCCAAGAAATGATTCATGCAGCAACTCGCATGCCTTGCCATCTACAAACATGCCATCATCCACCTATATTTTCCCCAGCTTCTCTGTGACATTGCTTCAGGTGCACTCCTTTTATGATGAATGACAGAGGACTGTGTTGATGAGTACCTCATCACCCCCAGTGCATCTCAGCTGCACCAGAGCCACCTCACTGTTTCTCTTGCCAAATCTACTACCTCATGCCCACCTGTCCCTTGCCTTGTTTGGCCCAATGGCCTCTCCATCAACTGTGATGGTTTCACATTCCCAGAGTTCTCTGTTAAACATCAGCTCGACAAGATTCATGTCAAAGAATTGAAGATGTGGCAGGAGACTGAACTCCAATGCATCATCAATACCATCCAGAACATGTCAATTTCATGGCACAATCTCACCAGAAACATGAAGGTACACAAACATCCCAAACTCAACCCGGATGTGTTGAAGGTGATGTTGGGTCTGGTACAGGTGTGTCTACAAATCTATTCATGGATCATATGCAGTCCTGACCTATATTCATCAAGTGCCTTGATCACAATGTGCTAGAGCAGAGACAACAATGATGTACCAATGCAGGACAGGATCTCAGCAATGTGACAACTCGACTCTGATTCTCATTCTGTGATGGCATGACCCACTCTGGCACCTCTGACTTGAACCCACAACCAAGAGACATCACATCCCTCATCTGCACTCAAGTGTTGCAACAGATCGAGCTGGAGAAGTTGATGGATTCATTTCATCAAAATAGCAAAGGTCCTGTTGCTGATCCTGACTGCATGGATGTCAAAGGTGAGTGATCGTCCATCAACATTTACTACTCATCATGCTCATTAATCCAACTAGAAACTCATGATGACAATATGTCTGGACACAGTATGAAAATGCTTGTGATGTGATGGATCCTAAGCAGGATCATGAGTGTTCAACCACTGGAGAATCAGAGATGAATGGCAATATGGGTGAAGGTGAGCCCCTGGTCATCAGTTCATTCATATTGCACAATCATTGGACATCCACATTTGCACATCCCATGGCAAATACATCACACATTGGGAGTTGGAATTGCATGTGCATTCCAGACCACATGATATTACATTGTCCATGTTCATGCAATTGTTGAATCTCTGTGTTTGCATCATTTTAATGCATCTCTCATACCATGGCACCATCATGGTTAGGCTATGATTATCCATTCCTTTCCCTAACCCCCAATCATTCTGATGCATATCTCAACAGATTCATCAGACTCCAATCCATCCGATGCTGTGCCATCCTCACACCAGACAATGCCTGTCAATGATGCCCCATTCCCCCTCTCCATCATCAATGGTGTCAGGCAGGTCACCATAACATCAATGCATTCCACTTCTGCACAGATATCCAACTCAAGGTCTGTGCATCCATTCCAGTCAACATCCTCCCTCACCCCCTCTCAGTGACAACGATGTGATCTCATGTTGTCATATCTTGTTACTGCTTTCATCTAGCATGTTCCCTGCACATCACATGTATCCATACATGTCTCTAATCAATTACATGCTGTCATCTTGCCTCTCCCGCTTGAGTCCATCCATCCCAACAATCCTTTCTTCTACATCCTTCCTTGCTCTCTGCCTTCTTCCTCACAACTCAGTTCTCCCTTGCTTGTCCACTCCTTCCACTCCCTCACATTCCTTTGACCATTACAGCACCATGCCCTATATCCATCTCCACCTGTCCCCTTACATCCTGTACATTCATCTTCCCTCTCCACTTCACACTAACTCTTCCTCTCCCCTCCACACTATCATCATCTCTACATCCTTCCCATCTCTCCAATCCTTCCCTCCCCCTTCCAATCATCTTCCCTTTCCTCTCACCTCTGCCTGTCAAGGCCCAGGCCCTGTCTGCCCTGCTCACATCCCACTGCCTGCCCTGCCCAATTCAGTCCCTAACCCTAGCTCCCCCACTTAGCACTCCATTAGTTCCTCACTACTTGCTCCCTTTTATTCATCTTCCCCCTCCTCAGTATCCAATCCTCCCCCCTCCACCCTGGATTTGAGCAGCTGTGAGGCCTCTGGGAAGCCATTTTGGGGCTTCAAGACAGATGAGCACTTTATTCCCAAGGCAGGAAATGATCACCCACCCCATGACCCTGTTGAAACCATGCAGGTGACAGGTTGATGGCACCTTTCAACTCAGCATTATTGCAGAAATATGACTTGTCAGTCCACCATGCCTGTGGGGAAGCCTTTATGCCCTCCTGCAGTGGTTCCTTCAGAAGATGAAGGCAGTTCCATATGTCAGCCTGCCATTCCATTAAGTCAGTAGAATATGAGATTCTGTATTTCCTTACCCTTCTTTTTGGGCTGAGAGCATCTGGCAAATACCATACATGGATGGTGTTGGAGTTGGTCACCAGAATGGATGGCTCAGTCACTTCTGTGTATCTCTCAGCAGCTTCTGCATTGCAGGTTTTTCCACCCCAATTTTTCCCAATGTTGACTGCAGAAAGATGAAAACTTCCATTGCACCATTATGATGGACTTACTTGGGTGATGATAGGCCCATGAGATTACTGACAATATGTGATCTGCTTCACATAACACCAGAAACAGAATCAATACATCTGGAAGGGTGTGAGGTCTGCCAAATACCTCCTCTTGAAATCTGGCTTTCACATATGATGCAATGCAGTCTGTTAGTTCCATTTGCCATTCATGGGGGGTTTTAGAGGTGTCTTGCATAGTGTTCATGCTTGGGGTGGATGAGGTTGGAGTTGTATAGCAGTGTCACACACCAAAGGTATTGTGGAAATGGTTACAGCTGACTCTGCCTAACTTGTTGATGAGTTGTGCACAATGCCCATGCATGCAGATGAAGACTAAAGCCCTCATGTGTAGAAAGACTGCTGGACATGAGCAGTCATCCTTCACACAAGAACAAGTTGTCAGTGCTAGAGAGAAAAGAGGAAGCAAGTTAAGTGCACATTAAAAGTTTTTAGTGCCCATGTATGGCATTCTGGTTTTCATTGTATCTGTATCTCCACCATTTCCAAAGATATCAACTCTGTTCTCACACTCACTTAAAGTGCTCAGCCATGCCATCCTGCCTTCCAAATTTGGAGAGAATCCTTGCACCCTACACACTTCTACAGCACTCCATCCTTCAGATGCTCATTTCACTAAGTCCATCAGAAATGGCTACCTCTTTGTCAATCATCTTGCTTGTCTTATTTGCCAGAGACAGTGGCTACATATATCTGCCAGGTGTTCCCACCAGCTTCCATCCTGAAGCCCCCATTCATTCCATTGTTGTCAGCCCCATCTCATCCTGTGCAGCTTGGTCAGCATGTTCTCCTTGTCAGTATGACTTCCAGAAGGACATTCTTTGGTCACCTCAGGTCTGTCACTCAGTTAGAAAGGTCTTATGTGGTTGTTTTGGTCTCCACTCTTGATGAAGCATATGGATCATTCCTCCCTGCTCCCTGCACCATCTTTATTCCAATCTCATCCATCATTCTCCCCACATTGTGACAGCTGCAGCATAATCTACTATTCTCCAGCCTCCCTGATCACATCCATGATCAGTATGACATGCATCTTGCCTTCTTACTGCAAGATCCAGCAGAAGACATCCCCTCTTCTCCTCCTCCTCCATCAGAGCCCCATTCATGAAGTTTTTGTTAACTTCACTGAGAGGATGAAAGGGTGGGAGACACAATCAGGTATGCTCCCATTGCCCCACAGACCCCCAACACCCTAGCCCCTTTGATGCCTGACTCATGCCCTTCAATTCTGGAATTAATACTTCCCTATTTGGAAACACCATCCATCTGTCATGCCATCTTTGGATCTAATGATGTCTCCACCAAGATCTGACTTGCATCACCACCCCCTAATGTGATATCAGTGCACTTACTTAGTTTCTGACTCTATTTGACTCATTCTGTGATATTTTGACTGTCTTTGACTTGTTTATTGCCAATACTTACCAATCTTCTTTGCTTGCTTACTTTTCATTTCTTGCTTACTCATCATGATTACTCAGTCCTTACTCATTACTTACCAAGTATATGTGCCTTGTTTGTCATAAGCTGTGCTCCCCCCACAGTATATAAACCCCCATGTACTTAGCTACAAAAAAAGAAGCAATCCAGAAGTCAGTCAGAATTCACTCAGCAGTTCAGTTCAGCTCAGCATAACTTGTTGTCAACAGTTGAGGCTCCACAAAGGGGTCTATCCATCATCATTCATATCCTTGGTAGTTGAGGCTCATTCAGAAGGGTCTATCTACCACCATTCTTTATCTGAAGTATCATCTGTGCTTAGTCAGCACATACACTCTCATTCCTCCACTCCTGCATAACTTATCACTGACTTGCACCAGGAGCACATCCCATTGAGGCTCATCAGTCTATTCAGCATCCCCCTTTCAGAGCACCTGCCATTGAAATTCCCCCACTTTAGATTTTTCTGCACTCCAGGTTCCATGGAGGCAAACTGCCACTTGCTCTTATTTGTCTTTTGTATTGGTTTTGGGTGGTTTCCACCACCTTTCCACACTTTGACTCACAGCAGGTGAGCTGCTTGCAGCTTGTTGGAAAATTACAGCATGTCAGGATGCTTGCATCAATATTTTACTGTAATCTGATCATCAATATGTTGTGATGCTTAAGTGCTATTGGTGTTGGGCCCATCTTATGTTGTGACAAGGGTGCATCTTACTAGACAGACCTGTCCATGTTTTATGGTGATATAAAAGATATAACTGAAGGGCCTGTCCATACATTATGACCATAGGAAGGTTTGGAAGGTGAAGACAGTAGTGTTGGTGTCAATATCAGCAAGCCAGCATCTATTCCCTACCATTCCCCTGAAACAAGCACCACCATCCTCACCAGTGGCTTTCATTACCAATCCAAACCCATATTCCTGGATGCCATTATTAGGCCCAGGTCTGTAAACTCCTTGTGAGCACTGAACATACCAGACCAAGAGCTGGTCATGTGTGGTTCAAGGAGCTTTTGGGGAAAGTCAATATGGTGGGGTATTGCATTCATCTTGCTATGGAATGTCATGCAGACTAGTTGGAGCCACATGGTTGGATGTGTGCATATCTAGCATCTCTCTCCAGATTACCACCATTACCCCTGCTACAGCATGGAAACCTTCACCCTGTCCTGCTGGATTTGTGGTGAAGCAGATGTGTTTGAGATCAAGATTTCGATGAAAGTGAACATAGGTCAGCTTAAGAAAGCCATGAAGCACAACAATTTAGCCACTTTCAAGGATGTAGATGCAGAAATTCTTGACCTCTTCCCCCTCCTTGTCCCATCAGGTGCAGATTACATGGATGAACTCGGAAATTGGATGATGGATGGCAAAAATCCTTTGCACATGTTAGAAAAGTTGTCCAGTGTTTTCCAAACTCACAATGAGGATGAGCTATGGATTGCCATTGTCAACTATCCACATCATGCCAGTGAGTTGCCTAAAATTTCACATTACAGGGTTCTCAGCGTGTTCTACACCAAGATGCCATTATCCTCCATTGTCTAGTCTTGGGTCAAGCCATCAAGGATATGTTTTCAGTCAAGGTCACTAGAAGCAAGACTGTCAGTGTGCTCAAAAAAGTGATCAAAGACGAAACTCCAATGTTTTGTGATGTATATGCCATGTCACTGCAGCTCTGGAATGTGGACCTCCTCATCAACAACACACTTGAAGAAACCATTCGAAACCTCGGTCTTAACTATGATGATATTCTTAAACCCACTACATTGCTATCTGAGATCTTTCCCAAACTTCCTAATTGTAGGGCTCTCCACATTGTTGTTGCACCTGCCAGTAAGCTGTCCATCATGATTGCATCATAGCTCAGTGTCTAATTGCATACCCAGGTGTAAAGCAGGGGCCCCCTTTGCATCTGCAACACTGCATGTTGGCACAGCAAGGTGCTTTCCTTGCCCAAGTTCAGCCAAAGGCCCCATCATCCATTGTGCAACCTTCCAAATTTTATAAGTTCCAAGCAATCAATGGTCAGACTATTTACTGCAACCACCCTGCTGATGCTGTGGCCATCATTCCTCCAACATTGCTTCACTGTGCATTTGGTGACTTCCTTCATGACTGTGATGTGGTTGTACCAACCCACAAAGATAATTCTTTCATGATGAAGCTGCAGACTGTGATGTCAAACCATTATGATGATGAATGGAAGGCTGTTCAACTCTGTGAGCTGTTTGAAGAGTGGGGCCTGACTTTCATGCCCTCCATGGCACATCACAGCTACATGACGAATTGGGATATGTGTGAGGGAGAGTATTGCTATGCTATCACCCAAGTCAAAAATGAAGTGGGTAGCATGCAAGCTGATCTCTATAACCAAGCGACTTTCTACTACATGGAGTTTTTGAGACAGTATGCAGAAAAGATGGCATTGTCACCTTTACCTTGCTTCATCATTCTTCTTTTTGGTCTGTTTGTTCTTGCTGCTCACTATGCACCATGAATAACTGTATTTTCAATCAGGACCATTAATTATGTTTGCAGGAGCAGTGTGGAATGTTTGCCCAGTTATCCAGCCTCTCTCATTCATTCTCCCACTCCACTACCATCCAACCAATACCTATATGCAGACCACAGTGGCTCATCAGCTTAAAGCATTTAAGAATGCTGTTGTCATGCTTGAAGGGTATTATCAAAGTCTCTCATTGAATAATAACCCATCTGACTTGCACCATTCGCAACTGTTCCTGTATCCCACCTCCTTCAAGTCTCTCAGGAGTAATGCAATGGAAGAATTTGAATACACATCACAGTACCCAAACAAGCTTATCTTTTTTGGTACTCTTGCTGGTGAGCCCATTTGTATCAAATTTGTGCATCATTATTCGATGGAGGTTCACCAGTTCTCCACATCATGGTGACAGGCACCAGCGCTCCATGGCTTCAATGCACTGCATGGGGGATGGTACATGGTGGTGATGGATTCACTGGACAGTTACAAGGAACTCTGTGATGTCAACCCACCTCCTTTGGTTTTCAAATGGATCAGAACCCACCTTGACAAGTTACATCAACAAGGCTATGTTCATGGTGATGTTCATAGCATGAACATTATGGTGTTGGGATCTGACATGACAGAGTTCATGTTCATTGACTTTGACTGGGCAGGAAAGATTGGAGAAGTGCAGTATCCCCTGAATGTGAACAGAGAAATCTGGCAGCCCTCTGGGGTGGTCGATGGGGCTCTCATTGAAGCTCAGCATGATAGGGACATGCTGAAACTCATAATCATGAGTTTCAACAAGGGGGATAAGCATCAGGAGGATGATCAGGCACAGAGTGAGAATGTGGATGAGCAAGAAAGCAAGCATCTGCAGCTGACTGAATCAGGGGTTGAGAAGTAGTGTAACAGTTTCAGTTTGCAATGAAAGATGAAAATGCAATGTTGGCCCTTCATAAAAAACGCATTATTGACAAGGTTTTTGCAAACAGCTGTAAGCCTCTGT
Organism: Pisolithus tinctorius; assembly: GCA_024663395.1. Lineage (NCBI taxonomy): Eukaryota > Fungi > Basidiomycota > Agaricomycetes > Boletales > Pisolithaceae > Pisolithus > Pisolithus tinctorius. The sequence goes on from JANFAH010000002.1 coordinate 129,850, forward strand.
AAGGATCTGGTCTGATGCTGTTGACCATATGGCTAGATGTTGGTTTCTTTATGACAGACCTACTGCTCTTCTCATTTATTCTCTGATCCTACTTAACATGTATGAATACTCTGACATATTTTGTGCCTAGTCTCTACCCTATAAAATAGGCCATGTTGCATCAGCCCATGTAAGGTAGTTGTCTTGTGGAAACCACAAATATCATGTGCCAGAATGCTACACATCAGGAAATTAACAAAATACTATCCTGACTTATTTGGACTTATTTGACTTATCTGACTTATCACCTTGTTTACAAGGTCACTGCACCCCAAAATTCATCGTGCATTTTTTGGCAACTGCGATCCTCCTGAAAACAAAGTCTGATTCAAATCATGGTGGCAATGAATTGTAGGCATGTAATTACGTAGGATTGTAGGCTTAGCCCATCCAAGCTCAATGCCAATGCACTGCCGCGCTGTGTACTTGCGAACAAGGATTGGGAAACACTGCGGAGACAGAGGAGTTGACAGCGGAGCAATGAGCAGTATATGATCTTTAGACATCAAAATCTCACATGTAAATTATGGGGATCTATGTTGCATCCATAAACAAGGTGCCTGCCATCCCCGATGGCCCTATCTTCTAGTCTGACTTATGCACTGGCAAAGAGAAGTTTATGTTGGAAATATTATAATAGTTCTGATGTTCTAGACTGTCACATGACAGATCACATTGTAGTAGGGAAGCAGGGGGAGAGGAGAGGATGAGTCAGCCTTAGTCAGTGGAGGCAGATGGAGAGAGATGCGATGTACAGTAGATATAATGAACAAGTGATGAGGGAGCCTTCTCCTATCACATTGTGGTGACAAGAGGGCACTTGAACCCACAAGAAGAACCACAGGAACCTGCACTGAGACCCACATAGACACCAAGTACAGATATAGCAGTGATACACACATAAAACCCACAGACCCATATCAACCCATACCAACCCAACACACAAGACTTAAGAAAACAGCAGCACACCATGGCAACTATACACAACCCTGCCACCTAAATGAGGACAACCAAGGGACAAATGGGGATGGTTCATGGCATGTGTAATGCCCAACACAACATCCAGAATGTCATCACCACTGGACACACCACTAACAGAAAGTGACATCATGCTAGAGCTGTGTTGGAAATATCATAATAATTCTGACAATCCAGAACATCATGTGATATGATGACTGATCTTACTCCACTATGATGTCACTTATGATGTCATTATTCCATGACATTCTACACACTTCCTTACTATACATAGTAGGTACTTTCCTTATATGTAGGTGGTCCGTGCATATTCCTACATGTATATAAGCTTGGGGTTTTCTACCTTACACCCCACTGTTCTACCAAGAACAATCTACTACATTGAGCCTATGAAACGATTCTGTGGACCCTGGACTGTGGTGACTGGGACTTGTGCTTATGGGATGGTCACTCTCGGCAGTTAGAGTTATATGGACTGCCTGCTCCATCGCTGCTGGGTGATCGTGATCACGAATGCGGATCCAGTAATAAGCTGAAAGCTGGACTTTGTCAAAGGTGCGATCGGGCCGCGAGGGACTCATCCTTGATAAATTCATACGTACGCCCACTGCATACCTTGCTCGGGGTTCCGGTTCCGAGTAGAACCAGCACTCCACCCACGGTGACGCTCTAGAGCGAAGTGATAAATGACCGATAGCGAAACTGCAAATTAGATTCGCTTCGCGGACGCACATTGTTGTGATTTGAAATGTTCCAGATTACCCGCGTCCCAGGACGAACAGGATCACAAATCATTGATATCGGAGCTCGCTTGTAATACAATGCGGATGCAATGGGCCATGCACAGCCAGAGCTGGCCAAGGGAAAGTGCAATGATGTGGACGCAACCAAGTGACCTCTACGGTACATGTCGAGGCCGACGATGTTCGAAGAGGGCTTAATTATGACACATGCGATGGATGTCGATCGCGATATGTAATGGGGACTTGGGGAACAATTAGAGCTTAGGCTATTATGCCGGCAGACTGCGAAATGAGGGACGTACCTAATATGTAGGAGCGTCTCTGTAACGCCGATAAGAAGTGTAGAACTTTTAACGGCGGCACAACAAGAAGGATTCTTCGTCTACTCGGGTTTCCAGACAATAGTGTCTTATTTCGAGGTAGAAAAGAAGTCCTTCTTGTTGTGCCGCCGTTAAAAGTTCTACACTTCTTATCGGCGTTACATATTTTTTTCCTACAAAAAATCAAGGTCTTACCTCGAACACAATAACAAAAACTCCAGATACCTTCTCGATCATTCGCAGAACTGATCCGCTGTGAAGACAAGAGTAAGTATCATACACTCAATAAACAAAAAATGGTTAATACCCGTGCCTCTACCCGCCGAGCTACGAGAGCTCGAGCATCATCATTACCTCCCAGTCCACTGACGGCTCAGCCTGGTGCTGACATCATCGACAACTCCCCACTCCCAAAATTAACTCCACTAGGAAGTCAATACTCCACCCCTATCGAAAGGCCCGTCGCGGATAACGTCCGGAGTTATAGCGACGTGGTAAGAACAGGCTCGAGGGATCCAAGCCCGATGTCCAAAGAAGTGATCGCTAACGTCCCTGGCTCGAGAGTTAGCTCGCCAGTGGACCCAGGCTTGAGAGCTATCTCGCCAACGTACCTTGGCTTGAGAAATACCTCGCCCACTCGGCCAGGCTTGAGAGCTACCTCGCCGATGTGCCCTGAACTGAGGCCCGTCCCGTCAAGGCCTCCTGGCTTGAGAGTTAACTCGCCAGTAAACCCCGGTGATAAGGAAATCCCGGGAGCTGAAAACGCTCGCACCGTTAGAGTCTGGGTACCGACTCACGAAGTAAGCGAGATCCCACCCGTTCATGTCCGATGCGACTCCATCTTTCCTGCAAGCGAAGTAGATGTCGAGCAAGGTGATTGGACGGAAGTTACGCGTAAACGATCACGAGAGCGACGCGCTCATAGTTTATTGAGATCTGATCAGAGAGACGTCGTCCGAAAGGCCGAAAGACGACTGACGCCGGATGAGCGGGACAGGATCCGAAGAAGATCGCTGTCCCTGACGAGAAATAACCTCGATAGCACCACAACGGAAGGCGATGAGCCACCGATCCCCGGAAATCGCAAGGGAAAGGGACCCGACCCAAGGAACTGGGGGGGCCTGGACCTTAGCGACAGAGAAATAGATCCAGAAGCGCAACGCGCTACTCTCGCATCCTGGAATATTGCGAGTAAGTTAGCATACAAAGGGAATGATGACCTACCGGGACCCTCGCAGAAAGCTGATGCAGAGGGCGCCGTTTCAAGTGAAGAGGATGTTCCCCAGAGCACGGCTAACGACCGAACCTTTAAAAAGAAAAAGTCAAAGCGTAAGGGTAAGGATAATAAAACCACATCCAAATCGTCCAAGGTTCCTCCCAATCCCGTAAAAGATATGGTGGATAGAGTTGTACGTCAAGACCACAAACGACGTGAGCGACAAAGGACTCCGAAAGCGATGGAGCCTGTGAAGCAAGTTAATCCCAAAAGTTACATCGGATTAGCATTCAAACGACTCGAAAAGGACGAGAGACGCACCAGTAGGACAAAGAGGAAACATAAGTCCTCTCGTCGACGCGAATCATTCGATGATAGCGATTCCGACCGTAGTTCGAGTGACGATTCTGAAATCAGCTCCTCAAGTGACGACCCGAGCTCGGGCCCTAGCAGCTCGAGTAATGACGATTCGACTTCGAGCTCGGACGACACTTCGAGCACATCTGGCAGCTCTTCAAGCTCCAGTATGTCCTCGGACGACTCTAGTAGGTCGCGAGAACATCGACGGCGAGGGCGGTCCAAGCGGCCAAGAAACCGTAGTCGCCGATCACATAAATTGAAGAAGAGATCCCGATCACGTCGGAAGACGACGCTAAAACCAATCCCACCCACGAAGTACGACGGGTCGGACAACCCTCATGCGTTCCATCGTTTCGTAACAGAAGGGACTGCATATGTTGAAGATGGTCGCGTGGAGACTAAGAAGCGCGCGTTTATTTTGTCGCACTACCTAACGGGAAAGGCGCATGAGTTCTACGTGCGCGAAGTGTCTGGAGACCCCTACAAGTGGAGGTTATCGGATTTCTTTACGGAATTGTTTAACTACTGCTTCCCCATTGACTTCCGAATGCGTCAGCGGGAGAAACTACAATCTTGCTATCAAAACTCTAAAACAGTGAAAAACTATTTGTATGAGCTCAATGAGATCTGGAACATGATCGGAGAGACCAATGAACGCACCAAAGTACATAAGTTCTGGTCAGGGCTACGAAAGGAGCTCCAACGCGATCTGTGGAAGGAAAAATTGAACCCTGAGGTATCAAATTTAAAGAAGGTTGTGGCTTCAGCGGAAATCCTTGAGATCGCACAATCAATCACTGGAGATTATACCCATAAATCGCGAAGACGGCGGAGTAAGAAACGCACCGTCGAAAGCGCGGCAGTCTCGACAGGGGAACCGGAAAGCTCGAGGAACAGACGACACCGCGCTCGCAGAAAGAGATACAAGAGCGAGGGGAATCAAAGGGATTCTGCACCTGCGGAATCCTCCAAGAATGGGGGACGACGCGCGAGACACCAAGATAAGCGTAAGCGCGATAACCCCAGGATGAGCAAAGAGGAACAGGAGCGACATAAGGCGGAAGGACTCTGCTTTGTCTGCCATAAGTCTGGGCATTTTTCGAGAAACTGTCCTGGCAAAAATACAGTACCCTCATCCGGCAAACCTCCAGGCATTACGAGCTTTGGAGTGGACGTGGACTTCGGGGACATCGAATGTCAGCGCCTCCTTGCCAAGTCAACCGAAAATGACCCCGAACTATCTGTGCATTTTATCCAGACCCGAGGACCTAACGTCCAGGATGATGACGACGAACCTGAGGATGACCTCCCTGACCTTGAGAGTGTCTCCGACGACGACGAGTACGGTACCGACAACGGAGTCACCACCGACGACGAGGACTCCGGTGACAGGATGAGAGTATACATCTATTCCAACAATCGGATATGGGAGCGTCAACAGTCAGAAACCAGAATCGGGAATCCGATCGCAGATCGCGCTAGGGAACTATTATCAGGGATATGTTACCCAGGAGATGATCCGGATTCTTTACACACCTATATGGACACTCGCTTCCTTGTTTATGATTTGAAGGATGGACGACACATGATTGTGGAAAGCGAAAGGGATGTAGTGAGACCCGAGGATAGGATTATGATTGAAACCCACCTCTTAATGGATCCAACGTTCCGGATCGACCGCTGGTATTGGGCTCTAAGGGGTGAGAGCCTAGGTTTCACAGCGACGGAAATACAGACCCTAGAGAGAGATAGGAACTGGACGTCGGCCTCGATGGGAAACCCAGTCGAGGAACGAATTGTCACTAGGCTTAGAGACCATGCCCTTCCAATCCTGGAAAGAGGGAACGTAAATCGATTTGAATGTGATAGGAAAGATGATACAACTTTCCTAATATTCGACTATCACCTAGGCATTCGGCTAGAGCTCCCCTCAAGCAAGACCGCGATCCCTGACTTCGACATTGTCCATTGGCACGCAAAGGAGGTGTTCCGATCGTGCCTGACCCTTCTTGGTCACGACCCTCTCGAGGATGATGATACGGGAATTGGCTCGCTTTTCGACGGACACGTGTCTGGGTCAGACTCTGTACAACGTGACACTGCAAACGACTTACCGTGTAATGCGATCCGTGTGAAGGGGACTAACGTCCGCGCTGATGACCGAACAACCCTGCAAAGGAACGCGTCAATAACCAAGGACTTTACGCGAAAGATACCGAAACCGTTGGTGGTGGTGGTGCACGTCAATGGCCACCCTGCGCGCGCTTTGATCGACACTGGATCACTAGCAGACTTTATGTCAGTAACACTCGCCGAACAGTTACAAGTAAAAAGGGTCCCGCTTGAGAAACCACTTACCATACAACTGGCCGTTCAAGGCTCGCGATCGAAGGTAAACTTCGGCGCGAAAGTAAGGTTCCAATACCAGAATATAGACTGTGAACGTCACTTCGACGTAATGAACCTCCAAAATTATGACCTGATTCTCGGGACACCGTTCCTATACCAACACAAAGTAATGGTCGGTCTGCACTCGCCCAGAGTAGTAATCGGCAGCTCGAGGCCGACGGAGATGAAGGGCGAGCAAGTCTCGACCCTGGAATCGCGTGCTACTGAAATATATCACGAAAGCATAGAGCGGGCAAGGCAACACCTACAGGAGCTAGCCAAACCGCTGTGCTCCCAAGTGGGGGCGACAGCCCTTCCCCCGTTCCGAGCGATCAACCACGAGATTCCTCTGATCGACGAGAAGAAGGTTTACCCCTGGCGACCATCTAGATGCCCTGAGGCATTACGACCCCTCTGGGCTGAAAAGAAGAATGCGTACCTAAGGACCGGCCGCTGGGAGCTGACAGCAGCGCGCAATACTTGCCCAATGCTACTAATCCCCAAGGCGGGAACTCCTCCTCGACTGCGTGTGGTGGTCGACCTGCGCGAACGGAATAAAAACACGCGTAAGCTGTCATCACCCATGCCTGACATGGATGGCATTTTACGGAGGGTGGCGAAGAAACCTTACCGTTCAATAATAGATGGAGCTGACGCCTATGAGCAAATTAGGGTGGTCCCTGAACACGTCGAACGAACTGCCGTGACCACCCCGGATGGGAACATGGTCAGCCTTGTGGTACAACAGGGCGACTGTAACGCACCAGCGACTTATCAGGCGTTGATGAACCATATATTTGGAGAGTATATTGGAACCTTCATGGATGTATACTTGGATGACATCATCATTTACTCTGAAACGCTGGAAGATCACATCCGGCATGTTAAAACCGTCCTTGAAATCCTCACCAGAGAGAAACTTTACCTTAGTGAGAGGAAGCTCCGGTTCCTGTGTGACGAAGTTAAGATACTGGGCCGCGTCGTCACAGACGACGGAATAAAGATGGACCCTGAAAAGGTAGATCGAATCATGAACTGGAAAGTACCTACCAATCGAGCGCTGTGCAAGGGGTTCATCGGATCGGTTGGATACCTCGCAGATGATATTTACAAAGTTCGCGTACCTTTGGGAGTACTGGCGGAGGCGAGTGCTGAGACCCGCCCATTTCGATGGACTTTCACCGAGCAACGAGCCTTCGAGACCGTGAAACAATACGTCGCTGCTTGTGCAGGCCACAGCCGAGTACCACTGGAATATGGGCCCGACTGCAACCCCATCTGGGTCATGACTGATGCCTGCGGGAACGGCATAGGCGGCGTAATCGCGCAAGGACAGGACTGGAAATCCGCGAGGATCGCCGCGTTCTACTCTGCAAAGATGTCGTCAGCTCAGCGCAACTACCCAGTCCACGAACAGGAACTCCTCGCGGGAGTTGAGACGATGTTGCGACATCGCGACATCCTGCAGGGGACGCATTTCACGTGGGTTACCGACCACAAAAGCTTAACATACCTGCTGGATCAAAAGGACCTATCCGGTAGGCAGGCGCGCTGGTTAGAAAAATTGGCTGAATTCAACTTCGTTATCAAGTACGTACCGGGTGTGGAGAATGTCCTCCCGGACGCCCTATCCAGGATGTACGAATTTGATGCGCCTGGGACGATACGCGCGCCTAGTGAATACCTGCACCACGACCTAGATGTCGAGGGATCAGCGACTACGCACGAAGATAAGCAGGTCATCAGCGCACCTGTGTATGTAGGCATCGAGGCGATGGCTATCTCCACTGGATCCCGCGTCCGAAACGATAGAGGGAGTGAGCGACAGCTTGTGCCTACTGATGAAAGTGCGGTAAAACAGCCAGTGCGCCGGGTGAGGTTGATAGTGAGATCCCCATCAACGGCATCCACCCCGACTGAGGACACACCTGCTATGGAACTTCCGAGCCCACCCGTGGGCAATGCTGAGAAGGATAAGGTCGGAACTCCAACGGACGCACCTGCCCAAACTGTCCCAAGGAAAGCGACTGCTAGACGTCGCCGATCTCCTACGCCCCCTGCGGAGACTGGTCGACCCGAGACGGGCATCGAGTTTGCTCGTCGGATGAAAGATCGCTTCGTCCTGCTGGGCCCAGGCGAACGAAGGAAGGGGGGGAAGGACAGTGGATTCCCTACTACAAGTACACATGATGCACCCAATGCGGACACGTTGCAGAACACACATGTATTGCCGAGCACGGATCAACACGCATCGCACGCGAATGACTCTACTACCACAGTAACGAACGTCCCATTAGTTGTATACCCAGGGAATGAGGGTGTGCTTAAGGCAGCCCAACATAAGTACGACAAAGACCCGTTTTTCAAGCAAATAATCGACGAGCCGCAGGCTTTCAAAAACTTTGAGATCACACCTGATGGATTCATAAGCTTGAAACTCCCAGATCGTACCGTATTTTGCGTACCGGACATTGAAGTAAACGGGAAACGGCTTAGAGAAACTGTCATCGACCATGCCCACTCCTTGTTAGCCCACCTGGGTGCCAAAAAGACCGTGTCATATATACGCGAGTTCCTATGGTGGGATTCCATGGTGAAAGACATCACCGCCTTCTGTACATCATGCCAGACGTGTCAGCGAAGTAAACCCCCTACCCATAAACCGTTTGGACTGCTAAACCCACTGTCCGTACCATCGAAGCCTTGGGAAGCAATTGGGGTCGACTTTGTTGGACCTCTCCCAGAGTCCAAGGATCGCGACGGAGAATACGATTCGATAACTGTGATCATAGACCTATTGACGTCCATGGTACATATCGTACCAAGCAGAACGACTTACACCGCCCGCGAAGTCGCAGAATTAATGTTCGCCGAGGTGTATAAACACCACGGGTTACCTCGGGCGATTATCAGTGATCGCGATGTTCTATTCACGAGCGCGTTCTGGAAACATCTGAACGATCTAATCGGAATACGGCAAAAAATGTCAAGCGCTTACCACCCTGAAACTGACGGTGCTACGGAGCGCGCCAACCGAACGATCGGCCAAATGCTAAGATGTTGTATCGGTCCGAACCAAAAGGACTGGGTGTCGAGACTTCCTGCGATCGAATTCGCCATCAACAATGCGACGTCAGAATCGACAGGATACGCACCTTTCTTCTTGAATACAGGACGGATGCCTCGCAGAATGATATGGGACGCTCCTACGAGGGATGAGTACCCGAGTGTACGAGCATTTGCTAACAAAATGAAGCTTACCTTATTGGACGCTCATGACGCCATTCTTAAAGCTCGAGTGAAGCAGACAGGAGGCGCTAATAAAAAGCGCCGGGCGTGTCCATTCTCTACAGGGGACCTCGTATACATCTCTACAAAGAATATCAGTCTGTCAAAGGGGACGTCACGAAAACTAGTGCCGAAATTTATTGGACCCTACCGAATCTCGGACGACTTCGGTAATAATTCATACCGCATTGCGCTGCCCGATAATCTAAAGCAAAGAGGCATTCATGATGTGTTTCACGCGTCGCTGCTGAGAATACACATACCTAACGATGACCGAAAGTTCCCTGGCCGGATGGATGATCAGGTCCCTGAACTTGGAGGAACGAACCACGAATGGGCCGTTGATCGAATTCTAAGACACCGCGGCAACCGCTCGGATGCAAAATTCGAGGTTCAGTGGACAGCGGGAGATCGAACGTGGTTACCATATGATGAGATCGCGCATCTAACAGCGCTTACCGATTATTTCGAGGCCATCGGGGTTGATGGGATTGAGAAATTGAGGGACACAGGCGACGGGGGTTCGTCGGACGACGACTCCCAGGTGTTCGTAGGACACTTGACACCGCACATCTGCGGGACCCATTTAAGCCGCCCTTGTCCCAATTGTAAAACTCGACCCACGTACTGGAATCCCCCTCTGGCCAAATCATCACAACCTCGAGACCACCACGCCAACACCAGCACTCAACCTCGTCCACGCCGCCACACTCGTCCTCCCGATCGTCGCGCTCGTCCTTGTCAACCCTCGTGCTCGCCCCAAATTCACCCTCGTCGCGCGAATCCTCGTGCTAATCCTCGTGCTGGCCCGCACAGAACCCATACCCGCCATAACTACTGTCGTACACCAAGTTGCTATCACCAGAGATTCAGCAATAGACGCCCAAACTCGAATAACCATCGGCGTCGCACCCAATCTCGTTGCAGGAGCTACAACCCTTCTCACCGTCGGAACAAGCAAGCCCGTCGGTCGTATACTCCCCCTTTGATATTCCGACCCTCGAGACCGCGGGACTTAAGCCCTGACTCTGCAGAGAGACTCCACCGCACACTCTTCGACATCGTTAGCGACCTCCAGAGTCTAGCTATCAGCCCCTTACCTGACGCGAGACAACACTGTGTGGATAACATGTCAGACGTTGATGGAGATAGTTCAATTGAGCGGGCTAACCCTGATTTCTTCGTCATCTGGGGCGACCCTAGATCAGGGAACCCAGAGGATCGCGTCCTGGCCCATCGCGAGCAAGTTCGCTCCTACTTCCAATACGATAAAGCCTTGCGTCGTAAAACAGGAGACCCCCTCGACGTACCGGCTGGATACCTCCAATTTAGAGAGGCCTACAACCGCAATGCTACCACGCGGTCACGCTTTGCATACTACGAGCCGGGAGATAACGCTCGTATAGTCATCACGGGCCCAGCTCCAACTAAGAAGGAGGTTTTGGGAACGGACGCGGACCTGCGTAGTAAGGAAGAGAGGGAGGGAGGACAAGTACTTAACGGTGCCGAGACGGAGACGCTCAATAGTATGCTCTGGGATGCGGCAGAGCGGCTCAAGCGACAACGTGAGCGATTCCAACGAGGGTACCAGGATCGCCGCGGTCGCAGAGAGGACGATCGCCACGCTAGGGGGCCCCTGGGCAACCGCCCTAGTTCCTCGACGTTCGAGGATCGTCGCGCTGAGAAGTCCAACTCGAGTAAGCGACGGGAGACCACTAGGGCAAATAGATTCCGAGGAGGCCACCAGACACGCACCCGCTCGCGCTCGCCTACTCCAATCGCTAGTTCCTCTACCACCACCTTGGATGCGATCCCGCCCTTCGGCGAACTCACTGATCCCGCTGGGTATCTGGCTCACGACCCCTCTAATGTCACGGTCGACTCGGTAGGCGTTGACGTCGCCATTGATGGTCTTGAGGAGGGATACGAGGAAGGGTACGATGGCGTGGCTGACGCAGAAGGCGAGGATGACACGATGGAACAGGGCGACGATGCGGAAAACGCCGGTGGTGCTGCTTAGTAAGCACGCACTTCACGACGGAAGGGTACTTTGTACCCTGGAGGGGGGAATGTAAGGATTCGGTCCGACGCTGTCGACCGTATGGTTAGATGTTGGTTTCTTTATGCCAGATCTTTGACTTTTCTCATTTATTCTCTGATCCTACTTAGCCCGTACAGATACTCTGACATATCTCGTGCCTAAGTCTCTACCCTATAAAATAGGCCATGTATCGTACTGTACGGGGACTTCTTTTCTACCTCGAAATAAGACACTATTGTCTGGAAACCCGAGTAGACGAAGAATCCTTCTTGTTGTGCCGCCGTTAAAAGTTCTACACTTCTTATCGGCGTTACAGTCTCATTTCCTTATCCAACTCCAGTTTTTTTGTCTGACGTCCAGTCCAGGCTTTATTGTTTTGTGTTGCGTTCGGGAAGCCGTTTCTAGTCATCTATCCACGTCGACGCCATCGCTACCAACACAAAAAGACGGGCTGACCATGTCTCCCAGGCGTACCGCAAAACAAAAAGCAGTCAAGCCACCTTTTTGTTCTCCACGATGTCGCCCAAGATAGTCACGTCCATCAGTCCGTCTACCTATAAAGCATCCCAAACGATGGCGGAGGAAATCCAGCTAATTGTTCGTTCACCCTCGTCGCCAGACCGTTCTCGTGGAATAACACCATGGCCCCTGCTGCTGCCAACTATTACACTCCTCCCACTCATGCCCCTCAGAAGCAACGCGGATATCGCATCTGCGATACTTGCGGTGCAGTGGAGAACCCCTCCATCCAAAAGTTCCGTCTCTGCGGTGGATGCGTACGTACCTGTCCATGATTGTCATTGTCCTATTCTGACATGTGCTCATTTCCGTGGGACGTCCAGTTAACCACCCAGTACTGTGTACGTTCCTATCCACCCGATATCCTTCTTCGACCATCTCACTCACACACACATGCAGTCCCCCGAATGTCAAAAGTCCCACTGGCCATCTCACAAAGCCATCTGCCAGCATACCGCCGCCCAACTTTCAGGTGCCAAACAACAACCTACTGGCCCATCTTACCCGGATGAAAACCTCGCCAAGTACCTTCGCAAATTCACCTCTACACATGCATCACTACTCGGGTGGGCCGGCTTCCAGGCGCTGCAATTGAAGAGGATCCCAGCGAACATTAGACAGCATGCGCTGTTGATCGAGCTGAGTTATCATCCGTGTAAGGAGTCACTATTTCGGTACGTTCCTTTCCGTTCCTTGCGGTGCCGTGGATCCCGTCCCGTTTCAAATTTCAACGCCCAACCGCTAACCCGATTTCAAAACCCACTCAGGTTCTCAATAGCAGAAACACACATCGTCCCGCGTTCCTACGTCACTTCCCATGATCCCCTCGTTGCCGCCGACATCGATCGGCGCGAGGACCGATGCCGAAAAAGTGGTGGCATCGGCACCCTCGTCATCCTCGTGCAATGCGGTGGTATCAGCCAAGTCATGCCCGTCGAGGTTGACCCACCAAGTAAAATCACATGGGATTCCAGAGAGGACTGGAAGGAGGTGTTGAGACATTTTGTGGATTCGGGAAGGTCGGATTTCAAGCCAATATCGACTACTGCGAGAGGGTGAGTGCGCAAGCGAGTCTTTCATCCGACGACGGATGCTTATAATATGGTATTCTTGGTTACAGGGTTGTCTATGGATGATGAACGCGCCAGATTTTGTGGGCCACTTTTCTCTCGCTCAACGTTGACCGTTGCAGGCGCTCCTTCTTGCGATATTTTGAGCTATGAGGGTGATGATTTTTGTTTATTTGGCATACTGTATCTTCGATATATCACTGTACATTATCCATACACCCACCTCTCTTCCTTTCACATGCTCATCCTAGTTTCATGCTGTGTCGTTTTCCATCGTACGTTGTTCTAATTAGTTTCTCGAGCGAATGATAAGCCGAATTAGATCGCACTAGTTTCGCGGTGTGAGAGGGTGACAGCTACAACGTCGATCTTACATCCCCGCACCTGTAGATGGGTCCTACATACGTTTCTTTCTGATCACAGTTGCGACGAAGACAGCGGAATATATGGATTGCCCACGTGGGTCTGTAATTACATGACCCTGATGTGCTGACTCATCCTCTCCAGCTACACACTGCGCATCAACATCATCGCACACGGAATAGTTGAAACAACCGCCTTCAAGCTTCATCCTCAAACGAACGGTGTCCGTCTCGCTTTCCAATCACAACTTTTCTGACGTCTAATTTCTATCGTTCGGCTGGACACACACATACCCATGGAGACAGCCCCGCAACGTCATCCCTACACGTCTGCACCCTCCGATGGATCTCGTACGATCACGACCCTCGCGCATGAGACTCCGGTAATTGATGGAATTGGTGCCTCAGGATCTAGTGGGAGCTTGGGAGAGGGTGGATCGGGTCCGGGAGAGAGTTCCGGGACGGCGGTGGGCACGCTTCGGCTGAGAGGTGCACCGAGGCGGAACGCGCAAAGGGTTATGTGGGGGGAAGACGTTGTGGATAATGAAGGATGCGGGAAGAAGAAGTCCAAAAGTGAGTGTGTTCCCTAAACCCCCTCCCCCACTCTCTTTTTTCACTTGAGGACGGAGGACTGGTATTGCGATCGACGGGGATATGGATACTGACAGTCACCCCCAAAGTCTGCTGTATTTTCCACAAGCAACGACGATTTGATGAGTCTTCGTCGGAATCAGATTCAGATTCAGATAGCTCGTGCGCTAGATGCGATGCACACGACAGTAATGAACATGACCAAGTCTTGCCATGTCCACACCGACACACTCACGGCCCGAATGGGAAACACGACTCGGACTCTGATTCTGATTGGAATGCGTATGAGAGACTTCCAAAATCGCAGAGGAGGAAGACGAGGAGGGGTTAAGATCCCACATCGTGGAATATTTTATCTGATTGTGTTGTAGGTGGGGCATGTGCATGAATCATGAGTACGGTCATGGGGTGCTTCGGACTGGGTTACCGGATCGGTGGCATTAATGTATGTACTTACTACTATTATGAAGTGGAGGTTCGGCTCGTGCCATACGAGTTTCAGCGTGATTTTTATCTGTGAAGCTGGATGTTGGTCTCTGGCAGATGGCAATCATGTCTCTTGTCTTCGTACTTAACGATGCTCAGGTGCTTGATAGACGTAATCACCCCACCTCCAGCGAAGAATTGCAGTACACCAGTTATGTGCTATTTGGTGGCTTCCCACCTGTTCTTTTTTTCAAGGCACGATGCGATGCGATGCAAGATGATACGTGATTAGCACCTCGCAGACCTGTACAGTAGACTTCGATTTCTCAATCTCAGTTGCCCCAGCTGTTGCTGTTACATTTGAGTACTGGCCATTTGCGGAAACGAGCATGCAGATGGATATTTTCCGGGGGGCTCAAGTCGGAGTCGCGGACGAGTTGCGTCTTCCGGCTTCGAGTTGTATAGTAAGTGAAGTGAAGTCTGGATTTTGCCCACTTTAATTTACATCTCAGCGGCTCAAGCTGGAATAAGATGCCGGCCGCTCTTCTGTAGATCTTGGTGAAACGTACTTGATATCAGAAAATAACCTCAGCCTGAAGAATCTCAGTGCGAATACATGGGTGGGGAACAGTGATACCAAGGCTGAAAACGACCAGCAGCAGATGTGGCATTTCCTTCACAAGGTCTTCTAGTACATGTAATGTAGGTGTATTCAATCAAAGAGTAAAGCGACTTACAGGGTGGGGACGGGTTATTGGATAGGGGTATTCTGACATAATCAGCTTAGCTCAGCAATCTCCACCAAGTCCAAAGCACTCTAGCTCGGAGAGGGCGTGGTTTCATTGGACGACCGCATTTGCGTCCTGTCTTAGGGGAGACACTTCGACCCTAACCAAAATTCATTGAGGTAGACTGTTTCTGCCACCGCAAGGCGTCCGAAATGGATGATTTCGGTGTAGAAGACGAGAAGAAGTTTGAGGTCGAAGCCCAACACGAGGAGGAAACACAACCGGATCCAGATGAAGAGCTTATGCTGGACAGAGGTAATGGACGTGTGTGGCTTGTCAAGGTGAGCTTCTCTTTTTTCTTTTTCTCTTTTTCTTTTTGCATACGCGAACTATCGTTCAAGGTTCGGCGTTGGTGACGTTCGCTTGCTTCTAATTACCCGGCTTTCCTCAGATCCCAAAACACCTCATGGCACGATGGGCTGCTATTGATAAAGAAGATATCCACCTTGCCACCATTCGCATTTACCCGAATGCTGTTAGCCCCTCGGGACGCTCTCCACGTATATTCCTCTTTCTCCCTCCAGACCCAAACGATCCAGCCCCTCGTGCTCCTGATTTCCCGCAGTTCCCCTCCGACGCTGCATACGTGCCTGTGGGTGAAAGTGGCGTGCACGTAGATAGGTACGAATTGGACATGGTGAATGGGTCAGTGGAAAATCAACTCGTCGTCGCTGAACGGCCAAAGGACGCCGTCCCCCCACCATCAGTCACGACGTCACATGCTCATAATTCCCGTGCTCGAACGACAATCCTGACGGGTCGAATCAAGCACGAGTGTAACCTGCGTCCGTTGTTCAATGAGTCGTACAGACTACATATGCGTGAACGTAGTCGGGCGTACAACACCCCCAAGAGACAAATTCGCATGATCGAAGAAGCTGGCGTAAGCGGTGGACGGGGTGGAATCAACAGATTAAGTACCGGTATTAGTACCGGGTCATTCGCGGACATGATCGTCTGTGTCGTTTTTCATCGTATGGTGGTCCGCTTACATTCGTGTAGCAGAAAGCCAAACAAAAACCTGTCAAGGGAAGCTTTGAGCGTATGGCTCGCATGCCTCGGAATCAGCTGTTGGATATGCTTTTCCAGCTGTTCCAAGAACAGGCAAGGTGGAGTATTAAGCCGTTGAGGGAGCGCACGCAGCAACCAGAGGCGTACCTCAAAGAAGTTCTGAACGAGATAGCAACGCTCCATCGGAGCGGGGAGTACAATGGTTTGTGGGAGCTCTCGGAGATATTTTTAAATGAAGGGGTGAGTACCTTGTTGCGCGCCATGATGGCTGGGGAGGAATTGAGTAATGGTGTACAGGTGAAGGCTGAGAATATTCCGGGTCCAAGTTCCCAGGCGTCAATGGCCGACGCTTCAATGGATGATTATGATGAAGACGAAGACGACGACGACGATATGGAGGAAGTTTCTTGATTTTATGCAGGTACGAAGAGAGGCGTTTCGACTTGGTTTTAGTTTGTTGGCTCACTACGGATGGGTGGAGTCGGCCTTGTATCGGTATCCTATTTTACTCATCCCTAAACGCCTTGCCGTGGTGGTGAACTTCTCCCGTCACTCCTGAATCTGTAGTGGTGTCAGAAAAATCTTGGACACGTGACAATTACTTGTAATGGATGTTTATGGCACAAGTTCCCACCCTCATTGTATGGCGTTACATTTGTACAAAAATTATTTGACATCAGGAATAAACAACTAGTGCCGGGAATTTATTTGTTTGTGCGGGACAAATAAAGTTTCATGTGCAGGACAAATGAAATTTTGTGTCCCGCAACCAACATTGATTATGTAAGCACACATCGCACTAGCTTTGAGTGTAGTTAGGCCTACCTAGTGGCCTCATCACCTAGTATGACCCATATACTGTATGTATAAGATTCTAGTGGCACATTGTTATGATATACTGTACTAAGACTGGCAGAAGTTTGGTAGACATGAAGGGTTAAGCCACCTATGAGTCTGTTGATAGTAGTACCCTATTTTGGAAGTCACCCAGTAAAATTTTCATCATCTTCACTGCACTCTCCAATATGCAACATCATCCCACATACATCCCTCCATGATGTCTAGGACCTCTAAGCACCAAGATCTTGAAAAATGTAAGTCATAAGTCATATGGTACCAGTATCTTACATGCATTTGCTGTAGTCTTTTCAGTGCTGTGTGCAGACAGTGTTTTCATAGCAGGCCTGGAGCAGAACTTGCTTCCAGATGATGTAGATCAGTGTGTTGCATTGGCTGGACAGGAGGCAAATATATCCCAGAAAGAAGTGACTGTAAGTGATCCCCCCATCTCTACTTATTTTATCATTGACTCTGTATTTAGATTGCTGATTTTTGGCACCTTGCCAGTCATCATAAACAGCTTGTTCCCCTGCTGCTCACCCAGGCTGTGTTTTCATACAAGAAGAAGGAGAAAGGGGATCAGAGCACTATTTGCCTTGCAAAGCATTCATTGGTGAGTGGTAATCTGTATAACCACAGTCATTGATGGTCATTAAATAAATTTCCAGGCCAGGGATCTTGGTCTGTGAGATGCTGCTGTACCATTAGATCAAATGGTTGGGCAGAACCCTGATATTGCTCTTGTATGCTGTGACTGTTACATTGACACTGACCACAAGTCCCCATACAAGAGGGGTAGGGTCCTTGTTGATGCAGGTAACAAAGACTTGTGTCCAAGTAATGTGCCTTCAGTCATTGTCCCAGCTCCTGGTGAGGACTGGTATACAGTGGCTCCAGAGCAAAGTGCAATCTTTGTCAACAGTGAAGGTGAGTGATTTACATTACATTTAAGCCTGTACTAACACATGATTTTGACCATCCATGGTAGGTGAAATTGAACTGGCTGTTATCTGTGGGTGCTCTGGTGGGCACCTTGATGTACTTGAGTATGTGAATGTGGTCATATCAGAGGCTGTCAATGACCATAAGGGTGTTTGTGTATGTTGCATGTTACCTGCTATCTCATGGTCTGACGCACCCTTCTTTCTAGCCTACCCATGGGGGAGAGATGATCCAGTATGGGTGGAATGCTGGGGCTCATCACCTGCATGTATTCAGATTGGTAAAAAATTTGAAGGATAAGAAGCTCACAGATGATGAGCATCATGAGAAGAATGGGGCAATCTTGGGTATCCTTGCACTGACATGGAACCTTCTGATCAGGACTCTGCCAGAGGAAGTGGTAGCACCAACTAAGGCTGCCATTGCAGCCTCAGGCTTGCCACCCATGGCAAGTGAGTGTGATATCAAAGGTATGTGGAGACTTTCCCACTTGATATTGTGCTAACTCTGAAACACTTAGAATGTGGTTACTACTTGGACCTCCCTGTTGGCTGTCTCAACTTTGGAAGTGCTGACAAAGCACCAGCTGAGGCATACATGAGTCAGAATTATACTGTGTATGCGGTGCATATTTGTCTCCCACAATACACATCTGAAATTGGCCAGTCCTATCCACACAGATTAGTTGTATGCACCCTATGCATTCAACTGGGTCACTGAGCACAGGGTCTGTGACAGCAAGATTGCAGAAACCAGTGCTAGGTCAGATCAAAGTGGTCACCCAACTGGAGGTAATTATGTAGATGTCTCTCTCCAAGTTATTGTTTGCTGTGCATCTGACGCTGCCATGGTATTGTCTCCACCATTCTCTTAGTATGTTCTTAGTAGCTAATTTATCTTCTAGTGTGTCTGACCAAAGTTCCAGCATGGGACAACTCTAGCTTGGCCTGGTGTCTGGTGTCAGGGGACAGCCATCAATTTCTCCACACACATCAAGGTTGCCTATGATGCTGCTGTCCAGGCAGGGGGGATTGAGTTACTTCATGGTTGAGTTTGAGGTGGAAGGTAGCTACATAGAAAATTATTTTTCTACTCTCCTGTCTCTTCAAATCACTTGTGGAGCTATGTTTCACTGTCTAGCCTCTTTCCAAATCCTGATCATTACAATGTATCATAATAGCCCTGTACAGAAGTGATGGCTCCATAAATGATGTTTTCCTTGACATCAAGCCCACCACTTTCCACCACCTCACCAACAAACTGCCCCTTGCACTCTAGGTTGAGACCATCAGGATTCTTCTGCTCACCAATGAATTGCACTAAAGAGTTGAGGGGAAGGGGATTGTATGGGTGCAACAACTGATGTGCAATTTTCTGCCACCAAAAGTGAGCCCAGATATCCTTACAGTTTGAATGCTGGGAAGGGGTACAGAGTGACAAGGGAGGAAGGGAGAGTCCAGGTGGAACAGCAGCAATAATATGTCTCTCCATGTCCAAAGCTTCATGTGCTTTTGCAATGATTGAGTAGACTCGAATACCTAGGCAGTATGCTTCGTCCTCAGTGATAGCTGATAAGGGGTTGAGCAGCAAGAGGCAAACAGAGGGGGGAATCCACTGTGGAATAGTATACTTGCATGCCAATTCAAGCTTTGTGACAGCTGAAAGGTTCAGCTGGTTGAGGTGAGCAATTGCCCAGTCAATACTGTTATCAATCTGCCAGAGTCGTGACACCTTCAAGATTGCCACAAGGGATGGCAGGTTCCTGTCATGGTGAACAGAGCCACTGAAATACAGGATTATCAGTGTAATTCCATGCTGGCCTGTTATGTACATGTAGGGATACTTACACATGATACATCCATGATACCAAGTGCTCAAATTCTCCACCTGAGATTCCTGGAAGTTTAATGGGGTGCTCTTCATCCACACCATCATTCACAACCCCAGATGGGAGTGTGAAGATACCCTCCAGAGTGGGAGAGTGGACAAACAGTGCCCCCCTATGAAGGCAAAAGAGAGTATCATCTGCCTGTTATCAATCTGATCAGCAGCAGCAATAACAATGACCATGATCAAATAGCACACCTGAAACACAATATTTCCATCTGTAAACCAATACTTTGGGTGCTTCTGTAGGGATGCCATTGGCTGTAGTTTGGATCAATGGGTTATCAGTAGGACTATAAGAGAAGATGGAGCCTTTGGTCACACCTGTACTCATCAGCAAGAAACTGATTACATAATCAGCACTGTGTCCTCTCATGCTCACATCAGTTCTGACTGACCGAGTCCTTACTGCCTGGCACTACAACACTCAAACTGCACCCACTGTCATGGTCCTTCCTAACCTCCCTACTAGTAATATAGCACCTTCCACTACCTGGCCTGCACAAGTACTCCAGGCAGCTGACAAGCTGGCACAGATCTATGACCGAGCCAAAAGGGCTTTACAGGCACAAAGTGAGGTTCTCCAGCTCCAATACCATAGTGGCCAGATTAACCATGAGGCCATTCCAATCCTGCATGCATTGGAGAACATGGCAAACCAGGGAGAAGTCCCACTGGAATGGGTGTTGGAGTGTGCAGTGAGGTTTGGCATTTTACTTCAGGAACTGGAGAGTGCACAACAAGCTGCAACAGGACAGTGAGTACTGAAAAACTATACTTCATACACACTGAACACCACTGCCTACAGTGATTCACTTCCAGTTAGTTACATAAGGCCTGTGGATGTTTTGCATACCTGAAGGCCAGGTTGCCCTCACAAGCAGCTGAATATTGCCATTTTACAGGCTGCTATGTCTTCAGGGCATCACATCCCCCTATCCAAACTATCCCATGCTCTTGGAATTCACCAGCATACTTTGCACTATTATATGCAGAAGTTTGGCATTGATTATCAGCATACTCCAATCTCAAATTCTGAGCTTGACACTCTCATCCAACAGTTCCGAGCTTCTCATCCCCAGTCAGGATTATGTTACATCACTGGGTCATTGTGCAAACATGGCTTGCAGATACAGCGAAGGTGAATTACTGCATCCCTGCATTGGGTGGATCCTTTAGGCCATGTCCTTCGGTTGTGAACAGCTACTCACCATCACAAATACAAAGTATCTTGCCCAAATGCCCTCTGGCACATGGATGGTCACCACAAGCTTGTGCACTAGGGAATAGTTATCCATGGTATCATCGATGGATACTGCTGCACAGTGAGTGAATCCTCTAGGTAGTGCTGTAGCATACTAAAATCTACTAATCCCCTCAAGGTTGTTGGACTGGAGGCTCATACTAACAACCAATCATCTACTGTGATGGCAACATTCCTAAATGCAGTTGAAAAGTATGGACTGCCTTCCCATGTGTGTGGAGATCGTGGAGGGGAGAATAAAGAGGTTTCGGTGTTCATGATCATGACCAGGGGGCTGAACTGAGGTAGTTTCATGTGGGGAATGTGAGTGCATACATTCACATGATTCATTGACTTTACCACCTGTGTACAGATCCAAGCAGAATACATGCATAGAGCGACTCTGGCATGAAGTTGGTACATGCTTTGCATGACCATGGAGGGCCTTTTTCTATCAATTGGAGTGTGAGCACCATCTTGACTGATCCAGCCACCACCACCTGTGGCTCCTGCATTACCTTTTCCTTCCAGATATTAGGGCAGACTGTGCCTCATTTTGTGAGGAGTGGAATGCTCACCCAATCTCAGGTGAAGGTCATGACCAGAGCCCAAATGTGAGTGCAGTAATATAGCTATGCTCTGATGACCACCAAATATTGACATAAACACTGGAAGGACATGCATTTCATGGGGCAGCTGGAGCATGGAATATATCTCCAGAGTGACATACAGCTCCACCCCAATGTCATTTCTCACTACTATGGCCTGCAACACCAAGGCAATGGTTCTACCCCAGGCCATCTGGCTGCACAGGATGATGAGTGGGAGGATGTTGTAGAGGACAGTGATGCTGCTACCCAGAATTCTGATCTTCCTTCTATGATTGCAGCTGATCAAGCACCTGAATTTGCCAATGATGGTGCCCCAGTTCCTGAAGGAGTCAGCCCATTTCCCTCACCTGCATGGCAAGAAGTGTTTCATCTGTCTATGCAACAAGTACAGGAAATTGGACATATTCCAATTGGATATGGGATCAGGGAAGAGGAGTGGGATGGGGAAGGCTATCCAGAGTTGGAGACCATTCCCTCAGGACATCATGGCCAAAAGGAAATTATAGTTGAGCTTCCAGAATTTATCTGGAGACCGTGAGCTCTTAGGTGGTGTCAGGCCATGGAAGTTCTCATCCATGTACTTGAAACTGCTAACTAAATGTCTGTACAGTAGGATGTGTTACCTGAATGCTCATGCTGATTAATACTGCATTGTTGACTTAGTGTTGCTGCAATTCCACTATGTAATGGGAATTTTCATGAAAACTGACATTTCGTCTGCAACTACACTCTTGTTTCTTCCACCAACAACCAATTCTCATTCTCCCACTTTCATTCACTACTACATTCCTTTAATATTCTTTCTCTCCCTTTTTACTATCATGGCCAGAAAGTGACTCCATAAAAGACCTCCCTCCTCTTCCTCTGAAAGCTCTGCCCAACCATCCAGCAGTCAGCCACCCTCAGGCTCTGGGCTCGTTGCCTCTGTGCTACAGAAAGTATTGTCTCACCCAAGCTTCCCTGCTAACATAGCCTCCTCCTCCCAGCCAACATATGCCCCAGCCCCACTGCAGCTGGGAATGCCATCCTACAGGCAAGCAGACCTTGAGTCAAACAGAGGACTGAAGGGAAAGTCCAGGGCAGTCAGTACACAGACAGCACAGACTGGAAGGGTGAGTCCTCTGTTCTCTACCAGAATTACTGCATTATAAGCCTACCTTACAGAACCAATGAGTGAACATGAAAAGCCCTGAATTTTTCATAAGCCAAATCATCATCCTTCCTCATGGCACTGCAGAGGTGAGTGCCTTCCCCCAGATTGAGAGTTAATACCTAATGCATGCATAGCCTGAAGATAGTGGCCATATGGAGGACTCAGGTTCCACCTCTGGTCCCCTGCTCACACACCTTTTCCCTGTCATTTGCTGCTCAAGAGCCCCTTCAGCTACAGACCTTACTAGGCTTGAAGCACTCAGGCTGGCCCATGCAAACTTTTGGGATTACTTTCAATTCAATTGTGACTGGTCCTTCTCACAGGTAGACAGCTACCTTCATTCATTATTTCCCACTCTCTTTACATACCTTGACTCCCAACCTCAGGTAAGCTGCCCCCTTGTCCAACCCCCAACATTCTGTCATGCTAATCACATTCTAGACCATCAACCCAGGCTACAGCAGTCTACTGTCAAGAATGCGATCCAGGGTTACAGTAGTGTCTCAGAGTTTCACCCAGAGGGCTCAGAATTGTTCCCCAACCCTCAGAATTAAATTCTGATGTCAATGCGCTTACTAATTACAGTACTATAAATTTTCCACACCATTCTTTTCCACCTCAGTGACTACTTCATACACTGAGGTGAGTATAGCTAGATTCCCACTCATTTATTTGGTACTGATGTAGTGTAGAAACTCATACCTTCATTAGGTACTAATAAAGTGACTACTTCATACACTGAGAAACTCATACCTTTGTTAGGTTATGAGCCCCACTCTCACACTCTAATTCCGAAAGAGTTAATATGCAGCAACAATACCCACTATGGCAAAAGACCATCATTCCTTACAAGTCCCAACCCTAAATGCAGACAGAAGCAACTGGCTATACTACAAGGCTCGGGTTGAATGGGCCGTCAGCTCGAAAGGGCTGATCGGACACCTGACTGGCTTGGATGCAAAACCAGAGGACCCTTCAACAGGGAAAGATGCCTCTTGGAAGCCCACAGTCATGGAGCAAAAACTTGTCAGCAAATACCCAGAAAAACTCCAGCAATGGGCTAAGGATGATGGATATGTCAAGCAAGTGATCGCTGTGTTGCTCCTGGAATCTCTGTTCCTTCAAGTCCTGAAGAAAGAGACTGCGAAGAGTGTGTGGGGTGTCCTCACTGATCTTTTCCAAAACCGCTCTCGCATCATCACAATTGATCTTTGGAGAAAACTCCAAGAATCCCACTGTTTGGAAAAAGGCAATGTCCATGCTCACTTTGACAAGATGCATGCACTGCACGAACAACTTGCCGCGCTTGGACAGTCAATCACAGATGACGACTTTGCAGCCATCATCCTCAGCTCACTTCCTGCTTCTTACAACTCCAACCTCACAGCTATGACATCTTCGGCCCTAGTCATGCAAAAGGACCTATCTCTGGACTTCATAATCAAAGTAATTTCTGACGAATATGATAGGCACCAAATGCAGACAAAGAGAGGCAACTCTGGAAACTCTGGAAGTTCTGAAGATGCAGCTTACTCAGCAAAGGATGGAAAGAAGTCCACTTGTGAAAACTGTGGAAAGAAAGGTCATATGAAAGACCAATGCTGGGAAGAGGGTGGCAGAAAAGCTGGGCAAGTGCCCAAGTGGTTCCAGAACAAGGGAAAAGGGAAAAAGAAGGAGAAAGGTACCAGAAAAGCAGCCACTGTGGCCAGCACATCAGCTGGCTCAAGTGTGCAGACCAGTGCTGACTTGGAACCCGATGGAGTTTGGCTAGCACACCTGCAGGATGATGACTGGCTTACAGAAATTGTGGAGGAAGAAATTCTGAACCCCCAGGACATTGTTAATGATGAAGAAGATGCATATACAAACAACTATGACCATGTTCTCCTCGCAGGCAAAAGCCTAAGTTCTGCAGAAGAGACAATCCTGTTCGACTCTGGCACTTCATGTCATATGTCCTCCTACTGCAGCAAATTCCTTGATTACAAGCCAATTGTACCCAAACCTATCACCACTGCCAACAACCACACCTTCCATGCCATTGGGAAAGGTGATCTCGCAATCTCACTCCCAAATGGCACTACCCAGACCCATATTTGACTCAAGGAGGTGCTCTATGCTCCCAAGATGGGAATTACACTTGTTTCTGTTAGCAAACTTGATGTCACTGGGTATGTGGCATTATTCCAAGACAAGCGTTGTCAAATTTTTGATGCTCAGAAAAAGAAAGTAGCTGAAATTCTGATGCAAAAAGGCCTCTACTGCCTCAAACGAGCTCATTGTGCCTTTGCAGGCCTAGCCAAGGCCACAGAATCCTTAACCATGGAGGAGATTCACATAAGGCTTGGCCACATCGCTCCCGAAGCCATCCAGTGCATGCTCAAGGATGGCATGATCACTGGAATTAAACTGGATGAAGCATATTCTACCATGGGCACATGTAATTCATGCAAGCATGCCAAAGCAACTCGGAAGCCCATTGGGAAGGAGCATGACCCACCCCGCCATGAACACCTAGGTGATGAGGTCCACACAGATCTCTGGGGACCTTCTCTGGTCCAAACCCCTGGCCACAGCCAATACTACATCTCATTCATGGACAACCACACCTGCTACACCAAGTTGTACCTCCAGAAGACAAAAGCTGAGACCTTCACATCATACAAGGCCTATGAAGCATGGCTGAACATGCAGTTCAACACCAAAGTCAAGCGACTTTGCTCAGATCGAGGGGGAGAATAC
Organism: Pisolithus tinctorius; assembly: GCA_024663395.1. NCBI lineage: Eukaryota > Fungi > Basidiomycota > Agaricomycetes > Boletales > Pisolithaceae > Pisolithus > Pisolithus tinctorius. The sequence continues at coordinate 155,408 of JANFAH010000002.1, forward strand.
CTTAGTGCAGAATTTTCGAAATATCTGAAATCCCAAGGCACAGAACAACACATAACCATCCATGATACCCCCAAACACAACAGAGTTGCAGAACAGCTCAACAGAACACTCGTTGAGTGTGTACGTGCAATGGTTCATGCCAGCAGCCTACCCAAAAACCTCTGGGGGGAGGCCATTATGCATGCTACTTGGCTCAAAAACTGCTCATCAACTTGCTGTCTAGGCACAAAAACTCCCTATGAAATGCTCTACCAAAGACCACCTGATCTCTCAAAAATTCCAGTCTGGGGATGTCGTGTCAAGGTCCATGACACCTCTGGCTCCAAACTAGACATGTGAGCCCAAGACAGACACTGGGTAGGTTTTGATCCTGAGAGCAATGGCCACCATATCTACTGGCCTGACACATGAGCAATCAGAATTGAAAGAAGTGTCATTTTTGAGTGCCAGGATGTGTCTGTACCACATGGTGTGCTGCTTGAGGGGGAGCAAGGGAATTCCAATGCCTCAGAAAGAAATTCCGAAGCCTCAAAATGAAATTCCGAAGCCTCAGAATGGAATTCCGCAGCTTCACAGGGAAATTCTGAGGCCCCACAGATGGTTGAGTGACCCACTGAAGCAACTTCAGAAATTCCAAGACTCATTTCAGACCCACTCAGAGACAATTTTGAAACACCTCCACCTCAACCCTGTCATTCCACTCACCAGTGCTTTGAATCAGACTATATGAGGCACCTACATGCAGGGGAAGGCACTCGTGATGGGCACATCCCTCTTGACTTTGTAAAAGAACTCTGAGAGAGCGATAGCAACCCAAACAGCCTGAAATCCCAAGAAAACACTACCTACATATTTGATGAAGAACTAGCTGCTGATGAAGACAACACTAACATCATTATGCTATGGTGGCAGGGATGGCTGAAGCCAAAGGGCTGGACCCATCAACAGTCCATGAGGTGAAATCCCGAGCTGACTGGCTGTAAGGTTGTAGTGGAATTGCCTCAAGCTCACACATGCGAAGTGTACCATATGGTATTTGCACAGCAAGATGTAGAGACAAAAAAGATTCTCTCTAAAATTTTCGAGGCAATACTTATATACGAGGAGGCATGTGATACCAAGGTATCACATGCCCATACTAAGTAGCTACTATGTTCAGGGTATAACCCCTAACACCCTCCCCTGCAGAGCTGACCCAGGCTTGGAAAGTAAAAAGAAAAACAAAGAGATGAGAGAGAAAAAGAAAAAGAAAAGAAAAAGACAGTTGTGCAAAGGTTAGGCTTCGCAAACTAATACTTTGAGGGTTAGGCCTCAAGGTCCAAATGCAGAGAAGGGGTGTTGAATCCAATCCTTTAATCAGAGAGTTGAGTCTCCAGAGGGAACATTCCCTCACATTCGCGACCTATCCTTGTCCTCAAATAGGTCGTCAGTCATTTCACCCTCCTCGGGCTCAGAGTCTTTAGTAGGGGGATTTCCCCTAACAGTGGATGCTCCCCCACGAGGACAGTGGGGGAGGTCATAGATGAACACTGCAGAGGCAAACACAGAGATGATCTGCTGATTGTCAGCCTGTAAGGGCATGTGACCCAGAGGGACCTGGTTGATGGTGCAACCAATGGCTGGAGCCTGACACTCGTACCACTCCCTCGATCTGACATCGCTTGGGGGGCAAGGTTCAGTGAGAGCCTTCCTCAGGGGCTCGATTTTTGCCATAACCTGAGGGTTATTCTCCCCTCCATTGGCAATGATGCCATTGACATACTCTCAACCAGCTTGTCGAGCCCATTGTAGTGCATCGTCAGCGTCATACGCGCTGACCCTGTTAGCAGTGAGATACACTGCGATCAAGGCCCTGTCAGCTGAGGCAGTGAACTCACCATCCCAGGGATGTGATGCACCTTCGACTGGGCTGACTTCTGCCCAGTTGAGGAGGGACCAATATTGTCCCCTTACCATGAGTAGACAAGCCAATTCATGCATCCAGACATTTTGAGCCCTATGGCTCTGAGGAACTGGCACCTGGCGCTCGTAAAGGAGGAACCCTCAGATGTTGCACAGAGATGGAGGGTCGGCCTCTGCATCGGAGTCATCTGGCCTGCTAGAAGTCCCCAGTACCCCTGGGAGCATGGCCATGAGTGTGGACTTGCCGTCTTCACCCCAGCGAGGGCGCCTCTGCTCTTTGTCAATGAACTCCCTCCAAGCTTCGATGGAACTGTCGAGGGGAGGGGCATTTGATGGTAGCTCGGGAATGCCCCTAGACTTCCCACCAGAGGGCTTGGCCCCTTTTGCTTTGCAAGGAGGTTGTGTCCTCATGGAGGACTGAGCTTGGGAGCTCAGCTTGGGCCTTTGTTCAGAGACCTGTTGAGTCTCATGTGGTGTCACACACCAAAGGTGTTGTGGACATGGTTACAGCTGACTCTGCCTAACTCATCAACAAGTTGCGCACAATGCCCATGCATGCAGATGAAGACTAAAGGCCTCATGCATAGAAAGACTGTTGGACATGAACAGTCATCCTTCGCACAAGATCAAGTCGTCAGTGCTAGAGAGAAAAGAGGAAGTGAGTTAAGTGCACATTAAAAGTTTTTAGTGCCCATGTATGGCATTCTGGTTTTCATCATATCTCTGCCATTTCCAAAGATATCAACTTGGTTTGCATGCTTGCTTAAAGTGCTCAGCCCCACGATTCTTCCTTCCAAATTTGGAGAGGATCCTCACACCCTACGCATTTCTACAGCACTCCATCCATCAGACACTCATTTCTCTAAGTCCATCAATCATGGCCGCCTCTTTGTCAGTCATCTCGCTTGTCTTGTTTGCCAGAGACAATGGCTACATATATCTGCCAGGTGTTCCCACCAGCTTCCATCCTGAAGCCCCCTGGTTCATCCCATTGTTGTCAGCCCCATCCCATCCCATGCAGCTTGGTCAGCGTGTTCTCCTTGTCAGTATGACTTCCAGAAGGATGTTCTTTGGTCGCCTCAGGTCTGTCACTCAGTTAGAAAGGTCTTATGTGGTCGTTTCAGTCTCCCCTCTTGATGAAGCATATGGATTGTTCCTCCCTGCTCCCTGCACCATCTTTATTCCAATCTCGTCCATCATTCTTCCCGCATTGTGACAGCTGCAGTATAATCTACTGTCCTCCAGCCTCCCTGATCACATTCATGACAAGTATGACGTGCATCTTGCCTTCCTACTGCAAGATCCAGCAGAAGACGTCCCCCCTTCTCCTCCTCCTCTGTCAGAACCCCATCCATGAAGTTTTTGTTAACTTCGCTGAGAGGATGAAAGGGTGGGAGATGCGATCGCATATGCTCCCATTGCCCCACAGACCCCCAACACCCTAGCCCCCTTTGACACCTGACTCATGCCCTTCAATTCTGGAATTAATACTTCCCTATCTGGAAACACTGTCCATCTGTCATGCCATCTTTGGATCTAGAGATGTCTCCACTGAGATCTGACTTGCATCGCCACCCCCTAATGTGATATCAGTGCGCTTACTCGGTTTCTGACTCTATTTGACTCATTCTGTGATATTTTGACTATCCTTGACTCATTCATTGCCAATACTTACCAATCTTCTTTGCTTGCTTACTTTTCATTTCTTGCTTACTCATCATGATTACTCAGTCCTTACTCATTACTTACCAAGTGTTTGTGCCCTGTTTGTCACAAGCTGTGCTCCCCCCACAGTATATAAACCCCCATGTACTTAGCTACCAAGAGGCAATTCAGAAGTCACCCAGAAGTCAGCTCAGCTCAGCATATCTCGTCGTTGACAGTTGAGGCTCATTTGGAAGAGTCTATCTGTCTTCATTTGTATCATTGGTAGTTGAGGCTCCATCAAGGGTCTATCTACCTCTATTCATCATCAGCAGTATCATCAGTGCTTAGTCAGCAACCTCTCATTTAGTCATCCATCCACTCCTGTGTAACTCGTCATCGACTTGCGCCAGGAGCACATCCAAAAGATCATCACACCAGAGTACTTTCAGCTGAATACCTTCACTCTATTCAGCATCCCCTATCCAGTCATCACTTGCTTGTCTCCTCCTGCATAACTCATCGTTGACTTGCGCTAGGAGCACCTGCTGTCAAAGTTTCCCCCTCTTAGGTTTCTGCACTCCAGGTTCCACAGAGGCACACCACCACTTGCTCTATATTTGTCTTTTGTGTTGGATTTGTTTGGTTTTCACCAGCATTCCACACTTTGACTCACAGCAGTTGAACCACTATGCGGTCGATAAGAGCAGGAGTAGGGGTTGAACCTACATCAGATGCTGGAGTCAAGCCCAAAGGAGCGTCTGCTATCTGCTCCTGCAGCACTGGAGCACCTCCAGAGGGGCCAGATGTAGGTGGGGGTATCCCCACAGCAGGTGCTTGTTCCTCTTCCCCTTGAGGTCAAACCACCTTCCCCTTTTCTTTGAGGGCCTCTCTCCTCTTGTGAGATTTCTTGGAAGACCACACAGGAGGCTTCCATTCGCTCAATGCGAGGTTGATGACCTCATTCGACCCCAACTTGCATCTTTTCCACAAATTGAGGTAAGTTATAAGGTCCTGCGCCTTTCAGATGCAGGGAGCCTTATCCTCTGGCTCCTGTAACGCTTTCACGTAGAGCTGGCGGATATCATCCACAGTGTTGAAGAGGGCAACAGGCCCCAGGATGCCTCCTTCAAACCATATGGCTGTTATGCTGACGACTCATATCGCGACATGAATCGAGTGCAATGAAGCACAAGCACGTGACTGTGCGAGAGGGGCACGTAATTTAACTTCACTAGCGACGGAACACTAGTCTTGGCCAACCAAAGTCGTACTGGCGAGTCCTTGTTGGTACAGCGCACAGAGCTAAGGGTGGTTGCAAAGTAGATTTCAAATGAGGGACCAGTACGATACATGTGGGTTTATATACGTATGTACAGTACTGTGGGTCAAACATTCAAACACTTGTATAGTCGTTCACCCGAGTCCGGACAAGGCAAGACGAAGTCGCCTTGTGATGCAGGCACAAGGGTAAACGAGGGATTAAACTGAGACTAACCGCATATATGTGAAATCGGTGGAGCATTCACCCAGGGTGAGCGTGTCACGTGACCGCGTGGATCAGGGCCACCAGCAGATCACGGAAGGAAGGGGAAGCCAGACGTAATGTCCGGATATAGTACAACACGGGGTTGACAGGGGTCAACCATAAAAGGAAACAGAAAGGAGAAATGTACGGAACGCGAGGTATAGACCCGCGGGGCAGTAAGAGAACATCCCCTGAGGTGGGACGGTGCACGAACGGAGTACATAAGTGTCTGCAAAAGGAGAAATGTGAGCGCAGCATAACATCACCCCCCCCTCAAGGCCTGAGGTCCTCCGAAGGCAAATAGAGACCTTGTTGTACCCAGGAGCGGATTTCTGAGTTAGTTGCCACCGCAAGCTGGGCAGTTAGACGACCAATGTCCAAGGCACGAACATCGGTAGCAGGCGAACTGATGGAGGGGATGCTGCCAATCGACAGGAACGAGCCCACCAAATTCTCTCTTGCTGAGGGAGGAGACAGGGAGCTGCTGGTAGAGCTCTTGTTGTCTGAGTAGCGTTAAAGATGGCTCTTCCAGCCACGTCACCTCTTGCCTGGGTGAAGAAGTCGAGCCAGTCGTGGGGCGATCTGTTGAACGGGACGGATGCGAGCAAATCTGCGATGGCTTGGAAGTGCTCTCGACCCTGGCCCGGTATAATCTTCTCCCAGCAATTGCGACACCTCGACTCGACATCTCCAACAGCTGCTCTGCTTCCTCCAGATCCATGTTGTACCGTCCTTCTGAGACCGGTTTCTTCTCCCACGACCTTCCATGTTTCCTCTCGGTGAGGGTCCGAAGGTAGGCCCAATCCTCCAGGCGCTGCTTGATGTGTCGGAGGGAGGAGCCCATGGACCATGACGTCGAGGGGGGTTCGGTCGAGGAAGGTGCGAAAGGAAGAGATGAGGGACGGGCCATAGTCTTTGTGGACGATCTTAACAACGGCTTCTTGGGTTTTCAGGGTCTCCTGGAGGATGGCGGAGTTGGCTTTGTCAATGTCTTCATACGTATGCACTTCGAAACTTCCTTCTGCCGTAGCTACCTGGTCGTGAACCCGCTTACTGATCACCTCTGAGCTTCTGAAGATCTTAGACAGCACCCGTAGATGCTCATGGCATTCTCCTGCTCTCCATCCGTGTGATTCCCACCACTCGAAGTCGTTAAGCAGCCACACATAACCGAGGAAGATGCTTGCCTCGGGAGCCACCCATTTTCCGGTGGTGGGGGCTGCAGGTGTGACTGCGGGGGCCGAGAGGTCGGCCGGTGCGAGGGAAGGTGCTGGAGCGGATGGGCCAGCACGAGGGAGCGGGGAGGGGGATCTGTAACCAGCTTGGGAGAGCAGAGGGGTGTTGCAGGCTCTGAAAGTGGGGTCATAGCGAGGCTCAGATGGTCCCGAGTGAGCCTTGGACTTTCCCTTGTGGGAGTCCTTGCGAGCTCTCTGTGAAACAGGGACCGAGTGGATGACTGGGTATGGGTATGGGCGCACGGTGGAGGTGACAGAGTTGTGAAGGGGTTGGTAGGTACCGCCATGCAAGGAGTTGGTGGATACCATGGGGGATATGGCACGTACCGCTCCAGGGGAGCATACCGGTGTTGCTGAGAGGCGAGGTGGGGCACTGGCATAGCCATGGAAGTAGGGATGGGAAGGGTCATAGGGCTTGTCAATATCGGCATGGAAGTCATTGTCAAAGTAGTCGGATCCAGGGTTTTCAGTGTTGGGGGTATAGGACATAGTGGTTAGAGTTCGTGAACGCGCTTGTACTCCCCTAGAACCTCTGGGGCATTTATAAGGTTGTCCTCACCTTCCCAACTGTTCTGGGAATGTGGGTAACCGAGCCACTTGACAAGGTAGAGGTATTTTTGCTGCGAGGTTGCACCAGACTCTTTAGACGATGACTTGACCTTCCACGCACGTTTGTGTTTAAGTATGGCCTCAACCTCCCATTCATTCTTGCCTCCTACCAGATCTGGTGGGGGCGGGGGTTGTGCCAGGCCATACTCACGCATTTCGATGAAAGGAGTAAGCTTTGACGCATGGAAAATGGGGTGTATCTGCCAGTTAGGGGGTAACTGCAGTTTGTAGGTGACCGGGCTGATCCGTTCGGAAATTGCAAATGGGCCGTGACATCGGGGCGCAAGCTTCTTCGATGGAACTTCCCTTTTTAGGTCGGAAGCGTCAAGCCAAACCTTATCTCCTACAGCAAACTCCATATAAGTCCCTTTTGACCGGGCTTTCATTAACTCCTGGGCTTCTTTGTGAGCTATTATCGTGGCGTCCCAGTTGGTGGCCAGCTGCTCAAGTTGATCACCCGTGAGTGACTCCTGCAGGGTTTGTCCTGTAGGGTAGGGAGCGGGGTCAAATCTATACATGAGCGAGTAAGGCGACTGGTTATGGGACGAATGCACTCACGAATTATGCACCATTTGTGCATCAGGTAGTTTCGTATGCCAGTTGTGCGGGTCCGTATCTGCATACATGCAGAGGTAGGTCCCGACCTCTTGGTTGACACATTTGGCTTCACCATTGGTCTGTGGATGGTACGTGGTGGACGCCTTTAATTCGATTCCGAGGGCTCAGTAGAGGTCCCGAGTGAAGGCGGAGACGAATTGAGGACCGCGGTCCGATATGACTGCCTCCGGGACACCCCAATGTGGGTAGACATAGGCATGGTAGAGGTCCGCGATGCCGACACTGTCTACAGTCTTAGTGGTCGGTAGGAAGAACATGCCTTTAGTAAGTCCCTGATCCACGATAGTGAGGATGGAATCGTACTTGCCACCAGACAGGGGCAAGTCGGTAACCAGATCCATCAAGATCTGTTTAAAGGGGAAAGGGTTCTTCGCTACGTCATGTGGGGTGACAGGGGGCGTAGTTGGATGCGTGTTGACCTTGTTGGCTTGGCACGAAGGGCAACCTTTGCAGTAGTTCCAGATGGACTGGTACATGCCAGGCCACCAGACATACTTGTTCATTTTCTTCATCATTGCTTTCACTCTGGGATGTCCGAAAGCCGGGGTATCGTGGTACTGCCGAAGGACGTCTTGGCGGACAGGTTCTGGCACGAAGATCCTTCTTCCTTTTCTCCTGACTCTGTCAGACCCCTGAGTTGTTTCTGGGGCAGACAGGGATGCAGACGCTTTCTTCACCTCCTGGTACAGGTCGGCATTTAGCTGGAACACGCGTCCTTTACCTTTCTGAGCCTTTGGGGTTTCCTCAAGTGGGCGCTCGGGATGGTTTTCGTCCTTGAAGGAGACCTTCTGAACGGGCGGAGGAGCATTTGGGGGCTCTGGAACGGTTTGGTCAATCTTAAAAAGGGAAACAACGGAGGGTCTCACCCCCCCCTCAAGCCAAACGGCCTTTGGAAGTAGGGTTGAGACGGTCTCCGGCTCGGCATTGAAGTCCGAGTGGCGTGAGAGGGTATCGGCGGCAGAATTCTTGGTTCCCACTATGTGGACGAACTGTAGTGGGTACTCCTGTAGGGTAGCCTGCCAGCGAGCCTGGTGCGCTGTGAGCTTTTGCGGTTGTGTGTAGTATGTGATATTTTGGTGGTCTGTGTAGACCTGAGTCGGTTCCGGTGGAGACAGAAGGTAGGGGCGCCACTGCTTGAGGGCGTGCATTACCACAAGCATCTCCAGGTCATAGACCTGGTAGTTCTGTTCTGCTCCGGTCAGCGACTGTGACATATACGCACATGGGTGGAGTGTTCCCGAGTCGTTGGCTTGTGACAGGATGGCACCGGTGCCAAGCTTCGATGCATCAGTGTGGAGTACGAAGGGCTTCCAGAGGTCCAGAAGATGAAGAACTGGCTTGGACGAGAGGGCCTTTTTGAGAGCTTCGAAGGCAGAGCTCTGTTCCTGGCCCCAAGTCCATTTTGCATTTTTCTTAGAGAGGTCATGTAGCGGTCGGGTGGTCTGCGAAAAGCCGGAAATGAACTGTCGGTAGAAATTACAGAAGCCCAAGAAGGACTGAAGTTCTTTGAGAGTCGTCGGCACGGGCCATGTTTTGATGGCTTCGATTTTAATTTCTGACGGTTCGTATCGACCCTGACGGATCACGAACCCCAAGAACTCTATTTCTTCAGCTTCGAAGGTACACTTCTTCAGTTTCAAGTGGAGGTGTTCCTTGGAGGCGATTCGCAGAAAGCGGCGGACTGCTTCACGGAGTCCTTCTCTAGTTTTCGAGTGTATGGTGACATCATCCATGAAGATGATGGCCTTTCTCTCATTTTTGAGTTCTCCAAACATCTGGTCCATGTACCTTTGGAAAGTAGGCGGTGAGTTGCACTGTCCAAAGAACATTACTGTCGGTTCGAAGAGTCCTCTGGGGGTTATGAAAGCCCCCTTCCACTCGTCTCCTTCTTTTACCCTTATGTTCGTGAAACCCCAGCGAACATTGAACTTGGCGAAGTAGTGGGATTCGGCGAGCTCATCAAGGAGGGTCTTGACATTGGGGAGAGGGTATGAATCAACGATGGTGTGAGAGTTCAGGTACCAGTAATCTTGGATGAGTCTCCTTTTTCCATCCTTCTTTCCAACAAAAAAGACAGGGGCTGCCTGCGAAGATTTCGAGGGGCGGATTTTTCCACACTTAAGATTCTCATCGATGAACTCATCTAGACCCTTGAGTTCGTCGAGGGAGAGGGGATAGATCACTCCTTTCTTTGGCTGGAAGCCGGGCTTCAGGCGTATCTCATGGTCGAGAAAACCTCGGTGAGGCAGAAGAGGGATTTCTTCTTCGGAGAAGACTACTGAGAAGTCCCGATATTCCGATGGTAAATCAACCTCTGCCTGGACATGTGAAGCCTCCAGTTTCATGGAAATAGACGTCCTATTGATTTTTATGGTCCTGGAAAGGTCGGTTCCATGGACGCGTGTTTTCTTGTCGAGGCCATGGTCGAGCTCCCCCCATCCAATCAGCTTTCTTGTTGTCCAGCTGATGATAGGGTTATGTTCCTTGAGCCAGGGCATTCCAAGGAGCAGGGACTCCCAATTTCCAAGCTTGAGGACATATGCGTGGATGCGCATAGTCTTTCCCCAGATCTTTGCTCTGAAGGAAGCGATATGGGTTACCCAGTCTCCGGTCTTGCCTTTGTAGCTTCTGGACTCCCATGGGCGAGCTATTTTGCATGTCAGGATGTCGTATTTCTTGACTATTGCAGGATCAATGATATTTGTTTCAGTGCCTGAGTCGAGGATGGTCCAGACAGTAGCGTTTTGTCGATTGACGAGGTAAGCGAAACCAGCGATAGAAGTGATTGACATATCTTGTTCGTAATCATACACTTTTTCGGTTCCTACCCTAACCTCTATCTTTCGGGATACTATGGGCTCTCTTCCTGACGCTACACCAGTGGAGCCTTTCAAAAATCTGGTTGACCTTTCAGTCCACCGTCATCTGTGGGTTTGTCATTCTCCCCACAGTAGTTGTCAGTCGGTTCTGAATCTTCCTCCTCTTCGGAATTCTTGTCGAACTCCTTGAGCATTGCCAGGATGCGAGTGCGGAATTTTTGGGCTGAGGAAGACTTACTGTTTGTTGTGGATGAGGGACATTTAGACTTCATATGTCCTGTCTTACCGCATCCATAACAAGTAGGAGCTTCGCTCTGTGATCAGACCTTTGATTTCCGATCAACATCCATGGCATAAGGGTCTCGGTACGGAGTCTTCGGAAATGAAGAAGACGACTTTGATCCATGAGAAGTTTGTTCCTGCTTCCATAGATAGGAGCGGTCTTGGAAAGTTGCCTTTCCGGAAAAGACCTTTAGAGTAGCCATAGCTGCACGAGCCGAAGTGGCTTGGTGGATCCAGTCTTCCACCGTGTCGGGTTTAGGGCCTGACATAAGGATCCATTTGTTAACTTCTTCATTAAGGCCTTTGCCAAAGAATATCGTGGCAGTGGTATCCTTGGTGGAGATCTGGGCCTTGTTGAGGCAGTTACGGAAGTTGGCAATATACTCGTCAAGGGAGTGGTCGCCTTGATGGATTGCTGACAGGTATATTAGCGCTGTGGCTTTGGCATCTCCTACCTGGAAGGTTTCTTTTAGTTTTGCGACAAACTCATCCCATCCATCGAAGATCTTGAGATTGCCAAGCACAGTTGTGTTCTCGTTGACATAGGCCTCAGTGAAAGCACGGGCCGAGCCATTGCCCATGTAGGAGAGGGCGAAAGCGATCTTGGACTGGTCTTCATAGTAGATGTGTTCATTGGTAGCGAGGTAGAGTTTGACGCTGCTCAACCAGGCAGAAAAGTCCTGGTGTGCCCCGTTATACAAGAAGGGTTTGTTTAAGCTGATTTCTTTCAGTCCGCTCCCCCTAGAGTCGCGATCCTTTCCTCTCTCCTCAGATCCTCAGGGAGGGCCTCTAGGCTTTTCCACATCTCGGTTAAACAGGGACTTGTAGAAATGTGCAGCCATTTCAGGGGTTACCTTACTTTGACCGGCGAAAGGGTCCTGGAGTGAGAGCTCCGCGGTTTGGTGGGCGAGTTCTTCTGCCATCGGGTCGGCGGAAGCTGGTATATATATATCGGTAGAAGAGTCGGATAGTAAGGGGTCCGCTGGTTCAGCTGGCCCTTGAGTTTCAATAATATCTGAGCCGAGAGGCTCCGGGTTTCGATATGAAGTGAAGTTTACTGGTGAGGTCGATTCTGCCACTTGCCCAGGTTGGGGCCTTACTGGCGGGTCTTCAAGACCTATACGAGGTTTGGGTGTGTTGACTGAAGGGTGACGAATAAGTGGTCTCGCTTGGAGAACCTCTTTTCCTTTACGAGTGGGTACGGGAGGTTTGAACAAGGAGGCTGCTGATGGAGGCCTCCTACTTCCTTCTTCTTGGTGGTGCGAAGACATGTTGACGAAGGGGAAGTTAGTGCCGAAGTTTAGGGACTAGCTCACTGATATTAAACCAGTGGTTCCTGATAGAGTGGCGGGAGGTGGACGTTTTGCAGGCTATTTTGCCTAGCAAGGATTCCAGTCCACAGGTATCCGAAAGTAATCCGAGCTTTGATGTGTCCGGGTGATTCGAAATCTTCTGTTATGCCGACAACTTGTATCGTGACATGAATCGAGTGCAATGAAGCACAAGCACGTGACTGTGCGAGAGGGGCACGTAATTTAACTTCACTAGCGACAGAACACTAGTCTTGGCCAACCAAAGTCGTACTGGCGAGTCCTTGTTGGTACAGCGCGCAGAGCTAAGGGTGGTTGCAAAGTAGATTTCAAATGAGGGACCAGTACGATACATGCGGGTTTATATACGTATGTACAGTACTGCGGGTCAAACATTCGAACACTTGTATAGTCGTTCACCCGAGTCCGGACAAGGCAAGACAAAGTCGCCTTGCGATGCGGGCGCAAGGGTAAATGAGGGATTAAACTGAGACTAACTGCATATATGTGAAATCGGTGGAGCGTTCACCCGGGGTGAGCGCGTCACGTGACTGCATGGATCAGGGCCACCAGCGGATCACGGAAGGAAGGGGAAGCCGGACATAATGTCCGGATATAGTACAACGCGGGGTTGACAGGGGTCAACCATAAAAGGAAACAGAAAGGAGAAACGTACAGAACGCGAGGTATAGACCCGCAGGGCAGTAAGAGAACGTCCCCTGAGGCGGGACAGCGTGTGAACAGAGTACATAAGTGTCTGCAAAAGGAGAAATGTGAGCGCAGTGTAACAATGGCCCAGCCATATGGTCTCTTGCCCACCGGGACCAGTGGGACAACACGCAGCCTAAGGTTGCACTTCACACTGTCAATCTTTTCACCCTCATAGGCATAGAGATTGTTGTTGATCCTCATGAAGAGGATCTTATTCTTACCATCTGAGCCTTTGCCCAGACTAAGCATGCTATGGGGCCATTCCGTCCCATTGAACTCAGGGAACATTGTTCCCTGTGCAAGAACAGAGGGTGCTCCCTCATCCAGAGTCATCTGGACATCACTAGGGACGTCTGGAAAGCCAACAGCATGGTCGGTCATCATCACATCCTCCATAGGAGGATGGTGAGGCCATCTGTGCTGTGATGAGGGTTGCTCCCTCGAAACATGAGAACCAGCAGGCTTCGCCTGCACCCTCCCCCCAGAAACAAACGTTGCAGCGGGGAGGGCCATCTGGGACATCGAGGGACCAGCTCCAGGCTGGTCGAGAATGCAGTGGTCAGGGCCACCAAGGGACACAACTCATGTGCGTTCGAAATCCCATGCCTCCTGCTCGACCGATGTGGGAGCTGGAAATGGATGACAAAGCTTGTCGATTTTGTCTTGTAAGTGATGAATCTCGTCATCACGGTCATTGAGGTCGTCCTCAAGGTACGCAATGCGACAATGCATGTCGTCATATGGGGAATGGTGGACAATGCATGCAGCTTCATCTGCAAGGTTGAATATTGCAGGAGTGAGACCTGCTTCGGAGAGGGCCATGCCCTGGGAGACATGCAACCGGAATCGTGATGCTGGATGAATGGCAGTTGTGGGTGGCACACCCAGAAAGGTCCTCAAGGGCATTTGTCATGATGATCATCGCACTCTCGAGATGAGGTGCATGACGATGTGATGGATGGGGAGCAAGCACACTTCTGGCCACTGCTGACCATATGCATGCTGCGCTGAGCAGCAGGGGATGGCGAGCGAGGAGCCTCGCTATCAGGTCGTGTGCCTCAACGTGCAGAGAGCTCACCACGATCGTGCATGGCTGACTCCCTGTGAGAATGGCGCAGGGACAGCTGGGGGGAGTGCGAGCTCTGGGTACTGCGACGATTATCGCAGGAAGACATTCTGGACAGTTGGTTGTGTTGGAAAGAGGCAGTGCTACGAAGTGGTACAAGTGAGGAAGAAGCAAGAGTAAAAAAGGAGGGCACGAGGCGTAATTAAAAAACTTAAGTAATACTCGACATAGAAAAAACATGTGAACAAGGAGTGATTGGTGGGTGGCTACGTTATACTATCTACCTTTGACAGAATGCGGTGTTCGGTTATTTTTAGGCTTTTGATCTTTATCTTTGTTATTTTTATTTTTATTTGACTTTGTTTTTTCTCTGAGTCCATTTGGTTCCATTAGTAGTACATGACTACTCATAGTCACTATGTGGCTACTATGCATTCTCGCATATCCTGTGCCTTGCAAGGCAACTGGCATATATTCCGCATGCCTTGAAGTTCGAGGTACCTGTCTAGGGCCTTGAGCTTCTTGCAGTGGGACATCGGTTCCCATGTGGAGTCTCCCAGATTCCACTTAACAAGGAATTCTACCTTGTTTCCAGACCACCAGTGGGCGAGTACTTCATCCACTATCCATTCATCATCGTCAGTTGTACTGACATCATAGAAGGTGTGTGCATCACGTCATGGAAATAGTAAGTCATCGTTTGGCTCATACTTGCACAGAAGCCCAATGTGAAACGTTGGGTGTATGCGTCTTGCTCTTAGCTGCTCTGGCAGCTCGAGCGTATATGTATCACTCACGCTTTCACAGCATGGAACCTTCATCGGCCTGATGAATCTTGGCACGAGCTTATGAGCTCGTCCTTTGGGCATGGTCAGGTTCTTCATGGAGAGATACACCAGGTCTCCAACTCAAAGGTGAGTTCCTTTTGCTCATTTCTTGTTGGCATGGTACATCTGCACCACCCTACTCTCGATTATGGCATCATGCACCATTTCTAAATTTTCCAGTGCTTGTTGGATGAATGTCCTTACTCCTGGGGATGACATAGTCATCCCTTTCTCGATGCATTGCATCATTATGGGCATATGTCCATAGTTCAGTTCGAATGGGGCAAACCCCATAGAACTGTTGATGCTCGAGTTTATTGCAAACTCGACCATTGGCAGCTTCGACACCCAATCCCTCTGGTCCGGATGGACCATCGACTGTAGCATCTGCGCTACATTGCATATGGCTTGTTCGGATGCGCTGTCCATCTGCAGGTGGAATGCAGTTGACATTAGGAGCTTCGCTCCTAACATTCTGTGTGTCTCACGCCAGAACATTGACATAAACTTTGTGTCTCTGTCTGAGACAATTGTCTCTGGTAGCCCGTGTAAGTGGGCTATTTCTTTTATGAATATCCATGCGAGTTCCGAAGCTCGCACCATCATCTTCACCGGTATCAGGTGTATCATGGATGTCAGATGGCATAGGACTACCCACAGGTAGTCGTACCCTTCGCTTGGTGGGAATGGTCCCACAAAGTCCATTGCTATCGACCCCCACAGTCATCTCGGCACAGGTAGGCTGTGCAGTAGTCCTGGAGGCTGCTGATTGTCGGCCTTCATTCCCTGACAGATGGGGCAGGTTCTGCAAAACCTGTCCACTTCTTGACCGAGCTTTGGCCACCAGTACCACCTGCGGATATAGTCCGCTGTTCTCTGGGATCCAAAATGTCCCAGTGTCCTGTGCGCCTGGTCTATGACCCATGCAATAATGTCGTCATTTTTGTACTTTGCATGAGGAAGGCACAACACTTCCTCTCCACCACGATTTTTCATGTAAAGCAGACTGTCTCTTTCCTCAAATTGAGGGTGATGTGACGGTTGTGCTAGTATCTTCACGAGCATAGGCTTGTTCTTGTATCCCTTACAGATGGTGTCCAGGAATTCTTGCACGTCTCCGTAGGTTATTGATGAGGTTCATGAGGCCTCAGCGGATTCGAATATCGATGGATCCTCTTCTGCAATTGCGAGAGGAGCATCCTCGTCATTCCTTTCTGCAGCCAAGGCCATCTCCTGAGCCTCCAGGATGTGGTTTTCCCATTTTTCCTTTAGCCGGTTACTCTTACGAAGAGTCCCTTCCTGTTCTTCCATCGCTGATAGTCTCAGCTCTTGCCATCTGTCCTGAGGGAGATCATCTCCCTCTGGGTCCAGGTGTATGTCGGCATTTGCCCACTCAACGTTCTCATTGGAGATGTTGTCTCCTCCTTCCTCCTCGTAGTAATGGGATAGGCAATCCACCACTCGGTTTTCTGAGCCCTTGGCATATACTATGTTCGCATCAAAGTGTGACATATAATCTATCCACCAGACCTGTCAGCTCAACAGTTTTTGTTGGGTTTTGAGGTATCCCAGGGCCTCATGATCTGTCACTATCATGAACTTAAACCCGAGGAGTTTATCCTCCCATTTTAGTAAAGCTTCAATTATCGCGAGGGTCTCTCGCTCAAAGGTCCTATAGTTTTGTTGGGCATCGCTCAGTTTTTTCAACATGAAACCTGCTGGTCGGCAGGTCTTCCATTCAGGTCCTTGCCTGTACAGTGCACCCACTCTGTAGAGTGATGCATCGCAGACGAGCCATATTGGCTCTTCCTTCCTTGGATCTATCAGCCGCAGTACTGGGTATTTGCAAGCCAGTTCCTTAATCATCTGGAAGCATTGGTCGTGAACTTCCCTCCACAGGAACAGATGTCCATTCCTTTGTATTCCAGTTAGTGGCATCGTGTACACCAAAATATCTGGCATAAACTGTGCCAGGTATTCTATGAGGCCAACGAACTGTTGAACCTCGTTGAGCGACTTAGGTACTCTCCAGTTCCTAATTCAAGACATCTTGTGTCTATCTGCATGCACGCTGTGAGGAAATATAATACTGTGGATTGAGGATGGGGTAGAGGAATCTGAGAGGGAGAGAGTAAGACCAAAGGGGCTCCTATAGCCTGGGCAAGACAAGGAGGGGATAGGGAACTGTCTAGGGCAGTCTGGGGCAGTCTTAAGCTGATTCTCATCTTTGGGGGTAACTCGTCTATTGGTAAGAACTTACAGTACAAACAAACTGTAAGTAGGTGCTGACTAAGCACACAAAAAGCGAACTATGGTACTCAAGTATAGTACCCACAACAGTAAGTAAAGAAACCATAAAACAAATAAAATAGAAATTAATACCCAATCCCATAGTAAGGAGATCTCTCTCCTTACAACGCCCTTGGCATTGATTATGTGCCCAAGACAGTCGAGTTTCTCAGCATATAAGTTGCACTTCTCTCTTTCGAGGAAGAAGTCAGCCTGACATAGTGTTTCAAACACTATCTGGAGGTGCTGCTTGTGCTCCTCCAGTGTATCGCTGTAGACGAATATATCATTGAGATAGATGTATACAAAACGTCCTATGTGATCTCTAAAGATCACAGTCATAAGGCATTGAAATGTTGCAGGGGTGTTACAATCCCCCTGCTGCATGACTTGGCTTATAAAAGTGCCGTAAATCATTGAGAAGGCTGTCTTCCAGACGTCTTCAGGCTCGATGCATACCTGTTCATATGCATTCAACAAGTTGATCTTTGAGCAATACTTTGCTCTCGCAATGTCCATCCTGATCTGGTCCTGATCAGGGAAGGGAGTTACATCCCTTATTGTATTTTCATTTCTTTTACGACAGTCAATGACTGTTCATAGTTTGCCATTCTTCCTTGGTATACACAGCATGGGTGCAGCTTGTGGGATGCTTTTTAGCACCCACCATTCTGCATCTGTGTACTGACAGATTTTATCCGACAACTGTTGCTTTAGTGCATCAGCACAATGAGGCAAGTGGTACGAGTACCGCTTATCCTCATCAATCAGGGGAATCCTGTGGTTTACCTCCCATAAAGGAGGTAATTTCGGTTTGACACCTTTGAACCTTCGTCTAAACTTTTCGAACCATCGCTCCCTTAGGCAAGGTATATCTTTGTCCCCCAACATTCTTTTTTGTATTGGTTTTATTACTGCAAGTGTAGGCTCGCTTTTCGACTCTAACCACCCTCCCCCCAGCAAGCCCTCACAAGGCTGTGACAGCCTCACAGGGCATGCTAGTCATTTGTTCGAGGAGGAGGTGGCTTTAGGGGGGCATGAGCGCCCCTCTCTGGCAACCTCAGGCTCTGTGAGCATGAGGACCTTTTCACCTGTGATCGTCATCAACTTTTCAGCAAAGTCGAGCACTACTTTGTGCTGCCTAAGGAATGGGATTCCTAGAATACAGTCGTAGCAATCGATATTAGCCACATTGAAATAACAGTCAGTCTGTTGGTGGCCCATCTTTATCATGGAGAGTCCTCCAGGTGTAATTTTCAATCAGCTACCTATGCAGCCCAATTGCAGCGTAAGCTGCTGATCGAGCGGAAACACTTTCATCTTCATGACCTTGGCAAAAGCTGGGCTCACAAAGTTTCCAGTGCTTCCAGTGTCAATCATTGTGTAGGCTTTACAGCCGTTTATGATGGTATCTACCGTTACGCACATGTGCAATTCTGGTGTAATTCGCGGGCAGGTTCCCGCTTCCTGCTTAGTATGCATTGCATACCGAAAAGCGTGTGTCAGCAGCTTTGCTATTGGTTGCAAATCCATTGCAGCCATACATGGGTTATCACAGATGCGGTGTTCCTCGATGATTATATCTCCATGTGGTGTTTCCACCACCATATTGTCAGGGTATATCCTGACTTCATTGTTATTTGGGTTGGGCTGACTTATGCGATGCTCAGTTGCGCAGAGCTGATCATATAGCTCCCCAGGAATATCATTCCTGGTCGGCACAGTTGTGCACAAGCATTGGATATCACACAACGCTTGTATCCATTGTGCTTCAAGGGACCTGATGCTATTAGCCATCGTACGTATTGCACACCGAATGCAATCGATGTTCATACCGTGCCCCTCCATTTGGGTGCAGTTGCAATCTTCCCAGCCCCTATTGTACTCATGGAACACGAGTTGCACAGGGAACTGCAGTGCAATGGTGAGCAAGGTATTCTCCTCAGCTATGGCCTCATCAATGTGTTCCCTGCGTTGTTGGCATTTGGGGCAATTCTCAGAGTGAGTAGCTCCATAAACCGGTGACCAAGTCCAGGTCCCACCTGTCACTGCAAGCATTTCACAAATTTTTGTGACAAAACATGTTGAAAAAAGTTGAAAGAAGAGATACCATGTTATTTGGGATGTTTTTACACAAAACATCCAAGAGCAATGTTTTATTTTCTCTGCATGTCCTACCTGTAAACATTAATTAATGGTAATGACCATTAGCTTCTAGTCTAATATGGATTACCATCAATTCATATTTGCTGGTGGAGAAGGCAAAGAAAATGAAATATTATTTTTGGATTTTGTCTGTAAAAACATCCATCAAAACATCATATCTTTTCCTTCAATTTTTTCAACATGTTTGGTTATGAAAAATTGTGAAATGCTTGCAGTGTGTGATTTCAGGTCATTCTGCTTGATGAGGGTCTAGATCCATCTCATCTTCATTTACTCTGAGCAATGCACTTCTTACTATATCATCCTCTTCTCGGGAGGAGGTCAGGTGCTCTACCATCCTGTCTCTATTTATCCACACCATTCCCCATGGTGTTTCAATGACCACTGCATCCAGATATATTCGGACATTAGGGGTCATTACGCTCTGCAACTGTAGATCAATCATAGTGTTCCCCAAGGGCTCATCCAATGTTAATTGGGGTTGAGCCGCATGATGCACGTCTTTGCGTGCTATCGATATCTCTCGAAGGGCATCCCTTCGATGTCCTTCCATACACCGGAGGCGATATGCTAGTAGGTGAAGGGCCATCCTAGTGTGCCATGCACTGATATTTGGTGTCTCCATCGGAGCACGCCTTCCATTCTCCCTACCCCTTTTGTATTCCTGTCATGCATGATTCTTGTTATTTGTGAGAACCCTGACCAGAGATGGATTACCGTTTAGTAGCCCTTCAGCTACGTGATCCACTCAGTGGCTACACTCGTCACATGTGAACTCGTGTACAGCTCCATATAGGTCCAACCAATCCCATCACTCGGTATCTTGTAGGGTGGTCATAGGCAATAAACATTCAATGGTAAGGTGTGGTGCAATGTGTGCTTACATAATCAACTTTGGTTGTGGGACACAAAAATCTCATTTGTCCTGCACAAATAAATAAATTCCCAGCACTAGTTGTTTATTCCCAACATCAAATAATTTTTGTACAAATGTAACATCATATCATTGTAGTGTACTGCCAATGATATAAGTTTTCATTGCAATGATTCCAAAAAAGGAGCTTCTATACAGAATACTTCGCATTTTTAATATAAATCTCTGATAAAATCATACATAACTGTCATAATCTGGCAAAAATAAACCATTGTAATCGCTTACAATGTGGCACCATCGTAATGGGTAAAGTAAATTTTGCGACAGGATAAAATGCATTTGGAGAGGTGGAAGAATCGAATGCAAGTGACGGACTTCTTGGTTCCGAGTCTCAAATTTCAAATTTGGAGTACTGTGATCTCATGGCATGGAATTAGTATCAGCACACTTGTAGCGTCTATCTCTCATGACTAGCATTTGAACCTGTCTCAGAGTGCACTGTCACAACGCCCTGAGTTTTGCTGCTCATGGTGTTGCTACCCCTGATAGATTTGGGACATGGAGCAAACTCAAGTAAAGATCTGGCAATCATGCAATCTTGTACAATGATTCATCCAGAAAATCACACTCTGGTGGGGAAGATGTGTGTGTGATCAACATGGTTATGAATGCAGAATTTTGACAGGAACATAGCTAAGTAATGTCTGTACAGTAGACTTTCTCATAATGCATACATGTTGCACCAGTCTTTCTTACATGCAAGATGAGATTCATGCAGCACTAAAAGTGTGACACAGTGTGACATGCATGACCTCTACAGTCTACCTACGGCCTCCAATAACAGTCCAATGTAGTCTGCTTCACATTCTGTATTTCCTCCCAGTGCATCTCACCACGGAACTTACGAACATGTCATATCAAGTCCAAAGAAGTGTTTGCATGACTCCGACTGATGCAAGCTGCTTCAAATTTCTCACGCAGCAGAATAATCTCTGCAGGCAACATCGTGGCTGCAGTGGGTTGGATGTCTTCTTCATCATCTGAATCAACTTCAATAATTTCACCACATTCAACAGCCATCTGGTACTGGACTGCTGTAGCAATGGCTGCATCATTTTCAAATTGATACATGGGCTCGCCAATTTCATTTTCTTCCCGCAGTGTAAGAATCTTGTCAATGGTCAGCGGTATGCCAAAAATGCGCTTGCACTCTTGTAATGTTTTCATGGAGTCCTTCAGTTCTTCCTCAGCAGCCGTAAGTTGCAGTGATTGATGAGACACTGGAATTTTGATCATAAGTCCAGTTCAGTGAGTTGCAGCTGTTGCAAGCTTGTTGACCACTGCCATTGCCTGCACTGCATCACCTTCTGCATTCATGACAGCCATGAGCGCAGTCTGCCAGTGCTCATCATCATATGATTTGCCAAGGAGTTGTTGGAGTTGAGTTTCAGTGATTGGAAGAGATATGCTGTCATTGGCAGCAAAATCTTGAAGGATTCCCCAGGCATAGGGATTGGCATGAGTTGGGTGCGATGACGGTGCCTCGGCTGCTTGGATTTTGGTGTGTTCCCAACAATGCTGGATAGTTTGGGGTTCAACTGCGTCCCAAGCCTCTTTTGCGATAAGCATAGCTTCACGAAGATTAATTTTGTAGATCTCGCGTTGGCCTGCTTTGTCCAAGTCTATTGCACATCTGCAAAAGGCTTGACGGTATAATGCTTTGAAGCACTGGATAATGCCAGCATCAAGTGGCTGGATGAACGATGTCATCTTTGGCTCAAAGAATTCGAGCTGAATGTGATGTGGATTGTAGGAAATTAAGTGACCAGGAAAATTGTCAACGAGAAGACAGATGAAGCACCTCTGAGCACCGATCTTCAGATCAAGTATTTTGACCCATCTGAATGCCATGACTTAGTTTAAAATTACCTAGTAAAATTATTAGTGCTCACTCTTCAAACAGTTCTGCCATCATCCATGCTTTCTTGTTGTTACGGTAATAATAGCCAAATGACTGCGGTGACTTGTTATTGAAACACTTTGGTTTCTTCAACCAGCCAATGTAAAAGAGTGGCAACTTCTCACTTCCATCTGCATTCACAGCCAGTCCAAGTGTGATTCAGAATTTCTCTTTCTTCTTGCCACTCATTTGTCTCGTTGTGAGTCCTCAATCTGGTGGGGCACTGCCACCACATCATGTCAGCATAGACTAATATAGTGAATGGTGTTACTCACAATGCGAAGAGGCTTGTTTTGTCAAAGTTGAATCGGTCCTTTGGTGGAAATGTTGACAGGATCTTCTGTAGTCGTGTATGTTCTGTGGCAACAGCCTCAATGTCCACTGATGCTGCCTCGCCATGCCTCCGATACTCCTTGATATGGTAGGCTTTGCAAAATGGGGAAATCCATCCATCACCAGTAAGTCTCCTCTCTTCTGGAATGTTAAACTCGTCCTCAAATCTCTTTCTCTTCTCCCATAGCATTGGTCCATTGATGGTCTCCCCTTTTTCTTCCATAGACCTGACCCATATGATTAGTGCCTTCTCGACTTCAGGGCTGGTAACAACTCGAGGACATTTTCCAGAAAGTGCATTTGGGTGTGACTGGGCACGCTTCTCTAATTCTGGTCATTCCTTCAATTTCCATGACAGTGTTGACTGCATGAATTCCAGTGCACCTGTTTGCAGTGTCTTAAAGTGCTCGACAACACGATCTTGGGACACATTTGGATGAGAGTCAATAAATTCAAAAATTGTAAGCCAGTCATGTAATGTGAGATTTTCACGCTGTTTGGATTTGATAGGTTTTGCTGAAGTGGCAGCATTCTGTCGAATGGTACTGTCTGAGCCTGCTTGTTGCTGCTTCTGGTTGTATGGTGCAGGTTTGGGCCATGGTTTGTGAGTCAGTAGCTCAGCAGGCATGATGCTGCAGGACAAATCAGTTCAAGGATGATTTCCGTTCTTATATTTAACTGGAAAATTTTACAGACAGGGACAGTATTTAGTGCATCCACATTGACAGGAACATTGTATTGCATCTCCATTTTTCAGCTGCCAGTTCAGTGGCTCAGCCCCATTCAGTAGACTTCCCCTCTGCGAACAGAGCATCTCATACTGCATAATGTCAATCCAGATCCCATGCATTAGTATTTATGCAAAAATGTGACATTACCCCTGCATTCCACAGTGGAATCACCCAAAAGGTCATGCAAAATGAGATTTATGCATCAGTAGCAAATGCATTATGAGAAAGTCTACTGTACAACAATTCCACTTGCATACCTAAACACCTACCGCTTTATTTTGCCAATCTGTTCCAAATTTATGCAAAACCTCCCGTCTCGCATCTCTCGCCCGGCAGAGCCTTCAATCAGGGAGTGTCAAAACGGTCGACGAAGGTTTACCCTATAGTAGACTGTACACACCACTCACACTCCTGGGGAGATCCATTGCATTCGTCACACCAATAACGATGAGTTTGGAATTGTATATCACCTCTCCGGTCCAATCCGTCCATCGATATGACACCAAGCCGCGAGGTGACAATGTATCAGAGCAAAGCAATCGACAGTACGCATGACCACCCGGTTCAGCTCTAACCCCACTGTGGTGTTTATTATTGACCTGGACTGGCGCAAAGTCTCAAATGTCTGTCCTTAGCGGGGTTGGCTTCTTGCAGCACCCAGCATCGTAAATGTGAGAGGAAGCAAGCAATAAAGAGCATAAGATGGACGGACGTTGTCCTCCGTCATGCGTTTGAGTTCCTTCATGACCGCGTGCGTGCACCATGGTACATGGTGTACAATATCACAGGCTCTGTACATTCCAGATACGCCAGATATGTCTGGGCATCAGTCATTCACCACCCTTCGTTCGATGAAATAGTAACTTACAAAAACACGCCCTAATCTTCCGCTAACAATTGGATCCTCCACGGTCCTCAGTACCCGACGGAACTCTTCCTCGATTCAAGGCAATATAACCTGTCTCACCGCTACATGTAATAGGTGCATCGCGCGGAACCATAAGTCTGGGGGGTAGGTTCCCAATTCCCGCTCATATTCCTGCGTAAAATCATGGGTCAACACGAGCAGTGAATGTCTTCCTTGGGTGCGGCCGTGCGCGTAAGGCGGCTTTGGAGTTGGGGCCAGGTGAGCAGTCCGAGTCTTTTCTCATGGTGTACGCGGCGATTTCGGGAGAGAAACAACGGTGGTGCAACTCGGTTTTTTTTGGGGATGTTTCTAGAGACGTATTTTCGTCTTCGTGTGCCGTGCCTGCGAGACGATATAAGTAGAGGAATTCGATGTTGCCTTCTTTCGATTGTGTCGCTTAACGCTCGAACTTAACTAGATACAAACCTGAGACGATCTGGCTGTCCCACGAGTGATGACAGACACAGGTTTAGTCGAGCGGCCTATCACCATATGGAACTCGCCCAGGGGACCTCCACGGCATTCAAAGTAACCATCAGACCTCCACTCGAGTTGCTGTACAAGTGCAACATCTATCAGCTGATTTATTTAGGCTCTCGAACCAGTAGCCACTTGGCGGGCGGTTGCATCAATGCCTTCTTGTACTCACCTCTCAAAGCTTATAGCATGGTTCCTTCGTGTCTTCAAAGCCATACGTTCGATGGGCGGCGAATCCCTACGCCTATTCCGGCTCATAATTTCCCTTTGCACTGCGGGTTCCCACCGGAAACCCAGCGAACGCAATAACATCCACACCATATGTACTAGTTCTATGTCATCTCCACTCGAACAGATGGAGATGGGCGAGGCAGCCCCTTCTGATATGCACCCACCCGCGACCACTAATGCTGGTAGAGGGATGGATCTCACTGTCCCAACTGAGGATTCCATGACTGAAGACCTCCCGGTTCATTTCTCCCGACATCCAGTGGTAGTGCAACCTGTCCGGGACAGACCTCACGCCGTGTCCCAGCGACGCTTGGTGCCTACTTCTCCTGAGCAAGTCATGAAACACAGGTTTTCAAAGAGACCCCTAGTGTTCGTGCAACTACCCTTTTGATTCCGTAACAGTTCATGTATTAAAAGCAGGGATGATATGCGCGAATACGAGGAAATCCTAACAGAAGGGGATATGAGCTACAACGCGTCTGTTGTCCATTCCTATCGACAGATCGATATTATTAACAAGAGCTCATCAATCAGGCCGCCATTACCTATTGGGTGGGTGAAATACACGCAGCCCGAGGGCGCTCCCTACTATATGCACGGAGAAAAGGTCGGGCAGCCCTTCCGCTCCTAACGAATCTCATTCATCACCTTCATTAGCGCATCATCACAGACCTTACGGGACCACAAACACTAGTCAACCTTGTGGGTACTTCTGACAATTTACTGGACAAAGCACGACAATTGGGACTGCCCTCGCATTTGGATGTGGAACTCGTGATCACGACCGTACCCGGCCCGGAGAAGAGAGGGGACTTGGGATATTATTTCGTCGATCATCAACGACGGCTGCTCTTTTGGGTGAATAATTACAATCTATCGAATATATTTTCCGGCGTCAAGGGCGTAACGGCGAGAGATCACATGAGTAGGTAAAATAGGGTAACAATTGTGCGCACATCTGATCCTTTTCCTATTTATGTACAGAGCAAGCGGTCGTAACACAGTACTGGTAGGTGCTGTCGCTGCCTTGGTATGTGTGTCGTCACCGAAGACAACAGAAATGTACTTACTGGTAAAAAGTTTTGACGTTTCAACGACAATTGTCACTCTAAAGGATGCACATCGAGTTATACCCTAACCGGCGCGGTCTGAAAGCAAACGATCACGAAGAACTGAGGAATATTCTGACCTATGCAATTGCCGGTTCGTAGTCCGTATTCGAAATTGCATTCCACTGACCTTGTGATCTGCAGATGCTGCGACTTCGAGCACGTCTCTGGCCCCGTTTGATTTAGATTCTATGACCAAGATGTTGGATTTGGTGGACAAGCTCGAAGGTATATTAAGTTCCACATCTCTAATACTTTCCCTCGTGGAACACTGTTCAACTTGTAGGATGTATCGGCAAGGAAAATCCATATGCTGTTTGGGTAACAGGTACTCGCTATTTGACTTTCTCTACCAACTCCCTAATCCCCGTCGAGCGCGGTTTGCGAAAGCATTCAGTAAGCCCTATCACAAACTAACTTCCGCCCGCCAACTTATGCAAATTTGTCAGGTCATAGCAGATTCATCAACTTCAGCGGCCAACCTTGCGTGCGGCTCAATGCTGATCAATATATATACGCCTCGCACCATCGTTCCTTGCGCAGCGGTTCATCGGTTCTCATCCGAATATTTGATGTCTTCCTATTCCAGTCCGCTTCAACGCACTTAGAAGACCTTCGGCAGATGTGGGTCGATCAGATCGTCCATTACCCACGCTGGCAAAAGTACATCACCAAGCTCACTTCGGAATGGGCCCGCTTCACAATCTTCGTGCGTTGCTTTTGTTTTCGCACGTGCTCACTCACTTATCCACGCGTGTTTGCTGTATAGTCCACTGTGTTACTCACAGCCGACGTGAGTTTGCTGGCTGTCCCAGCTCTTGGAGGCGGCGGAGGCAGCTCTGATGGCGGCACCCTTTCTAACAGCACTGAAAACAGTACCTCTAGTGGTGGTGACCCCTCGCCACCCGTGGCCTTGCAGATGACCGCAGCGGTCGCCTCCATTTACCTTTCCATCTTTTTCTCTGTGGCATCCATACTCACATCAATTCAACTCACGGAGCGTATCGGTGGGAAGGAATATTCATCAGCAACCGCAACTGTGCGTATGATCCGCGTCATGTCTGATGATGAAAAAATTAACTTCCTGCGTATTGGCCTTGCGTAAGCAGTCGGCGCTTTTGCAACGTGCAGATAAGTCTCTATTTGGCACGGACTGGTTGGCCATCATGTACAGCCTCCCATATGCTTTCCTAGTGTGGGGGTATGTCCTCATTCCTCTCATCGCCAAATAGCATGCTTACTCTATTCCAGCATCTTCCTGTTCATTCTCGGAATGTCTCTTGTCGTCTTCTCCTCCACAAACCACGCTGTTCCCGCCTCCCTTGCTCCATTCTTCTTCCTTCTCTTCATATTCTCTATCTGGCCTAGTTTTAGTGGTCATGGAGTATATGAGGCGCTCGAGAGGTCGTGGCGGAGTTTGCTGGATTGCGAGATGTGGAAGAGTCCACGCCATAGTGAAAGGAAACGGCAGAGGCGCGGATCAGTGCGTGTGACCGGTGTTTAGAGTTTGAAAAAGGTACTTGAAGGAACGTTTACTGTAATTGTACATGATCGTTTCGTGGTGGAGGGTAGAACATTTCCACATATCTCTGCTTCCACTTACGGAAGGGTTTACCTGATATCGCTCTGGCTACCTAATGGAGACGTGTTGGGCCAAGTGAATCGAACTCATCAGCCGCACAATGTGAGAGTGGCCCCTAGCAGCGGCGTAGCTACCGGACTGTCCGTTCTAAACAGAAGGCGAGCGCTCATACTGTCTTGGTAAGGAATGCCCTACTATAACGCACGATCGGTGCTCTGTGTCACACTTCTCTTTACTGACAAGGACTCTACAGTACATTTCTGACGGCGGTGCCGGACATGAGTTTTACTTTCCAGAACCTGTCCTGTCCTATTACAGGATTTTTGGGACCCCCGCCGTGTCTACTGGGGTGTAACGCCGATAAGAAGTGAAGTACTTTTAACGGCGGCACAACGAGAAGGATTCTTTGCTCTACTCGAGTTTTCCAGACAAGAGTGTCTTATTTCGAGGTAGGAAAGAAGTCCCCGTACAGTACGCTACATGGCCTGGTTCAGCGTGAGGGTAGAGACTAGGCACGATATATGTCAGAGTATCCGTACGGGTTAAGTAGGATCAAAGAATAAATGAGAAGGACAATAGATCTATCATAAAGAAACCAACATCTAGTCATACGGTCGACAGCGTCGGACTGAATCCTTACATGGGGCAAAACGCAGTACTTGGCATTAGTGTCAATGCGTGTACCTAGCAGCGAGACATATAATGCAACATTCTGGTAGGTTTAGCACTTTTCTTATGTCTTCTTCTATTGCTGTGACTACGGCCTTTAAATATCGCCCAGCCCAGGGCAGATGATGCTACTGCCAGCAACACCGCGGACACAGCAAATCAGGTGACCCTACTTGGGTATGGCCTGGACGCATCAATAGTAAACAGAAGCAAGTGAGCATATGGAGCCATGTGCTGCGAATTTACCTATTTTCAACATGTAGATGTACAGACAGGAATGGAGCCTTTTGGGTGTATTTAGACTTAGTATGTTCTCCGACTTAATCAAAGGTTGTTGCACCAGAAGTTGAAGAGGGGTTATCCGCGACGGAGGATGAGATTGGTGTCGACAGGCTTGGGGGATTATGCCATGATAGCGTTCAACAAACTCCTGCACAGTCCGATGACGGGGCAAACCAGCAACGATCCTCTCGGACACAGCGATTCCTCGTCGAGGTCATCATGCTCGGTCACATGCTCGGAAGCGTACTCTCGACACAGAAACTCATACTATATAATTGCACCACTGCTGTCACTCACACCAGTGATGTCTGCGAGCGAATAGCAGCGGCCACTGTCCATGATAATGTACTAGTTGTAGGTTTTTTTGTACCGCTATATTCGTACTTTATCATAGAATCTCTAACCCCATGGATTCGCATTCACTCCACCCCCCAATGTTATGCATGAAGGATCCGGGCGGGTATGATCGGTAGCCACTAAGACTTTGCAGACCTGGACTAGATAGCGTACATATGAAGTCTAGGCATTCAGGTGTCGGGCACGATGGAGACCCGCTATGGAGAAGCATGGGAACGTAACTCGATCCAGAAAATGCCCGGAGCTGCCATGAGGGATCTGAAGATTTGCAAGTAAAGAGAGTCCTAAACCTCAGAACAGACCTTCTGAATTGTTGGAGGATGAAATGACGGATCGAATTCCTGTTGGGAGCCTGATTGGGTTGGATTTACAGTAATTTTGGCAGGATCTCAAGGCAACCAACGACAGAGGATGTCATCTAATATCGGTCTAAAACGCTATGACGTTCACACTCGCTGACAATTGAGCTGCTTTGCATCGACAAGAGAACAGGACGCAAGCAAGATACATATAAAATGATCGACTATGGCCTGACAGTAGCTGCTAATGCCTAGCTAAGTACAATCAGTACAACAACCAAACCGTGGTCGTGGAGGGACTCGGGCTAGCCGGTATAAATTTAACATGTAGTCGAAAAAGGTTTTGTCGGCAATGTAGCAGCGACGTAGTAAAAATGGTGGTAGTGATAGTGAATGGGATGTGATCATCGAAAAAGAAAAGAGGATGGAGGTGATTGTGGGGACGATGGCAACATCTATCAGAAAAAGACTGGACATAGAGGTCTAGTTACTAAACGAAATGTCCCTTAAGCATGCTCGGCAATGCAGGATATGAAATAGGAAAAGGAAGAAAATAGGAAAGAATAAGCGGGAGATCAGAAAGAGACAAACATGGGTGCTGACAGCAGCGAGGAAATCCGGGTTCTCGTCTAGTAGGTGAGGTCCACGGGAGACAAGTGATCGAGGGTGATCGAGTGTGGAGAATACAAGACAGGCCGCGGGACAGCAGTTTGTTGACTGACGCAGACGCAGAAAAGAGTGATGAGGACCCTGGAGAAGATAGAGCTCTTGAAAGGACAAAGCAACGGGGTTATTGGTATCAGTATCGTGCAAGGTTGGGGGGCCTACAAAATGAGAGGAGCGGTTTGGGTGGTTCAGAGTTATCTAGGAGAGGTCGCCCTGACAGCGACCGGGAACATGAGAAACCCAGGAAAGAAAGAAAAAAAAACAGTGATGGGGGGGGGGGCGAAGGCGAAGCGGCCAACCACCTGGATCCGAGGTTCACAACTGTTAACCACTCGGACGATGCCATCATGCGAACATCAAGGCGTCCTAGGATCGGGCGATAGAACCACTGTATCGTCTGCAGCGACCTCTTCTATCTTGACCGCGCATCCTGCTCGTCAGAAAGGTCCGAGAGAGGTGGCGGCGGCGATGTAGCAGTCACTGAGATCGATGGTCTCCGACGCCTCACCTCAATCGGGGCATACTCTTCATCACTCTCTTCCACATCATCATCCGAATATGATCGATTGACCTGGGATCGGAGTAAAGCAGCCTGTTCCTCCCGCTTTTGATGCTTATCCCTGAAAAAGCTCGAATCCGAGTCCGAATCCAAATCCTCATCGTACTCGTCCCCTCCGCTCGCCTGATCGACACCGGATTCATATGCGAGTCGATGTAACGGACTCGGGCTCGCCGTCGCAGATCGTAACTGAGATTGCCGACTCAGCGATGAGGACGACGGACCAGGCCCAGGTGTAGCAGTAGCCCTAACTCCAGCATCGTAGTGCGACAAACTCTCATGTGAGACGTGGCGCACGCCCATCCCGGGTCCGATATGCAGCCGTTCAGGCTGAGGATGCCGCAACGACCCTTCTGCAACATGACTGAACCCAAGTGACAGGTTCGGTGTCAATGTACTCGGGTCGTTACACACCCCTCCAGCGCCAAGAAATAGAGCATCCTCGTCTAACCCGTCATGTTCTCCTGACGTCAGACTCGTCACTTCCTCGACGTAATTCATGGGCTCGCCCCAGCTCGACGCTCGTCGCGCAGCAGTCAATCCTCCTTCACACGGACTACGCGTGCCGCTCGGCATACACTCGTGTCCGTGGTGTCGTAGTACCTCTTCGCTCCTTCGCAGCATGATATTCACATCACTAGACGGGCTCTGCTGTGGCGCCTTGTCCTGGGACGATCCAACTGAAGATGTGTCGAGCGGTGAGGATGCCTGGGAAGTCGTACGATGTGGTGGCGATCGCCAATACTTCATTGAGGACAAAGAGAACCGGTGTCGTGTACGCCCCTCTACAGGCGAAGGCATAACAACATTCGTTCCTTCGCTGTTCCGACTCGAAGAGGGCCGGGTACATGGTGCGTCATGCACCTCCCTCGGAGGCACGAATGCATCTGAACCACATCGCGAGGTCAGCCGCGAGGAGCTTGGGTCTGAAGGACGCGGTGGAGGTCTGATTTTTAACGAGGACTTTATCTTCTTCTCCATCGGTCCTTGGTGCCCGTGTGCAATGTTCGGTGTGGAATCATTTCGGAGAGCGGTGGAATGAATGGCAACACGGCGTTTACTTTTCACGCGACCCTCCTGTGTAACGGTACGCATACTTGCAGGTTTTGGCTGCATAAAAGTAATGGCAGGGGATGAGTTTACACCAAATTGGTTCTCGTCATCGACGTCACGACGACGAGGTCGAGAAGGCGGAAGGCGTTTGGGACGAACATTACGGAGAATCGAGGTTATCCTATGCGTGATATGTTTGTGCCACCCCCAACTGAATCGCACGGTCGTCATGGCCTTCTCTGTCTCCTTATCAGTGACCATGACGATATCAGTCTTGCTATGTGAGGTTTGGCGAAGCCACTCCTCGGGCTCTGGAATATCCGAAAGGAACCAGGGATAGCGCTGGCAGGAAGGCAAGCAGCGGCCAGGTCAATGGAGCGATGGGGATAACAAGCGAAACGGACGTGCTCACCTTGGCTTCGCCCAGCGTAATGCGTTTACTAACGTCCTTCTGCAAGAACCGGTCGAGAAGATGCATCACCGCGTATCCCCGAGATTTCGGATCGGGACGTCGACCTCCCGTAGGGATAGCGTCGCAACCCATCGTTTCGTCAGGTTCCCAGTCATTGTTACAAATTATGTTGTATAGCACGTATTCGCTCGAATCAGCCGCTCGGAAGGGGATGTGGCCAAACAAAAGGCAATACAGTGTGACGCCTAATGCCCAGACGTCGATTGCTTTGGTGATAGGCTGACGACGTGAAGCAGCAGAGGCACGGATCGTAGTCGTCGAATTGACAGGAGTACCACTTCGGGATGACAGTAGTGTGTTGCCCGTCGCGGATGCAGACATGGATGGAAATGGTTCTGTGCTCGTATACTCGGCAATGACCTCGGGTGCCAGAAAAGGGGGTGTACCTGCACGTTTGGATAAGTCTGAATCGTCGAGTAGGATAGGGTCATTAGGATCATCCAGAGCAACCTGTCCACGGCCCGCCGCTGCGAGGCGTTGGGCGTAGGAGAAATGAGACACGCCGAAATCTGTAATCTTGACCATCTGACGGTCTGCTGTCCAGAGGAGGTTGGCTGGCTTGATGTCACGGTGTATGATACCTTGATAATGCACTGAACAAAACGGAACCAGCGAATGAGCAAGGTCAGAGGGTGAATAAATCGGAGGATCATAACTAATCGACGCACAGTACTCGAGACCGAGAATAACATCACGACAGATGCGTCTGCATTGGTCTACTGTCAGTACGGGTTGGTTTCGTTCGTTCCGCCATTTGATTTCTCCGCCGCTGAGGTACTCCATAACTGCATAGGTGGTGGTAGTGAGCAGGCGGTTCCACAGATCAACCTCGAACATCATATCCCTCCTTCGACGATTCCCAAACCAATCATGCTCAGAGGGGCGTTGTAGGGGAAGAGTCGTGCAAGAAGGAAAGGGGAGGTGTTCGGCGACTGACATGAAAAGAAGTCATGCTTACCCATGTATATCCGCTCGTTAAGCTTGTCGTCGATGACCTCCAGGAGACGGACAATATGGCCGTGGCGACATTTCTTCATGATGGCAATTTCCTTGCGAATCTTTTGCTCGAGACTACTGAGTTTGTCGGTGAGAGGTGTATGAGATGACGCAGGGAGATTTCTCCTGCGAAGAAGATTCAGTTTTTCTGCGCGAGGATTGACACGCTTGACAGCTTTGATTGCCTAGAGAACAAGAAGGGACGATACAATACAGCCGGGGTATGAGTACGACAAGGAGATGTGAAATGCAAGAGACCTACGACTTCGCGGCGGTCGTTGTTCAAGTCCCAACACACCCATACTTCACCGTGTTGACCTTTTCCGACCCGGTGACTTCGTAGATACTGGTTGACAATGGGACGTCTGTCGTCGCTGTAGCGGAATCGGAGCTCTTCTGTGACGCGCACGTTTCCCGGAGGATCGAAAGGGAGACCTGACGGATCGCTAGTGAGGCCACTGTCAGCTACGCTGGCGGCCATGTTTGAATTGGATACATGAAGTCGTCGACAAAAAAACGGGACCGTATACGAGTTGCAGGCAAAGTGTAATGCCAGGACAGTAGTAGTAAGTAGGTCACAGTATCTTAGCCGACAAAAAAGGCAACCAGCCACGACCCTGGACACTCCCGGACTGGATCTCAGATTCACAAACACCTCAGCGAGGACAAACACATTTATCCTCTTCCTTCACATCCTTCATTACCTGTAAAAGTATGACAGTTGAGCGTCTATCAAAAGAGGGCCCACAAGTGCGCCAAACACAGGGTGATACCGCTCGCTTCGCTTCGCGAAACGAAACGAAAAGAAGAGAAAGGGGGTCTCTTCGCAGGGGACTCATCCCTTTCTAGGGTTGTTTCACGTCCAGTAGGACGTCCTTGTGAGCAGGTGTGAAATGACACCCACGGAATCAACATGCCGTCCGCATCCCTGCCCAAAGTAAAAAGCAGTAGTTAATGTACATCCTCGAATGCGAGTCAAAGCGAGACAACTCTCTGCAGTGCGTGGACAGATAAGGCCAGCGAGTTGCTACTAATCCGCGGATTAGTTGAATCGCTTGGCCTACCCTCGCCCCTCGAATCTCCAACCAATCACCGCACCCGAGGACATTGTCCAATATACTCGCGAACACGAAGCCAGGAGGGTACCATTTGTCAAGAGTAGTAGATACCCACCTTCCAGGTTATCTTGCCGCATTTGTCACATTGGACTTGGAAGCACGCATTCACCAGAACGCCAACGTCCGAGGTAGTAGACATCTTGGTTGGATCTATTACAGTACCAACCATGGTCGGAAAGCGACGGGACCCAATCAGTGACGAAAAGAGTTAGCGCTGAGAGAATATGCAAGCACTTATGTATGTATGTGGCACGACACAACGACGAGGGTGAGGATCAGCTATCGCTATCGATAAAAAGGGCCTTATATCTCGGCAGCAGAAAAACACTCTCTTATCTGATAGCCGCTCTCACGTGATCCAGACTTGCAAATTGGTGATTAGGATTCTATGATTCGACGTTCAACCCCTGCTTGTAAGTACTGTATGGGAAAGACTGACCCGATGATCGTAGAATCCAAATGCAGCTCTGCGTTAATTCAGACCCTCCTGCAGGAATCAGTACTGCCACGTCACAGTATAAACCCTTATACACAGGTTTATTGCGCCCCCATTCCGGGCCTAGTGGGTGGCGCATCAATGCCAATACATCATCCATCATGCACTGCCGAAGATTCTTCTGTTCCCCTCGAAGGCGTGATTTCAAAAACCTTGCCTCGATTCTCTCAGCCTCAGTTCTAGAGCTCCGTCGCCCATCGTTATCTAGGACTTACCGCGACGTCGGCACGCGTCGTACGGCAAGAACGTCACAGCATGATAAGTGTAAACCTGTGCAGTCCCAGGTGGAACAGAGGGGACACCGTTCTAGGCCAAGTACCGGGAAACCTATACTCCACCGCAGCCCCTAAGGTTCATCCAGTTCCTACTCACTGGCTCGTAATTTGGTAACGAACCCAAAATTACACTCGATCATTATTTCGGAAGCTGGAATCTGCTCCAAGCTTGTCGAAAGGTTGAGATGCCCTTCATGAGCGCTGGCCGTGCAATTGGGTGCGGCCGCAAGACGACATACCGATCTCGATGGTCGCTGCAAATTCAGAGAGGACTGGATTCCCTGTGGATTCAGTCCCAACCAAGGCTACATTAATTGAAGCTAATTAGTCAGGAAGCCAAGTTTGTCCGATTTGACCACAGAGACGGCGATGTATTCTGCCTCGTCACCTGGCACTGGATTTAGCTGGGAAAGACAGAACCAGGATGAGGAAGTAAACCTTGAAATGAATCTACGTTGAATACTTTGTCTTCATGACATAGGTTAGCCGTTTTCAGCTCGTGTTCAATGAGAGCGCGTTAGGCTATACTGACCATTTATTTCCCTAGGGATTACCCAAGTACCAAATCGCAAAACCGTGGCCAAT
The DNA here is from genome assembly GCA_024663395.1 of Pisolithus tinctorius. Taxonomy (NCBI): domain Eukaryota; kingdom Fungi; phylum Basidiomycota; class Agaricomycetes; order Boletales; family Pisolithaceae; genus Pisolithus; species Pisolithus tinctorius. Next base: position 190,445 of record JANFAH010000002.1, read on the forward strand.
GGCGGACTGATGGATGGCCCGAGCGAGGGTCAGCGGCTTAGAGCGACAAACCAACCTCACGAGGTCAGTACGTTGGCCACCTCTTGAGTGTCTTAACAAGGTCATGTACATACATAGTATATTTCCAACTGAACCGGGGACGAACTCGTATGTATGTGAAATACATCACAGCCATCCCGTGTCACAGGACGTCCATTCTAAGTGTGTCTGTGGTTACCAATACCGATTATACTTGCTATTTGCCTTGTCAAAGGACGAGAGGGGTCGAGGTAAGTGGGGTCGTTAGTCCCGGCCGATCCCCACCCTTCACCGTTTCTCCTTGACAAAGAAATGGAGCATGAAATAGCTCGCTGCTGTAAGCGTCACGAAGAAGATGGCCAAAAGAGAAATGTTGGGCCACCAAAACGACTAACCGCAAGGTCAGCTTGATCAAGACGATCAGTGAAGCAAGTGAAAATACGCACCTGCGCTCGAAGTCCGAATATCGACAAAATAGTGGCAGCTGGAACATCCAATTCGACACCATACTATCAGCAGTAGCAACAGCCAATCAGAATCAAGTATGCGATGAACAACTGGGATGTGCGGTAGCGACGCACCTTGATCTCCTTGAGTTGCAAATACCGCAACTCGTTCACGGCGAGTGCCTCAAAGGCGGCGTGGAAGAATGAAATAGTGTGAAGCCACTGAAGGGCTGGGGTTACTGTCTCACGGTTGACGAGGAGACCCGTAAACAACAGACTAATGCAGCATCATCAAGACGTCAGGACGACACTTAGGTCAGGAATGGGGAAGGATGATCTCACTTGAATAACATGATGAGTGTTCCCACGAGACTACCCACGCTCGTACTTTCGAAAGAAATGGATAGCAACAATATCACGCTCGCCGTGGTTAGGTTGAACAAGACAAGTGTCAGCATAAACTTCCAAAACGCCGGAACGGTAGGCACCAAGCCCACTAGGCCGTAGATGATACCACCGTACACTAGCGGAGGTACAAGTCGCAGCGGAAGTATATCAAAGAGGACCTGGAACAGATTTATTTTCAACAGAAAGCGACAACCAAGTCGAACTAACCTTTGAGGCAAAGTAAGTAAATGTCGAATAATACCCGTTAGCACTGTGCGTGCGTTCCATGAACTTCAGTATCCTCCACATTCGAACCACCTTCGATGGAACACTTACCGCTCTCGCATGAACAAAATCCTCTCATTCGCAAAGAGACCGAGGCTCGAGAGACACGAGAATCCAAATAGTGCAAGGGTGAAGAAGAATATGCCAAGGCGATTTTGGAATCCTGCGATGTCACTGGTAACGTTGTGAAAGAAAAGACCACATATAACTGTCGCAGCGCGACGATCGTCAAAACGTCAGCCCAACGTCGACAACAATAGGTAGAAACGAGAGCAGTGACAAAAAAGTCATGACTTACGCGCAAGTGCGACGCTGCTCGCATAATGAGCCGTCAACAGCGCAGGATCGCGGTACAAATTCTTGAATGCTCTTCCACTTAATATCCTAAACTGCGTTCCCCAGCTCGCGCGCTGTCGTCCGCGTAACATGCTAGTCTCTGCCGCCACATCCCGCATTTCATGCATATTCGTCCGCAATCCCGAAGCGTTAATTGTGCCATTCGAGGGTACTTCATTGGAGAATCCATGCACCCGATAAACATCGTCAAACTCAGCACGCATAGCTTTTGCTGTTGAGCTAGCTTCGTATAACGCCACCAAATCAGCAAGTTTGTCGGGTACATTAGCGCCAGTACCCTCATCACGAGCGCGCCGCACGGCATCGAACATTTGCGATGTCTTCCGTCGAATTGCTGAGGATATGGACAGCCGACGCGAGTTCTGCGATGCGGGCGAAACGCGCGTCTGAAGCTCCGTTTCGTCAGCATCAGAAGCGGACAGCAAGGCACGCTCTTCATCGACAAAAGTTTCCTCGATGTGAGAGGGGGTAGCAGAATTCGAAGGTGTCTCGATGCAAGCATTCACTGTCAAGTCGACTATGTCCGAAGGTTAGCACATATAGCAAAATTAATCCATCATGGACAAAATCACAACACTCACTCAAATAATCCGCCATATTGAATCCGACAGGACACTCCTTCCCAATGCTCCCTAGCCATTCTCCTACGCCTTGTTTCTCATTCGTACGTCCTACCAATTGTTCGTCTTCACCAGCTCCGAGACCATCCGTACGAGTACCATGCATGGGTCCAGACCATACACAACGCCCTCGTGCCAAGAGGATCAATTCATCGAATAATGCCACGATGCCACTGCGTGGTTGGTGGATCGTGAGGACGACTGTGCGGTTGTACGTGCGTGCAAGATTGGTCAACGCCTCGATGACAGATTGCGCATTGTAGGCGTCAAGGCCTCCAAAATAGTTAGAACGCGACAGAAACGATCTTCATGACACCCGAAACTTACCACTGGTGGGTTCATCCAAGAACAATATAGAAGGACTGGTAACAAGTTCACAAGCAATAGACACACGTCGTTTCTCTCCACCCGAAATCGAACGTTTGCCTAAAGTAGCAATGCAAAGATGTCAACTCGCGACCCAACACCCTAAAACAGAGTACACTCACCACTACCACCTATTCTCTTGCCTGCAATACCGGCAATGCCAAGCTCCTGAAGCGTCCCCATCACTCTCGCGACCTTCTCTTCCTCACTCATACTCCTAGGAAGACGTAACAGGGCAGAGTATAACACTGTTTCAAACACTGTGAGCGTGCCCATGAGCGTATCCTCTTGGTCCACGTAACCGCTGACACGACTCATCTCTCCGGGACTTACGGGACGTCCATTGAGCAGCACCATCCCGGATACGGTACCCTTTTTCGATCGATGAGCGAGGATATCGAGCAGGGAAGATTTACCGCTCCCGCTGGCCCCCATGATGGCCGTGAGAGAACCTGGCCGTGCAACACCATGCACGTCCTTCAGGATGACTTGACCATTAGGTATCGTGTAGGAGATCGAGGAAAAGTTAAGTGTGGCGGGGACATGCTCGGGATGAGAAGAGTCAGGGGGAAGGTGAATCGGACCGCCGCCGAACGAATTAGGTCGTGTGTGACCAACATACCATAGACCTAATACCAAAACCGATGCAGGGCGTGTGCAAAAACGTTAACGACGAAACACCATGAAAGGAGGCCGGACGCACCAGCAAGAGCGAGGACAAAAATCAAACCTGCACCTGCGCTGCTCAATGCTACCCATTTCGTATTGTCAGGTTTCGTCGGCCGCTAGTGAATGTGAGCACTGAACCAGACGCTAGCCGCAGTGAATGTACCTGATAACCGGGCACTTGTGAATAATGAAGACATTCACCGCCCTCACAATTCAGTGTGATATAAGCATCTCCGAAGATATCGTTGATAAGCTGATTCATTGCGGGCTCCTCGAAGCGACAGCTGTCACCCGTCTTGCAACTGAACTTGGCAGGACCGCGGATCTCCTCGACAAGGAAATCAGAAATATCTGCACGAAACGGCTGGTCAGATCTTGTTAGAATGGAGGGGATTAAGTTACTCACCGACACTACCATCCTCTCCGCACAAGAATCTGCCAGGTATACATTTGCACTTGATATGTTCACATGCATACGTGATGGTATCTGCATCATATCCAGCTTTCTTCTGAGATGTGCAGGCATCGAGAGCGCAGTAGAAAGATTCCTGTTGTGCGGTCCAAAATTGAAAGGAACAGGTGGACGTTGCGTTGTCACAGCTGAATGTCACCTGCGGGGGTCTACCAGGGAGCATGTCGAGAATCTTCCGATCTGAGAACGGTTCCAATATGCCAGGATAAGAAAGAAGAGACAACATACTAGTGATATCACACATCTGGTGATTGTTGAATACCGTCTCTCCACCCTTGTAACATGTCATATTGACAGCCGTTCCATCGTCCACCTCGGCGCGAATGCCTCCGGAGAGAGGGAACCCAGCGCATGCAGCATCGGTCTTGCACACTGAATGAATGACGTAAGACAAACGCAGAACGGTGTGTAGGGAGTGTACGAAATATACCGTTACAGTTGATTCCTCCCCAGCCATCCTTACACTCGCAAGGCTCATCGCCTCTCAATATTCTGTGGTCACCGTCCGCTAAGGAATCGCACTCTGAGGTGGACACGTCATTAATGGTAAGGCGCTTGGCCAGGTCGAGAGGTGAAGGGGCTACGCACGAGGGACTAGGCAGTCAATGCCTCCCCACCCAGGTGGACACTTGCATTGCCCATCGTATTCGTTGCAGATACCGAACTGCCCGCACGTAAAAGCGGGCAAAAGACAGTTGAAGCACGGTGGACATTTGTCTAGTAAAGGGTCAGTCAGACGCTCGAGCTCGGACGACGAGGACGCGAAAGCTACCTTTCGAGTCTGAGAATGTAGTGGACTGACAGAGACGTTTATCAGGTTATTCCGCGACGTCGTAGAGCATGCAAGTACACACCGATAGATCATAAAGAGACAGAGCGGGGGTTGGTGTACTGGCGCGCCACGTAACATTTCCCGTGCGAGCTGAGACCGTAGTTGAGAATGCTGAAATGAGCCATGTGGAGGCCAGGCTCGATATTATCGCCTTCTGTCGCATGATGAAGCTACAAAATCGCTGAATGACCTCAGTGCTTGCGCTCCTCAACCGTCAACTATTAGTTACTAATGATGATTAGTAGGACGGGGGAGGGCATGTGACCACCTTCCATTTCGGGAAACCACGGCCGAAGTACATCCTATTACTATTCCGTTACAGAAGCATTGCCAAAATACTACGGGATATCTACGTCGTCAGTCACTTGAACGTATACACATATTGACTTCTATGCTCCGTTCTTCACATCCTGCCAAGCCTGTCGCGACGAAATCGCTTTCCACCACCTTCAAACGACTCAGCAAGTGCGAGACAAACTGGAGAAGAAATCTCACCTTGCCACATTCGGTCTGTTCTCGAGCACGTTATAACCAAGCTCCTCTATAGCGATCGTCCCATAGGGCAAGTGGAATAGATCAGCTAACGTAACGTCCTTGATTGCCCCAGTCAGACTTCTCATGTGGCGAGTATTTCACTATAAAAGACTCGCCTCCCCGGCCAAGTACGGCTGCTCTCCTAGGATGACCTCGTATGCATCCAATTTGGCGTTGAGATTATCCAGAAGCACCTTCACCTTGACCTCGTCCGTCTCCATACCTTGGTGTCTTTCCTTCGTAGTGAGGTAATAGTCTGAAGAGCACAGATACCCTGACTCACTTCTTGATGATCTTCTCAAAGGCAAGACCAGAGGCGAAGGGATAGAAATTGAACGCTTCGATCGACGCCGCCTGTTCGAATAGAGCCTCCCCCTTGGCATCCTTGGGGATGAGAGTAGGTGTACCTTGCCCTTCATATTTCTTTGCAAGGTATCGGCAGATCGCTCGAGATTCATACAATATGAAGCCATCATCATCCTGTCTTGAGGAGCTCAATGACTCTCGCTATGATAATCGCAGCGACAAACACCAACGATATAAGGAACCTGACCGAAGGGCTGGAACTGCTTGAATGCAGGTGTTTTGTGCTCGCCCTTGTATACTGCTACGGGTACGAGCTCGTATTGTATTTCCTTTTCATTGCAAACCTCAGCGACGAGCCTGACGGTGGGAGCGATGGCGTGACCGTAGATTTTGATGACCATGGTGGCGGATAGAAGGCAACTATCTGTTGTACATAAACCCCCACGTCCCCCCCCCCCTTTTAATGCTTTTGTTGAGTCATCGAGTAATCGATAAGGTAAAGTTCACTGCGGGTTATGGTCGGTGATATGGGTTATTGCGGGCACGATCAAGCCTGCACTATATAATATGGTGCGCGTCACCTACCTGTTTTGTGCAAGCTAAGGGTCTGGTAAGTACCGATCAGTAGACAGACTAGAAGACAGGGCCGTCGGGGACGGCAGGCACCTTGTTTACGGATGCCGACATAGATCCCCATAATTTACATGGATCGCGAGATTTCAATGTCTAAAGATCATATACCGCTCATTGCTCCGCTGTCAACTTCCCTGTCTCCGCAGCATCTCCGCATCCTCGTTCGCAAGTACACAGCGCAGCAGAGCATTGGCATTACATGCCTACAATTCATTGCCACCATGATTTGAATCGGACTTTGTTTTCGGGAGGATCGCGGTTGCCGAAAAATGCGCGACGAATTTCGGGGTGCAGTGACCTTGTAAACTTGTAAACAAGGTGATTCTCAAGTAACTGAGTCAAATATGAGTGAGAAAAATTGGTCAAATTGGCGGTAGGATCATCAAGTATACGAGCTACTGCCTCTGGAACACGTCTGTGGCTGTTATACTTTGTAGAACTAAACTCCCCGACCTGATTTGGGGCTTCTTTCGCCATCAATCCTGACCTGTATGCTCGCCTCGACCCCGGCTTGAAGAAGATCGAGATTCCTCTCCAATTCATCCCCTTTCAACTCTGAGAGCGAGCTGGAACGACTTGAGTCGAAGGCTTCATAGTCACTGTCCGATGCATCACGTGTGAGATCGACCCCACCAGTGCACTCACAGTCGGAACTGGAGGTGAGATCAAGCACCATCAGGAAATTAATCGATGTCTATCGTGCCTTTCACGTGCACGGATAGTCAAAAAAGTCCGGATAGTCGCCGGGACTATTTCTAGTAGATTCGATTTCTATTTTGACTATCCGTACTATTTTTCTGACTATCCGTACTATTTTTCTGACTATCCGTCTATTTTTCTGACTATTCATACCATTTCTGTCTGACTATCCGGTCTATTTTTGACTATTCATTGACTATCCACACTATTTTTTTTTTGACTATTTGTACTATTTGTGACTTTCCAGACTTTTCGCGAGGGCGACTTTTTTGATAGCAGGCTTACGTAGTTCACAAATAATGCATCACGAGATCTCATTCATTTACCACAAAGCATAGTAGGAAAAAAAAATAAAATGAGCGTAGTAAGCGCTTGCATCTTGATTCAAGCGCAAGCGGGGATCGGACAGCGGAAAGAATGATTAAACGTTTATGCTAACGGGCGTCCGAGTGATTGGGGGAGGGATGGGAGAGTATGTGATATATGAATGAAATATTCTGCGCCGCGCGATATAGGGGATTGCGATGAGGGGACATCCAGCCAAGTCCGTCCTGTCAACTGGTCAGCAAGATGCTCATAGCGTACACAAAATCTCACAGATGCTTTGACGTAAATCAGTATTAACAGCAAAATAAAACTCATCCATCAGGTCACCTGGAGAACTGCCATCGTCCAACGTCTCCGTGGAGGGGATAACGAGGGTGTGAGCCATAGCAACGATCTCACTCATCGCAGCGTTATTGCGTTTGGAAATGGATGCATGATAGTCGCGAGTGCTGGTGCCCCAATTCTGCTCAGAGAACGCCAGTGCACTCGATGACTCCTGTTACGCCCGCTCAGGGGTCTCTTTCCTTTTTCGCCTATCCCCTCTAAACGGTATGTCACGTGTGTCACGTGCCTCGTCGCGTCGTTTGTCCTCGCCGTGGTCGTCCTCGGTCTTGAGGCTCGTGTAGCCTTCGGATCACCGGCGGTGGTGGTATTTCCAATACCAACTGATGCTGCGTACGCCGTCGTCACTTTGACTCGTAGCTGCGCCCGCAGCTGATGGACGTATATTTCATCTTTGTTTACTTCCTGACCCGTCCGTCTTTCTAACTCGTTTACGTTGCTTGTATGCTCCTTTCCTTCGCGTCGGTGCTGATGCCCCTCGCTGCGGACTGCATCCGCAGCCGGTTTGGCAGTGTCCGCAGCACCTGACTCATTTCTATTTCACCGTTTACTTGTTTACGAATGACTGTGGATGTGTGTACGGTACAAACCCTCGACGGGTATATAAGTTAGACGTACTGTACCGTGTATCCTCAGTTTTTCGATTTCTTGCAATCTTCATCATCTTTAACTCGTACCACTGCTTTATTCCCCGTCGCGACCTCAGAAGAACTCGCCAGTGGAATCAAGCCTTGCCGGAACTCGTTAATAACACGAAGACCATAGGGGTTACGATAAGTTCGGCCCGTAGATCTACCTCGTGACATTCGTGCCTAGTCCATTTGATGAAGTCACTCGTTGCGAGCATAACAAAATCGAAAAACTCTACGCAGCTTTCGGGACTCGTTCGACCTCTTCGATAAAGTCAAACTCGTCCCTCGGTTACTGAACTTCAACAAACCTAACTTCCCAAATCCCACTATCCGGCTTAACGCTCTACAGGCTCCCACCCGGGATTAATAGATCGCCTCCCTAGAGTCCGGAATCCTTTCCCGTTTCTTTACATAAGCTGACAGGTTACCTTCGGGTAATAAATCCTCCCTCAGCTCTCGTTGTCACTTTCCGTAAAAGTGTCTTCACCCAAGAAGAGTAAGCCTCCAGTCCCACCTCGAACTAATCCGCACGGACTAGGAAGGAATCCCCCTTTACCCCCTATCCCGTACGGAAAACTAGGACCGTCTTACTCTGCAACCAACCCTCGCATCTCGTTCCTTTCACGGTATCGAGAAGAAGAAATCGCCTATAGTTCAGAAGAAGAGGACCGAAAGTCCAACACGTCGTTAGGATCTATCCTCAAAGAAGAAGAAGGCGAACCCGTAATGTCGATGACGCAAGGACACGGAGAGTCCGCTCCGGAAATGCCTCAGAGAGTATTCTCAGAAGAGGAGATGCGTCAACAACTTGAAGAACAACGCCGCCGCTTGGCCGAAGAAGCGAGAAGAATGGTAGCCGAAGCTGGGGATCCTTTCCCCAGAGGAGTTCCCACGCAAGGGATGCTCAGAGATTGGTACGCGCGAAACTTTGGTAAGGATGTACCCCCAGAGCCCTACCCAGATAGCGGCAGTAAGGGAAAGTCCCGTGCCGAAGACGATGACAATTACCGCCCGCGCCCTCCCAATGGAGGACGAGAATTTAATGTCGGCAAACCAGGAGAATATGACGGTAGCCATAATAGTCTTCAGACTTGGCTCACGCAAATTGAAGGTTATCTTAACCTTAATCGACACGTTTACAGCACCGATTCCCTTAGGATCGCGTTCGCTCTCACCTATATGACTAAAGGAGCAGCAGTTTCGTTCGCTGAAAATTATCAAAACGAAAATCGCCTCAATGATGGAAGTATCTACTACATGGACACTTTCGTGGTTTTCGTTGAACGACTCAAAGCTACTTTCGAGTCCGGCGACCAAACCGCGCTTGCTATCCTTCGGTTGTCAAGTATCGAACAAGGTGATCGCGAACTCGAGGCGTATATCGCAGAGTTTACCGGTCTGGTCAACAAGGCGCAACTCAAGGAAGAGTCTCGCGAAGCGGGGATCTTCTTCGGAAAAGGGCTTTCAAAGGAATACCGCAATTGGGTCCTCAATAGCGGTAGAGCCCCTAATACGGTTGCCGAGTGGATCAAGGTCGCGGGAGAAGCTCGTACGGCGATCGCCACCCGCAACATCCTAGAAGGGAAGGAGTCTCGGAATGAAAGGAAGTACATTCATTTCCGAAGTTCTAACCGAGATCCCAACGCCATGGATGTCGATAAACGAAAGAAGAACGTCCGGCGCTCCGTCGCTGACGTAACATGTTTTAACTGTAACAAGAAAGGTCACTACAAGAGTGACTGCAAAGCGAAACAACTTTCAAACGTCCGCATCGTCGTATCCGAAGACGGAACAAAAACGGCGTATGTTGGAAACAGGGAAGCCAATGACGACGAAAAGAAGTTGTTGGGTTTTTAAAGAGGACTGCTGAATCTGTTCCTGCATCAGTCAGTCCAGTTTCGATTTTGTCGGCTAAATGTACTTCTATAGATGACGAGACCAATATGCGAATCCGTTCACCTCTCGGTCTTGTGATTTTACCCGACTACAAAGCAGGAATTTGGGCCTGTATCGACTCAGGCGCCGAAGTATCGCTCATCTCCGAAACGATGGTGCGCAAACTTCAGATACCCACCTACCGGGTGGAACGAAAATTCAAAACAACCTCCTTCACCGGAAAAGATCAAGAATGGGTCACTCGAAAATGTACCATCAAAATGGAAATCAAGGAAAGGTTTGTACGAGTCAAGTGCTACGTCGGACCTCTCGTCGGGAAGGAACACGTCCTCCTCGGGATGCCCTTCCTAAAAGAATACAAACCTCGCATGAACTGGGAAACCGGTAAGATCACATGCTGGGATGATGGTTTCGAGTACCCAAAAGAAAAGGAAACCTCCGTGAAGCAGGTGGTAATGCCGGAGTTACCGGTAAAAGTTAATAAAACCACTCTTTCTACAGAACTGGAAGCTGCCCAAGCCGCTACGAAGGAAGAGGTCAAGTTGCCAGAAAAATACAAGAAATTCGCAAAGGTATTCGCGGAAGACGATATTCCGTTACCTAAACATCGTCCGGAGCTGGATCATGAAATAAGGCTCAAAGACGATTTTAAACCCAAGAAGGCTACGGTATATCCTATGTCTCCCGATGAACTAAAAGTCTTAGATGAATTTCTTGACGAAAACCTCAAATGCAAAAAAATTCGACCCTCGACCTCTCCTCAAGCAGCGCCTGTGTTCTTTGTAGCGAAGAAAGATGGGAAAAAGCGTCTTATCCAGGATTACCGATACCTTAATTCCTTCACGGTTCAGGACGCCCATCCGCTACCGAATGCACAAGCTTTATTCGACGAGCTCGTCGAGTCGAAGTATTACGCTAAGTTTGACATTCGGTGGGGGTTTACTAACCTACGTGTTAAGGAAGGTGACGAATGGAAGGGGGCCTTCATTACCCCTAGAGGACTTTTTGAACCAACGGTAATGTTCTTCGGACAGTGCAACTCACCGCCTTCTTTCCAGCGATATATGGATAAAACCTTTGAAAAACAACGCGGGAAGCAAGTCGGCTACATGGATGACGTCGTTGTCCATGCCAAGACGCTAGAAGAATTACGAATACGAGTTCAAGAATTCCTCCAGATCTGCGAAGATGAAGAGCTTCGCCTCAAGATCAGCAAGTGCTGCTTCGAGGCCGAAGAGGTGGAGTTTCTAGGAATGATTATCGGAAAAGGAAGGATGGAAACCTCGCCGACGAAGACCGACGCGATCTCTACCTGGGAGGCCCCAGAGAACCTTACCGGACTTCGGCGGTTCCTCGGTTTCTGTAACTTTTATCGAAAGTTCATCCCTTCCTTCTCAAGCGTCGCGCGCCCCCTCCATGACCTCACTAAGAAGGGGGTCTCCTACCAGTGGACTCCTGAGAGAGCGGCAGCTTTTGAAAGGCTAAAAACTTTGTTATGCTCGTCTCCGGTCCTCGCGATCCCCGACTTTTCTAAACCGTTCGCCCTCTTTACGGATGCTTCCAAGCTCGGCACCGGTGCGGTTCTCGCCCAGAAGGGGTCTGATGGGGAATGGCATCCATGTTCTTACCTCTCGCAGTCGCTTGTTGGGGCTGAACAGCGATACCAGGTCTATGATCTCGAAATGCTAGCAGTGATTCGGGCTCTCAAAGCTTTCCGCCCGTATCTACTCTCGCCCGTGGAACCTACGGTCGTCTTTACGGATCACAAAAACCTGGAGTATTACCGGGAACCGCAGCAACTTACCCCGAGGCAAGCTCGGTGGGCTGCTACGATCCAGTCCTACCCTGTCAAGTTCTCGTGGCAGGCTGGTCGTCTACAGGTTCCCGCTGACACCCTTTCTCGAAAAAGCAACACAGAAGAACCCGCGCTTACGGCCACGGTTCTCCCTGAGAACCTTTGGCTTTCGGAGGGGGTGGACCCTTCAAAACCACAGATTCGCCTCGTTTCCCCTCTGTTTTCACTTACAAAAATACAAAAACAGTTAAAAATAAACCGACTCGCTCGCGTTGGCCGTCTCCCAGCTCGTCTAGCCCGCTCAAAACCCAAACCGTACTCTCGCCCGCCCGAGGAAAAGACAAAGGAAAGTTCGGTTTCTGAAGCTCGCCCCAAGAGGGAACCCGTAAAAGGAGCTCCAGGGGTTTACGCTATATCCGCGGACCTGTACGAACGCGTCAAGAACGATACGTCAAAGGATTCGACAGGTCCAGAGCCAAGCGACAATATAACTATAGCGGAGGACGGGACCAAACGGTTCGGAACAACTCGTCTTTATATTACTCCCGAAAATCGCCGTCACTGCATGCGCTCGTACCATGACCACGAGTCCGCTGGACACCCCGGACAAAAGGCGATGTTCGCCAAGATGCGTAAGGAGGTATGGTGGGAAGGAATGGGAACTGACATCAAAAAGTACGTAGCGGGTTGCCCGCTATGCCAAACCACCAAGGTCGTTACCCATCCCCCAACTCCTCCGGTCGTACCACACGAAACCCCTAAATCCCCCTTCCCCTTTCAGCAAGTGTCGATGGATTTAATCACGGATCTCCCCGTGTCTGGAGAAATGAAATACGATTCGATTCTCACGGTTGTCGATCAGGGTCTAACTAAAGCCGCCCTGTTCGTTCCGTGTAATAAAACGATCGACTCAGTCGGCATCGCCCGGCTCTTCCATCAATTCATATATTCCAGATTCGGACTTCCCGAGTCGGTGATCTCAGATCATGGACCACAGTTCGCGTCTTCGTTTACTAAGGAGCTATATAAAGCGATAGGGGTTAAAACAAAGCTGAGTACCGGATATCACCCGCAGACTAACGGAGAAAGCGAACGCGTAAATCAAGAGGTAGAAGGGTACCTTCGCCTTTACTGCTCCGAGTTTCCTAACTCGTGGGCCTCCAAACTCCCCTCCGCTGAGTTCGCCCACAATTCCCGTGTCCATTCTGTCCACAGGATGACCCCGTTCTCGCTAATTTTGGGCTACGACCCTTCCCCCTACCCGGAAAAACGACTCACGCCGGTCCCGTCGGTTGACGAAAGGCTGGAACGCCTCGCGTCATCTCGGGACGTTGCGGTCTTGGCACACAAAAAAGCACAGGAACTGATGCGCTCGCGCAGCAAAGGATCTTATGAACCGCCCCAGATCGGAGATCAAGTCCTCCTTGACGTCGGCCATCTTAGGATCAAAAACCAGTGCGACAAGATTGCGCCTAGACGGCTCGGACCTTTCGAGGTGACTCAGGTCGTGTCACCGGTCGCTTTCCGATTGAACCTACCATCTACATGGAAGGTTCATCCTGTGTTCCACGCCTCTCGCATCTTCCCGTATACCGAAAACGAGACCTATGGAACTGCGCCCGCAGCGCCTCTCCCGGAATTGGTGGATGATGAGATCGAATGGGAGGTAGAGGCGATACTAAATCATAAAACTGATGGTCGCAGGGGACAGCGCAGGTATCTGGTCAAGTGGAAGGGTTTCCCGCATTCGTCAAATACGTGGGAACCCGAGGAACATATAAAAGACCACGCGTCGGAAGCCCTCGACCAGTACAAGCTCGCTCGTCACCTCAAGAATTAAATGGACTCCCCTCGCTCCATCAACACCGAAAACGACTATGCCGACCTCGTTGGAGAATCCCTTTACGACCCCGCAACCGACAGGGACGAGCTACTCGTCCCACCCATCGCCTGTTATCGCCACTCCCCTCCCCCGTCCGCCACCACCTGTGTTCCTGAGTCGGACACCTCGTCCCTTGTCTCCCAGTGGGAGGTACCGACCCCTGTCGCCCGCCCTCTACGACCGCGTCCACACCAAGGCTTCTCGGTTCGTAGAGTCCCAGTCCCCAAGGCCAGAGTCCCTCTCGAAGGCGACAGTAACCAGCAGGGAAAGGGAAAGGGTAAAGCGAAGTCTGACCATGACACCCATCACCGAACAACCACTCCAAGCTCCTCCAATGCTCCCGTCTCTCCCCACGTTCGCCCCGCCAGTCCAGTGTCATCCCGAAACGCCGCGCTCGACCTCCTTACCTCAGTCGCCCTTGCCAGGGATGACGAGCCGCGACTACCAATCTCAGCAAGTGACTACCTGGACGTTACTAGGGCACTTGACGTCTTCAACAAAGGGGACAACATTGACGGGTGCACACCAGAACAGGTTGAGTATTTTGGGGTGTTGTCTGAAATCTACAGAGCGGCAGACGTAATTGGACGAGCCACCAATCGGATTCGGGTTCGCCAGCTTTCTGGAACCGCGCCCTTAGCCGAGGTCATTATGACTTCTATGCTCGAAAAAGGATACGCGGACGTTTTAGAAGCTGTAACCGGAGGTGCCTATCACCACCTTCGTGATCGACAGGTCGGAGAGTTCCTAGCTCCAACCGCTTCTCGCCTTCTCGAGCGGATCAAACCAAAAGAAGAACCGGTGATTCCCGAGATGAAGCCTGAAGTCGACAAGGAGGTCCGATGGGACCCGCCTCTGGAGTTTATGGATAACGCGATGGTGTTTAAAGAAACCGCAAAAAGGCTTGGAATGGGACGAAGTGAGTCTGGCTGGGAGGTTTTTCTGACTGATGCTTCGTGGGCCGGACTCGACAAAGAATACCATAATGCCGTCCACGCCGCCTGTTCTCTCCCTCCAGCTCCCTTCATCCCCGTACCTTCAGATCAACTTCGGTTCTATCTCGGAGGACGCGCCAAGGTTCCTGAGGGACATCCCCTCTACAAGTTCGCTTGCTACCAGTGCCGTTACCTGGGACATTGGTCCTGCCGTAATGGACAGGGTTCACGTTGGACCCAGGCAAGCGAGGAACCCCCGTCTCCACCGACTCCGTCGCCTGTCGCCGCCCATACCCGGTCTTGTCGCCCCCTTCGCAATTTATCCACCAACGCCCGCGCCTCGTCCTCAAGGGTCTGAGGACCTTAGGGGGGGGGTGATGTTACGCCCGCTCAGGGGTCTCTTTCCTTTTTCGCCTATCCCCTCTAAACGGTATGTCACGTGTGTCACGTGCCTCGTCGCGTCGTTTGTCCTCGCCGTGGTCGTCCTCGGTCTTGAGGCTCGTGTAGCCTTCGGATCACCGGCGGTGGTGGTATTTCCAATACCAACTGATGCTGCGTACGCCGTCGTCACTTTGACTCGTAGCTGCGCCCGCAGCTGATGGACGTATATTTCATCTTTGTTTACTTCCTGACCCGTCCGTCTTTCTAACTCGTTTACGTTGCTTGTATGCTCCTTTCCTTCGCGTCGGTGCTGATGCCCCTCGCTGCGGACTGCGTCCGCAGCCGGTTTGGCAGTGTCCGCAGCACCTGACTCATTTCTATTTCACCGTTTACTTGTTTACGAATGACTGTGGATGTGTGTACGGTACAAACCCTCGACGGGTATATAAGTTAGACGTACTGTACCGTGTATCCTCAGTTTTTCGATTTCTTGCAATCTTCATCATCTTTAACTCGTACCACTGCTTTATTCCCCGTCGCGACCTCAGAAGAACTCGCCAGTGGAATCAAGCCTTGCCGGAACTCGTTAATAACACGAAGACCATAGGGGTTACGATAAGTTCGGCCCGTAGATCTACCTCGTGACATTCGTGCCTAGTCCATTTGACGAAGTCACTCGTTGCGAGCATAACAACTCCTTCCTGGACACTTTGTTGAGCTTGAGCGGAGTTTTTGCCGTCGCCCTCATACCATGGGTACTCATTTGATCGTCGACTTGCACCTCCCCCCTTTGGAATAGCCGAATGGCACGCTCAAGCTAAAGTAACAGTTAAAACTGCGGATCGATGACCGACGAAGAGTTACGTACTGCGGCGGCGCAAAGGGAAAGCGCCCCTCTGACAGCATATTTCTTCATCGCATTGGTGCCCAGTCCTGGAATGTCAGGGCATCCGATACAAGGCCGAAGATGGGCGTGCGCGAAGAGTTGCAGAATGAAGTGTGATCGATAAGCGTGTGCCGGGTTCGTCGCGTCGAGGTCTTGATATAGGAAGGAAAGCGGTCCATCTATGAGTTCGTTGCAAGTTCGCCTGACAGCGGCGGCGGACCGTGCATCATCATCCGGATCCGACGCAAGAAAATGAGCGATGAGTGCGATGGCGGTAGAGCCGAAGTTGCTGCGCCACAGACCGAGTTGCCGAGTTGCCTGCCCAAAAAATGAGTCAAGCGTCTAGTTTAAGTGTAAACAGAATAATCTTACCAGCACGAAAGTCGGCGTCCCCGGGCGTACTGCATGAGAATCGAAATCCGAGACAAGGGAGGTCGTGATAATGCGAAGGGCAGTCATGAGCTCCAGATCTGGGATTGCCCACAGATCAGCGAAGGACCCGGCCCACATGAGGAGAGTGGGAAGCATTTGTTTCGACCATCTTCTATCCTCTTGCAGCTCTTCAGGCAAGTTTGCATTGACGAAACATATGCGCCCGCAAGTCGTGCTGTTGGTCCCCGTCGAAAGCGGCCGATCTGATGTGGAACTTGCTAAGGCCAACTCCCTCGATTCCTGAGTCATAGCTTTAGTTCTGCGCTGGCTACTGTCACTAACCTTCGCTTTCTTTGCCGGCTTGTCAATTCTGATATTAGTCTGCAACTCGACATAGGTTAGCAACGACCTTAAGTGAACCAGAGGACATACCATTGTAGTAACACGCGGCTCCTTTACAACCTTCATGCGAACGTTTACATCATGGAGGTCACAGAAAGAACCCCCATCGTCCGCGTTCTCAACTTCGGACGAGGAGACATATTCAACGTTGTCGCGATCGGCGTGCCTGCGCTTCAAGCTGGCCTGCACTGCATGGGAAATAGGATTTTCGACCTCGAGATCGCTCTCGGCATCAGCACTTGTGTTAGTAGCACGCGCCATAGCCTAGAAATAGTACCAGTGTGGGTGTGTGAGACTCATGGGCTTTCGTGATCCAAAGAAAAATACCTCAACAGGTTTCTGGTACCGCGTAAACTTGGCGGAGATGGTAAGGGGGTCCCTGAAGTAATGTTCATCCTCATCGTGGGCCGCTGCAGGAACGTCGTTGCTGATCATATGGCGTTCGGTGCCTTCCTGTGGCATAGCGCGCTCCTGATCATCCTCTGCGACGGAAATTTCTGAGCTGACGCTGGTGGCTTTAGTTGTTAAGGATGGGACAGTGGAAGGGGGCAGGTTAGGCGTCCCATTGGTTTGAACCTGGGAGCCCGATGTTACAGAATTGCGGGGGGTACCGTTTCCAACAGGTGCGACGCCGCTGGCCCAGCTCTTGACGCGACCAGCCAAAAGAGTCCTATTGTTCGGGGCGCTAACGTTCCAGGTAAGGTTCAGCCAAAATAAAGTCGATTCAGTGAGCAGAAGGAGCATCGTGCAAGGGAAGAGCACAACGTACCGGGACTTTCCTAGGTTGGGTGCACGTGCTGAAGTTGCCACATCGTCACCCAGCAGCTCAGTCGTATCGTGTCGTCTTGGCGGCTTATCGCTTGAGCCCAAAAAATCATCGGCAGTCACACGGTGAGCTTCTACTTCTATATTCGCAACTATTGATTGATTATCAGCATCCGGAACCAATGAATTATGACATTTGCAACCGCACCTTCACCACGAGGCAAGTCAGATATATTTGTAGGTCTGCCTTGCCTGCCCTTCGGTTTCGGTTTCGGCTTCACAGGCTTCGCTTTGACAGCATCTTGTGTCGCCTGCTCTACCTCCATGGTCGCCTCCATCTCTAAGATCCGGGTGCAGCCCTGTTGAACCGCAGCGGCGTGGGCATCACTCAAGTCCTTCGCACGCGAGTCGTCGGCTTTCTTCTGGCTTGAAGTACGTCGTTTAACCTGCGCGTCAAGAACTATTTGTCCTGGGTGTAGATTAGCCTTTTCTCTTCGCGGACGATGACTTCTAGAAGAATCGTCGGCCGACATAGTACCTGCGATGCAAGGAGGGAGATGGAGACAGAGCAAGGTGAGTTTAAACTTCGCTTCTTTATGCAAAAAAGATCTCACAAACAATGTACCTAGTTTTCTGTACAAAGTCCCGCTTACCTCAAGCTAATTCACCCACGCCGTCCCAACGTGTTTCCTTACATTGAAAATGCCTACACGACTGACGTTTAACGCGCTACGACACCCTTGTGCCGAACTGGGGTGCAACCGTTGGTTTAGAAATCTCTCGGGTCTTACTCAACACACGCGCACGCATCATCCTAGTTTAGGCCGCGTTCCCCCAAGTTTCGCCGTCAGCACAGGGTTGCCTGACCATTTGGGACAAGACTACGATGAAATGGACCACGACGCAGACATGTTTCCTCCAGCAACCGAGTACGACATTCCAACTCCCGGCCATCAAGAACTCGGCGATGTCGATGGCGATGGCGATGACTCCGACTCATCGGGCCAGGAACGCGAGAGTCTAGGGCTGGAGTTCGTTGGTCCTGTGGGTAGGACTTATCGCAATTTTCATCCAGGTCTAAACAGTAATTTGCGTATACACTACGATAACTACTTCAACTAATACCTCGTCCATAGCACGAAGATGCGATGCCAGCGGTCAATATCTGTCGGACGATGCACCACCACCGCTGTCTGCAGAGAGGTCTTCTGATGACTGGTCCCCTTTCTGAAACCGGCTGGAATTCGAGCTCGCGGATTTTCTCTTTAGGCAGGCCGAAATGCCCGCCAAAAAAATCGACACGTTGCTTGAGATCTGGGCTGCATCGTTACTTGCCTTACGTGGGGAACCGCTATTCGCTAACCAGAAAGACCTTTATCGCGTCATCGACAGCACATCCGTCGGCGAGGTCAAGTGGGAGAGTTTTGTGGTGCAGTATGCCGACAATGGACGAGATGGACAAGGCAGCAATACGGCTCCTTGGATGCTCGACAGTTACGATGTATGGTATCGAGATCCATGTAAAGTCATCCACAATGTCCTTGCTCGTGCTGACTTAATAGGTCGAATCGACTACGTACCATACCGGGAATATGATTCTACAAACAATCAAAGGTGCTGGGAGGATTTCATGTCAGGAGCCTGGGCGTGGAACGAGGCAGTAAGTCATGCCCACTGCAGCTTGAAATTGACGCTAACTTCACACTCCTAGGACAGAATCATTAGTGAGGATCCAACGACGGCTGGGGCAACACTAATTCCCATCATTCTCGGTAGTGACAAGACAACGGTATCGGTAGCAACTGGCCAGACCGACTATTACCCCTTGTATCTCTCCATCGGAAATGTTCGCAACACCGTTCGTCGTGCTCACTGCAGTGTGGTAGTCCTCATTGGGTTCCTGGCAATGCCAAAGAGTAAGATCCCACGTTCCACGAGTTCGTATCACTGCTAACATACCATTTAGCCACTAGAGAACATGCCGGTTCCTCTGCTTTCCGAAATTTCAAAAGGCAGCTTTTCCACTCCTCGCTAACACGCATTCTTTGTTCGCTTCGACCCGCTATGAGTGTCCCAGAAATAATATTATGTGGCGACAAATACTATCGGCACGTCATATATTCACTAGCGGCTTATATAGCTGACTACGAGGAACAAGTTCTGTTGTCTTGTATCGTACGGAATTGGTGCCCGAAGTGCCTCGCACACCGGGAGAGTCTGGATGACGACGCGCTCCGTCGTCGTCGTGAGCATGCCGACACCGTGATCGAAGAATTTGACTTTTGTAAACTGTGGGACACGTATGGGATTGTTGGCGACATAGTGGTAAGTATAACCCCATGTTTTCTTTCGTTTTCTAATCAAAGACAGCCGTTTACAAACGATTTTCCGCGTGCAGACATCTACGGCATGCTTTCACCAGACATCCTCCACCAGCTTATCAAAGGTGGGTTCAAGGACCACCTGGTGGATTGGGTCGAGCACTACCTAATCCACGTTCATGGAAAGACACAGGCGGAAAAAGTCTTGGACGAGATTGACTGGCGGTACGTGACTTCAATTAATATTTGTATCTACTTCATGGTCTTTCAGGATCGCAGCTGTTGCCCCATATACTGGGCTGCGGCGTTTCCCTCAAGGTCGACACTTCAAACAGTGGACCAGCGACGATTCCAAGGGCCTTATGAAGGTGCGCTCATCCGTATTTCCTTCGTGTGATTATTGACCAGTCCTTCACAGGTTTACATCGCAGCAATTGAAGGTTATGTTCCACAATACGTCGTCTTCACTTTTCGAGCCTTTCTGGAATTTTGTTACCTCGTTCATTGGAACGTTATCACTCAACAGACACTTGTTGAAATTGACGATGCACTCAGGCGCTTCCACCTTTATCGCGAAGTCTTCCGGAATGCTGGGGTAGTTGATACCTTCTCACTGCCCCGGCAACACGCTATGAAGCATTACTACCACCTTATCTGTCAGTTCGGCGCACCTAACGGCCTCTGCTCTTCAATTACAGAGTCCAAACATATTAAGGCCGTCAAACGGCCTTATCGGCGCACTAACCGCTTTCAAGCTCTCGGACAGATGCTTTTGATCAACCAGAGGCTCGACAAGCTCATCGCCGCGCGCGCTGACTTCAAAGAATGTGGTATGTTAAATGAACCGTTGCTATCACATGCGCTCGGGGCTCTAGGTATGAGTATTAATCCTACGATTCGCCCCTTTCTGATGGGTGTTCAGGTCAACGTTCCAGCGACGCTGATGATCCGTGTGACCAAGTTGGGGAAAGCTGTGACATGGCCGACGAAATCGAAGAACAAGCAGGGAGTTATGAGGAGGAACTGGGCGATGCCGTTGATGCTCCCAGGTTGGTCGAGGCCCATGTATCATTGGCTCGTACCCATCGTATGTCTCAACCTTCCACTCTGTACATACTCGGATGCTAACTGGTTTAAATATCTTAGAACGTAAGCGCGCAAGGACCGTAGGCGCCCTAGCAGCTGAGCTCTGCCTGCCACAGCTTCCCAACATTCTGCGCCGCTTCTTCTACTCGCAACTCTTTCCCACTGATGATCTGGATGACATCGCCCTCGACGAGTGCCCACCCTATGATGGTAGCGTGCGTGTCTACAACTCTGCGTGTTCCACTTTTTTTGCACCGAGCGATCTATGTGGCCTCTATGGCATGCGCCGCGAGCACATTCGTTCCTGCCCCATGTGGAGGAACGAAGGACCCCGTTTCGACTGCATCTTTGTTGTAACCGATCCAGAGGCAGAGGGTATGCGTGGACTGGACATTGCCCGCGTTCTGTGCTTTTTTTCATTCAAGTATCAAGGCACTTTGTATCTGTGCGCTGTCGTACGTTGGTTCGACCGCATGGGGGATGGCCCAGACGTAGCTACAGGGATGTGGATCGTCTGCCCAAGTTACAATGCACGCAACGTCCCACACATCACCATCATTCACATCGACGCGATATATCGTGCGGCCCATCTCATCCCCATTTATGCCGCCCACAACATCAACACCAGAGACATCAAGCCTCATGACTCCTACGATACGTTCAATTCCTTCTATGTGAACAAATTTGCCGACCATCATGCATTTGAAATTGCATTCTAGCTCGCCACGGTACGCTCGACGCGTACTCGAGAACCACCCGAATCAATCGGCCATATTTACCGTGTAACATTTGCTATCCAATCCCTGACCATGAGTCAAAGCAGGTTCGTCTATCAAGTTGACTGGTGGCGGCCTCTACTAATTAGTATTCCAGACTCTGCGCTGGACGCATACTCGCTGTCACACACCAAAGGTGTTGTGGACATGGTTACAGCTGACTCTGCCTAACTCGTTGACGAGTTGCGCACAATGCCCGTGCATGCAGATGAAGACTAAAGGCCTCATGCGTAGAAAGACTGTTGGACGTGAACAGTCATCCTTCGCACAAGATCGAGTCGTCAGTGCTAAAGAGAAAAGAGGAAGCGAGTTAAGCGCGCATTAAAAGTTTTTAGCGCCTGTGTACGGCATTCTGGTTTTCATCGTATCTCCGCCGTTTCCAAAGATATCAACTCGGTTCACATACTTGCTTAAAGTGCTCAGCCCCACGATTCTTCCTTCCAAATTTGGAGAGGATCCTCGCACCCTATGCGTTTCTACAGCACTCCATCCATCAGACGCTCATTTCGCAAAGTCCATCAATCATGGCCACCTCTTCGTCGGTCATCTCGCTTGTCTCATTTGCCAGAGACAGTGGCTACGTATATCTGCCAGGCATTCCCACCAGCTTCCATCCTGAAGCCCCCTGGTTCATCCCGTCATTGTCAGCCCCATCCCATCCCATGCAGCTTGGTCAGCGTGTTCTCCTTGTCAGTATGACTTCCAGAAGGACGTTCTTTGGTCACCTCAGGTCTGTCACTCGGTTAGAAAGGTCTTATGTGGTCGTTTCAGTCTCCCCTCTTGATGAAGCATATGGATCGTTCCTCCCTGCTCCCTGCACCGTCTTTATTCCAATCTCGTCCATCATTCTTCCCGCATTGCGACAGCTGCAGTATAATCTACTGTCCTCCAGCCTCCCTGATCGCATTCATGACGAGTATGACATGCATCTTGCCTTCTTACTGCAAGATCCAGCAGAAGACGTCCCTCCTTCTCCTCCTCCTCCATCAGAGCCCCATTCATGAAGTTTTTGTTAACTTCGCTGAGAGGATGGAAGGGTGGGAGATGCGATCGCGTATGCTCTCATTGCCCCACAGACCCCCAATGCCCTAGCCCCCTTTGACACCTGACTCATGCCCTTCAATTCTGGAATTAATACTTCCCTATCTGGAAACACCATCCATCTGTCATGCCGTCTTTGGATCTAGAGATGTCTCCACCGAGATCTAACTTGCATCGCCACCCCCTAATGTGATATCAGTGCGCTTACTCAGTTTCTGATTCTATTTGACTCATTTTGTGATATTTTGACTATCCTTGACTTGTTCATTGCCAATACTTACCAATCTTCTTTGCTTGCTTACTTATCATTTCTTGCTTACTCATCATGATTACTCAGTCCTTACTCATTACTTACCAAGTGTTTGTGCCTTGTTTGTCACAAGCTGTGCTCCCCCCATAGTATATAAACCCCCATGTACTTAGCTACCCACAATCAATTCAGAAGCAGTCCAGCAGTCAGTCCAGTGCCTATCTCATCGTCGACAGTTGAGGCTCCACGAAGGGGTCTATCTGTCATCATTTGTATACTTGGTAGTTGAGGCTCATTTGGAAGAGTCTACCTGCCTCCATTATTCATCTGAAGCTTCCTCTTAGTCAGCAGTCTTTGTCATCCCTCCACTCCTGCGTAACTCGTCATCGACTTGCGCCAGGAGCACATCTTATTAAAGTCCATCATCCCAAGTCCTTTCAGCTGAACACCTTTGCTCTGTTCAGCATCCCCCATCCAATCATCACTTGCTTGTCTTCTCCTGCGTAACTCGTCGTCGACTTGCGCTAGGAGCACCTGCCATTGAAACTCCCCCCACTTTAGGTTTCTCTGCACTCCAGGTTCCGCGGAGGCAAACCACCACTCGCTTTTATTTGTCTTTTGGTGTTGGATTTGTTTGGTTTTCACCAGCATTCCACACTTTGACTCACATCTGGAGCCCACCGCGAGGGGTGGTTATTCCTGGATCAAGAACCCTGCTCACTCAGCCTGTTGAAACTTGTCTCTAAAAAACCACTTGATATCTTGCTACTATGTCATCCACCATCCCCACTATCTATCCTCCTACATCATCAGCAGTTCCAGTAGCTATGGCTGCTCCCCCTGCTCGCTCTGTCCTCACTATGCCCTTGCTTGGCATGAAGTCTGCTCCAGAACTCTTCCAAGGAGACCATACCCATGTTCACTCCTTCTTGGACCACTATGAACGTCTCTGTGCCTACCACAATGTCACTTCTGACCAGGAAATGGTTGAATCAATCCTCCAGTACTGCAATGCTCGTGTTAGGGAGATTATTGAAGGAATGGCTCACTATTATACTCCTGATTGGGCTAACTTGAAGGCTGATCTCCTCAAGTACTTTGATGCTGATCTGTCAGATGAAAGGTTCTTTGAAAGGCATCTCAAGAGCTTTGCTTTGGAGTCTAGGATGCAGCCCATCATGACTCTTCAAGACTTTAGGGCTTACAACCGTGGCTTCATTCGCATTGGAGGTTGGTTGAAGAACAAAGGAAGGATATCGGTTGATGAATATAATCGCTACTTTTGGGCTGGTTTGTCCCCAGTCTTTCGTGGCTTGGTTGAAACTCGTCTCAGGACAAAGGATCCAAACCTTGACATCAGCAGGCCATTCCCCTATGATGATGTATGCCAGTCAGCTGAAGAGGTCCTTCGCCGTGATCGCTTTGATGCAGATGACCTTGACTTCCTTGGCCCTCGTGCTGCCCCTGCTCCTCAGGCCCAGCCTAGTGCTTCTCATCGCTCAGATGGAAGAGATGACAGTGTTCGCCCTCTGCTCCCTTCCCACGAAGCCAGAAGGAACCTTGAAAATTTGGAGAAAGAAGGTCCTACTGCTCGCAAACAAGATGAGGTTGAGACCCTAATCAAGTCCCTCTCTCGCATGTCACTCAATGACCCAGACTACTCCCTCCTTTACTATCGTGCTATCAAGATGGATCCTGATGCTGCAAAGGTGCTTCATGCTCCTTCCCTTCGTCCTGCTCCTGCATCTACTCCTGCATCCACTGCCCCTGCTGCTACTTCCTCATCCCAGTCCCGTCCTGCTAGAAGGACCATCACTTGTTATGGCTGTGGTGTTGAAGGCCATGGTGTTGAGAGTTGCCAGGCCATTAATGATCTCATTCAGAAGGGTTCTTTGGCACGTGATGAAAACCATCGGGTCATCTACCCTAATGGACAGCGCATTTATCGGAATGGAGAAGAGACTATCCTGCAAGCCTATGAGCGCACTAAAGCTGCTGCTCAGCCTGCCAATGCAGTTCGCTTTGTTATCCATGAAGAGGCCGAAGAAGAGTCTAGTGCCGAGATTTATGAGTTGGAAGAAGAACCCCTTGTTGCTGCTGTGGATCGCTCTAACAAGGTTACTAAAGAGAAGAGAAAGGCTGTCTTTGACAGTGTCCTTGTCCCACCTCGTTCGCATGGCAAGGAGAAAGAGACTCAAGAACCAAAGCCCTCATCCTCTGCATCCATCCCTGCTCCACAGAAAGTACCACTTGCCCCTGCCTTTGTACCAGTTGATGTCCATCCCACTGTCTTTGATGGAACTAGAGATGATGCTGTCATGGAAGATGCCACTGTCCCAAAGCCATCTGGTCAAGCCACTGATTCTGCAGACAGGTCTAAGAAATCCAAGCCCCCTCCTACCACTTCCCTGTCTTCATCGCTTTCACAGTCTGCCAATTCCAAAGCCATTGTGGAGCGCATTCTTTCTACTCCCTTGACTGTATCTGTTGGGGAGGTCATTGGATCATCTAGGGATGTTTCTCAGCACCTTCAGGAGCTTATGCGATTCAAGAGACAGCCCCTGGCTCAGCCTGTCAAATCTGTCACTGCTGTTGAAGGAACTCCTCCTGCATCCTCCTACTTGGCATTGACTTCTAGTCCCCTCATCACTATCAATCTGACTTGCAATGGTCGTCGTGTAACAGGTGTCATTGACTCTGGATCTACCCTCAATGTCGTTCGTGCTGGTATAGCCCAGTCGGTCATTCGCATGCCCGTTGATATGTCGCAGACCATCAATATGCGAGATGCAAAAGGAGGTATCTCTACTCTGAAGGGTCTGGTACAGGATGTTCCTCTCTTCTGTGGTGCTGCCAGGACTTGGACCAATCTATTCGTCGCCCCAGACACTAATGCAGGCTTTGATCTCCTACTTGGTCGTCCTTGGGCTCTTGGGAACTCGGTTAGCATTGTTGAAAGAGAGTCTGGAACTTATGTTGTCTTTGGAGCTGATTCAGATCGCCCCCTGGAGATGTGTGTTACTGAAGGCCAGCTTGGGTCTGTTGCAGATACACTTATGGCGACTCTAGAGCCTGTCCATTCTCAGCAAGAAGCCGATGAACCTATGAGAGATGTAGCAGTTGGTACCCCTCATCATGTTTCACCCATTGTCTTCGCTCCACCCCCATCGACTTCGCAGTCACCCCCTCGGTCACTCGATTCTGCTCTGCTGTATCCTGAATCGCCCCCAGATGGGTTTGATGTTGCCTCAGCTTTTCCTGCATTCCATCCTGTTCCGGTCCAAGCATTCCCACCTCCTACCAGTCCCTTTCCTTCGGAGTTTGTTGGTCAGCTTACCCAGGAGTTACAGTCCACTGATACGAGTGGATTGGAGGATAATCCTACCCTCGCCCAGATTCGTCGCCAGATCAGAAGAGAAGAGCGCCAGTCACTTGTCTCACTTCTTACTAGCCTTGCTCATCACACTCCCCATCTGTCCTCCCTTTATCTTGACTCAAACCATGCACTTGCTGGAGAAAGAGGTACTGATGAGTCAGGGGTCTACTTCCAAGACTTCCTTATGCTTGATGTTCGCTTAGTCCGACAGGTTCCTGCCCCACTTGAGCATTACCATGAGCTTGAAGGTTCTGCCTATGTCAGGTTCTATCCTCGTCTACTCCCACAGGCATCTCCCACTCAGAGCAATGCATCTCCACCTCCAGACCTGCCGTCTAACTCAGGTCTACCTGCTTCACATGTACTTTCCAATGGCATTACTGCTCCGCCTCAGACTCCCTCTCCCCCGTCCCCAGATCCAGTCATCATTCAAGAAGAGCTCACTGATGGTTCCCACCAGGCTTCACTTCTGTTCTGTAGAGACACTGTCACTCCAGACTCTGAAGCTACATTCTCCATCTTCAATACTTCCTACTGCGGTTCAGTTGCCCCTACTTCCCATGAAGCTTGCCATGACTCTCAGTCCACACAACTCGACGATGAGTTGTGCAGGGATCCATATGCACCCAGTCCATCCACCCATCATCAGTCTGTGCAACTCAACGACGACTTGTGCAGCCATGTGCAGTTGTCTGGTTCATCCTCGGATATAGGTCATGACTCTCAGTCCACGCAACTCGTCGATGAGTTGCGCATGTCCCACCACTTGTCCAGTCTATCCCCGGATATACCCACCACACTTTCACCACTCGACTCTGATATGTTCAACACTAGTGTTGGCTCTCGCTTCTATCTGCCTAGCCCATCCTTGCCTCAGTCTGCACAACTCGACGACGACTTATGCAGGCATCAGCATTCCTCTAGTCCAACTCTTCCTATGCCATTACTGCCCTCAGCTCCCCAAGCCATGTCTAATGCTGCTGTTGATGAAGGTTCAGTTGCCATGCCAGAGCCTTATAGCAATGTTGTCATGTGTCGTACCCCTACTGGATGGATCGCTCATTTGCAGGAAGCTGCAGAGGACCATTCAGGTGATGTGGATGAAGAGGACCCAGATGCATTACAAAACTCCAGTCTTCATGTCCTTGCCAGTGCAGTCAGTTTTGCCTCAGCCTCAGCTCATCCTCCCCCTTTCGAAGCAGTTTCATACCCAGACCACTTTCCTGCTTCCACTTCCTCAGGTTCAGCTCAAGACAGGTCCAATGATCTTTTCAGATGTGTTCCTCCACTTTCTCCCATATCTCATCATTTATTTCTCCAGCTCTTTGAAGATTGATTTGAATGTCCCCTTTTGTACTTATAGTTTCTCTTGTTCTTTGTCTGCTCACTTTGACCGAGAAGTTGTTAAACTCCTAAACCCACAGATATCGTTTCTTTGCTCAGATACTCCTGTAACATCACTTACTATGCCTCCTTCAGTTTCAAGCTTCCAGAGCTCCTTTTATCTTGATGTCTTCTCTTCTTCGTTATCTAATCCTTCAAAAGCACCAGATCCCCTTCTTATTCAGAAAACTGAAAAACAGCTTCATTTTTACTATTCCCTGTCTGACTTTCTTGATTTGTTACATTTTAGAAAAGGCCTTGCTATGGATACAGAAGACTCAGCCGATGAAACAGGACAGCCGGTGTATGGAGCGTACAAGCGCGTTGATCGTAAAGTCAAGCCAGTGCCTGGAGTCTATCCAGAAGACGCTCAAGTCCATCGCCAGTTTCCAGAAGACCCTCTTGCATCACTCACACCTCTCACTTGTCACCCTCCTGTGTTCGTTCCCACAAAGAAGCTTACTCAAGAGCGCCTTACCTCCATGAAGATTAACGCAGATGGCTTTCTCTGGCCAGAAGAGGAAAAACTTTTTTCGCATGTCATGAAGCTTAATGAGCGTGCCTTGGCATTCGATGAATCGGAGAGGGGAAACTTTCGTTCAGACTACTTTTCGCCTTACATCATTCCTGTCCTGCCACACGAACCATGGGAGTTTCGTAACATTCCAATTCCCCCTGGCATACGAGAACGTGTCATACAGCTTCTTCGGGAGAAGATCGCCGCTGGTCTCTATGAGCCGGCCCAATCATCCTATCGCTCCAAGTGGTTTTGCATTATGAAAAAGAATGGCAAGATCCGTATCGTTCATGATCTACAGCCTCTGAATAAGGTTACAATTCGAGACGCTGGTGTTCCACCAATCCTGGATGACTTTGTGGAGCCGTTTGCTGGTCGTCAATGCTACACGGTCTTTGATCTATTTTCAGGATTTGATGCACGCCAACTCCACCCCGATAGCCGAGATCTGACATCCTTCATGACGCCTCTTGGCTTACTGCGCCATACTGCCATGCCTCAAGGCTACACCAACTCGCCGTCGGAGTTTCAGAATTGTACAGCGTTCATTCTACAGGACGAAATCCCTCACGTTGCCAATGTTTTCATCGACGATCTGCCGGTCAGAGGCCCTGCAACCCGTTATGAAGATGCTGATGGCAATGCCGAAACGTTACCCGAGAGTCCTGGCATATGTCGCTTCATTTGGGAACATGCTGTAGACGTGCATAGAGTCATGCATCGGTTTGCTCATGCCGGCGGAACGTTTTCTGGCTTGAAATCTCAGATCTGCCAGCCTCGTGTTATCATTCTTGGTCAAGCATGCCATCCTCATGGTCGCTCTCCTGACGACCACAAGGTGAGGAAGGTCGTCAACTGGCCAACGCTCGCTACGCCCAAAGATGTTCGCTCATTCCTAGGTCTCTGTGGTACTGTTCGTATCTGGATTGCGAACTACTCGCAGTTGGCTCGCCCACTCATTGACCTTTATCGCAAGAGTGCTCCGTTCGTTTGGGGTCAGCCCCAGCAAGATGCGTTTGATGCCTTGAAGCTCGCCGTCTCGTCTGCTCCTGCCCTTTGCCCCATTGACTACTCATCTGACCTGCCAGTCGTTCTTTCCGTTGACACCAGTAACGTTGCCATTGGATTCGTTCTCTCTCAGTATGATGAAGAAGGTCGCAAACGTCCTGCTCGCTATGGTTCACTCCCCATCAATGAACGTGAATCTCGCTACAGTCAGCCTAAGCTCGAGCTCTATGGTCTCTTCAGAGCGCTTCGTCACTACCGCCTATATCTCTATGGTGTTCGTCATCTATGGGTAGAGGTTGATGCGAAGTACATCAAAGGTATGCTCAATGATCCAGATCTTCAACCTAACGCTACCATCAATCGCTGGATCGAGGGTATACTTCTCTTTGACTTTAAGCTCATTCATGTCCCTGCCATTTGTCACCGAGCCCCAGATGCCCTTTCCAGACGTCAACCTACAGAAGAGGAGTATGAAGAAGGCAAAGCTGATGCAGAAGAAGCTGATGAGTGGTTGGACAACATTCTTTTTACAGATGCCCATCCGTCTTCAGTCAGCGCAACTCGTCGACGACTTGCGCGCGAGTCCACGTATGCCATTACCCTCCCGTCATTCCTTTCCAGTGATATGTCTCAAGATGTCCTCTTACGTCGAGTCCTGCACTTCCTTCGTACTACAGAACTTCCCCCGTTCCCTTCCAATACTGCTCGCAAGCGCTTCATTCACAGATCCCTCCAGTTCTTCCTTCATGGAGACCAGCTCTTTAAACGTCGAGGTCCCCATCCTCCAGCCAAGGTCATCTTTGATCCCCATCTCCATGTCCAGATCCTCAGTCATGCTCATGAAGAACTTGGTCATCGTGGAGTTTTTGGAGTCTTTCATACAGTCAGACAGCGCTTTTACTGGCCTCAGATGTATCAAGACGTTGCCCATCATGTTCGCTCTTGCCATGAATGCCAGATCCGAAGCACTCGTAAAGCAGAGGTTCCCATCACCATTTCTGCTTCCCCCAGAATCTTTATGAAGGTCTACATCGACGTCATGCTCATGCCCAAAGCACGTGGTTATCGCTATCTTGTCGCAGCTCGAGATGATCTTTCCCTCGCTGCAGAAGGTCGTGCTCTTCGTCATGCCAATGCAGACAGTCTTGCTAAGTTCTTCTGGGAAGAAGTCTTCTGTCGTTATGGTGTTATTGCCCAGGTTGTCACTGATAATGGCAGTGAGGTCAAGGGCGCCTTTGAGAAACTCATGAAGCACTACTCCATTCCTCAGATTCGCATCTCCCCATATAATTCCAAGGCAAATGGAGTTGTGGAACGTGGTCACTTTGTTATCAGAGAAGCTATCATCAAAGCTTGTGAAGGAGATCTTTCGCTCTGGCCGTCCAAGGTCCATCATGCATTCTTTGCAGACAAGGTCACTACTCGTCGCTCCACTGGATTCAGCCCCTACTTCCTGCTACATGGTCTTGATCCCGTCCTGCCTTTTGATCTCTTCGAGTCTACCTATCTCGTTGAAGGGTTCTACTCTGGAATGTCGTCTCAAGAGCTTCTCACACTTCGCATTCGTCAGTTGGAAAGGAGAGAAGAAGATATCAGTGCCGCTTTCACTACATTGCAGAAGTCTTGTTTACGCTCCAAGGGTCAGTTTGAGAAGAGGTATGCTTTACGGTTGATGAAGTCAGCTTATGAGCCAGGAGATTTGGTATTGGTTCGCAACACGCAGATAGAGAAAGAACTGGATTGCAAGTCAAAGCCACGCTACCTTGGTCCCTATGAGGTCGTTCGTCGCACCAAGGGAGGCTCCTACGTCCTTAAAGAACTCGATGGCACCGTTTCTGCTTGAGGTGTTGCGGCATTTCGACTCATTCCTTATTATTCTCGCCACACTCCCTTACCCAGCATTATGGAAGAAGAAAGAGATGAAGAAGAAGATAATAACAGCAGTAACGACAACGACAACGACAACGACAATGATGAAGAAGATGAAACAGATGATGAAGACAAAGACACCAATAATGATATCGACTACGACTCAGATGACTATTCATGATTTCCCTTTTTTCATTTCTTACGATACTGATTGCCTGTCATTCCTTCCTTCATTTTTCTTTTTGTTTTCCCTGGGTTCCCTGCATTGGTCGCAATTGGGGACGATTGCATTTCTTCTTGCCGGTGGATGTCACACACCAAAGG
Source organism: Pisolithus tinctorius (assembly GCA_024663395.1). Classification (NCBI taxonomy): domain Eukaryota; kingdom Fungi; phylum Basidiomycota; class Agaricomycetes; order Boletales; family Pisolithaceae; genus Pisolithus; species Pisolithus tinctorius. The sequence continues at coordinate 221,635 of JANFAH010000002.1, forward strand.
TGTTGTGGACATGGTTACAGCTGACTCTGCCTAACTCGTTGACGAGTTGCGCGCAATGCCCGTGCATGCAGATGAAGACTAAAGGCCTCATGCGTAGAAAGACTGTTGGACGTGAACAGTCATCCTTCGCACAAGATCGAGTCGTCAGTGCTAAAGAGAAAAGAGGAAGCGAGTTAAGCGCGCATTAAAAGTTTTTAGCGCCCGTGTACAGCATTCCGGTTTTCGTCGTATCTCCGCCGTTTCCAAAGATATCAACTCGGTTCACATACTTGCTTAAAGTGCTCAGCCCCACGATTCTTCCTTCCAAATTTGGAGAGGATCCTCGCACCCTACGCGTTTCTACAGCACTCCATCCATCAGACACTCATTTCGCAAAGTCCATCAATCATGGCCACCTCTTCGTCGGTCATCTCGCTTGTCTCATTTGCCAGAGACAGTGGCTACGTATATCTGCCAGGCATTCCCACCAGCTTCCATCCTGAAGCCCCCTGGTTCATCCCGTCATTGTCAGCCCCATCCCATCCCATGCAGCTTGGTCAGCGTGTTCTCCTTGTCAGTATGACTTCCAGAAGGACGTTCTTTGGTCACCTCAGGTCTGTCACTCGGTTAGAAAGGTCTTATGTGGTCGTTTCAGTCTCCCCTCTTGATGAAGCATATGGATCGTTCCTCCCTGCTCCCTGCACCGTCTTTATTCCAATCTCGTCCATCATTCTTCCCGCATTGCGACAGCTGCAGTATAATCTACTGTCCTCCAGCCTCCCTGATCGCATTCATGACGAGTATGACATGCATCTTGCCTTCTTACTGCAAGATCCAGCAGAAGACGTCCCTCCTTCTCCTCCTCCTCCATCAGAGCCCCATTCATGAAGTTTTTGTTAACTTCGCTGAGAGGATGGAAGGGTGGGAGATGCGATCGCGTATGCTCTCATTGCCCCACAGACCCCCAATGCCCTAGCCCCCTTTGACACCTGACTCATGCCCTTCAATTCTGGAATTAATACTTCCCTATCTGGAAACACCATCCATCTGTCATGCCGTCTTTGGATCTAGAGATGTCTCCACCGAGATCTAACTTGCATCGCCACCCCCTAATGTGATATCAGTGCGCTTACTCAGTTTCTGATTCTATTTGACTCATTTTGTGATATTTTGACTATCCTTGACTTGTTCATTGCCAATACTTACCAATCTTCTTTGCTTGCTTACTTATCATTTCTTGCTTACTCATCATGATTACTCAGTCCTTACTCATTACTTACCAAGTGTTTGTGCCTTGTTTGTCACAAGCTGTGCTCCCCCCATAGTATATAAACCCCCATGTACTTAGCTACCCACAATCAATTCAGAAGCAGTCCAGCAGTCAGTCCAGTGCCTATCTCATCGTCGACAGTTGAGGCTCCACGAAGGGGTCTATCTGTCATCATTTGTATACTTGGTAGTTGAGGCTCATTTGGAAGAGTCTACCTGCCTCCATTATTCATCTGAAGCTTCCTCTTAGTCAGCAGTCTTTGTCATCCCTCCACTCCTGCGTAACTCGTCATCGACTTGCGCCAGGAGCACATCTTATTAAAGTCCATCATCCCAAGTCCTTTCAGCTGAACACCTTTGCTCTGTTCAGCATCCCCCATCCAATCATCACTTGCTTGTCTTCTCCTGCATAACTCGTCGTCGACTTGCGCTAGGAGCACCTGCCATTGAAACTCCCCCCACTTTAGGTTTCTCTGCACTCCAGGTTCCGCGGAGGCAAACCACCACTCGCTTTTATTTGTCTTTTGGTGTTGGATTTGTTTGGTTTTCACCAGCATTCCACACTTTGACTCACATCGCACGCCATCCGAATCAACCCGTACATCTCTGAGGTGTGTCATGTCATCTCACAGCGACTACAGTTGCTAAAGAATGCCCAAGCGACTGGTGGTCAGCTTCCCGCTGCCCCTGGTCCGCAAGACGTTCACCCGAATGCCTATGCTAACCCGTCTACACTTCCACCCGGCTTGAGTGGCCCTCCGCTCCTCCTTCAGTCAACTTCCACCCGCCCCTTACTTAGGTCCGACTCTAGAGGTCCGGGAAATAACAATAGCCTTCATTTGCCCCCGCCTCCTGTGCCTGTTAGCCGTGCCTCTCCTCCATTCAGGGGTCCTCCCCCTCCTGTTTCCATCGATGAATCGCGGCACCACCTCTCACACCCCACTTGCCCCCATGGACGTTGATCGCCCCCATCACCGCGACTTCTCTGGCCCTTCCCGGGATAGTGTTGGTCATGGCCCCGCCGGTCACCCATGTCTCTTGCTGCACCACCCTGTCCCACAACAGCAGCTCTCGACAGAAGAACTGCGATCTTCCGCCAACCAGGATCTAGCACAGCACTCGGAGTACTTCAACCGCCCACTACGTGTCCCTTCGGGATCGGCGTCACCTGCTCCCCATCCCACTTGCCCTCGCTCTCCTGTTTCCACCTTCCCGGCCTACCCTCCTCCAAGTCGTCAGCCAATCGAGCCGGCTCAGCCGAGCATTCTGGCTTCCCAGCGTACGTCGCCTTCGTATCCGTGTGAGCTACGTGCAGCAGATCGCGATATGGCCTGGGATCGCCGCGGTCCTCACCCGGAGCACCATCGTGACTGGGAGGATCGCGACCACCGTGGACGTTCCGAATATCCGACTCACCCTTCGCAGCAACCTTACTACGCCTCCCGCTCCCCAGGACCTCGCCGCGCCCTGAGTCCCATGGAGACGTCGCCTCGCTCTGCTCATCACTCGCGGCCTCATTGGGACTCGAAGCCCCCCGGTGGCCCGTCAACCTTTGGGTCCTCCCGAAAGCGGGCACTGGCGCTACGATCCCGCCAGATTCGATGCGCGCGAACGTCCGGTGGAGCGAGACGTGGAGTCGAGAAGGCACTCGAGTTCGGTTGTCAACTCACCAGAGGCAGTACCTCGCGTTCTGCTACATACAAATATTCGCATGTCTATGTCTCCAGAGCCTTCATCAGCCGACTCGAAGAACAGGAGGAAGCAGCTGCAACCGGCGAAGGACAAGGATTCGGACACACAAAGTATCGGTGGGTCGATCCCTAGTGATGCCCCGAAGAGGAAGAAGCGTCAACATCGGGCCAAGGATGACTCTGGCTTACCCGCTAATCTACCTGCGTCATTCAAGGTTCCTTCATTCTCAGCGAAGGATGGACAGGACACAACAAGTTCGAGCAGTTCTGGAAATCGTTCACTATAGCCATCTCCGACTAGTGCCACCCCACGCCTGCCGTCCCGAGTGGTAGATGAGGATTATGATGAGGGTGTCGCTAATGTGTTAGTTAACTTGTCCCAGACCCGTCCTGCCGAGCAATCGGCTTCTGCGCATGACAACTACAATGCAACGAGGCACTCGCCGACGCTGTCTAATGCAAGTCGCCACACTGTCAATTCGCTACGCGATGCCGCCCCCCCATCATCGATCTACGTCGTCCTCCAACGGTCCTTCACCTGCTTCGTCCGGAGCGTCATCCCTCAAGCGACCGCTCAGTCCCGCGACGGAGGAAACAGACAGTAAGCGCACTCTTTTTTTTTTTTTTTTTTTTTTTTTTTAATTCTGAATTAAAGTGCGTGAGGGAGCGTTTACCCTATGTTGCACTATTCTAACTAATTCGACGTACTAGCATGGGCCTCCTGTGGCCTACCAGTCCTTACCAGCAAGCGAATGCCCTAATGGCAGAGCCTAGGGCTCCCCATTAGTCCGCCATTCCCGCTGGCCGTTTTAGACACTCCGCCTTGAGGTAAGGTAGGTTTAAGACTTCGGCTAGCCGTTTGAATCTATCTACACATTTAGTAAGCACACTCGAGTCGAGAGTGTGAAGCGAGGTAGCGGTTCGTCTTCTGGACGACACACCCCTGTTCCATCTCGCTCCTTCCGCATACCGCCCGCGTCACACTCGCCCGATTCTCATCCACATAACAAGAGTCGCTCGAACACTTCCAAGACAAGGGTTCTCTTTTGATGGATGCATGTATTTTGACTGTGGTGAGTGCAGGTAAAGACTCAGTGAGCGAGTGCTTGCAGATAGTACTCAAAAGGTGTTAGAACGACCGCATGGCCGACCGTCTGGGACGCGAACTTGAGAAGCAGTTAGGCGTTAGGTAGCATATATAACTCGAGTACTAAATGAACAGAGACCCCTGTATATACGGTATATGGCGCGGAATAACACTTTCTTTACTACTACTACTATCTTGACTAGTTTGACTTTTGAACTTTTCGAGAAATACTATCTTGACTATTTTAACTATTTTGACTAATCTAAACTTTGTCTGTATTGAGTGTGACTGGAAATAGCCATAATAGTCAAAATAGACAAATAATTCCATAAAAAGCACGGATAGTATCTGGTTAATTTCCTGATGACGGTCGGAGCGTCATTCGCAGCGAAATGCAGTGCAGGGCCACTGATGTCAACTGCTCGACGGTCTACAGGTAGCGCAGTGTGTCGTAAGATGTATGCTGATGTAAAGATGACGCTAAATGAGAGAAAGGACTTGGGCGAAAACCTCCGGTATTCCGGCCCTAGGCTGACCCGAAGATGCCCTTGAGCTGAGCTGTGTGAGTGGGCTGGGGGCCGAACAGGTCAGCTTTTAGAAGGCAGCTGTCGAGCTCAAAGCGTCGGGCAAAGAAACTGGACGTAGGCCGCTTTGCATGGGCTGTGAGAGGGACTGGCGGGCGGGTGCAAAACAAAAACTCTGAGAAAGTGAGCGGACCGACTCTGCCCAGGGAGCGAGGCGAGTGGCAGGAGCAAGAGACTTCGCTTCCGCTGCTGAAAATTTCCATCTATTTTTTCTTTTTGGTACTAGGTTGCCCAATCGTCATACGACTGGATAGATTGGACTTCTGTAAAGTCACATCAGAGGCCACAACAGCAGCACAGCGCCGTTTTGCGCCACTTAAAAGATGACGTATCGGTACGGACGTCCTTCTGCATTTTCCTAGGTGGTACCAAAGTTGCTCGGGTCACCCGGTAAGCCTACGACTTTGACTCCTATTTGATATCCGAGCTGGAGTGCCGGCGGGAAGAAGTAAGGGCATTGAAGCTGTGGAACGACGACCGGGAAGTCGCAGCCGTAGCTGCATCGTATAAAGAGAACGTAAAATTCCCTTGGTCAAGACTCCGAGGAAATGGTCGCGACTTCAGGAATGCCAACCTTGATGAGGTGCAGGAGTTTCTGGGACGAGAAGATGCTAGAGGCGCCCAATCCTTTGCCTGATGTATGCTGCATCAAAAAGCCGCAGATCTGGAAGTACGCTGTGGACGCTTAGCTGCTGAACCGGAGGAAGATGTCAGCGTTGTCGATGCAACTATGTAGAACCCCCAAAGTCCCTGACCTTACCCAAATAAAAGACGACATCATCTACGTGTTCCAATGCGATGGAACAACGCACGAGACTTTAAGATCCTACCCCCACGATAACATTGCCAAGTACTATGGCTGCATCCGCAAAGGTGATCGTCATTCCTCAGGAATGTGCCTTACATAAATGCTACAACCGCAGCCTTTATTGACGACATGCTTATACGTCACAACGAAGGAGAACTTGATGCAGAACGAATGATGTCAGACCGAATAATATCACCACTGATGATGATGGTCATCCGGTGGCCATCGACCTCGAATCTTGCCACAAGCTGGGAGAAATCACTGAGGGTGCCATCCGATGCATCGAGAGACACCGGGGTACGTTATTACGCCCAAACCGGGAGATTTGAAATGGGAAAAGGACTTCTGCCTGTCGGATATTATTGAAGAAGAGATGAGGGAAGCGTTGCCACCGTTCAGTAGAGTGGAGCAGACCACCATCAATCGATCTTCATTGCTTATGCAGAATTTCCACAGGCACTAGCCGAACTGTTCTAGCCAAAGGCGGAGGGACACTCACCCCATGTACAGAAGTATCATCCAAAAGCAAGCTTCGGCACAGTGCACAGCTCGCCTCCATTGCGATAGTTTCTGAACACACCTCCAACTCAGAATCAAAGGCGAATGGGATCGTCCCGTATTCGGTGTACCGCCTACACCCATATTATATACGCATTAATACTGTCAGAACTAATTTTACACGGTAGTTGACAAGATAATAAACATGCATTGTCATGCCTAATGCTTGCGATCGAGATGTTAGTCGAAGGAGGATAGACAAGAACCAAAGATTGGAAGCAAGAGACTCGCAGAGATAGCCAAAAATGATCGAGTACGCACAATCATGGGGTGGAGTCAACGCAGTTGGGAGGGCGCCGACGCTGGACTGGGGGAGATAGTTTAGAAGAGAAACATAAGGGAAGGACACACTTACTCCCATACGGCCTGGGACACACCAAAAGCAAAAGAAATCCGGGGAAGTAACACGTCACCACCCTGCAAAATGATAGTCATCCGACCACGTCCAATTCCTCAATAACGTTCTCCTCCCCTCCCTGTCGTCGGTCCCATTCACGTTTCCGCGTGTCCGGTTAGGATCACCCTGAGCACCCGTGTGCATGGGGGACTCAGAAGTTGTCGTGGTCATTCTCGCACGACGGGCGGCAGCAGCGGGATTTTGTGTGCTACTAACTTGTCGCTCCCACAGCAGTTGTCTCCGCATGCTTTCGGACAATTCTGTCCTGAGCATCCTCCTTCTCGTTGTGCGAGGTGTCATCGGTGGTGCAGGTGGAGGAAGGTTGTATGGATGCCCAAGTGGAATTGGCGTCGGCGCAGCCATCGTCACCGCGTTCGTTGTGATCGCCGGGTCATCAGGTGTATAATCGACAGCTCCAACTAAATGGTCGTTCCCGTAGGCTTTCGCTCCACCACTTCTCCCACTCACCGACTCCCGCTGTAGCTGCCGTTGCTGGGAAGACGAAGACCGACGCAACATCAATGCTTGAAGTTTTTCCTGGGCTACACTCTTCGAAACTTGAATCCGATCATCCTCGTTCTCTTCCCCACTGTCATCCTCCATCTCCTCCTCCCGTGGTCGACCCTTGGGACGGTACCCACCACAGCCCTTCTCATTCCTACCTAAATTTTCGCTGATCACTAGTTTGCGTACAGCAGATGCCGTAGGCTTCGAGCTACTGATCGCTGTTACCTGAGCAGCCATTGGAAGCGCAACAGCACTCTTGCTGGTCGAGAGACGTGTTGGTGGTGCCGCGAACGCACTATGACTCCTCTGCGGAGGAACTGCCTGGAAAGACTGATTGGCGTGGTGCTGCCTCTGACCCTGTACCTGCACATCAGCCCGGGTCATCCTCAAGTTCGTCGTTACAATGTCCTGAGATGATCGAGTGGTCCGGTCCGGATGTCCGGGTGGGAAGAGTGCAGGATTCAGAAGCTGAGATAATAAACCTGACTGCGTCCTGTTCAAGTTCGAGTACGACCGCCGTGGGACTTTCGTGAAGAACTCTCGTTGGCGTTGCGCCTCGAGCGCTGCTTCACGAAGACGAATCTCTTCTTCTGCAGCCTTGGATATAGCGCTAGCGGGCTTGCCAAGACATTTGGTTTTACCTGGACCTCCATGGTGCTGCTGTTGCTGCCTGAGCCTGCCAGCATCCTTCGATTGAGTATTCTCTTCCATATCCTCTGACGCCCATCCAGAGTCAGACCCGTCTGTCGTCTCGTACTCCTCCTCCGAGGTGGCTACCACAATCGTCCTCCGACCTTGTTGCTGCTGCGCCCCGTTTGGCTGGTTATTAATAGCATTAGTGCTCCCTGCCGTATTGGCGTTACTGTCACCGTAACCAGCAATGATATCGTTCTGTGGAGTAGAGTCGTTCTGAGCACTAGGCACTTTAATTGTCGGTTCAGCGGAAAGCGTAGAAGGAAGCTGGATAGGGACGTTGGACGTCGAATCTTTCATCAGCGCTTGCGCTTGAGCGTTGGCAGCACCGTTGACTGGTCCATACGCAACTGGCACGTACATTGGTGCATTCGTTGATTGCGTGGACTTAGATCCACCAGAAGACCCAGAGCCAATATTGAACGACGCTTTGTGCTGTTGCTGCTGCGAGTGAAGTTGAGGCATACGACGTTCCACGACCTGCCCTGCCGATCGCTTCTGCATCACCGGCACCGCATGACCGTGTCCTTGAAGCCCAACACCGTGTTTGGCCGAATGTGCCCGCTTCAGGCGTACCACCTGTGCCCTGCCAGCCGCCGTTCCCACCCTGCCTTTTTTCCCGCGCAGAGACGTGTTATTCGTCGCAGCAGACACGGACCGTTTTTCACGTTCGTTGTCGTCGTCGTCATACTCGCTGTCACCCTCGCTATGCTCAGCCACTGCACTTCTATGCTCTTTCGTACTAATTTTCGCCGTCGTAACCTGCATATGAGAGGGGTGAGCGTGGCGACTTTGTCGGGTTCCTGCGCTATCACTCCGCTGTGAAGAGCTGTTATCCCCCCTCGCTCGATAAACCAACTCGCCCCCACTCACAGGAGAAGATGCGTCCCGGTTGCTACCCTGCTGACGCCGACGATCGCGCCCGTCATCTCCATCAGGGGATACGTCATCCGGTGAGTGTTGTAGGAAGAACCGCCGCGATTCGCTCGGTGTATTGGGCATACCCGCACCAGCGTTGACGTCATCCGGTGGATTAGCGGGTTGAGCCAAAATTTCGACAAAAGTAGCAACGGGAGTCGAATTCTTTGGCCCGGGCACCAATGGTCGTGATGGCTCTGACACTCGATCATTACCCCGTGGTCTACCACGGGCCGCGGCCATCGGTAGTGGTAGTAACAGATGTGTCGGCTTAGAAACCTGCATCCTTCCCACCTCGTCATCGATGGTAGAATCAAAAGAGACGTTGACAGAAGTGGCACCACCACCACCACTACCACCACCGCCTAGGATGGGCGTGGTAGGTGGTGTAGGATGGGGAGTTGGGTTAACGACGATAACACGAGGGTATGCGTTTGCTGTCACGTTGCCTGAAGCAGTATTAGTTCCGGCTTTATCACCGATGGTAGTGGATGAGGGAGGGGGCTGGAATTTAACAGAGGGTACTTGGGGTGGGGGGAGCAAGTCTCTGGCTTCGCGCTGCTCATCGGTGTCTGATAACGCTGTCACCTGTGCTTTGACATGGGACGATAGTGATTGTGACATAGACGGGGTCGAAGGTGTACAAGTCAGCGAAATTGATATCGCATGCGATGTAAATAGCGGTGAGGCGGAAATATGTGGCGCTGATATCGGTGTTGGTGTCATTGATTGCTCGTACGGTGTTCGTGAAGTATGCGACAGTGCTGGGGAGAGAGGTGGTTCCGGATATAGCATTGGTGGAGACATGGCTGACCGGCGTGGTTTGGGTATGTGTAGATGATTCGGCAGCATCTCGATGATAACGCGACCGACGCAATGGGACTTGATACTCCTTGCGAGTGTTGTGCTCGTCGACGCCATCTCTGCCGCTGTCGCCATCGTCGTGGTATTTACGACGAGTGGATACGCCGATGAGAAGGTATCAGGTGTGGCCGCCACCTGATCTCGATTCCCATCAGTACCTGGTGAAGGGAGACCCAAAATGGAAACGGCGACTCCTGGCGCTCCTGCCACCCCGCATTACACATCCAGATTTGGTATAGCATGCCACGTCGACAAGTCGTGACAGCAGCGGGGATTATTGAATGTTCACGTCACATGAAGGACCAAAGACATAAGGAAATCAGTCAATACCCCATTCAGGACGTAGAAAGGGATGCAACCAGCAATGACCCCGTCCTGGGGCCCAATCACTTGCTGCGGGACTCACCTGCACGAGGCACAACATGTGATTGCCTAGGAGACAGTGCAACAGCGTCGGTGGTGGCAAGCGTGATACCACCGCTCGGATGGAGAGCGGAACCGGCGAGTTCGGGAGGAGCAGGCGAAGACCGTCCCGAATCCTCCGGCCGATTAGGCGTCATCGACACGGGAGTGAGCGGCTGATAAGCCGTAGGGCATGTTGCAGAGGCTGACGAGGAGTGTCCCTGCTGACCACGGGCTTGAGCCTGAGCCTGGGCGAGCTCGCGATGCCACAATCGCCATGAGATGTTTTCCAGCCTCCGCCCATCCTGAAGGGACTCTTTGCATTTCGTGAACACTGAATTGGTAGGGTGTCGTCGTCATCAAGTAGCATTGGGGAGTACGGTGACGATGTAAGAAAGAAACACAGCAATCAGAAACCGAGTCGAAGCATAGTGTGAAGACGGATACTCACGAGTCCACAGTCCAGTGAGAGCATCGTGCCCTTGGAGATCCTTCACCGCGTCCGCCGTAACAGAAAGTACGGGAGCTGGGAAGCTCGTCAACATCTCTCAAAACGAGGGTCTTGAAGTATCCCTCGTCCTAGTTAGAATGGTATCTCAAGATGAGTCGAAACGGCGAGCGACTGGCAGTCCACAAAGCGATACGTACCACCGTCCGAGGTATAAAGTGGTTGACAACCGTACAACTCGGACCCTCCCCAGGCCGGGTGAAAGCTTGACCCAAACAGGCTGTACACGTCCCTGAGGAAAACAATGCCCAATTCTACCAACTGTGCGGGACAAATTGAGCAGGACCACCCCGGATCACGCACACGTCTGGCAGTGAAAACTTGAAACCCGAAACGTAGTAACGACCACCCGTTACGTGAAATCGGAAAAACTGCTCTGCCCCACAAAAAAAAAACATAAACACAAGTTTCACTGATCCTCATTGATCATACTCTCAACATATTTGAAATCAGCATTATTTTACTGGGGTTGAGCCCTACACCTGCGGGGCACTATTATCCTACTAATTTATCTTACGATAGATAGACAAAGGTGTGGATGTCCAAACAACAGATGTATACTTTCGACAAGTGAAGTAGTAAATCAATATGCAGAGAGGCTGCAGCGGTAATAAACAATAGAACCTAAGCTACGCGGAGAGATCCGGGAAAGAGAGGGGAGGTCCAAAAGATACAGTACTAGTGTGAATCAGTCGAATAAAGACATGTCAAGTATGCTGTAGGGTTAAGAATGTATGCTCAAAGAACATGCCCATTCGACACTGGGTATGGACGGCTTTGACAGTGTTCTCGAGTCCATTCACTCGGCAAGTGTCAAGCTTCTGTCCAGACATCGATGGTCATGTCTCGACATGGGTGCATGGGTGCTAGCGACACCCGATACATTATTTATATACATACCCCAATCGCTGACCCTGTGCAAGAATCAAAGTAAACTCCATCCATACCTAGCGGAAGCAAAAGTGAAACACGCACTCGAAACCGCTTGGTGCAGTTGACCACATAGCAATTGTGTCCTGATCCATGGCATGATGAGAGTTGCCTCCGGCAACCTGTCCTAGTATCGGCGGCTGCAGAAGTGAAGGGCGATGTTGTGCGTGCCCTTGGGGATGATGTATATTGGACGCATCCAAGTCCATATGGTAACCACTGGTGGAGTCCCCTCGACAGCCATCACCTTCATAGAACCCAGATGGTGGCGAAGGAGGATGATGTCGTGAAACATCGTACGTAAACCCGCCCGTAGAATCACCATACAAATGATCGTTCAAGGGGTACGATGCCGGAGGTCCATGAGATGGTAGAGCTGGGGGGTACGGTCCCGCACCTGACACTCCGTATTGCGTAGATGGGTGCTCTGCACTACCAACATGATGATCCGGAGGGGCATGGTGATGGGTAGTATGTTGAGGGTACCACATACCCGCAGACGAGTCTGGGTGGCCGTGCGGGGCATGTGTTTGCAAACCCGGCACGGAGAAATTGACGTGTCCATGTACGGGCAACCGTCCTAGATCATTACTGTATACTGGCAAGTTCGCCACTGGGGCTGCGTAATGCCGAGACGTCGGAGAACCAGTCCTGTGGACACGTCGAGAGCCTGCGATCATGCGTGGACCATCATGAGACTGTGCAGAGGAATGGGTTGAGCAAGGGCTTGCGCTGTCTGAATCTCGCTCGCGTTTGACTCCACCTGTTGGGCTGGGTTGTGGTGGGGGGAGATCCCCTGCTGATGCCAGTTCACAAAGGACATCCCTAGAAAGTGGGGAAGACGAAGTTAGCCGTGTTGTAGACACGTCTGCATCAACGCACCGGAGACGGCCTGCACTATGCCACCGCTCTTCACACATCTGCAGAAAAGCCATACACTTGTGCACGTCAGCCATCTCTTTCGCTGGATCTGTCGAAAGGCCGGATCGCTTGCCGCCCCAGATGTTTAGTAGAAGAACGATACCGGCAGTGAAGGCGGGCATCTAGCACGTGCAGCTAGAATCGAATATAAATGGGGATCCGGACGACCACTCACCGTCAAGTATGGATGAGGTATATTAGAACGTCTTCTGTAGATATCAAGCACATGGCTACATGACCGCGCCGCATTCGTACAGATCGCCAACGAAGGGAAAGATAACACTGACGGCCGCCGAGGCGAGGGGATGAACGGCCTATGAATGAGTATCTGCAGCTGATAGTAGCTGGCGTAGAGGACACATGACTGTGAGAAAAAGGGTATGCTGACATCCCTATTGGGGTCCCATCGAAGGTGATCAGGAACAGCATCTACCCATTTATTCATCGCCGAGTCGAGCTCTGCTACGACGCGTTCTTCCCACTGAGGACCTTTGCTACCAAAAACAACTTTGTGTTTGCTTATGGAGTACTGACCACAACCGCTTTTAGATCAGCTGGGTCTAGCAATAAGACGATTATTGAGGACGTACGATAGTCCGCAGAGCGAATGCTTGAATGTGATATAGCTTGAGGTAATTTATGAAGAAGGATATAGTACATGGTTTATTTTCGGGCTGTTTGAAAGCCAGTTCAGGATCCGGGTGCTCCCAATATTCGTCGTCGCACTCCACAGGGAGGTCGATATCAAAGCTATGTGATCCTCTATCAGAGAGGGAGAGAAACCCCAAGAAGTAACTTACTCCTCTTCTTGAATTGCACAGGGGCGGCCGAGAGAGACGCTCGTAACGCGATCCACAGTAACCAAGGCCCAGAATGCACGTTTCCAGAGCTCGCCGTCGACAGTCAACGCAGTGTTGTAGACCTTCTTCCGGTGTGCTCCGACATCTTGGGCAAGTCGAATACCGATGCCCACAATCGTCCAGCAAGCTTGGGGCGCTGAGGTCCCTTGCAGGTAAATAGAAGCCAGCTGAGTTACTAAAGTGAACAAGTGCCACGGGGAGCCGGTTCGACGACGTACACAGTAGACTTGGAGGTCTTCCAGAGCCGGAGGGGCAAGGAGAGTCTTTCTGATTACCGGTACTTGCTCAAAATACTTCCAACCAGCTGAGTGAGAAAAGCCTCCCTCAACAAAAACCCGAGGATCGTGAGAATACCGTGAGCCATTTGCGCAGACGAGGAGGTATACGGAACCAAATGCATGGTCCCGCAAGTGGTGCCTGGCCCGCAGCTTCTGCTCGAATGTTGGACGGTGAAGCAATGGGAGCAGATGATTCATGTGCGCAAAGTAGAGATCGACAAGAGCCAGACCCAAGTCGTCATCGGGGAATTCAAACTCGGGGTCTGTCATCGTCATCGCTCGCTCCTCCCACTGAATAATGAGTGCATTATGAGCCGAAAAATGGAAAGAAAATAAACAAAGTGATAAATACAGGATTAATGGTCCGCAATTCGGGACGAACCGCTTCCTTCAGTCGTTCCGTGCCGGGAATGTCGTCACCATTATATTCCATCTTGAGATCGATAGCCTTCTGGATGAGCATAGGACCGCTGGATTTGCCAAAGTAGCGCATGGAGTTAGGATGCATAGTGAGCGAGGCAAAGTTCTCTCCAAGGGTCGACGCGATGGAGTCTTCGTCTTCTTGGACGACGTCCTCTATCGAAGTCTGCGCAAAAAGAGATGGTGAGGTGTTGTTCGTGCCCTTGGTCCATGAATCTCGATCTATCCGACCACCACCTAACTCTTGAGTGAAGTCAGCATCTGGGCATACCTAACCCAAAAGGTAAGCAAGCAAACGGCACGAAGCAGAAATCATGCCTTCTGCAGGAGCTTTTCCATTTTCTCCAGTCGGTTCTCAAGGCTCTCGACGTAGCTGAACACAAACGAGGTCAGCCGGGTGAATGAATGCGTCACAGATAAACGAACCCCTTTGGCGGACCCCGTTTCTGCTCAAGCCAAGGGTAAATTAAAAGATTACGAAAAGAGCAGGAGAACAAGTACCCTTGCAACCTCGAGGTAGGTGCACTCAAAGCTGTACGCTATGCAGTTCGAACATTTATTTCCTGGCATTTGACTTCCATCACCTACATCATGTTCAGCAATGTGAGCACCCCCATGAGGTGGGGAAACACATGTACTTACATCGAACTGCGGAGGCAGATCACGTTAGCGGGTGAGGGTGAGGGCATGGGGGGTAGATACGTACTCTTCTTGCGTCTACATATGTCACAGGCCCTTTGAACGCGTCTCTTCTTTGATTCTGGGAGGGTGGGGTGTCCTCCATCGTTGTAGTCCTCCTCCTGTGACGACATGAAGATAAGAGGAAGGGGAAGGCGGTGGAAAGGTAGCAATGGAAGGGGACCAGAAGGCCGACTTGATTAAGTACGCACTGGCAATGCCGCAAGGTATGTTTCTGGCAATAGCTTCGTAAAATGCAGGGTGGTAGACACAGCTTCACCACTGGCGCCAGAAGGGTAGCGTGCGGCCACTGCCGATGCGACAAAAAACTTCTCACAGATCCCTAACTTTGGCATTTTCTGAATCTCCTTTCAATGACTTTTCATCACACATAAAGTTTGATTTGAACCCTCGGCCACGCTTTGGTAATATCTGGTGGTGGCCACCTGTCGAATAGTCTTACTGATGGTGAAACTCTTAGTCGGTTCCGAACTCTACGCTACTTTTGACGTACTGGGCAAATATTTTGCCATGACAAGAGTTCTGGCTCTTGCGGGAGATAGTCCCCCTCGTAACAGAATCAGTACAGAATCGGTAGGATTGGCTGACGGACGTCCATCTTGAAAAATGCGCCGATGCCGCCTTCCTCCTTAGAGTCAGGTAACTCAGGTTCACTCGCGGCATGGCACGACCTCCGCATCAACTCTCCCTGATGGGGGTCAGTTCCCAAAGTTCAAATTACTGCACCTGAACTCTGGTAAGCACAGCTTCAAGTGCCATTGACGCGCACGCGTGACCCACGTGGACGGGGCAACATCTTAAGGTTCTGACTAGATTACATCGTAGATCGCGACAGAAGACAGTGTCAGGCGAAATCCTACAAACACGACTCAAAAAATAGGAGCCTATCTGGTTCTCCGACATCCCCAATTGGCTCGCGTGGGCACTTCATAAAGCCTCTGGTAGCGCTTCAATGATACTCCTGCAAAGATAAGTACTACAGTGTATACTTAAATACTAAATTTCTTCCCTGACCAAGTGCTAATTCCTATGACCGACACTCGCCACGCAACCGTTACCTTCCCATTGGATATAACCCCATGAAATTCACAACCTAAATCGACACGTTTTAGCCGATGTACGCAATCATCCTCAGCAGGCAAATTATTATTTTTCGTTTCCGCAACAGCATGGACTAGGTTCACTGGACTCACGATGATGCTGCCCACGGTAGTGCATGATCCCTGTTGATCTAGAACCTTCATGCTGCGCATGCCACGTAGGACGCACCAGCACGAAGTGGACTTTCTGGAGACCTCGACATTGGACCTTTGGCGAATTTGCAATTTGCAAATTTATTCTCTGCCGTTGAGAGTCTACGTATTGATACTAGCAAGTGACATACGCATCTCTGCGCCATCCCTTCAGTCTCTCTCACACAGGCCTCTGGTTAACATAGCATGCCCTTTCCACACGGAAAAGATCGAGGAATATGTAATCACCTGGAATTATAACGAGTGTTGTGGCAACCGCAAGGGCGAAATTGGCACTTTAGGAGTTATCGTGTGATTTCTCTGGAACAAGCAAAGGACACGCCAGCAGTGAGTCATGGGTTCACAGGCTGAGGCAGGAACCAGCAGGAACCGCTGTTGGTAGCCACATATACATAAGAGCAGTTTGACATTTTAAGGGCGCCAAGTAGGCTAGTAGGCATGATACACCGGGTCAATATGTTCTTCCGATCCGAGGCTGACATACAAAATTCACCGAATATTCACCGAGGTCATTTGACAGGCGTGCCCACGTGGTGCCATGTGGTTCAAAGACTGCGGAGTGCGTCGAACCCTGGCGAACCCTATGTTGGAGCACGGGCATCAATAAGCTTCGCTGCTAAACACCACGGGCATGTCATAAATCAAGGGCATAGTCTGGTATAGTTTGTACCATCCTGTGCGGGGTCAACCCTTCCCGCTGATCGCACTTAGAGAGGAGACACAACGGATCTCGAACTCTTTGCCCTACCTGAAACCAAAATGCCGTTGGTCTGCCTTATCCGGATCCGCAGACATTCAAGTGGATAGTGCAGGCCGATAAGTGTGTGCTGGTGTATGTCCTCTGATAATCGGTGTTGGCTGACCGTTCGAATATAAAAGGCGAAGTTATGTTCTTGCACTTTAGATGACAAACGGTCCCACGAGTCTGATTGGTAGTTATCGGAGACTTACCAAACATTTCCCTATATGTGTTTCCTTAGGTTTTACTTTCTGTGGTCAAGCCAGGTGCTCATATACAACCGCCGAGATGCAAGGCCGACAGAGGGAAGGGGCTAGTTTTTTTCCCCCAGACCTTGAACTTAAAACCACAGGGTCCCGACAGTGACACGCTACTCCGATTCGAACATTGCGGATGGCAGCGCTTCAGTATACGAAATTTATCACACCTACAGCCTTAAAATTTTCAGTAAGTTGTTCCTTCCCCGCACTGAACAGGAAACTGGATTGGAGATAAGCATAATCACGACCTAATACGTAATATCGTTACAGTCACGTGCTCACGAGATCCAGGGATATCATGTGGCGGCAGGGGCCACGCGAGGCACGCACGATACTGTAAAAATCCAGATACCTCCGCTTATACAATACGTTGGTGAGATAAATATCTCCGCTTCCATCCTTTTCCGACAGTCGGTGGAAGGATACTAATACGCTAACATTTTCGAGCACCCTGTGGCACCGGCAGCCCTGTGGTTATAGCATGTCGTAGGTGTAACGTGCCGAGATAGATCTATATGATATCACGTGCCGACGCTAAGCGCTTGCCTCCATGCCTGCCCCCCCATTTCTCCCAGTACACGTTCTACTTCCGTCTGTTCCAAATTCAGAATCACCCGTCTCTCGCCGATCGGTCTGCGAGCTGCGAGCTGCCCGTCCTCCATCAAGATCGCACGTGAGGCAAGTAAGGAGTCCAACACGATGGTCAATTGAGTGTGATGAGGTACGCGCGTTGATTCGCCGTCTCCGAGAACGGGAGTGTATGTTAGATGTTGGGCTTGAATCTACATACGCCATTGAGGGTGTCATCAGCCCCAAAGCCTTGTTGAAAGGGAGAAAGATCGCGGATGGAAAACATACCTCACCCCACTTAACCTCCTCCACACCCTCTCGTTTTATACATCGAATCAATGCAGCAAGCATGATCCTTTCATGCAAACTACACGTACTTACGAATGCCGCCGTCGGACTCCTCTGTAAAGCCGCAAGCGCATTCTGTACATCCCTGGCTTCTCCGGATCGCTCTTCTGCATGTGCAAGTTCAACTGCGCGCCGGCAGACGTCAAGAACGCGGCGGGCGTCACCGCTTATTGAGGCAACTTTCATGCACGCGAGTTTGATGGCATCAGGTGAGAGTGCGGGCGGATGCGTGTGGCTGTTTGGAAGGGAGTTAGTGGCAGTATCTAATCGCGCACGGACGATTTCTACGAGTTGCGGGGTGGTGTACGGTTGAAAGTTGATTCGAATCATGCCTGGACCGAACGTGTCACTCATACTCAACTAGGGGCCTTCGAGCAGGAGAAAGGTGTCAAAAAGGTCAACAAAACTTACCTAGTCGACTTCGCACACGCCCACTCATCACTCTCTCAGGGAGATCCATCGTATTTGCCACGGCAATAACGACTAGTTTGGAACCGACGAGGGTGGGCCAATTAAAGAAATTGTATACCACGTCTTGTTTCGTTGTCACCAACTGGTCTAATTCATCCATCAACACGACGCTTTAAATCGCGAGGCGAGAATGTCTCAGAAAAAAACCAGTTGGCGGTAAGAAAGGAACCGACGTACCAAGCATGACCACCCGGTCCCGCTCTAATCCCCGCCGTAAAGTGCTTGTTAAGCCGCTTGAGGGCTTCCCTAGCACTAACTCTCAGATGACCGTCCTTAGCGAGATCGTGTCCAGACACAATCTCCCATAGTAAATTGTACGCTGCTGATGGTTCTGGAATTTTGAGTCCGTTAATTTCAACGTACGTGAACGGGTTGGTCTCCTGTCCGCATTCAGCACCATAAATGTCAGAGGAAACAAGGAATGGAGAAGATGAGATAAACGGACGTTGTTCTCTGCCATGCGTTTGAGTTCCCTCACGACGGCATGCACGGTGGCCGTTTTACCCGTCCCGGGTACACCAGAAATATCTTCGCATCACCCCAAACTTCCGCATTAGCCACTCGCCATCCTTCATTCGAAGGAACAGCGACTTACAAACACACCCTCCACTTCCCTCTTCCAACAACTCCTCCACTGTTCTCAGTACTCGATGGAACTCTTTCTCTCTACAAGGCAATATATCCGGTCTCGCTGCTACATGTAACACGTGCATCGCGCGTAACCACGGGTCTGGGGGGAACTTTTTCAATTCCCGATCATGTTCCCGTGTCCAATCAGGGGGTGGAAGACGGACGGCAAGTGTCTTCCTTGTCCGGGCCCGTGCGCGTAAAGCAGCTTTGGAGTGAGGGGTCGGTGCGGCAAGACGTGCAGTACGAGCCTTTTTTCGCGGTGTACGTGGCGATTTCGAGGAGGAAGCAGCGGTGGTACGTCTCCGTTTTCGTGGAGTTCTTGGGACGTCGTCAATGTCTGAGTCTGATATCAACACTACAATGTCGTCCTCAGATTCGGCCCCGGTGGCCGAGAATAGATCTTCGTCTTTGTCGTCCTCCCTACTTACAGAAGACCCTTGGTACTCTGAGTTCACATCGCTCTCCGTCTGCTGAGGCGCGTGCCTTTGCTGCCGCCGTTTCTTTTGAGTCTGAGTCTGGGCGAGATGCGTGCGTCGTCCAGATATGGTTTCAATAGGCACAATCCAAGGTCTCCCGCTGGCTTGCTCATCGGCAGGCTGGGAAAGTGCTAGCGATCTTCTCTCCCCCCAATCGAATTCATAGTAGATGCCTTTCCTCGAGTCGATCGCGGAGCGGCAGTAGAAGGTGGTGCTTTCTTGGTTGGCGGTAGCGAGAGAGCGCGTACCTCGAGATTGTGATGTACGAGGGATAGTTGGTTGGGACAAGTCTCCGGACTTGGAATTGGAACTGGGAGGAGGGATGGTGGAGACTGTACTGAGACAAACTACACTTGAAGGAGGGAGAATGGCTTGTGCATTTAGGGTGTAATAAACTTCATTCTACATCGATAGATGATGTATACGGGATGCACAATCAAGCTTAACATGAGAAGACGCACCTCATAATGGTCCCTCTTAGCCCGTACGCTGGGCAGCTCCGAAGGTCTCTGAAACCAGTGTATCCTGACGAACATCCTTTTCGCGTGCATGTCTCCCTTTCCGCCACCTTCATCTTCACTACGTTCCTCATCGTCGTCATCATCATCGGGATCTTCCTCAGGGCCACAACCATGACTATCCACCACCCGTAAATCCCACATTGCCACAATAACGCCAACACTCAACCCTTTCGACATCAAACCCGTCCGGACACAGACCGTATCACCCACACTATACACTTCCTTCTCGTTCGCCCCACGTCCAGATTGTCCGCGCACAGAGGACCGCGGCTTCCTCCTTCCCGAGACCGAGGACGAACCAGGCTTCCCCGAGACGACGCGCGTAAAAGACTTGTAGAATCTCGTCAATGCGCCCTCCTTCAGTTCCCAGCTGTCGTCTTCCTCTCTCAACGCCTCGTAATCTTCAGGTGCACTTGGACGCGTATAGCACGGTTCGGAGTGAGTCCAGAAAGTGGAGGTGTCGTACCATGCAGTAGGCGGAAGGTTTGTAATGAGGGGCTGATAGCGTTTGGAGCGGCGAGTGGGCGTTGCGGGTGTTGATGTCATCGTTAGTCGTTCAGTTTCGCTGGAGGGTGGCAGCAGCTTTTGTAGGAGACACGTGACGACAGTCTGCAAGTTGTCACGTGCCGCCGCAGCTCCACCTTGTTCTTGTTCGTCAACTTGTCTCTGCGTCGTATATATTATATCTTGTTCTCTGCTCGCTTGTTTACTGGAGTCACCGAGGTAGCAATACGTTGTTAGCGCGGATTGGTAAACGAAACAAGCCCAAATTCATAGGTATCCAAGTGACCTGCAATGGCATGGCTCGCCGTCTCGAGATCTCACGCATTTCAACCCACAAGCGTGCACCTCGATCCCCGTATTTGCTTGTCAAGCCTCCTTGCCATTGACTAGAACCCCGGCGACATATGTTTTACGAAGTCTGTCACCACTCCGTCTCTTCGGATGAACCGTTACTGGTCCCAGTGTACCTTCGTTGTCCGCAGCCCAGGACTGGGTGGTAAGCGGTTGTTTCAAAATAGATGTACATCACTCCCCTTCGTTAGCCAATGTTCTGACCTTTTTTGCCACACAATCGTCATCGTCGAATCCCTGTTTCTAATTTGATGCACTTAGTTGCCTCTTGGCTACAGTGCTTGCGCGTGCTCCTCCATGGATGGGTCCATCCAGTTTACTTTATGTTTGGTAGGATACTACCAAGACCCCCGCATAGGTATGGCGGGCTCCCGATTGTCCCATTTCTGCCGGAATTCCATACAGCCTCACTGGCATAACATATATGGTTGGACGGAGTAGCGCTCCAGCTTCAGACATTTCCGCCTTCAGAGCTCATGTCTCACTACCAGATCGATTCCAAGTTCAACGATGACTGGTCTGTCCAGGTGATACTCATACCATCGTAGAAGGTGTCGCACTGACTCTCCTTAGGATGAGTTCACAATGCTTCGCTATCTTTCTCTTCCTCGCACTCAACAACCCCACACCTGTGGGTGGGTAGTCGGTGGAGAGCCTTGCAACGATGTCCTTTTTCCGGAGCAGTTCTCGGGGCACTTGACAACGCATGGCATCCGGGGAAATGGCACAACGAACATGTTGTGTTGTTGGGTGGGTTGTAACGCACCCAAAATGAAGAAAGAAAGCGTGCTGCGACACGTATTTGAGGTACATCTGGAGTTACGATTTGAATGCCCCGACTGCGGCTTGAGTTTTACTCGTAAAACCAGTTTAAACCACCACAGGAAGAGTAAACACTTCTAACAGGAACTCAAGATATACATTCCTGGAGATCTTGTGCAACAACCGTGGAGACGATGGGATCGCACATACATGGACGGTCTGGTTTGCCCTCCCAATTGATGTGCTGTTATACAGCTTTTGGTGATGTCCCCTCCCTCCGCACTCTTGCTCTACCGTACATACTACTACAGCTCTACAGATTTACTGTATGATATTTAGGTGTGTTAATAAAATACAACTCGCATGATTAGAATACTTGCTTGCTTCAAATAACGTGGTTCATGAATTCACATTCCACGTGGTATACGACTCCAAAACGCGGATCTCCTGTGGATCCAGCATACCATGTCTCCTCTTCCAAGCTGTCTGCCGGTGGATCTGTTTTAGCCAAGGCTCCGTGTGACGCTGTGGGGTACGACGACCGGCACATGGAGTGCCTCCGCGAGTGACCGATGAAATGAACAACACAGGAAAGAATGTCCACCGTGTGCTGCAGTGACGCACCAAACCCTCTAACAGTTCATTGGGCTCCCAGGCCGGTCGGATGGGCCCGCCATGCCTTTCGTTTCAGCATTGCCACCGCTAGCCTATACGTATTCGAGAGTCGGGGGTGCTCATTCTATTTCACATGCCTTTCCATGTCTCGCCCTACCACCGACCATTGGTGAGTACAGACCTTTGCGTGCTTTAATGTCCATGCATACACTGATATGTGGACCCGGGTGAGGTACGCAGTCGCCGCTGACATAGCAAAACTAGCGGCACCGCGTTGCAACTCCCGCCAACCCAAGGGGACTCACTCTCGCTAACCCCGGAACATCACTGGCAGTCGGAAAAGCTACCTGAAGACCCATGGATGTGCACGGTGTCCGCCGAACTTGTGTGTACAGGGCAACAAGACCTAATCGAAGCGTACCAAAGGAGTTGTTAGGAAAGACTGAGATACGTCCGTGGGTTATCTTCGTCTATTGTGCCTCACGGGACGTCAGGGATGATTAATGGATGCCCTTCTTGTGTCGCGGTAAAATCTCTGGGTGCATGCATCCACGTCTTTCCTTCGATCCTGCATTCCCCTGGTCTAGGCTCTGATGTACTCAACAGGCAATGCAGCCGTTCACGGAATTGAATTTACCCCAGAACCGACTTTTAGCCTATAATTGTCTGTGGCAGGCTATATCAGGGTATAATGTCTTGCGGATGTCGGACATCTTTGTGTTACTATGCAGCATGCTGACATAGTCTCGTAACCCGCCGACCCGCCGCTTCAGGGGACGAACGGGACTGACACCCTTACAAGCTGTCGTAAGAACCCGAGGGAGGCTGAGGGAGGCCGTCCGAGGCAAAGACCAAAGTGCCTAATGCTGACGCCGTTCTGCAAGTGTCCCGCTGCAAGTATGGGAATTGGACTAGACATGGTGCTTCTTTCTACTCTCAACCATGTGCATTTATTTTTAGGACGTGCTGCAAACACTATCATAGCCGATTGTAAGCATACGCTTACTACTCACGCACACACACACATCGCTCACGTCGCTCGTGGTATCACGTCACACCATCACATCTCCTATTGCACTCTCGGTCCTTTGTCTGGGCATGCGGATCCCTACTGCGCTGTGTTGTACTGTGGGTATATATACCGGTGCTGCATGTATGGACGGACATCTCTTCTTCTTTCTTTCTCTCTCTCTCTCTCGACCGTCTTGTATCAGCGTATACGCTTGATCATAATCCCACACACGCCTGTCCACGTTCTGTTATCGTTGCGATCCGTCTTGAGTGTGCTCACCCCTACCGTG
Source organism: Pisolithus tinctorius (assembly GCA_024663395.1). Lineage (NCBI taxonomy): Eukaryota > Fungi > Basidiomycota > Agaricomycetes > Boletales > Pisolithaceae > Pisolithus > Pisolithus tinctorius. Next base: position 244,809 of record JANFAH010000002.1, read on the forward strand.
GTGAGTTCCACTTTTTTTGAACGTGCCATAGCGCGTGTCGACACCTGGTAAAGGTGTCAAGCTGCCGTCTCGTCGCATCCCCTCCGTTCCTGTACCCTTGACTACTCGTAGTCGAGGGAATAACCCTCCGCCCGCGACACCATTGTCGTCACCGCTGTCTTCGACTTCGTCTTCGTTGTCTCCGTCGCCCGCTGTCTCTCCTCCCCGACCACCTACGCCATCACTCGTGGCCCTGCCCGACGATAATCCGTCTCCGCCCATCTCTCCTTCGCATATCCCCTTACCAGCATCCCTCCCACTGTCTCCCACTTCCTCAGATAGTTCCTCATCGTCGGATAGTTTCACTGTGGTTCTTCCCATCGTCGCGATGTCTTCAGCGCAGTCTTTGATAGCGCGATGCGAGAATACTACTCCTGGTAAAACGCCTCCCTTCTTGACGGCAGGAGATATTACTCCGGAAGGACTGCGCAGCTGGGAACTAGGTTGTGAAAATTACTTCCGGTTGAAAAGCGTAGCAGAGGACGTCCAGGTCGCCAAGGTCGTTGGCCACCTTCTGGACCCCCGTGTACAGGACTGGATCAGTAACAACGGTAATCGGCTGACCGCCCTGACCTTCGCCGAGTTCATGGACGAGGTTCGTACATATTGGCTTCCCAGCGATTGGGCGGAAGCCATCCAACAGAAGATGCTGTCGTCGACACAGGGTAATAAGGCCTTCCATCTGTGGGCCGTCGAAGTAGAAAGCTTGAACGTCCTGTTGCGAGGGAGCGAGTTCCATCTCACTGAAGATCATCTCCGCTTTCACTTAGAGTCGCACATGCACCCGGACCTCACCGCAGAATATCGTTTGACCGCTGCCCGTCGCGAGAAACGGTTCCGTGCTTGGCTTGATTTAGTCCGTCTTCTAGACGAGAAACGTGTACATGATGCCGCCAAGCTCGATGCAGCTCTTCGTAAGAAGCCGTTTCAGCCTAGTCGCTCAGCCAACACTACTGCGCCAAACTCAAAAGCATCAGATGGTCGTGCCCGCACTCGTCCCCCCGCCCTTACTGTCGAGGAATGTCAGCTCCTCCGTGATAATTCGGGGTGTTTCAAGTGCCGCCGCCTCTTCCAAAACCATACTACGCATAACTGTCCAAATGACTTCCCAGACGCTAAGAACTACAAGGCGCTGACTGCCGCCGATGTTGAAGCTGCTAAGAAGAAACGTGCGAAGCCAGTTGCCGCTGTCATCGAAGAGGAGCCAGCGGCGAAGCGTGCCCGCATCACTGAAGTCGACGACGACACTGATGCCATCGCTGTTGTCATGCCCTCGGCCGCTCTTGGGGATGGGACTGACTCTGGTGAAGAGTACGTTGCACCTCTCTCAGTTCCTCATCTTCGATGGTCCTGTCTTCTTGAAGGACCTAATTTGACCTTCCCCTTGCCTGTAAAAGCACTGATTGATAGTGGCTCGCATCTAGTTCTGATTGACGAAGACCTCGTCTCGAAGTTGGGTCTTCGGCGCCGTCAACTACACAAGTCCCTCAATGTCTCGGTAGCACTTTCTTCTGGTGACCGGGAGGTCATGTCATTGCAGAGTTACGTTGTTCTGTCCTGTCTCTCTTCGGATGCACGTTTTCGTTCACGTTCTGTTCGCGCAATTATTGCACCCCACTTGTGTACACCACTCTTGTTAGGGCTCCCCTTCCTCTCGCATAACGAACTTATCATTGATCACGCTCTCCGTACATGTGTTGATAAAAATACTGGTTATGATTTAATGAATCCTCCCCCGGTTTCCGCTCCCTCTCAACCAGTGATTCCTACCGTCCAGACCGTTAAGCGGCTAAAGAACGCTGTTCTTGAAGAGTTACACAGTGTCTTACCCGCCTATCGTGAACTTGTTGAGGTGGCAGCCACTCCGGTTTGTGGGGTGGATGTCATTGGTGCGGTACAGCACCGCATTGAGGTTCTCGCTGCTGCAGAGGAGCTGACAAAGCGAGATGCGCGACTCAAGGATGAGTTTGCTGACCGCTTCCCTGTCGACATTCCACCCACGGACGCTCTGCCCGACGATGTCCTTTTCCGCGTACAGCCTAGAGATGCTAACAAGGTAATCCAACTTCGGTCGTACGATTGCCCTAAGAAATATTGCGAAGCGTGGAAGACATTGCTGCAGCAGCATCTCGATGCTGGGCGGTTACGGCCCTCCAACAGCACGCACTCTTCGCCAGCCTTCATTATTCCGAAGGCAGACCCTACAGCATTACCCCGCTGGGTGAATGACTTCCGACAACTTAATCTGAATACCGTACCGGACAATCACCCACTACCCCGCATCGATGAGATCTTGCGCGATTGTGCTAAGGGCAAGTACTTCGTGAAACTGGACATGACTAATGCGTTCTTCCAGACCAAGGTACACCCAGACGATATCAAGTGGCTGGCGGTACATACACCTTGGGGTCTTTATGAGTGGACCGTCATGCCCATGGGGGTGCGGAACGCCCCTGCTGTCCATCAGCGTCGCATGTCCGCTGCTCTCCGCCATCTCATCGGCCGCATTTGCCACGTATATCTCGATGATATTATCATCTGGTCGCAGACACTCGAGGAACATGAACGCAACGTTCGTGCGGTCCTTCAGGCCCTCCGCGATGCTAAGTTGTTCTGTTCTCTTAAAAAGACTCAATTGTTCTGCACTGAAGTGCTTTTCCTCGGTCACCGTGTCTCTGCTCAAGGGATTGAGCCAGACTCTTCCAAGATCGCGAGGATCCTCGACTGGCCGGTCCCACGATCAGTAACTGACATGCGCGCCTTCCTCGGTCTGGTCCGTTATGTCGCCGACCATCTCCCTAACCTCGCGGAACACACACGTATTCTGAACGCGTTGACAACCAAAACGGCGGAGCTCAAGTTTCCAGTCTGGACCGACGACCATCAGCGGGCCTTTCAGGCCATCAAGGATTTGGTGGTCAGTCCTCACTGTTTGACGACCATTGACCACGATAATCCAGGTGATAATCACATATTTCTTACGTGTGACGCCTCGGATTTTCAAACGGGAGCGATCCTCTCTTGGGGACCTACCTGGGAGAGCGCTCGGCCGGTTGCCTTTGACTCTACACCCCTTCGCGGCGCTGAACTCAATTACCCCGTACATGAGAAGGAGCTCCTCGCCATCATCCGTGCTTTGAAGAAGTGGAGGGTGGAGCTGCTTGGTGCTCCGGTGCTGGTATACACAGACCATCGCACACTTCAGAGTTTCGCCTTGCAACGCGACCTCTCCCGGCGCCAGGCTCGCTGGCAGGAGTATATGTCGCAGTTTGACCTGACTATCCATTATGTTCAGGGCGAGCGTAACGTTGGAGCGGACGCCTTGTCTCGTCGCTCAGACGATGTCTCTCCCGTGGCCGCGGTGTCAACAGTTGAAGTAGATAAGTCGCTAACAGTAGAGATCCTGAAGGGATATACGGAGGACCCCTTTTGTCGACGTCTCTTCTCACTACTCGATTCACTCCCCGGCCTGCAGGAACGTGATGGTTTGTTGTACCTCGCAGGCCGTCTGGTGATTCCGCGCGTACATTCCCTTCGCGAACGCTTCTTCCATCTCGCCCATGATGCCTTGGGCCATTTTGGCACGGACAAGACATATGCGGCCCTGCGAAACTCCTTTTATTGGCCTAATATGCGGCGTGATCTTGCATCCGCTTATATCCCCGCGTGTACACACTGTATGCACAACAAGTCCCCGACTACGGCGCCGGCGGGCCCCTTACATCCCTTGCCGGTCCCAGACGCTCGTGGTGACTCGGTCGCAGTCGATTTCATTGGTCCCTTACCGGAGGATCGCGGCTTCAACATGATCGTCACCATGACAGATCGTCTTGGTGCAGATATGCGTCTCGTGCCTTGTCGAAGTTCCATCACCGCCGCTGAATTCGCCTCCCTGTTCTTCGACCACTGGTATTGCGAGAACGGTCTCCCCTTGGAGATCGTGTCGGACCGTGATAAGCTTTTTGTGTCTCGTTTTTGGAGGTCACTTCACAAGCTGACAGGTGTTAAACTCAAGATGTCATCGTCTTACCATCCTCAGACAGATGGAGCAAGTGAGCGCACTAACAAAACTGTTAACCAGTGTATTCGCTTTCACGTCGAACGTAATCAGAAGGGCTGGGTTAAGGCCCTGCCTAGGGTGCGCTTTCACATCATGAATACACTTAACAATAGTACAGGGTTTTCACCCTTCCAACTGCACCTTGGACGCTCTCCTCGTCTCTTGCCCCCCGTCTCCACTTTAGACGCTGACACAGATAGCCACAGCGATGCAGCAGGTTTCCTGACTCGTTTAGAGATGGACGTCCTTGAGGCACGCGATAATCTTCTTGCGGCTAAGGCGGCTCAGGCCCATGCGGCCAATCGCCATCGCGTCCCTGACCCAAGGTTCGCGGTCGGGGACAAGGTTTGGCTATCCACAAAACATCGTCGTCATGAGTATATCACTAATGGTACCAATCGTGTAGCCAAGTTTATGCCTCGGTATGATGGACCATATACCATCTTATCGGCTTCCCCAGAGACGTCTACATATGTCCTGGATGTACCACGTGCATCAAATGCATGTACCACCTTCCATGTTAGCCAACTACGCGCCTTCGTGCCCAATGACACGACACTTTTTCCCTCACGAGAGCTACCTCGCCCGGGCCTGGTGGTCACGGCGGACGGTCAGCTGGAAAATTTCATTGAGCAGATATTGGACGAGAAGCGGGTTGGGAGGTCGAAGAAGTACTTGGTGAGGTGGCTAGGGTTTGGACCGGAGGATGATGAGTGGTTGACAAAGAAGGAGTTGGAGGATTGCGAGGCGTTGGACGTTTGGGAAAGGGAGCATCCGCCATAGGCTGGAGGTTTGGGAAGGAGTTGGTGACGATGAAGAGGCTGGAGGTTTGGGAAGGAGTTGGTGACGATGAAGAAGGTTGAAGAAGGATCAGTGACGATGAAGAGGTTGAAGAAGATTCGCTCGCCCTCTCACCCCCCGCTTGCTCTTTTTTATGGGTTGGGAGGGTGTAAGCATACGCTTACTACTCACGCACACACACTACTCACGCACACACACACATCGCTCACGTCGCTCGTGGTATCACGTCACACCATCACATCTCCTATTGCGCTCTCGGTCCTTTGTCTGGGCATGCGGATCCCTACTGCGCTGTGTTGTACTGTGGGTATATATACCGGTGCTGCATGTATGGACGGACATCTCTTCTTCTTTCTTTCTCTCTCTCTCTCTCTCGACCGTCTTGTATCAGCGTATACGCTTGATCATAATCCCACACACGCCTGTCCACGTTCTGTTATCGTTGCGATCCGTCTTGAGTGTGCTCACCCCTACCGTGGTGAGTTCCACCGATTCCTGGTATATTTTTGCAGGAGACCCCTGTGCTGCAATATCATCCAGGTCATGGGATATCGCGCCAACCTTTGAGCTATCACTCTGACTTCCATTCCACTGAAGACAAAAGCATCTTATTTTTCTTTTGCCCTACCACTCGCCTCCAAGACCAGACCTACTTACATTACAGAACATGACTGAAAAATCCTATGTAGGATTTCACATTGGGCAAGAGCGGGATGGACCGGAAGCGTCAACGATGGCAAAATGACGCCGAACCTTAGTTCCATCATATCCCCCACTTGTTACATTTGCTTATAAAACCGCAGAAGCGGCGCAGTCACCATGATGGAGAGTCTGACATACCAACCTAACACCGCCACGAAACTATCGTGGACAAGAAACCCGATCGATATGTGGAACTAAACCTTGCTCGAGGTAACCACCCATTTAAGTTATCCCGGATCTCCATTTCCCAGCCTTCCCCTTGCACTTGCTATCAAGCAGTAGCACATCCTTTCCGGAGAAAACGTTTTCTCCAAGGCAATTTCATCACAGCAATGGTTGATAGTCTATTTCCTCGGGTGAAAGTAGGCGGCAAGATTCAGATGCAGGTTGTATGCGAAAGTTGTCATTCCGATAGAACGGCTTGGACCGCACAAAAGAGTCGGAACTGACGCAGAAGATATAAGGAATACCGTACAGGCAGGGAAGGTATCATTATGCCATTTGAGTGGTAAGAGAGAGGCGACCACCCGAGAAATAAGGCATGAACGGACATAGGTCGAGGGAAAGGACAATGGGCTAGTAAGGAGCATTGCAAAGTAAGGCCAGCGGGCTCCCAGAAGATAATGATGATGAGGCTGAATACGGCTGCCGAATTTGAGGACAAGAAACTACTTTTCTTCCTTGCTTTCTTGCAAGGCTTCATTTTCAGGGTTCCTTGTGATACTTATTAGCATTCGCCAGAGTCTGAGGATTTCCAGCTCGATCAGTATATATCTCTCTCTTCCAGTACCGGTGCGTGCTGTCTTACGGGGTCTTGATTGGCTACAGGAATTACCGAAGAGTACCTCCGGCTGCGAATAGATGCTCCACTGGACAGAAATTTAGCAACGAGAACCATGACGAAAGCGGTTTTGGTGGCGGTGCTTGCTCTTGACTATCCCGAGGGGTGTATCAGGTGTCTGAAGGGAGGGACCAGATAAAAAATCTGTTATGTAAATCGATTACCAAGGGTTGGTCGCGGTAGGTCACGTGAGTTACGTAGTGTTCAGTTCGGCGGGAGATGGTGGACACTTACGAGTTCAGATCAGACCGATGGTCGGTGATGACATTGACATGCTGGTGGTAGTATCTCGTCCTTGTCCCGATCTGCTTGCGCACTCCAGGATATGTCTTGATACGCCGACCTCCAAAAGCGCCTGCCCGACCAACACGCTTGCGTCACATTTGCAGTCTGCAGATCTTGCTGTGCTTTTGGATCGCAGGTGCGTGTACATGGATACCCTCGCGGTGGTTCCTGTGCCTTTCCTACCGGTTTGTTCGTGATTATCAGCGCTTCGTGGCTTACAGGCCTATATTTTATTGTTCCCAACGCGCATGTCGAACTTTAGGGTAAATGTAACGCGTTAAACCTCCATGGCGTCACTCGGCAACCCGACCCATGTGCCTGCGGAAGCCCTACTGCCATACCACCTCTTCGGATGGGCTGTTACCCGGTTCTGCCCCAATGTAGTTTGGATGTCTGCGGCCCGGTACTGGACGGTAAGTGGAGATGGTAGGACGTTTCATCGCCAACTTAGGGTACTTTGCCCTCATTTGTGTACATCCCAGCACTTCGTGGCGTAGCGTGATTGTCGGACTCCCGATTTCCGGGGTCGGCCTCTGGTTTATGCTTTTTTGATGAACATCCTGAATTCCTGAGTACAGAAAGAACCTGTGCGTACTCCTTTATAAATGGTCCGAATGATCGGTTTTGCCAATGGTAGGGTACAATGGAAACCCCTGCCATCGGAAAGCATTCCCGATGCTAAGACGGACTCCACATCGTCTCATTACGACCAGCCGTCCATTTGGCGTCACTGAAAAGTATATATGATTCAAGTCAGCAGCACTTACAGCCATCTCAACTCCTGCAATCCAAATCATGTCTCACTGCCAGAGCGGTTCCGGGTTTAACGAGAACTGGTCTCCCGAGGTGAATTCCCTTCAGTTCTAGGAAACGTCGCACTGATTTCCCGATTTCCCGCAGGACGAGTATACCATGCTCAATTATCTTTCTGGACCTCGCGCTCAACAACCTCACACGTGCGGGTGGGTAGTCGGCGGTGAGCCTTGCAATGATGTCCTTTTCCCGGAGCAGTTCTCGGGACATCTGAGAGCACACGGTATCAGCGGGGGTGACACAACAACGGTGTCGTGCCGCTGGGTGGCCTGTGATGCGCCCCAGATGAAAAGAGAGAATATGTTGCGACATGTATTCGAGGTGCATCTGGAATTGCGGTTCGAATGCACTGACTGCGGGTTGAGTTTTACGCGCAAAAATAGTTTGAACAACCACAGGAAGAGGACACACCCTTAACAAGACTACAAGCGCTCACAACCACATGCGAAGCGCGGCACGGGTTGGGAACACCTATTAGCTTTGCTACACAGAATTTTTGTCCTTTCAGCTACTGCTTTGATACTACCGTCCATCTCTTGATAATTTTGTCACATTCTCGCTCTGTCTTGCTTTACTGCATTTACCGTTGTAATACTCCGTAGTAGGTGGATACGTCAATATGTATACTTCACCTTCTATTATTTGTACGATTGGTTGTTAGACGATAATACGAACGCAAGACAGGCTTTGCTCCTGGACGTGCCCTGTCTCGGGTCTTTTCCGAGCTGTGTTACCGATCAGTGATGTTGGGCGGGAGCTTCGGTTCGGAATCACCGTAGAACTTGGCCAGACTCGGTATCATCCCGTGCAAGTTGTCTCTAAAACAGTACTTGCTATAAAATTATGTCGGGCTAATCGCATCCACCAACTCATCAACGGAATGAATCGAATCAGCTTTTCTTCAGCTTCCAAGGCTGTCGTGCAGTTGAACGTGCCACTGGAAGGAGTAAACTACAGCTTGCAAGTGGCTGAAGTCAGAAAACCGCTGTGAGCGTAAAAGTTGCGTGCTGCACAGTTCGTACTGATAGACACAGCTAGGAGTCAGGGCAAGACCATCACCAAGAGATTCCAGCGACAGACTTACAGCGCAACATCTTGCCGCGTGTGGCTCGTAGGGCCGGTATAGCGTCCTGGCCCTAGATCCAAGCTATAGCAGTCAAACCACCCACACACGCATGACCGGAAAAAATATATCGGGAACTCGAGTTCTCCGAGGAGGTTCCTGTACGAGGCAATCATCTGCTGCGGAAGGATGAGGTCATCATGAACTGAATGGTGCCTTCGGGGGAAACTGAGAACATATCGATGTCACGGTGCATGCATTCTGTATTTCAGAAGCCACGGAAAACTGAAGAATCACTTGACGAAAGCGGCGTTAAGGGTCGTAGCTATAGTACTATAATATGAAACTTGCTGAAATCACAGCACAACGTCGACCCCCCGTTGTTGAGTCCCACGGCGGGGGAACTAAGCTTGCATATCCCTGGTACTGGCAGCAAAATTCATATTGCTACACGACATGGCAGGAATACCGATGAGAGGGGACATTGATAAATTGCAAGGTTTGAGGAGGTACGTCGAAGTGGTGGGTAAATTGTTGCAAAGATGACGACACTAGCATCGCAGTTGATATTGCGAGTAACAAGCAGATCGGCATTGGCTTTTTGGGCGGCGTCGAGCGGTTCGAGAGGATTAGGTGCCAGAGGGTACTATTTCGGTCGTGGTTCTGGTCAGGCGAGATATTGTGGAGGACCGTAGCGTGAAGAAGTCGGATTGGGCGGGGGAATGGGACGAGGGAGGTAAAGTTGGAAGGGGAAGAGAGATCTGAAGAGGGATTCGTTGGATTGGAGAGCGCACGTGCGTTAGCCTGACTCGGTCAGGTGGGAGAAGGAAATCCGCAAAACTAATGGTGACGTTAGAATGTTGGGGGCATCCCCACTACTACGTTGCAGAACGGCACACAGAATTGCACAGTATCGGTAGCACGTAGTTGTGGTGTGCGCAAACTGCAGTAGTGGTGCGCGCCGCTTGCTTGTAGACGTCACCGGAACAAGTGACGAGGGAATTGTTGTTGGTGGTATGCATCAGCTCAACTCAGGAGTTCGTGGAACAGTACGTATCCGTACCTGACCCTACAGGATATTAGATCAACTGCCGCTTACCACAATGTGGCGTTGGTAATCTACGTCAGGTAATGCATGCCCTCCTATGCTACGTGCCCGCTGTTATTGTAGTTACATCATTGTGAACGCATTTCCATCTTTGTCTGCGAGCCCTTTGCCTTTCGTACCAGCAGTCCACATCCCTATGAACTGGATTCTTATCTTGCCACGTTGGCGTTAACATTTGTCGAGATCAAACCCAAATCCTATAGCCATCCCCGCCCGTGTTCAATAGTCGACACAGCTACACAAGCACCATTATTTCTCACCTTCTCAATCAGATTCCTCGCAATGGGATGGAATGCAAGTTTGTGCCGTTGATATGTCTCCAAAGCCAACTTTGCATCAACAGCATACAACGCTCTGAATATTGGTCTGCAGAACTTCATGCGACCTTTGACGATACCCTTCGAAGTCTCCTGGCCGACGACCCATGCGGCGGCATCTACAGCATACTCCCTTGCAGCATCTGACTGAGGATCTAACAAAGCGACTTGGTAAAACCGGAGACGAATTTCGGCATTAGGCGTTGTGGAAAATGAATAGGTCGATCCCAGGAAGTCGACATGGGATTTGGGGAGGGCAGTGTAGGACTGGAGGCGTTGAAGGAAGACGACTAGTATACTAAGTAATTAGAGTGATGGAAGATAAGAGGATAAAAATTGCGAAATGGATATATAGTGTAGGTGCGGAAGAGAAGAAGGGATAACATACTGATCTGGTTCGCATCTAATTTTTGTAAATCGGATGCATTGAAGAGCTCGTGAAGGTTTGTCGAGGTACGGGCTTTATCCCATCGATCAGCAAGCACATTGGATTGACGAGCGAGTGTCATGTCGTATTCAGCTGGGACTGGAAGCGTTAAACCTTCACCATGCAACCAGGCCTGAGGAGTGTGAGAATAAATATGGCAGCGGTAACAAGATCAGAACAGAAGAGCAGTTATAGACAGAGGGGAAAATGACGTACATTCCAATCGATGCTATCCAGCGCCTCGACGCTATCACGTGTCCCGTGCTCGCAATAATAAGCATATAAGTGGTCCTTCCATTCCTGTGTCGTGATGCTCTTTCCCATGAAGGTCTGTACGTAGTTTTTGATGTATGGAAGGAATACGTCAATGCCCCCGAGTGTACGTTCTAGAGTGATGGATCGGCGAAGTGGAAGAGAGGGATTCAGTACCGCTCGCCAGTTGAAGACCTGTTCCTCAAACTGAGGATACTCACCGATATGCAGCAGGAAATTCGCGCCCTTCTCGTATGGGACACCACTATATGCATCATCTGGATTCTCACCGCGCCCAAAAGCGATCTGCAATCGCTGATATGCTGGTCTGGATTCATACAACTTGAGATCGTCATAAAGCCTTTTGGATCCAATCAGGAACGAGAAACTGCGATGTGCGGGTGTGTGAAGAATTTGTTGGAGTAAACGTTCGATGTAGGTCGTCCATCCTTCATTGAGCCAGAAGTGGCAGGCGTCGGCATGTCTGGTTTTTGGATGGCGTAGCGAGGCGGTATGGTTCGGTGAGGGCAAGTCATGAAAAGGGGGGCCGCAAGGAAATTGGCAGGTGAAATTATCGGTCAGAATTGAGAAGAATGGAAGATCAATGTACTAACGTGACCCCATTTCCGAACCACGAATGCGTAATCTCATGAACGACGACATTGACCAGTGCCCTGTCTCCGGTGAGCAGTGCTATGACAAATAAGGTCCAAACAGGAGTGAAGGGGAATGCAGAGGATGTACGTACTGGGCGTAATAAATGTGACGCAGGCGTTTTCCTGTGTGGGAGAGCGTCAAGGTCAATACACGGAGTAGGGACATGTCGAGACCGAAGGTGAGGGGGTACTTACCATACCCCCATATGGGAATGATGGCGGAAGGACCAATAAATCATATACTCCAAACCGATACGGCACCATTATCTTTTCTTCGGCTTCCAGAAACCTACCAATACACACTCCTGTGTCAACCTAACCGCTGCATGGAGCACAGGTACGATCCCGACTGGGAGGCCACAGAGAGATAGATAGGGACGCACTTCGTGGTATCCTCCTTAAATTCCCATTCCGCTGCGTCTACGAGCTCTTCTTCCGCCCATACGCCGCTCGTCCAGTCTTTCCCTTTCGGTACGGGAAAAGGCCTGTACCGCAGATTCCCAGACGCGATGGCGAGGAGGTACGAAGGAATCGGAACGGACTGCAGGTCGACATATCAAGATGTAATGGAATAGAGGTTGTTGCAGTAGACATTGGTGTCCAAATAGAGCATGGGAGTACAAGTCGTACTAAATGAACAGCCGTGCGGACTCCAAAGGGACACAGATACCCACCTGCCGAAAGACGTACGTGACCTTATCATGTCCGATCTTTCTTCCGTCGTGCGGGAAGCCTGTCGAATCAGGGGATATAAGGATCGCGGACATGAGGACCGGGAGGACCGCGGTGACACGGGCGTCGTAGGTCTACATAGAGATCGTAAGGACATGATGTCAGTCTTCGAAATAGGTAGTGAATGGGGAGCATGAAGACATACGAACTTGACCGATGGAGTATCTGTGGAATATATTCAGTCCGATAGTCGACAGGAGAAGCTATAAGCATTCCATAGACTCCAGTTCCCGCAAACCACAGAAACAACGAAAAAGATGCGTCCGAAGACAAGGTGTTATGTACCCACCCTGAATTGGTACCAAACTGCGCGCGTATATAGGTTGACATTGGCTGAATAAGAACGGAAATTTGCCACCTTGGGTTTGTCTTCGTGGACATTTCAGCAAGTGAATTGGTTGGCGCACAGTCAATGAATATTGTCCCCCAGAAAGGGGAGCAGATGAGGGAACGCTGTGCCAAGGGGAAAGTGGAATACGTACTCCTTATCCAACCACTGCAACGCCGTACAATTTGTCGTCGTTTCGTACTTGATTGCGAGCTTCACACACCCACCCTTGATTGCAGGGCGTAGAATAGGAATGTGAAGTGCCGATCCCATGACGGTGTGTTTGGTCCCGAAGGAGAACTATATGGAAGAAAGGTTAACATCCGAATCAGCGTCATAGCACATGGAAAAACGGAAGAGATCTGAGGGAGCTTAATTTCATCGATCAACTCACTTCGACAGAGCTGCCATCTACATGAACGCTGTCAATAACTAAACCGGCAGTATCCAGTCTGTATCCAGTGTATCGTCAGTGAGGTCTACCAGTTCATGGCTTGTGCAAACAAGAAGATATCATGGAAGGGTGGTCATACGCACATCACCTCCGCCACCTCGTTCCCCTTCACCTCTAATTCATATACCGCCGTCCCACGAATTGTGCGGGTCAGAAAATCCAGCGTCCACTCAAGGCTCAAATGACGGGTTGCGATGGTGATATAGTTCGACTGGCTTGTTGGATCTGCCATGGGTGCAGATGCCTCTACGAGATCAGGTCTTGGGGGCACTGTTTAGGTAAGAGACTAGGCGGACGTTGAACTATGTACGTACTTCGAATCACTTCTTTTGGAGATGGCATACAGGATGAAGTTTGTCCATTCTATTAACATATCCAGTTTCATAGGGGAACACGAATGACCTGAAGCATATATCTATACTATGTACTTGATCTCCTAAACAAGCCAAAGCACTGGCCTTCGAGGCGCCGTTCAGTAGGGTTCAAGAATCCATTCCTGGCTCTGTTTTCTTTCGCATATTTGCGCCCACCTGAAGAAGGCGACAGCAACTTGTTAGCTGAGGCTGAACATTCCAAAATTGCAGACAGCCCTGGCGACTTTCCTTCATTCCAATGTCGTGATTAAGCAAGTCGAGGGCAAGATCCTTCCTCTCGTTGCTTGGACCTGCATGAACCAATCTTGCGCAGGAGAGCCACCAGTGCAACGTCCACGCCTTGTATGACTCGACTCACTTGTAGTGGTCCCCATCACACTCGACCTTCCACACCGCGCGGAGAGGATTCCCAGTCACCGGAGTCCCATTTGTGGCTACAGCGGCAGAAGCAAAGGACATGTAGGTACCTCCTGAGCCATTCTTTATCCAATAACCGGAAGCGCCCGGTTGGAAAATCCACTATAGGCTAGGAGTAAGCTGCTGGAATGGAGAAAGACGACAGAAGCCAACCAACCGTTTGGTTGGGACCCTTGTGCTAACCCCAATGGAGGACGTCAACGCCAGGCTGTGGCAAGCCTGCGGTCAGATCCAATGCCCCATTTGATAGAGCATTTTTAATATGGTAAGCGCCAGGAAGGAGGCCATGCGTGTACAGACGCTCATCATCCTGGAATGAGACTCCTTGCGCAGCTTTGTCGATGGCCCTAGGAGTGGACGGAAGGGTAAGTGTGTGTCGTGAAAGAAGCAGTGTTCACTGACTTTTCAAGAAGGTTATATACTCCGTGTTTGCTCACTGAAGTTGCACCGGTAGGAAGCATGTCGGCAATCTTGGGAAATACGGACTCGAGCATGGGCTTCAAAGTGGTCAAAAGCCAGGTCATCAAGTAGTCAGTGTTCTGCTCCAATACGGGACGTGTCAAGAACTTGACAAAGAAAAACTTAAAGGTTGCCACTTCGAACTCTTCGCGAACCTGGGAATCCTTTATGTATTGCGCGATCCTTGATTGGGCACTAAGTCCCATATAACTCGCGACTGCAGCCCCAATCACCCCACCAAGGGACCCACAGAACAAACCAAGGGCCACTCCTGTAACAAATAAGGTGGAGTTGGCACAGCGTGCAAGAGCACGAAGCGCATGGTCCTGTTGTTTGCGACACAGAAATTATCAGAAGAGTACTTGCGGATGAGAAGTAGACAAACCGGATTCCCTGCCAAAGCTTGAATCCCCGCGGCTGTGAAACCGACAAACGGCACATTCTCAAACGTCCGTGCAAGCCAGCCATCACGGTCAAAGAAACCATCGCATTAGAGAACCGTTAACTAACCCATCGTGACAGACGAACTTCTGAAAACTGGCCCAACTGACTGTCGCTCGAACACTAACTTTCCTCCGTGATTAACGATACAGACAGAGAGATCAATCGAATCGGCAAGCCACCTCCCATCGTAGTGTGCAAGCTCCGCATAAAGGAATACTCCTTTGGAAGTGTCGAGGCGGACATTACGAGCAGTGCAGTAGGAGTCCTTGTTATCAGAATCGAGAGCGCCACGTTTGTTCGCCCAGTGATTGTTGAGGTCAATCTCCGAATGGTGCCGTCTGGGCCAAGGCATAATACATGCAAGACGAACTTCTGCAAACTGAAGCAGGAGCAGGACAGTAAGATGCTCTCGTGGCTGGAACGTCGTTGAATTCGGTCAGTGGATAGTCTTATACGAACATATCGGTAAATGATGAACGCACGGTTTCCTGAACACGAAGTTTCCGCCGTCGGCCATGACAAAGAAGTCCAAGTTCAGCGAGGACTCGGTCCAAACTCCACCCTTGGTGCAGAGGAGGGCATGTAAAATAGTCCCATCTAGAAAAACATCTTGTGCGCTGGCGCCGAAGTTGTCCATTTCAACGTCAAAGTACTGTCGTTATGGCCAATATACTTGTTGAGGACTCTTTTGTGCTCCTGTCGGACGCCTTGTACTTTGCAGACAACAGCGAAATCTCAGAGCAGAGGGACAAAACCATTGTAAGAATAGGATGATTGCGGGTGGCTAGGCTGTGATGGTACTCGTTCCACGAAGGCTTTGCACCTTATATATTGTTTGACCTTGGTCAATCCGAGCCCAAATTCTAGAATGCAAAGACAGGGAACTGGGTTCGGCAGGAACGCTATTGGCCGACCCCCTGACTGGGCGGGAAAGAAGAGTATTGCAAGCCGAGAATTGACAGGGTGAATGTCGTGCGTGGTTGATGTGGCCACAGGAACACTGGCAATGCTTACGTCGGGCGATGGCAGCAACAGCAATCGGTATGAATGCAGTGGGTAGGGTCCAAGCGAGGAACTCGCCGCAATGACAGAGTGACTGCAACGAGGGATAACCCCCAACCTAGATCCAGTCGGGGGCTCAGGTTTCTCGAGCAGGTTCCTGAACGAGGCATTCGTCTGCCGCGGAAGGAAGATGTCATTGAACTGATTGACGAAGGTGCCCACGGAGGAGCCGTCAGGCAGCCTCGAGGTTCGCAGGCATCAATATCTGGGCACCAGAAGGTCATAATAGTCAATGCGCATGAAACTGGTTCCGCCTGTGATTTGGGTCCACGGTCGGAGAACCAGGCCGGGCCTGCAAGTTCCAGGGCCATGGCAGCGAGTTATACAATTTGCGGCTACAGGAACTCCGACGAGGGGGACATCGTAGTTGAGGGGTAAATTGTCGTAAAGATGATGATCAGGCAGAATGGAGGGAGCCACTTTTTGTCGGTCTTGTAATTTTATCAAGAAATTCGCTGTCTCCGAGAAACCGGGCAGCAATATTTGAATTAGGCAGCATAGAACAGGAATAACAAGAGGGAGGGAATGGCAAATGCGAATGTAGTGAAACCTCATTGACAGAACAAAGAACGAGTGGAAGGGGGCAACTAAGCTGACTCAGTGGCAGGCAAGCAACGAACGAACGAGTGACTGCTAGACGAACAAAGGGGAGAGCATATAGAACGGGAAAAAAAAAGAGAAGAAAAAGAAAATAATCATACATGTGCATGGTCGCGGAGCCAACCTAGCGTCAAAGCATTGACAGTAAGCGGCATCATTGCCTACGTGGGCCACCCTCCTGCAATCCTAGCGGCGCCTACCCCTACTCTTTCCACAACACTCCACACGCCCCGCGTACCATCATACCCAAACCCTTCACCAGGTGCCTGCATGGAGTTGAAACTCGACCACGCTGCGCGGTCGTAGTACGTCGCACCTCCGATAGGACCGTATTGTGGAGCAACGTAAGGGCCCATGATGAGATAGACGAGCGCAGAGGCAGAGAGGTAGAGGAGGAAGTGTTTGGCGGTGCCCAGGAACGAGAGTGGTGAGGAGTCACCGCCTGATGAAGGTGGCGAAGGCCCAGTAACTTTGCTGCCATTCGCACCGTATACATACGTATTATAAATGTTATAAAACCGATTGCGGCTCCTTGAACCACCACCAGTCTTCGTGGATGCTTCGATGATCTTGTCAATCACCGAGCACTCGACACCGAGATCTTCCTTGAGCGCACGCCATTCTTCAACAGCGTCCTCGGAAATACCACCTGGGAGGGGCGAGATGGGCAGTTCAAGCCCCTTATGCCATGTTTTGAGAAGCTCACGTGGGTCCGTCAGCGTGGCCGATGAGGAGGATTGGGAAGCAACTTGGTTGTAAGATGGAGGGAGGTCGTGCGGTTGTAAATGGGGACTAGCCAAGAGCGACGATTTAGGGGTGGGAGGGAGAAGCGTGGAAGAAGACGACGTCATCGCCTCTTCCTCATCTTCCAACGGTGAGGGGACACGTTCCGGGGAAGACGGCTCGACGGGATGTACTGCTTCTACAGGTATGTCTGTCTGCACCTCGATGCTCGTCGTAATCTTGGGGATAGGCACAGGCTCGGCTTCGGTTTGAATGGATGACGATAATAGACGAGCACCGTCAGTCTGGATGGCACACACTGAGGTAAGGATGGGAATGGGTGGGTCAGTCTCGACACCGCACGATGACGTGTGTTCGGCCGTGAAGTACTGTGTTGATGCATCCGTATACTCCTTCGTCTCAATGACGGTCTCGACTTTATTCGACCGCCCTGCAACCTTCTGTTCCAGCAGTCAGCATACAGGGTCACATCTCAGAAACCAAACAAAAAAGTAGGTCAACGTACCCGCTTCTTCCGGGTAATAATTCTCTCAATAACATCCTCTTCTTCACCCTCTGTATCCCCTCCTTCCTCTGCACCCTCGTCACCGCTTTCATCATCCTCGTCCATCCCCCACTGGGTCCCAATCTTCCCCAACAACTCCGCTCCAAGACTCTTGCTCACGCTGCCTTGCTGACTTCCACCCTGACTCCCCCCACCAGCTCCAGCGCCTGAACCTCCGTGCAAACTCCTCATCTCATCCATCTCGAACCTCATTCTGTCAATCGTTTCCTTCAACATCAAATTCTCCTGCTTCTGTTCCTCCAACTGCGCGTGTGCTTGTTGGGCGAGTTCTAACTCAGCCTCGAGCGCTGCGATTCGGGATTCGTAAGTGTCATGCTCGCGTGCCCATTTCTGGGCTTCTAGCGTTTGGAGAGACGAAAGGTCCTGGAGATCTTTGAGTTCCTGGTCTCGACGGCGGAGGGTATTGCGGTAACGTTCGGACTCGGCTGCGGTACCCCAACGGGGTAGAGGGCAACATCATTGTCAACCCGATATAGCGAGGGGTAAGCGATGGACATACCGCACTGTTCCTGGTACTGTTTTTGGAGGGATTGGTATGCAGAACGTGCATTTTCGAGACTCTTTTGCAACTTGGCAATCTCGCTTTCCAGTGCAGCCATCTGTGTCGAGTTCACCCGCTATAAAATGGTCGAGTCGAGTCAGCAACACAGCTCCCGAAAACAACCAAATGTGAAAAAAAAACCTACTTCTTTCGCTCTCAACTCCTTTTCTTCCCGTTTCGTGGCCGTCAGTTCACTCTTCAATTCTTCCAACCTCGCCTGCATCTCTTCCAGGTCCGTATCGTGCTCGTTCAACTTGACTTGGAGCGTCCGTTCTGCCTCCATCAATTTCCTTCCGAGCTCGGTATTGGCTTTTTGGAGGGCATCAAGCCGCTCGAGAGGTTCGAGAGAGACTGCTGAAGACGTGGCGCTTCGGTCGAGGACGAGTCCCAACGAAGATTCATCTTCCGAGTCTGAGCCGCCGTCCGAGGATGGGAGCCGTGGTAGTGGTAACGACGACACGCCATCGAGGAACGAGTCTGTCCCGTTTCCTTGGCGGGGGTAGTCGAACGAGGATTCGAAGGAGAGGTCTGGGGAGAGAGGATTAGGTGACAGAGGGTTACGACCGCGGTCGTGGTCCCGGTCAGGTGAGATATAGTGGAAACCTATGGCGTTGAGCGGCTGAGATTGGGCGCGAGAATGAGGACGAGGGAGGAAATGCTGGGAGGGATAGGATGGGGAAGAGAGATCTGACCGGGGACTCGTTGGATTGGAGGGTGCGCGTACACGGACGGAAGTTGACCCTAGTGAGGTGGGGCTTGACGCCTAGATAACAACGAGTTTTGATAGGAATGCGCACGTGGTTGAGAAAAATGACGCGTGACATACCTCTGTATCGCTCGAGGCGCTACTGGGGGTACCATCCAGACTCCTACGTCTTCCAGCGGGTAGCGGTCGACGTGTCCAACTCGAGGGGGCTGCCCCGGCGAGTGGCGTCGTTCGTTGTCTTCGTGAGGTATCAAATGCGGAAGGCGGTGGTGCATTGATGGGCGTCTTTGGTGGAACGCTCGGTGGCCGACTTGGGATACGCGACGTCCCGTCCGAGCTCTGGCTAGACGATCGCGAAGACGGTGATCCGTGAATGAATGGGTCTCGTCCTCGTCCTCTATTGGCGTGCACCGTCCGATCTTGACCGTCCTCGTCGGAAGAGCTGTCGTGTTCGTCTGACTGGATCGAGGGTAATTGTTGCTGAGGCTGAGAATGGGCATGCCCTTCCTTCCCAGGTGAACCCCTTGGACTATGGCGCGTCCGTTCGGCGATGAACTGTAGCAGAACTTGCGGGGTCACCTCGATGCCAGGATTACTCGCCAGCAACGCGCGCAGCATCTGCATTTCCTCGTCTGAAAGTAACTCGACGCCATAGAGCTCTGAGAATTGGCGTATGACGTCTGGAAGTACGTCCGCCGAGATGGTCGGTTCGCTGGATTGGTTGAAACGGACTGAGTGGATATTCTTAAATATATCATATAGTTCCTGTTCGATGTCGCTTATTGACTGTCTGTTTCGCGTGTTGTCCGTCTGCGAAGACGTCCCCCTGGATGAGCGCGTCACTCTGAGGATTAAAAAAATAAACTTGCCATGGGTGTGTTGGGGGGAGAAACGTCGTCCACTTGCTTGAATCCGTTAAGTGAGACCTCGGTGACTGGCCCATGCCACGGCCACCAAACACTCACAAACACTATTGTCCCATTGTGTGCTTCAGTCAAACATGTACAATAGGCTCACGGTCAGGTACATAGATTTAGCCGCAGGGACAGGAATACAAGAGTTACAGAGTGAGGTTCAATGTGTAAAGTACATGCAGCAAGGATGCAAGACATCGGTTGTCATCTTCAAGTTAATGGTGTGAAGGGGGGGAAGAGATTCCATGATTCGCTCTCGGAGACCACTGCATTCGCGTACTTTGACTCTGACGCGGACCTGGCGACCATAGTAGTGCGGCGCACCCGATTTGAGTCAGCTCTAGACGGATAATAGTTGTGTGTCGAGTGAAATGGATTCCATAGGGAACGTACATCCTCCCCAGAAATCTTTTAAGCTCTGACTGGTTCCGTGAGTATGCTGATATATTGTTGCATCGTGCGAGCCAGTGATGTCAGATGAACATTGTTAGGATGGATATGCAGGATGGATTGCTCGAATACTCACTTGCAGAGGTGGTATTCTCCAACACCTTCCGTTCCACACGACCTACTAATCGTCCTAGGAAGCGTGCGGCAGCAGGTTACCATGTCACCGGCACTAAGGCATCCGATAGCAAGGTAAAGCAACTTTGTCCTCCCTGAGGCACTTGTCGCTTCCACAGAAGCAATGTGATTGACTCACTTCCTGTAGCCGCTAAAGCAACGGCCGTAGGCACGAGTTACAACACTCTTGGCTCGCAGCCTACCAACAGTAAGTAATGGGTTTCTGGCGCCGACAATACCAATTAATTCTAGTGGGCGCACGTACCAGGTGGAAGATCATAATGGTGGGACGCGTTACAATGATATTATGTGCAGGCTGAGCAGCTTGGTGGGCAGAAAAGGACTAACAGCTCGTCAGGGAGTTAGAATTAGCTAATGGACGGTGTTCGTCCACCTTCATCTCATGAACCAGGCCATCTGCAGTAAGGGGCGCTGCGATCTACCGCACGGCAGAAAACAACAATACACTCACCGAGTCGCAGGACCCCCGGAATACGGCGTATTATCTGACGCGCCGTTCAAAGTTGAGGAAGAAGTGGAACAACGAGTCTGAGGGTTTTATCCTGCCTTTGATTTTGCTGGACAACTGCATCTGCCTGCCTGCTACAGGCGATCCCAGTCCATTAATGAACGGACGACTCTGCAGAAAAAGGTGTTAGTAGTGAGAACTCGCCAGCGTGTGGAGTGAAATGGATTCTAGAAGCAACGTACATCTACCTTCAGGAAATATTTGGGGCTCTGACTGGTTTGGTGAGCATATGAGCATGTGTTGTTGCTTCGCGCAGGTCGGGGGTGTCCGATGCAATCCGCAAAATGTTGAATATGCAGGACGGGCGGCTCTAGTATTCACTTGAAAAGGCATGCTCTCGAACACGTCCCTCTACACGCGACCTACTTATCGTTTCAGGAGGTGCACTGCCAGGTTGGTGTGTCACTCGCGCAGATTAAGACTGATGATGGGACGCAACGGGGAGTACCATTGGCCAGACGCACTGCAAGCTGTGTTTGGTAGATTCAATACCACCTTGCCTTGACGAGCCACGTAGATTATGATAGATGGCCGACAGATACAAAATGTTTCCGTCCACGCCGCATTCCGTTCGATATTCGTAGGATATATGGGATATGTGGTATGAAATATGAGCGCTCCGTCCCAGTCCTGAGTAGAAAGGGTGTGAGCGTGTCAGAAGTTACACAAACCCTCCATAGAGGCACGATGACATCGAGGTCAGAAAGAGACATGCATATACGGCATAACCGGCATGCAACGAGTGTAGCCGGAAGTGTGGTCATTCGTACTCCCCAAGACAGCCGGTCCCACTATGTGGAAAGAAGGGCTGCTTGGAAGTGTCATATGGCCCCGGCGTCTTTCATCACTTTCTCTTAACATACATGAAGTGACACTCACCAGCCGCTTCACCGATCGTGGTTGTCACCACCTGCGTTGCCACCATAATCCTCGTCATCCTCCCCATCCGTCAGCTCTTCACCTTCCCTCACGCCATGGTGTCGGCTAAGACCGTCGCGATGCGCCCACGCATATCCGTCGGTGTAAGGCATGAGACGGAAGGGAAGGAAGAGTGTGTAAAGAGGACTTATGTGGGTTCAAGTATTAATTCCGTCAAGAGGGATACGTCATGGACGAAGATGGGGAGGGACTTACTATCCACCCTCACCGACATTAAAAAAGAGGGCAAGATTCCTACGTGTACTGTGTGGCCATTTAAATGCATAGCCCTCCTATCATACCGGTACATACGTACCCTAGGTCATATGAATTGATGAATGTCTGTTGCCATCAGTCTTACCGGATGCAACGTGACGAGGCGAGACGCACCTCTCCCCTCTCCTTAGCCCATTTCGTATAAACTTCATGGTCTTGTGCCTCGACAGCGGTTTCACCACGCGCGACTCCCCACATGTGCCAAGCGAGCATGATAGCAACAGCGAAGGCAAGAACGAGGCAGAGAATGTAAGTTGTGATAAAGAGAAAGGGAGGAAGCGAATGAGTCCAGACCTAATAGAGACATGAAACGCGGTTGGAAGTACGAGGCGGGATGTAGGAAAGCAGAAGGGACGTACGGCGACCGTGAATCCGAATGCGATAAACGCATGTGGGAATCCAAGGATGGTGAAAATGGATGTGGCGAGGACGAGGTATGCCCTACGTCGGCATCAGTTTGCAACCATCTACATCAACGACATCGAATGACGAGTTGAACGGATGCACACATACATGAAAAGGACGAAATGGCGTTCGTTGTACAGGCCTACACATTGATTTATCCCTGTGCATCAGGCGTTCAGCGCTTGACACTGGACATGCGTTCGAGATGTACTATAGCACTTGGGGCAGAGACTTACACTATACATGGTGCATCATGGATACTGGGAGGAGAGTAAAAGGAACTCACGGGACAATGATGATCAAATTTGAGCACGCATCGATTGCATATGCGGCAATGATGTGCTCTCTGCAAGGCGTCAAGTATGCGCCGACAGCAAGGGAGAAGTGGTCGGACGTACCTCTGGCCGTGTATCGTTGCACTTCCTACATCGAGACATGCGTGCGCGGACGATGTTCAGGCACAAGCCCCCATTAGGAGGCGGGGCAGCCCAGAGGAATCCGTTGCCATGGACGAGAGACCGGGTGTCACCGACGGACCCGGGTGGGACGGTACAGACGTGGTAGTAATGTCCGACCACGTTCAGTGCTATGAGCATAGAGAAGGGCGCCGTCAGCCATGGGAACGGCAGTGTGGGCTGGATGATGGTGACTACGGAGGTCAACGACGAACTGTCGACCAAAACTCAGCCAGTGACTTACAGAAGCTGAGGATTCCAACAGATAGCAGGCAGATGGCCAGACAGACAAACCAGGGGCCCGCCGCACCTGTGATTCTGTCTGCAGCGCGTTCGACGCACCGAAAACAGCGAAAAACTCGACGAGCACACGTCATCGGAGTTGAAGGAAATATACAGGCTGCCATGTATGGACAGTCCTAAATTATACACGCCTTGTTACAAATCCGTCAGCCATCATGCAATCATGCTCCTAGTAGGATGGGAATACAGCAGATAAAGATCTTACAGCCAATGTAGCCGACCCAGTTCTTTTCCAGACTGAAGCTACTATTGAAGGTGTGATTGTCGCACTGGAGCAAAGGGCGTCGGCACGACCTACGACACTCCAGGCCGCTGATTTCTGATCACAGGTGTCAACTGTACTAGTTGGTTCTACTGGATGCATATACCAGATGGAAGATCATGACAGTGCACTCGATTTGACCCCCGAGAACGGCCAGTGGACGGCTTTTATTCACATTCATCCCACGAACCTACGGGCCGTCGGGCACCATGCACAACAGAAAGCAGCAATGTCTTCATGCGGTCGTGGAACCCTCGAGTTATAGCGTACGACCCGACAACGTCGAGGGAGAAGGACCATTTGCAGAACGAGGATTCAGAGAATTTCATGCCCACGCATCCGTCGATTCCATATGTTCTCTCCTTGGTCTACCTAGTGGTCACTCGTACTGTTCGTTGCTTGGCCTGCCCTGAGCCAGTTTATTTACCCCCTTCCATTCTTTGTTCCGAATCAGCGGCGCCGTGACTTATCACACAAATCTTCCGCTCCCTATGGCTATCAGATTGTTGATAATGGCACTCGATCAGTCGACCTTCAATGGGGGGCGTTTCATTGACTATTCCTTGCGAGGAAATCAGAGCACGGGTTGGCATGAAAGAGGGAAAGAAATGATAGTAAGGTTCAATCGGCCCGTAACACGCGGAGAAAGGACCTGCTGAGCGGTAACTTAGCGTGCTGTAGTCAGCCGAACGTAAAAGAGCAAGACGGAGGTGACAAAACGAGACCGAGCCATGGTATGGGTAATCTACCGTGCATATCAGTATCTGCGCTCGCGATGCACTACTGCTACTACTTATCCTGATATTAGAACGCCGTGACTATCTACACGCATGGTGTCGAGGGTCTCAGATGATGTTGCAAATGGCTTGGCTGATCTCACATTCCGTGACGACTAAGTGAAAGTGACCCTCGAAGCCTGCGGGCTGATCTTCATCTGAAGGCAATTTGCAAGATTGTCCTTGCATACATCGTACCCTGGATCTCCAGGAACGGATAGTTGCAAGGCCCTTTGTTCTGGCGCAATAACATCGTCCAAATCAGCCACGGTAGCCGTCTAATGAAACCTGTCTATTAAACATAGTGCGAGGTCATGGAGGTTCGACGCGTAGCTAGGATGGATATTTGGACGCATTTGCAACACGTATCGGTGCAACTTAATGGCCGCATTCAGGTTAGCAATTGAATGTTGGTCTTAAAATCTATCCGTAAGGTCTCCAGAGGGCACATAGATCGTCCACGGCTCGGGAAAATATAACAGATTCGCCCAAGTTTATCCCCGCCGCCAGCCGCTCTCCGAGACTGAGCTTTTCAAGGGAATTGGCGTAGTCGGGGTGCCCTGGAAATCGGAGCTCCAGAACGTATGTCACGAGACAAATGGCTTCGTCTAGGTCAGCTATAATCGCCTGCTTCCCAAAGGCACATTGACAGGGCGTGGAGCGAAGAGGCAACGTCAACGGACAGAGCTCTAGTGCCGCATGGCTGCGAATGATGGGTTCCTCCAAGTCGGTGACTACCCTCTGACTGGCATATCTATCAGAAAGACAGTGAGCAAGCAAGCGGACTGGAGAATCCCGATCAAGATGTCCAGGAAGATGAAGTTCCAACGCGGCTCAATGCAGCTCAATCGCCCCATCCAAGCCACACATTGCAGCTAGTTCCAGAAACCTGGCCCGGAGGTAACAACCGAGATTGTAAAGAGATATGTTACGATTGGGATACCCTGGCAGAGAGAACTCTAACGCTGCACGTCCAAGTATGACGGCTTTGTCCAAGTTAACGACCACCTCCTGATCCTCATATCCATCCGAAAGACGGAGAGCAAGCGAACGGAGTGATGAATATCGATCAGGATGTCCAGAGGGACGAAGCTCCAATACCGCACGCTGCAGCCCAATTGCCTCGTTGACGTCGACAATTTTGCCCTCTTCCAGGAATCTGTCATGAAGGGTGTCCGTCAGCTCAGTCAAGGCAACATTCCGGCCATTATGCCCTGGAGGACAGCATTCCAACTGTGCCCGCCTGTGGAAAACGTTATCTGTTCAAATCATTGAAAGCCGTTGTGGTGCGAAGACGTGCAGTGGAAATGGTTCTGCCTGTGGAGGTTAGGTGATCGGCGGGAACACGACTAGGAACACTGGATCTCATGTTTTATCCTTGGAAACAAGGGTGGAGGTAGGATTTCAGAACGCTACCCAAATCAGCAAAGCCAGCAATTAAACAGTGCAAAAGAACCCACGGGGAAAGGCACAAAGGGTAGAGCAAGTCGATGGGCACGAAGTGTGAATACAGCTGCATGGAGGTCAATGCGTATAACACAACGACGGAATGGTAGGGACTTCACCGACACATACTAGGTGTAAAAAGGGCAAGTTTGTTCGAAGACCCAAACAGAAAACTTGGCTTGAGTAGTTGTGCAGATCGAAGAACTGAGAAGGGAAGTTCACTAGTACCCCAACGGCCGGTGGACGTTCTTATTCAAGTTGGAGAAAACAGGATGCTGTGGCCTCCGGAAAACAAGGATTGATTACCGCCCGTGTCCTACCATTCACCAGGGTAGCGCAACAGCAGGTTTCTGGATTTACACCCAGTGATGCCCCATACCCATTTCAAAGACAAGTTCCCCTCCCTCGCATAGGTTGACTCGGGGAAGGATACACCGAAGAGGCCAGCGGATGGGTATGCTGCGTATTGCGTAATCACGTGTGCAGTAGCTGCTGTGGCTCTCATCGGTCCCGCAGAAGCGATGCGAGAGTCTTCTTCGGAGTCGGCGTTCTTAGTGGTGTTTCGACCCTTGCGTCTTCAGGGCTTGCGAATGGCCTCGATCCTGGATGGCTATGCACATACTCCGCATGTACGTACCCGAAGACAATCACCCCTCCGACCTCACAGGAGATGAGAACAACCGGGTTTGGTTGTTAAGGAATGTAGAAAAGGTACCCGGTCCCCCGGTTAAGTAGCACCTTCACACTGATCATGCTCATTGATGAAACGTTGCCGTCGCCTCCCAAAATTCATCTGTGTATTTCTGGCCAATGTCTGCGATAAACTGGGCACTCGGGTCCCGGTATTTGATCTGCCTCTCACATATCGAAGTTGATCCGGCGGATGGTGTCGGTGCTATACATCCAAGTCTGAAAGGTGAAGGCGGTACCGACGGAAATCTTGTCATTCGCATGCATCTCATTCAAAGCGTTCGGTATTCCGTAGCATGACAACGCGCGAGGCGTCAAGGGAACAATGGCCAAAACCACGAAAGCACAGTTCAACCGACAAAAGAAAGCAGTTGCAATAATGATTCTTTCCGCGCTCCTGTCACGCGATGCCATCGCCAACCGATGTGCATCGTGCCAAGTCTCATACATCGATCCAACACTCGTCGGCTTTGGCGAGGGGATGTCGCGGCATATGAAGTCGTCGAATCTGCGACGCGCCTATCAAACGGGTGTGGTGTGACGCTGAGCTGGAAAGAGAAAAGATACGTTTAAGACGGTCGGATCAACCCTGATCAACCGCTCACGTACGGCGGGGTCAGCACTGTCGAGTCCCACTCAATCTCGATCTTACCCTCCTCCGCGACCCTCCATACCTCGTCATGAACATCGTGGCCTCGCGTCAGGTGCAGTCGAGCCCGCCCTTGAAGATCGTCTTGAAAGCTAAGATATTCCCCACTCCAATCGTTTTCTGTGAACATGTTTTGGATGTACCCTTCATGTTTGATGGCGCCCATTGAGGACGTCAATAAGGTACGTCGATGATCACGGTGGAAGTAGATCTTCCGAGAGGATCGGCTGATTTATATTTTGTACGAAGAGCGTTAAGTTTACAACATGCAGCCGAGGGGGCTATTGTTGAGGGTTCCTGGCTTTGACCACCGATTCGATCGCGTCTCAACGGATTTCATTGCATAAGGGGGAGGTGGCGGTGTCCAGGTCTGGATGCCGACGGCGAGCCGCGAGGAAACATGTGGGATGGAATGGAAACCTTTCACAGACCCGTCTAACGTACCCTCGTTCCAATGGATAGTTTGTGTGACCATCTATCAGAATGTACACGATAAGCCACTCAGTAGGGGACGCGGGCCTGAAATTGTGACTTGCAGTGCCCAACTAGCCTAGTGACCACCTACCTTTGTAATATCCTCGACGCCCAGTCATTATGTATTACAATGTCTGATCTATAGCGCCTTCGGCAGCCGGTTCGATCGCATCTCAATGGGCTGGTGACAGTGGCGTTGTCTATGTCCACCCTGAAGCTTCTGGATGCCAACGGCGAAGCGTGATGCAACTCGCGCAATGGAGTGGATATGGACGCCCTCTACAAGCTTCGTCGACGGCTACTATCTACGAACACTCACGATAAGCCACTGGGTGCGTCCAAGGAACGCGAACAGTGACTCGCAACACCCGGCTAGCCTAGCGACCCCTTACCTTCGTGATGGCATCCTCGACATCTTCACAATCGCCATCAAGCATTACTAGGATAAGGTATCCGGCAGGATCGGGCTTAGGGTTCCAAGTGGACTCAGGCCCAGTGCGGGGATTCCAGCAGTGTTTGGAAGACCCACACTGCAATAAATCCACTTTCACCGGACACGAGCTCTTTACTGCAAGGCTGTATTGGGGGCATGGCAATCCGAAACACTAGCACCCTGGGAGGCCGACGGGTGGGGTCTGCTGACTAAGACTAATAATAGGGATTTCGTATGTTTCCTGGGTGAGGAGCTGGAAGTGGCCAATCAGGAGACACCATCACTCCGAAGACGTCGTGCTCCGTCAGCCGCTCTCATCGCAGTAAGCATCCTTCACACAGCGTTGCAATCTGATATGACACAGACCCGGGTGACTTGGTCACTGTGGTTTCACGTGCAGCGCTATCTGCATTCCTCACTTATAAACCCACGGGGGGCCACGAGTAGCTTCAGTACAACTTCCCCTTCTCCCCTTTACCCTCAAGGCGCACTTCTCATCTCTCCGCCTTGTGCCCGACATGCAGGACCTTACTATCATACCGACAAACTCGACCACTGCCACTATCCATGTCGTTCCCTTTCCGAACGCAAAGGAATCGGTCGCTGACTTTCCCAAGAAGGAGTCTAGTGTAGACCCCTTCTTGATACGCTTCTACGAGAACGATCCTGACAACCCGAAGGTGAGCCTGGAAAACACTTCCCTTGCACTTGCTGACCATCCATTTGTAGAACTGGTCATCGGCGAAGAGATGGTATCTAACGATGTTCTCAGGCCTGCTCGTCCTCAATGCGTACGTGTGATTTCTCGGCCTTCACCCCTATCTCATCACTCATTCACTACGTCACCTCGACCACAGTACTTTTGCAAGTAGCGCCCCATCAGCAATGCTGCCGGCATTGATGGAGCACTTCACGTTCTCTTCCGAAGTGGGCAACCTCGTTGTCTCGCTCTTCGTCGCAGGGTACTGTGTAGGTCCGCTAATATGGGGTCCACTATCTGAACAATACGGCCGGAGACCAGTCTTTGTGTCCACATTCTTTATATATGTCGTACGTCGCTCCACCTTCTCATTCTCCCAGTGCTGATTTCGAAATCCAGCTTTTCGAAATGGCATCTGCGCTCGCCAAAAATACTGGTTCATTACTTGTATTCCGGTTTCTCGGAGGTGTATTCGCCGCTTGTCCGCTCACCAACTCTGGGTAAGTGCTCACCAGCCCCCCTCATACACATCTAAATGTTGGTTATCCAGTGCTCTGTTAGGTGATATATGGGATCCAAAAAGGCTCGGCATTGCAATGTCTGTCTTCTCGGTTGCTCCGATCGCTGGACCGGCTATTGGCCCGCTCGTGGGTGGCTACCTCGCTCAGAACAATGTGTCGTGGCGGTGGCTATTCTGGATTCTCACCATCTTTGTGAGTAATTTGTCTGGTCGATGCGTACCTTTCGCTTACTGAGGACATTAGGCTGGTGTTTGCTGGGTCTTCATCGTATTGACCCTCCCAGAGACATTCCAGTAAGTAGCCTTCTTGAACAAATCGTGCATGGTTGCTGAGGAGGATCGCATAGACCTATCATTCTCGTACATAAAGCACGGGACGTGAGGAAGCGGACTGGTGATAACAGATACTACGCTCCCTTCGAACTGCGAAAACTCTCTTTTGCGCAGCGTATCGAAAGTATCTTGGCTCGTCCTTTCAAAGTGTTGTTCAGCGAACCGATGCTTATGGCTATCACGGTGTATATGAGTGTAAGTTCTCTCTTCGTCGTCATATTACGTCCCCCGACGCTGACGCCCTGCTATCTGACCTGGTAGTTTGTGTACGGATGCCTGTATATGTTGTTCGAGGCATACCCCATCGTCTTCACCGAAGGGCACCAGATGAGTGCTGGTTCGACGGGACTGACATTTCTCCCAATCTTAATCGGAGGAGTGTTCTCCGCTGTCCTTGTACGTCCACTTGTTTACCTCAATACCCTATCTCTGACTCTAATTAATGGTGGACAGTACGTCGTCATCTTCAACCCCAGATACGAACGTAGAGCTCAAGAATTCGCCCCAAACCGTGTTCCTCCGGAATACCGTCTGGAGATGGCGATGGCTGCGGCCCCCTTCTTTGCCATCGCCTTTTTCTGGTTCGCTTGGACGTCTTATCCTAGTATAAGCATTTGGGCACCCTTAATGTCTGGATTGTTGGTAGGGTGGGGTGTGTGCTGGATCTTCGTGAGTGTCACTGTTTCATTTGGGAGTTGTTGGGCTGATTGATATTGATGGCGATGATTGTAGCTCTCGCTCCTGAACTATATTATCGACGCTTATTTGATGGTTTCCGCGTCCGCGTTGGCAGCCAACACGGTGGTCCGGAGTCTCGTTGGTGCTGGATTCCCGGTATGTCCATCTCATCACCCCATATGCGATTCGACATGGTGTTGATTGGTTAACAGCTCTTCGCCGACCAAATGTACAACAAACTTAATCCCCGATGGGCATCAACACTGTTAGGCTTTGTTGCCTTGGCTATGGCACCTATCCCCTTTGTGCTGTTCAGATTTGGTCCGACGTTGAGAATGAAGTCCAAGTACGCACCTTCGGGAAAGCCTCCGGCGGCAGCAACTAGTGCAGCTTGACGGATGTTTGTAACATGTGGACGTGTGGGTGCGGGTGGAGGAACATTTTGAAAACTATAAGATGTGGTTCATGAAGTCCGGGTGCTGGAAACCCTGTCAACATTAAGACCATTTTGGACCAGGACATAAATATTTTATACATCCTAGTAAACGTAGCTCGTTCTATTCATACACATAGTAATAACACTGCATAAACACGAAGACTTGAATGGCCTCCCTGGCTTTGAAGCATCGTCCGTTTAAGATAGCACTATCCAAAGAACTCAACAAGTTGGGGCAGAGCTCAAGTTATACATCAGAGCCCGAAACAGTTGCCACTGAGATGAGGTGAACAGTGGCCAACTTGATCTCAGTGGCAGCACTACTCGCGATTCCCTGTGCCGCCAGATAAGGGAGAGCGACCTTGCAGAAGAACTGACCGCAGAAAAGTGTGAGGATCGTGATCGTTGCTTCCAACGTGACGCACCAAGCACTGGACACCTTCGACTTGGTTTACCGTAGCGTTCACATACGTTATCCCCACGCCAACCGGAGTAATTTCACTGCGATCAAACAGTTAAGGCGCGTATCCTCTCAACTGTGTAGTTCTGAGGAGTGGGAATGAACAAATTTGATACAAGCCAGGAATAACCCATAGCATTAGACCGCCCCGGATATCCTAACCGTTGTCCAACTTGGTGGGAAAAGTGGTGTGTGGGAATACGTCCCGCCATGTTAAATCAGTCAGCAAGTCACCATCTACCCGCCTCGGAAGATAGCACCGACGCGCGGTGATCCATACCCATCGAGGGACGTGCTCATCAAGGCCAGTGTAAATAGACACGACTCAGTTGCGGAGACCACGGTATCTGGATGCTGGCTCTCGATTGAAAACCTCAAAAACTCTCGTTGGATTTGGCATTATCATCGAGGATCTAGCTATCTGAAAAGAATCGCGCCAGATTCAAGCGTCATCACTTTCGACGCGAGGTAATGAGCAGGAGGTACTTACCAGGACGTTGACTGGGATGAGAGACTAACCTGATTTAAGAGAACGGAAAACCACGACAGACAGCTTGTAAGACGCATACAAAAAGATTTGGAGAGTTTTCGGGTTTCAAAGCACGACACTTGTCGAAGACAAGGATGGTAAGGTTTACAGCGTCAACCCCACAATGTAACTTTTCCCAAGCCTCCTCTTGAAATGAGAGTAGCGGGCTGGCCATAAAACAGGTCGAGCCGATCTCCCATTCCGAAAAAATTTGCAAATCGCGAATACTGTAAGGATTGAAGTGGAGTCTGAAATGTAGCAGGGGAGCTCTTGTCTCAATACAGATACCCCTTTCACGATCTTGTAGATACATATGATGTTGCAAGAGGTTCCCCCAAATGATAGAACATGCGTCTTGAAGCTTACTGAATAGCTATTGGCATGATTCATCACGCCTCAAAGTGCATGTTTGTATAGATTGTCGTGTCTTGGCCTAGGGGTAACAGAGAATTGAGAGTTCGAGCCATGTTAGGGCTCTTAAACTCACCAGAGTCCAAATTGAGACCCTGGCATCTTTTCCCGCTGTGACTAGCCGCTGATATGCCAGAACTTTTACCGGCTTTTACTGTGACTTGCTATCGTCGTCGTCGTCGTCGTCGTCTTCGACTACTTATGCTTGACGAGGTAAAAGCGAGAGCTTTAGTTTGGGTAGTCTGGTGACCGGGTAGGGCTGGGCTAACTTGCACTCAACAGTACCGCAAGTAAATATCCAAAGTGCACAACGATCGTTCGAACTACAATATAATGCCGCAGGTCACAGCCAGCGGCGGCCCTACTTGAGAAAATTATGCGATCCAACAGAGCGATGACTCCGTCTTGTCAAGCACAATCGGACGCGCCGCGAACCACTACTTAAATGAAAATAGCTCCAGTGACGATGAAGGACTATTAATATTTTTGATCCGGGACGACGGGCTGATGATGAACAACACGATGCGTATGGGAGAAGGGCGCCGAGGTGCGGGTGAGTGTCCAACCCGTATAATTGTTGCAGAAAGGAATTTCCCCTCGGCATCCACTTCATAGGACCTCCGTCCACGCGTGCCTATGAAACCTGCTGGTTGCAGCACTACAGACGACGTGGTACAACTGTGCGCACACCTCCAAATCGACTAAGACCACCCTCAAACACTTTCGCCTCCGCAGGCGAATACGAATCGTAGGTGATAAAGTAGCATGACTTCGAACCTAATGTAGTGACCGAGCAGACAGCTGAAGATAGTTCGAGACAGTGTTAAATGTCTGAATCTTTTCAGGGTCAACTCCTTGCTCGATACATGTTCCCCACGTGAACTCAACAATCGCCGTTGTTCCTGTACGTATAAACATGAATGTACCAGCTTGCACTATATCCAAGCCCCATGATGGAGTCCCTTACTGCTATTTCTGCGGAAGGGTCAGAGTTCGATCCCAAGGGCCACATGGTCATCTGGCAGGTATAACTCATCTAAAGACTCACAATCTCAGATTTCCAGTGTGACGACTCAGTACGGTTCGTAGTTGCGCATTTCTGCGACGCTGACAACTCGAATACCACAGCAGGTCCCAGGGCCGGATGTGATAACAAATGGTTGAAAAAGATGTCCCCGCCACTCCAACTGGTAGAAACACAATGCATGAACCTTTAAACAACGTACTTATCCAAGGCAACACCACTACTGTACTAATTTTCACCCATGATCCGTCGAAGCACCATGCGACAAATAGAGCAGTGACTTTGGCTGACGAGTGTCATTCGCCACCGGCCTTTTTCCTTGTGCTAACAAACCCGCCTCGTGGCTTCTGCAAGGCAAAACACGTTGACGCTTCTCACTAATACCGAGCTCCACCCCATTCTCTTATGTGGAAGTTGACGAATGGGACTCCGGGCTCTGAGCGAGCAGAAATCTCCGATCGTTCGTCCAGTGACACCCACAGCACCGCATTTCTTTCATTTTACTCTGGTAGTCATTTGGACTGCATCATTTATCACAAAAGCGACCGCAAACAGGCAACGTGGCCGCAGTAACATTCCGGCTTTCACTTTAGGATGGAGCCCAAAAACCTCAAGACTTCCCGTTTCGATCTTTTCACCTGACAACGAGGTGACCCCACATTCTCCTCGTGGCAATCTCACATTGCGCAGGCCACATAATGGGCTTTGTGAGTGAGCGCTGTCGTCGGAAACCTCTACTATTCCGACGTCATTCATGTCCTTCAATCCTGTAGACATGTTACTTAAAACCGATGTTCCTCTAGAATCGCAGGAGGAAAACTGTATTTCTCAACAAAGGCCAGATATTATGGCTTACCCGGACCTTCCAAATTCTCCGCTCCATCGGCGCTCATCGCGCTCCTCAACCAAAAATCAACGAGGGAGAATGAATGACTCTGCGAAACGGGAAAAGTCTCGTTTCCCTTGGGTTTCTCGGTCGTCGTCGTCGCCATCATCTTCGGCAGTCTCCAGTATGACCCCGAGCTCATCGTCCAACGATGTTGATTCCGCTCGTGACATCATTTCATCCCTCAGCGTTCGCTCGCCGTGCTCCAACAGCTTGTCATACCTCCCGGCAGTTTCCCCGCCAACAAATCATTCCCGCCGCTCTCCACCTCCGGGCTCTTGCCCGGAGATGGCGACGCAGAGCTCGAGTACTCTTCACACTTTCTCTGTTATGCTTCCGCGTACTATCCTACCTGAGATGATTACAGTCTCTGCTAAAAAGGGCGACAGATTGGATGTAGTAGCAGATGCGTGGCATATGGAGCATGACTGTGAGTACAACGTTCTTAGGTGTAGTTGTCGCACTCAACAAGTTGGTCCACGGATAGGTCATTACGGGTGGGAAATCGGTTTTGCACCTGGTGACGCGGATATGTCTACCGTCCGTGCTAAGTTAAACCCGGACGGCGAACTTACCATCGAAGTCCGGCGGCGTCCATTAGGACAGACTTGTTTACCTCCAACGGGGATGGGACCTAGCTACAGCCTTTGATTTCCGTCGTCTGCCTGCCTGACGAACATATCTGGAGTCTTCCAATTTCCTCGCCCGGGATCTATTGCACTGTCTCCAATGCTGATGGGCATGCTTAAGTGGTATGTACTAGTGGACGTGTGTCTATTGTGGTAATTCTAGTAACGCATGGGGAATTTATACCTGCTGCCTTATACTTATCGCGGTGCGCTAAACGGATACAATATTATCACTTGCCTAATATTTTTTACTGAGCTCCGCTGTCTCCGGCCACTTGTATATGTGATATTTTCTGACAATCAAATATTTCGCGCAGTTCTCGTGGCGGGACCACGAGTATGCCAATGTGAAAAGCTGGAGCTGGCCTGTCACCGGTGCCACCCACTCCTGGAGAGGCAGTGGCAGGCCTCTAAAACCGTCAACATCTCGAGTGAAGATACTCGCCTGTGTGGCGTGTTAAGTACTAGCTGTCTAGCTAACAGGCGAAGGGCTCCTTGATGCAGCCGAGTTTCCACAATATCGCACGTCAGGGAAACGCAGATGTGGGACCTTGGTGAAAGCTAAACCCTGAACGTTCGACCATAAGCATTGCAGAAGAGGAATTCTGACGACTGTCTTGGGGTCATTATCGGAAAACGAGTACAGAGCAAGGGAGAGGGATGGAAAGGACATCCATCAAGAACTGGCACGTACATAAATCAATCCCCACTGCCGCTTCCTCAAGGTTCTGCGTTCTCCGGCATGGTAGCATCGCCATGACAGAGGGATTTCGAGCTGTTCTCTTGGAGAAGGGACACGAACCTTGATGCTCGCATGCATGACGCCGCGTGTTTGTGGTGGGAACTTAAGTCTGGCGGATGGAAGAGCACTTGGGTCTTGCCACTGCATACCCGTCCTCCCACTGGACCCTGCTTGTGCAATGCGTTTACGAAACAGCAGGTACTCCCACGTAGCTCAGGACTCCTCTGTTTCGCGAAAGAGAGCATATCACGGTCACTCTGATAACGTGTAAAAGGCCCTGGGGGGGTTCGTTGTCAATATGCTGGTAAGCCACAGAAGGACGCCACCAAGCCTTGGAGCAGTGCCTTCAATTGATGGATGGCGTAGTATACAGACTAGTGAGGTCAGGTGCGACAAGTAACCTCCGCGATGCCTTTATCTAACGCCGGGGCCTCGTTGGTTACCTGTTGCAGTAGTAGGGCTGGGGACAGGAAATAGGGACACAGCATGGTGCTCAGTGAGATGGACGAAGATTCGGGCATGCACACGTACGGTTACACACAATAGCCTACCGTGTA
This sequence comes from Pisolithus tinctorius, assembly GCA_024663395.1. NCBI lineage: Eukaryota > Fungi > Basidiomycota > Agaricomycetes > Boletales > Pisolithaceae > Pisolithus > Pisolithus tinctorius. The sequence goes on from JANFAH010000002.1 coordinate 280,598, forward strand.
ACTTTCCACGGGCTCAGCTCATCGCTCGCGAGGTTCTTTCCCACTGTTCCACTGTGCGGGAGTCTCGTATTGAGTCAGCCGTTATCGCAAACTTGCGTTCTGAACGCCACTGAACAGTTCCACATCAATGACGATTCACTAACATTGCAGCCGTTCTGCCACACACCTGTCCACTGGGAAACGAGCTAATAACGCCGCATCCGTGTACTTTTGCCTGTCTATTGCATGCTTCCATGGTCATAAGTGAGGAAGGTCAAGAATTGGGGTGCACCCTAAACCCGTGTGTACCGCCGCGAAGCAGTGGTCGAGGGTTTCGGAGGAGCTCTTGCTCAAATACCACTCCATTCGACCAACGGGCTGTGACTCCAGACCCTATGGCGCTCACCTTCGTAGATTATTGTCAATGTACGGCCTCTGATGGAATATTCGCTGCCATCACAGAAGTCTCCAATCTCGATCTCAGCTTACTCTCAGCACTGCCGGCAGTTGACTGCGTACCAACACACGCTTGACGAAAAAACCGACGGAATACACAGACGGAATACACATATGTGTCGGAAAGGGAATGCTACTGCACATGAAAGCCATTTAGATGGGGGACGTATCACACGCACTATCCGACTTCGAAGGGCCAGTATGTAGTTACTCTTCCTTTACTCTTGCTGAGGACGAGCAACCAACTTTACACCACCTGCGTCACCTTCTTTCATCCTCCTCAGACCCTCCGGGATCCCAAGTAGCCCATCGGGTAAAACTTCGAACGGGCCCGGCTGAAGGACAGGAGATTAGTACCACTCCGATTCGATATATCAACATTCAAACCTTTATGATCTCATCCTCTAGCCACTGTTCCAGGACTCTCCATGCCTCCTGACATAGATCCTTGTTCGCTGGAGCGTGGGGGGTCCCTTGAACTACTACAACTTTACGACCTTTATCCTGATCCTCCTCGACGGCAGGTTGAATGGTCACAACTAGCGTCCCATTGGACGCAAGAACATCAAAGGCAACCCGCTGCGTCTCCGGCAAAGCGACTGCGTCGTACGCAACATCGATTGGGGCTGTCGTGATACTGGCGATGACTTCCTTCTGTTCCCCACTAGAAAGGTGCCTGTCAACAACGTGAGTTGCTCCAAGCGCCCTGAGGTTTCCCTCGTGTGTCCCAGATGCAATGGCAATGATAGGAGAGAATCCCGAGCAACGAGCTAACTGGACCACTGCGTGGATCTGAGACGCATTCCTACCTCACAGGTTCCTCATCCCTTACCATAAGACCCGACAGAGGAAGACGCGCCGGAGACTAAAATCGGTTTTCCCGAGTATCTGTCCTTTCCATCTTCTGTCCATGGCGGCACGAGCCCTGCGCCGGAAGTGTTGGAGTACAGACCTACTGCTGCCGTGTTGAAGGTTAATGGCACAGTAGCTGCCTGGTTGTAAGTCAAACTCGCAGGGATCTGCAAGTACGTCACCAGTCAATTGGGAAACCCGCGGCACAGAAGGGCACGTATACGCACCCCAGCTGTAAAAATGGACGTTGTGAGTGTGTATTGCTGAAAACCTGCTTGATCGTTTACCCGGTTTCCACACGCAAATCTGTTTGCCGTATGAAACTAAGGAAAGGCAGCTCACAAGGTGTCGAAACGCTTACACTCTCTGGCCTTTTGTGAAACCGGCGATTCCATTGCCAACTTTAACTACCTCGCCTGCAATGTCCGACCCCAGTACGGCGGGGTACTCACTGACGTGGCCTCCGACTTCTTGAATCTTCCAGTCGATATTGTTCAGAGCGGTCGCGTAGACCTTGACCAACAGTTGCCCCGGACCAGGGGTAGGGACCTCACGTTGACCTACAACAAACTGACCTTGCTTTGATTCTAAGAAGAGCGCTTTCTGTAACTGCATGGCGGTAGTGATCCAACGTCGATATGAACGATCATACAATTGATAAGCTGATATGATCTCGCTTGTCGGGTAAGGATCGGGTGCAAACCGATTAACGATGGCTGTTCTCCCACCTCTTGCCACTACAGTTGGGATATCGATTAAGTTTACGATGAGCCTGGAACTCAGCTCATAACGCCGTCAGTGTGAGTACTACTACAGTACCACGTTTCCAACGAGGGTGGTTGAGTATTAGGGTGCGTGGTAGTGGTTAAGGGTTACGGAGGATATACTGACACATCCGGTGTTCTCCCTCAAATACCATCCAGTGGACTTCCATTCTAACCTGCAACTCGCCCCCACCTTTGTAATTGCCAACATACGGTCTCCGGCGGGATACTCAGTACTAGAACTGATTTTCAAAAAAGCTCGAGTCTCGACCAAAACGCAGCTGACTTTGCTGAAACGCTTAGGTCGGCTCCACCCTAGCACGCACTGAGACGCGCCTGAATGAAAACGAACACGATATTCTAGGACCAATGAACTGGACAGGTGAGAAGCAGGAGAACATACGCGCGAAAGGGCGATGCTATCGTACACTGGAAACACTACCAACTTTGCAGGCTCGCTTTACCTTTACTTTTCCTGAGGATGGGCGACCAACTTTACGCCCCTCACTTCGCCTTTCCTCATCCTCTCTAGGCCCTCTGGAATGTCATGCAGTCCTTTTAAGTCTTCGAACTTGTTCGGCTGTGAGGAAAAAAGTCAGCGACCTTGCGATGCAATATGTCGGCGGTGCGACCTTTATGATGCTGCGGTGTAACCAATCCTCCAGGTTACTCCACAGACCCTTACATAAAATTTGATTCGCGGGATGGTGAGGACTCCCGTAAGTTGCCACGACTTTGCGACCATTGGCCTGACCCTCATTGACGACAGGCTGAAGAGTTGTAACCAGAGTCCCATTGGGCGCAAGGATGTCAAAGGAAACCTGCTGTGTGTCCGGCAACGAGATAGCATCGTACGCAATCTCTACAGGAGCTGCCGCGGTGCCGGTAATGGCTTTCTTCAACTCGTCGCTGTTGCCGTGCCTGTCAATGACGTGGGTTGCTCCAAGCGATATGAGGTATTCTTCATGAATTCTGGATGCAACCGCAATAATGGGCGAGAATCCCGAGGCACGAGCTAGTTGGATCGCTGCGGTGGATTCGTCAAAGACGTGTTCAACATCTATATTTCCTCAACTCTTACCGTAGCACCCCACGGAAGAGGAACCGCCGTAGACCAGAATTGGTTTTCCGGGGTATTTTCCTTGCCCACCTTCCATCCACGGCGGCGTGAGTCCGGCGCCCAGGGTGTCGGAATACAGGCCTACTGCAGCCGTATCAAGGCCTAACGGCACGGTAGCTGCTTGGTTATATGTCAGGTTTAGCGGGATCTTCAAGCACACATCGTCAGTAAACTGAAAACACTGCGGCTGCCAGAGCATGTGTGCGCACTCCGGCGGAGAAAGTGGAAGTTGCTAGCGTGTACTGCTGGTAACTGGCCTGATTTTCTGTCAGGAGTCCATGCGAGAGGCTGTATATCGTGCAATGCTGAGAAAGGTAGTTTTTCTTTCGACATTGTCAAAATGCTTACACTCTCTGTCCTTTAGTGAAGCCGGTGACTCCTTGACCTACTTCCACCACCTCGCCTGCAATATCCGATCCCAGTACGGCGGGATATTTATCAACGAAAATCCCAAATTGCTGGATCTTCCAGTCGACAGGGTTAAGAGCGGTCGCGTAGACCTTGACCAACAACTCTGCTGTTCCAGGTGTAGGCACCGGACGTTTCCTCACGACAAACTGACCTTGCTTTGACTCCAAGAAGAGTGCGTTCTGTTGTTGCATGGTCGCAGCGAGATACACTGTCGAGACAGGGGTATGAAATGGTTTTATATGTCCAGTCCAATTTGTAATTACTCTACATCATAGTCTCTATTTGCCAAATGGCCAACCGCCATATTCCATTTCGGCTCGCCTGTCTAGCTCGATATGACGTGCCATGACGAAAGACCGTAGGAATCTTGTGGCCATCCTGAGTCGGATATACCGCATTGAAGGCGTTCTCCTAAGACCATTCACTTGCTGATGATGATATGGTGGTGATGATATGAGGTCAAGGTCACTGACGAGATAAGATAAGATATGCTATCAGACACGAGGAATTTTCCTAATTTCTACCTTTCAGTTTCTGGTGGGCGTGCTACCAACTTAACACCATCAGTTTGACCTCCTTCAAACCGCTCCAACGCTGCACCTATCCCCTTGAGACCCCCGGGTACTGTTTCAACGTGATTGGGCTGTGAAAGGGTCTGGTCAGCGCTGTGCACATGCATGCTGAATTACGATAGGCTTACCACAATCTCGCCCTTTTCGAGCCACTTAGACAAGTGCAACCAAAGCTGCCTGCCCGTTTCCCAGTTCTCTTCCGTGTGTGGGTTCCCATTGGTGTGAATCACTCTGTGTCGGTCGTCGATCACAGATGGCAATGTCACCACGAGTCTTCCCTGGGGACCAAGTAGTTGCCATGCCGCTTCCTGTGTTTCGCGAATGGAAACTGTGTCGTATATCACGTTTATTGGAGCATTGGTTATCCGCTCCACAGCCTGCTTCAGTGCAGGAAACGGGAGATATCGATCGATGACATGCGTAGCGCCAAGATCCTTCAGATAGTTCGTGTGTTTAAGCGACGCCGTCGTGATAATAGGGCAAAAGCCGGACATTCTTGCCAGTTGTATCACTAAAGGCAAGGTTATGCTCAGGAACCCGCCGCCACATCATATGCCATAGAACGGAATTGCTTACCATAGTTGCCAACTGAGCCTGCGCCGCCGAATATCATAATAGGCATGCCTCTATACTTTCCAAGTCCGCCATGCTTCCACAGGGGCACGAGGCCCAGGCCGTTCGCCTTCCCATACAGCCCAATGCTTGCTGTTGCAATGCCCAGTGGCAGGGCTGCCGCTTGATCGTAAGACAGACTGTCCGGAATCTACGGCGGTCCCGTTAATATCGAGGAGGATCTAGGATACAGACGACGGTAATTACCTTCGCAGCGAAGTCGACGACGGCAATGGCATACTGTTGGAATGTTGACAAATCATTGTCATCATAAGCCCCGTGGAAGAAGCTGTTGAATGAGATCAATCTTCTTTGCTCTCTAACCAAAAAGGATCACCAAAGTGGCTTACACATCATCCCCAGGGTCGAATCGTGTCACCCCTTCCCCGACTTTTTCAACGACGCCTGAACCGTCGCTCCCAAGGACAGCGGGGAACTTGGTGACGTAGATTCCACGTTTCTGAGCCTTAGCATCGCTAGGATTCAGAGCTGTAGAACGGATTCGGACGAGGATTTCGCCCGGTCCTGGCTCGTTGGTTTCACGAGCGCCAATAACAAAAGGAGACTGCCTTTGAGGCAAGATCAAAGCCAAGTGCTTTCCAGTCATGACTGAGTGAGAGTATTCGAGTTCGGGTAGGGGTATCCAGGAGTTGTTGTCCGATAACACAGAACCATGGGCTTTATATGCTGTATTTATGCTGCATTAGCATTGCCTCGGCTCACGGCGGGTATATTAAAACCTCGTGTTGGCCTTGCTGCGTAGGGACACCAGGGATCTAAGTGGGGTATCCCAGAGTTGCCGTGAGCCACTGGTCTGGATCATTGCCGCCGCGGCCCAGGGTAACAGCCTTCCCATAAAATGGAGTGGAAAGCAGATATACCATCTGCAAAGCAATGCACTCGATCCTGTAAGGCTCGCTTTTTGCCATTGCGCAGCCACAGAATGTTGAGATGGGACGATGACAACCTCCCTCAAATTCGAGGTCGGTCACCAACGAAATATTATTGAGAAGCGGAAACGACCCGTCGATAGGTGGCTTTGCCGTGAGTTCCGTATCTGTAAGCAGAAAAAGAGGATTGAACCTGAATCATGAGACACTCTTGGTTCAAACAGGAACGGCACGGTGTCGTGGATACTATCCGGCCCAACGTACTCCTCAAACACGACACCGTTGGTGTACCGATGGCATCTTGGAGGTGTATCAAGTCTTCTTTGAATGAGAACGTGACTGCCCTCGAACCTGTGTATGGACATCGATAGATATTGAACTCAGTAACCTTTGATCCCACTTGCCATTGGGGAACGGGGGTACGGACGAATTTGGATCGACCACGAGCTGTTCGTGATGTAAGTAGACACACCAACTACATCCAAAAATAACTAGTCCAGGTTAGCAGAAACATCCACGTTGCAATAAGCGCATCCCCGGAAAATATATTATAGAACATCACTTGACTCTTTCTACTAGGAAAAAACATCGCAGACTGAGCGGACATGAACGAACACCACCTGTTTCGCGCCGTTCAACGACAGATGATGTTACATACACAGCATCACGATATACGGTCATTATCCGTTAGCTGAAAGCCAAGCGTGGTTGGCGCTCACCGACTCAGTCAGCATCATCCCAAGTGTGGGATTATCTCGCACGATGGTGGTATTGCCATCTTCTTCGCCCCGGTGGGCCGAGGTGATACTTCTAGTGTTGGGGGATCGTTCCTGTTGTGTAGGCACGCCTAACGGATGCCACTACGGATCCACAAAATCTCTCACGCGTCCCTGGTAGAGCCAAGACGTTGTAACGCACTTCGGACGAAACTCCCCCTTGTGATCAACAACGAACTTAAATGACACGTTAATTCACAGAATCTTCTGACACAGAATCCACTCGGTGTTGCAAATAAGTGGCGTTGAAGCACGAACATGCTCACTGAAAGAATCAATGCGTCAACCTGTACAGGGTCGTAAGTGGTCACAAGGGCATCACAGGATTTCAACGCCCCACACGCACATGTAAAAATCCGATGTACTGTACACACCTGCGTTCGCGTGGTATCGGGCAACAAACACTCCCCGATCTGGGAAAGCAAAAGTCTGGTGGATTACGCAAGTGATTCGAGGGTTGTGGTGTGGAGCAACGGTGGGGTTTCGCTATTTTTCTTAGCAATTCCGAGCAGTGCGCGGTGTGGAGACGTGGAGGATCCACTGCATCGATAGCCTTAACGCTGCAGGTGGGGTTTGAACGCCTAAAGAGTGCCATCGGAATCCACACGCACCCCTGAGTGCCACCTACTTCTACAACACTAGGCAGAACACTAATGTGGCATTCATTCAGCAGGACTCACATACCGTGCAAACTTAGTTAACGCTTTAATTGCTCGAAACGTGTTTCCAGGAAGTTCCTGCCGCTGACACCGCATGATGTCAGGTAGCAAGTCATTCTTTGAGATGACGGAAACCGGTAGCAGTGGATACTCGTTTTCTGAAAGGCGTTACTTAGCGTGATGTTATCCCGATTCACGCTCACGCCCAGCGACAAAGCCGGCAGACTTACGCTTATAACACATAGGGAGTAAGGAACGGGCTGCCGTTTACTAATAAACACATAAGCAGAGCAGCCAGAACACATACAGCCGTGGTTGGATTACTCACCTTTGGCCCCACCTATATCGCATGCTATTGCAACGAGCAAGTGAAGGAAACAACTTCTCCCGAACTACAAGTGGAACGTGCCTCGGATAATAGATACATGCTCTCTGATACATTTGCTTTCGGTCTCCGTTGAATGACTAGCATGACTGCGAAGGACCTTCACTATCATTATTGGCGAGTCTCTCGTCATACCGCATTCAGACTTCACTTGAAGACCGAAACACGCCCATCGCTTCACTAGTGCCGTCAGAACTGCAGGTGTACTTCGTAAGGCGAAGTCTAAACAGAACTTCATTTTGCTCATTGCCTTGTGAATTCCTTGAAGGCGACTGAGGTTGTGTTCGCAGTGTTACCCATGATGTCACTGTCTTGAGCTGTAATGAACGTTCTCCCGTTTTTGCCCGTTACCATGACTAGCAGAAGTCGCGTTCCCGCTGTGTCCCGGCAACTCATGATCCGAGGAGGATTGAATACGTTTCTAAGCCATGTATGCTGAGGTAGAGTTGCGTCCGCGGAAACCGTAGCCCTCATAATAGGACGAGAGAATTTCGCCGATTCAAAGGTGCGTCGTCACAGTCAGAGGGGATGGAGAGTAGCGATGTGTATGGGAAGGGGCTGTGTATTACAACGTGTCAGCGCCCGTTCCAGTCCGTGCGCGAACTGTGTTCGTCACTGCAGGACAGGTTGAAGTTCCGTCCCATCTGCCAGCCTGTTGGTGAATTGAAGAAGTACTGATCACGTGACTCCAGCAGTCTCATTTTTTATGTACTACTAGATACCATGGGCATCGACAATCATGTAAGTTGAATGACTTGGGATAAGGCTGCAGCGACATAAAAACTAACTACGACCATTAACACCCAGCCCGCAGTGTGCTAGGATCGATCCAGCGTGACCCTCGGCATGACTAAAGCGCATTGACCATCCTCTGCGTTCTGTCAAACAGCTCCCACCCAAATTCCATCAGTCCCCTAAGAAGAATATACTCAGTAAATCTCATCATCTCTACGTTTTCATCAGAACCGTCTATAGGGGTCGAAGTGGACGCCAGAGCCTGTGCATATTTGCTCAAGTTCTCTTCTCTTCGATCTTGAAACTTGACCAGCTGCGAAATCCAACGCCTAAGATCTTCGACGCGGTCCCGGTCAGTCTGGATCTTTGTCCTTGCTGATCGATCAGATGTATTTGATGCATTACTGTGCCACGGAGTATGCCTTAGCTCTACAGGAGTGGCCGCCACGATCGAAATGTCAACGAGCGGCCCACTAGCTCGCTCGAGGGCACAACTTCCTTATTCTCGAGGGTTCGCCTAGTTGCCACACGAATGGGCACGAAGAACGGACCAACTGCAGAGGACCCTTGTTTTTACCTCTATTTTTCGGGAAGTCCGACCGCCCACCTTCGTATTTCAAACTCGAACTCGAGCGATCAGAAGTCGGCCGTGTTCTCCGTTTTGACAGCTTGCCATAGATCTTGCCCGTAGGAATGAGGGTTGAGTTCGTTTCTGGACCGAAGCCGATTCCGGATGTGATGGATCTCCATGCATGTCCTTCATTTTGGGGTGACTAAGCTGGTCCTCGCGCGCACCCCTCGAATTTGAGCTGACCATTACAGGTCTAGACTGAGACGGTTAACTTCCTTCGGGCATTCCGTCGCATTTGCGCTCATCGGACAATGGGGTATGATGACTTTACGCTCGCACAAAGGCTGTGTTGGGGTTCTACAGAGAAAAATCGGTCGTTTTCGAGAAAGCAATGGAACGGAGTCCACGTGACACCAGAATGTTTTTTTGGAGCGCGACGGAAACTAAACTCCGAGCCCTTGTCTGGGACCCTTCATCGTCACTGCCATCCTGCTGACAAATAGAATGGCTGGTAGGTTTAAACTTCTTGAATCGTAACACGGACGGCGAGGGAGATTCGGAGGACTTGATTGAGAAAGGCTGATGAAGGAGGCGCGCTCGCCCTTCCCGGAGTTGTCTTCCTTCCAAACGGTCACACTACTGCCTATGTTCGCACGGCATGCTCGCTTTCCGTGGACCACCGCGTTGTATTTAGAACGGCTTAAGGTTATCAGCCTGAAAGTGAGGGAGAGTGATAGCTGAGTTTGTATATCGGGCTGTGCGACGACCGCGTGTACATATGTGGGTGGGCGAATCGCGTGCGTGGTGATTTCCCGGCATGGCTGCCCTCACGCGATAATACGTGCGTGGATGGCACGCGTCTTTGACGCGTAATCAAAACGTCTGAAAGACAAAGTAGATACAGTGCCGTTTTCATTGCAGGTTACTCAGTACGATATATGTACGGCGATGGTGGGCTGTCCGTTTCACGCATCAAGCTCAAGTGAGACGTTTCAGGTACCTTTCTCTGCTGAAGGGCGTGCATATTACGGAATATACTAGTCACCGCTCCCATTACAGAATCAGGCAGTTGAAGGCGAGCCATTCTTGCCTATCCTGAGAAAGCCTTCAGTATCCGTTGAATGATTTGGTTTCTCCGGGTAGAGCTTCCCGGGAACCAACTCGGAAGATATGGTTGTTCCTTCATCAGTAAGCTCCGCTCTTGATGATAGATAGCATGTATAGTGGTATATGTATGTTTGGCGTCGTGGAACATTTCTGTTGCGCGGAACCTTTACGGATAAAATTCGGTCTTCAAGCCTCACATATGGAACGAAGATGACTCATGATGCACTCTGGATTGAGCCGCCCAGCATCGTGGTTAATGACAAACCTGAGTGGCAACGCAGCTCATAGAACGGTTTGACGGCACAGGATCGGATGTGACGAACGGGCAGTATGCCAAATAATGGCATAATACCAACTGAATGAAACAATGCATCAGCCTGTAGTGTCATAAAATAGTCCCCGGAGCAATTACAGAATTCCAACGCCCGCATTGGAGCATTTATGGCGCGATGTACTCGCCTTCCTCCGCACAGCATCGGGTAAAATACGCTTGCCTTTGTAAGCATGTTGGCAAGGTAGCCCGTGGTGCATTACCCAAGTGACTCAGTGGAGGCCGCAGTACGGATCAACCTGTTTTGTGGAATGCGGTGGTGAGTCCGAAGCAACATGGAATTGGGACGTCCAAAGGGCACTTATCACTCACACGCACAACGCGCTTGGGTGCCACTTACCAAGTTACTTCTACGCCACTCCTTGGAAAGTTCCTCAGTAGAAGGCCGGAACTACCACGTTTGGTGGACACGGTTCTTCCCGGAAGTTGCTCCGGTGGTGATGCACTGACATTCGGCTTGCACCGTATCAGAAGACGACGAACCGTCGATTCTGCCGGATCGGCGCTCGTCCTGCAAAGAGCGTTTTAGCATTGAATAATATACGCTTGCCCTCGCCAGCGTTGGAGGGACAGCGTGTAGTACATTACCCAAGTTATTCGGGGGGATTTTGGTAGGTACGCAGCAATATGTTATGTGGAATGCGGTTTCATGTCTGTTTCCGCCACTTGCCAAGTTACTTCCACGCCACTGCGTGGAATGTTCCTCAACAGAAGGCCAGAACTAGTTCATAACAGTGAGTTCCCAGTATCTGGGCACGTCCTTCCAGAAAGTTGTTCCGGTGCTAATCTCGTGTGGTATCAAGACAGGACCGGCCGCCGGTTTCGCGAAATCTGCGCTCGTCCGGAAAGGGCGTTTACTCGACAGGCTGTTATTCCAACCCACCTTCTCACGTCCACCGACAAGGTCAGTGAGCGTGCGCATATAACACTCAAGCAGATAAGGAGCAAACGTTGTTCATCGACAAATAACATAAGCACGCAATGACTGCAAGTGGAAGACATACGGACAGGCTTGCATTGTTCACCTTCTGCGCCACCTGGGCGTATGCTGTTGTAACGAGTGGTGAACTAGACGAAACACAATGTTCCACAGACCTGGCGGTGAGCGGTCGCCAGGATACATCTACGTTCGATCTCCGTCAATTGAGTAGTGTAACTGCGCAAAAGCCTTTCACTGTACCGTCATCCGCGCTTTCGTCATAGGACCGCACTTAGACCCCACTCGAAGCCCGAAACAAGGCTCATCACTTCAGTTACTACGATTAAGACTGCAGGTAGGTTTTATATGGCGGAGTCTGAACGGGAGGTTATTTTTGCCCTTTTCCTTGTGGAATTCTGGAAGGTACTTGGCTGAATGAGTTTCTGCGCGGTAGTTATTCCAGGAAGTTCACAGTAGCTGTAATGAAATGTTCTCCCGTTCCTGAGAGATAGACTTGCTGTGACCGCAAGTCACGCTTCATGTGTAGACAGAATTATCGCCTGACAGAAGTATTAAACCACCCTTACTCCAAGGCGGAGTGTCTAAAACGGCCGGCGGGAACGGCGGACTGGTGGAGGGCCAAAGGCCCTGCCACCAGGGCATTCACTCGCTTGTAAGGGAAGGCAGGCCACAGGGGGCCTCTGGTTAGGTAGATAAACTACGTTCGTATAGTGCGACATAGGGTTACAACTACCCTCAAGCACTTAAAATTCGAATTAAAAAAAAAAAAAAAAAAGTCACGCTTCTCCAACTGTAATTGCTTGCTTCCGTGATATCATATAGAAGTTGATCATATTGGACACGGCAAGACGGCTTGTTGTTCTTGAAAGGTACACCGTCACCTTCACCGCGTTTTCATCCTAAACAGACAGATCATCGACAGTGGCGGAGCGTGCACCACCACTCTAGTGAGGAACATTACCTTCATATCATAGCTTCTCTGCACTCATTCTCGTCCCTGTAAGAACACTGCTAGTCACCGCAGGCGGCTGATACAAGGTCGATGGCGACGGAGGCTTCGAAGTTGCAAGTAGTGATGTCACCTAGTACTGGTCACGTGGATTCTCGCTTCTTCGGAAGTGCCGTTGCCGATCTCCTAGCAAATTCAACCCGCTAGTGAGTGTACTAAGCAGTGGCTGTCGTCGTCGATCATTGCATCGATCTGCTGGAAGGGGCACTGCAAGGTGATTGAATTGGACCTCGCTTTGGACGACCCGCCGCATTCGTGTGATCATTTTGGGCAACCGCGATAACTACGATCACTAAACATCTAACTGTCGTGATCAAGACCACTCACCATGACTATCGCGGCTGCTCAGCCTAACCACGATCCTCAGCGTTCGGTCAAACAGCTCCCGCCGGAGTTCTATCACTCTTTTTTGTCCAAGGCAGCCAAGGAGCGCAAACCCAGTCCGAGTACGTACTTGTCTTACTCTCAATGCCATTTGAGAGCCAGTGGTGCTTACTCTAAACCGATATGATTGATCTCATTCAGTTCGTGGGTTATACCCATTAGAAGCCAAACCAGGCGTCATATCCTTCCTAGCAGGGAAACCCAATGACGCCATGTTCCCTTTCCAGTCATTCTCCTTCACAGCGACTTGTCCATCCAACCCCGGCGAATCGACGACTGTGTCGCTCAGTGGATCGGATCTCGCAGTGGGATTGCAGTATGGAGCAACTGCTGGTCTTCCGCGCTTGATCGATTGGTTTATGGGCCTACAGGAGCGTTCACATGAACGCGGACGGGATGAGGGGTGGAGATTGTCTGTGGGCACTGGATCACAGGATTTGATATGGAAGGTCAGTCGGTGCGCAAAGCCAGGGCCTTAATTTTGTCAGGTTAATCCGTTGCAAATTTTAGGCTGTTCAATCACTCGTTGATGAGGGGGATCCGGTTTTGATCGAGTCGCCAGTTTATGCGTGAGCCATTCCCACCATTCGGCCAACTCGGATTTTAGTTACAATCAAGTGCTGATGTTTTCCGTGTCCGTCAGCGGTGTCATTCCTATGTTCAAGGCCCTCCATTGCGAGGAACATGGTCGGTCACATCTCAACTCACTCATTCATCGTTCATGCATACCAGGTATCTGCAGAGGTCGAAACGGATTCTAACGGCGTGTGCTCAGATTCTCTTCAATCCATTCTCGAGAATTGGCCAGTTGCAAAGCCGAAACCGAGGATATTCTATACAGTTCCGGTTAGTCTGGATCTATGTCTCCACTGATCGATCGTATGTGTTTGATGTCATATCGATCTAGTACGGCTGTAATCCAACAGGAATGACAGCCACGATCGAACGTCGCAGAGAGGTCCTCGAGCTCGCTCGAGAGCACAACTTCCTTATTCTCGAGGGTTCGTATAACAGCCACACGATCGGAACAACGGCAAGAGGACTAAAATGTCTAGTACTGTAGACGATCCTTATTTTTATCTCTATTTCGGGAAAGCCGAACGCCCATCTTCGTATTTCAAACTCGAGCTCGAACAGCCCGAAGTCGGCCGTGTTCTCCGTTTTGACAGTTTGTCAAAGATCCTATCTGCAGGGATGAGGATTGGTTTCGTTTCCGGGCCGAAGCCGATTCTGGATGTCATAGATCTCCACGTACGTCCTTCATGTCCTTCATTTTTGGGTGACAGCTGTGCTGCTTGTTGCGCGTAATCTCCTACATACATTTCTGTCTGTCGCTGACAAATTTGGGTCTAGACTGCGACTGTGAACTTGCAGCCTTCCTCCCTTGCTCAATCCATTGCGCTAGCACTGCTAGAACAATGGGGGTATGATGGCTTCTACGCGCACACCAAGGCTGTGTCACAGTTCTACGGAGAAAAACGGGACGTTTTCGAGAAAGCGATGCGAACACACCTCGGTGGTCTTGCAGAGTGGAGTACGCCTGAAGCTGGAATGTTCTTTTGGTAGGTGACGACGGAAATTGCGTGCCCATTTTTTTTTCTCATCCAAGGGACTTGGCAGGTTCAAACTCCTCTTGAACCCTGACTCGGACGAAGAGGGCGATTCAAAGGAGTTGATAGAGAAGAAAGCCTATGAAGGGGGTGTGCTCGCCCTCCCTGGAGCTGTCTTTCTTCCGAATGGTCGTAGGACTGCCTACGTTCGCGCGGCATTCTCGCTTTCCACGGAGGAACAAGTCAATGAGGCATTAGAACGGCTCAGGGTCGTTATCCTGAAGGAAAGAGGGAGAGTATAATAGCTGAGTTTGTGTAACACGCGTGTTATGTATGTGGGTGGTGAACCGGTGACTCTGCCTGCCTGCGTGACCGTCGACGATGAGTTATCATGGATGACATGCGTCTTTGATGGGTAATCGAAGTGTCCGAGAAACAATGTAATCAGAACACCCCGTTTTCATTAAACTCGGCGTGATATGTGTGTGGTGGCAAGATGAAACGTCTTGTGATGCCATCCGTCGAAGATGTGTCACGGGATCTAGAAATGCCTACCGTGTTCTGACCTGATTTTTATTCAGCACAAACCAGGATTCATGGGGAAGGCTTGAAGGGGTGGGGGGCTCTGCTGTTGAACTTGGAGAGATGGTATATGTGTCGTTTTCCAAGGGTAGAAGGAGCGAGTGACTCCCACCAAATTTCTTCTCTCACACACTTTCTGCTCGTTGGCATGCATTGCGACCGCGCTCCAGTGTTCAAAGGTTAGATCGATGTCGATGGTACCGGTTCGTCAGCCCCATTTGATGGAGCCATTTTATCGAGTCCCCAGAGATGTATGTCACACCAGGTCTGGCAGTTTGGTATTGACGAGCGCCAGAGCAATCACGTGATCGAGTTTTGTCCCGGACTCGACACTTGAACGATTTCGATGAGGGCACGAAGGTTGTTTGCCACTGCCCGAAGGTTGCGCGCTGCCATGTCAAGTTTAGAGACGTCGCCAGACCGATACGAGGAACTTGCTCAATCACTTGCAGAGATACGCGATCGTGTGAGGATTGCAGCATCGGGTGATGGTCCTACGATGGTGGCCGTGTCCAAGTACAAGCCCGCTTCGGATATTCTCGCTTGCCACAAGCTGGGGCAGAGAGATTTTGGGGAGAACTATGTTCAGGAATTGGTGGATAAGGCGGGGCAGGTGCGCTGGATGCGTGGATGGTTGATGGTTATTTTCCTCATCGCTCGCCCTACCAGCTTCCGGACGATATCCGATGGCATTTTATAGGTACCTTGCAATCTAACAAATGCAAGACATTGGCTTGTGGGTGTAGATCGTTCCTTGGACGTGCGCAGTGCCCTCTCACCGACTTTTTTAGCTATTCCCAACATATACGCTATTCAGACAGTAGCATCCGCCAAGGCAGCTACTGCACTGAACAAGTCGGTACCATCTGAACGAGCGACCCCTCTATATATATTTCTGCAAGTCAATACGTCAGGTGAAGATGTCAAGTCAGGTCTTCCCGCGTTGACGTCGATAGAATCCGCGTCCGAATCGGAGCTCGTTCACCTTGCCAAGCATGTCGTGACGGCGTGTCCTCGATTACATTTGCAGGGGTTGATGACTATTGGAAGTCTAACGGAGTCACTGGCATCGTCTGAGAGGGGAAACCAAGACTTTGAGACATTGAAGCGGACGCGGGACGTGTTGGAGGATGTGCTGAGAGAGTCGGGTGGTGGGGAGTGGGGCGTCGATGGGCGGCTGATGCTGAGTATGGGGATGTCGAGCGATTTCGAGGCTGCATTGAAGGCTGGCAGCGACGTTGTGAGAGTAGGGACTGGGATCTTTGGTGCCAGACATAAGAAAGTGTAGTGTGCTTATCTTATCTTATCTTATCTTATCTGGTGTGACGTGGCTGTCATCTGAGACGCGTCGTGTCACGTCACGCTTTGTTGATCGCCCCCGGTGTTGTGCGGTCGTCTCCCGGATATGATGCAGATGGACGGGCTGACTGCCAAACGCAAGGCAGCGGAGGACTCGAATCCACTGCTGTCAACAAAGAAACAAAAGAAGGAGGTGCGCGTGTATCTCCATTCATTTTTTATGTGCACTCACACACACGGACAGCCGAGCACTAAACGAAAGCGTGAGTGGTGGGGGGACTATCGAAACGCAAGACGCGGTATACTGAACACACGTTCCAGTGATAGGTGAAGCACAGCCAGGCGGGCTTGTCATCGTCCGTGCACCACAACAACGTTCTTTATTACCACCGGCATCCTCTCAGCCCGTCCTTGCCACCGTCTCGCGTCCACCGCCGCCATTGCGCCCACCCTCATCGTCCCAGCCACTCCCATCATCGTCCAATGCACTCGAACACCCCAGCAAGAAACTCAAGCTCGACTCTTCTTCCCGAGCACCGACAGGTGCTAAACAACGCGATGTCATTGCTGCTGCACGCGAAGAACCAGAGTTGGACGAAGACATACGCCAGATGGAAAACGAGACCGACGATTTGAGACGTCGGTCGCGTGCTAAAGAATCTACAAACCAGTCCCTCCAGTTCCCACATTCCTCGTCATCCGCTCAGCGACAACAACACACGACCGACATCATCCAGCCAGTCCCCCAGTGCGAGACACCCCAAATTAAACGCAACAAACTCATGCGCGATGGCCCTCCTCAATCCAACCACCACGAAAGACAACCAAGCACTCCCCATAGTCCCAGAACCCCACAAGGCCAGCAGACACCAAGACGTACCTCGATGAGTATGCGTGGCAAACGCATCAGTACTAGTTTTGAAAATACCGGTGTTATTTGTACGTCTTCTACTACTTCTGACTCATTTCTCTGTCGTTCTCTTTCCTCTGTGACTCTCTGACTCCATGCTTATCAGCTCAACCGCACGCGTCGGTGAGCGACGCATCCTTTTATAAACATATCGATTGTGAGTTGCCAGAACCGCAACGCGCGAGACAGCTTCTCGTGTGGTCGGCTGCGCGTGCGATGACGCGGTTGTCCGACCCATCATCTTCTTCGTCAAAACCGCCGTCGTCGGGGCCATCATCATCTAAGGTCGGCGAGACGCGTTCTCGTGGAAAAGACCCACCACCACTCAACAACGACCAAAAAGAGATACTGAAGGTCGTGCAAGAGGAATTTATACGCATGCTGGCGGAGAGGAAGATCGATACGTCAGTGTATTCCCAGGATAAATTATTTGGCGCTGGAAGCGCACACAACGGGAAAGGAGGCGAAGGCAAACGAGAAATGAAACCCAACGAGCAGAACGTGAAGAATCGGGAACGGGAGGTGACGTTTCAACACCATATACAGCGGTACGTTCCCTTTTTGCTTCCTTCGAGTCGCCTCACCTGCGTATGGTGCGACACCTTTCCTTTCCCTGGCTCTTTTGTCAAAACCTTTGTTGCTGACACACGTGTCAAACGACCAGAGCCGAAGCAGAGGCAGAAGCCTGGTCTCGCGTCGACAACTTTTACCACACCTACGCCACCCACTCCAAAGTCGAACTTGAAGCCCGACGAGACTCGTTTAAACCTCCCTTATCTGCAAAGGCAAGGGGAAAGCAGCGTGCAGTGTCGCAGGAGCCAGAGCAGGAGGGGGACGGGTGGCGCTGGATGATACCATCCGAAGAGGATTTGTCGGACAGGTTTAGATCCAGTGTGGATTTGACAGCCGTGAGGGAGGCGATGATGGATGAGGCGCGATATCGCGTGGGGTCGTCAAAGCGCGGCGACAGCGACCAACAAGATGAAGCCATCGAGGACCTACGGTTCAAACTCGACAGTCTATCGGAATACGTCCACTCAGCGGTACAGGTGACAAGTATCGTCGAAGCAGATTTAGACCATCGATTTTCCCTCCTCTCGGATGCGATTTGTGCGCGGTCCAGACCGGTACCTCCACAACAACATCACCATCCAACTTTGGCCCTGGCAGGACGACCGAAAACGTCTCATTCCTCCCTTCCCCACTCACTGCGACAGCCTCATACTGTGCCACCTCATCCGCCAGGAGAATCTTCCCGTGACCTCCTCCGTGCTCTTTCTCGTATCGACAAAGAACGACCACCAGGAAAAATCGGTGACGCTGTACGACGCGCTGCGAGAGAGGTGCAGCGCGTACAGGAAGGCCTTGGGATCTCTGGGGTTGGAGAGAGGAAATTGACGGATTTACCCCCACCCCCGACAGGGGTTGGCAGTAGTAATGGGGTGGGGGTGGTGACGGCGACGCCCAGAAAGGTGCCAGGAACACCGAGAAAGGTGTATGGGCCTGGCACGCCGCGGAAGAGATGAGGGGAGGACGGATCTCGAGTTGTAGGAACATGTAGGGGTAGTAGGGAGGTTGGCGATCTATGGTTTGTGTAATTCTTTGACGCCGAGTCGTGAGCAGGTTGACCTTGCGCATCCTATCGATTGCAGTGAGTATGTACTTCGAAGGTAGGTGCCCTTGGAAGCCCGTGAGCCTTAACACCCCTGTCCTATACCCTGGACGTGCAGAATACCGTGGAGCGTTTTATGATCCGACGTTGTGTTAGTAGAAATACTATCGTCAGTGAACGAACTCAGGATATGGGCTACGTCACTTCTGTCGAGGACCAGGGAACTTACTACGACGTCATAAACGTTCGAACGTTTTCCCGACACGCGTCTTCAGCCTGGCCAATTTCGATCAAGCTCAGGGCCCGGCGCCTAGAAACATGAGGCGGTTGTAGGCGCGCAGGGTTTGAACCTGCAGAAGAACGGCGTCGAACTGGATGGACTTGTTCCACATACCTACTGTACACCCCTTAGCCCCACGCTGTTGACCATGGCTCAATCGCCTCCACAACAACTATCCTGTATGACTTCGAGATCGTTGTTTGCTCGCCTCACTGACGGGAATAACCACCCTACTCATTCTGTGGAGCAGATGTCGAGTTGCAGAACGCAAAAGATGCAGAATCCGTTGAACTCGTTCTCGATGACACCGTTCGACACCAGCTCAGCCCAGATCAACAAAAGAAAGGCACTTTTTACAAAGAGTTCGACCAGCCATTGTCAGTCATCGCTACAGTATACACCCCCTCCCCATTCTAACCTTGGTTGATGCAACCGAATTTCTCATATGTGGCGGTTGGTTGATTGCAACTAACACGATTGTTAGAACGCTTACACAACTCTCCGTCTCCGTACGTCGTCGAAAGGAGGGAAGAGCCAATCTTCCGTCCCAATCCCCCACGATCAGCTTTTGCGATGTTGTCTCCAAACTGCAAGGGAATGGTCAGTCACCTGACATACATATACAACCTGGATCAACTTCTAAGACCTTGCCGCTACCCTCTTGCAGAGTGTCGACATCCATGGGGCGATAAAGTAATCATCTTCAAAGTTTTACCCCAATACACTCCAGTCGTGCGTAAATCAGCAGGTGTTTAGAATAAGTCCTAATGGGAGCCTGCAGGGCCTGCATGATGTTCCGAGTCCAAGCGCATCCATGTCTACTACAGATTCCGAGGCCGTACAGTTTTGTCACCCGTAAGGAAACCTAAACTCTCGTTTTCGCGATACCTATCTCTCATTCCAGTAGTTTTCGGGTCTTGATATTTGGTCAGGTAACTATTTTGCTTGTTGCCGTGCCGCGGCCGCTTATTCGGGTCAAACTCCGTTAACGTTGGCGCTGGCGCCGCTCTGCAGACAGGTGTTGGGAAGTCTTCTTTGATCAATCAGGTCCTCCGCAAGGAAGCTGCAGTTGAGTGCATCGAAGATTCTTTCATCTTAAATACCCAGTTATTAACCAATGGGCTGCATTAGCAAGTAGAAAAGGATACACCAGGGAGAGCAGACATCGAGAAAGAACTGACGAACGGCACATTCATCTTGCACGATAGTCAAGGTTTCGAGCCGGCCGAAAGCGACAATTATAGTGTTGTGAAGGCTTTCATCGAGCAAAGGAAGAGGAAACAAGATATTAGGGAGCAGCTGCATGCCGTCTGGTGCGTTTTCACGCTTCCGAAACAGCCATCTTCTTCGGAATCTCATTCTATACCCAGGTTGTGTTTCCAGGTTCCCATTCCAACGCACGGTGAACGGCCTTTGGAGGAGCATGCGGAAACGTTTTTGAACGAAGCAAAAGAAGTCCTGGGTAATAGTGAGAACATTGCCATCCCTCTTTCGTTGTCGTCGTCATTACATTGACAATTGTCTAGTCCCAATCGTAGTCGTATTCACCAAATACGATCGCCTCTTGACTTTCATGCGGGCAAAATGGAAGAAACCAGATCCAGAAAAGGCCGCAGCAGAATATCTGCAAAAAAATTGCATCGATGCAATTAAGAACGTCTCGAAAGATAGTGGTATTTTGCACGTAGAATTTAGCTGTGAGTTTTACTTGCCTTGATTATTTCATTACTTATTTCCTTAAACAACCACCAGCGAGACGCAAGCATGAGCGGGGATGTGACAAACTGATAGAACTCACTTGCAACAAAGTGTCTCGTTGCTTCGCATCCTGGCCAAATACACGATCGCCAGTTCCTCTTTAGCCTCCCGTTAACTAGGGGGTAGGGAATTATGAAAGCCACCAGTAACTGTACGTGAATCACTTTACGATCGCTGGGTTTAGAACGTGAAAACGATCCGTTTATTTCAGAATGACCGACGAAATTTCATGATTTGTATCATTTATGCGACATGTTCTTGGAAATACCCGTTTGCGCCTAAGAGGGATGATGAAGCTTGGTACTTACAAGAGGATAAGCATTGTGGATGAGGACATGGACACGGGCCATTCGAATATTTTGGGTGGGTTCGGCGCGATGTGATTCTCGGCGGAATCACGTCCTTGGTCCCCTTCCCAAGCGGAAGATACCGAGGCTGAGGTTTGTTGAGTGGCCGTTTTTCGAAAGGGATGTATTCTTTCGGTTGACCTGGAACGATGGTCGCCAACAAGCCTCTGTCGAATTTCCTGCCTTTACTTTCATCGTATTTAGCCTTCTCTTTGTCTCTGTGTTTTTGTTTGCATGTTTTTTGTCGCTGTCCGATTGCCTGTCTTGAAGTAGTGTACTAATTATATAAACTTTGTAGCCAACTGGAATGGACTTTTTTTTTTTTTTCCATAGACGAGCACCGGGTTCGATCATTGGCACTGAACAAGTACCCAAGTGCTGCATGGCAACAGTTGCAACTTCTAAGATGCAGAATACTCTTCGTGCACGGCGAATATTGTTCTCGCCTGTCACCGTTCCGGTATGTTGGCCAGTCATTTATATCAGATTGTGTTGTTCGACGGACTTCCTCTGGTTGTTTCCCCCCGTCTTGACTTGTTTGCTCGAACACCATGCGCACACATCTCTTTTTCTTTCCCTCTCTTCACCCTGCTCCTGTAACGCATGCACACCTAGAGGCTCTATTCCACATTCTAAGTGCCGTCCTGCTGTTGTCTGATCATCAGCATTCAATTTTCATTCCCTTTTTGGTGAGTCACTGAGTTCACAAGTTGAGCGCTGATGTTTTGTTGTGCAATGTCATTCCCCCCTGCAGACGTCCCCACCACCCCCATCGTCGCCATCATCAGCATTGGAGTTTTTCTTCATTATCATTTCATATTTGTCCCAGAATGAAATGAACATTCTGGTACGAAAATGAAATGGTAGGTTGCTGAAGCGTACATATGTACAGTACACGACCTGGGCCTCTGAATTCCTCGCCACGCCCGCGGCCATGTTGTGGTGGACTGACATCTGCTTCTCCTAGGGGAGATCATCCGTGTAGACTGTAGGGGGAAGAGGGCAACCAACGTTGCATTCGTATGCGCTCCCACATAATGGATGACGATTGGTGGGTTTTCTCGATGGAGACTTGTCTTACAGCAATGTGACCAGATGCAGGCTGATCTGTAGGGGAACGGGAGGGTGACAGACGTTGTCCATAGCTTTGACTTAAGAAACAAGTCGCCTTTCGAGATGGACGGAAAACGAAAGCACTGGATTTTGGTCGAAGAGCAGAGTATGGGCTGGGGGCGCGGACGAAACGTATGAAGATGCAACGACAGTCATACAAGCAAAAAAACGGAATTATGGTGTTGGCGTACGCAGGTTCGAAGGCCACATGGCGGGGAATTCCCTATCCCGGCGTGGCATCGTTTTTTCAGCAATATTCAGTGGTTATATCTCCTTCGCCATCATTTCATTTCTACTTGTCATACTCCAGCTGTTTATTAGCGTAGATTTTGGTCGAATAAGCGGAAGTTCGGGAAGTGGGCCGCTGGGCGCCAAATGAACACGAGGCGTTCATCATATCGCGTGCTGTCAGTGCGAACTTGGGCGCCATGCATCAACCTGAGCAGGACTCCTGGACCCTTCCCAGCGCTCTCCCCTTAAGCTTGCTACTGTCATGAACCCACCTTTTCAGCTATCTTGTACGACTCGAGATTATTGATCACGATTTGTAATACTGACTGGCAGAAACGTACTATAATATGGACAGATATCAGGTTGCAGAATGCTCTGAAAGGCAGCCAATCCGTCGACCTTATCCTCGATGGTGTCCAATATAACATCCCTAAAAGTCAAGGGAGTCGCGCGTTTGCGAGGCACTTCGATGAGCCATTGTCAGTCTTTTTTCAGGCATACATTGTCTTTACCCTACTTCTCACGTCTTTGACCGATCCCACCATAGAACTTTTGCGACTGAGCAGCTCGCCCTTTCAGTTTGTCGGAAGAAGTCTCGTTTCGTATTCAAGTCTAAAAGGATCGTCGAGACCGTCTCGATCAGTTCCGCCGATGTTCAGTCCGGATTGCAGGAGCACGGTAATTTTCAATCGTATATATTATTTCATGGACTACCTCTGATTCTTGCGCAGAGTTTCTTCAGATGTGGGGCGAGACACGCATTACCCTCGGGGTCTTGATGCAATCCGTGCGTAAACGACTGGCCTCATGGGGTAAATTCTGACAAAGGGCTTGCAGCAGGCAGCTCCGACTCCAGACCCATCCGAATCACCTGCAAATTCTGAGGGGTTGCAGTCGACCACTAAAGAACTAATCAAGCAATGTCCCCGGTGAGTACCAAATCCTTTCTCTGTCATGATTATTTCATGTATTTATGATAGTTTTCGAATCTTGGTAATTGGAAAGGTAATAAGCATGTCCATGCTGTCCATCCCTGTCGGCTTTGAAAACGACATTCTTGCAGTCAGGTGTGGGAAAGTCATCTTTGATCAATCGGGTTTTCGGTGTGGACGTTGCGGTTGAGTAGTCAAACCTCTAAATCCACGCTACTCATTTACCCAGGGTATCATAGTCTGTCGCAAACGATCAAGCAGGACAAGCGGACATCGAAAAGGAGATCACTTCACCACAGAACGAGCGATTTATCTTACACGACAGCCGAGGCTTCGAGCCGGCCGAAGGCAGCAACACTAATAAAGTGAAGTCGTTCATAGAGACCAGGAAAAGGATGCCACATATCAAAGATCAACTTCATGCGGTCTGGTACGTCATCTTGAAACCGTGACGCTGAAGGTTCTAACAAACAGATCGACGTGGTATAGGTTGTGTTTTCAAGTGCCCATTATAGAATACGGTCAACGGCTTCTGGAGGATGGTGCAGAGGAGTACCTGAGTGGAGAGAACGCGATCCTCGGAAATAGTGAGCAGGCGTGCTCTCGTCTGATGCGCGACGTGTTGAATATTTTCAGCCCCGACCATAGTTGTATTCACGAAATATGACACTCTTCTGACTCACATGCGGGCGAAGAGTATCAGCGACCCCGAAGCGGAGGCACGCCGATATTTGGAAGAGAATTGCATCAAGCCAATTCAGGCCTTCACAGGGGATAAGAACATTATGCATGTTGCAGTTAGTTGTGGGTGCTACTCGTTGTACTCTCTTCTAGCATTCAGCCCGGACATTGTCAGCGAAACCCAAATATGAGCGAGGGCACGAACAACTGACTGACCTCACGTACAACAAGGTGTCTGAGAGTTTCACCTCTCAGCCAAATACACTATCTCCAGTACCTTTTGCTGCCGCAGGAGCGCAGAGGATGGTGCCCAGAGTGAAAATCGAGTCCTCCATCAAGTGAGCCCCTACTCATCGTACTGGTGTTGTATCCTTAATTATTTTTCAAACAGCGTTGGAAAGCAGAGTACGTTCTAGTCCATGAAGTGACGCGCGAGGGGAACTCACAGATCTTTACAAGGGTACTGGAAAGCTCTGGCTGCAAGCCCGAATTTTCAGAGTTACACGATGTTGGACTGCCTTCGTGTCATACACACCGACATCGTGTCAGTTTGGAATTTTTATGATCCATCTGAGGTGAGCATCGTTATCTCGCTAGTGAGCCCTACTGTGAGCTACTTAAATCTACCTCAAAGTATTTGTACAGCGTGGAGTTTCGAGATTTGATGATGAACATGGTTGGGAATGTCGATGCACCGGCAGCGTCAGCCCACCCATCCACCCATCTTACCAGTGGTAATCCATGTTCCGGGTAGGTGCTGCCGTGCAAACTACTGTGCGATAAACTCAAGGGCAGTCACCGCACCCGAAGGAAAACTATTCCCCTCGTGACTGCAACGTTGGTAACTCTGCCATTTGTTGCTGGCTTAGCTCTCGTGCAATGGGCTTATGAAACTTACCAGCAATTGTATGTCGTAACAATATAATGTTCCGAGTATTAACGAAGTCATATTTTCCAGGCAAAATGCGCATAAAAAATTTATGGCATACATAGTCGATATGACACACATTTTGGAAATACTATTTGCACTCACGGCTAACAGGAAAGGAAAGAAGCTTACCCGCACAGCGATTAAACAGGCTTTCAATGCTTACTACCGTTCGACCTGGATACGGGAGGTTCATGCGGAGATCACAAGTGTCGAACACTGGATCGTGCATCGCGACGTGATTCTTGAAAAGATTACATCCCTGATCCCTTTAAGTGGTACGGACGCTAAGGTGTCCGCGGCACTCGAAGGACTTCAGTTAGTGGACTTGGAGAGAGATGAAGAGTGGTACGGTTCTGCGGATGGTTAACCAGTCTGACTGCATTTCCGCTTGAGATCCCGCAGCGCGTCAATTCTGGCTTTCAAATATTGTTGCTCGCTTCACCCCATTGCTCTTGATGCGTCGCGTCTTATAATCAATGTACTAGTTATGTACACCCTGTAGCCAACTGGAATACAAGTACCTTACAAAAATTGGGCATGGGCTCAGTAATTCGCAGTTATGAAGCCCTTGCGCTCCCGAAGAAGACCCGATCATACGATCGCCATCAGCGTTCACCACAACACGAGGTAGAGAATGGGCGCCTGAAGGTGACATGTGGTCTCATCACCAAAACTGTCAAATGCTGCTATTGCCCGATAGGGAATATATTTCCCAGTGGCTGTGCAATTGACGTGCCAAGAGCTGGTCACGTGATACCGTGCACCGCTGCATGTCCTGTCAATCTCTGAGGCAACGACATAGCATTTATCGATCTACACCCACATCCAGCATTCGCTGGTCATTATATCGTATGTCTACCACACATCCATGTACATATATATGCATCACTCCTCCAGGGTGAATTCCATGTTTTGCACAAAGGAGCACCTTTGAGGTCCTGTGCTTCTACCCTGCCTGTTTCCATGTTGTGTACCTCAGTTTTCCACACCATTGTACTACCTGATGAGAGCTCTCCAGTGAAGCCTAGAATGTTTTGGCACGCAGAGCAGTTCTGGAGAAATTCCACATTTTGTGCAAGGGTACACTTTCAAGGACCTTCTTGCTTATTTCGCTCATTTCGTTGTCACGCCTCTCGCTTTTTTGGTCATAGACTCTGCTCAATGAGCCCATGCGGTTGACCCATTGTTCATGAAATTTCGTGCAGCCATTGTCAAGATATGACTGTTTTCGTGCTCAGAGGACTGTGAGACAACTTTGCAAATATCTCAGGAACGGGTAAATGCATTTGCTTCATTTTTTTGGTGCTGCATTCTTCGTGTCCCTCTCTACCCTCTCCTCCTCCTCTGGTGTCATGTCATTTTGAGGTCTTATCGTCATTCAGCAATTCCTCTTCATCCCTATGCTGGTATCTAATGACATCTCATGCTGTATCTCGTCTGTGTCATGGCTGGGGCTCTCAAATTTCAGAGATGTGGTACTACTAAATAAGGTCTTTCTAATGGTGCATTTTACATCATGGTTTCAGCTGTGGGTGCAGATATATTCACCATTTTGTCGTCAGAGACTTGCATGTGGAGTACCATAGTTGCTGACTAATCAAAAATGTAAACTCCGGCACACCCACAAATTCATGATAACCGTGACTCCGTCTCTCTGCCTCTTGATCCCAAACTGCCACCATCACTGTTGTCCATCGGCTGCACCTCCATCCTTCATATACACCTCTTCCCATTGAATGTTGGCAGCCATTTCTGATATCATTGTGCTGTCAACACTTGCACATGGAATTACTGGTGTGTTCTCATTTTCCCATGCATATATGCTGTCTATTTAATTTGCTAGTGCGACATTTCAAGAAGCTGAGGTGATGGCAATGCTGGAGGTTATAAGCTGGTATGTTTTTTGCCTTCCCACTTCCTTATTCGTTCCTCACTTTTGTTTAGTTTTGAGATACGATGTTGTATACTGGTAA
Organism: Pisolithus tinctorius; assembly: GCA_024663395.1. NCBI lineage: Eukaryota > Fungi > Basidiomycota > Agaricomycetes > Boletales > Pisolithaceae > Pisolithus > Pisolithus tinctorius. Next base: position 307,350 of record JANFAH010000002.1, read on the forward strand.
GTCTGGCTTACTTGGAGTTGAGAGGGAGCCGACAATGGGTAGTGGTACTAGGTAGTTTTGGTGTGATGTTGTATGATTTTGATTTGCATTGCAATAATTATTTTATATTTGGTTGTCATGTCATGCTTTGTGGTAGCTGGTGTGAAGCTGGTAGGTACTTGTGAATATCGATAACAATTCCAAATGTTTGACAATCTATTTGATGGCAGCATTGACATGCATTCCACTGTAAAAAAGCGTTTTCGTAGATTTTACTATATACCCACCCTTTTTCTACAGTGTCGTCACTGTCTACATTGGATATCCCTGTATATATTGGTATCTCGTTGTGTTGCAATTTTGGTGATGCTCCTGGACTCTTGGATGAGCCTTCCCTTTGCCCGCAACCATGACTCCGCCTCCCCAGCAGCTATCCTGTACGATTTTCGACGGCCGATGAGTACGGTGTCTACGGTGCTGATTTACAAATAACCGCTGGGGTGCAGATATCGAACTACGCGGCGGAAAAGACATCGAATCCGTCGACCTTGTCCTCGCCAATAGGCAAATCTCCATCCCTCGACAAGGGGAAGGCTCTTTTTCGGAACATTTTGAAGAGCAGTTGTTAGTTGCCATTTGCTATATGCATCACCATAGTATTCTCATGTCTTTGACTGGTTGCAATAATAGGCCATTCGCAGCTGATCTCCTTTCTCTCGAAGTTCGTCGTCGAAAGAAACAATTCTTCCGCTCGTCGTTCGTAGCGGTCTCCGAAACTATCACGATCAGCTCTGCCGACATTCAATCCGGATCTGAGAGGCAAGGTAGCTTTCAGAGTGGTCATTTACCGTGTCTTGGACAGCTTCTGAAAAAAATGCACAGTAATCAAAAAACGACGGGGCAAAGTAAATATTACCCTCGAGGTTTTACAACTACCCATACCAACCGTCCGTAAATAATAGGTAGTACTCGATAAGCACTGATAGGAAGCTTACAGGATGCGGCTCCTGATCAAGATTTGCTTGCGAATGGGAATGGGAATTTAACGCCAACTACGGATGAACTTATCAGACAGTGTCCTCGGTGAGTGCCAGATCCCTACTTCTCGATGCTCATGTATTTCAACTGTATTTATAGTTTCCGAATCTTGGTAATTGGAAAGGTATTGGTTTTGCATGTTGTCACACGGGCAGCCACTGAGAGTCATGTCCTCGCAGACAGGTGCCGGAAAGTCATCTCTGATAAACCGAGTCTTCGGTGTGGAAGATGCGGTTGAGTAACTCGATCTGCATCTATTCATTGCATTGACGGTAGATGTAGTGCATCGCCGATGATAAACCTGGGGAAGCAGTAATCGAGAAAGAGCTGATCTCTCCGGAGAACGATCGATTCATCTTACACGACAGCCAAGGCTTCGAACCTGCCGAAGGCAGCAACTATGATACCGTGAAGTCGTTCATAGAGGCCAGAAAAATGATGCCACATATCAAAGATCAGCTTCATGCAGTGTGGTATGTCGTCCTGACTTGGGGCAGCTGCATTGACGGCTCTGACCGATGGCTGGATATGATAGGTTGTGTTTCCCAGTGCCCATTATAGGACACGGTGAGCGACTTTTGGAGGACGCCGCAGAAGCGTTCTTGGAGCAATCGAGCGAAGCTCTAGGAAACAGTGAGCAAACAGCCTCTCGTCTCACATCTGGCAGACCGACTCCCCTCAGTTCCGACCGTTGTCGTATTCACAAAGTATGACAACCTCTTAACGTACGTGATGGCGGAAGGTAAAGAGGATCCTGAAGTAGAGGCGAGGCAATATTTGCAAAAGCATTGCGTCGAGCCGATTCAGGATTTCTTCAAGGGCAAGGGCAAGTGCATTGACATTCTGCATGTTGCAGTCAGCTGTGAGTCCCGCTCATTCGATTCCTTACCTATTATTCATCTGGAACAATGCTAGCGCACCCAAACTGTGAGCGAGGGCACGACGAACTGACAAAGCTCACTTGTAAGAGGGTAGCTGAGAGCTTCACTTCCGTATCACCGGTGCCGTTCGCGGCTGCAGGAGCTCAAAGAAGGGTACCTCGAGTAAAGATTGAATGCTCGATCAAGTGAGCCTCATTCTGCTGTGATGCTGCCGTATTCTGAGCTATAACTCATACAGTGTGGGAAGGCAAAGTGGGTCTCCATGTACAAAGTGATGGTCATCAGTACACTCATGCACCGAAAGGATACTGGCGAGCGCTGGCTACCAGCACAAATTTTCAGGGTTTTAAGATGGTTGACTGCCTTCGCGTCATACACACCGACATTATCTCAGTTTGGAACTTCTACGATCCCAATGGGGTGAGCATCCTTGCCTTCTTGTGATAATTGCCTACCAATGTTACTTTTGTAGTACCTACATACCAGAGAATTTCGGGATTTGATGGTCAATATGGTAGGGGATGTGGATGCACCGACTGTGCTCAACCCTGCACCCACCCAGCCCACTCGCAGTGACACGTTGTCGGGGTGAGTGCCAGCGTGAACTCTGCTTTCTAGCGAACTCATGGAGAGTCGCCACACCCAAGTAGATCCATCCCTCTCGTGGCTGCAATGGTTGTAATCCTGCCATTTGTTGCTGGCTTAGCCCTTGTCCAATGGGTCAATGAATCCTACCAGCGACTGTGCGTGCAATTACTAGTATTATAATTCAGAATACCGAATGGTTATCCTTCTAGGCAAAATGTGCATCAAAGGTTTATGGCATACATCGTCGATTTGACACACGTGCTAGAAATACTGTTTGCACTCACGAGCAACAGGAAGGGAAAGAAGCTTACACGCAGGGCGATTAAGCTGGCTTTCAACGAATACTGTAAATCCTCGTGGAGGACCAACGTTCATACAGCGATTCGGCAGTTCAAGCATACGATCACGGACTACGATGTAATTCTCGAGAAGATCGAGGCCCTCGTCCTTTCGAGTGGTGGGGAGGCTCATGTGACTAGTTTAGTCGAAAGAATCGGATCAGTTGACCTGGAGCATGATGAAGAATGGTACTAACTAACAGAGGTGACCGGTATGTTGAACCCATGTTTCCCCTATCTTAGTGTGGTTTCACTAGTTTTCATTGTCGCGCCGCATTCGTGTCGTTGCTGTCGTTGTGTCTTGTAGTTATACCTTGTAGCCAATAGGAATGGATTCTTGACAGATGAGTACTGAGCGTGTCAGTCTTCTTGGCGGCTTGCGGGCCGTGGTAGCGATCTGTGGTCTGATCTTGAAATATTGGAGGTGTTGTACTTCACCTTTTGCCCAGTGCCTACCAGCCGGTTCACTAACGTTTGTGTTTCCCCCAGACCGTCCGAGCAGCGAGGATTGTCCCTGTACTTCAAGGTTTGTGGGACAACCACCCAGATTTGTTTACGAGCGATACTTCTTGTCGTTACCGTCTCTAACACTACGAGTCTCGTCCGCGATCAAGGCTCAAACCTGTGCAGGACCGCTTGCCTCTACAGGGACTACTTAGGTCTTGTGCCGCCGTCGACATTGCTTGGCACGAGGTTCAACGTTCAAGCCTGACAGGGTTCTGCATCGAACAAAAGGACAACCATCTTTCGTATTCTTCGGCTGCCTTTTGGGATATCATGTCGAAACACCACACTAATCCTCGTGTTAAAGACATCTGGTGTGCTTCATATGTCATTGAGGAATCGGTGTGGGGCGCATCCACCGAACTAACACAAGCTTGTTACTAAATCCACACCTCACTGCTACCGAGTTCAAAGCACAGTCGACGTCCTTACACGCCCGGCGATCTTCCGATGGTTATCTGGCACATGCAAGTGCGCGAGGTACGTTGACACCGCCGCACGTTTGTCGACTAAATGCACCATTGTGCGAATCGGTCCCTTCACTGAGCATACGAAAACCCACGTAACATCCATACTCTAGAGCCCCGTGTCAATTCCTTTCCACTTCTGAGAGCGGTGACTTCCCCGACACATATGCGTCGGTGACGGACGCGAATGTTCGCCTCAGCCATATACCCAAGCTAATTCCGAGACGTCCTATCCGCCTGCAGCTTCGGACATGACATGAGAGGGTACGTCTGGCAACCTTTCACATATGTTAGTAGGGAGTCCCCCCTGCGCATTCCTCCTGCATCGCCGGCCACCAGAACGCCCGACGCCGAAAGCATTGTTCACACCCCCCCAAAAAAACATGCTCCCGTGAGAATATACAGTAGTGCAAGTTATAATAACGAGGCCCACGCTTCTAAAAATCGTATGTCTGGTGCCCTCACTCCTCGAATCACACCTTAAACGATAGTTTGTACTCTCTTACACTATGCTCCGCGCCACCCTACAACCACTCCACAGTCTGTAGAATAAACCAGTCAGCGACACGTGCCCAGGATCGGTCACACAAGAACCAACTTACCGCGGGTGGCTTTGAAGAAATATCGTACGTGACGCGATTGATGCCACTCACTTCATTGGTAATACGGGAGGATATACGGCGCAGGACCTCTGCTGGGAAGACGTACCTAGCATCATGGACCGTCTCTGATGAGGACAATATCGGAAGAGTTGGGTGTATGGTGAGAACGTACCAATCTGCAGTCATGAAGTCCTCCGACGTCACAGCACGAAGCGCGATAACCTATATATGCGCTTTTAGCATGCACCCGATAATCTCGATTATCATTTAACCCACCTGTTCATACGTCCTCTTATCCCCCATGACCCCGACGGCCTTCACAGGTAACAACACCGCAAACGCCTGACTGATCTGATCATATAAATTAGCCTTCCGAATTTCTTCGATGTAGATGTTATCCGCTTGTTGGAGGATCTTGACTTGTTCGCGCGTGACAGGTCCTAGGATTCGAATGGCAAGTCCGGGACCCGGGAACGGATGACGTTTGACGAGGGGTTCTGGGATGGTCAATAGACGCCCGAGGGCGCGTACTTCGTCTATATCGAGTTAGCATAATTATGTTGCATTCGTCTGCGGATGACAGAGCCCGCCGACCAACCTTTGAACAGCTCCCGTAACGGCTCTATCAGTTTGAGTTTCATATCTTTGAGTAAACCGCCGACGTTGTGATGCGTCTTGATCGTCGCGCTCGGTCCCTTGAAACTGATACTCTCAATCACATCTGGGTATAAAGTCCCCTGTAGCAACCACTCGATCTTTCCTTTTGCTTCAGCTCCTGTTTTCTCTTCTTCCTGTGCCGCAGCTTCGATTTTCGACGCTTCGGCTTCAAAGACGTTGATGAAGGTGTTACCAATGATTTTGCGTTTTTGTTCCGGGTCTTCGACGCCGTCAAGGCGAGATAGGAAGAGTTCTGAGGCGTCAACGACGGTGAGATTGACGCCGAGGTTCTCTTTCAGCATATGCTCGACTTGCTTCGCCTCGTTGAGACGGAGGACGCCATTGTCGACCATTATGGCCTGGAATCTGCAAGGCTGAGGTTAGAGTCGAGTGGTCACTTCGCAGAGAGGGATGGATATAAAGGGTACGGTGTAGAACTTGCCTGTCCCCGATAGCCTCGTGCATCAATTTAGCCGCAACGGTACTGTCGACCCCACCGCTGACTGCGCCGATGACACGACCTTTTGGACCACATATATCACGGATCCGCGCAATCTCTTTTCCAATGAACTCTTGCTGGGGATAGGTTAGCATACATACAAGGGAACAAGCGTGGGACGCAGCGTACCATCGTCCAATTTGTACGACATCTACAGATACTGGTGACGAATCGCGAAATGACTTCCCTGCCTTTAAGACTGTGCGTCACCTCTGGATGAAACTGGATCCCGTATATAGGTTTCGAGTCGTGCGCGATAGCCGCAAAAGGTGCGGTTTGTGTGTATCCGATGACATGGAAATCTGGAGGCAAACTTTGCAGTTGGTCTCCATGCGACATCCAGACCTATTCGAACCGTGATACTCAAAATCGCAACTGATCAACCAGAATAGCAATCAAACAAACGTACCTGCATTTCGTCACCAAGGCCATCGAATAAGGCGTCAACGGTGCTGTTGTCGTTTCCGTCTCCAAAACGACTGATTTGGATGGCGGCGTAACCATACTCGCGATGGTCGCATTGGGTGACTTGACCTTTGAGATTCCATGCTATTTCCTGTCGCGGGGGTCGTGAGGACGCAACATAGAGGATGAGAAGTGGGGATACGTGCGTACCTGGAGTCCATAACATATACCGAGGATCGGGGCCCCCAACTCGAAGACGGCGGGGTCAACGTGAGGTGCATCGGCATCGTAAACAGAGTATGGGGATCCGGAAAGAATGACACCTGGCGTAACAAGCTACAGAAGCCCAACTCATTCGGAAGATGAATTATAAGGCGACTGACCTTTTGGTTTGAACTGGATGTCTTTGAGAAGAACTGTGCATGGCATCAATTCAGCGTATACGTTGAGCTCACGACATCGCCTCGTGATGAGATGACTGTACTATAGATCATGGGGTGAACGTATCAGAGCGAATGGTGGGTCATCTCAGATTGCAGTAAAATCCGACCTGTGATCCAAAGTCAAGAATAAGAATAGTATCGAATTGATCATGAATTTCGGCCATCCCGGTCGTGCTTCTCCGGTGTCGGTGTCAGTGTTGGCAGTTTGACTGTGGACGTTGGATGCGAGATATGAAATCTCTTGATTGGATAACGTTTTGTGACTAAGGCGGTAATATTACCCCTGTACAGTGCTGGAACAACTGGATTATCCGTACCAAAGTGGACCGTGAGTCATGACATGAAATGTCGAATACAGATGGGGGAGCTGCTCCGTCCGGTTACCCAGATCCGATTTTTCAGTGACAACGCACAGGTCTGGCCCCAGATCATTCCTATTATTATCTGGGCGCGATGCCTTTACTTTCTTCCATCCGTTCCTCTCGCGGCGTTCGCACCAACTGTCGGTCACCTTGTTGGCCCGGGTGGCCCATCAGCATCATGCATCAATTGCAGCACGGCCATTCTATGCGCCTTGCGGCCCGCACTTCATCATTTGTCCCTACCCCAGTAACCCCCTTAGCTTCATTACTTGCTTTGTTGTTGTTTATGGTCTACCCTGTCCTCCTCAAACTTAGACCTTAGCTTTGTCACGGCGTAGTCGGACGTAGTACGGTAGACTCTATTTTGATTTCACTCCACACGGTCGGCGACCACAGTTGTTCCTGTACGAAGACAAATATAGGCGGGCGCATCTGAGGCCGGTGCACACGGTGCTGATTTCCCACGAATTGCATGAGCCATTGGGCTACGCCAGCGCTCCATTGCGAGGGTTATCGATCCATTCACCTCCTTCGACCGCCTCAACACCATGGCTCCTGTGTTATTGTATCATGCTACCCCCAGCAAATTTGTGGACGATATCAAAGCAGGCATTAAACTTGACCGTGCCAAACCGAGAACGGATTTCCGTCGCGAAAGCCAAGCCTTTTACCTCACAGACAATGAGCACATTGCGAAGACTGTCATGACTGAGGAAGTTCGTGGCTTTGAAAACCACCCAACATCAGTTATGACATTCTCCCTGGAACTGGAGGGCTTGAAAGTCAAGAAGTTCAGCAACGTGCTGACGGGGGAGGCCCTCAATGAATGGCGTGAGGTATCTGAATCCAGAATGAGCTCTCCTGCGACGGTTACTGAGGCATGGCTTACAGCATGTCGCATATTGCAGGTTATATCAGAAGAAGGGTGTCCCTCTCCCACATCCTCCTCCCACTGTCACGGGAAACTACGACGTTATCATCGGGTGGATGAGCACTAGGAAGGGTAGGCAATCAATTGATTTCCAATCAAATCCTTGATCGCTAACCATCTGAACTTAGGTGGTCAACATGAGCCCGTTGATAGTCATGTCTGGCAGTATGCTATTCTTACCGAGCACGCATTGTCGAAATTGAAGTTTGTAAAGGTAGAATAGAGCCGTAGTCGCACGAACCCAGCATCATAATCTCGTGATACACATGCTTGCACACGAATCTCTTGTTACTGTCAGACGCAAGGACGGAATACTTAAAGACGATCTTCGACGACGACAAGACCCCAACTAAAGACATCTCTGTGTCCCAGTAACTCGGGACGAGGGGCCCTTGCGTAAGCTCCGTTTACGACGGAATCCTGCAACTGCAGAGCTGTAAGACCCCGCTTGAGCTCCGAAGCTGTTTTAGACATCAGAGTTGACTCGTCCGTATGAAGACAAAAAAACAAACCATTGACAGCGACGGCATTGTCCAAGAAATGTAAGTCCACGTTGTTGTACCAGTAGTCCCCAAGGACCTGAACTGGATTGCTGATAATGTCGCTGGGCTTGTGCCCAGAGTGCTCGACCACTTTGGTGGCGAAGTCTTCCTTCACGCCAGCTTTCACGAGGACTGCTACCTTGAGCGGGTTGCACGGTCAGAAATTATGAACTACTTACTCTGGATAGCTTTCTGTTTCTGGTCGGACATGGTTTGGTGGTAAGGATGGTCGATGAGGTGAACTGGAGTGTGGCACAGGCACTTGGGGGGTCATTGGCCTGTCGGAGTTCAAATGTGTCATCCGAATTGGGAATGATTCGACTAATATAGGCGCCTACTTTGCGATTCACTGATTTCGACTGGCGATGTCCAACGTTTCTTTTATTTTGATCGAACCTGCAGGGAGGCCATCAAATGAATCACAGACGTCGTTGATCAAAGAATGGCAGCTCGCTTTTACTCAGCACCTCCAGCCAAAAGACCTCGAGCGCTTCTCCTTTCTGGAGAGCAGGCTAGGTCAACTTCAGCAAGCTCAAGTTACGTTCGATTGCATCGTTTCCCCTGCAAACTCGTATGGTATCATGGATGGCGGGTTAGCTATAGCTTTGTACCTGATCCCCCCCCTCGGCAAATTATGTTAACGCCCCGTCCAGGTTTGATTTTTATCTGTCGATGGCTTTCTCTCCGTCAAAGGACTTCCATGCTCTTACTCGCCTCGTCCAGGCCGCTATCAGAGATCGTTATTACGGCTTCGCACCACCAGGTTCATGTATCCTTGTCCCAGGCCTCCCGCCAAACGATTTCTCTTGCAAGGTTATAGCTGTTTGCCCTACGATGCGCTACCCGGAGGAATTAAAGTGGCATAAAGACATCGTTTACAACACGATGTGGTCTCTGCTGGTTGAGCTCGAGATATGGAACGAGAAAGCGGATGACGAAGAGAAGAAAATTAAGAAGGTCCTGATGACGGGGCTTGGGACAGGAGTCGGCAAGATCCCGTCATCAGTTTGTGCAAAACAGATGGCATTGGCCGTTAAGCACTTCCTTTACGCAAGGAGCGAGGAGGGTCAGAAAACTTGCGCTGAAAATGATTACCTGTCATGGGACAAGGTTTTGGATCTCGCAGAAGAGGTTTCAAAAATTTGAATGTCGATATGATATGGCTCAAGTATTAATGTCGTATTGCTTCAGATAAACATGATTTCGAGCCGTTGACGCGTCGTACTAGCCTCAAGATACGAGACCTCGATTAGACCTCGATTGGACAGTGACCGAATCAGTAATACCTCTATACAGATTTTTCAGTCACGCTGTCTGTCCCCATTCCCTGTGTAAAGGTGTACAGTTTATTCAAATTTCAAACAAGCTAGCGGTGCCTATGCGACATGCCAGTCACCTGGTTGGCAGTTAAAGGAACCTCCCCCCCCCCATCTTGAAAGACGCTTATTTCGAGCAGCATCCACATCTCTGCTCAGCAGTACCCTTCGGACAACAAATCATCAGTTCCTCTTTTGGCTCCGTCACAAGCCAGTACAAGCCAAGGCATATAATGACGAAGCCGAAAATCAGGCTGGCTGCAACAATCTGAAACTTTGCTGTATGAATGCTGAAGTGTACAACGAGTGCGGCGATGAAGAAGAGCATACTATAAGATGGACTCGTCATGGATGTGATGTCAAGTCGGATGTTTCTTACACACCTGTACAAGAACAGCTCAAATGGAAACCCTAGAACCAACGCCATGACTTTAAAGTAACGTGACGTGTGAGCCGTCTGGACTCTGCATCAGCGGGTAGGCCATCACATTAAGCGCAGTCATCACTCACGAAAAATCTCGGCGTCCGAACCGCTAATCCCATCAAGATGCTACCCATTGCAGATAGGAGCGATGTGTAGCTCAACCTTTGGGGCAAGTAAGACAACCCATTTTGATCAATAGATTGGATAGCCAAGAAGCTGAAATTTGCTGTCAGTAGCACAGTAGCCTTTGACATAGCGACTGTGTGCTTAGTGACGAAAACAAATATTAAGGATGTGCTTAACCTACAAGCAAATTGATATTTTCGATATCTTTTTGGAACGTGTCGGTGAACACTACCCATTTCTCTACGTCCGTTTTGCGATCATGATTTTGTGGCGTAGCCTCGGGCTCCGGAGCTGCATCTTCTTGTTCGGTTTTACGTTGCGTAGCCCGAAGCGCGCGCGCAATAAATCCGGGATGATCAAGGACAAACAGCATCGAGAGTATACCTGTCACCATATCGCATAGCAACATCGATTTTCTGAACGGAGGTTTGGAAGAAAGGATGCTTGGTGTCGCAAAGCATAAGTATAAATGTCACGACAAGCACGCATGTGCACTTACAGCCGATTTGATCCCCTGCCTTCAGCAGTCTGGGAAACCTGGGGCTTGGCGGTGAATCAGACTATTGGATCCAACACCAATTGAGAAGACGACGTACCCTACCTGCATCGGCTACTGTGGAGATTGTTTGACTCTGGGCAAGGCCTCTATCACTGGAGCGTTGTATGGTCGCACTCCTGAAGTCGGCACCTGCCTCCACTTCTCCCTTCTCTATATCATTGCGTGGTGCTATCGAAGGAGAGCATTTGTCTCCGTTACTCTTCGCGAAATGCTTCCGTTCTCGTGACTTCTGAACAGACGCATTCCAGAACGAGAAGATATACCGCAGAAAGTGTGAAGTCGCCGAGGAACATCGTTTGGCAATCGCTACGAGTAACTTCGGGAAGCGAACAAGGATCCGCAAGAGCGCCTCTGGGAGTAACATGATGGTTGTATGCAGAACAGCAAGGTCGCATGTTGTCTGTCGCCCATTTGCCATGCGGGCGCCATTAACGTCAGTGACGGGTTGTCGGCTTTGATCGAGTACCGAAGCCGCATGTTATTTGGGAGGAGCGACTATTCCCATGTTTCTATCCAGGTATCCAGACATCTTCAATAGGGTCGGGTAGGCCTCCGTTTCTCGTGTCTGCAACAGCATCCGAACAACCTTACTGGAAGTAATCTGTCTAGGCTGCCAGTAAGTTAGTCTCGGCTCCAGCCGTGTTGGTCTTCACCCCTGTCGCCTTCGGAAACTCCCAGTAACTGCAACAACCGACTGGTTAGGATGTCATATTGTTTCAGCACACTGGCACAGTGGCTAATTGAGCGGTACTGAAATAGAAATGTTCAGAGTGACCTACGTACATACATATGTTCCATGGTACATATCTATCATATTATTTTCACGGGATGGATACCAATACAATATCATGACCATCACAATCTTGCCTCCTTGACAGCCACCTAGTTAGTTACTGCCACCTCCACATCTGTCTGGGAAGGAACTTTTTGTTCCCCTACTGGCTCTGTGATGAGCCAGTATAAAAAGAGGCACATGATGACAAGGAAGAAGATGACAGAGGCCGCGATATTTTGCAGTGTTGCTTCATTGAGCCTGAAGTGTTCAATAAGTGCAGCGACAAAGAAAACAATGCTACAAAGCAGGCTTGTCACAAATGTAGTATGAAGTAAGGCATCACACACACACACACCTGTACAAGAAAAGCTCAAATGGAAACCCTAGAACCAATGTCATCACTTGGAAGTAGGCTGTGTTGTAAGCTGTCTGGGAGTTCCTGGTCATTGGGATTATCCACGAAACCAAGCCTAATGGCCACTCACAAAGCATCTTGGTATCCTGACAGCCAATCCCATCAAGATGCTGCCTAATGCAGCAAGGAGAGACATATAGCTCAACCGCTGAGGCCAGGAATGCAATCCGTTGGGGCTATCAACAGTTTGGATTGCTAGGAAGCCGACATTTGCGGTCAGAAGCACAGTAGCCTGTCATAAAATGCAAGTAAATGAATGCATCCATCGAATTCACACACCGCTGTAATGCCAACTTACAAGTAGAGTGATATTCTCGACATCTTTTTGAAATGTTTCCCAGAATGTTGACCATTCCACCACATCTGTTTGACCATTAAATTGTGTACCTCGGAGGGAACGCTCGATAAATCCAGGATGATCAAGGAACAGTAGCATAACAAGTGCGTCTTGTAGTTGCCACAAGCACCACGTGCGTCTGACAGGAGGGTTGCAACAGTGCATGCTTGGACGTCACAAACATCAATATGGGCATCACGATAAATGCTCGCGTGTAACGTACTGTTGCAAACGTGTTTGCTCTGGTGGGTAGCAGGGAACGTTTGGACTTACTAGATTTGCAGACGAATCCCCAACAGACACTGCAACCATCGACTTCGCTCTGAAATCAGACTTTTATATAGATTGCACAGGTTTTCAGCGATGCACCCTCAGGCTACTTACAGAAGATTGTGGCATAGGCGTCAGTCCACGACCCGCCGCCGTGTGCCCAGCCAAGCTTAGTACAGTTACGCTTTCAACACTAGTATCTTCCCCCGCCACTCTACCTTTCTCCCCATCCAGGCTGGGTGCTGTCGAAGTGGCGACATCACCCAAATCTCTCAGGAAGCGGTGATTTTGTTTCCTCTTCTGGACCGACGCACTCCAGAAAGGGAATAGGTGCCGCAGAAAATGTAAAGCTACAGAGGAGTATCGCTTGGTGATTATTAGGAGTAGCTTCGGAAAGCGAGCAAGGATCTGCAATAGTGTCTTGAGGACTGACGTGATGGAGTGTGAGGAGAACGAAGCCTACGATGTACAGCATGCATATTTTCTGTGCACCTCTCCGCCCGCAGCAGCACTACTCGTAGTCAGTCGGTCCGTCGTGCTAGTACAGTATACTGGTGCTGGCCAGCCCTCGACTCTTGTGTGCACGTAGCGGAAAACAAGGAACTGCGCATTCATGCCATGGAACCTAAGTGCATGGATGGATTATCGAGTCCAAGTATCAATACATAGCCGACTGACACGCCTGTTATGGTAATTTCCTGAGAAATTTTGAGACCAAACTTGCTTTGTGGACATCCACGTCAACGCAGGGGACGAGGAGGTCGTCTGATGGTCCTCCCACAGAGCTGTCGAGCCGGGGTTCGACAGCTGGCAGTCAGGCTAACGTCCTGCACGAAATCTCCATCCCTTCTTCCTGTCAATTTGCTCGTCGCGAGGAGTCTGGCAAGGCAGAGATCCTTCGCAACGTGCAGAACAGTTGCAGCGAGATCCTCACCCCTGCTTTACTACCCTAGGCGGTCGAACAAGTCATCAAACGACTCCGGGGAGCAAGACGGCCTCGAGGAAGAGACTCCAGAGAATCAGAACACCAAAGACCGTGTCAAGTTGGAAGGCTCGGAAGATGAAAGTCCAGCTGGCTCCTCTGCACCTTCTTCCCCACCTTCGTCCTCTTCTTCGGGTGGCGATGGAAGCGATAACTCGGAACCCCCGCCACCTACCGCGTACCGCACGCCCACCCCCAGTTCTATAGCAAAGCAGTCCGTCCCAGAGGTGTACCCGCAAGTCCTTGCCTTGCCAATAGCGAGACGCCCCCTTTTCCCTGGCTTTTACAAAGCGGTCGTCGTTCGAAATCCAGCCGTTGTTACTGCCATCAAAGAAATGATGAAACGCGGTCAACCCTACCTCGGTGCATTCCTCCTCAAAGACGAGAACACGGACAGCGATGTCATTACGGACATCAACTCAGTGCATCCAGTCGGCGTATTCGCACAGATTACAAGTATATTCGCAGCAAATACAGGTTCCGCTGAAGACAAGGACGAAGGGTTGACCGCCGTCTTGTACCCGCATAGGCGGATCAAGATGACGGAACTCATTAAGGCTGGTGATCAACCCTCCACCGCTCAAGTCGCACCAGAGGACACACAAACACTGACGCCTCCTCCATCGCCGGGGCCGGAAATTTTAGAGGATGCCATGGTTAAGCTGCCGCCAGGCAAGTATTCTTTGGAACTAACACTAGAAACATCTCGTTTCTAACTCATTACAGGACCGGTGCAAACTTCTTTCTTACACAAGCATGCTATCTCAATCGTACAAGTAGAAAACCTGGTCACGCAGCCCTACAACAAAGACGACCAGTACATCCGCGCCTTCATGTCCGAGATCGTATCCGTCTTCAAAGATATCGCTCAGCTGAATCCTCTGTTCCGCGACCAGATTACCAATTTCTCAATTAACCAAGTTTCATCTAATGTTTTTGACGAGCCTGACAAGCTTGCCGATTTCGCTGCTGCCGTATCTAGTGGTGAGGTTGGCGAGCTGCAGGATGTACTAGAGAGTCTGGTCGTCGAGGAAAGACTGCGAAAGGCGCTTTTGGTGCTCAAGAAAGAACTAATCAATGCCCAACTCCAGAGCAAACTCGCCCGGGACGTTGACAGCAAAATTGCCAAACGTCAGCGCGAGTACTACCTAATGGAACAGCTTAAAGGCATCAAGAAAGAGCTTGGTATGGAGTCCGACGGCAAGGACAAACTGATTGAGAAATTTAAGGAGCGGGCCGCGGCGCTCAAGATGCCAGAACCTGTTCGGAAGGTCTTCGACGAAGAATTGAACAAGTTGATGGGTTTGGAACCCGCAGCTTCGGAGGCGAATGTAACGCGTAATTACTTAGAATGGCTTACTCAGGTACGTCTGTCTACCTTTTCATTATTTTCATCGCTGCATGGTTCGCGCGATGACAGATACCATGGGGGCAACACTCTCCCGAGAACTATTCCATCGCACACGCGCAACAAGTCTTAGACGAAGACCACTATGGTCTAAAAGACGTCAAAGACCGCATCCTTGAATTCCTTGCGGTCGGTAAACTTCGCGGAACCGTCGAGGGTAAGATCATCTGTCTTGTCGGTCCACCCGGTGTCGGCAAAACGTCGATCGGGAAATCGATCGCACGTGCACTGAATCGTCAATTTTTCCGGTTCTCGGTGGGAGGTTTAACGGACGTGGCTGAGATCAAGGGACACAGGCGGACGTATGTAGGTGCGTTACCGGGTAAGATTATCCAGGCGTTGAAGAGAGTGGGGACGGAAAACCCGTTGGTGTTGATTGATGAAGTGGATAAGATTGGGAGAGGGATTAATGGTGACCCTGCGAGTGCGTTATTGGAAATGTTGGATCCGGAGCAGAATAATGCGTTCTTGGATCACTAGTAAGTGGCACCTGCTGTCATCCTTGTCTATTCGATCGATATACTGACTCGTGTGCAGCATGGACGTGCCTGTCGACCTCTCACGGGTGCTTTTCGTGTGCACCGGTTCGTGTCAACAGATCCTTCTTTTTCTTACAGGAATACTAAAGACATTCAGCCAACAATCTTGACACCATACCTGCCCCTCTGCTTGATAGGATGGAGGTGTTGGAAGTCAGCGGGTACGTCTCCGAAGAGAAATCCGTCATTGCGGACAAGTATCTCGGACCACAAGCTAAAGAAGCCTCTGGGCTCAAAGACGCCGATGTGCTTCTCGATCCGTCGACCGTGGACGTGTTGATCAAGTATTATTGTCGTGAAAGTGGTGTGCGGAATCTAAAGAAACACATTGATAAGGTGAGTACTCAATTTTTTTTTCCTTGCTCCGTCAAGAGGGGAATGTTGGGGGGTCTGATTGCCGTGAGTTGTAGATATACAGGAAAGCAGCGCTCAATATTATTTTGGATCATGGAGAGGAAATGTTCCCTGAACCTCCGCAACCCACGCCTGCGCCTGCAGCTGCCTCCACCGACGATGTCTCCTCCAACTCGGCATCGGCTACCACCACCGTCGATTCCCGGGAATCTCTGTCCAACGAGCCTAAAGGGACAGCAACTTCGGAAGAGGAAACCTCCGCCAGCGGCGCTTCCAAGAACTCAAACCCCGAACTCAAGACTGTCACGACGCAAGAGCGTAAGCCGCTTCGCGTGCCGGAGCACATAACTGTGCGGATTACCCCGGAGAATTTGAAGGAATACGTGGGTCCGCCTGTCTACCATAAGGATAGGATGTATGTCACACCACCTCCCCCGGGAGTTAGCACTGGTCTTGGATATCTGGGTAACGGATCAGGGGCAGTCATGCCTGTGGAAGCCACGGTAAATATTACCCGTTCTGCACTCCCTGACAAGTGCTTAACAGAAATGCGTTTGACTCGCAGAGCATGCCTGGCAAAGGAGGTCTTCAACTCACCGGTAAACTCGGCGAAGTCATCCGCGAGAGCGCGCAAATCAGTCTGAGCTGGGTCAAAGCACACGCCTACGAACTTGGAATTACTAGTAGCTTCGATGAGCAGTTTTTGACGGATCGGGACATTCATGTGCATATGCCTGAGGGAAGTATTGGGAAGGAAGGGCCAAGCGCTGGTACAGCTATTGTGTCGGCCTTCGTGTCGTTGTTTACAAAGACAAGGATTAATCCTGATGTCGGTATGTCGATGGCCAGGTTTGGAGTAGTGAATGGGGACTGACGGTTTTGACACGGTGGTACTTACTCGTGTGCATGCAGCCATGACAGGTGAAGTATCTCTCGTCGGCCAAGTTCTCCCTGTTGGCGGCCTCAAAGAGAAGATCCTAGCTGCTCATCGAGCAGGTATAACGACGATCGTCGCACCCGCTGCCAACCGTGCAGACATCGAAGAAAACGTGCCTGAGAGCGTCAAGACAGGCATTCGGTTCGTGTACGTCGAGGACGTGCGAGAGGTTCTCTTCGAAGTGTTCCGTGGCGAACCGATCACGGAGAGGTGGAAGGATACATTGTCAATATAGGTTCCTCTCTGCCATCCCCTTTCCATCGTGACGCAACTACAACTACTATCGACTATTCTTATCCTAATCTCATGGCAAGTTGCACAACTTGCATTAGATCTGGTGCCCATCCCAGGCTAGATCTCTCGGGATACAGCATTATTACCAGATATCATCGGTCGCCCTGTCGCCCCTCCCTCGTTAGGATTTCTGAGGCACTTGCGTTCTGTGTACCCGCAGAGCTGCATATGGCCGAGTGGGTCGGGCATGTCCACATAATACACCTAGATCGCACTGCAGGTTTCATACTTCATACAAGCCGATGTATTACACACAGATTATCAGCCCAACTCATGCATGCAATTGAATAGTCAGTTAGCTGACACGAGAGGTGAAACTTTAGAACTTGAGTCGACATATTGAAGGAAGAACTGTTATTCTATTGTATCCGAGCATGAACGGGTTAAGGCCGGACAAGGGATTTGATCCTGTGCGACGACATACTATATGCTCCTGTCGGTGCCGCAAACAACAACAAAGACACGACGCACCCTTCCAGGCGTTTCAGGCCTTGGGGCTGTAAAAGCCGGAAGATCGATGTCTGTGAATGCTCCTTAGCGTTTAGGCTTGTGTGTACCTTCACAATCGTCCAAGGCCTTCCACAACGCAGTGGTCATCTTTCAGTTTTTTACGCACCGTTGGACTACCTGCAGGCATCAGGCTAACAGCGGCACCATAGTACCATGGATTCACCACTTCAAGATCTTTCACGACATGCGACCCGCTACAGCGTAAACTTAGATGGGCAAGTTGTACGCGACACAAACCACCACCCTCTGTGTGGCGGTTCCGCGGATGTATACCGAGGAACTATACAGTCTACTGGTGCAGAAGTCGCTATCAAGATCATTCGCACTAATCTCGCAAGTGATATTGCTGCTATTAAGGTTAGTTAGGCTCGCGATGGTCTACCAGTGGTAAGTTTTCCAGGCTGATTGCGTCCAGCACACCCTCCGGGAGGTGCATCTCTGGTCTAAACTTCAGCATGAAAATATTCTCCCATTGTTTGGCATCACTACCGATTTCGATTACACCGTTTCTATAGTGTCACCGTGGATGAAGACCGGAAATGCTTTTACCTATGTACAAGATAGAAGTGTCGATCCGCGGCCATTGGTAAGTGGGATATTCAAAATTTGTTCGGAGCCCTATAAGTAGTCCGAACGTTGCACCTTCCGCGACACAGCTTGTGGGAGTCGCAAGAGGCCTACTCTACCTTCACACTCATGATCCTCCGATTTTCCATGGGGACCTCAAAGGGGTGGGTCTACTCGTTCCAGTTCACGTGTTCATCTCAATGCCTCCTTTCAGTTCAATGTCCTGATCTCTACTGAGGGCCGGCCACTGATATCTGATTTTGGTCTCTCTACCCTCGCCGCGTCTTCATTTAGCATGTCCATGAGTAGACCCACCGGTGGTTCCATACGGTGGATGGCCCCTGAAACTATCGAGTCCTTTTCCAAGGCAAGCGCCGAAGGAGACGTTTGGGCATTTGGAATGACTGCTCTAGTATGCCTGTGATTCATGTTTTTCCTCTCGCAGAAGATGTAACAACGTTCCGTAGGAATTATTTACGCGGGAATTGCCTTTCGGTGCCATTTTGCCCCTCCCTGCTGTCATGCTTCGAATCATGGAAGGACCGCCTGATCGCCCGAGTTTGAGGTTTACTTGTTTTCGTATGACCGGGGATTGGTGGCAGTTATGCCTCTTGTGTTGGCAACGCGATCCTTCGACACGCCCTCAAATGTCTGAAATCCTGTCCAGAATTCAGACTTGGCAAGAGGTACTTAATGACGACTCTAAAAATTGGTGGTTTACATTTCACATTCCCAGAGAACACTTTCATCTTCCGCTGAGGACCTTGAAAGGGATATTTTGGATACCTGTCCTACAGTATCCGATAGTTCAATGGTGCCGAGTACGAAGGCATCGGAGACTCCGTTAGGGCAAAGTACCTCAACCATTCCCAAAGACTTTTCGAGGGTTGACCTCTCGGAGACCGTGGCGTCTGATGATTTCTCTGTCCCCCACCCACGTAAGGATGGAGACACATCGGGAAGCTTCAGTTCCTTCCTTGCGTCCATAACTGATGACCCGTCGGCCTCTGTCAAGTCGTTCAATACCATGTACAATCGAAATGATTTCCCGGGTTGGAGCGAAGTAGTTACCAACCAGACAGCCACCTTGGATTCTCGTGGAGTGCTGCTACATAGTTCGATTTGGATGGACTCTGCGACCTCGGAGAACAAAAATCCCGCAAATGTATTGCCGACGAAAGACGCTGACTTGGCTAGGTTCGCTACCCTAGGTTGGATCAAGTAACAAATACTTCGACCAGCCATGGTCACTCGTAATCCAGGTCAATGAAGAGTTGGGAGATGATCACGTTGCAGGTGAAACCATTAACTAGCTGTTCACTAGGGCACTAGAACGGCTTCGAGTTGACGGCCTCAGGATCTAACTGTAAGTAGGATACAATTGTCACAATTTCAGTAGTCAAGAGAGCTCGCTTGTTAACTTCCCCTCACCTTACCATCGCGTGGAACATGTCATCATTCTTTTAATGAGGTTAGCCCAATGTCATTTCTCCCGACGCTTCTTCAAGTGCATAAGCCGGGCCCCTCTCACCCTTCTCGGTGGACAGCGCGGCAATATTCGTTTCTTTGATGGCAATTCCCCTCCAGAGTGCCCATGGCGCAAGTATAGCTGCAATAATGCTAAATGGGATTGTAGGCCAAGGTCTCGCAGAAATTAAGTATCCATGCACAGATGTACCGTGCCTAGAGGGGTACAGAGGTCAAACTGGGAGCGTAGTGTTTTGTCTTTCCGGCTACGGCCACCGTAAACTAGTGAAGCAAAGATGATAAGACTTGCCAGTCAACGTCACTACTCCAGTTCATGCTGAAAGAGGCATTCCATCGGGGCGTAAAGCCCTATCAAACGCGACTTCTTGGGCATTCCAAGCTTGCTCACGTGACGTCAACGCGGCTGGGGTCACTCTTGGGGTCTGAACTGCTGGATGACACTGACTTCATCTTTGAGTGCGTGCGACGTTCTAGCAGTCAGCCTCCTCTGGTTTTCTGTCCAGAGCTTTTGTCTGCGAGAATTGTCGATCAGGCATGTCACAATCTCACGCGATCGCTCAAAACGAAAAGGTCTTTCCAGTTCTTGCACAGAGGCTCGCCACGCAGAATCCAAACGATTACGTCGTGACAGTGCAAAAGTTGAAGGCATGGTTAAGTTCTGACAGGGCTTATTATCCAACCGCTCGTGGAAAGGTGGAAGTGCGATACCAGGTACTTATATATAGATCTCGCTGACCGCAGTGTCGAACAGATCATCGAGCTTCTGGAGGTGAGAATGCAAGAAATATGGGTTATTCCATGACTGAGTCCCGTCATAAAATAAAGATTGCTGTCACAGGCTATGCCGACGTGATGCGTTACCAGCAGGGGGGTGTCCACACGGCTCATGCACTTCGAGAGCTCGTCGGAACCGTCGTACCTCACATCCACAGGTTCGAGGAAGCTTCTCTTCGGGGTAAATTCGTCGAATATCCTCTGGTATTCCCACTGACTTCCTTTTTCGCCTGTATTTGCGCATTCGCAGCAAGAGTGTTGCGTGTCGTTGAAATAACAGAGAATCTTCTTAGGAACGTGTACCTTAACGAGGTGGTGGGAAGCACTGTACAAGGCATTCCTTTCAGAGAACGGCCCGTAAAGATAAAGTAGGTCCCTCCATTATAAGTCAAGTTTCCTTTCACGAATGTTGATCCGCCGAGAAGTCTACCTTCGGCAGACAATAATATTTTAGCAGGGAACGATGTAGGACTTGGTTCGCCTGCCCTGCAAATACCGACAATTCCTGCAATCGGTAGTCCTGAAATTGACGTGAAACCTGTGGTAACTTCGTCCCACACTGACTCTCAGGTCAAATCTGAACCTGAGGATCCGCCGCTACCGTGGGGTCCCGTGGGGTCCACCTCCATTTACGCAGTTGGTGGAAAAAGAATGACGGAGACCGTGCTAGCACCAAATTCCAAACAATCGCTACCTATGGACGTCAATCAGGACAACAGTGTTGGACCTTCGAGTGCGGTTCCACCGCCGGCGCCCACTAAGCCCCAGCCAAAGCGAGTACGGAAACCGAAGATGTCAAAATTATTAGCCCGTGATCTGGACTGGTGCAAGTCGACAATGGCAGGCGCAGCGCAGGTACAACTGCCGCAAACCCCAGCGAGTTCCGTCGAACCTGCTCCGACACCGATGGGTATCGATGTTGCTCCGCTGGCACCTCGTGGACAAGATGTCCAAGCTGTTTCTGTCAAGCAAGAGGTTCTTCCCGGAATGGACCAGGAGGAAGGAGTTTCTTCGACCCCTCGGCATGACGGCGTGACTACTACTGAAACTGTTATGGGAGACAATTCATTACCCCAACCACCGCCACAACTAGAACCAGCAACAGCACCGGCATCGACACCAGCAGCACCAGCATCAATACTACCAGCGCCAGTACCATCACCGGCATCGACACCAGCAGCACCAGCATCAACACTACCAGCGCCAGCACCATCACCATCACCGGCACTGGCACCAGCACCAGCACCAGCACCAGCATCTGAATCTTTCCACACTCCCTCGGATGATAACGGTGTATTGACGAGAGCTACTGCAGAGCGCAGCCCGTCGCTACCCCCACAACCACCTGCCCACTCCCTTCAGGACATACCATCGGCTGAAATTCGCAATAGAAGTTTACCTCCCTCAGCTGCTACAGATGGCGAATCGCCCCAAACATCACCTGCAATACTTCCACCTCCACCCAACACCGTCCGTGACATATCACACATGCCATCTAAGGATACCACTGTACCTCCTACCGCTGCGAACAGTGATTCGTCATTACCTCCACCTACTACCGGTTCTCAACCCCTTTCGGACCAATCACCTGCGAAAATTGAAAACAGCGCTTCTTCCGCAGGCAGCGGGAACGATTTGTTACCACCACTCTTCGAACCACCACAGCATGCTGCAGTCGCTGTACACGATGTGCACCCCTCTACGCTACCGTCTCAAGCCGAGCAGTCCGTGCGACCTGAAGAGTCCCCATTAAATGGGGACCTTGCTCAAGAAGCGTTTCATCATGAGAGAGTTATAATGCACTTTACCAAGGGTGATACTCTTCCGCGTGCCCACCACGTCAATCTCACTGTCAGTGAGGACATGCATTCTAATGTTTCGCGATGGGTTAAACGCAGGGTGTCACCAACGTAAGTAATCCAGATTGTCCTTACGGTGACACGCTCCGACGAGTGTTCGAAGGGACGTACCGAGTAGTTTTTGCATCTCTGTGGCATGCTACCGACTGTGTGACTTGGGCACGGCAGCTGAATCGTCACCTAATGACGAGAATCTGTCTATGACAGAGGCTACAGCTCATGCCCCGTGTTCTTGGCCAACCTCGACACACTTGTTGCTAAGCCTGAAGTACGGCGAGAAAAACTGGAGTCTGCCTCTCTCTCCACCACTCAAGGTACGCACACTTGTTAATTCTTATCTACCTGATGCCGTCTTACTTCATTGTCCAAGGTTACCCCCGATCAATTTATGGATATATCCTCTTTCGTGCAAGCCGGGGAAAATACCTTACAGATAATACAATACGGCGATCTATCGGATCACGTATTGGTGATACATGCCCACCACCCTACAGGAGCTCAACTTGCCGAACTGGGAAAAATGCAGGCTGCAGATCAGAAGTGGAAGTCCTTCCTTGACAGCATATGTGGGCCTGTCGAGTTAGGGCCTTCGAGGGAGAATGCTCAGGAGTCGCCTGTGCGATAGGAAGATCATTTCCAACTTAATTCAATTTTCTATGTGTTTTATGTGGACATGATCCCGTATGTATGCGCCATAGGCGTGATCCTACTTTGTCTTCTTTTGTACTTGATAGTTTGTAGGCTGTTTTGCAATGAGGGTATGTCGCTGATTGTCACCGTAATGTTACTCACCACACTCAAGGACGCATATGAATGCCCTAGTACGCAACCAAATTGACCCCAACGCTCCTACTATGTGTGTATAATGCCTCGTAGGTGCTAACTGCTCTGATGTGTACAAAAGTACATCGCTTAAATACGACATGTACGCATAAATTGACCACACGCCCTAACGGGTGAGTCCGACTCTACATGTGTACTTAAGCGACATAAATAACAAAAGCGTGTAATGCCCTCGATCTCTTAAGCCGTCGGTGGCCAAGAGACGGGTTCATTGTTAGGGTCACGTTCTACCTCCCCCCACCACTTGGTTATAATTTGGCGGGAGGTCGGTTACAGCTGGTGACGGGCTTCTTATGGCTTCTGCGTTCTGGGTATGTAAAGCCACAACGCTCTTCAGAGGGCGACTGGAAGATGAACTCCCATCGCCTGGGGTATCTGGCAACGGTCTTGCCTGTGGACTTGCTAAAGTTTGACTCGCCGGCTCGCTTCCAGACTGGGAAGCACCCGAACCAGGAAGATAGGTCGTTCCCACTGAGAAGCCGGGGGAACGCTGATAGGCGCGTGCAGAAGGTGGTAAGGACAGTCCATCTTGCACGGGGCTCGCACCACTTCTGGTATCTATAGACGTCGAAAAGGCTACTGGTGCTTCCGGCGGTCGCTGAGTAGTGTGAATACTGTAAAGTTGATTTTGGGCCGCTTCCGAGGCCTTCCACTTTCGATAGAAGAAGAAAGCAAGCACGAAACCCAATGCAGCTGCAGCAGAAGCGACAACGATGCCAGCGATGGCTCCCGAACTAAGTTGTCTGTCAAGGAACGATAAATGAGTTGGCCGGCGGTGAAAGAGTAGTTTACACACTTTGAGGTGGTGCTACTACCACTGTCCAGAGAAAATGAGAAGTCAGACGATAAATGGAAGAGAAAATTGCTGCGATTTCCCACCTCAGAGATGAAGATGAAGACGTAGTGGTATCACTACTAGGAGAGGTTAGTACGTGAGACCGAATCAAGGAATAAAAGCAGTGACTTACCCAGACAAAGTCGATACTAGGGCATAATCGATACACAATTGCTGATTCGCTGCTGCTGGGACATTCGTGAGTGTCAGATTGTGTTGTCCCGAACCAAGGTTGTCGGCGTGGAAAAGAGTGACTCCGTAGAAAGGAAGGAAAGCCGTCCCGTTGTATTTGGATACATTACCACCGTCCAGCTGAACGGTGTAAGGTCCGGTCGAAGTCGAGGTCGCGCCAAACAGTGTGACCATTTCACCTAACATGCCCTGGTAGTATCGCGAAAATCCGCCACGTCCATAGCAAGACTAACGTACCCTAATATGAAAAAGTAAATCGCATTGAAGCCAGCAGAACGCGATGGGGCTACCCACCGTGAAAATAAACGAGACGCTGGCCAGATACGCTTCCGTGTAACTGTTGTATCGGAGTCAGTTGGAAATGCTCGCATACGTCGTATCATATCGTATACTTACTGGCCTGTTCCATTGCTATAGAAATTGGCGTCAGGTGGGGAAGCCCAGACCGACTCTTGGTATTGGAAACGTGGGTCGGTGTCTTCGACCGTTTCCATGATCAGTTCCTGGCCATTGCTCCCGACTTCAGATTGCCACACGATCTGAATATTCGCTTCATGCTCAACTTGTCACTGAACGAAAAGAACGAAGCCGCCTACTATATCGATATCAACATAGGTATTGCCCGTTCCGGTATTTGTCAAAGTCAAGTTGTGCATCCCCTGCGTGAGACCGGTCTGGTTGAAGAGGACTTGCATGAATTCTTGAGTGGGGTAGTACCCAGTGTAAGGCCCGTACGTAGCACCATCGAGCTGAACGGTGAATGTATTGTGGTTGCTTCTTTTGGCGCCATATATCCATACTCCAGTTCCATTGAACGAAAACGACACTGCCCCGTTCGTTACATTGTTGGTAGTGAACGTCCCGAGATAATACCTAGCCGCCGATCAGTGATAGTGCTTCTAGAATTACAACTTGGCACGAGAATAAACGACATACTGATCAGCATAGGCATCGTCCCAACTATTACCCGGAAGCCAAGTTGAATCGTAGAGAATGAGCGGGGACTTGTCGTCAATGAGGTTAGTGACCAAGGACATCCTCGTCTCCGAGGAAGGGAGCGACCTCTACTTGAAGCGAGCTGAGTAGGCAGTTGCAAATTTCAGCTCTGGTTTCCGTTGGCAGTGGGCACCATCACAAGGAAATTAGAGATTGGTAATTCATATTGCTTCCGATGAACATTGGTTCCGTCAATTACAAGTAAATAATACTACGTGGCTATGATACCGGTGGGTATCCAATGTCCTTCAACGTTTCGACTTTTTTTTTCCATGCTACGTAGAGTATCACACTCTTCTCGACCCTATTGCATGCGAATAGTATGGTGGGAGCTCCGTAGCAGGCGAAGAAGGTGAAGGTAACCTGGACTGAATCTCTGCATTTTGAGTTACGGGCTGAGGTGACCGCGACTCCCCATCTCTTGGCATTTCTGGGATTGACCTTCCCTATGAAACTATCAACTCACGCACGGACTACGAGCAGAAAGTTGGTCCCTACTAAGGACTGAGTCTGTGGTTCGTCCCTCAATTGAAAAGGACCCGGGACGGGAGGGTATGCAGCTCCTGCAGGAACCCCGTCGGGTGGCCGTTGATAAGCATTTTCATTGGGTGAAGACGGTGCACCTTGTCGAACAAGACTTGCATGACTCCTGGTTTCTAATGAAGTAGAGAACCCCGTTGGTGCCTCTGGCGGTGGTCGCTGAATTGTGTGAATGTTGTACAGATGATTGTATGTTGCCTCTGCGCTCCTCAACTTCCGATAGAAGAAAAAGGCAAGGAGGAATGCTAATACTGCTGCAGCTGCAGCTACGGCAATGCCCACGATCCCCCTACTACTAAGTTGCCTATTGAGGTAACTGTCAGAATGGTTGATAATAGACAGATGTAATACTGACTTTGAAGAAATGGTGCTGCCAATACCACTACAATAACGACAGCAGAATCAGTTGGTGTGGTTGGCCACGAGAAGTGGTGCCGACCTTGAATCTGTAGAAGTAGAAGTACCACTTGAAAAGGTCAGGATTTGAAAACGAGATAGTATGAATAACAATTACTCGGATAAATCTGAAACCAGGGCATAATCGATACACAATTGTTGCCCCGGTGATGCAGGAGCGTTCGTGATAGTGAGACTATGTTGCCCAGCACCAAGGTTGTCCGCATGGAAAAGAGTGACTCCGTAGTAGGGAAGGAAAGTCGTCCCGTTATAGTCGGACGGGTTCCCCTTGTCCATCTGAACGGTGTAGGGCCCGGTGGAAGTCGAGGTTGCGCCGAACAGCGTGACCATCTCACCTAACATACCACGATCAGCGAGATGAGATTTGCGCTATGACCATAACGAGACTGGCATACCCTGTGATAAAGTCAATCGTCTCGGGGCCAGGTAGGGGCAAAAATGCTACCTACTGTAAAAGTGAGTACCGCATTCGCCGCGTTCGTTCCCGTACATCTACATATCGACGTGAGTTCAAATAACTCATACACTCTATCATGAACTTACTGCCCGGTTCCATTACTGTAGAAGTTGACGTCAGAGGGGGATGTCCAAGCCGAATCCAGGAATTGGAAACGTGGGTCTGTGTTTTGAACCGTTTCCGTGATTAATTCCTGATTACTGCTCCCGACTTCAGACTGCCAAACGATCTGAGTTCCCATCTCATTCTCAACATCACTAAAAGGAGAGGAAAGAAAGAGAATACCAACCAGATCAATGTCAACGTAAGTACCGTTTGTGCCTGTGTTTGTCAAGGTCAAGTTGTGCATCCCCTGCGTGAGACCGGTCTGGTTGAAGAGGACTTGCAGGAATTCTTGAGTAGGATAGTATCCATCGTAAGGTCCGTAGGTAGCACTATCGAGTTGAACGGTATAGGTGTTGTGGTTGCTTCTTTTAGCGCCATATATCCAAACGCCAGTTCCATTAAACGAAAACGATACTGCTCCGTTCGTTACGTTGTTGGTGGTAAACGTCCCGAGATAATACCTAGCCATTAGCGTCTCTATCAGGGATCGATGTTGGGAGTGCGAGAATGAGCGATTTACTGGTCTTCATAAGCATCTCCTGCACTGTTTCCAGGCGTCCAAGTTGAATCGTAGAGAATGAGCGGAGACTTGTCGTCAATGAGGTTAGTGACCAAGGGCATCCCTTTTACCAGGGCTGAGTCCGTCAAGGCACCCAATTATTACGCTAGCGGGGACTGCTTGAACTTGTTGGTTTGAGTCCTTGTGACCGAGCGCACTTACATATGTGTACTAATTTATTTATTAATACTAGCGCGTTGCAATAATAGGTACCGCCCAGACCCCTTTTCGGTAGACCTTTCGAAGGATGACGATGTGGTACATTCCAGGGTAGGGTCCGCTTTTTCGGTGAAAGATAGGGAAGTTGTTAGGACGCCGGGGGTGAGCCAGCGGGAGTAGGGGCAAACTTTATAGTTAGATGGCAAGTTTACCACTGGAATGAAAGCAGTGCCTAAATTACACACCAATACATGTTTCAAGTTATCAATAGCCAGTTGAAGATTAGCCAGCTGGCTACTGCAGGATAACTCAACCAAGACTTTGTCAGTGTAGTAGGAAGTCAGGCCTGGTCAGGGTTGCGCTTAGTACACATCAATGACAAAGGGTATCTTCCACTTCTGATAGCTGTAGGAAAAACGTCGTCATTGAATAAAAGGTGTCATTCAAATAAGAACCCACCTCACTGGCCAGCTTGCGGCTTGATATACGTAACAATTTGCTTCATCAGGTTGAATCCTTCCGGAGACAAGATGTCTAAATCCCACAGCCCCTCCAGGAAGTCAGATGGCAAAGTACGATCCATATGGGGGCGGTCGACAAACTGAGGTACAACGACGCCTGTGGCCTTAACGCCACGATAAACGCGAAGGGAAGTTTCAACCCATACAGTTCAGGAATGGGGCATTCGGCCAGCATCTGACCGTACCGTTGGCGCATATGGATGTCCGCTATCCGGCGCTTATCAGCTGACTCCGCTCATTTGTCGTTTTTAATATCCGCGATGAGAACTGGTTTCTGCTCCTGGTTCAAAACCACCATAAAATAAACAAAGTCTACAGCGTCACGCTGAGAAGCTTCATCAGGGGCAGCCTGCGGGGCAAGGAAGAAGGTAAAGGAGCCTTCGATCACAGCGTAGTTGAAGAGCCTGTCATAAGGGCCATAATAACGAGATTCGAGTGGCGCATTTTTGTCATGGCTGACTTCAAAGATCTTGAGTAAGCCTTGCAGCCAGTTCGTGTCGGCGGAGAAGGGCATGACCCTAGCATGTTTGTATCAACAATGATAAATTATGGGTGCTAGTCAAAGGCGTGCCAGTTGTTTCTTCTGGGCGGTGGGTTGAAAGTCAAGGTTAGATGCAACCACGGTTGCGTGCTCGAAGTTTGCTTCCCTGTACCGCCAGTGTGGCAATTAATGTGAATATTTGGTGGCCACGCCACAGACGCGTAGCTCTGTCATAAACCCATGCAATGACCACTCAGGCGGCACAAGACTACCTCACGAAGGAGGTTTTTATAAGGCGGAGCGTGGTATTACTCATTTCTGGTCGTTCGTAAAAGCTACTGAAGTCTGAGTAACACTAAGGTGACCTTCCGATCCTTAAGTCGAGAACTGGGTATCCACGTCAATGATGCAAAGAAGTAAGACGCATGCCACGACATAACCCCTCCATGAACACTGAAATACTCTGAAGTGAACTTAAGGCATTCCACGAAGCGTCGATATATACCAATACGCCTGCTATACCAACCTATCTCGTCTCCGGGGAGGTCGCATCAAAGAACGGCGGTCCCAGCAACACTCCTGATGACTATGACGTGGATATGGATATGGACCTCGACGACGAAGATGGGCCAGATGTGGTGCACATCAGTAAAGTTGTGTTGGTGGATGCTGATGTCCTGGATGGTGCGTACCCAATTCCTTCATATGCGTCAAGGCCATATCCGACTGGATGTACAGAAACGATGGCTCAGTTTTCGCGAGTCTTCTCGATACACGTATACAGTTTGTCGCCGTCGAAACTCAAGGTATAGGTGCCGAGTTTTTTTATGGCTAATTTCCGATCCGTTCACGTTTGCGGCAGGATGCAGATCTCATATGTGCGAGCAATGTTAACGTGCAGAAGGTAGACGCCTCCAGGGGTCCTGAATTCTTCTCGATCGTGGGCAAGATACGTGGAGGGCATGTAGAGGTACGTCGATCCCTGCCACGTTTCGACATATGAGTGCTCATCCGTTGTCAGACAAGAGCCAGCGCAAGAAAGACATCAGCTCTTGCCCCTGCCGCTGCTTCCTCGTCAAAAGTGACTCTCGAGGAAACCAAGAAACAGCCCTCCAAACCTGCTCCGCAGACAAAGCCAGAGCAGCCGACACTCAAGGGGAAGTCATCAACGTTAGATTCGAAGGAATTGACGAGTACAAAAGAACTGATGCAGAAGACGGATATCAAAGAGAAACCAAAGGCGTCGGGAAGGCTGGACTGGAGCAAGGCAAAGTCAAAAGAGAAGGAGAAAGCAGGGGACAAGGGGAGTGGAGAAGACGACCAAAAACCCAAGCCATCTAAACCGCCCTCCGCAAACGAAACGTCTTTTCTGCCAAGTAAATCAAGCATAAGCAACCAGAGCTCTAGCAAGCCTGAGGCGAACAGGGCCAAAACTGATTCCACCGGGCCAAGCCACGTTCCACAGGTAAGACTTTTTCATTGCTTCTGTAGTTATTGCTATAATATTTCAATAGCGTGGCGTAAAACGCAAAACCCATATCCCATCTGACTCGGAAAAGGAGGAAGACCAGGTCTTGGAGCCCAACAAACCAATCGTATCTTCCAGCTCCGCCAAAGTGAAGAATGGTGTGGTCCTGACCGACGACGACGAACAGGATGTGCGAGCGTTTGGAAGACGTCGTGCTGGAGTGAAAAGCGGCGAAATGTCTGACACAGAGATGAGTCTCAAAGCCATGATGGACATCGATGACGGTTGGTTGTTTTTATCGACGCCGATAATTTGGAATTGATGGAAAGATTAGATCAGGTTGTTAGGGTGTCCCGAACGAAGAAGGTCCCACCAAAGGTTGATATTGAGGAAGATACGGACGCAGATATTGAAGAAGCCCGGGAAGCTACGGTCCCCCCTGTTAGCAGCGATGCTGATGACATGGACACGGATGATGAACCGATCGTAAAACCAAAGAAGAGGGCACCCAAGAGGGTTGTTCCCGTAGGTCGGAATGGACTTAAGAAAAAGAGAGTCATCAAATCCCGGACCACGACCGATGCTAAAGGATACATGCGTATGTTCCTTCTGTTTGTCTCCCTTGCACGGGAATGCCGCCCTGCTCAATTACGTTAACAGAAACTGAGGATTACTCTTCATATGAGTCTGTAGAAGAGGGGGACGTTCAGACTGAGCCAACGACCAAGCCCAAAGGTAAGGGCAAGAAGGGTAACAACGAGCAGGCCAAGACAGAGGAACCATCCGCAGAAAAGCAGACAGCGAAGAGCAAGCCAAAGGTTGCTTCAAAAGCTGCGCCAAAACCCAAGGGGAGTGCTCTCAAGCGTGGTAGTTTGTTGAATTTCTTTGGACCGGATAAAGAGAAGAAGTAAGAGTAGGTATAAATTGTTGTGC
Organism: Pisolithus tinctorius; assembly: GCA_024663395.1. NCBI lineage: Eukaryota > Fungi > Basidiomycota > Agaricomycetes > Boletales > Pisolithaceae > Pisolithus > Pisolithus tinctorius. Next base: position 338,026 of record JANFAH010000002.1, read on the forward strand.
GTGGAGTATGGAGCCCATCATATACTGTCACTCTGCACTCTGTACCCTTGAATCCTTGGCGCAGGAATGCCGTCATTGCTGGTTATGCGTGCTATGGGCATGGCATACTGCATTCCAATGAACTACCACACTGTCTTGATGGGGGTGAGGTGGCCATGCGGTTTTGTTCCCTGCTGCCTTGAACTTGTTCGAGGCCTGCGTTCGGCAAAGTCCGGTGAGGTCAGTAGAACCCCAATCCGCTTGTCATCGTCGGAGTAGCTCAGTCAAGCGAGAGTTCCTTGCACAAGGTGCATGCAAGAGGTGTGCGATGCTCGTACACTAACTGCAGAAGTCAAGGGGGGGACCCCGCCCCCCGTGACAGTCACAAAATTACTATGTTTAGGTCGTCACGTGCGCTAGGGACCCCATTCACCGCAATATGAGGAGAGCTACAAATGACAAGTCGGATTTTGCATCAGACGTGAATGCAATGTGACAACGAAAGTACTCGAAATGATTCTAAAGTGTCATGTGAATGATAGTACGGTTTTTTTGAGCGTCAAGTGAGCATAATGGCAGTGGGGGAAAAAGAGAAAAAAAACTATGTGTGAGCTCATTTGCCTCCAGATGAACAGCTACCCCCAGTGGTGACTGCCCTTGTGCTGCTCCCCTTCCTCTTCTGCCTAGTGGAAACTGCTGAATCCCTGTAGTTCTCCTTCTCAGCAATGAGTGTAAAAGCAGGGCAAGCAGGAACACCAGCTTTCTTCTCAGTGGGTGTGATGTGTCAGCAATTTGTCACCCTGACTGTGACGACTGCACAGACTGTCGACAGATCCAACAGACCAACAGATGTCACAGTAAAGTGACTGTGAAAAGGCATGTCATTTATGTACACAGTCCCATCACCTGTACACAGTTCATACACAGACTGGAAAGTTCACTTGCAGTTGCACACAGTAAGCACACAGACAGATTAATTCAGACATAACAGTAGGACAAAGGGTATAGCAGGGCCAGACCTCTATCTACATGATCAGGCGCCTTTCTAGCTCTCTTGCCCACCATGAATTATTTGCTTCACCTCCTCACACTGTCCAGTGTCCAGTGATTAGAGATCAGTACATCTGAGCCAGAACATTTAAAATGCTTGCCTTCAATGTCTGACTCAGCCTTGATGTCAGAGGACACTGTGATCAATGCCCAGTCATCAATCATGTTGCCTTTGCCTGCTGCTGATACACTGTAAGGTACCTGGGCTTGCCTAGAACGGATGGCAGCACTGCAGTATTCCTTAGCCCCACTGACAATTTGGTCGAATTTTCAGTCTCCTGCTTTCATGATCAATTGCATGTACAACAAAGCCTTCATGCCCCATCCAATGTCAGAGAAGCTTGCCTCAGACCACTTGGTGGGCACCTCTTTGGCTCCAGTAGAATACAACGTTAATGCCTGCTTGACCTGTAATGATTGCAGCTCAGATGTTCACCTGAATAATGCCACATACCGATGTGACAGCTGAGACCAGTGCACCCCTTGGCATTTTGTAGTCAATTAACTTGTGATAAGTCTCGTTGTTGACCACTGAAATATCCCTGATGTGGGATGCAAAGGTCCACAGAACAAGTGGTGACAGAAATGACTTGGAGACCTAAACAATTTTATAATGGACTTTGATCTGTAAATGGATACTTGAATGGGACTTACACTATACTCATTCCCTCCTAGATGTTCCACACTACCATACATGAATGGAAGGCTCAGACTGAGCACAAAGTCAACATATGCCTTCCATTCCTCAGGATTTTTGTATTTCAGGTCTGAAGCCCACAGTGCCTCAACGGCTTCAATCCCTGCTTTACCGATGTGTGCATGCCACTTGTAAGTCTTTTGCATGCACTAGCCAAGATTGTTAGTAATGCCATCAATGTCAAGTGAAAGTCCTTACCAGACAATAGACATGATTGTCCTCATCAAACCAGTGTGGCCAATCTAACATGACCTTATCCCATAGTTCCTGCAATTTGTCAATGAAGTGATCAGGTACCATCCAGGGATTCTCCAATGTCCTGCAATAGAGATGGAGCAAAGGAACCAAAAGCTTCATAAATTGGGCAGCAGATCCCTTTGGCAAGTTTTGATGACTAGGTTGATTCTTCATAGCTGTTGCATTTGTGATAGGAGCACTGTGCTGTAAGTGCTGTTGAGGAGCATTAGTGAAGATCTTGGTAACAGCAAGGGGACCCTTAAAAGGCATTAGTGTCTGTATAGAAATTAGGGATGCTGTAACTACTTACCATGGTATTCTGTGCCCCAGCAGGTTTCCATTTCTTCTCTTGCTTGTCAGGGAGGCCACCAAATTTATCTGTCACACTGCCATTGACCTGGTTACCTCTATGAGTAATGTGCTCACCAGTTTGAGACTCTATGTGATGTTTGTGCTGGGCAGAGTCCACAGTTTTTCCTTCCTTGTGAGAGTGTGAGAGGCCAGACAGGTGGTCGCATTTCTTCTTCTTCTGTGGCAGCCCCAAGCTGAAAATAATTCTAAAAGATAAACAAATATGTTAGTTCAAATAGCTAGGTTATAAAAACATACTTACACTCCATCACATTTGAGCTTGTGCTTGCCTGTAGCTGTGATGACAGAAGGTTGGGAGGGAGTGGCCTTGGTAGTAGTGCAGGCAGCTTCAATGAGGTGGTGTGTGGTCTTGGCTGGCTTCCTGTGTATTCCCATGGTCTCTTCATCCTCACTCCCCTCTGTGGCAACATCAGGATTGGTGTGGTAGTCATCCTCACCATGGATCGTCTCAGATCCAGTCTCAGATCCTTAAAAGCCAGGTAAGCATTGTTTCCCCCATGTATTGGAGTACTTATACCTTTGGCAGTTTCAACCTCTTGGGCCTCACCATTGTCCTCGTGACCTGGGGCATGCTGCGAGGTCTGCATGCTTGAGATAGTGTCATCAGGTGCGGTCTTCAACATTGGCTGTGACTTCAATGGCCTATTCACTGCTGATTTTGGATTTTGAAAGTTCATATGTCATGTTTTCATCTGTTCATGTAGCTGATCTTTGATTTCAGCCACTTGACGAATATTCACCTGCTGCTGGAGTCTAGTGGCTGCATGTGTTGTGTTTTGTGTGGCACACTCTTCTTGGATGACCTGGCTGCTTCACCTTGGGGTGGGAAGGTCAGGTACTCCAGGGTGTCGGTCTTTGTTTTTTGCATGGGTGGTGATGTGGTTTGGCATGACAAGGTAGTGGGTTAGGTGGGGACCTCTTACCATCTAGTCAGTCTTTTAACCTATCCCTTTTTTTGTAGAATGCTAACATTATGGTTTCTACTGATTGCAGTTTTTTATTTTTTATTTTTTATATTTTTTAATAGAATGCAGAGGGCCCTGGATGTGTTGCTGTACTGACAAGTGTAGCAACACATTACTGCCATCAAACTATGTCTGGCACCAATCAGCTTTGATGGGTCTATCCTTCTTCAAAAATCTGCTGTGGAACCTGGCATAATTACTGCAGGGTGATGTATCAGGTCCATCCCCCATCTCACACTAGTTTCACTTCCACTTCATGTCCCCAGCAGGGCGATTCCCCATGCGTCCCTACTGTCCAAAAGTTTTCATCTGTACTTTCCCACTTTGCAACAAAGCTTGTAGGACCAAGGGTGGGCTGAAACAACATGCTTGCCTACACCGACAACATGGTATTCATCAAGTGCCCATACTGGAACCACCAGAACGACATGGTTCTACAGCTAGTGACTTGGGAGGCTATGGCTCTGAATTTTTGGGTGCCGAGCTCCCTGATCAATGCAATCAGTGCATTCATTTCCATCCCATTCTAGATGGTATGTATCATCCTCAACAATGCTGCTCATGCTGACACTGCGCAGGGTCACCTTGTGATCCATGTGGACAGGACCTCCTGCCTTCTGTGCCACCACTGCCCTTCGAACCATGCACCCAGGGTGACTGGATGCCTTTTACCAGTTGGGTGCAATTTGAACTTGCCAAATTTTTGTACAAGAGTGTACAGATGTCTGCTGGCAAGACAGATATGTTGATGGATATTTTGGCCTCACTGTACAATCACCAGGACCCACCATTTGCATCACACAATGAGTTATATGAGTCTATTGATGCTATACCATATGGTGACTGCCCTTGGCAGTTGTTTTCAGTGAAGTACTCAGGCCCATTGCCTGCGGACCCACCATCTTGGATGCTGGCAGACTATGATGTATGGTACCAAGATCCACTAAGTCTACTTGAACAACAATTTGGAAATCCAGAATTTGCTGATGCAATCAACTACACTGCAAAAGTGAGTTTTACTGATGTACATTGAACAATATATTAACACTAGTATCACAGGTTGTAATGGATGAAAATGGCCAGCATGAGGTCTGTGACCTCATGTCAGGTCAGTGGGCATGGGATCAGTCTGTGAGTCTTCGCATTTGTGTCATCTTCCTTCAGTGACAATATATATATTGTCCAGGAACTTATTGCCCAGGATCCAGATACACATGGGGCCACATTTGCACCTATCATACTAGGCAGCAACAAGACAACAGTCAGTGTAGGCACTGGAAACACAGAATATTACCCACTATACATATCCTTTGGAAATGTTCACAACCATGTCCGTCACTCTCATGGTGGTGCCTTGTCCATTTTGGCCTTTCTGTCCATCCCCAAAAGTAAGTGACCATCTCTTGACTAACTCCGAGGCTCATTCCAATTGCCAACATGTAGCTGGTCCCACACACAAAGATGACATTGACTTCCACCACTTTCACTGCCAGTTATTCCACTTGTCACTTGCTGCCATCCTTCAGCTGGTCAAGGACTCAATGAGCAAACCACGAGTGACACAATGCATGGATGGCCACTTCCACTGTGTCATATATGGCCTTGGCCCTTACATTGCTGATTACCCTGAGCAAGCCTTGCTCACATGTATTGTGCAGGGTTGGTGTACATGGTATGTTATCTGCATTGCTTTTTGAGTGATGTGGCCCCTGACCATATGCAGTTGCACAGTGCAAAACAGCAGTCTTGATAGTGGCAGTGGACTGTGGTGGAGTAGTTGAAGCGAGTCTGATGAACAATGGACTGAGCTCGTAGCCTGCTGTGTACACCCAATGTATCTGCTGAACATGTCACATCCATGTCTGCCTCCATCTGACTAAGCCTGATGTGGCTGTGCTCCTGCCTTCGGACCCTAGGTCCCCCTACTCCATGTGCCCCCTTCAAAAAATGATGACGTCCTCATTGTCTGTGACCCAGCACATCCTCCCTGCCTTTCCTTGCCCCTCTGGCTCTGGTCTGTCTCCGCTCCCTCACTGGCCATCTCACCCACTGCCTTAGCTTCTCTGGTACCACCTTCATCATTTTTTCTCTCCATCGTGTCGTTTCCCATGCTCTCTTCCTGTTCCCTTATCTTCCTTATGTGTTCCATTTGTTCCGTGTGGAGCTGTGTTCCTTCTCTTGGTATGAACACTCATAGGCATCATGTGCTGAACTCCCCTGCTACCGGGTTTCCATTTAGTGTTTCTAACCTGTATGAGTTCCTTAGCCGCATAGTTACTCTGTATGGTTGGGACCACTTAGGTAGGATCTTTCATTTGGTTTTGAACATGTAGTCCAGGTCACTTCTGTACACCTGAACCATTTCTCCTCATGTGAACACTACCTCTGTGTGATGGCACTGTAGCACGTGATGATTGAACACTGCCTTTCTTTTTATTGCATGTTTGATGGCTTCATCATACCCATCCAGTTGCTGTTGTGCTACGTATACCATGTGTATCGCAGCATCTGAGGTTGTTGGTTTGGTCGTGCTTAGGGTTGTGTCTGTGTGTTTTGTGTCAACTACCAGCCCCAGTAGTAGCTCCTTTGGCGTGTACTTGAGGGATGGTAGTATTCTGTTGTTTAGTGCTCGCACTGCATTGTCTAGGTGGTCCAGCCATGTTCTTGGTAGTTTGTTCCAGTCTTTTTCCATTGCATTGTCCTCCCCTATGTTGGGCATGCACAGTCGTTTTAACACGTGTAGTAATAGTTTATTTGTGCCTTCTACCAGGCTGTTAATCCAGGGTGAGTATGCTGCAACGGTGTGATGGGTGCATGACCACTTAGTGCAAAATTCCTTGACGGTTTCGTTGTTGAAGTGTCGTCCACTGTCTGTCATGAATGTTTCTGCTGGTGTGAACGCATTGAAGATTGTGTTCAGGCTGTCTACTGTTGTTTTTGCTGTGCCCACTGTCTTGAACTTAGTGACCCATAGATGTTGCGAGAATGTGTCCAAGAAGAGACCCAGCATGTTGTACCCACCTTTGCTTTCTGGCATGGACCGGTAGTCTCTGACCAGCAGTTTGAATGGGTGTCATTGTGTTATTGGTTCGAGTAGTGCATTGATTCTTGGCATGCTGAAATTCTTGCATTTCACACAATCTTGTATTGCCTTCATTACCGAGTTGTCTAGTTTCAGGGAGAAATATCTGTCAGTAAGTGCTATTTTCAACATGTCCCTACCCCAGTGTCCTCCCATCTCATGTGCTTGTTTTGCTTTTGCCTGCACTTCTACTTGTGTGATGCATTCTGTCTTGTGTCTTGGTCTGACACTTGTGCTGCCATGTATTCGCCAGAGCTTTCCTTGGTTGATTGTGTATTGTGATGCTCTGTGCTGTGCTTGGCTGTGGTCTCTTATGGGAGTGTTGGTGTCTGTGTTGAGTATTGTGTTGATTACCTTGAGGAACAGTGGTTCCTCCTTGAAGCAGTCCCTTAGAGTTTTGTTGTCTTGTGTTAGTTCTTCGATTGTGAATATGTCATTTACTAGGCCTAGTGTTGTTTCTGTGTCTGGGTTAACTGTCCATTGGCTGCCATTGTCATCTGTGCGGTTGGTGTTGTCCCATTGGTGGCTTAATCCATCTGCTACTACATTGAGGTGTCCTGGTATGTGCCATTGTCACACACCAAAGGTGTTGTGGACATGGTTACAGCTGACTCTGCCTAACTCGTTGATGAGTTGCACACAATGCCCAAGCATGCAGATGAAGACTAAAGGCCTCATGCATAGAAAGACTGTCAGACATTAACAGTCATCCTTCACACAAGAACGAGTCATCAGTGCTAAAGAGAAAAGAGGAAGCAAGTTAAGCGCATGTTAAAAGGTTTTTAGCACCTGTGTATGGCATTCCAGTTTTCGTCGTATCTCCACCATTTCCAAAGATATCGACTCCATTCCCACACTCGCTTAAAGTGCTCAGCCCCATGATTCTTCCTTCCAAATTTGGAGAGGATCCTCACACCCTGTGCATTTCTACAGCACTCCATCCATCAGATGCTCATTTCACTAAGTCCATCAATCATGGCTGCCTCTTCATTGATCATCTCGCTTGTCTCATTTGCCAGAGACAATGGCTACGTATATCTGCCAGGTGTTCCCACCAGCTTCTGTCCTGAAGCCCCCTGGTTCATCCTGTCATTGTCAGCCCCATCTCATCCCATGCAGCTTGGTCAGTGTGTTCTCCTTGTCAGTATGACTTCCAGAAGGATGTTCTTTGGTCACCTCAGGTCTGTCACTCAGTTAGAAAGGTCTTATGTGGTTGTTTCAGTCTCCCTGGTTGATGAAGCATATGGATCGTTCCTCCCTGCTCCCTGCACTGTCTTTATTCCAGTCTTGTCCATCATTCTTCCTGCATTGCGACAGCTGCAGTATAATCTACTGTCCTCCAGCCTCCCTGATCACATTCATGACGAGTATGACATGCATCTTGCCTTCTTACTGCAAGATCCAGCAGAAGATGTTCCCCCTTCTCCTCCTCCTCCATCAGAGCCCCACCCATGAAGTTTTTGTTAACTTTGCTGAGAGGACAAAAGGGTGGGAGATGCAATCATGTATACTCTCATTGCCCCACAGACCCCCAATGCCCTAGCCCCCTTTGACACCTGACTCATGCCCTTCAATTCTGGAATTAATACTTCCCTATCTGGAAACACCGTCCATCTGTCATGCTGTCTTTGGATCTAGAGATGTCTCTGCCAAGATCTAACTTGCATTGCCACCCCCTAATGTGATATCAGTGTGCTTACTCAGTTTCTGATTCTATTTGACTCATTTTGTGATGTTTTGACTATCCTTGACTCGTTTATTGCCAATACTTACCAATCTTCTTTGCTTGCTTACTTTTCATTTCTCGCTTACTCATCATGATTACTCAGTCCTTACTCATTACTTACCAAGTGTTTGTGCCTTGTTTGTCACAAGCTGTGCTCCCCCCTCAGTATATAAACCCCCATGTACTTAGCTACAAGGAAGCAATCAGAAGAAGTCACTCAGCAGTCAGTTCAGAGCCTATCTCATCGTCGACAGTTGAGGCTCCATGAAGGGGTCTATCTGTCATCATTTGTATACTTGGTAGTTGAGGCTCATTTGGAAGAGTCTATCTGCCTCCATCATTTCATCTGAAGCTTTATCCCCACACTTAGTCAGCAAGTTTGCTTAGTCACCCATCCACTCCCGTGTAACTCATCATCGACTTGTGCCAGGAGCATATTCTATTGAAATCCATTACTCCCAAGTCCTTTCGGCTGAACACCCCTGCTCTGTTCAGCATCCCCTTCTCAATCAGCATTCTTTCATCCTCTCCTGCATAACTCATCGATGACTTGTGCCAGGAGCCCTCTACTTGAAGTCCCCCCCACACATTTAGGTTTCTCTGCACTCCAGGTTCTGCAGAGGCAAACCACCACTTGCACTTTATTTGTCTTTGGTGTTGGATTTGTTTGGTTTATACCAGCAGTCCACACTTGACTCACACCATACTGTTAATATGTTGTGTGTGATGATTCCGTCCCACCACCTTGCATGTGCAGCTGAGATGTCATTGTTGGATAGTATGTCTTTGAGTGCTTTGCAGTCTGTTTCTATTTCAATTGGGAAGCCCCATATTATGTCTGAAAAGTGGTTGAGTCCAAATTTCAGTGTGGCAAACTCTAACAGAAATGGTTTATAGTTGCACTCAGCTGTTGAAGTTCTTTTTGATGCGAAGGCTATAGGTACTGTTCTTTCCACTGTTTTGCTGTTGGGTGCTAGGGTTTTGACACGCTGTGTTAGTACCGCACTGAATCCCTCCTGACATCCATTGGTGGTTACTATGAACAGTGTGCCATCATATCTTGGTGCGTGCAGCATTGGCTGGCTTGTTAGTGTGATCTTCAGTTTGAGGAACACTTCCGTGTGTTTTTGCTCCCCTTTGTCTGTTAGTTTGTGGTTGGTCATCACTTTTTGGTACATGGTTTTTGATATTGGTTTTGGTACTTCTACTGCCTTGATCAAGTTGTGTAGTGGTCCTTCTGTTTTTGTGTATCCTTTGACGAGATCCCTGAAATGTCCTGTGAGTCTGAGGAATGACATTAAGTTGAGTGCAGTATCGGGTTGTTTCCAGTTAACAATTGCCAATAACTTAGCTAGGTCAGGTTGTACTCCCTGTGGTCCTACCATTGTGCCTGCGAACATTGTGTTTGTCATGAACAGTTGGCACTTCATCAGTGATAGTGACAGGTTGTGTGTTCTGCACCATTGGAAGATTCATTGTAGTTTTGTTAGCATTCCTTCAAAAGTGTTGTTGCTGCATCCTATGTCATCTATGAACAGTTCCATGGTGTCTTCTGATATTATGTCGTGTAGGCATCATGTTGCTGTCACTGAGAACACTGTTGGTGCTCCTGTCCACCCCATTGCCATTCGCTTGTACCACCAGTAGCCTCTCCCATTGACAAAGAAGGTGAAGTAGGGTCTCCACTTTTCTGGTATGTCGACAGTGTAGAAGCCCAATGCAAAGTTGAACACTGACATGTACCTGTGTCTGCTTAGGCATTGTTGCTTCATTCTTATGTCCCCTTGGAACATTGGTGGGACTTGCATGACCTTGTTGAGCTCTGCGAAGTTTTGTGTGACTCGCCACTTCAGTGGTTCGTTTGGGACCTTTGTCTCCTTTGTCTCTTTTCCTGGAGTTCTTGTTTGGTTCTTGAATGGGCTTGTCACGTTCACTTTGTTGCATTGCTTGTTCAATTCTTCCTGTAGGCTTTTGAGTGACATTCCTCTGCTGTTGTTGTGCATCTTTTGTGTGAGTACTGTTGGTGTGATGTGCTTGATGCACGGTATGATGGCTTCCTCAATTAGGCCTGCTTCTTGCATTTGGTCCAGCCCCTTGTTCATGAACTGTCTTTGTGGGGGGTTCATTGGTCATTGGTGTACTGTAGTGCGGAAGGTTGCATTGCTCGTAATGTTTAATTCTACTTCTGCTCCTGGTATTGGTAGTACTTCACTGAGTGCGCATGCATAGATGTCTGCAAACTCTTTGATCAGTGTGATAACTTTTTCTTTCTCTGCATCCATTATGTTGCTACTGATTTTAACATTTTGGATGATGTACTCAACTCTTTGTGGTGTGAATGGATCTGTTTTCCTTGTGAAGATGCTTGCTGGTCTTGTTTGACCTTCGTCTGTCTTTTGTTTCTTTTCTGTTGCTTTTGTTACTTCATATGTTGTCAGCCATATCAGCTGATTTTGACCAAATGACCATGGTAATTACCACAAAAGCAGTTACAGAATTCATGGCAACTACCAGTTCCCAATATAGACAATGCCCCTGGAGTGACAACCTCTGTTGGTGTTTGAAAAAAATTCAGATTGAAATGTTCCCATGGCAGGTTACCCTGTCACAAATATTGATAATTTGCATGTGTACTGTGGCTATACAGATGAGCATGTGACCAGTAGATGATGTGATGGTCACATGATGAGTGACAAAAGCAGGGATGACCCTAGATCACGTGATTTTTACGTAATTGATTACGTGATGTGATCCTCCGGAGCGTTCTGTTACGTAATTTATCACGTGATCGTGGGAAAATATGCATGTGACTTAATCAATGTCACATGACAAGGTACAATCATAGATCATCCATCCTATTACATAATGATCACATGTCAGTTTCTCCCCAGAACATTTGGTTATGTAATGGGTCACATGATTGTACTCATCATGTGATCTCACCTCTAGCACTCTGCACATGACTCAATCCATATCACATGACCAGCAATCCCACCCCTATTTGCATGCTGGGCATTTGTGGCTGTGCTAAAAATGCGAATTGTGTCCCCACCCATTCAATTCTTGATATATGGATCTGAATGTTTGTGTGTAGAATAGGTTACCATGTTGCTGCACATTGTCAAAGGCACAGCTGGTCTTGTCCAGTAGTTGCCGAGATATAGTGGAAATGAAAATGCTAACAAAACATCACATCATTCATCTTACACATCCTTCATGCCATATCTGACACTTCAGAAGGGTTGGACACATGCATATCAATTCATAGACAAAGTTTGGTGTCACCCCACTCAGATCTGAGAGAGCAAGATGCAAAATAAAGATTCAAGAGTGTGGGAAAGTGGGAAAAAGTCCCAAAATAATATATGGAGATTTTGAAAACATATCAAAAATGTGGATTTGCACACATCACAGTGACCCTGCCAACCCCAGACTTTGGGTGAGGAATGCAGCAATATGGCCTACCATGTTGGCACCATGTGCCTGGTGAGATATCCACTTAAACATGTCAAAATTGCGAAAATGTGTGCAATGGGGTAGTGGTGTTGACCTTGCACTGGCATAAATCTCCCATTGTCTCAATGAGTCAAGTGTACCATTTCGCATTTTTGACCATTTGCAGTGAGTATCACATCAGGCCCTTGTTACTAATATCTTTCACCATGTCCCAATATCCCTCACCTAAGTTCTGGTAGTGGTAGCTGCACTGTGGGATGTGCTGTGCTATGTTTTTGATATGTTTTCAAAATCTCCACTATTTTATTTTCTCTTTTTGAAGCTTTCCCACACTTCTGGGATCAGTATTTAGCTTGCTGTTCACTCAATTCTAAATGGATAAACTTGAAACTTTGGAAATGCATTGAAGGAATCTTCTTCAACCCTCCTGAAGTTTCAGATGTGGCATGAAGGATGTGTAAGTTGAATGGTGTGATGTTTTCTTGGCATTTTCATTTCCATTATATCTCAAGCAACTGCTGGACCAGACAGCCTGTGCCTTTGACAATGTGTAGCAACATGGTAACCTATTCTACACACAAACATTCAGATCCATATATCAAGAATTGAATGGGTGGGGACACAATTCGCATTTTTAGCACAGCCACAAATGCCCAGCATGCAAATAGGGGTGGGATTGCTGGTCATGTGATATGGATTGAGTCATGTGCAGAGTGCTAGAGGTGAGATCACATGATGAGTACAATCATGTGACCCATTACATAACCAAATGTTCTGGGGAGAAACTGACATGTGATCATTATGTAATAGGATGGATGATCTATGATTGTACCTTGTCATGTGACATTGATTAAGTCACATGCATATTTTCCCACGATCACGTGATAAATTACGTAACAGAACGCTCCGGAGGATCACATCACGTAATCAATTACGTAAAAATCACGTGATCTAGGGTCATCCCTGCTTTTGTCACTCATCATGTGACCATCACATCATCTACTGGTCACATGCTCATCTGTATAGCCACAGTACACATGCAAATTATCAATATTTGTGACAGGGTAACCTGCCATGGGAACATTTCAATCTGAATTTTTTTCAAACACCAACAGAGGTTGTCACTCCAGGGGCATTGTCTATATTGGGAACTGGTAGTTGCCATGAATTCTGTAACTGCTTTTGTGGTAATTACCATGGTCATTTGGTCAAAATCAGCTGATATGGCTGTGTAGGTGGCATCAAGGTAAGCTTTATTGATATGTTTATTCAATATTAATGGCAACTTTTTAAAGCTGTTTACAGCCCATTTTCCTCATGTGGATATACATGAGTTGATTGCACCAGACCTCCTCCATCAATTAATTAAAGGGACATTCAAGGACCACCTTGTTACCTGGGTCAACAAATATCTAGAGCAGAATTACCCCAGGCAGCAAGCCTTGGAAATTATAGCTGAGATTGACTGCCGGTTCGTGTTTCATGTTGGGACTTAGATCATTCACTGACCAGTAACCATTGCTCACAAAGCAGGCTTGCTGCCGTACCACCATTCCCTGGACTACACTGATTCCCAGAAGGTCAAGGATTTAAGCAGTGGACTGGGGACGATTTGAAGGCATTGATGAAGGTGAGTAACCTAAAATGTATTCTGATAATCACAGGCTAAGTCAAAAACCATCATGATAGATTTATTTGCCAGCCATTACCAGCTTGGTCCCAGATGTGATGGTCCATGCTATTGTGGCCTTCCTCAAGTTCTGTTACATTGCATGAAAGTCTGTCATCGCTGAAAGAGACCTTGACACTATCAATGATGCAGTATGCTGCTTCCATCTTGAACGGGAGATTTTCAAGGAGGTTGGAGTCCATGAACATTTCTCACTTCCTCGCCAACATGCCATGGTTCACTACCACACATTGATCGAAATGTTCGGTGTACCCAATGGTATTTGTTCCTCAATCACTGAGTCTCGGCACATCAAAGCTGTGAAGGAACCATGGTGCTGCTCAAATTGATATGAGGCACTTGGGCAAATGTTGCTCACAAATCAACAACTGGACAAACTGGCTGCAGCATGCTTAGTATACTCACAGAAGGGTATGTTGGACAGTGCTTTGGTTCCAGCAGTGAGAAGAGAGGATATTGCCACAGAGGATGGCAAGGATGGAGAGGAGGAAGATGAGTCTCAGGTGGTTGAGGGAGACAAATCAGATTATGATGTCCAGTTAGCACGAAAGCCAGGTGAGTATGACTTGTGATGTCCATGTTGTGCTAGCTAACTGTCTGTGATTTCTTTTAGTACAGAATATACCTCATGCGAGCAAGCTTGTGGCTGTGCACTACAGTTATCCAGAACTCATCGAGTGCACCCAGTGTTAGATTTGGCAAGTCATATGTAGTCCTCTCCAAATGCATCTGCTCCGAGACGTGAGAATTACTTTCCATTTTAAGGTTTTCACACTTTACATTACCATTAACTGCGCAATTAACTTTCGCACCCTTGCGCCTATTGTATTCATTGTGTCTCACACTTATGTGCAGGTTTCTCATTACTTACAAAGAATGTAGCACATCTCGAACAGACTGCCCTTGTCATGTAAATTGTGGATTCAACATCTGCAGGTTTCAGTATTGTAATACCTACAGTACTTAGTCTTGCACAGTAGATTCATCACCTCAGATGTTGTCACTACTCGTGTGCGACTGAGGTGAGCATGCACACTTAACCCTCTTCTTTACTTTACTTATCCTTGACCCTAGTATACTTTGTATAGGTGAATATTTAGATGTTGTCACTACTCGTGCACGACTGAGTATACTTCATATAGATTAATCTGTGACCCAGTACTATCTATATGACCAACTCAACCCCAATGCAGAGATGTCTGGAGACCATGTCAGCCTTTGTCAATGTCCATCTTTTGATGGTGACATCAAGGTGTTCAACTCTGTGTTGGCCACCTACTATGCACCAAGTGATCATTCAGGACATGGCAGAATGCACTGCAATGTCATATGCTGTATGCCACAGTGGCAGGGTGGGCCAGTGCGATATGATTGCATATTGGTAGATAATGGCAGTTCAGAGAATGATCCACTCTGTGGTCTGCTCATTGCTCATTGTTTACTCTTTTTCTCATTCAAGTTTCAGCACTTCAGGTAACCATTTTTCATAAGCATTTAGGCTGAATAGTTTCTCCAAACCATCCAGCCTAATAGCCTCCCAGACCAAGGTCTGCCCAGGGACATCTGGTCATGTCCCAGGGCTATGCAGATTTTTAGGCCCTGGGACAGATGGAATTTCCCACATAGCCATCCATTTAAATGCAATTGTTTGGGATGTCCCAAGACTGCCTTGGGTGGCAGGGGTCCCTACTCCTGAAAGTGCAGCTTATATTAGTATTGAAATAGCTGCAGAAATCCTAGCCCCCTTGCTCCTCTGACAGGTTTAGTCCACAAAGTATCCTTCAACCTATACATCCCCTCCCATCCCACCATGCATAGTAGTATACAATAGTACTTTTCATGTACATCTTTGCAATGTTGATTCTGCTGTATTGGGACATCTCACTAGTTGCCAGGGGGATGACCCACCTGGGCCTCCACATTTGCCATGAAAATTGCAATAATAAATTCAATCAATTTGTGTCTATACCTCAAGCAATTTGTACTGTATGAAGGAAGAAGTAAATGGTTTTTGAACACTTGTGTGACAAGCCAATATCTCAAAGTCCCCCACATAGAACATGGTGTTGGTCACCTTTGCAACACCATCTGCAGAGGGCAGAATGTCCCAGATGAGCCTCTGAGGTTGTCATGGGGCATTGTGCTGGTCTGAAAAGGTAACTTAGAAGGATGTGCCATCATAGCCCCCTGAGGCTGGGATGGGACATCCCACTGACTTTCATAAGGGGACTTGGGATGTCCCACAGCAGCCTATGAGGCTACTTTGGGACATCCCACCCTCCCCTTTGCCAACCAGTGGGATGTCCCACAACAGCCTCTAAGGCTACATTGGGGCATCCCTCCCCACCACCTAGCCAGCAGTGGGATGTCCCACAGCAGCCTCTAAGGCTAAGTTGGGACATCCCACCCCCCTGTCTGGCAAGATGTCCCACAACACCCTCCACATAACACAAGGCCAAAATGCTATCAGACCATTTGCATGACCATAGGAGGCATGCACCCTTGTTGCACTCCAAAAATTCCCAGATTGAAGGACCATGTTGGGAATGGTGTATTCTGTGCACTGCACTCCACATAGTCTTGTTCCCACATCACTGGTTTATGCCCCATGCTAGTGGAGAATCTTCAAGTGAGTTGGGAGAATCTCCAAGCAGGTGGGGGGAATCTCCATGCAAGTGTGGAAAATCACCAAGTGGGTTGGGAGAATCTCCAAGCAGGTATAGGGAATCTCCATCTAACTGTGGAGAAGTGGCATTTAGCATAAACAATTGTGTTTTTCCAAGTATTTTGTGTTTTTTCTCATGCAAAATTCCACTTTCTGATAAGATAAGCATATGGTCATGATTGTACAATCAGGAACTACAACTTTTATTATGATGACATCACTCCATTTACACTTCCTGGGGTGGTAATGCAGTACCAGTACTGGCTATAGTAGTTATTAGCATTGTGTAGTGTAGGCTATGCTACACTTTGGTAGTGCGCATTTTTGACTACCATTGACTACAAAAAGTGTAGCATTGAGTGGTAGTGGTCAAGTCACATGACAAAGGATCACATGATGCAAGGTCATGTGCAGTGATCACATGACCCGGTTATGTTGACAGGAATGTGGGTTGTAGTGCCAGAGGTAAATGCTGCTGGACACCGTGTCTGAGCGGTCATTTCTGTCAAATCTATTCTGTGAGGCATTCATCTGATTGGAGTGTTTGGTGCAGATTTTTTACCTGTTACATTTCACTTCTCGCAATCTCTCAATGCATTTAATGCATACTATGTCAACAGGTATATAGATCTTCACTCATACACGATTTGTTAATTTGAATGAATACAATATCTGTCATGACATTCTGTGGACACTGAACAATTTATGGTGGTCTGTGGTAGCCTGTGTGTACTGAAGAAACTGTGGCAGTCTGCAGTGGTCTGTACAGAATGTGCGCACCAGCCAACAGGTCTGACAGTGTGGACAGTCAGTCAACAGTCCATGCAGACATCACAGTCAGGATGACAAATTGCTGATGTGTATAAGATGTCAAAGACATGGTAGGGTAAATGGCAACCCATCACCTTTCTAGGATGAGCATACTCTGGGTGGAAGAAGCTGAGGTGCTGCTCTATGTTATAGTTGTTACACCCCTTGCCCCCTTTCTATTTGTGATTACACAATGTTTACATTGTCACATGCATCATGTTCTAGGTTGTTGTGTTGGTCATTGTTATGGTTTGGGCTAGGATCTGGTCCATGTGTTTCGAATGCTTCATTCCTTAGAGAGAAACTATGTACAACAAAAGATAGCTTGGGATTGTCACTAAACTGCTGGGGGATGTACAAGAGTGGGAGTCTAGATGAAAATGTGATTTGGGTGAAAACCCAAAGGGTTTTCCGGCCCAGAGGAGGTACTGTACCTGGGGTGAAGAGTGAGCTGTGTCCCATAGGAAAAGGAGCCCAGCAATGCATACAGTGAAGCTCTTGGCCCTGTAGAAAAGGAGGTGGGTGCTTACTCAGTGTTTCAATGAACCAGTGGCATTGTGTATCTGGTGAAGTGTTCGAGTAGGGCTGGAGTGTCATTGAGATATGGGGCCAGGATCATAGTGTGCTGATGCAGGTATATAGTGAAAGAGTCCCCTGCCCATCTGCCAATTGTTTTAACAACATTGAAGGGGATACCTCAGAGTAGATAGTGTAGGGTTCCACCTATTCATAGGCTATGGCCTCTGATGTTGGGCAGGTTGAGTGTGGTTATTAGGGGAGATATTCTCCTGGTTACTTCTGTTTTGGAGAGTGGGTGGAGACCAAGTGTGGGATGTTTCCAAGTGAATAAGTGCATGGAGTCACCTGCTGGGTTGAGGTTGATATGATGTTTGAGAGCTTGGATTGGGTCTGTTAGTATGCCACTTAGAGGTGCACATTGCATGTCTTTGCCCATTGGCGACATTTTCATCCAGGGAATGTGGAACTTTGTTACAGGTAGGCCGTTGAGATCATGTAGATGAGTTACATGGGCTTGAGTGATATGTTTTGTAACAAAGGTATGAGTTTCTCAGTGTATGAAGTAGTCACTGAGGTGGAAAACAATGGTGCAGAAAATTTATAGTATGGTAATTAATAAGCATATTGACATCGGAATTTAATTCCGAGGGTCAGGGAGAAATTCCGAGCCCTCTGGGCAAAACTCCGAGATGCTACTGTAATTCCAGATCGCATTCTTGACACTCCCCCTCAATCAGAACAAAGTCCAAGTGCAGATGTGAAGTGTTTCACCTTGATGCTAGGTAGAGGTTTGGTAAGGGTATCAGTGACCATGTCATCAGTAGGACAATAAATTAAATGGAAGGAATGGTTTTCCACAGCAAAACAAATGAAATGGTATCATATGTTGATGTGCTTGGTGTGAGCATGGTAGCTGCCATCCTTGGTGAGTGCGATGGTGGATTGGCTGTCGGAATGCAGCAGGATATGTTGTTTGAGTGGTTGGAAGACTTCCCCAATGAGTCGTCAAAGCCACAGGCCCTCTTTGGCTGTGTGAGTTGCTGCAACGTACTCCACTTCAACAGTGGAGAGTTTTATGAGTTCTTGTTTCTGCAAAGCCCAACTGATAGCTCCTCCATCCAGTATATAGGTGTATCTGCTTATAGCACATCAATGCTCCTGCGAAGCTCCATCTGCATCGGTATAGCCCTTGAGGCCTCATTCTGAATTTCCAAACATCAAAGCAAGCACTTTTGTGCCTGAGATATACCTGTAGATTTGTTTCATGGCTTCCCAGTGAGTCGTGTTGGGTGCATTGTTGAACTGTGTGACTGTGGAGACAGCAAATGCAATATCTGGGTGTGTTCCAACAGCAAGGTGCATGAGGGAGCCTACAGCAGCACGGTAGGGTACATTCTTCATGCATGCAGCTTCTTTGGCTGGCTGTGGAATTTCTCCATGGGAGAGTTTTATGCTGGGGTCCATCAGAATTGCAGCAGGTTTGCAGTTGGTGAGGTTGTATTTCATTAGGATGGCCTTGATGTATGACTGCTGTGACAGGGATATGGTGTGGGCTTCTCTATTCCACATCACCTTCATTCCAAGTAGCCAACTGATGGGCCCTAGGTCGGAGATTTTAAAACAAGTGCTGATCTCCTGTTTAAATGAGTGAATTAACGATGGGGAACTGCCTGTTACAGTGCAGTCATTGATGTGGCTGGTGAGGATGAGAATTTCCGATCCTATGCAACCATAGAATACTCCCCAGTCTGCATGTGCTCTGGTGAGCCCAAGATATGCGAGGGTAGCACTCAGCTTCTGGTACCACTGAAGTGCGCCTTGTTTTGAGCTGTACAATGCTACATTTAGCTTCCCAACTGGACAGGAAAAATTCCGCCCTACAGCATAGCCCTCAGGGAGCTCCATGTAGATGTCTTCACCATCTCCAAGTTTGCCATTGAGGAATGCTGAGTGGAAATCGAATACATCAATATCCCAGTCATTGCATGCAGCAATTGCTAGTATGGTGCAGAGAGATGCAAGTCTTGCGATGGGAGCATATGTTTTGTTGTAGTCAATGCCCTGGATCTGAGAGTAGCCCTTAGCAACTAGGCAGGCCTTGTACTTCTCAATATCTCTGGTGGCATTGTGTTTGATCTTGAAGACCCATTTGCATCCTATGATGTTTGCACCTTTGGGGCACTCAACAACATCCCAGGTATGTGCTTCCTCTAGGCTCTTTAATTCCGCATTTATGGCATTTTGCCACTTTGGCCAGTCAGCTCAGGATTTTGCCTCCTGTACTGTTGATGGATCCAGCCCTTTGGCTTCAGCCATCCCTGCCACCATAGCATACACAATGTTAGTGTCATGCTCATCAGTAGCTAGTTCTTTGTCAAATATGTAGGTAGCATTCTCTTGGGATTTAGGGCTGTTAGGGTTGCTGTCACTCTCTCGGAGTTCTTTTACAAAGTCAAGAGGGATGCACCCATCACAAGTGCCTTCCCCTGCACATAGGTGCCTCATATAGTCTGATTCGAAGTGCTGGCAAGTGGAACAATGAGGTTGAGGTGGAGGTGTTTCAAAATTCTCTCCAAGTGGGTCTGAAATAAGTCTCAGAATTTCCAAAGTTGCTTTGGTGGGTTGCTCAACTATCTGCAGGTCCTCAGAATTTCCCTGTGAAGCTGCGGAGTTTCGTTCTGAGGCTTCAGAATTTCCTCCTGAGGTGTCAGAATTCCCCTGCTCCCCCTCGAGCAGCACACCATGTGGTATGGACACATCTCAGCACTCAAAAATGACACTTCTTTCAATTCCAATTGCTCATGTGTCAGGCCAGTAGATGTGGTGGCCATCACTCTCAGGGTCAAAACCTACCCAGTGTCTGTCTTGGGCTTGCATGTCTAGTTTGGAGCCAGAGGTGTCATGGACCTTGACACAACATCCCCAGACCAGAATTTTTGAGAGGTCAGGTGGTCTTTGGTAGAGCATTTCATAGGGAGTTTTTGTGCCTAGATGGCAAGTCGATGAGTGATTTTTGAGCCAAGTGGCATGCATAATGGCCTCCCCCCAGAGGTTCTTGGGTAGGCCACTGGCATGAATCATCGCACATACATGCTCAATGAGTGTTCTGTTGAGTTGTTCTGCAACTCTGTTGTGTTCAGGGGTATCATGGACAGTTATGCATTGTTCTGTGCCTTGGGATTTCAGATATTCTGAAAATTCCACACTAAGATATTCTCCCCCTCAATCTGAGTGAAGTTGCTTGACTTTGGTGTCGAATTGTGTGTTCAGCCATGCTTTGTAGGCCTTGTATGATGTGAAGGTCTCAGCTTTTGTCTTCTGGAGGTACAGCTTGGTGTAGTGGGTGTGGTCGTCCATGAATGACACATAGTACTGACTGTGGCCAGGGGTTTGGACCAGAGAAGGTCCCCAAAGGTCTGTGTGGACCTCATCACCAAGGTGTTCATGGTGGGGTGGGTCGTGCTCCTTCCTGATGGGCTTCTGAGTTGCTTTGGCATATTCACATGAATTGCACGTGCCCATGGTGGAATGTGCCTCATCCAGTTTAATTCCAGTGATTGTGCTGTCCTTGAGCATGTGCTGGATGGCTTTGGGAGCAATGTGGCCAAGCCTGATGTGAATCTCCTCCATGGTGAGGGATTCCATGGCCTTGGCTAGGCCTGCAAAGGCACGATGAGCTTGTTTGAGGCAGTAGAGGCCTTTTTGCATCAGAATGTCAGCTACTTTCTTTTTCCAAGTGTCAAAAATTTAACAATGCTTGTCTCAGAATAATGCTGCATACCCAGCAACATCAAGTTTGCTGACAGAAACAAGTGTGATTCCCATCTTGGGAGCATAGAGCACATCCTTGAGTTGAATATGGGTTTGCATAGTGCCATTTGGGAGTGAGATTGCAAGGTTGCCTTGTCCAATGGCATGAAAGGTGTGATTGTTGGCAGCAGTAATAGGTTTGGGTATGATTGGCTTGTAATTGAGGAATTTGCCATGGTAGGAGGACATATGATGTGAAGCGCCTGAGTTGAACAGGATGGTTTCCTCTGCAGAATTTAGGCTTTCACCTGCAAGCAGAGCATGGTCATAGTTGTTCATGTATGTGTCTTCTTCATCATTAACAATATCCTGGGGGTTCAGAATTTCTTCCTCCACAATTTCCATTAGCCAATCGTCATCCTGCAGGTGTGCTAGCCAAACTCCATCAGGTTTGGAGTCAGCACTGGTCTGTGCACTCGAGCTAGCTGATGCACTGGCCACAGTGGCCGCTTTTCTGGTGCCTTTCTCCTTCTTTTTCCCTTTCCCCTTGTTCTGGAACCACTTGGGCACTTGCCCAGCTTTTCTGCCACCCTCTTCCCAGCATTGGTCTTTCATATGACCTTTCTTTCTGCAGTCTTCACAATTCAGCTTCTTTCCATCCTTCACTGAGTAAGCCACATCTTTGGAATTTCCAGTGTTGCCCCTTTTCATCCACATTTGGTGCCTATCATATTCATCAGAAATTACTTTAATGATGAAGTCTGGAGATAGGTCCTTTTGCATGACTAGGGCTGAAGACATCATAGCTGCAAGGTTGGAGTTGTGAGAAGCAGGAAGTGAACTGAGGATGATAGCTGTGAAGTCATTGTCTGTGATTGACTGTCCAAGTGTGGCAAGTTGTTCATGCAGTGCACGCATCTTGTCGAAGTGAGTGCAGACATTGCCATTTTCTGAACAGCAGGATTCTTGGAGCTTTCTCTGCAGATTGATTGTGACAATGTGAGAGCAGTTTTGGAAATGGTCAGTGAGCACACCCCACACACTCTTCCCAGTCTCTTCCTTCAGGACTCGAAGGAATAGGGATTCCAGGAGTGACACAGTGATCACTTGCTTGATGTATCCATTGTCCTTTGCCCATTGCCAAAGTTTTTCTGGGTATTTGTTAACAGGTTTTTGCTCCATGGCTGTGGGCTTCCAGGAGGAGTCTTTCCCTGCTGAAGGGTCCTCTGGTTTCGCATCCAAGCCAGTCAGGTGTCCAATCAGCCCTTTTGAGCTGATGGCCCATTCAACCCAAGCCTTGTAATATAGCCAGTTGCTTCTGTCTGCATTTAGGGTTGGGACTTGTAAGGAATGATCATCTTTTGCCATAGTGGGTATTGATGCTGCATATTAACTCTTTTGGAATTAGAGTGCGAGAGTGGGGCTCATAACCTAATGAAGGTATGAGTTTCTCAGTGTACAAAGTAGTCACTGAGGTAGAAAACAATGGTGCAGAAAATTTATAGTACAGTAATTAGTAAGCACATTGACATCAGAATTTAATTCCAAGGGTTGGGGAGAAATTCTGAGCCCTCTGGGCGAAACTCCAAGATGCTACTGTAATTCCGGATCACATTCTCGACATTTTGTTGGGTCAAATCGCCCAATTGCAGGTACCATGAATTCACCTAAACAAGCTACGCAGTAGAAGACTACTGTAAGGCAAGTGTATATTGCTGTGTCCCTGGGATTATTCAAGTCCATTAACGAATGGAAAAGCTCGAGGGTGTTCATGTGTAATGGTTCACACAGAGCTTGTTTGGATGAAGCAGGGGCTAAGTGTGAGGCTCCCTCCAATATGGCTTGGAGCTCCTCAGGGTTAATGTTCCAGGGTAAACTGTGTAGGAGGTGCCATGCTCTCAAACTGGCTGTGAAGTTTGATAGGGCCAATCCTGAATAGGAACTGGTGCAACTGGAGAGGAAAGCTAGCAGTGTGTTGGCTGCAATGGGGGCTCGCTGGGCTTTGGACAATCTGTGGGTGTTGCAGAAGACGTGATAGGTGAGCAGCCCCACACCATAAGCTTCCTTGGTTTTCTCCACCCAGGAAGCTCCTATCACTTCAAGAATGCGATCGACTTGTTGATTTGTTATTGGGTGTGTGTCCTCTCTCTCCGAGCCATGAGCGACTCTTGATTGTGTAGGGGGTGGTTGCCATAGTCTCAAGCATTCTTTGGCTAGGCAATGGGGACATAGTGGTGAAGGTCATGGGGTCAAACCTGGATGATAAGGGTGTGGAGGGGCTGTGGAGGGTAGAGAGTGTTCAGGTGTTGTTAGTGGGGCATCAAAGCACTGGCATAGTTCAGATTTGGTTGTCAAGGAGGGATTGTTGGATGAGATTATACTCTTCTGCAGCAGTTGCTTCCCTTCGCTCTTTGGCCTTGAGAGTGATCCAAGCATGGTCAATGATCTTGGCTGCTGGAGAGGGGTATGCTCCTTCTCTCCTGAGGTGGAGTTCAGTATGGTTGGGGGGGGGGGCAGTTGCATCAATGATGAAGGGTTGGATAGGGATAGGGATAGATAACGAAGGTATGAGTATCTACACTATGTCAGTACTGAGTAAACAAATGTAAGTATAAGTATGCTCACCTCAGTGTATGAAGTAATCACTGAGGTGGAAAAGAACAGTGTGGAAAATTTATAGTACCATAATTAGTAAGCATAGTGACATCGGAATTTAATTCCAAGGGTCAGGGAGAAACTCTGAGCCCTCTGGGTGAAACTCCGAGATGCTACTGTAATTCTGGATCACATTCTCGACACCCCCCCTCAATCAGAATGAAGTCTGAGTGCAGATGTGAAGTGTTTCACCTTGATGCTTGGTAAGGGTTTGGTAAGGGTATCAGTGACCATGTCATCAGTAGGACAGTAAATTAAATGAAAGGAATGGTTTTCCACAGTGAAACAAATGAAATGGTATTGTATATCAATGTGCTTGGTGCAAGCATGGTAACTGCCATCCTTGGTGAGTGCAATGGTGGATTGGCTGTCGGAATACAGTGGGATAGGATGTTTGAGTGGTCAGAAAACTTCCCTGATGAGTCATTGAAGCCACAGGCCCTCTTTGGCTGCATGAGTTGCTGTGACATACTCTGCTTCAGCAGTGGAGAGCATTATGAGTTCTTGTTTCTGTGAAGCCCAACTGACAGCTCCACCATCTAGTAGGTAGGCATATCCACTTATAGCACATTGATGCTCCTGTGAAGCTCCATCTGCATTGGTATAGCCCTCAAGGCCTTGTTCTAAATTTCTGAACATCAAAGTGAGCACTTTTGTGCCTGAGATATACCTGTAGATTTGTTTCACAGCTTCCCAGTGAGTCATGTTGGGTGTGTTGTTGAACTGTGCAACTGTGGAGACAGCAAATGCAATGTCAGGGCACATTCCATCAGTGAGGTGCATGAGGGAGCCAACAGCAGCTTGGTAGGGTATGTTCTTCATGTGTGCAGCTTCTTTGGCTGGCTGCAGAATTTCTCCATGAGAGAGTTTTATGCCAGGGTCCATCAGAATTGTGGCTGGCTTGCAGTTGGTGAGGTTGTATTTCATTAGGATGGCCTTGATGTATGACTGCTGCGACAGAGATATGGTGCAGGCTTCTCTATTCCATGTCACCTTCATTCCAAGTAGCCAACTGATGGGTCCTAGGTCAGAGATTTTGAAACAAGTGCTGATTTCTTCTTTGAATGAGTGAATTAGTGGCAGGGAACTGCCTGTTACAGTGCAGTCATTGACATGGCTGGCAAGTATGAGAATTTCTGATCCTATGTGACCATAGAATACTCCCCAGTCTGCATGTGCTCTGGTGAGCCCAAGATCTGCAAGGGTAGCACTCAGCTTCTGGTACCATTGAAGTGCACCTTGTTTTGAGCCATATAATGCTACATTTAGCTTCCCAACTGGACGGGAAAAATTCCGCCCTACAGTGTAGCCCTCAGGGAGCTCCATGTAGATGTCTTCGCCATCTCTGAGTTTGCCATTGAGGAATGCCGAGTGGAAATCAAATACATCAATATCCCAGTCATTGTGTGCAGCAATTGCTAGTATGGTGCAAAGAGATGCAAGTCTAGTGACAGGAGCATATGTTTCATCATAGTCAATGACCTGGATCTGAGAGTAGCCCTTAGCAACTAGGCAGGCCTTGTACTTCTCAATTTCTCCAGCAGCATTGTGTTTGATCTTGAAAACCCATTTGCATCCTATGACATTTGCACCTTTGGGGTACTCAACAACATCCCAGGTATGTGCTTCCTCTAGGCTCTTTAATTCCGCATTTATGGCATTTTGCCACTTTGGCCAGTCAGCATGGGATTTCGCCTCATGGACTGTTGATGGGTCTAGCCCTTCGGCTTTGGCCATCCCTGCCACCATAGCATACACAATGTTGGTGTCATCTTCATCAGCAGCTAGTTCTTTGTCAAATACATAGGTAGCATTTTCTCAAGATTTTGGGCTGTTTGGGTTGCTATCACTCTCTTGGAGTTCTTTTATGAAGTCAAGAGGGATGTGCCCATCACAAGTGCCTTCCCCTGCATGTAGGTGCCTCATGTAGTCTGATTTGAAGCGCTGGCAAGTGGAACAATGAGGTTGAGGTGGAGGTGTTTTGAAATTCTCTCTGAGTGGGTCCAAAATGAGTCTTGGAATTTCCAAAGTTGCTTTGGTGGGTTGCTCAACCATCTGCAAGGCCTTGGAATTTCCCTGTGAAGCTGCGGAATTCCATTCTGAGGCTTCAGAATTTCATTTTGAGGTTTCGGAATTCCCCTGCTCCCCCTCGAGCAGCACACCATGTGGTATGGACACATCTCGGTGCTCAAAAATGACACTTCTGTCAATTCTGATTGCTCATGTGTCAGGCCAGTAGATGTGGTGGCCATCACTCTCAGGGTCAAAACCTACCCAGTGTCTGTCTTGGGCTTGCATGTCTAGTTTGGAGCCAGAGGTGTCATGGACCTTGACACAACATCCCCAGACCAGAATTTTTGAGAGGTCAGGTGGTCTTTGGTAGAGCATTTCATAGGGAGTTTTTGTGCCTAGATGGCAAGTTGACAAGCAGTTTTTGAGCCAGGTCGCATGCATGATGGCCTCCCCCCAGAGGTTCTTGGGTAGGCCACTGGCATGAATCATCGCATGTATGCACTCAACGAGTGTTCTGTTGAGTTGTTCTGCAACTCCATTGTGTTTGGGGGTATCATGGACGGTTATGCATTGTTCTGTGCCTCAGGATTTCAGATATTCCGAAAATTCCGCACTAAGATATTCTCCCCCATGATCCAAGTGAAGTCGCTTGACTTTGGTGTCAAACTGCGTGTTCAGCCATGCTTTGTAGGCTTTGTATGACTTGAAGGTCTCAGCCTTCGTCTTCTGCAAGAATAGGGTGGTATAATGAGTGTGGTCATCTGTGAATGACATGTAGTATTGACTATGGCCTGGGGTTTGCATTGGAGAAGGTCCCCAGAGATCTGTGTGGACCTCATCACCTAGATGTTCATGGCAGGGTGGGTCGTGCTCCTTCCCAATGGGCTTCCAAGTCACTTTGGCATATTCACATGAATTGCATGCACCCATGGTGGAATGCACTTCATCCAGTTTAATTCTGCTGATTGTGCCATCCTTCAGCATGTGCCAGATGGCTTCAGGAGTGATGTGGCCAAGCCTGACATGTATCTCCTCCATGGTGAGGGATTCTGTGGCCTTAGCTAGGCCTGCAAAGGCATGATGAGCTTGTTTGAGGCAGTAGAGGCCCTTCTGCATCAGAATTCCAGCTACTTTCTTTTTCCAAGCATTGAAGATTTGACAATGCTTGTCATGGAATAATGCCGCATACCCAGTGACATCAAGTTTGCTGACAGAAACAAGTGTTGTAGGGAACATGAACCTTTTCCCTATGAGAAGTTGTGCTTCAGTTGGGTTGAAGGGAAGGTTTGAGGGTGAAGAGTGTAGGAGAGAGTCGAGGGGGATTTGGACTTAGGGGTTGTGGCTGAAAAAGGCTTGGTGTCGAGAGATAGAGAGCTGACTAAGCACACAGGTGGTCATGGTGCATGCCACATCACTTAACAAAAAACTACAGTACAGCAGGGACCAGAATATGGTACTAGTCATCACCATCTACTCTGTGTTCTTGCTTTAGAGAGCAAACACCAGCTCCTTTCTGCGAAGGTCCTTCTTTAGAGACAAGAAATAATTTTCTAGGGCGAGTTCCCTTTTTGTTCATCTAAAGTACTTACCCTGCATCCCAAGCAAAGCCCCTTCAGGGTCGACCTGACTCGAGCAGAACCTACCTCTTCTGGAGTTGGAGTTCTTGGCCATCAAAAATCTCTTTCTTACACTTGGAGCCCACCACATGGGGCTTCAACCAACAAACAGGAAGTAA
Organism: Pisolithus tinctorius; assembly: GCA_024663395.1. Classification (NCBI taxonomy): domain Eukaryota; kingdom Fungi; phylum Basidiomycota; class Agaricomycetes; order Boletales; family Pisolithaceae; genus Pisolithus; species Pisolithus tinctorius. The sequence continues at coordinate 365,427 of JANFAH010000002.1, forward strand.
AGTACAACCTCAGGCGAATGGCAGCTAGGGTTGCCCACAAGGAGAGACATAAGAAAGTGAAAGAGGCACTCAAAGCAAGGAAGAAAGCAATGCCTCCCCATTTAGCTAAGTTGTCTCTTGGGAAGCTCCCCACTGAAGTTCCTCTTCAAGAATCCCCAGAACTGGAAGAGCCAAAACAGAAACGAGAACCCACCTTCACAGAATACCAAACACCGGTGCCAGTTATTGGATCAAACTCAGAAACATCCTTCAGTTCAACAGAAGAAGCCGTGAAACTCCTACAAGAACCACCTTCACCACTCACAGAATTACCCATCACAGTATTCATAGAGGAGCCCAAAGACATCCCATTTTCCATTCCTACATTTTCAGGAGCAAAAGTCAACACTACCAGCTTAGAGGACATGTATGAAGCAATCTGGGACGATGGGCAGCCAGTGAGCTTGTCGAAGTTTGTGATGCCTAAGAGAGAAAAGGAAGAGGAATTGCCACTGTTTATGACCTACTGGGATAAGGGAAAGGAAAGGGCAACAGAGCAGCTGCCTGACAGAATCTATGACAATGACCCAGAAGCTGCAGTCCACCAAGGATGGACCAGAGAGAGGTCAATAGGCAGAGAAAGGTCACCCTTGAGGTCGAGGACAAGAGCAAGGTTGAGACATAGGTTGGGATGTAGGGAGAGGTCATCCTCGAGGTCAAGATGTGAATACAAGTACAGATCAACTTCCAGGCCAAGTTATAGAACAAGGCACAGGGCAAAGTCCTGTTGCCATGGACATAGAAGATCAGACAAGTCGAAGAGTAGATGCCATAGGAGGTCCTACTCCATGGACAGTTCATTGAGCGACTTGAGCAAGGAAGAGGAAAGAAGAAGGTATCACAGGTGTGAGAAGGAACATTGCTCAAAGTATAGATCTCCATCTACAGAAGCACAGGAGCCGAGGAGGAGAACAGCCCAGCCAGAAGAACTGTCTGAAGGGCAGCATATCCTTAGGCTTCTCAGACAAGGCGCCCTGGCATCTGACAAACCCAAGCTGCTTGAGAAAATGCCCTCTAGGTCTTCGGACAAAGCACCCAAGTTTTCAGGGAAAACAGCTGATCTGGTTCATTACCTGGAAGAAATTCATCACCTGTGTAAGAAGGCAGGGTGTACAGACGAGTATGAGTGGCCAAAGTGGGCTATATGGTACCTGGACAACAATACAGTGAACTTGTGGAAGAGACAACAGGTAGATGGGATGAGTTCGTAGAAGTGCTGGCAAATGTGTACCCAGGCACAGGAGAATGAGAGAAGAGATACATTAAAGTGGACCTGGTCGATCTCATTCGAGCGCAGTCCAGGAAGATTATAGTGATGGAAGAGGACCTCAGAGAGTATCTTTGGCAGTATGAGACCATAGTGGGCTATCTTAACAGATGCTACAAACTCACCCAGGAGGACTATGATGGATACTTCTGGGAGGGCTTAGACCCAGACCTTCAGAAAGATATGCTCAAGAACTTGAAGTTTAGAAATGGCTTGTGTGATTTGGATGACCCCTGGCCTATGAATAAGATCTTATGACAAATAAAAGAGTTGCTGAGGCACTGGTACCAGACGATGAGAAGCTGTGCTGCAAGGAGGGGTGTCATTCAGTTATCACCTGGAGAGGAAGCCGGGAGGATAGCGTGTGAGTTGGTCCAGAGGCAGCCTCAGGTTCAGGCAGAGGCACAGGCACAATGAAGGGCAGTGCCTGTACCGGCCAGAAACATTGTTGAAGGAGCATGTGAACCACCTCGAGAAATAATTTGCTTTTTCTGTTTCCTTCAAGGACACCGCACAAGGACTTGTCACATGTTGGAGAGATATCACATGGCTGGCAGGTGTATCATCAAAGACAATAGGGTAAAGTTCAATGACAGCACATGCATTCCTTGAACAGATGAGCTGATGTACCAGTTGATAGATGAATGGATGGCAAGAGACAGGAGGAGGAGAGAGGAGCAGCAAGCACCCATTGTTCATATCAAGCATGAAGAGGATCCTCTGACAAACACGAATATGTTCATAGCAGTGCACAATGCCTTCCAATACATCAAGAGAGCTAGGATTGAAGAGTATGTTTCAGAAGGAGAGGATATGGCCAGGGAGGTCATCTCAGAGACAGAGTATGAAGCACGATGGGCAGAAACAGAACAGGCATTCACAGCAGCGAAAGACCCTGAAGTTCAATGGGGTAGTGGTACCTGGGAAAGAGAGATGAACAGTGACCACAACAGCAGATTGTGACGAGACCTAAACAACAGGGTGTGTTGTAGGCTCGCACCGAGAACCAACAGAAAAGAAGAAAGAGGGAAGAGAGGAGACGGTTTAGAAGCAGGCGGATTTAGGACTCGTAGACCCAAATGAACTAGCTTAGAGCTAGTTGGGTGATTGAGCAACGGTACTTATACTACAGTACACGAGGTAACGGTGAGGCGTACATGAGGTCCATGACACCATAGTGATGTCATAACGATGTCATAGTGGAGTGGAACGTACCAGAAGGAGGAAGCAAGGTAAAGGCGAGGCGAGGTCCAGACCGGGGTCCGGGGCGAGTCCGAGAGATAAGATAAGACGAAAAGATTAGATAAGATGAAAAGAAAAGAAAAGAAACAACAAGAAAAGAGTACGTATCGTAACACAGATCAGCCAGGACCTAGTCAGTCTGGCTTGATGGATGCTCCTGAGGCAAGTTTGAAGGACAAGGGAAAGCAACCAGACAGAAGTACTGGCAGGTCGCAAGGACCTACCTCTGCACCAAAGACCCAGCCACATGTCATGGAAGATCAAGATGCAGGAAGGAAAGGATATAGGTATACGAGTCTGTTCAAAGACCCTACAGCAGTTGTGACGAGACCTAAACAACAGGATTTGTTGTAGGCTCGCACCAAGAACCAACAGAAAAGAAGAAAGAGAGAAGAGAGGAGGCGGCTTAGAAGCAGGCGGACTTAGGACTCAAAGACCCAAATGAACTAGCTTGGAGCTAGTTGGGCGATTGAGTGACGATACTTATACTATGATACATGAGGCTACGGTGAGGCGTACATGAGGTCCGTGACATCATAGTGATGTCATAATGATATCATAGCGGAGCGGAATGTACTAGAAGGGAGGAGCAAGGCGAAGGTGAGGCAAGGTCTAGACCGGAGTCCGGACCGAGTCTAAGAGATAGGATAAGATGGAGGGATAAGATGAAAGAAAAGAAAGGAAAAGAGTACGTATCATAACACTATCCCCTCCTTAGAAATCGACTTCCAGGCGATTGAAGGTAGGGACAGTGTCAGTGAAGTTTTCCAGGGGTTTGAAGAGGGAGGAGAAAAGGGAGGAATCCATGCCACGGAGTTTTCGAGGAGCAGAAGGGTTTCGACGATGGAAGTCTCTGACAGCACCAGGGGCAGACTTCAAAGCGGACTCAGGCTCCCAAGTGCGATCCTCGTCATGATACCCTTTCCAATGGACGAGGTATTCAAGCCTGTTCCTTTTCAGGCGAGAATCAGCGATATAGTCCACCTCAAACTCTTCATCGCCCTCATGTCCCACCACCGGTCCTGGACGGGTGACAGTTTGTCCCTCCAAAGGGCCCTTGTATGGTTTGATCCGAGAGACGTTAACAACCGGATGGATCTTGAGGGTCTTTGGGAGTTTCAACTCCACCGCATTGGGTTTTAACGAAACAACCTTATAAGGGCCAATCCACCGTTCCGTGAGTTTTCTGGAGGGGCGACCAGAGAGGGAGATGCGGGAGGTTTCCAACCAAACCATGTCACCAACCGAGTAGGAGGGGGCGTCAGAGCGAGACGCGTCCGCAGACACCTTCATCCGTTCTGCTGCCTTGTCCAAGGCCTTCTTTGTGTCTTCCAAAACCTTAGCGAGGTCGACAGCGTGATCTGTGGCTGCTTCTGCCTTGGAAAGGAAAGGTTCCACGCCCATCCTGGGGGTGTAGGAACGAGTAACCGAGAAGGGACTCCTGCCAGTAGACTCCTGTCGCTTGTTATTATAGGAGAACTGGGCGACCTTGAGCCAAGAAGGCCAAGAGTCCTGCCGGTCGTTGACAAAAAGGCGGAGATACTGCTGGAGATCCTGGTTAAGACGTTCTGTCTGACCATCTGTCTGAGGATGGAAGGCGGTGGAGAGCTTGGGTTTGACCCCAAGCATTTTACAGAGTTCAGCAGTGAACATGCTAGCAAACTGGGGGCCTCGATCAGAGATGACAGAAGAAGGCAAGCCATGTTGGGTCCACACATGGTCGCGAAAGAGTTCAGCTGTTTGCAACGAGGAAACCTCCTTTGTAGTAGGGGCAAAGACCACCTCCTTTGAAAACCTGTCCACCACCACCATGACGTTATCGAAGCCCTGCGCTTCTGGTAGTTCCATGAAGTCAACCGAGATGTCAGTCCACGGGCATTTGGGAACGGGGTTTGGAAGGAGTTTTCCTGCAGGAGGTAGTCTAGAACTCTTAGCCATTTGACAACGGTGACATGCCGAGACGTAGTCTTTAACAGTGGCAGTCATCCCGGGCCAGACATAGTTGCGAGAGACGAGCTCTAGAGTTTTCTTCCAGCCAGGATGTCCTGCAAGCGGGGTGTCATGGTGCTTTTCGAGACAATGGACCCTGACGGCGGGTGGAACATAGACCTTTCCCTGACAGACGTACAGCCCTTCTCTAAGGATTGAACCCTCTGGTTGTGGTGTTACCGAGGAGGTGGACTTTAGGGCGAGAACGAGATCAACATCCTCTCCTACCATCAAGGTAGTTGCCACCCTGGAGGGGTCGAGCAACGTGACCCCTTGATTATCTGACCCTTTCGGCTCGTGATCCTCTCTCCTAGAAAGGGCATCAGCTTTAGCCATGGAAGACCCGGGCTTGTACACCAGCTTGTAGTTGAAGCGAGAGAGATACTGCGCCCAACGTGCCTGGCGGTGGTCCAGGTTCTGTGCCTTCATGAAATACTGGAGGTTTGCATGGTCTGTCCAGATCTCAAACTGATAAGGGGTGGCTTCAAGGTAGTGTCGCCATGTTTCTAGGGCACGGATTATGGCCAGCATTTCCTTGTCAAAGACCTGGTAATTTCGTTCGGGGGGGGACATGGAATGGGAGTAGAAGGCGACAGGTCGCCAAAGGTCATCCTCACATTTCACGGAGAGGACAGCACCGGTGGCAAAGTCAGAGGCATCGGTTTCTAGACGGAACTCCCTATCCTGGTCCGGAAAAGCGAGAACGGGGGCAGTGGTGAAGGCAACCTTTAATGCATCGAAGGCTTGTTGTTCTCGTGGACCCCAAGTCCAGAGTTGATCTTTTCTTGTGAGATCGTTGAGTGGGCGAGCGATCTGTGCGAAGTCCTTGATGAAGCGGCGATAGAAGTTCGCTAGTCCCAAGAAGGCTTGTACCGAGCGGACCTTCGTAGGGAGCGGCCACTCTGTAATGGCTTTCACCTTGCCTTTATCCATACCAACCCCTTCGGTTCCAACCACCATGCCCAGGAACTCCACCTGCTTTTGTTTGAAGAAGCATTTCTCTGGTTTGACGAACAGGTCGTTTTCTTCTAGCCTTTTTAACACCTCCAAGATGATCCTGTCATGCTCCTTTTCATCATCTGTCTTCGTGAAGATCATCAGATCATCGATATAGACCACGAGGACGTCCTCCATATCACCGAAGATGTCATTCATCATGTTTTGAAAGGTAGATGGCGAGTTGCAGAGACCAAAGTACATGACCAGTGGTTCGTAAGCGCCTTTATGAGTGACAAAGGCAGCTTTCCATTCATCTCCTTCCTTGACACAAACGTTGTTGTACCCCCATCGGAGGTCCATCTTGGTGAAGAGCTTACAGCCCTTGAGCTTATCGACGAGCTGGGAGATGAGGGGAAGAGGGTATGCGTTCTTGACTGTATGTTCGTTGAGATAGCGGTAGTCCTGAACCATACGTTTCTTCCCATCCTTCTTTGGTACAAAGAACACCGGCGAGGTCTGCGGTGACTTCGAGGGACGGATGTAGCCTTTACGCAGTTGGTCCTCAAGGAAGTCCGACACCTCCTTTTGTTCCTCTACAGAGAGTGGGATGAGACAACCATGTTTGGGAGCGAAGGTTTCTTTAAGGTCGATGGCGTGATCCCACGGTTTACGAAGTGGCATTCTTTCCGACTCTTCCTTTGAGAAGACCTTCAGGTACTGATGGTATTCCTTTGGGACGAGCTCTTCAGTAGTGCCGGTCCGAACTCTGGTAGAGCAGAGTTTTGGATAAAGGTACTCCATGTCTTGTGCTTCTTGTTCCTCTGCCATCCTTTCTGCTCTTGTCCTTGGGGCCAGATCATGACACTCGCGGGGACACCGGGACAACTTCACCTGCTTGGTCTCCCAACACACCTCTGGATTGTGTTTTCGTAGCCAAGTGTAGCCGAGTATGAGGGGGTGCGTGCCGAGTGTGGTGACCTGAGCCCAGACAGACTCTCGGTGGCCCTGATAGTTCATAACGAGAGAGGCGATGTGGGTGATATTGCCTGCCACGTTAGGAGTTCCATCAACGTTAAGGACGGCAACAGGTCGACCAAGCTTGATCAGGGGGACATCATTTTCATCAGCCCATTTCTTGTCCAAGAAGGTATCGTTGGCTCCTGAATCGACCAATGCTTTTACACTCCACTTCTTTTCTCGTCCTTCCAACACTACTTCCAACTCCAACTCTGCCTTCGGATCTGCTGTCCTTATTTTCGGGGTTTCTTTTGTTCTCTGAATAGGCGTGTTTTTATTTTTATCGCAAGAGGAATTAAGCACCGGCAGTTTTACATCCGCGGCCGCACCCACTGGGGTCGCCTCTTCAGATGGTACAGTAGTCTCCGAGTTAAATATATCCTGCTCGGTAGAGATATCGTCAATGCCTAAGACAGAAAACTTATTATAAACGTAGCCAGCGGAGACCCGATCCTCTACTGGCCGAACTCTTTTCCCTGGTTCTTCATCTCATTGATCTGCTTATCGTAGAAGAAGGCCTGCATCTCTTCGAACGACATCTGGCGGAGGGCGGTTTCTTGTGCCTCCTGCGTTACCTCCCGTATACTGGGCCTAGCAGGACCCTTTCCTTTAGCACGAGGGCAATCACGTTTGTAGTGATTCCCTTGGCAATCGAAACACTTGATGTGGGAGGGAACGGGACGAGGGGGAAAGCGAGCAGCCCCGATTTCCATAGGCGCGCCACGACCGGGCTGAGTGCCGGTAGGAGTAAAGTGAGGGGAGTACGAGGGACGGTTATAAGAGGAGCGGGGGGCGGGTTCGTTGGGATAGTGATTGTAGAGCAACTTGAAACGGTCCCTAGCAAGGGCAGCTTCTCGAAAGGCAACAGTCATCTGGAGGTAGTTACCCTGAGTATATCCCCTCCTTAGGGCCTCCTTTACGATAGCGGGATGGACGGCATTTTCTAACAGGAAGCCAGCGGTTTCATCAGTTACCCGCCCTTGTACTTTTAACGACTCGAACTTTGCGTAGAACTCTTCGTAGCAAGAGTTCCCTTGGCGCATCGTGCGCATCTGAGCTTTGGCCCATTCTACATCCATTTGAGGGGCGAAGAACCTGTCAATGTCCTCGATCATCTCAGCCGTATCAGGCCATACTCCAGTGACGATGGCGAGGGAGAACTTGGCCTGAGTGAATCTTCCAGCCACAGGACCTGTCATGCGGGACCATACCACGGTACATTTATCTTGGGCGGTTGGTAGGGCGGTCCTATTCTGCGCGACCCATACCTTCATCTTAACCCACCACTCTGAAAACTTGGCACGATCTCCGGCATACTGACCCGGATCGGCCATCACCTCAATCCTCCTTTGAATGACATCGGCGGGGAGGGCGTTCCACTGATTTCGCTGACCCTCAATGGTCGCGATCGTTCCTTGAGCATCTCTTAGCTCGTTGCTTAGTCTGTAGTTTTCGTCTCAAAGAGCGTCGAGAGTGTCGCGGAGCTCGGTAAGCTGGTCGTGAATCCCTTCCATAGCGATCTGGGCATTTTAGAGTGTGACGGGGACGGAGGTTATAACGAGGCTGCTGTGGTTCAGCAGGGAGCGAACAGGGGAAGACGGACTCGACGGAGAAAGGGTAGGAAGGGGGTGGAGGAAGGGAGTAGAGGTTGTGATCGAAGAGCGGGGTGAGCGAACGACGCTCAGGGATGTATGGGACAAAGAGGTTTGGGTCGGGTTCAGAGGCTGGGGGACTTGGCGAGTACACCCACGAGCCTTCACGGAAGAAGCGAGGAATGGTGACGGAGGGTGCGAGGGTACAACGATGAGAAGCTAGTTCAAGTGTGACGAGACCTAAACAACAGGATTTGTTGTAGGCTCGCACCAAGAACCAACAGAAAAGAAGAAAGAGAGAAGAGAGGAGGCGGCTTAGAAGCAGGCAGACTTAGGACTCGAAGACCCAAATGAACTAGCTTGGAGCTAGTTGGGCGATTGAGTGACGATACTTATACTATGATACATGAGGCTACGGTGAGGCGTACATGAGGTCCGTGACATCATAGTGATGTCATAATGATATCATAGCGGAGCGGAATGTACTAGAAGGGAGGAGCAAGGCGAAGGTGAGGCGAGGTCTAGACCGGAGTCCGGACCGAGTCTAAGAGATAGGATAAGATGGAGGGATAAGATGAAAGAAAAGAAAGGAAAAGAGTACGTATCGTAACAGCAGTGATGAGGGTTTTGAACCAGTACTTGGACCAGTCCATTATGATTCCAGGAAGGGATCTACTCACTATAAGTCCAGATGTTTGGAGAGAGTTCAAGGACAGAGCAATGACGAAGCGAGTAGTGCTCAGTGCAACCTTCTCAGACACATTGGGTATGCTGGAAGGGTTGCTGCAGTCGATTGACATGAGGGCATTTGAGTGCAGTATAGGAGAAGAGAGGTATGTGCAGATGGATTCGATGCCACTTATGATGGTAGAGGTCAAGCTGGCTGAGAAGGTCATGCTCGAAGGGATTCTCAACAGCAGTTCACAAATAGTGGCTTTGCAACAGGAAATCACTGAAGTTCTGTGTCTCCCCATCGAATCATTATGGAAGCTGCAAACCAGTTGAAGGATGAAATGCTGGGCCTGGTGTGAGATGTTTCGCTCAGGATCAGTCCAGTGGAAGTGCGAGTGCCAATTCAAGTCGTCAAGTCAGCTCCCTTCAATATCCTCCTGGGCAGGCCGTTCCTATGCACAATTCAGGCTAGGACACAAGACTTTAGGAATGGACAACAGATGCTTGAGTTTATGGATCTGGAGACAGAAAAGAGGATCCAGATCTCACCATGACTGAGAAGGTCCCTCACCCAGTTCCCTCAGTTTAGGGATGCAATCTTGCAGAAGGAGTATATTTGGAGGATTGGGTGCAAACCCCATAGGATGCAATGTCAACTGCAGGACGAGGGTTTTTAGACTTTGTCCAGGACTCGAGTAGCCAGCAAGGAGACATTTCGATGGGATTAGCCACCCCTGTAAGGCTGGGATATCTTGCTCAGCCTATAGCAGTATATAAGAACGAATCAAGTACATACATCTTGGACTTTGACTCACAGTTTCAAGATATAACAGAAAACAGAAAACAAGAATCAACATTAGACATAGAGGCAACCAGCCATAGAGTTCCTTTTAGATCGAGTATGAATAATGCACTGACTTTTCCCACAGGTATAGAAATCAAATCACAAGATGTTTATCACAAAGATGCAGGACAGTATTGAAGAGACAAACCTTTTTGTAAGGGAAGCGAAGAAGGAGGAATGGATAGAAGCATTGAGGAAGAAGGTCAAAGTGAAGAAACAGAGGTTGAATGCCCAGGGGCAAAACTGAAAGGTTACAAGATGATGTTTATGATGACAGAGGAGGACTTTGAGTCCTCAGGTTTATGTTTCAAATCTTATTTGGTAGAGAGTCTGACCACTGAGCTACAGGACAAGGAAGAATGGAAAAAGCAAGTGATGAAGTACAAACCTGTGGCGAAGAAGGTTTGGCTGGTGTGAGTCAAAGTGTGGAATGCTGGTGAAAACCAAACAAATCCAACACAAAAGACAAATAAGAGCAAGTGGTGGTGTGCCTCTGTGGAACCTGGAGGGCAGAAACCTGAATGTGGGGAGCGAACTTCAAGGAGAGGTGCTCCTGGCACAAGTCGTTGACGAGTTACGCAGGAGAGGATGAATGAACACTGATTGAGAAGGGGATGCTGAACAGAGCAGGGGTGTTCAGCCGAAAGGACTTGGGAGTAATGGATTTCGATAGAATATGCTCCTGGTGCAAGTCGATGACAAGTTACACAGGAGTGGAAGAATGACTAAACAAGAGGTTGCTGACTAAGCACTGATGATACTGCTGATGATGAATGAAGGTAGATAGACCCTTGATGGAGCCTCAACTACCAAGGATGATGGATGGTGACAGATAGACTCTTCTGAATGAGCCTCAACTGTTGATGACAAGATATGCACTGAACTGACTGCTGAGTGACTTCTGATTGCTTTTGATTGCTTTTTTTGTAGCTAAGTACATGGGGGTTTATATACTGAGGGGGGAGCACAGCTTGTGACAAACAAGGCACAAACACTTGGTAAGTAATGAGTAAGGACTGAGTAATCATGATGAGTAAGCAAGAAATGAAAAGTAAGCAAGCACAGAGGATTGGTAAGTATTGGCAATGAATGAGTCAAGGATAGTCAAAATATCACAAAATGAGTCAAATAGAATCAGAAACTGAGTAAGCACACTGATATCACATTAGGGGGTGATGATGCAAGTTAGATCTCGGCAGAGACATCTCTAGATCCAAAGATGGCATGACAGATGGACGGTGTTTCCAGACAGGGAAGTATTAATTCCAGAATTGAAGGGCATGAGTCAGGTGTCAAAGGGGGCTAGGGCGTTGGGGGTCTGTGGGGCAATGAGAGCATAGGTGATTGTGTCTCCCACCCTTCCATCCTCTCAGTGAAGTTAACAAAAACTTCATGAATGGGGCTCTGATGGAGGAGGAGGAGAAGGGGGGACGTCTTCTGCTGGATCTTGCAGTAGGAAGGCAAGATGCATGTCATACTTGTCATGAATGCGATCAGGGAGGCTGGAGGACAGTAGACCATACTGCAGCTGTCGCAATGTGGGAAGAATGATGGACGAGACTGGAATAAAGACAGTGCAGGGAGCAGGGAGGAACGATCCATATGCTTCATCAACCGGGGAGACTGAAATGACCACCTAACCGAGTGACAGACCTGAGGCGACCAAAGAACATCCTTCTGGAAGTCATACTGACAAGGAGAACACGCTGACCAAGCTGCATGGGATGAGATGGGGCTGACAACGACGGGATGAACCAGGGGGCTTCAGGACGGAAGCTGGTGGGAATGCCTGGCAGATATACATAGCCACTGTCTCTGGCAAATGAGACAAGCGAGATGATTGACAAAGAGGTGGCCATGATTGATGGACTTCGCGAAATGAGCGTCTGATGGATGGAGTGCTGTAGAAACGTGCAGGGTGCGAGGATCCTCTCCAAATTTGGAAGGAAGAATCGTGGGGCTGAGCACTTTAAGCGAGCATGCGAACCGAGTTGATATCTTTGGAAATGGCAGAGATATGATGAAAACCGGAATGCCGTACACAGGCGCTAAAAACTTTTAATGCATGCTTAACTCGCTTCCTCTTTTCTCTTTAGCACTGACAACTCAATCTTGTGCAAAGGATGACTGTTAATGTCCAACAGTCTTTCTACACATGAGGCCTTTAGTCTTCATCTGCATGCATGGGCATTGTGCGCAACTCGTTGACAAGTTAGGCAGAGTCAGCTGTAACCATGTCCACAACACCTTTGGTGTGTGACACCGGTCGCAACAGAGATGCTGGCAGAGTTTAGAGTTGAGAGGAGAGAAGTGGGGGACCCTTTAGCTAACCTCCCCCAGATACCAGTTAAACCCCCAGAGTTCACACCTGGGGAATGACTTAACCAGGAGTGAGCAGACAAGTTCAAATGGGACCCAGGCAGATTTTTGTGGCCTGAAGAACTCAAACTAGTCAAGTGGCTAGTATGAATCCATGAGAAGGCCTTCACTTGGGACACGAGCGAAAGGGGGACATTCAGAGAGGATATGTTCCCACCCCTCAAGATTCTGATGGTCCTGCACACACCATGGGTGTATCGGAATATACCCATTCCACTGGCAATCTATGGGGATGTTGTGCAAATAATCAAGGAAAAGATCATGGCAGGAGTTTATGAACCATCGACTTCATCTTATTGATCGAGATGGTTTTGCATAGTGAAGAAGGATGGAAAATCATTGCAGCTGGTCCACAACTTACAGCCACTCAACACAGTCTCGATACAGGATTCAGGAGTTCCCCTGCATGTGGACAGTATCGCAGAAGAGTTTGTGGGACACTCGGTGTATGGCATGTATGACCTTATGGTCAGTTACGACCACTGAGTGATCCACAAAGACTATTGAGACCTTATGACCTTTCAAACACTGATCAGCACGTTCAGGTTGACCAAACTCCCCATGGGCTATACAAATGCTGTACAAGTGTTCCATGGGGATGTGTCATTTACACTCAGGGAGGAAATGCTGGAAGTAACCATGCCATTTATTGACAACATACCAGTAAAAGGACCATGGTTGAGGTACATGCAAGAAGACAGAAGATATGAAACGATCGAAGGGAATTCGGGAATCAGGAGGTTCGTATGGGAGCACCTTGTCAATACTAATCGAGTTCTACAGCGCCTCAAACACATCGGAGCTATTGTCTCTGCAAAGAAATTTGCAGTGGCGGTCCCATCTATCACTGTAGTGGGACACAAGGTCTCATATGAAGGCTGAATACCTGATGAATCCAAGGTACAGAAGATTCGAGATTGGCCCTACTGCAAGAACATCACAGAAGTGCGAGGCTTTTTAGGCCTCTGCAGCTACTGTTGCATCTTCATCCGAGACTATGCAAAAAGAGCAAAACTGTTGATTGAATTGACCAAGAAGGGAGTAGTCTTCAGATTCAATGAAGTACACGAAGCAGCAATGGATGACTTGAAGGAAGTGCTTGCCAACTTGCCAGCATTAAAACCGATAGATTACAAGTCAGGACAGCAAGTCATTCTGGCTGTTGATACCTCACACATGGCAGTAGGCTACCTACTTTTACAGGTCAGAGAAGATTTGAAGTGTTATCTGTCAAGGTTCAGATTGATTGCCTTCCATGAAAGGGAAAGTCATTATAGCCAGGCAAAGCTAGAGTTGTTCGGTCTGTTTCGCATGCTTTGGGACATATGCAACCACATATTCAGAGTTAAAGATTTAGCTGTGGAAGTAGACACCAAGTACATCAAGGGTATGATCAATAACCCTGACCTGCAACTGAATGCAACCATCAACCGATGGATTGCTGGTATACTCCTCTTCGAGTTTGAACTGATACACATACCGGTGGAAAAGCATAGAGGCCCAGATGGGTTATCAAGGAGGCCTCGAGTGGATGAGGATCCAGAACTGGAGGAAGATTATGAAGATTGGATCAATGAGGTAGGATTGTTCGCAGTCAAACTCCTCAACCCTCAGTGAGGTGAATGAGAAGAAGCTTTCTTCCAAAGTTGAAAGGTTGTCGAGCTGAAATGGGGATGGATCCCCTCTGTCAGAGAGCAGAGATCAGAGAGGTTGAGAGAAGCAACCAAGACCCAGGTGGTTTTATCACAGGCATCAGGGACAGATGCTACCACTGATATAGAAATCCCTAGGACAGAGAAAGGGAAGTGGCAAGATGAACAGTTAGAGGTAGTTTGCAAGTTCCTCAAAGATCAACAGCAACCACCTGGAATGTCAGACTTAGATCTGAACTCATTAATCAAATATGCAGCAGGATTCTTCTTGAAGAATGGGGAACTATGGCACTGGGAACCAAGGGGACAGCATCAAGTAGTACCCACATACGAGAAATGTCTGGAGTTGATGAAGCAAGCGCATGACGATTTGGGTCACAAGGGAGTGTTCCCCACTAAGTCGAGATTACTGATTCACTTTTGGTGGCCATTGCTAGATTGGGATGTAAGATGGTTCCTCCATACCTGCCATGGGTGTCAAATTCAATGCATGGACAAGATCCATATCCCACCTGTCGTAGCCATGCCTGAGCCTCTGTTTTACAAGGCATACATGGATTCAATGGTGATGCCAAAGTTGAATGGGTTCCAGTACATAGTACAAGCTAGGTGTTCTCTGACTTTGTATCCTGAGTGGCAGATGCTGTGCACAGAGACAGGACAAACTTTAGGGCGATTCATATTTGAACAGATCTTGTGTCAGTGGGGTGCCATAGGGGAGATTGTCACGGACAACAGCTCTGCATTCAAACAGGCCCTCGCCTACCTCACAAAGAAGTATGATATCAGGCATATAAAGATTTTGGCATACAATTCTCAAGCCAATGGAGTTGTTGAGAGAAGACATCTAACTGTTCAAGAAGCTCTTGTCAAGACTTGTGAAGGCAAAATAGGCAAATGGTCATCATATGCACTGTCAGTGTTCTGGGCCAAAAGGGTGATGACACAAAAGTTGACGAAACTTTTGCCATATCAGATGGTCCATGGGATCAAGCCAAGATTGCTGTTCAACTTCACTGAAGTGACTTTTCAGACAAATTGGGACAAGGATAAGTATTTGACTGAAGAACTGATATTGTATAGGTGCCACCAGCTGCAGCAAAGACAGGAAGACTTACAGCAGCTTCATCCACTTCAGTCAACCCCCCTTGGAGACCTATTAGGTCTGGAGATTTTGATATAAGTATTAACCTAATAGGTGTCATTTTGTCGGGAATTCCCAACTTTTGGGGATTCTCCACCACCATTCCTGGATATTCTCCAGGGCAGCAATTTAATATGGTTGGAGAAAACATTTTCTCCATAATATATATATATTATACATCGAATGAAAGGGTAGCTGGGGTCCAAATTGGACTTTCTCCAGGCTAAATAGACCCCCTTTCCAGGTTGATCCTGGGCTTTCCCCAGGCTAAATAGACCTGCTTTCCAGGTTGATCCTGGGATTTCCCCTGGCTAAATAGACCTGCTTTCCAGGTGAACCTGGGCTTTCCCCAGGCTAAATAGACCTGCTTTCCAGGTGAACCTGGGTTTTCCCCAGGCTAAATAGACCCACTTTCCCAGGCCATGTCCTGGTGGGGATTCTCCATGCATCAGGAAAACAGTGGTTGTTCTAACTGTTCTAATCACAACTGATCTCAGAAAGGTAGATGTATAAGTGGAATGGATGCCAAGGAACATATAAAGCAAGTGAATTAAGCAAGACACATATGGTTCTATAGAGTACTGTCAAGGCTGAGCCTACTCTGACCAACTCCAATGCTTAACCAGGTCTGGAGAGAGGTGTGGAAGCCAGTCTGACACAGATGAATGGAACTCTGACTAGTGGAGGATTGGTAGGGACAAAGTCAGCTGAGGCAGAAATGGAGCAGAGTGATGGTGTTGGGTTTAGCTTGTGCACTACCCCCTTGCACAATGTCAGCCCTCATATTTCAGAGGAAGAGACCAGACAGATGTTTGGAGATAACTCTGACAGACAGAAGATGGAGAGCGATGGAGTAGGAACTTTGGTGATATTCATACTGAAAAACAGTGGAGTACTGTACATGCTTTGATGCTGCTATGGAGGTACAGTAAATGGAATCAGGACTGACATATGGAGACTCATAAGTTTTCAAGTAACAACTTCCTGGATGATGAATGAAGGGAAGATGGAGAACATATGACAGGTAACACAGAACAAGCCAAAAAGGAAACAGTCCAGGTGCTGGACCATGTGGCACACATGCTGCAGAGTACCTGACTGTGCACTGTCAACAAGAAGTCTGAAAGATGGTCACATGACCTCTTGGAGGATGGTCTGCATGGTCTGATGAGAGACCAGTACAAGTCCAACAGAAGGCACAGTGGAGGAGACTTGTAAATGGTAGAGTGCAGGCAGAGTTGGTGCAGAGAGTGTGAATGAGCAGTGGAGTAGGGACTTAGAGTAAATGCATGGTTGTGACAAGTACTATGAATCAAGAGTTACAGTAATATAGTGGCATGAAGATATCAATAAGTCACTTACAGACCACATTAGGACCACATAAAAAAAAGTGTGTCAGTAAGACAGCATGAATTAGATGATGTTAGACAATGAGCACTAAAGTGCTGCAAATATCAAGACATCAATAGATGCAGTGTAGACTATTAGACCACTTGGAAAAAGTTTTGTTTTCCTGATGCAGCCCACTGGGGATTCTCCATGTCATGCTGGGGATTCTCCATGTCAGGTTGGAGATTCTCCATGGCCTGCTGGGGATTCTCCATGGCATGCTGGGGATTCTCCATGGCTGGCTGGGGATTCTCCATGTCTGTCATATCCATGACTCTCAGACTCGGACTCAGCCCAGTCCGGACCCCTAGCCCCTAACTCTGGTCAACTCCAGTCCTGGTCCAGCCTGGACAACCCAATCCTGGCCCTAGATAACTCAACTCCGGCCTGCATAACTCAAGTCCGGTGTTTTACCCCTATCTCCGGTCCATTTCGGCCTCCCGGCCTTGCGCTGCTCCACCCCGGTCCTCCTAGGTCCATGTCCGGGTCACCCGGACATAACTCCGGTCTGTTTCCCTTTGTTTGTACTATATTTAGTCTAGCCCATTCATCTGACTTTTGCTTACTGTACAAATCCTGTGTCTGACCCCGGTATGCTGGTCACCCGGACTTTGGCTATTAGCCTCTGCATAGCCACTGTGGCTATCCTTGTCTTGCTAATCATCTCACTAATAGCTTATTCACAAGTCTGGCTCTATGTTCTTTACTCTGGACCGGCCTCATGTATTTAACCCCTGTACATACTTTGTAGCACCCTCAGTCAGAATATCAATTAAGTATTACCCTCAACTCCGTATTACCCCTCGAGACCACTCTATAGCTAAGGCCGAGCCTTAAGCTATCCCCGACCCCTGTCCCGGACCTCTCCCTGGCTTGCATAAGGGTACAGCACATAAGCTGAGACCAAGGGAGGTAGATCCAACCCCAGACCGGCTTCCCCCTGTGCGCACTCCAACACCGGTCGGTTTCCCACACTACCGGTCTTGTTCCCATGCTCCCGGCCTTAAGTCCGGTCCTGCGGACTTAGCCCCTAACCTCCGGCCTCAACTCTGGTCCAACCGGACTTGGCCCCTGTCTCTCTGCCTTGATTCCGGCCACTCGGACTCAGCCCCTGTCACCTGGTCTTGAAGCCCGGTCACCCAAGGGTAAACCCATACTTCACAATGTCATGATGGAGATTCTCCATGGCCTGCTGGGGATTCTCCATGGCTGGCTGGGGATTCTCCATATCATGATGGAGATTCTCCATGTCATGCTGGAGATTCTCCATGTCATGCTGGAGATTCTCCATGTCACCTGGGGATTCTCCATGTCTGGCTGGGGATTCTCCATGTCATGTTGGAGATTCTCCATGCCATGTTGGAGATTCTCCATGGCCTGCTGGGGATTCTCCATGTCATGATGGAGATTCTCCATGGCCTGCTGGGGATTCTCCATGTCATGATGGAGATTCTCCATGTCACCTGGGGATTCTCCATGTCATGTTGGAGATTCTCCATGGCCTGCTGGGGATTCTCCATGGCTGGCTGGGGATTCTCCATGTCATGATGGAGATTCTCCATGGCCCCTGGGGATTCTCCATGGCATGCTGGGGATTCTCCAATCCTAATTGACATTGAGGTCCAGTGACATTTTGTGTATACACTTGTGTTTTTCTTAGTATTCTGTGTTTTTCTCATGCAATTTTCCACTTTCTGATAAGATAAGCATACTGTCATGATTGCACAATCAGGGGCTACAACTTTCATTATGACCATATCACTCCATTGTCATTCCCTGTGGTATTAATGCAGTATGATTACAAGTAGCAGTTGTCATTAGTGTTGTGTAGTGTAGACTATGCTACATTTTGGTAGTCCGCATTTTCGACTACCACTGACTACAAAAAGTGTAGTGTCAAGAGGTAGTGGTAAGGTCACATGACAACAGATCACATGATAGGGGGTCATGTGTCCTAGTCACATGACCGATGACATAATGGTCATGTGGCCAGTTCATCTTGGACAACGTCAACGGGAGGAGTGTCAACTGGTAGTGCAGTAGAAGAAATGGCTTGAGGTTTGGGAGCCATAGGAGCCAGCAAAGGGCTCTGTGATGACAGGTAGTGTCAATGGAACAACCATCAGAGAAAAGAAAATGACCATGCACCATCAAAGACCCCAGACATGCTAACAGTGCATTTCTCAACTCTGTGTCTCCCTGCGATGATCCCAGCAGGAGCTGGAGGACGGAGGCGGCATGTGCAAGGTCATCAGCTGGGATGCCAATGTTGGGAGGCGAGTCATTGGGGTTGGACAACATGGGAGTGAGGGCAAGAAGGAGAGAGATGGGGGAGGAAAAATGGAAGGAACACATGGGGTAGCTTAGATAAGGAGAAGGGGAAAACAGTGGGAAGTTGATCGAAATGGATCAATTATCACCAGAAATCAGAACCTTTGCTCAAAGCAGTGGCAGTCTTATGGTCTCAGCACACTCGAAAAGAACATTCTACACTAGGAAAGTTGATGGTCCGAATTCGAACAAGCAAACTAAGTATGAAGGATAATGACTGGCTGTGAAGGAAACACTAGCTACACAACATTCTCGGAGCAGTTGTGCAGCTAGGAAGGGTTGCTACAGGAGAGGTATGCAGAGCTGGAACAAATGAGAAGAGACATGAACCAAGTAGAAGTGACACTGGAAGAGAAGCTTGGCCAGGGTAGATGCACAAACAGGTGACCTTTCCATTTCGATTCAAACATGTTTTACAGTGAGGGTCAGGTACCTCAGTGCAAGAAAAAGTGGATTGACAGAGGGTGAATGTCCAAGGTCGAGCGAGGGCCTGTATTTGTACCTGTCAAGGTTGAAGACCTATCTTCAAAGTGGAATCAAGAGGCTATGAGTTCAAGGTGAGGTATTCTATTGTAGTTTGAACATAAACTATGTCGAAGTGTTTTGTTTTCAGCATTGGAAGAGGTGGAAAGTGGAAATGGGTAGCTCTCGGCAGTACATACGAAGAGACAGGGGTACTAGAAATGCGAGTTGAAGGCCACTGGTGTCATCATGCAGCACAAAATTCATTCCTGTGCACAAAGCACAAAATCCAGGAGCTGAGAAGGGGGGCCAGAGTATCATAGAAAGAACGCAGTATAGGGCAGAAGGAGTCTCCCAGGGGCTCAAGCTTTTGTTTTTCTTAGTTTCGTTTCCACTAAGTCGTCTTAAGGATGAAACAGAGTCAAGAGCACACAATGCACTCTCGTAGGATTGTGAATACATCACTGGTAGAGGGTTTACAGGTATAAAATAATCTTTGAGTGGGGTCATATACAGTGGCTCAAAAAACTGACTGCATGTTTGTATGTTTTACATTAGTTATGACTAAACACAATAACCCCTAACCCTAGCCCTAAACCATGAGTGTATGAAATAGGGTACTTGCTCTTGGCTTTCTATTGGTCCATGAATCAAGTGATTTGGATAGGAATTGATAGAATAGCAGCCATTTGAAAATGACATGTCATGCAGTCAGTTTTTTGACTTTAAGTTTTGATTACATAGTTTTGAGTTTAACAAAATTTAAAATGCTGTGAGGTGCTTACTAATGCTTACATGGTATATCACATGGTCTATTTGATGATTTGTCATCATACAAACAATGCCAAACAATGAATTGGGACCATCAAGGCTCCCTCTTCTACCCCAACTCATGAAACCATCCTCCTGGTCCATCTGGGCCATTTTCTCAGAGTAATCCCCATAAATATTGGTGCCCACTACAGTAATGTCATCAGGATATATGTCCAACACAATCAAACCCTTAAAAAATCTGCTTTCAGTCATCCCTGTGCTGTTTCCCCCACCCATACCTGACATGTTCTGCACCTAATCAGTACTGAGAATGCTGAAAAAGGCATGATGGGCAATCTGGCACTGTAAAACATGACCAACAATCCAATCACCTCTTATCTGGTGGGTTTCCACCTCAAGGGTGCTGGGTTGAGGGCTAGGGTGAGCTGAACACCTTCATTACAGTCCAGGTGCCCTGGGGGGGATACTCCACTGAACTGCTAGGAAGGAGATTCCATCAATCCATCTAGGCCTGGGTATTACCTATGGTCTTATATGACCAAATCACCCATTCCCAGTCATCCACAGTCAGCTGAGAGCACAGTCTAGCCATGCTTCCCATGCCACCTGAAGTGCACAGAAATGTTTTGTCTCACCCCAGCATTGAAACTAATTGTACTGTGGTGAAAATGTACTGGTTAAAAGGTGTTTTGTTTGCTCATCATTTTCTGATGTTCCAACATGTCAGGTATGGGTGGGGGAAACAGCACAGGGATGACTGAAAGCAGATTTTTTAAGGGTTTGATTGTGTTGGACATATATCCTGATGACATTACTGTAGTGGGCACCAATATTTATGGGGATTGCTCTGAGAAAATGGCCCAGATGGACCAGGAGGATGGTTTCATGAGTTGGGGTAGAAGAGGGAGCCTTGATGGTCCCAATTCATTGTTTGGCATTGTTTGTATGATGACAAATCATCAAATAGACCATGTGATATACCATGTAAGCATTAGTAAGCACCTCACAGCATTTTAAATTTTGTTAAACTCAAAACTATGTAATCAAAACTTAAAGTCAAAAAACTGACTGCATGACATGTCATTTTCAAATGGCTGCTATTCTATCAATTCCTATCCAAATCACTTGATTCATGGACCAATAGAAAGCCAAGAGCAAGTACCCTATTTCATACACTCATGGTTTAGGGCTAGGGTTAGGGGTTATTGTGTTTAGTCATAACTAATGTAAAACATACAAACATGCAGTCAGTTTTTTGAGCCACTGTATACAGAGGGGTCACTGCCTCAGCCACTGCACTGTGAAAATGCCCTGTCGCAATTCTACCACTGGCTGCATTTCAACAAGCCGTTTCTACCTTGCTCAATGCTCGAGTTGGTGCTCACCAGTTTGCCTGTTCGAAGGGCTTCAGTCATCACTCGGGCAAGGGGCTGGCTTCAGAGGTGTGGAAAGTCAAAGGCACAAGGTGATGGAGAAGGCACAGGGGAGTTGGTTGTGAGGGGTCTTGGAGATGTTGGTGAGACTAAGGGGGAGGTTCGAGGAGTGCAGTGCAGGTTTGGGATCGAAGGGGTGCATGGATGGAGGAAGGGGTTGTTGAGCATGGGGTAGAAGGTGAGGCGAGGTACAGCGAGCGAGGGGGAAGGCTAGGAGGGTCAGAGGGCAAGGGTGTGAAGGAGAGGTTGGTAAGGACAGGTACGAAGCCAAGGATGTCTGCATGAGGAAGGGGGATGACCGAGGACGGTTGGTGTCTAAACCCCCCCTCAGATGTAGGGAATGTGAACCTTTTCCCTATGAGAAGTCATGCTTCAGTTGGGTCGAAGGGAAGGTTTGAGGGTGAAGAGTGTAGGAGAGAGTCGAGGGGGATTTGGACTTAGGGGTTGTGGCTGAAAAAGGCTTGGTGTCAAGAGATAGAGAGCTGACTAAGCACATGGGTGGTCACAGTGTGTGCCACATCACTTAAAAAAAAAACTATGGTACAGCAGGGACCAGAATATGGTACTAGTCATCACCATCTACTCTGTGTTCTTGCTTTAGAGAGCAAACACCAGCTCCTTTCTGCAAAGGTCCTTCTTTAGAGACAAGAAATAATTTTCTAGGGCGAGTTCCCTTTTTGTTCATCTAAAGTACTTACCCTGCATCCTGAGTGAAGCCCCTTCAGGGTCGACCCAACTCGAGCAGAACCTACCTCTTCCGGAGTCAGAGTTCTCAGCCATCAAAAATCTCTTTCTTACAGCATGATTCCCATCTTGGGAGCATAGAGCATGTCCTTGAGTCAAATGTGGGTCTGGTTAGTGCCATTTGGGAGCGAGATTGCAAGGTCACCTTTTCTGATGGTGTGAAAGGTGTGGTTGTTGGCTGCAGTGATAGGTTTGGGTATGATTGGCTTGTAATCTAGGAATTTGCTGTGGTAGGAGGACATATGACGTGAAGCGCCAGAGTCGAACAGGATGGTCTCTTCTGTGGAATTTAGGCTTTCACCTGTGAGCAGAGCATGGTTGTAGTTGTTTGTGTATGTGTCTTCTTCATCATTAACAATGTCCTGGGGGTGTGGAATTTCTTCCTCTGCAATTTCTGTTAGCCAATCATCATCCTGCGGGTGTGCTAGCCCAACTCCATCGGGTTCAGAGTCAGTGCTGGTCCATGCACTCAAGCTGGCTGATGCACTGGCCACAGTGGCTGCTTTTCCGGTGCCTTTCTCCTTCTTTTTCCCTTTCCCCTTGTTCTGGAACCACTTGGGCGCTTGCCCAGCTTTTCTGCCACCCTCTTCCCAGCATTGGTCTTTTGTATGACCTTTCTTTCTGCAATTTTCACAAGTGGACTTCTTTCCATCCTTTGCTGAGTAAGCTGCATCTTCAGAATTTCCAGAGTTTCTGGAATTGCCTCTCTTAGTCTGTGTTTGGCACCTGTCATATTCTTCAGAAATTACTTTGATGATGAAGTCTGGAGATAGGTCCTTTTGCATGACTAGGGCCAAAGATGTCATAGCTGCGAGGTTGGAGTTGTATGAAGCAGGAAGTGAGCTGAGGATGATGGCTGCAAAGTCACCATCTGTGATTGACTGTCCAAGCGCAGCAAGTTGTTTGCGCAGTGCATGCATCTTGTCGAAGTGAGCATGGACATTGCCTTTTTCTGCACAGTGGGATTCTTGGAGTTTTCTCCACAGATTGATCATGACGACGTGAGAGTGGTTTTGGAAAAGATCAGTGAGGACACCCCACACACTCTTTGCAGTCTCTTCCTTCAGGACTCAATGGAACAGAGATTCCAGGAGTGACACAGCAATCACTTGCTTGACATATCCATCGTCCTTAGCCCATTGCTGAAGTTTTTCCAGGTATTTGCTAACAAGTTTTTTCTCCATGGCTGTGGGCTTCCAGGAGGAGTCTTTCCCTGCTGAAGGGTCCTCTGGTTTCGCATCCAAGCTGGTCAGGTGTCCAATCAGCCCTTTCCAGCTGATGGCCCATTCAACCTGAGCCTTGTAGTATAGCCAGTTGCTTCTGTCTGCATTTAGGGTTGGGACTTGTAAGGAATGATCGTCTTTCGCCATAGTGGGTAGTGTTGCTGTGTATTAACTCTTTTCGAATTAGAGTGCAAGAGTGGGGCTCATAACCTAACAAAGGTATGAGTATCTCAGTGTACAAAGTAATCACTGTATTAGTACCTAACAAAGGTATGAGTATCTACACTACATCAGTACTGAGTCAACAAATGTAAGTATAAGTATGCTTACCTCAGTGTATGAAGTAATCACTGAGGTGGAAAAGAATGGTGCAGAAAATTTATAGTACCGTAATTAGTAAGCATAGTGACATCGGAATTTAATTCCAAGGGTTGGGGAGAAACTCTGAGCCCTCTGGGTGAAACTCCGAGATGCTACCATAATTCCAGATTGCATTCTTGACAATAGAGATTGGAGGGAGGAGAAAGTGTGGATGACTGTATATTCCCCTTGATAGGGGGTCAGCTGGGTTGTCACTGCTGGGGACATATTTCATGTGGATTTGATTGATGCGAGGGGAGTCAGCAATGAATGAGTGTATTCGTTTGAATGCTTCATTGACATGGGGATTGTGGTGGCGACTGTATCTCCATCCTTTGATGACTCTGGTGTTATCTCCAAATGCAATGACTGCATGCAAGCTGTTGCTTGGGACAATGTGATCAATTGCATAGACCAGCAGTTCGAAGGCAATGGCTTTGGCCCAGCTGATGTCTCTGGTGCCATCTCGACCATTCTCCCAGCCTGGTATGAGTCTCCATGCTTGCCAGTGCTTACCAATTTTGATTCCAATGCCAATTTTCAAGCTAGCATCAGAGAAGGCTAATATGTTGGTGAGAAGGTTGGGAGGGGAGATGGGATGTTGGACATTGCCTGATTGTAGTTGGTCTGTCCACCAATCGATGTTGTTAGCTACTCTTTTGTCTGCCCAATGGGGCATGAGTGGCTTCGCTGCATTTGTTTTTAGCATTGCCTCGAGACCCATTAGATACGCTCTGCCACATGGCAGAGCTGCGCACACATGCAACAATTTGCCATATAGTTCTTTGACATCTTGCAGTACATGGGTTGGCAGTTTATGCCATGTGTGGACTGCTTTAAGGTATTTCATTGTTTTCGATGGACTTAGTGACACATGATAGTTTTTGAGGTCCCAGATGAAACCTATGTATGTAGTAGAGTGGTTGAAAGGTTGATCCTTAGATTTCTCCCAGGGGATTCAGAGGGACTCCAAAATCGCATCTATGTCCTCAAAGCTATATGAGAAAAGTGAGTTGTGTATGGATCTCGGTGACCTCCATGTGAGATTGCAGATTGGCTGTGAGCAGTTTTTGTTGAATTCTTCTGTTACATCGTCGTCTCAGGTTTTGCCTTGAAATAGAATTCTGACCCCTCAGTGTTGGGGTTCTGGTGATGTAATTTCTGATTGCCACTGTTTTCTCAGTTGGTTGTAAGCTGCTAGGTATTCTCATTTGATGCATGCAAATATGTGATCATCTACCCATTTGTCTAAGGGCCCTATGCTGTGGTGTCTCATGATTTCCAGTTCTGCATCAGCTAAATGTCTGTAGACACCTGCTGACAGTGCTGCTCTGAAGGTGAGACAAGTGTCTATGCAGCTGTGAGTTTCCAATGTCCTTACTACACCCACCAGCCATTGTGAAGGGTGTAGAGGGATCGTCCAGTAGGCTTCTGTGATGTCATGTGTGGCCAGCTCGGTGTCACACACCAAAGGTGTTGTGGACATGGTTACAGCTGACTCTGCCTAACTCATTGACAAGTTGCACACAATGCCCATGCCATGCAGATGAAGACTAAAGGCCTCATGCATAGAAAGACTGCTGGACGTTAACAGTCATCCTTTGCACAAGAACAAGTCATCAGTGCTAAAGAGAAAAGAGGAAGTGAGTTAAGCATGCATTAAAGGTTTTTAGTGCCTGTGTATGGCATTCCAGTTTTCATTGTATCTCTGCCATTTCCAAAGATATCAACTCTGTTCTCACACTTGCTTAAAGTGCTCAGCCATGCGATTCTGCCTTCCAAATTTGGAGAGGATCCTTGCACCCTACATGTTTCTACAGCACTCCATCCATCAGACACTCATTTCACTAAGTCCATCAATCATGGCTGCCTCTTCATTGATCATCTCACTTGTCTCATTTGCCAGAGACAATGGCTATGTATATCTGCCAGGCATTCCCACCAGCTTCCATCCTGAAGCCCCCTGGTTTATCCTGTCATTGTCAGCCCCATCTCATCCCATGCAGCTTGGTCAGCATGTTCTCCTTGTCAGTATGACTTCCAGAAGGACATTCTTTGGTCACCTCAGGTCTGTCACTCGGTTAGAAAGGTCTTATGTGGTCATTTCAGTCTCCCCTCTTGATGAAGCATATGGATCGTTCCTCCCTGCTCCCTGCACCATCTTTATTCCAGTCTCATCCATCATTCTTCCTGCATTGGGACAGCTGCAGTATAATCTACTGTTCTCCAGCCTCCCAGATTGCATTCATGACAAGTATGACATGCATCTTGCCTTCTTACTGCAAGATCCCCCAATGCCCTACCCCCCTTTGACACCTGACTCATGCCCTTCAGTTCTGGAATTAATACTTCCCTATCTGGAAACACCATCCATCTGTCATGCCATCTTTGGATCTAGAGATGTCTCTGCCAAGATCTAACTTGCATCGCACCCCCTAATGTGATATCAGTGTGCTTACTCAGTTTCTGACTCCATTTGACTCATTCTGTGATGTTTTGACTATCCTTGACTTGTTTATTGCAAATACTTACCAATCTTCTTTGCTTGCTTACTTTTCATTTCTCGCTTACTCATCATGATTACTCAGTCCTTACTCATTACTTACCAAGTGTTTGTGCCTTGTTTGTCACAAGCTGGGCTCCCCCCACAGTATATAAACCCCCATGTACTTAGCTACCAAGAAGCAATCAGGAAGTGAATCAGAAGCCATTCACTCAGCAGTCAGTTCAGTGCCTATCTTGTCATCAAAAGTTGAGGCTCCACAAAGGGGTCTATCTGTCATCATTCATATCATTGGTAGTTGAGGCTCATTCGGAAGAGTCTATCTACCACCATCCTTCATCATCTGAAGCTTCCTCTTAGTCAGTGGTCTTGCTTAGTCATCCATCCACTTCTGCATAACTCATCATCGACTTGTGCCAGGAGCATGTCTTATCAAAGTCCTTCATCCCAAGTCCTTTTGGCTGAACACCTTCACTCTGTTCAGCATCCCCCATCCAATCATCACTTGCTTGTCTTCTCCTGCATAACTCATCATCGACTTGCACTAGGAGCACCTGCCATTGAAATTTCCCCCTCTTAAATTTTTCTGCAGTCCAGGTTCCACAGAGGCATGCCACCACTTGCACATCATTTGTCTTTTGTGTTGGTTTTGGTTGGTTTTCACCACCTTTCCACACTTTGACTCACATTGGATCTGGGTGGTAGATGCAAAAGCAAAAGATATATTATAGCAAATGTTCCCCATGTTGTTGGGAAGTCATGTGCATTGGTGTGCGAGTTGATTGAGGCATTGGGTGTGTGTGGGTTTGGGGAGTGTGGGAATGAGAAGTTCTGAATTAAATGGTATTTTCTGGGGCAGTCTGGTTTGGGGATGATGGACAGTGGGGATGATTGGAATGGTCCTATTAATTTTATGATAGCATCTAGTGGGAAAGGGCCAATGTAACAGCCTTTTTCAAGTTCTTTAGTTTTGTCTTATGGAGTTCATTGTCATAGGTGTTCACAGAATCTCTGTTAGAAGGGGATTGTACATGTGTGATTGATGGGAAATTTATTATGAATCCCCAGCGAAGGCCCTCTGGGATTTTATTGAAGCAATGGGTTAAGTTAAGTCTTTTGAGCTCTTGATCCCAAGCATCTACATTATACAGCATCGCCAGATGTAGTCTTCTGTGCATGAGGGCATCTTTGGGGTCTGTGGGTTGTCGCTCTGCACCTGGAGCACAAATGCTTGGTGTCATGGCGCTCTGAGCAGCCTTCCTCCTGCTGCCACTTGGCACAAATGTGCCTTCCATTGTCTCTAGTAAAGAGCACCTTGTGAATTGACTCAGCAAAGGTTGTATGTTTCTTGTCCCACATGTGTGGTGCCCTGCATTCAATGACAAGGTGCCATTGCCTCCTGAGGCAGACAGCACATGCTGGAAGGGGGCCATTGTGGGGCTGGTAGTCTGAGGACATGTTGGTCTGAAAGGACCTCTGTCACTTGGGGTCTGCATAGTCCGACGAACGGTTGCGATCTCCTGGAGATAGCAAGTGTTTTTGGCTGCTTGGAGTTCTCATATGATGATTGGACGATGTGGGCTGTGCCACTAGTGCTGTGAAGTGTTCGTTGACCTGGGTGGGGTTGATCAATGGACGTTATGCCAGGGAGGGGTAAAAGGGTTTTTATGATCAACAGATGTGATGCCAGATGGTAGTGTCCTGTTATGGCACCCCTGAATCAGTGATCTCAGATTGTGGACCCCAGTTTGCCTCCATCTTTACAAAAGAACTCTACAAAGCGATAGGGGTCAAGCTGAAGCTCTCATCCAGATATCACCTGCAGACTAATGGAGAAAGTGAACCTGTCAACCAAGAAGTTGAAGGGTACCTCCATATGTACTGTGCAGAGTCACCCAACTCCTGGGCCTCAAAACTCCCTACTGCAGAATTCACTCATAACTCCTGAGTCCACTCTATCCACAAGATGACTCCATTCTCTCTTATTATGGGTTATGATCCTGTGCCCTACCCAGAAAAATGACTGACACCTGTGCCCACAGTTGATGAACACCTCAAGTCATTAGCTGTCAGCCAGGATGCTGTGGTGTTGGCTCACAAGGCTGTGCAGGAGGTCATGAGACATCGCTCCAAAGGGGATTATGTTGCACCCAAGATTGGAGATCAGGTTCTCCTGGATACTGGCCATTTACATGTCAAAAACCAAAGCAATAAGATCATGCCTAGGCAGGTCAGACCTTTCAAAGTCACAGCTGTCATCAGTCCACTGGCAGTCCGACTAGAACTGCCCCCTACATGGAAGGTCCATCCTGTTTTCCACACCTCCTGCATCTTTCCATACATCGAGACTGATGAATATGGGCACAGCCCTCCACAGCCACTACTGGAGTTGGTTGATGATGAGCTAGAATGGGAAGTGGAAGCTATACTAAATCATAAACAGGATGGACACAGAGGGAAGCACAGCTATCTTGTCAAATGGAAGGGATTCCCACATTCATTGAACACCTGGGAGCCAGAAGAACATATAAAGGAGCATGCTGAGGACATACTCAACCAGTACAAACTCACTCACCACCTCAAATTTTAATGGACTCCCCTTGCTCTGTCAACACTGAGGATGACTTCATTGATGATATCAGATCCTTTTATGACACCTCCTGTGAATACAATGCCCCTGCTTTGCTCCCCCACTCCTGTAATATGGTCTGCTTGGTCTCCCCACCCCTCTCACAGACAGGGGGATGTTCTGACTGTGTCAAGGTTGAGGTCCCCAACTACTCTCACCCCTTCTCCCAGTTCTCCATCTGTTGTGTCCTGGTGCACAGAGTCCCTCAGGGAAGGGACAGTAATGCCTCAGGACTGTGAAAGGGTAAAGGAAAGGCTAAAGATGATGCCCATAACTGAGCAACCTTGCCCCCACTCCCTGATGAAGCCACCTCCAGTGCTGCTTGGACCTCCAGGAGATCCCCTTTGCCCTTCCCTCTGCTCAACCCCACTGATCATGCAGCCTATCAGCTGCTTGCTGCCATTGGCAGTGCAAGGGCTGATGAGCAAGGATTACCAATCACAGCAAGTGACTTCCTTGACATGGTTCAGTTGCTTACAAACTTTGACAAAGGGGACAAGCTTGATGGGGGGTCACCAGAACAAGATGACTATCTACAAATGCTGTCTTTGGTCTACCAAGCATCAGATGTGATTGCTGCCATCACAGATAAGCTTAGAGTCCAGTCCCTCACTGGAGGATGCCCCCTTGTTGATCAGCTTCTTGTCAGTATAATGGAGCAATCCACTTGAGAGACTCAAGACATGGTTGTCAGGGCTACATATCATCTATTTACAGCACAGCAAACTCAGGCCTTCTTAGTGTGTCTCTTGTTCCAGATCTGCAATCACACCAAGAAGCCCAAGACCACTGTCACATGGGGTGACCTGCTAAAAGAGGAAGAAAAGGCATGGGAGATCCTGATGGAATGGCTGTTATGCTAAGACCAAAGTCAAGGCATAAGGGGAGATCAGCTGCAGACTGAGAGTTTCTACTGAGCAATGGCTGCAGTAACCTTTGTAAACAACAAAGGATTTGGTCAACACCAGTAAGAGTGGTCCTGGTGAGGGACACTGAGGGCAAAGTTCTGAGAACACTGCATATAATTGAGCAGCTCAAGTCTGGTTTCCAGGACTTGAGTGTCATAGCCATGTCTTGACCCTGGCTGGACTCAGCCTTGTATTCATTCAGTCTGGCCTCAGTCTTGCCAATTACTTATCCCCAGATGTCCTAGCATGGTGAACACTGCTTTGCAGTGCCTGTCACTTTGGTTGAATCCTGCCCAGTCTTGTCCCCAGTCCACCCTGTCCCAGTCGCCATTGTCTTTGTCATACCTTACTAATACCTGTCTTACCAATCTTCTTAGCAATCTTTGCAAGACCAGCATTACCAGTCTCTGTACTATAGTTACTTCTAGTATATAAACTCATAGATACTCAACCTGTACTCTTCAGTCTGAAATCAACTAAGTTACCCTGATAACCCCATCTCAGCCTCGGACTCAGACTGAGACCCATGCAAGGGAATAGCACTGTAACCTCAGTTGCTAAGTCCAATCAGTCCACCCATCTGTACCTTCATCTCTCCTCCTGACCCCAACCCCTTGGCCTTGTGCCCACTTCAGTCTCCAGTCCAGACTCAACCCAGACTCCACGAACTTGACAGTATTTCAGACTTGCCACTTGTGTGGGTGAAATACATCATGGCAACCAAGACTCATTTCCAACCTCCCCATGGCCATTCTGCCACCAACCCTGACTCCACCTCAGCCAGTGGGGCTCGCTGTGAGACAGCACTAGCTGCCTTGGGCACCACTAGACACTCCCCAGATCCTGTTAGTCCTTTCAGGGGCTTTTCAGACGACATCTAATACTCCCACCCCATGTTGTCCAACTGCTCCCATCCCTGGGGATGACCCTGGCAATGATGGACCAGGCAACAATGATGACAATAACCCAGATGATGGTGACCCCAGTGTCACACACCAAAGGTGTTTGGTGAGGTGGACATGGATATAGTTGATGAGTGGAGATGAAGACCATAGCCCTCATGCGAAGAAGGACAGCCAGAAATGTTGGCAGTAATCCCTCGCACAAGAACGAGTCCTCAATGCCAAAGAAAAAGAAGGAAGCAAGTTAAGCACCAGTTAAAATTCTTAAGTGCCCATGTATGGCATTCCAGTTTTTGACATATCTCCACCATTTCTGCAGATACTAAAACCATTCCAACACTCGCTTGTAGTGATCAGCCATGTGATCCTACCTTCCAAAATTGGAGAGGATCTGCACACTCCACATGTTTCTACAGCACTCCCTCCAAAAGACGCTCATTTCACTAATTCTTCTGATATGGCCACCTCCACATCAATCATTTTGCTTGTCCCCTTTGCTAGGGACCATGGCTATGTATATCTACCAGGAGTTCCTACCTGCTTCTGTCCTGAAGTGTCCTGGTGCATCCCATCCTTGTCTGCCCCCTCCCAGCCCATCCAGCTTGGACAGCATGTTCTTTTTGTCAGTATGACCTCTAGGAGGATGTTCTTTGGTCACCTCAGGTCTGTCATTCACTTGGAAAGGTCTTATGTGGTTGTTTCAGTCTCTCCAGTCCAAGAAGCATATGGATCCTTCCTCCCTGCTCCCTGCAATGTCTTCATACCAGTCTCATCTATCATTCTCCCAAAATTGCGACAGCTGCAGTATAATCTACTGTTCTCCACTCTCCCTGATCATGTCCATGACAAGTATGATGCACATCTTGCCTCCTTGTTGCAAGATACAGCAGAAGATGCTCCCCCTTCATCCTCTCTTCCAACAGAGCCTCATTCATGAAGTTTTTATTTGCTTCACTGAGAGGATGGTTTGGGGGGGAAAGTTGTGATCCCCTATGCTCCTGTCACCCCACAGACCCCCAAAGCTTGACCCCTGTTGACATCTGACTCACCCTGTCTGCTTTTGGATGTACTGTATTGGCATCAGATCAGCACTGCCTCTCTGTCATCCCACTTTGGCCCAAAGGAGATCTCTTTGAGATGTGACATGCACAGCCTCCCCCTAATGCAATTCCAGTGCACTTTCCCAGTTCCTGACATTACTTGACTCATACTTTGACATTCTGACTGTCTTTGACTCACCTATTGCCAATACTTACCAATCTTTTGACCTTCCTTACCAATGCTTACCAATGCTTTCTAAGATGATTACCCATCACTTACATTCCTTATTCATCAGTTACCAATCACTTACCAAGCATTTGCACCTTGTTTTCCATAGGCAACACCCCTCTACTGTATATAAATCACTGTACTTAGATATATATATATATAAAAGAAGAAGATGTCAGAGAGCCCCTCTTGCTCACATTTTATCATCACTCAGTGAATCATTCATCAGTTTCGATAGTTGAGGCTTTATTAAGGGTCTAGCTATCATCTACTTCGCTTATTATCGTCTATCATCAATCTACTTTGCTCCAAGCCCTTCCTGAGCTCAGTGCAGCCTAGGACATTGAATTAAGTCATCATCCATCCTTCTGTAGGCTGACAGCAGTCTACCCTATCACATTCTATCGCATTCCTGCTCCTTCTTCATCAGGAGCATCCCCAATCCTCAGCACTCATCTTTGAGTGTTGTAGCTTGCAAAAACCCACCCAAATCAAAGGTTCTACCATCTAGGTACTGCATAGGCACACCACCACTCACTCTTTTTGTCTTTTGTGTTGGTTTTGGTTGGTTTCCACCACTGAACCTCACTTTGACTCACACTGGTATCCACTCATTCACACTGTGCCTGCCAGACTCAATGTGCACAGTGCATCTGGTCTTCCATGTTTCCCAACTTGAGCTGGCCATCCCTAATACCATCCCAAACTGGACTCAGCCACCACCCCCACCAGTCAAAGTTGATGGTGAACTAGAGTTTGAGGTGGCTGAAATCCTCGACTCCAAGGTTGACTGATGTCACCAGTGTTGGCTTCAGTATCTAGTCTGGTGGACCAGCTATGAGGGGACTGATGAAGAAACCACTTGGGTACTTGCTACAGAGCTGGACAATACTTCTGAACTTGTACAAGAGTTCCACTCTTGCTACCATGGTAAACCCGGCCCATTCCAATGAGGACTGGCCTTGACCAGCCTCAGTTCTCTTTTCTGTTCTCTCCCAGTATCTAGTTTTCTTTGTCCTCTTACTTACCTTGTTTTTTCTTCTTTGTTTTCCCTTACTTTACTATATGAGACTGGACACTGGACATGACATTTGCAGGAGCAAAGAAAAAAGGGTCTACACTAAGGCCTACTCAGCCTTGGCCATGGGTTCGTCCTCCCCCTCAGTTTCCTCTTCCTCTTCCTCTTCACCCTTGGCCTCAGCCTGCAGCCAGGCAGCCACCTCATGCAACTCATCCAAGCTGAGCTCAGATGACCCTGAATCCAAGGGGGTGACCACCACCCCAAAGCTGTAGGACTTGTTGATTATCAACTCAAGCGCATCAGCAATACAGCCCAAGTTTTCAACCATGGCCTCATGAAGCTCAAAGAGGCCTGCCAGGTTGTTGGCAATGAGCCCTGCGATGTCGATGAGCCACTTGAGCTTGCTCTCTAAGCCCAAGAACTCCCCTGTGCCAGCCATCCTCACCCCATTCCCACTGGTCTTGGGCTTGTCAACATCCAACACCTCGACTGCTTTCAACTTTGCTTGCTTCTTCTGGCTCGGCCCAGGCTCAGGCATTTCATTGTCAGCCTTCCTCTTTTTCCCCTTGTCAACCTTGGGAATGGCCTTGGGACCAGCCTCAGTGTCTTTCCCATCCCTGGGCCAGTGTCACTTACCCTTCAACTGGTTGCACCATATGCAGGTGACCTGCTTCTTATTACCATCCACAAGAAACTCACAGGTGGTCTTCGCCCAGGTGCAGCAGGTACAGCTAGAAGTGGGCTTCAGACAAAATGCACAAGAGTAGAAAAGGTTACTCACCCAGGGTCCATGACCACCTTTTTCACCTCAGCAGCCTCACCACTACCAGCCCCAGCTTCATCACCCTTTGTGGCCTTGGCCTTGCACTTGCACTTGGCCTCCCACCTCTCCTCCTCGTCATGTGCCCTTTCCTCCTTGGCCTCCCTCTCTGCTCACTCAGCCTCAACTCTCTCTCTCTCAGCCCTCTCAGCCTCAGCTTGTTCCCTTGCCACTCTCTCGGCCTCAAGCCGAGCCTGCTCCTCCTGCCAGGCTTGCTCAGCTGCCTTGCGCTGCTTTCTCTCTTTGGCCTTGGCCCTCATTGTCTCCTCCTCATCATCGGTGTCATATCAGATGGCATCATCCGATACCTGGGTCCAGTCAATGACAACCTGGCCCTTGCCATTGTTGTCAGTCACAGTGGTCAGCCTCGATTCAGACATGTTGGATAGGATGTGAAAGAAAGATGCAAAGAGCTTAGCGGCCCACAAGTATCAGTTTTTTGAACTCAGCCAAATTTTGGACTCAGCCTACCACTCTTGCAGGGGTCTCATGGGTTCGACCCCTAAGAGGGGGATACTGTCATAGCCATGTCTCAACCCTGGCCAGACTTGGCCTCATATTCATTCAGTCCAGCCTCAGTCTTGCCGATTACTTATCCCCAGATGTCCTATGGTGAACACTGCTTTGCAGTGCCTGTCACTTTGGTTGAATCCTGCCCAGTCTTGTCCCCAGTCCACCCTGTCCCAGTCTCTGTCATCTTTGTCATACCTTACTAATACCTGTCTTACCAATCTTCTTAGCAATCTTTGCAAGACCAGCATTACCGGTCTCCGTACTATAGTTACTTCTAGTATATAAACTCATAGATACTCAACCTGTACTCTTCAGTCTGAAATCAACTAAGTTACCCTGATAACCCCATCTTGGCCTCAGACTTGGACTGAGACCCTTGCAAGGGAATAGCACTGTAACCTCAGTTGCTAAGTCCAATCAGTCCACCCATCTGCACCTTTGTCTCTCCTCCTGACCCCAACACCTCAGCCTTGTGCCTGCTTTGGTCTCTGGTCTGGACTCAACCTGGACTCCATGAACTTGACATTGAGCTGACAGGCTAAATACTACAGAGGAATGGACCATGAGGCATCTGCATGTAACAAGGTAACTATGCTATTGGTTGAACAATAGTGACACATGTCCTGAGCATGTAACAAGAGAGAAATGCTAGTGGTGGAAATAGTGAGCTGTTGGATCAGAGAGAAGATGGCTCTAAAAGGAAAAGTAGTCTGATGGATCAAACACAAGGTAAATGTACAGCAAAACAAGAGAAAATAGGGGCGAAACATAACATTACCCCCTTTCTAAGTGTTGAAGTCCCCAACTTCAACTACTCTCCATAAGGTGCTCTGGTCATGTTGCTGATGGCAGAGTCATTGAAATCAAAGTTGTTATCATATAAATTGTTATCCTCACTCCCAATGAGGGTACAATCGTCCACCAAGGCAGGGGTGGCAATTCTTTCTTGTAAGGGTCAGTGAGGATGGATAGATGGGCACTGGGCTTGAGTATGCCCAGGATGGGTGGTGTGGCAAAGGGGACATTCATAAAGCCCACAATTAACCCTAATATGCCCAAGGTGACAACAGACCTAGCATGTTTGATGGCAGTGCAGATCAGATGGAGCAAGAGGACAATCAGCCTCAGCAAGTGCATTTAGCACAGGGGATGGCAGTAACCCAGTGAGGGTCTCAATCTGACCCATGGTATATGCAAGCTCAGCTTCTGAGATGCTGAAAGCAACTTTGGGGTCGACTACAGACAGTGAGGATGAGCTGTGAGACTCGCAAGGTTGGGGATTGGGGCCTGACAGGCAGCAGGCACGAGGTCTGTCAGCTTTTTGGAGAGAGCAGGACAACTGGGAGGATGCTGGCAATGATGCTGGAGGGGAGGATGACACAGAAGAAACTGGGGGAGAGGTTGCAGTCGAGGGCCTTTGAGACCCAGGAGGGGGGGAGCAATCAATGTAGGATACTGACAGACATTATAAATGAGGTTGGCACCTCTGAGGATGCACCAGAGTCTGCTGATTTTGACCAAGCAATGTGGTAGTTACCACAAAAGCAGTTACAGAATTCATGGCAACTACCACTTCCCAATATAGACAATGCCCCTGATCAACAACCTCTGTTGGTGTTTGAAAAAAAATTCAGATTGGAATGTTCCCATGGCAGGTTACCCTGTCACAAATATTGATAATTTAGTGGCTATACAGATGAGGATGTGACTGGTAGATGTGATGGTCACATGATGAGTGACATAAGCAGAGATGACCCTAGATCATGCGATTTTTGTAATGATTATGTGATCTAGGGTCATCTCTGCTTATGTCACTCATCATGTGACCATCAATCATGTGACCATCACATCTACTGGTCACATTCTCATCTGTATAGCCACTAAATTATCAATATTTGTGACAGGGTAACCTGCCATGGGAACATTCCAATCTGAATTTTTTTTCAAACACCAACAGAGGTTGTTGATCAGGGGCATTGTCTATATTGGGAAGTGGTAGTTGCCATGAATTCTGTAACTGCTTTTGTGGTAATTACCATGGTCATTTGGTCAAAATCAGCTGATATGGCTGGAGGATGTCAAAAAGTCTTAAGAGCAGGGGAACCTGCTCATGTGCGATTTCATTCAGAACAGTTTGTGCAGGGGACAGAAGAGGATTTTGCCAGTTTACATAATGGGACAGTTCTTTGAGCTGAAGGACTTGGATGGTGGCATGATAAACCAGGCCGAGAGGGGAGTTCTTGTCGACCTCATGATAGACCATACCAATGACAGCAGGGTCAGTGATGAAGAGGTGGTAGGAGGCGATCATTTGATCACTGGCAGGTTGTCACTGATGATGAGCGAAGGGAGTGTGATGACAAGAGGGTTCACAGGGGTAGGTGTAATGACAAGGAGGCATTTCGAAGGTGATGTTTCTGATGGTACAAGAAGAGCATTGAGTAGGTGGTTTCTGGAGGGGGAAGTCTTTGGGGAAGCATCCTTTATATGTGGAGAGTATATCATCCATGTGTTCTAGGTGAACTTCTTTTTGCCACAAGTTTTTGGAAGAAGGGTAACCCTTCCATTTGATTAAAAAGGTGTGTCCACAGCTGGGCCTTTTATGGCCAACTATTGCCTCTACTTCATACTCTTCCTCCTTATTGATCAGGTCAGGTGGTGGAGCCAGGAAGTTCAGCCTGTGAATGTCATTTTTGCGATAGGGTGATAAGAGAGAAGCATGGAAGACATTGTGGATCTTCCAATGTGTGGGAATTGCAAGGCATAGGTGATTGGAGACAGGATGTCAGAGATGGTAAAGGGTCCTTCTCATTTTGGGGCAAGTTTTCTATTTTCATAGGAACATTTTAAGTTCTGAGCTTCTAGCCAAACCTTATCACCTTTTTGAAATGGGGTGAAGGGTCATGATGAATGATCTTTCATAGTTTTTCTGGCTAGGTCATGTGCTGCAAGGGCTTCTTCTCTAGCTTTTCAGAGTTCCTTGAGTCTAGACTTGGTGGCAGGAAGGTGGGTGTCTGTGATCAGGGATGGAAGGGGTTTTGGTTCATAGCCATACATGAGGTAGAATGGTGACTGATGGGTTACAGAATGAGGATGGTGAATGTGTGTGAACTCTGCCATTGGGAGATTGTCCACCCACAAGGTGGGGTCATTTTGGCAGAAGATGTGGAGGTAAGTTTCCACCTCTTGATTTACATGTTCAGTCTCTCCATCAGTCTGAGGGTGGTATGCCATTGACAGGGCAAGGGAATAGCCAAGGAGGGAAGCAAGTTCTTTTGTGAAGGTTGAGGTGAACTGAGGGCCTTGATCAGATATGATTTTGTCATACAGCCCAAAGTGGGAGTAGACTTTCTTCAAAAAGAGTGCTGCAACATCAGCAGCAGAGGCAGTTCTCTTCATAGGCGTTAAAATTACCCCCTTTGTAAGCCCATGGTCTACCACAACCAACAGGGAATCATAACCCTTGGAAAGGGGTAGGTCAGTAATCAGATTGCAAGAGATCTGTTGGAAGGGGCAGGTCACAGTTGAGGGGATGGGTGTAAGGGGAGGTGTTGTTGGGTGGGTGTTTACTTTGTTTTGCTGGCATGTAGCACAGCCTTCTATGTATTTTTGGATGAAGGATGCAAGTCCTGGCCACCAAAACTCAGATGAGACAAGTTGTCAAGTTTTTAAGATACCTGGGTGTCCAGCAGAGGGGTGGTCATGGTGGTTGGACACAATGGTCCATCAGAGGGTAGGGTCATTGGGGATATATGCCTGGTTTTTATAGAGCAACACTCCATTGTCAAACTTCCAATCAGAGAGATGAGATTTGAAAGGGAGCAGCATGTCAATGTTTTCAATGGCACAAAGTGCCATTTGGACCACAGGGTCCTTCATGGAGGAGGACACAACCTTCTGAGTGAGGTTCATGTCAATGAGGTTAACAAACAAGGTCTGTGGAAGGAGAGTGACTCCTTTGTTGTCCTCATCATCATCATCAGGGACATGGTCAGGTCAGCAGGAGAGTGCATCAGGTGCAGCCAGGTTTTTGCCTGGGACATGTTTGAGTTGCAGATTGAAGTCTGTGAGGTCAAGGAGCCAGTGAGCCTGGCGATGGTTCAGATTCTGGGGCGCTTTGAAGTAGGACAAGTTTTTATGGTCAGTGAAGACCTTGACTGGGAATGGGGATCCATGCAGGTAATGCCTCCAGGATTTCAATCCTCAGATAACTCCTAGTAACTCCCTGTTGTAGATGTTGTAGTTTCTTTCAGCAGGGTTAAATGACTGGGAGATGAAGGCACAGGGTTGCCACTGGCTATTTGAATCTTCTTGGAGGAGAACCCCTCCAGTTGCATTACTTGGATGCATCAGTGGTAATCACAAATGGCTGAGAGGTATCAGGCATTTGAAGGGTAGGTTGTGCCATGAAGATTCTTTTCAGAAGTTCAAAGGCATTTTGACATTTCTTTGACCATTCCCAAGTAGTTGTTTTCTTGGTAAGGTCAATCAGGGGGCAAGTGATGTCTGAATAGTAAGGAACGAATCTTCAATAGAAGTTAGCAAATCCTAGGAAGGATTGCACATCCTTGACTCTCTTCAGGATGGGCCATTCAGCAATGCCTTGGACCTTGACAGGGTCCATGGCAACAGTATTTTCCTTGATGATCATTCCAAGGTATTCCACCTTGGTTAGATTGAAATGGCATTTTTCTAACTTGAGGGGTAGTGACAGCTCCCTCATTCTTTCAAGAACTTGGCAGGTTCTTTGTTTATGTTCTTCAGGGTTGGTGGAGAAGGTGAAAGGTCATCCATATAGACAACCAACCATCCTTTGGTGATCATGTCTTGGAAAGAGTCATTCATGAATTGCTGGAAGGTGGCAGGAGAGTTGCACAACTTGAAGAACATAACAGTTGGTTCAAAAAGTCCCTTATGTGTGATGAATGCAGCTTTCCATTGGTCCCCTTCTTTGATACAGACATTGTTATAGCCTGATCTTACATCCATCTTTGTGAAAATGGATGCTCCTTTGAGTTTGTCAATGAGATCTGAGATGAGAGGAAGGGGATATGCATCCTTCACTGTATTCTTGTTTAGATATTGATAGTCCTGACAGGGATGAAGGGATCCATCTTTCTTTCCAATGAAGAAGAAAGGTGCTGCTTGAGGAGACTTCAAGGGATGGATTTTGCCTTCATGGAGGTTTTCTTCTATAAATTTCTCTGCAGACTCCCTCTCAGAAGGGGAAAGTGGGTATGCTTTAGCCACCTTGGGGATGAAGTCATCAACAAGGTTTATGGCAGGGTCATAAGGTTGTGATGGAGGTAGCACTCCATTGGAAGGTTTCTCAAAAACCAAGGCAAAGTCTTTAGGTGCCATTCACCCTGTGAATGCGAAGTCCAAGTTTTTGACTTCAGCTTCGGTTAAGAGGGTCATGTGATGTGACCTATCATGTGCATCCACCTGAGGTATGCAACCATTGTCACCCAGTTACTGTGATCATAGGATGTCTGGCTCATCTGCAGGATCAACCCACTCATTGCGCTTGCATGGCCTTACAATCAATCCTCTAGACCTGCAGAACCCCCTGCCTCCCCCCAGGACTTGCAAGCAAGCTGCAGTATGGACAACAGAGGAGGAAGGTGCATTACTGGATTTCTTGGCCTCTCATCTTTCACAGGCTGGCAATGGGAACTTTAAGAAGGCTATGTGGAACACTGCAGCAGCCCACATGGCTCATAATTATCCACTGGGTCCAGATAACAGTGATAAGACAACTGAATCATGTGAGCAGAAGTTCAAGGCAGTAAGTTGTTGTATCATTCTTTTTTTTTTGCCTTGCTAACAATTATCCAGCTTAAACAATCCTACTACACTGTCACTGATCTTAAATCAGTGGCCTCTGGCTTTGCTTACAATGACAAGCACAGTGCAATGATCTTGCTGGACAATGCCAATCTTTGGTATCAGTATGTAAAGGTAATGTAGTTTTTTTCTTGTCAGATCATCCACTAACATCTAGTCAGGTGCACAAAGATGCAAAGCCATTTCGCAATTCCAGGTTCCCCCACTTTGCCAGTGTAGAGCTCCTTCTCCCCTCACATGGCCGAGGTCAGTTTATCTACTGGCCACATGCCACTACTGTGCCTTGTACAACCACGACCTCTGCCTTCAATACTCCTGCCTCTACCACACCCCCCACTGCTTCGACTATTCCTACCCCCCCTGCCTCCCTCTCCCTCCTCAACATGATGCATGCTCTTAACACTCACTGTTGCAAGGACATGCAGTCTGTGGATCCAAACTTCATCCCCCCTTCTGCACCATCAAATTTTTTGTTGCATGCATCAGCTGGGTCATTGTTGTCATTGGCTGTCACCAGCATCAGTCACAGAAAAAGGAAAGCCAAGTCTGTTGTGATGTCTGAAGGTGGATTGAAGTGCTCTTGGCCCCTGTTGGCCAAAGTGTGTGCTGAAGAAGATTGCAGTTCATTCATCACTGCCATCACCTCCAGGCTCGATAACTTCACACATGTGATCACTGCCCCATTGCCCCCACCACCCACTACCAATCCCCTCATCAACACTGCCATGGACTACGTCAACAACATGCTGCTAGCTTCCTTTTGACAATCTACATGAGTGTGAAACAATTGTAAGAACATATATTTGTACACCATGAAATCTGAATGTTCAGGCTCAGAGAAGGCCCCTAATTGTAAGCTGGTGCTGATAGTCAATCCACATCACCTCTGCAATGTTGTCATGCATATTATCAGCCCTTCTCCTCTCTGCAGCATCTGCTGGTCCATCATCAAGGCTTCCAATACCATCATCCTCTCCTATGTCCATGGCAAGTTCAGGGTCAAAGAACTCTTCTGGATCATAGCACCATATGACATTGTGGAGGGCACAGAGAGCAGCAGGTACTTGAGTTTGGGTGTGGATGCTATATTCAGGGGGAATTGGAAGAATCCTCCACCTGCATTTTATAACACCAAATATTCATTCAATGGCATTTCTAAGTCCAGCATGGTGAAGGTTGAATAACTCCTCTTGGTTTTGAGGTCTATAAAACAGAAGTTACAGGTACACTGAGCAGGATGGAATAGCAACTTACCTTAATCCAGCCTGGCACCATTCTTTCAGAGGGTAACAAACACCTCAATAGGGAACCAGAAGTGCATCACAGGTCCCAAACCCTGTATCTGCAAGAAGGTACTTCCCAGGTGGCATGTGCAAGTCATTCCTGTGTGCATCATGCTACATGGTTGCATCTGCAGTTGACCCATCAAAGCCAGTGAGGGCATATGTGAAGAAGAAGTCAAAATCACAGATGAAGAGACAGTTTTGAGATAGGTAGCCCTTCCGGTTCCTCATGTAAGGCTGGTCCTCAGCAGCAGTGAATGCTCAAATATGAGTGCCATCAACTGCACCAATACAATCCTGGAAAAATTGGAAGCATGGGTCACTAGTAATCATAGTTGATATGGGAGTGTTGTTGGTGGGGAATTGCACTTGGGATGCATAGAATTGTTCCCCAGAAAAGAAAGCCAACATTGCTTTGAAATATCTAAAAAATTGTGAGAAAAATATCAGACAGTCCAATGAACTCCCTACCTAGTGATGGTCCCTGGTGAGTGTTGGAACCTCTCAGCAACATGCTGGGATGACAACCCAGTAACACAGGTGTAGAGGAATACCCCAAGTTGTTCCTCCACAGAAGTTCCATTGTGAGAAGTGTGAAGTACAGGTTTACCCTTGGAGTGACCAGGCTTCAAGACCGGGTGACAGGGGCTGAGTCCGAGTGGCCAGAATCAAGGCCGAGAGACAGGGGCCAAGTCCGGTGGGACCGGAGTTGAGGCCGGAGGTTAGGGGCTAAGTCCGGAGGACCGGACTTAAGGCCAGGAGCGTGGGAACAAGACCGGTAGCGTGGGAAACCGACCGGTGTTGGAGTGCGCACAAGGGGAAGCTGGTCCGGGGTTGGATCTACTTCCCTTGGTCTCAGCTTATGTGCTGTACCCTTATGCAAGCCAGGGAGAGGTCTGGGACAGGGGTCAGGGATAGCTTAAGGCTTGGCCTTAGCTATAGAGTAGATCAAGGGGTAACACAGAGTTGAGGGTAATACTAAGTTGATATTCTGACTGGGGTGCTATGAAGTATGTACAGGGGTTAAATACATGAGGCCGGTCCAGGATAATGAACATAGAGCCGGACTTGTGAACAAGCTATTAGTGAGATGATTAGCAAGACAAGGATAGCCACAGTGGCTATGCAGAGGCTAATAGCCAAAGTCCGGGTGACCGGCATAACCGGGGTCGGACACAGGATTGTACAGTAAGCAAAGTCTGATGAACAGGCTAGACTAAATATAGTACAAACAAAGGGAAACAGACCGGAGTTATGTCCGGGTGACCCGGACATAGACCTAGGAGGACCGGGGTGGAGCAGCGCAAGGCCGGGAGGCCAAAACGGACCGGAGATAGGGGTAAAACACCGGACTTGAGTTATGCAGGCCAGAGTTGAGTTATCTAGGGCCAGGACTGGGTTTTCTAGGCTGGACTAGGACCGGACTTGACCGGAGATAGGGGCTAGGGGTCCGGACTGGACCGAGTCCGAGTCCGAGAGTCATGGATATGACAAGAAGGCACAAAACCATAATGGGTGAGCACCTGCATCAGGTGATCAAAAAGCCCATGGCTGATGCCAAGGCAAGTCCATATCTTGTCTGGATGACTATTCAGGAGCTCTAGCATCCACCCCTCACCAGTCAGGATTGAGGTATGGTAGGGGATTGGTTCTGAGTCAGAATGAAAAGGGAGGTCATAGAGGCATAGCACCTGGATCATCACTGCTACTACAAGTGCAACAAGACAGCAATGATGATGGTGCTGGAGCTGCTGTGCTTCAAGATCCATAGCAGAGTTGTTTGATCTGTTATCACAATGTTATCTATTGAACTACAAGTTGTGTTGTTGTCTTATATAATCATCACATGACTACATTATTGAAGCAGAAGCCTGAAACTTGGACTTTGCATTTGCACAGGCATGCACAGCTTATATAATCATCACATGACTACATTGCCAAAGTCGAAGTCAATTTGGAGGGTGAATGGCATCTAATTGATTTCAGACTGAGGGAATACAGGCCAAGTGTCTATGGGTTTATATACTGGAGACAGAATAGCACAGAGACCAGTAATGCTGGTCTCACAAGGATTACTAAGACAATTGGTAAGAATGGTATTAGTAATATATGACAAAGACAACTGGAGACTGGGACAGGGTGGACTGGGGACAAGGCCAGGCAGAGATCAACTGAAGTGACATGCACTGCAAAGCAGAGTTAACCATGCTAGACCATCTGGGGATAAGGGAATTGGTGAGACCAAGGCTGGACTAGATGTATGTGAGGCTGAGTCCAGCCAGGGTTGAGGCACAGTCATGACACAAGCCCTCCAACTTGAAGAGTTATCCTGCTATGTAAATTGACAGAACCCTCTTCTGTCCCCTGCCAGAACTATTTTGAATGAAATGGCACACAAGCAGGTTCCTCTGCTCCTCAGACTTTTTGATATCCTTGGAGGTGCAGACCTCATTTATAACGACCATCAACACCCCATGTTGATCACTCCCCCTCCTCCTGGGTCTTGAAGACCCTCAACTGCAACTTTTCCTCCAGTTTCCTCCATGTCATCTTCCCCCCTGGCATTGTCATCATCACCCTCCTGCTCCTCTGGCTCGTAGAGCAGACAGACCCTGCACTTGTCATCTTTCAGGCACTAACCCACTACCTTGCAAGTCTCATGGCTCATCATCACCCTCAGTGGTTGACCCTGAAGTTGCCTTTGGTGTCTCTGAGGCTGAACTGGTCTACACTATGAATCAGGTCAAGATTCTCACCCAGTTGCCACCATCTCCTGTGCTTAATGCACTCACTGAGGCTGATCATCTTCTAACCCTGTCTGATCCATGCCATCATCAAGCATGCTATGTTTGCCATCACCTTGGGCACATTAGGGTCAGTTGCAGCCTTTATGAATGCCCCCTTTGCCACACCACCCATCCTGGGCACACCCAAGCCCAGTGTCCATCCATATTCCCCCAATGGTCATTACAAGAAAGAATTTCTACTCCTGCCTTGGTAGATGATCATACCCTCATTGGGAGCAAGGATAATGATTTGTATGACAACAATTTTGACTTCAATGACTCTGCTATCAGTAACATGACCAGGGAGCCTTACAGGGAGTAGTTGAAGTCAGGGACTTCAATGCCTAGAAGGGGGGTGATGTTGTGTTTCACCCCTGTTTTCCTCATTTTACCTTTCATTTACTTTGTGTTTCCTTCTGTTGGACTTCTTTTCCTTTTCAGGCCATCTTCTCTCGGATCTGATGGCCTCTTATCTCCACCACTAGCATTATCAGCTCATAACATGCATAGGATGTGTGTCCCTGTTGTTCAACCAATGGTGTAGTTACCTCATTACATGCAGACACCTCATGGTCTGTTCTCTTGTAGTATTTAGACCACTGGCTCAAGTCCTGGAACCTGAAGCAACCAAAGACAAAGGTCTTCTCAGCTATCACTTCAAACCAGAGAGTGTGGGAGTAGAACCCATTGATTGAGGGAGAAGCT
Organism: Pisolithus tinctorius; assembly: GCA_024663395.1. NCBI lineage: Eukaryota > Fungi > Basidiomycota > Agaricomycetes > Boletales > Pisolithaceae > Pisolithus > Pisolithus tinctorius. Next base: position 410,105 of record JANFAH010000002.1, read on the forward strand.
CAAAATGAACTAGATTAGAGAAGCTGGCTATGACAAATGATGGGACTTATATACTGCCTTACTGTTTGTACATACTGCCATGAGAGAATGTTCAAGAAAAAAGTAAACAAAAGAGAAAACTATGCTATTGGACAAAGTTGAACATGTGATGTCAGTGAGGCATGGCCTTACTAAGTATCATGTAAGCATGAAAGAGTAAGTGAAAGGAAAAGTCCAAGATGACTAAGCATCCCTAAAGCATAACCCTAACCAGAGGGTGGATATATATGGGCAACTAGGAAATGCAGAAGTGAAAAGTCTACTGGTCATTACAGAACCCCAGACTTGAGCTGCTCAATCATACACAGTGTTCTCTCAGAACTTTGCCCTCAGTGTCCCTCACCTTGACCACTCTTACTGGCATTGCCTAAATCCTCTGTTGTTTACAGAGGTTACTGCAGCCATTGCTCAGTAGAAATCATAGTCTGCAGCTGAGCTCCCCTTGTGCCTTGACTCCAGTCTTAGCATAACACCTTGGGGAAATGTCACAGACCTGAAAAGGATGGAACAACTGTAATGCTATTATTCAGATATTGGATTAGTAAGTGCATCAACTTGGAGTAAAATGTCTTACTGTTGATCAATATCAGCTAGAATTTCCATCACTCCAGCCTTTCCATGAGTTTGCTCAAGGTACTTCATCACCCACTCAACCAAATGATCCTTAAATGTCCCTTTGATCAGTTGATGTAGGATGTCAGGTGCTAATAACAAGTAAATGCTGGCTCAAGGGAACTTGTTGGTAAATGGCTGCAACTGCAATGAGTCCAAATCACATCTAAAATCTGAACTTTGTACCTTGATCTCTGCATATGTCCCCCATTCATCCCACAATTCAACAAGTGAGAATGCATGCGTCAGCACATCAGCAAGTGAGTGGGAACAAGGCACACTGCTTCCATCCAAGTTATCTGGGGTTGCCATACATCTAGAATGGATCATCAGCCCCATCCAAAATACCTTGAATTGTGTCTACTCACCAGCCACACCAATTCTGCACAATACAAGCAAGTAAAACCTGTTCTGGATAGTCAGCAATATAAGGCCCAAGGCCATAAATGATGCAACAAAAGTGGCCATCTGGGCAGTGGAGAACCTCTGGAGTCATCATACCAGTCTTGAGGGGTCAAAGAATTTGTGCAAGTGCCACATGAAAAGTTTGTTTCTTGAACTTGCAGAAGAGGACATCATCCAAGTGTTTTTTGCTGGCTGCATTCAAGTCTTGGATCAGTGTATGAGGGAGAGAAGTAAATAGTGTAACAATCTTTTGGAATAGGTAAGAAAGTTACTAGGATGACAGCATTGTGATGCACATGCCAAACATAGTTATGAACATTACCAATGGAAAGGTAGACAGGCCAGTAGTCATTCTGGCCCATAGCAACTGATATGGTTGTTTTGTTGCTGCCCAGGATAATCAGGACAAATGTTGCACCATTTGCTTGAGGCTCTTTTGCAATTTCATCCTGGAAGAATGGTTAGTAATGAAAGCCACCAGTAGTGTGGCTAAGGTATGCACTGCCTGTTCCCAAGCCCACTTGCTGGACATGAAATCCTTATACCTTTGTGAGTGACTGTCTGCTGAAAATTCATGATATGGAGCATAGTCAATTTCTGCATTGAAGTCAGTATTGGAAAGAATATTCTTGATGACAACTTGGGGGTCCCAGAACCAGCATCATATGACTTATTCATCCAGGAAGGAACATCTTCTGATGGTTTGTTGCCACTGTACTTGAGCCTGAAGCTCTCCCAAGGTGCATCACCTGTTGGGGCCACATCAGTGGTTGTATAGAGATCAGCATGGTCAGAAAATGGTGGGGTATCTTGATGGGGTGTGAGAGACAATCCCCATAAGTGAAGTAACTGGTTGATATTACCTGCTGACAATTGTGCTTGAGAAAAGAGGAGTTGAGTGGTCTCAAACTCCAGGTGGTTCTGATATGGTGTCCAGTTGTCTGGACTTCAGGGAGTGTGAAGGGGAGGCAGAGCATCCTGAGGGATGTCCAGACTGTTCTCATTGCAAATCCTTCCTGTGCAACAAAATTCAAGATGGATGTAAATAGAAATGAGCCAACATACCTGTCAGTTTGTCATGGTATTCCTGCACAACATTGGGGGGAGGGCATGGTTGAGCATCTTCATGAGTATTGGGTGCATCAATATTGAAGTTATGGGCTGCATGTAGGTGTGTCCTGTCACCAGTGTCACACACCAAAGGTGTTGTGGACAGGGTTACAGCTGACTCTGCCTAACACATTGACAAGTTGCACACAATGCCCATGCATGCAGATGAAGACTAAAGCCCTCATGTGTAGAAAGACTGCTGGACATGAGCAGTCATCCTTCACACAAGAACAAGTTGTCAGTGCTAAAGAGAAAAGAGGAAGCAAGTTAAGCAGTTTTTAGCACCCATGTATGGCATTCCAGTTTTCATCATATCTCCACCATTTCCAAAGATATCAACTCTGTTCTCATACTCACTTAATGTGCTCAGCCATGCAATTCTGCCTTCCAAAATTTGGAGAGGATCCTTGCACCCTTTGCATTTCTACAGCACTCCATCCATCAGACACCCATTTCACTAAGCCTGTCAGAAATGGCTGCCTCTTTGTTGATTGTCTCACTTGTCTCATTTGCCAGAGACAGTGGCTACATATATCTTCCAGGCATTCCCACCAGCTTCTGTCCTGAAGTCCCCTGGTTCATCCCATCATTGTCAGCCCTGTCTCATCCCATGCAGCTTGGTCAGCATGTTCTCCTTGTCAGTATGACTTCCAGAAGGACATTCTTTGGTCACCTCAGGTCTGTCACACAGTTAGAAAGGTCTTATCTGGTTGTTTTAGTCTCCTGTCATATCCATGACTCTCAGACTCGGACTCAGTCCAGTCCGGACCCCTAGCCCCTGTCTCTGGTCAAGTCCGGTCCTAGTCCAGCCTAGAAAACCCAGTCCCAGCCCTAGATAACTCAACTCCGGCCTGCATAACTCAAGTCCGGTGTTTTACCCCTATCTCCGGTCCGTTTCGGCCTCCCAGCCTTGCGCTGCTCCACCCTGGTCCTCCTAGGTCTATGTCTGGGTCACCTGGACATAACTCTGGTCTGTTTCCCTTTGTTTGTACTATATTTAGTCTAGCCCATTCATCAGACTTTGCTTACTGTACAATCCTGTGTCCGACCCCAGTTATGCTGGTCACCCGGACTTTGGCTATTAGCCTCTGCATAGCCACTGTGGCTATCCTTGTCTTGCTAATCATCTCACTAATAGCTTATTCACAAGTCCGGCTCTATGTTCATTATCCCGGACCGGCCTCCTGTATTTAACCCCTGTACATACTTCATAGCACCCTCAGTCAGAATATCAACTTAGTATTACCCTCAACTCCATGTTACCCCTCGAGACTACTCTATAGCTAAGGCTGAGCCTTAAGCTATCCCTGACCCCTGTCCCGGACCTCTCCCTGGCTTGCATAAGGGTACAGCACATAAGCTGAGACCAAGGGAGGTAGATCCAACCCCGGACCGGCTTCCCCCTGTGTGCACTCCAACACCGGTCGGTTTCCCACGCTCCCGGCCTTGTTCCCACGCTCCCGGCCTTAAGTCCGGTCCTCCGGACTTAGCCCCTAACCTCCGGCCTCAACTCCGGTCCAACCAGACTTGGCCCCTGTCTCTCGGCCTTGATTCTGGCCACTCGGACTCAGCCCCTGTCACCCGGTCTTGAAGCCCAGTCACCTGAGGGTAAACCCGTACTTCACATCTCCCCACTTGATGAAGCATATGGATTGCTCCTCCCTGCTCCCTGCACCATCTTTATTCCAATCTTGTCCATCATTCTCCCCACATTATGACAGCTGCAGCATAATCTACTGTTCTCTGCCCTCCCTGATTGCATCCATGACAAGTATGATGTGCATCTTGCCTTCTTACTGCAAGATCCAGCAGAGGATGTCCCCCCTTCTCCTCCTCCTCCATCAGAGCCCCATTCATGAAGCTTTTGTTAACTTCACTGAGAGGATGAAAGGGTGGGAGACACAATCGCTTATGCTCCTGTTGCCCCACAGACCCCCAATGCTCTAGCCCCTTTGACACTTGACTCATACCCTTCAGTTCTGGAATTAATGCTTCCCTATCTGGAAGCACTGTCCATCTGTCATGCTATCTTTGGATCTAGAGATGTCTCTGCTGAGATCTGACTTGCATTGCCACCCCCTAATGTGATATCAGTGCACTTACTCAGTTTCTGCCATTATTTGACTCATACTGTGATATTTTGACTGTCCTTGACTTGTTCATTGCCAATACTTACCAGTCTTCTTTGCTTGCTTACTTTTTGTTTCTCACTTACTCATCATGATTACTCAGTCCTTACTCATTACTTACCAAGTGTTTGTGCCCCATTTGTCATAGGCTGTGCTCCCCCTACAGTATATAAACCCCCATGTACTTAGCTACAACCCAAGCAATCCAGAAGCTATTCACTCAGCAGTCAGTTCAGCACATAACTTGTCATCGACAGTTGAGGCTCATTTGGAAGAGTCTATCTGTCACCATTCATCATACTTAGTAGTTGAGGCTCCATGAAGGGGTCTATCTGCCTCCATCCTTTATCTGAAGCTTTATCCCCACTTAGTAAACAGTCTTGCTTAGTCATCCTCCCACTCCTGGATAACTCAACAATGACTTGTGCTAGGAGTCCTTTCAGCTGAATACCTTTGTTCCATTCAGCATCCCCTGTCTAGTCATCACTCGCTCATCTGTTCCTGCATAACTTGTCAACAACTTGCACTAGGAGCACCTGCCACTGAAATCCCCCCCACTTAGATTTTTCTACACTCCAGGTTCTGTGGAGGCACACCACCACTTGCACATTATTTGTCTTTGGTGTTGGTTTTGGTTGGTTTGCACCACCTTTCCACACTTTGACTCACACCAGTGGGTGACACAAGCCAACAGCAGCAGCTTGCAAACTTGCAGGGAATCCAGTGAGCAGTATATGCTCACCATGCAGAACATATTCCAGTCACCAGCAGCACTGAGTATAAAAATGTTACTTAACATTTCAGCACAAGTTAGAGGAACTATTGGCTAAGGATGCTGACAGTGGGTGGGAAAGACTCAGTTGTGGGTTAATAGAACTTGAAGGCACATGGAACCTAAATATTCCTTCATCCCCCCATTCCTACTCAAGGTGCACAAGTGTGTCCTGATCAGATGTTGTGTCCAGTCACCCATGCCAAGAATGCCAATCAGCACCCAGGCCAAATTATCCTGGACATGACATGAAAGAAGCATACCTCAAAGCAAAAATGTCAAGATAATGCTTGCATGGAGCAAGAGAAGCATGAAGAGCAAGTTGCAAAAGCCTGTGCCATAAAACAGGTTGCTGAAGTCATCAATGGAGGAACTGAGGCAGAAAGGAATTTACTGACATCCTGTCAACAGCCCAGGACTCACAGGGCACCTCTATCACAGGAGCAGACTAGGGTAACTTGTTGTAAGCACTTATAATGTTATTTTGGCTAATAAAACTTACCAAATCCATTTTTCAGCCACTCTGGGGCAAGATGTTGCTGATGGTATGGAAGATGTGGAAGAGGTGTTTGGTGATGGTCCAACTCAGGAAGAGAGTGAAAACAACATAGAAATCACTGAGGAAGCTGTCACAGCAAGGAAGCAGCATGCACAGAAAATAGGAACATGCGACCTTGTTGAGGCAGCACAAAGGACTTCTCCACATTAATGTCCTGGGAACAGCATGCCAGAGTTAGTCCTTTCCCATCACTATACTCCACATGCTTTTACTCACCAAAACTGACCTCTTCTACTGGGACTTCCTTGATGTACAATATAGCTCTGCAAAGGGTGATGTTGCAGGAATTGGAATGGTAAAGGACTGGGCAGAGAAACTTTTGAGCAGCAAAGCTGTCCACTCTCCAAGAGTCAGTGCTTCCAGCACATTGCATTCCCATGCTTCTTCACTTTCAAATGCAATGTCCCTTGGGCTCAAAGGGAGCACAAGGTCTACTCATTCAAGTGCCACTCAACCACTGCCCACACCAGCAAGTGTCAGCAGTAGAGTTGTGCCTGTTTTGTACCTGGGTGAAGACAGCAAATTGGCAGAGTTTGGGAACTGCACACAGGAAAGCATCAGTAAGGGAAGCAGTGCCAGTACTGGGGTAGGTTGCATCCATAATCATCAGCATATGCTGTGCATTGACTCAGTGGAATAGGTATCCATTGAAGTGATTGACAACATACATTCCCTGTCCATCACCCCACCACCCCCATCCCAACCACACATTATCACCAAAACTGCAGTGTCAGTGAAGCCTGTGAAGAGTGAGCTATTGATGTACTACAACAGGTTAAGCTCAGACAATGAGGGATTGAAGTAGATGAGGTGTCAACTCCTCTGAGAGGATCTTTGAAATGACCTCTGGTCTCACAGGTATGTGGCACATACTAAATCAAGCACCCAGCAAGTAGGTTCACACCATTACAGGCTGATATGGAAGGCCATCAATCAGCTGCTCCCCTGTCAAAATGCACTAAAACAAAGGCAGAAGATGGAGTTATTGAACTTCCCAACTGTCCAAGGAACAATGCAAGCAGCAAGTTCACTAACTGAGACCTTCCACCTGGGTGTCAAGACAGAAATGTCTGGTGCAGTATCTACATCCCTTCACTTGCCCACTGGTGTGGGGGCTATGTTGATCCATGGACTATTGAGGCAGGTGACCTTTGGGATGCAATGCAGATAATCTGGCATGAAGTTTACCATGGCAAAGTGGAACATTATGTATATTGCTCCTAGGGGGCTGGTCTTCCATGTGGTAAGACCATTCTAAACTTAAGTCTCAGTTTCATAGTTGTGCCACTAACCTTATGTTGCAATCCTAGGGAAAGCAGCACTTGAACAAATGGTGAAGTGGCTTTGCAGCAACAGCACTGATGGTCATTGCAACATTCTTTATTCAAGACACTGACTTTCATGATCCTGAACAGTGTGAGGATTTTGCAGCAGCCATGCTCCACTGTAACCATTATCTATCCAGTGGAAATGAAGATATCAACCACAAGGTGAGTCATACTAGATATCATCTTGGTATCTAAATGATTTTTTTGGCAGATGTGGTCTGGTATTGGCAGTTTCCATTTGTATTACAGATGTTTGCATCACACTTCAACTTTGTTGCTGGCCATGCCCAGATTCCTGAGTTAGACAGTGAAAAGATCACTGCTCAAGCTGCACTTGCCCTTGCTGCCACAGCCATAGGTTTTATCATATCACATTGTCACTAGTCAGCTGATTTCATCTTCCATGTTTGTTGGGCATTGACTCTAGCTGCACATGGTAACCTACAACTGGAAAAACTCATGTCTGCATCAAAGCCACAGAAGCATGCCATCCTGTTGAAAGGCAATTCTGGTGTGACCTGGGAGGTCATTATCCCTGATGGCAAACCATATGGATCCAATTTCCAGATGTGAGGTGAGATGAGGAAGCTTTTGCAACCAATCATGGTGCTCTTGAATATGAACTTTTCCACAATTGTTGAAGAAACTCAGTGCAAAGGGGAAAGAGAGATTCACTGGAAGTAGTGGGTCCAATGATGATGATGATGATGATTTCCAGAATCTGCTTGAGTTTTGATAATCAGTATGTCAGCAATCATATCCATTGCTCCCTCCCCAGATTCACCATTTATTATACATGCTCTCCCCCCCTCTTTGCTCACTGCCCACAACACACACAGTCCATCATCTCCCATTTGCCTATGATGCCCTCAACCTCAAACCCTACCTCCAAAACCCTCAGTCCCCATACAGCATCTCTGCTATTGGCTTTGTTGTTTGTGCATCAACTCTATGAAGCAATGTGATCTTATTGGCTGGCTTCATGCTATCAATCTTTTTTGTCTTGATTCACTGATTTTTGACCATTTTTCCTATGCCTCCATAATATCATTCTTAGCTGTCCTATTCCCCCCCCCCCCTTTACTACATATGCTACCAGTGTAGTACCCCTGAACCATTTTAATAAATTGACAATACTTTGTGTGCTTAAATCCTTGGTGACTGTGAGATAGGGGAAGACTTCCTGCTCATTTGTTCATTGTGTCTACTGTACATTGTGTCTCTCTCCATCTGCCTCCACTGACTAAGGCTGACTCATCCTCTCCTCTCCCCCTGCTCTCCTACTACATGTGCCCCCATCAAAAAAGACCTGTGACATCCTCGTTGCTCCCCTCCATCATCCTCCTTCTGTCATAGTCTCACCCTTGCCTTCTGTTGGGGGGCCTTGTGTTCCCTCTTCCTGACTGCTTTCTTCCCTCATCTCTTCTGTCCTTTCACCCTCTTCATTGTCTCCTTCAGCCACCTCCACTATCTGCTCATCCATCCCCATCCTTTCCTGTAGTCATTGCATGTACACTGCTTGGTCTGTATGTAGCTTGGTACCTTCTCATGGTGTGAATGCATGTAACTGTCTTGTACTGTATTCACTGTGTAGTGGGGTTCCATTCAGTGTGACAAGTTTATAAGCATTCTGGAGCCACTCTGCAATCCTGTGTGGTGTTGACCACTTCAGGAGTAGTTTGCATTCTGTTTTAAATGTGTAGTCAGTGTCACTTCTATAGATCTGGACAAGTTGTCCCAGGTTAAAGACTACTTCACCTGGGTGTCTTCATAAGATTCTTCAGTCAAACACCCTTTTTCTTTCCAATGCATGTTTCACAGCTTCATTGTACCCATCCAGTCTCTGTTGTGCTGCATATGCCATGTGTGTTGCTGCTTCCATGACATCCAATGGCACCATTGTGTCCTCTGGTCTGGTGTGTTTGGTGTTGATGATGAGTCCCAGCAGGAGTTCTTTTGGCATGTGTTTGAATGCTGGTAGTAGGCAGTTGTTGAGTGCCCTTACTGCATTGTCTAGATTGTCTGGCCATGTTCCTGGTAGCTGCTCCCACTTTGTTGTGTCTGCATCATCCTCACCTAGCTCTGGCATGCAGAGCCATTTTAGCACATGTAGTAATAGTTTGTTTGTTCCTTCTACTAGCCCATTTACCCATGTGGAGTATGCTGCTACTACATGGTGTTTGCATGACCATTTTCTGCAGAACTCCTTTACTGCATGGTTGTCAAAGTGCTTTCCACCATCAGTCATGAACATTTTGGGTGCGACATATGTGTTGAAGATCACTGACAGACTGTCTATTGTTGTTTTGGCTGTGCCTGCTGTTTTGAACTTTGTTACCCAAAGATGTTGGGAGAATGTGTCCATGAACAGGCCTAGCATATGGTATCCACCTTTGCCAGTGGGCATGCTTAGGTAGTCACTCACTAGTAGTTTGAATGGGTGCCTGCACATGATTGGTTCTAGTAGTGAGTGCATGTGTTGTGTTCCGAAACTTTTGCACTTAGCACAGTCTATGATCACCTTCATGATCAAGATGTTGATCTTTGGAGAGTAGTAGTGGTCCATGAGGGCGATTTTCAGCATGTCACATCTCCAGTGCCCTCCTGTATTGTGTATGCATTTTGCCTCTTGTTCTGCTTCCTGTCTACTTATGCACTCAGTTCTGCTTCAGGGTTGTATGTTCATTTTGCCATATATGCGCCATAGCTGTCCATCTTCTATTAAGTACTGCAATGCTCTGTGTCTTGCCCTGCTACGGTCTCTTGGGTTTGATGTTGTGTCAACATTGAGAATCACATCTATTACCTCTAGAAACATTGGTTCATCAGTAAACTGGTCTCTTAACCTTTATAGTTTCTCATCTAATTGGCTTAGCATGAATATGTCATTCACTAGTCCTGTTATCGCTTTGGGTTCTGGGTTTACCAACCACTGGCTGCCATCGTCATCTGTCCATTCTGTGTTGTCCCATTGTCAGCTCAGGCCATCTGCTATGACATTTAGTTTACCCAGGATGTGTCTTACCACTACTATGTTGTGTGCTAGTATTCCATCTCTCCATTGTGTGTGTGCTGCTGATATGCTGTCATTGGCCAGCACATCTCTGAGCACTTGACAGTCCATTTCTGCCTCCACTGGGTAGCCCCAGATAATGTCTGAGAAGTGGTCTAGGCCATATTTGAGTGCTGCCAACTCCAGCAGGAACAGCTTGTAGTTGCACTCAGATGTGGACATGCATTTTGATGCAAATGTGATAGGTACTATTTTGTTCACCATTTTGCCACTTGGTAGTTGTATCTGTATTTGTTGCATCAGTACAGCTCCTAGGCCTTCTTGGCACCCATCTGTTGTGATGATGAACAGTGTTCTGTTGTACTTGGGTGCATGTAGTACTGGTTCATTTGTTAGTGCCACTTTCAGGTGTAAAAACACTCTTGTGTGTTCTGTCATCCACCTGTCTTTCAGCTTGCAATTTGTCATGGCTCGTCTGTATGTCATTTTTGCAACTGGTTTTGGTACATCAATGTCCTTGACTAGGTTCTGTAGCAGTCCTTTGATTTTCGTGTATCCCTTGATGAGGTCTCTGAAGTGGCCAGTGAGTCCTAGGAATGAGCTGAGGTTTAGTGTGTCTTCTGGTTCTTGAAGGTAGGCTGAGACGAGGGACCTAGGAAGGAGACTCAGGCTTCAGTTAGAAGAAGTCTATATTCACAGCTAACCTAGGAAGGAGACTACAGTAGTAAGTCAGTAAGGTAGCTATTAATTAACAAAGGGGAACAGTTACCTCAGGCTTCAGTTAGAAGAAGTCTGAGGTACACCTGAAGGAAAAACAAGCATCCTAAGTGCGAAGATTTATTATGTAAGCTTGTATGATGTAAGCAAAAATCAGGTAAAGGTGGTAACACTTCAACACTGGTTGCTTCCAATTGACAATTGCCATTAACTTAGCTATGTCCAGTTGTACTCTGTTCAGTCCTACCATCACTCCTGCAAACATTGTTTCTGTCATGAAAAGTTTGCACTTCGTTGGCAATATTGACAGGTTATTTTCCTGAAACTGTTGAAAGGCTTTGCATAGCTTATCTAACATTCTGTTGAACATGTTATCGCTGGTCCCACCATCATCTACAAACAGTTCTATTGTATTTGTTGCTAGTAGGTCATGTAACTTGGCTGTGATTGTTGCTGAGAATGTAGTTGGGGCTCCTGTTAGTCCCATGGCCATGCACATGTACCAGAAGTATCCATGCCCTTCTATGAAGAAGGTTAGGTATGGTCTCCATTGTTTTGGTACTTCAATTGCATAGAATCCTGAAGTGAAGTCAAAAACTGAAACATATTTGTGACCACTTAGCTGCTGCTGTTTTGCTCTTATGTCTCCTTGGTGCATGGGTGGTATTTGCATGACCTTATTGAGTTCTGCAAAGTTTTGGGTGACTCTCCACTTTGTGGTATTGCCACCTGTTCATTGTTTCATCACTGTCTCATCAGCTTTCCTCTCCATGTTTGGGAATGGTACTTCTATGCCTGCTTGTCTGCATTGTTCATTCAGCTCTTGTTGTAGGTCCTTCAGTGTCATGCCTGCTTTGTCTTCATGTGTTTTTTGCATTAGTACTGTTGGTGCCACATGTTTGATTTCTTTTATGTTTGCTGGTTCGATCATTCCCACATCTAACATTTGCTGTACCCATGTGTGCATGAATGCTTTCTGTGGTGGTGATAGTGGTCATTGTCAAGGTGATGTCATGAAGGTTTTTTCTTTCAGTATGTTAAGGTTGATCAACATGCCTGGTACAAGTAGTACTTCCTTGATCAAGCATGTGAAGACATCAGCATATTCTGCTATGAACTCATCTACTCACCTTTTTTCATTGGTTGTCAGCTCATTCCCTATCTTGACTGCTTTCTGTATGTATTCTATTCATTTGATGTTGATCAGGTTTGTTTGTCTTGTGAATATATCTTCGTCTGAGTTTATCTGGTTCACTGCACATGGTTTTGTACTTGGGCCTTCGCTTGCCATGGTTCATTTATTGGTGTCACATTACTTGATGTCCAGGGTCCTGTGTTTGTTACCCATGACTTGTTCATGGGTTTGGTCATGATATCTGTTGTGTAGCATTAGTGTGCATTCTCCATCCAACACTGTTACCTGGTCTGTGTTGTAGTTGTGTTGCACCTTGAATGCAATTAGTAGTGGCTTTCCTACCAGGAATGCCCATCCACCTCCACTATTAAACACCACAAACATGCCTTGTGTCTTGACATCTCCTACCCATATTGTTCCTGTCCATTGTGCTACTGCTGGTATGACTGTGCCATTTGCCATCCTCAGCGGTCATGAGCAGGTGATCCACCCTTTTAGCCTGTGTTTGACTGTTTTGAAGACCATTGTGCACATTGCATTTATCATTGTGCCATCATTGAATAGGGCTTGTACTTTTATTCATTCCCCATTTACATTGTCTATTGTTATGTTTTGTATGAATGGGACAGTTTTGTTGCTCTTGGAATCTGTGTCATCTGCTTGTGTGCTCACTATGTATATGTTGACTGTGTTGTTGATTGTATTGTTTGATACATGTGGGCCCATGTATTGTACTTGTGATTCATGAGCTACTGGGGTTGTCATTCCATCCATTATGGCAACCCATCCTCTTTTCCCTGCTCATCTTCAATGACCAACCTGATATCTGTCACCATTGCTCTATTGATGGGCCCTAACACCTGATTGCACATCACCCTCCATGCAGTTTCTCTAGGGTCCAAATGCATCCCATCTCTGGGTGGTATTGGGCAGTTGTGGCTTGTGTGGCCATGTGTTCTGCACTTGTAGCACTTGCCCAAGCAAACCACTGCTGTTCCTGGTCACAATGGGAACTGGGTGAGCTCAGCCACTCTTGTGGACTCACCATATGTCTGCATCCAGGTGGTGAGTTGTGCTTCATATGCTCTCCATCCTCCTGGGTCTGCCACATGATGTGTGAGTTTATTGATGATGTTGCAGATGAATTCCTTCTGTGTGTCAGTGAGTGGGGCTGGTGCTTGTCTCCCTTGCTGGATCGCAAAGCAGGAGCCTGCTGAAGCTGGTTTTGGCACTGTCATTGCTGGTGCTGTGATGTTTGTAGGTGCAATTGTAAGGTGCTGCAGCCTTGCTGTGAAGTCTGCCAATGACACCTTCTGCTGTTGTGCAAGTCACCTCTCTCTCTTGTCCTCTTCCTTTTTCTTCTTGTCCAGTTCCTCCTTCTCCCTCTGTATCTCCTCTATGTCCAGTCCCTGAACTTCCAATGCCAAGTCTCCAAAGGACATGTACTTCTTCTTCATCAATTTTCAGATGACCTTGGGAAGTTGTTTGTGTATGATGCAAACAAGGCCTATGTCTCTCTCCACTCCTGCTGCCTTTGCCAGGCATAGTGCTTCCTTCACCCATACTATGTGCACCCACACCTTCATGCCTCCCACCTCCTTTCTGGTTCCTACCTCCTCGTCCTTCAGTGTTAGCACAGTTAGTTCTTCTTGGTTCACCTCCTGTGTCTTCACTGCTGCTGGTAGTGGTTCCCATTGCTCATTGAATGCCTTCTCTAGCTCTGTCCATATCACTTTCTGGGAGCTGCTCAGGCTGTCATACCACCTTTGCACTTCTGAGTGCAGTGCAAGGTAGTCTTGTAGAGCCTTGATTTTCTCCATTTCATCTGTCACTGCCACCATCCACATGATATGCTTGAACATGCATAAGAAGGTCTGTGGGTCCTGCATCTCATCCTCATCCCCCCTGAATGGCTTCAGACCTGTCATCATTGTGATTTGTGCTGGGTTTGTCCTCTGTGCTGATCCCATGGCAGCAGGCATAGCATTCACTGTCTGTCAATTCCCTGCTGTGGTAGGTGGTGGTGCTGAGATGTACTTGGGTAGTGTACTACTTTCATGTGGTATTAGTTGTTGTGTTATTACTCAGGTGGTTCAACTGGGTCCTGCATACTGCAGTGACCAGCATGCTGCTGCTGTGTTGTCCTGTAGCTGATCATCAGATGTTGGGCTTAATTGTCTGGATGGTGGTAGCCCTCTTGTGGATGTGTACTCTGGTGGTGAGTCCAACACCAGCTCTAGTGCAATGTTGCTTTCTGTTAGTGGTGTGTCCAGTGGTGACAATGTTCTGGACATTGTGTTGGGCATTACATGTGCCATGAACCATCCCTGTTTGTCCCTTGGTTGTCCTCGTTTGGGTGGCAGGATTGTGTGTGGTTGCTATGGTGCACTGCTGTTTTCTTAAGTCTTGTGTGTTGGGTTGATATGGGTCTGCAGGTTTTATGCATGTATCACTGCTATGTCTGGACTCAGTGTCTATGTGGGTCTTGGTGCAGGTTTCTGCAGTTCTTCTTGTGGGTTTGAGTGCCCTCTCATCACCATGATGAGATAGGAGAAGACTCCCCACTCATTCATTTGTTGTGTCTACTGTACATTGCATCTCTCTCCATCTGCCTCCACTGACTAAGGCTGACTCATCCTCTCCTCTCCCCCTGCTCCCCTACTACAACTGGAATCTGCTTAAGTGCTTATGGCTTGAGTGACTTAAGTATTTATTCAAATGTTCAATGTGCACAAGCTGCCAAGCAGTCAAAGTCATAATTACTTAATTCACTTAAGTGACTTGACACCTTATTTTGACTTGGTAACAAAATTCCAAAGTAATCAAGTCAGATTAAGCAACTTGTAGTTTTGCTGATGACACCACACAACCCCCCTCCTCAAGGTGCTGTGGGGACATGGTATTCTGCCAATTGCAAATGATGTCTAAATTTATCACTCCAGGATTGTATGGGAGGATATCACTGAGGCTCTTCCCCCCCATAGTTGGCTTAAGCCAACCAGCCTGCACAACATTTCTGTGTGTATCTGGAAGCCTAGCCTTATTGCATTCCAGTGAAATGGCCAGCTGCAAAGAAGGTGCAAGACATTTCCTCTGGTGTGCTGTTCTTAAATGTCAAAATGCATACAGTAGCAAGGGACATGTAATGGCACATTCATGGGTGCAAAGAGCATGGATACACATCACATGGTGCCACTCACTACTAAGGACCATGGCATGAAATTCTGCAATAACTCTTAGGCTATTTATCATAAAATGTGGGTACTGTTCCACAAGCTCCCAAAGGGAGCTACTTCAACACACCAATGATGATCCTGTGGGATACAATGAGTCCCAACCCAAATCATTATGCATGGCAATGCATTCAAACATCAACTCTCAATGTAAAAACTCATAGCTAATGAGACCATGGTCACTGACCTCAGTGATGTCAACACACAAGCAGTGTATGCCACTGTCCATGTTGCCACACACACTCTCAACCATGTGCTCCTGATTATTGTCAATGATGTGCTTCAGAGTTATAATGTCTTACCAAGTAACATGCATGATGATACGTTGAGTAGGAAGTGAAAAACCCCAACCATAAGAAATGAAAAACCCCAACCAACTGAGTGCACCCCAAAGGAGGGTCACACATGTGATTGGGACCAGTGGCCCAGTATGATCTTGTGATATATGAAGAATTTGAAACAGTTGTCATCCTTCAAGAGCAGATGTGGGTGACAGATCTTGTCTGGCATGACTTTCTACAACACCTGCACTATGGGCGAGTTCAAGTGCATCATATGGAGATGTTGTGATCTCTCATACTCACCAATCCCACCTGTATGCTGACTGATTTCTCAACAACTCTATGGTGTGATGCATCTCTCATTATGCCCTGTCATGCTGTTCAACAACTGTGGAATGAGATTGCAGTACTCAATCATGCCCACAAAAAAGACAGCTATGTATTCACAACTACAGCCAGGGATACTATCAAAGGCCAACCTCTGATGCTGCATGAACAACATGCTCTTGCCACCCAATGAAGTGGCAATGGTGATCAGACACAGCAATGGAAAAGTGATCTACCTGACAAGGTGGATATCTCAGTTGGTATGAAAGTAATAGTCATGCAAAATGTACAGACAGACCTTGACATCACCAACAGTGCATGTGGCACCATAGTCCATATTATCCTCCATCCTGATGAACCTATCCTTCACAGCAACACACCTGTCATAGGACTGACACATCCCCCTTTATATGTACATTCTGGTCAAACTGGACTGTACTCACATGTTGAAACTGCCTGGACTGGATCATGCAGTGATACCCATTGAGCCACTAGAAAAAAACATTTGAATCAAATGAAAAGGACCTGATGGCCATGCAGTCACACATGTCATCAAATGTCATCAGTATCCAATGACCACTGCATATGCATTTACAGATTATTGTGTGCAAGGGCAGACCATCACATGCATACTTGTTGATATTGCTACACCCCCCACCAGTGGCCTCAATCTGTTCAATCTTTACATCACACTGTCCAGAAGCTCTGTCTGGGAGACTATCCAATTGCTGCATGACTTTGACAACAAAGTTTTCCAGGCTACACATTCTCCTGAACTTTTGGCAGCAGATGATCACCTAGATGGATTGGATTCCCACACAAAGGGGTGGTGGCAGGAGATCAGTTGTACCTTGGACAACTAAGATCTATTCACACTCTGTGACACAACAATAACATTTTCTATCAAGTACTGTACAATAGACTTTGCAGTTGGGTTCACACAGTTGTGCATTGGATGCAGTGATGTATTATTGGTATTTGGACCTTGCACTCTCGCAGTGCTGCATTGGACCCTCAATCTTCACCTAACATTTTTTATCAAGTACTCTACAATAGACTTTGCTGTTGAGTTCTTGCAGTTGTGTGTTGGATGCAGTGAAGTATTCTTGGTATTTGGACCCTGCACTAGTTGTGCATTGGACCATCAATCTTCCTACAGCTGTCCGAAATTGGAAAAATTTTCCGTGGTGAGTTGGCTCCCACGCATTTATGAAACCTTGCAAGCAAGGTAATGGACAGAGAAGTATCATTGGATTATTTCAAGTCTGCTGCCCTGCCACCCCTTCATGTACAGATCGGCATCGCCGAAATCAAGACTTCGCTGGAGACCACTCAGGTTTTGTCCCGAGACTCGGGGTGGACTGCATTTAAGAAGGAGCCGAAGGTTTCGGGTGTATCTGAGGAGGAGGTGTTTAGACCCCTTTCGAAGGTTTTTGAGGCAATCGTCGACGAGGCTGGCAAAGTCGCGCACACCTCGGCAAGGCTTGACTTTGTATCACGACCTGCACATTCGCCACACTCCGATCGCTCCAATTCCACTCGCCCGGATGCGTACTTGCTGCTAGTGGAGAAGAAGAGTGTTGGCGTGCAAGAGGCCAAGAAGAACGAAGCCAAAGGCTCCGATCACGATTCATGGGACGATATCGCCGTTTCGTTTGAGGTCAAAAAGAGTGACGAGGCCGCCGAGCGCGAAGATGTGAGTGACAGCTACACTTCTATTCGAGCATCGCTAATTTGGTATGATAGAATGACAAGAAGGTAATATGGAGTCTGCACCATATTATGCGTAGCGACCCATGTCGCCGCGCGACATTTGGTGTTACCATCGAGAACACACAAATGAAGTTTTGGTTCACTTGCCGGGCGGTCACGCTCGTCAGCAAGTCGTTTAATTTCCTTACCGTTAGTGGTCACGTCGTCGACTCTATTGCCATTCGTGACTGACCATCTCAACAGGAGCCAGAACACCTCATCCACTTCTTCTGTGCCCTCGCGTTTGCAAAAGACCACGAGCTCGGATGGGACCCAACAATCCGGAGAACGTGCGTCGAGGGTAAAACTCAATACATCATCACTGTGCATTCAGAAAACAGGGGAACCATCGAATACCAAACCACGAACGTCATTTCCGATTTCGGCGCCGATGGTGTGAGGGGTCGTGGGACTCGGGTCTTCGAAGTCTGTCCTATGCTTCGAGATGGAAAATTGGACGCGGCACCCGTCGTACTAAAGGATAGTTGGAGAGTGTGTGACCGACAACGCGAGGATAAAATCCTTCAAGAAATATTTCGCGACTTGCGGGAGCAGAAGGACATCAAGGAAGAGAATGAGGCTAGAAAATATTTTCTCACTGTCGTTGAAGCAGGAGACGTGATTGTGAATGGGACGGTCGATGGCACTGCCAGCCTTCTACATGAATCCGATCTGCCAGCTGACTGTTCTTCATATGCGCTACCTGTTGATGGAAAACAGAAGGCGGAGCCGACCAAGCCCAGCGAAGGACTCCCACCAAGTTTTTCTCGCACCCCGGGTGCCACCAAGCATTCGAAAATCCATCACAGGATCCATTTCCGTCTGGTGTTCAAGGAAGTTTGCACGCCTATATACAAACTTCAGCGCCTCGATACCGTGTTTCAGACGCTGCAAGATATTCATAAAGGTTTGCTAAGTTGTATTATGAGCTTTCGCTGGAGGCTCATATATAATTATCAGCTTTGGAATATTTGCACAGCGTGGGTTGGGTGCACCGTGATGTCAGCGCCGCGAACTCTTTACGCGCGGGCGAGGTGGGGAAGTTAGCTGACCTGGAGTATGCAAAACGTATGAACGACACAAACAAACACGAGATCCGCACGGTAAGTCGATATCTCATCCACCCATGCACTTTCAGAGACATGTTAAAGGGAACCGTGAATTTCATGGCTTGCGAGGTTGAAGGTCAAAAATACCTCTTTAAGCCACCTGGATATTTCGACGAAGTCTACAGTCGTCCCCCATTCAGGTTCAATCCCCTGCACGATATGGAGTCTTTGTGGTGGATTCAAACGTGGACACTCTATTACCATGTTGACCAACCGCACAGCCAACGGTCATCAGAACAGGAAAATTACTCAAACAACCTCTTTCCCGGACAGCTCAAAGTTCGTTTCTACGAGTTTTCCGCCGGTCTGGACCTCCGCATCCTTCCGCCCCCTTTTGGGCCTGCAGGTCAACAGGTTGCAATAATGCACGGGAAGCTTAAGCTAGCTTACACTGAAAGTGAACGGTGCTTGCCGCAGTCGGCGCCGGCCTATGCCGCTCCACTTCGAATTCTCCACAACGATTTTAGAGAACACCTTGCGACTGCTGTTGAGAAGTCTAAAGATGTCGCTCTTTTTATCCCGACGGATAAACGGCCAAATCCGGAAGACTCAACCCATGAAGCTCGATGCGAAAAACGACCCAAGGTTTGAACCTTTTTCAGATCACCACTGACTGCTGACATCATGTTTCTTCCTAGGTGGTGTGATCGAACATCGTTCAAATGTCGCGACTCTCCAAGCCCATGACACTACTTGAAATATCAATAAATGCTTACTGTACTATCTTGCATATGAATCCTGCTTCTTCCACCACTTTCCCTTGTTTAGTAGTCCCTTGCTTGTGCTTAAGGTTCCAGCTCATCGAGTCATCAGAGAAAATGTACTCGTTGACACATCATGATGACTGTTCTTGGTAATGCCACCACTGAAGTGAATCGTGAGACTAGAAGCAGCAGTAGTGAAGAGATTGCTAGAGATGATGGATAGACACAAGAGTATGTCATGGTTTGAGAGAAACTGGTAGATCATAAAACAGAGAGCAGAATGACTACAGTTTATCAAGGTGTGGGGTGAGCTTTCAAATCCTCTAGACACACAAGATTGGAAAGCTGTGGTGACCAGATCCCCAAGATTCTGAGCATGGGATGCACCTTTGCTGGCTCTGTAGAGAGACTGATTGGACATGCTCAGGGTTGTAGACACAATGACTATGATTAACTCTACCTGATTTGACATGCTATGAGAATGAGTATGTAGACAGTGTCACACACCAAAGGTGTTGTGGACATGGTTACAGCTGACTCTGCCTAACTCATCAATGAGTTGCACACAATGCCCATGCCATGCAAATGAAGACTAAAGCCCTCATGCATAGAAAGACTGCCAGATGTGAGCAGTCATCCTTTGCACAAGAATGAGTCATCAGTGCTAAAGAGAAAAGAGGAAGTGAGTTAAGCACACATTAAAAGTTTTTAGTGCCCATGTATGGAATTCCAGTTTTCATTGTATCTCCACCATTTCCAAAGATATTGACTCTGTTCTCACACTTGCTTAAAGTGCTCAGCCACGCAATTCTGCCTTCCAAATTTGGAGAGGATCCTTGCACCCTATGCATTTCTACAGCACTCCATCCATCAGATGCTCATTTCACTAAGTCCATCAATCATGGCTGCCTCTTCATCAATCATCTCACTTGTCTCATTTGCCAGAGACAGTGGCTACATATATCTGCCAGGTGTTCCCACCAGCTTTCATCCTGAAGCCCCCTGGTTCATCCCATTGTTGTCAGCCCTGTCTCATTCCATGCAGCTTGGTCATCATGTTCTCCTTGTCAGTATGACTTCCAGAAGCATGTTCTTTGGTTGCCTTGTTGGAGTTTATCCCTTTTACCTTAGTCGTGGTTCACTGAGCACAGCATTACGTAATCCAAAAGCGGACACTTAGCAGTTTATTTTTCCTTACTGCACCTCAGCTTCAACCAACTTGAAGTCTGAGGTGGGACTCCTTCCATTCATTATATTGGAACACTTACTTACCTACCTACAGTATATTCCTCTCTATAGGTAGTTAATTGTTTAGCTTCAACCAACTTGAAGTCTGAGTATATTCCTCTCTATAGACTTGACAATCCTGCAGCTCGTCATCCTCCAAACAGTTATGAGCCCCGCTTGCGAGTTCTAATCCTAGGAAAATTGAACACGTCAAGTCTGGTACAAAGTGTCTACTATGTCTGGTCCATCAGCATCCACTTCTGGTCCCTCAAAGGTTCCGGTCTCCGCCTCAACAGTAACCTCTACTACACCTTCAGGTAAAGCTACTCAAGCCTCCAGTCGACTCTATGACATACCATCCCTTGAAGACAATGGTTTGAACTTCCAGACATGGAAGTACTGAATTATGATGATCCTAGATGTCTGTGGACTCTGGGAGCTCGTAGAAGGAAAGTTGAAGGCACCTGATGCAGCAGCTGATCCAGTTGCATGCGCAGACTGGCACTACAAGGATAAAGAAGCAAGGGCTCAAATCACGCTTACTCTAAAGGACAACCCACTTAGTGGTGTTCTGCATGCCACAATGGCAGCAGAAGTCTGGAAAAAGCTATGTGAGCACTATGAAGGCAAAGGGAAACAAACGATAGCCTACCTTATCAGCAAACTATTTCGTGGTACCCTAGCAGATGATGTCTCGATGGAGACGCAGCTTAATGCCATGTGGCAGAAGGCAACAATCCTAAAGTCTCTTGGACAGCCCCTCGAAGACTCTCTTGTTGCCATAGCCATGGTCATCTCCCTTCCAACCTCGTACTCAACCCTTCGCACTATACTCATGTTGTCCGATGAGAAACTAACTCCAGACTCTGTCATTTCCCAAGTCTTGATAGAAGAGAAGTCTTGCTGCACCTCTTCGGCACAAACTGCCCTCGTAACAAAGATGCCTAACAAAAAGGGAAAGAGGAATGACAAGAAAAAGAAAAAGGCTTGTGGCTATTGCAAGAAGATGAACCATGTCGAAGATGACTGCTACAAGAAGAAGGCTGATGAAGCAGCCAAGTCCCCATCACAGGCTGAAAAGGACAAGCCTAAGGAGGACAAACTTGTTGCTAAAGTTGCACACATCTCACCTGCTGAAGACAGCGCTCTACGTCTCTCCATGGCCACTGACAATGGCAAGAATTTACACACACGCTGGGTCATTGACTCCGGTGCCTCTGTGAATATGTGCTGTCAGCGGAAATGGTTCACTTCACTGAAGATGCTCTCACCCCCACAGCCTGTAATCATTGGAAATGGAAGCACAATTCCTGCTATGGCCATCGGACGGATCGAACTTTGTATGGATCTCCCAAATGGGAAGACCAGTAGAATCCTACTACAGAAGGTCTATTTCATTCCAGACCTCAGCACAAACCTCCTCTCGGTGGCATACCTTGCCACTAGAAATGTCCAGGTCACCTTCACAGGTGGAACATGCTCAATCACTGACAGTACAGACACTGTAGGAGTGGGTCATCGCCAAGGCTCACTCTACATCCTTGCAGCAAGGACTCACTCTCCAAGTCATGGAGCACTTGTCGTACAAGGACCATCTCCACTACTTGACCCTACTCTTACCTTACCGGCACTCGCAGCTGCAGCACCAAAGTCTGTAGCCACACTTGACTTGTGGCATCGACGACTTGGGCATGCAAATATAAAATCTGTGCTTAAACTGGTTAAAGCGGGAATGGTTGAAGGCATGGAGCTTACCGGCACTGAGGACTCGAACTCAGTATGCCAACCTTGCCTCGAAGGGAAGCAACACCATAAGGTGATACCTGTCAAGTCAAACGTTGAAAGCCCAACAGTACTCTACTGGACGTACTCTGATGTATGTGGCCCCATGGAGACTACAGCCCGAACTGGACACCGCTACTTCATAACCTTCATTGACGCTCACTCGCACCACCTTGTGGTTAAACTAATAAAATCCAAGGACGAAGTCTTCCCCTCAGTGAAAGACTACCTCGCTCGAGCTGAAGTCGAGACTGGCGAAAAAGCAAATTATTTTCAGAGTGACGGAGGTGGGGAGTATGGCTCAGATGAGTTCAAGGCCTACCTCAAGTCAAAAGGGGTCCACCATGAGAAGACGAATGCCTATACCCCACAGGAGAATGGCATTGCCGAGTGGATGAACTGCACACTTGTTGAAAGTGTGCAGGCGATGCTAAAAGACGCTGGACTGCCAAATAAATATTGGGGGGATGCTATCCAGTATGCGGCCTACCTAATCAACTGATCACCAACCCGTGCTATCTCCGAGGATGTCACGCCATATGAAGCCTTTACAGGGATTAAGCCATCGCTGGCCCATATCTGAACCTTTGGCTGCACTGCACATGTACATATACCCGAGGAAAAAAGAAAGAAGCTAGATGCAAAGTCCTTAGAATGCATTCATCTGGGCTTTGCAGAGAACAAGAAAGTGTACCTATGCTTACACCAGCCCACTGGTCGTGTCTTCAAATCCCAGGATGTAGTGTTTGATGAGGGAAGCACAGCAGTGGGCCTAGATCGCATCTGGATAGAAGAAGATCCTGCAACCATGGTTAGTAAACCAGCGGACATAAGAGGGAATGCCCAAAAGGGCAATACGTCGCACCTGGATACCATCAGGGCTTCAGGCATGGAAGACCGTGCTCACATGGAGTCTGATGATGGGGATCTCGAGTCTAGTGAGGGAGAGAGTGAAGACGTCATCCATGAGGTCGAAATCGAGTCAAACGACGCACCTGATCACTCAGGATCAATGGTAGATCATTCCCCACAGCACTCAGAGGGTAACATGCCAGGAAGCGGCCAGAGTCCTAAAAAAGCGCTTGAAACGGCCTCAAAACCATCAGCAAAGCGAGCTAGGACGATGCCAAAACCTACCATGCATAAAGCGACACCCCCGCAGCCCTATCCAACTCCAATTCCGCCTCGAGAGACCCACAGGTCTGGTGGAACACAAAAAGCGCCACCTAGAGACGATGATTATCACTTTTTCGTCAATTCCTATGACAGGACAACCTTACCTAGTCAACGGCTTGAGGCACTGGAGGGTTCAGGTGCAGAGAGTGAGGGTGGAAGCCCCATCGACGAAGTCGCTCGAGAGCGAGAGCATGCGTGTGGCAACAGCGAGGCTGAGGTGGCTGGGACGAATGAGGAAGTGGCTTACAAAGCATACACAACACATGACAACGAACCTTGCTCGTTCAACGACGCAATGCAATGCACTGATGCAGATCAGTGGTATGCTGCGATGATTGACGAATTACAGACCTTTAAGTCCATCGGACTGTACAAGGAAGTTGCCCTGCCTCCTGGCCATAAACTGATTGACTCAAAATGGGTCTACAAGATCAAGCGAGGGCCAACCAGTGAAATTGAGAGGTACAAGGCTCGTTTGGTAGCCAAAGGCTTTACACAGGTACACGGGATCGACTACACTGAGACGTTTGCACCCGTCACCAAGTTCACAACCATCCGCATACTCCTGGCACTTGCCACTAAGTATAATCTCAAAATTCATTAGATGGATGTTAAATCTGCATTCCTAAATGGACTATTAGATGAAGAAATATACCTTCACCCCCCTCCAGGCTTTCCTCCTGACAGCAACAAAGTCTGGCAGCTGCTACGAGCGCTCTATGGCCTTAAACAGGCCCCCAAGTCATGGTACTCTCATCTTCGGACTGTTTTCGAATCCCTGAGCTTCACTCGAAGCCAGGCTGACCATAGCCTCTTCTTCAAAGTCGAGAATGGCATACTAATTGTTGTTGCTGTCTATGTAGATGACAAGCTAATACTCTCAAAGTGCTGCATGACTATTGAGCGTGTCAAGGCTCAGCTCTCACAGGAGTATGAGATGAAAGATCTGGGGGAGGCACATTGGATTTTGGGAATGGAGATACTTTGTGACCGTGATAAAGGTATCATACAGCTCTCACAGAAGAGATATGTCGAGAATATTCTCGAGCACTTTGGAATGAGCAAGGGGCGAGCTGTCACGACCCCCATCGAGCCTAACCTAAAGCTTGAAAAACTAGAAATTCCAGAGGCCGACACCAAGTCATACCAGGGCGCTCTTGGAGCCCTTATGTATGCAATGCTAGCAACGAGGCCTGACCTTGCCTTTACTGTAGGCATGTTGAGCCGTCATGCTGCATGCCCTGGGCATGAACACACTACTGCACTAAAGCGTGTTTTTCGCTATCTGCGATGCACCCCCAATGTCCGTCTTACCTATAAGCAAGACTCAAATGCACATGCGATCGGGTATGTAGATGCAGATTGGGCAGTGGATATCAACGACCGCCGCTCTGTTACTGGCTATACTTTCATCCTTTCTGGTGGAGCTGTTAGCTGGTCATCGAAAAAGCAATCATCTGTTGCTCTCTCGAGTACAGAAGCCGAGTACATGGCCGCGTGCACTGCCACAAAGGAAGCTATCTGGATTCGTACCCTAGTCCTCGAACTCAAGACTGTGTCATCACACAAACCCACTCCCCTCCTCATCAACAATCAATCTGCTATCTCACTGGCTCGAAATGCAATGTTCCATGACCGCACAAAACATATTGCAATCTGTCATCACTTCATATGAGAGAAGGTGGATTCTGGAGGGGTAGTCGTCAGCTATGTGTCTACCAATGACCAGGTGGCCAACGTGCTGACTAAGGGTGTGTCTAGGGAGAAGCATGTTCGTTTCTCTGAAGCTATGGGTATTATTTTCTTTTAATTCCTTCTTGACTATACTCGTTGAAGGGGCGTGTTGGAGTTTATCCCTTTTACCTTAGTCATGGTTCACCGAGCACAGCATTACGTAATCCAAAAGCGGACACTTAGCAGTTTATTTTTCCTTACTGCACCTCAGCCTCAACCAACTTGAAGTCTGAGGTGGGACTCCTTCCATTCATTATATTGGAACACTTACTTACCTACCTACAGTATATTCCTCTCTATAGGTAGTTAATTGTTTAGCTTCAACCAACTTGAAGTCTGAGTATATTCCTCTCTATAGACTTGACAATCCTGCAGCTCGTCATCCTCCAAAATGCCTCAGGTCTGTCACACAGTTAGAAAGGTCTTATGTGGTTGTTTTGGTCTCCCCAGTTGATGAAGCATATGGATTGTTCCTCCCTGCTCCCTGCACCATCTTTATTCCAATCTCATCCATCATTCTTCCCACATTGTGACAGCTGCAGCATAGTCTACTGTTCTCCAGCCTCCCTGATCACATTCATGATGAGTATGACATGCATCTTGCCTTCTTACTGCAAGATCCAGCAGACAATGCCCCCCCTTCTCCTCCTCCTCCATCAAAGCCCTGTTCATGAAGCTTTTGTTAACTTTGCTGAGAGGATGAAAGGGTGGAAGATGCAATTGCTTATGCTCCTGTTGCCCCACAGACCCCCAACACCCTAGCCCCCTTTGACACCTGACTCATGCCCTTCAATTCTGGAATTAATACTTCCCTATCTGGAAACACCATCCATCTGTCATGCCATCTTTGGATCTAGAGATGTCTCTGCTGAGATCTGACTTGCATCGCCACATCCTAATGTGATATCAGTGCACTTACTCAGTTTCTGACTCCATTTGACTCATTCTGTGATATTTTGACTGTCCTTGACTCGTTCATTGCCAATACTCACCAATCTTCTTTGCTTGCTTACTTTTCATTTCTCACTTACTCATCATGATTACTCAGTCCTTACTCATTACTTACCAAGTGTTTGTGCCTTGATTGTCACAGGCTGTGCTCCCCCCACAGTATATAAACCCCCATGTACTTAGCTACACCCCAAGTGAACCAGAAGCCATTCACTCAGAAGTCAGTGCAGTGCATATCTCATCATTGACAGTTGAGGCTCATTCAGCAGAGTCTATCTGTCTTCATTCATATCATTGGTAGTTGAGGCTCCATCAAGGGTCTATCTACCTTCATTCATTATCTGAAGTATCATCTGTGCTTTGTCAGCACACCTGCTTAGTCATCCATCCACTCCTGCATAACTCGACATCAACTTGTGCCAGGAACACATCCTAAAGATCATCACACCAGAGTACTTTTGGCTGAATACCTTCACTCTATTCAGCATCCCCTGTCCAGTCATTGCTCACTTGTCTTCTCCTGCATAACTCATCAACAACTTGCACCAGGAGCACTCTACTTGAAGATCCCCCCCACATTTAGGTTTTTCTGCACTCCAGGTTCCATGGAGGCAAACCACCACTCACTCTTATTTGTCTTTTGTGTTGGTTTTGGTTGGTTCACACCACCTGTCCACACTTTGACTCACAACAGGTCCTCAGGGGCTATCATACTTACCTCAGTGCTGTAGACACAATGACTGAGGTGCAAAGCAAAGCAAACAAACCTACAAGTACAGATGCATGCAGCTACATGACTGTTGATGCCAACACACCCCCTCAGTGGGACACATGCAGATGGAGAAGAGAAAGGGAAACACAAACTTCCTAAGTAAAGCAAGACCTGTGTATGACCTCTGAGACCTATGCATATGAGTCCTGAGAATGAAGAAGAACAAAAGAAAAGAAAAAGAAGAAGAGTGACCATTGAAAAACCTGATGCAAGCCACTCAAGGAGGAAAGTCCCAGCCTCAACATGAGTGCAGCAAAAATGATAGCATACATCAATATGTTTCGTGCAATGGTTGTTAGCAGCCTCCCATAAGAGAGCAATTGCCCCTGCATTGTCAGCATAGAGGCAGATTGGCATTGGGACAGGGAAGCTGACAGACAAGAGAAAAGACTGGATCCACAAACCCTCCTGGATGGCCACAGTCACCACCATATACTCAACCTCAGTAGAGGGCAACACCTGTGTGGTCTGCTTCTTAGAAGTATGAGTGATGATGCCCCCATAGTAGAACCAGCAATAACTGGTGACCAAGATGTGATCTTCAGGGTTTGTTGCCCAGTCAGCATCACTGAAGCCATGCAGAAAGGGACTACAGGTGCATTCCCCATTGTGGAGGCAATAGTTGAGCATTCCCATGAGGTAGCAAAGGATGCACTTTGTGGCAGCAAGCAGATGAGTACTTGGATGGGACAGATACTGTGAAAGACATTGGACAGTGAGGGAGATATTGGGTTGGGTGCAGATGGAAAGGTACAGTAGCTTGCCTATAAGCTTTGGGTAGAGGGACTTCAGATCACTGGGTTTGACAAGTTTATCAGTGTCTGCATCAGTGAGAAATGGATGAGTGGGGTCCATTGGGAGATGCACCAGATGGCAGTCTGTGAGGTTGCACTCCTGGAGGAGATGAGTGATATACTCTCCTTAGTGAAGCCAGAGCTCCTGGGTATGATGATTGTGCTTGAACTGGATCCCAAGGTACTTGGTGATGGGACCCATTTCTGAAATACCAAAGTGGAGATGCAGGCAGCGCCTGACCATGCATTCATCCTGCATCATCACTAACTCTGCACCCTTTTCCACTGGTCGTTCACTCACTCCACACCAACTCTGCCCACCTTCTATCGTCTATGAACCATCTCCACTCTGACTACTGTCAGACTTGTGTTGCTCTCCTACCGGACTGGGCAGACTGTTCTCTGAGGGGTCATGTGACTACCTTTGGACTTCTCCCTGACAGTGCACAGTCAGGTACTCTGCAATGCACACACTGCATCGTCCAGTGCCTGGACTGTTTCCTTTTTTGGATGTCCTATGTTACCCGCTCATATGTCCTCCATCTACCCTTCATTCATTGTCTGGGAAGTTTTACTTGAAATTTTACAAGTCTCTGTATGTCAGTTCTGATTCTGGTTACTGTACCTCCATAGTGTCATGACCGTGCCCAGACCACCCCAGACTGGTTCTGTCCAACCCTTTCCCCAGTCCTGGCCTTAACCCTTCGACCCAGAAACGTGTTAGCTCACAAGGCACTGCAAGGCAGTGCCCAGTCGAGTTGTCCCCTCAGTTGGTACTGGGCCGGTGTAACACCCGGCCCAGCCACATGTCCTGCCCCGGTTCCCGGTAATCCCTTGTTCATAGTCCTTGCTTGATAAGATTCTTTGTAACACTACTTACCAATCATCACTGTACCGGCGCAGACCGGTCTCCGGTGCTACGTTAACACTTAGGTATTTAAGCCATAGGATATTCTGTTTAGCCTCAGTCTGAAATCAAACTAGTTCTCGTCTTAACCCGGCCTCTCTCGTCCTCTGCCTTCTGTCTCTCGACCGGACTACGGCCCATGCAAGGGAATAGCGCTGCGCCCTCAGTCGCTAAGTCCAATAGTCCAAACCCCTTGATATCTCGTATTACCCTCTAACCCCCAACCAGACTCCAGACCGGCCTTGGACCGGTGAGACCCGGACTTAACACATAGTAGTATAAAAGCATGTATCATACTCCACCATCCCTCAGTACAAATATCAACTTAGTTCCTACTCCCTCTGATTCCATCTTCTGCCTGTCAGAGTTATCTCCAACTCTCCGTCTATACTCTCCCTCTGAAATATGAGGGCTGAGATTGTGCAAGGGGGTAGCGCACAAGCTAAACCTGATGCCCTCACTCTGTTCTGCCTTTGTCTCAGCAGACTTTGTTCCTGCCAACACTCCACTAGTCAGAGTTCTGTTCCTTTGTGTCAGACTTGCTTCCGAACCCTTCTCTAGACCTTGTTAAGCATCGGAGTTGGTCAGAGTAGGCCTGGACTTGACACTCAGCAAGGAAGTGCTCATTGTTGCTGCCAAGCTGCCATGCACAAGATCTTGGACTGGTGGAAAACAAACACCACATGGTCCACCTCACTGCAATGGAATCCCTGGCTTCCAAGCTCAGCATGGAGCATCTCATAGAAGTAATAGGCAGCCTGCTTGATCCCATAGAGGGCCAGGTGCAAAAGTCCAACCAACTCCTCACTGTTCTGCCTGTACTCTTCATATCCAGGCAGCTGTTTGACATACACCTTTTCCTTAACCTTTCCATGGAGGAACACCCACTTGATGTCCAATGAATGCAGCTCCCATTCCTCCCTGGCTGTGACAGCTGCTATGAGCCAGATGGAGCTTTGCCTTGCAACAGGTGCAAACATTTGTCCAAAGTCCCTACCAGGGACCTGAGTGAACCCTTTTGCCATGAAACATGCCTTCTCAACCAGGCCACCCTTGCCATCACCTTCTTTATATTCCAGAACCCAATGGCTTCCTATGGCATGACATCCCAGAGGGAGAGGAACAAGACTATAGACATTTGTTGTCTTCAGCTGTGCTATCTCTTTATCCATAGCCATGTGCAACCTGTGGGCATCACTATGGTGGATTGCCTCATCATAGGTGGTGGGGGGAATCAAGAAATCATAGGAAGGGTCAGCTGGATCATGATGTGTACTGCTCTGTATTGCAAGATGAGCATGCTCTGAGACAACCAAGTCAATGATGGCAGAAGAGAGTGGACCAACTGAGGCATTGGGAGGTGAGTCAAGAGAGTCAGAGTCCAATAGTTCTGTGAGAGGAGATAGCAGGCCATCTAAACATGGGTTGAGAGTAGATGGGGTAGTGATAGTGACAGGAGAAATGGGTCAAGCTTGCCATATGGCCAGGTGCTCTTGTGCATCCTGATGGGACTCTGTGAATGCTCTTCCCACCTCTGTTTGTACCCTGACCCTAGCAGACCAACATGCCAGTTGAGGTTGTGGAAGAGGTGTTGAGGTGGGGATGGAGGATGACAGTGACAAGAGCAAGGGACTCAGGGGTCATGAATCACTGTCTGAATCTGAACTGTGGGTAGTCATAGGTAATGATAGATCAGTCAACCCAGTCATGGTAGGCAATGTAGCAATGTTTTCATCAAAGACAATGTCCCTGGAATTAAAAAACTGTTTGGTCTCATCACATACTCTGTATGCCTTAACACCAGGTGGATAGCCCATGAACCTCACCAACCTGGACTTGGGTTCTATTTTCTGTTGAGGCTCCAGAGGGACATGAGTGAAGGCTCAGCAGCCCCAAATCCTCAGATGGCCAAGATATGGACACATGCCATGTAACATTTCATAGGGTGTTACCCCATTTGGCAGCACATGTGACCCTGTGTGATTTTGCAGATAGGAAGCAGTAAGCATGGCTTCTCCCCAGTATGCAAGTGGGAGCCAAGCAAGGTGTAGCATGGCCAGGACATGTCCCTCCAGCATGCAGATGACCCATTCAGCAACACCATTTTGCTGGTGCATATATGGAGTGGAAAGACAGTGAGTGATCCCCTGTGAGTCAAGGGACTGTATGAAGGCACTGCTAAGGAACTCCCCTCCATTATCAGACTGTAGTGCCTTGACCTTGGCATTGTGTTGTCTCTCCCAGAAAGTCTGAGTCATCTCCCAGGCCTTGAGGGCTTGATTCTTGCTGGCAAGTAGGTGTACATCTAGAATGTGGGTGTAGTTGTCAAGAACAACCATGAAGTACCACTTTCCATGCATGGTCTGGACAGGCATGGGTCCCCCCAAATCAGTGTTTACAAGCTTGAGAAAAGTAGTTGTGCATTTGGTTGAGGGTTTAAATGGTGAGTGAGTGGCAATGGCACATCAAAGCAGACAAACTGAAGGTCCAGGAAGCAGAGGTTGTTCAACTGCAGGGGCACACTGCCCAAGGGACATCCATGGTGGGATAGCTCACAACAAGCAGGATTGCCCTGGAAGTTGCAGCCCCATCCCTGACAAAGCATCCACCCCACAGAAACAAGATGTAGCACTGCCTGAGGGGCATGCAGACAGTTGGTGAGATGCACTTGATATCTGTCACTTCAGTCACCCCCCCCC
The DNA here is from genome assembly GCA_024663395.1 of Pisolithus tinctorius. Classification (NCBI taxonomy): domain Eukaryota; kingdom Fungi; phylum Basidiomycota; class Agaricomycetes; order Boletales; family Pisolithaceae; genus Pisolithus; species Pisolithus tinctorius. The sequence goes on from JANFAH010000002.1 coordinate 441,372, forward strand.
CACAGGCGATCTATTAGGTTCATATATTCTTATAGATGTATCCACCTAATCAGTGTTGACCACCTGGGTATTCCCAGTGACTACTGGAGATTTGGCAGGCCCTGGAGATTCACCAGAGCAAGGTCTCAGACATGGACTTTCTCCAGGATTATTACATCTATAACAGAGTGCCTGGGGTCCAAATGGGGCTTTCCCCAGTGGGTTAATAGGCCTATTTCCTGGGTATCCTGGGTGATTCTCCAGCCTAAATGGACCCATTCTCTGAGCATCCTGGGGGATTCCCCAGCCTAAATGGACCTGTTCTCAGTGCATCCTGGGGGATTCCCCAGCTAAATAGACCTGTTCCTGGGCATCCTGGGGGATTCTCCAGCCTAAATGGACCTGTTCCAAGTGCATCCTGGGGGATTCCCGAGCCTAAATGGACCTGTTCCCTGGACATCCTGAGGGATTCCCCAGCCTAAATGGACCTGTTCCCTGGACATCCTGGGGGAATCTCCAACCTAAATAGGCCTGTTCCCAGTGCATCTTGGGAGTTTCCCCAGCCTGAATGGACCTGTTCCCAGGGCATCCAGCCCAAACAGACCTATTCCAAGATGATCATGGGAACCTCCAGTTCAAATAGACCACCATCACAGCATGAAGGATCAATCAAAATGATTTGGAGGATCCATGTTGCTGACAGGAGTGTGTATCTGTCAAGTACGGGGATTGTCTGGGTTGAGACCAGACCAGAGACCAAAGTGGGCATGAGGCCAAGAGGTCAGGATCAGGAAGAGAGACGAGGGTACAGGTAGGTGGACTGTTTGGACTTAGTGACTGAAGGTACAGCACTATTCCCTTGCATGGGTCTCAGTCCAAGTCTGAGGCCGAGACAGGGTTATCAGAGTATACTTAGTTGATTTCAGACTGAGGAGTACAGGCCGAGTATCTATGAGTTTATATACTAGAAACAGCTATAGTACGGAGACCAGTAATGCCGGTCTCACAAAGATTGCTAAGGTGATTGGTAAGGCAAGTATTAGTAAGGTATGACAAAGACAATGGAGACCGGGACAGGACTGGGCAGGACTTAACCAAAGTGACAGACACTGCAAAGCAGTGTCTACTGCGCTAGGACATCTGGGGATAGAGGACAGGCAAGGCCGAGGCCAGACTGAGTGAGTGCGAGGCCAAGTCCAGCCAGGGTCGGGACATGGCTATGACAGTATCCCCCTCTTAGGTGTCAAACCCATGAGACCCCTGCAAGAGTGGTAGGCTGAGTTTAAAAAAATGATACTTGTGGCTTGCTAAGCCCTTTGCGTCTTTCTTTCTCATCCTATTCATCATGTCCAATTCGAGGCCAATCAGCACAACTGGCAACAATGATGAAGGCTGGGTTGTCATCAACTGGACCCAGGTACCGGACGATGCCATCAGGTATGACACTGATGATGAAGAGGAGGTGATGAAGGCAAAGGAAAGAAAGAGACGAAAGGTGGCTGAACAAGCCCAGTGCGAAGAACAGGCGTGGCTTGAGGCCGAGAGAGTGGAAAGGGAGCGGATTGAGGCCGAGAGGGCTGAGAGGGAGAAGGAGGCCGAGTGAAAGTGCAAGGCCGAGGCCGAAGCTGGTGCCAGTGGTAATGAGGCTAGCAAAGTAAAGAAGGTGATTATGGACCCTGGGTGAGTAACCTCCCATCTTGTGCATAATCCTCTTGACATTCTTTTTAGCTGTACACGCTGCACCCAGGCTGAAGTCGTCTGCGAATTCCTCGTGGACAGCAACAAAAAGAGGGTTGCCTGCATGCGCTGCAACCAGTCCAAAGGCAAGTGCTGGTGGCCCAGGGATGGGAAAGATGCCAAGGCCAGTCCCAAGGCCACTACCAAGGCTGACAAGGGGAAGAAATGGGAGGCCAACAAGGAGTTGCCTGAGCCCAGGCCCAGCCAGAAGAAACAGGTGAAGTCAAAACCGACCAAGGTGCTGGAGATCAATGAGCCCGAAGATGGTGGGAGTGGGGTGAGGAAGACCAGTGCGGGGGGGTTCTCGGGTTTAGAAGACAAACTCGAGCGACTTATCGATGTTGTGGGGCTCATCGCCAACAACCTGGCAGGCCTCTTTGAACTCCAAGAGGCCGTAGTCAAACACTCAGACCGCATCGCCAACACTCTCGAGTCGCTGCTTGATGAGTCCTATGGGTACAGGATGGCGGTGTCCCCCTCGGACTTGGGCTCATCTGAGCTCGATTCTGACGAGCTGTGCGAGGAGGCCGAGTGGCTGAAAGCCCATGGCGAGGACAGAGAGGAGAAGACTGAAGGGGAGGATGAGGCCAAGTAGCCTGTAGCATAGGATCTTGTAGGCTTCTGCGAATGTCATGTGTCCAGTTCTCTATAGTACAGTAAGAGAAGACAAGAAAGAGAAAACAAAGTAAGTAAGGGATCAAAAGGAACACTAGATACCAATAGAAACAGAAACAGAGACTGAGGCTGGTTGAGACCAGTCCTCATTGGTATGGGCTTGGTTTACCGGGGTAGTGAGAATGGAATTCTTGTACAAGTTCAGATGTGTTGTCCAGCTCTGTAGCTAGTACCCAAGTAGTTTCTTCATCAGTCCCCTCATAGCTGGTCCACCGGACTAAGTATTGAAGCCAACACCAGCAACACCAGTTGACCTTAGAGTCAAGGATTTCTGCTACCTCAAACTCTAGGTCACCATCGACTTCAACTGGTGGGGGTGGTGGTTGAGTCCAGTTCGGGATGGTATTAGGGATGGCTGGCTCGAGTTGGGAAACATGGAAGACCGGGTGGACTGCATGCATTGAGTCCAGCAGGCGCAGTGTAAATGAATGGGTACCAGCCTGAGCTATGACTGGGTACAGTCCAAGGTTCTTTTCCAAGAGCTTCTTGGAAGGCCAAGTAGACCGGAAGTATTTGGCTTTGACATATACTTGGTCTCCTACCTTGAATTCCGGAGCCAGCATGCATTTAGCATCAGCCGGTCCTTGGTAGCGCTGCTGTGCTAGGGTCATTTCTTCCCGTAGGTATTGATGCAGTGAGTCTAAGTTGACTGCATAGTCACAAGCCCGAGCGGAGGTAAGATCATGCTCCAGGTACACCAAGATACTAGGATGGTAGCCCTTATTAGCAAAGAAGGGTGAAACACCGGTAGTAGCGCTAGGGGCATTATTGTAAGCGAACTCGGCCAAAGGTAGTAGGTTGGCCCAATTGTCCTGCTGGTAGTTGCAGTACACTCGGAGGTATTGTTCCAAGGTCTGGTTGGTCCTCTCAGTCTGGCCATCACCTTTGGGGTGGTAGCCTGAGGTGAAGTGTAAGCACATATCTAAGGCCTTACCAAGTGACCAGAAGAAGTGAGAGATGAACTCCAAGCCTCGGTCTGAGGTTACATGGGCCAGTACTCTGTGCTTCGAAAAGACATGGAGTAGGAATAATTTGGCGAGTTCTGGGGCCGTGATAGTGTCATGGGTGGGGATGAATATGGCCTGCTTGGAAAGCTGGTCAACTACTACGAGGATGGCCATGAAGCCAGTTGAGGCCAGGAGTTGCTTGATGAAATCCATAGAGATGGAGTTCCACGGCTTCTCTGGCACCAGGAGTTGCTTGAGGAGGCCATATGGCTGGTGGTGGGGAACCTTAGCCCGAGCGCAGGCTGTGCAAGACCGGACATAGTCCTTGATGAAGGTCCTGAGGCTGGGCCAGGTGTACTCATGCCATATGAGTTCCAGTGTGTGGTTTTGGCCGAAATGGCCGGACAGGGGGTGGTCATGCTTAAGCCGCAAGACCCTAAGGTGGAGATCATTTGAGTCCGGCACATAGATCCTTCCATTGAGATGAAGGAAACTGGTGTCATCTACTGACCACTGGGGATCAGTCATGTCAGACAGGCAGATTTGTGAGACCAGGTCATCCAGCAGTGCAGTCAGGATATTGTTGTGTAACCTCTCGATATCCATTAGGGCAACTGCTCATAAGACCAGGTACTCGAGGTATGTAGTGCGAAGGGAGACCGCTAGTTGCTCCTGGGTGAAGACCAGTCTCAGGTTCTGCAGGTTTACTCAGGCATAGCCACTATCCCCCTCTTTGGGGTAGATGTCCCATCATCTAGTTAGGGCATCAGGCTTAGCCCTGAGCTTACTGGGCCTGAATCTAATGATCATATTGAATTGAGAAAGGAACTCCGACCAGCGAGCTTGGCGGTGGGTGAGTACTTTAGAGGTAGAAAAGTACTTGAGGTTCTTGTGGTTGGTAACAACATCGACTGGTGAGGCCGAGCCCTCAAGGTAGTGGTGCCAGGTCCAGAATGCTTCGAAAATTGCAAGCAATTCCTTATCGTGGGTGTCATAATTCAATTCTGGGGCCATCAGAGTCCGGGAGTAGAATGCAACTGGATGAATCTGGCCATCGCCACAAGTAATAGACAGAATGCCAGCGATGGCATAGTCCGATGCATCGGTCTCAATGGTGATGGGGACCCTGGGGATGAAGTGAGTTAAGACCAGTGTGGTAGTGAAGGTGGTCTTGAGGTTGTTGAATGATCAGCAGCACTCCTCAGAGAAGTTCCAAGGAGCCCCCTTGTGGGTAAGCCAAGTCAGTGGCACAACGATGTCCAAATAATTAAAGATAAACTGGCGGTAGAAATTTGCAAAGCCAAGGAAAGATTGAATGTCCTTGACCTTGTGAGGCTCGGGCCAATCGCAGATGGTCTGGACCTTTTCCTTCAACATTGTGAGGCCAGCAGGGGAGAGGTGGAATCCGAGGTATTCAACTGAGACTGAGTGGAACTCACACTTCTCTGGCTTCGCATAAAGGCCATGAAACCGAAGCCGGCAAAGTACCTCTCGGACATGCTGCTTGTGAGACTCCTTATCTCCAGAGTAGATCAAGATGTCATCTAGGTAGACGACCACACAGACATCTAACATATCCGCGAAGATAGTGTTGACGAAGCACTGGAAGACAGCCAGGGCATTGGTGAGGCCGAAAGGCATCACTAACCACTTGTAAGATCCATACCGAGTCCAGAATGTGGTCTTCCATTCATCACCTGGAGCAATCTGGACAAGATGGTAGGCATGCCAAAGATCAATCTTAGTGTAGATCTTGGCTCGGCTTGGCGAATCTAATAGGTCAGAGATGAGCAGGAGTGGGTAGTGATCCTTCTTAGTGATTTTGTTCAGACCATGGAAGTCTACACAAAGCCAGAGGGAGCTGTCCTTCTTCTTAACAAAGAGGACCGGTGCAGCATAAGGGGAAGAGGTAGGCCAAATGAATCCAGTAGTGAGGTTTTCATTGATGAAGGTCCAGAGAGCTTGGAGCTCAACCAGGGACAGCAAGTAGATTGTGCCGAGAGGCAGGGTTGTTCCTTCTTTGAGCTCTATCTTCAGGTCATACTCCCGGTGTGGTGGGAGTGCCAAGGCCTTGGCCTTGCTGAATACATCAGCGAAGTCACGGTACTCTTCTGGTACATTGGGTAAGGCTGGAGGAGAGGAAGCCGAGGCCGATCAGGCTTGAGCTGAGTCTGAGGGGCAGAGCTGAAGTTGGAACTGGATGGACCCTTCCAGTTTGCAGGCGTGCACAAAGGTGGCTGCATTGATTAGGGAAACGAGAGGGGCCTTCAGGGGGGTGCAAGCCAGGGAGTCGGAGACTGGTACAGATGGCATGAAGCCGGGTTGGTCACTAGGACCAGAGTCAGGAAGGCCAGTGGAAACTGGGCTTACAAGGGGTGTCAATGGGGTTGGCATTCCTTGTGCAGGAGTCCGGAATGTTAGACTGCCCAATACCCAATCAATCAATGGATTGTAGTGGGTGAGCCAGTCATGTCCGAGAACTATCTTACACTCAGAATCCAATGGGGCTAGATACAGGGTTACTGGGGTGACATCGCTGGATGTGAAGTGGATATTGACATCTACTGCTTGGGTTATGGTGAAGGTGGACATTCCATTGAAGAGCTGGAGTTGGATTGGTGAGACCGAGTAAGGGATAAAAGAGTGTTGATTAGCAAATTGGTTATCTATGAAACAGTGAGTGGAACCAGAGTCCACTAAAGTACAAAGCCAAGGTAAATCTAGGTTTTCTAATGTGACATAGGGGGTTAAAGAATTCAGACTGGAAAGAGCGGACATGTTGAGACGAGCCTCCAAGTTTGCACAACCAGAGTCAATGCAGCTCCCAGATTGTGCAAAGTCCTGGGAGCTGCTACCTATTTTTTTGTCTTGGGGGTAGTACCCGAGCCCGAGGCCAATGCAGCTTCGGTGGTGGCCGTGGCACGAGCTTTGGCCTTTGCAGCTTTCTTGGGGCATTTGTCAGTGAAGTGACCGGACCCTCTGCAGAACATGCAGAGGTTTCCGTCTATGCGACACTTGCATTCTTCTGGGGTAAGTTTCCCATCCTTCCCGAGTTTGCTAGGCTCGGGCTTGGACGAGTTGCCATTATTGCCCAGCTTGGACTGGGTGGAACTGGTGTTGTTGTTGTTGTTGTTGCCAGTCTTGGCTTTCTCCTGACTGGTCTTGGGCTGACTGTTATTGCTGGAGCCTCTGGACTTATTGTTGCTGGAGTTGGACGAGCCTTGGTGCTTACTTGCCCACTGGACTTCTTCCTTGCACTCCCAATAGCGCACATCTATTTCTTGGGCGAGGTGGCAGAGCTTGTGAAGTGTCCGGGGTTTTCCAACTTGACAGACTTTGTCCTTAATCCAGTCTGGGAGCCTGGAATAGAAATGATGGCACAGCGCACCATCTCCATAGCCTCGGACTTGTGAAGCAAGCTGATTGAAGTCCACTACATATTTGTTAATGTGCTGACTATCCTTCATATGTAAATGGTCGAGTTGGCTTTCAGCGTCAGCAACTGGATCGTGGGGGCTGAAAGTGGTTTGCAATTCTAGGACGAACTCCCTCCAGGAGTCCATCCAGAGAGGCCGGTCATCAGGGTCATCAAGCCCGAGCAAGTCCGGCTCGAACCACTCAAGGGCCATGCCTTTGAGGTAGGATTGTGCAAAGATGACTTTGGCGCAGTCAGTCCTGAAAGCCTGGGGATGGTCTTGGAAATTGAGTTCACACTGGATGAAGAAAGCACGAAGTTTCTTTGGGTCGGTACCATCAAAGGTGTTGGGCTCATGTAACTTGGTCCTGCTTGAGGATTCAGGACTAGTACAGGCATTGCGAACCAACAACTTGATGGCCGATGTGAGGTTGTCTAGGACTGTAATGGTGGGCTTGGTGTCCAGATCTGGGAAGTCCAGATCGTCCTCCGGATCATTATCTTCCAGATTATCATCACCAGGACCATTATCACTGGGGTCGTCATTGTCTGGGTTGTTGTCATTATCATTGCCCAGCCCATCATTTCCGGGGTCACCCTCAGGGATGGGAGCAGTGGGATGACGTGGTGTGGGGGTATTGGATGTGTGGGCTGAGAAGCCCCTAAAAGGGCTAATGGGATCTGGAAGAGCGCCTAGTGGTGCCCAAAGCAGCTAGTGCTGTTTCACAGCGAGCCCCACTGGCTGAGGCAGAGTCGGGATTGGTGGCAGAGCGGCCACAGGGAGGTTGGAAGCGAGTCTTGGTTGCCATGATGGTTTAGACCCACACAAGTGGCAAGTCTGAAATACTGTCAAGTACAGGGATTGTCCAGGTTGAGACTGGACCGGAGACCAAAGTGGGCGCGAGGCTGAGAGGTCAGGATCAGGAAGAGAGATGAGGGTACAGGTAGGTGGACTGTTTGGACTTAGCGACTGAAGGTACAGCACTATTCCCTTGCATGGGTCTCAGTCCGAGTCCGAGGCCGAGATGGGGTTATCAGAGTATACTTAGTTGATTTCAGACTGAGGAGTACAGGCTGAGTATCTATGAGTAATGCCAGTCTCACAAAGATTGCTAAGGTGATTGGTAAGGCAAGTATTAGTAAGGTATGACAAAGACAACGGAGACCGGGACAGGTGGACCAGGGACAGGACTGGGCAGGACTTAACCAAAGTGACAGACACTGCAAAGCAGTGTCTACTGCACTAGGACATCTGGGGATAGAGGACAGGCAAGGCCAAGGCTGGACTGAGTGAGTGCGAGGCCAAGTCCAGCCGGGGTCAAGACATGGCTATGACAATTTTGGCAAACATGGCCTTCTGTCTGGGGTGTCCAGCAGACTCATGATCATGATAGGAGCACATACAATGTCATTGGTCATTAGGGGGGATGTGCAGCCACATGGTTCCAAACTGTTTTGTTCCATCTTCTTTGATCATGATGTTATCCTTGGGTTCTGGTCCTGTAGAATCCTTTGGCATGTGGTTCTTGACCCACTCATACAGTTCCATAGAAATCACATACACTCCTCATGCTCCTTTGTTGTTATTCCTCAATGGGCAAGTGTCAGGCAACTTATTCTCCTTTGACTTTTCCTCAGACAGGCAAGAATATGGCTTGGAGTTCTTTTTGCTGCGATTTAACTTGGCTGGTAGACATCCAATACACATAAGATGGTTGATTTTCTGTTGATTTTGTATTTTTGTAAGTGAAAATATAGGTGAAATGAGGTGAATTTGGGAAGCCACCCCCTCCAAAAGCCAAAGGTTCTCAGGGAGAACCATGGCAACAGGGGCAGGCTCCTCCATGGTCCCTTTGTGGGACAAAGTGTCGGTGGGGACCTGCAGGTGACCAGCCTGCCACGAAAAACGAATGGGATAGGATTGAATAGTAGCAGCCCACCAGGCCTGCCATGGGGTGAGTTGCTGCAGCTCCTGGTAGTACTCCAGATTTTTATGATCAGTGAAGACCACAGTCAGTTTGATGGGGGAAAGGAGATAAGGGCGAAATGCTTTCAGCATGTGAATGACTGCCAACATTTCGAGGTCATAGACTTGATAGCACTGTTCAGCTCCAACCAGGGACTGTGAGAGATAGGAACAGGGGTGCCACTTGTTGTCAGCTCCTTTCTGTGCAAGGACCACACCAGTTCCAAGCTTCAAAGCATCCATGAAAAGTGCAAATGGCTTCAAGAAGTCAGGAATAGTGAGGACTGGAGATGAACATAACAAAGATTTTAACTTTTCAAAGGTGGCATCCCGCTCTGGGGTCCATTGGTAAGACACTCCTTTCTTCATAAGGTCATGCAGGGGTCTAGCAATGCTTGAGAAGGAAGGGATGAATCTGTGGTAGAAGTTGCAGAATCCAAGGAAGCAATGGAGCCCAGTAAGGCTGTCAGGGGCTTCCCATGTGGAAATGGCATCAGTCTTTGTTGGCAAAGTCTCCATATGGCCTTTCCTGATGATCATTCCAAGGAACTCTACTTCTTCCACCTCAAAACAGCATTTACTAATCTTGGGGCATAGTTCTTCCTTCTCACAAATCTTCAGGAACTCCCATACACATTGTCAAAGCTCTTCTAGGGTCTTGGCATGGACAACTACATCATCCATATATCCCACTTGTTTTCCTCATTGAGATTTGAAGGTTTTATCCATGTACCTTTGGAAAGAGGGAGGTGAGTTGCATTACCCAAAGAACATTACCATGGGCTCAAACAGCCCTCTTGGTGTGATAAACACTCCTTTCCATTCATCTCCTTCCTTAACATGAAGGTTAGTAAAACCCCAACAAATGTCAAACTTAGCATAGTATTTTGATTCAACCAACTCATCGAACAAAGCCTGAGCACTTGGCAATGGATGTGCATCTTGGATGGTAAATGAGTTTAGATAGTGGTAGTCTTGAATTAACTGCTTCTTTCCATCCTTCTTAGTGACAAAGAATACCAGAGCCACCTGCAGCAAGGTCAATGGACGAATCTTTTTGCATTTTAAGTTTTCATCAAGGAATTCATCTAAAACTTTAAGTTCATCAGGAGACATTGGATATACTGCTGCTTTCTTGGGCTTGAAATCATCTTTTAATCATATTTCATGGTCCAGCCCAGGCCAATGTTTGGGTAGCAGGATATCATCTTCAGTGAACACTCTAGTGAATTCTCAATACCTGTCTGGGAGGCGAACCTCCTCCTTGCTGGAAGCAATTGCCACTTCCAATTCTGTAGACAAAGTAGTTTTGTTAATAATGACTTCCAGGAGTTTCACCAGAACCTCTTTTACCACTTCCAGGAACAGGCCAGAAGATTCCTTCTTACTGTCCATATCTGAAGATACCACCTGTGACACATTAGACTTTTCTCCAGGATAAACAAACCCATCATCCCAGCACATAATCTTTCTTGTTTCCCAGTTCATATGTGGCTTGAATTCCTTAAGAAAGGGCATCCTGAGTAGAACATGTTCTTTCCCCATGAGGGGCCCAACATAGCACTTGACTCATATGATTCATTCCTTGATCTCCATCTTCAGGGTTACCTTGCAAGTGACCCATTCTTCATCCTTTCTGGTAAACAACATGGTCTTGAATTTTTGTTTGACTCAGTAAGTCAGAATTTTGAGCTTTTGTACCATTCATTCAGAAATGAGGGAGACTTCAGCACCAGAGTCGATGCACACCCATATACCTGCTTTGTAGTCCAGCAAAATGACCAATCCAAGTGGAGAACAGATTTGCATAGAGGATTCATCATCTATAGAAGTACATTTAGCCATTAATACAGAAACAGGACTGACTGTAGCAGGTGATTCAGCAGTCCTCCTTAAAAACCCAGCAACTTCTTTTCCTCCTTGTTTGCTTCCCTGTCACTGACATAGGCAGTCTTGGTACCATCTTCGGCAATCACAATGTGAACATTGGAAAGTTGCTTCTTCTTACAGTCATGCTTGTAGTGACCCTTTTCTTGACAATTATTGTGGGTGATCTCTGACCCTGATTGATGCATGTTTTGTTTGCATGTATCGATGTCCATTGCATTGGGATCTTGGGAATTTCCATGGAAATGAATGTACTTCCTTTCATACTGAGATTCCTTCCCTTCCAGGATGTGCCTAGTGGCAATAGCCATATGAGCTTCTCCTGCAACCTTAATCCATTCAATCACTGTATTTGGTGCTCATCCAGAATTCAAGATCCAGTCATGGTACTCCTTGTTGAGGCCTTTACAAAAGAATATCCCAGCTTCACACAATTCTTCTTTCAGCTGAGCTTTGTTAACAAGCCCAGTGAATTTGGCAATGTAGGCTTCAAGTTTGCGAGTCCCTTGCTTGATGTCAGAAAGATGAAGGATGGCAAGCATGGTTTGATCTCCAGATTCAAAGGTTGCTTTAAGCCTTTTGACAAATTTCTGGAAGGTATTGGTATAATAGATACTTCCATCAAGAAGCTTGTTCTCATTCTGGTAATTTTCTGTGAAGGATACCACCACTCCTTTAGTCATATACATAAGGGCCAATGAAATCTTGAGCACTTCTGTGTTGTAGACATGTCAATTAAGGTTGAGATAACCTTCCACTTGGGTAACCCAAGTCTGAAGCCCATTGTGGCTTCCATCGTATTCTCCAGGATGCCCAACATTGAACTCCCTTCCTCTGTTGGGAGGGTGGGGCGAGTAGGTATCATCATCATTGTCATACTGGGCTTTTCCCTTACTGCTCCCTTCAATGGGGAGCTCTGGGGGTACAGCCTTTCCAAAGTGTCTGGCATACCAGTCCCTTAAAGCTTGGTTGGTAGGTGTACCTAGAGGGAATGGGTCGCTTGTAGTCGCATGCATGGCCCAGCAGATTTCTTCCACCATTCCAGCCTGTTGCTCCTCCAACCTCTGTCTCACCTCTTCCTCAGTATAATTCCAAGAAGGCATTTCTGGGACAGATTCTCCATGACTGACAGTCATGGACATTACATTAGTTTGATCAGCTTCTTGTTCTTCTCTGAGGACTGATCTGAATGAAGTATCAGACTTTTGATCATCTTCTTCTTCCAAACTAAGCACAATTTCTGATTCCCTAAAACAGGACAAAAATGATAAATGGGGGTTTGTTGCAGTAACCAAAGGTCCTAGTCTTCCTAGGGGTATTGGGGGCAGGGGAGGGTTCCTTCCAAGCCCTAATGGATTTGGCCTAGGTGGGACAGGGGGTCTTTGTTTCTGTGGGTTAGACACTTTAATGGATAGTGACAACAAAGGCTGAGGGAGGAATTATTTCTCAAAAGAAACCTGTCAGCAGGGGGTTGAGAGGGTGGACAAGCTGCTTTTCACCAAGGGAGTAGCAAGTCCAGACTCTAGGGAGGCAATCTATTAAAGCCTAGTGGCTGCTTGTAGAGTGGTAAAGTGATTGGGGGTAGAAGGTGCCTTTTCTGTATTTGTTATGCAAGGGAAAGGTGAAGGTGAGTCAGTTTTTACATGTAGGGAAACCAACAAGCCTTTGGAAAAAATTCTGCAAGGTAGAGATGGTTTTGATTGAAGTTCAGTAAACCTGGATGAGTTACTTTTTGTGAAGGGAGTAACAAGTCCTCAAAAGCTGCATTGAGTTTTTCAATTTTGTTATGCCTGGGCCAAGTGACTTCATCAAATGGACTAGTCATGAATGGTGCGAGGGGGAGTCTACAGGCCAAACTTGTCGTAACCCCTATGGCTCAGTTATCGCAAAAGTCCGACAGAGGTCTTGTCCACTGGCAAGTTCTTCTGAGATCACAATGGGGAGAAGACAAGGACAAAAGCGAAGTAATTAGTTGAGTTGCAAGCTATCAAAAAACTGAGAATACATGGTACAGTACAGCTGTATAAATACCTCAGGACACAAGTACCATACAAGTCATGCCAAGGTGATGGCAAGTATCTGCAGCAGTAAACAATGAAACAGAAAAGAGTCATATAGAGTCAAAGATGGGGGTAGGTAGGGGGACAAAGGCTATACCAGCTGCACAATCAATGTGCAGTGAGGAGCCTGACTCTGGAACCAGATACAAATGATCAGAGCAATAAATATGAGTCAGAAACAAAACATGAAATTGACCATTCATCAGAGATGGGGGGTTGAGCACCAGATCATCTACAAGTGCGCAGTACCAGTGGGTATTGGAAATATCATGACTGCCAGAGATCTGAGGGTTCCCTTGAGCATAGACATGCTGTTATAGTCATGCCTCGACCCCGGCCAGACTCGGCCTCGTGCTCACTCAGTCCGGCCTTGGCCTTGCCAATCCCGTATCTCCAGTTGGTCTAGCGCAGTAGACACTGCTTTGCAGTGTCTGTCACTTCGGCTAAGTCCTGCCCAGTCCTGTCTCCGGTCCACCTGTCCCAGTCTCCGCTACCTTAGTCATACATTAGTAATCCTTGTCTTACCAATCATCTTAGCAATCCTTGCAAGACCAGCATTACTGGTCTCCGTACTATAGTTGTTTCTAGTATATAAGCTCGTAGATACTCGGCCTGTAGACCTCAGTCTGAAATCAACTAAGTTAACCCTGATAACCCTGCTTCAGCCTCGAACTCGGACTGAGACCCACGCAAGGGAATAGCGCTGTATCCTCAGTTGCTAAGTCCAAACAGTCCAACCATCTGAACCCTCGACTTCACTCCTGATCCCGACCCCTCGGCTTCGCGCTTGCTTTGGTCTCTGGTCCAGCCTCAACCCGGACATCCTGTACTTGACACATGCCCATTATGATGACAGCAACAAGGGATGTGATGAGACATGTAACAAAGGTATGAGTTTCTCAGTGTACAAAGTAGTCACTTTATTAGTACCTAATGAAGGTATGAGTTTCTACACTACATCAGTACCAAGTAAACAAGCAGGAATCTAGCTATACTCACCTCAGTTTATGAAGTAGTCACTGAGGTGGAAAACAACAGTGTGGAAAATTTATAGTATGGTAATTAGTAAGCATGTTGACATTGGAATTTAATTCCAAGGGTTGGAGAACAATTCCAAGCACTGACAGCAAAACTCCGAGATGTTACTGTAACTCTGGATCACATACTTGACACTCCCCCTCAATTGGAATGCAGTCTGAGTGCCAATGTGAAATGTTTCACCTTGATGCTTGGTAAAGGTTTGGTAAGGGTATCAGCGACCATGTTGTCAGTAGGACAATAAATTAAATGAAAGGAATGGTTTTCCACAGTGAAACAAATGAAATGGTATCATATATTGATGTGCTTGGTGTGAGTGTGGTAGCTGCCATCCTTGGTGAGTGTGATGGCAGATTGGCTGTTGGAATATAATGGAATGGGGTATTTGAGTGAGTGGAAAATCTCACCAATGAGTCATCAAAGCCATAGGCCCTCCTTGGCTGCATGGGTCACTGTGATGTACTCTGCTTCTGCAGTTGAGAGTGTGATGAGTTCTTGTTTCCATGAAGCCCAACTGACAGCTCCACCATCTAGTAGGTAGGCATATCCGCTTATAGCATGTCAATGCTCCTGCGAAGCTCCATCTGCATCAGTATAGCCCTTGAGGCCTCATTCTGAATTTCCGAATGTCAAAGCAAGTGCTTGTGTGCCTGAGATATACCTGTAGATTCATTTCATGGCTTCCCAGTGAGTCATGTTGGGTGCATTGTTGAACTGTGTGACTGTGGAGACAGCAAATGCAATGTCACAGGGATATGGTGTGGGCTTCTCTATTCCACATCACCTTCATTCCAAGTAGCCAACTGATGGGCCCTAGGTCGGAGATTTTGAAATGCGTGCAGATTTCTTCTTTGAACAAGTGAATTAATGGCAGGGAACTGCCTGTTACAGTGCAGTTGTCAACATGGCTGGTGAGGACATGAATTTCCAATCCTATGTGACCATAGAATACTCCCCAGTCTGTGTGTGCTCTGGTGAGCCCAAGATCTGCAAGGGTAGCACACAGCTTCTGGTACCACTGAAGCGCACCTTGTTTTGAGCCATATAATGCTACATTTAGCTTCCCAACTGGACAGGAAAAATTCCGCCCTACAGCATAGCCCTCAGGGAGCTCCATGTAGATGTCTTCACCATCTCTGAGTTTGCCATTGAGGAATGCCAAGTGGAAATCAAATACATCGATATCCCAGTCATTGCATGCAGTGATAGCTAGTATGGTGTGGAGAGATGTGAGTCTTGCAATGGGAGCATATGTTTCATTGTAGTCAATGCCCTGGATCTGAGAGTAGCCCTTAGCGACTAGGTGGGCCTTGTACTTCTCGATTTCTCTGGCAGTGTTGTGTTTGATCTTGAAGACCCATTTGCATCCTACAACATTTGCACCTTTGGGGCACTCAACAACATCCAAGGTATGCACTTCCTCTAGGCTCTTTAATTCTGCATTTATGGCATTTTGCCACTTCAGCCAGTCAGCTCAGGATTTTGCCTCCTGTACTGTTGACAGATCCAGCCCTTCAGCTTCAGCCATCCCCACCACCATAGCATACACAATGTTAGCGTCATCTTCATCAGTAGCTAGTTCTTCATTGAATACATAGGTGGCATTCTCTCAGGATTTAGGGCTGTTAGGGTTGCTGTCACTCTCTCAGAGTTCTCTCACAAAGTTGAGAGGGATGCATCCATCACAAGTTCCTTCACCTGCACATAAGTGCTTCATATAGTCTGATTTGAAGCACTGGCAAGTAGAATGTTGAGGTTGAGGTGGAGGTGTTTCAAAATTTTCTCCAAGTGGGTCTGGAACAAGTTGTGGAATTTCCAAAGTTGCTTTGGTGGGTCACTCAACTATCTGCAGGGCCTTGGAATTTCCCTGTGAAGCTGTGGAATTATGTTCTGAGGCTTTGGAATTTCATTTTGAGGCTTCAAAATTTCTTTCTGAGGCATTGGAATTCCCCTGCTCCCCCTCAAGCAGCACACCATGTGGTACAGACACATCTCAGCACTCGAAAATGACACTTCATTCAATTCCAATTGCTTGTGTGTCAGGCCAGTAGATGTGGTGGCCATCACTCTCAGGATCAAAACCTACCCAGCATCCATCTCGGGCTCACATGTCTAGCTTGGAGCCAGAGGTATCATGGACCTTGACACAACATACCCAGACCAGGATTTTTGAGAGGTTGGGTGGTCTTTGGTAGAGCATTTCATAGGGAGTTTTTGTGCCTAGACAGTGAGTCAACAAGCAGTTTTTGAGCCAGGTTGCATGCATGATGGCCTCCCCCCAGAGGTTCTTGGGTAGGCCACTGGCATGAATCATTGCACATACATGCTCAACGAGTGTTCTGTTGAGTCATTCTGCAACTCCATTGTGTTTGGGGGTATCATGGACAGTTATGCATCGTTCTGTGCCTCAGGATTTCAGATATTCCGAAAATTCTGCACTAAGATACTCTCCCCCATGATCTGAGCAAAGTTGCTTGACTTTTGTATTGAACTGCATGTTCAGCCATGCTTTGTAGGCCTTGTACAATGTGAAGGTCTCAGCTTTTGTCTTCTGGAGGTACAGCTTGGTGTAGTGGGTGTGGTTGTCCGTGAATGACACGTAGTACTGACTGTGGCCAAGGGTTTGGACTGGAGAAGGTCCCCAGAGATCTGTGTGGACCTCATCACCTAGATGTTCACAGCAGGGTGGGTCACACTCCTTCCTGATGGGCTTCCAAGTCGCTTTGACATATTCACATGAATTGCATGCGCCCATGGTGGAATGTGCTTCGTCCAGTTTAATTCCACTGATCTTTGGGAGCAATGTGGCTGAGCCTGACATGTATCTCCTCCATGGTGAGGGATTCTGTGGCCTTAGCTAGGCCTGCAAAGGCATGACAAGCTCATTTGAGGCAGTAGAGCCCTTTCTGCATCAGAATTTCAGCTACTTTCTTTTTCCAAGCATCAAAAATTTGACCATGCTTGTCTCAGAATAATGCTGCATACCCAGCGATGTCAAGTTTGCTGACAGAAACAAGTGTGATTCCCATCTTGGGAGCATAGAGCACATCCTTGAGTCAAATGTGGGTTTGTGCAGTGCCATTTGGGAGTGAGATTGCAAGGTCACCTTTTCTGATGGCATGGAAGGTGTGGTTGTCAGCAGCAATAATAGGTTTTGGAATGATTGGCTTGTAGTCAAGGAATTTGCTGTAGTAGGAGGACATATGACATGAAGCACCAGAGTCAAACAGGATGGTCTCTTCTGTGGAATTTAGGTTTTCACCCACAAGGAGAACATGGTCATAGTTGGTCATGTATGCATCTTCATTGTTAATGATGTCCTGGGGGTTCAGAATTTCTTCCTCTGCAATTTCTGTAAGCCAGTCATCATCCTGCAGGTGTGCTAGCCAAACTCCATCAGGTTCCAAGTCAGCACTGGTCTGTGCACTTGAGCTGGCTGATGTGCTGGCTGCAGTGGCCACTTTTCCAGTGTCTTTCTCCTTCTTTTTCCCTTTCCCCTTGTTCTGGAACCACTTGGGCACTTGCCCAGCTTTTCCACCACCCTCTTCCCAGCATTGGTCTTTTGTATGACCTTTCTTTCCACAGTTTTCACAATTCAGCTTCTTTCTGTCCTTTGCTGAGTAAGCCATGTCTTCAGAATTTCCAGAGTTTCCAGTGTTGCCCCTTTTTGTCTGCATTTGGTGCCTATCATATTCATTGGAAATTACTTTAATGATGAAGTCTGGAGATAGGTCCTTTTGCATGACTAGGGCTGAAGACATCATAGCTGCAAGGTTGGAGTCATAAGAAGCAGGAAGTGAACTGAGGATGATGGCTGCAAAGTCATCATCTGTGATTGACTGTCCAAGTGCAGCAAGTTATTCACACAGTGCATGCATCTTGTCAAAGTGAGCACAGACATTGCCTTTTTCCAAACAGCGGGATTCTTGGAGTTTTCTCTGAAGGTTGATTGCAACAATGTGAGAGCAGTTTTGGAAATGGTCAGGGAGGACACCCCACACACTCTTTGCAGTCTCTTCCTTCAGGACTCGAAGGAACAGAGATTCCAGGAGCAACACAGCAATCACTTGCTTGACATATCCATTGTCCTTTGCCCATTGCCAGAGTTTTTCTGGGTATTCATTAACAAGTTTTTGCTCTGTGGCTGTGGGCTTCCAGGAGGCATCTTTCCCTGTTGAAGGGTCCTCTGGTTTTGCATCCAAGCCAGTCAGGTGTCCAATCAGCCCTTTTGAACTGACAGCCCATTCAACCCAAGCCTTGTAATATAGCCAGTTGCTTCCATCTGCATTTAGGGTTGGGACTTGTAAGGAATGATCATCTTTTGTCATAGTGGGTATTGATGCTGTGTATTAACTCTTTCAGAATTAGAGTGTGAGAGTGGGGCTCATAACCTAATGAAGGTATGAGTTTCTACACTACATCAGTACCAAGTAAACGAGTGGGAATCTAGCTATACTCACCTCAGTGTACAAAGTAGTCACTGAGGTGGAAAACAACAGTGTGGAAAATTTATAGTATGGTAATTAGTAAGCACGTTGACATTGGAATTTAATTCCAAGGGTCAGAGAACAATTCCAAGCACTGACAGCAAAACTCCAAGATGTCACCTTGTTTACAAGGTCACTCCAGCCTGAAAATGAGACGCTTTTTTCGACATCCGCACATCTGCCTATCAATTGACTCCGCATGGCAAAACCCATCAGTCGTGACTGTGCTCTGGCATGGTAAACAAGGTGCCTGCCGGTGGTGCTGGCCATGTTACCATAACTCTGGATCACATACTCAACAACACACAATGCATGTGACTGCGAGAAGTCAAAAAAGGAAAGACCCCTTACACAGGCATAACACACATAGCTTAAAATCTTCTGGTAGTAGGATCATGGAAATTCATGTTCCCACCCAGCAATCACACTATTTTAGACAAGTTAGCCTCTGCATCATGAATTTGGCTTGTGTTAAACTATCCCCTTTTTTTAAAAAATTGTTGTGCCATCACCATGCTTATTCAACTTCTTTGACTTTTTTGCCTTTCTCTAAACTTCTCTTTGCCTGTGCATAAGTCAGATAAGTCAGATAAGTCAAATAAGTCCAAATAAGTCAGGATGGTATTTTGTTAATTTCCTGATGATTTTGACTAATCTAAACTTTGTCTGTATCAAGTGTGACCGGAAATAGCCATAATGGTCGAAATAGACAAAATCGACACTTACCCGATAAGCAACTCGGTGTATGCTCTGCAGCGATGTTGTACGGAATGTGAGTGATTCGGATCTATCCTGTGAGGTACTTCACGGACGCATCCGTATGAGTATCACATTCACATCAGATCATCATCGTGGGAGACTTTCCAGTATGATCCCGCTCTGCTACCAACACTATGGTCGCACACTGCAGGTGCTAGTAAGTGCTCATTTGTAATCGCCACCGGCAATGTTCACGCCCGTGCCATGATCATGACCCAAACTGCGGATGGTTGAATTAGGATCTTCACCGTGCGTCGGGGTATGCAAGGTGGATACGGCTTTATATGGCATTGTGAGGCTGTACGAAACCACCGCAGGGAAAATGGAAAAGCGAGAAATATCAGGCCATCCCACAGGCTACGCGGACCATACGATCAGCTGGTGCAAGGATGTAAATTAGTAGGCGCCTGACGAACTTGCCAAGCACGAAGATCAAGTCCTTGTGCGCCAGGTTCTTCTAAAAATGTCACCAATACTCGGAGATCTATGTGTTGGCGAGATACTCCTAGGCCACGTAAGCCGGTCGGCTTTGTTTCTGGAAGGGTGCCTTCCGTTTGAAATCCTTAGCATTCCCATTGTCATCTAACACTGGTGGGTGGTCATGGTCATTCGAATCTGGCGCAACCTCTGCACTGTCTGGAAAACACAGCGGCTACAGCACGGCCTCTGTTACAAATCAGCATTCCTGGATCCAAGGATCCTGTCAAAGAACCACTGGCCAACCCCGTTATCATGGAACGTGATGTCCTTGATTCGTCAAAGTCCGATATACTGCGGACGTTGGCCAGCCTGCCAACGATTCTTGGGCGCGCCGCTGATATCCCAGTCCAGTTCAGGGGCAGATCGCTCGTGCGTACCGTTCTAACAATAATTGATATTCATAGGCCCCGTGATGCGAGGATCCAGATTCGCGTTTGAGCCCCTCATCCCTCAGAGGATAAAAGGGCCACTTGTTGTTGACCATCCTTCAGAGTCAGTCATCTCTCGGATACAACACTACCATGAGCAGCAAGCTTCCCACCTACCTTCCCAGCGGCGACTATGTCATCTATTCTTTGGTCGATGGGCCCCTTGGGATCGCCTTTATCACCGGTGCCATTGACCGCGTCCCAGTCATTGTTCCGTCCCCAGGCTTCTATCCCCAGAAAGTACGCGTTTCTCGTACATCGTACTTTATTTATGGGAATTTCACCTTGACTCCCTACAGTTCCATGTCCAACTGGTGGACGAATCCAAACACATCTACGTGATTAAGGTGGACGGTAAAAACACTCGGGATGAAGAAAATCTAGTCTACGCCAGCCTTGGAGAAGCTCAGAAGTGGGTAATTACCTACAGGGAACAGCAGAATGCGTACACGTGAGCGAGTATGATTAAGTATCCGAGCGTAAAGACTTGACCGCACACCCAGCATCGTGAAATTAAACACCAACGAAGCGTGGACGGACCCAGGCCAGGACCGCCGTGATGGCCGCCGAGACCCAGACGATCCTCGTCAGGTAATACCAACATGCTGCTGTCTTGGGGAATGTTATCCTTATGCGCTTCGTTTCAGATCCGCCTTGAGCCTCTGACTGGCGCGAACCAGGGCAAATACTCTGATATCCGTGCTAGTCAGCTGTTCAGGTTCGAGGTTCCGCGGGAGCACAAGCTTCCCAGCGGCGACTACAGGATCCACTCCTTGGTTTCCAACCAACCTCTCGGTATTCAGTCTGTTGTGGGCCACAGACCTGACGACCCCGTCATTGCGCCTGCCCGCCCCCCCGTACACTCGAGAGCGGACCCAGTTATAGTCCCTGCCCCTGGCTTCGCCCCTCAGACGGTAGGCACATTTAATCTGGCATCACGACTAATTACGAGTGTAGCTTCATCATTTAACAGTTCACCGTTCAGCAAGTAAACGGAGCAGAGGACACCTACGTGATTCGAATTGAAGGCAAGTACACTCGGGATGAGAGAAACCTCGTGTACGCCTTCCAAAACCCACCGGCTCAGGAGTGGGTCATTACCTACAGGGAAAATCAGGGTGCCTACACGTAAGTCGTCCTTATTCGGCACTCAAAGTATCTAGGACGTGTCGTTAATTTCGACTACAGCATCGTGAAAATGCGTACTGGAGGTGCATGGACGGACCCCCGGCAGTTCCCTGATAATTTCCTAGGACAAGTGACACTCCCTGAGGGCGAACAAATCGAAATTCCAGATGACGAGCCCGACGTTCCAGAAGGTGAGGAGGCTGAGCACCCCGGTGCTGAGATCGATCTCCTGCGACACAGACGTCCCCCTCGTCGGTTCAGGCGTCAGGTAGACGACTTCCTTCTCTCCATCGATTTCACGCCGTCCTCATGTGTTTCATCCTTAGATCGTCTTAGAACGACTCGTTCGTGTCGAGCGGGGCCCACCCCCTGTATTCCCCAGGAACCAGTTATTCCGGTTTTTGCCTGCCAATCTGTTGAGGCCTGAGCGAATGGAGGGAATGTAACGCTTCAAGTTTTCAAGTGTGTGTCGTGTAAGATTAGTCGATTTTGTCGTAGCCTTCTGTTGTATGCCATTCCCAGTGTTTGAACAATCCGTAAGCCGTGTCTAGGTCCAGAAAGTACGCGTGATACTCCAATGATGGTCTGTGTAAGAATTTTTGGTAACATGTATTGACCTCTGAGGGGCAGCTGACATATTGACACATTTGTGCCTGAGATGTCCAAAATCTCCGTGTTTACGCTGGGCAGGCGGATCGCCTGACACCCAGTAGAAGAGTCTACCACACCATCCGGGTTGTGGCCGTCCGTACGTGCGGAGTTAAGGAGATACCGTACGAGCACGAGACGTTTAGTACCGACCAACGATGACCCGAATCAAAGCCAGCCGATTAAAAGCCACTAGTCTGGTCCACCGGTCGAGAGAAGACCTCTTCCAGACGATTTCTCACAAGCCCCACGTCCTCTGGAGATATGTTCAACGAAAGGTGATCCCGTCTTTCCTTCCCAAAGCGCACAGGAACCTCAGATAGCACGAGTCCCGTTTCGTACAACAAGACGAGGGCAAAGAGATCCAGTTGATGCGTGTCTCTCCTGGATATTGGGTGTGTCACGCTCTGGCGCACGCCCCTTCGAACCTACAGGACACTTTTGAACTTGATCCGGGTTTTGCAGGGGTCAGTGTGGGACGACGCCGGCACCAGATATAAAGTTGCAGAGTACTTATGACTTCGCTAGGATAACCGTCAGTGATGCATAATGCGGGCGGAAGTCCTTCTCCATCCTGTAGTATGGCACGGGGTGGGTTATGGAGTACCTAGTGAGCGAGATCGCGGACTGAGAGGAAAGAGAAGCAAGCCAGTGAGTACCAGCGATTGGCGTCCAGTCATTCAGCAAATCATGGCTTTTATGGGTCTCGACTCTCATCATGAGTCACAGGACATTTGCCATGGTTCGATGAAACATAAGCGCTTCATCAATTCTTTAGATTTCGTTTGGAGTGCATGACAATTCAGTCTTTGCAGGATTTCTCTATCAGCATAGTGCAGAAGGGTTGGCTAGCTGGGGCCAGCGCTCCGCGGGAGCGGATACTTACATTCTTGATGAGATATTCCTAGGCTGCGTAAGCGGGTCGGCCTGGTTTGTAGGCGGGTGTTCATTTGAAATCCCTGGCATTGTCATATTGTCAGCCAACGGCTGGATCGTCTATCGACCTCGGCGCCAACGTCTGCCCCGTCTGGAAAACGATGGGTCTTGTTGACGGACTACATGCCAATCCTCGTCGTGAAATTCGATGACCATTTGCTGGTAAGCTTATGACGACGAAGTAGGTTATGCGAGCCGTAGCGGTGTAGTGTCACGTCCGAAGGCAGCAAACAACTCTATTTCATGCTACCAATACGTGTCCACCGTACATCGAAACCAAACCAATTGCCATCCCTCGTCCCGTTCGGAGCTGAGGCGTAGAAGAAATCAGAGTAAAAATTCTGCCTGACCTCTCGCTCGGCACCTAGGAACAAGAGTTAGCAAGTTAGCAAGTTTTTTTTGCGCTTCCGGATAAAAAGAAACGATCAGAAACAAATGGTATGTCTCGACATTATAGTTAAGACAGGGATAACTGAAAGATTATAGTATCTCATCTCGCAACACTGCAACTTATTGCATGCCTTAAAAATGTACCAAGACTCACCGTCGTATTCATTACCCACGGAACTTCTCGAGAGGTGAGAAATGTTGCTGCCACAGTGGAACACATTTGAGTTCAAGTGTATAGTTGAAGTCGCGTGAAGGACTTTGAATTCTGCTTTAGGGCCGGTAACATTGTGATGGTTCCGACCCCAAGTACTACTTATACATTCCTTCAGTGAACTCTCGGAGCAAAATGCCGGCGGTTCAGTGGTCTAATGGTTATGATTTCTGTCTCGCACACAGAAGGTTCCCAGTTCGATCCTGGGCTGAACCACTTTTTTCGAACTTCGGAAGGCGCTCTGTAGTAGATACAAATTGTAAAGCATCTACTGGCGGCGCTGACAGTTTTATTGGAAGAGTGCCGTGCGTCAGAGCTACGTACCCGGGAACCGACACATTCAGTACCGCTGCGATGCTCGGAAATCAATCTAATGGTACACGACGCCTTTCATGAGCCACCGCCCAGTCCGTACGGTCCCAACACTCTCGAGAATACCTCCTTGTCCGAACGCTGTGTGCACCTCAACAATGCCACTCGGATGCTTCATCTTGGTAATCGCTACCCTAGCCGAGGACTTGCTGGATGACGACGCGCGCACATTTTTCCAGGGGACAGAACCATCGATGTTAGCTGCAACGCCGAGGCATAAACCGAGGGTCATTGGTACTGCCTTGTGTAATACCCCCATGGAAAAAGCATGAACGGATATATCGTAATCAGTGGAAGATGGGGGAGAAACGATAGCGATCTTCGGTTGAGCCTGAGAAGTTGGTTCAAGGCCCATCTTGATGGCTGCCTCGGTCCGAATTGATTCAATAATTTCTTTTATTTCGTGGTTTCCGTAATCAAGGCTTGGTTGTGGAGGAGTATCGAAGAAGTGGCTGATATCATCATGGGATATGAATACAGAGGGATTCGTAGCATCTACAAGTGAAGCAGGAATCTGAGCACCACGGCGGGCACGGATATGAAGTAGGTCAATAGGGTTTCCAGTTGGCAACAGCTTCCCAGTGCGAGCCCCAGCAGGAGACGGGAATTCAAGAAGGATCCGAGAAGCTTGACCAGGAACACCAGCTATGGAGGCCTGTGGAAGGTCGAGTTTCGGGAAGGTTTGTCCATTCAAGACCGTGACGGGGAATGTCGTATGTATGCGAGAAGCTGTATTCGTGTTGAACAAGCGTATGGTCGTTCGGCCTGACGACTCCTGCTTGGTACATATGCCTTCTTCTAGAGCAAAGGCCCCAACCATGCTGGAGAGATTCCCGCAGTTACCAGCGTAATCCACAGTAGTGTCGCGGATACCAACTTGGACGAATGTGTATTCAGCGTCGATGCCCTGTGCCTTTTGCTCCTCGGAAGCAGAGCCAACAACACATATCTTGGAAAGGCTCGAAATCCCACCACCCATGCCATTGATCTGTAGGCCGTTGGCTGTGTCGGGAGATCCCATGATCCGGAGGAAGATGGATCTCCACTCCGACCGATCAGCCGGGAGGTGATCACGGTTCAAAAAGATCCCTTTAGATGTACCACCCCGTAGGAATGTGGCAGGAATATAGTTCGGGATGTTAGAAGAGCGCCGTACGAATGTGTAGCCAACCTTGAGAGGGGGCGGTTGGGCGACTGTCAGCATAGTCAGCCCACTGAATTGGTGTCACGCTGATCCCTGTCCGCATTAGCTTGTAATGTACGACTATCCCAGAGTCCAAGGCTGCTGACCGTTCACCAACGCAGATCACGACGATCTGATTTTGACTTGGCTTTATTTGGTCTGTCATAACACCTGTGCGTGTATCACGTGATGCCTTCATACGGTGTCAGCCAAGCTGAGCCACAGCAGCCCCAGGCCCATCACACTGCTTGTTGCCCACATACGCTCACCTGAAACTTGAAGATGGGTACGTACTTGCTCGTTGCACAACACAGATGTAGAGCTGACGTATGAATTTGCCACAGGTATTCCAAAGGTATGCCTTTGCAACAATGGTATCCTGTTGACTCTTATTCATGTCGCCTTCCAGTTCTTCCGCTATATTTCGTGAGTTCCGAGTCCATTCTCTACTAAGGAATACTCTAAGGACTTTTTAAGTGAGCGTTACCCTTTAACCTCTCAGTTGATTCAGGAGAATAAGATCCCGGAGTTCGGTGTGTCCTGTGTTCTCCACAGCCGCTAGAGAAACATTGACCTTCTATGCAGACAATCTTTACCTTGACTTCAATGGCATCATTCACAATTGTGGGCACTATAAATATATCCGTGTGTTGTCCGTAACGCAATGTCATAGGTTCGCATCCGAATGACGAGGATGCACATTTCCGGATGTCTGAAGAGCAGATATTCACATCTATATTTGCCTACGTTGACCTATTATTTGGCAAGATCAAGCCGAAGAAATTGTTTTTTATGGCTGTGGATGGTGTGGCCCCTCGTGCTAAGATGAATCAACAGCGCAGTCGACGTTTTCGTACTGCAAAGGAGGCGAGAGAAGTTCGTGAGATGGCGTTGGCTAAGGGACAGAAATTACCTGATGAGAAGGCGTTCGATAGCAATTGTATTACGCCGGGTTGGTATCGGGCGTAACGACTATTTGGTTGTTCACTCACTTTTTTTTCAGGTACCGAGTTCATGGCGAAACTATCTAACCAGTTGAGGTATTTCATCAATAAGAAGATCACAGAAGACGCAGATTGGAGAGAAGTCGAAGTAGTTCTCTCAGGTCACGAGGTACCAGGAGAGGGAGAGCACAAGATCATGGAGTACATCCGGTTGTCCCGAGCGCAACCGGACTACAACCCGAATATCCGACATTGCTTATACGGACTTGATGCTGACCTTGTCATGCTCGGTCTTCTCAGCCACGACCCGCATTTTTGCCTGCTTCGAGAAGAGGTAAAGTTTGGGCCGGCGGCGAAGAAGAAGAATGGAAGGTTCGTGATTGACCTGTCTTCGGAAATGGTACAGATTCACGTTGATGATGCCCCCCGTACACAGGCTGGAAGCACAAAACTTCTATTTATTACACCTTTCTTTAATCCGCGAATACCTCAATCTCGAGTTCCACGACATCGCGCCTGAGCTGCCATTCGGCTATAGCTTAGAGCAAATAATAGATGACTTCGTTTTACTTGCCGTATTCGTTGGAAACGATTTTCTGCCCAACCTGCCGGACCTCCATATCCATGAGAACGGCTTGGAACGGTTGTTCGAGGTTTACAAGAAGGTTCTTCCTTCGCTTGGTAAGATTCTTAATTCTTCCTCGGTCGCCTTATTCATACTGTTGCACTAGATGGTTATTTGAACGACGGTGGTACGATCAACATGAAGAGGCTGCAGCGTGTACTGGACGAGATGGGGGTTTGGGAGCGGGAGGTCTTTGAAAAGGAGTATGCCGATTTGAGTTGGTTCAAAGGCAAGCAAAGGAAACACGTCAAAGAAATGGAGGTGGAGAGCAAGCAGTCAAAATTGGGTTTGTGTTGTATTACCACTAAACGATAACCGCCTAATCTTCCTATATTCCCGCAGTTTTGACGAGGACTCAGCGCAAGATTTTTGATGAAGTGAAGGAGTTCGTCCTCAGCAACAGAGGGAGTCGTTCTATTAACCCTTTAACCATGCCCAACACTTTCCCCGCTCGAGATCGCAAATTCATCAGCAAGCTTAGCGAAGACCTTCACCTTTTAACCTCTTGGGACGAATACGACGACGACGATCAGAATCTTATCATTTTGCGGCTGCCTGACACGTTGCGGGAGCCAATACCCGACGTCGATGATGAAGAGATCGGCGTAGAGGATAAAGAGGGCGAAGGAGAATGGGAGGATGTTCCTGAAGAGGAGGATGAAGAAGCACTCTTAGCTGTGGACCGAGTACTAGCTAAGTACGAGAAAGCCGACGTCGCGGACGGTGATGAAGGTGGAAGTTTCGACAACCGATACGAAGCTTCAATACAAGAGAAGTTGACCGAGTGGAAGCGGAATTATTACAGGGTAAGCGGTGGGCTTCTGTGTATATTTTGCCTTTATATCGAGAGTTTTAGGATAAACTCGGCATTTCGTACGATGATGCGGAAGAGATGGGAGCTTTAGTTCGCCGGTATGTGGAGGGTCTTCAATGGGTTATGCATTACTATTATGGTGGAGTTGCATCGTGGGGTTGGTTTTACGACTACCACTATGCGCCCCGTATTTCCGGTAATTTCCCACCGGGCCTTCACTGCGTTCGTTATTGATGACTATCGGTTGCAGACTTGCGAAGCGTCGAAGACATGTCATTCCACTTCGAACTTGGTACACCTTTCCGACCGTTTGAACAGCTGATGGGCGTCCTACCAGCTGCAAGCAGAGATCTTATTCCTCTGGCTTATCGGGTTGGTTTTTGGTTTCTTTCTTAATTTTGCGCCAACTAAGAGCCGTCCAAAGGACCTCATGGATGATCCGTATTCGCCGATATTTGACTTTTACCCCGCCGAGTTCGAGACAGACCTGAATGGGAAGAAGCAAGAGTGGGAAGCGATCGTCAAGATTCCATTCATTGATCAGAACCGACTTTTAAGAGCAATGTCATGTACCGCTCACGTCCTTTCCACTTTCTTTTTGGCGCTTATGATGATGTTCTAGCACGTGAGCACCGGTTGACCGACGAAGAACGTCAGCGCAACCAGTTTGGCACAAGTACAAGATTTGTTTTCAAGCCAGGCGAGCCGACTGTGTACCCGTCCTCACTCCCCCACTTCTTCCCTCCTATATATCGCTGCACTTGCAAGATGGAACCTTTCGATCTTCCTACTTTGGATGGATTGCACCTAGTACCTGGGCTTCGTGAAGGCGTTGCCCTCGGTACAAAGGCGCTTGCTGGGTTCCCATCGCTCGAGACTTTGCCCCATACTGGCCAGATTGGTTTTCACGGGGTTAACGTTCACGGAACGGAGAGTCGCAACAAGTCTGTCATCTTACACATCGAGAATCCGCACGAAGACCGCAAAATCGAGGAGATCGCAAAAGAGATGGTTGGTAAACGAACATTTGTTGGCTGGCCATTCTTGCGTGAGGGCCTTGTGGAGGCGGTGTCGGATTCCATGTTCAAGTACGAACAGATGGTCGTTGTGCCAGGCTCTGCTCCCCGCATTGTTGCAAACCCGCACTCTGCGCCCCAGGGACTAAGTCATTGGAAGTCAAAAGCGAAGCAAATTCAGCACGTGTACTCCAAGAGAGGCGGTGTCATCACGGGAGACGTGAATGTCCTCGTACACGTCAGACCGCTAAAAGGTTGGTCCTGTCCGCTAAAGTGGATGTTTCTTTGACATCACTTTCTAGGGATGAAGCGGTTGGATAACGGCTCGTTTAAAAAGGACTACGAAGGACCAGAAAACGAGATCGAGCAAGCGGTACAGATGGTCATATCGGAAGTTCACTCAGAAGATCCGCGTTTTCTAGAAACGGAACCGGTGTCGCTAGCAGAGGAATTCCCGGAAGGATGCAAGATTTTCTTCCTTGGTGAGCATGCGTACGGTGTTGCAGCCCAGGTGGCGAAAACGGTAGAGGACACTCTATCCGTTATTCTAGCGGTGCGTCCCTGTTGGTCAAGTCTGTGATTTAGCTCACTAATTCTGTAGTTCTTCCCATCCGACAAGCAAGAAAATGAGAAGTTCAAGGCGATTGTCGAAGATCGTGTCTCGCATCGGTATTATCCATCTTACAAAGCGGCAGCCAAGCTCGATATTTCTGGTCGAGCGCTGGCGAGGGTGACCTCAAGTTTCATGGTTCTAACGTCTGACTCTTCGAAAGAAAACCTGGGTTTGAGTCTTAAGTTTGATGCCAAAAGCTTGAAGGTCATTGATTACTCACGCAAGAATGGTCGTCACTGGGAATTTAGTGAGAAAGCGATCGATTTGATTCGTGAATACAAGGTAAGTTTATGAATTACACTGTTGTTGAAGAATTACTCATTCTCGCAGACGAAATTCCCCGAAGTATTCGAGGTGCTGGACGACGATACGGATGGTCGGTAGAGTGACAACTCTGCATAACGCAAGCTAATAAATTTTCTATTCAAATAGATATGGCACGAGCATCTGATATTTTCAGCGAGAACGCTGATGCGGGCGTACGCCAGGTGAAGACATGGCTCAAATCTAAAGGAGTCCGCGACTTTGAACCGGTTTCGCTGTACTCCGACCAACTTACCAAAGAGACCGTGAAAGAAATCGAAACCTTTGCTGACAGTGTCAACAAAAAGCGGTCTCATTCTGCCATTAGAAAAGCCATGGTCAAGGGAATCCCTCGGCACGCGGTCCTCAAACCTTCTCATGCCATCTATCGCTTGCAAAATCAGCATTTTGAGCTTGGAGACAGGGTCACGATGGTCCAGGACTCGGGAGGCGTACCCCTGGCTGCCAAAGGGGTCGTAATCGGGATCAATGCAAAGACAATGGATGTCGCTTGGGACGTTCCGTTCATATCAGGTGTAACGTTAGGTGATAGGTAAAGTTTTCCATTGGGGTCCTTCTCTAGAATTAGAACTGAAACCTCATCTAGGTGTTCACAATATCGCGGGTCTACGGTTCCGTTCACTTCATGCTTGAATTTGACTAATCCCCAATTCGTCGCGTCCACACATCCCAAGTCAGAACCGCCGCCCCCTCCCACTATACCGTTCCGTCCTCGCCCCGGGACATACCCTGCTATTCGACCACCCCCTGGTCAAGCTGGTGCTTCTGGCTTCCGCCCTGCACCACCACCTTCTCAACGGTGAGTTGTCTCTTTTAGTCCAGGTGCTTATCTCTCTAAAACCGGCGAAATAGACACACCACCCCTGTCGCAATCATGACGAATCCCAACAGAGCTCGAAATGGAGTTGTCAATGGTCGCAGTCAGCCAGATGCTAACAATGCCCAGTCGAATGAACATTTTGCGCCTCCCTATAATCATCGCGTACCCTCACAGGGACCTCGTACGAGTGCAAACGGAAACAATTACCATTCTCCGTTCCACGGCCAGCGTCCCCCACCTTCCCGTTCTCCCGTCGACCGGTTTGCATCTGGTCACACGACAGTAAGACAGGTCTCCGTTGACAAACCGAGCCTACCAAGCCAACCCGGTAATCATCACCCATTACGTGGGAGCGCACACGGACACGGTTCAACTGGTTACCCTCATTCTCCTAGAGGGATGTTCACCCATAGAGGAGGTAGAGGAGGTCCGTCGTCATACGATCGCGGGCGTGGCAGGGGATTCAGAGGACGAGGTCGTGGTGGACCATACGTACCGCCTGTGCGGTCCTCGTAAGGAGCAATGCTGTTGAATTTTCTGGTATGTCCCTATCTGTAGGTTTCCGTGTTTCCGTATGTACTCCCGTACCGGGTATTGGTATCTTAGTTGCTAAGCTGGTTACAGTAAACACAATTATGTGCTTTGTAAGTAGTGTTATGTAGTGGCTGTCTGTCAAACCGGCAGGTGCTCTCCGAAGTTGTTCAAAGGTCCATTAGCCACTTGCAGCCCTGCCAGACTGCGAAACTTATCCCGTTCATTGGGATAATTTTCAAATAGCCTACACTTAGCCCAACATAGAACCCTCTTACCCCAGCAGAGGCATATATCGCCCTGATTGTCTCTCCCCATCCAAGCCAGCGATCCGGGCGCGTGATGCCGCCGACTTGCATACGACGTCGTGTCACTTCAAGTGGATAAGATACGGTCTGGGCGATTGCACCCGATATAGCGCCGATGGCAAGATTAGCTAGAATACCAGGTCGTATGGAGGTGTCATCTCGGACAGGGTAAAAGTGAGCGCGGAGAAAGTCCCATGTCAAAAATGCAGTGCCAGCGTAAGGGATCATGCCGACCATGGTGACAGTAAAGCCGCGGTAGAACTTAAGGATCGGAAAGCGGTGAAATATATGCGCTGAACCGGCTGTTGATGCGGCACAAGTCTGTGACACAGCACCTTCCCGATAGATGTCGGTCATGGCGCGGAAGAAGGAAGGACGGGCCCGTGCCGGCTGGTCTGTAACGCGACTGTGAAAAGCCATGCGGACTCTAATCAACTCTAACGGGTATGTGAACGTGACGGAGGTCATTCCTTGCGAGGTATGTTCAGACCTACAAGAAAGTCACTGCCTGAAAAGAATATATGTACCTGCGAGTGCTCCAGCCGTGAATCGTCGCAAATTGGTCTCTTGTTCTTTACTCGGAATCAAGACCTTGAAAAAGCGTTCTAAGAACGGGAAACCTCCATGGACCAAAGGTACTCACCGCACGCCACTGGTCGTAAGCCATGAACTTGATACCTGCATAGGGAAATATACGGAGAAGAGTTGCCGAATGTCCTTGCAAAAGTCCTCGAGTGCCTGCATCTCTATATATTGCGAGACCAGCTCTGAATGCACCTGTCCACGATCCTTTTGACGGGGGGGTATGAGCAAGGATGCGGCGAACGTGGAGTTAAGGCTACACAGACCAGCATACTTCTGAAAATCGGGATTGGAGGCTTGAAAAAGGATTTTTACTCTGTCAAGTGGTGCTACCGCTGTCTTTGCCTGTGAGAACGATATTAAAGATCATCAGACGCGCGAGGATGAGGGCTGGTAATAAGACATACGACACATCCTGCGAGTCCACCGGCAAGTCCAGATCGAATTGCATACCCAAGGCTGTGCTTGTCTCGCTGACCAGAGACAGTCGTACTCATTAATAACTTGGTGTTCACCTGAACGCTTGCATGTGAAGGCCCAGAGTTAGAGAGACGTTCAGCGGACGGGTCAACTCCACCGCGCCGGGTCTTGTGAGCCTGCAGTCTAATCACACGCCCGAAGGCGGGCCGATCACGTGCAGAGTCCAGACTACACGCCGAGTTCCGGCTGAACACGAACAAACCTTCGAGGATCTTTGGGTTCTTTTGGACACACTCGAGTTTGGTTTCGTGATTGGAATGGCTGTGATAATATCATACTCATTTCCCTACTAGGACTGTGCCAACGCATCTGTGCGTTACACAGCTTGCCGTGCCCCATTGGACCACGGCAACCCTCCATTGGACCTTACTGACGATCATCTCAGGCCCCAGGTTAACCTACCCACCTATTCTGTCAAAGGCCTCACATCAAGGCTGAGTGTGCTGTGTTACCGTCGGTAAGTATGCTGATGCGAATCCGGCGGCTATGCACGCCTCCGACAGGTCCACCTTGTGTGTTACAGCCATACCAGCAATGGCACTGTGACATTTTGATACGTGCGGGAGGATTTTCTTGTCCATCTCTGCGATACCAACGATCAATTATCATCGACCAATGGTAGTGAGCCAAAATGCTGTGACTTGGGTGTGGATGGTAGTTGCTATCTCAGTCTGGCTGTACTGCCATGACGTCTCGTTGATGGTATTTGATGGCAACTCATATCGGGCAATAAGCTGGTTACACACCAGAGGTATATAAAGGTGAGGACAAGTACCTACGTTTCCCCAGCCCCCGTTCCATTTCGTTCGGCTCAAAGGCACTGGTTGCCTAGTAAGTTCCCTTTTAATATGCCAACGTCCTTCACTGAGCATCATATAGCTTTTCTTCCGTGTTCTTCATCCAATCACTTTCAGCAGCTCCTTGACGGACTGTTCAACGTTCCGACTCAATCGCTCCCTGATTGTACACAAGTTATCCTATTCATTCCTTCGTTACTCTCTTACCATTCACGATGCATTCCACGATCGCCATTTCCGTCTTTTTCGTCATGGCTGCGATCAGCCCTGTTTTTGGTGCTCCTGCTTATGGCAAGCCGCCCTCCGCGTAAGTTAATGGTGACTGTCTATGTTGGCCGAATATAAACGTCTGCGTGCATTCTAGCCCCAATGGCTCGGGCTCAGGCTCGGGGACCAGTGTGGTCAAGGGCGTAGGTGCTCCGCCTTCCGCCGCCACGCAACCAGTGCACCCGGGGCTAGGTTCCGGTGGCGTTGCCCCGTCAAAGAGGGACTGGGACTCGGAGTCATGGACTCCACCTCCCATCCCATCCCCTCCGCCGATCCCATCTTGTTGGTGGAACCGTAGCTGCAAGCGGCAAGATGTACAGTCCGAGCTCCAGCAGCTTATCAACAATGCCCTCCAAGAAGGTCTTATCACACAAGTTGAGGCCAGCACTCTCCTAGAACTTGCGCAGTGAGTTTGAATGTCGCAACCCATGAACTAATGTGCTGATTCTCTTACAAGAACTGTGCAAACTCCTGAACAATTGCAACAGCTGCTAGGTACCGTTCTTGGAGGAACCAGCACTCTTCTTCCTACACCCACCAGCGTCCCCCCGGCAACGGCAACCCCTACTTCTACGCCTACCTCATCTAGCACCTCAAAGAGGTCAACCGCCGATATTTCTGGGCTTGTCAGTCAAGGACTTTCCGAAGTCTCAAGCATACAGAGCACCCTTGGTGGGCTTCAAAGTCTCTCCTTCGCTGGGCAAGCAGGGACAACCATCAATGCACTCCTCAGCGAGGCCAACACTGACGTGTCGAAATTGACGGATGCTCTTAACCAACTGGCGAGTACTGCATCACAGCGCAAGAGGAGCCTCGACAGCGACGTTCAGGGCTTCATCAACTCTCTCGAATCTGATTTGGAAGGTCTCCTGCAAACTGCTTCTGGTGCTCGTAGGCGCTCCAACGTCTTCGACGAAATTATCCAGGCTTTGGAGAGCGGGTTCGACGCCGTTAAGAGGGATTCCAGCGCCACCGGTGTTGCAACTGCTGCTAGTGCTCAAAGGCGTTCCAACGTCTTAGATGAGATTATCCAGGCCTTGGAGAGCGGTTTAGATGCCATCAAGAGGGATCTTGGCGCCACCGGCGTTGCTGAGGGCGATGGCGAAGTTTTGCTCCCCGGCCTCGCCGGTGGCAGTTCGGCGCATCTGACATTTGGTCCTGGCCCAGTGGGTGTATCGCAGAGATCCACTAACGACCTCATTTCCCTCGTCGATCAAGCGGAGGGCCAATTGTCAAGTCTACAGTCCACCCTCGGCAGCCTTTCTAGCAGCATCTCGGCCTGGGCTGGGACGGCATTGTCCAGTGCCGAGAACCTTATAGCACAGGCGTCCAGCGCTGCGTCGGATTTGCTGAGCTGCCTTGACAAATTGGCATCCGCGATTCAGGAAGCAAGTTCATCTTACCAGAGCGCCAACAGCGCGGCAGCTGGAGAATGGAGTTAACTTTCGGATAAATGTTTTAGGATATACTTGTTATGAAGAACATAGATAGACAGTAATGGAACATCCCCGACGGGCTCACTTTTTGCTTTGCGCAGATTGACGTCGGATTGCGAAACACGCAACATCTATAGTGACAAGGAATGCAAGGTCTGTTGGCGCCATGTGTGTAGGCACAAGAGGACCTTAGCCTGAGCTTTTACTACTACGTAGTGCACAGTAGTACTATAGCACCTAGTTGTGAGGGAACATTCAATCGTTGGATAGGAATTGAAATTGAACCGCGCGCACTGCGCCACTACATATGTAGGGAAGGCAAGCTCTTACGAATCATATCCGAGTAATTATTAGCTATAAATGGACATAGTAGTACGTGGCCAGCCACCCTATTGCCATCATGATGATCATCGCGCCCACCGTGCCATGATGCTGACAAGCGCTCTCTCACCTTCTCTGTTTCCTACCACTACAGCCGCTGCATAAGGGAAACTTGGTACGCTTCCTGCCAGAACTAACGAGCACATAGACGTCATATCGATTTTGGCTTCAGGACGTGAGCTTTCCAATGTTGTTATGCACTGAAATTTTAGTTCACCCCGGCAATCAGACATCTAGTACCTGTTAGCTGCCATCATGCCCTACAAGTTCGTGGCGACGCTCGCTGTACTCTTGGTATGTCAGACACTCTATCTCACAACGTTTTTGTCCTCACATGACTTGAAGGCAACGCTCATTTATCGTACTGGACGAGTTCTGAAGCATAACGTCCTAAACCTCCCTAGCTTCCCTGAGGCGTACTATGTAGGTGGCGATTACAAGGAACACTGTACTATTATCAAGGATGAGTCAACCAACACTATTAATTACTGCGAGGACATCACTTTCTGGGACCACCTTGACGAAGAGGATCATTTGGCCCGTCGGTTCGTCCTCCTTGGATGTGACCCCAACAGAAAGGCGTGGAACACAGTCATGGGTCCCTTGCGCGACCCGGAGCCGTTTGCACATTTGTGGTTATATTCCACCGAATCTGGCTCGCTGCATCCTGTCACGCTGGATAACTATCCAAAGGGCCACGACTTCCACCCACTCGGCATGGAGGTGTACCCTTCTAAAGCTGGCGCACCGTCTAACCTCTTCATCGTCAACCACGCTCGTGCAAATACGACCATCGAACAATTTGTACTTGACCCTACGCAGCCCACTACGGCAACCCACGTCCGTACGCTCACTTCGCCCTACTTTGTTTCCCCCAATTCTGTTGCTTTGACATCCCCCACGTCTTTCTACGTCAGCAATGACCATCTCATGACCCGCCGTCTTCCGAGTCCCTTTGGAAAAATTCTTCCTGTCATTGAATCTCTGGCTGCGCTTCCTCTTAGCTGGCTTGCGCATGTCACAATTTCCCCAGATGGCACTTTGCAGCACAAGTTCGTTGCCTTTGGTGTGCCGTTCGCTAATGGGGTTGCTGTTTCCCACGATGGATCTCAGGTTGCGCTCTCTTCTACCACCCTCGGAGAGGTCTACTTCTATGATCGCGATCCGTTGACCAACGACTTGAAGTTTAGTCACAGCGTTCCTGTTCCACTCCTTCCAGACAACATCATGTACGCCGATGATGGTGCTCTCATCGTGACGGGTCACCCACACTTCCCTTCTCTTGCGGCCGTTGCAGCCAACCAAACCGGGGCGAAAGCAGCTAGTTGGTCCGTTTCCCTCCGCCCAATTTCAAACACTATCCATACAAAATCCAAGAGGGATTTCGTACAGAGAGCTTACGATCTTCGTGCGCCCTTATCGGCCTCGGCAATTGCTCCGGCTACGTTGACGCACGAGGTCGAAACGCTTTTCCAGAGTGATGGGTCGGTGTTTGGAACCTCCGCCACAGGTTTGGTCGATACGCGGACTGGGACATTGTACATGTCCGGTTTGTACGAGGAAGGGATGCTGATTTGCGGTCCTAAATAAGCGAGCCTCTCGCTGATGTAGCATCACGAAGAAATGATAGCAACCGTTGTTGGGGGATGTAACTCTTCGTAATCCCTTGTAATGTTTCTTGGAGTTGATCTTTGGAAAAATCAATTTGCAGCCCTCCTTCGATATTCATGCCTCTTCAGCAACAAGGTACAAGGAAAAATAGTTGAGTATCGGTGATTGTATATCAGCCGCCAGTACAGGGTTCTCGAGTCGCTCTGGCGGCTAGAGGAAACATTCTTTTGGAATCAGCTGTCCCCTTTGCTCTTGTGCTGATCATTTCAGACAGGGAGGCCGAAAGATCTCGCGTATCTACTTCTTGTGCGCGTGGTTTGCCCACATGAAGCCGAGGCTTGTCAGCACCTATTATGTGACTTTGGACCGTAAAACTACAGGTACGATTCTCCAAATCAATCATACACAAATTGTTTGTATATGCTTACTGAGAGTCCAGAGTGCCTAAAAGCTGCATGTCCAAATCCTAAGTACGGCACGTAAAAAGCAAAGGACCACATTCCACAAGCCTTGGGCTCGTTTAACCATTTCGCAAAGTCCCAAGTCCAAATGTAAGAAGAGCAGCAGTGTTCTGGAGTGGTTCCAACTCAAAGCTGAAGCGCTGAAGTCCAAAGCTCACGCGAGCATGCCTATCCAGGTACTTCCATCTTCATGGGAGACTGATGCTTTGTATGACAGGATTCAGTTATTATAAGAACCTCACGGGAGATCACAAGAGAACGCACCTACTGAGGCACTTCTGCCTGTGAGCCGTCAACGATTCCTTTCTCGTATACCTCTTCCCACATTTCTCGCACTGCACTTTCACTCCTAGATGCTTCTCTTTGACATGGCGGGACACATTCCTCCAAAGCATTTCATCATCACATCCTGCCCATGGACAGTAAACTGATTCGAATTGCTTGTGGACGTGATTATGTAAGTGAAGGTGGTAA
Source organism: Pisolithus tinctorius (assembly GCA_024663395.1). Taxonomy (NCBI): domain Eukaryota; kingdom Fungi; phylum Basidiomycota; class Agaricomycetes; order Boletales; family Pisolithaceae; genus Pisolithus; species Pisolithus tinctorius. The sequence goes on from JANFAH010000002.1 coordinate 478,582, forward strand.
GAAATGGAGGCGGTTGTACCCTCGAGGGGCAGAGCGCACCCAGGTCCCAAATGACACTGGCATTCCATTGTCAAAGAGGACGCAGGGGTCGGAATCTGTACCAGAGGTGCCGGTAGCAGCTGATCGAGCCCATGGATATAATTGCTGGCCACTTCCATGTCGTGGTGATCCGACATGTCAAATGTGGTCTGCAGATACACAGGATTGTGAGACACACATTGATCGTACGAGAATAGGGCTGCCATGAACTCTTCGCCCGTTACATGAGGCATCAGTGGGAGTGGGATAACCTGGCTGTTATCGTCTGACACTGGAAAAGGTAGAGCGGTGGATTTCATCATTGGTGATGTGTTACAACGAAGATACAGGTATGGTGAGTGCAGGTTATTATTCCGTCAAATTATCCTCGCTGTTTATATGTAGAGAAAAAGCACAAAGATAGTAACGGTTCTTTGTGCCATTGGTAAGGAATGGGGTTCGAAGATCACCCAAAACTCATTGGGTCCCAAACATACCATTCGTATGTCGTCCATTGCACTTCCGAGGCGGTGTGTCTTGGAGATCCGCTTCTTCACTTTTTCCCCTTGTATGTAATTTCGGTGCTCGGCGTTGTCAGTTTTGGTACGTTTTTTTTCCCTCTTTAGTTCGCCTTTATCAGGATGGAATGTACAGCTACCAGATCGAGAAACTCCACAATTACGACAGAGTCCTCATCACATCGCTTTCCACGTGCAATCCGCAAGAACAGCCGGACGCCGTGAAAGCAACGTCATGGAGAGTTGCTCGAACCCTCCCACGAGAGCAGCGGCAGCGAGATATGCAAGCGTTACAGGATATTGTACGCAAATCGGTAGCATCAATCTCTCAGGGTGTATTACTATTCTTTTCCTCCCTTGTAAACGACAAATCATGTTTTGGTGATATGTTCGGCTGAACTATTCACGATGCCAGTGCATACTGCGAGTGGCCGTCGTTTTCACTCCCAGGTGTAATTCCAGCAAGGATGCCTCGACTTCAGCCGCACGCAACGAAAGTGGGCCCACGGCATTCTGTGATTTATGATTGTCATTTACTGACTCTGGGTCCAGCAGAGTCCGAGGTCGAATACTGGCACATGAAGAGCCTGGAGAAACTTATTCCCTAAGAACCATGACGTCATATGAGGTTGTAAAGACGATAACTGCCCACAAAGAAGCTTCCAGGACTAGTACACAAGATTTAGAATCCGAACCGAACGGACGGGGGGAAAGAGGATGCGAAAGGCCTGTCAAAATCAAATTGCAAATCTAATGCGGTGCCGGATGGCCATAGGCATGCCCGAATCCCAGTACCAATGCAATAGATATGGTCCGCTTCATGAAGTGTACCCGATGTGAAAACGGGTCAGCGGCAACTATTCAGAAAGCAGATTCCCTCGGAGCCTGGACTCGGAGGAACAAAGTAAGCACTGTGTAGGGGAATTGGGCGGTCGGGTGAGATAAGGGGGATGCATAAGCGTAATAAGCACGTCGAGAGAGAGAAGTAGGTACGATGAAAGAGTTATCTTACAACTGCAGTCTGCAGTCCGCGTCTCGAAACTCAGTTGGCGAATTTCGAACCTCGAGAAATACATCTGATGCTGTGTTTGTGATTCTTCGGAGACTCGTGTTGCGGGGGCCACGCGAACACCAATTATGTGAGTATGTTTGCACAAGCAGTCACCCATTTGTTCCAGAACAGGAACGACTACTGACTACTGTCCTTCAATTCTGGGTCTGATTAGATCCACAAACTCGTCCTCTTCCTGGATCTCAGTAAGACAGCCAGGGCCCTGCTGTGTATAAGTCTGGAACAGTGTATAAGGGATTTGGTGACCCATAAATTGTCGATGTAAGGTTTCATCGTGCCAGCCTCATATGTGGGATAATGGGACCCACTCCACAGATGAAAAGTAGGAATTAATCTCAGGCAGAATGAGAACTCTCGGTCCCTATGATCAGCGAACGCCCAAGGGATCACTGGGTTCGCAACAGTAATGTGTTCGGCCAGGAGCCTCGAGCCATAATTCGCCTTCAACGCACCCAGGCGCCAACGTTTTATGTGATGTTATTCAACGCACCCGGAGAATAGAGGCTGTCACGAAACTGACGTATAGCGGAAACTTGCAGAGCAGTACTACTTCAAGGTTTGATTATGGAGATGTCTGCATGACGGTGCTCGATGTACCCTGGTTTCCATGAGACAAATCTGCCAGAATTTTAAGCCGAGAACTTAGAAGACATGATAGCACCAGTTACGGATCAACGCCTGCTAAATTGATTGATAACGAGGAACCACCGCCACCGACTGCTTGGAGAGCGAACCACCCGACCAAGAACAACACGTAACGTAACGTAGCGTACTTTGTCGCAAATTTCTTGGGCACGTGATAAGAACCTTATAATACCTGTTAAGGGTGGCTGTTCACAATCCCGTTATAAGCCATGCCAATGCTACCCATGTGTCATTGAAAGATTGCCAAAAATGGGTATTTGTACATAATATTTTACATATTTGCACTATATCTTAGAGAAAATATCACATATTTGCTATAATCTAGCCAAATCTGACCATTATAATGGCAAGTGGTCCATCACATGCTGCTTACAATGGGGGCACGTGACAATGGACCAAATAAATTTGCGACATTGCCGAGTCGTTGCCGGGGGGGGGGGGCCCTGCTTGCTACCGAAAGTGGAATTTGTTTGTTCATGTGTACGTTGATGAAGAACTCCGGCACACGCCGGAAAACTCTAACTCAAGTAAGCACCCACGCTCTTTCATTGCAGCCCCTCCTTCCGTCTGTATGATGCTGAGGGATTAAGTATGCAGAAAACGCGATTTTTCTGATCAAGATTCAAGGTGCGTGAAGTGAGTTTTTTGGGCCAACACATGAGCTTGAAAGCCACGGTTGCTATGCTCTGAGGGCAGTTAGAGTCCACGAAAGGGACAGATCAGCGACTGGTCAGCCAAGGCAACCAAGCAGGTAATTCACCTTCAACTCCGTTGCACTTCGGGAATTATGACGCCATCACAGCTGTCTGACACTTCTTCTAGTGGGCATAACCCTTATCGAGCCTACCTTTGCAGAGTTTGGGGGATTGTCATACTGAGTGATCCTTCGCCGCCAATTTGGTACATGGAACCGAGACAATTAATATGTCGTAGGGTTACGTCAAGTATCAGTGATGCATTATGGTTGTCATTGCCTGATACCGGTGAAAGGAAGATGGTAACTTCTATCAACGTTGCCTGCCACAGCGAGGATACCAGTGTGCTGAGTTTGGTGTTTGAATATCCCACCAATGATAATGGCCTGACCTTTTGTGTGCGGATGCGAAGGAAAGAGTGTGAAGGCATGCTCCGTACGGGATAACGGGATGAGCCCTCGATAACTAACCAAGGTTCGCTTGGCTTACATTTTCATACGCTTCATCGGTCGTGTTTCACTAATTTTCTCGATGCAAGTGCAAGGAGAACATATCTTGTAGGTTCATTTCTCCCGAGTTTCTGCCTTGATTCCTTGGCTCGCCACCCAAATAATGTACCCGTAATGTGGACTAGAACTGTAATTGATGGGTACAATGCAGTCAGTACTCTCCGCCCTCCACCGAACATCGGTGCCATGTCCCACAAGAAGATGATGAGAATCAAAATGACGTTCTCATATCTCCAAGCGAACAGCTGCATACGGCTCGTTTCCCATTTTTTTCCATTAAAAATGAGATACCCGTTGGAATTTCGATTTTCCACCGCATCGGTGGTAGAGATGTGGTCCCCCCCGAGACCTAAGAATATGGGGATGCTGTGGAAGCACTGCCATGGAGGGCTGCCCAAATCTTTGGTTCCAGATGAGAACATCTTACGGGGTAATCAGACGAAAGCGATAATCTCAGAGATATTACTGTGCTGTTAAGTATTAAAACAAGGTTTTGATGATTGGACCCAACGGGCACATAATAACCCTTCCCAACTCTCCCGAGAAGCTTATTATACAAGTAATACTTAGTTCTTTTTTTTTTTTTTTTTTGGTGGACGTAAACGCTAGGAAGGCAACTGACTAAGTCAGCCCCTTGGTAGCACGTAGGGATTTGGGGTTTGCACCCATGGATCATATCAGAAACATAATCATATAATCATAAAACCCATAATATCACCCAGGGGAAATGCTTGATGCACACCGGTTAAGGTAGTGTGGGACTCCCCACCTCGTTGGTACCTATCTACCACGCCCCGGAGGACGCCGAGGTGTAATACCCACTAAAACCCCTGACTTCCAAATCCAGTTATTTGGAAGATTATTTTCATTTAGCAAGATGCCACTCCAGGTTTTTAGGACTACGTCTTGTTTTATAGCTTTACTACCATAGCGTTTTACATCCGTTTGGAGGCGGTCAAACTTTAGTCTTAGGTTTATGGCGTGAACCCATTTATTATGGATCTCGTCGTGTGTAGGGATGCTCTCAGTCGTGCCTTTGTTAATTACCCAGTCACACCGTAATTTCCATATTAGGTGAGCGGATTCTAGCACTAAGATTGTGAAGAGCCGAGATTCTCCGATTTGTCGTCGTCCGTCATGACGGAAGTCTGCGAGGCCAGCGCCGAGGATTGTCCCGAAGTTTATGACGGGCCATTGAGATCCACGCATCGACCAAAGACGTTCCGCCAGGGGCCAGATAATGGTGCGGAAGGGTGAGCGCGTGCATTCAGTGAGGATATGTGGCATTGATTCGGTTTCGCCACACAGCAGGCATGTGCCTCTCATTTCATATGCTGGGATTTTGAGCCAGTATTCACCAATTTTATAGCAATCGTGAAGGCTTTTCCAGAGGAAATTGCGGAGGTTCCTAGGTAAGTCCTTATCCCTTATACTTTTCCACACTTTTGACTCCGGCGGGGTGGATCCCCACAGACGTCGTACGGCGTGTTGGGTGAGAGCGAGGTTGATCTTTGTTTGTCTTTTTATTTCTAGGTCTCCCGCGGCATGGTGAACAGTTAGGGCTTGGTGAAATATGCGTTGGGTTCCTATCGCTAGACGCAAACCTCGAATAGTGAAACGCGGGTCTAGGGATATATCGTATTCTGTCATTGTTGGGGAGGTAAAGGCGGTTTTGGCTAGATCGGACGCGGCTAGGCGCTCTCTTCGGGGGGTTTTCGCACTCCATGCCTGCAAGAGCGTACGGGCACTGCGTTGGCGCAGCGTTGCGACAATGGATCGATAGATATCCGCATCATTACAATGGAGCCAATCCTTGTCTTCGTTTCTAGGCAGGTTGACGGTGAGGTTTTTTATGACTGATGCGGAGCAGATGTGGGCTAATAACAGTACAAAATGGTCGATTCTTCGGATAGATTCCAGTATGGCGCACAAGAGACCGGTGTCGTTTGTCGCTCTATCATTTGTCGTGCAAAAAGCTATGTTTCGGGGGTCGTTTTGTGTGAAGAACGCACTGCCGCTAGAGACTCTGGCTCCGTCGTCGTCAATTCGGTGGTTCGAGCCGTATACGATCTCCACTGTAGGGTGGGTTGCGGCAATAGGTGCAGTATGTTGAGTTGCGGGAGATTCTGTTCGTGGGGTTGGGAGGCGCAGTATTCGGAATGCGTTTTCGATTGGTCCTGATTCGGTGAGTGCGGGGTTGAAAGTTAGGGCCTCTTTTTCCTCAAGGGCTGCTCGGTTGTAGGCTATCTCTTCTGTCGAGAGGTCAGGGTTCGTCCGGGGGGGGACGGGAGTCGGTGTCCATTTGTTGGGAATGCAACTCGTGATGCTCAAGGCCGTCTCTACGCATTTGAAGGGTTTCAGGCAGCCTGCCGTCTCGCGAAAAACGGTGCATCTTGCACAGATGCATGTGCTTTGGCATTGATGGGGATTATCGAGAGGAGTACGGGCTAGTGCCCACATTTCGCCGGTAGTTCTAACGTTGTGATGATCTCGAATACATTGGGCGTAGAAGTAGTTGTTTAGTTTTTTCAAGCTGGGAAGGGCACCGGTGTGGAACCATATTGGCATTGATTCAAGCAGATTCGGATGAAAAAACATTGCATCTAAAGTAAGGTTGTACTTTTTAGCTATCGTTATACAACGATTGATTGGAGGGGGTAGCTTCGAAGGGGATATCGGCCATGATTGGAGGAAGTAGTTAGTCCTGGCGTTGGGCTTCGAGGTGGGGGATGGTGCTGCGGCTTTACGTAGCAGTTCTTGGGCGAAGGTCATCCATGCTGGAGGATTGGGCGAAAGCAGTTTTTTAAGCCACACCATTTCTATTGCTTCGTTCCGAAGTCTGAGGTTTAGAAAACCCTTCCCTCCTTTCGAGACCGGGGCGCACAGTGTGCTGAAGCGAATGTTGGGTTTGCCAGGCGTATCCCATGCGAAGCGTTTTAAACGCTTGGTGAGGTATTCTTCTACGTCCTTCGGCATCCCTTGGACGCAGGTTAGGTATTGTGTCATGGCGCCTATAGTCCATTGTGCTATGGTTTTTCTTCCTTCGATGGAGGGATTGCGCGTATTCCATTTACTTAGCCTGGAATCTATCTTTTCGACGATAGGGGACCAGACTGATGGTTCATTTACCTTGTTCCCCAACCATGCTCCAAGTATTCGGACTGCTTGGCCGTCACGAGCTACCCGGACGCTCTGGGGAAAGGCTATGGATGTGGGGTTAAGTTTCGAGGACGCGATTAGTGACTGTCGATATTCAGTAATACTTAGTTCTTGTGCCGAAGTATGGGACAGGGAATTGGTTTTTTCCTCTTGCACTTCCATTGATCAGGAGTGTTATGAGACGTTCATTCAGAACAATCCCTCGACATCAGTGCGGATGAGAGTAGTGTCCCCATTGCAGACTTAGGATTTGCTGACTTGGGAATAGTAGGTGTGACGTGTGACCCATCCATGGATCACGGTTCTCATGGAGTGGTACGGGTTATTGGCAGCTTTGCACAGCTGAACATTTTCGAAGGAAATGTCATTTCAGGGGTTTCGAATTGACCCGATACTTGGGTCTTTGGGTGGTTGTTGCCGTGGTCTCCCACTGTGCAGACGTTTGTGAATCCAGAAAAATTGTAGATAGAACAAACAAAGTTCTGCGATTCCGAAACCTTTGGCCTTCTTTTCCCCAACAGGAATGTCCCTCCAAATGTCTAGATCGAGACTCTTGGCACCGATTTTTGTAGGCAAAAGCATTCATCCATTTTCCGATCAAGTGCTGAGTAGCTATTCATCCTGGGGTAAGTGTAAGTTCGTTGGGTTGCTACATGGTTGATCATTGAACCCTTGCTTCTTTAGAAATGAAATTATCCACATGGTTGGGGAGCCAGGCGGAGAGTTCCAGTTGGCACGACCACGAATGTTCGCCGGTGGAATATGGTCGAATCAAAGTTCCGGAGCTGCAATATCGCACCACAAATCGACGTGCCCTGCAGGGGCATGCAGAATATACACAATGGCCTGGAATCAGGAAGTAGCCCTGCATGTAAGATGATGTTGTCACAGAGAGGTTAAAAGATCACAGGACAAGTGCGGAATTGGAGCTAGCTGGCCAATCTTCTGTATGTCATAGAAGCAGAAAGGTCCGAGAGACGGCGAAGTTAAGACCGTGACAATCTGAGTCCTGTCTGCTGACCTACCGAATATTTCTGGGACCGCCCCCTAACGAGGTTTAGACATCCAAAAAGACCCTCCTGATATTTCCTGATCGTTTCCTACTCAGCTACCAAACTTTCCATACTTCTTAGCTTGCCCAATCTCGCTCAAAACGGCTACCGTGGTAGCTGTCCCCTTATCCGAGTACCGCATCCTTGGACAGCTCCTCCCATCCCCGGTGCTGGAGGTTATTTCATATGCTAAATTAAACCTACCCCTGGCCTCCTCTTCAAGCGTCTTCCCAAGCGCGCGCGGAATCATGGGGAAAGCCAAGGCTTATCTTATCTAATTACCGCAGCGATGACGGGGCGATTGTGACCTGTGGGGATATGCCTGGCAGGGTCTTTCTTCTGGTTCCCGTACAAGAACTGTAGTTCCACTGCCAAACCCTATCACGATATATGATGCTTGTGTCCGAGCAACGTAAAAGTGGTATTAGTGGGCCTTCCGTTGAATTTCGGTTACCTGTTGTCAATGGCTCCCGGACTGGGTCACGTCTACATTTGCGGGAGGTTGCATCCATGGTGTGCATTGATCATATGAGAGGAAAGGCGAATTTGGCTCTTTTCCGATGTGTCTGTCTCGTTTGTAAGGTAGACGATGAATTCCACGGCAACTAGAACCATTACCACTGGACCTTCACAGCCTTGAACGCGGGCCAGTCCTATGAGCGTCCTGCCTGTAGTAGCAGATTTTCTGCTTGTAGGAAATATTCAGCACGAACACCGGGAAACCTCCATTTGAAAATGATGACATTTGCATAGACACCTACGCGCGTTCTTCACTGCCTCAAAGCGGTAGGACCTTGAATTCAATGAATGTAGGATTGTGATTGCTGCCTAAACCCCCGACGTGTCTGCTATGTAAGTTTTACAGTACATTACTTACCGGTGTAATGGAAAGGGCGACAGCGCAATCGACATTCTCATCTTTCATCCTTTAGATGTCTCTTCGCCTAGGCCTTATATCGGGGCCACCACAGGTATGCAATCGCTATCGGCATCGGGTGATATTATAGAACTTGCTTGAGCGTGAACTTGCTTATGTGTGGTGTGATCACGTGCTTCCGATAACTCACGCATCCATTGCTTTGTGGTGTGGTCACGTGCCTCCGACAAGTCCTCCAGCGATCCTTCGCGACTCTGACCATGGCAAGTAAAGCAAAAAATCCAGACGTCAAAGTTCTCAAAGGCCAAGAAGGCAGGGTGGCTACTGAAGAAGCTATTTAGCACGCTGATATCGCGCGTTATAGCGGAAGATGCGGTTTTACAGTACATGAAAAAGGTCAGTCATGGTGTGATCAATTCAAGCAAGCCGTTAGGAACGAACGCATACACACGCTCCCAACGCTCACTTCCCTCTCCAAACAAAAAACAGATGAACAGACCATTCGGCGCTGTCGATATTTCTGCTAATCTGAAGGGTGCTGTTCCGAAAACCCTGACAGCCAAAATTCTGGTTGCCCTCACCGAAAAGGGAGAGATTGTGCAGAAAACATACGGTACGTTAGGGTGCTGGTAAAGTAGCCGCGCGCGCATAATGCGTTGGGACTCCGTATATGCACAGGAAAGACCAACTTCTACGTGGTAAATCAGGCCAAGGTCGAAACGCTACCGCAGGAAGAACTGCAGGGACTCGAAGCGGAGTGTAAATCCGTAGAAGACGACAACTCCGCACTTTCTGCACAAGTCAAACAGCTTACAATAGGTTCACCTCTGACCTATACGTTAGTTCAGCGATCTGACTCATGCTAACTCGGCGATATTTGCCCTTAGAACTTGCGAAGGTCGAAAGCACGCCTACAGATTCGGATATTGACGAGCAACTGGCCGAGGCAGAAGTGACTGTAAGAGAGATGCTTAGAGATCCCGCTGGCTCACGCATTCGCGTACATGTGACCTTGCTCTTCTTAGACTCAGAAGCTCCTGCCTTGTAGTCGACAAAAAAGTGTAGCCGCTGTCCGCGACCAGATCTGCAAATAGGTCCAGGAAGTACCTTCAGTCATCGTTCTTGCGGATGCCTCTCTAGGAAGGACAAAGCGAATCCCAAATGCTCTCTCAGAAGTGGGAATCTCCCTTCAGCGGTACTGGACTTGCAGATATTTGCAGAACACCTAGACGCCGTGAAAGCAACGTCGTGAAGGGCTCCTCGAACCCCACCCCCTGTGCATATAAGCACCACCCACCCCCGAGAGCACACCCAAGAACAGCAGTGAGAGATTGCGAGCGTTATAGGATACTGTAGTCTGTACGCACATAAACCTCTCAAGACGTATTACTATTATTTTCTTTCGGTGTGTTATGTTTGGGTGATTTCGGCTGAACTGTTCACGATGCCAATACATATTGCTAGTAGCGCGTCGTTCTTGCGCCCAAGTGTGGTATTCCTTGGGTATTCCAGTCAGAAGAAGGATGTTCCACACGCAAAGAAAATAGGCCCACGACGTTCTATGGTTTATTATTGTGATTTATTCCAGGACTCGTAAGCAAGTCCTGGTCTGTGCATGTGAGGACCTTCGTAACGCTCTCCCGTTCCGGACCCCCGGTCCTGAGCATGTCCGGAGGTAATGATTGGCAATGCATTCGCACGACCAAGATTGTTTACAGTAGTTTCTCTCCACCGAACACTGATGCAGTGTGAAGGGCCTGGATAGCTTTTCCCCCGAGAACTACGAGGTCATGTGAGCCCACAAACATTAGAACACGACTCTATCATGTAGAATTCAAACCAAACGGATGAGGGGGAAAAGGATGCGAAAGGCTTTCCAAAAACAAAATTGCAAGTCCACTACGGTGCCGGCGGCTATAGAAATTTCCGAGTCTTGGTATCGGTTCCAGGATATTCCCAAAAAAAAGTCGCAATCCAGAGCGATTTCAATACCAATCTTCAATGTGACACAATACCAGGGAAGAATAATTAATAAGGACCGAACGCTGAGGATGTACGTAGGGGAGATGTACGGTCGGGTGAGATAGGGATAAACACGTCGAGAGAGTAGGTACGACAACGGAGCTATCTTACAGCTGTCGTCCTTTGTCTGTGCCTCGAAACTGAGTCTGCGAATGTACAGACTCCTGGCGAAATACAGCTCACTATGTTCGTCGGAGTCGACGTCGGCAGATTGTTGCGGAATGCACGCGACCACTCATGGTGCGAGTATGCCTGCAAACATTGAGTTAAGACCTGTACAATCTGGTCCTGTGTCATGACCAGCACATGATCGCCACGTCGTCCAAAGCAACGACAAGAATACATAACTCGACGTTGACGGTAAGGCGAGTGAATTCCTTATACAACCAGTCGTCCAAGTGTTCCAGGGTAGAAACGACTACCATCCTTCGATTTCGAGTCCGACTATATAACAAAACTTGTTCTCTTCCTAGATCTCGGTACCACCGGGACAGTGTATATGACAGGGATTCGATGACCCACGGATTTCTGGTGTAAATTTCATTGACATATGGTACCCCGCCCACACGAAAAAGCTGGGACTTACCATCAGGTGGGCTGAGAACTCTCAGTCCCACATGATTAACGACCATCTGAGGGACCACGGTAAGGAGAGGATCTCGACAAATGACTGCGCACCTACATTGGCTGCAAGGTTTTGGTGTGAGTCCGCTGAGTTCGCAGCAGCCATGTGTTCTACCAAGGGTCAATGTTTTGTAAGAGATCGGTTGTCTGACACACCGCATTACAGTAGAGGCTGTCACGAACTTGTAATGTATAGCGGAAACTTGCAGATACTGCTTCAAGATCTATGGATGCAACCGAGGCGTCCCCAAATAACAGTGCTGGACATCCCCTAGTTCCCATGGGATGAATTTGCTAGAATTTTCCCGAGGGCTTAGAAGACATGGTGGCGCATACTGCTGATCAACTCTTACTGGTGATCAATAACAAGAAACGGCCGCCTGGCGGCGGCATCAAGACTGCTTGATCCAACACAATAAGTGGAAGTACTGCTTTGAGGATGTTACAGCTCTCTGGTACATGCCGGATATAGTGACCAAAAAGACGTGGTTATGGCTGAGACGACTCAGACATAGTGAAAGTTGCGTTGAGAGGGAATATGCAAAGAGCTGGCAGCTGGTGGATGAATCAGTGACTTGAAAGACAGAGGTATCAAGTACTTCGCGGTGATATCTGCAGACAGACAAAACTATTGGCCGCTTGCGCAAGGATAACACAGGATGTTCATAAATCTACTACGCAGTAGACATGTAATATTCAGAGACCTTGGCAGAGAGTACTGGGGACTAACTGCGTGTTTATCGAGGGGCGAAAAGGACTTACCAGATCTACAGACAATCAGCAGAATTGAAATCACTGCATCATCTTGGTGATTGATTAGTGATCGAACTGATGACCTCTACGCAGCTTACCTACGTCGGAATGATGGTTCCGAAGGGGAGTGACCTACACGTCCTCGGGCATCGTACAGGAAGCGCGCAGGAACGTGGAGTTTCCGATTAGGATGACACATGCACGATGACATTCTTTGGGTTTTGGGGCCAAAACTTGAGCTTGAGAGCACCTGATACTCCCACTTATATAATCTAATTAGACACAACATTGCTGTTTTGATGTCGGTCTAAGACGAGGCATTTGAGGTGTTTTCCCCCTCAATGAATAATTATTGAATACCGTAGAGTACTTAAAAAGATTAAGAGCCACTAATCTACCTGAGCCACACCAGGCGCACTGGGATTTGTCATCAGCGCCCCGCCGATGCTTCCCACGCACGTGACGCGTCATCCCCGACACCTCTCGTCGCCGTTGTCGACAGCGAGCTCGCATATCTCAACAACTACACAACGTACAAGCATCGGACTTTCACGGCCGTATAGTACTCATGTCTAGCTAGCATTCTGTAACATATTATTAATTACCACTAGATACTATGTACTAAGCTACCAGAGCTGTGCCGCGTCGCACTAGGATTTGTCATCAACACACCACCCGTACTTCCCACGCACGTGACGCGTCATCCCCGACACCTCTCGTCGCCGTTGCTGACAGCGAACTCGCATATCTCAACAACTACACAACGCGCAAACATCGGACTTTCACGGCCGTATAGTACTCATGTCTAGCTAGCATTCTGTAACATATTATTAATTACCACTAGATACTAAGTACTAAGCTACCAGAGTGGTGCCGCGTCGCACTGGGCTTTGTCATCAACGCCCACCCGTACTTCCCACGCACGTGACGTGTCATCCCCGACACCTCTCGTCGCCGTTGTCGACAGCGAGCTTGCATATCTCAACAACTACACAATGCACAAACATCGGAATTTCACGAACATGTAGTATTCATACGCAACTAGTGCCCTGTCACATGAAATCCCATATTCTCGCCAAAGTCAACTGATGCAAGGACATTTAAGTAATTTATCTACTTATGTGTCTGTAGTAACACTTAGGATATGCTGCAACGCCTCGCATTGCTCCTCCAAATCATCCCCATGATCATCGTCAAGGTCTTCATCGGCCTCCTCTTCGCCATCATCTGTACAAATAGGTGGGGATGACAATACGGACTGTATAGGGACCCGCTGCGGGACATGTGCGCTATCCCCTGGGCCACATGATACGCTAATGCCAGGGGTTAGGGTACCCCTGAATCCGGGGAGATGGGATATTTTTTCGAGGGTACGGAGGTGCAATGGGGTGAATCGGGAGCGGATGGCACGGTACCTAGAAATTTGGTATGCAAGCGCGGGGTTGGTATCCTGGTAGAGGGCTTCACAAGCCCGGAGGTAGCGGTCTTCGTCAATAAGATATGTAACAACACGACGAATCTCCACATTCAGGCGAACCACTTCTTCCTCAGCCTGGCATAACTTGAAATACATGTTTATGGCGAGGCGGGCAGTGGGTGACGCCCACGGGCGGGTCAATATGTCCTTCCGCGTATCTCTGAGAAGATCAAAGTCAGCTAGGAATGCGTACTCAACAACCTCCTCAAATTCCAGTGTTCGACGGCCGAGGACTTTGGCTGCAGCATTATATTGGGAGAGGGCAGCCCGGATGGCAGCTGAGCGTGTTTGCAAGGCCTTGCCAATGTGCTTACGAAGTTTATAGCCTGCAATCGTCAGTGCGATACAAATTCGACTAAGGTGGACTTACCAGTGCCAGACTGGTTCATCTTTGACAGCTCGAAGATCCTTGACACAACCAATCGCTCAACGTTATCCAATGCCTGTTGATATTTTTGATTGGCGACCAGGCGGGCTGCCGCCTGCCATTCCTCGTCCTCCGGTACCCAGCGGCGTGTTATCTCGAGGCGTCCCTCGAGCTCCTGTACAGCCTTCAAGTCCTTTTCGTAGTTCTCTTGGGCATGGCGGCGCACGGTCTCCGCTTTCCTTGTCACACTGCTATCACTCCGAGGGGACGCTGCATCGTTAGCCATAATGACAGTCCATGTAGATAGGATCGACTCGAGGTGTTTGCTAAATTTACTGATAGTCAGAACGCTAACCTCTCTATGTAATAGTGCCTACCTGCTCCCAGCTAGATTTACAAGCCGTTGCCAATATTCCATCTGCAGCGTTTCTTCCACAGGCTCGCGCAGGAGGGACCCGAGATATTCATGTTCTTCGTCCAACCAAAGCTTAAAGGTATCAGGGTCGCTTACTCCTAGCTCGCGCATCAGCCGTTCGAGGGTCAAGCGGCCATTAGAAAGAAGATCGAGGGCTTGTTTGTAGTTATTCAGTAAGAACTTTGCTGCTTAGGATTAGATACGTCGAGATGGGTAAGGTTAATTACTTACTGAGATTTGCGTACACTTCCAGTTCGTCATTGTGTTCAAAATAGCATGCAATTGCCTGCCTTCTGTGAAAAATTGACGCGTATCGAGTAGACGGCGCAAGGGCATTGCTCTTTGAAAAAGCCCTCTCGCAACCTTCGAGATCTTCGAGTCCGAGACCTTCGACGTAGGTTGTGAGGTTGTCTAACTGACATAGCCTGTTATGAGCGTGGCCGTGGAATGCATTAACAAGAGACGTATAGTTGAGTGATCGTGCACGCTCGCCCAGGACGCTAGATGCTAGAGTGGTCTTGAATTGACAGCCGATGTCATATCCACCGCCCAAATCTGAACCAAACGCGTCGAGGAGTTTGGACGTCACCGCGAGCGCGTACTTGGACCTGTGTATGAGTGAGTTTGCGAGTAGGGCTTTCTAAGTAGTCTACGTACTGTTCGCCACTTTGTACCATATCTGCGATAAGCAGGCAGAAGCCATGCCGACAGACTGCTATGAAGACTCCTGTTTCGTCAAATACGCTCCACATTTTTTGTGTAGCACTGTCCTTCATGTTTTTCCAGCGCTCCGCACAAAGGTTCCCATCACCATCCTATCATGCAGAAAGAAGTCTAGAAAATAAACGCGAACAGAACAACTTCTCACCTCCGCAACGATGCTGTGACCTGTCTGCTGTCTGGATGCAAATTTCTCGACAAAATCACGGGTCAGATATTGTTCATGATGAAACGCACCCTCCAGCATAGGATGAGAAGGGGTAAGAGGGGAAGCATCATCGAGGTTGCCATCCAGTACCCTGGTCGCCACTCTCTTGAGAGAGTCATTCCCGTCCTGAGCAAATAGCATCTTGAATCGCATTGTCGGTTCGTCCTGCAATTCGTAAGTACAAGAAGGACAGCCGTGCTTGAGCCGCCAGTCAGGTTGATCGCGCTGCAGTGCCTGGTGCACAAGGTTCGAGACGAGTGCTAAAATTTGCAAGTAAACGTCGAGCGTGATGGAAAATTGACGTGAGCGGTGATTGTGAAATGGGACCTGGATGGTCAAGGGTTAGCGTTCAGGTACCTCGGAATATATATTAATCGCAAACCCCGTGTATATCGCAGAGCGATTTGACGTATCCCTGGATGGAAAGATGGGGGCAACGTTGACGAACAGTGTGGTACAGGTCAAGAGCTTGCACTGTAATGGCGACCTTGGGGGTAATGGGAGAGCACGGGATTAGACCGTGGCGCACGAGAGCTGAAGTTAGGTAACGATCAGTAGGCCCTACAGTTATAGAAGTCTTCTCAGCGCCTACTATGCCGTGAGTATCCGCACGTGTACTACAGTCGGATTGACTTACAGAAGACGTCTAACACCAGTACACTGAGTAGCCTGGTGTCTACGCCGTCGCTCCTCTGCTGTTCTTCCCGTGTACGTCGCTCATCCGAATCAAAAAATCCCCGTCCACTCGCACCCTTCCGGATCAAGGACCAGGCCATGTAAGCTTCCACCATTGCACCCATTTGCACATTGAATGCAGCCGTCTGTTTAGCAGTACGATCCCGGAACGTACGATAATCCGGGCGTTTCCCCCCGATCTTCTGAGAAGCGCTGAACACAGTCAGTTATTATTACTTGGTCCCTGTTAATTCTAACCTTTTCCAGAATTCTCCCAATAACCCGCTGGTGAGTTCTTGAAACTCACCACCAGCATGACTGACATCAAGTGGCTCCGTTCCGTCCAGGACCATTGCGCCATACTCGTCGCTTTCGTATCCGTCGTCTGCGGCCTCACCGACTGAGTTGTTCAACACCGGATCTCGCAGCGCCTCAAGCGCATGCTTCTCGGTCACAGTCATCTCTATCGAAAGTGAGCCTTTTTTGTTAACCGTAACAAAAACGTACCTCTTAGTCGCTCTTGTTTGCATTCTGCCGCATGTGCAGCCCATTCAGCGATTTTTCTTGGACCTGCCAATTCATGGAGAGTTCGCGTAACTCCTGCAGATTGGTGAACTTTGGTCTGGACCCAATGTATTTGCGAGGATGTCAAGCTTCTGCATCTGTGGGAGTGACGACGCGCTGCTCCCCCTGCCATGACTGGCTTCCGTGCTTCATGCCATTGAGCGGGACCTATCCTCACCAAGACCACGTGACGTTACCGCACTGTCAAGACTTATTGCAAACTTATCTGCCGTCGCTAGCATTCGCACTCCTGTCCTTGAGTATTGTCCTTAGCACTGACCCACAAGCTTGTCTTACCATGGTGTCGAGCGTCGAAGGTAGGACAGAAGACTTATTTTTTTTTATCTAGGATTTTACATCTTGTTAGATGATGGTAGCTGGCAGATAGCACGATCTACAGAGCGAGATACGGAGGAGACGATCACGCGTATCACAACGACCAAGACTACTCGTGAAGGGACTACGGAAACCAAGGTCAAAACCATGGTGAAACGTAGTCATGTTACCAGGACCACTCTTAGGAGTCCTCGAAAATGTAGTCCGTCAGCGACAATTACTGGCTCTACCACTACCCCACCATCGGCCTCAAGCACCCCGCAATCCACTCCCAAGTCACAATCTGGTTCAGCCTTCCCCCCTTCAGTACCTCGTGCGTCCACGTCTCACAGCAGTGTCATTCCCCACCCATCGGATGTCCCGCGGCCAACTTCCCCACCTGAAGGGTTTTACCTCGTTATCGTCGGGCAAGAGGTTGGCATATTTTATACATGGTATTATTTGTTTTGTCTATCCTCTGTTCAGCTCAATCTCGAACCCATAGGAAAGATGCCGCATTGCGGGTTCTCGACGTCAGTGGCGCAGTTCACTACAAGTGTAAGACCTTCCAGCGAGCCCTTGCGGATTATACGGCCGCATATAACAACGGCGAACTGCGCGCGATCCCGATCCCTGGTGGGCCCTTCTGGCCCACGGCACCACGTACGCCCTCGCCCGCTCTCAGTGAAGGCGAACAATCCTACTGGGCTGAAGTGGACGACCTGTCAGATCTGTTTGGCTCAGTTCAACTCGGCCGCACTAAGACCTGGTGGGTTTCTTGCCCTTTCCAAAAGGTCGTTTTATTAATTGTAACAGCGATGCTACCCCGTCTTCATCCACTGCGAATACTTAGTAGTTACTACCGAAATCATGTCCTTTACTACTATCAATGACCGCAACATCTTGAATTGAAGTCTTAGGTGATCATATATGTGAATGAGCGTACTGTAGTCTACACTGTGACCCAAAATTGGTGCGCACGCGACATTGGTGATTGTACACGCCAGTGTTGCATGAACACAGTGTAGTGTGTGAACGAGTGTATTGTAGTCTACACATTGTGACCCAACATTTGTGTCCACACGACATTGAGGAATTCGATAAGGTAAATCAGTGCTATGCAATTTCCACAATATATCATGTAATGTCCAGGTATCGGACAATGACCGCTAGATAGTATATGAGCTAACGACGGCAAAGGCGTCACGCGTACGCCGATAGGGTATGTTTTCGAAGATACCGGTAGTGAATACTCTCTGATAGCAAACGGATTCACTATCATGTTCGCTATCACCACAACCCAATACACGTCTCCTGTAATTTGAATCACTAATTTTACAAACCAGATTTCAAGCACGGGAATGTTTAGACATGAATTGTATGCAAAAGTACTACATAGAGAGGTAATAGCGAGACCCCGGACAAGGGGGGAGTTGAGGGAGCTGACACTTCAGATATCGGGCGAGGAATATATAGACGTAGTTTGTATGACGAACGGGCTAGACAGTAAAGTAGTAACGAGCTTCGGAGATTCGAGACAAGGGGGATATAGGTGCATAGTCGTCTAATTTGACTTCGAAAAAGCGTAGTTCAGTCAATAAAGATGTGAGCAAGTCAAACACTTGTTCGTACAAGTCTGCAGCTCTGTACCCCATACCCCTGAAACCTTTGCGTGCAATATTCCTCAAAATCCAAACAAGCCATCTCCCTTCTTCAACGTGGGCCTCACATTGTGAAAAGAACGAGTCAGTTGCAAGTTGGCCCCTGCCCTGTGCATGCCTAAGTTGATCATGGAACTTCTTCGGCCATGTTGACTCCGTGCCCCATTCAGATTGCCAGTCGGCGATGAGTTGCCTGACTTTCTTGAGTGGAGGGGGTTCCGAAAGTGCCAAAGGGTGTAGGTACGAGTTGGGCTCTGGGTCTGGGGACGCTCCAACTGCGCTGGTCGGTGTTGGGTTGCGGGTGGTATCTTCACTCTCTGTGACAAGCTTCCTAATAACAGAGTTAATATGTCGAAATATCTGGAGAAGGTGCTTACTTGGTCCTGTTCCTACGAGTGTAGATCGATCACCGTTGATAGACAGGATCAATCGTACCGGCCGACCTACCTGGCAGCACGAAGTCTTGCTTTCTCCCTCTGCTCTTCTCGCACTCTGAAAACATGAGTTATATACAGTATAAAGGGAGGTAATAAAAATATTCCGTACCCCGGCTTTGATAGCCAGCGCTCAGTGGCTGCGCATTGCTTATCTTGCTTCCTCGCAGTGCGTGTGGCTCCCATGTACGAACATGAAGACGCTAGCTATGGGAAAGGGATGTTGGGTTTAGTTTACACGGATACTAAGGGTAATATACAAAACTTACCTGGTGCGACTTGGGAGGAAGCAGATTACAGAGATACTTAGGCTTGACACGTGACGTTCGGACTCAAGAAATTTCTCCTGGTCACATGACCATTGTCGTGTGTCTCGGGGTCTGTCATCTCTGACTGTTGGCCTAAGTCGCCGTAGAAGGATCCAGGTACTGAAATCTTTTCTAGCGTAGCTGAATTAATGGTCTTTTTATCCAGAGTTCTATTGTATGGACTTCCACGCGATCGTCCAAACCCGTCTATCCAAATTTCCCCGAGCTCTGCGGTAATTGCGTTCGTTGTATCATACAGAAAACAAAATGCTGATTAGACAGTTCCCATTAATGCAGATATTACGATGTGATGGTGGCCATACTAGTGCCCACTCAACTTTGGCGAGTTGACAGCAGGGTATCGGCTTCATCCACGGCAAGTGTTATCAATAGCCCGTTACTCACATCGCCTCTAGTATATTATTGTATCATGCTGATGCCCCCACAGGTCCACATGGTCTTATATTGAGTTGTATATATCGTACCTGATCGTCCTAATGACAGAGTACACCAATGTCATCCGCTCAATATCACGCTGTCAAATTTTTATTTTATTTTCCAGGATTTGGAGACGTGCAGCAATACTATAGACTTCGCGCCTCGATGCTCTACCTACAGCATGGACCAATATGTTTTCACCTTTCCTCCCACCACCTTCGGCCCCGCAGGAGGTGATTCCGCATGTCCAACTCCAGGGTTCAACTCGTATAATTTCCGGAATCCGTCCGATGCGCCGTTCCCTCCCAACGCTGCACAATCGCCTCCACAGCCTTTGGAATTGCACAACCCATCCTATGGTTATCCTGCACTGGACCCCGCTCTCTTAGCCATTTCCGTCCCTCAGCTCGAGTCATCTCTGACTTCGAGACCCACCCTACCTTCATCTACTGCTCAAGTAATGGCGTCCGCACATGTCCCAATTTCTTGCACCGTGGTAGACCATCATCCGGACACCACGCCTGCCGAGACTGCCCATTCAAATGCTACCTCTGTCCCCGGCGTGACCACCTCTAGTACACATCCCAATAACGGCACACCCAACGTTTGCAACGGCGGAGTCTCAGTGGTTAAAGCGGCAGGCAACAAGTCCACTTGGGCTACCCAAAACCCTGGACGGCCAGTCATGCAGCCTCGTCAGCCACTCTCCGCTGTGGAGAAAGATCATCGCAGCGCGCATGCGGCATCAAGGCAAATTTCTGCAGCACAACGGAGGGATCGTGACACGCTTCTGAACGATGCCATCCAGTCCCTAGCCAATGAGTTCGAAATGAAGGTACAGGCCGTTGCGACTACACATAACGTTACAAGTGAGAAGGTCAAGAAGCTCCTGGGCAGTCACAAATATTATCAGAACCCGCGCAGCACGCAACTGGCCAATGCCATTATTCACGACAAGGCAAACGAGGTTAATGAAGGTAATTTCCCACTCTGATGCTGTTATATTCCAGCTCTAACTCATGCATCACAGGTCGCGCTCGTGGGGAGAAGCTCTCCCTCCAACAGATTCGGGAGTTGGCAAGGGTGGACCCCAAATACCAGGACATGACTCAAGATGAAAAAGATGAATTGTTACGTGCCCTCACGGAATATCACACTCTCAAGAACGTGAGTGTTCGCGCTACAAATTCTGCAGCGGCGCGCGATGCACAGTCGACCTTGGAGCATGTTTTTAAAATAGTGAGTTCTGCGTTCTATTCTAATGATCATCAACTGAATTCCTATAGCTTGATGGACTTGCCCTTCGCACTGGAATATACGCATGCCTCTTTGCCACTCGTGGACACGTCTACGACTCATCGCAGCCTTTCTGGTACGGAACTGATAATGTCATGGACTTTTGGGAGGATGTTATGGACCTCGAACCCGACGAAATCGTTCGTAAACTGGAACAGTGGGCATGCATGCATGGAAAAAGTAGGTCGAGAGTGGCGTTAAATAGCTATTAAGTATTGAATTACGTTGTTCATACAGACATCGAGGAGCGCAACTCCGTAGAAGGCATGCAGCGAATGTGTGCCCGCATTCTTAATTCTGGTCTCCATGAGTATTCGTTCTACCTTCTAACAGCTCCTGACATGCGCGTATACACAGGTGTTGTTGCCAAGAAAAAAATCCGAATCAACTTCGTCAATTTTGAGGTGGCCATCAAGGAGAAATACGGCATCGAGCTACTTGGGTGGCCGGAGAGTGTTCCATTCCAGTCTCCTCGCGCCACTACAAATGCTGAACACCTCCGTACCCTTCGTGACGCACTTAAAGCAGGTACATGTCGTTGGGCGTACATGTCTATGCAACAACGTATGCAACATGCGGATCGACTTAAGGAACGACGAATTGCTGGGGAAGCGGTTGGAAAACCTCGCAAGAAGCGCTCCGATGCGGGCAGGAAATGCCGCCGCACAGCACCAGGCAAGGGGAAAGCTCCAAAAAGCGTCGCATTGATCGACTCGTCTTCGGAGGACAACAGCTCCACGGAAGATGACGAGTAATGAGATGTAAGTTTTTATCCACCCTACTTTAATACTTCGTCACGCACGCATTTTAACGCAGGATTTTCCGGTCGCTGTCGATGTAACGCACTTATATATCTTCCGAAAGTTATGCACAGTCACGCGCCGTAGATCAATTCATTCATGCATCCACTGCCCTTCTATATACACTGTACGTCTGCGTGAAAATCCGATGTTTTTACAATATACAACAGTCGTGATACGCGTACTTGGTGAGGAGACTATGTCCAACGGTGTTTGCCGAACACATGACAACTGGTGTGTCACCCAGTGCGATGCGGCTCTGGTAGCTTGATGCTTAGTACATAGTATCCAGCAATAATCAATAATATGTTACAGAGCACTAGCTAGCCATGGGTACTATACGGCCGTGAAAGTTCGATGTTTGTGCATTGTCTTGTTGTTGAGATATGTGAGCTCGCTGTCGACAACGGCGACGAGAGGGCACGTGCGTGGGAAGTACAGGTGGGCGTTGATGACAAATCCCAGTGCGATGCGGCACGGCTCTGGTAGCTTAGTACAGCGATCATCAATAATATGTTACAGAGCACTAGCTAGACATGGGTACTATACGGCCGTGAAAGTCCAATGTTTGTGCGTTGTGTAGTTGTTGAGATATGCGAGTTTGCTGTCGGCAACGGCGACGAGAGGTGTTGGGGATGACGCGTCACGTGCGTGGGAAGTATGCGTGGTGTGTTGATGACAAATCCTAGTGCGACGCGGCACAGCTCTGGTAGCTTAGTACATAGTATCTAGTGGTAATTAATAATATGTTACAGAATGCTAGCTAGACCACATAGTGTAGTCACACTTAGTCACAACACATGGGCAGCCTGTGCGCCAAAACACCAACACTTATATAGACCCTGAGACGGGCCCACCTAAATAGATCAGCCGGTACACATGGACAGGCCCGAGGGACTAAAGTGAGAGCAACATATGTACGGGCCCGTAAGTGCATTACCACAACATATGGGAGGGCCCGTGGTGGGTAAGGATGTTGAAACATTTAGACGGGCCCGTGACCAATTAAGTATACTGAGCTGCTGTAAGACATGGGACGGGCCCGTCCTAGTAGGTTACACCCCTGTCGCAACATCAAGGCGGGCCCGCCTATCATAACATGGAGAGGGTCACAATATAAGGACGGGCCCGTCTATGATTAGAATACAAAGTTGGCAACATATGGACGGGCCCGTCCACAGTAAGATGTACCTCTGACGAAACATAAAGACGGGCCCGTCAGTAATCTCATGTATAGCATCACAACATATGGACGGGCCCTTCAGTAGTATTATTTATATCGTCACAACATATGGGCAGGCCCGGCCCCAGTAAGATGTACCCTGTCGAAACATATAGACGGGCCCATCACTAGTATCATTTAATAGAGTCACAATATATGGATGGGCCCGTCAGTAATCTCAGGTATAGCATCACAACATATGGACGGGCCCTTCAGTAATATTATTTATATTGTCACAACTTATGGACGGGCCCGTCAGTAATCTCATGTATAGCATCACGACATATGGACGGGCCCATCACTAGTATCATTTAATAGAGTCACAATATATGGATGGGCCCGTCAGTAATCTCAGGTATAGCATCACAACATATGGACGGGCCCTTCAGTAGTATTATTTATATCGTCACAACATATGGGCGGGCCCGGCTCCAGTAACATGTACCCTCTCGAAACATAAAGGCGGGCCCGTCACTAATATCATTTAATAGAGTCACAACATATGGACGGGCCTGTCCACAGTAAGATGTACCTCTAACGAAACATAAAGATGGGCCCGTCAGTAATCTCACGTATAGCATCATAACATATGGACGGGCCCTTCAGTAGTATCATGTATATCGTCACAACAAATGGACGGGCCCGGCCCCAGTAAGATGTACCCTGTCGAATCATAAAGACGGGCCCATCACTAATATCATTTAATAGAGTCACAACATATGGACGGGCCCTTCAGTAGTATTATTTATATTGTCACAGCATATGGACGGGCCCGTCCACAGTAAGATGTACCTCTGACGAAACATATGGACGGGCCCTTCAGTAGTATTATTTATATCGTCACAACATATGGGCGGCCCGGCCCCAGTACGATATACCCTGTCGAAACATAAAGACGGGCCCGTCACTAGTATCATTCAATAGAGTCACAACATATGGACGGGCCCTTCAGTAGTATTATTTATATCGTCACAACATATGGGCGGGCCCGGCCCCAGTACAATGTACCCTGTCGAAACATAAAGACAGGCCCGTCACTAGTATCATTCAATAGAGTCACAACATATGGACGGGCCCTTCAGTAGTATTATTTATATCGTCACAACATATGGGCGGGCCCGGCCCCAGTACGATGTACCCTGTCGAAACATAAAGACAGGCCCGTCACTAGTATCATTCAATAGAGTCACAACATATGGACGGGCCCTTCAGTAATATTATTTATATTTTCACAACATATGGACGGGCCCGTCAGTAATCTCATGTATAGCATTGCAACATATGGACGGGCCCTTCAGTAGTACCATGTATATCGTCACAACAAATGGACGGGCCAGGCCCCAGTAAGATGTACCCTGTCGAAACATAAAGGCGGGCCTGTCACTAATATCATTTAATAGAGCCACAATATATGGACGGGCCCTTCAGTAGTATTATTTATATTGTCACAGCATATGGACGGGCCCGTCCGCAGTAAGATGTACCCCCGACGCAACATAAAGACGGGCCTTCAGTAGTATCGTGTACATCGTCACAACAAATGGACGGGCCCATCTAGCAAGATGCACCCCTGTCACAACATAAGGACAAGCCCATGTATGGTATTCTTAGGCAGCAGAAAGGGAGATCCAAGCTATCGACATAAGGATGGCCCGTGTAAGGCATTCTCAGGCAGCAGAAAGGGAGATCAAAGGGATCTACATAAGGACGGGCCCAACCATGGTATTCTCAGGAAGAAGATAAGGGAAAACAAAAACCAGCGTTACAACATAAGACGGGCCGATCCGTCTATTGCAGGATTACAAACCCTCGGCACCGTATAAGACGGGCCAATCCGTCATATCATAGATACTCACCGTAAATGGACGGGCCTATCCATATTGGGTTATCCCCCTGTCACAATATAAGACGGGCCCAGGAAGACAAGAAATGAAGAAAGTGGAACCTCTCGCACTATAGAGTATCTGAATTTCCCACTATAAATTGTGTTTCACGTTGGACGATTTGCCTATTCAGTTGGAATCTCAGGCGCTGGTCTATGTAGCTGCGAGGCAGGACTCTGCCATTGGAGCAGACGGGAAACACGCAAAACAAACGGCAATGCTATTCCAGAACAACGCATAATATTTTTATCTGAGCCTCTGCGTCATATATGCATTCAGGATTATTGACTTGTACCGGTATTGCCGTCATGCCGTGGGAATCATTCATAGGCGGGATAAAAAATGCACATCCACGTATCTCGTTGTCCGTCTTTAACTTCTGACTCTTCCAGTCTCCAATCACCGTCACCACTCTCACTGTCGAACTACTCCATCGTCTCGTCTTCAGAAACATGTTGTTGTCGTCGTCTAGCAAGCTCTTCAAGAAATCGCCTGAGCTCGATGCTGCGGCCAACCGCATACTTCAAATTTACTTCAAGGATATCGCGGAAAGCAGCAAGCTGGGAAAGGCGGACAAGATTGCGAAGTGGAAAGGTGCCATCAAGGCGATAAATGATGAACTAGTGCGTCATAGCCTCATCACATTTTTTCACTGACTGATGTATTCAGGATGCTGTACGCGACCTCATCACTAGGACAGATGAGATTCCGATGACCCTCATCGGCGTCGACACGTTCTTAAAGTGGCATGAAGACCTCGGCTCGATCGACCACCCATGGCCTGAGTGGAAGACCGCCCTATCCCCTTCCAAAACCGACGTCGCCAACCACAAGTGGCTCGACATCATCGAGCATCGATACGACTACCACCGGTTGGGCCTCCCTATGCCCCGTGTCATGCCAACACTGACACCACCCGCTCAAGAGACCGAAATGCCTAAGAGCGACAAAGGAAAGCGGAAAGCGACTGAGGCAGAGTTGGAGCAAATGATGGCGGAGAGCTCGCACAGGATGGAGGTGGACGATGAGGGTGAAGACGAGGTGCCAGAAAAGGAGGACGAGGAGGAAGAACCAGCGCGAGGCAGGCAGAAGCGCAAAGCTGCCGCAAAAACGACGTCCCATCGATCCAGAGGTCGATCCCGCTCTAGGAAGGCAACAGCGGAAACCGACGATGAAGACGACGTTCCCGCTCAAGGCCAATCGAAACGTAAGCCTCGTCCACCGTCGGACGGACAATACGGTCGCGCTGCCCTAGCTGCCAGAAGGACGCCTTCCCCCGACCCCCATTCCTGCGAGTCGTGCCGCAGACGCAAGGTCCGATGCGACAGGAACCCCGGGAAGTCCTGCTTCCCATGCAACAGTCGCAAGATTCGATGTAGCCATGCCAAAGGCGGGATTGCCACTCCAACTCGACGGAATCCATCACGAGCCAGGGGAAAAAAGCGAGCTCGAAGTCTGTCCCCGACAATGGAGACCGAAGAATCCCAAAGCCCAAAGGAACGTCCCCAAAAGCGACACATTTCGATGGCTTTCAAAGCCATCAACGCTGGGGTTGGGCCCTCCAACCAGGGAGAGACGATCCCCGAGGGATCTTCACTCAGTATGTTCTCAATTTCATGTATCTACGCTGACTCAATATTTATTCAGAGATTCATATTCCTGCATTCAAACGCAGGGATTCCCGCCCAATCCCAGCTGCTGTACGAGCGGATTCGATCGTCGAGGCTGGCCCATCTGTTGCGCAGCTGGTAGAGGAATCTACGGTAGCAGGTACGTTTAATCACTCCACATTTATGATAATTATTGTGGTTAATCCTTGTATTCAAAGCAGACACCCGCCCATCGACAGCTGCAGCACCCGCCCAACTCACAGCTGCTGCAACTCCCAGCGCACCGTCACCCGTCTGTGCCCCAATCGCCGAGGTGTTGCAAACGTCCAACACGTTCGAAGAGCGAATCGAAGATCTGGAACGTCGACTCCGCGATGCTGAGGCCCACCGCCAATATTACGAGGACCGAATGTATGATTTCCAAATACAACAAGACGAAACCATGCAGACGCTGGACAGGATGGCTCGCGAGCTGGAGGCTCTGCGTATTCGGGTATATGGATGACCATTGGGTGACGATCTCATTGATCTCTTTGGGCCTCTGGCAGATGAGACAAGGGTGGATAGGACAGCAGGGTGAATGAGGCCGTCTATCATTTTACTCCTCCACGGTACATACGATGTCATTTTATATTTCCGTTTTAATTGAGCACTCCTGCTGCATCGTATATTCAACCTTTATTTAAGAGTGAGAAAAAGACAATAATGGCTAGACAGCCAACAGAATTGCGAAGGATAATCTCATTCTACTAAAACAACCGCTGATGTATCCCGATAGGCGGAAGCTTAGCGAATGCATGGCTTTGCGATATAGCATAGTTAACATGAAACTTATAAAATGAGACAGGGGGATGGTCTCATTCTGCTAAAACCGGAGTCGATGGAGCCTGATAGACGGAACCCGAATGCGCAGGCTATGCTATTTGCAGCGTTCACTTGGGATTTACAAAACACGATAACGGCTAATAATAGGATAACAATGCAAAGAAAGATGTCAGCCTGCGAAAACAGCATTCCGTGGATCCCGATAGAAACATCTGAGTCTGCTAAGACGGCCGCTGATGAATCCCAATAGACAGACACCTAGCGAACGAGCGGCTATGCTATTTACAGTGTTCACTTGGGAGTTACAAAACAAGATAACGGCTAATAATAGGATGACAATGCAAAGGAAGATGTCAGCCTGCGAAAACAGCATTCCGTGGATCCCGATAGATGGAACCCTTCCAAATGAGCGGCCTGCGCAATATGCAAGGCTGATATGGACTGTCTCGACCTGCTAACATGGCATTCGATGGATCCTGATAGACAGAACCCTTCAAAGTGAGCGGACTGTGTGAGATACAAGGCTGAGAGAAATTGGTCATCGGATGCAAATGCAAAGCAATATTCTCATTGCGCTAACGTAGGATCCAAGGTATGCCCACAGGTGGGACATGTGCAAACGAGCGGAGTGTGAGATTTGCAAGGTTCAATTCAGGGAGAAAGTTGCATTCTGCTATTGTAGGAGCCAATGTATTTCGATAGGCGGAAGCTTGGCAAATGAGCGGATAAATATTTCTCAGGAGACGGAAATACAACCAAGGGCATTCAGCCAGTCACTAGTGCCCAATTCACCCTCTGCAGTGAGCAATAAATATTCTGTTTCCCAACAATGGTTTGTTGCCGTTCATCTCAGCCCGCGGACGCACGAGCCTTTCACGACAGACGATATACATACTCATGTCATACCAGACATATCCACAATGGAAATAAAACATGCAAAAGGTGAATAAATGGGCTAGCTTGCCACTGGACGTCTCCTGTGAAGTACCCGCTGACCCGCCCATCAGCTACAGGGCGGAATGCAAGGGCGGGGGACGGAAACTGCAGGTTCACATTGAGCTAACATTTAACTACAAATCTTTCTCCAGGACAAACTGAATATCAGTCGCATTCATGGCCTGCCATTTGCATTCGGCATGCTCGGCCAACCTCGAATACATCATCCCCTGCCTCGCTGCATAACACCGCACCCCAGGAGCTCCAATCGCGCTGCTTCCCATCTGTATCTTCTGCCATTCTTTTGCTCGAAATCTGAAGAAACTTATAGCCCATTTAAATTCTGATATTACGAGCTCTTCCTCTTCTTCCCAACGATCTTTGACGGATTTTGCTCACAGCCAATGAATGCAATAAACTAATTGAAGAAAGTTCATCAACCTTAAAGCACTGTTGAACAGTAAGGTCAACATACATTCAGACATCCAACTCTTTGATTCTGTGTCCCGCGGGACGTCGATCGACCAAAACCATGGAAGATGGGTTCTGCGGTGCTCCTGTGCATTTTGGGAGAAGGCCACTGTCTGCACAGCCAGGTCTTCTTTATGAAGCTCTTGATAACGTCCTAAGATATCTGCACCTGCGCCAAGTGCAACCATGGCATCTCTGCATCGATTATAAATCGTGGCCTGTTTTTTTACTGAGACATTGATAGCGCGGATCATATCCCAGGCCCGAGTTTTCGTAGAATAGCTCTTAGCTATGCGCACCACCCCCCGAAAGACAGCCGCCTTGTCTGCCAACGTAAGACGGAGGCCATGTAGCGCATCATTAGCTTGACCTGTGTGAAGCTTCAGCTCCATTTCTGCAAGATTTTGAAGCCCTCGAGCTCGACATGCGTCAATGCCAAGAGCGGATGGAAGTGGCAATTTGTCCTGCAGTCCTGCCAGGGTTCCATCTGAGGCGGGCAACTCATCCCCCACATCGTCCAGCCAACCATCATCCAAAGCATAATCCTGCTCGGAA
This sequence comes from Pisolithus tinctorius, assembly GCA_024663395.1. Taxonomy (NCBI): domain Eukaryota; kingdom Fungi; phylum Basidiomycota; class Agaricomycetes; order Boletales; family Pisolithaceae; genus Pisolithus; species Pisolithus tinctorius. The sequence continues at coordinate 507,706 of JANFAH010000002.1, forward strand.
TTTGCATCAAGAAACGCAGTCGGCTGTACGGATTCGCTGGCGGAAGTGTTGGAGCCCGCTTCAAGGTGCAGCTTCAAGTAAATCGCGGCATCCATGATAAAACCCAATTGTTCAGATGAAATGCGATCAGCACGGCGTGCCATAGCCAATTTTTTCAATTCCGATGCCCGTTCCCCGACGTCCTTTCTGTCCATGTGAAGTGAGGTTATGGCCTCTTCTAAGCGTAAACCGCGCGCTAGCCAACTAGCCGCTCCATGTAGGCTTCCGCTGGGTCTTGGTTCCTCCAATAACGCTAGTTCGATGGCACGCACTGTTGGTGCTTCTCGTGATATGTAAGTATTTTGCGTTTATCCAAAAAGGCGGACGCCATACCCGCCCTTAATTGAACTTCGAAGATGTCCATGGCAGATGGGTCGTCAACGCGATCTTGCAGTGCACGAATCTCTTGCGTTTGCCAGCTGTCTCGCTGCTCTGCAGTCAAGGCTTCATCTAGCTTTATATATGCCTGCCTCGCCAATGGCGCTGCTGCTCGAGCCGCTTTGAGCTTCCGCGATAGGCTATCCGCTTAATCTTGGATGTCAGAGAGTGTGCTGCAAGTGGATGCTCAGACTAACCAATCCGAATCATCTTCATGAAGTTGGAATCATTCATCTGGAAATCCAGCAGTTCTTGGCGATGTGGTGAGGTCATCCCGCGTGCAGATGTGGATGCCACGTTAAGGACGGACCACAACGTTTCAATGATTTCTCCGTCTACCCATCCGGCCCCCTTGATGAACAGCGGGGCATACCGTGCATAACATTCCTTCTTGTGCCCATGCACATGCCATATGCCGATTCCAGGGATAATCCGAAGCGACGACGGGATATCAATCAACTCACTTCGACCCACACGCTTCCGCAGATTCGTCATGTAGGAGCAGTTAATGTCGTAGAAGCAAACCACTTGTTTGATCCCTTCCATATTGTATCCCAACGCATTTGCCAAAGAGTAGTCCATGTTCAACTGTCTGCAGCGCCATCAGCGGGTGTCAAAATCGACGATTCAACCTCATACCTTTCTCCTTTTTGGAAATCAACAACACAATGCGGATAAAAGCATCCGTGCCGTGCGCATGCAGTCGCCCCAATTCCGGTCGCATGAAGCTTTCCTTGGGCTGCATTTGCCTGACTGATAGCTCTGTGGTTGTTGCAGGTGGATTTCTGTGCCTGAGCTCAGATCAAGTTTTGCACGGGTTGAATTAATTCATACCTCCGCGATATGTGGAGTGGCCTTCAAATAGTCCGCGTATTGTGGATTGGTCACCATATAACCTAGTCCGTCCATCAACCGCACTTGATCTTCGGATTTCCGCTCATGCATGTGTTCCGCTTTAAAGTTTCCGTCCATTACTACTGTGCGGGTGAACCGCCAGCTGGAGAAGGTCAGCATATGAGGATTGCAGTATTGGAGCAGCTTACTGGTCCAAATCCTCATTGGTATCAACATTTATTCCAGGCTGGGGGCATGCTGCGCAAAATAATGCCAGTCCGCCTTTCTCTGCTGACCTGGTTGTCCCGCGGAATCCATTCCATTTAAGCAGCTTGAGGTATCGCCATTTCCGCGCAACCCGTAGAAGCTCACGGTATCTATCCTGATTGACCCTTCAGATATTCCAACACTTGGAACCAAAATACCAAATCTTACTGGAACGAGGTGTGGAAACACACTGGATGTGATCCGATGCAACTTGCTGTAATAGTTCATACCGGACGTTCCACATTCCAGGTTGTCCCTCAGGAAGTCATCCAGAACCGCGAATGTGAATGCAGTGCTTGGCTTCTCGAACGTTGAGGGAAATAGTTTGGCTCTGAGTAACTGTATGTATCGGGCTTCTGCAGTCTCGCATTCACACCAATTCACTACAATGAAATGAACACCTGTGACATCCACGACGGTGAGATATCTTGACCATGCTGGAGGACGGAGGTGCTTTGGGTTTTCTTTGATATCTTCCACATCTTCCCACTCTTGATCATCCATGGGCAGAGGTTCACCTGCTGCTTGCTGGGCTTGTGCGATCGCATGGGGACAGGGTGCTCCACCATGTCCCAGGTGCAACCGAACACCAGTCTGTGGGTCTTGATGTGAATGTAATTCTGGGCAACCAACTGATCTCTCACCATATGGAGGGCGGATTCCTCATAGAAGTCCCCTGTCCACTGTTGGATCCTGTGGAAAGGCAGGCTCTCATGACTCTTCCGGCAACATTCTGTGCAGAATAGGGGCTGATGCAAGCAATCCGGACATCTGTACACCCCGTCGTTGCCACACCAGGTGCAGTTCCTTGGCTCTGGGGAGGCTTCCAGCTCCAGGAGTATCTTCAAGAACTCCCCCTTCCATGGAACCCATTCGCGGATGTAATCGTTCTGCGTCTGACACACCATGTGAAGTCCGCTTTCGGGTTAGCAAACTGCTGCATACCTTTTTCCGCGGTAACATCAGCTGCTGGACCGGTGGGCTCATGCTTTCATGTCCGTCGAAGGCTGAATCCGCCCATGCATCAAAGTACTTGTGGGAGCGAGACCTTGAATGCTTGGATGGCGAGGATTGGGGAGAATGGACAGGGGTTGTTGGATCTGGCTGTTTGATCGCGACTTCTACCAATCGCGATCTATATCTACCTCCAGTTCTCCGAGTCTTGACTTCCAGCTGCTTCACCCGATGGCCCGGGGTAGGACCAATCATTCTCATGCCCTTTTGAGTGCTTCCCTTGGCCATCTGGAGGTTGCTGATTTGACAGTATGAGGTCGGTTGTTAGAAATGCTACCGCTAGTGCAAGTCACTTTATCATTTAGCTCTATGGACGTCGGTACCTTAACACATGTCAGGGCATAAATACAAATGCAACTACACCGGCCTCGCACAATGCATGGCGCTGCCTTCTTATTACTGCTCAATCCCTGCCTGCACATTCCCTTCCTGCTGCAACATTACCTGGGTGCATTGCCTGGATTATGATGGTGAATTTGGATGCTATATTAGCTGATGTAGGTGAAACGAGATGTTCGGTATCAATATAAGTATGGATATGATTGGGCAAGCCAACTGACAGCCCGGATGCAAACCGGGAGCTAATCCGCCTTTGGGCGGGATCCTGTCAAAGAGATCAGCCTGATTGGATATTTTGGTTGCTTCACGGAGGTCCGAACGAATTCCTTGGCATGACCGCACTAGTACTGAAATGCATTGAGACCAAACAAGGGCACGAAAAAACTTAGTAGCCAACCATCTATTATACACCATTATACATCATACCACATCATACTCCATGGAGTCCCAGTATGAATCAGACACCTGGGATCAGATGGAAAGAGATGATGCTGATGGTGAGCGAGATATAGAACCATCAGATGTGGGGGAAAGGGAGGAAGAAACATTTGAAGTGGAAGAGTTGGAGATCCTTGGGCGCCGACGCCAGGAATGGAGGCAAGCAGGGAAGAAGAAGAAGCCTGCAGTTCTGCTATCTATATGGGAGGAGATGCAGGGATTGGACAGGAACAAAGAGTTGAGAGGGAGCAAAGTCCAGACGAAGTGCAAGGTACGCTCTAAAAGTTCTGATTCGGATGCTCACAATTCAAAGCACCCTTGTAGCTAATACAAGATTGGTTGAAAAAGCCCCTCCGTTCAAAGAAGCCCTGCATTACCCTTAGATCCAGTTACAAATACTCTGTGCGGGCAGTGGTCCACGAATTGTACCAAGAGCAAATACAGGAGAAGCTTGCAAAAATGAAAGTAGAAGAAGGCGATACCCATGGAAGCAAGCAGATCCAACAGTATCAGAATGCATTGACGGCTTTTATTCAGGATGACCTGACGGTGGAACAATTGGCTGCAGCTGAAGATATAGCGGAAAGGTGGAATGGGCGGGAAGGCCCTGCGCCAGAGACAAAAGCAAGGTGCGATTTTATGAGGTCAACTTCCCAGTCTTCAATTTATCCTGGTTCCCAGGAATGCAGCCAAGTATGGGTACAAGTATGTCCGAAACTTTGCGATGGAGATGTGGAGATATTGCGGAATGCGCATAGTGTGTATGGCTGGGTGGAAAAATGAGGAGGGAACTATACAGGCATGCACGTGAGTCCACCATATTCTCCTCTAGGCCTAGGTAAGACTCATGCAATGACAGTATGGACTTCAATAACGAAATCGCGGATGGGATCCCCTTCAATGATGTCCGCACACTGGAAGGAAGCTGGCGAGAGTACCTTGGGGAAACATTTGAGGAACCAGGAACACCGCCCGAGCATGATGGCGAGTCAAGTCCCGAACATGCTCGGAAAAAGACAGCGGCCAAAGCAATGAGGACGGGCAAGGTTGACTCCATGAAATTGGTGAAAAATGCCGATGGAGAGATTTGGATAGGAGAAATCGCGGGCCTTAGCCGGGACCAACTACAAAAAATGGTTCGCGGATTTATGACTGCTCACTACCGTGAGTGGCCATAGTATTTAGTCTCCTCAATCTCTGACGAGTGCTATCAGGATTAGCATGCGGAAATCCCTCGTCAGCAGTGCCGTTCAAGAATTTTGGTCATCATCAAGCGGAAATGATAGCAGCCCGCCATCTTCTGGAAGGATTTACCTTCGACCGCGACCCAAGCCACATGTGGACGACAACAGCTACCCAGCTGCTGTCCTTTTGGCGCAAGCGACAGGAAACCCATCCAAATGATGTGTTTGGATTTCAGAAATGGATCGATCGATCTGGCGAGCTGCAGCCACCGGTGGATAGAACTTTGGTACCCCTCCAGCTTGTGAGGCAGCGGAAATACCAAAAGACACCTGCCCCCAAATACAAAAAGAATCCTGGAAGGAAAAATGTCAAGGGCAAGGGTAAAGCGCAGGAAGAGGGAGCGGCGGATGATAGTGCGGATGATAGCGCAGATGATAGCACGGATGACAGTTTGGATGATCACGGCAAGGCTGAGGGGAGCGATGTTGGAACAGATGATCCCTCCACTAAAAAGGTGCGCCATGTGTGATTTTCATTCACCACAGATCAGCACTAATGCGATTCCGGTCTTCAGGTATCTGGTGGGAGGCAAAACCGTGCCAAGACACCATTCCCTTCTCGTTCCCGCTCAAATCCCCCACCAGCTGATGGTTCCCATAGTGAGCGGCTCTCTGCGCCTCCAGCCCATGCAAACACCCCGGTGCATCGTCCACGAAATAAAGCGCTAACTGACGATAATGGGAGGGAAAGCAACGGCCATGATTCCGATGATGAAGCTGATGAAGACACTTATTTGCCCACCCTATCCAATTCAAAGAAATCGGCAACATCCCTGAATAGTGAGCTTCCCGCTGCAACTTGTATTCACAGCAAACTCTGATCTGCACCCAGGGAGCGAGTACACAACTGAACTACAGGACCACTCAGAATACGCAGATGCAGATGGATTAGAGAGCATTCCTTTCACTGACCTCCCAACTGAGGAGGGGTCAATGAGCAGAAACAAAGGCGGAAAGCTGAAATCCGCCCTGAAGCGCACGCACAAGGCAAGTTCGGTCATGTTGAATCAGTTGTCATGGCTAACAAGTTTACGCTGTGTGTTAAGTCGGCTCTGTCAGAATCAAGTGAGCCAGACATGAATCGACATCGACCTGGGGCCAAATACTCATCCAAGTCCAACAATAATGGATCTGCGACCTCCAATGCAGCATCCGCGAATGTGAAACAGGGCGTCCCTGGGAGCACCTGGGAGTCACCTCGTGTCAGAAAGGCCCCTGCAAGGCCAGATGCAGATGTTCCATCTCCTGATGCAAAGAGATCACGCAAGCAAACAGGCAGCAATCAAAAGCAGAAGTAGTTGTCAAATCCCTCAAACATTCAGAGCAGAAACCTTTTTTGGAACTCGTATAGAGGGCTTAGCCTAGTTTTACACATTAGAATACAAGTGTATGGAATTTATGGTAGCTCATGACACCATGGTGGTTGTGAGAGGCGTCTTTGATATCAGAGAGAGGGATAGTTAAGCGGGACGGTTGAGCAGGACAATTGAGCGGAGAGCTGAGTGGGACAGGTCTACATATTGGCCATGTGGAAGCGACTGGTAGCTATCTATGTAGGGAGATATTGCTGCTCATCTCCCATGTATTGCTGTTACCCAAAATTTGGCTCCATCTGCCATTGTCCAACCTTGCTGAACCAAATATGGCCGCGTCCGCCATTGTCCAACCTTGCTTCCCACAGTGTGAATGATATTCTCGCCATTGTTCCTACAAGTTTAAATCTTGATTGATCATCGAGCTATCAGTGAACCCATCGTCGTCGAATATGTCCGCCGAACAGTCCCGCCAAGTTCGTTTCCGTCGTCAAGGTGAGGTTGTCTTCATTGTTGGATCCAGCGACCTAAGCCATCCACAGCTAATGTAAGACCAATCGAGCCAAGGCAATCTAGCTCCCGCGTGAAGCAGTCCAAAAATCTGGAGGAGAGGCTAGTACAACTGCGTGAGCTGCGAGAGCCAACCCTGCCACCAATTGTCTCAAGTGGAAGGGCGGATATGGTGGGGCCAAACATCGATATCGCGGCCGGTGAGTGAACATGATTTCTCTCCAAGCTCAACAGCAAAGTTCTTTCGCTATAGATTCATCCGAAAGTTTGCTGGCTCAGTTCCTGCAGGAAAGGGAGCCAACCGCTCTGGCAGAGGGCGGAATTGTGGCCGGTGAGTTGGCACGATTGCCCTTCAAGCTAACAAACAAACTAATTTTCTAGTAATGGATCCGCACGAAAACTTGATGAATCGGTTCCTGAATGAACGGGAACCAACTGCTCCCCCAGCGGATGGTATGAACGTGGATCTACTCGAGCAATTGCTGAATGCACGGGAACCATCAGCACCGCCAGTCACAGACGAGAAATTGAACAGGATGGACGGGTCTTCAACGCCTGCACAAGACATGACTATGCAGGTCGATTTTCTGGCAGACTTGCAGAATGTGCGGGAACCGTCTCCTCTGCCCATCACCCGCGAATCATCAAATCTGAGGGACCCATCTCCTCAACCCAATTGTCTGACTAACCTGCTTGCTCAATTGCAGGATATGAGGGAACCAACACCTCCCCCGCTCGTTTCAAATGTACCCGTCGAATCTTTTGACTTGACAGCGGATGAGGACAATGGCGGAAACCATTTGACTTTTGGCATGCCTGAACGATCAGAGATGAGGGATCTTTTTGAAGAAATATGCAATGGTGAGCATTTATTTGGTTCCATTCATGTGATCAGTGATATCCATCGATTATGTAGGTGAACTTCCATCCGAACAGCAATCTCTTCAAATGGAACAATGGGGATTGGCACTTGTTCCACGTTGCGATCAGGGTATGGGCATGAGCTTAATCTGATACACTGTTGACGTTGATAATTGTAGTCCTGCGCGCCTTACATGCCGCGGTATCTCGCTACTGCGGAAACACCACTCCCAGCGACACGCCATTCGATCCCACCCTCGATAGGCACCTTGTGCGTGCTGCGAATGCCATTGCGAGAGAATTGGGCACAGCTGCAAGGGACCAGTATGGTGCAGCGTCTCAGGGCCTTCGACTCGTCAATATGCTCGATTTGATGGAAGTCGTTCGTTATCTGCGTTCCGCCTTTGAAAATTGTCCGGAGCCATTCATTGCCAGCCAATCACACCCATCTCGCCAGTCTGTGGTAGAGATGGGTATCGTCTACTTGGCGTGCCGGATTGAGGTGGCCTCTGTACATCTGAAGCAGACTGCCGATATCGCAGGATGGCCCGCGCATTGGTTTGCAAACCTAGCGATGGACTTGGTAGGTTTTACATCAATTTTTCACAACGTGGGACTGATACATAATTCCTTCAGAATCAGCTTAATAGCTTGATTCTGGTGACAGTGTCGCGTGCCAGCTATACTCCTCCCCTCCCAGCGTGCTACCATGCGTACCTCAGACACCAAGATGATGAGGTTAGCTTCCGCGAGCAAATGCAGCTAATTCCCCTTAGCGCATTTTGCATAATCGACAATATCAGCGCCATCGTCCCGCATTGGACCCCGCACACAGCTGATCCCAATTCCGGCTTTGCATTCCCTTGGTGGCTATATCGTTCCGAGGAATACGCTGTGGATTCCCAAAGATTGCAAGGCAAAGGATTGTTTTCCGCGGCTTGGGTTTTTTTTAAGGTATGCCGCTTATTCTTGTCGCTGCAAATCGTTGATGATGGCCCAGGGCTTATGGCCATTGCCTGAGGCGCCAATCGCAGACCGTCTCGATGGCCATATCGAGGAGCAGGTAAACTACTGCATCGAAAATATTCAGAAATATGCCGATGTTGTCCGTGGTCGGGGTCGACAAAACAACCATTTCTACGCTAGGTGGTGGGCATTGCGCGGGTTGTTGGGCATGCCGCTTCAATAGTTTATGTGTTTTTGACTGTGGAGTTGGTTGTATAGACATTGCTGTAAATGTTGATCATTTATGAGATGCCGCCCATTCGCATGATGTCTGAACCCCCGCCCATCTGCGCGATGTCTCACAATCCACCCATCTGCATGATGGCCTGAGTAGTTTTACTTTTGTTGCAGTTTTTGATGCAAACCCTTTAGCTCTGAGTACCCGCCCAATCTATGATGTATAAGCACCCGCCCATTTGCAAAATCTTGGCAACACCGCCCGTCCAAAGTTTGAGAGCCAGCATATCCTAATAAAATACGAGATCCGCATCGCCTACTAAATCTTACATTAAATTTTGCAGCTTCAAATCAACAGTTCTCCAGTTGCAACTGGTCTAGGTAGTAGGTCGTCCATCCGCGGTGATTGACACATGGGAATGCGCACCGACTGATGTACGTTGGCACGCATGTAGTACGCCAGGCATGCTCTGTCACCGTCTACAGCTCCCACCCCATGCTCCAATGCTGAACCTGAAAATGCAATGATGGTCCCTGGGTTGTAGCACAGCCGCAGATTCAGCGTTGGAATGACAAAGTCCAAAGGCGGGTAGTCGCCCACGGTTACCAGCAGGTCATACCATGGATCCCGTCCATTGATATCCCTGTGGTAACAAGTTGCCTGATTCACCATCACGGACATGCTGCTATACGTGGAGCTCCATATCGGCAGTATGGAGCTCATATCCGAATCCGCCCGCTGTTCCGCCTGTTTGCCAAGGCAGATCAACGCTTCCCTGCCGTCTGCATACATTCGCGGGTGGATGACATGCAGGATCGCAGATAACAGGGCATTGGTGTTGGACATTTGGTCGACCCATTCCCTTGTAGAAGTGTTTTCCGTCCTGGATTTGAGCAGCCGTGAGGCTTCCGGGAAGCCATTTTGGGGCTTCAAGGCGGATGAGCGCTTTATTTACAAGGCGAGCAATGATCACCCACCCCATGACCCTGTTGAAACCATGCGGGTGACAGGTTGATGGCGCCTTTCAACTCAGCATCATCGCGGAAATATGACTTGTCCGTCCGCCATGCCTGTGGGGAAGCCTTTATGCTCTCCCGCAGTGGTTCCCTCAGAAGATGAAGGCGGTTCCATACATCGGCCTGCCATTCCATTAAGTCAGTAGAATATGAGATTCTGCATTTCCTTACCCTTCTTTTTGGGCTGAGAGCGTCCGGCAAATACCATACGCTGATGGTGTTTGAGTCGGTCACCAGAATGGACGGCTCAGTCACTTCCGCGTATCTCTCAGCAGCTTCTGCATTGCAGGTTTTTCCACCCCGATTTTTCCCGACGTTGACTGCGGAAAGATGAAAACTTCCATCAGCACCATTATGATGGACGTACTTGGGCGACGATAGGCCTGTGAGATTACTGACGATATGTGATCCACTTCACATAACACCGGAAATGGAATCGATATATCTGGAAGGGCGCGAGGTCCGCTGAATACCTCCTCTTGAAACCTCGCTTTCATGTATGATGCAATGCAGTCTGTTAGTTCCATTCGCCATCCATGGGGGATTTTAGACATTTCTTGCGTAGTATTCATGCTTGGGGTGGATGAGGTCGGAGTTGTATAGCGGGCGAGCCGCTTGCAGCTTGTTGGAAAATTACAGCATGTCAGGACGCTTGCCTCAATATTTTACTGTGATCCAATCAATATGTTGTGACGCCATACGTGCTATTGGTGTTGGGCCCGTCTTATGTTGCGACAGGGTGGATCTTACTAGACGGACCCGTCCTTGTTTTATGGCGATATAAAAGATATTACTGAAGGGCCGTCCATACGTTATGACCATATAAATAATACCGCTGAAGGGCCCGTCGTCCATGTGTTGTGACCTTGTAATTGATATTACTGACGGGCCTGTCCTTATGTTGCGACAGGCATACGTGTTGCTATTGACGGGCCCGTCCATGTGTTGTGACATTGTAATTGATATTACTGATGGGCCCGTCTTTATGTTGCGACAGGCATACATGTTGCTATTGACGGGCCCGTCCATGTGTTGTGACATTGAAAATGATATTACTGACGGGCCCGTCCTTATGTTGCGACAGGGGCGCATCTTACTAGACGGGCCCGTCTATGTGTTGTGACATTGTAAATGATATTACTGACGGGCCCGTCTTTATGTTGTGACAGGCATACGTGTTGCTATTGACGGGCCTGTCCATGTGTTGTGACATTGTAATTGATATTACTGACGGGCCCGTCTTTATGTTGCGACAGGCATACGTGTTGCTATTGACGGGCCCGTCCATGTGTTGTGACATTGAAAATGATATTACTGACGGGCCCGTCCTTATGTTGCGACAGGGGCGTATCTTACTAGACGGGCCCGTCTATGTGCTGTGACACTGTAAATGATATTACTGACGGGCCCGTCTTTATGTTGCGACAGGCATACATGTTGCTATTGACGGGCCCATCCATGTGCTGTGACCGTGTAATTGACCTTGCTGAAAGGCCCGTCTTTAAGTTGTGACATGGGTGCATCTTACTAGACGGGCCTGTCCATGTGTTGTGACCCTGTAAATGATATATATTGAAGGGCCCGTCTTTATGTTGCGACAGGTACATCTTACTATGGACGGGCCCGCCCATGTGTTGTGATGGTATAAATGATATTATGGAAGGGCCCGTCCATATGTTTTGACGCTATAAATGATATTACTGATGGGCCCGTCTTTATGTTGCGGCAGGGATGCATCTTACTAGACGGGCCCGTCTATGTGCTGTGACGCTGTCAATGATATTACTGACGGGCCCGTCCTTATGTTGCGACAGGCGTACATCTTGCTATGGACGGGCCCGTCTATATGTTGTGACAGTGGTATATTATCCCAAAGACGGGCCCTTCCATATGCTGCCAACTCTGTAATCTATCATAGAGGGGCCCCTCTTTATGTTGTGAGCCTATAAAGCATATGACGGGCGGGCCCGTCCATATGTTGCGACCTTCTTCATGATACAATAGGCGGGCCCGTCCATGTCTTACAGTAGCTCAGCATACTTACTTGGTCACGGGCCTGTCTATATGTTGCAGCATCCTTACCCTCCACAGGCCCTCCCATATGTTGTGGAATTGTGCTTACGGGCCCGTACATATGTTGCTCTCACTATAGGCCCTCAGGCCTGTCCATGTGTCATGGCTAATCTATTTAGACGGGCCTGTCGCGGGGTCTATATAAGTGTTGGCATTTTGGCACGCAGGCTACCTATATGTTGTGACTAAATGGACTACATGGGGTCGCTAGACATGAGTACTATACGGCCGTGAAAGTCCGATGCTTGTACATTGTGTAGTTGTTGAGATATGCAAGCTCGCTGTCGACAACGGCGACGAGAGGTGTCGGGGATGACACGTCACGTGCGTGGGAAGTACGGGTGGGCGTTGATGACAAAGCCCAGTGCGACGCGGCACCACTCTGGTAGCTTAGTACTTAGTATCTAGTGGTAATTAATAATATGTTACAGAATGCTAGCTAGACATGAGTACTATACGGCCGTGAAAGTCCGATGTTTGCGCGTTGTGTAGTTGTTGAGATATGCGAGTTCGCTGTCGGCAACGGCGACGAGAGGTGTCGGGGATGACGCGTCACGTGCGTGGGAAGTACGCGTGGTGTGTTGATGACAAATCCTAGTGCGACGCGGCACAGCTCTGGTAGCTTAGTACATAGTATCTAGTGGTAATTAATAATATGTTACAGAATGCTAGCTAGACATGAGTACTATACGGCCGTGAAAGTCCGATGCTTGTACGTTGTGTAGTTGTTGAGATATGCGAGCTCGCTGTCGACAACGGCGACGAGAGGTGTCGGGGATGACGCGTCACGTGCGTGGGAAGCATCGGCGGGGCGCTGATGACAAATCCCAGTGCGCCTGGTGTGGCTCAGGTAGATTAGTGGCTCTTAATCTTTTTAAGTACTCTACGGTATTCAATAATTATTCATTGAGGGGGAAAACACCTCAAATGCCTCGTCTTAGACCGACATCAAAACAGCAATGTTGTGTCTAATTAGATTATATAAGTGGGAGTATCAGGTGCTTGAGAGCGACGGTTGCCATGCCCTGAGGGTAGTTCGAGTCCACAAAAGGAAAAAATTAACGACTGGCCAGCGAAGGCAACCTAGCGGGTAATTTCGATGCAGAGCGTCGGAAACGAAGTGCATGCAACCAGTGTAGAGTGTGCCATTCGCGGCGCTTGGATTTCTCACATAAAGCAATCCGCTCTGGAAGGCCACTGATACCTTCACACCACGGGGGCTTTCAAGCGATGTTGACCAGGATTCAGAAAAGTTGGGTACAGTTTGGAATGAAATTACGGCACAATATCTAAGCAAGCAACTGTCAAGAAGCCATGACAACAGCATACAATTTTCACGTTCAACGCCCACTGCATTTCGGGGACTGTGACGCTATCACAGATCTCTGACACTTCTTTCCAGTGACTCAGAATCTCACCATTATCGAGCCTACATTTGGAGAGCTTGGGGGATGGCTATACTCGGTGATTCTTGGACCCATGTTGATACTTCACGTGGAACTGAGACTATCAATACGTTCAGTACAGGACGGATAAGCCCTCGACAAAGTTCATTTACATCACTCTTGAATTTGACCGTGAATGCACAACCGGTACTCTCCGCCCTCCACCGAACATCGGTGCCATGCTCCAGAAGCTAGCCAGAATCAAAATGATGGTCTCATATCTCGAAGGTAACATCATTCCAGGAATTTCGGATCGACCCGACACTTGGCCAGGCCATGCGATCCATGGATCTTTGAGGAGTTAGCGCCGTGGTCTCCTGTCATGGGGACGTTTGTCAATCCAGGAAAATTGTAGCTGGGATTTAGAAAGCTTCGTCCGTTTTCCCAGATACGCAGGTAGAAGCATTCATCCGTTTTTTGATTAAGGACAAAGCTCTGGTTCATCTGAGGTACAATCAACCATGTGGCATCCCAACGTACTTTGAACCCTTGCTTCCCTAGGATTGAAATTATCTAAACAGTCAGGGAGCGTAAATGATCGCGGGACAAGAAGCGCGGACTTGGAGTCAGCTGGCCAATAATCTTCCATATCATTAGGTTACTCCATAACGGCAGAACGGTCCGAGAGACGATGAAATTGAGATCGTGAGTGTCTGAGTCTTGTCCGTCAATCTACCAGACATTTTTCGGACCGTGTCTGTCGGATATCCAGGAAGACCCTCCTGACATTTCCTGATCGTTTCCCACTCAACTAGCAAACCTGCAACACCTATCCCCGCTCCCCTTAGCCGAAACCCATATCCTCGGACAGCTCCCCGCATCCTGGCGCTGGATGCCGTTTCATCTGTTAAATTAAACTTGTCCTTGGTCTCCCCTTTGAGCGTCGTCCAGAGCGCCGCACGGAATCACGGGCCGAGCTGGGATTTATTCACATAAAGCCCATGGCGATTATATGTGCTTCTGAACGGGCGAACGTACTCTCGGCGGGAATGCCGAAGTGCATCAGACGACACTAGACACCGCGTTTGAGCAGTACATCACGTAGTAAGTCCGTGGTGCACAAGTTTGTCTCGCAGTAAGTCCGTATTGCAAAAGCTTGTCATGCAAAGGAACCGAAGAACATCATGCAATAGAACTGGTATACAGAAGTGCTAAAGTTCACCACACCATCTCGCCTTCAAGTTTGGAAGAGTTCACATGTGGCCACCTGACTTGTTCTCGGCGACTACCTATGGTAAAGTACTAGTCTCCGGTGCGGGATGGATATCACCTTCTTCAGTCTAATATCGTCCATGCACCGTACGTGAGCTTGTATAGGGATGGTGCCCTGCGTAGCGAGGATATCTCTACCTGCCCCCTGCCGTCGCCCAGTTCGTCCAGTCTGTACATGCGATGAAGGTGCCCTTGTGACACTGTAAAAAGTAAAATCACTAAAAATAAATGTCCAAATCACTTCTATTAAGTGTCGGAACAGCTGAAGATCAGTGTCCGTCATTGAATTTCAGCGTCATAATGTGACGCTGAAGTGCCCATCCGGTCTAGTAAAAAATAGTGTCTTCGTCACCGAAAAAAAAACGTCGTAAGTACTGAATAACAGTGCCTTGTAGTTGTTTTTCCACGTCGCGACACTGTAATAAGTTGATGCAAGCGCTCATTTTCCGCTTCGCCAGCACGGATTTTCATACTTACTTACATGCGTCCCACTTGCCATGGATATAACCAGGCAAATCACAAAATTGCGATTTCAAATGCTACCTGAGGTTACAGAGACACCTACAGCACAGTCATATAACAGAGTATTCCATGAAAGCGTCAGTAATCCGTCACAAGTCCAACAGGAGCTAACAAGACCGAGCAACACAGTAGTGATAGAAATGAAAACGGTCCGGCAAAAGGCAATCGAAATTCGAGGAGGAGCAACCGGCAGTGCAACGATAGCCAAACGAGAGCGGTTGAGCAGCAGCGATCGAAAACGCACGAGGGAGGAAAATTTAGATGTGGACCTAACGTTTTGATCGTGCACTTCGGGGTGTACATCGAGCCTGTGTCTGAATTATGTCAGGATCGACCTTGTTAGCAAGCCAACCCAGAGGTAAGAGAGTGGGTTTACCGCCACTGCGGCGTCCCCAGCCTGAGGATCCTGCTCAACCATCCTGGGGGCCTTCTTACTTCGCCTGCCACGAGCCTTCTTCCCCAGTACCTGAGAATGACTCGTAGTTGTGTTTACACAAGCACCACTAGTGCTTGCGGCGACCTGGATGGTTGAAATGTGGTGTGTAGTAATTTTGTGGTCAGATCGCTATGTTTCAACAGACCTGAATGGTTTCTTGCTGACCCAAAGCACTAGACGTGCAAGGGGCTCCCTCCTTTGGTGGACGAAGCACAAGACACGGTTTTGGGCGAGCGTTTGACTGATCCTATTGCTGTCAGCTCTATGAGATCAAAGTAAAAAAACGCACGCCACTCGTGCCCGGAACGTCAGTTGTCTTTGCATACTGAAGCGCAACTAGTGCCTTCACAGCGTCATGAATCGTTCGGCCTTCGAGGTTCCTCTGTTTAAGAGCGAATGTCGTTGCACATTTGATCTGATCGAGCTCGTCGTCGTCATCGTGCTTGGGATTGATCAGTTCGCCAACATCGTTACTTTCTACCATGATACTGTGCGCGGGCATGGTCGACAAAAGGCCGAAGTCTTGAGCGATAAACTGACAGACGACATGGGGAATTACGAAGTAAGTTAGGTACTGCAAAAGTGAGAGAGGCTGAAAAGCGTCAGTGGACGTCGTTGGTGGAAATAGCTGGAGTAGTGTGTGCATAACGATTGCAGCGCCTTTCGAACCGTAGCTGTGATGTCATCAGTTTTAAATGTTCTCAAGGAACATAATGCAAACTACTTACTATCCGCAGCGTGAGTTTTCCCATATCGCCGAAGACATTGGAGGGACGCACATTTGAGCAAATTGCGCTATTGTGTAATGATTCACTTCGAGGTCGGCTTCGAAACACGTCCAGAGCCAGAGGTTTTCGCGTGCTTCCGCATCGAACAAGAGTTTCTTGAGTTTGTTGTACATTTCCAAAACGCGAGAGGGGATATCTTTGAACTCGATTTTCGTGGCTGGCCAACCTTTTGCCTCTGCGACATTGAAGGCTTCGAGCCAACATCGCTCTCGTTTGATTAAAATACAGATATCCGTCTCCAAACGAATATTGGTCTTCCTTTCCTTGACGAGGCCGACGTAGGTGGACAAGGCGGTCTTGAGCTGGTCGGAAATATTGTTGGGGATCGCATCTTCGCAGTCCATTCCAGGACATGTCTTTGGCAGCTGGTGACTTGCGATGGGACTGTCGTCATCATCGGCGGCAGCGGTGAGCTTGTGATAATCAGTGTCATCCTTCTCCTCATCCTCGCTTGGAGGCGAACTCGCATTCGTGATCTTGATAGAGCGTCCTACAGCAGTCTGTAATGCTGGTGTCAGTACAGGTTTGTCGTTAGCCCACATAGAATACCTTCGAATTTGAGTGCGCCTTGGTTGCTCGAGCATTCTGCTTTGGTGAGTATGACTGAACGTCAGGTAATACTTCCTACACTGTCATCGAGCTTGCTATACTCAATTGCCTTGAGGCCAGGCTTCGCCGTTACCGCCTTTTGCTTTTCAGCGATGTCGGCTCACTCCCACTGCTGTTTTTGCAGACGAAGTTTGCTATTGTCTAGTGAGATGAGAGAGTGTTAGTGACATACAAGGTCTGATCTGTGAAGCTCACCCAATAATCGCCCAGAGGGCTTGGACATCTTGCTACACTTAGTGTGTTCCGGTGAGGCTGGTGCGACGGATTTTCTCTTGACTGGTGCCAGATTGTCATCTTCGTCACTTTCGCCGCCATGCTCGTCTTCTGATTCTTCTTTGCGCTGTTTTTTTCGAGGACAACTTGGATGTTCGTGATGATCTATTACAATGGTCTGTAGATGATTAGTACATAACAAATCATCTATGCTACTCACCTGATGATCCGCATGCGCCAGACTTGGATATCTTGCTACGTACTTCTGAGGCTGGTAGGTTTGTAGACTTTCTCTTGACCGGCGCCGTGTCGTTGTCTTCGTCTTCGTCGCTGTTGTGACCGTCTTCTGATGGGTCTTCACCGATGTCGTCGTCACTTGCTTCACTCGGGCTATCTGTTTCCGAGTGCAAACGATCGAAGTCAGCGACAGACATGTCCTCGTTAGCATCCCAAAAATCCGACTCTTCGTCACCACAAATCTCTTCTGCTTTTCGTTTCCCAATCCTGCGCTGTGTTTTGTATAGTTGCGACGAGTCCTGGTGAATCAAACAAAATCATTTATTGCATTACGCACCTCGAGGTTTGAGGTAGCTTTCTTCTCTAACTGCGAACTATTGCGCAGATATTGCGCCAATAGATCTCGCACTGGCCACGCGTTCTCGTATTTCTGGAATATCTTGTATTCTAATTGCGCCTACATAGAGATTATAATGCATATATGCATATATATGACAGCGACGTACCTGAAAAATAACTTTCTCGACGAGTAGCTTGTTTTTTTGCTGCGTTATCGTTCGACTCGTATCAAGTTTCCGGTTTGCGAGTTTGCGAATACCACGCTACTTTTATCAGCGAGATCAATGTCACATGAAAAAAAAAAAAAACCTTTAGGTGATTAAAAAATTCCTTCTTCTTCGAGAGGCCCATCGCCTTGACAATGCTGTAGCCCTTTCCATCACTTCGTCCTGGGCGGCCCTTCGGTCAGGGAATCAAATCCTGATTACTACCGTTTATCAAAGAGTCCCGTTCTCTATTAGTCTTCTTTTTGCGGCGGTCCAAGTCATCGGCACGCTGGTTTCCTACGTACGAAGATAAATGCTATCAATCATTCAGATGGCGCACAGCACAAGATCTGACTTATGAGTATATGAGTCCAATTGTTCTTGTATTGAAGCAATCGCTTGACTAATGGTTGACAGCTGCGGTGCTTGCTTCGCATTATACGGTCTTGGCGCTTTGACCATTGTGAATTAACGACCGTTAGGGGTGGAAAGGGAAGATGCGAAACAGTTCGTGAGGTAGGTCACGTGATAGTCACGTGACCAGACGACGTGAAAATTCTGTTTAAGTCTTCAAGTCTCTAAACCGCAGGTACAGCTGCCGTGGTGCTGTTGCGATGCGGCACAAGCGCAGGGTGAAGACTTGTCCTGGTCGAAACCATCGCAAACGGTGTCATTGTCTCCCAACATGCAAAAAAATACTTAGCCTCAAGCAGCACCGCCGGCATTACAGGGACCTAGCAAACAACGGCCTTGTGGGGCAGATACGAGCGTCAGAGAGCGTTCCATCAGACTTGGATGCAGAGCATGATGCCACTGCACCCAAGATCTCAGGTTTGTGTCCCTGTAATTGCCTAACCATCTCGCAAGCTAACTGATCAGATATCTTTGTCAGACAACGGCGACAGCATTGCAGACTCATCAAGTCCCGATCCAGATATCTCTGATGACAACGATGATAGATCCTCAAGCTCAAGCTCACATGTGGAGCCCTCGGTTGTGCAAGATGAGGAGTTTGGTCCCTGGGATTGGGTGGAGGACCGAGACTCGGACGAGGAGCTTTGGAGCATGGAGGAACTTATGGATACACTAGAGTGCACTGAGAAACGAAAGGTTGCGGAGGAATTCTTTGAAATTTGTAAGTAAAAAATGACTGGTTCGTCAACTGTTGTAACTGAATTTTGCGATAGGGAATGACATCCTCTCTGACAGCGACAGGGACAACATCCGAGCATTCAATTTGCTTGTGAGGGGGAGGATCGCACAAACTGCGTTCAAGCAGATGCGTTGGTCATTCCGTCACAAAATCAACCTCGACTCTGAATACGTTATCTTCAAACGTGTCGCATGCCTTGCAGCCGTCACCACCGTCAAGTACGATTGTTGCCCCGATTCGTGTATTCTCTATGCTGGAAAATACCGACAGCTCCTCGTTTGCCCACATTGTCATCAACCGCGGTTCAAACCTAATCGAAAACCCCGCCGTCAATTCACGTATTTTCCTCTTGTCCCACGACTGCAAGGGCTCTTCCAGAGCCCTCAAATGATCCACCTGATGGACTATCGAGCGAGCTACAAGTCAACCCCTGGCAGTATCTCTGATGTTTTCGACGGCACTCATTACAGGAAATTGGTAGGGGAATACGTTGAAGTGGATGGTAAAAGGCTTTCGCATCGTTACTTTTGTGATCGCCGTGACATCGCACTCGCTCTCTGCACTGATAGCTATTTGTTGTACAAGAGTAATCGAGGCGGACCAACGGCAACACTGGTTATACTGCAAAACTATAATATTCCGCCGACTCAACGCACTCGTCATGAACATCTAATCTGTGTTGGGATCATTCCCGGTCCAAGGCAGCCGAAGGAGCTGTCGTCTTTCCTCTCACCTCTCGACGATGAGCTGGCCGAACTCACGTACAGAGTTCCGACATTTGACGCTGACAAGAGGGTCTTATTCGACCTACACGCGTACGTCATCTTCAAACTGGGAGATATCCTCGCAATCCAAAAATTCCTGGAGATCAAAGGCCATAATTCGATCTTTCCATGCCGATCGTGCAAGATAAAGGCAGTGCGTGGTTTAGGGAAGACTCACTACGCCGCGCTGCAACCCCCAAAGAACACCCCAAACCCCCTTATCTGGGATCCAGAATATCTCCCGATGCGCACCCACCTCGATTTTATCTCTACTTTCGAGAACATCAGCGAGGCACCGTCAAAGGCTGCAAAGGGAAGAATCGCAAAGAAGACAGGTATTCGTGGTTTACCTGGACTGTGGAGAGTTGGTTCACTGGATTATGCATGCTCAGTGCCCTGGGAATGGTTTCACCTCCTTTTGGAGAACGTCATCCCAAACCTCATTAATCTATGGACTGGACAGTTCAAAGGTCTCAAATCTAGCACTGACGAATTTACGATCACAGTGAAGGTGTGGGAAGAGATCGCACAAGAAACGATGGCTGCCGTGCAACATATACCCGCAGCGTTCATACGAGTTCTAGGGAACATTGCCACGAATCGCTCGCAATTCACAGCTGATTCGTGGTGCTTCTGGTTCTTGTACATCGCACCCATTTTACTTGAAAACCGGTTTCCGAAGCAGAAGTACTATGTGCATGCGTGCGAACTCAGTGCGTTGATGAAGCTCATGTTACGGTTTCACTTGACGGAGGAAGAAGTGGGCGACATCGAAGTACGGTTACGAAAATGGGTACAAAAATACGAGAAGTTAGTGTTTCGTTTTTTCCCTTCGACGCCGAGCGTTTCAGCGATACTCATCAAAGCTCTTTTTTGTTTGCCAGGTATTATTATCAGTACCGCATCGGACGTCTGCCAGCATGCACACTCACCGTCCACGGTTTACTTCACATCGCCGAGGGAATCCGTTACTGTGGTCCAGCTTGGACAACGTGGAGTTTCTTCATGGAGAGGTACTGTGGGACATTGCAGCGATCGATGCGATCCCGACGCCAGCCATGGAGCAACTTGAACAACACTCTGCTGCACTCCGTCATACTCGAGCAGCTGTCATTGCGCTATGACATTTCGGCCGAACTCGCTTTGTGGGACGACCGTGCAGATGATGGACCAACTGCATTCGAGCGTGTGTTTGAGGGATGTAAGTACCCATCGTTTCTGGTTTCATGACACACAACTGAGTACCATCAATGTCAGACCCCAACCATATCATTCGCCCTCCATTCAAGAGGGTCACTCAGCAGGATCCTTCACTTCAGCAGAAAATCGCTCAATATGTGGCTCAGGTATTAGGAAAGCGAGAGAGTGAGGTGAAAATCCGTTTGCCACTCCCAACCCTATTTGCTGGAAAGCTTTGGATATGTGGAGGTGGCGATTTCTTCCGGACAACAGCTGTCTCACGTAGACCAGCAGCTCCAGCGAGGAGGAACTGCTACGTCAAGGTGCGCTCGATATCACTAATACTACAGTCGGTTTAATGATATCATATGTGACCAGTACGAAGTAATTCTCGAGGCGCATAATCGTCATTTGGTTCGAGTTATCGGGTATGGTGATCTGGAGAAGATATTCATGCTCACCCTGCCATCAAACAAATTCTTCGCCTCTCTGAGTGGCAAGACACTCGTCCTTGCTCTTATCACACCATGGAATACCAAAGGAAAGGACGCCGCGAGTGAGAATACTTACTTGTTGTCCCGCCGTGCAACAATTGTCACCGACATGCGAAGCTTAAAGGCTGTGGTGGGCCTGGTCCCTGTAGGTAAACGGTGGGGTATCATTGATCGAATGTCAGCAGCGTCTGCACAAGGTTTTGCGGATATGGGGACATGGGAGGGCACCCCAGAGGAGAATGAGAGTGAGACGGAAGACGTAGACGAGCTTTTTTACACTTGACACTATTTTTCATTGCTATGACATTGATTTTCCTGACTGACGTTGAAAATCATATACGCAATTTACACCGACACTTAAAATCAATGTCAGACCGATGACACTGAAAAGACGCGTCCACTACTTCAGTGTCACGGACACTGAATTTGTCCATTTCAGTGTCACAGACACTGATTTTTAGTGATTTTACTTTTTACAGTGTGACTAGTAAGTATATGGTGCTATTCAACGCCAAACCTTTTACCTTGAGCCCACTCCTCAAGGAACTGCCTGTTTATACAGACAAGCAGGGCCTCCGTCTGCTTGACCTACCATGGGCGACAGCGGATGCGTCGACATGCCATCTCTGGGAGCATGCGGATACGGTCGACATCAATTCGCAACGACGACTCAACTTTGCCTTCACTACCGCCCTCTCCGACTGCGCCGGAGCTTAGGTGGGTCTAAATGGAAGAACTCTCAAGAACGTCCACTCCCACTGCGGGGAATGGTTTGTCGTGGTTCTTGTGCGGAGTGAAATCTTGAATGTCACCTCAGGACTCTCTTCGCTGTAGGTCGATCTCATGCGTGATTTGCATTTATTCACAAGTTTACATCATTCGGCGAGGAAGCCTGCCATCCTAGATTTATCATCACCGCTCGTATCTCTTGTGGTCTTGCGGCTGCTCATGAGTCTAGAATCACTGCACGACAAACTTGTGTACTATGGACTTACCGCATGATAAACTTCTGCACTTTGGACTTACTTACTGCATGAGAGACTTCCATATAAACGGCGCCTGGTGTCCTTCCGACGTAAGTACTGACATCCGAAATTCTCGATGTACCTCGGCATTCCGCCGAGAGCATTTGTCCATTCAGGGGCGCGATTTTCCAGCTTTCCATACGATCATAAAGTGATTCTGACCTTCGGAGGGTCCGTACGTCCGGTCTCCTTCACGACCCCCGTATAAGATAAGGGGAGAACAGCAATTCTGCTGCCGAACCCTATCATGATATATGGCACTCGATGTGCAAACAACCTAAAAGTCGAACTAGCGAGCCTTACATCGAATTCTGTTCACCCGTGTCACGTCACGTACATGAGTGGCTGAGGTCGGGCTGTACATGGGTTGTCTGGGAGGAAAGATGGATTTGGCTTTTTGTGGGTTTGCTATTTCTGTCTGGTTTGTGAGATAGACGATGACTGGACCTTTCACAACCTTCAACGTAGACGAGTGTCCTACCAGTACCTGGAGTAGCAGATCATCTGCTCGTAGGGGTGGTTCAGCGCGTATAACAGGCAACCTGTACTTGAAAATGGTAATATTCGCATGAACACTCGTGTGCGGCCTTCACTGTCGCAAAACGGTGGGGAATTGAGTTCAATATCATGAACGTAGGATTGTTACCGCAGGAAGAACTGCAGGGACTCGAAGCGGAGTGTAAATCTGTAGAAGACAACAACTCCGCGCTTTCTGCACAACTCAAGCAGCAGATTCACCTCTGACCTATATATACGTTAGTTCAGCGAGTTGACCCATGCTGACTCTGCGATATTTGCCCTTAGAACTTGCGAAGCTCAAAAGCATGCCTACAGATTCGGATATTGACGAGCAGCTGGCTGAGGCAGAAGCAACTGTAAGAGAGATGCTTCGAGATCCCGCTGGCTCACACATTCGCATACATGTGACCTTGCTCTTCTTAGACTCAGAGGCTGCTGAGGGGCCTCACACCACTAAGAACCGGGCAACCTATGACATCCGCTGAAGATGGGTTCGCAGACGAAAGATTTTCAACGCGTCAGTATTTGTACATTTCTAACTTGATGACATCATTACCGGTAAGACATGATGGACGTACGACTAACCTCACTACAGATTCTAGCAGATTGCAACGGACGCATTGTCGCCGCAAGATGCCGCGGCCCTTGCAGAGCACCTTGGAATCGAGTTTGACGGGCCTGAACATGTTGAATTAGAAGAAGGTCCTTCATGCGCCACTGTGCAGCCCAGTAACAGGACGAACCTCAAGCGCAAACGAGAGTGATCATCCTGACTCGCTTGTGACATATGCCCTGCTCTCCCGAGATGATATCATAACGACTGTGTATTAACATCGACGAGACGTACAGTTACGATAAATGTCAGACGGTAAAATACTTTCAGTGTTGCTGATCCCAACGAAAAACATTGAAAAGGCGGTGTTTATGCTCCGAGATCAAAGGCATGGCCATTCCACCCTGGTCTTCTTTTCTCCTCGAAAGCCTTCATACGGACGGCCTCCCTAAATTAAATGAGTTGGGGCGGTCGAGCTGAAACTAGACAAGATAGCCTCAAATACGTGTAAGTATGACCCAGGGCGTGCGCGGCTGCCCGTGGGACAAGAGAGAGGTGGAAGCACTAATGCTCGACGCGGACCAACATACCAATGCAAATACATGGTAACTTAAGACCGGAAAGGTTGCAGAGCAGCAGCGCTTTTTGATGCGGGCTATGACATCGTACATGACAAGATTTTAAGGCTATTAACGCCTCTGCAAAAGCAAACCCCTTTAGTACTTGCCGTCTTTCTACTATTTTGCGGCCGAGGGGCTGGACAAAGCGAATGTGGGCTTTGAATTTCAACAACGGTCCGTGCTCTCCGAGGTGGGTTCGGCCTGAGGATGGCAGCTTACATAACAGGGACTTCGCTCCGAAGTTGCTCTTTCCAAATTCCTGGCAAACCTGGCCACAATTTTTTAGAAAGTCTTATGGCAAGAGCTTTCCCGTGAACAACGCTCGAAGTCGAACGTCGCCAAGTCGCTGATATTGCGAGGGGTGACTGGTCCGTACATTGGCTCAACCTTTCTGGTAGATCTTGCTTCGAACCGAATCACTGGTGCCCACCGACGCTGAACCCTACGTTAGTAGGGTTGGTCGATGTACTTAACTGCTAACGTAATGGTGATTCCCAGAAGCTCACACCATACGTTAATGTGTACGAAGCGAACCAATCGAGAGACGATGCAACTAAATCAGCAAGGTCACCGACAGTACAATACAAAATTCGAGAAACAAATCTACATGGCTTTTACATGCCCTCAACATCATTCCAGCCAACGGGTTACTCCCTATCGACCTCACGCAAAGGAGTGTCGCACATCTAGGCGTTGACGTTGATGGGAGAACAACCGACTGTAACCAGGCCGTTCTGTGGATCGAGCGTGTTATGTGAGCCTGCGTGACATGTCGGACAAAAATGAAGACGTACGAAGTTGTTACCACTGCAGCATGCAGACTGCTGCGATGCCTGGCAGCCTGCACCGGTGCCGATAACGGTAATGGGCACGCAGTTGACACCAACTTGGCCAAGCAGACCGACGTCAGCGGGTACTAAACCAACTTGCTGGAGTAACGAGGAAGCTTGGCTGGCCTGCCACCAGTACGATTGTCAGCGAAAGCGTAAAGCAAGGTAAAGTAGTAGGCTGACCTGCTGGACGCTATCGCAGCATTGGATCGAACCACCGTTGCATTGGCCCACAGGTACGCCACCAGCGATGGCAAGGATAGCGAGGGAAACGACGGAGAGGATGCGAGTTAACATATTTTATAACAAGGGGAGGAAGGCGAGTGCTGTAGCGTTTATCAAGTCGAAGGAAAAAAGGGAACTTTTGACCTGCTGAACTGTCGTTTGCAGATTGAGTCTTTTTATACCTGGTCGAATTCCCGTTGTTTACGTGGATCCAAGACTCTGTTCTCCACTGGATCCTCCACACGCCTCACCGCACCGGGAACTCTTCGAATCAAAGGAATGTCAAGAGTTCGGTCGGGACGGCCACCTCGCCGCGCATCTCGGTGACCCTCGGCTGGATGTGATGTCCTTGTCCGCGGTTTCCTCAGTACATGCCATCCCACCACATCTCGCTACCTGACCTTTTACTGCGACGTCTATTTCTATTCTGGGTGGAACTGATTGTGGTTCGTGAAGCGCGTCGAATGGAAGTGGCCCGGGTTCTGGAACCCCTCGCCATAGCTGGTCCTGTCGTTTCCAAACCTCACCGCGGGAAAGCAGATCTACGGCGCTCTTAGATCTGCGTGTTGTCGTTCATGCTAGTTCGATAAACTTGGAAGGAAGATGGCTTTAACATGCGTGCGTGCCCTCCTGCAAAGCAAACATCTACGATGTCGCGACGACGGCCTGAACTTGTCGGTCCCTGCAACTTCTACTTTAGTTGGGCGAAGACTTGGCAATTCCCGCTCCACCATACCACTCGAGTCACTGAGAGTCGTCGTCGCCGAATGACGTACGTTAATTGAAGCAGCCTCCTTCGAAGCTCGCATCTTCCTTTTGAGTTGCCAGTTTCCGTAACTGAGTTTCTTCTCTGAACAATTTTACAACGGACACG
Source organism: Pisolithus tinctorius (assembly GCA_024663395.1). Classification (NCBI taxonomy): domain Eukaryota; kingdom Fungi; phylum Basidiomycota; class Agaricomycetes; order Boletales; family Pisolithaceae; genus Pisolithus; species Pisolithus tinctorius. The sequence goes on from JANFAH010000002.1 coordinate 533,458, forward strand.
CTGAATCCCAAATGCCGAGAACGACGGCTATTATGGAGTCTTCGAAGGCAGTGGAGCCGTATCCAAGAGGATATGAGACATCAAACTGACCCTCAGTTGCACCTGCGTCTTCCTTGCGGCATCTAGGATCGCTCCTGGGTCGTCCCACGTGATCGAGCCGAGCAGATATTGAGTCAATTCGAGTCGGTCGGCATACCGATGGACGATCGTCTTGATTAACGCCATCCAGTCCACCCCACTTGACAACTCCCGTGGCCTCGCCAACCCCTCCTCGATCCGAGACTTCGCTCTCCGAATATCTTCGTCTGCTATGTTAAGTAGTCGATGATCCCATCGCTCCTTCCCAAACCGCGCGGGAACGAGAGAGGGAACGAGGTCCGTGTCGTAAAACGAGATGACATTGGCGAGGTCCAACCGAACATGTTGTTCGCCGGGGGAACGATTAGACCAACTTCCCCCGTGCAAGCTTTCAAAGGCGCGAAGAAATACTCGAGATTCTCTTACTGGTGGTAAGTCAAACGGGTCCGGGCTTGCTAGATGCAAGAACGAAACGGCTTGAAGACCAGATGTGAAATTACAAATCATCGCCTCGCTGGACTCTGCATAAGAAATTCAGCACGTTGGGCCATGAAACGCACCCACAAGTCCATTTCCATTCTTTGCGCTCAAAACATCAAGTTGTGAGGTTACCAGTGTCAACCGAGCATCGTACAGGATATTCACCTTATGAAACCATCCAGCCCGTGCTGACTTCCCCACTGACAGAGCGTGTTGATCCTCTCCCGCTCCATAGACGTTTGGTTAGGAAGCACTTTCCCCCAAGTTAGTACGTCCTGCGTGTCCATATTCCCGTACACTAGCTTCGCGGCACTGGTTCCATCGAAGTACAGAACCTTTAGAGGCAGAATCGTCACCAAGGTGAGGTGCCAGCATCCGTTTTCGGAGGGGCCCATGCAAAAAAATGTCGACTCTTCTGGATTCATAGCAACCCGGTCGGGCACCGTAGGAACACGGTGGCGATTTGTCGCATGATAGAGATATGTTCCAGTTGAGTCTGTTCCTGGCACGATGGTATGACCTGAAAGCAGCCTGCTAAGATATCCGAAAGAACATACTGATTAGCGGGGCGCCGGGTGGAGGGGCTCACCGTTTCTCATCCGGGTGTTTGGCCAGTGCTGAAGAAGGGAATGTACTGTCTCGAAGACGAGGTGACCAGTAGCATTCGGGCTGTGAAGATCTTCAAAATTCCAGTGGGTAGGATTACTGTCGAAGGCATTGTTTGCAACCCCAGCCCCGCGATCCCCAACGACATTCAGTGGAACCTGCGTGGCCGATAGCAATTCAGAGCCCAACAATGCCGCAAGTAATCTCCATAGAATGGTCGAACGATGCATATCGCCTTGGTACTAGACGGGAAGCACCGTGCTATCAAGTACCCACACCCAGCGGGGAACTACAGGGTGAGAGTCAGGGTGAGTCGCACACTTCGTAAGGGAAGTTGGCACTATTAACACCTTTATGACATTGCAAACAAAGATTTCTCTCCGATGAACGTCGGGGAGTGTCGGCCCGGCGACGGAGCGGCGGCCACCACCAGCTATGATTGAAGTTTATCATAATCTTACTATTGGTAAGATTGTGGTGAGGCTCCAATATATCAACGTCGTATTGTTACCGCAACTTTTCTGGCACGATTTCCATTACACAAACACTTAGGTAACAGGGGGCCCTGTGAGGCGTTCATCACGTTTCACCAGCACCAGACGTTTTGGCAAGGTGGTGGGGATCAAAGTGGACTAGGTTCCGGCCTCTCTTCCCAAAACATGACAAGCCTTGGTCGAGACCAAGTATCACTAGTAGGTTGATTGCCGTCCTATCGCTTCGCATTGCGCTTGGCAGAGGTGAAGAGAACTCAAGTACTCACGAATGATCTTGTGTACTTGCAGTCCCAACTTGCAAATCAAAGTGCTATTTGATCGATGCATGCGCGATTGAAAAGGGTAAGATCGTACGTACTCATTCTTCGGACCTCAGCTGGGTTAGCTCCCCATTAAGTGTTACAAAAAAAAAAAAAGAAAACTGCACCTATGGCATAGCAGCAGTGGCTCAGATCTCTAGGAACTCATGTGAACTTCCGTACTAAAAGGCTCTTCTCGTAAATGGTCGCCGGCGCAACCTGACGGATGTCTTCCCCAGCCTACGTCAGCAACAAATTTGCAAAGTACCTGCACACGCAATGAGTTGCTATCACGACTGGAGGTTCCATGCCTGAAACTCAGTAGAAATCGTAAGGCCACACCTGTCTTATACATCTAGGCTGTGGTCGCTCCCAATCTGGCTCTATCTTCCAGCAGTCCTGTCGAGGGGGCGGACCTGGACTGGGTAATGGTATTTTGCTCCGTGGAAGGCCTACTGGTCAGGTGGTCAGGTAACACATTTCCTAAAATCACGACGTATGATTGTCAACGCGTTAGGTGCACAGTCCTGGCGACACATCCTTACCTCAGGACCACATCCTGGTCGACACCTGACCCATACATTCCAATCCAGTAAACTATCAATGTCGGCCTTCCATTTACGCGCTGGTCCATCACCACTTCTACGCTTGGGCCTTCATTCCTCGGATTCAAGAAGTCAGCGAAGCCAGAAACTACTCCCGACGCCCACATGCTCGTCACGACACAGCAAATCTCTTTCGTAGTGGCCTCCACAGCTTGAAGCAACAGCGTTTCCGAAGGTTCCATGCTCAAACCTTCGATGGCATCAATGTGGGAAGCTGCACACAGCTTGAAGATCGGCCGTGCCCAATCTATTGAACCACCACCGCCAAGAGGGGCAGCGCTACTCGGAATGTAAGGTGTCAACATGATCCGGAGTTGCACGGACTTCCCTAGCACTCTCTCGTGCTGCTTACTTGATGCTCTCTGTCGCGGTCGTCCGGCCTTCGATGATACCCCGAAGTTCCGGTCGCCCGCCGAGTGGTACAGCGTGAGTTCCGAGGGGACCCCTCTTCTCGCCTGGAAGAATTTGTGGTTCAGCACCCATGGCGAGCTTCGCATCTCCTGGGAGACCCTCCTTGATTATTTACGTTCCTGTGGCTTAGGTATCATCCGGAACTTGAAGTCGACGTCCAGACCCTGCGTAAGGAGATTGAACTCTAGGATACCCGTGAACTCACTTGGGCTGACAGTGGCGACTTTATCTTTGTAGTAGAAGGAGACTTCTTTGAGCGGAGCTCAAGTGCTTGCAGCTACTCATGCCAAATGCACTCATAAGGGCACCTAGAGACCCCATGTAGTCCATTTAGTCACAACATATAGGTAGCCTGCATGCCAAAATGCCAACACTTATATAGACCCTGCGACGGGCCCGTCTAAATAGATTAGCCATGACACATGGACAGGCCTGAGGGCCTATAGTGAGAGCAACATATGTACGGGCCCATAAGCGCAATTCCACAACATATGGGAGGGCCTGTGGAGGGTAAGGATGCTGCAACATATAGACGGGCCCATGACCAAGTAAGTATGCTGAGCTACTGTAAGACATGGACGGGCCCGCCTATTGTATCATGAAGAAGGTTGCAACATATGGACGGGCCCACCCGTCATATGCTTTATAGGGTCACAACATAAAGAGGGGCCCCTCTATGATAGATTACAGAGTTGGCAGCATATGGAAGGGCCTGTCTTTGGGATAATATACCACTGTCACAACATATAGACAGGCCCGTTGGAGTAGGGGAGGCAGGACAGGGGTGTAGGACACAGCCATAGATGATTGGTCAGCAGGGACAAGATGTGGGCATGGAGCGATGGTAGACACACTACGTGACAACAACACTGTACGACGATGGGGAACAATTGGAGCAAGAAGCACAGTTCCCCACTGCTCCATGTGGTGAAGAGAGTGGATTCAACCCAAGCACCGTAACACCGCACCACACACCGCACCGCAATACTGCACAAATACAGCAACGAGCTACCACGAAATGAACGCAAGGCAACTGCACGGAGTGTCAAAGTCAGACAACACCCCTGGCTCCTTCTTAGGGCAGAGTTGGAGCGGGTTGGGCTGCGGAGTACAGCGGTCAAAGTCCGAAGCGAATCCAACCACTGGGTGGCGAGATATTCGACGAACAGTGAGCGGAGGGGTATGAAGGGAAGTTTTGGAGGCTGAGGTCGGAGTCGGAGCCAGAGGTCAGAGGTCGGAGGTCGGATGAGAGGGCGTTGGGTTCAGCTAGTGCGCTGCCCCCTTGTGCGAGCTCAGCCCTCATATTTCAGAGGTGGAGCGGACTCAGAGGAAGTGGAGACGAAACTCCGGAGGGGACTGAGAGGGAGTCGAAGGTGGGGACTTTATTCGATATTCATACTGATTACATTGGAGTACTACGTGGCCTTATATATGATGTAGGTCAAGGGCGGTGCAGTACGGAATGTAAACCAATAAGTGTATAGTGGGTTAGAGTCCTTCCGACACAAGGGATAGAGGGTAGGGATGACGGGGACCTTAACTGAGACAAGGAAACTACTACAACGAGGAAGAGAGGGTAAATACCGAAGGAGCAGAAGAATGGAGAAAACTGACATGAGGGCGGAACCCTATCTAGAATGCAGGGCCACAAGTCCGACAGCCCACATGACCAACCTTAGGGCGGAGTTGAGCGGAGTTGGTCAGAACATGGACAGGGGACCTCGGAGAGGTGTGGAGATGTGTTGGGAGGGTCAGAGGAGTGCGGGAACACGTCGGAGGAGGGCAGAGAAGCGCGGGAACATGTCGGAAGAGGGCGGAGTAGGTGTTAGGGGCTTACGCTGGTGTCATGGTCATGACATGGAGTACATGTGTAGAAGAATACAAAAGAATGAGCTAAGTAACAAGTTCAGAAACAACCACCGCACCACTACCAATCTGCCTAACAGAAACCAACCGCGCAACGCACGGGGTCGCTTTGTGACTTTGCACATGCCTGACGTATCACCAGCGTGGTCACTGATAGGAACCCCCTTCACCAGCGACTACTCACTCCCATCGGACCCACAGACACCAGAAAACACACCGTCATCACCCCAGGAACAAGCCTCAACCCGCAGAATCCCCCCAACCAGAACAAACTCCCCAGAGTACCCGGGAGAGGATGACTTCTACATGGTGTTCCCCACACTACCACTACCAACCCCACCGACTTCGTCAGCAATGATAATCCGCCAAAGGGAGAGAGCGCTCTCAGTCCCAGCCCTACCACCACCATACACGCCAACAACACTCCCAGCTCCATCACCAGCAGTACCCCCACCCTCGCTACCCCCACCAGTCCCACAGCCAACACTGTCGACAGGATGCCCGAGAGTGATGGCGGAAGCAGTTCCCCTCTTCTATGGGGACTGCACAGAGGCAGAAAACCCAAGTGACTTCATCAAAGCGTTCAACCACAGCATGCTATTCCTCAACCCGCTCTCAACTGACACGCAGAAGATTAAAGCACTAGCCAACTACCTTGGAACGGGCTCGCCAGCCAAGCGTTGGTACGAGGACCTCATGACAATGCAGTTAGCCAGCTGGGACGAGCTGACCAAGGCGTTCAACGACAGATGGCCCACAACAAAGAGTGCATCCCAAACATCAGAAGAATACCAAACAGAACTACTGTCACACAAAATGCTTGAAGAAGATGTTGGAATAATCTGAACAGTAAGCTGGCAAAAAGTATGGTCGCACATAAGGTGGGCAGATGAGGCCATGGAGCTCGCAAGACTAGCAAAGATTGAGGGAGGGTCCACATTAATATGGCAGGTCAAGAAGCAGCTCCCACAAGCAGTCAGGAAACTACTAGACGATGAATACACGAATTGGAAAACGTTCATGGACGACGTCAAGAAGCTGAATACATCAAGGCTGAAACAGGAATGTGAGGAGATAGAAGAGAGAAAGAAGAGAGAGGAGGAACGAGACCAGAAGCTACTACAGAAGCTGGAAGCGGCGAAAAGAGCAACAACGGCAGACATCACAGCACAACTCCAATGCCTCACAATTGGGCAAGTTGCAATGCCCCGTACTGTGCCAAGAACCTTGCCCTCAACAACATCCCCCAGCTCGCGATTCACACTGCAGCAGATACCAAGATGCAACGTGCAGTACACCCCACCGACAGAAGAACTAAAGGAAACAGTACAGAAGGGATTGGAGCAGCTTCTGCACCATGCCAACGACGAAGAGGGCCAGAGGAGGTACCTTTCCCAACTTGCATCGTGGACCATGAAGCACGGAGAAACTGCGTGGGTTACAGAACACACGCCATACCCCCTCAAACCAGGAACCACAATGATATGCTCCAGAGAATGCTTCAGGTGTGGGATGCACGGACATGGAAGTAGGGACTGCCCAGCGCTAGAAGGAGATTCGTCCAGGTTAAGCCGCAACGAAACAGCATGGAGAGCACTCTGTAACAGGGTCCTGGGTCCGTTCAATAGGAGCACCATGTACAGTATCAGACTCATAGCGCTAGACGACCAGGGAAACAAGACGGGGTCGCTGTGATGGACAGCACACCGACCCAGGTCCTCGACGTATCTACTATGATAACACCAGCTTCGCCTGTACATCATATCAAGCCAGCAACCATCAATCTATATTCTGCAGCAGTACATGAAGGAAGAAGCAATGTAGCAGATAAAACGAGTCAACCTGTCCCATTCATACACCCAGTCACACTAAAAAACAAGGATGGCACAGGAACAACGGTACAAGCGTTGTTCAACGATGGCGCCATGACAGGAGCCATGTCGTCGAGCACGTTCAACGCAGTCAAACACACACTAAAAGGATGGAGACCGTCATCACAAATCCTATGCATGGCAAACGGAACCATCGTTCCATCAGAGGCCGCGTGGACAGGCATGATAAACATAAAAAATGCAGAAGTAACAGGAACCTTCGAGGTCTTCGACAGTGCAGGGGGCTGGTTGTTCCTATTCAGGAAACCTCTACTACGAGCCTTCAAAGCAATACACAACTACGCAACAGACGAGGTAACAGTCACAGATGGCAACACCATGACAGTACTACGAAACCACTTCGTCGACACAACACGACCACAAAGAGAGACAGAATGCAACAATTTAACACAAGAGGAGACAAAGACAGAAAACAAAACTAACGTGTTCACCAGGAAAATGAACCTGTTCACACCTGAACGCATTGAATACATTGTCAGACATGTCAAGATCGGCAACGATCTAACACCGAATGAACAGAAAGAGGTCGTAGAACTACTAACCGAATTTGCAGACATATTCGCGTGCTCCATCAGCGAAGTACTACCAATCCCCGGAGCACAGGTCGACTTGAACCTACCAGACAATGCATCATTTAACACCACAGTATGCCAATGACCAATGAACCCCCCACAACGGCAGTTCATGAACAAATGGGTCGATCAAATGCTCGAGGCCAGGCTAATCGAACACACGAACATCCCCCAGATCAAACATGTCGCACCCACAGTTCTCGCACAGAAAACCCATGATACCACAGAGGGCATGACACTTGATGACATACAACAAGAACTAAACCGACAATGCATGGAAGCAAACATACCACAACCGTTCAAAGAACAAACGAATGCACAGGAAAAAGAGCAAGCCGTGCTGAAAGAAACAGGAGAAGCACCAAAATGGAGGGTAATGCAAAACTTCGTGGTCACAGGTACGTATCCGTGTTCGATTTTGCGTCCGGATTCTATGCGATCGAAGTCCCAGGTAAATGGCGACCGTACTTCACGTTCTTTGTCGATGGAAGAGGCTACTTCTGGTACACAAGAATGGCGATGGGTTGGACTGGAGCCCCAACAATGTTCTCAGCAACAGCCTCACAATGCCTAGAAAAAGAACTCGCAGAAGGCATCCTGGAACTCTTCGTGGACGATGGGGGATGCAGCAATGACACATTCAAAGGAATGATAGCGAAACTAAGACGAATACTACAACAGTGTAGAGAACACAGCCTATCGTTATCGCCGACGAAATGCTGACTCTTCATGACAGAAACAACGTTCGCGGGGGCTACAGTAGGACCACAGGGCGTACAGCCAGATCTATTAAAACTAACAGCGATTGTCAACTGGAAACAACCCGATGATGCGCTCAACCTAATGTCGTTTCTAGGGCTCACAGGACACTTCCGCAACCTCATCAAAGGATATGCCAAAATGGAAGGACCATTACGCAACTTAACGAAACAAGTGGACATCCCTAAGCCCATTTCCAAAGCTACATACCGAAAAGCAATGACTAACTACAAGCTAGCAGATAAATGGGAACAGAGACACACCGAAGCCTTTCTAAGGCTGAAAGTCGCGCTAACAAGCCAACCAACACTACATGCACCACAGTACAATGGTACACCATTCATCGTAACCACAGACGGATGCCAAGAAGGATTTGGGGCAGTACTAACGCAAAAAACAAAAATTCAGACACCGAATGGCAAAACAGTAGAGTGAACAGTACCCATCGCATTCGTGTCCAAAAGAACCTCATCAGCTGAGCGAAACTACAAACCATTTCTGTTAGAATTCACAGCACTAAAATATGGTCTGGACCACTTCACAGATATAGTTTGGGGATACCCAATAGAAATCGAAACCGACTGCAAAGCATTAAAAGATGTCCTGTCCAACAGCTCAATATCGGCCACACATGCAAGGTGGTGAGATGGCATAGTTGCGCACAACATAATAGCTGTAAGACACGTACCGGGACACCTAAATGTAGCAGCGGACGGACTAAGCTGCCAATGGGACAACACAGCCCGTACGAACGAAGATGGCAGTGACTGGACAGTCAGCCCAGACCCAGAAGCGGCATCAGGTTTAGTGAACGACATATTCATGATCACTAAACTGTCACAGGAAAATCAGCAACTACGAGAACACTTCCAAGACGAACCATTGTTCATGGAAGTAATAGACGCAATACTCAATGTCAATACAAACACCCCCATAAGAGATCGCAACAGAGCGAGACACAAATCAATGCAGTACCTGGTAGAACAAGGCAAACTATGGTGACTAAACGGCGGTACAAGCGTACAACCGAGACACAAGGTGGAATGCATTACGAAAGCAGAAGCACTCGCAGAAGCAAAATGCCAACATGAGTCAGGAGGACACTGGGGAAGGGACACGATGAAGTTAGCCCTCACGGACAAATACTACACACCCAAACTGGACCTCGCCGTAATGAAAGTGATACAGGACTGTGCGAAGTGCAAAAACTTCGGTACAGCAAAATTAAATGCATTGCTCGAACCAATAACAAGACGGCACCCGTTCGAACTACTGGTAGGTGATTACCTGTCAATCTCAACAGGCAAAGGAGGATACCACACACTCAGACTATTTCTGGACACGTTCTCCCAACACCTTTGGGTAACGAAGTTCAAGACTGCTGGAACAGCAAAAACCACAGTAAACAGCCTAGCAACTATCTTTAACAGTTTCACAGCGCCAGAAATGTTCATGACAGACAGAGGACGCCACTTCGACAACAAAACGGTTAAAACATACTGCGCTAAGTGGTCTTGCACCCACCACGTCATTGCTGCATACTCACCCTGGATTAACGGACTAGTGGAAGGCACAAACAAGCTGTTGCTACACGTCCTCAAATGGCTATGCGCACCAAACATAGGAGAAGATGACAACCCCGAAACAGACTGGGAAAAACTACCAAGAACATGGCCAGACCACCTCAACAATGTGGTCCACGTGCTAAACAACTGCATACTGCCCTCGCTCAAGTTTTCCCCCAAAGAACTCCTACTGGGGCTGGTCATCAACACCAAACGCACAGCACTGACGCACAGCATCACAGTGCCATCACCAGTGGATGTGGCAATACACATGGCATATGCAGCACAACAACGGCTCGATGGGTACAACGAAATGGTCAGACATGCCATCAAAAGAAAAAAAGTATTCAACCACTGTGTCCTACAAAGACAAGGAGCAGAAGTCACGTTCACCAGAGGACAACTGGTACAAGTATACAGGAGCGACCTAGACTATACCTTCAAGACCGAACGGAAGCTATTACCTAAGTGGTCGCGCCTGTACAGAATCGCGGAACGACTAAGAAACTCATACAGGTTAGAAACTCTAACGGGCAGACTGGTCCCAGGGGAGTTCAGCGCACGAAGACTATGTGTGTTCATAGCAAGAGAAGGAACACAACTACATGCAGATCAACAAGAATACCTGGCATGACTACAAAGCACAGAAAAAGAACAAGATGTACCAGAAGGGACGGCAAGGGAAGGGAGAAGGAATGCGGACAGAGGAAGCAAATCAGATGGCGAAAAGAGTGAAGAGGATGATGAGACAGACACCGATGACGACGGTGAAGGGCGAGCACCTGAAAGAGAAGAAGAGGCAGTGTGGGGAGCAGTCAAACGAGGAAGAACAGACAGCATGCAGGAAGAGTCGGGTGGTGAGCTAACAGACGACGAGGACGTCATCATGTTTAAAGGGGGGCACATGGAGTAGGGGAGGCAGGACAGGGGTGTAGGACACAGCCATAGATGATTGGTCAGCAGGGACAAGATGTGGGCATGGAGTGATGGTAGACACACTATGTGACAACAACACTGTACGACGATGGGGAACAATTGGAGCAAGAAGCATGGTTCCCCACTGCTCCACCGTCCATAGCAAGATGTACACCTGTCGCAACATAAGGACGGGCCCATCAGTAATATCATTGACAGCGTCACAGCACATAGACAGGCCCATCTAGTAAGATGCATCCCTGCTGCAACATAAAGACGGGCCCATCAGTAATATCATTTATAGCGTCAAAACATATGGACAGGCCCTTCCATAATATCATTTATACCATCACAACACATGGGCGGGCCCATCCATAGTAAGATGTACCTGTCGCAACATAAAGACAGGCCCTTCAATATATATCATTTACAGGGTCACAACACATGGACGGGCCTGTCTAGTAAGATGCACCCATGTCACAACATAAAGACGGGCCTTTCAGCAAGGTCAATTACACGGTCACAGCACATGGATGGGCCTGTCAATAGCAACATGTATGCCTGTCGCAACATAAAGACGGGCCCGTCAGTAATATCATTTACAGTGTCACAGCACATAGACAGGCCCATCTAGTAAGATACGCCCCTGTCGCAACATAAGGACGGGCCCATCAGTAATATCAATTACACGGTCACAATACATGGATGGGCCCGTCTAATAGCAACACGTATGCCTGTCGCAACATAAAGACAGGCCTGTCAGTAATATCATTTACAATGTCACAACACATGGACAGGCCTGTCAATAGCAACACGTATGCCTGTCACAACATAAAGACGGGCCTGTCAGTAATATCATTTACAATATCACAACACATAGACGGGCCCCTGTTGCAACATAAGGATGGGCCCGTCAGTAATATCATTTTCAATGTCACAACACATGGACAGGCCCATCAATAGTAACATGTATGCCTGTCGCAACATAAAGACGGGCCCATCAGTGATATCATTTACAATGTCACAACACATGGATGGGCCCGTCAATAGCAAGATGTATGCCTGTCGCAACATAAGGACGGGCCTGTCAGTAATATCATTTACAGTGTCACAACACATAGACGGGCCCGTCAGTAATATCAATTACACGGTCACAACACATGGACGGGCCCGTCTAGAAAGATATGCCCCTGTTGCAACATAAGGACAGGCCCATCAGTAATATCAATTACAAGGTCACAACACATGGACGACGGGCCCTTCAGCAGTATTATTTATATGGTCATAACATATGGATGGCCCTTCAGTAATATCTTTTATATTGCCATAAAACAAGGATGGGTCCATCTAGTAAGATCCACCCCTGTCGCAACATAAGATGGGCCCAACACCAATAGCACGTATGGCATCACAACATATTGATTGGATCACAGTAAAATATTGAGGCAAGTGTCCCGACATGCCGTAATTTTCCAACAAGCTGCAAGCGGCTCACCCGCTATACAACTCCGACCTCATCCACCCCAAGCATGAATACTACGCAAGACATGTCTAAAATCCCCCACGGATGGCGAATGGAACTAACAGACTGCATTGCGTCATACATGAAAGCAAGGTTTCAAGAGGAGGTATTCAGCGGACCTTGCACCCTTCCAGATATATTGATTCCATTTCTGGTGTTATGTGAAGCGGATCGCATATCGTCAGTAATCTCACAGGCCTATCGTTGCCCAAGTACATCCATCATAATGGTGCGATGGAAGTTTTCATCTTTCCACAGTCAACGTCGGGAAAAATCAGGGTGGAAAAACCTGCAATGCAGAAGCTGCTGAGAGATACATGGAAGTGACTGAGCCGTCCATTCTGGTGACCGACTCAAACACCATCCGCATATGGTATTTGCCGGACACTCTCAGCCCAAAAAGAAGGGTAAGGAAATGCAGAATCTCATATTCTACTGACTGAATGGAATGGCAGGCCAACATATGGAACCGCCTTCATCTTCTGAGGGAACCACTGTGGGAGAGCATAAAGGCTTCCCCACAGGCATGGCGGACGGACAAGTCATATTTCCGCGATGATGCTGAGTTGAAAGGTGCCATCAACCTGTCACCTGCATGGTTTCAACAGGGTCGTGGGGTGGGTGATCATTGCTCGCCTTGTAAATAAAGTGCTCATCTGTCTTGAAGCCCCAAAATGGCTTCCCGGAAGCCTCACAGCTGCTCAAATCCAGGACAGAAAACACTTCTACAAGGGAATGGGTCAACCAAATGTCTGACACCAATGCCCTGTTATCTGCGATCCTGCATGTCATCCACCCGTGAATGTATGCAGATGGCAGGGAAGCGTTGATCTGCCTTGGCAAACAGGTGGAACAGCGGGCAGATTCAGATATGAGCTCCATACTGCCGATATGGAGCTCCACATATAGCAGCATGTCCGTGATGGTGAATCGGGCAACTTGTTACCACAGGGATATCAATGGACAGGATCCATGGTATTGTCATAGCCATGTCTCGACCCCGGCTGGACTTGGCCTCACACTCACTCAGTCTGGCCTTGGCCTCACCTGTCCTCTTGTCCCCAGTTGGTCTAGCGCGGTAAGCACTGCTTTGCAGTGCATGTCATTTCGGTTAAGTCCTGTCCCCAGTCTACCTGTCCCGGTCTCCGTTACCTTAGTCATGCATTACTAATACTTGCCTTACCAATCATCTTAGCAATCTTTGCAAGACCAGCATTACCGGTCTCTGTACTATAGTTACTTCTGGTATATAAACTTGTAGTTACTCAGCCTGTACTCCTTAGTCTGAAATCAACTAAGTTACCCCTGATAACCCCGTCTTGGCCTCGGACTCGGACTGAGACCCACGCAAGGGAATAGCGCTGTATCCTCAGTCGCTAAGTCCAATCAGTCCAACCATCTGTGTCTTTGACTCCCCTCTTGTTCCCGACCTCTCAGCCTCGCGCCCACTTCGGTCTCCGGTCCGGCCTCAACCCAGACAACCCATACTTGACAGTATTTCAGACTTGCCACTTGTGTGGGTCTAGTACATCATGGCAACCAAGACTCGTTTCCAACCTCCCTGTGGCCGCTCACCACTAATCCCGACTCCACCTCAGCCAGTGGGGCTCACCGCGAAACAGCTCTAGCTGCGTTGGGCACCACTAGGTGCTCCCCAGATCCCGTCAGCCCTTTCAGGGGTTTTTCAGCCTGCACTTCTAATACCCCTACCCCACATCGTCCCACTGCTCCCATCCCCGAGGGTGACCCTGGCGATGATGGACCGGGCAACGATGATGATAACCACCCAGAAGATGATGACCCCGGTAATGATCCCAATGATAATGGTCCCGGTAACGATGATCCGGAAGATGATCCAGACTTCCCAGATCCGGACACCGAGCCCGGCATTACAGTCTTGGACAACCTCACCTTGGCCATCAAGTTATTGGCTCGCAATGCCTGCACCACCCCTGAGTCCTCAAGTAGGACCAAGCTGCACGAGCCCAACACCTTCGATGGCACCGACCCAAAGAAACTTTGCGCTTTCTTCATCCAGTGCAAACTTAACTTCCAAGACCGACCGTGCCAAAGTCATCTTCGTGCAATCGTACCTCAAAGGCATGGCCTTAGAATGGTTCGAGCTGGACTTGCTTGGGCTCGATGACCCCGATGACTGGCCTCTTTGGATGGACTCCTGGAGGGAGTTTGTCCTAGAGTTGCAAACCACTTTTGGCCCCCATGACCCGGTTGCCGACGCCAAGAGCCAACTCGACCACTTGCACATGAAGGATAACCAGCGCATAAACAAGTACGTACTAGACTTTAATCGGCTTGCTTCACAAGTACGAGGCTACGGAGACGGTGCGCTGCGCCACCATTTCTATTCCAGCCTCCCAGACCGAATCAAGGATGAGGTCTGCCAGGTTGGCAAACCCCAGACTCTACACGAGCTCCGTCACCTCACCCAAGAAATAGATGCGCGCTATTGGGAGTGCAAGGAAGAGGTCCAATGGGCAAGTAAGCACCAGAGCTCCCCCAACAGCAGTAACAACAAGTCCAGAGGCTCCGGCAATAACAGTCAGCCCAAGACCGGTCAAGAGAAAGCCAAGACCGGCAACAACAATAACAACTCCGGTTCTACCCCTAAGCCGGCTTCATCGAAGCCGGGCAACAATAATAACAGCAATTCGTCCAAGCCCGAGCCTAGCAAACTCAGCAAAGATGGAAAGCTTACCCCCGAAGAATGCAAGCGTTGCCTAGACGGAAACCTCTGCATGTTCTGCGGAGGGTCCAGTCACTTCGCTGACAAATGCCCCAAGAAAGCCGGAAAGGCCAAAGCTTGCACTGCGGCCACCACCGAGGCCGCACCGGCCTCGGGCTCGGGTTCTACCCCTGAGACAAAAAAATAGGTAGCAGCTCCCAGGACTCCGCACAATCTGGGAGCTGCATTGACTCTGGTTGTGCAAACTTGGAGGCTCGTCTCAATGTGTCCGCTCTTTCCAGTCCGAACTCTTTAACCCCCTATGTCATATTAGAACACCCAGAAATACCTTGGCTTCGTACCTTAGTGGACTCCGGTTCCATGCATTGTTTTATAGATAATCAATTTGCTAATCAACATTCGTTTA
This sequence comes from Pisolithus tinctorius, assembly GCA_024663395.1. NCBI lineage: Eukaryota > Fungi > Basidiomycota > Agaricomycetes > Boletales > Pisolithaceae > Pisolithus > Pisolithus tinctorius. The sequence continues at coordinate 548,632 of JANFAH010000002.1, forward strand.
CCCCGTACTCGGTCTCACCAATCCGACTCCGGCTTTTCGATGGAACGTCCACCTTCACCATAACCCAAGCAGTAGATGTCAACATCCGCTTCGCGTCCGGCGATGTCACCCCGGTAACTCTGTATCTAGCCCCGTTGGATTCTGAGTGTAGAATAGTTCTCGGACATGACTGGCTCACCCGCTACAATCCGTTGATTGATTGGGTATTGAGCAGTCTAACATTCCGGACTACTGCACAAGGAATGCCAACCCCGTCGACACCCCCTGTAAGCCCGGTCCCCACCGGCCTCCCTGACTCCGGTCCTAGCGACCAACCCAGCCTTGCGCCATCTGTACCGGTCTCCGACTCCCTGGCTTGCACCCCTCTGAAGGCCCCTCTGGTTTCCCTAATCAATGCAGCCACTTTTGTGTGCGCCTGCAAACTGGAAGGGTCTGTCCAGTTCCAACTTCAACTCCATCCCTCAGACTCAGCTCAAGCCTGATCGGCCTCGGCTTCACCTCCTCCGGCCTTACCCAATGTTCCAGAAGAGTACCATGATTTTGCTGATGTATTCAGCAAGGCCAAGGCCTCGGCACTCCCACCTCACCGGGAGTATGACCTGAAGATAGAGCTCGAAGAAGGAACAACCCCACCCCTTGGCACAATCTACTCGCTGTCCCCGGTTGAGCTCCAAGCTCTCCGGACTTTCATCGATGAAAACCTTACTACCGGATTCATTCAGCCTACCTCTTCCCTTTATGCTGCACCGGTCCTCTTTGTCAAAAAGAAGGATGGCTCCCTCCGGCTTTGTGTAGACTTCCGTGGCCTCAACAAAATCACTAAGAAGGACCGATACCCACTACCACTCATCTCCAACCTGTTAGATTCACCAAGCCGAGCCAAGATCTACACTAAGATTGATCTTTGGCATGCTTACCATCTCGTCCAGATTGCCCCAGGCGATGAATGGAAAACCACCTTCTGGACTCGGTATGGATCATATGAGTGGTTAGTGATGCCTTTCAGCCTCACCAATGCCCCGGCTGCTTTCCAGCGCTTCGTCAACACTATCTTTGCGGATATGTTGGATGTATGTGTGGTCGTCTACTTAGATGACATCCTGATCTACTCCGGAGATAAAGAGTCTCACAGGCAGCATGTCTGAGAGGTACTTCGCCGGCTTCGGCTTCACAGCCTGTATGCGAAGCCGGAGAAATGTGAGTTCCACTCGGACTCGGTTGAATATCTCGGATTCCACCTCTCCCCTGCCGGCCTCACGATGTCGAAGGAAAAAGTCCAGACCATCTGCGACTGGCCTGAGCCTCGCAAGGTCAAAGACATACAATCTTTCCTTGGCTTCGCAAACTTCTACCGCTGGTTCATTTTTAATTACTCGGACATCGTTGTACCACTGACTCGGCTTACCCGCAAGGGGGCTCCTTGGAACTTCTCCGAGGAGTGCTGCCGGTCATTCAATAACCTCAAGGCCACCTTCACCACTGCGCTGGTCTTAACCCACTTCATCCCCGGGGTTCCTATCACCGTCGAGACCGATGCTTCGGACTACGCCATCCCGACATCCTTTCCATTACCTGCAGTGACAGCCAGATTCATCCGGTCGCTTTCTACTCCTGGACTCTGACGGCCCCGGAGTTGAATTATGATACTCACGACAAGGAATTGCTTGCTATATTCAAAGCATTCCGGACCTGGCACCACTACCTTGAGGGCTCAGCCTCACCGGTCGACGTTGTAACTGACCACAAGAACCTTGAGTACTTTTCTACTTCTAAAGTACTCACCCACTGCCAAGCTCGCTGGTCTGAGTTCCTGTCTCAGTTCAATATGATCATTCGATTCAGGCCCGGTAAGCTCGGGGCTAAGCCCGATGCCCTAACTAGACGATGGGATGTCTACCCCAAAGAGGGGGATAGTGGCTATGCCTGAGTGAACCCGCAAAACCTGAGACCGGTTTTCACCCAGGAGCAGCTAGCAGTCTCCCTTCGCGCAACTTACCTAGAGTACCCGGTCTTACAAGCAGTTGCCTTAATGGATGTCAAGAAGCTTCATAATGATATCCTGACTGCGCTGCCGGATGACCTGGTCTCACAAATCCACCTGTCCGACATGTCTGATCCCCAGTGGTCAGTAGATGATACCGGCTTCCTTCGGCTTGATGGAAGGATCTACGTGCCGGACTCAAATGATCTCCGTCTTAGGGTCCTGTGGCTTAAGCATGACCACCCTCTATCTGGCCACTTCGGCCAAAACCGAACCCTAGAACTCATTTGGCGTGAATACACCTGGCCCGGCCTCAGGACCTTCGTCAAGGACTATGTCCAGTCTTGCACGGCCTGTGCTCGGGCTAAGGTTCCCCACCATCGGCCTTACGGCCTCCTCAAGCAACTCCCGGTGCCGGAGAAGCCGTGGAACTCCATATCTATGGATTTCATCGAGCAGCTTCCGGCCTCAACTGGCTTCATGGCCATCCTTGTAGTAGTTGACTGGCTTTCCAAGCAGGCCATATTCATCCCCACCCACGACACCATAACAGCCCCAGAACTCGCCAAATTGTTCCTACTTCATGTCTTTTCTAAGCATGGAGTGCCAGCCCATGTAACCTCAGACCAAGGCTTGGAGTTTGTCTCGCACTTCTTCTGGTCACTCGGTAAGGCCTTGGACATGCGCCTACACTTCACTTCAGGCTACCACCCCGAAGGCAATGGCCAGACTGAGAGGACCAACCAGACCTTGGAACAATACCTCCGAGTGTACTGCAACTACCAGCAGGACAACTGGGCCGACTTACTACCTTTGGCCGAGTTCGCTTATAACAATGCCCCTAGCACTACTACCAGTGTTTCACCCTTTTTCGCTAATAAGGGCTATCATCCCAACATCTCAGTATACCCGGAGCGTGATCTTACCTCCGCCCGGGCTCGCGATTATGCAGTCGACCTAGACTCACTGCACCAGTTCCTACGTGAGGAGATGACCCTCACACAGCAATGCTACCAAGGACCGGCCAATGCTAAACGCATGCCGGCTCCGGACTTCAAGGTCGGTGACCAGGTATATGTCAAAGCCAAATACTTCCGGTCTACTCGGCCTTCCAAGAAACTCTCGGAGAAGAATCTTGGACCGTATCTGGTCATAGCTCAGGCCGGTACCCACTCGTTCACACTGCGCCTGCCGGACTCAATGCGTGCAGTGCATCTGGTCTTTCATGTTTCCCAACTCAAGCTGGCCATCCCTAACACCATCCCGAACCGGACTCAACCACCACCTCCACCAGTCGAAGTCGATGGTGATCTAGAGTTCGAGGTAGCAGAAATCCTCGACTCTAAGGTCGACCAGCGTCACTGGTGTTGGCTTCAGTACTTAGTCCGGTGGGCCGGCTACGAGGGGACTGATGAAGAAACCACTTGGGTACTCGCTACAGAGCTTGACAATGCTTCTGAACTCGTCCAAGAGTTTCACTCCAGCTATCCCGGCAAACCTGGCCCATACCAATGAGGACCGGTCTCAACCGGCCTCAGTTTCTTTTCTGTTTTCTATCGGTATCTAGTTTTCTTTGATCTCCTACTTACTTTGTTTTCTCCTTCTTGTTTTCTCTTACGTTACTATAGAACACTGGACACCGGACACCGGGCACGTCACATTCGCGGAGAAGGGTAACAAGGGCGCTATGCTACGAAACCTACTCAGCCATGCTCTCATCCTCCACTTCGGACTCTTCCTCCTCATCCTCGCCATGTGCTTTTAACCACTCGGCCTCCTCATGTAGCTCGTTGGAGTCGAGCTCGGAAGAGCCTGAGTCTGAGGGCGAGACTGCCATGCCGAAGCCATAGGACTCATCGAGCATCGCCTCGAGCGCATCGGTGATCCTACCAGAGTTTTCAGCCATGGTCTCATGGGCCTCGAAGAGGCCTGCCAGGTTGTTGGCGATGAGTCCCGCGACGTCGATGAGCTGCTCGAGCTTATCCTCTAAGCCCAAGAACCCACCTGCTCCGGCCTTTCTCTCCCCGCTCCCACCAGCCTCGGGCTTGTCGATCTCTAACACCTCAGTCGGTTTTGACTTCACCCGTTTCTTCTGGCTGGGCCCGGGCTCAGGCGACTCCTCATCGGCCTTCCGTTTCTTCCCCTTGTCAGCCTTGGTAGCAGCCTTGGGACCAGCCTCGGCATCCTTCCCGTCTCCCGGCCACCGGCACTTGCCTTTGGATTGGTTGCAGCGCACGCAGGCAACCCTTTTCTTGTTGCCATCTACGAGGAACTCGCAGACGACCTGCGCCCGAGTGCAATGGGTACAGCTAGAGGTTGTTAGATGAAAAAAGCACAGGTGGTAGAAAAATACTCACCCAGGGTCCATCACTACCCTCTTCACTTCACCCCTGGACTCACCACTAGCGCCCCCAGCGCCGGCCTCATCACTCTTACTGGCCTCGGCCTTGCACTTGTGCTCAGCCTCCCGCCTCTCCTCCTCTTTGCGCGCTCTCCTCTCCTCGGCCTCCTGCGCTGCCTTCTCGGCCTCGGCCTTCTCCCTCTCAGCCCTCTCAGCCTCAATCCGCTCCCTCTCCACTCTCTCAGCCTCCAGTCACGCCTGCTCTTCCTGCCAGGCTTGCTCTGCTGCCTTTCGCCTCTTCCTTTCCTTTGACTTGGCCTTCATCACTTCCTCCTCGTCATTGGTGTCATATCAAATGGCGTCATCTGACACCTGGGTCCAGTCAATGACGACCCGGCCTTCGTCATTCTTGTCTGTCGCGGTGATTGGCCTTGAGTTGGACATGATGGTTAGGATGAGAAAGAAAGATGCAAAGGGCTTAGCGGGCCACAAGTATCATTTTTTTGAACTCAGCCAACTTTTGGACTCAGCCCACCACTCTCGCAGGGGTCTCATGGGTTCAACCCCTAAGAGGGGGATACTGTCATAGCCATGTCTCGACCCCAGCCAGACTCGGCCTCGCACTCACTCAGTCCAGCCTCGGCCTCACCTGTCCTCTTGTCCCCAGTTGGTCTAGTGTGGTAAGCACTGCTTTGCAGTGTGTGTCATTTCGGTTAAGTCCTGTCCCCGGTCCTGTCCCCGGTCTACCTGTCCCGGTCTCTGTTACCTTAGTCATGCATTACTAATACTTGCCTTACCAATCGTCTTAGCAATCTTTGCGAGACCGGCATTACCGGTCTCTGTACTATAGTTACTTCTGGTATATAAACTTGTAGTTACTCGGCCTGTACTCCTTAGTCTGAAATCAACTAAGTTACCCCTGATAACCCCGTCTTGGCCTCGGACTCGGACTGAGACCCACGCAAGGGAATAGCGCTGTATCCTCAGTCACTAAGTCCAATCAGTCCAACCATCTGTGTCTTTGACTCCCCTCTTGTTCCTGACCTCTCGGCCTCGTGCCCGCTTTGGTCTCCGGTCCGGCCTCAACCTGGACAACCCATACTTGACAGGTATGACCTGCTGGTAACCGTGGGCGACTACCTGCCTTTGGACTTTGTCATTCCAATGCTGAATCTGCGGCTGTGCTACAACCCAGGGACCATCATTTCATTTTCAGGTTCAGCATTGGAGCATGGGGTGGGAGCTGTAGACGGTGACAGAGCATGCCTGGTGTACTACATGCGTGCCAACGTACATCAGTCGGTGCACGTTCCCATGTGTCAATCACCGCGGATGGACGACCTACTACCTAGACCAGTTGCAACTGGAGAACTGTTGATTTGAAGCTGCAAAATTTAATGTAAGATTTAGTAGGCGATGTGGATCTCGTATTTTATTAGGATATGCTGGCTCTCAAACTTTGGACAGGCGGTGTTGCCAAGATTTTGCAAATGGGCAGGTGCTTATACATCATAGATTGGGTGGGTACTCAGAGCTAAAGGGTTTGCATCAAAAACTGCAACAAAAGTAAAACTACTCAGGCCATCATGCAGATGGGTGGATTGTGAGACATCGCACGGATGGGTGGGGGTTCAGACATCATGCAAATGGGCAGCATCTCATAAATGATCAACGTTTACAGCAATGTCTATACAACCAACTCCACAGTCAAAAACACATAAACTATTGAAGCAGCATGCCCAACAACCCGCGCAATGCCCACCACCTAGTGTAGAAATGGTCGATTTGTTGACCCCAACCGCAGACAACATCGGCATATTTCCAAATATTTTCGATGCAGTAGTTTACCTGCTCCTTGATGTGGCCATTGAGACGGTCTGCGATTGGCGCCTCAGGCAATGGCCATAAGCCCTGGGCCATCATCAACGATTTGCAGCGACGAGAATAAGCAGCATACCTTAAAAAAAACCCAAGCCACGGAAAACAATCCTTTGCCTTGCAATCTTTGGGAATCCGCTGCATATTCCTCAGAACGATATAGCCACCAAGGGAATGCAAAGCTGGAATTGGGATCAGCTGTGTGCAGGGTCCAATGCGGGATGATGGCACTGATATTGTCGATTATGCAAAATGTGCTAAGGGGAATTAGCTGCATTTGCTCGTGGAAGCTAACCTCATCATCTTGGTGTCTGAGGTACGCATGGTAGCATGCTGGGAGGGGAGGAGTATAGCTGGCACACAACACCGTCACCAGAATCAAGCTATTAAGCTGATTCTGAAGGAATTATGTATCAGTCCCACATTGTGAAAAATTGATGTAAAACCTACCAAGTCCATCGCTAGGTTTGCAAACCAATGCACGGGCCATCCCACGATATCAGCAGTCTGCTTCAGATGTACAGAGGCCACCTCAATCCGGCACGCCAAGTAGACGATACCCATCTCTACCACAGACTGGCGAGATGGGTGTGATTGGCTGGCGATGAATGGCTCTGGACAATTTTCAAAGGTGGAATGTGGATAACGAATGACTTCCATCAAATCAAGCATATTGATGAGTCGAAGGCCCTGAGATGCTGCACCATACTGGTCCCTTGCAGCTGTGCCCAATTCTCTCGCAATGGCATTCGCAGCATGCACAAGGTGCCTATCAAGGGTGGGATCGAATGGCATGTCACTGGGAGTGGTGTTTCTGCGGAAGCGAGATACCGCAGCATGTAAGGTGCGCAGGACTACAATTATCAACGTCAATGGCGTATCAGATTAAGCTCATGCCCATACCCTGATCGCAACGCAGAACAGGTGCCAATCCCCATTGTTCCATTTGAAGAGATTGCTGTTCAGATGGAAGTTCACCTACATAATCGATGGATATCACCGATCACATGAATGGAACCAAATAAATGCTCACTGTTGCATATTTCTTTGAAAAGATCCCTCATCTCTGATCGTTCAGGCATGCCAAAAGTCAAATGGTTTCTGCCATTGTCCTCATCCGCTGTCAAGTCAAAAGATTCGACAGGTACATTTGAATCGAGCGGGGGAGGTGTTGGTTCCCTCATATCCTGCAATTGAGCAAGCAGGTTAGTCGGAGAATTGGGTCAAGGAGATGGGTCCCTCAGATTTGATGATTCATGGGTGATGGGCAGAGGAGATGGTTCCTGCACATTCTGCAAGTCTGCCAGAAAATCGACCTGCATAGTCATGTCTTGTGCAGGTGTTGAAGACCCGTCCATCCTGTTCAATTTCTTGTCTGTGACTGGCGGTGCCGATGGTTCCCGTGCATTCAGCAATTGCTCGAGTAGATCCATGTTCATACCATCTGCTGGGGGAGCAGTTGGTTCCCATTCATTCAGGAACTGATTCATCAAGTTTTTGTGTGGATCCATTACTAGAAAATTAGTTTGTTCGTTAGCTTGAAGGCAATCGTGCCAACTCACCAGCCACGATTCTGCCCTCTGCCAGAGCGGTTGGCTCCCTTTCCTGCAGGAACTGAGCCAGCAAACTTTCGGATGAATCTATAGCGAAAGAACTTTGTTGTTGAGCTTGGAGAGAAATCATGTTCACTCACTGGCCACGATATCGATGTTCGACCCCGCCATATCCACCCTTCCACTTGAGACAATTGGTGGCAGGGTTGGCTCTTGCAGCTCATGCAGTCGTACTAGCCTCTCCTCCAGATTTTTGGACTGCTTCACACGGGAGCTAGATTGCCTTGGCTCGATTGGTCTTACATTAGCTGTGGATGGCTTAGGTCGCTGGATCCAACAATGAAGACAACCTCACCTTGACAACAGAAACGAACTTGGTGGTGTGAGTCAAAGTGTGGAAAGCTGGTGAAAACCAAACAAATCCAACACCAAAAGACAAATAAAAGCGAGTGGTGGTTTGCCTCCGCAGAACCTGGAGTGCAGAGAAACCTAAAGTGGGGGGGAGGGACTTCAAGTGGAGTGCTCCTGGCACAAGTCGTCGTCGAGTTACGCAGGAGTAGATAAGCAAGTGATGACTAGATGGGGGATGCTGAATAGAGTGAAGGTATTCAGCCGAAAGTACTCTGGTGTGATGATCTTTTAGATGTGCTCCTGGCGCAAGTCAATGACGAGTTACGCAGGAGTGGATGGATGACTAAGCAGGTGTGCTGACAGAGCACAGATGATACTTCAGATGAATGAATGAAGGTAGATAGACCCTTGATGGAGCCTCAACTACCAATGATACGAATGAAGACAGATAGACTCTCCCGAATGACCCTCAACTGTCGACGACGAGATAAGCTGAGCTGAGCTGACTTCTGAGTGACTTCTTGATTGCTTCTGAATTGATTGATTGATTGATTCTGGGTAGCTAAGTACATGGGGGTTTATATACTGAGGGGGGAGCACAGCTTGTGACAAACAAGACACAAACACTTGGTAAGTAATGAGTAAGGACTGAGTAATCATGATGAGTAAGCGAGAAATGATAAGTAAGCAAGCAAAGAAGATTGGTAAGTATTGGCAATGAACAAGTCAAGGATAGTCAAAATATCACAAAATGAGTCAAATAGAATCAGAAACTGAGTAAGCGCACTGATATCACATTAGGGGGTGGCGATGCAAGTTAGATCTCGGCGGAGACATCTCTAGATCCAAAGACGGCATGACAGATGGATGGTGTTTCCAGATAGGGAAGTATTAATTCCAGAATTGAAGGGCATGAGTCAGGCGTCAAAGGGGGCTAGGGCATTGGGGGTCTGTGGGGCAATGAGAGCATACGCGATCGCGTCTCCCACCCTTTCATCCTCTCAGCGAAGTTAACAAAAACTTCATGAACGGGGCTCTGATGGAGGAGGAGGAGAAGGGGGAACGTCTTCTGCTGGATCTTGCAGTAAGAAGGCAAGATGCATGTCATACTCGTCATGAATGCGATCAGGGAGGCTGGAGGACAGTAGGTTATACTGCAGCTGTCGCAATGCAGGAAGAATGACAGACGAGACTGGAATAAAGACGGTGCAGGGAGCAGGGAGGAACGATCCATATGCTTCATCAACTGGGGAGACTGAAACGACCACATAAGACCTTTCTAACCGAGTGACAGACCTGAGGCGACCAAAGAACGTCCTTCTGGAAGTCATACTGACAAGGAGAACACGCTGACCAAGCTGCATGGGACGAGACGGGGCTGACAATGATGGGATGAACCAGGGGGCTTCAGGACAGAAGCTGGTGGGAATGCCTGGCAGATATACGTAGCCACTGTCTCTGGCAAATGAGACAAGCGAGATGATCGACGAAGAGGTGGCCATGATTGATGGACTTAGTGAAATGAGCGTCTGATGGATGGAGTGCTGTAGAAACACGTAGGGTGCAAGGATCCTCTCCAAATTTGGAAGGAAGAATCGTGGGGCTGAGCACTTTAAGCGAGTGTGGGAATGGAGTCGATATCTTTGGAAATGGTGGAGATACGACGAAAACCGGAATGCCGTACACGGGCGCTAAAAACCTTTAATGTGCGCTTAACTCGCTTCCTCTTTTCTCTTTAGCACTGACGACTCGATCTTGTGCGAAGGATGACTGTTCACATCCAACAGTCTTTCTACGCATGAGGCCTTTAGTCTTCATCTGCATGCACGGGCATTGTGCGCAACTCGTCAACGAGTTAGGCAGAGTCAGCTGTAACCATGTCCACAACACCTTTGGTGTGTGACAGCGGGACTGTTCGGTGGACATATTCGACGACAATGGGTTCACTGATAGCTCGATGATCAATCAAGATTTAAACTTGTAGGAACAATGGCAAGAATATCATTCACACCATGGGAAGCAAGGTTGGACAATGGCAGACGTGGCCATATTTGGTTCAGCAAGGTTGGACAATGGCGGATGGAGCCAAATTTTGGGTAACAGCAATACATGGGAGATGAGCAGCAATATCTCCCTACATAGATAGCTACCAGTCGCTTCCACATGGCCAATACGTAGACCTGTCCCGCTCAGCTCTCCACTCAATTGTCCCGCTTAACTATCCCTCTCTCCGATATCAAAGACACCTCTCACAACCACCATGGTGTCATGAGCTACCATACATTCCATACAATTGTATTCTAATGTGTAAAACTAGGCTAAGCCCTCTATAGACCGTACATGAGTTCCAAAAAAGGTTTCCACTCTGAATGTTTGAGGGATTCGACAACTACTTCTGCTTCTGATTGCTGCCTGTTTGCTTGCATGATCTCTTTGCATCAGGAGATGGAACATCTGCATCTGGCCTTGCAGGGGCCTTTCTGACACGAGGTGACTTCCAGGTGCTCCCAGGGATGCCCTGTTTCACATTCGCAGATGCTGCATTGGAGGTCACAGATCCATTATTGTTGGACTTGGACGAGTATTTGGCCCCAGGTTGACATCGATTCATGTCTGGCTCACTCGATTCTGACAGAGCCGACTTAACACACAACGCAAACTTGTTAGCCATGACAACTGATTCAACATGACCAAACTTGCCTTGTGCGTGCGCTTCAGGGTGGATTTCAGCTTTCTGCCTTTGTTTCTGCTTGTTGACCCCTCCTCAGTTGGGAGGTCAGTGAAAGGAATGCTCTCTAATCCATCTGCATCTGCGTATTCTGAGTGGTCCTGTAGTTCAGTTGTGTACTTGCTCCCTGAGTGCAGATCAGAGTTTGCTGCGAATACAAGTTGCAGTGGGAAGCTCACTATTCAGGGATGTTGCCGATTTCTTTGAATTGGATAGGGTGGGCAAATAAGTGTCTTCATCAGCTTCATCATCGGAATCATGGCCGTTGCTTTCCCTCCCATTATCATCAGTTAGCACTTTATTTCGTGGACAATGCACCGGGGTGTTTGCATGGGCTGGAGGTGCAGAGAGCCACTCACTATGGGAACCATCAGCTGCTGGGGGATTTGAGCGGGAACGAGAAGGGAATGGTGTCTTGGCATGGTTTTGCCTCCCACCAGATACCTGAAGACCGGAATCGCATTAGTGCTGATCTGTCGTGCATGAAAATCACACATGGCGCACCTTTTTAGTGGAGGGATCATCTGTTCCAACATCGCTCCCCTCAGCCTCGCTGTGATCATCCAAACTGTCATCTGTGCTATCATCCACACTATCATCCGCACTATCATCCGCCACTCCCTCTTCCCGTGCTTTACCCTTGCCCTTGACATTTTTCCTTCCAGGATTCTTTTTGTATTTGGGGGCAGGTGTCTTTTGGTATTTCCGCTGCCTCACAACCTGGAGGGGTACCAAAGTTCTATCCACTGGTGGCTGCAGCTCGCCAGATCGATCGATCCATTTCTGAAATCCAAACACATCATTTGGATGGGTTTCCTGTCGCTTGTGCCAAAAGGACAGCAGCTGGGTAGCTGTTGTCATCCACATGTGACTTGGGTTGTGGTCGAAGGTAAATCCTTCAGGAAGATGGTGGGCTGCTATCATTTCTGCTTGATGATGACCGAAGTTCTTGAATGGCACTGCTGACGAGGGATTTCCGCATGCTAATCCTGATAGCACTCGTCAGAGATTGAGGAGACTAAATACTCTGGCCACTCACGGTAGTGAGCAGTCATAAATCTGCGAACCATTTTTTGTAGTTGGTCCCAGCTAAGGCCCACAATTTCTCCAATCCAAATCTCTCCATTGGCATCTTTCACCAATTTCACGGAGTCAACCTTGCCCGTCCTCGTTGCTTTGGCTGCTGTCTTTTTCCGAGCACGTTCGGGACTTGACTCGCCATCATGCTCAGGTGGTGTTCCTGGTTCCTCAAATGTTTCCCCAAGGTACTCTCTCCAGCTTCCTTCCAGTGTGCGGACATCATTGAAGGGGATCCCATCCGCGATTTCGTTATTGAAGTCCATACTGTCATTGCATGAGTCTTACCTAGGCCTAGAGGAGAATATGGTGGACTCATGTGCATGCCTGTATAGTTCCCTCCTCATTTTTCCACCCAGCCATACACACTATGCGAATTCCACAATATCTCCACATCTCCATTGAAAAGTTTCAGACATACTTGTACCCATACTTGGCTGCATTCCTGGGAACCAGGATAAATTGAAGACTGGGAAGTTGACCTCATAAAATCGCACCTTGCTTTTGTCTCTGGCACAGGGCCTTCCCACCCATTCCACCTTTCCGCTATATCTTCAGCTGCAGCCAATTGTTCCTCCATCAGGTCGTCCTGAATAAAAGCCATCAATGCATTCTGATACTGTTGGATCTGCTTGCTTCCATGGGTATCGCCTTCTTCTACTTTCATTTTTGCAAGCCTCTCCTGTATTTGCTCTTGGTACAATTTGCAGACCACTGCCCGCACAGAGTATTTGTAACTGGATCTAAGGGTAATGCAGGGCTTCTTTGAATGGAGGGGCTTTTTCAACCAATCTTGTATTAGCTACAAGGGTGCTTTGAATTGTGAGCATCCAAATCAGAACTTTTAGAGCATACCTTGCACTTGGTCTGGACTTTGCTCCCTCTCAATTCTTTGTTCCTGTCCAATCCCTGCATCTCCTCCCATATAGATAGCAGAACTGCAGGCTTCTTCTTCTTCCCTGCTTGCCTCCATTCCTGGCATCGGCGCCCAAGGATCTCCAACTCTTCCACTTCAAATGTTTCTTCCTCCCTTTCCCCCACATCTGATGGTTCTATATCTCACTCACCATCAGCATCATCTCTTTCCGTCTGATCCCAGGTGTCTGATTCATACTGGGACTCCATGGAGTATGATGTGGTATGATGTATAATGGTGTATAATAGATGGTTGGCTGCTAAGTTTTTTCGTGCCCTTGTTTGGTCTCAATGCATTTCATTACTAGTACGGTCATGCCAAGGAATTCGTTCGGACCTCCGTGAAGCAACCGAAATATCCAATCAGGCTGATATCTTTGATGGGAGCTCCATGAAGCGACCGAAATATCCAATCGGGCTGATCTCTTTGACAGGATCCCGCCCAAAGGCAGATTAGCTCCTGGTTTGCATCTGGGCTGTCAGTTGGCTGGCCCAATCATATCCATACTTATATTGATACTGAACATCTCGTTTCACCTACATCAGCTAATATAGCATCCAAATTCACCATCATAATCCAGGCAAAGCACCCAGGTAATGTTGCAGCAGGAAGGGAATGTGTGGGCAGGGATTGAGCGGTAATAAGAAGGCAGCGCCATGCATTGCGCAAGGCCAGTGTAGTTGCATTTGTATTTATGCCCTGACGTGTGTTAAGGTACCGACGTCAATAGAGCTAAATGATAAAGCGACTTGCACTAGCGGTAGTGTTTCTAACAACTGACCTCATACTGTCAAATCAGCAACCTCCAGATGGCCAAGGGAAGTACTCAAAAGGGCATGAGAATGATTGGTCCTACCCTGGGCCATCGGGTGAAGCAGCTGGAAGTCAAGACTTGGAGAACTGGAGGTAGATATAGATCGTGATTGGTAGAAGTCACAATCAAACAGCCAGATCCAGCAACCCCTGTCCATTCTCCCTGATCCTTGCCATCCAAGCATTCAAGGTCTCGCTCCCACAAGTACTTTGATGCATGGGTGGATTCAGCCTTCGACGGACATGAAAGCATGAGCCCACCAGTCCAGCAGCTGATGTTACTGCAGAAAAAGGTATGCAGCAGTTTGCCAACCCGAAAGCAGACTTCACATGGTGTGTCAGACACAGAACGATTACATCTGCGAATGGGTTCCACGGAAGGGGGAGTTCTTGAAGATACTCCTGGAGCTGGAAGCCTCCCCAGAGCCAAGGAACTGCACCTGGTGTGGCAATGACGGGGTGTACAGATGTCCGGATTGCTTGCATCAGCCCCTATTCTGCACAGAATGTTGCTGGAAGACTCATGAGAGTCTGCCTTTCCACAGGATCCAACAGTGGACAGGGGACTTCTACAAGGAATCCGCCCTCCATATGGTGAGAGATCAGCTGGTTGCCCAGAATTACATTCACATCAAGACCCACAGACTGGCGTTCGGTTGCACCTGGGACATGGTGGAGCACCCTGTCCCCGTGCGATCGCACAAGCCCAGCAAGCAGCAGGTGAACCTCTGCCCATGGATGATCAAGAGTGGGAAGATGTGGAAGATATCGAAGAAAACCCAAAGCACCTCTGTCCTCCAGTGGGGTCAAGATATCTCACCGTCATGGATGTCACAGGTGTTCATTTCATTGTAGTGAATTGGTGTGAATGCGAGACTGCAGAAGCCCGATACATACAGTTACTCAGAGCCAAACTATTTCCCTCAATGTTCAAGAAGCCAAGCACTACATTCACATTTGCAGTTCTGGATGACTTCCTGAGGGACAACCTGGAATGTGGAATGTCTGGTATGAACTATTACAGCAAGTTGCATCGGATCACATCCAGCGTGTTTCCACACCTAGTTCCAGTAAGATTTGGTATTTTGGTTCCAAGTGTTGGAATATCTGAAGGGTCAATCAGGATAGATACCGTGAGCTTCTACGGGTTGCACGGAAATGGCAATACCTCAAGCTACTTAAATGGAATGGATTCTGTGGGACAACCAGGTCAGCAGAGAAAGGCAGACTGGCATTATTTTGCGCAGCATGCCCCCAGCCTGGAATAAATGTTGATACCAATGAGGATTTGGACCAGTAAGCTGCTCCAATACTGCAATCCTCATATGCTGACCTTCTCCAGCTGGCGGTTCACCCGCACAGTAGTAATGGACGGAAACTTTAAAGTGGAACACATGCATGAGCGGAAATCCGAAGAGCAAGTGCGGTTGATGGATGGACTAGGTTATATGGTGTCCAATCCAAACTATGCGGACTATTTGAAGGCCACTCCACATATCGTGGAGGTATGAATTCATTCAACCTGTGCAAAACATGATCTGAGCTCAGGCACAGAAATCCACCTGCAACAACCACAGAGCTATCAGTCAGGCAAATGTAGCCCAGGGAAAGCTTCATGCGACCGGAATTGGGGCGACTGCATGCACACGGCATGGATGCTTTTATCCGCATTGTGTTGTTGACTTCCAAAAAGGAGAAAGGTATGAGGTTGAATCGTCAATTTTGACACCCGCTGTGAGTCAAAGTGTGGAAAGGCAGTATAAACCAACCAAACCAACACAAAAGACAAATATGTGCGAGTGGTGGTTTACCTCCATGGAACCTGGAGGGCAGAGAAACCTAAAGTGGGGAAGACTTCAAGTGGAGGTGCTCCTGGCGCAAGTCGTTGACGAGTTACGCAGGAGAAGACGAATGGACAATGATTGGGAAGGGGATGCTGAACAGAGTGAAGGTGTTCAGCCGAAAGTACTTGGGGGTAATGGACTTTTGATAGAATATGCTCCTGGCGCAAGTCGATGACGAGTTACGCAGGAGTGAATGGATGACTAAGCAGGTGTGCTGACAGAGCACAGATGATACTTCAGATGAAGGTAGATAGACCCTTGATGGAGCCTCAACTACCAATGATATGAATGAAGACAGATAGACTCTTCCGAATGAGCCTCAACTGTCGACGACAAGATATGCTGAGCTGAGCTGACTTCTGAGTGACTTCTTGATTGATTGATTGTGGGTAGCTAAGTACATGGGGGTTTATATACTGAGGGGGGAGCACTGCTTGTGACAAACAAGGCACAAACACTTGGTAAGTAATGAGTAAGGACTGAGTAATCATGATGAGTAAGCGAGAAATGATAAGTAAGCAAGCAAAGAAGATTGGTAAGTATTGGCAATGAACAAGTCAAGGATAGTCAAAATATCACAAAATGAGTCAAATAGAATCAGAAACTGAGTAAGCGCACTGATATCACATTAGGGGGTGGCGATGCAAGTCAGATCTCGGCGGAGACATCTCTAGATCCAAAGATGGCATGACAGATGGACGGTGTTTCCAGATAGGGAAGTATTAATTCCAGAATTGAAGGGCATGAGTCAGGCGTCAAAGGGGGCTAGGGCGTTGGGGGTCTGTGGGGCAATGAGAGCATACGTGATCGCGTCTCCCACCCTTCCATCCTCTCAGCGAAGTTAACAAAAACTTCATGGATGGGGTTCTGATGGAGGAGGAGGAGAAGGAGGAACGTCTTCTGCTGGATCTTGCAGTAGGAAGGCAAGATGCATGTCATACTCGTCATGAATGCGATCAGGGAGGCTGGAGGACAGTAGATTATACTGCAGCTGTCGCAATGCAGGAAGAATGATGGACGAGACTGGAATAAAGACGGTGCAGGGAGCAGGGAGGAACGATCCATATGCTTCATCAACCGGGGAGACTGAAACGACCACATAAGACCTTTCTAACCGAGTGACAGACCTGAGGCGACCAAAGAACGTCCTTCTGGAAGTCATACTGACAAGGAGAACACGCTGACCAAGCTGCATGGGACGAGACGGGGCTGACAATGACAGGATGAACCAGGGGGCTTCAGGACGGAAGCTGGTGGGAATGCCTGGCAGATATACGTAGCCACTGTCTCTGGCAAATGAGACAAGCGAGATGATCGACGAAGAGGTGGCCATGATTGATGGACTTAGCGAAATGAGCGTCTGATGGATGGAGTGCTGTAGAAACACGTAGGGTGCGAGGATCCTCTCCAAATTTGGAAGGAAGAATCGTGGGGCTGAGCACTTTAAGCGAGTATGTGAACCGAGTTGATATCTTTGGAAACGGCGGAGATACGACGAAAACCGGAATGCCATACACAGGCGCTAAAAACCTTTAATGCGCGCTTAACTCGCTTGCTCTTTTCTCTTTAGCACTGACGACTCGTTCTTGTGTGAAGGATGACTGTTCACATCCAACAGTCTTTCTACGCATGAGGCCTTTAGTCTTCATCTGCATGCACGGGCATTGTGCGCAACTCGTCAACGAGTTAGGCAGAGTCAGCTGTAACCATGTCCACAACACCTTTGGTGTGTGACACCGCTGATGGCACTGCAGACAGTTGAACATGGACTACTCTTTAGTAAATGCATTGGGATACAATATGGAAGGGATCAAACAAGTGGTTTGCTTCTATGACATTAACTGCTCCTACATGACGAATCTGCGGAAGCGTGTGGGTCAAAGTGAGTTGATTGATATCCCGTCATCGCTTCGGATTATCCCTGGAATCAGCATATGGCATGTGCATGGGCACAAGAAGGAATGTTATGCACAGTATGCCCCACTGTTCATCAAGGGGGCCAGATGGGTAGACAGAGAAATCATTGAAATGTTGTGGTCCATCCTTAACGTGGCATCCACATCTGCACACAGGATGACCTCACCACATTGCCAAGAACTGCTGGATTTCCAGATGAATGATTCCAACTTCATGAAGATGATTCGGATTGGTTAGTCTGAGCATCCACTTGCAGTGCACTCTCTGACATCCAAGATTAAGCAGATAGCCTATTGCAGAAGCTCAAAGCGGCTCGAGCAGCAGTGCCATTGGTGAGGCAGGCATATATAAAGCTAGATGAAGCCTTGACTGCAGAGCAGCGAGACAGCTGGTGAACGCAAGAGATTCATGCACTGCAAGATCGCATCACCAACCCATCTGCCATGGACATCTTCGAAGTTCAATTAAGGGCGGGTATGGCGTCCACCTTTTTGGATAAACACAAAATACTTACATATCACGAGAAGCACCAACAGTGCGTGCCATCGAACTAACGTTATTGGAGGAGCCAAGACCCAGCGGAAGCCTACATGGAGTGGCTAGTTGGCTAGCACACAGTTTACGCTTAGAAGAGGCCATAACCTCACTTCACATGGACAGAAAGGACATTGGGGAATGGGCATTGGAATTGAAAAAATTGGCTATGGCACGCTGTGCTGATCGCATTTCATCTGAACAATCAGGTTTTATCATGGATGCTGCGATTTACTTGAAGCTGCACCTTGAAGCGGGCTCCAACACTTCTGCCAGCGAATCCATACAGCCGACTGCATTTCTTGATGCAAATTCTGAGCAGGATTATGCTTCAGATGATGGTTGGCTGGATGATGTGGGGGATGAGTTGCCCGCCTCAGATGGAACCCTGGCAGGACCGCAGGACAAATTGCCACTTCCATCCGCTCTTGGCATTGACGCATGTCGAGCTCGAGGGCTTCAAAATCTTGCAGAAATGGAGCTGAAGCTTCGCACAGGTCAAGCTAATGATGCACTACATGGCCTCTGTCTTACGTTGGCAGACAAGGTGGCTGTCTTTCGGGGGGTGGTGTGCACAGCTAAGAGCTATTCTACGAAAACTCAGGCCTGGGATATGATCCGTGCTATCAATGTCTCAGTAAAAAAACAGGCCACGATTTATAATTGATGCAGAGATGCCATGGTTGCACTTGGCACAGGTGCAGATATCTTAGGACATTATCAAGAGCTTCATAAAGAAGACCTGGCTGTGCAGACAGCGGCCTTCTCCCAAAATGCACAGGAGCACTGTGGAACCCATCTTCCATGGTTTTGGTCGATCAACGTCCTGCAGGACACAGAATCAAAGAGTTGGATGTCTGAATGTATGTTGACCTTACTGTTCAACAGTGCTTTGAGGTTGATGAATTTGCTTCAATTAGTTTATCGCATTCATTGGCTGCGAGCAAAATCCGTCAAAGATCGTTGGGAAGAAGAGGAAGAGCTCGTAATATCAGAATTTCAATGGGCTATAAGTTTCTTCAGATTTCGAGCAAAAGAATGGCATAAGATACAGATGGGAAACAGCGCTATTGGAGCTCCTGGGGTGCGGTGTTATGCAGTGAGGCAGAGGATGATGTATTCGAGGTTGGCTGAGCATGCCGAATGCAAATGGCAGGCCATGAATGCGACTGATATTCAGTTTGTCCTGGAGAAAGATTTGTAGTTAAATGTTAGCTCAATGTGAACCTGCAGTTTCCGTCCCCCACCCTTGCATTCCGCCCTGTAGCTGATGGGTGGGTCAGTGGGTACTTTGCAGGAGACACCCAGTGGCAAGCTAGCCCATTCATTTACCTTTCGCATGTTTTATTTCCATTGTGGATATGTCTGGTATGACATGCATATATATATCATCTGTCTTGAAAGGCTCATGCGTCCACGGGCTGAAATGAATGGCAACAAACCATTGTTGGGAAACAGAATATTTATTGCTCAATGCAGAGGGTGAATTGGGCACTAGTTACTGGCTGAATGCCCTTGGTGGTATTTCCGTCTGCTGAGAAATATTTATCCGCTCATTTGCCAAGCTTCCACCTATCAAAATACATTGGCTCCTACAATAGCAGAATGCAACTTTCTCCCTGAATTGAACCTTGCGAATCTCATACTCTGCTCATTTGCACATGTCCAACCTGTGGGCATACCTTGGATCCTACATTAGTGCAATGAGAATATTGCTTTGCATTTGCATCTGATGACCAATTGCTCTCAGCCTTGCATCTCATGCAGTCTGCTCACTTTGAAGGGTTCCATCTATCAAGATCCATCGAATTCCATGTTAGCAGGTCGAGACAGTCCATATCAACCTTGCATATTGCACAGGCTGCTCATTTGGAAGGGTTCCGTCTATTGGGATCCGTGGAATGCTGTTTTCGCAGGCTGACATCTTCCTTTGCATTGTTATCCTATTATTAGCTGTTATCTTGTTTTGTAACTCCCAAGTGAATGCTGTAAATAGCATAGCCACTCGTTCACCAGGTGTCCGTCTATTGGGATTCATCAGCGGCCGTATTAGCAGACTCAGATGTGTCTATCGGGATCCATGGAATGCTGTTTTCGCAGGCTGACATTTTTCTTTGCATTGTTATCCTATTATTAGTCGTTATCATGTTTTGTAAATCCCAAGTGAATGCTGTAAATAGCATAGCCTGCGCATTCGGGTTCTGTCTATCAGGCTCCATCAGCTCTGGTTTTAGCAGAATGAGACCATCCCACTATCTCATTTTTTAAGCTTCATGTTAACTATGCTATATCGCAAAGCCATGCATTCGCTAAGCTTCCACCTATTGGGATACATCAGTGGTTGTTTTAGTAGAATGAGATTATCCTTCGCAATTCTGTTGGCTGTCTAGCCATTGTCTTTTTCTCACTCTAAGTAAATGTTGAGTATATGATGCGGCCACAGTGGTCAATTAAAATGCGAAATGTAAAAAAACATTGTATATACCACGGAGGAGTAAAATTATAGATGGCCTCATTCACCCTGCTGTCCTATCCGCCATTGTCTCATCTGCCAGAGGCCCAAAGAGATCGATGAGGTCATCACCCAATGGTCGTCCATACACCTGAATATGCAGAGCCTCCAGCTCGCGCACCATCCTGTCCAGCGTCTGCATGGTCTCGTCCTGTTGTATTTGGAAATTGTACATTCGATCCTCATAGTATTGGCGGTGGGCCTCAGCATTGCGGAGTCGACGTTCCAAATCTTCGATTCGCTGTTCGATTGTGTTGGATGTTTGCAAAACATCGGCAATTGGGGCACAGATGGGTGATGGTGCGCTGGGAGTTGCAGTGGTTGTGGGTTGGACGGGTGCCACCGTTGTCAATGGGTGGGTTTCTGCTTTGAATACAAGGGTTAACGACGATACTTAGTGTAGATGTGGAGTGGTTAAACGTACCTGCTACCGTAGATTCCTGTACCTCCTGCGCAACGGATGGGCCAACCTTGACGATCGAATCTGCTCGTACAGTGGCTGGGATTGGGCAGGAATCCCCATGTTTGAATGCAGGAATACGAATCTCTGAATAAAATTTGAGTCAGCAGTAAATACATGAAATTGGAAACATACTGAGTGAAGATCCCTTGGGGATCGTCTTTCCCTGGTTGGAGGGCCCAACCCCAGTATCGATGGCTTTGGAAGCCATCGAAACATGTCACTTTTGGGGATGTTCTGCTGGGCTTTGGGGTTCTTGGGCCTCCATCGTCAGGGACAGACTTCAAGCTCACTTTTTCCCCCTGGCTCACGATGGATTCCATCGAGTTGGAGCGGTAGTGCCACCTTTGGCATGGTTGCATCGAATCTTGCGACCATCGCACAGGAAGCAGGACTTCCCGGGGTTCCTGTAGCATTGGACCTTGCGTCTGCGGCACGACTCGCAGGATTTGGGGTCAGGGGAAGGTGTCCTTCTGAAAGCTAAGGCAGCGCGACCGTATAGTCCGTCCGACGGTGGACAAGGCTTGCATTTCGATTGGCCTTGAGCAGAAACATCGTCTTCATCGTCGGTTTCCACTGTTGCCTTTGTAGCACGGGATTGACATCTGGATCGATGGGTCATCATTTTTGCGGCAGCTTGGCACTTCTGCCTGCCTCATACTGGTTCTTCCTCCTCGTCCTCCTTCTCTGGCACCTCCTCTTCACCCTCATCATCCACCTCCATCCTGTGCGAGCCCTCCGCTATCATTTGCTCCACCTCCACCTTGGTCACTTTCCGTTTTCCTTTGTTGCTCGTAGGCATTTTGGTCTCTTGAGTGGGTGGTGTTGGTGTTGGCACCACACAGGGCATAGGGAGGCCCAACCGGTGGTAGTCATATTGACGCTCGACGATGTCGAGCCACTTGTGGTTGGCAATGTCGGTTTTGGAAGGGGCTAGGGCGGTCTTCCACTCAGGCCACAGGTGGTCGATCGAGCCAAGGTCTTCATGCCACTTCAAGAACATGTCGACACCGATGAGGGTCATCGGAATCTCATCCGTCCTAGCGATGAGGTCACGTACAGAGTCCTGAATACATCAGTTAGTGAAAAAGTGTGATGAGGCTATGATGCACTAGTTCATCATTTATCGCCTTGATGGCACCTCTCCACTTTGCAATCTTGTCCGCCTTTCCCAGCTTGCTGCTTTCCGCGATATCCTTGAAATAAATTTGAAGAATGTGGTTGGCCGCAGCATCGAGCTCAGGCGATTTCTTGAAGAGCTTGTGAGACGATGACAACGACATGTTTCTGATGATGAGACAATGAGGTAATTCGATGGTGAGAGTGGTGATGGTGATTGGAGAGAGGAAGAGTCAGAAGTGAAAGACAGACAATGAGATACGCGGATGTCGCACTTTTTATCCCACCTATGAATGATTCCCACGGCATGACGGCAATACTGGTACAAGTCCATAATCCTGGATGCATATATGAAGCAGAGACTCAGATAAAAATATTATGCGTTGTTCTGAATAGCATTGCCATTTGTTTTGTGTGTTTCCCGTCTGCTCCAATGGCGGAGTCCTGGCTCGCAGCTACATAGACCAGTGCCTGAGATTCCAACTGAATAGACAAATCGTCCAACATGAAACACAATTTATAGTGGGAAATTCAGATACTTCATAGTGCGAGAGGTTCCCCTTTCTTCATTTCTTGTCTTCCTGGGCCCGTCTTATATTGTGACAGGGGGATAACCCAATATGGATAGGCCCGTCCATTTGTGGTGAGCTATCTATGATACAATGGATTTGCCCGCCTTATGCAGTGCCAAGGGTTTGTAATCCTGTGATGGACGGATCGGCCCGTCTTATGTTGTAACACCGGTTTTTGTTTTCCCTTATCTGCTGCCTGAGAATACCATGGATGAGCCCGTCCTTATGTAGATCCCTTTGATCTCCCTTTCTGCTGCCTGAGAATGCCTTACATGGGCCGTCCTTATGTAGATAGCTTGGATCTCCCTTTCTGCTGCCTAAGAATACCATACACAGACCCATCCTTATGTTTTGACAGGGGTGCATCTGGCTAGATGGGCCCGTCCATTTGTTGTGACAATATACATGATACTACTGAAGGCCCATCTTTATGTTTCATCAGAGGTACAGCTTACTGTGGATGGGCCTGTCCATATGCTGTGACAATGTAAATAATACAACTGAAGGGCCCATCTTTATGTTTTGACAGGGTACATCTTACTGGGGCCGGGCCCGTCCATTTGTTGTGACGATATACATGATACTACTGAAGGGCCCGTCCATATGTTGTGACAATATAAATAGTATTACTGAAGGGCCCGTCCATATGTTGTGACTCTATTAAATGATACTAGTGATGGGCCTGTCTTTATGTTTTGACAGGGTACATCTTACTGGGGCCGGGCCCGCCCATATGTTGTGACAATATAAATAATACTACTGAAGGGCCCGTCCATATGTTGAGATGCTATACATGAGATTACTGACAGGCCCATCTTTATGTTTCGTCTGAAGTACATCTTACTATGGATGGGCCCGTCCATATGCTGTGACAATATAAATAATACTACTGAAGGGCCCGTCCACATGTTGTGATGATATAAATAATACTATTGAAGGGCCCGTCCATATGTTGTGACTCTATTAAATGATATTAGTGATGGGCCCACCTTTATGTTTCGACAGGGTACATCTTACTGGGGCCGGGCCCGCTGTGAGTCAAAGTGTGGAAAGGCAGTATAAACCAACCAAACCAACACAAAAGACAAATATGTGCGAGTGGTGGTTTACCTCCGCGGAACCTGGAGGGCAGAGAAACCTAAAGTGGGGAAGACTTCAAGTGGAGGTGCTCCTGGCGCAAGTCGTTGACGAGTTACGCAGGAGAAGACGAATGGACAATGATTGGGAAGGGGATGCTGAACAGAGTGAAGGTGTTCAGCCGAAAGTACTTGGGGGTAATGGACTTTTGATAGAATATGCTCCTGGCGCAAGTCGATGACGAGTTACGCAGGAGTGAATGGATGACTAAGCAGGTGTGCTGACAGAGCACAGATGATACTTCAGATGAAGGTAGATAGACCCTTGATGGAGCCTCAACTACCAATGATATGAATGAAGACAGATAGACTCTTCCGAATGAGCCTCAACTGTCGACGACAAGATATGCTGAGCTGAGCTGACTTCTGAGTGACTTCTTGATTGATTGTGGGTAGCTAAGTACACGGGGGTTTATATACTATGGGGGAAGCACAGCTTGTGACAAACAAGGCACAAACACTTGGTAAGTAATGAGTAAGGACTGAGTAATCATGATGAGTAAGTGAGAAATGATAAGTAAGCAAGCAAAGAAGATTGGTAAGTATTGGCAATGAACGAGTCAAGGATAGTCAAAATATCACAGAATGAGTCAAATAGAGTCAGAAACTGAGTAAGCGCACTGATATCACATTAGGGGGTGGCGATGCAAGTTAGATCTCGGCGGAGACATCTCTAGATCCAAAGACGGCATGACAGATGGATGGTGTTTCCAGATAGGGAAGTATTAATTCCAGAATTGAAGGGCATGAGTCAGGCGTCAAAGGGGGCTGGGGCATTGGGGGTCTGTGGGGCAATGAGAGCATACGCGATCGTGTCTCCCACCCTTCCATCCTCTCAGCGAAGTTAACAAAAACTTCATGGACGGGGTTCTGATGGAGGAGGAGGAGAAGGAGGGACGTCTTCTGCTGGATCTTGCAGTAAGAAGGCAAGATGCATGTCATACTCGTCATGAATGCGATCAGGGAGGCTGGAGGACAGTAGATTATACTGCAGCTGTCGCAATGCGGGAAGAATGATGGACGAGACTGGAATAAAGATGGTGCAGGGAGCAGGGAGGAACGATCCATATGCTTCATCAACTGGGGAGACTGAAACGACCACATAAGACCTTTCTAACCGAGTGACAGACCTGAGGCGACCAAAGAACGTCCTTCTGGAAGTCATACCGACAAGGAGAACATGCTGACCAAGCTGCATGGGACGAGACGGGGCTGACAATGACGGGATGAACCAGGGGGCTTCAGGACGGAAGCTGGTGGGAATGCCTGGCAGATATACGTAGCCACTGTCTCTGGCAAATGAGACAAGCGAGATGATCGACGAAGAGGTGGCCATGATTGATGGACTTAGCGAAATGAGCGTCTGATGGATGGAGTGCTGTAGAAACACGTAGGGTGCGAGGATCCTCTCCAAATTTGGAAGGAAGAATCGTGGGGCTGAGCACTTTAAGCGAGTATGTGAACCGAGTTGATATCTTTGGAAACGGCGGAGATACGACGAAAACCGGAATGCCGTACACGGGCGCTAAAAACCTTTAATGCGCGCTTAACTCGCTTCCTCTTTTCTCTTTAGCACTGACGACTCGTTCTTGTGTGAAGGATGACTGTTCACGTCCAACAGTCTTTCTACGCATGAGGCCTTTAGTCTTCATCTGCATGCTTGGGCATTGTGCGCAACTCGTCAACGAGTTAGGCAGAGTCAGCTGTAACCATGTCCACAACACCTTTGGTGTGTGACACCGCCCATATGTTGTGACGATATAAATAATACTACTGAAGGGCCTGTCCATATGTTGTGATGCTATACATGAGATTACTGATGGGCCCATCTTTATGTTTCGTCCGAAGTACATCTTACTATGGATGGGCCCATCCATATGCTGTGACAATATAAATAATACTACTGAAGGGCCCATCCATATGTTGTGACGATATAAATAATACTATTGAAGGGCCCATCCATATGTTGTGACTCTATTAAATGATATTAGTGACAGGCCTGCCTTTATGTTTCAACAGGGTACATCTTACTGGGGCCGGGCCCGCCCATATGTTGTGACGATATAAATAATACTACTGAAGGGCCCGTCCATATGCTGTGACTCTATTAAATGATATTAGTGATGGGCCCGCCTTTATGTTTCGACAGGGTACATCTTACTGGGGCCAGGCCCGCCCATAGTTGTGATGATATAAATAATACTACTGATGGGCCCATCCATATGTTGTGATGCTATACATGAGATTACTGATGGGCCCATCTTTATGTTTTGTCAGAGGTACACCTTACTGTGGACGGGCCCATCCATATGTTGCATAATACTACTGACAGGCCCGACCTTATGTTGTGACTCTATTAAAAGATACTTGTGATGGGCCCGTCTTTATGTTTCAACAGCAGTACATCTTACTGTCGACAGGCCTGTCCATATGTTGTGACATTATGAAACAACATTACTGACGGGCCCGTCTTTATGTTGCGACAGAGGTATGGCTTATTATGAATGGGCCTGTCTAGATGTTGTGACACCATAAATGATATTACTCCTGGGCCTGTCCATATGTTGCCAACTTTGTATTCTAATCATAGACGGGCCCATCCTTATGCTGTGACCCTCTCCATGTTATGATAGGCAGGCCTGCCTTAATGTTGAGACAGGGGTGTAACCTACCAGGACGGGCCTGTCCATGTCTTACAGCAGCTCAGTATACTTAATTGGTCACGGGCCCATCTAAATGTTTCAGCATCCTTACCCACCATGGGCCCTCCC
Source organism: Pisolithus tinctorius (assembly GCA_024663395.1). NCBI lineage: Eukaryota > Fungi > Basidiomycota > Agaricomycetes > Boletales > Pisolithaceae > Pisolithus > Pisolithus tinctorius. The sequence goes on from JANFAH010000002.1 coordinate 575,135, forward strand.
ATATGTTGTGGTAATGCACTTATGGGCCCATACATATGTTGCTCTCACTTTAGTCCCTCGGGCCTGTCCATGTGTAGCGGCTAATCTATTATAGGCGGGCCTGTCTTGGGGTCTATATAAGTGTTGGTGTTTTGGCGCACAGGCTGCCCATGTGTTGTGACTAAGTGTGAATACACTATGTGACCTAGAAGCATTAGGAATTTTTTTTTTTTTTTTTAAATTCCGAATTAAAGTGCATGAGGGAGCGTTTACCCTATGTTGCACTATTCTAACTAATTCTATGTACTAGCATGGGCCTCCTGTGGCCTACCAGTCCTTACCAGCGAGCAAATGCCCTAATGGCAGAGCCTAGGGCTCCCCATTAGTCTGCCATTCCCACCGGCCATTTTAGACACTCTGCCTTGAGGTAAGGTAGGTTTAAGACTTCAGCTAGCTGTTTGAATCTATCTACACATTTCTGGCAGCCGTGAGGCCAACCGATGGGGGCAGTAATGCATTCTTCTATGTCCATTTGTCTGGGGCTGTCATGATGTTTAACAGCACAAGTGGGGGGCTAGGGTTGCTGATGGGGACATGTGAATGGTTATGGCTTGCAGCCAGAGAGAGATGGGGGGGGTGGTTTGGGTTGGCTGTGTGGGATGAGCATGGGGGTGTTAGGGTGTGTGATCATCGGGCAGTTGGGGAAGAATGGAAGGTGAGTGTTGGATTGATACGGTGGTGGGGATTCTTGTCTACAGTCATGCTTTGTGGACATCTTTTGTGGACACACACCTTTATCTGGCTGTTGAGGTGTTTCCCTGTGTTTTGCGTTATCCTTTGTTGCATTTTAGCTTACAGACCTCACCAAGTGTGTGTTGGAACCATGTAGTGGCATCTACATATTTGATGAGATGTGGTTGGGCTTTCGGATTGGACAGGAGGAATGATAGGGAGAGGGTGTCTCTCCCTAGTGTTCTTTGTGGGATGTGGTGTTCTCTGTTGTATCTTGGGCATTGGAATAGATAGTGGTGGACGTCCTCTGGTCTGTCTTCTCCACATTGAAGGCATGAGGGGGTGTCGCTACATTTGAAGCAATGCAGGTGTTTGTTGAGTGGTGAGTGTCCTGTACATAGGTACATGTATAGGCTCATTTGTTTTTTGGGCAATGATGCAGCTAGTTTTACGAACGAGGGGCTAGGGAGAAGAGGGTCGATGTTGGACATTTTTTGGTAGTGGGGGGACTTCTTCCAGATGTTGGTCCAGAGGGCTTTTAATCTTGCGGTGTGGAGTTGCTTGAGGGCAGAAACACTGTGGGGAAGTTGTGTTTTTAGTACGTTGGGTAACAGATCTGGGTGGCTGGCACTGGCTACTCCACTTGCCACCAGTTTTGCTTCCTCATCTGCTAATTTGTTCCCCTCAATGTTCATGTGTCCTGCTATCCAGTGTAGTGAGATGCTTCTTCTTGTTAGGCATTCCTCTTTGGTGATTTCATGGATCATTGACCTGAAGTGTGTCAGTAGGTAGTGCCCAGGTCTCGCTGATGGTCGCTCACTTGATCTGATTACTGCTTGATTGTCAGCCAATATGGATGCTGGGAATGTGACCTCGTCTCTGGTTGCCAGTAGATGTGCTGCTAGTAGTAATGCAACAGCTTCTGCTTCGAATACTGTGTGTTGCGACAAGCCACCCAGGTGGTACTGCAGTGTTGTGACGAGTTGGTGGTTTATATACAGAGCTGCTGCTGTGCCTATGCCTTCCTCCATGCATGAGCTGTCTGTGAAGACTAGTGTGTGATCTTTGATCTTATCGAGTTCTTTGATTGCTTCCTTCTTGTTTGCAGCTATGGATGTAGTGTGTGATGGACTTGCATGAGGAGGAGTTGGACTAGGTCAAATGGTCTCAATCTGTCTTGGGTTGACGTTCAGGTTGTGTACTAGGCAGTGGATTGCTGTTCTGTGGCATTTTGCGTTGGTTTTGGTGATTCTGTTGATGTGTGCATGTAGGGGGTGTTCGCTGGGTAGTGTTGAGAGTCAGAGTGAGGCTTTATAGAGCATGTACTGTACGAGGAGGGGAGTGGGGGGAATGTGCATGTGGGCTAGTAGAGCGTCAGTGGGGGTGGTCCTCATGGCGCCTGTTATGGCCAGGGCTGCCGTTCTCTGGATTGAGAGGATGCAATTGATTATACCTTTTGAGCCTCTTGTTCTGGTTAGGTGGTTGCTGGAGAATGCTGGTTGCAGCCATACCAGTGCTGCATACATTACTTTTGGGACAACTACTGCTTGATATAGTTGTCGCATGAGTTTTGTTGGTATGCCCCATGATGCTGCTGAGACCCTCCTGAGTAGGAAGGCTTGTTTTGTTCCTTTTGCTATTGCCTGAGCTGCTTGTGTCTTCCATCTCAGTTCTTGGTCGAGGATAATACCTAAAAATTTGTGAGTCACTATGGGTGTGATTACTGTGTCTCTTATCATCAACAGTGGTCTGGGTTTGGCTTTACTGAGTGTGAAGTCCATCAGTGTGAACTTGCTTGTTTTGAAGCATGAGTTGTGCTTGTCGGACCATTCATAACCACCATCTTTGCATTCCATCATGTTGAGTAGCATTGTGTGGGTGTCTGTGAAGGTCTTGCCGATGGCGATGAAGGCCATGTCATCTACAAATGCTAGGGTTAGTTCCTTTTTACCTTTAGTGGTGTCTACTAGGTCTGCGCTGTAGATGACATAGAGTATCATTGAGAGGGGGTCACCTTGTCTGTTGCTGTTACTGACTGGGAACCAGTTAGATTCATAGTTGTTGAACTTTAGCTTAGTTCTTCTGTTTGTTAGTAGTCTTTCTGTGTATTTTACGATGTCTAGCGGGAGTCTCCTCTTCCTCATGTTGTGTAGGAGTCGATCTGTTACTGTGTTCAGGAACGCGCCCTCTATGTCAAGAAAAAGTGCTGATACTACTTGTTTTTGATGCCATGCATGACATATTGTTGTCTCGACCAGAAGCAGTGAGTCCTCGGTTGAGCAACCTGGTCTGCTGCTGAAGTGAGTGGGTGGGAGCAGCTGGTATTTTTCAAGGGTGAATGATGTGCATTTGGCCACTATTGCCGACAGCAGTTTTGCTGTTGTGTTGAGTAGCGCTGTAAGAAAAGTCCAAGTAGCTGTATAACACGAGCTAGATGGCTTAGATAACAACAATAAGAAATGAAGGGAACGAATTGTTCGTCCCAAGGGATTCTGGACTGTCAGGACCAGAAGGGGAGACCCAGCGCTTTGTAGCGGTAGTGTTTCGTGGCGTGCGCGGTGTGAGTCAAAGTGTGGAATGCTGGTGAAAACCAAACAAATCCAACACCAAAAGACAAATAAAAGCGAGTGGTGGTTTGCCTCCGCGGAACCTGGAGTGCAGAGAAACCTAAAGTGGGGGGAGTTTCAATGGCAGGTGCTCCTAGCGCAAGTCGACGACGAGTTACGCAGGAGAAGACAAGCAAGTGATGATTGGATGGGGGATGCTGAACAGAGCAAAGGTGTTCAGCTGAAAGGACTTGGGATGATGGACTTTAATAAGATGTGCTCCTGGCGCAAGTCGATGACGAGTTACGCAGGAGTGGAGGGATGACAAAGACTGCTGACTAAGAGGAAGCTTCAGATGAATAATGGAGGCAGGTAGACTCTTCCAAATGAGCCTCAACTACCAAGTATACAAATGATGACAGATAGACCCCTTCGTGGAGCCTCAACTGTCGACGATGAGATAGGCACTGGACTGACTGCTGGACTGCTTCTGAATTGATTCTCGATTGATTGTTTCTGGGTAGCTAAGTACATGGGGGTTTATATACTGAGGGGGGAGCACAGCTTGTGACAAACAAGGCACAAACACTTGGTAAGTAATGAGTAAGGACTGAGTAATCATGATGAGTAAGCGAGAAATGAAAAGTAAGCAAGCAAAGAAGATTGGTAAGTATTGGCAATGAACGAGTCAAGGATAGTCAAAATATCACAGAATGAGTCAAATAGAGTCAGAAACTGAGTAAGCGCACTGATATCACATTAGGGGGTGGCGATGCAAGTCAGATCTCGGCGGAGACATCTCTAGATCCAAAGATGGCATGACAGATGGACAGTGTTTCCAGATAGGGAAGTATTAATTCCAGAATTGAAGGGCATGAGTCAGGCGTCAAAGGGGGCTAGGGCATTGGGGGTCTGTGGGGCAATGAGAGCATACGCGATCGCGTCTCCCACCCTTCCATCCTCTCAGCGAAGTTAACAAACTTCATGAACAGGGCTCTGATGGAGGAGGAGAAGGGGGGACGTCTTCTGCTGGATCTTGCAGTAAGAAGGCAAGATGCATGTCATACTCGTCATGAATGCGATCAGGGAGGCTGGAGGACAGTAGATTATACTGCAGCTGTCGCAATGCGGGAAGAATGATGGACAAGACTGGAATAAAGACAGTGCAGGGAGCAGGGAGGAACGATCCATATGCTTCATCAACTGGGGAGACTGAAACGACCACATAAGACCTTTCTAACCGAGTGACAGACCTGAGGTGACCAAAGAACGTCCTTCTGGAAGTCATACTGACAAGGAGAACACGCTGACCAAGCTGCATGGGATGAGACGGGGCTGACAATGATGGGATGAACCAGGGGGCTTCAGGACGGAAGCTGGTGGGAACGCCTGGCAGATATACATAGCCACTGTCTCTGGCAAATGAGACAAGCGAGATGACCGACGAAGAGGTGGCCATGATTGATGGACTTTGCGAAATGAGCATCTGATGGATGGAGTGCTGTAGAAACACGCAGGGTGCGAGGATCCTCTCCAAATTTGGAAGGAAGAATCGTGGGGCTGAGCACTTTAAGCGAGCATGCGAACCGAGTTGATATCTTTGGAAATGGCGGAGATATGACGAAAACCGGAATGCCGTACACGGGCGCTAAAAACCTTTAATGCGCGCCCAACTCGCTTCCTCTTTTCTCTTTAGCACTGACGACTCGATCTTGTGCGAAGGATGACTGTTCATGTCCAACAGTCTTTCTACGCATGAGGCCTTTAGTCTTCATCTGCATGCATGGGCATTGTGCGCAACTCGTCAACGAGTTAGGCAGAGTCAGCTGTAACCATGTCCACAACACCTTTGGTGTGTGACATCCACTGGCAAGAAGAAATGCAATCGTCCCCGATTGCGACCAATGCAGGGAACCCAGGGAAGACAAAAAGAAAAATGAATGAAGGAATGACAGGCAATCAGTATCGTAACAAATGAAAAGGAAATGAAAAGATCATGAATAGTCGTCTGAGTTGTAGTCGATATTGTTGTTGGTGTCTTTGTTTTCATCATTTGTTTCATTTTCATCATCATTGTCATCATCATCACTGTCGTCATCGTTACTGCTGTTATTATCTTCTTCTTCATCTCTTTCTTCTTCCATAACACTGGGTAAGGGAGTGTGGCGAGAATAATAAGGAATGACTCGAAACGCTGCGACGCCTCGAGCAGAAATGGTGCCATCGAGTTCTTTAAGGACATAGGAGCCTCCCTTGGTGTGACGAACAACCTCATAGGGACCAAGGTAGCGTGGCTTTGACTTGCGATCCAGTTCCTTCTCTATCTGTGTGTTGCGAACCAACACCAAACCTCCTGGCTCATAAGCTGACTTCATCAACCGTAAAGCATACCTCTTCTCAAACTGACCCTTGGAGCGTAAACGAGACTTCTGCAATGTAGCGAAAGCGGCATCGATATCTTCTTCTCCCCTTTCCAACTGACGAATGCGAAGTGCAAGAAGCTCGTGAGATGACATTCCAGAGTAGAATCCTTCAACGAGATAGGTAGACTCGAAGAGATCAAAAGGCAGGACAGGATCAAGACCATGTAGCAGGAAGTAGGGGCTGAATCCAGTGGAGCGACGAGTAGTGACCTTGTCTGCAAAGAATGCGTGATGGACCTTGGACGGCCAACGCGAAAGATCTCCTTCACAAGCCTTGATGATAGCTTCTCTGATAACAAAGTGACCACGTTCTACAACTCCATTTGCCTTGGAATTATATGGGGAGATGCGAATCTGAGGAATGGAGTAGTGCTTCATGAGTTTCTCAAAGGTGCCCTTGACCTCACTGCCATTATCAGTGACAACCTGGGCAATAACACCATAACGATAGAAGACTTCCTCCCAGAAGAATTTAGCAAGACTGTCTGCATTGGCATGACGAAGAGCACGACCTTCTGCAGCGAGGGAAAGATCATCTCGAGCTGCGACAAGATAGCGATAACCACGTGCTTTGGGCATGAGCATGACGTCGACATAGACCTTCATAAAGATTCTGGGGGAAGCGGAAATGGTGATAGGAACCTCTGCTTTACGAGTGCTTCGGATCTGGCATTCATGGCAAGAGCGGACATGATGGGCAACGTCTTGATACATCTGAGGCCAGTAAAAGCGCTGTCTGACTGTATGAAAGACTCCAAAGACTCCACGATGACCGAGTTCTTCATGAGCATGACTGAGGATCTGGACACGGAGATGGGGATCAAAGATGACCTTGGCTGGAGGATGGGGACCTCGACGTTTAAAGAGCTGGTCTCCACGAAGGAAGAACTGAAGGGATCTGCGAATGAAGCACTTGCGAGCAGTATTGGAAGGGAACGGGGGAAGTTCTGTAGTACGAAGGAAGTGCAGGACTCGACGTAAGAGGACATCTTGAGATGTATCACTGGAAAGGAATGAAGGGAGGGTAACGGCATATGTGGATTCGTGCACAAGTCGTCGACAAGTTGCGCTGACCGAAGACGGATGGGCATCTGTAAAAAGAACATTCTCCAACCACTCATCAGCTTCTTCTGCATCAGCCTCGCCTTCTTCATACTCCTCTTCTGTAGGTTGACGTCTGGAAAGGGCATCTGGGGCTCGGTGACGAACGGCAGGGACATGAATGAGCTTAAAGTCAAAGAGAAGTATACCCTCGATCCAGCAATTGACAGTAGCATTAGGTTGAAGATCTGGATCATTGAGCATACCTTTGATGTACTTCGCATCAACCTCTACCCATAGATGACGAACGCCATAGAGATATAGACGGTAGTGACGAAGCGCTCTGAAGAGACCATAGAGCTCGAGCTTAGGCTGACTGTAGCAGGATTCACGTTCATTGATGGGGAGTGAACCATAGCGAGCAGGACGTTTGCGACCTTCTTCATCATACTGAGAGAGAACAAATCCAATGGCGATGTTACTAGTGTCAACAGAAAGAATGACTGGCAGGTCAGATGAGTAGTCAACGGGGCGAAGGGCAGGAGCAGATGAGACGGCAAGCTTCAAGGCATCAAACGCATCTTGCTGGGGCTGGTCCCAAATGAACGGAGCATTCTTGCGATAAAGGTCAACGAGTGGGCGAGCCAACTGCGAGTAGTTCGCAATCCAGATATGAACAGTACCACAGAGACCTAGGAATGAGCGAACATCTTTGGGCGTAGCGAGCGTTGGCCAGTTGACGACCCTCTTCACCCTGTGGTCGTCAGGAGAGCGACCATGAGGATGGCATGCTTGACCAAGAATGATAACACGAGGCTGGCAGATCTGAGATTTCAAGCCAGAAAACGTTCCGCCGGCATGAGCAAACCGATGCATGACTCTATGCACGTCTACAGCATGTTCCCAAATGAAGCGACGTATGCCGGGATTCTCAGGTAACGTTTCGGCATTGCCATCAGCATCTTCATAACGGGTTGCAGGGCCTTTGACCGGCAGATCGTCGATGAAAACGTTGGCAACGTGAGGGATTTCGTCCTGTAGAATGAAAGCTGTACAATTCTGAAACTCCGACGGCGAGTTGGTGTAGCCTTGAGGCATGGCAGTATGGCGCAGTAAGCCAAGAGGCGTCATGAAGGATGTCAGATCTCGGCTATCGGGATGGAGCTGGTGTGCATCAAATCCTGAAAATAGATCAAAGACCGTGTAGCATTGACGACCGGCAAACGGCTCCACAAAGTCATCCAGGATTGGTGGAACACCAGCGTCTCGAATGGTAACCTTATTCAGAGGCTGTAGATCATGAACGATACGGATCTTGCCATTCTTTTTCATAACGCAGAACCATTTGGAGCGATAGGATGATTGGGCCGGCTCATAGAGACCAGCGGCGACCTTCTCCCGAAGAAGCTGTATGACACGTTCTCATATGCCAGGGGGAATTGGAATGTTACAAAACTCCCATGGTTTGTGTGGCAGGACAGGAATGATGTAAGGCGAAAAGTAGTCTGAACGAAAGTTTCCTCTCTCCGATTCATCAAACGCCAAGGCACGCTCATTAAGCTTCATGACATGCGAAAAAAGTTTTTCCTCTTCTGGCCAGAGAAAGCCATCAGCGTTAATCTTCATGGAGGTAAGGCGCTCTTGAGTAAGCTTCCTTGTGGGAATGAACACAGGAGGGTGACATGTGAGAGGTGTGAGTGATGCGAGGGGGTCTTCTGGAAACTGGCGATGGACCTGAGCATCTTCTGGATAGACTCCAGGCACTGGCTTGACTTTACGATCAACGCGCTTGTACGCTCCATACACCGGCTGTCCTGTTTCATCGGCTGAGTCTTCCATATCTGTAGCAAGGCTTTTTCTAAAACGTAACAAATCAAGAAAGTCAGACAGAGAATAGTAAAAATGAAGCTGTTTTTCAGTTTTCTGAATAAGAAGGGGATCTGGTGCTTTTGAAGGACTAGATAACAAAGAAGAGAAGACATCAAGATAAAAAGAGCTCTGGAAATCTGAAACTGAAGGAGGCATAGTAAGTGATGTTACAGGAGTATCTGAGCAAAGAAATGATATATGTGGGTTTAGGAGTTTAACGACTTCTCGGTCAAAGTGAGCAGACGAAGAACAAGAAAAACTATAAGTACAAGAGGGGACATACGAATCAATCTTCAAAGAGCTGGAGAAATAAATGATGAGATATGGGAGAAAGTGGAGGAACACATCCGAAAAGATCACTGGACCTGTCTTGAGTTGAACCTGAGGAAGTGGAAGCAGGAAAGTGGTCTGGGTATGAAACTGCTTCGAAAGGGGGAGGATGAGCTGAGGCTGAAGCAAAACTGACCGCACTGGCAAGGATATGAAGACTGGAGTTTGGGAATGCACCTGTGTCCTCTTCATCCACATCACCTGAATGGTCCTCTGCAGCTTCCTGCAAATGAGCAATCCATCCAGTAGGGGTACGACACATGACAACATTGTTGTACGGCTCTGGCATGGCAACTGACTCTTCACCAACAGCAGCATTAGACATGGCTAGGGGAGCTGAGGCTAGTAATGGCATAGGAAGAGTTGGACTAGAGGAATGCTGATGCCTGTGTAAGTCGTCGTCGAGTTGTGCAGACTGAGGCAAGGATGGGCTAGGCAGACAGAAGCGAGAGCCAACACTAGTGTTGAACATATCAGAGTTGAGTGGCGAAAGTGTGGTGGGTATATCTGGGGATAGACTGGACAAGTGGTGGGACACGCACAACTCGTCGACGAGTTGCGTGGACTGAGAGTCATGACCTATATCTGAGGATGAACCTAGCAGCTGCACATGGCTGCACAAGCCGTCGTCGAGTTGTGCAGATTGATGATGGGTGGATGGACTGGGTGCATATGGATCCCTGCACAACTCATCGTCGAGTTGTGTGGACTGAGAGTCATGGCAAGCTTCATGGGAAGTAGGGGCAACTGAACCGCAGTAGGAAGTATTGAAGATGGAGAATGTAGCTTCAGAGTCTGGAGTGACAGTGTCTCTACAGAACAGAAGTGAAGCCTGGTGAGAACCATCAGCGGGCTCCTCTTGAATGATAACCAGATCTGGGGACGGGGGAGAGGGAGTCTGAGGTGGAGCAGTAATGCCATTAGAAAGTACGTGTGAAGCAGGTAGACTTGAGTTAGATGGCAGGTCTGGAGGTGGAGATGCATTGCTCTGAGTGGGAGATGCCTGTGGGAGTAGATGAGGATAGAACCTGACATAGGCAGAACCTTCAAGCTCATGGTAATGCTCAAGTGGGGCAGGAACCTGTCGGACTAAGCGAACATCAAGCATAAGGAAGTCTTGGAAGTAGACTCCTGATTCATCAGTACCTCTTTCTCCAGCAAGTGCATGGTTTGAGTCGAGATAAAGGGAGGACAGATGGGGAGTGCGATGAGCAAGGCTAGTAAGAAGTGAGACAAGTGACTGGCGCTCTTCTCTTCTGATCTGGCGACGAATCTGGGCAAGGGTAGGATTATCCTCCAATCCACTCGTATCAGTGGACTGTAACTCCTGAGTAAGCTGACCAACAAACTCCGAAGGAAAGGGACTGGTAGGAGGTGGGAATGCTTGGACAGGAATGGGATGGAACACAGGAAAGGCTGAGGCAACATCAAACCCATCTGGGGGCGATTCAGGATATAGCAGAATAGAATCGAGTGACCGAGGGGGTGACTGCGAAGTTGATGGGGGTGGAGCAAAGACGATGGGCGAAACATGATGAGGGGTACCAACTGCTACATCTCTCATAGGTTCATTGGCTTCTTGCTGAGAATGGACAGGCTCTAGAGTTGCCATAAGAGTATCTGCAACAGATCCAAGCTGGCCTTCAGTAACACACATCTCCAGGGGGCGATCTGAATCAGCTCCAAAGACAACATAAGTTCCAGACTCTCTTTCAACAATGCCAACCGAGTTCCCAAGAGCCCAAGGACAACCAAGGAGGAGATCAAAGCCTGCATTAGTGTCTGGGGCGACGAATAGATTGGTCCAAGTCCTGGCAGCACCACAGAAGAGAGGGACATCTTGTACCAGACCTTTCAGAGTAGAGATACCTCCTTTTGCATCTCGCATATTGATGGTCTGCGACATATCGATGGGCATGCGAATGACTGACTGGGCTATACCAGCACGAACGACATTGAGGGTAGATCCAGAGTCAATGACACCTGTTACACGACGACCATTGCAAGTCAGATTGATAGTGATGAGGGGACTAGAAGTCAATGCCAAGTAGGAGGATGCAGGAGGAGTTCCTTCAACAGCAGTAACAGACTTGACTGGCTGAGCCAGGGGCTGTCTCTTGAATCGCATAAGCTCCTGAAGGTGCTGAGAAACATCCCTAGATGATCCAATGACCTCCCCAACAGATACAGTCAAGGGAGTAGAAAGAATGCGCTCTACAATGGCTTTAGAGTTGGCAGACTGTGAAAGTGATGAAGACAGGGAAGTGGTAGGAGGGGGCTTGGATTTCTTAGACCTGTCTGCAGAATCAGTGGCTTGACCAGATGGCTTTGGGACAGTGGCATCTTCCATGACAGCATCATCTCTAGTTCCATCAAAGACAGTGGGATGGATGTCAACTGGTACAAAGGCAGGGGCAAGTGGTACTTTCTGTGGAGCAGGGATGGATGCAGAGGATGAGGGCTTTGGCTCCTGACTCTCTTTCTCCTTGCCATGCGAACGAGGCGGGACAAGGACACTGTCAAAGACAGCCTTTCTCTTCTCTTTGGTAACCTTGTTAGAGCGATCCACAGCAGCAACAAGGGGTTCTTCTTCCAACTCATAAATCTCGGCACTAGACTCTTCTTCGGCCTCTTCATGGATAACAAAGCGAACTGCATTGGCAGGCTGAGCAGCAGCTTTAGTGCGCTCATAAGCTTGCAGGATAGTCTCTTCTCCATTGCGATAGATGCGCTGTCCATTAGGGTAGATGACTCGATGGTTTTCATCACGTGCCAAAGAACCCTTCTGAATGAGATCATTAATGGCCTGGCAACTCTCAACACCATGGCCTTCAACACCACAGCCATAACAAGTGATGGTCCTTCTAGCAGGACGGGTCTGGGATGAGGAAGTAGCAGCAGGGGCAGTGGATGCAGGAGTAGATGCAGGAGCAGGACGAAGGGAAGGGGCACGAAGCACCTTTGCAGCATCAGGATCCATCTTGATAGCACGATAGTAAAGGAGGGAGTAGTCTGGGTCACTGAGTGACATGCGAGAGAGGGACTTGATTAGGGTCTCAACCTCATCTTGTTTGCGAGCAGTAGGACCTTCTTTCTCCAAATTTTCAAGGTTTCTTCTGGCTTCATGGGAAGGGAGCAGAGGGCGAACACTGTCATCTCTTCCATCTGAGCGATGAGAAGCATTAGGCTGGGCCTGAGGAGCAGGGGCAGCACGAGGGCCAAGGAAGTCAAGGTCATCTGCATCAAAGCGATCACGACGAAGGACCTCTTCAGCTGACTGGCATACATCATCATAGGGGAATGGCCTGCTGATGTCAAGGTTGGGATCCTTTGTCCTAAGACGAGTTTCAACCAAGCCACGAAAGACTGGGGACAAACCAGCCCAAAAGTAGTGATTATATTCATCAACTGATATCCTTCCTTTGTTCTTCAACCAACCTCCAATGCGAATGAAGCCACGGTTGTAAGCCCTAAAGTCTTGAAGAGTCATGATGGGCTGCATCCTAGACTCCAAAGCAAAGCTCTTGAGATGCCTTTCAAAGAACCTTTCATCTGATAGATCAGCATCAAAGTACTTGAGGAGATCAGCCTTCAAGTTAGCCCAATCAGGAGTGTAGTAGTGAGCCATTCCTTCAATAATCTCCCTAACACGAGCATTGCAGTACTGGAGGATGGATTCAACCATTTCCTGGTCAGAAGTGACATTGTGGTAGGCACAGAGACGTTCATAGTGGTCCAAGAAGGAGCGAACATGGGTATGGTCTCCTTGGAAGAGTTCTGGAGCAGACTTCATGCCAAGCAAGGGCATAGTGAGGACAGAGCGAGCAGGGGGAGCAGCCATAGCCACTGGAACTGCTGATGATGTAGGAGGATAGATAGTGGGGATGGTGGATGACATAGTAATGAGATATCAAGTGGGTTTCAGAGACAAGTTTCAATAGGCTGAGTGAGCAGGGTTCTTGATCCAGGAATAACCACCCCTCGCGGTGGGCTCCAGATGTGAGTCAAAGTGTGGAATGCTGGTGAAAACCAAACAAATCCAACACCAAAAGACAAATAAAAGCGAGTGGTGGTTTGCCTCTGCGGAACCTGGAGTGCAGAGAAACCTAAAGTGGGGGGAGTTTCAATGGCAGGTGCTCCTAGCGCAAGTCGACGACGAGTTACGCAGGAGAAGACAAGCAAGTGATGATTGGATGGGGGATGCTGAACAGAGCAAAGGTGTTCAGCTGAAAGGACTTGGGATGATGGACTTTAATAAGATGTGCTCCTGGCGCAAGTCGATGACGAGTTACGCAGGAGTGGAGGGATGACAAAGACTGCTGACTAAGAGGAAGCTTCAGATGAATAATGGAGGCAGGTAGACTCTTCCAAATGAGCCTCAACTACCAAGTATACAAATGATGACAGATAGACCCCTTCGTGGAGCCTCAACTGTCGACGATGAGATAGGCACTGGACTGACTGCTGGACTGCTTCTGAATTGATTCTCGATTGATTGTTTCTGGGTAGCTAAGTACATGGGGGTTTATATACTGAGGGGGGAGCACAGCTTGTGACAAACAAGGCACAAACACTTGGTAAGTAATGAGTAAGGACTGAGTAATCATGATGAGTAAGCGAGAAATGAAAAGTAAGCAAGCAAAGAAGATTGGTAAGTATTGGCAATGAACGAGTCAAGGATAGTCAAAATATCACAGAATGAGTCAAATAGAGTCAGAAACTGAGTAAGCGCACTGATATCACATTAGGGGGTGGCGATGCAAGTCAGATCTCGGCGGAGACATCTCTAGATCCAAAGATGGCATGACAGATGGACAGTGTTTCCAGATAGGGAAGTATTAATTCCAGAATTGAAGGGCATGAGTCAGGCGTCAAAGGGGGCTAGGGCATTGGGGGTCTGTGGGGCAATGAGAGCATACGCGATCGCGTCTCCCACCCTTCCATCCTCTCAGCGAAGTTAACAAAACTTCATGAACAGGGCTCTGATGGAGGAGGAGAAGGGGGGACGTCTTCTGCTGGATCTTGCAGTAAGAAGGCAAGATGCATGTCATACTCGTCATGAATGCGATCAGGGAGGCTGGAGGACAGTAGATTATACTGCAGCTGTCGCAATGCGGGAAGAATGATGGACGAGACTGGAATAAAGACAGTGCAGGGAGCAGGGAGGAACGATCCATATGCTTCATCAACTGGGGAGACTGAAACGACCACATAAGACCTTTCTAACCGAGTGACAGACCTGAGGTGACCAAAGAACGTCCTTCTGGAAGTCATACTGACAAGGAGAACACGCTGACCAAGCTGCATGGGATGAGACGGGGCTGACAATGATGGGATGAACCAGGGGGCTTCAGGACGGAAGCTGGTGGGAACGCCTGGCAGATATACATAGCCACTGTCTCTGGCAAATGAGACAAGCGAGATGACCGACGAAGAGGTGGCCATGATTGATGGACTTTGCGAAATGAGCATCTGATGGATGGAGTGCTGTAGAAACACGCAGGGTGCGAGGATCCTCTCCAAATTTGGAAGGAAGAATCATGGGGCTGAGCACTTTAAGCGAGCATGCGAACCAAGTTGATATCTTTGGAAATGGCGGAGATATGACGAAAACCGGAATGCCGTACATGGGCGCTAAAAACCTTTAATGCGCGCCCAACTCGCTTCCTCTTTTCTCTTTAGCACTGACGACTCGATCTTGTGCGAAGGATGACTGTTCATGTCCAACAGTCTTTCTACGCATGAGGCCTTTAGTCTTCATCTGCATGCATGGGCATCGTGCGCAACTCGTCAACGAGTTAGGCAGAGTCAGCTGTAACCATGTCCACAACACCTTTGGTGTGTGACAGCGGCGTGGTCCGCGGAGTAGTACTGGCGATGCGAGTGGTGCGAGCGGTATACGTAGTTCGTGCGCGGCGGAATGCGAGATGTGCAGTGTAGACGAAGTGGAAAGGAAACTCGTGGTGACCTTCCGAGTGCCAAAAGGTATCATTCTGTACCTAAGTACAGGGCTTTATAGTCCGGACAAACCCGGAACCTAAGTAAGACGGGGTACAGTAAAGGAAAGCCGCGCGACAGCGCGTACACAGAAGACAGGCCAAACAGAGGCCGAGGGTATACTACAAGCACTAAAGGAATAGAGACCGTGATAAGAGAAGGAGTCCAAGGAAAAACAACAACCGGAGCACAGCGGCCGTGGGTATAGCATTGCGCGAGAGGGAGCGAGGGCGCGGGAAGGTAGCGTGCGAACAATGGTGAATGCGAGAGGGGAGCGGACGTAACAGTAGTCACGGAACGGTTAATGATAGGGGCTTACGCGTCCAGGGAATGCGGATTCCTCACACCTGCGGGGGACTTAGATGCTGACCGTCCCCGGTCAGCCACGTGGCGCGGAGGACATAAATAGCTTGCCGTGTGGTGATGGCAACGGTGTGGTGCCGAGGGTTCAAGAACACCGGATGATTCCGCGTGGAAGCGAAGGAAGCGTAGAGCCGAGGGACGCGAGAAGGCCGTTGAATACCGCGTATAGGCGTCCGGACCGATGACATAAGCGCCTCATGGCCGCTAAGTATATAATTGTTAGTGCGCGGCTCAAACCTTCGCATCGATTTGATTCTTTCCTCCCCTCCATCCATCGCATCTAATACTCTCCCCATGTCTGCCAACCGTGCCCCTCGTCTCTCCCAGCTCGTACGCGCAGCCACCCCCGACCCGATCGAAGCAGAGAAGACCTCGCTGAGGGAGAAGTTCGTTGCCGCCTCCGCGGCTCTGGTCGCTGAGGCCAAGTGCCTCCCAGATGACAAGGAGGAATTGTGGGAGGAGAAGGTGATGTGGATGCGCAGATGGGAGCAGAGGATGGTAAGTGTCCAACGCCTTTGAGGCTCACAGTAATGACTGTTTTCCAGGGAGAAGTGTTCCCCCTCGTCGAGCGCGGGCGAGCGTTGGGAATCGACACCAAAATAGACGCGGCGGATGGTCCCGCGGTAGCAGAGGCCGACAAGGCCTATGAGAGGTGGGTGTCCGAGGAGATCGCGCGGGGGAGAGCCGACGAGGACGTGCGGATGGAAGAGGCGGTCGCGCAGGCTGTCGTCGAGCAAGGTACCAGTGCTGAGGTGCCGGCGACGACAGAGAAAATGTCGCACGTCGAAGTGGTGTCCCGTCCGGTTCAGAAGGTAAGTGCGGAATCTGGACGGTGCGGTAGCGGCTAACACTGAAGTCCTAAGCGATCGCGGCAAATGGTGGTAGAGAGCGAAGACGAGGACGAGTCGAAGATCGACGTCCCACCTGGTTCGATTCTCCACAAGGTGCCCTGCGCGCTGTCACACACCAAAGGTGTTGTGGACATGGTTACAGCTGACTCTGCCTAACTCGTTGACGAGTTGCGCACAATGCCCATGCATGCAGATGAAGACTAAAGGCCTCATGCGTAGAAAGACTGTTGGACATGAACAGTCATCCTTCGCACAAGATCGAGTCATCAGTGCTAAAGAGAAAAGAGGAAGCGAGTTAAGCGCGCATTAAAAGTTTTTAGCGCCCGTGTACAGCATTCCGGTTTTCGTCGTATCTCCGCCGTTTCCAAAGATATCAACTCGGTTCACATACTCGCTTAAAGTGCTCAGCCCCACGATTCTTCCTTCCAAATTTGGAGAGGATCCTCGCACCCTACACGTTTCTACAGCACTCCATCCATCAGACGCTCATTTCGCTAAGTCCATCAATCATGGCCACCTCTTCGTCAGTCATCTCACTTGTCTCATTTGCCAGAGACAGTGGCTACGTATATCTGCCAGGCATTCCCACCAGCTTCTGTCCTGAGGCCCCCTGGTTCATCCCGTCGTCGTCAGCCCCATCTCATCCCATGCAGCTTGGTCAGCGTGTTCTCCTTGTCAGTATGACTTCCAGAAGGACATTCTTTGGTCGCCTCAGGTCTGTCACTCGGTTAGAAAGGTCTTATGTGGTCGTTTCAGTCTCCCCGGTTGATGAAGCATATGGATCGTTCCTCCCTGCTCCATGCACCGTCTTTATTCCAGTCTCGTCCATCATTCTTCCTGCATTGCGACAGCTGCAGTATAATCTACTGTCCTCCAGCCTCCCTGATCGCATTCATGACGAGTATGACATGCATCTTGCCTTCCTACTGCAAGATCCAGCAGAAGACATCCCCCCTTCTCCTCCTCCTCCATCAGAGCCCCATTCATGAAGTTTTTGTTAACTTCGCTGAGAGGATGGAAGGGTGGGAGACGCGATCGCATATGCTCTCATTGCCCCACAGACCCCCAATGCCCTAGCCCCCTTTGACGCCTGACTCATGCCCTTCAATTCTGGAATTAATACTTCCCTATCTGGAAACACCGTCCATCTGTCATGCCATCTTTGGATCTAGAGATGTCTCCGCCGAGATCTGACTTGCATCGCCACCCCCTAATGTGATATCAGTGCGCTTACTCAGTTTCTGACTCTATTTGACTCATTCTGTGATATTTTGACTATCCTTGACTCGTTCATTGCCAATACTTACCAATCTTCTTTGCTTGCTTACTTTTCATTTCTCGCTTACTCATCATGATTACTCAGTCCTTACTCATTACTTACCAAGTGTTTGTGCCTTGTTTGTCACAAGCTGTGCTCCCCCCTCAGTATATAAACCCCCATGTACTTAGCTACCCAGAAACAATCAATCGAGAATCAATTCAGAAGCAGTCCAGCAGTCAGTCCAGTGCCTATCTCATCGTCGACAGTTGAGGCTCCACGAAGGGGTCTATCTGTCATCATTTGTATACTTGGTAGTTGAGGCTCATTTGGAAGAGTCTACCTGCCTCCATTATTCATCTGAAGCTTCCTCTTAGTCAGCAGTCTTTGTCATCCCTCCACTCCTGCGTAACTCGTCATCGACTTGCGCCAGGAGCACATCTTATTAAAGTCCATCATCCCAAGTCCTTTCAGCTGAACACCTTTGCTCTGTTCAGCATCCCCCATCCAATCATCACTTGCTTGTCTTCTCCTGCGTAACTCGTCGTCGACTTGCGCTAGGAGCACCTGCCATTGAAACTCCCCCCACTTTAGGTTTCTCTGCACTCCAGGTTCCGCAGAGGCAAACCACCACTCGCTTTTATTTGTCTTTTGGTGTTGGATTTGTTTGGTTTTCACCAGCATTCCACACTTTGACTCACAGCGCGTTGTCTGGTCAGGAACGCCACGTGCACAGGTCCCGCCGGCCGCACATGCGATGGCTGTGCGCGGATGAAGCAAAGGTGCGAGAAGTCGACGAAGGCCGCGGGGAAGAGAGCGCAGGCGGGGACATCGGTCGGTAAGTAGTGTCTTCATCTCGGGAGGTGCGGAACTAACGGTCCGCAGCTCAAGCTTCGAAGACCGCGAAGGCCGGCCCTTCCAAGAGGACCGTTGACGACGACGACGACGACGACGAGGTGGAAGTGGTCGAGAGCCACACGCGCGCGAAGGGGAAGGCGCCTGTGCGCAGTCGGCTCGATGCCAAGGTCGCGGCAGACCTCTCGCAATCGCTGAGGCTGCTGCGAGCCGAAGCCGCGGAGTCGCAGGCAGCATACCTTCACCTGCAGGTGCGCGTCGATCAGCTCGCCGAAGCTCTGGAGAAGATTGGGGTGGAATAGGAACGTTTGTAGTTAGTCCAGATTCGTTGTACTGTCTCATCCGCATGTCAGCGCATATCACGCTAAATACACCGCTTTTCTTGCTTCTGCGCAAAGTTGCGAACGACTCGAAATGCTTAAAGATGTTCCATGGGACAGTGCAGCTGCAGTAAGATATGATGCGCGGGGTACCGCCCGACTTGTCTTCTTCGTGCGGCTTTCGACTTCTCTCAACGGTAAGTCCTCGTGAAACGATCTTGATGGTAGGATGTGACAGAACGACGGAGAGAGAGCGAAGGGACTGTTTATCGGGTAACTGTGACAGTCTTTGGGTATTAATTGTAAGGAAGCGGAAGGAGAATTGAAAGAAAAACAGATCAAGGGGCGCACGCTGACTGCGCGATCGAAGAAGAAATGCTCGGAGTCTTTGCGAGTATCCGCGGTATAGAGCGGCCGAGGACGGCATCAGCGAGACTAGTAAGAGAGATAGGAGAGACGTTGTTTTGGCTATATACTTATTCGGTGTTTTGTTATTTTTCTGGACGGTTTTGGACTTTTTGTAAGCGGTTTTTATGTTTTTTGAGCGAGGACTAGCTATCAGTAGAATCACCGGACGAAACCCGGGGTGAAATAGAGGTCTCCGGACGAAACCCGGGGTAAAACAGATAAAGGGAAACGAACTATGTCTGACATCGGGCAGATCAAGTGGTATGCTGGTCACCCCTGCGGGGGACTTTGAACGCTGACTGTCCCCAGTCAGCATGGGAGAAGGAACGAGCGTAGTAGGAGAAGCCGCGGGGAGGCGGGCGAGGCCGTGGAAAGAGGTATGGGTATCGTGGGAGAAGAGGGTACGGAGGAATAGCGCGATGGACAAACTGTGGATACTGGAAAGGATGGATAGTCAGCTGTCTGCGGAAAAAGCCTCCACATCATCATCAGTGGGGTCATCCTCAGCCTCTTCAAGAAGGTGGTCTAGTTCTTCATCACCTAACCCAGTAATGCGAGTTACGGTTGCGCGGGTCTGAGACCGCGGGTGGTAGGGAAGTAAGCAGAATGCAGCGAAGCGGAGTTTGGAGATGGAGCCATCCAGCTCGGCCAGTAGGTACGAGCCGCCAGTGGTCCAACGAAGGACGACCATGGGACCGGTGTACCGCGGCTTCGTCTTCCAGTTCAGCTCTTTCTCTACGCGGGAGTTGCGAACAAGCACGAGGGCGCCGGGAGCGAAGTTATGGTCTTTAATGCGATGCTGAAAGGCGGCTTCGAACTGCTGGATGGACTGGAACCGTGCGCGGAGGACGTTGCCGCGGACCTGGTCCAAGTCATCCTGACGCTTCTGCAACTGGCGCGCTCGCCAAGCTATCAGTTCTGTGGTAGTCAGCGGTGTCGCATCATCGCGGGATAGGGGTAAAAGGAAAGTAGCCTCCGCAAGGTCGAATGGGAACAGCGGTTCGACACCATGTACCATGAAATAAGGGGATAGACCCGTGGATTTCAAAATGGTGACCCGCTCAGCCCAGAAGACAGAGTGCGCAACGGTGTGCCAGCGGCGATCATCGTTCTCGCAGCTCTTCATGATAGCCTCGCGAACATCATAGTGGCGGCGCTCTACAATGCCGTTAGCCTGAGAGTTGTAAGGAGAGATATGGATGTGACGGATATGATATTGCGTGGCTAGGGCATCTAAAGCTTGGACAAACGCGGGACCGTTGTCGGTGACAATCTCGGTGAGCGGACCCCAGCGGCATAGGATATCCTCGAAGATGAAGGACGCGAGCGCGGTACTATTTTCCGCGTGCAACATGCACCATTCGGGATATGAGGTGAGCGCGCAACGAGCCTGTACGATGTAGCGGTAGCCGCCGGCTTTGGGCATCAGCATCGTGTCAATGTGAGCTTTATGAAACAGGCCCCCTATCATGGGTACAGTGGGGGGGATGTGAAGCTTTTGCGTCTGGCGGATCTGGCATTCGTGACAAGTGCGAACATACCACTTCACATCCTCGACAAGAAGAGGCCACCAGAAGCGAAGGAGAAGGCGCGTGCGGACCGTGAAGACTCCCTTGTGTCCGAGGTCGTCATGCGCTTCTCTGATGAGACGATACCGCTTGGATTCGTCGACGACTAGCTGGTGCCGTCCGTGCGGCTCTCTACGCCATAAGTTACCATCTAGGAGGAAGAAGCGGCTGGCCGAATTAAAGAAGGATGAGTACTGCGCATCAGTAAGGTCAGGAGGTCGCTCGTGGGTCGCGAGGAATGCGCAGATCATTTCTATCTTTGCTTCGCGTGCCCGAGCTTTCGCGGACCGCGGAATAGCAGGGTCGTCTGAGGTATTGGAAGGGTTATTAGCATCAGCAGTTGCAGAGAATGCGAGATAGAAGGATGCAGGCGGCGGGAGGCTCGCCCGATGGTAAGCGGGTGGCAGTAGGGAATGGCGATCTGGACTGGAAAGTGACATAGGAGGCGGGCGGTCATTGACAACCTGTGTAGAGAAAGAGTAAAAACGGTCCAGCCAATCCTCATGGTCGTCATCCTCGGGCGGGTCGAGCTCCGACCGCAGACGGCGGGATAAGCCATCAGGGCCGGCATGCCTATCCGCGGGAACGTGGACGAGTTTGAACGAGAAAAGGAGGACGCCAGCGATCCAGCAATTGATCGTCGCGTTAGGCTGCAGATCTGGGTTATTTATCATACCCTTAATATACTTCGCATCTACCTCCACAGTGAAGTTAGTGAGGCCAAAGATGTATACACGTACCGCGCGCAACGCGTGGAAGAGACCGTACAACTCAAGCTTGGCCTGGGAGTAGCGGCTTTCCACTTCATTGAGGGTGATGGATCCGAAGCGACTTGGGTACCGTCTGCCATCGTCGCCAAGCTGGTAGAGGATGTAGCCAACTGCGATGACCGATGTGTCGACCGCTAGAACTACTTCGCGACCGCACTCGTAGTTGATTCTTCGGAGTGCGGGGGACTTTACAATTTCATCTTTGAGGCGTTGCATGGCAGCGCGTTGCAGCTCGTCCCATGTGAATGGTACGTCTTTCCGCGTGAGTGCGACTAGCGGCCGCGCGATCTTGGCGAAGTCTTTGATGAAGATGCGTAGCACTCCGCAGACACCGAGGAAACCGCGAACCTGTGTCAGGTTGCGGCACTCGGGCCAGTCGCGGATCTTCTGCACTTTGCTTTCTTCAGGAATGCGACCTTCGAAGGTGCACTTGTGGCCAATGATCACAGCGGACGGAGCGGCTAGCACGAACTTCTTTGCCGAGACGGTGGCTCTGACGTTCTGCAAACGCTGAAGGATACGGTTAACAACTATACAGTGATTCCAGATAAATTTCCGAATCCCCGGATTCTCCGGGATAGTCTCATAGGAGCCGTCTGCACGCTGATAGCGGGTGGTTTCGGATTTCACGGGGACGTCATCTATGAAGGGTAGGGTATGATGCGGGATCTCATCCTGGAGAACAAATGCAGTATCTCCCTGGTATACCTGTACCGCATTCGCATGACCTTGCGGCAGAGTAGTAAGCCGATGTGGTCCGAGGGGGGTACCGAAGGTGGTGAGGTCGCGGGAATCGACGTGGAGTGCGCGCTGGTCATACCCGGAGTAGAGGTCCATCATCGCATACACTGCATATCCAGCAAAGGATTCTGCGAGGTGTTCTACGAAGGGCAGAACGGACGCATCGCGGATGGTCACTGCATTCAGGGGCTGTAAGTCATGCACAAGGCGAAGAGACTTTCCGTCTTTCTTTACTACGCAGAACCAGCGGGAGCGGTAAGCCGCTGTAGAAGGTTCATACATGCCGGACTTGATGCGATCTTTAATCATGTCTATGACTTGGGCATGGATCGCGTTCGGGATAGGGATATTGCGTTGGACCCAAGGCGTGTGCGGAACCGTAGGAATCTTTACTGCCGGAAAATAGCGTTCGTCTAGGTGTCCGCGCTCTGTAATGTCCCAAGCGAATGCGAGCTCATGGACCGAAACGAGCCAAGTTACGAGTTTAAGTTCTTCTGGCCAAAGCCAATCTGCAGGGTCGAGGTCAAGTTCCGCGGCCTGTTCGGCAGTGAAGCGGACGCCCGGGGCGAAGTCTGGAGGATGGGTTGGAAGTGGTTGGAGACCAGCGAGCGGGTCGTCAGGCAGGCTGCGCACGATGCGGTACTCTTCTGCCATCGGGGCAGGTACCGTCCGAACCTTCTTGGCAACTGGCTTGTAAATGAGGGTGCGAACCGCGGGATCTAGTTGATAAACGCTGCCGAATGCGGCTATAGCAGAGGGGTTTAGTATTGTCTGAGTGGAAGAGAGGAAAGCGAAAACAGGCGAGGGTATTCTGGTGGGTATGTTCCGCGGTACGGGTGCCGCAGGTGAAGAGAAGTTCGTCGAAGTGAAGGCTAGGGATGAGACAGTAGGACTGAGGAACAGATAACAGCGGCTAAACAGGAAACAGGACGTTTTAGTAGGCTCTCCCCGACCGTTTGGTGGATCATCGATATTCAAAAACCCCATTCGACTATACTTTGGTGGCTATGGCAGTGCTTGCCGCACTTGCAGCGTGGACAGCCCTCGCGCCACGGGCGCGTGGGCAAAGTGTACTCGCGGCCGTCGTTCGGGTCTTGGAGAGTAATCCGCTGCCCGCCGTCGGGATAATCGTTTGTTACCGCACTCATAAGGCAAATGAACGGACGTCCGAGGAGCATGTCGAAGTTGGCATGCTCAATTACTTGAACCTGGAGCATGACTGGCCCAGCGCCGAAGTCGAGTTTCAGGTTCTCTAGTACGCCTACAGTAGTGTCTTTAGACATGTTAGCAGACGTCATAGTCATGAGATGATCGCAGCGCAATGGAAGCCCGATCTTTTCCCAAACGCGCCTGGGCATGGCGACGATTTCCGAACCGGAATCTAGTATGCAGTTGATGGTGACGTCGGTCCCAGGGACCTTGGCTTCGAGGCAGTGGAGCGGCAGAGTGTGGTGAGCTACGATGGAGCCGTCGTCACCGCGGATAACGCGGTCTCCGTATTCGCGCGCGGTTCTTTGAGGATCGCGGCCAGTCAGTTCGTTCACTTGTACTCCTTCTTCATCGTCGCTACGAACTACCTCAATCTCGTTTGTGGTGACGCGTTTCACCATGGTGATGTCTCTGAACTGTTTGCGAAACTCGGGGGCAACTGCAAATAATTCTTTGACTGGCATGGCAATGCTGGTTTTGAGTACGCGCTCCACGATATGCTTGGGCGCGGCTTCGTCTTCGAGAGGGAACGAGTAACGGTACTGGTTTTGATTGCGAGCTGATGGGTATGGTGTCTGTGTCGGAACAATTGCCGCGGGAACGGGGTCTTTGCGCGCGGGCGTTGGAGCCGGATTAGTCGGAGGAACATATGGTTTCGTAGCGGTTGACGTTGGTGCAGGTGTGGAGGGCTCGGATGCCTGGCGAGCGGCACGCGAACTTTGGACACCAGGGGAAATGATTTCCTCTTCAACAGTGGCTGCGCGCGGGTCGACTCATGGAGGGTTGGCAGGACGTGCCACGGGTCGAGCTGTGATTTCAACTCTGTCGAAGCGGGCTTTCTTTCCGCGGGAAATGACTGCTCCCTTGTTACCTTTATCCGCTTGGTAGGTAGCCCAAGCTTGAGCGACATATGCTTGGAAGTCAGGGTCGGCTAAGTCTGCGACAGGTTCATCGGCGTCTTGGACGGTGTTTAAGAAGGCGGAAGGCTGGATTTCCAGCTGCACGTCAATTTCGGGATGAGCAACGCAGAAGAGGTTAGCGGTGCCTTGCGCGGAGCGGCAGGAGTCGTAGCACGCGCGCTGGCCTGGTCTCTGTCAGCCATGACGCGGTCAACAGCCTCTCTCAGTGAGTTACATTCAGGGAAACGTGGAATTCGGCTCCCGTCCGCCAGATAGAGACGGTTGTCTGTACCTCTCGTGATCTTACCGGCACGGATA
This sequence comes from Pisolithus tinctorius, assembly GCA_024663395.1. Classification (NCBI taxonomy): domain Eukaryota; kingdom Fungi; phylum Basidiomycota; class Agaricomycetes; order Boletales; family Pisolithaceae; genus Pisolithus; species Pisolithus tinctorius. The sequence goes on from JANFAH010000002.1 coordinate 599,612, forward strand.
TAAACTTCAACGAGCGCGCACATCCTTGTCCAGTGGTTGGGGTCTGCACAGAAACTGCAGCTGGGTCTGCGTTGCTGCGGCGGAGGCTGCGTCTGGAAGTTGTATTCCTGTTTAACAACAGTACCAGCAGGTGGCACTTGCGGCATGTAAGCCGACGAGGGAGGTGCAGCTGGCGAGGCTGCGGTACCCATCGTCGGTACCGCGCTACGAAGAGCGGATCCTGTCAGAAGGAACTTGGCAGCTTTGACGACTTCTGCGAGTGGGTATGGATTGTCAGGGTGGAGGTCGGTGCGGACTATAGAGAGTCGATGACGAATACGATCTGCGATGGCCCTCGGGAAGCCATTCAGGAACATGGAGTCCCGTTCCGTCTCTGCAAGCTTTTTAGTTTTAATGAGCAGGGCAGAAATCTTAGCGAATTTCCGCTGGTATTCTCCGAGGTCATCCTGGTTCCGCATAGGCTTGGACTGATATTCTTCGATGAGGTACTGCAAGTCTGCACGGCAGTAGCGGTCGTCACCCTCGCAGCCAGGGTACAAACCCTTAACAGCTACTACGAAGGCATCCCAGTCGTCGGCCGCGGGAGCAGCTTCCGGAAGCGTTTGCCAGACCTCGGCTTCTTCGAGGTCAGCGTAGCGGATTGCGGCTTTGATCTTGCCACGGTCATCAAGAGCAGCGAGAGTACCGAGGAAGTCGATGTCTTCGAGGTAGCGTGGGAGAATCTCCGCTAAATTTAGGTGAGTTTTGTGTACCGCGGAGCGGCATCTGAAACTGAGGATTAGCCATTGGTGGGTTAACCTGTGGTGGCAGTGCCGGATTGGCGACGGGTGGAACGGGTATTGGTTGGAGGTGCGAAGCGGTTGGTATAGTGCGCGAGCGAGCTGGCGGAAGCGTTGGCGGGGTACTAATTGGCTGATGGGTGGTCTGCGACCGAGTGAGTGGTCGCGGCAGTGTGGCGGATGGAGCTGGGAGTCTGGGTATAGATTTGGAGGCGTCAAAGAGACGGGAAAAAGAGGGCGTCGGTGATGATGAATCAGATGATGTGACGGGTGCTAAAGGCAATGGCGGGGTTTCAGGCCTTCGGGGAGTCGAGTGGATAAAGCCACTGGGAAAATCAGGGGCAGTGAGATCTAGGTGATCCGACGCGACGGATATCTGATCTGCCGAGATATCAGGAGGGGTGATCGCGGGTAGTACCCACGGAATGTCAGCGGGTAATTGCGCGTGATCCGGTGTTATGGGTGAAACAGGGTGGAAAATGTCGGAGTCTTCTGACAGGTTGAGATTGCGAAAGTGCAGGCGTAAATTTTCTAGTTCGGTGCGTTCGGCGGTGCGCCTGAGCGACCTTCTGGAAGCGACAGCAGAATCCCTCGCGGTGGGCTCCAGTTGTAAGAAAAGTCCAAGTAGCTGTATAACACGAGCTAGATGGCTTAGATAACAACAATAAGAAATGAAGGGAACGAATTGTTCGTCCCAAGGGATTCTGGACTGTCAGGACCAGAAGGGGAGACCCAGCGCTTTGTAGCGGTAGTGTTTCGTGGTGTGCGCGGCGTGGTCCGCGGAGTAGTACTGGCGATGCGAGCGGTGCGAGCGGTATACGTAGTTCGTGCGCGGCGGAATGCGAGATGTGCGGTGTAGACGAAGTGGAAAGGAAACTCGTGGTGACCTTCCGAGTGCCAAAAGGTATCATTCTGTACCTAAGTACAGGGCTTTATAGTCCAGACAAACCCGGAACCTAAGTAAGACGGGGTACAGTAAAGGAAAGCCGCGCGACAGCGCGTACACAGAAGACAGGCCAAACAGAGGCCGAGGGTATACTACAAGCACTAAAGGAATAGAGACCGTGATAAGAGAAGGAGTCCAAGGAAAAACAACAACCGGAGCACAGCGGCCGTGGGTATAGCATTGCGCGAGAGGGAGCGAGGGCGCGGGAAGGTAGCGTGCGAACAATGGTGAACGCGAGAGGGGAGCGGATGTAACAGTAGTCACGGAACGGTTAATGATAGGGGCTTACACGTCCAGGGAATGCGGATTCCTCACAGCGCTATTGGGCGGTAGGCCTTTGGTGTCATATAGTCCAGTTTGTTCAGTTTGTGGAGTATGACAGTTATTGATTCCCTCCAGGGGTCATAGTATGTGCGTAGGGCGAATACTGCATTGAAGGAATGTAGTAAGTAGTCTAGAAGCAGCAGAGATTTTTGGAATATGATGTTAGCCACTCCATCTGGCCCTGGTGCTTTGTATGGGCTGAGGTTTCTGATGGTTCACGCAAGTTGGTCTCTCATGATGGGGGACCCTGATGTTGCTGGTTCCAGGTAGTCGTAGTCTTGCGGTACCGATGAGTAGGTTGGGGGCAGAGGGAACAATGTTCATGCAAAGAGCTGGCTTTTGTCTTTGTTGGAATTGACCATTGTGATGTTGCCTTCATCATCTACTCTTTTGAGAGATGGTATTCTGGCCTTACTGCCATCACTGTACGGTTTGGATAGGTAACTGTTGGCAGTCCAGAGGTCTTCATTGTTAGCCTCTTCTAACCAGTCTCTCCAGTGGTTTTTCTTGGCTTCGCAGATAGCCTTATTGTATTCTTTGGCTTTGCTTTTTCTTAGGCTGTGACTTGTGTGATTGCAGATTGCTTGGAACGTGTAGGAAGCTTTACTTAGCATTTTGAGCTCCTTCTGTAGAGTAGTCAATTCTTTCATCCACCAGCATTTCTTGTGTGGGTGTGGCCTCGATCTTGGTACTGCTTTCTCCAGAGTAGCACACAGTGCTTCATCTATGCCTCACGTTTTTGCTTGGAACTCTTGCTCGTTTGCAATTATTGAGGGTGGTCCAATCTTGATCAGTTCAGCTTTCAGCATTTTGTTGAATTTTTCCCAGTTGACCTCTTGATAGTTGTATCCTGGAGGAGACATGGATAGGGTGAGGTCCATGTTGATGCATGTCAGGATTGGGATGTGGTCTGTGTTGGGGCCTCTGTCTTCTGGGCTCGTGTTGCAACTGGTCAGCTCTTCCATTGTTGGCACTGTACAGAACACATTGTCTGGGCATGTTCAGTTGCCTGTGGATGACGATTGGAGAGTAGGTATCCCTTTGGGTAGTACTTGCACCATTCTGTAGTCTGCCACTAATTCTAGGAGTTTTTGCACGGAGCTTAGCACCCTTGCTGTGAACAGGTGATGGTTGTGGTCCTCGTCCCACAGCAGGTGGTGTCTGTTGAAGTCGCCCAGCCATATCATGTGGTCATTCACCGTCGGTCTGACTTTATCAACATTTACAGTAAGGAAGGTGTTCATTGTCTCTAGTGTTTGGTCATGTGTACAGTCATTGTAGATGTTGAATATCATGTAAGCACCTTTTGTGGTTCTTAGCTGCATTATAATGATGTCTGTGGAGGGGAAGGCTATCTGTTCCCAAATGTTAGTACTGATTTTTGAATTGATTAGGGTTACTGCTCGAGGTCTAGTATTTTGGGTGGTTTTCATTGTGGGGTATACTACTCTCCAGTGGGTGTTCGCTCAGATGTTGCCTAACTGGTCGATTGGGGGTTCCTGAATTGCGATTATGTCCCATTTGTCCGCTATTTGGCTGTTTAATAAAGAGTGTAGCGCTGTGTGAGAAGTGTTGAGGTTTTGTTGCCATATTCGTAGTTTAGTTAGTGCATTGGTTCAGGGTTGGTGTTCAGGCATCAATTAGGGACTGGGTGGGGTTTGGGATCTCTGTCTGTAGGTTGGCTGCAGGGGTGGGCTGAGTCTGGGTCATGTTGTCAGGAGGGGGGATGTTGCATGTCATGTGGTGACGTGCGATTGGGCCACCTCTGCCTCCCCTTATTCTGTTGTTCATGCCTTGTCTTGGTGGGTTGGCTGAGTAGTTGATGGCTTTGCCCAAGGTCATTTGCCTGAGTTGGCCTGGGCTGAGCAGGGTTGACGTTGGGGGTCTTGTAGGTATGATTGGGCCTGTTGGTCTTGGGGGTAGCTCGATGTGTGTCCACTCTTCTGCTGTTGGGAAGTATGGCATGCGGTTTTCTGGGGTTCGATCGTCCATTGCATTGTGTCTTCTTGTGAAGTCCAGGCAGTTTCTATCAGCGCTGGAGTGGGAGTCATTGTCTTGGCAGTTTATGCAGAAGTGGGTGGTGGCATTGCATTCCTGCATGCGATGGGCTTGGGCACATATACCACAGGTGTTGGATTCTTGTTTGCAGTCCCTGGCCAGATGTCTTATATGTTGGCACTTGAGGCACCTGACCAGTTCCTTTTTGTCCTTGTGGGGGCATAGTCTGTTGAAGCCCCAGTAAAGGCCATCTCTTAGCAGTTGGTTGGCCGCTTCTGGGGAGGTGAGGGAGATGAGTGCATGTGTGACTTGTTGGTTGGGTGTGTGTTTGGCTGGGTCCTTGATCCATTTGATTTGTGTGATCAATCTTGGCAGGATGTTATTTTCGTTTTCCATGTCGCAAAGGGTATCTGGATTGTCTATCAGCGTTGAAATGGGGAGGAAAGGAATTACTATGTTATAGTGTCAATCTTTGATCAGTACTTCACTGCCTAGTTTGGCTAAGAAGGTAGCCTTGTTGGCTGGTTCCTTGATCCATGCTGCTGCTTCTTGGCTGTTGAGTTCGATTAGGAGGCCATTGTTGCGTAGTTGTGTGACTGATTTGAGCTGCATGTTGGGGCCATCAATTCGGTCCACTGCTTCCAGTGCTTGTTTGATCAGGTCGATGATGGTTTCCCTCGGGGTGGTGTTGTTTAGCTGGTGGTGGTTGCTGTTCGGATCAATAAGTATTTGCCTTTCTCTGATGGCTGTGTGGGCTTTGGCATATTCTGGTGAGAAGCGTTTGCCTAATGGTATTTGGTTCAGGTTAGATGGGTTTGAGGTGAGCACGTCTTTGTATGGCATGGGGGGTTTGGTGGGTTCCTGGGTCGTGATATGGTTCTTTAGGTCCTCTAGCGACAATTTGATTGTGCCCATGTCCATGATCAGGTTTTGTACTTTGTTCTCCAGTTGATCAGTGTTTGTGCTGTTGGACATGCTGGTGAGAGACTCGACCTTCCTAGTGATGTTGTCACTTAGTGTTTCTGCAGTTTCATTGATTCTCGTCAGGTTTTCTGAGGCTGATAAAATCTTTGCTACTTGAGGGGAGATGGTGGCGATTACTGAGGTTTCTAGTTTGTCTGATATGGCTTTAGTGATTGTCTCAGCTAGTGTTGATGCTGCGAGGTCCTTGACCAAGTAGGCTGCCACACGGATGGCTGAGCATAGCATGTTGTTCACACCTTTGGTCTGTGATATGTAGAAGAGGGCATGTGAGATGTGCTCGGGCATGGCCAGTTCACCTTGTATTGTGTATAGCTGGTCTAAGAATAGTCTGGCTGATTCCATATCTTTTATATCAGCATCTGGGTCATTAATGATTTCTTCTAAGGAGAAGCCATTGCTTCTGGTAGCCTTGCCTAGACCTGACATGCGAGGGGCTGGCGGGGGGCCTGACATGGCGTGGGAGCTTGACCTCGAGGACGTTTGTCCAGTTGAGGTCATATGTTAGGAACTTGGGTTTGGGTGGGGTGGGTGGTGCTGTGTGCTTAGGATAGATGCTTGTGGCTCAGTAAGACGCTACTATACGTCGCTTTTTGCTTGCGATGGGCCCTGCTTTCACTGGCTGCTATGAAGAGTCCTGAAAATTTTCAGGGTCTCAGTTGGGGTGCCAAGTGGAGCGGAGTCAAGAAGTGTCTCAGCATTAGGAATTGAGAAGGATCCAGCTAACTTTCGGGCCATGAAGCACTGCTGCGGAATCCTGTAAACCCACAACAGTGTCAAGTGTTTTGTTACCCTTGATGCTGATGCAGCACCTCAAGTGCGTCATTGAATGCTTTTTTCAGACTGAGTGGTGGCATCTCAGTCTGATGTAGACAGATGACTTCAGGAGAAGGGGAGTATGTTCCCTCATGTTTTGGATAGAAATATAATGTTAGTTCCAGAGTCCATATTTGGGCACTAACAAACTCTGCCTAAAGACTGCATATCTAAATCCTAAGTACAACATGTAAAATGCAACTTGAAGGCCCACACTCCACAGGCCTTCAAGGGGCCTGTTTGGCAACTTCGCGAAGTCCAAAGCATACAAGAATCTAGTGGAAAAAAGTCTGTATCTCAGTAATGCAATAGTACAAAAGTAAAAGGAGCAGTGGTGTTCTCGAGTCAAATTCGCAATTTGCAGTTGAAGTCCAAAGCCTATGTAAGCACAGTCATTGCTTTGCATCTTCCTGCCATCATGGAGCCACTGGCTGCCCTCCCTCTTAGCTAGCTTGCACATGTCACAATTTCCCCAGACAGCACTCTGCAACACAAGCTCGTTGCTTTTGGCATGCCATTCGCTAATGGAGTTGCCATTTCCCTCTCCCCACCATCACCCTCGGAGAGGTCTACTTCTATGATCGCGACCCATTGACCAACAACTTGAAGTTTAGTCACAGCGTTCCTGTTCCACTCCCTCCAGACAATATCATGCATGCTGATGATGGTGCTCTCACCTCGACGGGTTACCCGCACTTCCCTTCTCTTGCAGCTGTCGCAGCCAACAAAAACCTGGGCGAAGGCAGCTAGTTGGTTCATTTCTCTCTGCCAAATCTCAAACACTATCCACACAAAATACAAGAGGGATTTTGTGAAGAGAACCTCTCCCTGATTTAGCATCATGAAGAAATGAGAGTAATCATTGTTGGGGGATGTAACCCTTCATAATCCCTTGTGAAGCTTCTTTGATTTAATCCTTGGAAATATTAATTTGCAGCCCCCCTGCCCCCTTGATACTCATGCTTCTTTTCTGCAGCAAGATGCAAGGAAAAATAGTTGAATATTGGTGATTGTATATCAGCTGCTAGTGTGGGGTTCTCGAGTTGCTCTGGTGACCAGGGGTGACATTCTTTTGGAATCAGCTTTCCCCTTCGCTCTTGTGCTGATCACTTCAGACAGGGGGGCTGAAAGATCTCACGTATCTACTTCTTGTGCGCATAGTTTGACCACATGAAGCCAAGGCTTACCAGCACCTATTATGTGACTTTGAATCATAAAACTACTGGTAAGATTCTCTGAGTCAATCATGCATAATTTGTATGTATATGCTTAGTGGATGTTAGTTCCAGAGCTCAGAGTGCCTAAAAGCCGCATGCCCAAATCCTAAGTACGATACCTAAAAAGCAAAGGTTCACATTTCACAATCCTTGGACTCATCTGGCAACTTCACCAAGTCCCAAGTACAAATGTAAGAAGAGTAATAATGTTCTGGAGTCAAGTTTCTGATTTGAAGCTGAAGTTCAAATTCACATGAGCATAATCTTTGCTTTACATGCCTTCACCTTATACAGTCATTCACACCTATCCAGCTATTTCCATCTTCATGGGAGACTGATACTATGCATGATGGGATTCAGTTATTATGTGATCTGCATGGGAGATTGCGAGAGGGTGCACCTACTGATGCACTTCTGCCTGTGAGCTGTCAATGATTCTTTTCTCATATACCTCTTCCCACATTTCTCACACTGCACTTTCACTCCTAGATGCTTCTCTTTGACATGGCAGGCCACATTCCTCCAAAGCATTTCATCAACACATCCTGTCCATGGACAGTAAACCGATTCGAATTGTTTGTGGACATGATTATGTAAGTGAAGGTGGTACAAAATGGAGGTGGTTGTACCCTCGAGGGGTAGGGTGCACCCAGGCCCCAAATGACACTGGCGTTCCATTGTGAAATAGGGCATGGCAGTTGGAGTCTGTTCCAGAGGTACTGGTAACAGCTGATCTAGCCCATGGATATGATTGCTGGCCACTTCCATGTCATTGATGATCTGAAATGTCAGCTGTCGCCTGCAGATTTACAAAATTCTCAGATGCACATTGACTGTACAAGAGTAGGGCTTCCATGAACTCTTCACCTGTTACATGAGGCACCAGTAGGAGCAGGATAACCTGGTTGTTGGCATCTGACACTAGAAAAGGTAGAGCAGTGTATTTCATCATTGGTGATGTGTTACAGCGAAGATATGAGTATGGTAAGCACAGGTTATTCTTCTGTCAAATTATCCTTGCTGTTTATGTGTAGAGAAAAAGCACAAAGATAGCAATGGTTCTTTGTGCCACCGGTACTGTATGGGATTCAAAAACCACCCAGTGAGGGAGACATGGTGCGATGGTTTCTGGCATTTTTCATTCCTGTTATCACTCATCAACTAGAAAGGTTGACTGGTTGAATTTTGGACATGGTGTTGATACTCTATAGACTGGCCCACCCACCAAAGTACAGATCAATACATAGAGAAGTGAATGTGTGGTGACATGACTAATGTTGTAGCACAGCCACAATATGGGGAAGCATGCACTCAGGGGCAGCTTAGTCATGTGCGAGGTTTATAGTGTTGAAAATGAAGTGACTACAGTCACATGATATCATGTGATCTGAGGTTTGTGTCACTGCATGACCATTGAGAGCATGTGACAGACCTTTGTGGTGAGCCGAGGCACTGGATCACGTGATTGAGGTCACATGACAAACCTTTGTGGTGAGCCGAAGCTCCAGATCACATGATTGCAGTCATGTGACACATTTTTGCTGTGACCCAGAGTGCCAGATCATGTGACCCTTGTCACGTGAGGGACCTTTGCGCTGACCGAAGGCACCAGATCACGTGACTAATGTCACATGACCAAGACCCTGCTGACTCTGCGGCAGGTTCTCATGTGACCCCAGATTGTGGTGCCAATGTCACGTGACTGAGATGGCATCATGCTCAGGGCACCTTTCAGTCATGTGACCATTACATCATCGGTCATGTGACCAAAAACACGTGACCCCCTACCATGTGATCTGCTGTCATGTGAGCTTACCACTACCTCTCAACACTACACTTTTCATAGTCAGTGGTAGTCAAAAATGTGCACTACAAAAATGAAGCATAGTCTACACTACACAACACTAATGTCAACTGCTACTTGTAATAATACTGCATTAACACCACAGGGAATGACAATGGAGTGATATGGTCATAATGAAAGTTGTAGTCCCTGATTGTGCAATCATGACAGTATGCTTATCTTATCAGAAAGTGGAAAATTGCGTGAGAAAAACACAGAATACCAAGAGAAACACAAGTGTATACACAAAATGTCACTGGACCTGAATGTCAATTAGGATTGGAGAATCCCCAGTGGGCTGCATCAGGAAAACAAAACTTTTTCTAAGTGGTCTAATAGTCTACACTGCATCTAATGATGTCTTGATATTTGCAGCACTTTAGTGCTCATTGTCTAACATCATCTAATTCATGCTGTCTTACTGACACACTTGTTTTTCTGTGGTCCTAATGTGGTCTGTAAGTGACTTATTGATATCTTCATGCCACTATATTACTGTAACTCTTGATTCATAGTACTTGTCACAACCATGCATTTACTCTAAGTCCCTACTCACTCCACACCCTACTCCACTGCTCATTCACACTCTCTGCACCAACTCTGCCTGCACTCTACCATTTATGAGTCTCCTCCACTCTGCCTTCTGTTGGACTTGTACCAGTCTCTCATCAGCCCATGCAGGCCATCCTTGTGCACCACATGGTCCATCACCTGGACATGATTAAATTGCAAGGTCAATATGGAAGATCAATATGGGAATGTCTGAGTAAATCAATATGGAAGTAAGTGGAGGAATGTTTGTCAGGTGAAGAAAGTCAGTGTAAGTGTTGCACAGGCTGGGTTTTTCTAGGTGTGGTGGAAGATGACAAAGCTGTGGGGGGCATGAGACATTGCTATAGGATGGGGTGATGATGGCATATGAGCTTTGGTTGATGATGTGGAGGACAGGTGGGATGCATAGTGATGTAGATCCACAGACCTGCCCCCCCAGTGTCCAGATGGCATTGATGATTCCCAAGCAATAGAATGTAGCAATGGGTTGGGCATGACAGTGGGGAATGCTTGTGAAGTCAAGTGATAACCATCCACAGTCATTTAGGGAGTGTACTTGGGATCTGCATGTGAAGGGGGGGTGGTGGGTCCCTTCACAGGAAATGAAATGAAAGCTGTGGGACTTGTATTTAAGGAGAGCACAGATGTGACTTGGAGAGAAGGCATGTTTGCAGAGGCTGGCAGTGTTGATCATGGCACAGTGGTGTAGGGTTAGCAAGGGGTAGGTGCAGAATAGAGAGTTGGCAGTGAAGAAATTCATGACAGCAGTTGAATGGAATTGAAAAATGGGAGAGAGAGCTGATGTAGTTTTGGAGATGATGACATCAATGAGCTTTTCACCATTGCCAAAGGTGGGGACTGTAAAGATGGTGGAGGGGGAGTAGTTACTATCATCAGTGTTGCACTCACAAACAATGTCATAGTTATGTTTATTGAGGAGGTTGTAGATTTGTGTGCGGTTGTTTCAAGGGACATACATGTCAAGGTCTGAAGTTGCCCAGTTGCATGCATTGGTGGGGAGTACCATGCGAAGCACAGCAGATCCAGATACAATGGCATTGCATGCTGAGAGTATGTTGGTGGCGATTTCAGGGTTGGGGAGGGCCTAATGCACTGATGGTCCCTGTGATCATTGTCAAAGCATGAAGAGTGTTGTCAGAAGACAAATCATGTGAGGGGGCAGCAGTGTCCAGTAATTGGGAGGTGGCAGACTGGTGGGACAAGGGCCCATCAGTAGTAATAGAGGTGCTTGTGCTTGGGAGGGTGCCTGTGGACAGGGTAGAGGAAGGGTCAGGTTCATTGCTCAAGGGTGGCTTGCAGGGGACTGGATGCAAGATAATGGATGTTGTGGTACTTGTGGTAGATGGCGACTCAGTCTGGGGAGCAGCTGGCTCATTGGACATTGAGGCTGGAGTAGCCAGGGAGGTGGCTGCCGTTCGCATTCATTCAGGAGGGGATGCATCTTTATTTTGAGAGGCATTGTGCTTAGGACCCATGGCAGTGGATGTTGGTGGGATTGGGTGACAGTGTAAGGTAGGAATGCTTACAAAGGACCATGCATTTTCCCCAGAAAAGAATTGTTGGGGAGGGTAGACATTGGGGAGACTCCATGTATCATCACAGCAAAAAGGATCTCTAGATTCTATGCAAAGGGTAGTGATTTGAGAAAATGAGTTAAGAACTGTAGTGGTGTGTATCGGTTGTACAACAGATTTTCCGAATGAATATGTATATCTACTGTAGTTTCTTCTTTGCACTATTTATAATCATTACTGCAAAAATGAACTCTATGATTCTAAGTGGTCTGTAATGTTTACATCACAAAATGTAGTGTAATGTGGTGATTTCTTTAGGTTACAAGGGTGGAGTGGTTGCTTGGAATGTAGTGGAATGGAGGCTGATCAATTGGGAATTTGATGCAGGATTCAGCTCATGTGTAGTTGGTTCAGATGGGTGGACAACCAGGACATCCTTAGTAGTTTGGTTGGTTCACATGTGTCTGATCTCTTTTGGGGTGGATGTCACTATTGGAGTTCTGGTTGGCTGTGTTGACACTGTTAATAATTCATTTTAAGAGGGAGGGATACAAGCCTGTGAAGGACAGGCAGACTGGAGGCACAGGATTTGTTTGCACATCAAGAAGATGCGCAAGTGGGTTCAAACAATGACAAGATTGAATTCTGCATTGATCTTGACCAAATCACTGCAGGATAGCAGAACTTCATGAATTGCTGTTATGTTGCCATCTTCTTGCATTTCTAGAATTTTGAGTGGCCTGTTCATTCCCAAGGGGGCTCTGGAAGGCTTGGAACACAGGCATTTTGAACTGTGACATTCCAGGTAGCATGCTGCACCCAAGACTCTTCCAAATTTGACAGGTGCTTGGGCATAATTTCAGTGTTCCAAAAGGAAGTTGGAGCAAATGATGAAGCTGGGAATACCTTGGTAAAAACCTTTCTTTGCATGTGTAGGTGGTGTTGAAATTGAATGGATGGGAGTGGGATTTTGAGAACATGGCTGGCAAAGGTTGCTGCTAGATTCAAGCATTCAACTTGATTCCATGGTCACACACCAAAGGTGTTTGGTGAGGTGGACATGGATACAGCTGATGAATGGAGATAAAAATCATAGCCCTCATGTGAAGAAGGACTGCCAGAAATGTCAGTAGTCATCCCTTGCACAAGAACAAGTTGTCAATGCCAAAGAAAAAGGAGGAAGTGAGTTAAGTGCTGGTTAAAATTCTTAAGCACCCATGTATGGCATTCTGGTTTTTGACATATCTCCACCATTTCTGCAGATACCAAAACCATTCCCCCACTCGCTTGTAGTGCTCAGCCATGTGATCCTACCTTCCAAAATTGGAGAGGGTCTGTGCACTCCACACATTTCTACAGCACTCCCTCCAAAAGATGCTCATTTTGCTAATTCTTCTGATATGGCCACCTCCACATCAATCATTTCACTGGTCCCCTTTGCTAGGGACCATGGCTACATATATCTACCAGGCGTTCCTACCAGCTTCCATCCTGAAGTGTCCTGGTACATCCCATCCTCATCTGCCCCCTCCCAGCCCATCCAGCTTGGACAGCACATTCTTTTTGTCAGTATGACCTCTAGGAGGATGTTCTTTGGTCACCTCAGGTCTGTCATTCATTTAGAAAGGTCTTATGTGGTCGTTTCAGTCTCTCCAGTCCAAGAAGCATATGGATCCTTCTGCCCTGCTCCCTGCAACATCTTCATACCAGTCTCATCCATCATTCTCCCAAAATTGTGACAGCTACAGTATAATCTACTGTTCTCCACTCTCCCTGATCACATCCATGATGAGTATGATGCACATCTTGCCTCCTTATTGCAAGATACAACAGAAGATGTTCCCCCTTCATCCTCTCTTCCAACAGAGCCTCATTCATGAAGTATCTATTTGCTTCACTGAGAGGATGGTTTGGGGGGGAAAGTTGTGATCCCCTATGCTCCTGTCACCCCACAGACCCCCAAAGCTTGACCCCTGTTGACATCTGACTCACCCTGTCTGCTTTTGGATGTACTGTATCAGCATCAGATCAGCACTGCCTCTCTGTCATCCCACTTTGGCCCAAAGGAGATCTCTTTGAGATGTGACATGCACAGCCTCCCCCTAATGCAGTTCCAGTGCACTTTCCCAGTTCCTGACATTACTTGACTCATACTTTGACATTCTGACTGTCTTTGACTCACCTATTGCCAATACTTACCAATCTTTTGACCTTGCTTACTGATTCTTCACTTTTTGGCTTACTTATCCTTACCAATGCTTACCAATGCTTTCCAAGATGATTACCCATCGCTTACATTCCTTACTCATCAGTTACCAATCACTTACCAAGTGTTTGCACCTTGTTTTCCATAGGCAACACCCCTGTACTGTATATAAATCACTGTACTTAGATAGCTGAATAAAAGAGAAGATGTCAGAGAGCCCCTCTTGCTTGCATTTTATCATCACTCAGTAAATCATTCAGCAGCTTCAATAGTTGAGACTTTATTAAGGGTCTAACTATCATCTACTTCACTTATTATCATATATCATCAATCTACTTCACTCCAAGCCCTTCCTGAGCTCAGTGCAGCTCAGGACATTGAATTAAGTCATCATCCATCCTTCTGTAGGCTGACAGCAGTCTACCCCATCACAATCTACCGCATTCTTGCTCCCTCTTTGTCAGGAGCACCCCCAACCCTCAGCACTTGTCTTTGAGTGTTGTAGCTTGCAAAAACCCCTTCAAAGAACAGGTCCCACCATCCAGGTACCGCTTAGGAACACCACCACTTACTTTCATCATCTTCTGTGTTGGTCTTGGTTGGTTTCCACCACTGAACCTCACTTTGACTCACACTGCCATGCAGCTGTGTTGCCCATACTGCTGATGGATAGGCTTTGGACAGCATATGCCACCCTTGTGCAGTCACTGCAAGCATGGTCAACATTAGTGGTGACAGGAATGTCTCAAAAGCTGACCCATTCCAATTCCCAAAATCACTAATGCAAAACTTGTTGAGGAAACTGTAGATGCGAATGGACACCAGGAACAACATGTCACTTGGTTTGGGAACAGGCAAGGTTTTGTAGACAAGCATATGCAAGCATCTTCAGTCAGGAGTGCTTGGATGTTGGGCAATAGTTGCCCATTCAATCATCTGGCAAAGGGAGCTGGGAAAGTGTTCCCACTGCAGGAGCTCATGAATGGGCATGTGATTTTGGATGATGGTTTGCAAGTCATCTGACCACAGGTCAGCACCAAGTAAGTGATTTGGAGATGGTAAGAAAGACATGGGGGAATGGGGTTTGTAGATTGTGCATGCACTTGATTTTAAATCAGCGGTCACCTTCGATGCTGAGTAAAGGAAATAGGAGATACCAGATGAGATGAGGTGTGTAAAGGAGAACATGATGTAGGCAATGACATCAGTGCAGGGTTGAGTCACCATCTGTGTAAGCAACAGCAGAAGAGTTCTCAACCTGTGATGAAGTAGATGTCAATGTCAGCATTGCAGAGAGATGGTGCTCAGTGAAGTGTGTGGCTGTGGTGGTGTTGAGGTTTGCTAGGCATCATAACTCATTGTGAAGATTTTGCTGCAAATGGCCAAGGGTGCAGTGAGTGGAGAAGGGCTGTAAGATCACAAGGGTGGAAAGGGATTGTGCATGGGATAACATGATGTATGTGTGTTGGCCTCCTCTTGCACTAGCTAAATTGACAATCACTTTATTGAGTGTGGTGCCTTGCGCCCTGTAGTCTGTGAATGCCCACCCTGGCACTATGGGAACCTGGCAGCAAGTGATCTGGAATCTCCCTGCATGCTCAGAAAAGTAGGAGAAGGAACATGTTTGAGGGAAAATGGTGACAATATGTGCATCTTCATGTGGCAACTGTAATGTAGATCAGGGACAGAAACATAGACACACCTAAGGACACATTTCTGTCTATTGTAGAACATACAATGTCACATACAGTCCTGCATGCACCATTCACAACTTTTCCAGCTATGCAAAGATTTTCTGTGATCATGACCAGCATTCCTGGCAGGAGGGGGAGATGACCAAGGAAATCCTTGGATTCCTTTGGTCATAGCATCGCCAGACATTCGTCCTCCTCTCCAGTGAGACACTCCCCATCACAGAAGTGCTCTGCATAGCAATATTCAAACAGTTGACTGGTATCATGAGCAAATGATTTTGCCATCTCCTTGTTCCAACAATTGTGCAGTCAACATTTGCCAAAGATGATTGGGGCCTCAGAAAAATGCAGAAAATCTTCCTTCAAATTTGAACACAATTCAGAAAGCAGTCTTAGTTGCAAACACTGCCGATCAGAAGGGGGTGTGGCAGGTGATGTGGTTGCTGTTCCAAATCTTATCCAACCAAGCATTTCAATAAAGGTGGGGTCTGCTCTTGCTTGCTTGTTTTTGACAAGTTGAACTACATGAGTCAAGGATCTCCATAGAAAGGCTCTGAAAAGACAGTGTTGAGCTTTCACAGTTTCAAAAGTACACCTCACTAAGTTATTCATGATGGCATGCAAATACAAGGCAGTACCACTCACAGGCCAAAGTTGGGCCATATCACCAGTGAAGATGACATTGACACCACTGAAAGGTTTATCCATACTGTCAGGATCTCCACCCTTCACAAGACTTATATGATTCACTATGTCAGAGAGCAGTTCAGCTGAAATCATCAAAACTTTGTCCAGAACCAAATACAAGACATCTCGCCATATTTCCTGCAATTCCTCGATGTCAACATTGCCCTCATGTCTCATGTCTTTTCCCAGAGTATGTGAATTCATTAGGGTTAGTGCATGGATTGTAAAGCCATCAATGAGGCAAGTGGTTGGGAGCAACCATGTTGTGCAAATGCATCTACAATCACTTGTATAAGATGACTCTTCCTGGATCCTCTGATTCCAGTGATAAACATCAACATCTGTTCCAGGTTGCTCCACAATGTGTGCTTAATTATTATTGTAGAGGCATGTTTTTGTTCTTCATTGTTGTATAAAGTCCACTTTGAAATCATTTGCAACAGAAAGCTTTCTTGCTCAAGTTTTTTACCCTCATCCTGGGTAACATAATGCCCACTCTCCACTGTACCTATGTCGAGGGTAGGTGACCACCTGTTGAGAGAGGTATGAGGATGCTTTCTACTTGTCAATGCCTCATTAACATTGATGTCCTTGTTAAGTGCAGATCTTTCAGGTTGCTTGCATTTTTGCTGGGAATTCATGTATGTATTATGGCAAGAAACCTGATCTTCCATATCAAAATTTACTTCAAGGATTCAGCCATCGAAAGCAACCAAATGCTCTCACTGCTTTGGATTTTCATAAAGCACCCATGACATGGCAATGATGTCCAACTCATCTTGTGGGAGGATGGCATTTCTCTGGTCATCCATGTCACCAGAATGCAGGGACTCTGACTCACACTCATTCATTTGGTCCAGATCCAAATCAAGAATGAGTGCCTCCTTTAAGAGTTCCACATCAAATCCACTGGCATTCTGCACACAGAAGTCAGAAGAATCTTTTCCATGTGGTGTCTTCTTATTATACTCATCCTGTATGACATCCCTGGCATCTCTACACTCCAGTTCAATGAGGAAGTTCAATATTATGCAGGAGGCTGAAGCTCCAAAGTGGTAAGCATTGAATGCCTCAGTCCAACATGAATAATCACAGAGCAGGTCCAAGGGTTTTCACCACTTGCAAAAGAGAAGCAACATTGTCTGGCAGAAGTCTTCCATGCACCAATCAACCTTGCAGGGCAAAGGAATTGATTCCCCTAGCAAAATGGGCACAACAAAGGTGTTGCACATACACAGTTTGTGAGTGTTGAATTGGGGATGCACTGGATCTGCAAATGGTGCTCGAAATCTGTGTGAATATGCTGGATGTTCAGCAGCCAAAGTTGTTGTGTCATTCTTTTGCACTGTGTGTTTTTCAAGTGCCATGTCTGTATTGTTCACAGTCCATTTGACTTTTTGCATTTGTTCCCAGAACTGCCACAGGCACATGTCTTCAAATGGTGCAACTGAGGGGTGCATTGAGTAATCCAAAGGTTCCAACACCACAGAGAGCATACCATTGGACACATGCACTGTACACATCGAACCACACACATTTCCTGGGCAATCCACATCGACATGTGCACCACAACCACAATCTCTATCAATGTGAAGCTCATGCAGCAACACTATGTCAATAAACTCATGAAAATGGTGCAAAACTCATGGCCTGTGTAATAATCACTGCCTCTGACTAAATAGCTTATAACCTGTTGATGGGAGACCTTGCACCTGCCCATCATAGCATTAATGGCCTTTGTCAGCAGGTTTTGTTCACACACTGCAGAGGAGGCCTCCACATTACCCAAAAAAGGCTTCTGATGACTATCCATAGCTGCTCGAATGGCTTGAAGGCTAACATGGACCTGTAATTTGTTCTTGGTAATATAATCACTGACATAGTAAGTTGATGCCTTTGCTGCTGCACCAGACCCAATGAACTTGATGTCCATGTTACACTGCAGGAGAAATAAAACAATTATTGATCCACAGATGATGTCACCAAAGAAGGATAGATTGTGTCTCAGGATTGAGGTAAGACAGCACACAGACAGAACCATCAATTTGCATCTGACAATTTTCATCCTTAGGTTCCTTTCCAGGGCAAAGATGCTTGAAACAAGTTAGGGTATGTTTGTGCCAACTAACAGAGTTTATACCCATCACTGCCAGGCAATGAACAACAGATTACATTTAACTCCCAAAACAATTGAAGCATGCCCTTCTCACCAATGGTCTCAACCCTTGCCCTTGGGTCCCACTCCAGTTTTTCAGCCAAGGATGTTATGAAGGATTCAGCCTCACAAATATCACTCACAAGACTGTGGCATCATGCAGATGGAATGGAGAATGCCACATTCTCACTTGCCACCCATTTCTGCAAGATATTCCAACATACAAAAGGGAAACTCAGGTCTTGTGTGAAGGGCAAGTCCACCTGTCACAGCAAATTCTTCAGTTGATGTTGGAAGGAAATGTGTTGCTTGGGTCATCGAGCTAGATGGTTAAACCCACCAATCCCCCAAGGATCAAGGTGGGGGAAGACTGCAGTCAGAAAAGCTGGTGAGTTGTCATTCATCATCTCGGAACCAGTGCAACTGACTAGAAACCTCTTGTGATCCAATGGATGCACCAGTGCAGTCGCTTTCATAGCCCAGTGTGATCGCTTGGAGTGATCCCCATCGATGTATGCAACCATTTCCATGACAAGATCAGCTGTCATCGCAGACCAATTGCCACCATCACTGGCATTGACAGTCTCTTTGCCATCATGAAGATGAGTGATCTCAACTCCTTGCAGTATGCCTGTATCCTCTTCACCATTCACTAATGCTGCCAAATTCTCCACACTGAATGTGATTCCATTCTTTGAATACCACTCATTGTTAGAAACCAGCCACTTGATTATGCACTTTACCCTCAATTTACTGATGAGAACAGGCAGGAATCTCCACAAAGCCTCTGCACTGGGATGAAAGCTACCACCTGCAAACACCACACACACTGTCCCCCACAAATTGCCTGCTGTCAGTGGAAGAACATTGGACAGAGAAGTAGGATCCTGAGGCAAGGGAGCAACATTCCCTCTGTTAAACTGCTGACTGGCTTCTTCAGGAACACACCCCCTCAAATGCTCCTAGTTTGATAATGATGAGTAATGATAGTAGTGTGACAGGTGGCAACAAACATCAGTTCCACTGCACTGCTAGTCTGTATACTTTGCAGAATGTCTTGGGGCAGCTCATTCAATGCATAATATTGAAAATTAGCTATTGTGTCCTTCAGTTGTTGTGGCAGTCTTGCCACAAGAGCCTTCCAACATGAAGAGCACATCTGCAGCACCCTGATATCATCCAAGCAATGCATTGCTCAAGGACAAAGAATGGCACCTAGGTACTTTTCTACATCATACAACTGGGGTCAACATTGAGGGGGCAACCAATCATTCTTTAACATAGAAAGCATTTGTGTGCTGGGAACCATGTCAACAAGTTTGTGACACCAAACCAACTGTGCACACACCACACAAACCCCCTCCTCAAGATGCTGTGGAGACATGGTGTTCTGCCAATCATGGATGATGTTGAATTTATCACTCAAGGATCACACCAGATGATAACTCAGAGGTTCTTCTCTGCCCCCCATAGTCAGCTTAACACAGCATGCCTGTACAACATTTCTATGCATATCTCTAAGTCTCCCTTTATTGCTCTCTAGTGAAATGGCCAGCTGCAATGCAGGTGTAAAGCATCTCCCCTGCTGCACTGATTTTAACTGTCAAAATATGTACAGTAGTGATGGACATGTAATGCCACATTCATGAATGTGAAGCACATCAATGCACATTGCACACTGTAGCTCACTGCTGAGAGCCATGCTGTGAAATTCTGCAATAACTCTTAGGTTGTTCACAGTAAGAAACAGGTATTGTTCCACAAGCTCACAAAGTGAGCCACTCAAACACACCAACAACGACCCTGTTGGATACAATGAACCCATACTCAAATTGTTATGCACAGCAATGCATTCAAATGTGAACTCCTGACATAAAATCTCATAGCTGATTGCTCCAACATCACTGACCCCAGCGACATCAACACACAAGCAGTGAATGCCACTGTCCATGTTATTATGCACACTCTCAACTATGCACTCCCCAAAAAAATGTGCACAATGGTGCATCAAGAAAGAGGCATAAACCCCAACCGACTGAAATCCCATGCATGTGACTGGATCTGGTGGCCTGGTATGATTTGTGGTCACAAAGAGTTTACAAACCTGGGCCTAATGGCATCCAGGAATATATCAATGATACTAGACACCTCAGGGTGATTTCAGTTATGTTCCACTACTGTTTGACCAACAGGACTGATACATACCTCTCCATAGAACCTATGCAGATGTGCAAATACCCAAACATCATTCAAACCAAACCTGCCTCCACTGTACAACTGCAACTTGGTTGTGGTGGGAAGGGAGCCCACACAGCCTGGAGGAAGCATTGAACCCAACTGTGTGCAACTCAAAGTGTCCACTCTCTCTAGTCCCAATTCTTTACTTCTGTCTGTGACACTTCTTGATTATTTTGTTGATACTGTTTCTGCATTGATCAATTCCAGCTCTTCTCATTGTTTTGTAGACCCATCCATAATTAAAAAATATGCTATTCCTGTTTCCTCCATTTCTCTGCCAATTCTGCTCTGCTTGTTTGATGGTAGTACAAATGCTGTCATTTCCCAAGAAGTAGATCTTTCCCTCCACTTTCCTTCTGGAAATGTCAACTCTGTTTCATTTTATGTTACTCCATTGGATTCTTCATGTTTGCTGGTGTTAGGACACAACTGGCTCACCCACTTTGATCCATCAATTGACTGAGTATTGGGCAGTATATTGTTCAAACCACTGTTACAAGGAATACCAACACCCAAGGCACCTTTGTCACCAACCTCCACTCCAGATCCAACACCCTCCACTCCATCTGCAGCTCCAACTGCACCTCTGACTGACTTGCTGCACTCCCCTCTGCTCATCTCACTCATCAATGCTACCACATATGTATGTCAGAGCCTGTGCACTCCCTGGCTCTAGACAGTTCTGCTTACAACTCTCTGCTGATGATGTGAAGCTTCATGCATCCTCTGCTTCTTCTCCACCTCCTGACCTCCCTTCAGTCCCTCCTGAGTATCATGAGTTTGCTGACATCTTTAGCAAAGACAAGGCTACCAAACTTCCACCACACCACTTGTCCAATCTCAAGATCAACCTCAAGGAAGGAGCTTCTCTGCCCATCAGCATGATCTACTCTCTGTCTCTGCCAGAGCTTGAAGCTCTCCACACCTTCATTGACAAGCATCTTGGCTATGATTACATCAAGCAGGCCACCTCCACTCACAGTGCCCCTGTCCTCTTTGCAAAGAAGAAAGACAGTTCACTCTGTGTCAAGTCTGGGCCTACTCCAACCAACTCCAATGCTAGACAAGGTCTGGGGAGAGGTTCAGAAGCAAGTCTGACAGGAAGAACTGAACTCTGACTGGTGGAGTGTTCACAGGAATGAAGTCCACCAAGACAAAGGCAGAGCAGAGTGAGGTCATTGGGTTTAGCTTGTGCACTACCCCCTTGCATGATCTCAGCCCTTGTATTTCAGAGGGAGAGCACAGACAGATAGGATAGTTGGAGGTAACTCCAACAGACAGAAGATGGAGACAGAGGGAGTAGGAACTAAGTTGATATTTGTACTGAAGAATAGTGGAGTACAACACATGCTTTTATACTACTACAGAGGTACAGTAACTGGAATCAGAACTGACATATGGAGACTTGTAAAATTTCAAGTAAAACTTCCTAGATGACAAATGAAGGGTAGATGGAGGACACATGAATGGGTAACATGGAACATCCCAAAAAGGGAACAGTCCAGGCACTGGACCATGTGGTGTGCATGCTGCAGAGTACCTGACTGCATGCTGTCAGGGAGAAGTCCAAAGGGTAGTCACATGACTCCACAGAGAATGGTCTGTGTGGTCCAGTAGGAGAGCAGTACAAGTCCAACAGCAGTCGGAGCAGAGATGGCTTGTAAATGACAGAAGGTGGGCAGAGTTGGTGTGGAGTGAGCAAATGACTGGCAGAAATGGGTGCAGAGTGAGTGAGGACTTAGAATGAATGCACAGTCATGACAGTGCCCCCCCCCTTAGGGCCTGAACCCCTGAAGGCCATTTGTTCAGAATGAGATCAACACAAGTCAATCATTTGAAATTGTTTTGATGCCTCAAGGACAATGGTTTAGCCATGGTGGAGCTCTGTTGGAGTTCACAGTACTGCTTAAAAACATGTCTCAGGGTTCTGAACCTTTGTATCCTCCCCCCACCACCATGTCCACCCATCATCAGAGTAAGACCCCCCAACCAACCCCTGGCCATGTCCATGACTTGCAGATGATGAACTGGTTGTCCTTACTGATGACTCCACCAACACCAAGTGGGAGAAGACCATGGAGAAGGCTCACCAATGAGAGGAGACTGAGTGGAGAGAGAGGGAGTGTGAGGCAGAGCACAAGGCCAAGCATGAGGAGGCCAAGAGGTGAAAGGTGGAGGAGGAGCAGTTGGAGGCAGAGTGGAGGCAAAGGGTGGAGGAAGGTAGCTGAAGAGGAGGAAGCATGAAAGAAGAAGGCAGTGGAGGAGGAGGCAGAGAGGCAGAGGCAGAGGCAAAGGGCCTCAGAGGAGAGGGCCCAGGCCAGGTGGGACAAGGCCACACAAAGGTAAGTGGTGGAGTACTGTGAGTCAGGCAGAGCTGACTTGCAGTTTTATTTCCTTAGACTATGCAGCACAGTGTATGACATCAACACTGCCCAGAGGGTCCCTGGGACCTCTGTGGTGGTCACCATGCCCAGGAGGCCCCCCTGCACTTGCTGTGTAGCGAGTCTGATGGTGGGGCAGTGTGAGCCAGGGCAGGGGAAGACCAGGGCCTGTGTGCCCTGTCACAACAAGAAAAAAACATGTAGGCCATGAGGGAAAGGGAAAGTGAGAGCAACAGAGACAGAGGAGGTGGATGATGAGTGGGAGGCAGGCAGTGAAGAAGATGAACCAGTGACCCCACTTGAGGGTCCCTTGGGGGCAGGAGTACACATGCAGTGGACAGAGTGGGAAAGGAAGCAGCAGCTGCTGGCCATGGAGAGACAGGCCAAAGCACATGTGACTGTGTGCTGGCCTTTGAGAGGATGGCAGCAGCAGTGGAGCAGATGGCTGCCAAGTGGGGGATGTATCATGCATGGGCAGAGTGGGCAGAGATGAGGAGGAGGTAGGATGCTTGTGAGGCCAGGGTGGCTGAGTTTGAGCATGCAGGAGGCAGTTGGAAGAAGCCTCAGTCAGAGGCAGCAGAGGATCAGCATGAGGGAGCAGATGAAGGTGTGGATGGGGATAATGAGGAAGAGGAAGAAGTCAGAGGAGGGCAGGAAGTTGGAGAAGAGCAAGCAGGTGGTGGAGAGGAACAGGCAATGGAGGAGTAGGGTAGTTTTTCTTTTTCTTCTCCTTTTTTTTTGTCTTTTGTTTTTAGTTTGTACATTTTTGTACTACTATGAAGTGTCATGACCATGACACTGATGTAAGCCCCTAACACCTACTCCGCCCTCCTCTGACATGTTCCCACGCTTCTCCACCCTCCTCTGATGTGTTCCTGTGCTCCTCCAACCCTCCCAACACATCTCCACACCTCTCCGAGGTCCCCTGTCCATGATCTGACCAACTCTGCTCAACTCCACCCTAAGGTTGGTCATGTGGGCTGTTGGACTTGTGGCCCTGCATTCTAGATAGGGTTCCACCCTCATGTTGGTTTTCTCCATTCTTCCACTCCTTCAGTATTTACCCTCTCTTCCTCATTGTAGTAGTTTCCTTGTCTCAGTTAAGGTCCCCATTGTCCCTAACCTCTATCCCTTGTGTCAGAGGGACTACTAACCTGTTATACACTTATTGGTCTACATTCTGCGCTGCGCTGCCCTTGACCTACATCGTATATAAAGGCCATGTAGTACTCTGATGTAATCAGTATGAATATCAAATAAAGTCCCCACCTTTGACTCCCTCTCAGTCCCCTCCAGAGTTTTGTCTCCACTTACTCTGAGTCTGCTCCACCTCTGAAATACAAGGGCTGAGCTTGTGCAAGGGGGCAGTGCACTAGCTGAACCCAATGCCCTCTCATCTGACCTCTGACTCTGACTCCAACCTCAGCCTCTGAAGCTTCCCTCCATACCCCTCCACTCACTGTTCATCAAATATCTCGCCACCCAGTGGTCCGATTTGCTTTGGACTTTGACCGTTGTACTCCGCAGACCAACCCACTCCAACTCGGACCTAAGAGGAAGTCAGGGGTGTTGCCTGGCTTTGACATGAAGTAGACTTGTGACTTTATTTTTTTTCAGTTCTGAGAAGTGAGATGGATAGGCAGAGAAAACTCTAAAGTACTTAAGGTAGTTCAGTAAGGGGCAGAGTTGGCCTGTGGAGGAAGGTTATGTGGGCAGAATATTATGGCAGAGGTTGATACAGGCCAGGTTTGTGTGGATAATGTTCATGGAAAGCAGAAACTATGTTGGAGGCATGATCCAGCTCAGTTTCAAGCAACCAAGAGGTTTCTTCATCAGTGTTCTCATAACCAGCCCAGCAGACTAGATACAAGAATTGACAGTGGTGGTGATGGCAGTCCACCTTAGAGTTGAGTATCTCTGACACTTTGTACTCAAGGTCACCATCAACATCCACTGGCAGAGGTGGAGGTTGTTGTCAGTTCAGGAAAGGGTTAGCTGCTGTGGCTTCCAGCTGTGAGACATGGAAGACCAGATGTACTGAGCACATAGAGTCAGGGAGCTTAAGGGTGACAGAGTGTGTACCTGGCCTGGCCAAGATGGTGAATGGACCTAAGTACTTTTCAGAGAGTTTTTCTGAAGGACAAGTGGAGCAGAAGTACTTGGCTTTGATGTACGCCTGTTCTCTGACCTTGAACTCAGGTGGAGGTATGCATTTGGCATCTGCCAGAACCTGGTAGTGCTGCTGAGTGGTGGACATTTCAGAGCAGAGGAAGTCATGAAGGGCAGAGAGTTTGATGACATAGTGGTGAGCCCTCAGAGAGGTGAAGTCTTGGTCAGGGACCACAGACAGGTTTGGATGATATCCCTTGTTAGCAAAGAAGGGAGAAACTCCAGTTGTTGCACTTGGTGCATTGTTGAAAGCAAACTCCACTAGAGGTAACAGCTCAGCCCAATTGTCTTGTTGGTAGTTACAGTAGACATGAAGGTACTGCTCGAGGGTCTGGTTTGTTTGCTTGGTCTGGCCATCACCTTCTGGGTGGTAACCTGAAGTGAAGTGAAGATGCATATCAAGGGCCTTTCCTAGAGAGTGGAAGAAGTGTGAGATGAACTCAGGACCCCTGTCAGAGGTGACATTAGCAGGTACTCCATGCTTGGAGAAGACATGGGTAAGGAAGAGCTTAGCAAGTTTGGCAGAGGTGATGGAGTTGTGGGTGGGGATGAACACTGCTTGCTTTGAGAGGCAGTCCACTACCACAAGGACAGTGGAGTAGCCATTGGAG
Source organism: Pisolithus tinctorius (assembly GCA_024663395.1). Classification (NCBI taxonomy): domain Eukaryota; kingdom Fungi; phylum Basidiomycota; class Agaricomycetes; order Boletales; family Pisolithaceae; genus Pisolithus; species Pisolithus tinctorius. The sequence continues at coordinate 624,744 of JANFAH010000002.1, forward strand.
TTGGGGAGGTGTTTGATGAAGTCCATGGAGATGGAGTTCCAAGGTCTCTCTGGGATGGTGTGAGTCAATGTGTCATATCCATGACTCTCGGACTCGGACTCAGCCCAGTCCAGACCCCTAGCCCCTAACTCTGGTCAACTCCGGTCCTGGTCCAGCCTAGACAACCCAATCCCGGCCCTAGATAACTCAACTCCAGCCTGCATAACTCAAGTCCGGTGTTTTACCCCTATCTCCGGTCCGTTTCGGCCTCCCGGCCTTGCGCTGCTCCACCCCGGTCCTCCTAGGTCTATGTCTGGGTCACCCGGACATAACTCCGGTCTGTTTCCCTTTTGTTTGTACTATATTTAGTCTAGCCCGTTCATCAGACTTGCTTACTGTACAATCCTGTGTCCAACCCCGGTTATGCCAGTCACCCAGACTTTGGCTATTAGCCTCTGCATAGCCACTGTGGCTATCCTCACTCTTGCTAATCATCTTGCTAATAGCTTATTCACAAGTCTGGCTTCATGTTCATTACTCCAGACCGGCCTCATGTATTTAACCCCTGTACATACTTCGTAGTACCCTCAGTCAGAATATCAATTAAGTATTACCCTCAACTCTGTACTACCCCTTGAGACTACTCTATAGCTAAGGCCGAGCCTTAAGCTATCCCTGACCCCTGTCCCGGACCTCTCCCCGGCTTGCATAAGGGTACAGCACATAAGCTGAGACCAAGGGAGGTAGATCCAACCCCGGACCAGCTTCCCCTTGTGCGCACTCCAACACCGGTCGGTTTCCCATGCTACCGGCCTTGTTCCCGCGCTCCCGGTCTTAAGTCTGGTCCTCCGGACTTAGCCCCTAAACTCCGGCCTTGACTCCGGTCTAACTGGACTTGGCCCCTGTCTCCCGGCCTTGATTCTGGCCACTCGGACTTAACCCCTGTCACCCAGTCTTGAAGCCTGGTCACTCCGAGGGTAAACCCGTACTTGACAGTATATTCTGACTCACACTTGTGCAAGTCACTTCATCATGTCTAGGTCCTGCTCTAGAGCCCCTACCCATGACCTTGCCCATTGGGACTCATCGGAATACCTCTCATCTGACTCCAGAACCCAACCCGGAGATCTCTGCTAAAGCAGAGAGGTAGCCGGTGACCCTTGGCACCCTGCACACCCCTGACACTACATCCTTAGTGGTCAAAACCTAATGCATCCATTCCCTCACTCCTGCCCTGCCTGCCACTCGTTTCTTCCTGACTCCAGACCGGCCATGTCAACCCCTGAGTCGGACTCACCATCCGGACTCACCACCAACCTGGGTTCATGCCTGAGCCCACTTCCAAGTCGGAGTTACTCTCCGGACTTGCCCCTGAGTTGGCCTCATCAACCGGACTCACTTCTGTTAGCTCCCCCGAGCTGTCTCTGACCTCTGGCTGGTCACCCTGGCCTTCACCACAGTCCTTACCTCAGTCATCCCAGCACTCCAGCCCAGCTGTCTTCATCCAGTTCTACTGTACTGAACACTGGGATCTCATCACTCATTTGACCTCCTGACTCCCTGATATTGGTCTTCAGACCTCTGTGCACCTTTGGTGCAACCCCCAGGCCTGGACTTCACCAGTCCTGGCCCTCAACACCTTCCCTGGTTCCCCATCGGCACTCGGCTTCAGCAGTTTTTGGGTCCGGTCTCCACCCTTGGCCTTTGCTACAGCGGCCTTGGAGCCCTGGACCCCCTTTCCGGTCTCCAAAACTGTCTGTTACCGGCCTGTCTGGCCTTGGTTCACTTGTCCACACTCACCCGGACTTGCCTGAAGCCGGTTTGCCACTTCCCTCGGCCTCCTGCCCTTTGTTACTGGCTCTCTCGGCCCTGGTTTGATTCAGCCACCTCACCTGGACTTGTCTAGACCTGTTACTAGGTTTGGACCAGTCCTGGCTCTCCTCAGACCCTCCTGTTCCTCACAGACCATTCCCGGGTCCCCTGTCCATTGTCCCGGTGCTGCACTAGTCACCTCGGCCTCAGGATGGTACTTGTCCTTTGGACTTGTACCAGGCCTCAGCTCTGGTGGTCTTAGCTAGTGCATGACACCTCCGTTTTGGTCTAGGACTGGTCTGCCAGCCCTCTGGCCCTTAGTCCGGTCCCTGGCCTCTCCGCTGGCCTCTCTTTTCACTTAGAGGCACCCCCTGGGCATGCTAGTCCTTCGGACTTGCTCCTAGCCCCTGATTTTCGGTCTAGGACCGGTCTGCCGGTTCTCCGGCCCCTATCCCGGTCCCTGACCTCATTTCCGGACCTTTCCCTGTCCTCTGTCCATCCCGGGATCCTAACCGGTGTGAGTCAAAGTGTGGAATGCTGGTGAAAACCAAACAAATCCAACACCAAAAGACAAATAAAAGCGAGTGGTGGTTTGCCTCCGCAGAACCTGGAGTGCAGAGAAACCTAAAGTGGGGGGAGTTTCAATGGCAGGTGCTCCTAGCACAAGTCGACGACGAGTTACGCAGGAGAAGACAAGCAAGTGATGATTGGATGGGGGATGCTGAACAGAGCAAAGGTGTTCAGCTGAAAGGACTTGGGATGATGGACTTTAATAAGATGTGCTCCTGGCGCAAGTCGATGACGAGTTACGCAGGAGTGGAGGGATGACAAAGACTGCTGACTAAGAGGAAGCTTCAGATGAATAATGGAGGCAGGTAGACTCTTCCAAATGAGCCTCAACTACCAAGTATACAAATGATGACAGATAGACCCCTTCGTGGAGCCTCAACTGTCGACGATGAGATAGGCACTGGACTGACTGCTGGACTGCTTCTGAATTGATTCTCAATTGATTGTTTTTTTTTTGGGTAGCTAAGTACATGGGGGTTTATATACTATGGGGGGAGCACAGCTTGTGACAAACAAGGCACAAACACTTGGTAAGTAATGAGTAAGGACTGAGTAATCATGATGAGTAAGTGAGAAATGAAAAGTAAGCAAGCAAGGAGGATTGGTAAGTATTGGCAATGAACGAGTCAAGGATAGTCAAAATATCACAGAATGAGTCAAACGGAGTCAGAAACTGAGTAAGCGCACTGATATCACATTAGGGGGTGGCGATGCAAGTCAGATCTCGGTGGAGACATCTCTAGATCCAAAGATGGCATGACAGATGGATGGTGTTTCCAGATAGGGAAGTATTAATTCCAGAATTGAAGGGCATGAGTCAGGCGTCAAAGGGGGCTAGGGCATTGGGGGTCTGTGGGGCAATGAGAGCATACGCGATCGCGTCTCCCACCCTTCCATCCTCTCAGCGAAGTTAACAAAAACTTCATGAATGGGGCTCTGATGGAGGAGGAGGAGAAGGGGGGATGTCTTCTGCTGGATCTTGCAGTAGGAAGGCAAGATGCATGTCATACTCGTCATGAATGCGATCAGGGAGGCTGGAGGACAGTAGATTATACTGCAGCTGTCGCAATGCAGGAAGAATGATGGACGAGACTGGAATAAAGACGGTGCATGGAGCAGGGAGGAATGATCCATATGCTTCATCAACCGGGGAGACTGAAACGACCACATAAGACCTTTCTAACCGAGTGACAGACCTGAGGCGACCAAAGAACGTCCTTCTGGAAGTCATACTGACAAGGAGAACACGCTGACCAAGCTGCATGGGATGAGATGGGGCTGACGACGACGGGATGAACCAGGGGGCCTCAGGACAGAAGCTGGTGGGAATGCCTGGCAGATATACGTAGCCACTGTCTCTGGCAAATGAGACAAGTGAGATGACTGACGAAGAGGTGGCCATGATTGATGGACTTAGCGAAATGAGCGTCTGATGGATGGAGTGCTGTAGAAACGTGTAGGGTGCGAGGATCCTCTCCAAATTTGGAAGGAAGAATCGTGGGGCTGAGCACTTTAAGCGAGTATGTGAACCGAGTTGATATCTTTGGAAACGGCGGAGATACGACGAAAACCGGAATGCCGTACATGGGCGCTAAAAACTTTTAATGCACGCTTAACTCGCTTCCTCTTTTCTCTTTAGCACTGATGACTCGTTCTTGTGCGAAGGATGACTGTTCACGTCCAACAGTCTTTCTACGCATGAGGCCTTTAGTCTTCATCTGCATGCACGGGCATTGTGCGCAACTCGTCAACGAGTTAGGCAGAGTCAGCTGTAACCATGTCCACAACACCTTTGGTGTGTGACACCGGGTTAACAAGTTGGTAGCTCTGTACTCTGGAAGCCAAAACCAGTAGTCTCAGTTGAGACAAAACAATTAGAGTCTACCCCAGGATCCTAACTGGGTCAACAAGTTGGTACTCCGGTACACCAGAAGCCAAACTGGTGGTCTCGGTAGAGACAAATCAATTAGTGCATTACTCTGTTCCCCTTAGCAGTCCCCCCTGGCTTGTCCTGCCAGACCTTTGGTTTCACCCAGCTTTACAGCCCTGGTCCAGACTTGCCAACTCCGGTCCCCTTGTGGCCCTGGCTCGTCCTGCCAGTCCCTCGGCCTCAACCTGGCTTTGTAGCATGGACCGGACTTGCTAACTCCAGTCCTCCTGTTTGTGTCCACTTTGTCCCACCTCTGGACTCCCTTATGACTGGTCCCCTGAGTTCCGGTCTTCCCTCCTTCACTAGGCCTTGTCGGCCTGTTATCTCCGGACTTCCTTATAACCCCTGACCGGTCTTGCTGACTCCGGACTCCTTTCTCTTTTCCGGTGTTCATCTCCGGGCCTCCTCATGGCCCCTGACCGGTCTTTCTCACTCCGGACTCATTCCTTTTGGCCGGTCTCCTGTCTCCGGCCTCCCTTGGCCTCTGATACCCCTTGGGTAGCTCTATGCTACTCCTCTGTCACTCGTTTGGCCTTCGGGCCTCTCCCTCCTCCCGGAACTACCCCTGTCCTCTACCCCGGTGCTATGGTCTTGACCTAGCACCTCTTTCCAGTCCTTGGTGGACCCGGCCTTGGTTCTCCCTTGGTCTCCGACCCCTGTTTTAATCGGCCTTGTCAACCCATTAGGAACTGAAGTATTTTGGTTGTAGGGAACCGACTAGCCCACTCAATAGGCACCTGTTGGTGGCCGAGTGTAGTGCAGTCACCTATCCCTGCCTAATACTAAAGTTTGCTAACCCCCCTGACGTCAACCCTGCCTTGGAGCATGAATTTGCTTGCAAGACACCCCGGGCTTTGGCCCATCTGACAAACCCCTGACTCTGCCGGTCTGTTTCCCAGCTCACCCACTCGCCCTGGAACTTGTATGTTCGCAAGGCCCCTTCGGGTACCAGCTAACCCCTCACCTTCCCCTAACCATTGCCACTGTCACCCCACCATTGACTCCGGAACTCCAGTCCTACCCACTCTCCCGACTCCGGTCTTACCAGTTGTCTTTTGGCCTGCCGGTCTTCACCGGCCTTCTGGTTTCCTCTTGGGCTCTGGTTCCGGCCTTCATACCCTCACCTGTGACTCTGACACTCCTTACTATCCCCATACCAGTCCGGCCTGCTCTGCCAGCCTTGTATCTCCGGTTTTAAAGCTTTTCTGGCCTTGAAATAGCTTCCCGAAACTGGTCTTGACACTTGTTAAGCCGGTCTCAGCATTCTCAGCACTCGGACTTGCAACTCCAGTGGTAGTACTCCTACTACCTGTCCAGTACTCCTCTCGGTGGTCCTAGCCCACACCTTGTACCCCTGTAGACTTGGGAAGTCTACCCTAAGAGGGGGATAAGGGACCTCGCTAGTGACCTACTCTCTTCCAAACTCCTGTCTGCTACCTCTCCGGTGCCCTCAGCACAACCCTGCTCGGTCCCTGCACACCGGTTCCCAGTTCCTTGGCCCAGTCCTTGCATACTGAAGCACTCCTGAACCACCTGCCCTGGGTTGCTCCCAGCCCCTGACATTTGTGTTGGTACTCCGGTCTCACTGTCTCAGTAGTCCTCGGCCTTGGTGGTTGTGTGTTCACCGGTCTCACCAGTCTCGGCCTCCTGTTGTCAGCCTTTCAGCTGGACAACCCCTAGGCCTCACCCGGTCTCCAGTGGCTTTTGGCCCTCGGGCTTCTTGCCACTGGAAAACCCACTTCCAACCAACTCCGGACACCCCTAAACCAGACTCAACACCTGGACTCACTTCCTGCCAACATCCCTAGGCCTTCATTGAACCGGTCTTATGACCTGCTGGTCCATGGTTCATGCCTAGATATGCTAGGTCCTCTGGTCCTTGGCCAGACCAAACTCTAGCTGTTGTAGACAGCCCCTAGTCCCTCGCTGACCTCCAGAAGCCTGTCTGGCCTGTTTCCAAGGTGCTCAGCACTTGGCCTTGCCACTTCCGGCCTCGGGTTCACACCTCACTACCCCTGGTTACCCCGGTCTCAGTGTTAGCCTGTCAGCCTACACTGTTTTGGCCTCCCATTATCAGCCTGCTAGCTGGATGGCACCTCAGGTCATCTCCGACTACCCCAAACCCCTCCAACACCTTCAGACCAGCCTCCAGCCAGCCACTCCGGCCCTGCCCAACCCCAGACCGGTCTCCCTTTGTGTTTCCGGCCTTACAGCCCTGTCCAGGTCGAGACTGGTCTCCCATAGCCTTTCTAGCCCTTTCAGCCCTCACTGGCTCCCGACTGGACCCCACCCAGCTTTTCTAAGCCCCCCTGACCATTAGACCGGTCTCCAGTTGCCCATTCCGGTCCTCTCTGGCCCTCAGACCGGTTCCCAGCCTTCCAGGCTTCCTGTTCCCTTGACCGGTCTTCGGTCTTGCTGTTTTCGCCAGACCACTTGCTTTAGCATGACAGGCTTCAGCCACTCCCAGCCTCGGTCTCCAGCTTTGGCCACCACTGGCCTGAGCCACCCTCGGTCTCAGCCTTCAGCTTTGACCCCTGTCTCTGGCTTCGGTTTCCTGTTCCCTTGTTATATGTTTTCTTGGTTTTCTGTTATCCATTTTCTTTTTCTGTAGATACACACTTTCAGACCCCATGACCCCCTGGAGCAGACCTTGGACCTAAACCCGGCCTTCTCGGCACTTCTCGTGACCCTCCGTATCCCTGCAGTGCAGTCCCAGTCCAACTGGTGCATTCCTAGACCGGTTTTCCGGCCTTCCTGGCACCCACCTAGCCTTTGTGTCATTCCGCTGTCACTCAGCAGCACCTGGTACACCCCTGGACCATCTTATGGTCATCTCCAGACCTCTCTGGACCCTCTCGGCCTCCATGTTGCCCTGAACCAGCTTTGAAGCACACTTCTGGCCCTAGTGGCACACTCCTGGTACATTAGTTGGACATTACCGGTCCCCTGCACATCTTCGGTCTCCGGCTTTCCCTGACCTGGGCCTGAAGCACACCCCTAGGCCTTACCTGGTTATTCCCAGCCTTTGGTTTGCCTTAACCCAGCTCCGAAGTGCAACTCCGGCCCTCTGAGACATCAGCCTCAGCTTTCAGCTGTCTCCGGAAACCCCCATACAGCTGGTCTAGTCACTTCCGGACTCGGCTTTGCCTTGTCCCGGCCTGCTGAACTGTCTGGCAGCCTCCTAGACCGGTCTCTGGCCCTCTTGTTGTCGCTTCTCTGGCCTCGGGTTCCCAGAACAGTCCTCGGACTTGACCCTTGCCCACAAACCCGGCTTGTCCCATTCCGGTCCGAACTACTGGACCTCCAGTCATCGCTGGCCTGTCTCCCAGCCCTCGGGCTCACCCTTGGCGCTGTGTGTGCACTCGGACTCACTCCTAGTCATGGGACCTCACTGCATAACCCTCTGAGTGTATTTCCCTATGGAACCTCAAGGGTTCGGTTCCTAAGAGGGGGATACTGTCATATCCATGACTCTCGGACTCGGACTCAGCCCAGTCCAGACCCCTAGCCCCTAACTCCGGTCAACTCCGGTCCTGGTCCAGCCTAGACAACCCAATCCCGGCCCTAGATAACTCAACTCCAGCCTGCATAACTCAAGTCCGGTGTTTTACCCCTATCTCCGGTCCGTTTCGGCCTCCCGGCCTTGCACTGCTCCACCCTGGTCCTCCTAGGTCTATGTCTGGGTCACCCGGACATAACTCCGGTCTGTTTCCCTTTTGTTTGTACTATATTTAGTTTAGCCCGTTCATCAGACTTGCTTACTGTACAATCCTGTGTCCGACCCCGGTTATGCCAGTCACCCGGACTTTGGCTATAGCCTCTGCATAGCCACTGTGGCTATCCTCACTCTTGCTAATCATCTTGCTAATAGCTTATTCACAAGTCTGGCTTCATGTTCATTACTCCAGACCGGCCTCATGTATTTAACCCCTGTACATACTTCATAGTACCCTCAGTCAGAATATCAATTAAGTATTACCCTCAACTCTGTACTACCCCTTGAGACTACTCTATAGCTAAGGCCAAGCCTTAAGCTATCCCTGACCCCTGTCCCGGACCTCTCCCCGGCTTGCATAAGGGTACAGCACATAAGCTGAGACCAAGGGAGGTAGATCCAACCCCGGACCAGCTTCCCCTTGTGCGCACTCCAACACCGGTCGGTTTCCCATGCTACCGGCCTTGTTCCCGCGCTCCCGGTCTTAAGTCTGGTCCTCCGGACTTAGCCCCTAAACTCCGGCCTTGACTCCGGTCTAACTGGACTTGGCCCCTGTCTCCCAGCCTTGATTCTGGCCACTCGGACTTAACCCCTGTCACCCAGTCTTGAAGCCTGGTCACTCTGAGGGTAAACCCGTACTTGACACAATGTGTGGAAAGCTGGTGAAAACCCAACAAATCCAACACCAAAGACAAATAATGTGCAAGTGGTGGTTTGCCTCTGTGGAACCTGGAGTGCAGAAACAAAAATCTAATGTGGGGGGGGGGGCTTCAAGTAGAGTGCTCCTGGTGCAAGTTGATGATGAGTTATACAGGAGAACAAATGAGTGAGTAATGACTGGACAGAGGAGGCTGTCATAGTCGTGCCTCGACTCCGGCCGGACTCGGCCTCACGCTCACTCAGTCCGGCCGCGGCCTCGCCAATCCCGTATCTCCAGTTGGTCTAGCGCGGTAGACACTGCCTTGCAGTGTCTGTCACTTTGGTTAAGTCCTCGCCCGGTCTTGTCCCCAGTCCACTCTGTCCTGGTCTCCGTTGTCTTTGTCATATCTTACTAATACTTGCCTTACCAATCATCTTAGCAATCCTTGCGAGACCGGCATTACCGGTCTCCGTACTATAGTTACTTCTAGTATATAAACTTGTAGATACTCGGCCTGTACTCCTTAGTCTGAAATCAACTAAGTTAACCCTGATAACCCCACTTCGGCCTTGGACTCGGACTGAGACCCACGCAAGGGAATAGCGCTGTATCCTCAGTCGCTAAGTCCAAGCAGTCCACCCTTCTTTACCTTCGTCTTTATCCTTGACTCTGACCCCTCGGCCTTGCGCCCGCTTCGGTCTCTGGTCCGGTCTCAACCCAGACACCCCGTACTTGACAGTATTTCAGACTCTCCACTTGTGTGGGTCTAATACACCATGGCAACCAAGACTCGATTCCAACCTCCCCGTGGCTGCTCTGCCACCAATCCCGACTCCGCTTCAGCCAGTGGGGCTCGCCGCGAAACAGCAATAGCCGCTTTGGGCACCACTAGGCGCTCTCCAGGTCCCGTCAGTCCTTTCAGGGGCTTCTCAGCCCGCACATCTAACACCCCCACCCCACGTCGTCCCACTGCTCCCATCCCCGAGGGTGACCCCGGCGATGATGGGCCAGGCGACGATGATGACAACAACCCAGACGATGATGACCCCGGTGATAATGGTCCCGGTGATGATAACCCAGAAGATAATGATCCGGAAGACGATCCGGACTTCCCAGACCCAGACACCGAACCCGCGGTCGTGGTCTTCGACAGTCTCACAAAGGCCATCAAGTTGTTGGCTCGCAACGCCCGTACTAGTCCTGAGTCCTCAAGCAGGACCAAGCTACGCGAGCCCGATACCTTTGATGGAACAGATCCCAAGAAGCTCCACGCGTTCTTTATCCAGTGCAAGCTTAATTTCCAAGACCGACCCCGGGCTTTTAGGACTGACCGCGCCAAGGTCATCTTCGCCCAGTCGTACCTCAAAGGCATGGCCCTTGAGTGGTTTGAGCCAGACTTGCTCGGGCTCAATGACCCCGATGACCGGCCTCTCTGGATGGACTCCTGGAGGGAGTTCGTCCTAGAATTGCAAACCACCTTCGGCCCTCACGACCCAGTTGCTGACGCCGAGAGCCAACTCGACCACTTGCACATGAAGGAAAGTCAGCGCATTAATAAATACGTAGTCGACTTCAATCGGCTTGCCTCACAAGTCCGAGGCTATGGTGACGGTGCGCTGCGCCATCATTTCTATTCCGGCCTCCCAGACCGAATCAAGGACGAGGTCTGTCGGGTTGGCAAACCCCGGACACTTCACGAGCTCCGCCACCTCGCCCAGGAGATAGATGCACGCTATTGGGAACGCAAGGAAGAAGTCCAGCGGGCGAGTAAGCACCAAGGCTCGTCTAACTCCAGCAACAATAAGTCCAGAGGTTCTGGCAACAACAGTCAGGCCAAGACCGGTCAAGATAAATCCAAGACCGGCAGCAACAACAACACCGGTTCTACCCCTAAGCCAGCTTCATCGAAGCCGGGCAATAGCAATAACAGTAACTCGTCCAAGCCCAAGCCTAGCAAACTCGGGAAGGATGGGAAACTCACCCCAGAAGAACGCAAGCGTCGCCTAGACGGAAACCTCTGCATGTTCTGCGGAGGGTCCGGTCATTTTGCTGACAAATGCCCCAAGAAAGCCGGAAAGGCCAAAGCTCGTGCTGCGGCTACCACTGAGGCCACACCGGCCTCGGGCTCAGGTACTACCCCCGAGACAAAAAAATAGGTAGCGGCTCCCAGGACTCCGCACAATCTGGGAGCTGCGTTGACTCCGGTTGTGCAAACTTGGAGGCTCGTCTCAACGCGTCCGCTCTTTCCAGCCTGAATTCTTTAACCCCATATGTCACATTAGAAAACCCAGAAATACCTCGGCTTCATACTTTAGTGGACTCCAGTTCCACACATTGTTTCATAGATAACCAATTTGTTAATCAACATTCATTTACCCCTTACTCGGTCTCACCAATCCGACTCCGGCTTTTCGATGGAATGTCCACCTTCACCATAACCCAAGCAGTAGATGTCAACATTCGCTTCGCGTCCGGCGATGTCACCCTGGTAACCCTGTTTTTAGCCCCGTTGGATTCTGAGTGTAAGATAGTTCTCGGACATGACTGGCTCACCCGCTACAATCCGTTGATTGATTGGGTATTGAGCAGTCTAACATTCCGGACTCCTGCACAAGGAATGCCAACCCCGTCGACACCCCCTGTAAGCCCGGTTTCCACCGGCCTTCCTGACTCTGGTCCTAGTGACCAACCCGGCCTTGCGCCATCTGTACCGGTCTCCGACTCTCCGGCTCGCACCCCTCTGAAGGCCCCTCTGGTTTCCCTAATCAATGCAGCCACCTTTGTGCGCGCCTGTAAACTAGAAGGGTCTGTCCAGTTCCAACTTCAACTCCGTCCCTCGGACTCAGCTCAAGCCCGATCGGCCTCGGCTTCACCTCCTCCGGCCTTACCCAATGTTCCGGAAGAGTACCATGATTTTGCTGATGTATTCAGCAAGGCCAAGGCCTTGGCACTCCCACCTCACCGGGAGTATGACCTGAAGATAGAACTCGAAGAAGGAACAACCCCGCCCCTCGGCACAATCTACTCGCTGTCCCTGGTTGAGCTCCAAGCTCTCCGGACTTTCATCAACAAAAACCTTACTACTGGATTCATTCAGCCTACTTCCTCCCCGTATGCTGCACCGGTCCTCTTTGTCAAAAAGAAGGACGGCTCCCTCCGGCTCTGTGTAGATTTCTGCGGCCTCAACAAAATCACTAAGAAGGATCGCTACCCGCTACCACTCATCTCCGACCTCTTGGACTCACCCAGCCGAGCCAAAATCTATACTAAGATTGATCTTCGGCATGCCTATCATCTCGTCTGGATTGCTCCGGGCGATGAATGGAAGACCGCATTCCGGACTCGGTATGGATCCTATGAGTGGTTAGTAATGCCCTTCGGCCTCACCAATGCCCTGGCCGCCTTCCAATGCTTTGTGAATACCATCTTCGCGGATATGTTGGATGTCTGCGTAGTCGTCTACTTAGATGACATCTTAATCTACTCTGGAGATAAGGAGTCTCACAAGCAGCATGTCCGAGAAGTCCTCCGCCAGCTTCGGCTTCACGGCCTTTATGCGAAGCCGGAGAAATGTGAGTTTCACTCAGACTCGGTCGAATACCTCGGATTCCACCTCTCCCCTGCCGGCCTCACGATGTCCAAGGAAAAGGTCCAGACCATTTGCAATTGGCCTGAGCCTCGCAAAGTCAAAGACATTCAATCCTTCCTTGGCTTCGCTAACTTCTACTGCCGTTTTATCTTTAACTACTTGGACATCGTCATGCCACTGACTCGGCTTACCCGCAAGGGGGCTCCTTGGAGCTTCTCTGAGGAGTGCCGCCGGTCATTCAATAACCTCAAGGCTGCCTTCACCACTGCACTGGTCTTAACTCACTTCATCCCCGGGGTCCCTATCACCATCGAGACCGATGCATCGGACTACGCCATTGCCGGCATTCTGTCTATTACTTGTGGTGACGGCCAAATACATCCGGTCGCATTCTACTCCCGGACTCTGACGGCCCCGGAATTGAATTATGACACCCACGACAAGGAATTGCTTGCCATTTTCGAAGCATTCCGGACCTGGCGCCATTACCTTGAGGGCTCGGCCTCACCAGTCGATGTTGTTACCGACCACAAGAATCTCGAGTACTTCTCCACCTCCAAAGTACTCACCCGCCGCCAAGCTCACTGGTCAGAGTTCCTGTCTCAATTCAACATGATCATTAGATTCAGGCCCGGTAAGCTTGGGGCTAAGCCCGACGCCCTAACTAGACAATGGGACGTCTACCCCAAAGAGGGGGATAGCAGCTACGCCCGAGTGAACCTGCAGAACCTGAGACCGGTCTTCACCCAAGAGCAACTAGCGGTCTCCCTTCGTGCAACTTACCTCGAGTACCCGGTCTTACGAGCAGTCGCACTGATGGACGTAGAGAAACTTCATAATGACATCCTGACCGCACTGCTGGACGACCTGGTCTCACAAATCCGCCTGTCCGACATGTCTGATCCCCGGTGGTCAGTAGATGACACCGGCTTCCTTCGTCTTGATGGAAGGATCTACGTGCCAGACTCAAATGATCTCCGTCTTAGGGTCTTGCGGCTTAAGCATGACCACCCTCTGTCCGGCCACTTCGGCCAAAACCGCACTTTAGAACTCATACGGCATGAGTATACCTGGCCCGGCCTCAGGACCTTCGTCAAGGACTATGTCCAGTCTTGCACGACCTGCGCTCGGGCTAAGGTTCCCCGCCATCGGCCTTATGGCCTCCTCAAGCAACTCCCAGTACCGGAGAAGCTGTGGAACTCCATCTCTATGGATTTCATCGAGCAGCTTCCGGCCTCAACTGGCTTCACAGCCATCCTTGTAGTAGTTGATTGGCTTTCCAAGCAGGCCATATTCATCCCCACCCACGACACCATAACAGCCCCAGAACTCGCCAAACTATTCCTACTCCATGTCTTTTCAAAGCACGGAGTGCCGGCCCATGTAACCTCAGACCGAGGCTCGGAGTTTGTGTCTCACTTCTTCCGGTCACTCAGTAAGGCCTTGGATATGCACTTACACTTCACCTCGGGCTACCACCCCGAAGGCGATGGCCAGACCGAGAGGACCAACCAGACCTTGGAACAATACCTCCGAGTGTACTGTAATTACCAACAGGACAACTGGGCCGAGCTACTACCTTTGGCCGAGTTCGCTTATAACAATGCCCCTAGCACTACTACTGGTGTTTCACCCTTCTTCGCTAATAAGGGCTATCACCCTAACATCTCGGTGTACCCGGAGTGCGACCTCACCTCCGCTCGGGCTCGTGACTATGCAGTCGACTTAGACTCACTGCATCAATACCTATGGGAAGAAATGACCCTAGCACAGCAGCGCTACCAAGGACCGGCCGATGCTAAACGCATACCGGCTCCGGACTTCAAGGTCGGTGACCAGGTATATGTGAAAGCCAAATACTTCCGGTCAACTTGGCCTTCCAAGAAACTCTCAGAAAAGAATCTTGGACCATATCCGGTCATAGCTCAGGCCGGTACCCACTCTTTCACACTGCGCCTGCCAGACTCAATGCGCGCGGTGCACCCGGTCTTCCATGTTTCCCAACTCGAGCCGGCCATCCCTAACACCATCCCGAACCGGACTCAACCACCACCTCCACCAGTCGAAGTCGATGGTGATCTAGAGTTTGAGGTAGCAGAAATCCTCGACTCTAAGGTTGACCGGCGTCGCCGGTGTTGGCTTCAGTATTTAGTCCGGTGGACCAGCTACGAAGGGACTGATGAAGAAACTACTTGGGTACTAGCTACAGAGCTAGACAATGCTTCTGAACTCGTGCAAGAGTTCCATTCTCACTATCCTAATAAACCCGGCCCCTTCCAATGAGGACTGGTCTCAACCGGCCTCAGTTTCAGTTTCAGTTTTCTATCGGTATCTAGTGTTCCTTTTGATCCCTTACTTACTATGTTTTTCTTTTCTTGTTTGCTCTCACTTACTATACAAGATCGAAACCGGACACCAGACACCGGGCACATGACATTCGCAGAGGAAACAACACAAACACTACGCTACAGGTCTATTCAGCCTTGGCCATACTCTCGTCCTCCCCTTCAGACTCCTCCTCATCTTCACTGTGGGCCTTCAACCACTCGGCCTCCTCGTGCAACTCGTCAGAATCGAGCTCAGACGAGCCCGAGTCTGAAGGGGATACCGCCATCCCGAAGCCGTACGATTCGTCGAGTATCGACTCGAGCGCATCGGCTATGCGACCCGAGTTTTCGACCGCGGTCTCGTGGAGTTCGAAAAGGCTGGCCAAGTTGTTGGCAATCAGCCCCACGGCCTCGATCAGTCGCTCGAGCTTATTCTCCAAACCCAAGTACCTGGCCACGCCGACCTCTTTCATCCCGCTCCCGCTGGCCTCGAACTCATCGAGGTCCAAGACCTCGGTCAGTCTTGCACTCGTCCTCGCCCATTTCTGGTTGCTGGGCCCGGCTTTGGCGTTTTCCTCGTCGACTCTCCTCTTCTTGCCTTTGACAGCTTTGGGGCCGGCCTCGGCATCCTTCCTGTCCCCGGGCCAGTGACACTTGCCTTTGGACTGGTTGCACCGTATGCAGGCGACCCGCTTCTTGTTACCGTCCATGAGGAACTCGCAGACGGTGTTCGCCCGGGTGCAGCGGGTACAACTAAAAAGACGGTTAAGAGAGGGACAAGCACGAGGGTGAAAAAGACACTCACCCAGGGTCCATCACCACTTTCTTTACTTCGCCCCTGGCCTCACTGCCACCGGCCCCAGCCTCACTACCCTTTCCGGCCTCGGCCTTGCGTCTACGCTCGGCCTCCCATCTCTCTTCCTCCTTGCGCACTCTCTTCTCTTCGGCCTCCCTCTCTGCTCTCTCGGTCTTGGCCCTCTCCCGCTCGGCCCTCTCGGCTTCGGCCTTCTCCCTAGCCACCGTCTTGGCTTCAAGCCGAGCCTGCTCCTCCCGCTGGGCTTGCTCAGCCGCCTTTCGCCTTTTCCTCTCCTTCGCCTTCGCCCTCATCACCTCCTCTTCGGCATCGGTGTCGTACCTGATGTCGTCGTCAGGGACTTGGGCCCAGTCGACGACGACTCAGTCTTCGTTGTTGTTATCGGCAGCGACGATCGGTCTCGAATTGGACATGATGGTTAGGATGAGAAAGAGAGACGCAAAAGGCTTAGCGAGCCACAAGTATCGGTTTTTCAAACTCAGCCGATTTTCGGACTCAGCCTGCCACTCTCGCAGGGGTCTCATGGGTTCGACCCCTAAGAGGGGGATACTGTCATAGTCATGCCTCGACTCCGGCCAGACTCGGCCTCGTGCTCACTCAGTCCGGCCACAGCCTCGCCAATCCTGTATCTCCAGTTGGTCTAGCGCGGTAGACACTGCCTTGCAGTGTCTGTCACTTCGGTTAAGTCCTTGCCCGGTCTTGTCCCCGGTCCACTCTGTCCCGGTCTCCGTTGTCTTTGTCATATCTTACTAATACTTGCCTTACCAATCATCTTAGCAATCCTTGCGAGACCGGCATTACCGGTCTCCGTACTATAGTTACTTCTAGTATATAAACTCATAGATACTCGGCCTGTACTCCTTAGTCTGAAATCAACTAAGTTAACCCTGATAACCCCGCTTCGGCCTCAGACTCGGACTGAGACCCATGCAAGGGAATAGCGCTGTATCCTCAGTCGCTAAGTCCAAGCAGTCCACCCTTCTGTACCTTCGTCTTTATCCTTGACTCCGACCCCTCGGCCTCGCGCCCGCTTCGGTCTCTGGTCCGGTCTCAACCCGGACACCCCGTACTTGACAGAGGCTGAGCAGAGTGAAGGTGTTCAGCTGAAAGTACTCTGGAGTGATGATCTTTGATAGGATGTGCTCCTGGCACAAGTTGATGACAAGTTACACAGGAGTGGATGAATGACTAAGCAGAAGGTTGCTGACTAATTGTGGGGTGGACTGCAGATGATGAAGGATGGTAGATAGACTCTTCCAAATGAGCCTCAACTACCAAGTATATGAATGATGACAGATAGACCCCTTTGTGGAGCCTCAACTGTTGACAATGAGTTATGCTGAGAAGAACTGAACTGACTGACTGAATGCTTCTGGATTGCTTTTTCACTTGGGGGTTGTAGCTAAGTACATGGGGGTTTATATACTGTGGGGGCAGTGCAGCTTGTGACAAATAAGGCACAAACACTTGGTCAGTAATGAGTAAGGACTGAGTAATCATGATGAGTAAGCAGGAAATGAAAAGTAAGCAAGCAAAGGAGATTGGTAAGTATTGGCAATAAACAAGTCAAGGACAGTCAAAATATCACAAAATGAGTCAAACAGAGTCAGAAACTGAGTATGCACACTGGTATCACATTAGGGGGTGGCAATGCAAGTCAGATCTTGGTGGAGACATCTCTAGATCCAAAGATGGCATGACAGATGGGCAGTGTTTCCAGATAGGGAAGTATTAATTCCAGAATTGAAGGGCATGAGTCAGGTGTCAAAGGGGCTAGGGCATTGGGGCAATGGGAGCATAAGTGATTGCATCTCCCACCCTTTGATCCTCTCAGCAAAGTTAACAAAAGTTTCATGAATGGGGCTCTGATGGAGGAGGAGATGGGGGACATTTTCTGCTGGATCTTGCAGTAAAAGGGCAAGATGCATGTCATACTCATCATGAATGTGATCAGGGAGGCTGGAGAACAGTATATTATGCTGCAGCTATCACAATGCAGGAAGAATGATGGACAAGATTGGAATAAAGACAGTGCAGGGAGCAGGGAGGAACAATCCATATGCTTCATCAACTGGGGAGACTGAAATGACCACGTAGGACCATTAAGTGACAGACCTGGGGCAACCAAAGAATGTCCTTCTGGAAGTCATACTGACAAGGAGAACACACTGACCAAGCTGCATGGGACAAGATGGGGCTGACAACAATGGGATGAACCAGGGGGCTTCAAGATAGAAGCTGGTGGGAACACCTGGCAGATATACATAGCCACTGTCTCTGGCAAATGAGACAAGTGAGATGATTGACAAAGAGGCAGCCATCATTGATGGACTTAGTGAAATGAGTGTCTGATGGATGGAGTGCTGTAGAAATGCATAGGGTGCAAGGATCCTCTCCAAATTTGGATGGCAGAATTGTGTGGCTGAGCACATTAAGTGAGTGTGAGAATGGAGTCAATATGGATATATGACAAAAACTGGAATGCTGTACATGGGTGCTAAAAACTTTTAATGTGCACTTAACTCACTTCCTCTTTTCTCTTTAGCACTGATGACTCATTCTTGCATGAAGGATGACTGCTCATGTCCAGCAGTCTTTCTATGCATGAGGCCTTTAGGCTCCATTCACCCTGCAAATGTGAAGTCCAAGTTTTCAACTTCAGCTTTGGTTAAGAGGTTCATGTGATGTGAACTGTCATGTGCATCCACCTGAGGTATGAACCATTGTCACCCAGTTACTATGATCATCAAATGTCTGGCTCATCTGTGGGATCAACCCACTCATTGTGTTTGCATGGCCTTACAATCAATCCTCTAGACCTGCAGAACCCCCTGCCTCCCCCCAGGACTTGCAAGAAAGCTGCAGTATGGACAACAGAGGAGGAAGGTGCATTATTGGATTTCTTGGCCTCTCATCTTTCACAGGCCAGTGATGGGAACTTTAAGAAGGCTACATGGAATGCCACAGCAGCCCACATGGCTCATAATTATCCACTGGGTCCAGATAATGGTGATAAGAAAGCTGAATCATGTGAGCAGAAGTTCAAGGTGGTAAGTCATCATATCATCCTTTTTTTTTGCCTTGCTAATAATTATCCAGCTTAAAAAATCCTACTATGCCATCACCGATCTTAAATCAGTGGCCTCTGGCTTTGCTTATGACAATGAGCATGGTGTGATGATCTTGCTGGACAACACCAATCATTGGGATCAGTATGTAAAGGTAATGTAGTTTTTTTCTTGTTGGATCATCCACTAACATCTATTCAGGCACACAAAGATGCAAAGCCATTTCGCAATTCCAGTTTCCCCCACTTTGCCAGAATAGAGCTCCTTCTCCCCTCACATGGCCAAGGTCAGTTTATCTACCAGCCACACACCACTACCATGCCTTGCACAACCATGACCTCTGCCTTCAATACTCCTGCCTCTACCGCACCCTCCACCACTTCAACTATTCCTACCCCCCCTCCTCCCTCTCCCTCCTCAACATGACACATGCTCTCAATGCTCACTGTCACAAGGACACACAGTCTGTGGATCCAAACTTCATCCCCCCTTCTGCATCATCAAGTTTTTTGTTGCATGCATCAACTGGGTTGTCATTGTCATCAGCTGTCACCAGCATCAGTCATGGTGTAGGGAACACAAACCTTTTCCCTATGAGAAGTTGCACTTCTGTTGGGTCGAAGGGAAGGTTTGAGGGTGAAGAGTGTAGGAGAGAGTTGAGGAGGATTCAGACTTAGGGGTTGTGGCTGAAAAGGACTTGGTGTCGAAAGATAGAGAGCTGACTAAGCGCACAGGTGGTCATGGTGTGTGCCATGTCAGTTAGAAAACTAACTATGGTACAGCATGGAAAAGAATACCGTACTAGTCATCATCTGTCTACTGTGTTCTTGCTTTGGAGAGCAAAAAAATCACCACTTCAGCTCCTTTCTGCCAAGGTCCTTCTTTAGAGATATTTTCTCAGGCAAGTTCCCTTTTCATTTGTCTAAAGTACTTACCCTGCATCCAGACCGAAGCCCCTTCAGTGTCGACCTGACACAAGCAGAACCTACTTCTTCTGGAGTCAGAGTTCTCAGCCATCAGAAAACACTTTCTTACACTTGGAGTCTGCCATGAGGGGCTTCAACTGACAAACAGGAAATAAAGTACAACCTCAGGTGAATGGCAGCTAGGGTTGCCCACAAGGAGAGACATATGAAAGCAAAAGAGGCACTCAAAGCAAGGAAGAAAGCAATGCCTCCCTGTTTAGCTAAGTCATCTCTTGGGAAGCTCCCCACTGAAGTTCCTCTTCCGGAATCCCCAGAACTGGAAGAGCCAAAACAGAACTGAGAACCCAGCTTCACAGAATACCGAACACCAGTGCCAGTGTGATTCAAAGTGAGGTTCAGTGGCAGAAACCAACCAAAACCAACACAAAAGACAATGAAAGCAAGTGGTGGTGTGCCTATGCAGTACCTAGATGGTGGAACCTGTTCTTTGGGAGGGTTTTTGCAAGCTACAACACTCAAAGACAAGTGCTGAGGGTTGGGGGTGCTCCTGACAAAGAGGGGGGAAGAATGCAGTAGATTGCAATGGGGTAGACTGCTGTCAGCCTACAGAAGGATGGATGATGACTTAATTCAATGTCCTGAGCTGCACTGAGCTCAGGAAGGGCTTGGAGCAAAGTAGATTGATGATATATGATAATAAGCAAAGTAGACAATAGTTAGACCCTTAATAAAGTCTCAACTATTGAAGCTGCTGAATGATTTACTGAGTGATGATAAAATACAAGCAAGAGGGGCTCTCTGACATCTTCTCTTTTATTCAGCTATCTAAGTACAGTGATTTATATACAGTACAGGGGTGTTGCCTATGGAAAACAAGGTGCAAACACTTGGTAAGTGATTGGTAACTGATGAGTAAGGAATGTAAGCGATGGGTAATCATCTTGGAAAGCATTGGTAAGCATTGGTAAGGATAAGTAAGCCAAAAAGTGAAGAATCAGTAAGCAAGGTCAAAAGATTGGTAAGTATTGGCAATAGGTGAGTCAAAGACAGTCAGAATGTCAAAGTATGAGTCAAGTAATGTCAGGAACTGGGAAAGTGCACTGGAACTGCATTAGGGGGAGGCTGTGCATGTCACATCTCAAAGAGATCTCCTTTGGGCCAAAGTGGGATGACAGAGAGGCAGTGCTGATCTGATGCTGATACAGTACATCCAAAAGCAGACAGGGTGAGTCAGATGTCAACAGGGGTCAAGCTTTGGGGGTCTGTGGGGTGACAGGAGCATAGGGGATCACAACTTTCCCCCCCAAACCATCCTCTCAGTGAAGCAAATAGATACTTCATGAATGAGGCTCTGTTGGAAGAGAGGATGAAGGGGGAACATCTTCTGTTGTATCTTGCAATAAGGAGGCAAGATGTGCATCATACTCATCATGGATGTGATCAGGGAGAGTGGAGAACAGTAGATTATACTGTAGCTGTCACAATTTTGGGAGAATGATGGATGAGACTGGTATGAAGATGTTGCAGGGAGCAGGGCAGAAGGATCCATATGCTTCTTGGACTGGAGAGACTGAAACGACCACATAAGACCTTTCTAAATGAATGACAGACCTGAGGTGACCAAAGAACATCCTCCTAGAGGTCATACTGACAAAAAGAATGTGCTGTCCAAGCTGGATGGGCTGGGAGGGGGCAGATGAGGATGGGATGTACCAGGACACTTCAGGATGGAAGCTGGTAGGAACTCCTGGTAGATATATGTAGCCATGGTCCCTAGCAAAGGGGACCAGTGAAATGATTGATGTGGAGGTGGCCATATCAGAAGAATTAGCAAAATGAGCATCTTTTGGAGGGAGTGCTGTAGAAATGTGTGGAGTGCACAGACCCTCTCCAATTTTGGAAGGTAGGATCACATGGCTGAGCACTACAAGCGAGTGGGGGAATGGTTTCGGTATCTGCAGAAATGGCAGAGATATGTTGAAAACAGGAATGCCATACACGGGCACTTAAGAATTTTAACCAGTGCCTAACTCCCTTCCTTCTTTTTCTTTGGCACTGACAACTCATTCTTGTGCAAGGGATGACTGCCGACATTTCTGGCTGTCCTTCTTCGCATGAGGGCTATGGTCTTCATCTCCATTCATCAGCTATATCCATGTCCACCTCACCAAACACCTTTGGTGTGTGACACCAGTGATCAGATCAAACTCAGAAACAGAACAGGCATTTGCAGCAGCTCAAAGGGAAGAGAATAAGCAGCAGCAAAAGACCCCAAAGTTCAATGGGGTAGCAGTACCTGGGAAGGAGAGATGAACAGTGACCATGACAGCAGAACAGCCAGGACCTAGTTGGTCCAGCTTGATGGATGCCCCAGAAGTGAGTTTGAAGGATAAGGGAAAGCAACTGGACAGAAGTGCTGGCAGGTCACCAGGACCTACCTCTATGCTCAAAACCAATAGTGTGGCATGGAAGATCAAGATGTGGGAAGGAAAGGTTATAGGTACACAAGTCTGTTTGAAGACCCTACAGCAGCAATGAGGGTTTTGAACCAGTACTTGGACCAGTCCATTATGATTGCAGGAAGGGATCTACTCACCATAAGTCCAGACATTCAGAGAGAGTTCAAGGACAGAGCAATGACAAAGCAAGTAGCACTCAGTGCAACCTTTTCGGGTGTGTCAGATATGCTGGAAGGGCCGCCACAGTCAGTTGACATGAGGGCTTTTGAGTGTGGTATAGGAGAAGAGAGGTTTGCACACACTTCAGTCAACCCCCTTTGGAGACCTATTAGGTCTACATATTTCTACAGATGTATATACCTATGAGGTCTCAACAGGTTGGGTATCCCCAGCCACTGGCAGGGAAAATCTTTTCTCCAGCACCATGCTTGGGGATTCTCCACACCTGCCATTTTATAGAGGTGGGAGAAAAGGATTTTGTCATAATTAATATACATTAGCCTGAATATGTCAGGGTGACTGGGGTCTAGATGGACCTTTCTCCAGCTGAAATTGGGCCTCAATGGGACATTCTCCATGCTAAAAAGGACCCAAATGAAGCTTTCCCCAGCTAAAATAGGGCCTCAGTAGGGGATTCTCCATGCCAAAAAGGACCCAAATGAAGCTTTCTCCAGTTGAAATTGGACCTCAATGGGACATTCTCCATGCTAAAAAGGACCCAAATGAAGCTTTCTCCAGTTGAAATTGGACCTCAATGGGACATTCTCCATGCTAAAAAGGACCCAAATGCAATTTTCTCCAGGTGAAATTGGACCTCAATGGGACATTCTCCATGCTGAAAAGGACCCAAATGAAAATTTCTGCAGTTGAAATAGGATGTCAAAGTCGGACAACACCCCTGGCTCCTTCTTAGGGCGGAGTTGGAGCGGGTTGGGCTGCAGAGTACAGCAGTCAAAGTCCAAAGCGAATCCGACCACTGGGTGGTGAGATATTCAACGAACAGTGAGCGGAGGGGTATGAAGGAAAGTCTCGGAGGCTGAGGTCGGAGTCGGAGTCGGGGGTCAGAGGTTGGAGGTCGGATGAGAGGGCGTTGGGTTCAGCTAGTGCGCTGCCCCCTTGCGCAAGCTCAGCCCTCATATTTCAGAGGTGGAGCGGACTCAGAGGAAGTGGAGACGAAACTCCAGAGGGGACCAAGAGGGAGTTGAAGGTGGGGACTTTATTCAATATTCATACTGATTACATCAGAGTACTACATGGCCTTATATACGATGTAGGTCAAGGGCGGTGCAGTATGGAATGTAAACCAATAAGTGTAAAGTGGGTTAGAGTCCTTCCGACACAAGGGATAGAGGGTAGGGATGATGGGGACCTTAACTGAGACAAGGAAACTACTACAACGAGGAAAAGAGGGTAAATACCAAAGGAGTGGAAGAATGGAGAAAACCGACATGAGGGCGGAACCCTATCTAGAATGCAGGGCTGCAAGTCTGACAGCCCACGTGACCAACCTTAGGGCAGAGTTGAGCAGAGTTGGTCAGAACATGGACAGGGGACCTTGGAGAGGTGTGGAGATGTGTCGGGAGGGTCAGAGGAGCGCAGGAAGATGTCGGAGGAGGGCAGAGAAGCGCAGGAACATGTTGGAGGAGGGCAGAGTAGGTGTTAGGGGCTTACGCTGGTGTCATGGTCATGACAGTATCCCTCCCTTAGGGCCTGAACCCCTGAAGGCCATAGCAAAGCTACGATGGAGGTGAGTAAGGTCCAGGTTTATGAGGATAGCGAGCATGGTAAGCAGCCAACAACTCAGAGGCATGCTCCAACTCTGTTGCCAACACCCAAGAGGTCTCATCTTCAGTATTCTCATAGCCTGCCCAGCAGACTAGATACAGCAACTGACAATGACGGCGGCGGCAATCCACCTTTGAGTCGAGGATCTCCGAAATCTCGTACTCAAGGTCACCATCCACCTCAACAGGCGGAGGTGGAGGTTGGTGCCAATCAGGGAAGGGGTTCGGAGTAGCAGGCTCTAACTGCGACACATGAAAGACAGGGTGGATGGCCCGCATCGCATCAGGTAAGCGGAGGGTGACAGAGTGTGTACCAGGCCTAGCTATGATAGCATAGGGGCCCAAGTTCTTCTCCACAAGTTTAGCTGAAGGGCGGTGTGAGTCAAAGTGTGGAAAGGCAGTATAAACCAACCAAACCAACACAAAAGACAAATATGTGCGAGTGGTGGTTTACCTCCGCGGAACCTGGAGGGCAGAGAAACCTAAAGTGGGGAAGACTTCAAGTGGAGGTGCTCCTGGCGCAAGTCGTTGACGAGTTATGCAGGAGAAGACGAATGGACAATGATTGGGAAGGGGATGCTGAACAGAGTGAAGGTGTTCAGCCGAAAGTACTTGGGGGTAATGGACTTTTGATAGAATATGCTCCTGGCGCAAGTCGATGACGAGTTACGCAGGAGTGAATGGATGACTAAGCAGGTGTGCTGACAGAGCACAGATGATACTTCAGATGAAGGTAGATAGACCCTTGATGGAGCCTCAACTACCAATGATATGAATGAAGACAGATAGACTCTTCCGAATGAGCCTCAACTGTCGACGACAAGATATGCTGAGCTGAGCTGACTTCTGAGTGACTTCTTGATTGATTGTGGGTAGCTAAGTACACGGGGGTTTATATACTATGGGGGAAGCACAGCTTGTGACAAACAAGGCACAAACACTTGGTAAGTAATGAGTAAGGACTGAGTAATCATGATGAGTAAGTGAGAAATGATAAGTAAGCAAGCAAAGAAGATTGGTAAGTATTGGCAATGAACGAGTCAAGGATAGTCAAAATATCACAGAATGAGTCAAATAGAGTCAGAAACTGAGTAAGCACACTGATATCACATTAGGGGGTGGCGATGCAAGTCAGATCTCGGCGGAGACATCTCTAGATCCAAAGATGGCATGACAGATGGACGGTGTTTCCAGATAGGGAAGTATTAATTCCAGAATTGAAGGGCATGAGTCAGGTGTCAAAGGGGGCTAGGGCATTGGGGGTCTGTGGGGCAATGAGAGCATACACGATCGCGTCTCCCACCCTTCCATCCTCTCAGCGAAGTTAACAAAAACTTCATGAACGGGGCTCTGATGGAGGAGGAGGAGAAGGGGGAACGTCTTCTGCTGGATCTTGCAGTAAGAAGGCAAGATGCATGTCATACCCATCATGAATGCGATCAGGGAGGCTGGAGGACAGTAGATTATACTGCAGCTGTCGCAATGCGGGAAGAATGATGGACGAGATTGGAATAAAGACGGTGCAGGGAGCAGGGAGGAACGATCCATATGCTTCATCAAGAGGGGAGACTGAAACAACCACATAAGACCTTTCTAACCGAGTGACAGACCTGAGGCGACCAAAGAACGTCCTTCTGGAAGTCATACTGACAAGGAGAACACGCTGACCAAGCTGCATGGGACAGGACGGGGCTGACAATGATGGGATGAACCAGGGGGCTTCAGGACGGAAGCTGGTGGGAATGCCTGGCAGATATACATAGCCATTGTCTCTGGCAAATGAGACAAGCGAGATGACTGACGAAGAGGTGGCCATGATTGATGGACTTCGCGAAATGAGCGTCTGATGGATGGAGTGCTGTAGAAACGCGTAGGGTGCGAGGATCCTCTCCAAATTTGGAAGGAAGAATCGTGGGGCTGAGCACTTTAAGCGAGTATGTGAACCGAGTTGATATCTTTGGAAATGGTGGAGATACGACGAAAACCGGAATGCCATACATGGGCGCTAAAAACCTTTAATGCGCGCTTAACTCGCTTCCTCTTTTCTCTTTAGCACTGACGACTCGATCTTGTGCGAAGGATGACTGTTCATGTCCAACAGTCTTTCTTCACATGAGGCCTTTAGTCTTCATCTGCATGCCTGGGCATTGTGCGCAACTCGTCAACGAGTTAGGCAGAGTCAGCTGTAACCATGTCCACAACACCTTTGGTGTGTGACAGCGGGTGGAGCGGAAGTACTTGGCCTTGACATAAGCCTGGTCACTGACCTTGAACTCTGGTGGCGGAATGCATCTAGCATCAGCTGGACCTTGATAGCGGAGTTGAGCAGCAGCCATCTCAGTGTGGAGGAAGTCGTGCAGGGTGGAAAGCTCCACAACATAGTTATGGGCCTTCGGAGAGGTGAGATCGCGGTCAGAGTAAACTGACAAGTTTGGGTGGTACCCCTTATTAGTGAAAAAGGGAGAGACTCCAGTAGTAGCACTCGGCGCATTATTACAAGCAAACTCCGCTAGCAGGAGTAACTCCAACCAATCATCTTGCTGATAGTTACAGTAGGTGTGGAGATACTGCTCAAGGGTCTGATTCATGCACTCTGTTTGGCCATCGCCTTCTGGGTGGTAGCCCGATGTAAAATGAAGGCGCATATCCAAGGCTTTTCCAAGGGAGTGGAAGAAGTGTGACACAAACTCTGGACCCCTGTCAGAGGTGACATGAGCAGGTACCCCATGCTTGGAAAAGACGTGGGTAAGGAAGAGTTTTGCTAGGTCAGCAGAGGTGATGGAGTCATGGGTCGGAATGAACATGGTCTGTTTAGAAAGGTGGTCTACAACAACCAAGATGGCAGAGTAGTCTGCAGAGTTGGGGAGATGCTCGATGAAATCCATCGAGATGGAGTTCCATGGCTTCTCAGGGATGGGAAGCTGCTTCAGTAGGCCGAAGGGGCGGTGACGAGGGACCTTGCTGCGACCACAAGTGGTGCAGGACCTGACATAGTTCTTTACATCAGTGCGGAGGTTAGGCCATACATACTCGTGGCGAACAAGCTCTACAGTGCGACTCTGCCCAAAGTGACCCACAAGTGGATGGTCATGTTTAAACCGAAGCACTCGGAGGCGGAGACCATCAATGTCAGGAACAAAGATGCGGCCATCAAGGTGGAGGAGACCCTCATGGTCCAATGACCAGCGGAGGTCTGTCAGAGTTGGGAGATGGGAAGCGGAGATGGGGTCAGAGGGTAGTGCAGAGATGATGTCAGCATGGAGCTGCTCAACATTGAGGATCATGGCAGCTCGGAGCACAGGGGCCAAGAGGTGGGTAGTACGGAGGGACGAAGCAAACTGTTCCTGGGTAAACACAGGGCGGAGGTTATGAGGGTTTACCTGCATGTAGTCCTTATCCCCCTCTTTTGGGTAAACATCCCAGTGGCAGGTAAGTGTGTTGGGCTTGGCTCCAAGGCGGCCACGGCGGAAGTGGATGGCTAGGTTGAACTGGGAGAGGTACTCCGACCAACGAGCCTGATGGTGAGTTAGGACCTTAGAGGTGGAGAAATACTCCAAGTTTTTATGGTCAGTCACCACATCAGCAGGGGTGGCAGAACCTTCCAAGTAATGTTGCCAGTGGCAGAAGGCCTCAAAAATTGCCAACAGCTCCTTATCATGAGTGTCATAGTTGAGCTCCAGAGCAGTGAGTGTGCAGGAGTAAAAGGCAACTGGGCGGAGTTCACCATCGGAGCAGGTAATCGAGAGGATACCCGCAATGGCATAGTCCGATGCATCGGTCTCAACTGTGACAGGGGCATCAGGCACCCAATGAGTAAGGATCGGAGTGGAGGTGAAGGCGGTCTTAAGGCGGAGGAAAGTGGAGCGGCACTCTTCGGGGAAGCTCCAAGGAGCACCCTTCTGAGTGAGGTGGGTGAGTGGAACAACTATGTCAGAGTAGTTACTGATGAACCAACGATAGAAGTTCGTGAACCCAAGAAAGGACTGGATGTCTTTAACCTTGCGTGGTTCAGGCCAATCATGAATGGACTGGACCTTATCAGCGGACATGGTCAGACCAGATGGGGAGAGGACATAGCCGAGGTACTCGACAGAGTCTTTGTGGAACTCACACTTTTCTGGCTTAGCAAAGAGGCTATGCTGGCAGAGGTGGCGGAGGACCTCTTTTACATGTTGGCGGTGCAACTCCTCGTTGTGGGAGTAGATGAGGATGTCATCAAGGTAAACAACAATGCAGACATCGAGCATGTCAGTGAAGATGCTGTTAACAAACCGCTGGAAAGCCGCTGGTGCATTAGTAAGACCGAAGGGCATAACCAACCATTCATAGGAACCATAGCGAGTGCGAAAGGCAGTTTTCCATTCGTCACCAGCACCGATTCGGACTAAGTGGTAGGCATGGTGGAGGTTGATTTTACTATAGATTTTCGTGTGGCTCAGAGAATCGAGCAAGTTGGAGATGAGAGGGAGCAGGTAGCGGTCTTTCTTGGTGATTTTATTGAGTCCTCGGTAATCCACACAGAGGCGGAGTGAGCCGTCCTTCTTCTTAACGAAGAGGACAGGAGCACCATGGGCAGAGGTTGACTGTTTAATGAAACCGTAGCTGAGGTGCTCATCTATGAAGGTGCGGAGCGCCTCAAGCTCGGGTGGAGAGAGGGAGTAGACAGTGCCTAGAGGCGGAGAAGCCCCTTCTTCGAGATCTATATTTAAATCGAAGCTGCGGTGCAGAGGGAGTTCAGTAGCCTTTGCTTTACTAAAGACATCAGCGAACTCATGGTAGTCGGAGGGCACCGCAGAGAGATCAGGAGGTGCAGAGGGCATTGAAGAGGCTCGGAGTTTCATATCTTCGGGGCAGAGGTGCAAGCGGAACTGTGCGGAGCCAGGAAGGGCACATGCACGGACAAAGGCTGCAGCTCCGATGAGAGAGATATGTGGAGCAGTGCATGGCAAGCCAGCTGTCGGAGTAGGCAGCAGAGCTGATGTCGGAGGAGCGGACAGAGCGGAGGGTGTCGGTACTGAAGCAGAAGTCGCAACAGAAGGTGATGGAGGCGCCAAGGGCATTGGCATTCTTTGTATCGATGGTCGGAACGAGATACTGCTCAATACCCAGTCAATCGACGGATTGTAGCGGGTGAGCCAGTTGTGTCCCAAGACCAATGAACAGGCGGAATCCAACAGAGTTACATAACAGGAAACAGATGTGACATTGCCAGAGGCAAAGCGGATGGAGAAATCTACTACTTGGGAAATGGCGGTATTACTAGTACCATCAAACAGTCAGAGAGGAATAGGCGGAGAGACATTTTTTGTTGGGATTTTATATTTTTTAACTAAAGAGGGGTCGACGAAACAGTGCGAAGAGCCTGAGTCAACCAGAGTGGGGAAAGTATCTACGGAGAAATCAGGAAGAGAAATAATTGGAAGAAGAGAATTAGGGTCGGAAAGAGCGGATGCATTAAGGTGGACTTCTGCACGGATGGGATCAACACTTCCTCCAGGACATACAGGCTCCCTGGAGGAGCAGGTTAATTTTTTGGCTCTGACCTCTCTGCAGGCGGAGCGGTCAGAGTGGTGGCCTTAGCGGCCTGGGCCTTGGCAGCGTGGGAAGTCGACTTTGGGCAGTCCTTGGCGGAGTGACCAGGTTCACCACAGAAGAGGCACAGCCCACCAGTAAGGCGGCAGAGCCTCTCAGCTGCTGTGAGCTTGCCATCTTTTCCGAGGAGGTGGTTGATGTCGGACTTTGGCACTTCGGCCTTTTTAGAGTCGGACTTAGGGGCGGAGGATGATGCGGAGGGTTTCGGCTTTGAGTCGGAGGTGCGGAGCGGAGTTCTTTCAGCAGGAGGAGGCTTGGCGGAGTGGGAGACTTCTGACTTGCACTCCCAGTAGTGTGCATCTACTGTCTGGGCCAACTCGTGGAGTGCATGAAGAGTGGCGGGCTTGCCAACACGGGACACTTCATCCTTGATGCGGTCAGGGAGACCCGAGTAGAAGCGGTGGTGGAGTGCACCTTCACCATAGTCCTTTACCTGAGAAGCCCAGTGGTTGAACTCCACTAAGTACTTCGCAATACGCGAAGAGTCCTTCATGGTAAGGTTTTCCAGATGCTGGACGGCATCGGCAGCAGCATCATGAGGGCTGAAGTTGGTAGTGAGCTCATGGAGGAACTCGTGGTGGTCATCCATCCACAGTGGACGATTAAGGTAATCATCCAGATTGAGAAGGTCTGGTTCGAACCAGGCCAATGCCATGCCCTTAAGGTAGGACTGTGCATACGTGACCTTGGCTCGGTCGGAGCAGAATGCCCGAGGGCGGTCCTGGAAATTGAGCTCACACTGGACCAGGAACTCACGGAGTTTTTTAGGGTTGGACCCATCAAAGGTGTCCGGCTTGCAGACCTTGGTTCGTGGAGCAGAGTCTCCAGAGCGCTGGTTGGAGCAGGCTAGGGCATGGATGGCCTGGGTCAGAGCAAGGACTGGGTCATCAAGGGGATCTGCGAGGTTGTTGAGATCATCCTCATCATCAGGCCCATTACCAGGATGGTAGTCAGGATCATTGGGGTCATCGTCAGGGTCGCCTGGTCCATCTCTGCCAGGGTGAATGACGATAGGAGGTGGCAGAGAGCGGAGGGCGGACTGCTGACAGATGGAGGGTGTAGTGCATGAGGCACTGTCTGGAGCAGGGTTGGAGTTGGAGCACCCCCTGGAGGAGAAGCTCCGGAAGGGCTCAACAACTGAAGGGAGACGTCGGGGGTTTGCCAAGGCTGTAGCAAGGGCCTCAGTAGCATCCTGTTGTCAGAGATGTGTCATGGGAGGCATAGCAGATGTGGTAAGGGAAGTGAGAGAGCTCGTACAAGTGATAGTACGAATATACTGTCAAAGTCGGACAACACCCCTGGCTCCTTCTTAGGGCGGAGTTGGAGCGGGTTGGGCTGCGGAGTACAGCGGTCAAAGTCCGAAGCGAATCCGACCACTGGGTGGTGAGATATTCAATGAACAGTGAGCGGAGGGGTATGAAGGAAAGTCTCGGAGGCTGAGGTCGGAGTCGGAGTTGGGGGTCAGAGGTTGGAGGTTGGATGAGAGGGCGTTGGGTTCAGCTAGTGCGCTGCCCCCTTGCATGAGCTCAGCCCTCATATTTCAGAGGCAGAGCAGACTCAGAGGAAGTGGAGACGAAACTCCAGAGGGGACCGAGAGGGAGTCGAAGGTGGGGACTTTATTCAATATTCGTACTGATTACATCAGAGTACTACGTGGCCTTATATACGATGTAGGTCAAGGGCGGTGCAGTATGGAATGTAAACCAATAAGTGTAAAGTGGGTTAGAGTCCTTCCGACACAAGGGAGAGAGGGTAGGGACGATGGGGACCTTAACTGAGACAAGGAAACTACTACAACAAGGAAAAGAGGGTAAATACCAAAGGAGTGGAAGAATGGAGAAAACCGACACGAGGGTGGAACCCTATCTAGAATGCAGGGCTGCAAGTCTGACAGCCCACGTGACCAACCTTAGGGCGGAGTTGAGTGGAGTTGGTCAGAACATGGACAGGGGACCTCGGAGAGGTGTGGAGATGTGTCAGGAGGGTCGGAGGAGCGCGGGAACACGTCGGAGGAGGGCAGAGAAGCACGGGAACATGTCGGAGGAGGGCGGAGTAGGTGTTAGGGGCTTACGCTGGTGTCATGGTCATGACATAGGACCTCAATGGGACACTCCATGCCAAGGACCACACATTGTTTTGGTTGGGGTACATGGTGCATTCCATAGGTGCATCTGGCATGAAATGAAATCATGAATGCTGCCCTGAAGGATCTCAGAACTCCCAAGGTGGAAAGTGTTAAGTTCATGTCAATGATGTGTCACAGCACCCCAGTTGTTGTTGATTGAGTGCAACTTACTCAGTATCAATTCCTCCCCTGGTTTGTTGGGACCATTGGTTCTGACACAATGGACTCATGTTCACAACTGCACTGCTTTCAAGATGCTGGTGAGATGACACAACTGAATCTTTCCCCTGAATTGGTTGTGATTGTCCCAACTTCCTCCAAGTGGGTGTTCCAACCACGGTATGGAGATTTACCAAGTAAGCACCTAGATGCATAATTCCAACCACTTTACTAGGCAATCCTTCATGCCTATTTTTGGCATTTCCTGCCAATTCTTCAGGGATGTACTTGTAATTTTTGCACTTTTCAGTAGTTCCATTAACATATTTATATTCCTGATGTGAATGTGATCACATATTACAGACATTCAATGTACATCTCCAAACTCTAGTATCTACATCTTTTTAATGGTAATTGAATTGGTGAGGATGGCAAGTAGCCATTTTCAAGACCCTCCAACCACCCTTCATCTTCTGTGAATTCCTCTTCATCTGTTTGTCCAATATCATACTCTTCTGATAGTGCCATCTCTCCAATGGCCTCCAATAGTTCATCACCTTCTGATGTCAAATCCTCCCACTCACAGTCATAGTCTTCTGGTCGTCGCTCAGCTGCATGGTGCATGGCAGGCACTCCACATGGCTTGTAAGGGGCTGAATGAAATGCTGCTATGTCCTCTGCTGTGGGTCCCCATGGCCTTGATGGAGGCCAAGCATGTGGTATGTGTCAAACCTTGGCTTCCTACTTAGTATATGTTTCCACCAGGCTATCCTTTTGTGCTTGCACATGATACTTGTAACATGCATCTAGAAAGTGACAAACTCAGAAACCATGTGATATCAATAATAACTCTACTCACCAGCATTGTTCTGAGCAGCCTCTACACTTTGCCACTCCACAGAAAACCACTCCTGTAAAATGGTCTGCTCTCTTGACAACCTTCTTTCTTCTTCATTGCAATGATCAACCTCCAACATAAGTCTTATTCCCTTGCACACACCCTCATCAGCAAGCCAGCCAGGGGGATCAGGGTAACCCTCCTCAATTCCAACATCCTGCCAAATATCACTATCAACATCCAGTTGAAAAATACCCTTAGATGGTATGGGAGGAGGAGCAATAGCACCAGGAGGTGCTTTCTGCAGCTGAATCATACCCTGCAATTCACCACAGAGATTATTATATGCTGTGACTAGCTTCAGTACAGTGGGTTCTCATCATTTGATGGATGACTCAACATGTGATTGTAAATGATTTTCTATGGCTTGTTATTGGCAATAGAAACCACAAACAAAACACCACTCACCATTGACAGAGCTCCTGTATGATTGTTCCAACCTCTCCAACTCAAACTTGCATTGATGAAGCCACTCTCTAATTTGAATCTTTAAGGCTTGTGTATTTGTTTGGGTCTGTAGCCACTTATTGTTTCTCAACAGGTGTAGGTCCACATGTGCAGAAACTCCCAATGCTTTCTTTTTTTGGCTAAGAGCCTGAGTTGCCTTTGACAGGGATGCTTTTGCTGCAGCATGCTGGAGATTGTAGTCAATGAGGTCATTGACATGATCATTGACAAGATCCTTCTCCAATCAATCCACATGGCACCAGTAATCTTCAACAGTCTTTTCCAGTGCAAGTATATGTGCCAACTGTTCAGCACCCTTGTTCTTTGACTGCCCTAGATATCTGATGAGAATATGATTGCAAGCACAAGGAAAAGACTGACTGGGTAAGGGTTGAGTTTGTGAATGCACCTGTACAGCCCACTGCTCTCTCTGTCAAGTCCAGGCCTACTCTGACCAACTCTGACACTTACAGTGAGGGACAAAAGCATTGCAATGTTTGTGAGGTGTGACTTGCTGCCAATGTAGCTCAGGCTATTCTGCATGGATAATCATGATACCTATACCATTGGAAAGGGGAGACTCTAGGCTTTGCAGAGCACTAAGGTTCAGTCCAAACAAAGCAATACATGCCAAGATACACCCTATTCTTTCCAAAAAGTGCATTGCAATGGTTTTGTCCCTGACTGGTGAAATAGCAAAAAGTGACCTTTTGATGGGATTGAGGGCATGAAGGATGGGAAAATATGATTACATAATAAACCACATGATCTTCCAGATGATTTGTCAGCATGTAAACAATGACAAACATTGGATTTGTACCACTAACCCACCCCCTTTTGCCACAACTCATGAAATCATCTCTCTAGCTCACATGGTCATTTTCTCAAGGAATTCTTATCAAATACTGGTGGCCACCACAGTGCCATCAGTATAACATTCTCTCAGAACCATCAGTCCCTTAAAAAACCTGCTGTCAGTCATTCCCTGGACTGTTTACCCCCCCATGCCTGATGTGTTTTGGGACTAATCAGTACTTGGAAGGCTGAGAATGTTTTGGAGGTCAATCTGGCACTTCAGAACATGATGGACAAACCAGTCCCCTCTCAACCACAGCATTTCTGGCACAGGAACACTGGTATGGAAGTTGGGGTGAGACAAAACCTCCTCATGCTCTGAGCACCATAAGAGGGTTCACTAGATCTTGCTCTGATCTGAACTGTAGCTGACTGGGGAAACATTATTTAGTCATATGTGACCAAAGGCAATATTCAGGGCCAGATGGAAGCACAGGATTCTGCTCCATGGCAGTTCAGTAGTATATCCTTCTGATGACACCCAGGGGTAAAGAGGATTTTGTCTTGCCCTAACTTCCATACCACTGTCCATGTGCCAGAAATGCTGTGGTTGAGAGGGGACTGGTTTGTCCATCATGTTCTGAAGTGCCAGATTGACCTCCAAAACATTCTCAGCCTTCCAAGTACTGATTAGTCCCAAAACACATCAGGCATGGGGGGGTAAACAGTCCAGGGAATGACTGACAGCAGGTTTTTTAAGGGACTGATGGTTCTGAGAGAATGTTATACTGATGGCACTGTGGTGGCCACCAGTATTTGATAAGAATTCCTTGAGAAAATGACCATGTGAGCTAGAGAGATGATTTCATGAGTTGTGGCAAAAGGGGGTGGGTTAGTGGTACAAATCCAATGTTTGTCATTGTTTACATGCTGACAAATCATCTGGAAGATCATGTGGTTTATTATGTAATCATATTTTCCCATCCTTCATGCCCTCAATCCCATCAAAAGGTCACTTTTTGCTATTTCACCAGTCAGGGACAAAACCATTGCAATGCACTTTTTGGAAAGAATAGGGTGTATCTTGGCATGTATTGCTTTGTTTGGACTGAACCTTAGTGCTCTGCAAAGCCTAGAGTCTCCCCTTTCCAATGGTATAGGTATCATGATTATCCATGCAGAATAGCCTGAGCTACATTGGCAGCAAGTCACACCTCACAAACATTGCAGTGCTTTTGTCCCTCACTGTAACAAGGTCTAGAGGAGGGTTTGGAAGCAAGTCCAACAGGAAGGAACAGAACTCCAACTGGCAGAGTGGTGGCAGGAATGAAGTCTGCTGGGACAAAGGCAGAGCAGAGTGATGGCATCAGGTTTAGCTCATGTGCTACCCCCTTGCACAATCTCAGCCCTCATATTTCAGAGGGAGAGTACAGACAGAGAGAGAGTCAGAGGTAACTCTGACAGACAGAAGATGGAGACAGAAGGAGTAGGAACTAAGTTGATATTCATACTGAAGAACAGTGGAGTACAGTACATGCTTTTATACTGCTAGAGAGGTACAGTAACCAGAATCAGAACTGACATACAGAGACTTGTAAAATATCAAGTAAAACTTCCTGGATGATGAATGAAGGGTAGACAGAGGACATACAAATGGGTAACACAGAACATCACAAAAAGGAAACAGTCCAGGCGCTGGACCATGCAGTGTGTGCACTGCAGAGTACCTGACTGTGTGCTGTCAGGGAGAAGTCTGAAGGCAGTCACATGACCCCTCAGAGAATGGTCTGCTCAGTCCAGTAGGAGAGCAACACAAGTCCAACAGTAGTCAGAGCAGAGATGGTTTGCAACTGACAGAAATTGGGCAGAGTTGGTGTGGAGTGAGTGAACAACTGGTGGAAGAGGGTGCAGAGTAAGTAAGGACTTAGAATGAATGCATGGTTATGACACTCTCAGTATTTGCATGTCAACATGCAATGCATGGAGGGCTGCCAAAGCCAACATTTTCTTGCTTTTGCAGAGGGTCCATTTCTTGTTCAACCACTGGCCAAGAGCAGCAAAAGACTTCTTATCCAGGTGAAGAATCTGATTGTCAAGAACAAATAGTCTTTGATGATGCTGAGGAGGAAGTTAGCACCTGAACTTTGCAGTATATTACAGAAGCAGAAGATCAATGCTTACACCAGAAACTTGGAGGGTGGGAATGAGTATCTTCAAAGAGCTCCACAGCTGCTCACACCCTTCACCATCTGACAAACCAAAGCCCACACATTTACATGGGTGGTATACCAACTGGCAAGGCCACTGATGACCATAAGCATGGAAAACTGAGATACCAAACTTCAACCTAGATAATATTCCATCATCCAGGAGCTTCCACTTGTGGCAACTACATTCCAGTTGACAGCCAATGTCATACAAGAGACCAACAGCCATGGTGGCAGGGAGATGCTCAAACAAATGTTTCACTAGCACTAGAGCATAGTGCTGCCTTTCCCCTGCTGATGTCATATTGACCAACCAGAGAACACAATCATGATGACAGAGCAAAGCCATAAGCCCTGTGTCTGCAAAGAAAGAGGTACTTGCTTTCTGCCTCTTCTCATCTGCTGCCTGGAAAGACTCCCCACATCCATCCAACACAGAAGTAGGAACTTTCATCCCATCCTCCAGACTGTCCCCCTTTGATTGATTTTGAGTCAGGGAATATTGACTGGATGGGAGGGACCGCTGTTGCCCAATGAAAAGTTCCATAGCCTTCACATCTGACTCAGGGATGAAGACAGTACTAGTAGGGTTATGAGGGTCATTGGCAGCAGAGTTACAGGGATTATGGGTGGGAAAGGAGTGTACCAGGGCAGCAATATGTTCATCAGAATATATTCTCAACACTGTACACCAATGATAAGCATTGGTAAATCATCTTTGAAGAGTGTCCTGGTGGTTTTTGGTCAGTACACTTGTCATGGAGACACTCAAATGCATGCATGTGTCCCATAAGATATACCACTGCAGCAAGAACAGTACTCTACAGTAATGTACATGCAGGGACATGTCATACAGTAACATAGGGGTACAGAGTAGGTGAAATGTACATAGGATGAAGAGGATTAATATCATGAAGCAGAACATACCTTTGACTGCATCTTGTACCCTTGGGCATCCAAAAAACTTTCAAGTGCCTCACACCATGCAGTGGTGTTGGGGGTCAACCACACAAAAAGTGTCTGCACAAACTCCAGGACACAAAGATCTACAGCAAGAGTTGGAGTAATTGGTGAGCACACAAACAGGCCACACCCTATGAGCTGTACAGGGGCTGGAGTGCATGTGCAGTAGCTGACCTTGATCTCCTCCAAACCTGATACATGTAAGCACAGTGCTAGGGGGATACAAAAGCTACATACATCAGGAAAATAACACTTTACTATTTTTGACTTTTTATGACAATTGTGACATTTTGGGAAGGAATCTACCATTGTTACCCATGTCCTGCAGGCATGGCTGCACTTTTCTCACTGATTTTGGTCTTGTGCAAACCACCTAATTCATAGCTTTCAGTAGATACCACATACATTCAAATTTATGGAGGTTCCAAAGAGATATTGTGATTTTTCTCTCAGACAGTGTGCATCACACCAATGGCTCAATATCTCTGAATTTTCAGATGTTTTCTAGTCTTCTTGGCTTAGACATATCATCACTTAGTTGTCTCGATAGATTCTGTTCTCTTTTCATTCTTCAAAATGCTGTTTATGGTCAGAAAAAAGTACAGATAGTAGGTTCCTTCCCAAAAAGTCACAAATAGTCACAATAGTCACAAAAAAGTCAAAAAAAGTCACAAAAAGGTCAAAAATAGTAAAGTGTTAATTTCCTGATGCTACAATCAAAGAAAAGACAACAGACACTGAGCTGATGTACACACAAGTACATTGACTTGGTGTGGCAACTTGAGGCTCTACCATGATGCACAGGCTTTGTGAAACCTCAAGGTACCACAGGTACAGCTTGACAAGGACTGGGATAATTTCTGACCACTACCACCATTGCTTTTGTTGCTTCTGCAAACTGCTTGGGGGCAAAGTACTCTGGATGACTGAAACCTCAGGCATGACATCAAAGATACCAAGTTCACATGTAGGATGTTGTTGTTGAGGTCTTTGTGGTATGGCATCTGCATGCTGGGCAAGTCTTTGGTGGCCAGGAAGGACAAAAACAGGAAGGGGAGCAGGAAGGTAGAGCAATGTCATACCAGGAGGGCAGCAGTGACAGGCTAGGGGAGGGGGGACAAACAATGCCTGCACCAGGCCCTAGTCAAGGATGGGTATCCATGATGTCATAAGTTAATGTCAAACATACCAAAGGGCCAGCCACAGCAGACATGTTTGAGACAACATTCTGTAACTGACTAGTTGATGTGGATGATGTGGAGAGACCCTATAGGGGAGATAAGCAATATGAACACCATGTAAATGAGGCTGGACACACCAAAGGATCAGGCATATGAGGTATTAGGATGCAAAACTTGGGCTCATTGCCCATATTTGGAAGGCAGGTCAGATGTCTATCATGACGTGGCAGTCCAACTGTCTGGTTATGTTCTGGCCAGTGACAAGTTGCCAGTGTTATGCATCATGACAGGCAGTGCTAAGAAATATTATTTTAGTCAATATTTGCAAATTCCAACCAAGATTTCCACCCTGAGTTCCAAGAATCATGTCATTCACACACAGCTTGGTGAAACCCTCAGTTATTGGGCGCTTGATTGTTGCTCCCATCAAATTGACTCCGTGTGGAGCAGGGCTGGGTAAGCATCTGTTCTCAATTCGAAGTTCAAATGCTTGGCAGTGCTTGGAATTGCATGCTTTGTTTTACTCTTTTCCGGTTCCCATCGTTGCAGATAGGAGGGACAGAAGAGATGAACAGAAAGGATGGACTTCAGAGAGAGAGAGAGAGAGATGACCCTCAAATGTGAGGGAACTTGGAGCTGAGTCGAAAAAAGGAAGAGTCCCCAAATCTCAAACCCTTGGGGCAGTTCAGCACCCATATGACACAGTTCACCACCCAGATGACTGGTCAGTGATGCATATCATTTCATATCTGCTGGCAGTGAACCCCTTTTTTCATCGCCTCTGGCAGTCTGATCTTGGAAATCTGTACTGCCTGACCGCAATCTAGCTGTTTTGGGAAACAATAACCACAGTTTGCCAAGCTCCAGTGCTACATGTACCACCAGAAGGACCTTCTGACCTCATTTGTCACAAAGGGGCCTTATCCTCGTGCCCTTCATTGACTGATATTGATTGATCAGGCTGTGCTGAACCCTGTGCCTGGCTATTTGCACAGTGTGGACATGAAACGTTCACCGCAAGGACAAAGGCAGTTCTAGCATCTGGAAGCAAGAATGTGCAAGGGAACTGCATGCAACATTTTGATTTCCAAGGGTCAGTTTCTAGCACCTGATGCAACACAAGGCATTCTGACTCTGATGCATGAGAAAGCTTGGACACCAGTGCTCGCTTAACTGACATGTTGTCCTAGAAAAACGGTAAGATATTAATTTTTCTACAGCTATTCCACAGCTATTCCACAGCTATTTTCACCGCAAGGCAGTGTGAAAATCGAACACCTCAGAGGCTCAGTCCTGGCAGGCATCAATTGTGAGACCTTAAAATGATCATATGGCATTTTGCTAATTCCTGCTTTCCATCTCAGTCCCCCTTCTTTGCAGCTTTCGATCTAGCCCTCTTCCACCATCCTCACTCTCGATCAAGCCTTGGTCAGCACCATGTGATTGCATCATCTGAGACAAGTTGTGTTTGCCAGCGGGGAGATGAGGGGCTGAGGAAGTCAGATTTGGATATCACGGAGAATTCGCGGGCGAATGGGGGCAGGTCAGCAGACCGAGGAGATAGGGAGGAAGGGCAGAGGGCATGGGAAGCCAAGAAGCTGGGAGATGGGAAACAATCACACAATTTGGTGTCATTGCATTTGGGGTGGGCTTGGGCATACACGTGTGGTGAGTTCTCAATTCCTATCTTCCTCCCCATTGTCAACATTGTGGTGGCGTTGAGTTTCCCCTCCTCATCCCTATTAGCCTATTAGGGCTGCTCAAAGTTGCTAGAGGTTCGGCTAATTCCTTGGGTGTTTGTCAGGTGTTTGTGGTGAGTTTCAGCTGAGAATATCAGTATTCAAACTCCGACTGCTCTTGTCTAATATGTTGTCCATAGCTGCCATGGAGTCTGAGCCATCTGCTCCTCCCCTGGCAACACAACCCACCAGATCAGCGACAAAAGCAGTGGTCCCTTGTGTTATATGGGAGAAAACTTATGCTGTGCAGACTGATTGTCTTATCAAGTGGTGTAGGACCCATGAAGCAGAGCAGAAGAAGCTGTTTTCTGACTCCACACAAGATGCTCAAGAGGAAGGTAGGAGTAAGCAACAATTGTGACATGGGAAGAACACGATATACATCGAGATTGTGAAAGCAATCTTCTCAGTTGATGAGTCCCCTGAATTCTGAGTCCTCACTCAAGACAATCCAGCTGTCAAGTCTGGGCCTACTCCGACCAACTCCGATGCTATATAAGGTCTAGAGAGTGGTTCGGAAGCAAGTCCAACAGGGAAGAACGAAACTCCGACTAGCGGAGTGGTGGCAGGAACAAAGTCTGCCAAGATAAAGGTGGAGCAGAGTGAGGGCATCAGGTTTAGCTCGTGCACTACCCCCTTGCATGATCTCAGCCCTCGTATTTCAGAGGGAGAGTACAGACGGAGTGTCGGAGGTAACTCCGACAGGCAGAAGACAGAATCAGAGGGAGTAGGAACTAAGTTGATATTTGTACTGAAGAACAGCAGAGTACAGTACATGCTTTTATACTGCTACGGAGGTACAGTAACCAGAATCAGAACTGACATACAGAGACTCATAAATTTTCAAGTAAAACTTCCTGGGTGATGAATGAAGGGTAGACAGAGGACATACGAACGGGTAACACAGAACATCTAGAAAAGGGAATAGTCCAGACGCTGGACCATGCGGTGAGCATGCTGCAGAGTACCTGACTGCGAAGGTAGTCACATGACCCCTCAGAGAACAGACCGCTCGGTCCAGTAGGAGAGAAACACAGGTCCGACAACAGTTGGAGCGGAGATGGTTCATAGATGATAGAAGGTGGGCGGAGTTGGTGCAGAGTGAGTAAAGACCTATGATGAATGCATGGTCATGACAGTGCCCCCCCCTGAAGGCCATATGTATGGAACGAGATCAACACGAGTTGATTATTTGAAATTACTTTGATGCCTCGAGGATAATGGCTTTAGCTGCGGTGGAGCTCCGTCAGAGTTCGAAGTACCACTTAAAAACACGTGTTAGGGTACTGAACCTTCATCCTTTCTTCCCAACATCATGCCTTCCCAGCGCCAGAGCAACACCCCCCAGCCAACCCCCGGCCACGTCCGCAACTACTCTCAAGTTGCAGATGAAGAACTGGTCGTCCTCACCGACAACTCCACCAACACCAAGCAGGAGAAGTCCGCAGAGAAGGCGCGCCAACAAGAGGAGACCGAGCAGAGAGAGAGAGAATGCGAAGCGGAGCGCAAGGCCAAGCATGAGGAGGCCAAGAGGCAGAAGGCAGAGGAGGAGAGGTTGGAGGTGGAGCGGAGGAAGAGGAGGCTCGAAGGAAGAAGGCAGCAGAGGAGGAGGCAGAAAGGCAGAGGCAAAGGGCCTCTGAAGAGAGGGCTCAGGCCAGGCAGCACAAGGCCGCACAAAGGTGAGTGGCAGAGTGCTGTGAGTCAGGCAGAGCTGACTCGCAGTCATATTTTCTTAGATTATGCAGTGCAGTGTATGATGTCAACACCACCCAGAGGGTCCCTGGGACCTCTGTGGTGGTTACCATGACCAGGCGGCCCCCCTGTACTCGCTGTGTAGCAAGCTTGACAGTGGGGCAATGCGAGCCAGGGCAAGGCAAGACCAGGGCTTGCCTGCCCTGTCACAAGAAGAAGAAGGTATGTAGCTGGACGAGGGAGGACACAGTGGCAGGGCCATCGTGGAAAAGAGCGGGAACAGGGAGCTCACATGGGGAGAAGAAGAAGAGACCACGAGGGAAGGGGAAGGAGAGAGCAACGGAGACGGAAGAGGCGGATGACAAGCGGGAGGCGGGTGGAGAAGAAGACGAGCCCGTGACACCACTTGAGGGTCCCTCAGGGGCAGGAGTACACACACAGTGGGCAGAGTGGGAGAGGGAGCAGCAGCTGCAGGCTATGGAGAAGCAGGCCAAAGCGCACGAGACTGCGGTGCTGGCCTTTGAGAGGATGGCAGAGGCAGCAGAACGGATGGCGGTGGCTGCAGAGTGGACAGCCGACGAGTGGGCGCTGTACCGTTGTAGGGAATAAGTACTCCCTACTGAGGTGATTTAATTATTTTATCTTTTCTATTGTGTTTTTGCTTTGGTTTACATTAGTGATACTTAGCCTACCTTTGTGGCGCATTTTTTGGTAGCTTAGTCAGCATTTTTTGCGCACTAGTGTAGGTCTACAGTACACAACAAAAAAAAGGAGGAGAAACCAGACTGCGAGACAGCGAAAATAAAAGACTGCGAATGAAAGACTGCGACAAGCCCTCACTGAGGCACCTCTAGACGACCTCCAGATGCCTTTATTCGCTCATTCCCTACTCCATTCGTTCTGACCAACTCTATCCACTCCTTCACCCTCTTTCCTCAATCCAAGCTCAGAGTCCCTTCGGGTCGAACTAGACCCATTCCTATCAAGCCCTAGGAGTCCCCTACACTCCCTAGGATCGCTATATACCTAACTTACAACTGGAGCCCACCGCGAGGGGCTCTGCTTAGCTTGGATCCCTTCCTCCTCCTCCTCCTGCCTGGATTTTCGCTTTTTTGGCAGGTTTTACTTCGCAGTTTTGGCCCTCTGGAGTTGTAGGTCGTCGCCTGTGTTCGTTTTGACTCCTATACAGCCGTTTTGAGCCGCTCGAACCCCCCGTCAAATCGCTTTTAGGCATCTTTGCCTTCAAAGTCTTTTCAGGTCGCATTTTGCCCTCTCGGAGTCGTTTTCTGGCGCGTTTTTGGACTCCTAGCACCCCATTGTGTCGCCTTCCTTCGCCTGTCTGCCAGTCAGTTCCCTGCCCAGCCGTTTGCAGCGCTTCTGGCCAC
The DNA here is from genome assembly GCA_024663395.1 of Pisolithus tinctorius. Lineage (NCBI taxonomy): Eukaryota > Fungi > Basidiomycota > Agaricomycetes > Boletales > Pisolithaceae > Pisolithus > Pisolithus tinctorius. The sequence continues at coordinate 667,540 of JANFAH010000002.1, forward strand.
ATTTGTGTGCCCTTGCCCCCCAGAGCCCTCTCCAGTCGCGTTTTTGGCTGTTCGAAGCCGTTTCTCTTCGCGTTTTTGGTCGTACAAGGTCTTCCGAATCACCCTCGCTCATTCCCCATCAGTTTCGGCCATCTCGCACCGTTCCAGTTGCCGTCGAACTGCGTTTTTTGCATTCGAGGCCCCTTCGAGCCACTTCAACCATCCCTAGGCCTTTTTGCACCATTTTTCTGCTGTCTTAAGCCGTTTATCATCGCCAGAACTCGTTCTCAGTCCATAGGAGTTGCCAGCACCCGTTCGAAGTTGCACCAGGTCGCTTTTTGGCGCGTTGTCCCCAGGATCACCCTCTCCCCCCTCCTGCTGCCAGAGTCTTACTCTTGGCAGTGTTTTTGGCTCGTTTTTGGTGTCTTGGTGCTGCAGTCCACCACCCCTGGTCACCCAACCTTGTGTTCTCCCCTTTGGCACCGTTCTGAACTGCTCGAGTCCCTGTCGAACTCGCTTCGAGAGCCCCTCGGTCTTTCAGGGTTGTGTCTTTGCTCCATAGGTTTCCCCTTCAGGGCTTCGGGTTCAAGTCTACATCACTAGTATTCGTGTTTTAGTGTTACAAGTCGAATTCTAGTCTTCGGGATCAGTCTGGGTAGTCTGTGCCCCTTGAGTGCTCGAGTTTGTGTTTTGGCTCTTCGACTTGAGTGTTTCCACTTCGAGCTTGTGTTTTCACTGTTCACACTCACTGTCCGAGTCATCGGGACCTTTGGGATTGCATCATAGACCTTTGAGCTCGCTTCGAGTCCTCGGTGCTTATGTGCAGCAGTGTTTTCCCTTCGGTGGCAAGGCCTGAGTTCTCGGGAGACCCACAGGACCTTCGAGACTACTTCAAGCAGGTAGTCAGGTACTGTGAGGAAAGAGGAGTCTTCGAAGATAGGGCAACCATCCGAGTTGCGCTTCGGTTTGCACCTCCAAGCTCATCGGAGCTTTGGTCGCACTTCATCGAGCCTAGTAGTGGTGAATGGGATCGATTCGTAGGCCTGGTCATCCAGCAGTACCCTGAGCTCGAGCAGCCAGGAGATGATCTCGACCCCCTTGACGAGCTCTTTGCCTTTCTTGAGAAGGCTCGTACCTTCGAATTCGATTCGCTCTCATCCCTAGGGCGGTACCTTCGAAGTTTCCAGCAACAGTTCCTGCATCTCGTAAAGCAGGGAATTTTGGACATCGAGGCACAGTTGAGGCTCTTCGTTCGAGGCCTTTCGTTACAGCTCGCAAAGAAGGTAATGACCAGCCTCCTTTGCTGGTTCCCCCAGCATGCCCCAGACCTCTCCTGGCACTTCGTTGATGTTGTTCGTCACACCAGGTATGTGCTGGTGAACCAGTTGGTTGGTGATGGCACAGGGAAGTGGTGGAGTTCAGACCCCCCTCATCAAATCGAGCCCCCTTTGGCTTCGAATAGCCAGCATCCTCTTTGAAGTGAACCCTTGACCTCGAGTAGACCCCCTCCCCACTTCGGGTCGACTTCGGACAGTACCCCTCATCGAATCGAGCCCCCTTCGGCTTCGAATAGCCACAGTCCTCTTCGAAGTGAACCTTCGACCTCAAGTAGACCCTCTCGCTGCTTCGAGTCGACTTCGAATGGTCACCCTCGACCAGTTTCGAGCCTGTGTGTCCCCATCCCTCAGCAAGGGGCTCCAAGTGGCATCCGACTTCGCTTCGAGTTGGTTTCGAATGACTCGAATTCTCATCCGGCCTCAAGTAAGCCCTCCCCACAGCCCAGTTCGACTTCGAAGAGTCCCCCTCGACTCAGCCCTCACTCGAATGACTCCCCTGTTCGTCAGGGAGCCTCGAAGCATCCTTCTGCCCTCGAGAGGTTCAGTTTCTGTTTCTTCTGTGGTCGAGAAGGCCATGTTCGAGCTCAGTGCAGTGTGTGCACTTCGTATCTGGTGTCAGGCAGGTGTAGGGTTGTTCATGGCCGAGTTGTACTACCTACAGGTCAGGAGATCCCTCGAGAGGCTCTTGGGCGAACTCTCAGGGAGCGGCTCGACTTCTGGGCCCTGGCTCATGGTCATGGTGGTTCGAGTTCCCAGGTACCTTCCCCTGCTTCGCCTCAGTCCCCTCCAGGACTCTCTCCCCCTTGTCGAGTTCGTACCAGTCCCCCGAATTCGGCTCGAAGTCAAAGTGCCCAAATCGAAGTGGCTGATTCAGGCTCGAGGTTCTTCGAACACCCCTCGACCTCTACTCGCCATCTCTCCCCATGCTCTAAGGCCCCAGTGGCTCAGCCATTTCGACTTCGACCCCTCCTCCTGGCTTCGAATCATACTCGAGTTCGAAGAACTGACTTCGAACAAACTCGCCTGTCCCCTCTGCCCTCGGTTCGAGTTCATAGCCCCCCTCTGGCTGAACCTTCCCCCTGTCCAGATGCCTGTGCCAGTTTCCTTCCTGATTCTGGTCACATCCCTTGTGGGTTGGTGAAGTGAGTCATGTGGACTTTTCCTTTTTTCTTGATATGGTCTCCTTGTTTCTGCTTCAAAGCTTGATGCCTTTCGTTTTCTGGACCCATTTTTGATATGATACCTGTTCCTTCATTTGAACCCCCCTTTTTTTTTGCTGACTGAGGACAGTCATTATCTCAAGCCCCCCTTGGATGTAGGGAATAAGTACTCCCTACTGAGGTGATTTAATTATTTTATCTTTTCTATTGTGTTTTTGCTTTGGTTTACATTAGTGATACTTAGCCTACCTTTGTGGCGCATTTTTTGGTAGCTTAGTCAGCATTTTTTGCGCACTAGTGTAGGTCTACAGTACACAACAAAAAAAAGGAGGAGAAACCAGACTGCAAGACAGCGAAAATAAAAGACTGCGAATGAAAGACTGCGACAAGCCCTCACTGAGGCACCTCTAGACGACCTCCAGACGCCTTTATTCGCTCATTCCCTACTCCATTCGTTCTGACCAACTCTATCCACTCCTTCACCCTCTTTCCTCAATCCAAGCTCAGAGTCCCTTCGGGTCGAACTAGACCCATTCCTATCAAGCCCTAGGAGTCCCCTACACTCCCTAGGATCGCTATATACCTAACTTACACCGTGCCTGGGCAGAGTGGGCGGAGATGAGGAGGAGGGAGGACGCGCATGAGGCCAGGATGGCGGAGCTCGAGCGCACAGGAGGAGGATGGAAGAGGCCTCAGTCGGAGGCGGCGGAGGACCAGCGAGAGGAGGTGGATGAAGGTGCGGAGGGGGATAACGAGGATGAAGTTGAAGGGGAGCAGGAAGGTGGTGAAGAACAGGAGGGTGGCAGAGAAACAGCGATGGAGGAGTAGAGTAGACCTTTTTCTATATATGTATATTTTTTTTTGTCTTTAGTTTTGTATATTTTTGTACTACTACAAAATAGACTTGTGATTTTGTTTGTGACTCTGAGAAGTGAAATGGATAAGCAGAGAAAATTCTAAAGTACTTAAGGTAGTCCGGTAAGGGGCGGAGTTGGCCCGCAGAGGATGGTTATGTAGGCGGAGTATTATGGTGGAGGTTGGTACGGGCCAGGTTTATGTGGATATTGTTCATGGAAAGCAGAGACTATGTCAGAAGCGTGATCTAGCTCAGTTGCAAGCAACCAAGAGGTTTCTTCGTCGGTGTTCTCATAACCAGCCCAGTGGACTAGATACAAGAGTTGACAGTGGTGGCGACAGCGATCCACCTTAGAGTTGAGTATCTCTGATACTTCGTACTCAAGGTCACCATCGACATCCACTGGCAGAGGCAGAGGTTGTTGTCAGTTTGGGAAAGGGTTAGCCACTGTGGCTTCCAGTTGTGAGACATGGAAGACCGGATGTACTGAGCGCATAGAGTCAGGGAGCTTAAGGGTGACAGAGTGTGTACCTGGCCTGGCTAAGATGTTGAACAGACCTAAGTACTTTTCGGAGAGTTTTTCCGAAGGATGAGTTGAGCGGAAGTACTTGGCTTTGACATAGGCCTGTTCTCCAACCTTGAACTCAGGCAGAGGTATGCATTTAGCATCTGCTGGACCCTGGTAGCGCTGCTGAGCAGTGGACATTTTGGAGCGGAGGAAATCATGAAGGGCGGAGAGCTCGATGACATAGTCATGAGCCCTTGGAGAGGTGAAGTCTTGGTCAGGGACCACAGACAGGTTTGGATGGTATCCCTTGTTAGCGAAGAAGGGAGAAACTCCAGTAGTCGCACTTGGTGCGTTGTTGAAAGCGAACTCCACTAGAGGTAACAGCTCAGCCCAGTTGTCTTGTTGGTAGTTACAGTAGACACGAAGGTACTGCTCAAGAGTCTGGTTCATTTGCTCGGTCTGGCCATTGCCTTCTGGGTGGTAACCCAAAGTGAAGTGAAGACGCATATTAAGGGCCTTTCCTAGAGAGCAGAAGAAGTGTGAGACAAACTCAGGACCTCTGTTGGAGGTGACATTAGCTGGTACTCCGTGCTTGGAGAAGACATGGGTTAGGAAGAGCTTAGTGAGTTCAGCGGAGGTGACGGAGTCATGGGTGGGGATGAACACTGCTTGCTTTGAGAGGTGGCCCACTACCACGAGTATGGCGGAGTAACCATCAGAGTTGGGGAGGTGTTTGATGAAGTCCATGGAGATGGAGTTCCAAGGTCTCTCTGGGACAGGGAGTTGCTTCAGTAGACCATAAGGGTGGTGGCGCGGAGTTTTGCTCCATCCACAGGCAGTGCAAGACCTGACATATTCCTTTATGTTGGAGCAGAGGTTGGGCCACATGTAGTCCCTGTGGATGAGTTCTAAGGTGCGGTTTTGCCCGAAATCGCCTGCTAGAGGATGATCATGCTTGAACCGAAGCACTCGGAGGCAGAGGTCATCAATGTCAGGGACAAAGATACGACCGTCAAGGCAGAGTAGACCATCGGAGTCCAGGGACCACCGAGGCTTAGTCGGAGTTGGGAGATGGCTGGCGGAGACAGGGTCGGAGGGTAGGGCGGAGGTGATGTCAGAGTGCAAGCACTCAACATCGAAGACCATGGCGGCATGGAGCACAGGTGCCATGAGGGTGGTGGTACGGAGGGACGATGCGAGTTGCTCCTGTGTAAACATAGGGCAGAGATTATGAGGATTTACCTGTGCGTAGTCCCTATCCCCCCCTTTTGGGTAGACATCCCAACGTCGCATAAGTGCATCAGGTTTGGCTCCTAAGCGGCCAGGTCGGAAGCGGATGGAAAGATTAAACTGCGAAAGGTACTCTGACCAGTGGGCCTGTCGATGGGTGAGAACCTTAGAGGTGGAAAAATACTCAAGGTTTTTGTGGTCCATCACCACGTCGACAGGTAAGGCGGAGCCTTCTAAGTAATGCCGCCAATGGCGGAAGGCCTCGAAAATAGCCAACAGCTCCTTGTCGTGGGTATCATAGTTAAGTTCTGGTGCAGTCATGGTGCAGGAGTAGAAAGCGACTGGGCAGAGTTCACCATCAGAGCAGGTGATCGACAAAATGCCAGCAATGGCATAGTCGGAGGCATCAGTTTCCACTGTAAGCGGAGCATCAGGGACCCAATGAGTGAGAACAGGAGCGGAGCTGAAGGCATCCTTCAGGTGGAGGAAAGCAGAGCGGCACTCCTCGGAAAAGTTCCAAGGAGCACCCTTCCACATGAGGCGAGTGAGAGGAACGACGATGTCGGAGTAGTTATTAATGAAGCGTCTGTAGAAATTGGCGAAGCCAAGGAAGGACTGGATGTCTCGCACCTTCCGTGGCTCAGGCCAGTCGTGGACTGCCTGAACCTTCTCAGCAGACATGGTGAGACCGGAAAGAAAGAACGTAGCCGAGGTACTCAATGGAGTCGGAGTGAAACTCACACTTCTCTGGCTTGGCATAGAGGCCATGCTTTCAAAGGCAGTGGAGTACCTCTTTTATGTGTTTGCGATGCAACTCCTCATCCTGCGAATAGATTAAGATGTCATCGAGGTATACCACGACGCAGACATCAAGCATGTCCGCAAAGATGCTAATAACAAAATGCTGGAAGGCCACAGGCGCATTAGTCAGACCGAATGGCATTACCCACCACTCATAAGAACCATAACGAGTGCGGAATGCTGTTTTCCATTCATCTCTGTCTGCAATGTGGACTAGATGATAGGCATGGTGGAGGTCAATCTTGGTGTAGACTTTAGTGCAGCTTGGAGAGTCGAGTAGGTTGGAGATGAGCGGCAGCGGATAGCGGTCTTTTTTCGTGATTTTATTGAGTCCTCGATAGTCTATGCAGAGGCGGAGTGAACCGTCCTTCTTCTTCACAAAGAGGACAGGGGCACTGTGAGCGGAGGTGGATTGTTTGATGAAACCATAGCCAAGATGCTTGTCAATGAAGGTGTGGAGAGCCTCAAGCTCTGGCGGAGAAAGAGAGTAGATTGTACCAATGGGCAGAGAAGCTCCTTCCTCGAGGTCGATCTTGAGATCAAACGAGCGGTGTGGCAGAAGTTCAGTGGCCTTGTCTTTACTAAAGACGTCAGCAAACTCGTGATACTCAGGAGGAACCGAGGAGAGGTCAGGAGGCGGAGAGGAAGCGGAGGATGCACGAAGCTTCACATCATCAGCGGAGAGCTGTAAGCGGAACTGTCTAGAGCCAGGGAGAGCACAGGCTCTGACATATGCAGCAGCATTGATGAGCAAGACGAGCAGAGCAGAGTGCAGCGAGTCGGTCAGAGCTGCAGACGGAGCAGAGGGTGTCGGCATTCCCTGTAATGATGGTTTGAATGATATACTGCCCAGTACCCAGTCAATCGACGGATTGAAGTGGGTGAGCCAGTTGTGTCCTAATACCAGCGAACATGAAGAATCCAATGGAGTAACATAAAAGGAAACAGAATTGACATCGCCAGAAGGAAAGCGGAGGGAAAGATCTACTTCTTGGGAAATGACAGCATTTGTACTACCATCAAACAAGCAGAGCAGAATTGGTGGAGAGACAGAGGAAATAGGAATGGCATATTTTTTGACTATAGATGGGTCTACGAAACAATGAGAAGAGCCAGAATCGATCAATGCAGAAACAGTATCAACAGAATAATCCAGAAGAGTTACAGACAGAAGTAAAGAATTGGGACTAGAGAGAGTGGATGCGTTGAGTCGGATGTCCGGTTGCACACAGTTGGGTTCAACACTTCCTCCAGGCTGTGTGAGCTCCCTGGAGGAGCAGACTAATTTTTTGACTCTGCCTTCTCCGCAGGCGGAGTGGGTGGAGTTCCAGCCATGGCTGCACAGGCTTTGGCTGCGCGAGAGGTGGACTTGGGACAGTCCTTGGCGGAATGGCCAGCCTCACCACAGAAGAGGCAGAGGTTGTTCTTCATCCTGCGCTGGCACTCAGCGGAGGTGAGTTTGCCATCCTTGCCCAGAAGATGGGCAATATCGGACTTGGACATGTCGGACTTGGGCAGATCTTTCTGTTTGCCCTTGCCCTTGGTGTCAGACTTTGGAGCGGAAGCGGAGGATGACAATTTACTTTTGTTGTCGGAGTTGGAGGACTGCGACTTGTCGGGGGTGGACTTGGAGGTGTGTGAGATCTCTGCTTTGCGCTCCCAGTAGCGCACATTGATGGTCTGGGCAAGTTCGCAGAGTTGTGTGAGGGTAGAGGGTTTTCTGATGCGAGCGATCTCATCCTTGATGCAGTCTGGAAGTCTGCTATAGAAGCGATGGTGGAGTGCACTGACACCGTAGTCCTTGACCTGTGAAGCCCGGCGATTGAACTCCACGACATATTTGGTAATACGAGAACCGTCCTTCATGGTAAGGTTCTCAAGTTGCTGGATGGCATCCACTATAGCATCATGCGGACCAAAATCAGTTGTGAGCTCTTGTAAGAACTCATGGTAGTCATCCATCCAGAGCGGGCAGTCATAGTTGTTGGGATTTACTAGGTCTGGCTCGAACCAAGCCAGGGCCATACCCTTGAGATAAGACTGAGTGAAGGTGACCTTGGCTCTGTCGGAGCGGTGTAAGTTAGCTATTTAGCGAACCTAGGGAGTGTAGGGGACTCCTAGGGCTTGATAGGAATGGGTCTAGTTCGACCCGAAGGGACTCTGAGCTTGGATTGAGGAAAGAGGGTGAAGGAGTGGATAGAGTTGGTCAGAATGAATGGAGTAGGGAATGAGCGAATAATGGCGGCTGGAGGGTCGTCTAGGGGTGCCTCAGTGAGGGCTTTCACTGTCTTTCGTTCGCAGTCTGGTTCCTCCTTTTTTTTGTTGTGTACTGTAGACCTACACTAGTGCGCAAAAAAATGCTGACTAAGCTACCAAAAATGCGCCACAAAGGTAGGCTAAGTATCACTAATGTAAATCAAAGCAAAAACACAATAGAAAAGATAAAATAATTAAATCACCTCAGTAGGGAGTACTTATTCCCTACAGCAGAATGCGTGAGGGTGGTCTTGGAAGTTCAGCTCGCATTGTATGAGGAACTTGTGGAGTGTCTTAGGGTCGGAGCTGTCAAAGGTGTCAGGCTTGCAGACTTTGGTTTTCGGAGCGGAGTCCCCAGTGCGCGAACTAGACCGCGCAAGCACATGGACAGCTCTAGCAAGAGCTATGAGGGGATCCTCTGGCAGCTCAGCTGGGTCTTCGGGGATATCCCCATCACCGCAGCCCCCGCCATTGGGATCACCATCAGGATAGTCAGGGTTGGGGTTGGGTCCATCATCTTGGTTATGAGGAGACGGAGTATGGAAAGTTGTTGGGTGGAGGTTGGAGCGACCAGCTTGTGAAGCGCTTTCGCCCTCAGCACGAGAGTGGCGTCGAGCGGAGAAAGACTGGAATTGTTCAATGACGGAAGGGAGTCGACGCGGATTAGCTAGCGCTACAGCGAGGTTCTCAGTGACCTCTCTCTGGGATTGAGCTCGAGTTCTCATAATGGCGTAAGTTTTTTGGAAGACAGAAAAGGAGATCGTACAAGTGTGAGTACGAATATACTGTCAAGTCCGGGCCTACTCCAACCAACTCCAACACTATATAAGGTCTAGAGAGTGGTTCAGAAGCAAGTCTGACAGGGAAGAACGAAACTCCAACTAGTGGAGTGGTGGCAGGAACGAAGTCTGCCGAGACAAAGGTGGAGCGGAGTGAGGGCGTCGGGTTTAGCTCGTGCGCTACCCCCTTGCATGATCTCAGCCCTCGTATTTCAGAGGGAGAGTACAGACGGAGTGTCAGAGGTAACTCTGACAGGCAGAAGATGGAATCAGAGGGAGTAGGAACTAAGTTGATATTTGTACTGAAGAACAGCGGAGTACAGTACATGCTTTTATACTGCTACGGAGGTACAGTAACTGGAATCAGAACTGACATATGGAGACTCATAAATTTTCAAGTAAAACTTCCTGGGTGACGAATGAAGGGTAGACGGAGGACATACGAACAGGTAACACAGAACATCTAGAAAAGGGAATAGTCCAGATGCTGGACCATGCAGTGAGCGCGCTGTGGAGTACCTGACTGTGAAGGTAGTCACATGACCCCTCAGAGAACGGACCGCTTGGTCCGGTAGGAGAGAAACACAAGTCTGACAACAGTCAGAGCAGAGATGGTTCGTAGACGATAGAAGGTGGGCAGTGTAGGGAACGAGTTCGAGTTCCCTAGGAGAATCTGTCTTGGTCAGGAGTTTAGGGGTGGAAGGACTTGTTTTATTTCTTGCCTTTGTTTTTGTGTTTGTACCCCTGGACTTGGTGACAAGCAGCCGCATCGCTGACTAAGCACGTGTGCTGTGTTCGTGCAAGTTCAGTTTACCAGGAACAAGTACATGTCACAGGCCCTGAGTAGTAGGGTGATCTAGTCTCGCATTTCGGCGAGTGTTCGAAGTTAAATTTATTACTTTGGGGAGTACCCAAAGGGCCAGGAGGACTGGCAATAGTTATTAGACAGGCAGAGCTAAGTTTTCCATTGGAGTTCGCATTTTTACATTTTTACTACACTTCTTTTTCTCCAGAGAGAACCTCCCTCTTGGGTCAAGCATTATACTCACCCATCATTACTGACAATTACTATTTCTAGGTAATATCTATTTTACCTATTCCTACATCTGGAGCCCACCATGAGGGGGGTTCTGTCCATTTTGGGGAAAGAAGCCACCATTTTATCACCGAACAAAGTTTTGCTGGGTTGAGTTGGACAAGCTAAGTACTCAGAGTCTCGGTTATAGTTACAGTCTACACTCAGGAGTTTGGGAAATTTTCAGAGTTATTTTTCGAGCAGCAAATGTCGAGCAAGTATCTAAGTCGAAGATCCCTCGAGCCAAGAAGCAAGTCCGAAGGCAAATTAATAGTCAAATTTCTGCGAAGAAGTCGTGAGAATGTGCCGAGAGAACTCGAGGGAATGCCACCGAGGCATTCAAGCAATGCACCATGGTTTTCAGGGTGCGCAGCTGACCTTTTTAGGTATTTTGAAGAGGTTCGAAGTCTTTGTGAGCGCGAGAATTGCTTCAATGACCAAGAATGGGCGAAATGGGTCTGCTGGTATGCAAGCAGCGAAGTCTCGGACTCATGGTATGAATTCGTCGAAGATCAGCTGAGTTGGCCCAAATTTGTGGTGGCCATTGCGTGTTTGTATCCTGGGTCCCGGAAAATGGATCGACAGTATTCGAGGAATGACATTTACAGCCTCGTTGACAGCTGAGCAAGAAGAGAAGTTCGTACAGAGGAAGAACTGATGAACTACAGACTATATTTTCTAGATATAGCAACGTATCTACGGGTTTCGAAGCAACTCGAGGCTGACGAGCTTGAAGACCTCTATGTACAAGGCTTCGACAAGGAATTCCAGCACGAAATCATTCGGACAATGTGACGTGACGATCAACGGCAACACTCGGACGATCCATGGCCCATGGAGCAAGTAACATACACAGCAACACGACTACTACACAAAGGATTTCGCTCGGAGCGAGCACGAACAAGCGCAGAAGACTACTATGAGCCACGAAGTGACCCAGAATCAAGTTCAGACAAGCAACATCTATCTACGAAGTATTTTCTGCCTACAGCTACACATGACTCACTGACGAACAATGTACAGGGATCTACAGAAGTATCAAGGTACATGGGGTGCGAGAAAGTACCAAAGTTAGTTTCGACAAGTTGCGCGCAGCCACACAGCCCACCCGAGAAGACAAATAGTGAGGACCGAAGCCCTGGCAGGCTCGTTGAAGCAGCCGCAGTGACCAGTTTTGAGATGAAAGAGTTTTCCTTGAGTACGAACAGAATACTGACTACTGAGTTACAGGAAGCAGTAGAACTTGAGCAAGTCGAACCTGCATTGGTGGAGGAACCACTCACAACGAAAGTCCCATTCGAATTCGAGGCGAATTACAACACACAAAGGGGTTTTTCATTTTGTTCGTATCGAGCTTCTCTGATGGCTACTGGTGTGTCACTACAGGAGTCCTACCTAAGAGGTCGAGGCAGTGAAAGGAGCGGCCTCAGAGTTCCTGCAGTCAGCAGAAATACGCATCAGTTAACCAATGACCCGTTCAGGTCAAAGATTCTGCTCGAATTCAAAGCCGAAAGGCTCGAAGAACACCCGAAGCCCACAGGAGTTGAAGTCGAAGGGCTCGAAACACTCACAGGCAGTCCCGAAACAGATAGGTTGGCATACAAAGAGGTCATTGACTCACACAGAGCGCCACAGCACATGAATCACATCGAGTCGAAGGTTATTGCGAGAAGAATTCGGATTGAGGAGCCATCGAGGCTTGTCATACGAAGGAAGCTGCCGGAAGAAGTTTTGCAAATCGAAATGTTGAAGCACGTGGCGAGGGTGGATGACCTCGCACTTGAAATGTTCCATGGCAGCACGGTGCCAGCAATATATATTTTATTCGAGAATCCGTCGAGAGAATCGACATGCACACTCGGTATTAGGACTTGTAGAGGAAGTCCAGCGATGTTGACTAAGTGGAGTCACGTGACTGCTCTGCGTGTCGTGGCCGTGCGCACTCAGGTAATACTACATACTGACGACTCTACTGTTACAGGCCGACTATGCAAGATCGCGGCGATCGAAGAATATGAAGAATGGGGCGAGTGGCATACCGTATGGAAGTTACTGCAACTACAAGCGACGGCGACAGCAGCAAGGACGACAACGGTAGCAACCCGAGCGACAGCAATGACGACGACGACCCTACTTAGCGCAGATAAATGGCTGTACAAGGTTGGAGGTGCCGTCCGATGGGAACGGTGCACGAAGAGCGTGGATTCTGAGCTCAATAGCTCAAGGTTTTGTTTTAGCTTTAGAGCGCTTTACTTACATCTACTTTATTCTAGGGAAAACGACTGTATACGACGACAGGTGAGCGACATCCAGACGGTCACAATACAAGAAACGACTATGACGGTGCTCGAAGAGGATCAAAGGCCGCACAATGCAAGATTGGCTGTTCCATGGATGCGGTGTAGGAAATTGAAGATTTGTGAAGGAGAGTAGCAGTAGCTGAGGCAGTAGGGATATCTGAGGGGAGGAGTAAGCCAAAGGGGCTTCTATAACCTGTGCAAGGACCCTGGTAGTCATCTGAAGGCTTCTAGGGCTGTCTGGGTGCAGGGAAACGACCTGCTCGAACTCGTCTCTCGTCTCTGGTAACTCGTCTATTTTTTTTAAGGAAAACTAACTATGCCAGTCACTAGGTAGTGCTGACTAAGCAACAAAAAAGCGACATTCTAAGAACAAGTAGCAGAGGGATAGCTAGAACAAAACAAAGCAAAATCATCAAAATAAAACAATTCCCCCAGTAGGGAAATTACATTCCCTACAGCGGAGTGTGATGGAGGCTACCGAGCTCGAATGCTCGAGGTTTTGTTTCAGTTTCACAGTGCTTTACTCACAGCTACCGCATTTTAGGAAATACCAAGTGATACAGAATATCATACAGAAGCTACTGCGGTTACAAGCGATGGCAATGACAAAAGCGCGACCAACGACAATGACAGCATTTTACACAGACCGAAGGACGTGCGATGCGAGAACAGCCATTCGATGGGAACAAGGCACGAGGAGTGCAAGCGCTGAGCACGACAGCTCAAGGGTTCATTTCGAATTTGGAGCATTCTACTTACATTTACCTTACTCCAGGGATATCGGATGGTTGCGACGAAGTGCAACCAACATCCAAGCAGCTGCGATACAAGGAACTACGACGATCTGTGAGGAAAGACAAAGGACCGTTGAGGAGAAGCTACACAACAAGATGCGATGGCGCTACTACGAATGGGGCGCACAGTCAGAAGGCATGAAGGTGGTATCGTTCTTATCGTTCGGTACAGATGCTATGCCTGATGGAACCATGTACAGACTAGCAATGGCGATGAAGATGACAATGACACTAACGTGGGTGGCAGTGACGCTGACAACGCTCGACGCAGATCGACGGCCGTGTGATGCTAGAGTGGTGATACGATGGATACAAGGCGCAGTGCATACAAACAATGAGCTCGGAAGCTCAAGGTTTCATGTTTGTTTTGGGACGTTTTACTTACGCCGTCATTATTCTAGGGAAAATGGACAACTACGTCGAACAGTGATCAAGATGCAAGAGTCTACAATGATCCATGAGCAAATGTCGCGCGGATGTATGGCAGGATTGGCGCGGTGGCTACAGCTCTATCTACCGCAGCAATCTTTGAAATTACGGGATCCGACGAGCATAGATACTGAGCGTAACGGCTCAGACGACGATTCGGAAGACGGGACACATTGAGTTATAGTGTGACAGACTCGTATACCCAAACTATCGCGAACATCAGTGCGACAGCAAATTTTGGGATTGCAGCGAGACGCGTGGGAGGCGAGGAGTGTCGAATCCATGCCGAGTGGGCTCAAAGGCCCAAAGTTCAGTTTTTTCTTTTGAGCGTTCTACTTACGGCTACGTCATCTTAGGGAATACGGGTTTTTACAAGGCATTAAGGAATCTACAACAAACTACAATCGAAGTACGACAAGACGAGTGCGAGGACTACAGATCGAGCTACGACAGCAACCGTCAAGGATACAACACCCAGCGAGCATGGATATGGAGCCAGGCGGCTCAAGTTTTTATTTTTGTTTCACAGATTTTGACTTATGGACACATGATTCTAGAGTAGACGACGACTTAGAAGGAAGATCGCAGCGGGTCACAGAGCGACAAGTACGAAGATCACATGGAAGTATCGCGGGACTAGCGTGGCGACTATGGTTCAATTTACAGCAGCGATCCTCAGAAACATGGGATCTGACGAGCATATATACTGAGCATGATGGCTCAGGTTTTAGCTTTAATTTCACAACTTTCTACTTACTGCTACATCGTACTAGAGTAGGCGACAGTGTCAAAGAAGGAACGCATCGGCATACAGCACAACAACCACAACAACTACGAGATGCCTGAAGAGAAGCAATCAAGGGAACTCTACAGACTTCAGTGCGAGTACTGCTACGGGTGGCAGCACAACAGTGGATTTCAGAGTTGCAACAAGACGTGCAACACATGAGAAGTGTCGTGACTATGCCGAGTGGGCTTGAAGGCCCAAGTTTTGTTGTTTTCTTTCAAGCACGTCACTTATGGCTACATTATTTTAGGGAACACAAATTTTCACAGAGTATCGATGAATCATCGAGCTACAACACACCAACAGTACGAAGTTTCGAAGGGCGATGTATCATCGAGCAGCTAGCGAGGGGAGACGCTGTCCCCGTGTTGGATATTGTGCAGAGACATCATGGCCATGCTTCATTTTATTTGGAAGACATCACAGACGAATGGGACGTGTTGGATATATTGAACAAATCGGGTGTTACATATATTGTACAGAATGCCTTACTACGGCGAGGCGCGAAAGACCCCCCCATCTACTTCAGGGGTTACGTCGAAGGCACCCGAGCCGTCATCGACGCAGCCATTGCAGCCGGTGTCCGTAAGCTTGTCTACACGAGTTCCACAGGCGTCATATTTGACAGCACTGATGTCGTGAATGTCGATGAACGAGTGCCCTATCTGGAGAAGCCGTTCGACGCGTATAATGATTCCAAAGCCCAGGGAGAGAAGATCGTGCTAGAGGCAAATGGAAAGGATGGGCTGTTGACCGGCACGTTACGTCCTGCGGGGGTGTTCAGGCCCAGAGACAGCCAGATAGGTGGCAGCGGAAGTCTGTTCGATTGTACCTACGTCAGGAGCATCGCGAGCACACACAGACTCATTGGGAACGAGCTCGTTCCTCCTCCCTCTTACTCCTCTACCACGTCGAGCGAACCTAGACTAGACCCTGAGGGCGCAACAGCAAAGCTCAACGAATCTCTACACCGTGCTCTCCCTCCCATATGTGCCACAACCGAATGTCACTGCACGATGCAGACACTCAGTCCCTATGTCACACCACCACCCAACACTGAATCCATCCTATCCGCATACAACACCCCATTCAACCCATGTGAACCTACAGGCTTTGTTGTCCGTTCTCGAGCCGACGAGCAAGCATCCTTCATCACAAATGGAGAACCGATATATATCTTAGAAGTTACAGAACTATTCGACGAGTGCGAGTGATGGCTGTCAAGCTCAAAGATACAAGATACATACACACGACTGTGGAAGGTGATAGGAGTACAAATGATGGCATCACGGGTCGTGGTTAAGCGATGGTTGTTTGAAGTGACAACAGATGTTCGATGGAGGAGAACCATAGGAGATTCAAGCACCGAGCTCAACAGCTCCCTCGTTCTCTTTTGTTTTGTGCCGTTTCACTTACTACTGTGTTATTGTAGGAAAACTCGGTATATGCGAAGGAGTACAAGCACTGTCCAAGCGGCTAGGATTCAAGAATGGGAAGTGGCATATGAGAAGGGACAGCAGACTGTCAGTGTGGAGCGACACAGTGCGGTGCAACGATGCTACTGCGAATGGGGAGAATGGGTATGGTACTCGAGATGAAGAGTGCTAACATTACAGCACAATACCGAAGCGAACAAGATGGTCGAAAATAACAGTGGGAAGACCTCAGTGGCTGCACATGATGACTCAAGTTTTTGTCTTTGTTTCGGGTTAACTTACTTATGCTCGTGTTGTTTCAGAGTAGCTGATGACTGGGACCAAGTACGATCAAGTCCAAGAGTACAAAGGCGATGTTCAAGCAGACACAAGATCGCGAAAGGAACTCCATATGGAGTCACAAATATCGGAGAGGGGCGAAACTGGCTAGAACGACCACGTCATATGCAGTGCATTCAAGGCGACAAGGATTCATGCACCGAGCCCGAGCGCTCATTTTTGTCTCTTGTTTTTATGACGTTCCACTCACGAATCTACAGGTCTAAGGTACTTGACAAAGTCGGAGCACGGCTGCTGATATCCGAAGGAAAAGAAGACGGCGTGAGTTCATGGGTAGAGTGCGAAGAGCTATTGACAAAACTCAGGAAGGGGAAATTTGAAGCCAAGGTGCCCTTTTCGGTTTTGATTCGAACATTATCTACTGCGAGGTACAGGTACCCTGGTGCGAAGGAAAAGGCGATCGATGGGGATGGATGGCTCGAAGCTGTTCATCAGTACTTAGCATCAAGACTTTGTCTGCCTGACTGTGAGGTTGAAGGCCGACGACCAAGATCAAACAAAGTTAGCACCTTCACCCGTCAGGGTCGAAGACCTATCAACGAAGGAGACGCGAGAATGTACAGACTTAAGGTGATATCTTTTATTATGATTCGAACGTATACTACACCAAAATACTTTGTATCTAGGGTCGAGATAATGGCGAACGAAGACGGGCGACTCGAGGTCGCTCAGCGACACTTAGTGCGAGAGCTTCGGCCACCTGATGGAGTACCAGACGAAGTACGAGAAATCAAGTGTGCGCATGCACAGGGAGTCGAGGCTGTGAAAATAGGAGTGGGACAAGTGGATGAAGCGAAAGTCCCAGTGAGCGTGTTGATAGAGAGTTTTCTTTAATACAAGTTTTACTTTGCGCGACGTCGCTCAACCGAGTTGTGCCAGCCTCCGGGTGATTCTACTCAACCCAACTTATAATTTCGAGTTCCATTGTTTTTATTGGTGCTAAATTGTCTTAAGGACGAGCAGTAGTCGAGAGCACATATGCATATAAGGATAGTAAATACACGACTGATCGAGATTTGTTTTAGGTACATATATACGTCTTCGAGCTGCCTCGTAGAGGGCCAGCATCCGCTGTACCAGCTGCTGAGCTGCATTACACTCTGTTACTGTTTCGCACAAAGACTGTGCCTCGAAGAGCTGTTGTTGACTCGCTCTGCACTCGATTTATTACTCACTTGTTCGCTTGCCTGGAGATTATCTCCATCATCTTTTGGTTCGAGGTTTGGGCCTTGAGGGGGGTGTTCGAGAGGCAGGGTGTGTGTTCGAGAGGCCAGGTGGTGCTCTGTAGGCGGAAAGGGTTGTGTTCAAGGGTGAAAGGTTTTGGGGATGAAGAGGGTTGTTCAGCAAGATCAGGAGCGTGTTTTGGGAAGGAAGGGGGTCATGTTCGAGTAATGAGGAGGTTAGGGGCGAGGAGTTGTGTTTGAAGGGCATGAGGATATGTGGTGAGGTCAAGGGAAGCAGATGCGAGGATGAGGATGTTCGTGCGAGGAGGAGAGTGACCGAGGACGGTCGAATTCTAAACCACCCCTCGGATGTAGGGAACGAGTTCGAGTTCCCTAGGAGAATCCATCTTGGTCAGGAGTTTAGGGGTGGAAGGACTTGTTTTATTTCTTGCCTTTGTTTTTGTGTTTGTACCCCTGGACTTGGTGACAAGCAGCCACGTCGCTGACTAAGCACATGTGCTGTGTTCGTGCGAGTTCAGTTTACCAGGAACAAGTACATGTCACAGGCCCTGAGTAGTAGGGTGATCTAGTCTCGCATTTCGGTGAGTGTTCAAAGTTAGATTTATTACTTTGGGGAGTACCCAAAGGGCCAGGAGGACTGGCAATAGTTATTAGACAGGCAGAGCTAAGTTTTCCATTGGAGTTCGCATTTTTACATTTTTACTACACTTCTTTTTCTCCAGAGAGAACCTCCCTCTTGGGTCGAGCATTATACTCGCCCATCATTACTGACAATTACTATTTCTAGGTAATATCTATTTTACCTATTCCTACAGTGGAGTTGGTGCGGAGTGAGCAAATGACCGGCAGAAAAGGTTGCAGAGTGAGTAAAGACCTATGATGAACGCATGGTCATGACACCAGCTGTTTTTGCTGCTCCAATCCATAGTCAGCTTGACGTGTACATGCATCTCTTTTAAACAAAAATTCACTGCTCAATGATTACAGTTTAAAAACAAAGTACCGAAAGCAGAATGCGCTACTTGGGCAGACCAGTGCCAGGTGCACCTATGAGGATCTCGCAAGCAGCAACAGCACAAAAAATATAATCAGTACATGACTATTTCATTCCTAATTACATTAGTTTACTGATTGTTATCAGCGATGATCAAGAGGGAGTTTCCTTGGTGGGGAGAATTGGATGGGTGGTGGCGCACAAATCCTGCCTACAACAGCACCTGGAGTGCTGCTGATAGTGGGCAGGATTTTGCTAGGTGCGCAGTTGAACTCTTCAAGCTGTGGCCAAACCCACCATCCAGAGATTCTGTCGATCCTGCTGCAGG
The DNA here is from genome assembly GCA_024663395.1 of Pisolithus tinctorius. NCBI lineage: Eukaryota > Fungi > Basidiomycota > Agaricomycetes > Boletales > Pisolithaceae > Pisolithus > Pisolithus tinctorius. The sequence continues at coordinate 686,112 of JANFAH010000002.1, forward strand.
CCTGCTGAATTCACCTCAGCTGGAAGATGGTGAAATAGAGGAGGGTGGTGACTTTCATATTAATGACAACTTTTTTGCAGACAATTCAGAACTGATGAATGTTGACAGCGACCCCCCCTTGTCACACATCGAGATGCCATTGTTTCCCATACCATCCCCCTCCCCACTCCTCTCTGAGCAAGAGCTGCTGCTGCCTGTTGTTCCATCGTCCTCTCCATCCTCTCCTGGATGGCAGTCAACATCAGCCAACCCATTGCGTCCCCCCCATTTTTCTAACCAGTTGTTGCTGTCATCCCTCCCTGCTAATTCTGAGCGGTTTTCACTCACCCCCCCCGCCATCCTTTAATTTTTCTGAGTCGTCTCCTGTCATATCTCCTCCCCCCTCTACTTTTAACAGGGCAAATTCTATCAGCTTGAACAACAACCTCCCTCCCTTTGTATCCCATCATCCAAAACTTCAGCCAGCATGTCCATCCCTCAAGCAGGATCATCCCCTTCTTAAACACCAGTCGGCCTCCACTCCAAATACAGACAACTCCTCTGACTCCGACATCACTTCATCCAACCTATTCTCAGCACTTCATCTCTCATCATCTTCCCCCCCCAGTGTCGCCACTTTCTCCAATGACAGCAATTCCAAGCTGTCATCAAGGCCATCCTGTAAGCATGCATGGGATACCCCTGCTGACAAGCTTTCTTCGAACCTTGTGTCTGCTGCATTAACTTTCATTAAGCAGTTTCAACAGCCACAGCAGGATAGGTCGGAGGTCAAGCGTCACCAGCTCAAGTATGGATACTGGAGGACTCGACAGAAGACCACCACTCTCTTGGCCAATCACGAACACCAACTTACTATGCAATGCGAGCTGTTTGCACATGAGGAGACAATGGTGGCTCGGGAGTTGGAGAAGATGAAGCTCGCTGTCAAGTTGGAGGAACTTCGTGTGCAGAACCTCACCTTGCAAAAAGGCATAGCTGGTGGTGAGGATCAAGGCCCTTCGTCTGGTACTCAAGATGTTTATCCACTTTGAAAACAGTGTACAACAGAATATTGATTATCATTTAGCATGCATCCCCATCCCCCCCCCCCCTTGCTGTATTCTTGTCTCCCCCCTGCCCCCCATGTATACATCTACTTTGTATTCACACTACAATAGCATGTAGTAGTACATATGAATGTGGATGTTTGTCTTTGCTATCTAGTTCATTATCACTTGCTAGATCCCTCAGTTGATAAGCATGCACGCTTTTCGGCGGAGTTTGAATCTCCAGTCGGAGCTTAAATTTTCGCTCACAAACTCACAACTCAACCGCACTTGAGTTTGCTCGCGTGTTGTTTCCGCATTTAACTTTGAGCGGCCCTATACTCTCTGCTTGAATCCAATCTGCGTTCTACGTTACCATGTCTCTCGACCGTGCCAACAATCCGTTTCCGTCTCTCGACGGTGAGCCTTTATTGCTGTTACAGCAGGTTCCATATCGATAGACCAGAATCGACCAACGCACACATAAGCGCTTTCCTTTAGCCTTGGAATGCAGCCAAACAATGGCGCGCACTATACCTCGTTTGCGATGCTCACATGAGCACTTTTTGTTTGGTGGCCAAACATTGGCATGAATACACCATACCGCTACAGTGTTGAATCATACTAGTGTAGAATTACAAAATAGTAGCTATTTTACGAGTCTTGAAACCCTTTGAAGTCCTTACTCAGACTCTCCACTTCATGTACTACTAAAAGTACTATAGTGACCCAAACATTGTGGCATGCCGGAACTGCATAGGCCACAAGGGCAAGGGCATTGGGCACGGTGGGTGGGAGGCAACTGGAGCACAGCTTGCGCTCTTTCTGGTTCATTTTTGGTAATTTCGGACGCGTGATCTACATTTCAAAACTAAACAGAAGCGCTTATGTGTGTGTTGGTCAATGCTGGTCTATCGATTTGGACCCTGCTGTATTATCCCACTCTCCTCGAATGCTAATGTTCTTGTCTTCTCGTTGCAGCTCTGACTCTTGCGAATCCCTCTGTGGGGGACCTCGAGTCTTGGGTCGACAGCCCTGCATTCGACGCCAATTGCCAAATGAAGGCCCAAGAGCTCCGCAAGGCCTTGGATCGTCCCAGCGACTGGGATGACGAAGTCAGCGCCTTGTTCTCTCCTTCGGACACTGTGGCCTCCCCGACCGCTACCGAAGTCAACTTCGGAGTCTCTCCACTCGAAGCCGCCTTCTACTATGCCGGCCTGAACCTCAAGGGTCTCTGGCCCCGTCTTGTCTGCCGAGATTCTCCTGATGAGTTCGTCCCGCCCACCGGACCTAACGAATACATCCGCGAAATGCGTCTCGAGTACGTTTCGGATAATCACCAGTGGGGCAACGACAGGAACTCGGTGTGGAACCAAGTCCGAGACTACGTACGTGGCGTTTTGACTTGTTAGCACAGAACTCTGCACTCACGCTCGTTTCCTTTCTTTCCTTTCCAAGACTGCCGAGCTCCTCATCAAGGAGAAGATCAGCGTTTCCTCCGTTGACTTCGTCACTTTCAGCATCCTCCACTACGCAGAAGGTCGCGAGCTCACCCCGGAAGCGGAGGAGGAAGCTTGGTCCGATGATGAGGTGGTGGAGGATCCGACGGAGGTGCAGGACAACAGCGACGACGATGAGGCTCTCGACAAGGCTTACGCTGCTCTCCCAGTCGCGAAGAAGAAAGAGGAGGGCAAGAGGGAGTACACTGACGCCACTGTGTGGATTGGCATCTTAGCCGACACTCTCGACTACGCTCGTGCTCTCGAAATGCTTGGTAGGATCCGCTCCTTCATCAACAACGTCTCATCTGTCAAGGTCAACATCGCATTCCGCGAGTCCATGGCCCAGCCCTTGGTTACCCAGGCCCTCTACCCTCCCGCCGAGTTCGGTGACTACCTCTGCGAGTTCATCGATAATGTCTCGGTAGCACTCAGCCTTCCGATTGCGGGTCGTCGTACCGACATGCAGGGTACCATGGGCCCCTACTTCCAATGGAAGGGTGACCTCTATGCCTTAACTGCTCGCCACAACCTCTTCCTCTCCAACGACGGCAACACTGAATATATCTACCACCGTGAGTCGAACTTGTTCATTCGAGACTCGAACCATCTGAATGGATTTGCTGACGATGTGCTTTTTTCTAGCTTCTTCCCCCAAGCGTGAGGTCGTCCTCATGGGTGAGAACGCGTTCGAGTCCTACAAGACGGCAATTCAGGTCCGGATCAGCAACCTCAACGATACCGTAAGGGCCCTCGACTTGCAGATCGCCGCGCTCGAGCAGCGCATCCGGAACGGGATCAACGTCGACGAGGCGCAGGCCAAGCTCACCGAGTTGCAGGCCGAGCACCTCAAGACCAAGAACACGATCAAGGCCCTCAAAAAGTTCTTCGTCACTCTTTCCGAGAAGTGGGCTGACCTCAAAGACCGTGTCATTGGTTATGTCGTGTGGGCTCCTCCGATTGCTTGTGGCGTTGGCGACAACAAATACACCGTCGACCTTTGCGTTGTGAAGCTTAACAAGCGCAGGTTCTCGAAGTTCATTGGCAACGTTCTCAGTCTCGGTGAGTCGCTTGTTTCCCTTTTTTTTTTCGTCTTTAGAATTTGCGTTGACATGCTCGACTTTTGCAGGACCGGAATTATCCGAGACCACACTCAAGGAGCTCATGTATGAGCGTATCGACGTTCCCTCCGAATTCAAGTACCCCAAGGATGGTCTTTTCAAGCTCGGTGGCATGGTTACCGCCGACGATATCGAGAACACCAACTCGTTGGACGGGCGAGGGGATCGTACTCGTCGTGTCCTCAAGCGTGGGTGGAAGACGAACACTACGGTTGGAAATCTTCTTCGTTTCATCAGCTTTGTCCGCAAGTACTACATCAGCGGCACCCTCGAGTCTCTGGAGCTTGCCATCCTCCCTCACGAGAGTCAGATTGGCCCCTTCTCCCGCGGTGGCGACTCGGGTGCAGTCATCGTCTCCGCCACTGGAGAGTACGTTGGGATTCTCACTGGCGGTACGAACAAGGGGAAGGATGGAACCGATATCACTTACGCCACGCTCTTCGTATACATTTGGGCTCTCATCCTGGCCAAGTTCCCCGGCGCCAACCTCTATTTCGAAGACATCGAGGCATTCTTGGCTACCAACTAGGTTCATCTTCTCTTTTTTATTCTTTTTTTTTCCCCCTCCTTCGATTGCCAACCGTAACTAACAATCGTCTCTTCGCCATAGGGATCTGGCACTTTCAACGTCCTGTGCTTCTGTCTTCCGCGAAATTGTCCCCTGGCTCGTTACACCCACGCTCACTACCGGCTTTCGACTCCTGTTTTGGTGTTTCGTTTCTCGTTTCTTTCTCTTGGATCGTGATTCCCCGTTGACGGAGATTAACGTTGCTGTGGATGTTGGAATAACCGAAAGTGTGCGTCTGCTCTCTTCTTCTGATTCATCCTCGAAGCTGACGATTCCCAAGGCATGGACATTGGCCAGGTTGTTCTGCAGCATCGTCGTCTTCTACGTCCCTCGTCACATCCGTCATATGCGTCTTCTGTGCTTTCCGTTTCTCTTCTCGCTACGTGCTTCCAATTCCACCACCCTCTTCAGCCTATGGTTCACGTGTGTGCCATCGCGTCTAGGCAATTCACTGTCTTGTTTCACTTCTATTCGTGGCTGGCAGAAACAACACTCGCATACTGAAGATCCTCTTATAGTTCGGACCAGTCGCTTCGAACGTGCTTTCTGGCCTGGTGAACAACCTTCCAAGGCTACGTCGTCTTGACCTAGGCTCGGCCTTCTGATCCATTGTTTCTTGCTTCAGACTAGTCGCCAGAAAGCACTCTGCGGTTTATTATACTATGACGAGATTACTAACCCACCAGTGCGTTTCGTCTGAGGCTATACGTGGGTACTCATTATCCTACGGTTCCATACTTGCTCTATCCTGAGAGTAACCCTTTGTTCAGCGTCTTGGTTAACGCGTTAACTGTATGGTTGTCTCTAGAGATATACTGATATCGTAGACGAAAGTGTTCATAGGTAAGTTATATGCGTACAGCGGGTTCTCAGCTTTGAAATAAGACTTACACGTTAGTGATCACTAGGTAGGTAACACAACGCCCTCCTGAGTAAGCTTAGACGCATGTTGCAACAGTCGCTGTGCGTTGACCTATGGGAGCCAACTATGCGTCAGAACTCAGAACCCAACGGGCTCAAGATAACCTCAGAAACCAAACAGTCGGCACAACTGCAACGCCGAGGACCTTTGGTTTCGTAGCTTTCCACGTTAACCCGGTGCTGCTTGGCTTCACGGTTGATCCTCAGCTATAGAGTACTTGGCTATCCTCGCTTTCGTCGAGGAAACATCTGAATACACACCCACCGAGCTTTAGCCAGGGACGAAGCGAGATCATCGGTGATATATGGGGCTACCATTGTACTGTAGAAGCGAGGATATTTCTATGACGCTGACTAAGTTGGAAGTACACATTCCATTTTATCGAATAAGACACATCGAAGGTATGCAACTAAGCGTAGAGCTGGCCTGGGAGGTTGCCTATCCCGGCGTTGACCCCATATGAAGCAAACGGAAGAAACAATACGTTGACGACCAAGGGCGTTATGGACAAGCGTTCAAGGTACGATACAGTGTACTCATCCTGTTTTGGTGCTCATCCGAGTAGGCTTCTACTCTCTAGTGCTGTGTTGAAAGGCGTTGCGTGTGTCCTTGCTTGTCGTTTACTATGATGCGAGGAGACCTACCGTCATGGCGAGACCACCAGGTTCAAACTCTACGATCTGCAGTACGAAAGCCAAGGACAACTCGGTGCTCTGAACTCGTCAATAAGGCTAAATATAAGTATGGATGATGCAGAAGCGTACAACCTTCCAGCACCTCACGCAAACACTCAACGCCTCTTCAGAGACGCAATGTTTTGAGCACGATTGCGTGAGGACTGAAGCTCGATGGGCTTGAAGCGACTCTCCTATCTATATAACCGGTAGGACTGACTGAGCAACCTCCTAGAAACGCACGAATATGAAAGATGAGTCCAGTTTCGCTCGTAGAAAAGCTGCCTCTGTTAGCGTTGGCTTAACATGTCGCCAGTATCCTGTCCTGAGCGCCTCATTAGTGCTTACCCTCCTAAAAGGCACTCAAACGTACCTCGAACTGGAACTCCGCTGGGCTTGACAAGAATTGGAACAGGTTCCGAGTCTGACGAAGAGTCTCGGCACTTGGCCAGATTATTCCTATTAGCCTTTACGGAAATAATCATTCAAGCTTCGCAACATACAGACACAGACCCGGATTCCACCAGGAAGTCAATGGCAGACGCAGACGTGAAGCAAGAGTTCCATCCATCCATTCGTAGGCAGGGTCGGGAGGAAACTAGGCTATACAAGTAAATCGTACCAAGGTAGGTGCCAAAGTGACAATAGTTCCAGAATCAGCATCAACTTGGTCCTGTGGTGTCAGTTGTTACTGCAAAATTGTCGGTGTCAGCAACGCGTAAACGGAGAAATTTCAAAATATCATACGTATGTTCAACTTCACGGTTCGGTCCAGAGTTGGCTTGGCTTCTATTGAATCTATTTTATCAGAAGTCGAATCTCATTCTTAAAAGAGTTACCTGCGTCCAGCTTGTCAAACTTTGTGCTCGTGACCAACGAGCAGCCCCAAAGTTCCGCTTCTGGAAGACCCGAGTTATTGTTATTTCTCTGCGCCACGACAAAGTTCGACGCAGTTGATTTGAAATGAGGGTGTCCGTAAATTTCCCATTCATTAATCAGCCCTTTCTCCTGAGACCTCAGCAGGTTCCTGGCGTCGTGTCGTGGCAGGTGGTAGGTAGGTAGAACTACCGAGCATAATCTCATGATTTTTCATCATTTGCAGAACGCCACAAGAGCGAAACCCTCTTCATGGGATCTGCTCGTCCGACGTTTTCTTGTAAAGCCTTGGGTTACACGCTTCCCTCGCACGCTGTCCCGGTGGAGTCCCTCCTCTCCTTATCTCGCGTCGAGTGAAGCATATGGGACAGAGGCTTCTTGGCAACATAGATTTACGAGATTCAGAAATCAGAGGGCTTGTCTCGGCGGCCGAGCCGGGTTGACACTTCCCCCAGAGGGTATGACGTGTCGGCCAAGCTAATGTTAGTAAGTCCCAAGTGTCAAAGAGTCCTGATGGGAAATCACCCCTCAAGTCTTCCGAAGCGGCCTCTGGTCTCCGTTCTTGCGTTTTCCTTCTTGCAGCTAACTCTGCTGTGTAGTGCAGCGTACAACTCATCTGTCGTCATTTGTTGCTCTGCCATATGCACATGCACAGGCACATGCAAATGCACATTGCGGCTTGATAAGCGAGCACCAGCAGAGGCCCTGGGGGCTTAGTCCCAGGGGCTGATTGCTTTCCCTGTATCAAATTCAGTTATCAAATGTGTGTGATTTTTAGGGGAACTCCAACTGCTGCTGGCATGTACCACACTTTCAGATCTGGTCTGCCATGTCATTTGATGCTATACTTGGTAAGTGATTGGTAACTGATGAGTAAGGAATATAAGCAGTGGGTAATCATCTTAGAAAGCATTGGTGAGCATTGGTCAGGATAAGTAAGCCAAAAAGTAAGCAAAGTCAAAAGATTGGTAAGTATTGGCAATAGGTGAGTCAAAGACAGTCAGAATGTCAAAGTATGAGTCAAGTAATGTCAGGAACTGGGAAAGCACACTGGAATTGCATTAGGGGGAGGCTGTGCATGTCACATCTTGAAGAGATTGCCTCTGGGCCAAAGTGGGATGACAGAGAGGCAGTGCTGATCTGATGCTGATATAGTACATCCAAAAGTGGACAAGGTGAGTCAGATGTCAACAGGGGTCAAGCTTTGGGGGTCTGTGTGGTGACAGGAGCATAAGGGATCACAACTTTCCCCCCCTAACTGTCCTCTCAGTGAAGCAAGTAAAAACTTCATGAATGAGGCTCTGTTGGAAGAGAGGACAAAGGGGGAGCATCTTCTGCTGTATCTTGCAACAAGGAGGCAAGATGTGCATCATACTCATCATGGATGCAATCAGGGAGAGTGGAGAACAGTAGATTATACTGTAGCTGTCACAATTTTGGAAGAATAATGGACAAGATCAGTATGAAGACATTGCAGGGAGGAGGGAGGGAGGATCCATATGCTTCTTGGACTGGAGAGACTGAAACAACCACATAAGACCTTTCCAAGTGAATGACAGACCTGAGGCAACCAAAGAATGTCCTCCTAGAGGTCATACTGACAAAAAGAATGCACTGTCCAAGCTGGATGGGCTGAGAGGGGGTGGATGAGGATGGGATGTAGCAGGACGCTTCAGGACAGAAGCTGGTAGGAACTCCTGGTAGATATACATAGCCATGGTCCCTAGCAAATGGGACAAGCGAAATGATAGATGTGGAGGTGGCCATATCAGAAGAATTAGTGAAATGAGCATCTTTTGGAGGGAGTGCTGTAGAAATGTGTGGAGTGCACAAATCCTTTCCAATTCTGGAAAGCAGGATTGTGTGGCTGAGCACTACAAGTGAGTGTGGAAATGGTGTCAGTATCTGCAGAATTGGTGGAGATACATCAAAAACTGGAATGCTGTACATGGGCACTTAAGAATTTTCATTGGTGCTTAACTTGCTCCCTTTCTTTTTCTTTGGCATTGATGACTCATTCTTGTGTGAGGGATGACTGCCAACATATCTGGCTGTTGTTCTTCACATGAGGGCTATGGTCTTCATCTCCATTCATCAGCTGCATCCATGTCCACCTCACCAAACACCTTTGGTGTGTGACATTGGCAGACATAGTGAGACTGGAGGGAGAGAGAATGTAGCTGTTGATATGTTGTAGGTACAGAACCATCCTCAAAGCTAGTTCCTTTTTCAGGTGCCCATGTCAAATATATCAAAAATGCGAACACTTTTTTTGTTTGAGCCCCTAAGATTCTTTCCAGTTTTTCTGAGCCATTCAGACACTTCATGGATGATCAAATTACATGCAAATACACTTGGAATGACCTTCACCTCCAATTCATGATGGAATGGTGTGCATGGCAAACTGCTGTTGAGTGGGTGCTGAGGAGATGACATCCATGCAAAACAGATAGGTGGATGGCCAGCAATAGCTTGATTCATGCAGCAGACAGTCAGGCTGCAGCCTGCTGCATCTGGATCACTGAAATCACCTCCAATTCATGTGGGAATGGTGTCTTCAGAAAGCTGCTGTTGAGGGGGTGGCAGGGATACCCCATCTGCTTGGTGGATGGCTCACAACAGTTGGATGAATAACACATACATCCAGGGTGCACCTTGCAGGATCTTGCTCACTCAAATCAGCCCCAATTCATGCCAGAATGGTGTGCATGGAAAGCTGCTCTTCAGCAGGTGCTGGGGATACCACATCTGCTCAATGCAGATGGGCAGATGACTGGCAATAGTCTGATTAATACCAAATACATCCAGGGTGCAGCTTGCAAGATCTGGGTCACTCAAATCAGCTCTGATTCATGCCAGAATGGTGTGCATGGAAAGCCATTGTTCAGTGGGTGCTGGGGATACTGCATCTGCTCAAGACAGATGGGCAGAAGGCTGGCAATAGTCTGATTAATGTGAAATACACCAAGGGTGCAGCTTGTGAGGTTTGGGTCACTCAAATCAGCTCCAATTCATGCCAGAGTGGTGTCCATGGAAAGCCACTGTTGAGTGGGTGCCAAGGATACCTCATCTGCTCAATACAGATGGGCAGATGGCTGGCAATAGTCTGATGAATGGGACATACATCCTGGGTGCAGGTTGTGAGGTCTGGGTCACTCGAATCGGTTCTGATTCATGCTGGAATGGTGTGCGTGGAAAGCCACTGTTCAGCAGGTGCCAGGGATGCTGCATCTGCTCCATGTGGATGGGTGGATGGCTGGCAATAGTCTGATTAATGTGAAATACACCAAGGGTGCAGGTTGTGAGGTTTGGGTCACTCAAATCAGCTCCAATTCATGTTGGAATGGTATCCATGGAAAGCCACTGTTGAGGGGGTGCTGGGGATGCCACATCTGCTCAATACAGATGGGCAGATGGCTGGCAATAGCCTGATTAATGGGACATACATCCCAGGTACAGCTTGTGAGGTCTGGGTCACTCAAATCAGCTCCAATTCATGCTGGAATGGTGTCCATGGAAAGCCACTGTGGAGGGGGTGCTGGGGATACCTCATCCACTCAATACAGATGGGTGGATGACTGGCAATAGTCTGATTAATGCTAAATACACCAAGGGTGCAGCTTGTGAGGTCTGGGCAAGGTGGTGAGCCATCATATACCACTGAACTCCTTCATGTCCCTGCACCATTGCTTTCTGTCTGAGACTCAGACTCCTGCCTCTGGTCAATACATGTTTTATACCTCCAGGCCTGCTTATAGCAAAGTCTTTGGGGGCATGATTGCCACTCCTAAGTTCTTGAAACACCTTGGTAATCTGCCTGCCTCAGCTGCCATTGGTCATTCTCTGCCCCTGCCTGCATTCCTGCCAGGTCTTGGTCTCCCTGGATTTGATTTGTGGCCACCCCATGTGCTTTTGGTTTAAAGCATCTGTGCATGGTGGTGCATTCCCACCCATCCTCTTGCAATGTCTGGGAGTTCTGACCCTTCTTTGCAATGGTCTATAGGCCCTATCTCCACCCCTATGCTGGCATGGGGTGGCATTCACAATGGGAGGTGTCACCAATGCAAATGTTGTGGCATTGATCTTTTGACAGGCAAGGAAGCAGGTTTTTGTTGTGGTTTAAATGGCTCTCACTACTTATATGTTGCCCTTCTGCCAGTGCTGCCTCCAGAAATAGAGGCATTATGCAGTCATCACGATGTCTCTTCACTGTCATGCATTCTCAATCTCATGTTTTCTTTCACATCCATGGAGACAACACACCCATTTCCAGATGAGTTCTCTATCCCTGGCTTTCTGGCTGTCCAGGGGCAGGTGTACCATCAGATTAGGCCAGGCCATGAAAACTCTGCTGTATGATTGTTGCTCTATGATGGCTTCATGGGAAACATCCCACATGTGCAGTGGGCATCAAGATTACCTCTGGGTTGGGTCAACTCTGTCAGAGAGGATCTCCAACATGTCAATCCTTTTGTCTTGGCTCTGAGGTCATTATCTGTCTTCTCTGTCTTGCACCCATCTGCAACACTCATTATGAAAGATGATGGCACTGCCAAGATCACTGTGGTAATGTCTTATGAGAACACATCCTCCACTGACTCCAAATCATGCCACCTACTCATCTCTCATGTTAATAGCCACAACCAAACCCTCTCCACTTTGAGCTGCCTGTGGGAGCCACTGTCATACCCACTCTTCTTCCCCCACAGCACTCTAGGCTGGGGGGTGAATGATGCCATTGCCTCCACTGATGCAGATGCTGACCATCCTACCACACAGTTGTGGCACTACCATGCCTGCATTCTGCACAAACCCAGGTTCCAGGTGTTCAGGTGCCTTACAAATGAATATGTTGTGGATATGTTTAGCTGCAATTTAGAGACTTGACTCAACTTCATCCAGGCTAACCAGAAGTGTCTTCACTGGGAGGATGCAGAACTCATGGGCATTGATGACATTGGACCCTCAAGAATATTTATCTCCCATCATCCTTCCTTGGGTCTCACTGTTGGGCATTGAATCAAGTGTCAGTCTCCCTGGCTATTGCTGCCACCCACAGGAATCCCACCTTTTTTGTGATGATGACATGCAACACTGCGCAGCCTGAAATTGTGTCTCAACTTTGACCTGTACAGACATTCACTGATATCCCAGCCATGGTTGTACATGTCTTCAAACACAAACTGGCATTACTGATCAAGACCCTCAAGACAATGTTCTCCAATGCTGGGCATGTCCTCTACTGCATCCAGTCTGTGGAGTTCCAGAAGTGGGGACTTCCACATGCCCACATTCTACTGAAATACACAGCATCCTGTGACAGTGCCTCTGACACTGATGTGATGGGGATGAAATTGTGGTACTGCACTGTCTACCACTCCTCTGGAAATTCAGATGTCACCTAAACTTCGAGGTCTCCAGTACATTGCACATCTTCCAGTATTTATTTAAATACATTCACAAAGGTTTGCTCATTGCCCCCACCCTCTTCCCATGCCACACTCACAGTGAGATGTCATGACAGGTCCTGATCACATGTGATACAATATCTGATCCAACATGGGGGAAGAGGATGAGCCCATGAACAAGATTGACAACTTCTGGAATGCAAGGTATCTTTCTGTGGGTGAGGCAATGTGGCACATGCTCAGGTTCCATGTCATGAGCAAGGATCCCACAGCCTCTGCATTACTTGTCCACCTGCCTGGAAGTACCTCTTGCCACCAATACAAATCTGCTCATGAGAGTGGCAGTACAGCATCCTTACTCAACTGATGCAGCCTGCTGGCTCTTTCCTGGATAATGATGGCATCCCTCATGAATTCAATGACTTAACATACAATCAATACTTCAGCCTGTTCTGTTTGACAAAATGTCTTGACATCAATATTGGTTGGTATTTTGAAGAATGTTCTCATGTCCAGGGCTGTCCATCTATGCATGTCATTCTCAGGAATAAAAGAAAGCCCCACCCCAGCTGAATTGGCAGGCTATCCACAACATGCCAGCTACACTGGTTTTATGGGAAAAGGTACACAGATCCTCCCCCTTCCATCAAATGGCAACACACATGATCCACTTCATGGTGAAAACACACCACAGTGCAGTAAGATGTCCATTGGCAGCCATACTGCTTTTCTTTGCAGGCATGGTACTCTGCCATGATAGAGGGCAGGTACCCAGAGTGGGGTACATCATTTTCGATGACACTACCCTCAGGACTGTCTTGTGCAAGGCCCCCCACACATCACTGTCCATGGCACCTGTAGCAATGTTCATGGGGCCCCAGTACAGCCTGCAAAGGGAGAGATGGCAAATCATCACAACCACACTTCCTGAGGGTGAGGATGGATTACTTACTGACTCCAACATCAACCACTGTTTAGCAGTCTCCAGGTAAGTCCAGAGCAAATGCACACCCCACTGGCCTAAAACGTCCACAGAATGCTAGGGTTCACAGGCAACAATGTCATTTAACATTCCCATAAGTTACAAAACAGTGTCACAGGACAATTTGAATACATTGACATCCCAGGCTCAATGCCAATACTAACCACACCTGAGACTGCATGACAACCTCAGAATCTTGAAGGATTGAATAACTGATTATGTTATTAAGTGCAGGTTCTGTTTTGCAGGAGGAATGAGGTTGCTGTCCCTTGAAAGAGCATAAAGTCTTTCAGTATGTTATCATGTTTTTGCAGGTTCATGAGATGGTTCCATGCCAGGAAAGAGACCATCATGTCTTTCAAGTCAAGCAGTCATTTTTGGCCATGGATACACCAGCATATTTAGCAAAGAAGGGCTTGTAACAGATGTCCACTTCCTGGGCAGTGACAGATGCCTGTTATACCTGCCTCCCCTTACCCTTCCCCTTCAAAACCATGGAGACCCCTCAGCCTCCCTGCCCTCAGCAGCCAGAATGGCATTGCCCACAATCAGAGGTGCAGCAAGTTCGCCCTCCCCATTGCCTGGAGGCAATTGCAAGCCTCCAGTGACACATCCCATAGCCATCACACTGGCGGACAGCGCCACATTCACATCCCTATATGATTGGTGAAACCACTGCAATCAGTGGGGTATTCCTGCTAAACAATAAGATGCACCCAGCAACAGGCAACTGCATCTCCAGCTGACTGACACCACCATTTCCTTGCCTTCACTGGATCAGCCCATGAACATTGGCAATAAAAGGTACATACTCTTGAGAGAACCTCAACATGTACATCTGCTTCTTGGCACCCACACCAGCCATTGAGTTTGTACCATTATCCAGACCACCCACATTAAGGGTGATGTTCTTCAACTCCACAGCAATCCCACCACCAGCTGCAGCCCTGCTAAAGTGCCCAGAATACTGAACCATTGTGTTCTGGTTGGGAACAGGGGTCCTGCCCCAGTGAGGACAGGAGCTGTCAAACATACAGCTAAACACACATGCCAGATCAGATCACCTCATGGGCATTTACCAAACACTACTCACACTACCATGGACATCATGTTGGCATCCTGCACATAATCTGAAGCCATGACAGAGAATGCCTTTGGGACCCCATCTGGGAGTGTGATTGCACAAGAGCTTACACTCCCCAATCCATAGACAAACATGCATGGACAGTCACAAAGTGCAGCCTCATACTCCTCACTTGTAGGATCACCTGGAAATGGAATCACATCAGAGGTCTCCAATAAAATAGCCAGACCCTTCAGTCACATGTAATCCAGAAAGTGGGTCATCCAACATGCACATTTGGTCCTGAAAGTGGGACTAACCAACATCAGCCTATAGACCCTGATGGTGGATAGGCTGACATGTTGGAGGGAGGTCAGCCAACCTCAGTGGGGAATGACCTCATGGCCTGGAAGCAGTGTCAGCTGACCTCACTGATGGATCCAAACCCTGGAAGTGGAGTCAGCCAACCACACTGGGGGATGGATCCACACCCTGGAAGTGGTGTTGGCTGACCTCACTGGGCAATTGTCAAGTTCAGGATGTCTGGGTTGAGGCCAGACCAGAGACTGAAGTGGGTGCAAGGCTGAGGGGTCAGGATCAGAGGAAAGGCAAAGATACAAAGGGGTGGACTGATTGGACTTAGTGACTGAGCGTACAGCACTATTCCCTTGCATGGGTTTCAGTCCAAGTCCAAGGCCAAGGTGGGGTTGACAGGATAAACTTAGTTGATTTCAGACTGGAGACTACAGGCTGAGTATCTAAGAGTTTATATACTAGAAGTATCTATAGTACGGAGACTGGTAATGCCAGTCTCACAAAGATTGCTAAGATGATTGGTAAGACAAGTATTAGTAAGGTATGACTAAGGTAGTGGAGACTGGGACAGGGAAAACTGGGGACAAGGCTGGACAGGGCTTAACTGAAGTGACATGCACTGCAAAGCAGTGTATACCATGCTAGACCATCTGGGGATAAGGGATTGACAGGGCCAAGGCCAGACTGAATGAGTGCAAGACCAAGTCTGGCTGGGGTCAAGACACAACTATGACAGTATCCCCCTCTTAGGGGTCGAAACCATGAGACCCCTGCAAGAGTGGTAGGCTGAGTCCAAACTTTAGCTGAGTTCAAAAAATTGATACTTGTGGCCCACTAAGCCCTTTGTGTCTTTCATTCACATCTTCTTCTTCATGTCTGACTCAAGACTGATCACTGCTGCTGACCACAACAATGAAGGCTGAGTCATTGTTGATTGGGCCCAAGTCCCTGATGATGACATTAGATACAACACTGACAACAAAGAGGGGGTGATGAGGGCAAAGGTGAAGGAAAGAAAAAGGTGAAAGGTGGCTGAGCAAGCCTGGCAAGAAGAGCAGGTGTGGCTGGAGGCCAAGAAGTGGAGAGGGAGTGAGTTGAGGCTGAGAGGATAGCATGGGAGGTTGAGGAGCAAAGGGTGCATGAGGAGGAGGAGAGGCAAGAGGCCAAGTGTAAATGCAAGGCTGAGGCCAGGGCTGGTGGTAGTGAGACTGGGGGTGAAGTGAAGAAAGTGGTGATGGACCCTGGGTGAGTATTTTTTTGACCTGGTGCATGTTTTTCTTCTAACCTCCTTTTTAGTTGTACTCACTGCACCTGGGCCAAAGTCATCTGCAAGTTCCTTGTGGATGGCAACAAGAAAAGGGTTACCTGTGTGTGCTGCAACCTTTCAAAGGGCAAGTGCTGGTGGCCCAGGGATGGAAAGGATGCTGAGGCTGGCCCCAAGGCTGTAGGGAAGGTCAACAAGGGGAAGAAGAGGAAGGCTGATGAGGAGGCACCTGAGGCTGGGCCCAGCAAGAAGAAGCAGGCGAAGTCAAAGTCAGTCAAGGTGCTGGACATTGACAAGCCTGAGGCCAGTGGGAGCAGGGTGAGGGAGGCCATTGCAGGGGGTTCTCAGGTTCGGAAGCCAAGCTCGAGTGTCTTATTGACATGGTGGGGCTGATCACCAACAACCTGGCCAGCCTCTTTGAACTCCATGAAACTGCAGTTGAGAACTCAGGCTGAATTGCCAATGTGCTTGAGGCCTTGCTCGATGAGTTGTATGGCTTTGGTATGGCAGTCTCACCCTCAGACTCAGGCTCATCTGAGTTTGACCTCAATGAACTGTGCAAGGAGGCTGAATGGCTGAAAACCCATGGTGAGGATGAAGAGGAGGAGACCAAGGGGGAGGATGAGGCCAAGTAGTACATGAGCATAGGGGCTTGTAGTTTTTTGTTCTGCCAATGCCATGTGTCTGGTGTCTAGTCTCAGTGTCATATAGTAAGTAGGAAAATCAAGAAGGGAGGAAAACAGGGTAAGTAAGGAATCAAAGGAAAAACTATATACCAATAGAGGTCAGAAAAGAAACTGAGGCTAGTTGAGACCAGTCCTCATTGGTATGGGCTGGGTTTACTAGGATAGCTGGAGTGAAACTCTTGTACGAGTTCAGACGCATTGTCCAGCTCTGTAGCAAGTACCCAAGTGGTTTCTTCATCAGTCCCTTTATAGCCAGTCCACTGGACTAGGTACTGTAGCCAACACTGGCAATGCCAGTTGACCTTGGAGTTGAGGATTTCAGCCACCTCAAACTCTAGTTCACTGTCGACCTTGACTGGTGGGGGTGGTGGTTGAGTCTGGTTCAGGATGGTATTAGGAATGGCTGGCTCGAGTTGGGAGACATGGAAGACCAGGTGTACCATGCACATTGAGTCCAGCAGGTGCAGTGTGAACAAGTGGGTACCAGCCTGAGCTATGACTGGGTATGGTCCAAGGTTCTTCTCCAAGAGTTTCTTGGAAGGCTGGGTTGACCAGAAGTACTTGGCTTTGACATATACTTGGTCACCAACCTTGAAGTCTGGAGCCAGCATGTGTTTAGCATCAGGGTGAAGGCAGCCTTGAGGTTATTGAATGACTGGCAGCACTCCTCAGAGAAGTTCCAAGGAGCACCCTTGTGGGTAAGCCAAGTCAGTGGTATGATGATGTCTGAATAGTTAAAGGTAAACTGGCAATAGAAGTTTGTGAAGCTGAGGAAAGATTGAATGTCTTTGACCTTGTGAGGCTTGGTCCAATTGCAGATGGTCTGGACCTTTTCCTTTGACATTGTGAGGCTGGCAGTGGAAAGGTGGAAGCCAAGGTACTTGACTGAGTCTGAGTGGAACTCACATTTCTCTGGCTTTGCATAGAGGCCATGAAGCCAAAGCCAGTGGTGTACTTCTCAGACATGCTGCTTATGAGACTCCCTATCTCTGGAGTAGATTAGAATGTCATCTAGGTAGATGACCATGCAGACATCCAACATGTCCACGAAAATGGTATTCACAAAGCATTGGAAAGCAGCCAGGGCATTGGTGAGGCTGAAAGGCATCACTAACCATTCATAAGAACCATACTGAGTCTGAAACACAGTCTTCCATTCATCACCCAGAGCAATCTGGATGAGATGGTAGGCATGTTGGAGATCAATCTTGGTATAGATCTTGGCTTGGCTTGGTGAGTCTAAGAGGTCAGAGATGAGTGGTAGTGGGTATCAGTCTTTCTTGGTGATTTTGTTCAGGCCATGGAAGTCTACACAGAGCCAGAGGGAGCCATCCTTCTTCTTAATGAAGAGGACTGGTGCAGCATAGGGGGAAGAGGTCAGATGAATGAAACCAGTAGTGAGATTTTCATTGATGAAAGTCTGGAGAGCTTGGAGCTCAACTGGGGACAGCAAGTAGATGGTGCCTAGGGGTGGGGTTGTTTTGATGGACTCACACCCTGGAAGTGGAGTTGACTGACCTCACTGGGGGATGGACTCACACCCTGGAAATGGAGTTGGCTGACCACACTGGGGGATGGATACACACCCTGGAAGTAGGGTTGGCCAAACCCTGAAAATTCCC
The DNA here is from genome assembly GCA_024663395.1 of Pisolithus tinctorius. Taxonomy (NCBI): domain Eukaryota; kingdom Fungi; phylum Basidiomycota; class Agaricomycetes; order Boletales; family Pisolithaceae; genus Pisolithus; species Pisolithus tinctorius. The sequence continues at coordinate 704,137 of JANFAH010000002.1, forward strand.
TTGGCATAATCAATTGCTTGTCAATTTAGATGTTACCAGAAGTATTGACTCTGATGACACTTCCAGATGGACATACCCCCTGAGACCAGTGTTGGCCAACCTCACTGAGGGGTGGCCTTACCCCCTGAATCCATGGCCATTCTTCACCTCCAGGTGGTGTCAGTGATCTCACAGGGTTTGAAACTTGCAATGAGCATGGGTAGCCATATATAGGGTTCCTTTTGATTTACACCATCTACAGTTTATCTATAGACCAAGACCCAGAGCTCTCTTGGTTGGGTGACAAGCTCTAGTTGATTTCTTGCTTGCCTCTTCACCCTCCATTGCCATCTTCTGATCAACATCCCCACTGCCTCCCCTTTTTCTTTTCCTCACATCCTTTCTTGTATTCTGGGATTCCTTCATGCCACCCCCCTGGGTGGGACAGGAATCCCCTGCACTGACTGCAGTTGTTTCCTGTGCACCAAGCCCTATGCCTGAGCCACCAGAATTCTGCTGCAGTCTTGCAACTACCAGCCCTACTGCACCCATAACATCTTCCCCCTTGTGGATATCAAGACCTGAGCCTAGCAAAAAGCCCAGCTTAGCAGCTTCAGGGTCATCTGATTCTATGTCCTGTGCTCTTTTACACTCCCTCCACAACATACCAAATCCCAGTACAATGGTAAGACCTTTCTGGGTGGATGCAAACTCTTCGCTTTGCAATTGATACAGTGCCTTCTGGAAGGAATCCCCATTGCCATGCATCTCCTGGGGCAAATACTGGGCACTCCAGGCCCAAGATGCCCAGACAGGCAGGTTGACTGGTCCAGCATCAGGTTCCTGTAAAAAATGTTTGTTAACCTGGTGTTTGAAGGAAGTTTATCACTTACTGTCTCTGGCAGGGTAATGCAACCCAGGGGTGTGCAGAGTGCCAAGGGTCACCAGGTTACCTCTCGGCTTTAGCAGAGGTCTCCATGTTGGGCTCCAGAGTCAGATGAGAGGTATCCCAATGAGTCCTGATGGGCAAGGTCATGGGTAGGGGCTCTAGAGCAGGACCTAGACATGATGCAATGGCTTGCACAAGTGTGAGTCAGAATATACTGTCAACTATGGGTTTACCCTCGGGTGACTGGGCTTCAAGACTGGGAGACAGGGGCTAAGTCCAGGTGGCCAAAGTCAAGGCTGGGAGACAGGGGCTAAGTCCAGGTGGCCAAAGTCAAGGCTGGGAGACAGGGGCCAAGTCCAGTTGGACCAGAGTTGAGGCCAGAGGTCAGGGGCTAAGTCTGGAGGACTGGACTTAAGGCTGGGAGTGCAGGAATAAGGCTGGGAGTGCAGGAATAAGGCTGGTAGTGTGGGAAACTGACCAGTCTTGGAGTGTGCACAGGGGGAAGCCAGTCCAGGGTTGGATCTACCTCCCTTGGTCTCAGCTTATGTGCTGTACCCTTATGCAAGCCAGGGAGAGGTCTGGGACAGGGGCTGGGGATAGTCTAAGGCTCACCCTTAGCTATAGAGTAGTCTTGAGGGGTAATATGGAGTTGAGGGTAATACTTAGATGATATTCTGACTGAGGTGCTATGAAGTATGTACAGGGGTTAAATACATGAGGCCAGTCTGGGATAATGAACACAGAGCCAGACTTGTTAATAAGCTATTAGCAAGAAGATTAGCAAGAGAGTGGATAGCCACAGTGGCTGTGCCAAGGCTAATAGCCAAAGTCTGGGTGACTGGCATACCAGAGTCAGACACAGGCTTCATACAGTAAGCAAAAGTCAGACAAAAGGACTGGACTAAATATAGTACAAACAAAGGTAAACAGACCAGAGTTATGTCTGGGTGACCCAGTGTGAGTCAAAGTGTGGAAAGCTGGTATAAACCAAAACCAACACCAAAGACAAATATAGAGCAAGTGGTGGTGTACCTCCGCAGAACCTGGAATGCAGAAAGATCTAGTGTGGGGGAATTTCAATGGTAGGTGCTCCTAGCACAAGTCATCAATGAGTTATGCAAGAGCAGATGAATGAGTGATGACTGGATGGGGATGCTGAACAGAGTGAAGGTGTTCAGCCAAAAGGACTTCTTGGAATAATGGACTTCGAAAAAACGTGCTCCTGGTGCAAGTCATTGACAAGTTATGCAGGAGTGGAGGGATGACTAAGCAAGACTGCTGACTAAGAGGAAGCTTCAGATGATGAAGGATGGCAGATAGACTCTTCCAAATGAGCCTCAACTACCAAGTATATGAATGATGACAGATAGACCCCTTTGTGGAGCCTCAACTGTCGACAATGAGATAGGCACTGAACTGACTGCTGAGTGAATGGCTTCTCATTCACTTGTGGATTGCTTCTTCATAGCTAAGTACATGGGGGTTTATATACTGTGGGGGGAGCACAGCTTGTGACAAACAAGGCACAAACACTTGGTAAGTAATGAGTAAGGACTGAGTAATCATGATGAGTAAGCAAGAAATGAAAAGTAAGCAAGCAAAGAAGATTGGTAAGTACTGTCAATGAACAAGTCAAGGATAGTCAAAATATCACAGAATGATTCAAATAGAATCAGAAACTGAGTAAGCACACTGATATCACATTAGGGGGTGGCAATGCATGTCAGATCTCAGTGGAGACATCTCTAGATCCAAAGATGGCATGACAGATGGGTGGTGTTTCCAGATAGGGAAGTATTAATTCCAGAATTGAAGGGCATGAGTCAGGCATCAAAGGGGGTTAGGGTGTTGGGGGTCTGTGGGGCAATGAGAGCATATGTGATCGTGTCTCCCACCCTTCCATCCTCTCAGCAAAGGTAACAAAAACTTCATGAATGGGGCTCTGATGGAGGAGGAGAAGGGGGGACATCCTCTGCTGGATCTTGCAGTAAGAAGGCAAGATGCATGTCATACTCATCATGAATGCGATCAGGGAGGCTGGAGAACAGTAGATTATGCTGCAGCTGTCGCAATGTTGGAAAACGATGGACAAGACCAGAATAAAGACAGTGCAGGGAGCAGGGAGGAACAATCCATATGCTTCATCAAGAGGGGAGACTGAAACAACCACATAAGACCTTTCTAACTGAGTGACAGACCTGAGGCAACCAAAGAACGTCCTTCTGGAAGTCATACTGACAAGGAGAACACACTGACCAAGCTGCATGGGATGAGATGGGGCTGACAACGATGGGATGAACCAGGGGGCTTCAGGACAGAAGCTGGTGGGAACACCTGGCAGATATACATAGCCACTGTCTCTGGCAAATGAGACAAGCCAGATGATTGATGAAGAGGTGGCCATGATTGATGGACTTAGTGAAATGAGCATCTGATGGATGGAGTGCTGTAGAAATGCGCAGGGTGTGGGGATCCTCTCCAAATTTGGAAGGAAGAATCATGGGGCTGAGCACTTTAAGTGAGTGTGAGAACAGAGTTGATATCTTTGGAAATGGTGGAGATATGATGAAAACTGGAATGCTGTACATGGGCACTAAAAACCTTTAATGCATGCTTAACTCACTTCCTCTCTTCTCTCTATCACTGATGACTCATTCTTGTGTGAAGGATGACTGTTAACATCCAGCAGTCTTTCTACACATGAGGCCTTTAGTCTTCATCTGCATGCTTGGGCATTGTGCACAACTTGTCAATGAGTTAGGCAGAGTCAGCTGTAACCATGTCCATAACACCTTTGGTGTGTGACACTGGACATGGACCTGGGAGGACCAGGGTGGAGAAGCACAAGGCCAGGAGGTTGGAATGGACCAGAGATAGGGGTAAAACACTGGACTTGAGTTATTCAGGCCAGAGTTGGATTATCTAGGACCAGAGTTGGGTTTTCCTGGCCAGACTAGGACTGGACTTGACCAGAGATAGGGGCCAGGGGTCCAGACTGGACTGGGATTGAGTCTGAGAGTCATGGATATGACAGATTGGCCCATCAGTGGTGGTGTTAAGATGGGGCAGGTGCTCATCAGCCAGTCCCACAAGAAGAACCCCAAGCCGCTGTGCTTTTTCCACTGCTGGATGATTGATATATATGTGAGGGATATCATAAAACAACTTACATGTTGTAATTGGCCCTTTGTCATGAATTCCTTGTATACCCAAGTCACTGGCAAAACATTGCAGTGCCAAAAAGCAAACTAATACACTTAATACTGGCAGCAACAAGAGATGACATGGCACTAACCAGCAGTGGCATCAGTGGCCATAGGCCATGGAGATGGTTGCCATGATGTAGCTGGGATGGGCTGTGGCTCAGAGGCTGCCACACCATCTAATTGCTCATCCATACATGCATGCTCCAGGGGAGATGGCACAGTCTGTGGCATTCATGTGGATGCCAGCAATGATCTAGGTGGGGGTGAGACTGCCAGGGAAGATGTTGGTGAATCCCAGCTGGGTGCAATGGCAGCCAAGGATGGCATGGAATGACTTGCTTGCCATGACTCCCATTGTTGATCAGCAGCAGATGGCTGCACCTCCAGCAAAAGTGGTGGGGAGTCCCAAGACAGTGCAAGCATGCTGAGTGATGGCCAGGCAGGGCTGGCATTTGGCAGCATGGAGGACGATGGCAATCCTAGCACAATGGTTCATGAAAATATAAAATGCAGCTGCACTGCTGACACAATTGTCAACTATCACTTGACTGCATCACTCTGGCACCAGTACCCCACTTCCACAAAAATGTCCCAATAGGCTGAAACATCCCAAACCACTGCTGCCACTCCCTCTGTTGCTCTCCTGTGTGAAATAGTCACAAATGCTGACATTTTCATGGCAGAGCTTTTGACACTCCATGACCACAGGAACAAGGGATACTGGAAAAGAGCTATGCACATCATTTGGGAACAGTTGGTTCATGGCATGCCAATCTATATTTCCTCTGATATTTACAACATTCCAGCCCTGTGTGTGCCCTTTGGTTAAGGAACTGCCCTCAAAATTCACCATCCCCACCCACATCATTGCTGCCAAAATGGTTATGAGAGATCCAGTCATGCTTATGGCAGTGAAGGAGTGGCCAGACTTTGACAAGATCAGAGACACAATGGATGCCAATGTTGTGGACCATCCGTGGTACCAGATTGGATGGCCCATTGATAAGGGTAAAGGGTGTGCCATTCCATTAGAACCACTTCAGATAAGGGACACTGCTGCTGCTGCTGCTGCTGACACTTTGGAAGAACCTTGCAGCTGTTCAACCAGTTGTACTGCTCCTACTGGCACTCAGCCCAGAAGTCAAAGGCCACAGAAGCATACAAGGTCAGTGGCAGCAAGTGATGCTGATGTTTCAATGGTGACTGCTGGAGCATCCACCAGTCGCAGCTGCTCAATTGCAGCTCTTGCAACCCCTGCCACTGGCTATATGCCTGTTGCCAAAGAAGACCAATGTGATAGGTGCATGGAGAAAAATCTACCATGCATGGTCAAGCCAGGTTCTGCATGTTGGCAGTGTAGCTGCTGGAAGTACAGGTGCAGTATCTTCACTGGAGTGAAGGCTGCATGGTCACAGTCAAGGCGACCCCACAGTCGCACTGTAACTGAGGTGCCTGATGGAGCAGTGGACCATCCCCAAACCATCACAGCCACCTGTCCCCCCAGCTGACACTGTCCTCAAAGCCCTTCACCAGGGCCATCAGCCATGATATCCTCAGAACCCACCACTCCCATGCAGCAGGCAGCAGCTAGAAGTATGACAACCACCTTGGCTGCTCCAAGCTCCCACAGGCAAAGTAAGTCCTCCATTTCCTTCATTCCACTATTCTTATTCATGCCTAACATAGTTTTCGATGGAGTGGTCATTGTCACTCCATCCTGGTGGCAGTCAGGTCAGCAGACATCAAGCCTGACATCCTGGGGGGCAGCAACATCCGAAAGCCATCTCACTACCCCATCCCACCCAGTGACCCCCAATGCCACCCCCATGGAGCGTATGGAAGAGGAGATCACAGCATTGTGGCAGCAGCATATGGAGATGGCACAAGATCTCCTAGATACCTGCCATGAGCTTGCCAATACCCAGCAGGCCCTTGCAGATACCCAGACTGAGTTGCAGCTGCTTTGCAATCTTGTCAAGGCCTTATGCCAGTGCCTGTACCCATTGCCACACTCCTCACCCAATGCACCTGGACCCTCCCACCCCTCCCTGATCAGCTTTGCAATTATGAGTCATCAGGCAGTCGTTCCCACTGATGGTGCAAGGATACTTGACCCTGTGCCCACTATGATGGTCCAGGAGGTTGTGATTGATTCCAGCATCCTCCAGAACCTCCCCAGTGACATGCTTTTAGCCCCTTCTACTTTCCTGCCACTGTAAGAATAGGTAATAGAAGATACCTAGAATTAGTAAATGTTAGTAGTGGGTAAGTATATTGCACTTGACCCAAAAGGGAGGTTCTGTTTCAAGAAAAGAAGTGTAGTAAAAAAAAGGTAAAAATGCGAACTAGAAAAGGATACTTAGCTCTGTATGTCCAATACCTCTTGCCAGTCCTCCTGGCACTTTGGGTACTCCCCAAAGTAATAAATCTAACTTTGAAAACTCACTGAATTGCGAGACAAAATTACCCTACTACTGAGGGCCTGTGACATGAACTTCCTGTAGTATGGTAAACTGAACTCGCACGAACACAGCATGTGTGCTTAGTCAGCAACATGGCTGCTCGCCACCAAGTCCAGTGGTACAAACACAAAAACAAAAGCAAGAAAATAAAACAAGTTCCCTGACCCCTAAATTCCTGACCAAGACAATTTTCTCCTAGGGAACTCAAACCCATTCCCTACACCACCCACCCACCATTTTCCATACTCATCCACCCCTGCAGTAGGAGAAGCCTGGCCCCCTATCTATGTCTCTTTGGGGGCAGTTGCTGATCATGCCAGTGGGGACAATGCTGATGATCAGGATGCCGCTAATTGGATGGATGTAGATTAACATGTCCATAGAATGTACTATTACCATTTCATTGTTGCTATTCCTGAGAATGATCACCCCTGCCTGCTTTTGCTTTACATGGTGCAGACATGGTCTCTCTGGTGTGTGCCATCCCATTTGAGTCTGGCCAGGCAACTGGCCTTGTGATTTATAAATCCACTGGTACAGCTAAGCTAGGCCACACTGGCAGCACCCTCAAATCATGCATGGTACTCACCACATATGTCCTGCACAATTGTGAGGATTTAACCCTCTGACCCAGGTTGAGGCTGTGCAATCATGGCCTATGCCACTTAATGCTGATGCTGCCAGCAAGTGGTGCTTGATGTTGCCCATTCCTGTCTATGCCACTTGATGCTGGTGACACCTGACCCCTGTCACTACCTTTCCTGTGTATACCACCTGATGCCATCGACACCTGCCCCCTGCCAGCACCTCACATCCATGCTGCCAGCCCATTCCCATCTACACAGCCACTCATTTCTGTCTATGCCACTTGATGCTGTCAACTTCTGCCCCCTGCCAGTACCTCATATCCATACTGCTACCCCATTCCCACATATGCTGCCCAATGCCATCAACACCTGCCCCCTGCTGGTACCTCATATCCATGCTGCCACCCCATTCCTGTCTATGCTGCACGATCCAGCCACATGCTGGCCACTCCCATCAGCTGCCACTCAATGCTGCTGGCTTGTGCTCTGCACTAGTGATTACTGCTCCCTGCTGGCTACTGCTGTGTCATGCTGGTGAGTTCTGCTGGCAATGCATGTTGCACTCTCCTCACTACCCCACCCTGTCTTTATATGCAAAACTATGCTGATGCATACTAGTGTATGTGGCCATATGCTTTTGCATCTTCACTGGCTTACCACTTACTGCACTGTCAGATGCAAGAAAATGCCACTTTTTCCTCAGTCATGCTCAGATGGTCCTTGCCACTGGTACTCACCACTCCAGTAATCCACCTGGCATTTGGTGCAATGGCATATCATGTTTCCACCATGTGCTGGGAGTTGCTGCTGTGTGCCACTGTATGCCCCAGACATACTGTGTTGTCATGTTGGGCTGCCCTATGTACACAATGCAGATCTAGTCTGGGCTATGCTATATATGTCCCTATGACATGATGATATTCTATTTGAAGCCTCTCCATGTGACACCCAAAAATATAAATGTAGCCAATTCTGGTGTCATGAATGACAATACAATCGTAGCTGATCCTGAATGACACATGACAACATAATCACAGCCAATCCCTATGTTACAGTGACAACTCATAGGTCAGCTCGACCTCTGCTGGCCCATGTCACATGACCAATTGTCAACCTCCACTGGCCATGTCACATGGCCTAACTAGGTACATGGGCTCACCCTGCAGGCCTTTTAAGTGTGACAGGCCACACCCCAACCCCAACTGCAGTACATCACCCTCAATGCATGCCAAATGAAAACTGCCAGAATCTGCCATGGCCACTCACTGAGAACACATAGTGTAGTCACACTTAGTCACAACACATGGGCAGCCTGTGCACCAAAACACCAACACTTATATAGACCCCAAGACAGGCCTGCCTATAATAGATTAGCCATGACACATGGACAGGCCTGAGGGACTAAAGTGAGAGCAACATATGTATGGGCCCATAAGTGCATTACCACAACATATGGAAGGGTGTTGCAACAGGCATACATGTTGCTATTGATGGGCCTGTCCATGTGTTGTGACCGTGCAATTGATATTACCAATGGGCCCACCCCCATGCTGTGACAGGGGCATATCTTACTAGATGGGCCTGTCTATGTGTTGTGACACTGTAAATGATATTACTGATGGGCCCATCTTTATGTTGCAACAGGCATACATGTTGCTATTGATGGGCCTGTCCATGTGCTGTGACTGTGTAATTGACCTTGCTGAAAGGCCCATCTTTATGTTGTGACATGGGTGCATCTTACTAGACAGGCCCATCCATGTGTTGTGACCCTGTAAATGATATATATTGAAGGGCCTGTCTTTATGTTGCAACATATGGATGGGCCCACCCATGTGTTGTGATGGTATAAATGATATTATGGAAGGGCCCATCCATATGTTTTGATGTTATAAATGATATTACTGATGGGCCCATCTTTATGTTGCAGCAGGGATGCATCTTACTAGATGGGCCCATCTATGTGTTGTGACACTGTCAATGATATTACTGACGGGCCCATCCTTATGTTGCAACAGGCATACATCTTGCTATGGATGGGCCCATCTATATGTTGTGACAGGGGTATATTATCCCAAAGACAGGCCCTTCCATATGTTGCCAACTCTGTAATCTATCATAGAGGGGCCCCACTTTATGTTGTGACCCTATAAAGCATATGATGGTCAGGCCTGTCCATATGTTGCAACCTTCTTCATGATACAATAGGCAGGCCCATCCATGTCTTACAGTAGCTCAGCATACTTACTTAGTCACAGGCCTGTCTATATGTTGCAGCATCCTTACCCTCCACAGGCCCTCCCATATGTTGTGGAATTGCACTTACGGGCCTGTACATATGTTGCTCTCACTATAGGCCCTCAGGCCTGTCCATGTGTCATGGCTAATCTATTTAGACAGGCCTGTCATGGGGTCCATATAAGTGTTAGCATTTTGGCACACAGGCTACCTATATGTTGTGACTAAATGGACTACATGGGGTCCTGAGAAACTCCAACCACTGTAACAGCAGACCAATGCACCATGCCTGGCATCCAACAACCCCTACCCAAGCCTCATCATCCAGAAAATGAAGACAGATCAAGAAAAAGGAGTCAATGCAAGCTCCATGCCCCCAACCAATGGAAGACAGACCAATCACAGCAACCTGCACATTAGTCACAGGAGGGCTGACCAATCACAGTGACCTGTGCATTGGAAGTGATGTCCTATCTGCACAGGAGCCCCCTTTCATGTGAGACACAATATAAAGCCTCCAGGTGTGGGACACCATCCCAATGATCAAGGAGTAGCTACAAACAGTGTTCAGCAAAATGGTCAGATTGCTGTAATATACGAGTAATGATGGTCTTACTTATCTTCTCATTTGTTCCTTGATCCTACTTTACCTGTAGCAGTACTCTGACATATTTCATGCCTGTTCCCTAGCCTATAAAATGGCCTATGTAGCATACTGTAAGGGACTCTCTTTTCTACCTCGAATCAAACAGACCTTTCACTCTGGAAATGAGTAGTTCATAAGAAGAATCCTGGTGTGGTGTTGTTGCAAGTCTTATAACTTTGCATCACCATTACACTGACCCTCGGTGTCACGAAACGGATCAACACTTGCAAGGGAGGAGAGGACAGCTGCCAACGGAGCTGTAAGCTTCAAGGCTGTGGTTGGTAACCTAGCACATTGTAAACTGTTGTCGACCAGCATAAAGTATTTCTGATCAGAGTGTAATTATTTGTTGACAGTGAGCCTTGATCAGTATGATGCATGATGTCGCTCACCGAGACACCACCATCACCCATTCATGTCCTGCGCACGCACAAAGACCCCGTGAACACTTTATTCTGTTCTCGAGACAACGACAAGATATACTCAGGTGATGCTAAAGGACGGATCGTCATTTCGTCCACACGATCTCTGAGACCAATCGCCGACTGGCTTGCGCACACTGACTCCATCCTCGGTGTCGAAGAACTTGGACAAAGCCAGATCATAACGTTGGTGGTCAAGCTATGCTTGTATTGAGTTGGCATCGCTGACTCTATTCTCGGTGGTCAACAGACATGGCAGGGACAACAAGATCCACGTCTGGGAGCGCCCCGAAGAATCTGTAGCTATTCGGCAAGCCGGGGCAGCAACATTGGCTGAGTCGTCTGCACCAACGCTGTGCTACTCGATGGACGTCAATGCACTGAACTACTGCCGATTCTCGCTTCTACCCTTGAATGAAAACAGTGCTCTCCTGGCAGTCCCCAACCTCGTAGAATCATCTCTGGTGAGCGGATTATAGTAATCTCTCAGCGAGTCTCAGGCGAACATTAACTCAGGCAGATGTATGGACATTGCCCAGCAGACAGAGACTCCACGCCGCCATCGGGAACTCCCAAAATGCCATATCCAAGTTCTCAGACGGTCGGGCTGGTAATAAGACAGGTAATCTTATAATGTTGTACGCTGGGAACCCAGTGATTGATATTATCAGGTATAATCATGGCTATGCGCTTATTTCATTTACCGTCCACGTCGGTAGCAAATGGAGAGCTTTGTCTCCTTTGCGCCTACGAAGATGGCGGTGTTGTTCTCCACAGACGCATGGTACCGGAGGGAACGCAAACGATCGAGGGACGAGGATGGGAAATAATGTGGAGAAGCAAGCTACACGTTGAGTCAGGTTTGTTCTTTCTCTGTTTCGGCATGTATGTTTGACAAAAAGACCTGTCAACTACAGTCATGGCGATGGTGGTGGCCAAAGACAACAGCTTTGCTTTGACAGTTTCCGCGGATAATTTAATAGGAAAATACGATCTCGTGAATCTCTGGAGATTCCCCCTCTCCAGACGCTGCTTCACTAACGAAATTATTTCTAGACGTCTGGCCGATCGGAAATTGCCTCACCTGGTACAGTGTTTCGAACCAAGCACCCAGGGAATGGTGCCGTCGCTATTCGTGACGATGGCAGGGTGTGTGCAGTGGGTGGCTGGGACGGAAGGTGCGTCTTCAGCCCTTGTTGCTTCAAGCGACATACTAAGATCATACATCATCAGGGTGAGACTCTACTCAACCAAGTCTTTCAAGTCCCTTGGAACGCTTGTACACCACAAACAAGCCTGTCAAGCCCTGACTTTTACCTCGCCCTCTGACGTCAGAGCACATGAGGCAGTCGGTGATGACGAAGAGGACATGACTCCCCAGGAAAAGCTTCAGCGCAGCCGGTGGCTTATCACCGCAGGAAAAGATGCTAGGGTCTCAATCTGGGGTCTGATGAGTTTTGAAAAGCGATTATAGCAATCGTCTGGCGCCATTCTCATAAATGGTGGTCACCATTGAACGCTATCTACGCCTAGCGGATGCAGAGCGTGGACTCTTCGTCGCACCAGCAAGAGATGCGGTCCTTTTGCATTGATCCTGTTTCTTGTGTTGAGCGAGGCAGCCGGAACTTCGAGTGTAGAGATCGCGAATGCTGTCGCTCCTCTTTCATCAGGGTACAACGAAGCACGTCAGACGTCGAATCCTCAGGTTGAATGCTGGAATTGACTGGAGTACTTCGATACGTGAAACTTGATTCTATATATGTACGGTACGGACAAGTAGCTTGTACAGCCTCTGGTGTCTTCTTGTGCAACGGAAAGCGGTCCGGCCCTCTCACGCTGAGGCCCTTCCTACGCATTTAGCGTGACGGCGATCATCCACGAGTACAGTGTACACGCTAGTTACGAAGAAGTCTCACCAGGGATGAAGTTGTGGTATACGATGTAGCCCCCGTGGTTCGTGACCGTAAAAATACAATCTGCAGATAGACTAGAACGATAAATAGAACTCCAAGCCATAGTATAGTCAACACGAAAACCGGAAATAACAACTAGATAGCGTACCCAAAGCAAACGAGAGCCAACAACGCGGTACTAGCTTCTTTATAGCATGCCAGTGGCCCGCAAGTCGCGCCGCAGCCTCGCCTCATCGAGTTCAGCTTGCGTTGGGATACGTGGTGGCGTAGCGTGGGCCGACGGCACGTCTTCAAGAGGGAGTCCCAAGACTTCTTCCAAGTTGTGGCGAATAGCGATGTCTCCCAAAATTCACTGGGTCCCCAACATGCCATCCGTATGTCGTCTGTTGCATTGCCGAAGCGGTATTCCTTGGAGATCCGCTTCTTCGCTTTTTGCCCTTGTGATTAATTTCGGTGATCGGTGTTGTCACGGTGGTCCCCTTCCAGCGAAAAAAAGTAAGTTTTGGTACGTTTATTTGTCCTCTTTAGTTCGCCTTCATCATCATGGAGAGTATAGCTACCAGATCGAGAAACTTTATAATTACGGTAAAATCCTCATTACATCGCTTTCCAAGCACAATCCGCAAGAACACCTGGATGCCATGAAAGCAACGTCATGGAGGGCTGTTCGAACCCTCCTACGAGAGCGGCAGCAGTGAGATATGCAAGCGTTATAGGATAATGGGGGCAAACGGGTAGCGTCAATCTCTCAAGGTGTATTACTATTCCTTTCTTTTGTTGTAAACGACAAATCATGTTTCTGGTGATAGTTCGGTTGAACTATTCACGACGACAGTGCATACTGCTAGTGATGTCTCGTTCTCGCGTCCAAGTGTGGAATTACAGTAAGAAGGGTGTCACGAATTCAGCCCCACGTAAAGAAAGTGGGCCCATGACATTCTGTGATCTAATATTGCCATTTACTGACTCTGAATCCAGCAGAGTCAGAAGCCGGACACTGATACATGAAGGGCCTGGAGAACTTATTCCCTAAGAACCATGACGTCATATGAGGCCGTAAAGACGATAACTGCCCACAAAGAAGCTTCCAGGATTAGTACACAAGATTTAGAATCCGAACCGAACGGACGGGAGGAGGAAGAGGATGCGAAAGGCCTGTCAAAATCAAATTGCAAATCTAATGCGGTGCCGGATGGCCGTAGACATTCCCGAATCCCAGCACCAATGCAATAGATATGGTCCGTTTCGTGGGGTGCACCCGATGTGAGAATGGATCAGTGGCAACTATTCAGAAAGCAGATTCCCTCGGAGCCTGGACTCGGAGGAACAAAGTAAGCACTGTGTAGGGGAATTGGGCGGTCGGGTGAGATAAGGGGGATGCATAAGCGTAATAAGCACGTCGAGAGAGAGAAGTAGGTACGATGAAAGAGTTATCTTACAACTGCAGTCTGCAGTCCGTGTCTCGAAACTCAGTTGGCGAATTTCGAACCTTGAGAAATACATCTGATGCTGTGTTTGTCATTCGTCAGAGACTCGTGTTGCGGGGGCCACGCGAACATCAATTATGTGAGTATGTTTGCACAAGCAGTCACCCATTTGTTCCAGAACAGGAACGATTACTGACTACTATCCTTCAATTCTGGGTCTGATTAGATCCACAAACTCGTCCTCTTCCTGGATCTCAGTAAGACAGCCAGGGCCCTGCTGTGTATAAGTCTGGAACAGTGTATAAGTGACAGGGATTTGGTGACCCATAAATTGTCGATGTAAGGTTTCATCGTGCCAGCCTAATATGTGGGATAATGGGACTCACTCCACAGATGAAAAGTATGTATTAACCTCAAGCAGAATGAGAGCTCTCGGTCCCTATGATCAGCGAACGCCCAAGGGATCATTGGGTTCGCAACAGTAATGTGTCCGGCCAGGAGCCTCGAGCCATAATTCGCCTTCAACGCACCCAGGCGCCAACGTTTTATGTGATGTTATTCAACACACCCGGAGAATAGAGGCTGTCACGAAACTGACGTATAGCGGAAACTTGCAGAGTAGTACTACTTCAAGGTTTGATTATGGAGGGAACTGAGATGTCTGCATGACGGTGCTCGATGTACCCTGGTTTCCATGAGACAAATCTGCCAGAATTTTAAGCCGAGAACTTAGAAGACATGATAGCACCAGTTACGGATCAACGCCTGCTAAATTGATTGATAACGAAGAATCACCGCCACCGACTGCTTGGAGAGCGAACCACCCGACCAAGAACAACACGTAACGTAACGTAGGGTACTTGTCGCGATTGCCGAGTCGTTGCCGCCGGGGGGGCCCTTGCTACCGAAAGTGGAATTTGTTTGTTCATGTGTACGTTGATGAAGAACTCCGGCACAAGCCGGAAAACTCTAACTCAAGTACCCACGCTCTTTCACTGCAGCCCCTCCTCCCGTCTGTATGATGCTGAGGGATTAAGTATGCAGAAAACGTGATTTTTCTGATCAAGATTCAAGGTGCGTGAAGTGAGTTTTTTTGGCCAACACATGCTCTGAGGGAAGTTAGAGTCCACGAAAGGGGCAGATCAGCGACTGGTCAGCCAAGGCAACCAAGCAGGTAATTTACCTTCAACTCCGTTGCACTTCGGGAATTATGACGCCATCACAGCTGTCTGACACTTCTTCCAGTGGGCATAACCCTTATCGAGCCTACCTTTGCAGAGTTTGGGGGATTGTCATACTGAGTGATCCTTCGCCGCCAATTGGTACGTGGAACCGAGACAATTAATATGTCGTAGGGTTACGTCAAGTATCAGTGATGCATCATGGTTGTCATTGCCTGATACCGGTGAAAGGAAGATGGTAACTTCTATCAGCGTTGCCTGCCACGGCGAGGATACTAGTGTGCTGAGTTTGGTGTTTGAATATTCCCACCAATGATAATGGCCTGACCTTTTGTGTGCAGATGCGAAGGAAAGAGCGTGAAGGCATGCTCCGTACGGGATAACGGGATGAGCCCTCGATAACTAACCAAGGTTCGCTTGGCTTACATTTTCATACGCTTCATCGGTCGTGTTTCACTAATTTCCTCGATGCAAGTGCAAGGAGAACATATCTTGTAGGTTCATTTCTCCCGAGTTCCTGCCTTGATTCCTTGGCTCGCCACCCAAATAATGTACCCGTAATGTGGACTAGAACTGTAAATGATGGGCACAATGCAGTCAATACTCTCCGCCCTCCACCGAACATCGGTGCCATGTCCCACAAGAAGATGATGAGAATCAAAATGACGTTCTCATATCTCCAAGCGAACAGCTGCATACGGCTCGTTTCCCTTTTTTTTCCATTAAAAATGAGATACCCTTGGAACTTCCGATTTTCCACCGCATCGGTGACAGAGATGTGGTCCCCCCCGAGACCTAAGAATATGGGGATGCTGTGGAAGCACTGCCGTGGAGGGCTGTCCAAATCTTTGGTTCCAGATGAGAACATTTTATGGGGTAATCAGACGAAAACGATAATCTCAGAGATATTGCTGTGCTGTTAAGTATCAAAACAAGGTTTTCATGATTGGACCCAACGGGCACATAATAACCCGTCCCAACTCTCCCGAGAAGCTTATTATACAAGTAATACTTAGTTCTTGTGCCGAAGTATGGGACAGGGAATTGGCCTTTTCCTCCTGCACTTCCATTGATCAGGAGTGTAATGAGACGTTCATTCAGAACAATCCCTCGATATCAGTGTGGATGAGAGTAGTGTCCCCATCGCAGACTTAGGATTTGCTGACTTGGGAAATACTACCAGTAGGTGTGACGTGTGACCCATCCATGGGTCACGGATATCATGGAGTGGTACGGGTTATTGGCAGCTTCGCACAGCTGAACATTTTCAAAGGAAATGACATTTCAGGGGTCTCGAATTAACCCGATACTTGGGTCTTTGGGTGGTTGTTACCGTGGTCTCCCGCCGTGCAGACGTTTGTGAATCCAGAAAAATTGTAGATAGAACAAACAAAGTTTTGCGATTCCGAAACCTTTGGCCTTCTTTTCCTCAACAGGAATGTCCCTCCAAATGTCTAGATCGAGACTATTGGCACCGATTTCTGTAGGTAAAAGCATTCATCCGTTTTCCGATCAAGTGCGGAGTAGCTATTCATCCTGGGGTAAGTGTAAGTTCGTTGGGTTGCTACATGGTTAATCATTGAACCCTTGCTTCTTCAGAAATGAAATTATCCACATGGTTGGGGAGCCAGGCGGAGAGTTCCAGTTGGCACGACCACGAATGTTCGCCGGTGGAATATGGTCGAATCAAAGTTCCGGAGCTGCAATATCGCACCACAGATCGACGTGCCCTGCAGGGGAATGCAGAATATACACAATGCCGGGAATCAGGAAGTAGCCCTGCATGTAAGACGATGTTGTCACGGAGAGGTTAAAAGATCACAGGACAAGTGCGGAATTGGAGCTAGCTGGCCAATCTTCTGTATGTCATAGAAGCAGAAAGGTCCGAGAGACGGCGAAGTTAAGACCGTGACAATCTGAGTCCTGTCTGCTGACCTACCGAATATTTCTGGGACCGCCCCCTAACGAGGTTTAGACATCCAAGAAGACCCTCCTGATATTTCCTGATCGTTTCCTACTCAGCTACCAAACTTTCCATACTTCTTAGCTTGCCCAATCTCGCTCAAAACGGCTACCGTGGTAGCTGTTCCCTTATCCGAGTACCGCATCCTTGGACAGCTCCTACCATCCCCGGTGCTGGAGGTCATTTCATATGTTAAATTAAACCTACCCTTGGCCTCCTCTTCAAGCGTCTTCCCAAGCGCGCGTGGAATCATGGGGAAAGCTAGGGCTTACCTTATCTAATTACCGCAGCGATGACGGGGCGATTGTGACCTGTGGGGATATGCCTGGCAGGGTCTTTCTTCTGGTTCCCGTACAAGAACTGTAGTTCCACTGCCAAACCCTATCACGATATATGATGCTTGTGTCCGAGCAACGTAAAAGTGGTATTAGTGGGCCTTCCGTTGAATTTCGGTTACCCGTTGTCAAGGGCTCCCGGACTGGGTCACGTCTACATTTGCGGGAGGTTGCATCCATGGTGTGCATTGATCATATGAGAGGAAAGGCGGATTTGGCTCTTTGTGGGATCCGATGTGTCTGTCTCGTTTGTAAGGTAGACAATGAATTCCACGGCAACTAGAACCATTACCACTGGACCCTTCACAGCCTTGAACGCGGGTCAGTCCTATGAGCGTCCTGCCTGTGGTAGTAGATTTTCTGCTTGTAGGAAATATTCAGCACGAACACCGGGAAACCTCCATTTGAAAATGATGACATTTGCATAGACACCTACGCGCGTTCTTCACTGCCTCAAAGCGGTAGGACCTTGAATTCAATGAATGTAGGATTGTGATTGCTGCCTAAACCACCGACGTGTCTGCTATGTAAGTTTTACAGTACATTACTTACCGGTGTAATGGAAAGGGCGACAGCGCAATCGACATTTTCATCTTTCATCCTTTAGATGTCTCTTCGCCTAGGCCTTATATCGGGGCCACCACAGGTATGCAATCGCTATCGGCATCGGGTGATATTATAGAACTTGCTTGAGCGTGAACTTGCTTATGTGTGGTGTGATCACGTGCTTCCGATAACTCACGCATCCGTTGTTTTGTGGTGTGGTCACGTGCCTCCGACAAGTCCTCCAGCGATCCTTCGCGACTCTGGCCATGGCAAGTAAAGCAAAAAATCCAGACGTCAAAGTTCTCAAAGGCCAAGAAGGCAGGGTGGCTACTGAAGAAGCTATTTAGCACGCTGATATCGCGCGTTATAGCGGAAGATGCGGTTTTACAGTACATGAAAAAGGTCAGTCATGGTAGCAAGCCGTTAGGAACGAACGCATACACACGTTCCCAACGCTCACTTCCCTCTCCAAACAAAAAACAGATGAACAGACCATTCGGCGCTGTCGATATTTCTGCTAATCTGAAGGGTGCTGTTCCGAAAACCCTGACAGCCAAAATTCTGGTTGCCCTCACCGAAAAGGGAGAGATTGTGCAGAAAACATACGGTACGTTAGGGTGCTGGTAAAGTAACCGCGCGCGCATAATGCGTTGGGACTCCGTATATGCACAGGAAAGACCAACTTCTACGTGGTAAATCAGGCCAAGGTCGAAACGCTACCGCAGGAAGAACTGCAGGGACTCGAAGCGGAGTGTAAATCCGTAGAAGACGACAACTCCGCGCTTTCTGCACAAGTCAAACAGCTTACAACAGGTTCATCTCTGACCTATACGTTAGTTCAGCGATTTGGCCCATGCTGACTCAGCGATATTTGCCCTTAGAACTTGCGAAGCTCAAAAGCACGCCTACAGATTCGGATATTGACGAGCAACTGGCCGAGGCAGAAGTGACTGTAAGAGAGATGTTTAGAAATCCTGCTGGCTCATGCATCCGCGTACATGTGACCTTGCTCTTCTCAGACTCAGAAGCTCCTAGAGAGCCTCACACCACTGAGAACCGGGCAACCTATGACATCTGCTGAAGACATGGCTCGGATCGATGTCGATTGGGCGCGTTGGCGATCAGAATGGATTCGCAGACGAAAGATTTTCAACGCGTCAGTATTCGTACATTTCTAACTCGCCGACATCGTTACTGGTAAGACATGGTGGACGTACGACTAACGTCACTACAGATTCTGGCAGATTGCAACGGACGCATTGTCACCGCAAGATGCCGCGGCCCTTGCAGAGGACCTTGGAATCGAGTTTGACGGACCTGAACATGTTGAATTGGAGAAGGGACCACTGTGTGCTCCTGTAAAGCCCAGTAACAGGACGAATCTCAAGCGCAAACGGGAGTGATCATCCCGACTCACTTGTAACATATGCTCTGCTCTCCCGAGATGATATCATAACAGCCGTGTATTAAGATCGAAAAGACATACGGTTACAATAAGCGTCGGACGGTAAAATACATTCAGTGTTACTGATCCCAACGAAAATGATTGAAAAGGCGTCGTTTATGCTCCGAGATCATAGGCATGGCTATTCCACCCCGGTCTCCTTTTCTCTTCGAAAGCCTTCCTACGCATGGCATCCCTAAATGACTGGACTTCTCTGGCGCCCTCTCGTGCTGCCTGCCTGATGCTCTCTGTCACGCTAGTCCCGCCTTCGACGATACCCTGAAGTTCCGGTCGCTCGCCAAGTGGTACAGCGTGAGTTCCGAGGGGACCCCTCTTCTCGCCTGGAAGAATTTGTGGTTCTGCACCCATGGCGAGCTTCGCATCTCCCGGGAGACCCTCCTTGATGATTCCCGTTCCTGTGGCTTTCCAACCACTCAACAACCCGCCTTCCATCCTCCTCATCCTACCGATCTCGCTCCAGATGGCTGCCGCAACAGCAGTGCCGTGTCCAAGGCCAGTGTCCTCGAACACCTCAGCGCGGTTCGAGACGTCGAATGCGATACCGTCGACCAAGTCAAACACGCCTCGGATCTGTTCCTCGAGCGTCCTCTCCAACGCCTCGCGGAACCTCGAGAGGAGGACGGGTTTGAACACCGTAGCAATGATGGGATGGTTTGATTCCTTCACCTCGAATGTGATGTTTTCGGCCAGATGGACTTCTACACGCTCGACCTTGAAAAACCGTTGCGCCTTTTCACGTTCCTTAAGGCCCAGAGGGGTGTTAGGTATCATCCGGAACTTGAAGTCAACGTCCAGACCCTGCGTTGGGAGATTGAACTCCAGGATACCCGTGAACTCGCTTGGGCCGACAGTGGCGACTTTGTCTTTGTAGTAGAAGGAAACCTCTTTGAGTCTGAGTTCAAGCGCTTGCATGCGGATGTGGGTGAGCGTTCCCCACGCAGTGTGGGTAGATTCCCCGGCAGGCGCGGTGACGTCAATGTCTGTGATGTTGCGCAAGTAGACGTGCCCCGGAAGCAGATTGAGGGACGAGATATCCAGGCTCTCGAGGACAAAGTCAACTTCTGGATCGACGTACTCCGTCCTGAAACGAGTTAGCGCTGCGCTGGATTGACGCGAACGTTTAAAGACTTACCTGGGTATGGGGATGTTTTTCGCGGCCCTCAGAAGGCGCGGCGCGTACACGTTGAACATGTCCTGCCAGAACCACGAACCCTGCTCCAGTGCAAACTGAATGCCAACCTTGCCGGCAGCTGCACCGATCCTCTCCAAGTCACTGTGCCACTTCTCCTGAGCCCGACGCACGTGAATGATATCCGAGTCTGTGCAGATGGCCTGCTGCAGCGCGCGCATTTCGTTTCTCAGATTCGTGACGTCATCTTTCCACTTGCGAGCAGCATCGGAGTCCTCGTCAAGGAGGTCTTTCCAGCGCTTCCGAAGAACCTCGTATATTTTGCTCGCTTCGTCTGTATGCGCGTATTTAGGCTCCTCGAGACACTTGCGAACGTACGCGAAGAAATCGTTGAACCACGATTTGATATCTTCGTCCTGCTTGACGTCAAGTGCGCACTCGCGGAAATTCGCAAACAAGTTATCGAGGGATTTTCCACTGGCAAGG
Source organism: Pisolithus tinctorius (assembly GCA_024663395.1). Classification (NCBI taxonomy): domain Eukaryota; kingdom Fungi; phylum Basidiomycota; class Agaricomycetes; order Boletales; family Pisolithaceae; genus Pisolithus; species Pisolithus tinctorius. Next base: position 725,011 of record JANFAH010000002.1, read on the forward strand.
CGCTCGATGAGCACGCGGAGGTTGTACATCGCTTGGTGCAGGTGTTTCTCTTCTGTCGGATCGTCGACGAACGTTTCCAGTTTGGTAGCTTGGTCGAGGTCGGCTGCTGTGTCGACCGCTTTGTTCACCCATTTGGATGCCGTGCTGAAGAGCGTGGATAGTGCGCGTTTGTACTCCGCGTCGCTTTGTGCACGTTCGATCATCTGTGTATGCGCACAAAATTTAATTAGCATACTGAACGTGTCGTGATAACAAAATCCGCTTACCCTAAAATAGGCTTCTCGAAGCCGAGTCGCCGCGCGTTCGCTGGTTTCCTTGGCGGTCTCCTGCACAGACTGTGCAGTGCCGATAACCTTTGAACCGGATTCCTTAACCGTATCCATCGTCTTCTCAAACTTGACTTTCGCGTCCTCGGCCTCTTCTTGCTCCATCTCTCCTTGGGTCCTCTTCCTCCTGCCAAGATTATCCCTTTCCCCCTGCTGAACCTGCGTATCGAACTCTCGCAAACTCTCTTTGGCGTGCGCAGCTTGTGATTCGACTATTTCCGCGAAATCTGCAAGAGCGATCCGCGAAAAGGACGCAAAGTCGTTGAGGAGATTCGTCCCCTCGCCTGAGATATTTGCCCAGAGGATTCTGATGAGTGTGCGGATGGATGCGCGGAAGGCATCGAGGTCGGCGGTTGTCTCCTCACTTGAAACGAGCTCGACGCGGACTTCGGAGAGATTGCATTCCTCCAAGTGCCAGAGGGTTTCTTGGACGAGGTTGTCATCTGCATTGTAAAATACCACACGGTCAGCTCATTCGCGCAGAAAAATGGGAAGTATACGACGTACAATTTTTGTTAAGTCCGAGATTTTTGTATGCAAGGAGGAGTTCTCGTAAGTCTTGAGCTAGGATGGAGCCATACTCGCTCAGCTTGAACGAATCGTCCTCTTCTAGGGGTGTGATGAGATGTGTAAGCGTGTAGTCGGTGTAGTCGGTGATCTGGGATTGGGTCGGCAGTTTCCCAGCCTCGACAGCAGCGATGATGGAAGCGAGTTTATCCATTTCGTTCAATCAGTTTTTGACAACACGGTCGGATGAATTTTTAGGGGGTTCGAAGGGAAGAGAGAAGCGGGCGAAGAGGTTGGCTTTTTATGACGGCGATCGTCGACGCCGTACGTTCGTCATTGTGGAGGAACTTTGGGCACATATGACGATCGGAGTGACGTAGTTGTCACGTGGAGCGGAATCGGGGTATGTTTTTGTGGGGTCGATCCGGTGGCGGTGCCGATGACTTCGTGGCGTTTTCGAGTACTTTCTGCCGTCATGGAGAGCCTTTGTTCTGTTTCTGCCGCAGTCAAAACCTACAGCCACTGATCTACAGAACGATGGCTTCCATTTATGACATTGTCTGTACTCGGGGTCCGAGCGTTGCTGTAGTCGGTGCGTATGAGAGCTGACGCCAATCATAATGAGCTCTGGTCGTAAAGGTCTCCAGTCTGCTGTTGCAGTATATGCATGGCACGCTCAGCTCTAAGGAGTGCATTCTGAGGGGATCTTCTTCTGTGCAGTGAGCACATTCTGCCGTGCAGCTCACGTGACACCCTCGACCGAAGTCTATTTGAGTGCAGCGAATTGCCTCCTGTCGCCTCTCGTCACTACTTGTTCATCGCGGGCGACGACGACGACGACGACGACGGCGAATATTATCCTCCGAAATTAATTATTTTAACTGAGCCATGCAAGCTCGCCGAGTCGCTCGTTCCGCCCTTCTCGCGGTCGCTGCTTCCGTCATCGTACTCGCACAACCTGACCCCGCAGACCCAACCCCGCTCGTCGACAAACACTACAACTACCCAGATGGAATCGTAAGTGCTTGGTTGTCGGTGCAAGGGCGGCGCTGACAAGTAGGGGGTGGGTAACAGCCGTACCAAGTGGATTATGATACCGCTGCCATCCGCGGTCCTCAAGTAGGCTACAACATCTGCAATTCCACGACGCAGAACCAGCAGTCCATGTGCCAGACGTCGTTCGTGAACCACATTGACGGTACGTACCTTGTTTCTTTGGGGCGGCGGCGTGCAACCTGGTGGCTGACACCCCAGTCTCAGACTTCTGCCTGTGGGCACCGCCGAAGCCAAACTCGACCATCGGCCAAACCGAGGCAGAGGAAGTCGCGTGGTGCACGAAACCAGGCCACGGTACACGCCTCATCCCAGACAGTGCTCTCCGCGGCGTACAGGTCCTCAAGACGCCCGATTACATCCAGATCGCTGGTTTCATCGACCAGTCCCAGATCAACATGACTCCGGACGACTACGGAGGTGAACTCGATCCTCATGGTGCTGACTTGGTATGTCGATTGCAACGGTAAACGTGTTCGAGCTGACGATTGCGTCGCTTAGCGAGGTAACCCGTTGGGTGGTCTCATGTACTCCAACGCTTTCCCGGGTAGCAACGGCAACAACGACTCGTACCAGCAAATCATTGACTGGACCAAGTAAGGCGCTGTCATCTTGTCTTGAATTGTGGGATATCTGATCGTATCACAGCTTCATGGGTGCAAACGCTTTCTGTATCAAGGTGTGCGACCCTGCGAAAAACACTGGCCCAGCGCTCTGCCAAAACATCTACGACCGTTTAGGATGTGCATACAACGCACCTAACAGAGCCAAGAACGGCACGTTCGAGGTTTGTGACGCGGACAACATGTCACCGCCGGGTGTGTATGTGTCTGGAGGGGCTACGATGACGTATTTCCAACCTCCCGAGTCATTGGGTCCGATCACCACCGTTCCTTATACCCCTGAGGCACCTTCGTCCTCAAATTGCGTAACGTACACTTCTGCCGCCCTCTACACTGGTCTTCCCAAAAGTAGCCACCCGGCGGTCCGACCAGGGGGCGGCGGTGCTTCTGCCCCGATCACAAAATCGGGGTCTGCTAGTGCACCCATTGCGACGACGTCCGACAGCGCCGCCACTGCCACGGGCATCTCGATGACAGCTGGATTCCTCGGTGTGCTGTTTGCCATGGCTTTCTTGTCTTGAATGAGTATCACATGTCTCAGAGAGCATTCGCTTGGCGGTTGCGTCGTGCGGTGGTCGGCGATGTGGGGTGGGTCATGTGGAGGTGTGGATGTTGTGGTCTGGATCGCATCCTGATCTTGACGTTGATTTCGTACGATATCATCGATGATGGGACCCTCTTTTTTTGCATGGACCCTAATAACCTTTGTATTTTTCAATTTTTCATGGACTTCTTCGTTGGCATCACCGTATCATATCACATCACCATCGTGTTTTACATTTGATGGATCTATAATCGACCTGACATCATTCGTTTGGCAGTCTTGGCGTGTGTGCTTGGGTGATCTCTGTGAAGGTCTTTGCTGTGGGGTGACGTCGACAGCTGGGCTGCGGACCGCATCTTTGAATCGCCCCCACACTGCTTCCAATCCACTGAGCTATCCAAACGCTTGCTGTGGAGTCACAGCAGTGCTAATCGGCTTCGTTAAACTACTTATCCTCATTTCCACCGCTCCAAGTTGTCCTAGATACATCTTACATCCACGATACACACGACAAACTCAGTTCAGAACGACTAAGACCCCATGCCCCACGTCCCCAAGAAGGCCCAAAAACTTGGCCGAGCGCTCAAAACAGCCGCCAAGTTCCCAGTTCGCGTGTCGGGTGGACGTGGGTCTGGAAGAGCCCATCTCTCACCGTCTCCTGGAGAATGCCCCGTTGCGGTGCTCAGAGTGCAGGTGATGGCGTGCAGAGACCTGGCAATGAGAGGCAGAGGTGTCATGTGTGATCCGTGAGTTCCTTTTTAACTGGGTGATGCGTTGGTGTTAATACATGTGGGCTGCGTTCGGAACAGATTTGTCGTCGTATCTCTCCTCAACACCCGACATCACACACCCGTCCTCAAGCGAACCTCCAACCCGGACTTTTCCATCAAAGACGCGACGTTTGATTTCCCTTTGTACCTCTCCCTCGCAGATCGGCTCGGTGCACTCGAGATCGTAGTGTGGGACAAGGATGGCATGATCAAGAAGGAATATTTGGGCGAAGTGCCACTGCCACTGGAGGATTGGTTCCCGGAGGAACAAGGAGGGTTTGGGTTCTATGACGAAGGCAACAAGGTATGTTCTTAAGAGTACTACATCGACGTCCACGGACTCATCATCCATTCTTGCCCCAGCCTCTTTCTCTCAAACTCGTATCCACACGCGCGGCAACATACCCCTTCGGTTCCGTTAAGGTCAAACTCGGATTCATTGCGCCTCCACTGTCGCCTGCCAACGGTGGCGGTGGCGGCAATGGCGGTGGAACGCAAACAATGGGCTTCGAACAGGTATATGCGGAGTTTAGCAGGCGCTCTAGACCGTCGCTTGTGTCTGCGCCTCCGGTGAGTGGCGCACTCACCTTGCTGTGTGGTCAGTGTGTTGACATGGACATTCCTTCCATCGCCTTTTCCTGTTTGTATTTCTCGATGTGGTGGGGTTAGACGGAAGGCATAGGCACGCTACGATCCCACTTAACCGGACCAGCCTTCGAAGACGACGGCGGCATAAGTTCCGATGACGAAGACGACGGTAGCTCAGACGACGAAGACTCCGACGAGCCGTCCATTCCACGTTTGACCCGTCTCCTTATTCCTTCGTTTCCCTCGTCTTCGGCCAGAGACAGAATCGAACATGGGGGACAGAGTGGGCGATCACCGAACACGGCAAGACCCTCACCGAACTTGGATACTGCAACTGCGACTCCGACACCTATCACTCCTACGGGTAAGACCAAGTTGCCGAGATTATTTCCGAGAAGACCTCCGTTGTCTACACGACCTTCGTATGAGGTTGCGCCTACCCCGTCTGCTTCATCAGGTGGCAGCAGCAGCAGTAGCAGTGCGAGTGGTAGTGCCAGTGCTGGCACTATTGGTACATCTGGTACTATTGACGTCGCTGCTGCTGCTGCTGCGGTTGGTGATGTCCCCGCCATCACTGTTGCCCCTGCACCCTTGTCCTCCGCAGCTCCATCCCCTCCTACGGTAGTTTTGTCCCCAGGAAGCGGACACCGTCGGTCCATGAGCGCTGGCGCAATCCCGACGCTGACAAATCACAAGATGAAGTTCAGCCGTAAATCAAGCGCAGCCCAGAATAATTACGAATATAATTTTTCGACGGCGAATGATATCGTTGGGATCGTGATGTTAGAGATACAGGGTGCGACGGATTTGCCGAAATTGAAGAATAGTGAGTGGTGCATTGTTGTCTTTCGTTTCTATGTCGATGTGTGTGTGCTGATTGGGTTGGGTTACCCTCCCTCGTGATGGTGATTGACCCTGCGATGACAGTGACAAGGACGGGTTGGGACATGGACCCTTTTGTAGTGATCTCCTTTGGGAAGAAAGTCTTCCGCACTCGCGTCATCCGGCACTCTCTCAACCCCGTATGGGACGAGAAACTGCTCTTCCACGTCCGTCGATACGAGACCTCGTTCAAAGTCATGCTCACAGTCCTAGACTGGGACAAGCTCTCTTCAAATGACTACGTCGGCGATGCCAAGTTTGACGTTTCTGAACTTGTCAAGGATGCGCCTCAGCCGCGAGCCGGACTTGGGTTGTATGACTTGGACGAGGACGGAAGTCATCCGATGAAGGAGTTTAGCTTACCGCTTGGAACGTCGAAGGAAGTGGGCTGGGAGGCGAAACATACGCCAATGTTACATTTCAGGTATTTGGATTCTCTCGTTTGTTTTTCTGTGCGCGCGTGTTGGGGTGGGGTGCGAAAGGCCGTGTTCACGTGTTGGTTTTTGTCCAGGGCCAAATTCCAGCCATATGCGTTACTTCGACAACGGTTCTGGGCACAGTATCTCAAACAATACGACGCAGACGATACGGACACGCTTTCACATATCGAACTGACTTCGATGTTGGATTCCCTCGGCTCGACACTATCCCCGCAAACTATCGATTCGTTCTTCACAAGACACGATAAACGCCCCATAGAGGACGAGTTAACGTTCCCAGAGGCCATTCATTCTCTCGAGGCAGAGTTGTGCAGACCCAAGAGCGAGAAGAAACGATTGAACACGGAGGATAGTTTTCCGGATAGTTCGCCGGAGACGCCTGGGGGAGGTGTGGTCGCAGTAGGTGACGAGCAAGGCGGTCTTGGTGGGAGTGGAAGACCGTTTTTATTGGATGAGTTGGACTTCTCGGGGCCGTCATTGGGCACAGCGTTGATGCATGGGAATGAGTCGACGATGTCGACGTACGTGGAGACGTATTCGACGGAGCCGAGTGAACGTCCGCTCGTACAAGTGGCGGAACCGCTATCGACGACGTTTAGCTCATTTACATCGCCTTCGGGATGGGGAGGAGGAGGAGGAGGAAGACAAGACTCGTATCCTTCTTCTGAGCCGGAGGACATGGGTTCTGCGACGTCGACGGTCGGAGAAGATCGCTTCGAACGAGTGATCAACGTGAAGAATTGTCCGTTGTGTCATCGACCTAGGATGAATTCGAAGGGGGAGGTAGATATCGTGACGCATCTTGCGATTTGTGCGAGTAAAGATTGGGCGAGAGTCGATAGAATCGTCGTGGGCAATTTCGTGACTGCAAGTCAGGCGCAGAGAAAGTGGTACACGAAAATTATCACTAAAGTGTCGAGTGGTAATTATAAACTTGGAGCGGTACGTTTGGTTGCGAACTTTCGTGGTGAGGCAGTACGCTAATGCACCTCCTTTTGTAGAATTCTGCGAATATCATTGTGCAGAATCGCATGACTGGACAGTTGGAAGAGGAAAAGATGCAGGTTTACGTTCGACTCGGGATTCGATTGTTGTACAAAGTAGGTTTTCACTGCAGTTCACACTCTACTTGATGCGTTGACCATAGATCAGGGAGCTCGGGGGAGAATGGAAGGTGCTAGGGCGCGTCGACTGCTCAAGTCGTTGACGATCAAGCAGGGTATGAAATACGACTCACCCGAGTCCGTCCGGGACATACAACCCTTCATCGATTTCCATAAACTTGACGTGCGCGAGATCCTCGAACCAGTCGAGTCCTTTAGTGTGTTGTCCTGTTTCTCACTGATTGCCTCGCTCTAACGTTCACATCTGTGCTTGTTAGAAACTTTCAATGAGTTCTTTTACCGGTGAGCATCCATTATAACGGTTTGGGACGTTTGTTGCTCACACCTATGGTTCTCGACCCTAGGAAACTTAAACCGACAGCCCGACCACTCGACGACCCCGACGACCCCTGCCGACTGGTCAGCGCAGCTGACTGCCGCCTCATGGTGTTCGAGAATGTATCAGATGCAACGCGTCTATGGATCAAGGGGAGGGAGTTTACGATCGCAAGATTACTCGGTGACGGTCACAGGGACGAGGCAGAACGGTATACCCATGGCTCGTTGGCGATCTTCCGTCTTGCACCACAGGATTACCATCGGTTCCATATACCAGTCGATGGAACAATTGGGAAAATGACGGATATTTCTGGAGAGTATTATACTGTCAATGTACGTCGTTGCTGTCTCTTGGTTTCTTCCTCCGCATTAGCTTTCGTGGGCCCGGACTGATCTGTTGAACAGCCTCAAGCTATCCGCAGCGCGCTGGACGTGTACGGCGAGAATGCAAGGAAGATTATACCCATAGATAGTCCCCAGTTCGGACGCGTTATGGCAGTGTGCGTGGGTGCGATGATGGTGGGAAGTATTCGAACAGTGGTGCACGAGGGACAGGGGGTGTCGAGAGGAGACGAATTGGGGTATTTTGCGTTTGGTGAGTGCCGTACATTTGGTCCTTGTAGCCTCCGCCACAGTGTCTGACTGGCGCGGATGGTATAGGCGGTTCGACGATCGTCATGCTGTTCGAGAAGGGGATGGTGGAGTGGGACGAGGATCTACTAATTAATGGGCGTGCCTCGCTGGAGACGCTTGTCCGTGTGGGGATGGGCATTGGACGATGCCGAAACCGATTTGCGAACGGGAGCTATTTCAGATCGTCATGAGGGGGATCCAGGGTGGAGCAGGACGACGATGTAGGAGGTGATTATTGGATATAAATTGAAGGCAAGGATGGATTCACTTTGGCAATTAACAATACCACATTGCATAATTTGTCAGGTATTTCTAGGTGCAATGCTTACTTGCATTTAGAGTGCACACTTATACAGTAGTTTCATTACTGTTCCCTCCATAGTTGAGTCACTACTGAGGCTGCCTACAGCACCCTTTCAATGGGACACATTGGGTCCCACCTTACTTGGGCTGGGTCTGTCAGTTGGGCCAGTGAGCAGAATTTTTGCTGAAGTTGTCCTCATGGCTTCAATCATGTAACTTAAAGTCTTCTGTTTGTAGAATGGCAGATGTTTGTGTTCCCACCCAGCAATCACACCATTTTAGCTAAGTTGGCTTCCAAGTCATGAATTTGACTTATGTTCATTCTAATGTTGAATTCAAGCTTTTTACCAAGTATTAAGCCATTCTTTGATGATTTGCATGTGCTGAAAAGTTTGTACAAAGCTGGAGATGACTAGGTAATGTGCACCATAGGCACTTTTTCATCTTATTGACACCCACACCTGCATAAGCCATGCCTTCCAATTTCATCTCTCCGAGATCCCCCATGTATGAGGCCCAGTTCACCACGCACGAAGTTCAGATCTTCAAGTACATGGTGCATGCTGGTGAGAATATTCTGGATCGCAAGGTCCTGGTACTGTTGCATCAAGCTGTTCAGCAACTTGACGTAACCATCAGCCTTGGTCCGCGTCTCCGATGTTATGTTCTTCCCTAGTGTCTTCCCTGAGAAGAATTCGAATCAGACTTGTGATAAAAGGTCAACCAGCGTACAGAAATTCTTCGTCTCCGAGTAACTTAAGATAAATTGGGCCGCATCGCTAGCTACCTGCGCGATCTTCCCCAACGTTTCCTTCATATTATCGAAACTCCGAACGGTATCTTCTTCCAGAAGGAATTTATAGACTGTGCTGAGTGTTTCAAGGAGGTGTGACACCGCCCTGTCCTGGTCATCTTGATTGAGAAGGAACTACAGAGGGATCTGTGAGGTGCACAGCACATATAGTCGAGGTGCGAACACATACCCGAGCAGCACTGGTTAAGATTACCAGTGCCATCTGGGCATAGGGGTGAGCCTGCACTCTTACATCAGAGCTTGTGAGTAAATGTAGGGAAATGAGTGTACATTGGCAATATTAGTAATGACAGCGTTAAATCTTGTGAGATACTGGAGGTATGTGTTGAGGTTTGGGATGTTGACAGTCGCAGTATTAGTTTGTGCAACAAACAGGGCCTGCCGAACAGCGTCGACTTCACTGCCTACCAATGCCGAGACCGGACTGAGTGTGGAACTGGCGCCACTGGCGGGGTCAACAGCACCTTCACTGGTGTTGCCTAACGGCCTAACTACAGTATCGGCACCATACGCATCCAGCATGGGCCTTGTTTCTGAGCTGTGGGTTGGCCTTTGAATCTGTCCAATACAATTGTTACTCAAGGTCACCGCAACAACGGGATGAGGTAGATTACACACATCCTGAGTTAGGGTTGCCTGGGTTTGTTCTCGTTGCTTCTGAGCATGCCTGCGCGTGCCTGAGTCAGCAGTCTTTGCTGTGATGGAGCCTTGATTCGACCGGTGGAAGATGTGCCTTATCTTTGCAAGCGCCACCCGAAAGACACTGCCCGACGTTGCAACATGCAAGGCTACACTGCCTTTTGACTGTTTCTTGGTGAATCGGTAACTACAATCGCCTGCAGGCAAATGAACTGCTTACAGAGACAGAGTCGGATGCAGAGCTAGATGGCTTTCCAGATCTAAAAAGGCGGCGAGCCATTGGGAAATCAGTATGTATTTTGTTCAAACTTTTCTGGATAGGGTCGACGTTGAGAATGAGACAGGAAAGGGGCTTGCAGTAAGCACAGAAACGCTGTAGACACGTTGCAAACTGCGGCCTGCCGCGCCACTGACACAAGGACCAGCTGCAGGATAGCCAACTCAAGTACCCACATACTCAAAGCCCCATCACATTCCGGTCCTCTCGAATAGTTAGATGAAGGATGGGAATATTGATATTGTGATGGATGTGTCGGTGAGACACATAAATAGAACGAGTGAAAATGGACAGACAAAAACTAGGGCATGACATACAGGAAAGGATTGCGTAACTACGGATATGCTGGTGCTAGACAACTGGTATGGGATCGAGTCGATGGGCCCACAGATCCCACGACACGTGGGGAGGCCAATCAGGTGGCAGCGTCGATGCTTACGACTCACCTTCACTGCCATTACATAATAGCGGCGCTGGGTACGGATTTAACGGCCACCTCTGGGTCCTGGTTTCATTCCGGCTGTTGCTGACGTCGAGGAGTGCGAGGACCACACTTGATGCATGATGACTGCACCACAATCTTCACGGACCGCCTGTATCACATGGAAGGGCTGTGTGTGACCGCAGCGGATGGCATGGCAGTGAGCCTCGACAAAGGCCATCTCGTCCCCTTCGTAGCTGGCATGGCATATCAGGAGAGAGATCATAAACTGGGCAGCCTATCGCGGAATATGCACAGTGACCGGATGGCATGGCGGTTAGCCTCGACAGAGGCCACCTCATCACCTTTGTAACTGGCACGCCATATCAGGAGAAAGATCAGAAACTCAGCAGCCTATCAGGGAATATGAACAAGCCCACTTACTCGTCCAGGAATGGCACCTCGCATGTAATGCTTGACTTTTAGCATCTGGTTGCATCCATGGGGATCAGATACGGGCTATACTATGAGCGGCCCCTCCGAGATATGGGTCCCTTTGCTGAGGCATCGAGCAGGGGAAAGCTGCTAGAAGGAAGTCGAGTGAAATCGCTCCAGTAGCCTTAATTTTGCCCGAAAAGGAATTAAAAACAAGACCCCAGACACCTGTTGGCGGAGCTGGTGTTCGGAATGCTCCGAATGCACATCTCTTGCTTGACTATGACATAGCCCAGATTCCAGAACGACCTCGTATTAATATAAGGCCCCCAGCCCCAAATATAGTCGGTCTCGCCGGAGTATTTAACGCTGGTGTTTGATATCTGATCAGCAGCTCACTGTGTTATCTCAAGCCATCTTACGTCCTTCCATAACCACGGTGATCGATAGCGATCATGGGTCTGGTGTGTATTAACCTTCTCATCTTCTAAGCGGCAAATTATATTGACCCGGGCGGTCGATCGTGGATATCAGCACGAACGCAGAGAAGAGCGTAGGGAACAACACGAAGAAAGGCGTGAGGAACGCCATCATCGCCATGATGGATCCCAAGCTGGAGACTACTACAGCGGCGATCGGGAGGGCAATCAGTATGGGAGAGGCGGATACGCTCCGCAGGGATACGGGGCCCCACCATCGCATGGATCTGCCGTATCTCAGACCGGCGATAGAGGATACGCCCCAGGTTACATGAGTCAGGACTCTAATCTGTAAGATCTTGACTCTGTAGCCCTAGGTGGTGCGGAAAACTAACGGATATGCGTCAACCGTAAACAGATACAAAAATGACGACTACGAGTCCAACAGTCGCTCGAACGCACCCTACGCCTCCCAAGCTCATGGCTATGGGACTGGGGGGGCATACGCTCGTCCCCACGATTCGACAAATGAAACGTACTCTTCGGCTTATGCACCTTCACACCCTGCTGGCGCGCCTTTCGGTACCCCAGGCTTGGACAGTGGTCGACCACCTGCAACGTTCGGATCTTCCCACGGTCCTTACGAAGGTTACAAGGCCGGACCAGATACATCTTATGGAGGACGCCCGTCGGGTGGTCCTGATCATCGCGGCGACGCCGAGTACGGTGGTCCCAAGTCTCAGTACGGCGACTCTGGTTATGAAGAGAGGGGTTCTCGTTACGGCGCGTCCCAGGGATACAGCGGTGGCCAGGGACACCGTGATAACGACGAGTCCTACGGTAGAGCTCCTCAGGGTCCAGTTGGCCCTGGCAGTGGTGCCGGTGGATATGATTCCGGTGTTCCTCGCCGTGAGGGCTTAGATCCCGGTGTTGGGTACGCTGGGCGTGATTCGAGTTATGGCGCTCCTCAGTCATATGGTGGCCCTCGCCATGGTGATGACCGTGACGAGTATAGCGCCAAGAGCTCCAGCTACAACCCACCTCAGTCATACGGTGCGTCTCGCAACCACGAAGATAGAGACGAATACCCTGGCGCTAAAGGCTCTACGCCTTACAACGTCAGCGATCCCAACCAGTACTCGGGCGCTAAGTCTTCCGGATACGGACCCCCTGAATCCAAGTACGGTACGAATATTTCAGCTTCCGATACTTCTCGGCCGTATGGTGGTTCTCGTCGTGGCGATGGAGATGAATACTCAAACAGAACCACCCAGTCTTCAGGGGTCTCTTCGGGTCCGAATACACCAGCTGGCGGGTTTTTGTCAGGGTCTGGCGGTGTTGCCAGTACACGTGATGACGCACCGGGTCCCGCTAAGGGTGGTTACCGCGGACGCGATTCTGGGCCTGGAACTTATGGGTCTGAACGACGAGGTGATTACGATGACCTTGACTCTTCTTACGAGCCGAAGACAAGTTCATCTGGATACGATGCACCCCGAGGAAAACCTCCCGGATACGGTGACGGTCGTCGCCGCGATGAAGACACTTACTCGGGCACTCCCGCGCATGGCCGGCCACAGCGTAACGACTACGACGATGACGATGACGAGAGGGATAAACGCCAACAGCAGCAGCATCTCGATGCGCACGCGCGGGTATATGGGTAAGCCTAACCTACTCAGCATGACCCGATCCTTCTACTGAGATCGTACTGCATGGTTACCTGACAGGCCTGGTGGGGATTCAAATGCGCCTGCGGACCCCGATGTGCTCGGTGCAGCTGCGGCAGTGGAAGCTCTCAAACTCACCGCAGCTGGCAAGCACTCCGAGGCAGGTGGAAGGCCTGGTGGACGTCGTCCGAACGTAGACGACGATGACGCGCGATACTCAAACGCACCTGCAGGTGGTCTGCAACCAAACAAACCTTCTGGTGGCCGGAAGCCCTCTTACGATGACGATGATGATGAAGACGCATCGCCTGCTCCCACTAGTAAGGGAAGTTCGATGCAAGATAAGATTGTGGGTGGCTCTTTTGATTTGGTTTTATGTACGCCTCTAAAGGAATGTTTGTTCGAAAGGTCTCGTTAGCCATGTCTCAGGCGGGGAAATTGTTTGACAAGAAGAATGGGGGAAGTGGAGGGTCCGGCGATTCCGCGGGCAAGTCCGATGGTAAGTACCTTTCTACCGATTATTAATCCCCACTCCGCGTGAGATGTCGATCATGGGCTGATTACTCTCATCTTCTAGCGATGCAAACTGCTGCTACTACTGCGATGAAGCTGATCGGCGGCGGCGGAAACCTTGGACCTGAAGAAATGCAGAAGTTGGTCGGTGCTGCAATGTCGATGTTCTGAATATGAAATAAGATGTGATATGTCGTCGTTTCCCGTGTACTAATAGCGCTTTTTGAATGGAACAAACTTGCCTGGTTGGTGTTTTGATATGGGCGGGAAGACTCGTCGGACACATTGAGTTGGGGGCACTCGGTCGTGCAGAACGGATGGCGTTGGGGAATTAAAGAAGTAGGTTGAAGTATGCACGAACGATGTCGTTTACTTAAATAGTGCTTCCCGACAGACTGGCGGTTTTCTGATAGTCCCGGAATGCAGTGTGTGCACGCGGCGAGTACAGTCCTTACACTAGGACTTGGAACAGCCCCTAACAATAACGAAAATGCGAAACAAGTATTAAAGGCCCGTTTGGAAGAAGACAACCGAATGCAAAGACCAGACAATGCCTCTCAAGTCCTTCGATCAAGGTGTACATGCACATACGAATAAATTTCATTTCATCCCAGTGTATCTAGGCTGGTTTGTACGCGGTTGAGGTGATGCATAAGTTACCACCTTTAAAGTAACCTGTTCATAGTAAACACGATTGAGAATAACGCGGCTTGAAGCTCAAACAAGCATTCGCCTTAAAGAACAGAGTTCCAGACATTCGGGCCGCCTTGAGCTGCCTGGACGTCAAAATCTTGGAAACGGGGATCAAACTTCCTCCGGAGGACAGCGAGCCTGGAACGGTATTCATCCATGCCAATATATGCCCCGCAGACGCGACGTTTTCCGTCGAATTTGGAACGTCCATGGAGGACGCGGTGGTTGTTGATCGCTGGTGCAGAGCATGAGTATGACAGGCACGTTAGTCAGCACACCAACCTACACAGGACGGTACCGGGTACAAGTTGAACCCAGTACTCGGAGTCAGGGCTAACAAGAAGTGTATGCCATGCCCTGATCGCATCATACCTGTATCGAGATTGGTCACTAGGTGTCTCTAGAAAAACCTGTAGGGGTAGCAACGTACCACTTTTCTACGACCTCCGGACTCAAATGGCTCATCACGCTTCGATCATCGTTATTCCACCTTACTTGGATCAGTTCCTTTGTAATCACGTCATACTGTAACGTCGGATAGCCAGAGGTTGGGCTAGGTCTGTAGAGCGCTGTGAGCTCTCCTGAGGCATGGGCTGGTATCGGAACGCGAGATAGGATGTCATGGTGGTCAGGATGGAGCTCTTTTAAGAGCGAGGCCACATAGAAGCCATCGACCAACAACGTTGTGCCACCCGAACCGTCGGTATGCGAAAGGAGGTGAAAAAGCTGGACACCGCATGGATCAGTCTGAGGGAAATAATCAAAATCGTCACGTTGGAAGACTAGAAGCGGTCAGGACGAACAAAGTAAGTAGTATCGGTGTGAGCGCCGAGCGCCATGTTGGTGTAAGCGGTGTCGCCTTTAGCGAGATCAGCGGTAAACTCCCAAAATTTCCCGTCTAAATAAAGTTAATGATGAGCCTATGCTATAAGAAATAGGGGCACTTACACTGTGTCTCGCGTATGAAGCCAATGCGTTCACAAAGTCTCTCGGTAGCTTCGGCTGTTGGTGGTACTCCAGAAACGAAGCAGAAGCCAAAGCGGTCCTAGAGGCAAATCAGCTGGGCAGGTGTGACCTCCATGAGAACGTACGATGGTGCTCAGCCACTTGTATAAACCCGCATCACCCTTTGCAATCGCTTCCTCAAAAGTGATGGTTGGGGGCGACCTAGCGATCTTCGTCCCCCAGAGAACTCTCCTAAGCAAGGAAGGCACGATTGGAAAGGACTACATTCGCGGGAAAAGAAAAAATGGTACTGCACTCATTAGCCTGATGTTTAAGACGTTGAGGTGGATCATATGTGTGTTCCCGTAACCATGACCAGGGGTAAAATGACGAATGGTGCTCCGTTGATGGTGAGGACCCTGGTTCATCAATCACCTTGTCACAACTTCCGAATGTCAAAATCCAGCCAACATACAGATTATTTCTAATCCCCCTGTTGATGCATGAAGATTAGTTGGTTTGATGTCTCGTGGGATCTAAAATCCAGATAAGTATAGGTACAGGAAGCCGTGAAGATATGGGATGAAATTACCTGGAACGTGTCGACCAGTCTCTGCTTCGTCACCGGGTGGAAGCAGCTCGGGCATCTACAATGGTCACGCAGCCACATATGATGACTAGATAGGAAGTCAGGAGCCAATTACGCAACGGTGGCTCATATCAGAGCAGGAACTGACGTAAATGAAGAAGACATACAAACGTGACCAGTCCTGGGGGCTCCAGAGGACAGACACCTTCTTGTCATCTATACTAACTATTGGCGTGTTGTTCTGTTCAGGGTTGGATGTCACGTCGGGAACGAATCCTAATTGGTCGTAGGAAACTGGCTGAGAAGCCGTCGCAGAAGACGCGTTAAGACGTCGTTGAATTGAGCCACTAAAATCGTTATGACGAAGGGTTAATCGAGTAGACAGGGACCGCTGACATGCTGATCAGAATGCATGGTTCCGAGCGGAAAACATACCGTCGGCACTTACCACCGAAGCGGCTCTCGAGGGCAAACCCCCCTGTGTATGAAGCTTTTGAGCCATGCATCTCGGTGTCCTATTTCTCTGCAACAAGCGGCATATTAGAAGCAGATTATTTGCTTGCATGGCTTTCGAGATACCGATACCACTGTAAGAACTGAGTTGTGGACAGCGGGCGGGCTCAGCGGAGTTAAAGGAGATCTGCGGCCCGGGCGGTCCGCCAGGCAAGCGCGGGAACGAACTGCTTTGTTGGAGTGGCTAACAAGCAACACGGCCCATCGCAAAGAACGACGAGGAGCACATTCTTGTTGCACGACTTGGATCGGCCCTCGTCCACCGTCACCGACATTTTAGAGTAGAGTTTGGGACGATAATCCTGGTTTGACCATGCCTGGTCGATACGCACCACTCCCAACGCAGCAGCCGTCCAGAGGCGCCGATCGCGAGCTCGACGAGGCGTTCGGTTCAGATGACGAAGACCTCGAAGCCGACCAACGCCACTCTGAATTCACGCCATTAACACACAATACGTCTCCGGCGAATCGATGCTCTGAGTCGTCATCCAAGACGGGTTCAGATGGGGCAGGTGTAGCAGCGTATGACTTCGAAAGAGACTTTGATTACGTTCGACCGCCTCCTGGGTCTCCCCCACGCTTGTCTGCTGCTGCGGTTCCCAATGATATTGGGAACACCAACGGGGTATTGTCCACTTCTCCCGTAGAACCACCCGTTCTTCGGCCTTCATTCTTCAGACGAGCAGTCGGCGCCATATTACCTACACATTACACGCAGCTACCAACCAGTGCCGGCGCATCACATCCTGCCGTCCGGGGCGGCGGAACGGAGAATGACGGCGTTTTCTCAAATGTGGCGGCGAAGCCCAGTGCGCCCGCCCGGGTGCGTGCAGACGATGGCAATATATACTTGATTCCTGAAGAAGAACAGAATGTTGCTCCGCCTGTATGTCCTCGCATCATTTTGTTTCTATTCTCATGCTCATCCTCGCTGCCACGATGTTAGTCATACTCTTCTGCACAAGCAGACGCAGTACCACCCTACTGGGAAACCACTGTCCATGCACCACCCGGCATCGATACAGACGCAGGGATGATCATCGAGAATCTTCCAACTGGATCAATGGTCACACTCGTAGCCAACCTATTCATATCATTCTTCTTCCAATTCGTCGGCTTCTTGCTCACATATCTTCTTCACACTACACATGCAGCGAAGTTCGGTTCCAGGGCGGGCCTAGGGCTGACGTTAATCCAATACGGCATCTACTCCCGCACAGGGGGAGACGTGTTTGAGGCACCCATACCCGAGGATGCTCCAGATGATCAATTTACGGATACGGTTTACGCATCGACCTCGCCCAACGACGTTCCCTCAGAAGATTTCCACTTTTTCAATTCCCGAGACTTCCTCTCTTTCTTACTCATGACGTTAGGTAAGCCAATGACTACCAAAGTTGCATTCGCTGTCGTTGACTCGCTAATGCCCTTAGGATGGTTCATCTTCATAACCTCGCTGATTGGCTTCTGGCGTGTAAAACATTGGGAGTCGTCCATACGCGCATCGAATGCACAGGGATCGCCAACGCCAGAGGAAATAGAAAGAGACATTGCTATTCGCCACAACTTGGAAGAAGTCTTGGGACACCCTCTTGAAGACGTGCCGTCGGCCCACGCTACGCCACCACGTATCCCAACGCAAGCTGAACTCGATGAGGCGAGGCTGCGACGCGACTTGCGGGCTGCTGGCATGCTATAAAGAAGTTAGTACCGCGTTGTTGGCTCTCGTTTGCTTTGGGTACGCTATCCAGTTGTTATTTCCGGTTTTCGTGTTGACTATACTATGGCTTGGAGTTCTATTTATCGTTCTAGTCTATCTGCAGATTGTATTTTTACTTTCACGAACCACGGAGGCTACATCGTATACCACAACTTCATCCCTGGTGAGACTTCTTCGTAACTAGCGTGTACACTGTACTCGAGGATGATCGCCGTCACGCTAAATGCGTAGGAAGGGGCCCAGGGTGAGAGGGCCGGACTGTTTTCCGTTGCACAAGAAGACATCAGAGGCTGTACAAGCTACTTGTCCGTACCGTACATATATAGAATCAAGTTTCACGTATCGAAGTACTCCAGTCAATTCCAGCATTCAACCTGAGGATTCGACGTCTGATGTGCTTCGTTATACCCTGATGAAAGAGGGGCGACAGCATTCGCGATCTCTACACTCGAAGTTCCGGCTGCCTCGCTCAATATAACAAACAGAATCAATGCAAAAGGACTGCATCTCCTGCTGGTGCGACGAAGAGTCCACGTTCTGCATCCGCTAGGCGCAGAGAGCGTTCAACGGTGACCACCATTTACGAGAATGGCACCAGACGATTGCTATGATCGCTTTTCAAAACTCATCAGACCCCAGATTGAGACCCTAGCATCTTTTCCTGCGGTGATAAGCCACCGGCTGCGCTGAAGCTTTTCCTGGGGAGTCATGTCCTCTTCGTCATCACCGATTGCCTCATGTGCTCTGACGTCAGAGGGCGAGGTAAAAGTCAGGGCTTGACAGGCTTGTTTGTGGTGTACAAGCGTTCCAAGGGACTTGAAAAACTTGGTTGAGTAGAGTCTCACCCTGATGATGTATGATCTTAGTATGTCGCTTGAAGCAACAAGCGCTGAAGACGCACCTTCCGTCCCAGCCACCCACTGCACACACCCTGCCATCGTCACGAATAGCGACGGCACCATTCCCTGGGTGCTTGGTCCGAAACACCGTACCAGGTGAGGCAGTTTCCGATCGGCCAGACGTCTAGAAATACTTTCGTTAGTGAAGCAGCTTCTGGAGAGGGGGAACCTCCAGAGATTCACGAGATCGTATTTTCCTATTAAATTATCCGCGGAAACTGTCAAAGCAAAGCTGTTGTCTTTGGCCACGACCATCGCCATGACTGTAGTTGACAGGTCTTTTTGTCGAACGTACGTGCCGAAACGGAGAAAGAACGAACCTGACTCAACGTGTAGCTTGCTTCTCCACATTATTTCCCATCCTCGTCCCTCGATCGTTTGTGTTCCCTCCGGTACCATGCGTCTGTGGAGAACAACACCGCCATCTTCGTAGGCGCAAAGGAGACAAAGCTCTCCATTTGCTACCGATGTGGACTGTAAATGAAATAAGCGCATAGCCATGATTATACCTGATAATATCAATCACTGGGTTCCCAGCGTACAACATTATAAGATTACCTGTCTTATTACCAGCCCGACCGTCTGAGAACTTGGATGTGGCATTTTGGGAGTTCCCGATGGCGGCGTGGAGTCTCTGTCTGCTGGGCAATGTCCATACATCTGCCTGAGCTAATGTTCGTCTGAGACTCGCTGAGAGATTATTATAATCCGCTCACCAGAGATGATTCTACGAGGTTGGGGACTGCCAGGAGAGCACTGTTTTCATTCAAGGGTAGAAGCGAGAATCGGCAGTAGTTCAGTGCATTGACGTCCATCGAGTAGCACAGCGTTGGTGCAGACGATTCAGTCAACGTTGCTGCCCCGGCTTGCCGAATAGCTACAGATTCTTCGGGGCGCTCCCAGACGTGGATCTTGTTGTCCCTGCCATGTCTGTTGACCACCGAGAATAGAGTCAGCGATGCCAACGCAATACAACCATAGCTTGACCACCAACGTTATGATCTGGCTTTGTCCAAGTTCTTCGACACCGAGGATGGAGTCGGTGTGCGCAAGCCAGTCGGCGATTGGTCTCAGAGATCGTATGGACGAAATGACGATCCGTCCTTTAGTATCACCTGAGTATATCCTGTCGTTGTCTCGAGAACAGAATAAAGTGTTCACGGGGTCTTTGTGCGCGCGCAGGACATGAATCGGCGATGGTGGTGTCTCGGTGAGCGACATCATGCATCATGCATCAAGGTTCACTGCCAACAAATATGTAAGGTTCGGGCCGACGTGGTCGGCCGCACGTCACTGGTTCAATATTTGTCGGAAAATTACTCGGTCCATTGCAATGGTGTCAGATTTTTACATGGTGATAATCAGTTCACGATAAGATTGCATGTGAGAGTGCGGAGTTGCAATACGCTGGCAATTATGGCGTAAAATCTGCACATTTATTTTTCGCGGTCGCATCGCCACATCACCGCGTCCGTTCAGCCGCAATACCTATGTGCCGCGGCCTCACCACCGCGCCCAATCAGCCGCGTCACCCATACGTCGCGGCCTCACCGCCTCGCTGCCGCGCCTGTTCAGCCGCGCCCGTTACTTTCAACTATACCACCATGTAATTGTATTATTGTATATAGTACATAGATGATGTTGCTCGTTGCAAACTCAGTGCAACCATAGAATAAATTTAATTGGAGAGCATATTTCATTTCTTCTGGTGCACTTGTTAATTCTCACTCATCGTCGCCATACAGTGGGGAGGGGGAGAGTGTAGATATAATATGAGAGGAACAACATCAGATCTACTAAGGACAGAGGGTGTGCGGGAAACTAAAGATCCTCTGCCAAATGAATGAATGAGCTGTGAAAGAAAAAGATGGGGAGGGACGTATTAATACCTGGAATTCTCTCTGTGCAGACAGCTCCTCGATGATTTCAGTCGTCTCGCCCTCTAGGATTCCCCCCAGCAGCATCTCCTTTGGCACCAATCCCTCCCTGTCCTTGTGAAATATAAGACCGGCTTCTACTTCTGCTTCGTGCATCCAGTTGCACTTCTGTTCTTCAATGTCAGCTGCACGTAGATAGTCTTCAAGCGCGTGGAAAGCAGGTTGTGAAAGGAAGACTTGTAAGAGGCGGAGACGATTTTTGTGGATAAATCTTCGACACCAGCGGGTGTGGGTGCAGGTGTGGAGGAAGCCAGGGAAGTGGATAACGTAGAATAAGACAGAGATGCCTCTGGGGTATCGGGAGCGGTGAAATACGAGGTGGGGATGGGGGTGCAGAGGAAGCCAGAGAAGTGGGTAATGTAGAGTAAGATGGAGATGCCTCTGGGGTATCGGGAGCGGTGAAAAATTGGGCTGTACCTTGGCCATCGGATCCCTGTACCTCTGACAAAATTCGTCTGGAGTCATACCGACCTCAAACATGCATGCATTCCTCTTCGCAACCCCAACCAACCCTGAGCTGCGTACCTGCCCTTTGACCGATCATCCCTTGAGCTGATTTGGGAGCTGGGAGTCATTCGGGTTGATACAGAACACAAACCAATTGTGTGTGTCTCCCAACATATCAAAGAGCATATCGAGGGCGGCGCAGAACTCACCTGCGACGCACGGAGTACCTGTGTTCTGGGAAGTAGTGACGTCCTCGTCCTCACGTTCTCCTTCGACGATGGGAGGAGTCGTGCCAGTGGCAGTGTTGTTGTGTGGCATACAATGAACGGTATTCTTCCGGTGGGTGGAAGGAGCATGCATGGGTTTGACAGGTTGTTGGGCCGCAACAATCATGTCCTCGCTCTTGGGATGGGCCTGTGTGGCAATGGCTTTCCCCGAGAAGGGACCTTTGATGAAGGGATTGATGGACCCTGCCCCTTCAGCACCATCCCCGAGGCCAGCGCCGGCCGCCATGCTGCGAAGAAGAGCCACAAAATCGGGGTTAAGAGCATCGAGGTTGTGCTCTAAAAACGCCTCTGAGGAATATGTCACCGGGCCATTGAAATGGCAAATGGTGAACGTCAGGAAACCAGACCTATCCAAGCCACCTCCTAGTTTAAAGGAAGAATGGTTGCCCCATCGCTTGGCGAAGGCGTTGGCCATGGTGTGATCCATCTTTTTGTGGGATCGGTGAGCTTGGTCGTCCATGATGTGAATAAGGCCACCAGGTTCATTCTGGAAGAGTCGGACGCATTCGGAGTTGTTGAAGTAAGAAATGAGGGGGTCATATTTAGATATGCCTTCTGATTGGTATTTGTCGATGTGGGACTCAAACAGCTGTTGTTGAATGAAATGGTGCAGTCGTTCGTTGGCGAAGTTAATGCAGAATTGGTCCAGCGAGTTGGATCCACCCGTCATGTTCTGTGGACCGGGGAGATCGAATAAACCGATAAAAGTGTCGAAGAGATACATCGTTCGTCGTAGACTGATCAAGTTCTTCTTCGGCTGCTTAAGAGTAAAAAAAAAATCATGATATCGCAAGTGCAAGAGCCACATACCTTCTTCACGAATGGTGCTGGTGCATGCGAACACGCTCGGAATGTTCCTTGCCACCCTTGCTTGCAACGGAGCAAGGGGGGCAGCTTGGTATGTGTGGCTGGTAGTTCGATATTACAAAACTGTAAGGGCTGAGAGCGGTGTGCTACAACTTCACTATTAGTCACACTTGTGTAGATTCCCAATATAGGCCGGCACAACTGCCAGCGAAACAAATCAAATTCAGACAAAGTACTACGGACATTAGGGAGCGATAAGAAGTGAGTGAAAAAAACGCAAGTATCACAAATCAATGTCAGAAATATCTCCATCCTTCACCATCATTGTCTGTTCAAATTGTGCGAACCACAGATTTGGTGGAGACGAGGCATTGTTGTCGCTGTCGGATAAGAAGTCCTTCACTTCAACAGGGCCGGAAATGGACCCCCCAGGCTGACGAGGCCAAGCGGGTAGGGCGTCAGCATTTACTTAGTGCAGATAGTGTGATTAGTATGTCACTGTAAGTAACTAAATACAAACGTACAGTCTTTGCGTTTCTTGCGGAAGGACCGCCTATTGGAGTCCATAGCCTCAGGGGAGGATAAGACATGAACAGAATGTGACCTCTTGCCTAGAAAAAAAAATGTCGATTTTAATGGTAAAAATAACAGTACTAAACTTACCGGTCCCAGTCGCAGTAGTGATTTCGAGGTCGGCAATGGAACTCGATAGTTCAACCACCTCATTGTCACTTGCACTCATAGCCTCTTCATCAGTTCCCACTACGTCTGATCCCATCTTCCACTTGTCGAAAATATGATTGGGGACAGGATTTCGAGTGACTGTCCAAAAAATTAAGACGGCCAAAGTTGTAATGTTTTAGCCACATACCGAACCACAGATTACTATCAGCAATGCCAGACTTCTGGCGTCCCTTGAAACGGGCGAGAACAACACCATTCGGACGAACAGCCGTAGAGAGCTCGAGTTTGCCATTAGCAGGAACAAGAAGCTGCCAGTCAGGTTGGGTTTGGGACATCATATTGGCTTTCTCACGATGAGAGTCAAAATATTGGAAGACATTCGGGAACCATGAACGCAGCTGGGTTGTAACGTCTTCGTGTGACCAAGAAGAGTTAACTTCAATCGTTTGTTGGAGATAGCATCCATGGTTTTCCAAGTGTTGGATGAACAGTCTCTTCTCCGCCGTCGTCCGCGGCAAGATCGGGTCCTTCATTAACTGGCCATTTGTCTGTATTTCAATTTGTGAAGTAAGAGTCTGCGCAATAAAAATTTAAAAAGAAAAAATACATCTATTCCGCATGTAATGATGGCGACAGAGCTGACATGGAATGCCTGACCACTGGTTTGCCGTTGAGAAGGCTGGAATAAAAATGTCAGCCCGAGCGGTCCCAAGGCACTACAAATGCCTACCCCATGCTTGTTAGAAGCGGACATCCGTAATGTTGAGAGCAGCTTCGGCTTTGAAGATTTAGTTGCCAGTGCCTCCTGGCGGGGATTCGGTTGAGAAGTGCCGGTGAGACGTCTTGAAGTAAGTCCTTCGAATATTTTCGCCACGTTCGATGAGCCACATACAGCGGGCTGCGATTGGGTGACGGCTGGGGCATTGATGGCTGGGGTATTGACGGCCAGGGTATTGACAGCTGGGGAATTGTCAGTGTGTGGGTGCTTACTGAACCCATGCGAACATTCCCAGCAATGAGCAGGGTCATCTGCCTTAGGCCTAAAGCGCTCGCAATCGCATTGACCACCTCCACCCCGGCAGAGGTTCGTCCAGGTCGATGCACTCGACATGCTAGTGAGGATGGGGTGAAGTGCGGTTGGTGTTACCGCAGTAAAATTCAGAAGCATTTATACAAATGATGAGTCACAGGTCATTAAGTAGAACGACAACGTAGACAATGCCTGGCACCATAGGCATGCCTGGGAATACCAAATCGCATCAGCCAATGAAATATCTACCTCTTTTCGTGTGCAGTGCCCAATGTGTATAGTCTCGATCAGCGGGTATGTGTCAGAGCTCCACTCCGTTGCTGTCAACCCGAAATTTTCCAGTGTGATGTCCTGGGTGACTACCTCCTGAAGACCCCTGAAGAAAGTTAGTTCTTCTTCGTCATTCTGAAAAGGGTTCCGAAGAGAGGGTACACGCACGGCCTCATGCTTAACGTGTACTTGTTGTTGGCGCGCGATCACATCAGCCATCTCCATTACTTCATCATCGGCAACATTACATCCTTCACGATCTTCACGTTCTCGGTAGATTCCAAATTGAATTTGACCGAGCAGA
Organism: Pisolithus tinctorius; assembly: GCA_024663395.1. Classification (NCBI taxonomy): domain Eukaryota; kingdom Fungi; phylum Basidiomycota; class Agaricomycetes; order Boletales; family Pisolithaceae; genus Pisolithus; species Pisolithus tinctorius. The sequence continues at coordinate 749,435 of JANFAH010000002.1, forward strand.
CACATGTCCTTTATTTCATGAGACAAAAAGAGTATAAACTAATAAAATTTGACATTTACCATTGGACTCTTGTTGTTAGTACCTGCGCCACCCATCGGGTGGCAGTTCCACTCCTCCCAAAACACCTGGCAGTCGTGATTGAGATCGTCGAGGAACAGCATGTGGAGTAACCAAATATGCGACAGGTTTTCGATATCGAGCATATGGACACATTCAAGTCGTGCAAAAAAAGCACGCCAGCGTCTGGCAAATTGGGATCCAACTTCGACCCATAAACGCTTGATGCGACAATTCCGAGTTGAACTATGCATATGATTAGCAACGATGAATACAAAAATGATGTGAAACTTACGTTCCCCAGATAAACGAGCCACGGTGGTGGCCATTCTTCATGATCATGTACATCACAACGTTGATATTCTCACCACCACGGTCTCCACGTACACAGGAAGGTATTCCATATTGTTCAGCAGCGTGTTCGAATAAACGAAGGACAGTCGATGACCGGTTATTGTCGCTGGCACGAATTGTGGTAACCTACGAGTGAATCAACAAATGTGACAAATTTGAGTAGGCAATAGACATACTGTGCGGCAAAAGCCATCGATAAACCTGTGAATGACGATTCCCCACCAAATCAACTTGTGGTGACCATCGATGTGCCACAGCGCATTTGGCCGTTTGACGTGATACTTGCGTCTCGTTTTCGTGCGGCGGTCTCGTAAAGCTTGACCTAGTTGATCGATCCTTCGAAGTGACTGAATTACACGGCAATGCTGCACACAGATCCCCTGTGCCTGCATAAACCCTATTATATAGCGAAGTCCAGACTCGGGCCGTCTCTTCTTGAATGCAGTAACAAGGTTATCGAGCTCCATATCTGTAATCTTCGTGTATCTTCATTCGATGCTGTGAGACTTCATGTAAGAATGCAGGGTGTTTCTATGGATTCCAAGGACGCGTGCAAGCTTGGTGGTGTGGATTTGCCTTGAAGTTGAAACGGCCTCCTCGAGAATGCCGACGTCAACAACTTTCCTTGGTCGTCCTCGTAAACCGGTGTGAATTTCCGTCACAGGCTCTGGGATCCCTACAGTGTCGTCGACACTAATCATGAGTTCGCATGACGAACTGTTAGCGTCAGCGGCCATTTGTTCAAACGTACTCACCAAGTCCTCATGCTGTCTCGATAACATGTAAGCGCCACATGTAGTCTTCCAATTAACTCGGCCACCAGAGACAGCCAGTCAGACAGATCGGATCCTAGATGGTCTTCTTCAATCGCGGTAAGGAGATGCATCGCGTTACCTTCCAGAAAGCCGAGGTGGCAGTCCAAGCGAACCAAGTCGTTATCCTCTTGAGTCCAGGCACGGAGAGCACGCTGGTAAATTTCGGATAGTGAATCAAAAGCAGTGAGGAGATTGGGTGGCCACAGTGTGGCGTTCGCAGGTAGCTGAGGGATGGCACTTGGGAGCAAAGTCACCATTGATAACAGAGTACGTAGGTCTGGACGCATGAAGCCTAAACCCACATACAGCCAAACAAATAACTGACATAATATCGATGCACAATTTTCTACGCCTATCCTCTCCAGTGTTTCATCCTAATCATGACTCCATCGAGTAGTCCTTCAGCACCAGCGACCGTGATGGCCACCCGCCATCCCAACTTTTATTTTGAAAATGGCACGTACATTATCCTCGTCGAAGATTCCCTTTACAAACTCAACCACGACATCTTGGTCAACGAGTCAGCCTTCTTTTCTGACCTCTTTTCACTTGGAAAATTTGTGCCGGAAGACAAGGACGGGGAGGGGTGCGCTGATCAGAACCCAATTATTGTGAAGGACGGATTCCTCACTACAGAAATTTTTGACTTGTTCCTCAAGATCAAGTTCACGTGGTAAGTCTACGAGTTTCTGCTCTGATGTGCTTACTGATTTCACCTACTAAAGTCCCCGCCCACCTGCTAAATATTCTGCAGATGACCTCAAGAACCTCCTAGAGTTTATCCGCAAGTTCCAATGCACTACATGCCTGCTCAGCTTCGTTACTTCTTGCATCATCGAGAAATCATTTTCCTTCCATCCTTCTGAACTCATTTATCTGGGCATCGAGTACAGGATTCAGGTGCTCTTCGAAAGAGGTTTTATGAGGCTCTGCGACCTCCCTCTGACCAAGATCAAGAAGGTTCACCGTCGCTGGATGGGGATGGAAACTTACATCGCCTATGTTTATGTCAGGTCTCACCTGGATGAGTACGTCTGCACAGTCGCTGTGGAGGCCCCCCCTATCATACATGCCGCTTGCTGTCAGGATCACAAGGGGTGTGAAGAAGACTGGGGTGCGGTGTGGTGGAATGGCATGGGGCGACTCCTCCTCAATGGAAGGAGCCCATACAGTTTCGACAATGCTATTAATCTCTTCAAGAAACTGCAGTTTGGCCATGTCGGCAAAGATTGCAAGAGGTATATGTTTTCGAATATAATGCATGTAAATAAACCACTCGCCCACTCCCACCGATTCATTACTCGTGTTAGAGATTGTCTTATCCAGAGCATTATACCTACATAGGCCTCGTCACACTATATCGATCATCATTTTGTAATTGTATGTAGAAAATGTGGTGGTGTGTCATGTAAATTGACAAGACTTCATTGAAGTCGAAGTTTGTTTGGCCTGACTCATAAGTTAATTTCGAAGCGCAACTAAGTATAATAACAAGGTAAGTACAACTCTCAGTGTCGGATTCGAGGTTGATGTCACACTGGACAGACTTTTTTTTGTCATTTTTCGACAAGATATCTCGCAGGGAAGAGGAGCGATCCCTGGCGAGCACTCCGAGAATGAACCTCCCACCATCTGTGATGCGCGAGCGTGAACCGTTTTACCCCATCCTCACCCTCACTTGTACCGCCATCCGTTACCCCTGTAGTCCGTGTACATCCCACCGCCTTCGTATTTCACCGCCACCGGTACCCCAGAAAAATACTGTTCGTCGTATGCCACATGACAACGCTGCCACTGGCACGACTCCTCCCATCGTTGAAGAAGAATGTGAGGACAAGGACGTCACTACTTCCCAGAACACAGGTACTCCGTGTGTTGCAGGCGAGTTCTGCGCCGCCCTCGATACGCTCTTTGATACGTTGGGAGACACACACAATTGGTTTGTGTTCTGTATCAACCTGAACGACTCCCAACTCCCAAATCAGCTCAAGGGATGATCGGTCAAAGGGCAGGTACGCAGCTCAGGGTTGGTCGGGGTTGCGAAGAGGAATGCATGCGCATTTGAGGTCAGTATGACTCCGGACGAATTTTGTCAGAGGTACAGGGATCCGATGGCCAAGGTACAGCCCAATTTTTCACCACTCCCGATACCCCAGAGGCATCTCCATCTTACTCTACGTTACCCACTTCTCTGGCTTCCTCTGCACCCCCATCCCCACCTCGTATTTCACCGCTCCCGATACCCCAGAGGCATCTCTGTCTTATTCTACGTTATCCACTTCCCTGGCTTCCTCTGCACCTGCACCCACACCCGCTGGTGTCGAAGATTTATCCGCAAAAATCGTCTCCGCCTCTTACAAGTCTTCCTTTCACAACCCGCTTTCCATGCGCTTGAAGACTATCTACATGCAGCTGACGTCGAAGAACAGAAGTGCAACCAGATGCACGAAGCAGAAGTAGAAGCCGGTCTTATATTTCACAAGGACAGGGAGGGATTGGTGCCGAAGGAGATGCTGCCGGGGGGAATCCTAGAGGGCGAGATGACTGAAATCGTCAAGGAGCTGTCTGCGCAGAGAGAATTCCAGGTATTAATACGTCCCTCCCCATCTTTTTCTTTCACAGCTCATTCATTCATTTGGCAGAGGATCTTTAGTTTCCTGCACACCCTCTGTCCTTAGTAGATCTGATGTTGTTCCTCTCATATTATATCTACACTCTCCCCCTCCCCACTGTATGGCGATGACAAGTGAGAATTAACAAGTGCACCAGAAGAAATGAAATATGCTCTCCAATTAAATTTATTCTATGGTTGCACTGAGTTTGCAACGAGCAACATCATCTATGTACTATATACAATAATACAATTACATGGTGGTATAGTTGAAAGTAACGGGCACGGCTGAACAGGCGTGGCAGCGAGGCGGTGAGGCCGCAACGTATGGGTGACGTGGCTGATTGGGTGCGGTGGTGAGGCCGCAGCACATAGGTATCGCGGCTGAACAGACGCGGTGATGTGGCGATGCGACCGCGAAAAATAAATGTGCAGATTTTATGCCATAGGCAATGCCATCGCAATGCCCTTTGCAACAGCGACCGCTACTGTCTGTGTCTCGCTTCGCTGTCCACTCATTTTTCTTTATTGTATTTACTGTCTTTACTCTCACAGGATGCATTCCCTTTGTCGACCAGTAGTATGCCTCTGGAAAAGCACACTACTACCTGTGAATTGTGTAGGAAAATGTTCAAGCCGACTGGAATAGGACCTCATTGCAAATTGTGCATCAGGTGGGCTTGCAAAATGAATGAAGATCATGCTCACTTTGACCTGCTTCGTCGAGAAGGTACATAGGAATTTTACCAGTCGATTTTATTTCTGATTTACCACTGGATCAATTTGAGCAGGTGTTCTTACTGGTGGATCAGTGACAGGGCCCACTGTTGAGATGCATGCAGAGCCAGCACCAGGTAAGTTTCCTGCTACTCTCCGAATTGGACTCTCACAATTGTTAGCAGAGCCTGCAACATTCTGGCCCATGGTTATGGATCTCGAGCCACCTGCTGGTGCTGACATGGGTGCAAATGATGAACTGAATGGTGCATGTCGATATGTGATCACATATTGTCCATGCCAATATGTTATGCAGTTGCTGAACCCAAGGTTGATATCAACATTGTTGACAATATCTGAGTCGAATACCACCCAAATGTTGGAAAGCCAACTGTGAAAGTGCCATTTGCCAAGTTCACCCAAGGTCATGCACCCAAGACATACAAACCAGATCCATGCACTGCTCCATGGTACCTGTTCCAAACCCATCTCGACTTCAACCTCTCAGAATTCATCCATGATGCTGCTCTCAACAAGGAGCAAGTGAATTGTATCCTCAAGCTTTTGAAACATTCTTGCACTGAGGACTGGACTCTGAATAATTACAATGATCTTGAGAGCACTCAGCAGGCTGCTTCGCACTGCATGACAGCAGTAAGTGGTGTCTATTCATTGTCATTGTCAACCCTAATTACATCCTAGCCCAGTTTCAGACAATGATAATAAGTGCACCGTTTGGAGGTGAGATGATGGAGTTTAAGATGTATTATTGTTTGTTGTGGGATTGGGCCTGTGATCTCTTGAAGGATTCAGGTGTGGGCCCATATTTTGTATTCGATGCTCGGTGCCTATCCAAGTTCAATGGTGCTTCATTTGTTCATTTCATTGATGAGCCATGGATGGCTAATGAATTTTGGGATGTACAAGTATGTCATTAGTAGTCTTTGCATGCAACTTTGACAATTTTTTTTCAGAGTGATCTACCTTCAGATGGCAAGGTTCTAGCATTTGTTTTATATGCTGATAAAGCCAAGTTGTTGTCATTTGGTTGACAAAAAGGGTATCCAGTTGTTGTGCAGATTGCAAATCTACCTACTTGGATCTGTAATGGTGAAGGTTTAGGTGGTGGCCATGTAGTCGGGTGGTTACTGATTGTAAGTTCCTCTGTTGATAGCATTGAGTACACTGGTTGATTTTCTGTATTGTGCTTCTAATAGGTGAAGGAAGACAAGAAGTACTCTGGAAAGAAATCATTTGCCAACTTCAAGAATCGCATTTGGCATGAATCATTCAAGAAGATACTAGATACAATATCAGAGTACTCAAAAACTGGCTATTGGGTAAGGTGTTGGGATGGCGTTGCATGCTGACTTTTTCCTACTGTACCAATTCTTTCAGCTGATTATGAAGAGCAGTAAGTGGATATGCTGCCCAAAATATCACGAATGCAGGCTGACAATCTTTGTCACTCAGAGTGGTCATGGCACTCATATGTGGTGTGATGTCAAATCACCCTTGCCCTGTTTGCCTTATCCATCGTGACGAGATATCAAAATTCCCTGAGGACTGTGAACATCGTACCAGTGAGAACATTTTCAAGACATTACAGGAAGCACGCTCACAGACCTGAGCAGACAGCAAGGAACAAATTCTGGTGAAACAGGGACTATGTGATGTAGATGTAAGTGGCTCATGCTGTTACCTTCCCTCTAGCTCTAATGGCCTCTAGAGTGCCTTCTGGGAGGTTGGGAACATGGATGTTTATCAAGCATTGTGTTGGGATAGACTCCATGCCAACTGTGCAGGAAAATTTGGCGATCATTTGTGGGGAGAACTTTTGAGGATTCTCGAGACAATGGGTCATCAGATGATGGGAAAAGTTGAACAGAAGTGCATCTATCTCGTTGCATGAAGCAGTTGTGCTAACAATTTACTAGTCTCAATGTGATGCCTCATTGGCATGGTCTCAATCATTTTGAGGAAGCACTTTCAGTTTCATACACAGATGGTCAAAAGTTTGAGGACCTATCCAAGGTATTGTAAGTGTCTTACCAAGCTCTGATTTCGCTGACATTTCCTGAACAGATAATCATACTCACCTGTCATGACATCTTCCCCCACGAGATGGAAAAAGACAGTTACCTCCTGTTATGCTGTCTGCATGCTTACATTGGGTTTGATATGTATACCACACTTGAATTACATATGACACACACACTTGCCACTGGGTGGGAGGCACTCGCTACTTTCAATTCATTGATTCAGGTCAGCTCTGCTTTCGATGTTGTAGCTCTCCCTCACTGTTTCCAGACCAGAAATATGCAGAGAAGATGCAACATACAGGGAAAAACTAGAACTTTCCAAAGAACCATACCCATATGCATGTGTTTGATGACATTGAAGCCAAGGGTGTCACCCACAATTTCAACATGAAGCCAAATGAGAAAATGCATGGCCCCTTGAAGGAAGCTTATCAAAAACAAACAAACTTCAAGGACGTTGCTCAGCAAGTAAGTCCTAAATTGTTTGTTAGTATTCAGTGTGCTTGAACTTCTGTAGATTCTCAATGTTGATCATCTTGGACTGGTTCTTGAACATATTTGTTGCAGGATTACAGAATACAATGCTTATGGGTTGACTGGAAAACCAACAAATCTGGATAACCTCGAAGCCATTACTGACGAACCTGAGGAGGAGTTTTTCCATGTCAAGTTTGGTAGCAAAGTGAAAGAACCGTTAACGTTCAAGGACATTGAGAAGAAGAGTGTTACTGACAATGCATTCAATCAATTCCATGGAAAGCTCAGTGAGTTCCTCAATAAACACTTCAACATTATAGGGAAGCCACTTCCTGGTGGGAAGCCCATTCAATTCCAAAGGAATGACAAGGTAAGATGAAACATCATTTTTGTTCAGTTTCTGGTATCTGTAATATTCACCAAAGATTGTGGAATATTGCTTTGTCAAAGTGAACTTCGAGTCCACCATTGATTGGTGTCAGTACACAGATTATCTATGTTGCCATCCTAACTTCCACGGATGTCCTTGTTATGACTGTGTGCTTGTCAAGACTCAGGAGAAAGACATATTTGGGCGACTCATACTTTTGTTCAACTGTGTCATCGGTGAAGAAACCTTCCCTTTGGCCTTGCTACAGCCATATGATGCCTGGCTGATTGGGCAACAGCTCCAGAAGGACAACCACCTCAACTTCTGGGGGGTAGGTGTGCAACCATGCAGATCATCTGAAATTATTTCAGTCCACTTGATCATTCGCAGTGCCCTTCTATATCCAGATCATACAAGACTGGGTGAGTATCTCGTTGTTGACACAATCAACACTGAGATGTTCCTTCATGTGCAAATGATGCACAAAGTGGCAGGGCACCTCTGAAATGGTCTATTCATATGTCGTCCTTCTGAAACCCTTTCATTTGAAACTGACAAGTCCCCCTTCTGATCATCAGTGTATTGAGGATCAACAAGCTGTCTAGCCCATGAAATAACAACATTTTCATTACTTCATAGATCCATATGGCATATAAGGTTATTTTCCCTTGACCATAGTCACCTCCTTGCTTTGGTTCATTTATTACCTTACCGCTAATAATATCTTTTTGTCTTTGAACCACAGAGATTTGCGAGTACACACTACTCTGAGATTGTTCATGTGAACATTCACAGAATGGAAGCATATGTGGAAGAAATGACCAGCAGTGACACGATCTCTACTGTGAACATTCAAAAGGTTCAATAAGATGTCCTCAAACTCTGGGCAGTTGTCAACTCATAACCCAGAATCAGCTGGGACCGGAAGAGCCATATCAAGGCTCTGTATGAAGGTGTTGTCCATTCGCTGAGGAGGGGCCCTGACCAGCCCCATCAATGTCATCACAACCATTGTTCTTCCTCTCAGTTTCTTCGACCTCAGGTCTCTATAATCACATCCATATCTGCTGACAAGATGCTGTTCTTCATGAAATTGCCATGCCTGGAACAAATTTCAAGGACAAGAACACTCTCCTCACTGGTGTTAGCAAAGGTTCCATTGGTGTTGAGATCTTAAAGGGCCTTGTTTCCAGCAGTGCCCATGTTGTTATCACCACTTCCCACTACAGTCGCTCCACTGTGGAGTATTACCAAGACATTTACCAAAGGTTTGGTGCCCAGGGTTCAGCATTCACTCTCATGCCCTTCAATCAGGGGTCCTGTGAAGTACGGGTTTACCCTCGGAGTGACCGGGCTTCAAGACCGGGTGACAGGGGCTGAGTCCGAGTGGCCAGAGTCAAGGCCGAGAGACAGGGGCCAAGTCCGGTTGGACTGGAGTTGAGGCCGGAGGTTAGGGGCTAAGTCCGGAGGACCGGACTTAAGTCCGGGAGCGCGGGAACAAGGCCGGTAGCGTGGGAAACCGACCGGTGTTGGAGTGCGCACAAGGGGAAGCCGGTCCGGGGTTGGATCTACCTCCCTTGGTCTCAGCTTATGTGCTGTACCCTTATGCAAGCCGGGGAGAGGTCCAGGACAGGGGCTGGGGATAGCTTAAGGCTCGGCCTTAGCTATAGAGTAGTCTCGGGGTGTAGTACGGAGTTGAGGGTAATACTAAGTTGATATTCTGACTGAGGGTACTACGAAGTATGTACAGGGGTTAAATACATGAGGCCGGTCCGGGATAATGAACATAGAGCCGGACTTGTGAATAAGCTATTAGTGAGATGATTAGCAAGACAAGGATAGCCACAGTGGCTATGCAGAGGCTAATAGCCAAAGTCCGGGTGACCGGCATACCGGGGTCAGACACAGGACTTGTACAGTAAGCAAGGTCTGATGAACAGGCTAGACTAAATATAGTACAAACAAAGGGAAACAGACCGGAGTTATGTCCGGGTGACCTGGACATGGACCTAGGAGGACCGGGGTGGAGCAGCGCAAGGCCAGGAGGCCGAAATGGACCGGAGATAGGGGTAAAACACCGGACTTGAGTTATGCAGGCTGGAGTTGAGTTATCTAGGGCTGGGATTGGGTTTTCTAGGCCGGACTAGGACCGGACTTGACCGGAGATAGGGGCTAGGGGTCTGGACTGGGCTGAGTCTGAGTCCGGGAGTCATGGATATGACAGGTCCAAGCAGGATGTCAAGGCACTCATCGACTATATCTATGCTACTCTTGGCATGGATCTCGACTACATCCTTCCATTTTCTGCCATTCCAGAGAATGGGTGTGAGATTGATGGCTTGGACAACAAATTGGAGCTTGCTCACCATATTATTATGCTCATCAACTTGCTGCGGATCTTGGGTGCCGTCAAGACCAAAAAAGCGTCCAGTCAGCTCGTTACTTGGCCTGCCCAGGTTATTTTTCTATTGTCACCAAACCACGGTCTCTTTGGCAATGATGACCTGTACTCAGAGTCCAAGATCTCGCTTGAAACCTTGTTCAACCACTGGAACTCCGAAAGCTGGGGTGAATATCTATGCCTGGCTGGTGCTGTGATTGGGTGCATAACTCGTTAAACCCAGCTTGGCACCTACAACTAACTCCCATCTTAGATGGACCTGCAGTATGGGTTTGATGGATGCCACCAATATATTTGCTTGGGAAGTCGAAGCTTACAGTGTGCACACCTTCTCCACAAAAAAGATGGCATTCAACATCCTTGGTTTGATGCACCCACTGCTCTTTAGCATCACACAAGTGGAACCCATCTGGCAGATCTGAATGGCGGAATAGATCATCTCCCAGACCTTGCTGACATCACTACTTGCATTCGGATGGACCTGAATAAGAAGAGTGAACTTTGCCATGCCATCACTCATGACAATGCACTTGACTTCAAGGTCATCAATGGTGCTGAGGGGGAATGTGCACTCCAGAATGTTAATGTCGTACCTCATGCTAACTTCAAGTTTGATCTCCCTACTCTCGAACCTGCTTCTGCCTTCGAGGAACTCAGCAAATCGCACAGTATCATCAACTCGGAAAAAGTCATCATCATGACTGGGTTCACCGAAGTCAGCCCATTCACAGACTCAGTGGGAGATGGAAGCTCGCAGAGAATTCACTATTGAAGGTTGCATCGACATGGCATGGATCATGGGCTCTATTAAGCACTTTGACAGCCACCTCAAAGACGGTACTCTACATGTTGGTTGGGTAGATGCCAAGACAGGAGAGCCTGTGGATGACAAGGACATTAGAAGCCAGTATGAGAAGGAGATTCTCAGTCATGCCAGTGTCTGTCTAATCAGTGTGTATCTCTCCCTTCCCTGTGATCTATTATTGAAGGTTGCATCGACATGGCATGGATCATGGGCTCTATTAAGCACTTTGACATCCACCTCAAAGGTGATACTCTACATGTTGGTTGGGTAGATGCCAAGACAGGAGAGCCTGTGGATGACAAGGACATTAGAAGCCAGTATGAGAAGGAGATTCTCAGTCACACTGGTGTCTGTCTAATCGGTGCATATCTCTCCCTTCCCTGTGATCTATTATTGAAGGTTGCATTGACATGGCATGGATCATGGGCTCTATTAAGCACTTTGACAACCACCTCAAAGGCGATACTCTACATGTTGGTTGGGTAGATGCCAAGACAGGAGAGCCTGTGGACAACAAGGATGTTAGAAGCTGGTATGAGCAGGAGATTCTCAGTCATGCTGGTGTCTGTCTAATCAGTGTGTATCTCTCCCTTCCCTGCAATCTATTATTGAAGGTTGTGTCGACATGGCATGGATCATGGGCTCTATTAAGCACTTTGACAACCACCTCAAAGACAGTACTCTACATGGTTGGTTGGGTAGATGCCAAGACAGGAGAGCCTGTGGATGACAAAGACATTAGAAGCCGATATGAGAAGGAGATTCTCAGTCATGCCAGTGTCCATCTAATCAGTGCATATCTCTCCTTTCCCTGTGATCTATTGTTGAACTTGAAATGTAGATTCCCTGAATTGTTCTGTGGGTATGATCCCAAGGTGTTCAACCAGGAAAGAATTGATCCATGACTGGCAAACTAAGTTATCTAGGTCGTCATGCTAACCCTGGGTTCTAACCAGTTTAAGCAGTACCTCGTTGACTCCACATGCACTGTCGTTCACATCACCATCCTGCGCTCACTAGTGGCCTCCGTCATGCTGCTTCCCTGTGCCCCAATTCTGCAGCAGCCTACTATTTTATGTTCCATCCATTCCTAGCCCCTGCAATTGTCTGCCAAATTCAATATGCCTTTCCCCAGTAAGGATGGCATAGCCATGGATCTACGGTGACTTTCCCTTGCCATGAGGTTCATCTGACCTGATATTACGCACCAGCCCTTTGGTAAGAGGCATCATGGCTGCATTGCGGTGTGCTATTTTTTTGGTCAGGGTCAGTAGTGTATGCACCACTCCCACATTCAAAAGGTTGTCAAGAAACTGATTGATGACCCCACTGCCCAGTCCCCTTATGCTCTGTCTATGTGTTCTGAGCACATCCATTATGAATCTCAGTGGGCACTCTCTGTCTGCACTCGCTGACTTGGATGAAGCCAACACTGGTGAAGGTAACCAATGGACCACAAGTGCATCAGCTGGGTCAAGAGACAACAGTGGTGGTCTTGCAGAGGCTCATACCTGTGCCTATGCAAATTCCTGCTCTTACTGACTGCTTCACAGGCATTGAAGGCTGTCTAACTGCAACTTGATGTAGAGAAATCCCACAATCAAGAGCTACTGGAGAAGAATACTGTCCTCAAGGCAAACAAAACATGCTGGTCTATGAAAGACATTCCCACCAACATTATTGCATATGATAGTGAGATCAAGATGCTTGGGAAGAAGTATGCTGTCATGATGGAGATGTTCTTGCCATGAACACCACTAACTAACACAATGTCTGAGTTGTCTATGTCCCCCACTCCTGTATTTGCAACAGCTGAGTGTTATGCCAGCGCTGCAGTGGAGGAACACAGTCTCATTGCAGAGCTTGACTTGATTCTCCCAGAACATCTACATAGATTGAGACATACACACTTCTTTCTCAACATCATACATTCACACTTGTTGCTTGGTTCTTCTGTACTGACAAGATCCTAGTTCACACAGGCAATGCAAAATGGTCATTCTGACATTCTCTACAAACTACATGACAATGCCCATGAAATCTTTGGGCTACTGAAGAACCACTTCCTGCCAGTTGCATCTCGTCTCAAAGTTCCTGAAATCATCAAGATGCTTGGTGTTAATGATGTGGGCACTCCTAACCAACACTTCACCATCTGGTTCCCTTTTCTGTTCAAGGACATGAAGGTTGATGTGCACAAACCATTCATGAACTGGAAGCTGCTTGCTCTGGTGTGTTCAAAACTACTACCACTCTAAGTTTGCACTGATGAGGAAAAGATTTTGAAGGGAGCACTGTGGGGCAAGATGTCCCTCACAGAAGGCTTTGTTCGTTGTGGTGGGCCAAGGACAAACAGGCAGAAATGGAAGGTCACTGCAGTGACACCGGGGTCTATTGCATGGGTGGCCACAGTGGTAAGTAAATTGCTTGCATCGATACAGCACTGCACATCACTGATTCAATCCCCATCATTATAGTGTATGTTTCTACTTTCACCCAACAAAGAGTTCCCAGGGAATGGCTGCAGACAAATCTCAAAAATCAACTACTATCAAGTGTTCCGTGTGTACAAACAAGTGCTTATCACCAAGTGGACAGGTCATCACATCCAGAACATTGTCACAGAGATGAATCACTTTGTGTTTGGGAATCCCAATGGGGCTACCAAGTCCAAGACCAGTGTGATGGAGGACCTGTCTGTGGAGATCAATGCTGCCATGGCAGCAATGGATGCCACTGCATTGTCAGACAATGATACAGATGAGGTAGCTGCTGCTGATTCCAATGTTCATGAAAGTAGCTCTGGTCTGTCCACTCTGGATTCAGTCTCAATTGGCGATGTGAATGTTCACGTCATTGTGACATCCACCCCTGCTCCTGGCATGGGCAATACCACTGACTCAGCTACTGCCAATAGCAATAATGTGGAATCCAGTACTGGTACTACAGCACAGAATAAGTCTAGTGGATGTCATGGTAGAGGTAGACAGGCAAAGTAGCTACTAATTGTCATTACCATTAGTTGCAGGCATGTGTATTGTAATACTACTTGTATGCAATTTCGAAAATTTTGTCTAAGTCTTGAAAAGCTCCTTAAGAGGTGTTGACACTTGTATAGAAAGATTGGTCATGTGGACTAATGGTAACACATGCTAAAGTAAGTCTCACTACTAGTTGGCACTAGACTAACTAACACCGAGTCCTTAGGTTTGAATCCTGATGAGAGCAATAAAAAATACTTAGTAATACTTACTAGTTAGATTGGGGATGGGTTGTATTAGTAAGGATTTCCATGTAAGGTGATACTACACTGCAAGCATTTCACAATTTTTCATGACAGAACATGTTGAAAAAATTGAAAGAAGAGATACAATGTTATTTTGGATGTTTTCAAACAAAAAATCCAAAAGTAATATTTTATTTTCTTTGCATGTTCCCCCTGTAAACATAAATTGATGGTAATGACCATTAGCTTCTAGTCTAATGACAATTACTGTCAATTCATGTTTGCTGGTGGGGAAGGCAAAGAAAATGAAATATTATTTTTGAATTTTGTCTGTGAAATCATCTAATATAACATGGTATCTCTTCCTTCAATTTTTTCAACATGTTTGGTCATGGAAAATTGTGAAATGCTTGCAGTGCTAATAGCATAGCATGTAGTAGACAAAGATAAGATAGATAGATTAAAATCAGAATAGAATAGAATTGTGGTCAGGTGATAAGATAAGATTACAAAAGGTAATAATATAATAAAATTTTTGTTGCCTTAGTCTGAAGTGTATTGCGATCCTTGGCTCTCATTGCAATACATTACAAGTCCAATTATGGTAGGATGGCAGTGCCCAGGGTCTGGATGTTTGTCACATGACAAGGCTATCATAACAATCATTATAATTACATTATAATTGCATTGCAATGTAGGGGTGATGGCACTATGTTTGTACTATTGACCCCCAAATATTACCTTGCTATGCCATAGCAATGCCTATTGTAAGTCCGATTACATAGAAAACTTTAGTATTGCAATGCCATTTTAATTATGCATTTGATTGCAGGCATTGCAATCGGTTGTGATGCATTGAAACTAATATACAGATTTTCTGACATTCCTTTGACGTTTCCCCTATGTGTCTCATTTCTGTTTGACCTAGTCATTACCCACACCTGTTCGTACTGATATTGTGTGCCTGCTACCTCTACTATAAAAAGGGCCATGTATCTTAACATATGGGGATGATTTTCCTACCTACCTCAAATACAGACCTTGGTTTCTTGGAATTTCAAAGTAACCACAGGAAAGCTCCTTGTGTAGCACTGTCGCAAGTGCCACACTTCACTGTCATCACTACATATTTTTTTCCAGCCTATACAGTCTAAAACCTAGTCCTTATATGATGCCCCACTGATACCTTCTCAACCATCTGCAGAACTGATCCCCTGTGGAGACAAGAGTAAGTATCCCACACTCAATAAAAGAAATGGTTAATACCTGAGCATCCATTTGCCAAGCAATAGCTTGAGCATCATCCTTACCCCCCAGCCCAATGACTCAGCCTGGCACTGATATTGTCAACAATTCCCTGCTTCCAAAGCTGACTCCATTAGGAAGTCAGTACTCCACCCCAGTAGGCATGCCCATCAAAGGTAGCATCCAGAGCTATAGTGACATGACTAAAAATGGCTCTAGGAGCCCCAGTCTGGTGCATTGTGGTGTGGCTGTAGACACTCCTGGTTTGAGCCCTAGCTCACTGGTGTACCCCAGAGATGATATCATCCCAAAGGCCTCAAAGGCTAGATCTGTTAGAGTTCAGGTACTGACTCACAGAGACAATGACATCTTACCCAATAATGTCCAATGTGAATCCATGTCTATGTTCCCAGCAAGCAAGACTGAGGCAGAATGAAGTGAATGGACAAAAGTGGTGTGCAGATGATTGTGTGATCATTGCACCCAAAGCAAAGTAAGACCAGATGTCAGAAACATGATCAGACAGGCAGAACAATGAATGACCCCAGATGAATGAGCACAAATCCAGAGGAGGTCTTTGTCAGTGGCAAGAAGTGGTGCTGATGAGTCTACATTTGAGAGTGATCAATTGCCTAAAAAGAAAGATCAGAAAGGGAAAGGCCCTGACCCTAGCATCAAAGGATGCCTAAGGCCATGGAACCTGTAAAGCAGATTAATCTGAAAAGGTTCATTGGACTTGCATTCAAATGAATAGAGAAAGATGAAAAGCATTTGAAGAAAAATAAGAAGGCTTGACAAAAATTGGACTCTTCCAGTGATGAGGACTTTAGCTTGTCTGAGTCTGAAGACTCCACCAGTGAGAGCTCTAGTAATGATGGCTTGCCTTCTTCCAGCTCGAGTAGTGATATGTCAAACTTGTCAAGCTTGAGTGGTGATGACTTGTCCTTGATGAATAGCAATTCTTCATCTGACACAAGTGAATTGTATACAGGTCAATGGAGAAGACAAGGAAGATCCTGAGGCTGTAAAAGACAAAGCCAGGGACACCATAAGTCAAAAAAGTGTACCAAGTCCCAAAAAAGGACAATGCTTAAGCCTATACTGCCAAACAAGTATGATGGGTCAGATGATGTCCACACTTTCCAGTGATTCATTACTGAAGGCACAGCCTATGTCATGGATGGCCAAGTTGAGCCCAAAAAAGTGCACCTTTATCCTGTTGCATTACCTGATGGGGAAGGCACATGAGTTCTATGTGTGGGAAGTATCAGGAGATCCTTACAAGTGGAGACTTTCTGATTTCTTCATGCAACTATTCAATTACTGTTTCCCTATCAATTTCTGAATGCAACAAAGGGAGAAATTACAATTGTGCTATCAAAATTCTAAGATGGTAAGGAGTTACCTGTATGAGCTCAACAAGCTGTGGAATATGATAGGAGAAACAGACAAGTGTACCAAAGTCCATAAATTCTGGGCCAGTCTTTGAAAGGAACTGCAGAGAGACCTGTGGAAGGAGAAGTTGAACCTGGAAGTTTTGTCATTAAAGAAAAGCACTGCATCAGCTTGAAGAAGTTTGTGGGGTTGCAGAGGGGAAACCCAGAGAGAAATCTGTAGGGAACCTCAGTAGTCTGTCAAGCTACTGAGGGACTAGGTAAATTTTACTAGAGTATGGGTGCGCTCTAACAGCTTATGTAAGCGACACAATCATGTGCCTAAGTCCAAGTAAGGACAGGGGTTGTTTCACTCCAACACTCCCCCTGAAACGGCATGGGGTAAAACTAAATGGTAAATCATAATCCAAAGTATCAGAAATGAAATATACCAAATGTATAATCAAATGTGCAACGAAATATGTGAATTTTCTGGTGTGCGGCTGGACTTGTGTGCGTGTGATGTTGGCGCGTCATCTGATTATGTAATCGCGCTGCGTACGGTCGCGCATCGTCCTGTCGCGTCTTCCAGCCACTGCGCAAGCCTCGCGAGTGTGCTCGCTTGCTCGAATATATACCGTTTGGCCGTCCATGCATCCTTGGAGTTCCGAAGTCGACTCAGCGTGGTCCTGTGTGCCTCAAGGCATTTCACGAGGGCTTGGGTATGGTAACATGGATCCTGGGGGGGCGTCTTGCCTCGTTTCGACTCCACTGACCTCTCTAGGTACCATTTTGATGCGTCCGCGTCGACGTCTTGGCCTGTAGATTCCACGGAGGTGCTCCACATGCTCCGTAGGTGGTTTTGACGACATAGGTATGTTATCTTTGATGTCTGTGCTTCGGCAGTCAGGCTGACTAGCCTCTCCAGCGAGCAGCGCTTCCTCGGCTCGCTCCAAGTCGCCGTCATCGTCGTTTGCTATGCCAATATCGTCGCCTCGTTCGCCGTCACCTGGTTCGAGCGTCTTGCTCTCTATGCTCGCCGCAACGGGCGTGACTGTGCCTAACACCTCAAGCAGACTTTTGGTGCCTTCGGAAGTGGATGCTTGCCCCGGAACCTTGAACTTGATGCGTCCATGCCGACGTTTCGGTACAGAGGTCCTGTGGGCATGTTCCACACATCCCACGGGTGGTATTGACGATGTAGGTACGTTTCTTGTGCTTGGCGACCAGTCTCTGTCGCAGTACTGAATGCTGCTCTCAGCTAGCATCCTTGTCTCGACTCTGAGTGAGTCAATGGCATTGTTGCTTGTTGCATCGTCTGCGCCGCTCTCGTCCTGCGTGCTCCCCTCGGCACTGGCCTCCCTTGGCCCTGACTCTGTGTCCAGCAGGCATGCTCGTGCCTTAGCTGTCTTAGCGCTGGTAGGCCCTGTCTCCAGCCTCGTTGTGCTCCCTTTGACGTCTTCATTAATCTTCCAGCATGTCCTTGTGCCTTTGGGCACTCCTGGCTCCCTAGCTTCGTCATCAGGTAAGCTCTCGAGCATGTGCCAACCTTCGTAGGATTCTTGTGGTATTGCCGGTGCACAGTTGTGCTTGTTTCGCAGCGTCTTGACCTCTTGCACCTCGGTGGACCCCACTTTGTGCTGTTTAACAGCCATAGTGCCAATTCCTTCCTTCGGGCACTCCTCTGGTGTGTACTGACACCTACAGGTCTTGTTTGTTATTGCCAATGTGCAACCTTGCTCGACGCGCAGTCCTGTGCCTCCTGGTGCACTGCTGCGCAGCTCTGGTCTGTTGATGGTGTCTCCATAGGTGCACCAAGTCACAGCCATGGGTAGCAGTGTGTCCTCGACTCCGCGTGAGCCAGTGTTGTGACCACTACTGCTGTCCTGGTCATTTTCGGCCTTGACTGGCTGTGCTCCCACTTTTGGTGCATCTTTCCCGTTCTTGACTGCTCTGCCGCTGACCCTTGACACTTCCAGTATCTTCGTAATTTTGCGCTGATGGCTCTCGCTAGCAGCTGACTTGTTTGTGTGACCTCGAAGATCCTTTCCACTGGTGTTTTGGCCATTTGCATAGCCGCTCGCATTACCATCACACTCCCCTTCGAGCGGTACTTGTCCCTTCTCAGTTGGTGACTCCAGTATGTAGTTTGTCATAGGGGGTTTAGTGTAAGGACTCGGTCCGACGCTGTCGACCGTTTGTTCAGATGGTGAATTCTCTATGACAGTCTTACTTATCATCTCATTTGTTTCTTGATCCTACTTTACCTGTAGCAGTACTCTGACATATTTCGTGCCTGCTCTCTAACCTATAAAATGGCCTATGTAGTGTACTGTACAGAGACTCTCTTTTCTACCTCAAATCAAACAGACCTTTCACTCTGGAAATGAGTAGTATTTAAGAAGAATCCTGGTGTGGTGTTGTTGCAAGTCTTATAACTTTGCATCGCCATTACATATTTTTTCCTGTCCCAAACGGTCAAAAGAAAACTCGAACTCTAAACAAACCCCTTCGATACCTTCTCAACCATCCACAGGCTGATCCCCTGTCGACACTCAAGTAAGTATCCGAAAACACTTAACAAAAAGAAATGGTTAATACCCATTCTACTGCATGCCGAGGTACCCGCGCTCGAGCTTCATCCCTACCCCAAAGCCCAATGACTCAGCCTGGCACTGAGATCATTGGTGTGTCCCTGCTCAGGAGTCAGTACTCTACCCCAATTGAAAAACCTGCCACTAGTAACATCCGGAGTTATAGCGATGTGGTAAGGTCTGGCTCGAGGAGCCCTAGTCCAGTGCCCCAAGGTGCTACCGTTGACATTCCTGGCTTGAGGACTAGCTCACCGGTGTATCCTGGTGACATTGGAGTCCCGGAGGCCTCACAGGCTCGTACTGTTAGAGTCCTAGTAGCAACTCATAGTATGAATGATGCCTTACCTGATAATGTCCACTGCAACTCTTTATCCATTTTCCCAACGAGTGATATGGAAGCAGAGCAGAACGACTGGACAGAGGTGGTGTGTAAAAGGTCGCATGAGTGACGAGCCCACAGCATGTTAAGGCCAGACCAGACAAATGCCGTCCGAAGGGTGGAACGGCAACTGACCCTGGATGAACGAGAGAAAATCCAGAGGAGGTCGTTGTCGATGATGAGGGATAACCCTGAAGTGACCTCGTCAGAAAGTGATGAGCCCTCTGCTAAGGGTGAATGTAAGGGAAAGGGACCTGATCCTAGGAATTGGGGGAACCTGAAACTTAGTGAGAATGAGATAAATCCAGACGCGCAACGCGCAGCCCTTGCATCATGGAACACTGCTAATAGATTGGCGAATGAAAGTGATGAAAACCAGCCCGGACCGTCAAAGGGGAACGATCCAGAAAGCACTGCACAACCCACTGAGGATGAACTCCTGGAACCGCATGGTGGGGGAGATGAGTGGACCCCTAAGAGGAGTAAGTCAAAGTGTTTGAAGAAAAACAAGAAGAAGGTGACTAAACCTTCAAGGGAACCCCCAAACCCGATAAAGGAGATGGTCGATAAAGTTGTCCATCAAGATCACAAAAGATGCGAACGGCAGAAAATGCTGAGAGCTATGGAACCTGTAAAACAGATCAATCCAAAAAGCTACATTGGACTCGCCTTTAAGCGCCTTGAAAAGGATGAGAAGCACTCCAAAAGATCCAAAAATAAAAGGAAGGCGAAGCACACCTCAGATTTGTCAAGTGACGATGATAACAGCTTGTCCAAGTCTGCATCTACCACGAGCGAGAGCTCGAATGACGACTCCATATCGTCAAACTCCAGTAGTGATCCATCCAGCTATTCTGGCACGAGTGATGATGATTCTTCTTCGACAACCAGCAAATCATCGTTAAGTTTGGGTGGGTTGTCAAGCGGCTCGAGCTACTGACGTGGTAGATCCCAATGCTGCAAGAGTGGTAAGGGAAAGAAACGCAAATCCAAGAAGCATTCGAAATCTCATTGCAGGACGACTCTTAAGCCCATCCCACCAAATAAATATGACGGATCTGACAATGTCCATGCCTTTCAATGGTTTGTGACCGAAGGGGTCATGTACGTTACAGATGGCCAAGTCGAGCCTAAGAAATGCGTGTTCATCCTATCCCACTACCTAATGGGCAAAGCACATGAGTTTTATGTGTGGGAAGTCTTGGGAGACCCTTACAAGTGGAGGCTCTCAGATTTCTTTATGCAACTATTCAACTATTGTTTCCCCATTGATTTCCGAATGTGGCAAAGAGAGAAACTGCAATCATGTTATCAGAATTCTAAGACGGTAAAGAACTACTTGTACGAGCTCAATGAGCTATGGAACATGATCGGGGAGACCGATGAACGCACAAAGGTCCACAAGTTTTGGTCGGGGCTCCGAAAGGAGCTCCAATGAGACCTATGGAAAGAAAAATTGAATCCAGAGATCTCATCACTAAAGAAGATCTCAGCATCTGCAGAGATCCTTGAAATCGCCCAAACTGTCGCTGGTGACTATACTCACAGGTCTAAACAACGAAGGAGTAAACACTGGGCAGTGGGAAGCGCTGCAGCAGCACCAGAGAGTCCCGAACCTCAAAGGTCGGGACACAAGCGAAGACGTGAAAGGAAGAGGAAGTTTAAAGGCGAAGGCTATCAAAAGGAAGCCGCTACGCCCGATAATCACAACCTGGGAGGAAAGCGCACCAGACAGCAGGATAAATGGAAGTGTGATACTCCTAAACTGAGCAAAGAAGAGCAGGAATGCCACAAGGTGGAGGGCCTATGATCCAAGAAGATGATGGTGTACCTGACGATGACCTCCCAGACCTGGAGAGTGTCTCTGATGACGAAGACTACAGGGCTAGCGGTGGTATCACTTCTGAAGAGGAAGACCCGAATGAAGGAATATGTATCTATGCCTATAGGAGCGACCAGGTCCATGGAACCTGGTGGGCAGGTACGAAATTAGGGCACCCCTTGGAGGACAGGGCCATGAAATGACTATCTGGGATCTGCTACCCTGGTGATGACCCAAACTTGTTGCGCACTTACATGGACTCCTGATTCCTGGTCTATGATCTGATGGATGGCCGACACATGATTGTGGAAAGTGAATGAGATTTATTAGGCCCAGGAGACAAGATTACAGTTGAAACACACCTGCTAATGAACCCCGCTTTCCGACTTGATAGTTGGTACTGGTATTGAAAGGGAGAATGTGCTGGTATCCCCAAGGCAGAGCTGAGACGCCAAGAACGCATGCGGACCTGGAGGTCAAACTCCATGGGATGTCCCATTGAGGACCAAATCATCGCTAAGCTTGAGGAACATAGCCTCCAAATCCTAGAAGGGGGAAACTTGGGGCGGTTTGCATGTGTTAGGGAAGATAAGATGACCATAAACGTACTTGACTATCACCTGGCAGTCTGCCTGGTCCTCCCGCTGGAGAGGGTGCCTAGGCCAGACTTTGACATCGTGCATTGGCATGCTAAGAGGTTGTTTCATGCGTGTGTAGCTTTAACGAGCTGTGACCCTCTGGAGGATGATGACTCAGGAATCTGCGCACTATTCAAGGGCGATGGAAATGATGAGACCCATGAGATCGTAGATCAGTTGGAAGATGCACCGTGCGACATGATCCAGTTGAATGGTGTTAAGGTCTGCGATGAGGACAAGCTAACCCTACAGAGAAATTCCTCGATCGCCAAAGACTTCACACGATGTGAGTCAAAGTGTGGAATGCTGGTGAAAACCAACCAAAACCAACACAAAAGACAAATGTAGAGTGAGTGGTGGTGTACCTCCATGGAACCTGGAGGGCAGAAACCTGAATGTGGGGGGGGAACTTCAAGGAGAGGTGCTCCTGGCACAAGTCGTCGACGAGTTACGCAGGAGAAGATGAATGAGTGATGATTGGATGGGGGATGCTGAACAGAGTGAAGGTGTTCAGCCGAAAGGTACTTCAAGTAATGGACTTCAATAAAACGTGCTCCTTGCACAAGTCGATGACGAGTTATGCAGGAGTGGGAGGATGACTAAGCAAGACTTGCTGACTAAGTGTGGATGGAGCTTCAGATAATGAATGGTGGTAGATAGACTCTTCCGAATGAGCCTCAACTACCAATGATACAAATGGAGACAGATAGACTCCTTCATGGAGCCTCAACTGTCGACGATGAGATAGGCACTGAACTGATTGCTGGACTGCTTCTGAATTGCTTCTTGATTGATTGTGTGTAGCTAAGTACATGGGGGTTTATATACTGTGGGGGGAGCACAGCTTGTGACAAACAAGGCACAAACACTTGGTAAGTAATGAGTAAGGACTGAGTAATCATGATGAGTAAGCAAGAAATGATAAGCAAGCAAGCAAAGAAGATTGGTAAGTATTGGCAATAAACAAGTCAGGGATAGTCAAAATGTCACAGAATGAGTCAAATAGAATCAGAAACTGAGTAAGCGCACTGATATCACATTAGGGGGTGGCGATGCAAGTTAGATCTCGGTGGAGACATCTCTAGATCCAAAGACAGCATGACAGATGGACGGTGTTTCCAGATAGGGAAGTATTAATTCCAGAATTGAAGGGCATGAGTCAGGTGTCAAAGGGGGCTAGAGCATTGGGGGTCTGTGGGGCAATGAGAGCATACGTGATCACGTCTCCCACCCTTCCATCCTCTCAGTGAAGTTAACAAAAACTTCATGAATGGGGTTCTGACGGAGGAGGAGGAGAAGGGGGGACGTCTTCTGCTGGATCTTGCAGTAAGAAGGCAAGATGCATGTCATACTTGTCATGAATGCGATCAGGGAGGCTGGAGGACAGTAGACTATACTGCAGCTGTTGCAATGCGGGAAGAATGATGGACGAGACTGGAATAAAGACGGTGCAGGGAGCAGGGAGGAACGATCCATATGCTTCATCAACTGGGGAGACTGAAACAACCACATAAGACCTTTCTAACCAAGTGACAGACCTGAGGTGACCAAAGAACGTCCTTCTGGAAGTTATACTGACAAAGAGAACACGCTGACCAAGCTGCATGGGATGAGATGGGGGTGACAACGACGGGATGAACCAGGGGGCTTCAGGACAGAAGCTGGTGGGAATGCCTGGCAGATATATGTAGCCACTGTCTCTGGAAAATGAGACAAGCGAGATGATCAACAAAGAGGTGGCCATGATTGATGGACTTAGCAAAATGAGCATCTGATGGATGGAGTGCTGTAGAAACACGCAGGGTGCGAGGATCCTCTCCAAATTTGGAAGGAAGAATCGTGGGGCTGAGCACTTTAAGCGAGTGTGGGAATGGAGTCGATATCTTTGGAAACGGTGGAGATACGACGAAAACCGGAATGCCATACATGGGTGCTAAAAACTTTTAATGCGTGCTGAACTCGCTTCCTCTTTTCTCTTTAGCACTGACAACTTGTTCTTGTGCGAAGGATGACTGTTCACATCCAACAGTCTTTCTACGCATGAGGCCTTTAGTCTTCATCTGCATGCTTGGGCATTGTGCACAACTCGTCAACGAGTTAGGCAGAGTCAGCTGTAACCATGTCCACAACACCTTTGGTGTGTGACAGCGAAAGATACCTAAGCCCCTGGTGGTCGTTGTGCATGTAAATGGCCATCCCGTGCACGTGCTGATCGATACAGGATCGCTGGCTGACTTCATGTCAGTGATGCTCGCAGAGCAATTGAAAGTGAAACGTATCTTGCTTGAAAAACCACTCACCATTCAGCGTGCTGTTCAGGGCTCGTGATCTAAGGTGAATTTCAGCACTAAGGCCTGCTTTCAATACCAGGGGATTGACTGCGAATGGTACTTTGATGTCATGAACTTGCAGAATTACGACCTGATCTTAGGGACACCATTCCTCTATCAGCACAAAGTGATGGTAGGATTACACTCACCTAGAGTTGTTGTAGGAAGTGTTACGCCCACCGAAATGAAAGGAGCGCAGGTCTCAACCCTGGAATCACGCGCAATGGACATTTACCATGAGAACCTTGAGAAGGCAAGGAAGTACTTACAGGAATTAGCAAAGCCTCTATGCTCCCAAGTAGGAGCGACAGCCCTTCCCCCATTCCGAGCCATAAATCATGAGATCCCACTGATAGATGAAAGGAAAATATATCCTTGGCAGCCATCTAGATGTCCAGAGGCGTTAAGACCTCTTTGGGCAGAAAAGAAAAACGCTTACTTGAAAACCGGCCACTGGGAACTAACTGCGGCAAGGAACACTTGCCCAATGTTGCTAATACCAAAGGCAGGGAACCCTCCGTGACTCCGTGTGGTGGTCGACCTGTGCAAGCGAAACAAGAGTACGCACAAGTTATCGTCACCAATGCCCGATATGGATGGTATCCTACGGCGAGTGGCCAAGAGGCCATATAGGTTGATCATTGACAGAGCAGATGCATACGAACAAATTCGGGTGATCCCCGAGCATGTCGAAAGGATGGCCATTACGACCCCAGACAGAAATATGGTCAGTCTGGTAGTCCAGCAAGGCGACTGCAATGCTCCAGCGATGTACCAAGCCCTAATGAACCACATTTTTGGGGAATATGTTGGAATGTTCATGGACGTATACTTGGATGATATAATCATCTACTCTGAGACCCTGGAGGATCACATTAGACATGTCAAACTTGTGCTTGAAATCCTCACATGGGAGAAACTTTACCTGAGCAAGAAGAAACTTCGTTTCTTGTGTGATGAAGTGAAGATCCTGGGTTGCATCATCACTGATGATGGAATAAAAATGGATCCTGAAAAGGTCAATCGGATCCTCAACTGGAAAGTCCCCACCAACTGGACGTTATGCAAAGGATTTATTGGGTCAGTAGGCTACCTGGCAGACAACATCTACAAAGTCTGCATACCTTTGGGCGTGCTAGCAGAAGCAAGCGCTGAAACTCATCCCTTCCAGTGGACATTTACTGAGCAGTGAGCATTCGAAACGGTGAAACAATACGTTGCCACCTGTGCAAGTCACAGCCGCATTCCCTTGGAGTATGGACCCAACCACGAACCCATCTGGGTTATGACCGATGCCTGCGGAAATGGAATAGGCGGAGTGATTGCACAGGGGAAGGACTGGAAGTCCACGAAGATAGCTGCTTTTTACTCTGCGAAGATGTTGTCAGCTCAATGTAACTACCCCATTCATGAGCAAGAGCTCCTCGCAGGGGTGGAAACGATGTTGAGGCACCGGGATATACTGCAAGGCGCTCACTTCACATGGGTTACCGACCATAAGAGTCTGACGTACTTGCTGGAACAGAAAGACCTGTCTGGGAGACAGGCATGCTGGTTAGAGAAACTGGCCGAGTTTGACTTTGATATCAAACACGTACCTGGTGTTGATAACATACTCCCGGATGCTCTCTCTCAGATGTATGAATTTGATGCGCCAGGGACTATCCGTGCACCCAGCAAATATCTGCATCATGACCTAGAGATTGAGGAGTCTGCCAATATGGAGGAACATCAGCCAATCATCAGCGCACCTTTGTATGTTGGTGTCGAAGCGATGGCGATGTCCACCAGGTCCCAAGCACAGGCAACAGTGAAACAACTGGAAGACACTTCGCCAAGTGACTCCCTCAAAGTGCCCAAAGCAGTGGAACCATCCTCTGTGCGCCAATTGTGACTAGTGCTGAAACCTCCGGCGATGCCCTCTCCAACGAGTGGTGAGCAGCGACCTATGGAGAGGGAGCCGCCTGCTGCCATGAGCAGTGCAGATGACACACACGAACGTACGGAGGACGCACCTACTCAGCCTGCTACCAAGAGAGTGACCGCATGCCATCATCGCCCTCCAACACCGCCCGCAGAGACTGGCCAGCCTGAAACAGGCATCGAATTTGCTAGGAGAATGAAGAATCGCTTTGTTCTTCTTGGCCCAGGCGAACGAAGGAAGGGGGATGAGGACAGTGAACATCCCCCACCTAAGGACACACATGCTGTAAACACGATGCATGACATGCGGATTCCTATGCCGGACACGGGGCGACTCATGTCAGAAGGTGACATAATGAGTGCACCGACGACTAGGGTACCATTGGTTGTATACCCAGGAAGTGAAGGGATACTCAAAGCAGCTAAGCACAAGTATGATAGGGACCTGTTCTTCAAATGGATCATCGAGGACCCACAGGCTTTCAAGAACTTCAACATCACACCTGACAGATTCATCAGTCTGAAACTCCCAGATCACACCATGTTCTGCGTACCTGATATTGAGGTAGATGGCAAACGACTTAGGGAGGTCATCATCAACCATGCCCACTCCTTGCTCACCCACCTAGGCGCCAGAAAGATGGTGTCATATATTCGTGAATTCCTGTGGTGGGATTCGATGGTGAAAGATATCACCACATACTGCACATCATGTCAGACCTGCCAATGAAGCAAACCACTGACCCACAAACCATTTGGACTGCTAAACCCACTCTCTGTACCATCCAGACCTTGGGAATCGATTGGAGTAGACTTTGTGGGACCGCTCCCAGAGTCCAAAGACCGTGACAGTGAGTATGACTTGATAATGGTGATTATCGATTTGCTAACTTCCATGGTGCACATCGTACTGAGCCGAACAACCTATACTGCTCGTGAAGTAGCAGAATTACTGTTTGCTGAGGTGTATAAACACCACAGCTTACCTCGAGCGATCATTAGCGACCGCAACGTCCTGTTCACTAGTACCTTCTGGAAATGCCTAAATGAGCTAATTGGGATTAAGCAGAAAATGTCAAGTGTGTACCACCCAGAAACAGATGGCACTACGGAACACGCCAACCGAACCATTGCCCAGATGCTGAGATGCTGCATCGGGCCGAATCAAAAGGACTGGGTGTCACGACTACCTGCCATCGAGTTCACAATCAATAATGCGATGTCAGAGTCAACTGGTTATGCACCATTCTTCCTGAATACTGGATGGATGCTGCGATGGATGATTTGGGACTCCCCGACAAGAGATGAGTACCCAAGTGTGAGAGCGTTTGCCAATAAAATGAAACTTACTCTGTTGGATGCCCATGACGCAATCCTAAAAGCACGATTGAAACAGGTGGTTGGTGCTAATAAAAAGCGCCGAGTGTGCTCATTTGTTATGGGTGACCTCGTGTACATCTCCACCAAGAATATTAGCTTGTCAAGGGGGACATCGCGAAAGCTTGTACCGAAATTCATTGGACCATACCGCATTTCAGACGACTTTGGGAATAATTCTTATCGCATTGAATTACCTGATAACCTAAAGCAAAGAGGTATTCACGATGTGTTTCATTCATCATTGTTAAGGGTGCACATACCTAACGACGATAGAAAGTTCCCTGGATGGAAAGACGATCAGATTCTGGAACTCGGAGGGACAAACCGAGCATGGGCTGTCGATCAGATAATTAGCCATCGTGGCAGTTGATCAGACGCGAAGTTCGAAGTGAAGTGGACAGCTGGAGATTGAATGTGGTTACCCTATGACGAGGTCACACACCTGAAAGCGCTTACCGATTATTTCAAGGCCATTGGGGTTGATGGGATTGAAAATTTAAGGGACGAGAGCGATGGGAGCTCATCGGACGACGACTCCCAGGTGTTCGTAGGACACTTGACACCGCATATCTGCGGGGCCCATTTAAATTGCTCATGTCCCAACTGGAGGTCCCCATCCACTCACCTACACCCCACTATGGCTGGATCCTCCTGCTCTCAAAATCATCAACCCAAGACCCGACCTAGTCCATATCACCCTCATCGTCCCACTAAACACAACTGACCTCCTGCATCCTCGAGTCGACCCTATAACCATTCACACCGCCCTTCAGATCACCCTCATCGAGCCCACCTACGTTCAGGTTTGCATACACGATCCAACTCACGAGCATTATACACCTCCAGGCCCAGGGCACACAAGTGTGACTCCCACTGTCATTGTTACGCCCATAAAACCGCCTCCTACCCGAAGAGGGCACGTTGCCGATCGCACCCCACTCCCTTGATATCTCGGCCTGCAAGGCAACCTGTCATCAGCCCTGAAAATCTAGCGATGCTCCACAGCACCCTATCCAGCATCATTAGTGAGCTACAGAGTTTAGCTATCAACCACTCACCTGACATGAGACATCATCAGGCCGCCACTATGTCGAACCCAGCCCAAAGTCGGTCTATTGAATGGACTAGCTTTGATTATTTTGTCATCTGGGTTGACTCCAGCCCTGGGTGGACAGAGGAGCGACTCTTGGTTCACCGTGAGCAGATTCGGTCCTTCTTCATGTATGACAGAGCGCTGTGACGAAACGAGGGAGATCCCCTTGACGTCCCTGCTGGATATTGTCAGTTCAGGGAAGCTTACCACCGTAGAGCCACTACGAGGTTGCGATTCGCTTACCTTGAACCTGGCATGGGACATCGCATTGTCATCACGGGCCCAGCCCCAACTAGGGAGGAAGTTCTGGGAGCAGACGCTGACCTGCATAGCAGGGAAGAGATAGAGGGCGGGCAGGTACTCAATGCTGCAGAGACTGAGACATTGAATAGCCTGCTCTGGGACGCAGCAGAGAGAGCTAGACACCAGTGCGATTGCTCCCAGCAAGGTTATCAGGACTGCCGAGATCGTAGAGGAGACAATCGTCATACAAGGGGGCCCCTGGGTGATCGTCCCAACTCGTTGCCATTTAGAACACAAGGATCAGAGAGGCCTTGGGCCAGTAGACGTTGCGAGACCTCGTGCACAAGCAGGTGTCGTGAGGCACCTAAAACCACTGCTGATAATCGCCAGAGTGCCACCATCACCAGTTCCTCGACCTCTACCTTAGACATGGATCCCCCTTTCGACACCCTCGCCGATCCTACTCATATCACAATTAACCATCTAAGCATCAACAGTGTCTTCGGTGGCCTGGACGATGAAGGGGAATACAGAGAGGATTACGATGGTGTAGCAGATGTGGAGGGTGAAGTTGACGAAACGATGCCCCAGCACGAGACTGCAGGAAGTGCCAGGGACACTGCTTTGTAAGCAAGCTTTACATGAAGAAAGGGTACTTTGTACCCTGGAGGGGGGAATGTAAGGACTCGGTCTGACGCTGTTGACCGTTTGTTCAGATGGTGAATTCTCCATGACAGTCTTACTTATCATCTCATTTGTTTCTTGATCCTACTTTACCCGTAGCAGTACTCTGACATATTTTGTGCCTGCTCTCTAACCTATAAAATGGCCTATGTAGCGTACTGTACGGGGACTCTCTTTTCTACCTCGAATCAAACAGACCTTTCACTCTGGAAACAAGTAGTATTTAAGAAGAATCCTGGTGTGGTGTCGTTGCAAGTCTTATAACTTCGCATCGCCATTACATTTAGGTTGGCTGTACTTTGCAGGCATTTGTAGCAGATTCTTGGCGGCATGCACTTCCATTTGAAGAGTTAGGTCTGGCACTGGCTCAATAGCCTCGCACTTGCATTGCTCAGCCATGACCTTGGGTTCGGCATGCCCATCTGACTCCTTACAGCTCGTTTCCTCCACTGCACGCTGTTGTCACGACTGTGTCTAGACCACCCTAGACCGGCTCTGCACCGGTCTCGACCGGTCCCGTCCAACCCTTACCCCGGTACCGGCCTTAACCCCTCGACCCAGAAACGTGTTAGCTCATGAGGCACTGCAAGGCAGTGCCCAGTCGAGTTGTCCCCTCAGTTAGTACCGGGCCAGCCCGGCCCAGCCACATCTCCTGCCCCGGTTCCCAGTAATCCCTTGTTCATACTCTTTGCTTGATAAGATTCTTTGTAACACTACTTACCAATCATCGCTGTACCGGTGCAGACCAGTCTCCGGTGCTACATTACACTTAGGTTACTTCTAGTATTTAAGCCGTAGGATATTCTGTTTAGCCTCAGTCTGAAATCAACTTAGTTCCCATCTTAACCCGGTCTCCCTGTTCATCTGTCTTCTGCTTCTCGACCGGACTATGGCCCACGCAAGGGAATAGCGCTGCGTCTTCAGTCGCTAAGTCCAATAGTCCAAACCTCTTGATATCTTGTACTATCCTCTGACCCCCGACTGGACTCCGGACCGGCCTTGGACTGGCGAAGACCCGGACTTAACAGTATTTCAGACTCACACTTGTGTGGGTCAAACATCCTTCTACTCAATCCTCAGCATCACACCCTTGGCATGCCTACCCAAACTAGAACACAAGCAGCACGGGCACGTGCTACCACCAACCCAAATTCCGCTTCAGCAGTCGACTTGCGCCGTGCCGCTGCCCTGGTGTCCTTAGGGACAGCCAGAAGGTCACCCGGTGAAGTCAACAACTTCAGGGGCTTCTCAGCCCGTAGATCCACTACCCCCATCCCTAATCGACCTCTCGCACCCACTAACGATCCGGATGATGAACCGGACCCGGACGAACCAGATGACTTCAATCACCCCGGTGATGATGGTCCTGGCGACGACGGGCCGGGAGATGACCCGGATAATGACGATGAAGAACCCCTCCCAGAGGATGATGTCGAGCCTGGTGTAACCGTGCTTGATAATCTTGCCAAAGCCATCGAACTCCTCGCACATAATGCTCGCACCGGCCCTGAGTCGTCCTCCAGAACCAAGTTGCACGAACCGGACACCTTTGATGGGACAGACCCAAAGAAGCTGCGCGCATTTCTTATCCAGTGCGAACTTAACTTCCGGGACTGGCCCTGGGCCTTTCGAAGTGATCAAGCCAAGGTCACTTTCGCGCAGTCATTCCTGAAAGGGATGGCTCTCGAGTGGTTCGAACCGGACCTACTTGGGACTGAAGACCTGGAGGACCAGCCCTACTGGATGGACTCCTGGAAGGAGTTCATCATAGAACTTCAGACAACTTTCGG
The DNA here is from genome assembly GCA_024663395.1 of Pisolithus tinctorius. Classification (NCBI taxonomy): domain Eukaryota; kingdom Fungi; phylum Basidiomycota; class Agaricomycetes; order Boletales; family Pisolithaceae; genus Pisolithus; species Pisolithus tinctorius. Next base: position 780,804 of record JANFAH010000002.1, read on the forward strand.
ACCTCACGACCCGGTAGCTGATGCTGAAAGCCAGCTGGACCACCTCCAGATGAAAGATAATCACCAGGTCAACAAGTATGTGGTCGAGTTCAACCGGCTTGCCTCACAAGTCCGGGGATACGGTGATGGCGCCCTACGCCACTTCTTCTACACCGGTCTCCCCGACCGTATCAAAGATGAGGTCTGCCGGGTCGGCAAACCAAGAACCCTTCACGAGCTTCGCCACCTAGCGCAGGAGATTGACACGTGCTACTGGGAATGCAAGGAGGAGGTTCAGCGGTCTAGTAAACACCAGGGGTCGTCCTCTGGTAACAAGTCTACTCCCAACCCCGGCCACAACAGTCAGTCTAAGCCTGGTCAAGAGAAGTCCAAGACCGGCAATAACTCCGGAAATAGCAACTCCGGTAACCAAACTCAGTCCAAACCCGCCTCGACCGGTCAGACCGGCTCTAACACACCCAAGCCGGACTCAAACAAACTGGGCAAGGACGGCAAGTTGACACCGGAGGAGCGCAAACGCCATAGAGACAACAACCTTTGCATGTTCTGTGGGGGCACCGGACATTTTGCAGATAAGTGTCCCAAGAAAGCCAGGAAAGCCAAAGCTCGCGCTGCAGCAACCTCTGAGGCAGCACCGGCCTCAACCTCAGGCTCTGCCCCCGAGGCAAAAAAATAGGTAGCAGCTCTCAGGACTCCGCACAGACTGAGAGCTGCATTGACTCCGGCTGTGCACCCTCGGAGGCTCGTCTCAATGCGTCCGCTCTTTCTAATCCAAACTCGTTAACCCCTCATGTTTCTATTGTCAGTCATGATTTACCCCGGTTTCGTACACTAGTGGACTCCGGTTCCACGCATAGTTTCATAGATAAAGACTTTGTTAATCAACACTCCTTTGCCCCTTATCCCGTGTCCCCTATCCAACTCCGGCTCTTTGATGGGTCGTCAAGCTTCGTCATCACTCAAGCAGTAGATCTTTTGGTTCAATTTGCGACTGGCGATGTCACCCCGGTAACCCTGTTTCTAGCCCCGTTGGATTCTGAATGTAAGATAGTCCTTGGACATGACTGGCTCACCCGCTACAATCCGTCAATTGATTGGGTATTGAGCAGTCTAACTTTCCGGACATCTACAGGAGGAATGCCAACCCCGTCAACACCCCCTGCCACACTGGTCTTAACCGGTCTTCACAAATCCGGTCTAACTGACCAACCCAACCCCGGCCCTGCGCCATCTGTACCGTCTGTCGACTCACCGGTTCGCACTCCCCTGAAAGCTCCCCCTATCGCCCTGATCAACGCAGCCACGTATGTACGCACTTGCAAACTAGAGGGGTCTACACAATTCCAACTTCATCTACGCCCATTGGACCCGGCCCTGGCCCGGTCTACCTCTACCGGTCCTCCACCAGACCTGGCCGGTGTACCAAAGGACTACCACAACTTTGCTGACGTCTTTAGCAAAGCCAAGGCCTCTACTCTCCCCCCACATCGGGAGTACGACCTTAAGATCGAATTGGAAGAAGGTACTACACCACCCGTAGGAACCATCTACTCGCTATCCCCGGTCGAGCTGCAAGCTCTCTGGGCGTTCATCGACGAAAACCTGACTACCGGTTTCATCCAGCCCACTTCTTCCCCCTATGCTGCACCGGTCCTCTTCGTAAAGAAGAAGGACGGCTCACTCCGGTTATGTGTTGACTTCCGGGGCCTTAACAAACTCACCAAGAAAGACCGGTATCCCCTACCACTAATATCTGACCTACTCGACTCCCCTAGCCGCGCCAAAATCTACACTAAGATCGACTTAAGGCACGCGTACCACCTCGTCCGGATTGCACCCAGGGATGAGTGGAAAACTGCCTTCAGAACGCGCTATGGGTCTTACGAGTGGTTGGTGATGCCTTTCGGTCTTACCAATGCCCCGGCCACCTTCCAGTGGTTCGTCAATTCAATCTTTGCAGATATGCTAGATGTCTGCGTCGTCGTCTACCTCGACGACATTTTAATCTACTCCAGGGATGAGTCATCGCACAAGCAGCACGTCCGGGAGGTTCTTCGCCGGCTCTGGTTGCATGGCCTGTATGCCAAACCGGAGAAGTGCAAGTTCCACTCGGACTCTGTGGAATACTTGGGTTACCACTTGTCCCCGGCCGGCCTTACCATGTCTTCAGAGAAAGTCAAAGCTATCTGCGACTGGCCTGAACCCTGGAAGGTAAAGGACATTCAGTCCTTCCTGGGTTTCGCCAATTTCTATCGCCAGTTCATTTTTAACTACTCGGACATAGTGGTACCTCTAACCCGGTTGACACGCAAAGGTGCTCCCTGGAACTTTTCTGAGGAGTGCCGCCGGTCTTTCAACAAACTCAAGCAGGCCTTCACCACTGCCCTGGTCCTAACTCACTTTTCCCCGGAAGCTCCTATTACTGTCGAGACTGATGCTTCTGATTACGCCATAGCTGGTATTTTGTCCATCACCAGTGGTGATGGTCAAATCCGGCTGGTCGCATTCTATTCTCGCACCTTAACAGCCCCAGAGCTAAATTATGACACCCATGATAAGGAGTTACTCGCAATCTTCGAGGCGTTCTGGACATGGCGGCATTACTTGGAAGGCTCTGCAGTACCGGTCGATGTTGTTACCGATCACAAGAACCTGGAGTACTTCTCCACCTCAAAGGTATTAACCCGGCGCCAAGCGCACTGGTCTGAGTTCTTGTCACAGTTCAATATGGTTATCCGGTTCAGACCTGGTAAACTCGGTGCTAAGCCCGACGCCCTAACTAGACGATGGGATGTCTACCCCAAAGAGGGGGATAGCGACTACGCCCGGGTCAACCCACAGAATCTCAGACTGGTCTTCACGCAGGAACAGCTAGCCACCTCCCTGCGCGCCACCTACCTTGAATACCTGGTCCTATGTGCTGTTGCACTGATGGACGTGGAGAAGCTACATAATGATATTCTCTCAGCCCTACCCTCAGACCCGGTCGCCCAAGTCCGGTTCTCAGACACATCAGATTCCCAGTGGTCAGTTGATGACACCGGCTTCCTCCGCCTGGATGGAAGAATCTATGTACCGGACTCAAACGACCTTCGCCTCCGTGTCTTGAGGTTTAAACATGATCATCCTTTATCCGGCCACTTCGGCCAGAACAGAACCTTAGAGCTCATCCGACGAGAGTACACCTAGCCCAGCCTAAGGACATTTGTCAAGGACTATGTCCAGTCTTGTACTACCTGTGCCCGGGCCAAGGTACCTCGCCACCGGCCTTACAGCCTGCTCAAACAGCTCCCTGTGCCAGAGAAGCCATGGAATTCCATCTCGATGGATTTCATAGAGCAACTCCCGGCCTCAACCGGCTTTACTGCCATCCTCGTCATGGTCGACCGGCTCTCAAAGCAAGCCATCTTCATACCTACTCACGACACCATCACAGCCCCTGAGCTCGCCAAACTCTTCCTCATGCACGTGTTCTCTAAGCACGGTGTACTGGCCCATGTAACCTCAGACTGGGGATCAGAGTTCGTATCTCACTTCTTCCGGTCTCTAGGTAAAGCTCTAGACATGCGTCTACATTTCACCTCTGGGTATCACCCAGAGGGGGATGGTCAGACAGAGTGCACCAACCAGACCCTCGAACAGTATCTCCGGGTCTACTGCAACTATCAGCAGGACAACTGGGCCGAGTTACTACCACTAGCTGAGTTTGCCTACAATAATGCACCCAGCGCTACGACTGGGGTATCACCCTTCTTCACCAATAAGGGTTATCACCCTAATATCTCGGTCTTCCCTGAGCGCGACCTCACATCCAACCGGGCTCGTGATTATGCAGTCGACTTAGATTCACTGCACCAGTACCTACGTGAAGAAATGGCTCTCGCCCAGCAACGCTACCAAGGATCGGCAGATGCTAAGCGCATGCCAGCCCTGGACTTCAAAGTGGGCGACAATGTCTATGTAAAAGCCAAATACTTCCGGTCGACCCGGCCCTCCAAGAAACTAAGTGAGAAGAACCTTGGGCCCTACCCCATAATAGCCCAGGCCGGCTCTCACTCATTCACCCTGCATCTACCAGACTCTATGTGCGCTGTACACCCGGTCTTCCACGTTTCCCAGCTTGAACCAGCCATCCCAAATACCATACCCAACCGGTCTCAACCTCCACCCCCACCAGTAGATGTCGACGGCGATTTAGAATTCGAGGTAGCAGAGATACTCGATTCAAAGGTCGACCGGCGCAGAAGGTGTTGGTTGCAGTACCTGGTCCGGTGGACCGGTTATGAGGGAACTGACGAAGAAACTACCTGGGTGTTAGCAACAGAGCTGGACAACGTGTCAGAACTCGTTCAAGAGTATCATGACTGGTACCCGCACAAACCCGGTCCCTTTCAGAAATAATCCAGAACCGGTCTCAAGTTTCCTTTCCTCTTTATCTGTTTCTCCTATCTAGTACTTACTATGTCTTGGTTTCCTTTATTTTTCTCTATATTGTTTTCTTTCACACTTCAGAACCGGAACCGGGCATTGGCATTCACAAAGCGTACAGAAAGGGAGGGTACTACTCTACACGCACGCGACCTCAGACTTGGGACCCAGCGGAACCGGCACCGGCCTGATCACCTGACTCAGACCGGGACCGGCTTTCCTCCTCTTCCTCCCTCAGCCCCTCCAACTCATCGTCGAGTCCCTCGACTTCCCTGTCTTCCTTGTCGGTGGTGTCCCGGTCTGAAGGCACTTCCGGCGCCAGGAATTCGAAGCGCTCTTCCACGTAGGTCTCATACGAGCGGGCGAACCGGTAGAAGTTCCGGGAAACTTCTTTTTGCGCTGTCGCAAGACCGGCCATGTTGTCAGCCACGCGTTCCACCGCCTTGATCAGGCGCTCCATCTGGTCGCCGGTGACAAGACCAGTCCCAGTCTCAGCACCGGTCTTCTTCGTCGAGGGCCCCTCACCCACGTCGTCATCCTCGTCACCCACGCCCTCGAGTACCTTGGCTGATGGGCGCCTCGATCTCTTTTTCTTCTCCCCAGCACGAGGGGAGGTCACGTCAGCTTTCCTCTTCCCCTTGTCCCCAGCCGGCCCAACACCTGTACCGGTCTCACCTTCGACCGGCCACTGGCAGCGCTCCTTGAGTTCGTTGCACCGGTTGCACGCCAGGCGCCTCTTCTTGCCGTCGGTGTTGCGAAGGCAGGACGTGTTGGTCCAGGTGCAACGAAGACAGCTGGTGGAGGTGTTGGTCAGAAAACACCGGTAATGGTTACAATAACACTCACCAAGGGTTCATCACCTCGACGTTGGAACCGGCCCCGGCCGAACTACCCACTAGGGCATCCGCCTGCCGGCTCTCCTCCGCTTTTCTAGCTTCTTCAGCCTGGTGCGCAGCCTCTATCCTCTGCGCCTCTGCCTCTGCGCACGCCCTCTCCTCTTCGAGCCAGGCTTGCTCCTGTCTCTCAGCCTCCAACCGGGCTTCCTCCTGCGCCTTCGCCTTGCGCCTCTTATGCTCAGCCAGTTTTCCCCGGATGGCCTCATCATCATCGTCGCTGCCTACCTGCAGCTCTGCGCTCGCCGCCCGGGTAAAGTCGGGCAGTATATCTTGGTCGTATGGTGTCCTGGACCGGCGAATAGACATGTCGAGATGAAGAACCAAACCTGGGGAGGACCAGTCTTAAGTCCACCGGCTTTCAAGGTCAGACACAAGATTTTCGATCTCAGCATTGTCCTCATTGGAGCCTCGTGGGCTTGGCTCCAAGAGGGGGATACTGTCACGACCGTGTCTAGACCACCCTAGACCGGCTCTGCGCTGGTCTCGACCGGTCCCGTCCAACCCTTACCCCGGTACCGGCCTTAACCCCTCGACCCAGAAACGTGTTAGCTCGCAAGGCACTGCAAGGCAGTGCCCAGTCGAGTTGTCCCCTCAGTTAGTACCGGGCCGGTGTAACACCCGGCCCAGCCACATCTCCTGCCCCGGTTCCCGGTAATCCCTTGTTCATACTCTTTGCTTGATAAGATTCTTTGTAACACTACTTACCAATCATCACTGTACTGGCGCAGACCGGTCTCCGGTGCTATGTTACACTTAGGTTACTTCTAGTATTTAAGCCGTAGGATATTCTGTTTAGCCTCAGTCTGAAATCAACTTAGTTCCCATCTTAACCCGGTCTCCCTGTTCATCTGTCTTCTGCTTCTCGACCGGACTACGGCCCACACAAGGGAATAGCGCTGCGTCTTCAGTCACTAAGTCCAATAGTCCAAACCTCTTGATATCTCGTACTATCCTCTGACCCCCAACCGGACTCCGGACCGGCCTTGGACCGGCGAAGACCCGGACTTAACAGCTGTTTAGCAGCTGTAGTGCCGACTCCCTCCCTCGGGTGTTTGGCTGGTGCCTGGGGACTGATTGGCAGGTCTTGGGCGCTCGTGTGTGTGCTTCTCTCATGTGCACGGTGACCAGGGTCACCTGTATGGTGCTGCAGCACATCTGTGCTGCCACCCATGGCCTCCGTGTTGCCACTGGGGTCGTCTACATAGTGTTGTGGCACATCTGTGCTGCTGCTTGGTTGATCCATGGTGCTGCTCACACAGCTGCTATCCAACTCCTCTTCGAGCTCTGTTCTCCAAGTCTGGGGGTAGCTGGGTGCTCCATTGCTTGGCGGCACTTTCGCCTCGACAATCCTGGCTGGCCTTTCATTGTCGGCCCCTTCCAGTTGTTCGTGTTTGAGCCTGTTTGATGTGTGGCAGATCTCTGTGTCCCCACCACCTGCCTTGAGGTTTGCCATCTCCTTGGCTGTGATATCCTGGCCATCAGTCTCGTCTGTGGCTTCCTCGCCCAGACCTCTCTTTGCGGCTTCGTTTTCACTAACCACCCCAGATGTCTCGCCCTCGACTTCAGCTGATTTCACCCTTTCGAACTCGACTGGAGATGCACACTGACAAAGCACGTCTTTGGTGGACTTCGAAGTCTTCGATTCGACCTCTCCACCCTGCGACATGACTCGCTGGGCCACCTCGACTGTAGCCTCAGGTTTTACTTCATCACCACTACTCGCTTCATCACGACTGTTCCCCTCGAGCGTCACCTCCTTAGGTGGCTCACTTGACAGTTTGTCAGGCTTCATGTGGGTACGAGTGTCTTGTCTTGTGGTTCTCGTGCATTTTTGCACTCGCCATTTGTTCCCTTTGGTTCGTCCTTGCCAGTGCTCAACTGTTCAGCTGGCGTGCTGACACATTACTGAGGGACTAGGTACATTTTACTAGAGTATGGGTGCGCTCTAACAGCTTATGTAAGCAACACAATCATGTGCCTAAGTCCAAGTAAGGACAGGGGTCGTTTCACTCCAACACAGCTGAGATACTTGAAATTGCCCAAATGGTTGCTGGTGATTATACCCACAAGCCTAGGAGATGGAGAAGTAAGTGAAGAATGCTAGAAAGTGCCAATGCCTCACCAGAGAGTCCTGAGTGGTGGAAATCTGGGTACAAACAAAGGTAGGATCACAAGTGAAGGACCAAGGGCAAGAACACCCATAAGGATAACCATCCTGCTGAATCCTCTAATCAAGGAGGAAGAAGGGGAAGAAGTCCAGAAAAACATAGGCATGATACTCCCAAACTGAGTAAGGAGGAACAGGAATGACACAAGACTGAAGGGCTCTGCTTCATATGTCACAAAGGTGGACACTTCTCCAGGAATTGCCCAAGTAGACATACCATGTCTTCATTGAACAAGCCCCCTGGGGTCACCAGTTTTGGTGTGGACATAGACTTTGGTGATGTAGAGAATCAGTGCCAACTATCTAAATCATCCAAAAATAATCCTGAGTTATCATTGAACTTCATACACACCCAGAGACTTGCAATTCAGGATGAGGATGATGACCTCCCTGACCTGGAGAGTATATGGAGTGAGGACAAATACAATGGTAGCAGTGAAGAAGTCACTGCTGATGAAGAAGATCCAAATGTAGGGATGCTGGTGTATGTCTATCAAAGCAAACAGATCTGCAGGCCCCAAAGGGGGTACTATGGGATCAGGCACCCTTTGGAGGATTGGGTGATGGATCTGTTGTCAGGGATTTGCTACCTGGGGGATGATGAAGAATCATTATGCACCTACATGGACTCATGATTCCTTGTATATGACCTGGGGGATGGGAGACATATGATTGTCAAGAGCAAGTGAAATGTACTTGGACCTGAGGATGAGATTACTGTCAAAACAGATTTGCTGAATAACCTGTTTTTCTGACTCAACAGTTGGTATTGGTTCCATAAGGGAGAGCACACCAGGATCCTGAGGTCAGAACTGCAATGATTAGAAAGGGCATGGAATTGGAGGTCCAAACCCATGGGGTGCCCCATCAAAGACAGACTCACCACTGATCTTGAGGAATATAGTCTTCAGATCCTGGAAGAGGGAAACCAGGACAGGTCTGTGTGCATCAGGAAAGATAACACAACCATACATGTACTTGACCACCACATGGAGGTTTGCCTGGCACTCCCACTGGATAAGGTAACCACACCAGAATTCAATGTAGTATGCTGGCATGCGAGGAAGCTGGTGTGCACACTAATGGAACATTTATGGAGTGACCTGTTTGAGGACGATGCCTTGGGGATTAGATCCCTTTTCGAGGACAAGGAGATTAGTGAAAGTGGCAAGTGATCAGATGCAGAAAGGGACATACTATGTAGTATGGCCCAACCCAAGAATGCCAAGGCCTGCACTGAGGACAAGGCTGTCCTACAGTGAAACTCCTCTATTGCAAAAGACTTCACACACAAAATACCTAAGCCACTGGTGGTCATAGTACACATGAACAGTCATCCCATGCAAGCCTTAATCAATACTGGGTCACTAGCTGATTTTATGTCAGTAACACTCACTGAACAGCTAAATGTCAAGCAAATCCCCCTTGAAAAACCACTCACTATACAACTTGCCATCCAGGGTTCAAGATCCAAAGTGAATTTTGGCATGAAGGTCTGGCTCCAGTACCAGGGAATTGACTGTGAATGATATTTCAATGTCATGAACCTACAACACTATGATCTTATTCTGGGAACACCTTTCCTATATCAGCACAAGGTAATGGTGGGATTGCACTCACCTAGAGTCATTGTTGGGAACATCTTGCCCATGGAGATGAAGGGAGTGCAGGTTTTGACCATGGAATCACACACAACCAAAGTTTACCATGTGTCAAAGTCGGACAACACCCCTGGCTCCTTCTTAGGGCGGAGTTGGAGCGGGTTGGGCTGCGGAGTACAGTGGTCAGAGTCCGAAGCGAATCTGACCACTGGGTGGTGAGATATTCAACGAACAGTGAGCGGAGGGGTATGAAGGAAAGTCTTGGAGGCTGAGGTTGGAGTCAGAGTCGGGGGTCAGAGGTTGGAGGTCGGATGAGAGGGTGTTGGGTTCAGCTAGTGCACTGCCCCCTTGCACAAGCTCAGCCCTCGTATTTCAGAGGCGGAGCAGACTCAGAGGAAGTGGAGACGAAACTCCAGGGGAGACCGAGAGGGAGTCAAAGGTGGGGACTTTATTCGATATTTGTACTGATCACATCGGAGTACTACGTGGCCTTATATACGATGTAGGTCAAGGGTGGTGCAGTACAGAATGTAAACCAATAAGTGTATAGTGGGTTAGAGTCCTTCCGACACAAGGGATAGAGGGTAGGGACAACGGGGACCTTAACTGAGACAAGGAAACTACTACAACGAGGAAGAGAGGGTAAATACCGAAGGAGCGGAAGAATGGAGAAAACTGACATGAGGGTGGAACCCTATCTAGAATGCAGGGCTGCAAGTCCGACAGCCCATGTGACCAACCCTAGGGCGGAGTTGAGCGGAGTTGGTCAGAACATGGACAGGGGACCTCGGAGAGGTGTGGAAATGTGTTGGGAGGGTCGGAGGAGCACGGGAACATGTCGGAGGAGGGCAGAGAAGGTGTTAGGGGCTTACACTGGTGTCATGGTCATGACACCATGACAAGCTTGAAAAGGCAAGAATATATTTACAGGAACTAGCCAAGCCGCTGTGCTCACAAGCTGGCACTATGCACTACCCCCATTCCAAGCAATAAACCACAAGATACCCCTGATAGACAAAAAGAAAGTCTATCATTGGAGACCATTAAAATGTCCTGATGCCATGCATCACTTATGGACAGAAAAGAAGAATGCTTACCTTAGGACTGGCCATTGGGAGTTGATGGCCATGTGTAACATGTGCCCAATGATGCTGATCCTGAAGGCAGGAAACCCACCTTGGTTTTGAGTGGTGGTTGATCTGTGAGAATGAAATAAGAACACCTGTAAGCTGTCCTCACCTATGCCAGACATGGATGGAATCTTGAGATGCATGGCTAAAAAGCCTTATTGATTGATAATTGATGGTGCTGATGCTTATGAGCAGATACAGGTGGTGCCAGAACACATTGAGTGAACAGCAGTGACAACACCTGATGGAAATATGGTCAGTCTTGTTGTCCAACAAGGAGATTGTAATGCACCAGCCACTTACCAAGCCCTGATGAATCACATCTTTGGGGAGTATATTGGCTCTTTCATGGACATGTACCTTGATGACATTATCATCTACTCGGACTCATTAGAAGAGCATGTCCGACATGTTAAAATTGTGTTGGAAATACTCACCCAAGAAAAGTTATACTTGAGCAAAGTGAAAAGAAACTTAATTTCCTGAGCAATGAGGTAAAAATTCTGGGCTGCATGATCACTGACCATGGGATAAAGATGGATCCTGACAAAGTCGACCATATTCTCAATTGGAAGGTCCCAACAAATCACATGCTGTGTAAGGGATTCATCAGATCAGTTGGCTATCTTGCAGATGATATCTACAAAGTCTGCATACCTCTAGGAGTGCTTGCCAAAGCAAGTGCAGAAACCTGCCCCTTCTGATGGACATTCACTGAGCAATGGGCTTTTGAAACTGTTAAGCAATACATTGCTGCATGTGCACAACAATGTCACATACCTCTCAATTATGGACCAGACCATGATCCCATCTGGGAAATGACCAACACCTGTGGAAATGGTATAGGTGGCATTGTAGCACAGGGGAAAGACTGGAAACCAGTGAAGGTGGCTGTGTTCTACTCTGCAAAGATGTTGTCAGCTCAGTGCAACTACCCAGTCCATGAACAGGAACTCCTTGTGGGAGTGGAATTGATGTCAAGGCACAGAGACATCCTTCAGGGCATACATTTCACCTGGGTAACCAACCATAAGAACTTGACATATCTGTTGGATCAAAAAGACTTATCAGGGCAACAAGCATGATGGTTAGAGAAACTAGCTGAGTTTGACTTTGAGATCAAGTATGTACTGGGTGAGGAGAATGTCCTTCTGGATGCTCTCTCCCAAATGTATGAGTTTGACACCCCAGGGGCGATCCATGTGCACAGCGAGTACCTACATCATGACCTCAACATTGAGGAGTCAGTGTCTCCAAAGGAAGAACAACAGATAATAAGCACACCTTTGTACATAGGTGTTGAGGCACTTGCAATGTTGACCAGAGCTCATGCCTGAACAGAGACACCCACTGGGCCTGCAATAGTGGAGCAACCATTGGGTTGCCAACAGAAGTTAATACTGAAGCCCCCTCAGAAACTCCCTACACCAGATATCATGGAACATCAATCCATGCTGGCAGTGAACCCAATTCCACCCATGGATGGGGGTGTTGAAATAGAGATGCCTACTAAGGATCAGCTGGAAGGATCTGGGAAAGGAACCCTATGATGATGTTGTGTTCCCACACCTCCAGCTGAGACTGGTCAACCAGAGACAGGGATTGAATTTGCACGAAGAATGAAGGATTGTTTTGTCCTTCTTGGACCAGGTGAATGAAAGAAGGGGGGAAAGGGTAGTGGACTACCACCCCCTGTCATGAGTGAACATGCTACAAACATGTTGTCAGACACACAGAGCCCATTGCTGAACACATGGGACCCAGATGATACAAACATGGGTATTACAAAGACAGGCCTCATGCCCCTTGGTCATGTACCTGGGAAGCAAAGGTGTGCTTAAGGCAGTGCAAAATAGATATGGTGAAGACCCATTCTTTAAAAAAATACTGAGTGACCCAAAGGCATTCAAAAACTTTGAAATCATGCCAGAAGATTTCATTCAATTGAAATTGCCAGATTGCACTGTATTTTGTGTCCCAGATATAGAAGTGAGCAACAAATGACTAAGGGAAACCATAATCAACCAGGGTCATTCCCTACTCATACATCTAGGCACTAGAAAAACAGTATCCTATATATGAGAGCTTTTATGGTGGGACTCCATGGTAAAAGATGTCACTGCATACTGCATGTCATGTCAGACATGCCAACAAAGCAAACCACTGACTCATAAGCCCTTCAGGCTGTTGAACCTGCTATCAGTACCATCCAGGCCCTGGGAAGAAATTGGCATAGATTTCATAGGCCCCCTCCCTGAATCCAAAAATTGCAATGGTGATTATTGACTTGTTGATGTCCATGGTACATATTGTGCTGAGTCAAATGACATACACTGCATGCAAGGTAGTGGAATTAATGTTCACAGAGGTGTATAAACATCATGGCTTACCTTGAGTGATCATCAGTGACTGTGACATCTTGTCCACAAGCACATTCTGGAGACACCTAAATGACCTGATTGGGATTAAGCAAAAGATGTCAAGTGCATACCATCTGGAAATGGATGGTGCTACAGAATGTGCCAATAGAATGATAGCTCAAATGCTGAGATGCTGCATTGGACCAAATCAGAAAGATTGGGTGTCATTGTCATGACCATGCCTTGACCACCCTAGACTGGCTCTACCTGAAGCAACCAAAGATGAAGGTCTTCTCAGCTATGACTTCAAACCAAAGAGATTGGGAGTGGAACCCATTGAATGAGGACAAGGCTCAAAATGAACTAGATTAGAGAGACTGGCTATGACAAACAATGGGACTTATATACTGCCTTACTGTTTGTATGTACTGCCATGAGGGAACATTCTAGAAAGAAGTAAACAAAAGAGAGATCTATGCTATTGGACAAACATGAACATGTATTAGCAATGAGGCATGGCCTTACTAAGTATCATGTAAGTGTGAAAGGGTAAACAAAAGGAAAAGTCTGAGATGACTAAGCATCCCTAAAGCGTAACCCTAACCAGAGGGTGGATATATATGGGCAACTAGGAAATGTGGAGGTGAAAAGTCTACCAGTTGTTACACTATCCCCTCCTAAGGTTCAACTTCCAGGCAAGACCAAATAGGACAAATGGTAGTAAATGGTTCCAGCACAGGTGTGAACAAGCCATCAAAGCTTTCTGACAAAAGGAGAGATAATTTATGGGGTGCCCCAGGGTGGGATTGATAAAAATCCTTGATTGCCAACTGCAAATTCTTCAAGGCAGAGGCTGGCTCCCAAGTACAGTGGCTCGAAAAACTGACCGCATGTTTGTATGTTTTACATTAGTTATGACTAAACACAATAACCCCTAACCCTAGCCCTAAACCATGAGTGTATGAAACAAGGTACTTACTCTTGGCTTTCTATTGGTCCATGAATCAAGTGATTTGGATAGGAATTGATAGAATAGCAGCCATTTGAAAATGTCATGTCATGTGGTCAGTTTTTTGACTTTAAGTTTTGATTACATAGTTTTGAGTTTAACAAAGTTTAAAATGCTGTGAGGTGCTTACTAATGCTTACATGGTATATCACATGGTCTATTTGATGATTTGTCATCATACAAACAATGCCAAACAATGAATTGGGTCCATCAAGGCTCCCTCTTCTACCCCAACTCATAAAACCATCCTCCTTGTCCATCTGGGCCATTTTCTCAGAGTAATCCCCATAAATATTGGTGCCCACTACAGTAATGTCATCAGGGTATATGTCCAACACAATCAAACCCTTGAAAAATCTGCTTTCAGTCATCCCTGTGCTGTTTCCCCCACCCATACCTGACATGTTCTGCACCTAATCAGTACTGAGACAGCTGGAAATGCCATGGAGGTCAATCTGGCACATCAGAAAATGATGAACAAATAAAACACCTGTTAACCAGTACATTTTCACCACAGTACAATTAGTTTCAATGCTGGGGTGAGACAAAACATTCCTGTGCACTTCAGGTGGCATGGGAAGCATGGCTAGACTGTGCTCTCAGCTGACTGTGGATGACAGGGAATGGGTGACTTGGTCATATAAGACCATAGGTAATACCCAGGCCTAGATGGATTGATGGAATCTCCTTCCTAGCAGTTCAGTGGCATATCCCCCCCAGGGCACCTGGACTGTAATGAAGGTTTTCAGCTCACCCTAGCCCTCAACCCAACACCCTTGAGGTGGAAACCCACCAGATAAGAGGTGATTGGATTGTTGGTCATGTTTTACAGTGCCAGATTAACCCTCATGGCTTTTTCGGCATTCTCAGTACTGATTAGGTGCAGAACATGTCAGGTATGGGTGGGGGAAACAGCACAGGGATGACTGAAAGCAGATTTTTCAAGGGTTTGATTGTGTTGGACATATACCCTGATGACATTACTGTAGTGGGCACCAATATTTATGGGGATTACTCTGAGAAAATGGCCCAGATGGACAAGGAGGATGGTTTTATGAGTTGGGGTAGAAGAGGGAGCCTTGATGGACCCAATTCATTGTTTGGCATTGTTTGTATGATGACAAATCATCAAATAGACCATGTGATATACCATGTAAGCATTAGTAAGCACCTCACAGCATTTTAAACTTTGTTAAACTCAAAACTATGTAATCAAAACTTAAAGTCAAAAAACTGACCACATGACATGACATTTTCAAATGGCTGCTATTCTATCAATTCCTATCCAAATCACTTGATTCATGGACCAATAGAAAGCCAAGAGTAAGTACCTTGTTTCATACACTCATGGTTTAGGGCTAGGGTTAGGGGTTATTGTGTTTAGTCATAACTAATGTAAAACATACAAACATGCAGTCAGTTTTTTGAGCCACTGTATGATCTTCTTCAGGGTATCCCCTCCAATGCACAAGGAATTGAAGAGCTCCTCATTTCAAATGGGAGTCAACAACATATTCAACCTCATATTTGACATCTCCTTCATCAGCGACCCTCTGCAGTCTGGGCCTGTTAACAGGCTGCCCATCAAGAGCACTGAGATAGGGTTTGACCCATGAGACATTCACAACTGGGTGAATCCTCATGTTGTGTGGTGACCTTAATTTGAGAGCATTTGGAAGTACCTCTAGAACTTCATATGGTCCAATCCACTTTTTGGAAAGTTTACAGCTCTGCCATTCTTTCAGGGACAGATGGTCTGTAGCTAGCCAGACCTGAGATCCAACAGAGTAAGAGGGGGCAGACAAGTGGCATCTATCCACTTGTTGCTTTTGCTGGGAATGTGCTTTGGTGAGGTTTGCTTTAACATCCTGGAACACCTGGAACCAAGATTTGGTGACTTCCTCTGTTGCTTCTACCTTCAAACTTGTCAGTTCAATGCCCATCCTAGGTCTATAGGATTGAGTAACTTCGAAGGGGCACTTGCCAGTAGCAGGGGAGGCAGAGTTGTTGTACACAAACTGAGCCAAAGGTAGCCATTCCTCCCAGTGAGCTTGTTGCTGGTTGGCATACATCTGTAAATACTGCTGGATCTTGCAGTTCAACCACTCTGTTTGTCCATCTGTTTGTGGATGGAAAGCACTTCAGTCATCCCCCCCAGGGGACCTATTAGGTTCATATATTCTTATAGATGTATCCACCTAATAGGTGTTGACCACCTGGGTATTCCCAGTGACTGCTGGAGATTTGCCAGGCCCTGGAGATTCTCCAGAGCAAGGTGTCAGACATGGACTTTCTCCAGGATTATTACATCTATAACAGAGTGCCTGGGGTCCAAATGGGGCTTTTCCCCAGTGAGTTAATAGACCTATTTCCTGGGTATCCTGGGGGATTCTCCAGCCTAAATGGACCTGTTCCCAGTGCATCCTGGGGGATTCCCCAGCCTAAATGGACCTGTTCTCTGGGCCTCCTGGGGGATTCCCCAGCCTAAATGGACCTGTTCCCTGGGCATCCTGGGGGAATCTCCAGCCTAAATAGACCTGTTCCCAGTGCATCCTGGGAGTTTCCCCAGCCTGAATGGACCTGTTCCCAGGGCATCCAGCCCAAACAGACCTATTCCAAGATGATCATGGGAACCTCCAGTTCAAATAGACCACCATCACCACATGACGGATCAATCAAAATGATTTGGAGGATCCATGTTGCTGACAGGAGTGTGTATCATGCCAAGTACCTATTTCCATGGAATCTGATTTGAGCACTATATACAATATGAATATGTGAAAAAGCATGGCCATAGACCACTGAGGAAAGACTGGTGACATCTGATGGAGGGAGTAGAATATACTTGGTGATGGTGATTGCCCAGGCACAGCAGACATATACTTTCACCATGCTTCCCAAGCCTTCAGTGATCTCCAGTCTTGGCCATTGCATACAAGTCAAAGATTGTCCAGGTGTCATTGGAATTTTCCCACCCACTCTGGGGATTCTCCAGGCAATGCTGGGGATTCTCCAACTGACTCTGGGGATTCTCCAAGCTATGACCTGGGGATTCTCCAAGCACTGCTGGGGATTCTCCAGGCAACACTTGGGATTCTTCAACCTGCTCTGGGGATTCTCCCACCCACTCTGGGGAGTCTCCATGGTATACTGGGGATTCTCCAAGTTCTGTCTTGGGGATTCTCCAACCTGCTCTGGGCATTCTCCCACCCACTCTGAGGATTCTCCAAGCTATACTGGGGATTCTCCAAGTTCTGACCTGGGGAATCTCCAGGCAATGCTGGGGATTCTCCCTCCCACTCTAAGGATTTTCCAATGCACTATGTGCATTCTCTTGTTAGTTTAATCAATCATAATGCTTGACCCAGCAGGAGGCCAAAGGCATTGCAGGTCACCATAAAACAGAGTGCCTTAGGGTAACATTGAATGTAGATCACTCATACATATCTTTTCTCTGGGCACAAACTATTTATTGATGAAGCTTAGGTATGCATCTAGTATCTACACCTTTTTGATGGCACCTGCAATGGTGATGAGGGCAAATAACCAGTTCCAATGTCCTCCAACCAATCCTCATCCTCTGTAAATTCCCCTTCATTTGCTTGCTCAGTGGGACATTCCTGTTCCAGTTCCATCTCTTCAATGGCCATCAACAGCTCATCATCTCCTTCTGACATTACATCCCCTTCATCAGAGTCATTTTCTTCTAATACTGGTGCTGTTAGATCCTCTGAAGCATGAATTCCACCAGGATTATGTGTGGCAGCAAGGCAATCCCTGATGTCTTCTGCTGTAGGTCCCCATGGCCTAGATGCAGCCCATGCATATGGCATATGTTGAACCTTGGCCTCCCATTTGACATGTACTGCAACAATGGAATCCCTGTAGGCATGCAGGTGATACTTGTAATATTCATCTAACTCCCTATGAGATGGGACATAAACATGGTATTTGCACTCACCTGCCACATTTTCCAGAGCAGACTTTACACTCAGCCACTCCATGGAAAACCATTCCTGTATGATAGACCACTCTCTTGACAACCTTCTTTCTTCTTCATTACAGCGATCAACTTCCAACATCAGCCTGATTCCCTTGTGCACACTCTCATCAGCAAGCCAACATGGGGTGCTAGCACTAAGCTCCTCAAGACCATCCTGCCAAATATCACTATCAACATCCAGCTGAAAGATACCTTTAGAAGGTATGGGATTGGGAGGGATGGCACCAGGTGGTGCCTTACACAGTCATATCATACTCTGCAGTTCACCACAGAGATTATTGTATGTGGTGACAAGTTTCAGGATGGTAGGCTCTTGTTGTTTTATGGATGACTCCACATGTGACTGTAAATGGTTTTCTACATGATGTTATTGAACATAGCAGCCAGAAATAAAAAATTGCTCACTACTGGAAGAGGTCCCATATGACAATTGTAGTTGCTGGAACTCAAACTTGTGCTGACGAAGTTGTTCCCTTATCTGAACCTTAAGTGCTTGTGCATTTGTTTGTGTTTGGAGCCACTTGTTGTTCCTCAGCAGATGAAGGTCAGTTTGGGCAGAAAGTCCCAATGAAGCCTTTTTCTTCTTGAGGGTCTGGGCTGCCTTTGACAGTGACCCTTTTTCTGCAGCAAGTTGTAGATTGTAGTCAACAATGTCATTGACACAATCACCAACAAGATCCTTCTCTAACTGATCCACATGGCACTGATAGTCCTCAACTGTGTTCTCCAGAGCAAGAACATGTGCCAACTGTTCAGAACCCTTGTTCTTTGACTGACCTACAGGTTGGTGAGTCATATGATCACACACACACAAAGGGAACAGACTAACAAGGTAGAAGTTGAGTTTGTGCATGTACTTGTGCAGCCCACTCATGCTGTAGAGTCTGCATGTCAACATGCAGAGCATGAAGAGCCTCCAAAGCCACCAATTTCCTACTTTTGCAGAGGGACCATTTCCTGCTCAGCCACTGGCCAAATGCATCAAAAGACTTCTTGTCCAAGTGTCAAATTTGATTGTCAAGGACAAATAATCTCTGATGATACTAAGGGTAAAATGAGCACTGGAATTATATTTGAAGAAGAGTCAATGCTTACCCCAGAAACTCAAAGAATTGGAATAAGCATTTTTAGGGCACTCCATAGTCACTCACACCCCTCACCATCTGACAAGCCAAAGCCTACACATTTTTGTGGGTGATATACCAATTGGCATGGCCATTGATGACCATAAGCATGGAAGACAGAAATACCAAACTTCAACCTGGAGAGTATCCCATCATCAAGGAGTTTCCACTTTCAACAGCTATGCTCCAATTGACAACCAATGTCATATAAGAGGCCAACAGTCATCTTGGCAGGGAGATGGTCAAAGAGATGTTTCACCAGCACTAGGGCATAGTGCTGCTTTTCCCCTGCTGATGTCATATTAACCAACCAGAGGACACAATCATGACAACACAACAAACCCATAAGCCCTGTATCTGCAAAAAATTGTGTGCTGGCCTTTTGCCTCTTTTCATCTGCTGCATGGAAAGAATCTCCACACCCATCCAACACAGAGGCAGGCACCCTCATTCCATCCTCCAACCTGTCCTGCTGGTTTTGAGTCTGAGAATGATGTTGACTGGTTGGGAGGGATCTCTGTTTCTCAATGAAAACCTCCATGGCCTTCACCTCTGACTCAGGGATGAATACAGTGCTGGTGGGATTGGGAGGGTCATCAGTGGCAGATTTGTTGGTTCTCTTCTGAGTGAAACATGCATCTAAGCAGACAATGCAGTCAAAGCTATTGGGTCTCAGTCATCTAGTCAGCAACAATGAGCTTGTCATTGACTCACTCATCCTGAGGAGGGTTAGAGCTCTGTAAGTCACCTCCCCCAAAGCAAAGAGGACAGTGAGCACATAGGTAGTCACTTGGCCAGGGGCTATCTTGCTGTGGCATGGAGTTTGGGTGAAAGGACTGGACCATAGCAGAAATATGGTCCTCCACATATATTGTCAATACAGTATACCAATGATAAGCATTACTGAAACACTGCCAGAGATTGTCCTGATTAATTGAATAAGCACCCATCATTACACCAGAGATATTTGTGTGGGTACATGTACATTCAAACCATGATGATATACCAATACAAGAAGTAGCATACAGGGTGGATGTGAAGATGAAGGCAGAGATCCAGTGATGGTGTTTGGAAAAGTACATACCTTGAACAACAGTCTATACTGTAAGGACTCGGTCTGATGCTGTCGACTGAATGTTCAGATGGTGAATTCTCTATGACAGTCTTACTTATCTTCTCATTTGTTTCTTGATCCTACTTTACCCATAGCAGTACTCTGACATATTTTGTGCCTGTGCCCTAGCCTATAAAATGGCCCATGTAGCGTACTGTACAGGGACTCTCTTTTCTACCTTGAATCAAACAGACCTTTCACTCTGGAAATGAGTAGTATTTAAGAAGAATCCTGGTGTGGTGTTGTTGCAAGTCTTATAACTTCACATCGCCATTACATATTTTTTTCCTGTCCCAAATGGTCAAAAGAAAACTCAAACTCTAAACAAACCCCTTCAATACCTTCTCAACCATCTGCAGGCTGATCCCCTGTTGACACTCGAGTAAGTATCTGAAAACACTTAACAAAAAGAAATGGTTAATACCCATTCTACTGCACACCGAGGCACCTGCACTCGAGCTTCATCCCTACCCCAAAGCCCAACGACTCAGCCTGGCACTGAGATTGTTGGTGTGTCCCCTCTACCGAAGCTGACCCCACTCAGGAGTCAGTACTCTACCCCAATCGAAAAACCTGCTGCTGGTAACATCTGGAGTTATAGCAATGTGGTAAGGTCTGGCTCAAGGAGCCCTAGTCTGGTGCCCCAAGGTGCTACTGTTGATGTTCCTGGCTTGAGGACTAGCTTGCTGGTGTATCCCAGTGACATTGGAGTCCTGGAGGCCTCACAGGCTCATACTGTTAGAGTCCTAGTAGCGACTCATAGTACAAATAACATCTTACCTGATAATGTCCACTGCAACTCTTTATCCATCTTCCCAACAAGTGATATGGAAGTGGAGCAGAACGACTGGACAGAGGTGGTGCGTAAGAAGTCGTGTGAGTGACGAGCCCACAGCATGTTAAGGCCAGACCAGACAAATGCTGTCTGAAGGGCAGAGCGGCAACTGACCCTGGATGAATGAGAGAAAATCTGGAGGAGGTCGTTGTTGATGATGAGGGATAACCCTGAAGTGACCTCATCAGAAGGTGATGAGCCCTCTGCTAAGGGTGAATGCAAGGGAAAGGGACCTGATCCTAGGAACTGGGGGAACCTGAAACTTAGCAAGAATGAGATAGACCCAGATGTGCAATGCACAGCCCTTGCATTGTGGAACACTGCTAATAGATTGGCAAATGAGAGTGATGGTGACCAGCCCAGACTGTCAAAGGGGAACAATCCGGAAAGCACTGCACAACCCACTGAGGATGAACTCCCGGAACTGCATGGTGGGGAAGATGAGTGGATCCCTAAGAGGAGTAAGCTAAAGTGTTCAAAGAAAAACAAGAGGAGGGTGACCAAACCCTCAAGGGAACCTCCAAACCTGATAAAGGAGATGGTTGATAAAGTCGTCTGTCAAGATCACAAGAGGCATGAACGACAGAAA
The DNA here is from genome assembly GCA_024663395.1 of Pisolithus tinctorius. Classification (NCBI taxonomy): domain Eukaryota; kingdom Fungi; phylum Basidiomycota; class Agaricomycetes; order Boletales; family Pisolithaceae; genus Pisolithus; species Pisolithus tinctorius. Next base: position 802,060 of record JANFAH010000002.1, read on the forward strand.
ACACCGAGGGCTATGGAGCCTGTAAAACAAATCAATCCAAAGAGCTACATTGGACTCGCCTTTAGAGTCTGTACGGTATGCTCGCGTAGTCTCGCTACACTCTTTGACAATTCTACAGAGATATATTGGGTGATTAGTAAGAATGGTCGGAAATTGAAAGTTGACTGCCAGCTGCGATGCTCATATTGTGCTCATATCGCTGATCAATGCTCGGCATGCAGCCATGGACGATGAAGAAGCACATCAATCGCGAGAGCTCATACGAGAGAAGGTCCTTGTCATTGTCCAGATTCTTACCAAACTAATGGTCGATCTCCTCTCTGGAGAGATCCCTAAGAATATACAGCCATACCACACATCTGCGCTTTCTGGAGAGGCTTGGTTGGTTGAACTGATCCTTGGTCACCCAGACCATAGATGTTGCGAGTTAGGTATGAGCGTACACACGTTCAAAGAAATTACTCTCGAACTCTGCAACCATGGCTACCAAGCCTCGAAGCACACCTCTCTTGAAGAACAGCTCGCAATTTTTTTGTATATGTGTGTCACTGGCCTACCAATCAGACATGTTGGAGAATGTTTTCAGAGATCCAATGATACAATCTCGAGGTACGTTTTGATTCACTTTTCCGCACCCATTTCTAACAGCATCTGTACTTAGATACTTCCGCAAAATGGTTACAATCTTTGCTTCTGAACCCTTCTATTCGAAGCACGTATCACTCCCATTCGCTTCTTCAACTACTACTATCCACCCAAAAATCATGCGGAGTCATAGGTTCTGGCCATACTTCAAGGATGTGATCGGTGCCATTGATGGCAGTCATATTCCCACTTCCCTGCCACTTCATGACTGCACCACATACTGCAACCGAAAGGGCACCATGTCCCAGAATTGCATGTTCGCCTGTGACTTTGGCATGAATTTCACTTATGTATTGACTGGCTGGGAGGGTTTGGCTACGGATGCACGAATTTTCCAGGAAGCATGCGCATCAAGCCTCGATATTCCCCAAGGAAAGTATCTCCTTGGCAACGCTAGTTTCCCATTGTCAGAAGGAGTCCTCATACCTTACCGCCGCACATGCTATCACCTGGCAGAGTGGCGACAAGCATCATTAAGGTATGCATTTACTGCGTGATTGATATCCATTTACTTCCCGTTTTACAGGCCTGCAAACAAAGAAGAGCTTTTCAATTTGTGTCACTCGTCTGCACGGAATGTTGTCGAACGAATCTTTGGTGTCATCAAGCGTCATTTCCGAATTCTTCTTCTCCCTCCAGAATATCCTATCGAGATCCAGGCACTCATTCCTGTCGCCCTATGCGTTATCCACAATTTAATTATGTTGCACGAATGGGATCCAGATGCTGATGGAGAAATGCCGGAGGGGGATAGCGGAGGTGATGGGGGTACTGGGGAAGTTGGCAACATCGAGCAAGAAGAAAGCGCGCTATCAGGGGATGACGAGGGAGACGACGACCCTCAAGAATTATCAGCCAGGGCGTTGCGCGATTCTATTGCTGAGGCAATGTGGCACGACTACCAGGAGTATCTGCGGAAGCGAGGGCAAAGTTGATCATAGAGATTGTTTTATGTACACTTTTCTCACTTTCTAAATGAATATCTCTGGATCATCCTTTGCATAACAAAACACCGGGTCAGATAAATTGCGAGCAGGGATACAAACATGATGGAGGTACTACAACACAAGGTCATCTGGAATGAGTTTCTGGTTATGAAGACAAGTCTGAATCCAGTTTCTACGAAGGGTTTTATCATCCAACATGAGGTATAAATCGATTGCCCCCCCATCCATATGGAACGCTTCCATCAGGGCCGTCTTAGCTAACAGGGGAAGGTCATCATCTCACCATGCAAGCATCTCCATGGCGGTGTGCATATGCTCAGTACACCTTTGCTGTGCGGCAACTGCAGACGACGAACTGATAACAGACCCAAGGTATGAAAGGGAACCCTGTACACTGATGAGTAAAGCAGGCGTAGATGTTTCTTTGCTCTTCTTCGACTTCTTTGAAGAGCGTTCTGCATCGTCCTTGATAGAGAGCGACTGGAGCGCAGCTTGCACTGATGGAATTTCAGCAGAGGGTGAAGCAGGGTTGGTGTCCGCATGTGTACACTTCCTACTTGATGGCATAGAGCTGGTAGTTGAGGGGGGATATGAGCTAAGTAATGTCGTAGGGGAAGCAAGAGTTGGCATGGGTGGATTAAATTGCATTGAAAATAGCTGGGACTGCACATTCATTCTGTTAGCAGGAGCTACCTTGTCGACGGACATTTGATCGATCGCATCATCTTCAATGATGCCGGCAGAGCTTCCAACCTGAGGAGTAATGAACTGTAAAGCAGCAGAGGACATGGATGGGGTCATCACTGGATCGCTGGAGGTATGGCTAGACGGGTTTACGAAGAGGCCAGGACCACTGGCACCGGATACAAATGCCACAGAAGTTGTAGGATGGTAGGCACGCATACCACGGGCTTGGTCATTTGGAAACAGCAACTCCATCGCCATAAGCAGGGGCCAACCGACATTTTTAAACTGGCGCATAGCATTCCCAGGTTGGCCCTGTCAATGGATGTTATCGATGTCAAGCGATGGACCCAAGATGATGGACACATACCGCTAACCACTCCTTGAAGTCGCTTTCCTCACTCTCAGAGATAATATTCGCCCCATTTTCATTATCCCAATGCTTTCCAGAATGACCTCGCCATAAGTTGATATCCCTCAGCATGGATTTGAGCTGTACCAATGATGATCGATGAGGCTAAACAGGCACTGGGGAGGGAACAGGATACTCACATTACTGAGCTTCCCTCTGCACATATCAGAGGTCTTCATCGCACCTTTTTGTTTCAGGAATTTCTTGTTTATGTGGGCAGCAGCTGCACTCCAAGTGGCAGACTTGAACGACCCATTGCCCATCTTGCCAGCAATTTTCTCGTCGACAAGGAAAGTGACAAGGGCCTCTTTCTCTTCCTCAGTCCAGTTGGCTCGATCCTTATCGGAGGGCATATCTTCAGTCACTAGCTCGAGGCAAGACTCACCAACAAGTGTCGCTAGTGCTGTGATAATCGGTAGGAGGGGTTCCAGGGGTTCACTATCCATCATCATTGGAGCGGTTCAAAATACAAACTCCGCAGCATGGCAGAGCGATGGCTTGCCAGGATCACAAACAAAGTAAAATACCAAAGCCGGCAAGCAACTGTGTAGTGAGACTACGCGAACATACTGTATGGACTCTTAAGCACCTTGAAAAGGATGAGAAGTGCTCCAAAAGATCCAAAAATAAAAGGAAGGCAAAGCACACCTCAGATTTGTCAAGTGACGATGATACCAGCTCATCTGAGTCTGCATCTACCACAAGTGAGAGCTCAAGTGATGACTCTATATCATCAAACTCCAGTAGTGATCCATCCAGCTCTTCTGGCGTGAGTGATGATGATTCTTCTTCAACAACCAGCAAATCATTGTTGAGCTCAGGTGGGTCGTTGAGCAGCTCAAGCCACCGATGTGGCAGACCTCGATGCTGTAAGGGTGGTAAAGGAAAGAAATGCAAGTCTAAGAAGTGTTCGAAAACACATCGCAAGACGACTCTTAAACCCATCCCACTGAATAAATACAATGGGTCTGGCGATGTACATGCCTTTCAATGGTTCATGACCAAAGGGGCCATGTACATTACAGATGGCTGAGTCGAGCCTAAGAAATGTGTGTTCATCCTATCCCACTACCTAACAGGCAAAGCACATGAGTTTTATGTGCAGGAAGTCTCAGGAGACCCTTACAAGTGGAGGCTCTCGGATTTCTTTATGCAACTATTCAACTATTGTTTCCCCATTGATTTCCGAATGCTGCAAAGAGAGAAACTGCAATCATGTTATCAGAATTCTAAGACAGTAAAGAACTACTTGTACGAGCTCAATGAGCTATGGAACATGATTGGGGAGACCGATGAATGCACGAAGGTCCACAAGTTCTGGTCAGGGCTCCAAAAGGAGCTCCAACAAGACCTATGGAAAGAGAAATTGAACCCAGAGATCTCATCACTCAAGAAGATCTCGGCATCTGCAGAGATCCTTGAGATCACCCAAACTGTTGCTGGTGACTATACTCACAGGTCTAAATGATGAAGGAGTAAACACTGGGCAGTGGGAAGCGCTGCAGTGGCACCAGAGGGTCCCAAACCTCAAAGGTTGGGACACAAGTGAAGACACGAGAGGAAGAGGAAGTTTAAAAATGAGGGCTACCGAAAGGAAGCCACTATGCCTGATAACCTCAACCAGGGAGGGAAATGCACCAGATGTCAGGACAGGTGGAAGTGTGATGTCCCAAAACTGAGCAAAGAGGAGCAAGAATGACATAAGGCAGAGGGCCTGTGTTTCATCTGCCATAGGTTGGGACACTTCTCAAGGAACTGCCCCAATCATCAGGTTGTGTCCAATGCCAGCAAGTCTTCAGGTGTAACAAGCTTTGGTGTGGGCATTGACTTCAGAGATATTGAGTGCCAACATCAATTGGCAGCTTCGTCTAGGAATGGCCCTGATGTATCCTTGAACTTCATTCAGGCCTGAGGGCCTATGATTTCAGAAGATGGGGACATACCTGACGAGGACCTCCCAGATCTGGAAAGCATCTCTGATGATGAAGATTACAGGGCTAGCAATAGTGTCACTTCTGGAGAGGAAGACCCAAATGAAGGAATGCATATCTACACCTATAGGAGTGACCAGGTCCATGGAATCTGGTGGGTGGGTACAAAACTAGGGCACCCCCTGGAGGACAGGGCCATAGAACGGCTATCCAGGATCTGCTACCCTGGTGATGACCTGAACTCGTTGTGCACTTATATGGGCTCCCAATTTCTTGTCTATGATCTGATGGATGGCTGACACATGATTGTGGAAAGCAAACGAGATGTATTAGGCCCAGGAGACAAGATTACAGTTGAAACAAACCTGCTAATGAACCCTGCTTTCTGACTCGATAGTTGGTACTGGTTTTGAAAGGGAGAATGCACTGGTATCCCAAAGGCAGAACTGAGAAGCCAAGAATGCACATGGACCTGGAGATTGAACCCCATGGGGTGTCCTATTGAGGATTGCATTATTGCTAAGCTTGAGGAGCATAGTCTTCAAATTCTGGAAGGGGGAAACTCAGGACGGTTTGCATGTGTTAGGGAAGATAAGATGACCATCAATGTACTTGACTATCACCTGGCAGTCCGCCTGGTCCTCTCGCTGGAGAGGGTCTCTAGACCAGACTTTGGCATCGTGCATTGGCATGCTAAGAGGCTGTTCCATGTGTGTGTAACTTTCACAAGCAATGACCCCCTGGAGGACAACAACTTGGCAATCTGCGCACTATTCAAGGGCGGGAAGCGATGAAACCAACAAGATGGCAAACCAGCTGGAAGACACACCATGTGGCATGATCCAACTGAACAGTGTAAAATTCTGCAAGGAGGATAAACTAAGGCTACAGAGGAACTCCTCGATAGCCAAAAGATTTCACATGAAAGATACCAAAGCCACTGGTGGTCGTCATGCATGTGAATGGCCACCTGGTGTGTGCGCTGATCAATACAGGATCGCTGGCTGATTTCATGTCAGTAATGCTTGCAGAGCAACTGAAAGTGAAACGTATCTCGCTTGAAAAGCCACTCACCATTCAGCTTGCTGTTCAGGGCTCATGATCTAAGGTGAACTTTGGCACTAAGGCCCACTTCCAATACCAAGGGATTGACTGTGAATGATACTTTGATGTCATGAACTTGCAGAACTATGATTTAATCCTAGGGACACCATTCCTCTATCAGCACAAGGTAATGGTAGGGTTACACTCTCCTAGAGTCGTTGTCAGAAGTGTTACACCCACCGAAATGAAGGGAGTGCAGGTCTCGACCCTGGAATCATGTGCAACAGATGTTTACCACAAGAACCTTGAAAAGGCAAGGAAGTACTTACAGGAATTAGTGAAGCCTCTATGCTCCCAAGTAGGAGTGAGGGCCCTTCCCCCATTCCGAGCCATAAATCATGAGATCCCACTGATAGACGAAAAGCAAGTATATCCTTGGTGGCCATCTAGATGTCCAGAGGTGTTATGACCTCTTTGGGCAGAAAAGAAAAATGCTTACTTGAAAACCAGCCACTGGGAACTAACCACAGCAAGGAATACTTGCCCAGTGTTGCTGATACCAAAGGCAGGGAACCCTCCATGACTACGTGTGGTGGTCGATCTGTGCGAGTGAAACAAAAACACACATAAGTTATCATCCATGATGCCCAATATGGATGGCATCCTATGACTGGTGGCCAAAAAGCCCTATAGGTCCATTATTGATGGGGCCAACACATACGAGAAGATCCGGGTGATCCCCAAGCATGTCGATAGAACAGCTGTTATGACCCCAGATGGAAACATGGTCAGTCTCGTGGTCCAGCAAGGCAACTGTAATGCCCCAGTGACATACCAAGCCCTGATGCACCACATTTTTGGGGAATACATTGGAACTTTCATGGGCGTATACTTGGATGATATAATCATCTATTCTGAAACCCTAGAGGATCACATTAGGCATGTCAAAATCGTACTTGAAATCCTCACACAGGAGAAACTTTACCTGAGTGAGAAGAAACTTCGCTTCTTGTGCAACAAAGTAAAGATCCTGGGTTGTGTCATCACTAATGATGGAATAAAAATGGACCCTGAAAAGGTCGATCAGATCCTCAACTGGAAAGTCCCCACCAACTGGATGTTATGCAAAGGATTTATCAGGTCAGTGGGCTACCTGGCTGATGACATTTACAAGGTCTGTGTACCTTTAGGTGTGCTCGTGGAAGCAAGCACTGAAACCTGTCCCTTTCAGTGGACATTTACTGAGCAGCGATCATTCAAAATGGTGAAACAATACATTGCCACCTGTGCAAGTCACAGCTGCATTCCCTTAGAGTATGGGCCTGACCACAAACCCATCTGGGTTATGATGGACGCCTGTGGAAATGGGATAGGTGGAGTGATCGCACAAGGGAAAGACTGGAAATCTGCAAAGATAGCTGCCTTCTACTCAGCGAAAATGTCGTCAGCTCAACGTAACTACCACATTCATGAGCAAGAACTCCTTGCCAGGGTGGAAACAATGTTGAGGCACCAGGATATACTGCAGGGTGCTCACTTTACATGGGCTACTGACCATAAGAGTCTGATGTACTTGCTGGAACAGAAAGACCTGTCCAGGAGACAGGCACACTGGTTAGAAAAGCTGGCCAAGTTTGACTTTGATATCAAACATGTACCTGGCATCGATAATGTCCTCCCAGATGCCCTCTCTCGAATGTATGAATTCAATGCACCAGGGACTATCCATGCACCAAGTGAATATCTGCATCATGACCTAGAGATTGAGGAGCCTGCCAATATGGAGGGACATCAGCCAATCATCAGTGCACCTTTGTATGTTGGTGTCGAAGCGATGGCGATGTCCACCAGATCCCAAGTGTGGGCAACAGCGAAACAACTGGAAGACACTTTGCCAGATGACACCCCCAAGATGCCCAAGGCAGCAGGACTGTCCTCTGTGCGCTGATTGCAATTAGTGCTGAAACCTCCAGTGATGCCCTCTCCAGCGAGTGTTGAGGAGCAACCTATGGAAAGGGAGCTGCCTGCTGCAATGAGCAGTGTGGAAAATGCATGCGAACATACAGAGGACACACCTACTCCACCCGCTACCAAGAAGGCGACCATGCATCATCATCATCCTCCTACACTGCCTGCAGAGACTGGCCAACCTGAAACAGGTATTGAGTTTGCTAGGAGAGTGAAGAATTGCTTTGTTCTTCTTGGCCCAGGTGAATGAAGGAAGGGGGATGAGGACAGTGAATGTCCCCCACCTGAGGACACACATGCTGTAAACACAATGCATGACATGCAGATTCCTATGTCGGACATGGGGCGACTCATGTCAGAAGGTGACATAACAAGAGCACCAATGACTAGGGTACCATTGGTTGTATACCCAGGAAGTGAAGGGATACTCAAAGCAGCTAAGCACAAGTACAATAGGGATCTGTTCTTCAAATGGATCATAGAGGACCCACAGCCTTTCAAGAACTTCAATATTATGCCTGATGGATTCATCAGTTTGAAACTCTCAGATCACACTGTCTTCTGTGTACCTGATATTGAGGTAGACAGCAAGCGACTTAGGGAGGTCATCATCGACCATGCCCACTCCTTGCTTGCCCACCTAGGCACCAGAAAGATGGTGTCATATATTTGGGAATTCCTGTGGTGGGATTCGATGGTGAAAGATATCACCACATACTGCACATCATGTCAGACTTGCCAATGGAGCAAACCACCAACCCACAAACCATTCAGACTGCTAAACCCACTCTCTGTACCATCCAGACCTTGGGAATCGATTGGAGTAGACTTTGTGGGACTGCTCCCGGAGTCCAAAGACCATGACAGCGAGTATGACTTGATAACGGTGATTATCGACTTACTAACATCCATGGTGCACATCATACCAAGCCAAACAACCTATACTGCTTGTGAAGTAGCAGAATTAATGTTCGCTGAGGTGTATAAACACCACAGCTTACCTCGAGCAATCATTAGTGACTGCAACATCCTGTTCACTAGCACCTTCTGGAAATGCCTAAATGAGCTAATTGGGATTAAACAGAAAATGTCAAGTGCATACCATCCGGAAACAGATGGCACTATGGAACATGCCAACTAAACCATTGCTCAGATGCTGAGATGCTGCATCAGGCCAAATCAAAAGGACTGGGTGTCATGACTACCTGCCATCAAGTTTGCAATCAATAATGCAACATCAGAGTCAACTGGTTACACACCATTCTTCCTGAACACTGGACAGATGCCTCGACGGATGATCTGGGACTCCCCAACAAGAGATGAATACCCAAGCATGAGAGCATTTGCCAATAAAATGAAACTTACTCTGTTGGATGCCCATGATGCAATCCTAAAGGCACGATTGAAACAAGTGGTTGGCACTAATAAAAAGCACCAAGTATGCCCATTTGTTACAGGTGACCTCGTGTACATCTCCACCAAGAATATTAGCTTGTCAAGGGGGACATTGCAAGAGCTCATACCGAAATTCATTGGACTGTACTGCATTTCAGACAACTTTGGGAATAATTCTTATCATGTTGAATTACCTGATAACCTAAAGCAAAGAGGTATTCATGACATGTTTCATTCATCATTGTTAAGGGTGCACATACCTAACGATGATAGAAAGTTCCCTGGACAGAAAGATGATCAGATTCCAGAACTCAGAGGGACAAACTGAGAATGGGCTGTTGACCAGATAATTAGCCACCGTGGCAGCCAATCAGATGCGAAGTTCAAAGTGAAATGGACAGCTGGAGATCGAATGTGGTTACCCTACGATGAGGTCACACACCTGAAAGCACTTACCAATTATTTCGAGGCCATTGGGGTTGATGGGATTGAAAATTTAAGGGACAAGAGCGACAGGAGCTCGTCGGATGACGACTCCCAGGTGTTTGTAGGACACTTGACACCACATATCTGTGGGGCCCATTTAAATCGCTCATGTCCCAACTGGAGGTCCCCATCCACTTACCTACACCCCACTATGGCTGGATCCTCCTACTCTCAAAATCACCAACCCAAGACCCATCCTTGTCTGTACCACCCTCATTGTACCACTAAACACAACCGACCTCCTGCATCTTCGAGTCGTCCCTATAACCATTCACACCACCCTTCCGATCACCCTTGTCAAGCCCACCTACATTCAGGTTTGCATACATGATCCAACTCATGAGCATTATACACCTCCAGGCCCAGGGGATGCAAGTGCAACTCCCACTGTCATCGTTACACCCATAAAACTGTCTCCTACCCAAAGAGGGCACATAGCTGACTGCACCCAGCTCCCTTGATATCTTGACCTGCAAGGCAACCTGTCCTCAGCCCCAAAACTGTAGCGACGCTCCAGAGCACCCTGTCCAACATCATTAGTGAGCTACAGAGTTTAGCTATCAACCACTCACCTGACATGAGACATCATCAGGCTGCCACTATGTTGAACCCAGCCCAAAGTCATTCCATTGAACAGACTAGCTTTGATTATTTTGTCATCTGGGTTGACTCCGGCCCTGGGCAGACAGAGGAGTGACTCTTGGTTCACCATGAGCATATTTGGTCCTTCTTCATGTACAACAGAGCACTGTGGCGAAACAAGGGAGATCCCCTCGACATCCCTGCTGGATATCGTCAGTTCAGGGAAGCTTACCACCATAGAGACACTACAAGGTCACGATTTGCTTACCTTGAACCTGGCATGGGACATTGCATTGTCATCACAGGCCCAGCCCCAACTAGGGAGGAAGTTCTGGGAGTGGACACTGACCTGCGTAGCAGGGAAGAGATAGAGGGCAGGCAGGTACTCAACACTGTGGAGACTGAGACATTGAATAGCCTGCTCTGGGATGCAGCAGAGAGGGCTAGACACCAGCATGATTGCTCCCAGCGAGGTTACCAGGACTGCCAAGATTGTAGAGGAGACAATCGTCATACAAGGGGGCCCCTGGGTGATCGCCCCAACTTGTCGCCATTTAGAACACAAGGATCAGAAAGGCCTCAGGCCAGCAGATGTCACAAGACCTCTCATGCAAGCAGGCATTGCAAGGCACCTAAAAACACTACTGATAATCATCAGAGTGCCACCATCACCAGTTCCTCGACCTCTACCTTAGACATGGATCCCCCCTTTGACACCCTCACTGATCCTGCTCACATCATGATTAAACATCTAAACATCGACAGCATCTTTGGTGGCCTGGACAATGAAGGGGAATATGGAGAGGATTACAACAGCATAGCAGATGTGGAGGGTGAGGTTGACGAAACAATGCCCCAGGATGAGACTGTGGGAAGTGCTGGGGATGCAGCTTTGTAAGCAAGTTTTACATGAAGAAAGGGTACTTTGTACCCTGGAGGGGGGAATGTAAGGACTTGGTCCAACACTGTTGACTGAATGTTCAGATGGTGAATTCTCTATGACAGTCTTACTTATCTTCTCATTTGTTTCTTGATCCTACTTTACCCATAGCAGTACTCTGACATATTTTGTGCCTGTTCCCTAGCCTATAAAATGGCCTATGTAGTGTACTGTATGGGGACTCTCTTTTCTACCTTGAATCAAACAGACCTTTCACTCTGGAAACAAGTAGTATTTAAGAAGAATCCTGCTGTGGTGTCATTGCAAGTCTTATAACTTTGCATCACCATTACATATACCCTTGACCATCCAGGAAGCTTTCAAGTGCTTCACACCATGCAGTTGTGTTTGGGGTTAGCCAGACAAAGAGCTTCTTTACAAACTCCAGTACATGAAGGTCAGCTGCCAGAGTAGGTACCTGTCAAGTCTGGGCCTACTCCGACCAACTCTGACGCTATATAAGGTCTAGAGGAAGGTCCAGAAGCAAGTCTGACGCAGGAGAACAGAACTCCGACTAGTGGAGTGGTGGCAGGAACGAAGTCCACCGAAGCAGAGGCAGAGCAGAGTGAGGGCATCGGGTTTAGCTTGTGCACTACCCCCTTGCATGATCTCAGCCCTCGTATTTCAGAGGGAGAGTACAAACAGAGAGTCGGAGATAACTCCGACAGGCAGAAGACAGAATCAGAGGGAGTAGGAACAAAGTTGATATTCATACTGAAGAACAGCGGAGTACAGTACATGCTTTTATACCGCTACGGAGGTACAGTAATCGGAATCAGAACTGACATACAGAGACTCATAAATTTTCAAGTAAAATTTTCCTGGATGATGAATGAAGGGTAGATGGAGGACACACAAACAGGTAACACAGAACATCTAGAAAAGGAAATAGGCCAGGCGCTGGACCATGCGGTGTGTGCACTGTGGAGTACCTGACTGCGAGGGTAGTCACGTGACCCTCCAGAGAACGGTCTGCCCGGTCCAGTAGGAGAACAACACAAGTCTGACAGCAGTCAGAGTGGAGACGGTTCATAGACAATAGAAGGTGGGCGGAGTTGGTGCGGAGTGAGCAAATGACCAGCAGAAAAGGTTGTGGAGTGAGTAAAGACCTATGACAAATGCACAGTTATGACAGTGCCCCCCCCTTAGGGCCTGAACCCCTGAAGGCTGTATGTACAGAACGAGATCACCACGAGTTGATCATTTGAAATTATTTTGATGCCTCGAGGATAATGGCTTTAGCCGCAGCAGAGCTCCGTTGGAGTTTGAAGTACTGCTTAAAAACACATGTTAGGGTACTGAACCCTCGTCCCTCCCCCCCACCATCATGCCTTCCCAGCGACACAGCAACACCCCCCAGCCAACCCCTGGCCATGTTCGTGACTATTCCCAAGTCACGGATGAAGAACTGGTTGTCCTCACCGATGACTCCACCAACACTGAGCAGGAGAAATCTGCGGAGAAGGTACGCCGACGAGAGGAGAACGAGCGGAGAGAGAGAGAGCGCAAGGCCAAGAGGTGGAAGGCAGAGGAGGAGAGGTTGGAGGTGGAGCAGAGGAAGAGGAGGCTCAAAGGAAGAAGGCAGCAGAGGAGGAGGCAGAGAGGCAGAGGCAGAGGCAGAGGGCCTCTGAGGAGAGGGCTCAGGCCAAGCAGAACGAGGCCACACAAAGGTGAGTGGCAGAGTACTGTGAGTCAGGCAGAGCTGACTCACAGTTTTATTTTCTTAGATTATGCGGCATGGTGTCACACACCAAAGGTGTTGTGGACATGGTTACAGCTGACTCTGCCTAACTCGTTGACAAGTTGTGCACAATGCCCAAGCATGCAGATGAAGACTAAAGGCCTCATGCGTAGAAAGACTGTTGGACGTTAACAGTCATCCTTCACACAAGAATGAGTCGTCAGTGCTAAAGAGAAAAGAGGAAGCGAGTTAAGCACACATTAAAAGTTTTTAGTGCCTGTGTACGGCATTCCGGTTTTCGTCATATCTCTGCCATTTCCAAAGGTGTTAACTCGGTTGCCACACTCGCTTAAAGTGCTCAGCCCCACGATTCTTCCTTCCAAGTTTGGAGAGGATCCTCGCACCCTGCGCATTTCTACAGCACTCCATCCATCAGATGCTCATTTCACTAAGTCCATCAATCATGGCCACCTCTTCGTTGATCATCTCACTTGTCTCATTTGCCAGAGACAGTGGCTATGTATATCTGCCAGGCATTCCCACCAGCTTCCATCCTGAAGCCCCCTGGTTCATCCCGTCATTGTCACCCCCATCTCATCCCATGCAGCTTGGTCAGCGTGTTCTCTTTGTCAGTATGACTTCCAGAAGGACGTTCTTTGGTCACCTCAGGTCTGTCACTTGGTTAGAAAGGTCTTATGTGGTCATTTCAGTCTCCCCAGTTGATGAAGCATATGGATCGTTCCTCCCTGCTCCCTGCACTGTCTTTATTCCAGTCTTCTCCATCATTCTTCCCGCATTGCGACAGCTGCAGTATAGTCTACTGTCCTCCAGCCTCCCTGATTGCATTCATGATGAGTATGACATGCATCTTGCCTTCTTACTGCAAGATCCAGCAGAAGACGTCCCCCCTTCTCCTCCTCCTCCGTCAGAACCCCATTCATGAAGTTTTTGTTAACTTCACTGAGAGGATGGAAGGGTGGGAGACATGATCGCGTATGCTCTCATTGCCCCACAGACCCCCAATGCCCTAGCCCCCTTTGACGCCTGACTCATGCCCTTCAATTCTGATATTAATACTTCCTTATCTGGAAACAGCATCCATCTGTCATGCCGTCTTTGGATCTAGAGATGTCTCCGCCGAGATCTAACTTGCATCGCCACCCCCTAATGTGATATCAGTGCGCTTACTCAGTTTCTGATTCTGTTTGACTCGTTTTGTGATAATTTGACTATCCTTGACTCGTTCATTGCCAATACTTACCAATCTTCTTTGCTTGCTTACTTTCCATTTCTTGCTTACTCATCATGGTTACTCAGTCCTTACTCATTACTTACCAAGTGTTTGTGCCTTGTTTGTCACAAGCTGTGCTCCCCCCCACAGTATATAAACCCCCATGTACTTAGCTACACACAATCAATCAAGAAGCAATCAGAAGCAGTCCAGCAATCAGTTCAGTGCCTATCTCGTCATCGACAGTTGAGGCTCCACAAAGGGGTCTATCTGTCATCATTCATATACTTGGTAGTTGAGGCTCATTCAGAAGAGTCTATCTGCCTCCATCATTCATCTGAAGCTTCCTCTTAGTCAGCAGTCTTAGTCATCCCTCCACTCCTGCATAACTTGTCATTGACTTACGCCAGGAGCATATTCTATCAAAAGTCCATTACTCCCAAGTCCTTTCGGCTGAACACCCCTGCTCTGTTCAGCATCCCCTTCTCAATCAGCGTTCATTCATCCTCTCCTGCGTAACTCATCGTCGACTTGCGCCAGGAGCACCTCTACTTGAAGTTCCCCCCACATTTAGGTTTCTGCACTCCAGGTTCCACAGAGGCACACCACCACTCGCTCTACATTTGTCTTTTGTGTTGGTTTTGGTTGGTTTTCACCACCTTTCCACACTTTGACTCACACTGCCGACAGCAATCACCATCCTGCACATGTCACCCCTCTCCTGCAGGATCACACCACCTGAGGCGAGGGCAATTGCCATCCCATGGACCTCGTTCCACTCAGCCAGCATCCCACCACTCCCCTCTCCCTCCTTCATCCCCTGTCAAGGAGTCACCGCAGTCATCTTCACAAGGTCCATTGTTGCATGGTGATCATCACACATATCTTGCTCCAGCAGCTGCATATCATCATCACCCCCCTGCTGATAACTACTCTCTGACCCCACATCCTCGCCACTGCCCTCGGCATGAGTCACACAAGCGCTATAGAGGATATCAGGACAATGAGAGTGATCATGGTGGTCCTTCACAACAGGGAAGAACTCACCAAAGGTATGTTGCTGGGTAGCCTATGTGTACAATGAGACTAACATGCACAGTGTGGTTGAATACATTTATCAAAACCCTCCCCACAAGAGACATCGTCATCATGACTCTGATGACCCTGATGGACGTTCCTATCACACCCATGATCGACACAACCACTACTAGGCATGTTTTCATCTCAATCATTCGCTTGCTACTGGCTCATGTACACACCAGTTCAACATGTTTGCATCATTAGCATGTAACTATGATACCCTGTGGCTGTATCATCTTCCCCCTGCATATCCTTCCTTTGTGTAATGTCTGCCATCATTCATTTTGTCCATTATCCACCATGGTCTTTTTGTTACCATCATAACTACAATACCCTTACAAGACCATTCATTTTCTCCTCACACCTATGCATATTCAATCTGATAGCATACCCTATCATAAATACAGATTGGATTTAGGTGCAAACTGCTATGTGTGAGATAGGAATGTGAAATCCATGGAACGAGACATCCACTAGAGCTATGATGTCCATGTGAAGGGCATGGGGCTCTGCCCTAGGCTTCAGGGGGAAGAGTTCTCAGTAGCTACCAACATAGAAATGCCAGAGTTGGTTAGAGAATCCCCAGGACATAACATGGAAAATCCCCAGCAGTGCTTGGAGAATCTCCAGAGTGGGTTGGGGAATCCCCAGCATTGCCTGGAGAATCCCCAGCAGTGCTTGGAGAATCCCCAGAGTCAGTTGGAGAATCCCCAGCATTGCCTGGAGAATCCCCAGAGTGGGTTGGAGAATCCCCCAGAGTCAGTTGGAGAATCCCCAGCAGTGCTTGGGGAATCCCCAGAGTGGGTTGGAGAGTCCCTAGCATTGCCTGGAGAATCCCCAGTAGTGCTTGGAGAATCTCCAGATTGGGTTGGAGAATCCCCAGCATTGCCTGGAGAATCTCCAGAGTGGGTTGGAGAATCTCCAGCATTGCCTGGAGAATCCCCGGCAGTGCTTGGGGAATCCCCAGAGTGGGTTGGAGAATCCCCAGGGTCAGTTGGAGAATCCCCAGGGTCAGTTGGAGAATCCCCAGAGTCAGTTGGAGAATCCCCAGCAGTGCTTGGAGAATCCCCAGAGTCAGTTGGAGAATCCCCAGGGTCAGTTGGAGAATCCCCAGCATTGCCTGGAGAATCCCCAGCATTGCCTGGAGAATCCCCAGCAGTGCTTGGAGAATCCCCTGATTGGGTGGGAGAATTCCCAGCATTGCCTGGAGAATCCCCAGAGTGGGTTGGAGAATCCCCAGCAGTGCTTGGGGAATCCCCAGAGTCAGTTGGAGAATCCCCAGCAGTGCTTGGAGAATCCCCAGGTCATAGCTTGGAGAATCCCCAGAGTCAGTTGGAGAATCCTCAGTAGCACTTGGAGAATCCCCAGCAGTGCTTGGAGAATCCCCAGGACATAGCTTGGAGAGCCTCTAGAGACAGGAGTTGGCTGGGAAATTCCAAGCATTACCTGGAGGATCTGCTGCATACCCTGTGGATCCCCAGAGTGGGTGGGAAAATTCCATTAAGACCTGGACAATCTTTGACTTGTATGCAATGGCCAAGACTGGAGATCACTGAAGCCTTGGGAAGCATGGTGAAAGTATGTCTGCTGTGCCTGGGCAATCACCATCACCAAGTATATTCTACTCCCTCCATCAGATGTCACCAGTCTTTCCTTAGTGGTCTATGGCCATGCTTTTTCACATATTGTATAGTGCTCAGATCAGATGCCATGGAAATAGGTACTTGGCATGATACACACTCCTGTCAGCAACATGGAGACTCCAAATCATTTTGATTGATCCTTCATGCTGTGATGGTGGTCTATTTGAACTGGAGGTTCCCATGATCATCTTAGACAAGGTCTGTTTGGGCTGGATGCCCTGGGACCAGGTCCATTCAGGCTGGGGAATCTCCCAGGATGCACTGGGAACAGGTCCATTCAGGCTGGAGAATCCCCCAGGATGTACAGGGAACAGGTCCATTTAGGCTGGGGAATCCCCCAGCATGCCCAGAGACCAGGTCCATTTAGGCTGGAGAATCCCCCAGGATGTACAGGGAACAGGTCCATTTAGGCTGGGGAATCCCCCAGCATGCCCAGAGAACAGGTCCATTTGGGCTGGGGAATCCCCCAGCATGCCCAGAGAACAGGTCCATTTAGGCTGGAGAATCCCCCAGCATGCCCTGGGAACAGGTCCATTTAGGCTGGAGAATCCCCCAGCATGCCCAGAGAACAGGTCCATTTAGCCTGGGGAATCCCCCAGCATGCCCTGGGAACAGGTCCATTTAGGCTGGAGAATCCCCCAGGATACCCAGGACATAGGTCTATTAACCCACTGGGGAAAGCCCAATTTGGACCCCAGGCACTCTGTTATAGATGTAATAATCCTGGAGAAAGTCCATGTCTGACACCTTGCTCTGCACTTCAGTCAACCCCCCTTGGAGACCTATTAGGTCTGGAGATTTTGATATAAGTATTAACCTAATAGGTGTCATTTTGTTGGGAATTCCCAACTTTTGGGGATTCTCCACCACCATTCCTGGAGATTCTCCAGGGCAGCAATTTAATATGGTTGGAGAAAATGTTTTCTCCATAATATATATATATTATACATCAAATGAAAGGGTAGCTGGGGTCCAAGTTGGACTTTCTCCAGGCTAAATAGACCCCCTTTCCAGGTTGATCCTGGGCTTTCCCCAGGCTAAATAGACCTGCTTTCCAGGTTGATCCTGGGATTTCCCCAGGCTAAATAGACCTGCTTTCCAGGTGAACCTGGGCTTTCCCCAGGCTAAATAGACCTGCTTCCCAGGTGAACCTGGGCTTTCCCCAGGCTAAATAGACCTGCTTCCCAGGTGAACCTGGGCTTTCCCCAGGCTAAATAGACCTGCTTTCCAGGTGAACCTGGGTTTTCCCCAGGCTAAATAGACCTGCTCTCCAGGGTGAACCTGGGCTTTCCCCAGGCTAAATAGACCTACATTCTAGGCTGACCTGGGTTTTCCCCAGGGTAAATAGACCTGCTTTCCAGGCAGAACATGGGCTTCCCATAGGCTAAATAGACCCATTTCCAGGGTGAACCTGGGTTTTCCCCAGGCTAAATAGACCCACTTTCCCAGGCCATGTCCTGGTGGGGATTCTCCATGCATCAGGAAAACAGTGGTTGTTCTAACTGTTCTAATTACAACTTATCTCAGAAAGGTAGATGTATAAGTGGAATGGATGCCAAGAAACATATAGAGCAAGTGAATTAAGCAAGACACATATGGTTCTATAGAGTACTGTCAAATCTGAGCCTACTCTGACCAACTCTGATGCTTAACCAGGTCTGGAGAGAGGTGTGGAAGCAAGTCTGACACAGATGAATGGAACTCTGACTAGTGGAGGATTGGCAGGGACAAAGTCAGCTGAGGCAGAAATGGAGCAGAGTGAGGGTGTTGGGTTTAGCTTGTGCACTACCCCCTTGCACAATGTCAGCCCTCATATTTCAGAGGAAGAGACCAGACAGATGTTTGGAGATAACTCTGACAGACAGAAGATGGAGAGAGATGGAGTAGGAACTTTGGTGATATTCATACTGAAGAACAGTGGAGTACTGTACATGCTTTGATGCTGCTATGGAGGTACAGTAACTGGAATCAGGACTGACATATGGAGACTCATGAGATTTCAAGTAACAACTTCCTGGATGATGAATGAAGGGAAGATGGAGAACATATGACAGGTAACACAGAACAAGCCAAAAAGGAAACAGTCCAGGTGCTGGACCATGTGGTGCACATGCTGCAGAGTACCTGACTGTGCACTGTCAACAAGAAGTCTGAAAGATGGTCACATGACCTCTTGGAGGATGGTCTGCATGGTCTGATGAAAGACCAGTACAAGTCCAACAGAAGGCACAGTGGAGGAGACTTGTAAATGGTAGAGTGCAGGCAGAGTTGGTGCAGAGAGTGTGAATGAGCAGAGGAGTAGGGACTTAGAGTAAATGCATGGTTGTGACAAGTACTATGAATCAAGAGTTACAGTGATATAGTGGGCATGAAGATATCAATAAGTCACTTACAGACCACATTAGGACCACAGAAAAAAAAGTGTGTCAGTAAGACAGCATGAATTAGATGATGTTAGACAATGAGCACTAAAGTGCTGCAAATATCAAGACATCAATAGATGCAGTGTAGACTATTAGACCACTTAGAAAAAGTTTTGTTTTCCTGATGCAGCCCACTGGGGATTCTCCATGTCATGCTGGGGATTCTCCATGGCATGCTGGGGATTCTCCATGGCTGGCTGGGGATTCTCCATGTCATGATGGAGATTCTCCATGGCCTGCTGGGGATTCTCCATGGCTGGCTGGGGATTCTCCATGGCTGGCTGGGGATTCTCCATATCATGATGGAGATTCTCCATGTCATGCTGGAGATTCTCCATGTCATGCTGGAGATTCTCCATGTCACCTGGGGATTCTCCATGTCTGGCTGGGGATTCTCCATGGCTGGCTGGGGATTCTCCATGGCTGGCTGGGGATTCTCCATGTTATGTTGGAGATTCTCCATGGCCTGCTGGGGATTCTCCATGGCTCCTGGGGATTCTCCATGTCATGATGGAGATTCTCCATGGCTGGCTGGGGATTCTCCATGTCTGGCTGGGGATTCTCCATGTCATGATGGGGATTCTCCATGGCTCCTGGGGATTCTCCATGGCTCCTGGGGATTCTCCATGGCTCCTGGGGATTCTCCATGTCATGATGGAGATTCTCCATGGCCTGCTGGGGATTCTCCATGGCTGCTGGGGATTCTCCATGTCATGATGGAGATTCTCCATGTCATCTTGGAGATTCTCCATGGCCCCTGGGGATTCTCCATGTCAGGATGGAGATGCTCCACAGCCCCTGGGGATTCTCCATGGCTCCTGGGGATTCTCTATGTCATGATGGAGATTCTCCATGGCCTTCTGGGGATTCTCCATGGCATGCTGGAGATTCTCCATGGCTCCTGGGGATTCTCCAATCCTAATTGACATTGAGGTCTGGTGACATTTTGTGTATACACTTGTGTTTTTCTTAGTATTCTGTGTTTTTCTCATGCAATTTTCCACTTTCTGATAAGATAAACATACTGTCATGATTGCACAATCAGGGGCTACAACTTTCATTATGACCATATCACTCCATTGTCATTCCCTGTGGTATTAATGCAGTATGATTACAAGTAGCAGTCATCATTAGTGTTGTGTAGTGTAGACTATGCTACATTTTGGTAGTCTGCATTTTTGACTACCACTGACTACAAAAAGTGTAGTGTCGAGAGGTAGTGGTAAGGTCACATGACAACAGATCACATGATAGGGGGTCACATGTCTTGGTCACATGACCGGGGACATAATGGTCACGTGACCCATGCACCGCAATCCATGGTCACGTGATAACCCGCCGCAGAGTGAGCGGGGTTCGGTCATGTGACAGTAGTCACGTGATGTGGTACCTTAGGTCAGCGCAAAGGTCCTTCACGTGACAAGGGTCACGTGATCCGGCGCTCAGGGTCACGGTAAAAAGGTGTCACGTGACTGCAATCATGTGATCCGGAGCTTCGGCTCACCGCAAAGGTTGATCACGTGACATGGATCACGTGATCCGGAGCCTCGGCTCACCACAAACGTCTGTCACGTGATCCAAGTGGTCACGTGGTGACGCGAATCTTGGGTCACGTGATATCACGTGACTGTAGTCACTTCGTTTTCAACACTATAAACCTCGCACGTGACTAAGCTGCCCCTGAGTGCATGCTTCCCCATATTGTGGCTGTGCTGCAACATTACTCATGTCACCACACATTCAATTCTCCATGTATTGGTCTGTACTTGGGTAGGTAGGCCGGTCTATAGGGTATCTATACCATGTCCGAAAATCAACCAATCAGCATTTCTAGTTAATGAGTGATAACAGGAATGAAAAATGCCAGAAAACATCACACCATCTCTCCCTCACTGGGTGGATGCCATATTTAATACATTGGCTACATTCCCCATGTTGGCCTCCACCTATGTACAGGGTTTCAGGGTGGTCCATTGGGAATTGAGTGAACAGGAAGCCAATTACACATCCCAGATGCGTGGGAAAACCCCAAACAGCGCAAATAAAATAGTGGAGATTTCCAAAACATATCAAAAACATTTCATTGCTCACTCTGCAGTGGGGCTATGACTACTAAAGTTCAGGTGTGGCATGGGGAGGTATGTCCCAACATATTGGCACCATGTGCCTAGCGGAAGATGCCCCTTAAAGTGGCAGAAATGCGAATGGGCAGATCTGGCCAACAACTCTACTAGTGATTTATAGCTTTGTTATGATCATTACAAAGTGTAGCATTGGACCATTTCGCATTTCTGTGGCTTTGAGGGGCTGCTGCTGCTAGGCACATGGTACCAATATGATGGGACATACCTCCCCATGCAACACCTGAATTTTAGTAGTCATAGCCCCACTGCAGAGTGAGCAATGAAATGTTTTTGATATGTTTTGGAAATCTCCACCATTTTATTTGCGCTGTTTGGGGTTTTCCCACGCATCTGGGATGTGTAATTGGCTTCCTGTTCACTCAATTCCCAATGGACTGCCCTGAAACACTGTACATAGGTGGAAGTAGACATGGAGAATGCAGAAAATGTATTAAATATGGCACCCACCCAGTGAGGGAGACATGGTGTGATGGTTTCTGGCATTTCTCATTCCTGTTATTGCTTATTAACTAGAAAGGTTGATTGGTTGATCTTTGGACATGGTGTAGATATGCTATAGACCGGCCAACCCACCAAAGTACAGACCAATTCATGGAGAAGTGAATGTGTGGTGACATGATTAATGTTTCAGCACAGCCACAATATGGGGAAGCATGCACTCAGGGGCAGCTTAGTCACGTGCGAGGTGTATAGTTTTGAAAACAAAGTGACTACAGTCACGTGATATCACGTGACCCGAGGTTCGCGTCACCGCGTGACCATTGAGCGCACGTGACAGACCTTTGTGGTGAGCCGAGGCTCCGGATCACGTGATTCATGTCACGTGACAAACCTTTGCGGTGAGCCGAAGCTCCGGATCACATGATTGCAGTCACGTGACACCCTTTTAATGTGACCCGGAGCGCCGGATCACGTGACCCTTGTCACGTGAAGGACCTTTGCGCTGACCGAAGGCACCAGACCACGTGACTAATGTCACATGACCAAGCCCCCGCTAACTCCGCGGCGGGTTCTCACGTGACCCCGGGTTGCAGCGCCGATGTCACGTGACCACATATCACGTGACTGAGATGTCGTCACCCCGGGGCACCCTCCAGTCACGTGACCATTATGACATCGGTCATGTGACCAAAATCACGTGACCCCCTATCATGTGATCCGCTGTCATGTGACCTTACCACTACCTCTCGACACTACACTTTTTGTAGTCAGTGGTAGTCAAAAATGTGCACTACAAAAGTGAAGCATAGTCTACACTACACAACACTAATGACAACTGCTACTTGTAATAATACTGCATTAATCACCTTGTTTACAAGGTCACTGCACCTCGAAATTCGTCGCTCATTTTTCGACATCCGCGAACAATCCCCAATATCGCCGATACAAAGTTCGATTCAAATGACGGTGCCAAAGAATTGTTGGCATGCATGCATCTATGTACGATTGTAACGATTTCAAATGCAACGGCGGTGAAGTTGCTGACGGCGATCAAACGATGGTGGCAATGATTTGAAGGCATGTATCTAGGTACTAATGCTGGCTTAAACCGTTCCATGTTCACTGCTTCAAACACCACGCACAACGGTTGGGGAAACGTGACGCGAACGATGCACGCTATTCGCTGAGTCGGCAGCGTCAGCTCTTGTATAGCGGTTGCTGACGCCCAATAATTGCTCCCTTACCTGGTTTGCCTCAGGTGTTATCTACGACGCCTTGGCTCCTTCCCCATCCACCGTCGTCTTGCGTTCAAGAGTAATCTACGCCACATTGGCTCTTTCCCAATCCAACATCGTTTTGCGATCGAGGCCCGCCAGCCTTTGGTCTTCCAACCGCAGATATTCGCTTGGATGTTGGGTGAAGATCTTCTCGTCGAAATCACGCAGCAGTCGAATTGTATCCCTGCCCCGGCTGCGGGACAAGGCGACGTACGCGTTGAAGGGTGTAAGGCCCCCCGATGGTGGCGTGCCTATGTCGACGATGCAGTGTTCGATGGTCTGCGCCTGTGATCGATAATCGGTGAACGCATAGGCAGGTGTGATAGGTAACTGTTCTCTAGTCACTGTCGTCTTCACCCCCTTTGGCGTGACGATTGTAAACGATCTAGTGAGAGGTGCGATTGGAAGGACACCCAATGGTAAGCCATCCAGCGCTTCAGCTTTTGTACGGCTCATGCGGAGAAGAATATAACATGGGGGATACTCCAAGTGGACGGATTGCGTTTCCAGGTTGACGGCCTGCTCCCTGCCATCGAGTACAATTTCTTCAACGTGCCCGCACGCGCCATTCGCCATATCCAACCCGGTGGAAACGTTAAATGTTACCATGACCTCCATGCCGATAGCGAGGTGAACCTCATCAGGAAGGCCGCCGCGCTCTTGCCGCGAACGCCCTCGGGAGCCTTTGGGTTTTGCGGCGACAGCAAACTGTTCCTCCAGCGTTAATTGACGGCCATCCACTGTGTCCACCGCCGGACATGTAAACAGCGTCACTCCCTGTGACTGTGTCCGCGATTTCACTGCCATCATATTCCACTTGATGCGTACAGCATGTCGAGGTGTCACCAAAAGAGCGTTGCTCCAAGGTGGTTGGGTGAAGTCGGCCGGTGCGCATTGGTCATTCGTGAGTACCAGGCTGCGAAGCATGGCGATGTGTCTCTCCTTGCAATTACCGTGCCGCACGTGCTGAAGGAGATCCATCCAATCAGGATCTGTGACCCTGACTTGTGTTTTCAGTCGCACGACGACATCGAACTGTTCGTATAATTTGCGCCCTAGGATTTCGAGTTCGGTATCCTTTTCTGCGTTCGACTGCCAATACAATGGCGCTGATGGCTTGCTTGCGACTGGAGGGAATTGATGGAAGTCGCCAACCAGTAAGATAGGGCTCATGCACACCCCGCTAACCTGTGACGCTTGTGACCTGCTGTGACCCGATGTGACCCGGACTACTACGCAGCAAGAAATGAAATACTACCGCCAGTGTCATCGTAAGAAGTAAATACATGACCAGTAGGTATTAGATATTTAAGAATAATGACACAGGAAGCCAGTAGGAAGACAAAGTGCTGTATTAAATTTATGATACATTAGCCTTCTCAAGTTCATCAAGAATCAAGTTTGGGAGGACCCAATGGCTTCGGTATTTCTTGCTTGCCCATGCTGCTTGCCTTCCTGTCAACCCCATGCAATAAGCATCCATGAAGCATCTTGCATGGCATGCATATCTAGTGCATGTGACATGAGTTCATACACAAAGTGTACTGAGGGATTAGGGGCTTACTTTTGCATGTGATCAAGTGTCACTGATTGCAGTGTGTCAACCACATTCAATCTCTCCAAGTCCTCTTCCTTTGATGAAGAAGGGTATTGATGGTAAATCCACTTTGTGTTCCCCTGTTGAACATTGCTCAATAAAATTTGGAATTCTCACTTTGTTTTCCAGCCTCCTACATTATATTTCACTTTACCACCTGTGTCACCCATGCAACTACTCCAACATGCCATAATGGCATTCATGTGGTCGAACTTTCTTAATAACACTTGCACATCTCATTTTACTGAAAATTGAACTGCACAGAGTTGTAGATACTTAAAAAATAAAGAACTCTGTGCAATTTTTTTGAGACAAAACAAAGATTTGTGACTGTCATTAGCTCTTGATGATAAAGTCACATCAGAATCACATTGGGTCACGTTAGGTTGGTGGCGTGTGCATGAGCCCTATCTTATAACGTTCAGGCCTCCAAATGGTTCGTCGGCCGCCGCAAGTTCATCTGCTCGGGCGTGACCAATGATCTCGGAAAGCGATGCGAAGAATGTACGAGAAATCATCGAGACCTCGTCTATGATTAGATACTGTTTACCCCGCCAAAATGTTTCCAGTTTTTTCCGCGTTTTCGCCGACTGCTTTCTGCCGTGTACAGGTATCATTGCAACGTAATGGAGTGTTTGTCCGTCAATAGTTGAGGCTGCGATTCCTGTATACGCCGCTTTCACCAGCAAGTGCCCCACTCCACGACACTGAAAATTCTGCGTGATTGTCTGAATCGTCTTCGATTTCCCTACCCCAGCTTCACCGGGGATGATCATACGCAATTGAGGTGGATTGAGTCCCGACAGATGTTGTTGTAAATGCCAATCGACAATGTCATACGCTCGCCGTTGATCATCCAACAGCTCAGCGACTGGCACGGGGTCGAGGACGTTGATATTCCCTGTCAACCCGGTGAGCAAGGTCGCATCTCCATGGTCGCTTTCGATGAGGGCTCTGCTGAGATCGCTAATGCTGCCGTCGACGTTCATCGTAGGGTCGACGGTCTGCTGCGTTTGCGAGTCTGGCGTGGCGGTCAATGCCGTGGCCATATTATGCATCGACCTCAACCATGCCAGAAGTCGTGAGTAGTCATCCCCCTGCGCTATACAATAGCTGCACGGATTGCGTACGCCTTGCTCTCCTGTCAGTGTGAAGAAACCGTGCCTCAGACCTACGGAAATCGCCTCATCAGCATGCCTTTCTTCATTTCGCGAGACTTGATTGCGTTTGAACTCTATAAGGTCGGCATGTGTTAAAGGGATTTGCGAGTCTTCCATTGGCTCGTCGGCGTCATCATCTAACGGAACGTCCTTTCTAGGCTGCCGTGTATTGTGACTCGCTGATGTTAATGCCTCCGTAGGTGTTGTCTCGCATGCCGACCTTGATTCATAATAGAACTCGATGCCAGACAGAATGCGCCTATGGGCGGGGTGCATCTCCGCCGTAAACGACTGAAACTCTTGACTCCATGTTCGAGTATTTCCCCTAAGATCTTCTGCCTGTCGCCACGGCTTCAGAAGCGCGAGCATGGACGCGCAGTAGAAATCGTTCCCGGTGTCTCTTCGCGGGAACCACGGACCCGCAATCTGAGGTAGGGTGTTGTGACCCATTGCACGAAAAACACGACGGTGGCTGTCAGCTCTTGGATGTCCATCCATGTAATGCGATCGCTCATGAACGGGGTGGCCCTGTTTGGCTGTTGATGCCTCGTTCTCTTCACGAGCGGGTTGTGCCGTATAGGTCTCTTCCCATGTATCAATCACAAAAGCCAGGAGACCGCATGTTTCCATTTCTGGCCCTCGAAAGACATAATCCTGAAGCTGTGAACATGTATAAATATCTCCGCGTTCATTGGCGTGAAGCGTGACCATCTCGCTGTCGTCCTTAATACATTCGTCAAAATTGTCGGTGATCTGAGTACACTGCGTAGTTACCTCTCTGTCTGTGCAACCCTCGGTGAGTTGAACGTCCTCAGCTCCGCGGTCATTCTCGCCATCGTCCGCGCTGCCCGTCGCAATTCTGTTCGGATCCAGATGAACAAGCTGCCACTTGATCTGTGATTGCTTTGTACTGACCTGACACCTGTTGCTGGGGAAAGCTCAGGGAACATCCGTCTAATCGCAGTGAACAAGGCACTGGTGTACAGCGGCGCGAAGTTGTGGGACCTGAATGTATCGCCATACCCCATGATATAAGAAACCACTTGCGGTCCAGACAATTCCGCTTCGCGATTGATAACGTTGATGCAGCGGTAGAGTAGCAGTCGGTTTCGCTCGCGAATGTCCTCATACCGCGGATTGTTCTCGTGGTACGCCAGGGCCGAGGCCATTAAGGCAGATAGATTGTGTGACTTCTTTTGTTTTTTCGTGGCATAGGCGGTAACATAAAAGGTGACATCTTTGGTATCTTCGCCGTTCGTGTTAATCTTGATGTCGTTGTTACATCGCAAATTCGTCAGTATCAACGGACAGTAGTTATTGATATACCCGAAAGTTCTCTTCGGCTTCCAGTTTCCCCTTTCATCGACATAGACGTCTTCACTGAGGGGCCATGGCGCATGACGCTTACATACAAGCAGATTATTTTGAACGCGAAGACAGGTTGCTCGAGAGCACGTGTGAAGCTGTTGGGATCGGAGCAGCTGGCGCTCGAGCAAATGGGTTTGATGAACCCAATCGTCCAGTCCTGGATCCGGTGGCCGCGAATACGCTACTTGGGAGTTTCGTGGCATCGTCTTCAA
This sequence comes from Pisolithus tinctorius, assembly GCA_024663395.1. Lineage (NCBI taxonomy): Eukaryota > Fungi > Basidiomycota > Agaricomycetes > Boletales > Pisolithaceae > Pisolithus > Pisolithus tinctorius. The sequence goes on from JANFAH010000002.1 coordinate 829,351, forward strand.
ATCTTGCTCTGTAACGTCATCTAGATGGGCACGTATGTTGACGCGAATGTACTCTCGAATTTTCTCACGAAACATATGCGTCTGCAGCAACTGTTGCATTTCGGCCACGTCCGGAGTACCTGCCAACCACAGCAACATATGGACGTGTAGGGTTCCTCTCCCCTGCGCCTCTACCACACCGAAATAACCGGATAGTCGCCCAAGGATACCCATGTCGCTTGAACATCGTGAGCCCCGCTTGGTGATTCCCAGCAACGTCTCCAACGTGGTCTGAACCAAGAAATTGAAAAACCTCGCAGCTGCGTATGGATTGCTTGCAATATTAATCGCACGCTGATGGCTGTCAGGTCCTCCAAGAGCATCAAATTTGTCGAGATCGATAGTCTCTCCGGCCAACACTTGAGCGATTGGATCGTGGATATCTGCGGGGTTGATCGTCATCCATATCGTAGGTCCTCCCAGCAAAAGGCATGAGCCCCATATCATACCGCGATACAGAGATCGTGCATTGTCAGACCCTTCGACTTTACTGTTGGCTGCGACAACGTGTTTGTGCAATGCTCGTACCCGTGGATTGCTAATTGTGGTTTTTCTCGCTTCTTCCTCCTCTGCCTTCCGCAACTCATCGACAGTCAAACAAGACAATGCTAGGGCGTCTCGTTCGAAATCCTTCCTCCGCATTTGCAGATGAGCCGTGCGCATTGCGTCCCGTTTTTGGATCATGGCGAAAATCACAAAAGGAAATGCGTGATGGACGACAAACCGGCGGTTGTAATATTGCATGGCCCACCTCGCATGTTCGCGAAGGCTGACGTTCACTGCACGGTCGGCCTCTATACCACCTCGTCCGTAGGGGAACAGGCACGGGAAAGCGGCAGTGAGCGGATTGGGCGTACCACTTTCCGTGGCGTCCTTGCCAAAATCTCCTACGGGCTTCAGACTGTGCCGCACCACATAACCACCTTCCTGTGTCGCATCCATCAGGTTGGCGAGTGCATAGCCCATGAGTTCCGAGGAGGAAACCCGGCTGAGATCACTGTCAGTGACGCCGAGTGCGTGCAGAGGTATGACATCGGCTGCCATTTTGTTTTCTTTCAGATCCTGCTGAGATATATAGACAGTGCGCGGTAAATCTAACCTTCGTCGTTTATTAGATCCGCACTATCACCGCAGGCCGGCTCGCCATCCGTGACCTCCGCTTCTTCGTCATGATCATCCTCGTCGTTCACCTCTGAGCGTGTCACCAATGGTAGGCATTCTTCCCACATTGAATGACGTACTTACGAATGTCGTCCAGTATCTCATCCTGTACGTATCCATCCCTTTCTTGCAAAGCGACAGTAGCATCATCTTCACGTCGAATGAGCGCCTCTATTTCCTCCGGTATTTCATCGTCAGGTAGGGTCATCAACCGCTGTTCCGAAATGGTGATATCATGGTAAAGGGAATTGTTCTCTTTCAGCCATTGTAACGCTTCGTGAACGGCCTCCCGGCGGACGCGGAAAGTGTGCGACAACCAATTCTTCGGCAAGGTTCGGGTTCCTATGAATGTGATTGCCAATACACTACTAAGTGTTGCCACACGCTGTGGCATCATACTTCCTTCCAGCATGCTCGCAATCGCGGTCGTATTGACTTTGTACAAGGTCACATTACCCGCCATGGCTCGCTGAAGGTGAGCAGGGTTGTATCCACGTGAACCGTCTTTCGGGTATAACTTGAACACATAGCAGCGTGGATAATGCCGGGTGACCAAAAGCGTTTCTGCGAATGTCAATCTGCGAAGTGCCAGGGGGGCCTCTCCCAACCACATATTGTTATTCAATGCAAGCCTCGGCATTTTGTTGGCTCTCAGAGCACGGTTACATTCCCTGCATACCCATCCCTTCCCTGAGTCGTCAACATGGTGCTTTAACAGTAACAGGCCCTGCCATAACTCATGTGCGGGATGCACAACTTCTGGTTTAAGTTGAACTTGAATGTTCGGTATATTTTCTAGAAGTTCCTCTGTACCTGTGAAAAGCGGTGAATGACGGCGTCATCAGGAATGCGTCCGCTCACCTTCACTGATCATTAGCTCGCGCGCACACACAACACACACACCACGTTGTAGTGCGGCATTCCCTGTCCCCTTGATGAAAGCCGCGACATGCGCTCGTACGTCTTTCTCCGATGGCAAGTCCAAGTACTCGTCCTCGCACATGCCATGTCTGAATGGATTGCGTGCCTCAGGTTCGCTGTCCTCTCGCTCCGACCGTTTGATCCGCATTAACGCTCGCCGTTTGGCTTGATAGGCTCTGTCGACATCGCGTTTGCGCTCTTTCTTACTTCTCTCCTTTGCTTCCGCAACCACGCGTATATGTTCTTGCACGTCTGGCGACAATTGACTGATTGCAGGCCGGAGCTTGGCCCAGGTTCGGAGTCCATAGGGCAGGGAGCCGGGTGGAACACTATCGTACACTTCTTGCCGGGTGAGATGTCCCCAAATATCTCCCATGGTCGGTGGATGATGAGGGCTGTCGGTGTGTCTTTTCCGTGACTCTAACAGGCTACCGTATTCACAAGGCACGGCCCTCCTATTTTCCCCCCTTTTCTGCCGACTTTAAAATCGCTTCGCCGTTTAGGGGACCCCACTCCGTCCCCACTGCTCGAACCACCATGGCTCCACGTGCAGCTAAGGAGAAACAGAAGACATCGTTGGCTAGTAGTGGTTAGTTGTTTTGTCTACCCTCCAGGTCTTCCGAGGCACGGCCTGCTGATGGTCACGGTACAGAGGTGGAGGGTGCTGATGGTCAATCCCCCGCCATTAACCAGGTGAACACTGTCGAAGGCGTGCCAAGTATGATTTCCTCGACGGCGACGGATGGTACCATATCTGCCTCCGTGGCCGAGGAAACGGGTCAGGTCGACACCAATGAGATTGATGACATCATAAACATGCTAAAAACCAACACCCTTGCGTTCTATGGCACCACGGCGCAACTCGCTTCTCGGGCTGAATTTTTCCAGGGGGGTTTTTCAGGCGACATCGCAATTGTCAAAGACACTGGCGAAGAAATGATGGAACTGCTCATCAGTGGCATTTTTCAAGTTGATCGCCAAAACTTTTTCATGGGCCCTGAGGGAGCGTACATGCCATCGGGGGCATTCAAGCGGGAGTTTTCGGAGACCAAACTTAGCTGTCAACTTATCCCTGTTCAGAAAGACTCTGCGTTTAAGACAGCTTGTGCTGATTTCCCCGCCATTGTGGGGAACGTCAGGGCTCTCGAAAGACTAATCCCCTCCAAGAAGGGGACGACCTTGATTTCTTGCATCCGAGAGGCCAACGGCGTCACATCTATCAGAGTCAGCCACTCGTTGTTCATGAAGAAAGACGAGAGCGTGGACCCTGACATTGCCAGCCTTGATGGTATGTTTTTCTATTTCATGAGCTTCACATTCAACTGACATATGGCAGAGGCCCGAACGGCTGATTGGCCTGTCCAGGAGCGCACAAGGACGGCCTTAGAGCGTGCAGCTATGACACACGTGGTTTGTCCCCTGCCTGCCTTTGATCAAGATCATAGGCCCATCGCAGCATGTGACTACCAACGAAAGCTTTGTGGTGCTGTCGTCATTGTGCACTTCGCCCTCATACACTACTATTTCAAACAGGATAAAAAGTCCGTGTTCAGTGGCGTACTGCGCGAGATGGTAGTATTATGCGAACCACCCCCTCCACCTACAAACCCTCTCAAAAGATCTGTTTATGGGGGCGGGCCGTCTTTCGCGCACATGCCCACCACGAAGAAAGTACGCCAGGTATGCATGACATATCCATCGCATTTACCGTCAACGGCTTACATATCTTTGAGGCTTAAAAACGCTTAATGTGTTCATAGGAGTTGTCGTGTTTCACTACTTGGAGATTCACGCCTCAAATCGGTATCTTTGTGTTAAACGTCGTGAGGGCGAGGGGATAGTGTTCATGCCATTATGTATGTAGGAACATTGGAAGCTCATGTACACCAGAGTCGAATGCAGAAAAGCCCAAACATGCCGTTGTATGCAGCAAACCACGGTCCCCAGTGCCGGCTCGTCTTCGTGGTAATCGCGCGGTGCAAAGGTGCCATGCCTGCTGTGGCGGCCTGCACGATGAGCGACACGAGATCTTGTGAGTTTTGTCCTTGCTAGCGTCTGATCATGGCATGCTCCCCCTTTTCCTGTTCAAGTCACTAAGACGTCTTGGTCATAAGGGGCTCCGGCTCTTTGGGGTTTCTGCAGGGCATACCGCATCCCCCCTGCTGGGGCCCCTCACACCTTCAATGATGTAAGTGCCTTTGATTTTTTTGGACGGCGTGTTCTTGATCATAAGGAGGTGCACCCCTTGGTTACCAAGCCGCTGACATGGTCCGATCATAAGGGGGGGTCCCTGCTGTGGGGTATTTAATGAGCTTCCTAGGCTTTCTGGCCTGCATTCTCAAACCTCCCAACCCACTGGTAAGTGTCATGTATCTCGTCGAGGAAATCTCTTATGGTTTTTCCATTCGACAGACAATGGATAACGCACAGCACTCCGACGTCCAGACGGATGGCGGAACACTTTACACCGTATGGGGTTTCCTTTTCGGCAGAACCTCAGGCCCGCTCAGACTGAGCATCCGTGTCGACAACACCGGCACCATGACTATTAGTGGCAATCAATACCTCTTTCCTCCTGATGCCTCTATCACCTCAGCGCGAGTGCGGGTTCGCCACAGGCTGTACATCGTCTTCTTCGACCTCCACCGCCACCAAACCTGTCGAGAGAGCGGTGCATACGTTTTTGTCAGGGTGCAGCCTGGTCATCAACGTCCCTTGCACATTCGTGCAGAAGATGATCTCCAGGACATCATGAATGGCCTCCTCGTGTTCGTCTCTACTATGTTTCCATCTGCTCACCGCACTGACTATATTACAGATTGGCTACACGTTTTCCATCTACAGAGTCCGGATCTGCCGCGACAAATCAATCCTAACTGAGGTCCGAGATACTGCCAGGCGGGAAAACCGAGTTACGATACATAGTTTATGGAGCGTCTACCTAAATAACACGCTGGTTCCCTGTTTGACGAAAGGCTGTATGGATCCCGTGATATATATTCATAGCTAGCACCTGAGGAATCTACCAAATTGTATGTACGAAATACGAAAACGATTTGAACATTGTACGCATTCCTGTGGCTGTACTGCCACCCACGTTCTCGCGCGCTTTCTTGCTTCGTCGTCTGTGTCCAACGCGCGGCGTCTGCCGTCATCAATTCATCAATCACAGTATGTATTATCACCCTCCCTATACCTTGTGGTCTGCATTTGTAACGTTCGTTGTCACCCCTTGAACCCCTTAACGGGTGTGGCCCTATAAAGGACGATGTTGGGGCTGCACGGAACGTCGCCACCTTCTCCCAGGTATGTTTCGTTTACCACCTGAACTGCGAAACCACGTCCTGGGTTACTGTAGCATCCATGATATTGCTAACTTTGCAAGATCGTCGAGTACGGCTGCGATCCTCTCCTACTGTTATATCGGATACCGCCTCCGTATTCGAACTGCAGGGTTTTTCTCCAGCTGTGCTGTCCTACTAGGTATCTTGCGCTCCTGCGACGCTGTCATTTCTGGATCCTTCGCACTTCACATGGTCTTGCCTGCCAACAGCTGTGCTTGGACACCCTCGGACATAGATATTTATGTGCCTTTGCGCCAGATGTGTTACTTATCCATGAAACTAGAATGCGAGGGTACGTCTCTCTCATCCCCTTCACGCATTAACATGCTCCGACTACCGGCTTGCAGGGTACAATATCATTCACGAGCGTCGCGTCGAGGCCAGCCCTTACAACATGACCGCCATTCGCTCTATCCTCACTTTTTCCAACGGCACCCATCACATTGATGTTATTGTCTCCAGAACATCGACTGCTATCTCCCCGCTGTTTCAGTTCCACAGCACAGCTGTGATGAATTTCATCAGCGCTGACAGCATTTTTTGCGCGTATCCCAACCTGACATTCCATCGCCGTGCGCTCATCAACTCACTTCCCGTTTATAATGGCTCTATCGGCTTCAAGACCATGGCAGCCCTGCAAAAATACGCCTCGCGTGGTTTCGATTTTGGCGCTTGCGAGGACGTTCATCACATGCCATATACTTGCAGGTCTATTCCTCGCACTTTGACAGATGGCGGCTGTTTATGGCTTCAAATCACTGATCTCCGTCATGACGTCGTGAGGACTACTGAGGTCTTCAAATGCTTGGGAGTTATCAACGTCATGTGGTTGCTTGGTGGGTACGTATGCGGGGCATATCCTGCCTTTTTGGATGGCTATTCGTTTGTGTTCGAGAACGAGATGTGAGTTCATGAAGCATCCAATCGTGTGCGTGGACTCATTCTCTGAAGGGATCGTCTCTCCGATCGGCGCTTCATCGGAAGTGAGGAGGTTTAGCTTTTTTCTTGGCGGCAAGGGCTAGGGTTGAAATGTTATTGGCAATTAGAGACGGGACCTACGGGTGGGCTGCAATGACAAAGAGATGCATGTACAAACTATCCTGCCTTTCTGGATGGCTATTCATTCATATTTAACAACAACACATTATCTGAAGATGAATGCACGCTGCAATAGAAAAGTTGGAGTGATACAGATATTGTTTGCTAGCCGTATATTATGGGAGTCGATGACGTGTCCGTAAACAAGGTGCCTGCCGTCCCCGACGGCCCTATCCTCTAGTACCACAGGGAATGACAATGGAGTGATATGGTCATAATGAAAGTTGTAGCCCCTGATTGTGCAATCATGACAGTATGCTTATCTTATCAGAAAGTGGAAAATTGCGTGAGAAAAACACAGAATACTAAGAAAAACACAAGTGTATGCACAAAATGTCACTGGACCTGAATGTCAATTAGGATTGGAGAATCCCCAGGAGCCATGGAGAATCTCCAGCATGCCATGGAGAATCCCCAGGGGCCATGGAGAATCCCCAGCAGGCCATGGAGAATCCCCTGCAGGCCATGGATAATCTCTGGGATGACATGGTGAATCTCCATCATGACATGGAGAATCCCCAGGTGCCATGGAGAATCCCCAGCCAGCCATGGAGAATCCCCAGAGGCCATGGAGAATCTCCAACATGACATGGAGAATGCCCAGCTAGCCATGGAGAATCCCCAGCATGTCATGGGGAATCCCCAGGGACTATGGAGAATCTCCATCATGATATGGAGAATCCCCAGCCAGCCATGGAGAATCCCCAGCATGCCATGGAGAATCCCCAGGGGCCATGGAGAATCTCCAACATGACATGGAGAATCCCCAGCCAGCCATGGGGAATCTCCAACATGACATGGAGACTCCCCAGCCAGCCATGGAGAATCCCCAGCATGCCATGGAGAATCCCCAGGTGACATGGAGAATCCCCAACATGACATGGAGAATCCCCAGCCAGCCATGGAGAATCCCCAGCCAGCCATGGAGAATCCCCAGAGGCCATGGAGAATCTCCATCATGATATGGAGAATCCCCAGGAGCCATGGAGAATCTCCATCATGATATGGAGAATCCCCAGGAGCCATGGAGAATTTCCATCATGATATGGAGAATCCCCAGGAGCCATGGAGAATCCCCAGCACACCATGGAGAATCTCCATTGTGACATGGAGAATCCCCAGGGGCCATGGAGAATCTCCAACATGAGATGGAGAATCCCCAGCCAGGCATGGAGAATCCCCAGCATGACATGGAGAATCCCCAATGGGCTGCATCAGGAAAACAAAACTTTTTCTAAGTGGTCTAATAGTCTACACTGCATCTATTGATGTCTTGATATTTGCAGCACTTTAGTGCTCATTGTCTAACATCATCTAATTCATGCTGTCTTACTGACACACTTTTTTTTCTGTGGTCCTAATGTGGTCTGTAAGTGACTTATTGATATCTTCATGCCCACTATATCACTGTAACTCTTGATTCATAGTACTTGTCACAACCATGCATTTACTCTAATTCCCTACTCACTCCACACCCCACTCCACTGCTCATTCACACTCTCTGCACCAACTCTGCCTGCACTCTACCATTTATGAGTCTCCTCCACTCTGCCTTCTGTTGGACTTGTACCAGTCTCTCATCAGACCATGCAGGCCATCCTTGTGCACCACATGGTCCATCACCTGGATTGTTTCCTTTTTGGCTTGTTCTGTGTTACCTGTCATATGTTCTCCATCTTCCCTTCATTCATCATCCAGAAAGTGTTACTTGAAAACTCATGAGTCTCCATATGTCAGTCCTGATTCCAGTTACTGCACCCCCATAGCAGCATAAATGCATGTACAGTACTCCACTGTTCTTCAGTATGAATATCACCAAAGTTCCTACTCCATCTCTCTCCATCTTCTGCCTGTCAGAGTTATCTCCAAACATCTGTCTGGTCTCTTCCTCTGAAATATGAGGGCTGACATCATGCAAGGGGGTAGTGCACAAGCTAAACCTGACACCCTCACCCTGCTCCATTTCTGCCTCAGCTGACTTTGTCCCTGCCAATCCTCCACTAGTCAGAGTTCCATTCATCTGTGTCAGACTTGCTTCCACACCTCTCTCCAGACCTGGTTAAGCATCAGAGTTGATTGGAGTAGGCTCAGACTTGACAGTGCTCTATAGAACCATATGTGTCTTGCTTAATTCACTTGCTCTATATGTTCCTTGGCATCCATTCCACTTATACATCTACCTTTCTGAGATAAGTTGTGATTAGAACAGTTAGAACAACCACTGTTTTCCTGATGCATGGAGAATCCCCACCAGGACATGGCCTGGGAAAGTGGGTCTATTTAGCCTGGGGAAAACCCAGGTTCACCCTGGAAAGGGGTCTAATTAGCCTATGGGAAGCCCATGTTCTGGAAAGCAGGTCTATTTATCCTGGGGAAACCCAGGTCAGCCTAGAATGTAGGTCTATTTAGCCTGGGGAAAGTCCAGGTTCACCCTGGAGAGCAGGTCTATTTAGCCTGGGAAATCCCAGGTTCACCTGGAAAGCAGGTCTATTTAGCCTGGGGAAAGCCCAGGATCAGCCTGGAAAGCGGGTCTATTTAGCCTGGGGAAAGCCCAGGATCAGCCTGGAAAGCAGGTCTATTTAGCCTGGGGAAAGCCCAGGATCAACCTGGAAAGGGGGTCTATTTAGCCTGGAGAAAGTCCAACTTGGACCCCAGCTACCCTTCCATTTGATGTATAATATATATATATTATGGAGAAAACGTTTTCTCCAACCATATCAAATTGCTGCCCTGGAGAATCTCCAGCTAGGGAATGGAGAATCTCCAGGAATGGTGGTGGAGAATCCCCAAAAGTTGGGAATTCCCAACAAAATGACACCTATTAGGTTAATACTTATATCAAAATCTCCAGACCTAATAGGTCTCTGAGGGGGGTTGACTGAAGTGTGCTCTGGAGAATCTCCAGCAGTCACTGGGAATACCCAGGTGGTCAACACCTATTAGGTGGATACATCTATAAGAATATATGAACCTAATAGGTCCCCTGGGGGGGGTGACTGAAGTGCTTCCAGACCGCATCAAGGATGAGATCGCTCGCATTGGAAAACCCTCTACCCTCGCACAACTCTGTGAGCTTGCCCAGACCATTGATGCATGCTACTGGGAGTGCAAAGCAGAAATCTCACGTACCACCAAGTCTGCCTCCGACAAGTCACAGTCCTCCAACTCCAACAACAAGTCTAAATCGTCGTCCTCCACCTCCACTCAAAAGTCTGATGCCAAGGGCAAGGGCAAGCAGAAAGATCCACCCAAGTCCGATGCATCCAAGTCTGATATTGCCCACCTTCTGGGTAAAGATGGCAAACTCACCTCCACTGAGCACCAGCACAGGATGAAAAACAACCTCTGCCTCTTCTGTGGCGAGGCTGGCCACACTGCCAAGGACTGTCCCAAGTCCACCTCTCATGCAGCCAAAGCCTGTGCAGCTACAGCTGGAACTCCGCCTACTCCGCCTGTGGAGCAGGCAGAGCCAAAAAATTAGTCTGCTCCTCCAGGGAGCTCACACAGCCTGGAGGAAGTGTTGAACCCAACTGTGTGCAACCGGACATCTGACTCAACACATCCGCTCTTTCTAGTCCCAATTCCTTGCTTCTGTCTGTAACTCTTCCGGATTATTCTGTTGACACTTTCTCTGCGTTGATCGATTCTGGTTCTTCTCATTGCTTCATAGACCTGTCTGTAATTGAAAAATATGCCATTCCTGTTTCCTCCATTTCTCTGCCAATTCCACTCCGCTTGTTTGATGGTAGTACAAATGCTGTCATTTCCCAAGAAGTAGACCTTTCCCTCCGCTTTCCTTCCGGTGATGTCAATTCCATTTCATTTTATGTTACTCCATTGGATTCTTCATGTTTGCTGGTATTAGGACACAACTGGCTCACCCACTTCAATCCGTCGATTGACTGGGTACTGGGCAGTATATCATTCAAAGCTGCAACCTCCGCTCTGGATCCGACACCCTCCACTCCGTTTGCAGCTCTGACTGCACCTCTGACAGACTCGCTGCACTCCACTCTGCTCATCTCACTCATCAACGCTGCTGCGTATGTCAGAGCCTGTGCTCTCCCTGGCTCCAGACAGTTCCGCTTACAGCTCTCCACTGATGATGTGAAGCTTCGTGCGTCCTCCACTTCATCTCTGCCTCCTGACCTCTCCTCGGTTCCTCCTGAGTATCACGAGTTTGCCGACGTCTTTAGTAAAGACAAGGCCACAGAACTTCTGCCACACCACTCATTCAATCTCAAGATCAACCTCGAGGAAGGAGCTTCTCCGCCCATTGGTACAATCTACTCTCTTTCTCCACCAGAGCTTGAAGCTCTCTGCACCTTCATTGACGAACATCTTGGCTACGGTTTCATCAAGCAGTCCACCTCTGCTCACAGTGCCCCTGTCCTCTTCGTAAAGAAGAAGGACGGTTCACTCTGCCTCTGTGTAGACTATCAAGGACTCAACAAAATCACAAAAAAGGACCACTATCCGCTGCTGCTCATCTCCGACCTACTTGACTCCCCAAGCCATGCTAAAGTCTATACCAAGATTGACCTCCACCATGCCTATCATCTGGTCTGCATCGCAGACAGAGATGAATGGAAAATGGCATTCCACACTCGTTATGGTTCTTATGAGTGGCGGGTAATGCCATTTGGTCTGACTAACACGCCTGCGGCCTTCCAGCGATTCATCAATAGCATCTTTGCAGACATGCTCGATGTCTGCATCATGGTATACCTCGATGACATCTTAATTTATTCGCAGGACATGGAGTCGCACCGCAAACATGTAAAAGAGGTACTCCACTGCCTTCGAAAGCATGGTCTTTATGCCAAGCCGGAGAAGTGCGAGTTTCACTCTGGCTCCATCGAGTACCTCAGTTATGTCCTTTCTCCCTCTGGTCTCACCATGTCCACTGAGAAGGTTCAGGCAGTCCGTGACTGGCCTGAGCCACAGAAGGTGCGAGACATCCAGTCTTTCCTCAGTTTCGCAAATTTCTACAGATGATTCATTAATAACTACTCTGACATCGTTGTTCCACTCACTCGCCTCATGCGAAAGGGTGCTCCTTGGAACTTTTCCAAGGAGTGCCACTCCGCTTTCCTCCACCTGAAGGATGCCTTCAGTTCCGCTCCTATTCTCACTCACTGGGTTCCTGATGCTCTGCTTACAGTTAAGACCAACGCCTCTGACTATGCCATTGCTGGCATTTTGTCGATCACCTGCTCCAATGGTGAACTCTGCCCAGTTGCTTTCTACTCTCGCACCATGACCACGCCAGAACTCAACTATGATACCCACGACAAGGAGCTGTTGGCTATCTTCGAGGCTTTCCACCACTGGCGGCATTACCTAGAGGGCTCCGCCTTACCTGTCGACATGGTGATGGACCACAAAAACCTTGAGTATTTTTCCACCTCTAAGGTTCTCACCCGTCGACAGGCCTGCTGGTCAGAGTACCTTTCCCAATTCAATCTTTCTATCTGCTTCCAACCTGGCCACTTAGGAGCCAAACCCAACACACTTACACGATGTTGGGATGTCTACCCAAAAGGGGGGGATAGGGACTACGCGCAGGTAAATCCTCACAATCTCTACCCTATGTTTACACAGGAGCAACTTGCGTCATCCCTCCATACCACTACCCTCATGGCACCTGTGCTCCACACCACCATGGTCTTCAACGTCGAGTGCTTGCACTCCAACATCATCTCCGCCTTATCCTCTGACCCTGTCTCTGCCAGCCATCTTCTGACTCCGACTAAGCCTCGGTGGTCCCTGGACTCCAATGGTCTACTCTGCCTTGACGGTCACATCTTTGTCCCTGACATTGATGACCTCCGCCTTCGAGTGCTTCGGTTCAAGCATGATCATCCTCTAGCAGGCCATTTCAGGCAAAACTGCACCCTAGAACTTGTCTGCAGAGACTACATGTGGCCCAACCTCCACTCCGACATGAAAGAATATGTTAGGTCTTGCACCACCTGTGGATGGAGCAAAACTCTGCGTCACCACCCTGATGGTCTACTGAAGCAACTCCCTGTCCCAGAGAGACCTTGGAACTCCATCTCCATGGACTTCATTGAACACCTCCCCAACTCTGATGGTTACTCTGCCATACTCACGGTAGTGGATTGCCTCTCAAAGCAAGTGGTGTTCATCCCCACCCACAACTCCATCACCTCCACTGAACTCGCTAAGCTCTTCCTTACCCATGTCTTCTCCAAGCATGGAGTACCAGCTAATGTCACCTCTGACAGAGGTCCTGAGTTCGTCTCACACTTCTTCCACTCTCTAGGAAAGGCCCTTGATATGCGCCTTCACTTCACTTCGGGTTACCACCCAGAAGGCGATGGCCAGACTGAGCGAACAAACCAGACCCTTGAGCAGTACCTTCGTGTTTACTGTAACTACCAACAAGACAACTGGGCCAAGCTGTTACCCCTAGTGGAGTTTGCTTTCAACAACACACCAAGTGCAACTACTGGAGTCTCTCCCTTCTTTGCTAACAAGGGATACCATCCAAACTTGTCTGTGGTCCCTGACCAAGACTTTACCTCTCCGCCCTTCATGATTTCCTCTGCTCCGAAATGTCCGCCGCGCAACAGCGCTACCAGGGTCCAGCAGATGCTAAACACATACCTCCGCCTGAGTTCAAGGTTGGAGAACAGGCCTATGTCAAAGCCAAGTACTTCTGCTCCACTCATCCTTCAGAAAAACTCTCCAAAAAGTACTTAGGTCTGTTCACCATCTTGGCCAGGCCAGGTACGCATTCTGTCACCCTTAAGCTCCCTGACTCTATGCACTCGGTGCATCTGGTCTTCCATGTCTCACAACTGGAAGCCGCAGTGGCTAATCCTTTCCTGAACTGACAACAACCTCTGCCTCTGCCAGTGGATGTCGATGGTGACCTTGAGTACGAAGTATCAGAGATACTCGACTCTAAGGTGGACCGCCACCGCTGCCACTGTCAACTCTTGTACCTGGTCCACTGGGCTGGTTATGAGAACACTGACAAAGAAACCTCTTGGTTACTTGCAACTGAGCTAGATCACACTTCCAACATAGTCTCTGCTTTCCATGAACGATATCCGCATAAACCTGGCCCATACCAACCTCCGCCATAATACTCCACCTACATAACCATCCTCCGCAGGCCAACTCTGCCCCTTACTGAATTACCTTAAGTACTTTAGAGTTTTCTCTGCTTACCCATTTCACCTCTCAGAGTCACAGATAAAGATCATAAGTCTATCTCATAGTAGTACAAAGTATACAAACTAAAGACAAAAAAAAAAAAAAAAAAAACAAAACTATTCTACTCTTCCATCGCTTGTTCTCCACCACCCTCCTGTTCTTCTCCACCTTCCTTCTCTCCTCTGACTTCTTCCTCTTCCTCATTGTCCCCATCCACACCTTCATCCGCTTCTTTGTTCTTGTCCTCCGCTGCCTCTGACTGAGGCCTCTTCCATCCTCCTCCTGCGCGCTCCAGCTCTGCCATCCTGGCCTCACACGTCCTCCCGCCTCCTCATCTCTGCCCACTCTCCCCAGGTGCAGTACAGCACCCACTCATTGGCTGTCCACTCTGTGGCCACCGCCATCCACTCCACTGCCGCCACCATCCTCTCAAAGGCCAATGTAGCGGTCTCGTGTGCTTCGGCCTGCTTCTCCATGGCCTGCAGCTGCCGCTCCCTCTCCCACTCTGCCCACCATGTGTGTACTCCCGCCCCTGAGGGACCCTCAAGCGGTGTTGCTGGCTCCTCCTCGCCCTCTCCACCTGCCTCCTGCTTGTCGTCCGCTTCCTCCATCTCTGTCGCTTTCTCCTTCCCCTTCCCTCGCATCCTCTTCTTCTTCTCCCCTTGGGAGCTCCCCATCCCTGCTCTCTTCCGCGAAGGTCCTGCCACTGCCTCTTCCCGTGTCCAGCTGCATGTCTTCTTCTTCTTGTGGCAGGGCATGCAGGCCCTGGTCTTGCCCTGCCCCGGCTCGCACTGCCCCACTGTCAGACTCGCTGTACAGCGAGTGCAGGGGGCTCTTCTGGTCACAGTGACCACCACGGAGGTCCCAGGGACGTTCTGGGCAGTGTTGACATCATACACCGCTGTGAGTCAAAGTGTGGAAAGGTGGTGAAAACCAACCAAAACCAACACAAAAGACAAATGTAGAGCGAGTGGTGGTGTGCCTCTGTGGAACCTGGAGTGCAGAAACCTAAATGTGGGGGGAACTTCAAGTAGAGGTGCTCCTGGCGCAAGTCGATGATGAGTTATGCAGGAGAGGATGAATGAATGCTGATTGAGAAGGGGATGCTGAACAGAGCAGGGGTGTTCAGCCGAAAGGACTTGGGAGTAATGGACTTTTGATAGAATATGCTCCTGGCGTAAGTCGATGACGAGTTACGCAGGAGTGGAGGGATGACTAAGACTGCTGACTAAGAGGAAGCTTCAGATGAATGATGGAGGCAGATAGACTCTTCTGAATGAGCCTCAACTACCAAGTATATGAATGGTGACAGATAGACCCCTTCGTGGAGCCTCAACTGTTGACGACAAGATAGGCACTGAACTGATTGCTGGACTGCTTCTGATTGCTTCTTGATTGATTGTGTGTAGCTAAGTACATGGGGGTTTATATACTGTGGGGGGGAGCACAGCTTGTGACAAACAAGGCACAAACACTTGGTAAGTAATGAGTAAGGACTGAGTAACCATGATGAGTAAGCAAGAAATGGAAAGTAAGCAAGCAAAGAAGATTGGTAAGTATTGGCAATGAACGAGTCAAGGATAGTCAAATTATCACAAAACGAGTCAAACAGAATCAGAAACTGAGTAAGCGCACTGATATCACATTAGGGGGTGGCGATGCAAGTTAGATCTCGGCAGAGACATCTCTAGATCCAAAGACGGCATGACAGATGGATGCTGTTTCCAGATAAGGAAGTATTAATATCAGAATTGAAGGGCATGAGTCAGGCGTCAAAGGGGGCTAGGGCATTGGGGGTCTGTGGGGCAATGAGAGCATACACAATCGCATCTCCCACCCTTCCATCCTCTCAGCGAAGTTAACAAAAACTTCATGAATGGGGTTCTGATGGAGGAGGAGGTGAAGGGGGAACATCTTCTGCTGGATCTTGCAGTAAGAAGGCAAGATGCATGTCATACTCATCATGAATGCGATCAGGGAGGCTGGAGGACAGTAGACTATACTGCAGCTGTCGCAGTGCGGGAAGAATGATGGACGAGACTGGAATAAAGACAGTGCAGGGAGCAGGGAAGAACGATCCATATGCTTCATCAACCGGGGAGACTGAAACGACCATATAAAACCTTTCTAACCGAGTGACAGACCTGAGGCAACCAAAGAACATCCTTCTGGAAGTCATACTGACAAGGAGAACACGCTGACCAAGCTGCATGGGATGAGACAGGGCTGACAACGACGGGATGAACCAGGGGGCTTCAGGATGGAAGCTGGTGGGAATGCCTGGCAGATATACGTAGCCACTGTCTCTGGCAAATGAGACAAGCAAGATGATCGACGAAGAGGTGGCCATGATTGATGGACTTAGTGAAATGAGTGTCTGATGGATGGAGTGCTGTAGAAACGCACAGGGTGCGAGGATCCTCTCCAAACCTGGAAGGAAGAATCGTGGGGCTGAGCACTTTAAGCGAGTGTGGGAACCGAGTTAACACCTTTGGAAATGGCGGAGATACGACGAAAACTGGAATGCCGTACACGGGCGCTAAAAACTTTTAATGCACGCTTAACTCGCTTCCTCTTTTCTCTTTAGCACTGATGACTCAATCTTGTGCGAAGGATGACTGTTAACGTCCAACAGTCTTTCTATGCATGAGGCCTTTAGTCTTCATCTGCATGCTTGGGCATTGTGAGCAACTTGTCAACGAGTTAGGCAGAGTCAGCTGTAACCATGTCCACAACACCTTTGGTGTGTGACAGCGGGTGTGGTGGGATGTTGAGGGAGACACATGGCACTGCACAGGTGGCTGGGGTGATCTATAAGCTGGGGATAAAGAAGGCACAGTCATATGGTGGGTGTTGGATGCTGCTGGCAAGGGGTGACATCTGTTGGATGGCACTTGTCCTTGCACAGGTTGGTCAGGGAAAGATGAAGGGGCACTTCTCTCCTTAAACTTGTCACCTTTAGGGAGGGCCTTAATGAATGCATCTGAATCAGAAAGAACACGGAGGTGCTGGTTCAATGTGTTCACCACAAGTGGGATGTCACACATCCTTGCATCACTGTGGCGAAATAGCTCAATCTGATCTGGATTATTCATGTCAGTGAGGGCAACCATTTCGTGTCAACAACTCACCATCAGTCCATTTCTTGAGGTAAAATGATGAATTCGGCAAAGGGACAAGGTATTCAGCTTGGTCTTCTTCGTCATCTAGTGGAGCCTCAGCATGGTAATCTGCACCCATTGACTCTTTCAGGAAAGGAACAGTCAGAGCACGATGTTCATCAGCATTGAGGCATTTGACATTGAAATCTGGACCAACAGCAGGGACTCCAGCAGGCCAATCAGTGATGGTATACTGGTGAACATACAGCAGATCAAGCAATGACTTCCAAGAAACATTTCTCTGGCCTCGTGTGATACCATTCTCTTCTGTGGCAGCACTTCAGAGGATGAATATGAATCAAATAGATTTATTGATGTACGGAATTTATGGAGTATGATTGTAGGTAAAACTCGCCGATTGCGATCATGCCTGTATTCTTGAGGTTTTAATCCCAGTGCACGGTCATAACGGGGTTGTGACAGCACATTAAAGTCGGGAAGAGGCACTGAAGCAGCAGAGTTAAGGATTTTATACCTAAAGAAAAGTCAGTGGGCAATTGTACATGGCATATGTTATACATACTTGATAATGGTGGACAGGTATTCTAATAATTGTGTTATGTCGGTCTGCCTCTCACTCGCAAGCTGCATGAGAAGGGAGGATCCAGCAAAAATTCCTTGGGATTGGTGTGCAGCTTCATCGCTCCCACTATAAATTACACATCCAAAGACATGTATGCCCTCCACATTGCACCAAGTTTGTGCCTGTACAAGAGGTTATTCAAGAAGCAAACAATCACAATGGTATTACCCACCCCTTGGAACTGATGTCTTTGGACCCACTGACACACTCCAATACTTCTGGATCTCAGCCCACAGTTGAGGATGTTCGTCCTCATCTTTATGGTCCTCATAGTGCTTGGTGTGACACCTATAGTAGTCTTTGGTTTCCTCTGCAATTGAATCAACGTGGAGTCGAAACTGCAACAAGTTAGGATGTACTGACCTGCAGACACTTTTGGATTGGTATGTGCATACCAAGCCTGATGCATGTTCCACACAGATTCAGCACGAGTTGCCTTTGTGGTAAGACCAGCAGCAGCCATGATTGACCCAAGAGTCTTGCCATACTCATCTGCAATCGCCTGGGCTTCTTGAGTGGTGCACATGCCAAGTGCCTGTGCCTTTCGTATGGCTTCCAAGGGAAGCCGCCCTGGTTTGAAGCATGGTAAGCCTGCTTCTGCACTGGATGTATCCTCGCATTGACTGAGGTCACTGGCTAGGGTAGGCACAGAGGGTGTGACTACTACCTTGCAGAAGGCACGATGTCGTCCTTTGGGTTTCCCATGCATCCCGGTTGTCTCCAAGCCATCAGGGAGGTCTCCAGTGTCACTATGTCCATCCTCATCTTCAGAGGATGTGTTGGCTAGGGCATGAGATTTCCCTTTGGCTTCCCTATGCCTCCTGGTCACAGAGCTGTCAGTGTCACCTTCGGTATCAGCAGCTCCATCTTCTTCTTCTGATGAG
Organism: Pisolithus tinctorius; assembly: GCA_024663395.1. Lineage (NCBI taxonomy): Eukaryota > Fungi > Basidiomycota > Agaricomycetes > Boletales > Pisolithaceae > Pisolithus > Pisolithus tinctorius. Next base: position 847,730 of record JANFAH010000002.1, read on the forward strand.
GATGGAGAAGGGAGAGGGGGAGTGGAAGGATGGTTATCAGTATCATAATTGCCAGCGCGGATTTCTCTCAGGGTTTGTTCATGTTTAAGGTCGCGCCTCTGGTCAGCTGACCAATCACTGTCTATTCAATGACACATGTAAATTATGTGAATAATGCAGTTTAATCAAATAAACAAACCTGATGCACTTTCATGCTCAACATCATCATGACGAACAGAGTCCATCATATTTTCAACAGCTTGGCGACCATCATGATCCACCAGGTCCTCTGAGACCAGATCACCTTCAGCTTGCACCGTACTCTCAACAGCTTGTTCATCCTCTTCACTGTCATTGGGGGTAACAGCTGGTGGCGACCTTGAGAAGGAATACAGCCACATACATAGATCACACACTTACACTTTTCACGACCCTGCTCAGCAACTATATCTTCCATAGAAATGATGCCCAATCGTAGCGGCTCAAGGGCAACAGTGCGGTCAAGCTTCATACCATTCTGGAGTGCAACCTGTTTCATCTGGAAGGAGTCAAGGTACTGATCCTCGCATTCTTTCTCTGTCAACCCTTGCGAAGAATTACAACTTGAGTGCGGCTGGAGAGGGGGACGTCGAGCTACAGAGCTGGATTCACGGTTCTGAAAACAGTGGTCAGTAAGCAAAAAAGAAAAAAAAAAAGGTAGCGCTACACACCGGGCACTCCTCACCATCCCCTGACATTGGCTCATGTGTTTCAGAAATCATATCCTGATTTCCACCTCGTGCTGATGGAAAGAGTTGAGACAGTAGTACACAAGACACAGGAAGTAGGTCTGTACTCACGTTTAACTACCCGGTGACGGGCCTTTGCACCACGTGAAGGTTGGGCTTTGGTGGGCGAAGTGATGGTAGGATTGACTCTCTTTGACCTCCAGGCACCAATGGGGGGACCAACTTTGAAAGTAACAGCAGATGACCTAGTCGCAGGCATGATGAATTTGACCTGGTAGACACGTAGTCAATCTGTGGGCCAGTGGAACTGTGGAACATGTAGTCACCACACACTCTTTGCTGATGCGAAATCAAGCAAGATGGAAAGGAAAAGACGTTCAGGTAAGGAACAACTGGGTAAGGAAAGACTGGGTTCAGGCCAAACATTGGTTAGTGGATGATTCATGATCTTGCACAAAGGGCTACACACCTGATTTGAAGCGAGTGAAGAAAAGAAGGCAAGGAAGAAGAGAAAATGGAGGATGAAACGTTCACTACTGAGCTATTTATTTGGTCCCAGAAGAAGCCTACACACCTAATTCACACTAGCACCCTCGCTTCCTTCTAGCTTGCACAATCCTATTGAGAAGGGTCAATTGAATGGAAATCTGGCATTCAGGGCAGAGGAAAAATGCGGCATGTCAACCAATAGAGTAGGACTGTCATTGTCATTGTGAGCAGAAGATATAATAAAAACAAAAAGTTGATGTCAAACCTACAGACAGCAGCTCAAGGGTGATATATTCTTTTGACAAATAACCATGGTAGGTGTCAGTGAACAGTTGATAACAATACAGGTACCTTGGAATACGGATGAGATCACTACAAGAAATTAGGTTCAGGGAGCATTGACATTAAACCTTATTTTGGCATCTATTTCATAACGTTCAAAAATTCAACACCTGTGATTCCCACCCTGCCAATCTTATTAGAGGTGATAATAATGCGTGTGACACCCTCTTAATAGAGGGAAAATACTATACTTTCTGCCTCCTTCAATATCTCTTCAATAATAATTGTACTTAGTGTGTAGTACTCCAGTAGCCCGGAGGAAATAGTACTCTATTTATGCCGTCTGACGTCGGTGGCAATGGCCACCCCCCCCCCCCACGCGCCCTTGTGCTCGTTGCCAATGTCGGCTGACGTCGGTGGCAGTTGCCGCCCTCCCGCGCTCGCTGTTGCCCACGATGAGCTCGTATTTTGTGTATATCTCCCCCAATTGTGTACCAATTTGCCTCGGACTTTCTTTACCTTACTTGGGAACACGTGACCATTCTATTTGTTACCGGCTACCGCCAAATTTTCAGCGATGTCAGAAAGCGCTACCCTGCATGTGATGTATTTGTAATGTTGTTGTTGTATTTATAGTTTTATGACGTCAGCGGTTGTCGGTGACAGCTGCCGCCCCTCGCACCCCCTTGCACTCGTTGTTACCAACGACGAGCTCATGTTTTGCACATATCTCCCTCGACTGTGCACCTATTAGCATCGCATTTTCTTTACCTTACATGCAGGTGGCCTGGCGGCAATGAATAGTACCATTACCATCACTTGCTAGTATTTATAATTATCATAATGTATCTATTTATGTCTGACGTTGGCAGTCAACGGCGACACACTGACAGCGGATGCTCCACCCATGCTCGCTGTTGCCTACAGTGAGCTCACTGTTGTCCAGTGTCCACAACACATTATACATTACCGTTAACAGATTTCTTGCATGTATAACAACTCTTGACACATTATGTATTAGCAAGAGTACGCAAGCTAATCGTCCAGGTCTTCCTCGTTATCATCATCATCTGTGTCTTGAATGAATTCAACGCTTTTCGGGAGTGTTCTCTTGCATGATCCACGTGACCTCTTTCTGGGTGGGCCCTCCGACCTGTTCTCCTTGTCTGCAGACAGCTCTGCACCACTGGGTGCCTTGCGCTTGCGTGATACACCTGCATCCGCTCTTTTCTTGCATGGTTTAAGCACTGCCTCACCTGTGGTGACTTGGCTCTCCCACTGCACCGAAAATTCCTGTCGCTCGCGCTTCAAAAGCTTTTTCCAAAAGCATGCACTGGAGCGGAGTGTGTCTCGTAGTCTGATCACCTCGGATATAACGCCGATACTCGATGGATTAACAAACTTGACGTCGGTAGGCCAGCCAACCAGCTTGACACCATATGCCAGGATTATACTGCGCTCGTAATTGAGATAATTCATTATGATGTTCCTCTTGTTTGTGGCTTGTCCTGTGGCGATGTTTAGTGCAGTTTTATGGAAAACGCTGCTCCGAGGCACCCACTGAGACCATCCAAAATCGTCTTGGTTACTTGTTTCCTGACGCTCGCAAGGTTATCGCGCTCCACAATATCTGGGCCTATGGTTGAGCAGCTGTCACCTAACGCCAAATGAACTTACTTTGACCCTGAGTACATGCCCACTGCTCATACTTGCGCGCGATGTCAGCGACTGGCTGTTGGATGACGTCCTGCCAGAAGTCTGCTGAGTTGTCGGTCGCGGTCCATGTGGACTGGATGGTGTCATTGACATGGCCACGCGTGACAAATAATGTGGCATATATGCCAGTTCGGTCACGAAGGTTTTCGAGCTGTGGATCATCCTTACCATGAAGAAGTTCATAAGTAAAGTGCGACATACCTCCTTGGTGATCCTATCTACCGTGTAATTGACATTGCGTGCCATCGCAGTGTTGTTCATGCGGGTGCCACGCGTCTTGAGCTCATGATATTCTTGAAGTTTCTCAATGAGTAGTTCTTCTTCACTTTGTGAGAGCAGATGCGCCTCTAAATCGACCTTGACCAACTCTTGAAGTCGCGCCATGGGTAGCTTCTCTCCAACAGGGCGATCTGGACTTGCTTGTTAGCACTTGTATAACGGTACAGTCAAGTATACTTACCTGTATTGACTTCGAGTGATTTGGCGTGGACCAGGGCATTCTGTAGCATGGCACGGCAGCTGTGGTGATAGTTGGTCTTCGTGTTGATGAGGCCCTTGACATGGTCAAAAGTAACGTTGATGGCTGCGGCAATGGCTTCAAGCTTCGCATTCTGAGAGTGGAGGAAACTCTCGAGTGCGTCATGGAGTTCCTTCGCTCGCTTGGCCTTGTCCTCCTTCGTTAACGAGTGAGAGGATTTCTCGGCAGTTGAAAGGAGGCGCGGCGCCTGTGCTTTGATAGGTTGGACAGGAACCCCAGGATTCCGAGCACGCCAGGAGGAACTATTTGCTGAGGATTTCACATTCTCGACAAAGCTTGTGACAGGGTTGATTGTGTGCTCGTCGCTCTGTAGTCTGTTGGGGGAGGAGGAAGTCCAAGTTGAGGCAGTACCCAGGCCACTGAATTGACCAGTGGTTGACATGTTGATTGAGCTCGACCTTACCTCCATGTTCTGTAGCCCGTTGAGTGAAGAGGCCGGCCAAGCCGAGGTAGTGACCAGGCCACTGAGGTGACTGGTGGGTACATTGCTTGCGCATGAACTTGCCTCAGCAGTCTGCAGCTCGTTGAGTGAAGAGACTGGCCAAACCGAGGTAGCGTCCAGGCCACTGGGTAGACCGGAGGTTGGCCAAGTGTAATTGACTGGTGGAACGTTGGCGGCGGGCAGGCCGAACGACGGTCTATATGTTGAAGACACGCTGAGGTAAGGTCAGGGACACCGTCTATGATATGGATGGAAGTATGTGACTGACAAATTATTCGCAGGGATTAACGCGGTTGTCTCGTTACGAGCGGATGCACCTGCTGGGCTCATGCAGTTGAGCGAAAAATTCAACGGAAGCAAAATATATATTACCATAACTAAGGCCGGTGAGGGGGTTATCTTCACTGTTGAGCATATCAAGAAATGAAATAGGATTAGACGGAGCCATATCAGATGGTTGAGAATCATCGCCAGTGTGGTTCATACTAACAGTACTATGAGAGCAGAGGGGAGAGGTCTGAGAGGAAGACACTGACACACCAGAATATTTTCACACTGGCAGGATATGTGTTGATCATTTGCACCACTCGAAAGTCCAATATCACCGTGACATCGGCACAACACAATATTTATTGATTGATGTCGCGCACGCCTTGCATTTGAATCACATGGACGCAGCTGACAACACCATACGTTCGGGGCACCTAGAGTCTCAGTTGTAAGCCATGTTGCCACACCAAAACCAGACAACAGATAGTACCTTCAGATAATTTTGTGGAACGGAGGCACACAACACCGTGACATGTGATCACGCCACACCATATCGCATCACGTGCGCGCGGTGGTGAGATAGGGTTCTACCGGTGGATGATGCACAGTATAGGGTACCTGGAACTACAACGTATGGTTCATCACTGTCGTACCATCGACGAGTTACTTACCAAGAACGTCCAATATCCATACTCTATACGACCTTTGAGTGGTGTGGTGGTCTCGCACCAGCTACGTGGTACACGCCACAACTATGCTCGGGATAGATCAGCGACAGTTAGACCTACTGGGATACCAAGCAAGAGTGCCTCTACCCAGCAGGAATGCGTCGAGTCGTAGCACGAGCATCAGCTCAGAGAAATTAGCACGAAATTTGCTGAATACCTATGGGCAATAGTAAGCATTCAAATACACATGTCGACTATGCTCAGTCACAACGACAGTTGCGACGCACCATGATTGAGACAATGAAGAATTTCGTGGAGCTGATTCCAACGCTTGCAGCATATCGTTAGCAGGTGGGTGGAAACGAGAGGAAGACGGGTATTTGACTGTACCCATAAAACTGATAAACGTGTATCGCACATTCAGCATACAGATGTATAGAGCATGGCTGGTCCAAACGCTTAATTTCCGCTGTGTACATGTAGTGTTTTCGAGAAGCTTACGATATTTCATTCAGAAAATAGGGGTTGAGTGCGGGTGCCCACGCCCTCCGTTACCACGAGGTATTTACATATGTTTATACCTGAGCTAAGTCAGGAACTAAGTAGCGTAGTTGGCTAATCCAAAGTCTGTCAATCACTGCATGCTTCGAGTAAGTCTTTTATACAAACTGACTTGCCCTTTCGAAGCATGGCTAAATATTTACAGTGAAGAAGAAACCATCCAAGGCTAAATGCTCGCAGTCAGACCGTAGTGATCGTCAGCAGCTCACTACTCAACGTTGGTTCTCAAAGCCTGGGTATGTATAATCACCCATCCACGCAGTTGGCTCTCTGATGCTATTACACAGGGTCCGCAAGGCACAGAATGAAAAGGCACGCCTCCGAGTTGCAAGGTAAGTACAGGGCGAGTACCAACAATTTTTGACCCAATAAAACGTACTGCATGGTTTGTAGGACAAGACTCCAGTAGGCGTTCCTTGCAACTTTGAATGAGGTGCCGCTGATCTGATGTTATAGGCAGCGAGAATCATCAAAGTGCTCTCAGCAGACTGCTGTGTCGGCGGAAACTCTCACTCCCATCAAGCATACTGCTGCTCTGTCGGCGGAAACTCTTGCTCCCATCAGGCATGCTATAGAGCTATGGCGTGTGGACTGGCAGCCAGAAGACCGATGGCCAGACAAGTTGGAGATCTTGAAGGAATCTGTACACTCGAAGTCTGATCCTGCAGCGCTCAGTCGCTTCTGGGCAGGAATGAGGGTCCATATCGAGGAAGGAAAGGAGATTTTATCCTGCCTTCGTAGGATTTCTCATGGTGCGCAGATGGAAGTGCCTTCCACCTCGTTAGGAAGTTTCTATGACATGTGTGTTAATGTAGCTTCAGAAGTGAAGTTCTTTGAGATGTCGCTACTACATGCTGATACGTAGATTCAAATATGATATATTTCTGCGCCCACGATCCTGCCATCGCATGCCAGTATGTAGAAGCAGTTATAATATGTGGTGCCTCGAGAACAAAATGGAAATCCGAACATTTCCATAGTGAACACTATAGCGAACGCCATGTTTTGTAAGCCTTGCGATCCATATGCCTCTATCGAGCGCAGATAACCCTGAGATCTCGGTACTACATGTATATTCTAACTTGATAAGTGCCCAGCGTGCACCTGGCTTAATGTTAGTGTCTTGAGAATGCGATGGAGAGCCAGCGCGTCATAGCGAACACCATAGTGAACACCATATTTTGTGAGTCTCGCGACTGCCAATCTATGTACATACCTTCATCCAGAGTGTGTACACACTACATCTATAACAGAATACCTACATATGCTAGTACGTATCACGAGTAGGAGTCTTTAGCAATACTCAAAGGATATACCACCTAGCAACTTGCACAATGTATACAAGTAACCACTGACGACGAATTACCGGCCACTTCCATTTCAACTCAAGACCAGGTTGTAAGCTATGAAGGGGTCCTCTCGCTGGATGGAGGTGTATCACATAATTGCATTGACACGATTTATCTACAGTAATTCAGCTTTAGCTACTTGGGACCACAGCTCATCAGAACTACTGGCCGCAGAAGAAGGCTCCATATGACCGAGGATATCATCTAAAGACTTGGGCCAAAATGGGCTGTTAGGAACTGGAGTCGCATACACCAATCCTTCGTTGTAGTTGGTAGTATAAGCTTGCAGTGCTGTGGCAAACATCTTGAACCTCTTATGACTATTGTCAGGCACGCCGGTGACACGTGCCTGAACCGCCAGCCTTCTGATTGTTAGCTGTATAGATAAATATTATCTGAAAGTGGAACTGACCATTGAAAAAAAATGCCAACTTCCTGTCCTACTGTGATGACATAGTAGCCATCAATACCGTCTGTGGTGTCAGGAGGCAGAAATGTCGACGGATGGGGCCCAGGAAAGTGGAGAGGAAAAACCGGCGCAGGGCATGGAGCTGTAGGCAGGGGACTACTCGGGGCTGGTGCCGGCTGTTGGGTGGGGGGAGTTGACTTGGGCAAGCGACGAGATTTAGGAGTGGATGATGGGCTAGTCACCAAGTGGGAGGAAACCGTCGACACAGGCATCCTTGACCTGGGCGATGCCTGTAGTATGTGTGACGGTGTCCAGATCTGTGGTGTACGCGGTGTCTGGGGAATGCGTGAAAATGTTATAGACTCTTCTGTCGTCGTCCGAGTCCAAGTGACCATGTCACAGTTGATATCTGTAGGCAATACGTAGTTAGTAGCAATCACCATGGCAGATAGAAAAATATTAATTACCTGAGAGCCGCATTGACTCTAGCAACTCATGAAGCGCGCTAGAGGAATAGCAACGGGATAGGCCAGAGCGTGAGTGGGACTCTTTGCTCATCAAGTTATCAAGCTGATGGAACAGCGCACCGGAGGTATTGGAACAAGGAGGTTAATAAGCTGTCAGGTATATGATATGATCACGTGGTAAATGTCAAGCTTATGTAGGAGCAGGAAACACATCATGAACAAATGATGAGCCCAGGGAAATTATGGACAAAGCAGCCAAGAAATAGAACTCGCCTTTCCCTCGGTCTAGTGCAAGAAGTCCACTCAGCAGGGTTGCAAGGAGTCGCGCGCACTCGGCTTACACATACGGTTTACAACCAGAAGACACTTGTGGCGAAGGCAGCAGAAGCCCAAAATGACCAGGCAGAGAGAATTGGCAGTGAGTATCACCTGTGATTCCCACCCGGAAGAGTACAAGGAACTTACCCTGATGAAGGGGTGATGCCAGAGGCGCTGGCCAACATGCAAGTGTTGCATAGGTATAACGGTCAAGCTAAAGGACAGAGATATATATTGATAACTCGGATAGCTGGGAGGATTGTGAGGAGGCCGTTCTTGATGGTGTGTTGGACGGTACTCACATTCTGGAGATTAGCAATGCGGGCGGGGAGCTGAGCGACTTGATAAGAGATATGTATTTGGATTTTGAAGCAGGGTAAGAACATGAACTTACTCGAAAATCATTCTAACTGAGTATGTACCCTGCAGGTCAGAAAAGCGCACAAAGCATGTTGATCATTGCATGCGCCGAGATCAAATTATTCGACGCAGTCAGGCATTCGATTTGCAAATGCCCGCACTCACTCGCTCTTACCTGGAATGGAACCATGCTCAAGCCTCGACGCCAGCTAGGGGCCATTTTGCGGAGAGGGCGGAGGCTGAGGACCTGGGCAATGGATCGAGTGCCAGAACTTGGAGAGTGCATGTGGTAGACGTGTTTCGTGGGCCATTATAGTTCTGTGCGAAGGGTGTTACTGACAGCAACCATTTAGGTGCTGAGAAAGTGAATCTTGTAATCAGTGCAGATGACTCTTACATCGCCTCCGCACTCGTGAGGCAAGGATTCATGCCGTGCTCCCCAATCAGACCTTCCATGGCTATCACGATCAATGCTCTCGAACTATACCGTGTCGCTCGCCTCCATAGTCCGCATTTCTCCATTCAGGCCTTTGTCAAGACCATCTGTGATTTACAAGGTGTAAGTAGTTCGTCTTGGATCTGGCAGTCTACTGATACACAACAGGTCGCATTCCGGCGCTACTTATCCCGTCAGTTCTCCATTGCGCTCGATCTCTACCTCAACATCTTAAATGGAGTGGAAGCCCTCGTTATGGAAGTGTTGTCTAGGACATCTAACGACTGGCGCTTGCAGCATGCATGTCCTGCGTGCACCTACGAGTTGAAAGACGAGCCCCGTCTCAAGTTCAAGATCCTATATGCTATGGACGGTAACGATTCCTTGAAGCGTATACTCCGTCGCATTGCGGAAGATGAAGACTCACACGAGCTGCCTACAACTCAAAAGGTACCAATGACATGCTACCTCTCTCGTGAATTCGTTGATTCTTTTGCCCAAAGTGCTCCCATTCAAAGTACAAGCAAGGACATCGAGGTAAGTTCGAGTTTGAATTCTCTCGTAGTCATCTTCATGCAAAGTTGGTCAGACAGGAGATGAGAATCCATGCACCAGTCGTTGGAAGAACATGGACGAGCAGAAGATGAAACAGACATGGGGAGTCTATGACGAGACTGGGATATTCCTGGCTGTTTGCTGGCATGGGATGTCATTGCTCATTGCTGACATGGTACAGAGCGGAGAACTGTGAGTGTATCTCTTGTTACAGCAGAATTAACGATAAATTCAAATCACAGCACCAAATATCCAATTGCCGTTGTGTCGAGGCTGATGAAGGTATTCGGGGCCGATCTCGGAGGTGGATATGACATCAGGTGTCAGTTCTCCACCACCCTTGCAAAGAGCGTTACTGGCAAGGATGTCGAGCAGAATCGACATACCTGCCTGGTCCCAGCGTTTCATGGTCATGCTCACCGGCGATTGTGTCAACTTTCTCACCTGACGGTCTATACCAAAGGACTGGGCCTCGAAGACCTCGAAACATGTGAGAGGACGTTCTCCAAGTCTAACGTGCTCGCATCCTCATTATGCTATGTGAGTGCTTTCCATCGTCAGCAAGCAATCAACACGTATTTTTCCCATAATGATGTGTATGAAGTATATGCGAGTATATGTGAGTATGCATTTCATGTTCCCCCATACTGTCCTCTAACAGTCGTGTGTATAGCGAACTTCATATATAGCAACTATAAGCAAGCACTATCGATCATACAGGACTGTGAATTCATGTTGCCGTTGCTCAAACGTGAACTTGGGGTCACCGCTGACACCGAGTTCACTACGTGGCTTCAGGAGGAGCAAAACTATTTAGAAGGGCTTGAGATGGAACCTCTAAATGAGACCTTACAGATGGAGTACTGGCGGGCGTTGGTGAACCTTGAAGCGAGCAAGTAAGTTCTCATAACACCACTGGTTGCTAAAGTTAATTCCCCTTAGGAAGGATCTAGACTTGAAATCTGCACTATGGGATGTCACAACACCTTCCGACCCGAAGGACTATGCTACATACATGCGCAAGACTTGGAAGGCAGAGACAGCTCGCCGGCATGCCGTAGAAATGTACAACAAGGATCTTCATATTGTCCAGGATCTCGAGAGTAAGCTCAACATTGACAGCTGTTGGACGCCCGAGCGACCCGAATGGCACAATGCTGCATGTCTTGTCACAAAGAGGACTTTCCAGCGTGTGCTGGACCATTTAGAAGCCCTTGTTGTTGCGCAGATATTCGAGCTCTCGAAAATGAACCGTGTGGGTACCGGTGAGTGATTGGTCCATATCATTTCACATTGGTCATTGGTGCTCACCACAGCTACAGGATACAAGATGCAGAAGCACATTGCGAAGGTGCTGCAAGTGCGCTCCAGTGCAATTTGCATAGCACTCAAACAATATAATACTGCTGCACGTGCCATGGATCCCCCCCATCGCATTCTCAAGTGGGACGAGGTAGTTGAATATGCCTTTATCGCTGAATTCGACCTCCTTCGAGATGCCCGGCAAGACGTGTCACAGCGACCATGGGTGACACTGGCTGGACGTAGCGCAATGGACCATTACTTCAAGTTGTTGCGTGCTCGAGAGGAGATCGAACGCCTAGAGGTCGAAGCCTGTAGGCTATTGATGTACTTGAGAGACGAGGAGCGCTTCCTGGATGAGAGCGAGCAGCAGGTGCGAGCTCTCCACCCCCCATTAGCTCATCAGATAGCTCGTTACCACTTGATACACAGTCGCTTCACCTCCCAACACCTCAAGTGCCTGCACGACATCACCAAGCTGCCCGGCTACAAGGGCTCTCTCTCTTTCGGTGAGAGCGTGCAAACGGGCCCTGGTGAAAGTGCCTCTAAGCCGCATGTCATCATACTGCCCTCGTTAATCAACACTGTTTGCTCTCAGTTGATGGATTCCGACGATATAGACACTCAGGAGAATCTGGAGGAGGAGGAAGAGGAGGAGGAGGAGAAGGAGGAGACTTCGTGTATGGTGCTGGAGGTCCTTGATGCTACTATTTACGAAAGTACTACTTGACTTAGTTTTTCTGTAGATAAATTTCGAGCATAAAATCATCAACCTCCGCAGGGGATATTAAGTATGAGTACTGTCATGTGCTCCCAAGTAAGGTAAAGAAAATGCGACGCTAATAGGTGCACAGTTGAGGGAGATATGTGCAAAACATGAGCTCGTCATGGGTAACAACGAGCACGAGGGGGCGCGAGGGGCGGCAGCTGTCACCGACAACCGCTGACGTCATAAAACTATAAATACAACAACAACATTACAAATACATCATGTGCAGGGTAGTGCTTTCCGACATCGCTGAAAATTTGGTGGTAGCCGGTAACAAATAGAATGGTCACGTGTTCCCGAGTAAGGTAAAGAAAGTCCGAGGCAAATTGGTACACAATTGGGGGAGATATACACAAAATACGAGCTCGTCGTGGGCAACAGCGAGCGTGGGAGGGCAGCAACTGCCACCGATGTCAGCTGACATTGGCAACGAGCGCGAGGGGGTGTGGGGGGGGGGTGGCCATTGCCACCGACGTCAGACGGCATAAATAGAGTACTATTTCCTCCGGGCTACTGGAGTACTACACACTAAGTACAATTATTATTGAAGAGATATTGAAGGAGGCAGAAAGTATAGTATTTTCCCTCTATTAAGAGGGTGTCACACGCATTATTATCACCTCTAATAAGATTGGCAGGGTGGGAATCACAGGTGAAATTCAACAAAAAGGTTTAAACATACCTCCTTGGACAACAGTACCAGATGGAGTGGGTAAGGAATGAGACAAGTGCCAATGAACAGGATAATGTATACCTGGTAACTAGAGCAGGTATATTCTTAGATCCAACAAACAGAGACCACTACACATACCTGATGACAACGGTGAACAAAGTTGACAATGATATGGGTACTTTGGACTACATACAGCACAGAGTTGGTGAGGAATGGAAGGAGATCATTACCAGAAACTTGGTTCTGGGAGCATTGACATCAAACTTTATTTCTGCCGTGATTGACAGGTGCCAGCAAATGGGATGGGTACCTAGGGATTATGAGAGGCTGACCGCATTCATAAATCAATGTAAACAGACCACAAGACATACCTGATAACAGCAGTAACTGTAGATCAAGAGTATGTAGTGATATCCATAGCTCAGACTACGATAGCAGTTGGCCAGGTGAAGAATGAGGCGAGCACCAACTAACAAGATGATTTATACCTAGATATTAGAGAGGGTGATCGGATTCGTAAATCTAACAAAAAGAGACTGACACATACCTGATAGTGACAATAAGTCAGCCCAACACCTGATGATGATAGATGTACCTCCGACTGCAATACAACAAGGAGTGGGTGAGTGAGGAATGAGGTGAGCACTGATGGAGATAATTTATACCTAGATATTATATATTAGCCCTCCAGGCGCCCCTGGACGCAGGCGGCCCGGAATATTTATATACCGAGAAAACATGTCCTTTCAGTACCGATTCTACAGAAAACATGTCTACGACTTGTCACATCAGTCCAGATTCTACAGAAAACGTGTCTACAGAAGATTTGTTGCATTAGTCCAGATTCTACAGAAAATATGTCCCATTAGTACAGAGTTATACAAATTTTTGGCAGAGATTGTCTGTGAGGAAGATTATGTTGGGTGGTAGATTTCGTAGCTGGGGGAAGGGGTGAGAGGTCGTTAGATGGATACACTGAAAATGGCTTACGACTTGTCGTCGATGATGTGAAGGATAGGTGGGACGCATAATGAGATGGAGCCACAGACATGCCTGCCTAGTGTCCAGACAGCGTCTATGATACCCAAGTGGTAGAACGTGGTGACAGGCAGAGTGCTGTGATGGGGAATAGTTGCGAAGTCGATTGATAGCCAGCTATTGTCATTTAGAGATCTTACTCGACTTCTGCAAACGAAGGGGGCATGGAGGGTTTCTTCGCAGGGAATGAAATGGAACCCGTGCGATTTGTATTTGAAGAGGGCTAGCATGTGGCTGGGGGTGAAGGTGCGGCCGTGGAGGCTAGCAGTATTGATTAGTGTGCGGTGATGGAGGGTGAGGCTAGGGTACGTGCAGAACAGGGAGTCGGCTGTGAAGAAATTCATGATGGCAGTAGAGTGGAACTGAAAGATGGGAGAGAGGGCAGAAGATGTTTTCAACACTACGACGTTGATATGTCTCTGCCCATTTCCAAAGGTGGTGACAGTGAAGATGGTGGAAGGGGAGTAGTCGTTGTGGTTGGTGCGCCCTTCACGTACAATGTTATACTGATGTTTGCATAGAAGGTTGTAGAGTTGTGGTTGGCTGTTATATGGGACGTATATGTCCAGGTCGGAAGATGACCAATTGCACGAGTTGGCAGGTAGTAACATCCGAAGGGCAGCGGATCCTGACACGACAGCGTCGCATGCAGAGAGCATGTCGAAGAGTTGCGTCGGGCAAGGGAAGAATGGGCTGCAGATTATGTGGAGGCGGTGGTTTAGGTAGTATCTGACATGCTTGGCATTCGTGGTGGATGTTGATGCGAGGGCCAGCAGGTCTTTTACATCACAATACTCGAGTACCAGTTGTAAGAGATCAGCGTTGCTGAAGAGAGGGAACTCAGATGTCAATTGATGGGGGGGGGGGGCATTGCATGTGTTGCTGTGAGAAGGGGCTGCTGGCAAATTTATGTTGAAAATTTTGATGAGGTCATTTGTGGTATAGGGGGCAGGTGCAGGGCGCAATTTTTTAGAGTTAGTCACGGTTATTGGAAATACAATGGTTTCAGTGCAGAAGAGATTGTTCCAGGCACATTTTATTTTAGCAGTGTTTGTATGATTTCGACAAGGGAAGACATAGAGGGGTTGGGAAGAATCCGGAAAAAAAGGTCTAGTTCAGAAATTGTCAATTTTGAGAAGTGAATGCGAGTGAACAAGGACAGTCTGTTAATGACAAGAATGTCTATGTGGATAGGAAATGTAGGGAAGGGCCTTAATTGTGGTCAGGGTTCTCCTCACTTGGGGAATGGTAAGGAAACTGGTTATTTAATCTGTAGTGGGATCAGACAAAGTTAACAGAGAATGGCAGGACGAGGAAATACATGAGAAGGGCCTCTAGTATGTGATGGAGGTCGTTCTTGGGCCAAATGTGAACAGGCAGGCCATGATGGTTAATGCAGATAAAGAGATACGATGCTTGAGAGTGTAGATGTTGATGACGGTGATGGTCAAAGAGGATCCGGAAGTGGAAGTCGTTGACGTAGATGTCGGTTTCAGAGAGTGTGTAGTTGACGGGGAAAACATCGTTTTGGACCAGGATTTCAATGTCGTCTCTGAGACGCTTAAAAGTTACGACCCGTTGTCCACTGTTTTCATTTGTGGAGTAGAGAAATGCCAGGATAGATGCCATTTTTGCAGAATGAACAGAGGGGTGGGCAGGCGGGGTGGTGGAGGACGTCACAGTTTTTTTCTATTTATACTCTATGATGCATGTGGCCAACGGATGAATGATGAAGTCAGTGCAGGAGATGATGGAGGTGCTGGTGAGCGACCCCAAAGGAAAAAACGATCGAGAGTCTGGGGGTGATTGATCAGCGCTGAGGTGAAATTATGATACCCTAGATTTCTAGTCCGGCGATTTCTACGCCGGTCTTGTTGGATTTTTGTGCTTCGGGCACGCAAGACTCTTGTAGTAGATAGATCGCCTGGAGTTTGAATTGCGCCCTAGAGATAGTCCAGCACCCATTGTCATCCTTTTGACGGTACTGTTGTAGATGCGTTTCCACAAGGATGAGTGCCCATTTCTCGAGGTAGGATATGTCCAACTTTTGCATCAAACTTTTGCTTCTCAGAATCACCTGCATGTCATAGATGCTGTTAAACAGTATGGGCTAAAACGGAAATTGGTTAAGCGTGCTTATTAGATGAGGGAGGACATACAGCGCCACCACTTTTCGGGCTCTGCCATCGAATGGTACGGATGAGGCCAGTGTCAAACACATTTACAGCTGAGGAAATCGTTCGGCAGGGTTAGCCCCAGCTCACAGAAGGAACAGACGTAGGACATACGTAGCGCAGGTGTGGAGAGTGCCGATATCAATTGGTTGGCGTATTGCCCAAGGTCGGAGGATAGTGGAAGGATGGTCACAGAGCATTGGTTGTCGGGCTCACCATTTTTTATGAACCAGGTGCTGCTGATGTGTCCAAGAATCCAAATATTGATTGGCTCGTTTGTTTTGGGATTGCACAGTAGTTTGCTGTGGTCATCGAAGGCGGTCGTCATCCCCCATGACGCATTTGCTAACAGGTGCCTGAGCGCAAATGTGTTGGCATCCACATTGGAATAAGTGGAAAGTGTCTGCAGGTGTCTTGCAGTGCAGAGGTGGTTAGAATCGGATTCCATGGGAAATGCATTGATGTTTACCTCATGAGTGGTTCAGGGCAATTGGATGTGCGCTTGGGATCAATAACACATGATGCTGGAGTTGGAACTACAGCACCGATGGTGGTTGCTGCAGTTGTCGGGTTAGGATGATAACTACTAGAAGAACTTGCTTGTTGGGTGGGGGCAGCCTCGTTAATCGGCTGAATGTCTCGGGGAGGGCTTTGGAGGCCAAGCTCCAGATTGGGTGAGGAAGCCCTTGCAGTGACCAAGGAATGAGTGCTTGGGAGGGTGTTGGTCGATGGAGTGGATGAAGGGGTGAGGTCACCGTGGCAGGGTTGATGCTCGGAAACGACCTTGGGCTGATTAGTGGAGACTGACGCTGTTGCATGTTGGTTCGATGTGGCAGACCGCATCCGTTTGGCAGGTGATGCATCTTTTGTTTGAGATGCCTCTTGCTTGGGGGCCATCAGGGACGATGAGACGAAGACAGCGTGGTGTGACGTTCAGTAGCAGCGGTGGGGGGGGTGGTAACAGAGATTGCCATCCTTTGGGGTAGGGGACACGATTTAGAGGAGTTGGATGTTTACTGCTAACTAGTGAGCCTGCGATCTTGGACCCAGTCAACAAGGCCTTCGTAGCGATCACGTGAACATTATGTAATCTAAGGCGTGTTTAGTCTTAGATTACTTCCCCTGTCTGTCGCATCTCTCTTCTTCGACCTTCACAGTCTCTCGCATGGACACTCATCATTCTCATGCATATACTCCTTATTTCTTTGCTCTTCGATATGTCTGGTCCCCCTGCTGGTGTTCCCTTCACCCCCGCAGTCCCTGTCGGTCTGGGCATACAGTCTGCCCCTGCTGCCCCCACTACTACTCCAGTAGTCGCAGCTGTACCAATTCCACCTACCTCTTCCAACCCTACCATTTCAGTTCCTCCTCCTGTTATTCCTGCTAATACCACTCAGCCTCCACCCTCTTTGGTGGTTATGCCCATGGGCAATACCAGTAACCCCTCCCAGCAGATTTTAGCCACATATATGCTGCTTCCCCCCTCAGAACAGCTCGCTCTGGACTCTTTGCTCGAGAACCACCGCAATTCTCCATCCTCCACTCACTGGTCCAAAGTCCAGCGTGCTCTCCCCTTCGATCTCTCTGACAACGCTCCCATTTTTTCCCCTGATGGCATGCGTCTTCCCATTTCCAAACTTATTAATAATCTTGCTGACGCTGGCTTTCATGTTCCACTGACTCTTTTCTCTTATGACGTGCTGCATAAATTGCAGAATCAACCTCTTGCAGTCAAGACAGTCAAGGTCCATCAGAACGGCCAGAACGTGCATATTCTGGACATTACCCAATTCCCCCCTGAAGAGGAGATGCTTCCCTTAGACTGGCATTCAGCCTGGGAACGTTACATTGATTGGATTGGTATGCGAGAGGGTCTCATCGCAAAGCGCATGTGGTCTTGCCACTTTCGCTTCCTCACATGCATCCACAAATTTTGCGAACACTTTCCCGCCATTCTTCAGTTTGACATGGACGTTCGCTTGGCGGCAGCATCTGACCCTGATTTCTTCCTCTCCACCCAGGAATATAAAAATAAATACCTTCATACACAGGTTGGAGTTCTCCAAACTCCTTCCGCTCCTGCTGTCCCTGCAGACAAGTCTTCTCGAGGACATCGTTTTTCGCCTTATGACCGCAAGTCTCGTAGTGACTCACCCGACGATTCCTTTCGGAATGGTCACCGAAACTCCCCCACCTGCGTTATCTGTCTCAGATCCGGCCACAAGTACTCTTCATGCAATGAAGAGATTACGCAGAAAGGCCAACAAACGTTCGCGAAATCTCGAGATGGAAAGCTCGTCCGTCGGGACAATAATTCCCCACTCTGTTTCTTCTTCCAGCTCGCCAAGAAGCCATGCTGCGACAACCATTCTGACCAACACCTCTGTGCTGCCTGTGGTTCTTGAGACCACGGCACTTCCAATCACAAGTCAGCTTGATTCCTCATCATCCACACCTTTTTTGAGGCCTGCCGACATTTTTCCTTCATGTTTCGTCTTCTCTGGTTGTCCACCCATTCCCCCTTCTCCTTATGACTCTGACCCGGATTTTTCTCGTATTATCACGCCCTATTCAGCATCCGCATTCGACTCTTTTCTACGCGCATGTAATTTATCCAACCAGTACCTGGATTTACCTTTTAAACTCCTCCATGGTTTTCCTATTGGCGAACTTCCTGCCTTATCCTGCTCATACACACCTTCTAATCATCGCAACATCACCGAGTTCCACGATGCCATTCGCATTTATATTGATGAGGAGCTCTCCACCGGTCGTTTTTCCAGTCCTTTTTCTGCTGAACAGCTCTTTCACAAAATTGGCCCTTTTCGTTCGTCACCTCTGCAGATCGTTGCTAAAGCTGGTGTCGAAGGCGCTCCACCAAAAATCCGTGTCTGCTGCAATCTCTCGCACAAAGGTGCTCTTGGCATTTCAGTTAACAATCAGATCAATTCGGACAATTTCCCTACTAGATGGGGTTCTGCCAAACTCACCGCTTTCGTGGTTAGTTCCCTTCTATTCTCCCCATTTCTCTCATCGGAGTTTCGGGTTTGGATGCTCTTTGCCAGATGGATCTGCCCTTGGCAGCTCTTCCTGATGGTTCGAAGGCACATTCCCCCTCCTTTCATCTCTTGTTGGGCAATGTTCTTAATGACCCTTCGTCATTCGCCCCTTCTCCCATCTTTTCCAGCTCTTTTTCTTATTCCATACTCATCCTCTTCAGATCGCTCGGGTGCCTCCTGGCACTCAGGCTGCATCCCTTGATATCGAAGCAGCCTACCGCAGAATCCCCATCCTTCCCGACCACAAATGTTTCCTTATTGTTATGTTCAAAGATCAATTCTTCTTAGATCACGTTCTTCCCTTCGGTCTTTCCCCAGCTTCCGGTCTCCAAGGCGAAGTTGCTGAAGCTGTCGTCGACATTTGGGATGCCCACGACATTGGCCCTTCTCTTAAATGGGTGGATGATTTCAACCTCTTTCGTTCACCTTCCCTGTCTGGCCCTTTCCTAGCTATTTGCGATGGTGAGGTCTATCACTATGATTATGACCTTCAGCATGCAAAATCCATCATTGCACCTCTCAGTGTCCCATGGCACAAAGAAAAAGGCCAGCCATTCAGTGATACAGTAGAATATTTAGGTTTCCTCTGGAACATTCCTCACAAAACTGTCGCACTCTTAGAATCCAAGTGACTTAAATACATCTCCCATCTTTCTTCCTTTCTTTCCTCTCGCTCTTCCCGCATTTTCAAATGCGATGCAGAAAAGATCGCAGGAACTCTGAATCACATTTCGTTCGTCTTTCCTCACGCCAGATCGTTTATCTCCCCACTTTATCAGTGGATCGCTGAATTTCCAGACGAGTTCAAGCCTCGCTTCATCCGTCCATCCGCCGTCTCTGACCTCTTTTGGTGGTTGGACCTCCTCGGCTCTCCTCGTCCCCCCCTTTCTATTTCTTTGCCATCTTCTCCACTTGATTTGCAGATCTGGGTCGATGCTTCTACTGATTTCGGCGTTGGCATCGTTATCGATGATTCATGGGCTGCCTGGCCTCTTGCTCCTGGTTGGTGTGACATGCATCGCGACATCAGATGGCTTGAGGCTGTCGCAATTGAACTCGCTATCCAAGCCATCATCAACCACGGTTTTTCAGATTCATATGTTCTAATCCATAGTGACAATCAAGGGGCTATAGCTGCCTTCGAAAAAGGTCGTTGTCGCAACTTTATGACCAATTTATGCATCCATTGCACTGCATTGTTATCTCATGAGGCACGTCTTCGCTTCCTTTTCTCTTACGTTCCTTCTGCTGACAACTTGGCTGACCCCATTTCCCACGGCAATTTTTCCTCTATTTCTAACCGTCTCTCAGACCCTCCCTCGCTCCACCCTTCCATCACTCCCTTCTTCTCTCATGGTCCTTCCACCCCCGATTGAAGAATTCCTTGCCGACGTTGACTTGGACGCTGCAGCCTCTGCTTTCTATGCTAAAGCTGACTCCCTCTCTCATTGTGCCATAGTTTCCTCCTTAGATCCTTCTCATGTTAAGATCCCTCGCCGTCCTCGTCCTGATGCATCCATACATCCATCGCCATGGCGTCCCCATGTCGCTGCCAGTAATCGCCTCATATGCTGGTCTTCTCCTCAAGGCGCCGACTTCTTATCTTCCCTAGAGTCCCACTTCCCCCAACAATCTGTCTTTCGACTCTTTCATGTCATGTTACAATCGTTAGACGTCAATACCCGTTCCAATTATGGAGCTGGTCTTCTTCGTTTCACACAGTTCTGTGATCTCTTCGCCATTCCCGAGACTTCCCGCATGCCAGCCCCTTCTGAACTTATTTCGCTTTTCGCCGCGCATCATGCAGGCCACGTCTCTGAAAAAACTCTTAATAATTGGTTGGCAGGTCTTCATTTTTGGCACATAGTTAATGGCATGCCTTGGAATGGCGATGACATGCTCCGACACGTTCGCAGAGGATTCACCAAACTTGTTCCCCCTTCCTCGAAACGAGCCAAACGTCCACCCATCACCCTAGAGGCGTTGTGTATCCTACATGACTGTTTGAACCTTACCAATACTTTCGACACTTCAGTCTGGGCTCTCGCCTCCATTGCTTTTTGGTCTTGTTGCCGCCT
Source organism: Pisolithus tinctorius (assembly GCA_024663395.1). NCBI lineage: Eukaryota > Fungi > Basidiomycota > Agaricomycetes > Boletales > Pisolithaceae > Pisolithus > Pisolithus tinctorius. The sequence continues at coordinate 868,390 of JANFAH010000002.1, forward strand.
TGGCAAACTTCTCTTACCCTCCCCAAATGCCTTTGACGTTTCCAAACATGTTTCTCATCAAGTTCTCCCCCTTTCCATTTCTTCCCTCAACAATGGTACGCATTACTCCACCTTCCATATCCCATGGTCTAAAACCACTCTCTCTTTGGGTGCCGACATCTCCATCACCTCTCGTGATCACCATACGTGTCCTCTCTTAGCTCTTTTGAACCATTGCACCGGCAGTCTCGGCATTCCTTCCGACGCCCCCCTCTATGCATTCCGTACGTCCTCAGGCTGGTCCCCCTTGACTCGTTCCTGGTTTCTCAATCGTTGCAACCAGATTTGGGTTTCTGCTGGCTTCCCAGACATGCCCGGACATGCCTTTCGTATTGGGGGAGCCACAGAACTTTTACTTCAAGGGGTCCCTCCAGATGTCGTCAATACACAAGGGAGATGGAAATCACAGGCCTTTTTAGATTACTGGCACCAAATCAGTAGCATACTCCCTCTGTTTATCTCTTCTTCAGCCAATTCTACCCGTCTTCTCTCCCTCGACTCTATCATGGATAATTTCGCTCGTCGTACCAACTTCTGTACAATTTCCTCCTGGGCATAAGCTTTCATATGTACGGCATGAATGTACTATATTTCAGACCCCTCGAATTACCATCATGTTATTCTGACCTCAGTGCCAGTGTGTGGGGTGTCTTGTGGCCACTTCTGTTGTGAGCTTAGCTCCTTCTTGGTCGGTCTTGTGGCCTCTTCTCGTTCTCATTCCACTCGTCCGATCTTACACGCTCAGAAGGCTGCGCCGCTTGATCCCACGCACTCGTCGGTTTCGACCCCTCTCTTGACAGGGTCACGTGACCCCCTTCTTTCCCTCTCTCTTTCACAGTCCTGTGACCCTCTCCTGTGCGCTCGTTCGTTTCGGCATCTCGGCACGCCTGCTCGATTCCGGAACCTCGCACACTGCGGCCTTCCCCCCCACACACTAGATCGCACTCTCCTTTGTGATCTACGCATTTCTATTCATCTTTATTCTTTTCATTCTCTTGATCATTCAACCTGTATCTTCATCTCTCCATCTCTGTTCGTTCACCTAGCTACAAAGGCAGAGGAAATGCCCCCCTTTTTTTTGGGATTCATTGTTTAGCAACAGTACGTGTACGTTACGAAGTCTCACGGCCATAAGAGGAAGTCTATGGATCTATGTAATCGCAGGTGTTTGTAGTGAAAAGGTCAGGGGAAAGGTTGGAGTCCACAGGAATTCTACAATTGGAAGATGCAGAAGAGGCATTTATGGGAGGTGAGGGCATGGAGGTGAGAGAGATGGTCCGAGATGTATTCTACTATCTCTTACTCAGCGAACGAACCTGGCACCTGCGAGGATGGAGGGGGGCCTGTTTCACGTCGATCCAAACTGAATTGTGGGGTGGTGTGATGATCTTCGGTAGTAGTGTTGGCACGCATGCACCTAATCTCGGTACGTGAAGGAGGCCGAGCCATATTGGAGATCTTTAGATGAGCATGTGTGTCAGAGGTGGAAAGGCACAAACATGGGACCGAACCTGTACAGAACGTGCTGCCTGCAGGCGTAGAATCTGCTTGCAAGTCAAGAAGACTCGCAAGTGGGTTCTGGAGGTGTGTGTCCGAATGACGACAAGATCGAACTCTGCATCGATTTCAACGAAATCTCCTCGGGACAGCAACACTTCGTGAATGGGGGATATGGTCCCATCGCTGTTGCAATCCAGAATTTTGACAGGGCCATTCCACACCCAGGGGTAGTCTGGCAGTTTGGGGAGGTGTGTGTTTTGGGGGGTGATGCAGACAGGTGGAGTAACACGATCGCCAGGAGGATGGTGGACCTGGTTTGATTTCCATGTTAGGAACTGACAGAAGAAGTTGGCGGTTGCAAAACCTTTGTGAAAACTTTTCTCTGCATGTGAATGTGACCTCAGAATTGTATCGCTGGAAGTGGGATCTTTAAAACGTGGCTGGCAAATGTCGCTGCAAGATTCAGGCGCTCGAGTTGATTTCGCCAAGCAGCGGTGTTCCCGGTGCTGCCAATGGACAGGCTCTGGACAGCATATGCTGCTTTCGAGCAGTCACTGCCAAGCACGGTTGAGGTGGAGGTTAAATGTGGAACTCCTGCGACTTACCCATTCCAATTACCGAACTCGCCAACACAGAACTTGTCGAGGTAACTGTATATGCAAACAGAGACAGGGTACAAAATTCCACAAGGTTCAGGAACTGGCAATGTTTTGTAAACGATTAGGTGCGAGTGCTTCCGGTCTGCACAGGTTGGATGCTGTGCCACAGAGGCCCACTCGACTAGATGGGCAAGAGATGTGGGGAAGCATTCCCATTGTTGGAGTTTGTGAATGTTGGCACGATTGTTGATAAAAGGTTGCAAGTCTTCTGCCCATAAGTCAGCACCGAGGGGATGATTAGACGAGGGTAAGAATGACATGGGGAAGGGAGAGAGTAATACGGGGAGCACACACCGACATATTCAATTTATAAATGCTTAGTTAGAAATAGGAGAAATAAGTGATGGGGGGCTGTGTGAAAGCTATGATGAAGTAGATTCTGACGTCACTGTGGCGAGGGGATGGCATTCAGCGTAGATCACGGCCGTCGATGCATCAAGGCTTGTCAGCCGCTCCAGTTCGACGCGAAGGTCATGCCGTAGCTGGCCCAGAGTGCGCTGCAGTGAAAAGGGCCATAGAATTGCAAGGTTTGCGAGAGATCGTGCACACGACAACATGACATAGGCATGTTGCATGTCTCTAGCACTTGCTAAGTTGACAATCACTTTATCGAGTGTGGTACCTTGAGCTTTGTAGTCCGTGAATGCCCACCCAGGCACAACAGGCACCTGACGGCACGTGATCTGGAACTGACCTGCATGTTCAGAGAAATAAGATAATGCACATGGTTGAGGAAAAACAGCGATGATGTGTGCGTCTTCACCAGGCAATTCTAAGGTGGAGGCCGGGACAGCGACATACACGCAACGCACAATGCATTTGCCATCAACAATAGAGCAAATGATGTTGCAGACTGTGCCCCAGGCTCCATTGACAACTTTTCCTGCGACAGACAGATTTTCAGTGATCAGAACCAGCATTCCAGGAAAAAGGGGGAGATGACCAAGGTAATCCTTGGATTCCTTCAGCCATACCAATGCCAAACGATCATCCTCTTCTCCAGTGAGACGTTCCCCATTGCAGAAGTGTTCTGCAAAGTAATATTGAAATGGCAGGCCAGATTCACGTGTGAATGATTTTGCCTTTTCTTCATTCCAGTGATCGCGCAAACGACGTTCGCCAAAGACGATTGGTGCCTCAGAGAAGTGCCAGAAATCTTCAACACTGTTCTTATGTAATTCTTTAAGTAGCCTCTGTTGTAAATGGTCCCAGTCAGAAGTGGGTGAGCTGGGGGCCATTGTTCCCGCACCTAATCTAATCCGACTAAGCATCTCGATGAAAGAAGGGTCAGCCCTGGCACATTCATTTTGGATGAGTTGGACTACATGGGTTAACGATCTCCACAGGAAGGCTCCGAACAATCGACGCTGACCTTTGACAGGTTCAAATGTACACCTTGACAAATTGTTGACGATAGTGTGCGAGTATAGGGCCATACCATTCACTGGGCGAAGTTGGGCCATATCCCTGGCAAAGATTATGTTGATGCCACCAAATGGTTTATGCCTTTTGCCTGGTTCACCGGCTTTTGCGAGACTAATACGATTTGTGATGTCCGAAAGCAGCTCGGCAGAAACCATGGAAACCTCATCCAGAACCAAATATGATACGTCCCGCCATATCTCCTGCAATTCATCCATATTGACATTACGCTCATTAATACTGTGCTGATCCCGTCTCTTGCCCTTCCCCAGAGAACGAGTATTCATCAAGGTGAGCACGTGTATTGTGAAACCGTCAATAAGACAGGCAGCACTACCAGTTGGAGCACTCAAGATAATTTCACGGGAACAACCGCACTGTGCAAATGCATCTACAATCGCCTTGATGAGGTGGCTCTTCCCGGAGCCGCCGATGCCCATAATGAACATCAACATTTGTTCTGGGTCGCCTCGTAACATGTGCTCGATAATTATCATAAAGGCGCATTTCTGTTCTTCATTGCCATCCAGAGACCACTTTGATATCATCTGAGTCAGAAAGTTCTCTTCCTCAACCTTGTCTGCAGCAGCTTTCCTCGTAGATCACTCATCCTGCACAGTGTCGACTGTGATGGTTCTGGCTTCCCCCTCACCGGAGGTCCGAGGTCGTTTCCGGGACACAGACATTGATCCTTCCTCGTCACTGACATTGTCGCCAAGGGAAGGTCTCTCTGGATGCTTCCGTTTTCGCTGGGCATTCATGTATGTGTTATGAAGTGTAATTTGATCTTCCAAGTCAACACTAACTTCCATGACACGGCCCTCGGCTGCACAGGAGGAAGGGCCTTGCATCTCCCCCCGATGCAAAGAGCGGGACATTGTGATAATGTCCAACTCGTCCTGCGGAAGTGCGGCCTTTCTGTATTCGTTGGATTCCTCTGCAATCGAGGGTGGCGAACCAAACCAAACTGCTTGATCCAGGTCGGAATCGAGGATGAGGGCCTCCCTCAAGAGCTCAACACCCATCTCACCTGTATTCTGCTCACAGAAACCTGGATTGGCTGTAGGGTGGCGTTTTTTACTGGCATAGTTATCCCTCTCGACATCCCTGGCATCCAAGCACTCCAGCTCAATAAGGAAGTTAGATATCATGCGAGACATTGATTCACAAAACGGGTGGGTGTCAAAGGCCTCCGTCCAACAGGAATAACCATCCAGCAGGTCCGAAAGCTTATGCCACGGTCAGAAGAGAAGTAACATCACTTGACAGAACTCTTCCATGCACAAGTCAGATTTTCGTGGCAAAGGGATCGAGTCACCCAGGAGCACGGGCACAACGAAAGTGTTTCGCTGGCAGAGTTCGTGGGTCATGAACTGAGGATGTGCGCAATCTGCAAAAGGTGCCCGGAATCTGCGAGAATATGCAGGTCGTTCTCCAGCGAGGAGTGTAGTATCATCTCCCGCTACCGTGCATTTTTCCGGTGCAGTCTCTGCCTTGCTCGACAAACACCTAACCTTCTGTGTCTGTTCCAGGAACATCCATAAACACATGCTGTCAAATGGTGCAATTGTAGGACGCATCATGTAGTCCAGTGGTTCCAGTATGACCGCCAGCAAACCCTCCGATGTGTGTGCCATGCATGTGGAGCTGCACAGATTCTCCAGACAATCAGAAAGCAATCCATCTCCACAACCGCATTCACCATCGACATGAAGCTCATGCGCGACAGCCATATCTATGAACTCATGAAAGCGTACAGTATGATATTCATGACTTGTATAATAGTCTCCACTGCTGATTAAATGACTCATCACTTGTTGATGGGAGACTTCCCGTCTGCCCATCATAGCGTTAACAGCCTTTGTCAACAGGTTTCGCTTGCGCACCGATGAAGGAGCCTCCACATCATCGAGGAAATGCTTGCAGTGACTGTCGATCGCAGCCCGAATGGCCTGGAGACTGACATGCACTTGAAGATCGTTCTTGGTGATGTAATCGCTAATGTAGTAAGTCAATGCTTTCGCAGCAGTACCAGACCCTATGAATTTGATGTCCATATTACACTGTAGTAGGAACAATACGATGTCATTATAGTTGTTAACCCATGGATGATGCTGCCGCAGAAGAATGGACTGTGTCTCAGGGTCAAGGTAAGAAGCGATGCGAACAGATCTGTTGATCCGCATTTGACAATTCTCATCCCAGGGCTCCTCCCCCGGACGGAGGTTTTTGAAACACGTCGGTGTGTGTTCATGCCAGTTACACTCAATAGCAAGCCATCTGACAGAGCTGTAAAATGCCTCCTCAAATTCGCTTTCATCGAGGTCGACTATTTGAGGTGGCAGCTGCAAATGTGGATCGGGCTCTCCCTCCAGCCGTGCCGGCCTCGAAGAACTCATGTGAATGGCGCTAACACTCTCCACCAATGTCCCTGGCGGCTCACAGAGAATAACATCCTCCAACCACTGGAAAAGTAAGGATTCAAAATCTTCATTGTCCAACATCATTGACTGCAAGTGTTCCGGATTGGGATGACCCTCGATCCATAACAACATATGACAATGGAGCATCCCTCTTCCTTGGGCCTCCACAGTGCCGTAGTATCCAGAACACTTACCAAACAACCCACAACCTTTGTTGTATTTGACAACAACATCTAGGAACCCCCTCACAAGTACGTCGAAGGCCTTCGCAGCCGCAGCAGGATGAGAAGCGACGAATGTAGCGCGCTTGTATGTGCCCAGTTGGCGCCACCGACTCGTGTCTAAACCCCCGAAGTGAGCAACAAGAACATTGGTTAAATCATGGGGATTCAATGTCAGAAAAAAGGCAGGGGTGCCTAGCTGACGAGTTAGTGAGCGAATCTCGTTGCGATGGCAAAGCGTATATCCATCACTGCCAGGCATCGACCGACAAATCACATTTAACTCTCGAAACAATCGTAGCGCTCCCTTCTCCCCAGTGGTATCTATCTTCGCGTTGGGATTTCGCTCCAGTTTCTCAGCCAAGGATATTATGCTTGACTCTGCCTGCCGGACATCATTCACAAGACTATGCTGACGAGCAGAAGAGACGCAGAATGCCGTATTCTCACTCGCTGCACACTTCTGCAGAATATTCCAACATATGAAAGGAAAGCAGGTGTTGCATGCAAAGGGTGAGTCCACCTGCCGCAGCAAATTACGAAGTTGTTGTTGGAAAGAAATCTGTTGCTCGGGGCGCCAAGCAGGATGATTAAACCCACCAATGCCCCAGGGATCAAGGTGCGGGAACACTGCACTCAAAAAACCAGGTGAGTTGTCATTCATCAATTCAGAACCTGCTCGACTGACCAGGAACCTCTTCTGTTTTAAAGCATGCGCCAGTGCACTAGCTTTCATGGCACGCCGTGACCACTCCAAACAATCACCGTCAATGTATGCAACCATCTCAGTCATGAGATCGGCAGTCAATGTGGACCAGTCATGAAGCCCACTTTCTGTACCAGGATCATCGTCGTTACGAAGGTGGGTGATTTCAATCCCCTGCAGGACACCTGTGTCGTCCCCACCAGCGACCAATGCCACCAAATTCTGTGCACTGAATGTAACTCCACTTTCTGCATACCACTTGTTGTTAGAAATCAACCACTCAATCACAGATTTCACACTAGATCTACTAACAAGAACAGGAAGAAATTTCCACAAGGCCTCTACAGTTGGATGAAAAGCCCCCCCTGCAAACACCACACACACCGCCCCACGCATATCACTCAGTGACGGGGGAAGCACCTTCAACAATGATGTCAGATCCTGAGGTAAGAGTGCGACATTCCCTCTGTTGAAATGCTGACTTGCCTCTTCCAGAACATGCCTGCCCCGAAGCCCCCTGGTCTGATAGTGGTGTGTAATAACCATAGCTCGACATGCCGCAACGAGCATGAGTTCCAATGTTGTGGATGTCTGTATACTTTCCAGAACGTTGCGCGGCAGCTCTGCCTCTCCATAGTATTGAAAATTAGCTATTGCGTCCTTAGGTTGATGGGGCATCTTCGCCATCAAAGCCTTTCGACAAGGAACACACATCTGCAGCTTGCCGATATCGTCCAAGCACTGCATACCCCGAGGACAAAGAATCGCCCCTTCGTATTTCTCTATACTATATGTCTGTGGTCGACACCGAGGTGGCAACCAATCATTTCTCAGTACATAGAGCATTTCAGACATCGGAACAATATCTGCAAGATCATGACATCAAACCAGCTGCGCGCAAATGGCACAAACATCTTCACCAAGATGCTCCGGTGTTAACTTATTCTGCCAATCATGGATGATGTCAAACTTATCACCCAGTGACCGTATTGGTGGATAAATCTGTGGCAGCTCACACTTCTCCATAGCTGGTCTTGGTTGCCCCGTCTGCACAACGTCTCTGTGCGCACTCCTAACATTTGCGAGGTTCCTCTCTAGTGCGATTGGTGGTTGTAATACAGGCAGCAGATTTCTCCCCCACCGCGCTGTTCTTAGCTGTCAAAATACATATAATAGCGAGGGACACGTAACAGAACACTCATGAAGCTGAAGAGCATCAATGCACATTGCATGGCGCAAATTGCTATTCAATACGATGGTGTGATGTCCCACGATAGCCCTGAGGTCCTTTAAATTAAAGAATGGGTACTGTTCCACCAGCTCCTGCGTCGAGCTACAACAACATACCAACAATGGCCCCATGGGGTACAACAACCTGACAGTAAAATCCTCATGCACAGCAACGTGCTCAAACGCGTACTCTCGATGTAGAAACTCATAGCCAATCGCACCATCATCACTGGTACCCACAGCATCGACACACAAGCAGCGAACGCCACCGTCCATGATTTTCAAGTACACACCCGACTATGTGCTTCCAGGTAGTCCACACGACAATGCGTAATGTAAGAAGTGCAAACCCCAAAAGTACCCAAGCCCAACCCCAAAGGTAACCAACACACGTGACTGGCACTCCCAGTCCGGTATGATTGGTGGTCACAAAGAGTTTACAGACCTGGGCCTGACAGTGTCCAGGAAAAGAACATAATCAGATTTGTAGGTCCAATGAAATGCAAAGGTAGGACATACCTCATAACAATGATAAGTGAGGATTGACAGTCAATAACTATATATCTACCACAAACTGCAATTCAACACAGAGTGGGTGGGTGCAGAATGAGGCGAGGGGTCGAGTGGAGATGAATGAGATAACTTATACCTAGATATTAAAGAGCATGATCAGATTTGTAAGTCCAACGAAAAGCGACAGTAGCACATACCTTATAATAAGGATAGGTGGGGATCAACAGCCGATAACAATACACCTACTGCAGACTGCAATAGAGCACAGAGTGGGTGGGTGAGGGATGTGACAAGTATGGACAAATGAAATGATTTAAATCTCATACCTGATAATGAGAGTTGCAACAAGTACAGATTTGAATGAGATGATTGAAACCTCACACCTGATAATGATAATGAGTCAGGATCAACATCTGCTAACAATAGACATACCTCAGACAGCAATACTAGGCAGAGTGACAGTGACCCAGGAGAGAAACGAGATCAGCGCTAATGAATGAACATAGGTGTTTAGAATCAGCTGGAAGGAATAGTGCTATAAAACATACCTTTGCGAGCGGGAAGGAGAGGATCTGGGGTGAAGGGCAAGACAAACTCCTCGAGGTCTTGAACCCCACTAGCAGCGCGGTGGTGCTGGGGCGACCTCAGTGACACAAAGTCAACAGAGTACGAACTGCAGCGACACGAAGTCAGCTGCAGCTCTGAGTGAGTGGCACAGAGCCAGCTCAGGTTCAGCCAACGTGTCCAAACTTGAAGCATAGAGGCGGCAAGCGGGAAGATGATGATGGGGAGGTGAGAGGATGACAGTCGTTCGTAACAAAGCATGGAGCTGCTGGGCACTGTGCAGCTGGAACACGGTCCTGTGACTTAGGTATTTTTGCCCTGGGAATTCTCCAGGCTATCACATCAAATGTCGCTATCAATATATGGACATAAGCGTAATAGGTAAATCCCTACAAACAAACAAATACTTGTGATTTTCTGACCGCAACTACTCTTCATCCTACCTACTACCCTTGCCTTCCTCACTTCGTCGCTCAGCGCCTCCGCCCTCAAGGTCTCAAGTCCCTCCCCACCACGCATGTCGTCTCCCATTGGGTTCGAGTTGGCTTCGTGCCACTCATCTTGACCTGAAGTTGACTTTGTGTCACTTTAGGTCACACTCTGTTGACTTCGTGTGAGTGAGGTTGCCCCAGCACCACCATGCTGCTAGTGGGGTTCAAGACCTCGAGGAGTTCATCTTGCCCTCTACCCCAGATCCTCTCCGGCCATCGTCCTTCCATTACTTTCTGGTATAAGGTGCGTGTTCTATACATGCTATTCACCCCACCGTTCACCCCATTGTTCACTTCGTCGTTCACCCCACCGTTCACCCCGCCATTCACTTCGTCGTTCACCCTGCCATTCTTCCTGGATCCTCTTTCACCACTGTTGTGTTCTTATTTTCTTTCATAAAAGGTGCATGTCAATTACATGCCATTCACACTGCCATTCGCCCCATCATTCACCCTGCCCTTTATCCCAGACCCTCTCCCACCACCAACATTCGTTTGCTTTCTTTCACAAAGGTGAGTATTTAATTACATGCCTTTCACCCTGTCACCAACTAATCTACACATGATCTGTCCGTTATTCCTTGCAGTTCAATTCCAGCACAAGCGAAAATGTCCTGGGGGACTGCACTTACACGCGTCAAAGCATTCACCTGGCCTGGCAATGGTATGTTCCTTTACTTTTATGTTTTCCCAGAGCTTACTTACCATCCACAGCTAAAATTACATCACTGGATGCATGAGTGGTCACGTGCAAGGACTGCTGGGTGATCATGTCTCCCAATGCGGACTTTGTTCCGGAGCCATACATTTTCGAAGAAGTCGATCTTTGTCCACATGCTGATGGTCGGTTCAGCCTTGTCGATTGCTTCCAATGGCCTCAAACATATGAAAACAACTATGAATATGCTGTTTGCATACCTTGAAAAAATATGGTCCCTACTCTCAATATTGCTTGGTTCACTCCAACATCCACGGATTTCGTCCTTCCACTCGGCTCTGTGTATCCAGTGGGAATGCTTGAAGAGACAAAGGTCAAGGCCTTTGAAGAACTACTTCAGCAACTGCGCAGCTGCTACCACCCCCTCTGCAATCGACCTGTGGGTCGAGACCTTATGACCCAACTAGTGCGGTCAGTTCAACATGAGGTTTTGCGCTTGCAGCATCACCCCCTTTTATTCCGAGACCTCGTCATTTTTGTTGCCCAGCTTCAGCGCAAGCTGCTTGACATTTACACTTTGCTCGAATACATTGAGATCCTCTACCCGCTTCTTTCGTCTCCCTGCTCAAAACCTGTACACGCAAACCCCACCTGGATGGGGTGCTTCACAAAGGATACTGCCACTTGCGAAGCACTGTATTTCGCTGGGGTGCCAGTCTGGCTCATGCATACTGAGGCGTACATCTCCCCTGATATGAATATCAAGGAGCCTGTGAGATTGACATGCCCTGAAGACATAGTGAAAGCTATGTATTCCGAAAAGGGGGTAGCTAAGCCATTCCCATCGATCTACCATGGTGCTGGCGGTCTCCTGTGCCACATTCACACTCGCAGGGACTATGAGGGTACATTCGTGGAGCAACCAGAGCCCCTGCAAGAATCATTTGCCACATCCTCGTCGAACCCATCTTCAAGCACTGGGAAGCAATCAATGAAACAGCAGACAAGGGCTGCCAGGGAACAAGCGACTGCAGGCCCCTCCAGAGGTATGTACCCTAATTTTCTTTCTGCTCATTCCTGACCAACTTGTAGCTTTGCACCCCAAACAATCAGGTGGTGGGGACTCAGTGAGGTGGGAAGAGCCTGATCTCCCAGAAATTCCCAAGCCCCACAGTCTGTTTGCATTGGCTTGGAGGAAAGCTTCAAAGGATATGTCCAGAGTCAAGTCAGGCATTGTGGACCCTGGTTATCGCTTTCTGAAGCCCATGCTGTTGGTCAATGTGACCACCCCTGAACGAAAGAAGACTACATGTTGAATTGGCTCTCTGCTCACCCGGCTTGGATGAATTGAGTTGACATTTGGTCTCCGCAGAAGAGCCCTTCCCCTCAGATGTGGAGGGACTTCCTCAATGGCACTGACACAGAGCGCTTGCCCTCTGGCACCCAGAGTGCATCCACGAAGTTGGCGGTTTGGGCGATTTTGGGTGACATCATTCAAGCAGCTCATGATGATCCTGTTCGTATGTCGGAAGAGATTGAGTGGAGGGGAATGCAGGTTTGTATTTCATCCTATTTAGATCTGTTCTTCATACTTATCTTGCGCAGGTCCGGGCTTCGAGCCTTTCAGACCCACCCCTTCATTTCACACGTTCCCTTCTATGGGAACTCTACGAACTCAACTTCTGCTATGAACTTCGTGCACTCGATCAGGCCCTTGTCCTGCAGCTTTGGCCCGATAGCCTAGATAAGTATACACGCCAATCACTTCTTTGGTCTATCTTCCCTGGTGGATGTGGTCTTTCAAGTTGGTCGGCGCCTCTTCCTTGGGAGCTGCATGATTTGGGGTTGACTGCTAGTGAGATGGAGGTGGCATTGCCGTATCTGAACAAGTTCTGTCAGTTGCTATCTGCATGGCCAGGAGCGCCCTTTCGTTTGAAGTCCCCAATCGAACTGGATGGCTCTGGCAACCAAGCAGCATATGAAGCCTTCATCTTGGCTTGCGAATTCTACATCCAAACTGCATTTGATTATCTTGGGCATCAACCATCCCTCCCCCACATTTTTACCTTTGTCTGACATCCTCTGCCGCATATCCTTTTTTGTCTGTCCAAATTTGTTTAGTACGAGTATGTACCATGTCATAAAGCAGGCTGAATCAATTCGATGATTCGGAATGTTGCCTGTGACTGAACTTTAATCTCACCCTTTGTGCTCACTGCCTTTTTTTTTGTTGATAGCAACGTGTTATTCACTGACACTCCCACTGCCAGGCAAGGAATGTTCCCATCCCCCTTCACTGCTATTGACGCTTTATCTGCATCAAGATCTGCACCATTTAATTCTTTGAGACTCGTTCTGCTCGGTATGTGTGACATCTTGATGATGGGGTTCCTGCTCACTGTGATGTTGATAGTGACTTTTGTTTTTAACTGCTCAAGACTTGTGCTCTGGTAAGTAGGATCCTACTTGGCTGTATGTGGTGATCTGACAAATTTTCTGCGTAGTTTTTCCCTTCCAGAGGTTCATCATCTGGTCAAAATCCCCTTGGACTGACACCCCCTGCTGACTTCGTGTCGCACTTTCCACCACCTGTTGACTTCAAGTCCCAGGTGTACCGCTGTTGGCTTTGCATCGCAGTTTCCAGAACGATCTGAGATGGCTGTTCACCATCCAAAGCCTTGGAAGCATCACAATGCTTCGCCTTCTATGAGTAATTCTAATATTGTGAGTTTTCCCTGTCTTCAAGCCTCATGTTGTGCTCATCATTTCTCTACAGGCCTCCTCTGCTTCATCTGTCCAAGCTGGTCTGGTACCCAGTGTACTCACTGACCATCCTTCATCTTTGTCTGGTAATGAGCCATCGCTTTGTACTTCTGGCCCTTCGGTGTGTGCAATTTCATTATGGTATTCTTCATATCATCTTAGCTCCCCTACAGGTCCTATCAATGTCGTCTGCCTCAACCAACTGGCTGCCTGATGTAGCCACTCCATCATCAAACAACCAAGTGTCACTTGGTATACCTGCCCCTTCAGTATGTTCTGATCCTATGTCTAAGAGGTTATATGTGTTTACTTTTAGGTAGAATATGACACAGTCATTGTTTGTCCCTCCTCCCCTAGCTCGTCAACACTGCCCTTTTGGTACGAAAGCACTGTACCTCCCTGCACCTCCACCTGTCTTTGTACTTCCAGGCTGCCAACGCCATGCTCAAGATACTGCTGCAATGCCACATCGCCCTCAGCACCAACCTGTTGATGTCTTCAATGCTGTGAATGAGCTCGAACTCAGTGAGGTTGGCTTGCCTTCATGTCCAAGTGGTTCACAGAAGCGTGAGAACCAATGGCGACGGTGGTCACAAGATATCATTCCAGCACTTCTCAAGCCCTACATGTGCTATCTCGAGGCATCCCAATCCCTCTGCATGGTGGTAGACCCCCCAGTCATCCATCGATGTTGCACTTGCACAGTGTATCAACTCACTGTTTGCTGTCTCTTCTTTGACCGTATGTGACCCTTTTGTTGTTTGTTCTTATGATGCTTATGTATACCCAGGTTTGGAGGACGTTGGGATAAGCTACTGTGCATGCACCCCAGCTCCTATATGCCTCATGGGCCATGGGTTATTTGCATCATCTCCTGTGGTACCTACTCTGGCAGTTGACCTTCGTGTACTGGAGTTTGTAAAGAAGCTCTTTGTCCGGCTAACCCCAAACACAACTGCATGGTGTGAAGCACTTGAAAGCTTCCTGGATGGTCAAGGGTATAGACTGCCATTCAAGGTATGTACTTTTCCAAACACCATCACTGGATCTCTGCCTTCGTCTTCACATCCACCCTGTATGCTACTTCTTGTATTGGTATATCATCATGGTTTGAATGTACATGTACCCACACAAATATCTCTGGTGTAATGATGGGTGCTTATTCAAATAATCAGGACAATCTCCGGCGGCATTTCAGTAATGCTTATCATTGGTATACTGTATTGACAATATATGTGGAGGACCATATTTCTGCTATGGTCCAGTCCTTTCACCCAAACTCCATGCCACAGCAAGATAGCCCCTGGCCAAGTGACTACCTATGTGCTTGCTGTCCTCTTTGCTTTGGGGGAGGTGACTTACAGAGCTCTAACCCTCCTCAGGATGAGTGAGTCAATGACAAGCTCATTGTTGCTGACTAGATGACTGAGACCCAATAGCTTTGACTGCATTGTCTGCTTAGATGCATGTTTCACTCAGAAGAGAACCAACAAATCTGCCACTGATGACCCTACCAATCCCACCAGCACTGTATTCATCCCTGAGTCAGAGGTGAAGGCCATGGAGGTTTTCATTGAGAAACAGAGATCCCTCCAAACCAGTCAACATCATTCTCAGACTCAACCAGCAGGACAGGTTGGAGGATGGAATGAGGGTGCCTGCCTCTGTGTTGGATGGGTGTGGAGATTCTTTCCATGCAGCAGATGAGAAGAGGCAAAAGGCCAGCACACAATTTTTTGCAGATACAGGGCTTATGGCTTTGTTGTGTTGTCATGATCGTGTCCTCTGGTTGGTTAATATGACATCAGCAGGTGAAAAGCAGCACTATGCCCTAGCACTGGTGAAACATCTCTTTGACCATCTCCCTGCCAAGATGACTGTTGGCCTCTTATATGACATTGGTTGTCAATTGGAGCATAGCTGTTGAAAGTGGAAACTCCTTGATGATGGGATACTCTCCAGGTTGAAGTTTGGTATTTCTGTCTTCCATGCTTATGGTCATCAATGGCCATGCCAATTGGTATATCACCCACGTAAATGTGTAGGCTTTGGCTTGTCAGATGGTGAGGGGTGTGAGCGACTATGGAGTGCCCTAAAAATGCTTATTCCAATTCTTTGAGTTTCTGGGGTAAGCATTGACTCTTCTTCAAATATAATTCCAGTGCTCATTTTACCCTTAGTATCATCAGAGATTATTTGTCCTTGACAATCAAATTTGACACTTGGACAAGAAGTCTTTTGATGCATTTGGCCAGTGGCTGAGCAGGAAATGGTCCCTCTGCAAAAGTAGGAAATTGGTGGCTTTGGAGGCTCTTCATGCTCTGCATGTTGACATGCAGACTCTACAGCATGAGTGGGCTGCACAAGTACATGCACAAACTCAACTTCTACCTTGTTAGTCTGTTCCCTTTGTGTGTGTGTGATCATATGACTCACCAACCTGTAGGTCAGTCAAAGAACAAGGGTTCTGAACAGTTGGCACATGTTCTTGCCCTGGAGAAAACAGTTGAGGACTATCAGTGCCATGTGGATCAGTTAGAGAAGGATCTTGTTGATGATCGTGTCAATGACATTGTTGACTACAATCTACAACTTGCTGCAGCAAAAGGGTCACTGTCAAAGGCAGCCCAGGCCCTCAAGAAGAAAAAGGCTTCATTGGGACTTTCTGCCCAAACTGACCTTCATCTGCTGAGGAACAACAAGTGGCTCCAAACACAAACAAATGCACAAGCACTTAAGGTTCGGATAAGGGAATGACTTCATCAGCGCAAGTTTGAGTTCCAGTGACTACAATGGTCATATGGGACCTCTTCCAGTAGTGAGCAATTTTTTATTTCTGGCTGCTATGTTCAATAACATCATGTAGAAAACCATTTACAGTCACATGTGGAGTCATCCATAAAACGACGAGAGCCTACCATCCTGACACTGCAGAGTATGATATGACTGTGTAAGGCACCACCTGGTGCCATCCCTCCCAATCCCATACCTTCTAAAGGTATCTTTCAGCTGGATGTTGATAGTGATATTTGGCAGGATGGTCTTGAGGAGCTTAGTGCTAGCACCCCATGTTGGCTTGCTGATGAGAGTGTGCGCAAGGGAATCAGGCTGATGTTGGAAGTTGATTGCTGTAATGAAGAAGAAAGAAGGTTGTCAAGAGAGCGGTCTATCATGCAGGAATGGTTTTCCATGGAGTGGCTGAGTGTAAAGTCTGCTCTGGAAAATGTGGCAGGTGAGTGCAAATACCATGTTTATGTCCCATCTCATAGGGAGTTAGATGAATATTACAAGTATCACCTGCATGCCTACAGGGATTCCATTGTTGCAGTATATGTCAAATGGGAGGCCAAGGTTTGACATATGCCATATGCATGGGCTGCATCTAGGCCATGGGGACCTACAGCAGAAGACATCAGGGATTGCCTTGCTGCCACACATAATCCAGGTGGAACCCATGCTTCAGAGGATCTAACAGCACCAGTATTAGAAGAGAATGACTCTGATGAAGGGGATGTAATGTCAGAAGGAGATGATGAGCTGTTGATGGCCATTGAAGAGATGGAACTGGAAGAGGAATGTCCCACTGAGCAAGCAAGTGAAGGGGAATTTACAGAGGATGAGGATTGGTTGGAGGACATTGGAACTGGTTATTTGCCCTCATCACCTTTGCAGGTGCCATCAAAAAGGCATAGATACTAGATGCATACCTAAGCTTCATCAATAAATAGTTTGTGCCCAGAGAAAAGATATGTATGAGTGATCTACATTCAATGTTACCCTAAGGAACTCTGTTTTATGGTGACCTGCAATGCCTTTGACCTCCTGCTGGGTCAAGCATTATGATTGATTAAACTAACAAGAGAATGCACATAGTGCATTGGAAAATCCTCAGCATTGCTGGGAAAATCCCCAGAGTGGGTGGGAGAATCCCCAGCATTGCCTGGAGATTCCCCAGGTCAAAACTTGGAGAATCCCCAGTATAGCTTGGAGAATCCTCAGAGTGGGTGGGAGAATGCCCAGAGCAGGTTGGAGAATCCCCAAGACAGAACTTGGATAATCCCCAGTATACCATGGAGACTCCCCAGAGTGGGTGGGAGAGTCCCCAGAGCAGGTTGAAGAATCCCAAGCATTGCCTGGAGAATCCCCAGTGGTGCTTGGGGAATCCCCAGGTCATAGCTTGGAGAATCCCCAGAGTCAGTTGGAGAATCCCCAGCATTTCCTGGAGAATCCCCAGAGTGTGTGGGAGAATCCCCAGCATTGCCTGGAGAATCCCCAGGACATATCCTGGAGAATCCCCAGAGTGGGCTGGAGAATCCCCAGCATTGCCTGGAGAATCCCCAGCAGTGCTTGGAGAATCCCCAGAGTGGGTTGCAGAATCCCCAGCAGTGCTTGGGGAATCCCCAGGACATAGCTTGGAGAATCCCCAGAGTTGGTGGGAAAATCCCCAGCATTGCTAGGAGAGCCCCTAGAGACAGGAGTTGGCTGGGAAATTCCAAGCATTGCCTGGAGGATCTGCTGCATACCCTGTGGATCCCCAGAGTGGGTGGGAAAATTCCAATGACACCTGGACAATCTTTGACTTGTATGCAATGGCCAGGACTGGAGATCACTGAAGGCTTGGGAAGCATGGTGAAAGTATATGTCTGCTGTGCCTGGGCAATCACCATCACCAAGTATATTCTACTCCCTCCATCAGATGTCACCAGTCTTTCCTCAGTGGTCTATGGCCATACTTTTTCACATATTCATATTGTATATAGTGCTCAAATCAGATTCCATGGAAATAGGTACTTGGCATGATACACACTCCTGTCAGCAACATGGAGACTCCAAATCATTTTGATTGATCCTTCATGCTGTGATGGTGGTCTATTTGCACTGGAGGTTCCCATGACCATCTTGGAATAGGTCTGTTTGGGCTGGATGCCCTGGGAACAGGTCCATTCAGGCTGGGGAAACTCCCAGGATGCACTGGGAACAGGTCTATTTAGGCTGGAGATTCCCCCAGGATGCCCAGGGAACAGGTCCATTTAGGCTGGGGAATCCCCCAGGATGCCCAGAGAACAGGTCCATTTAGGCTGGAGAATCCCCCAGGATGCCCAGGGAACAGGTCCATTTAGGCTGGGGAATCCCCCAGAATATCCAGGGAACAGGTCCATTTAGGCTGGGGAATCCCCCAGGATGCACTGGGAACAGGTCCATTTAGGCTGGAGAATCCCCCAGGATACCCAGGAAATAGGTCTATTAACTCACTGGGGAAAGCCCCATTTGGACCCCAGGCACTCTGTTATAGATGTAATAATCCTGGAGAAAGTCCATGTCTGACACCTTGCTCTGGAGAATCTCCAGGGCCTGGCAAATCTCCAGCAGTCACTGGGAATACCCAGGTGGTCAACACCTATTAGGTGGATACATCTATAAGAATATATGAACCTAATAGGTCCCCTGGGGGGGGTGACTGAAGTGATGGATTCTGGTACATAGTACAAGCTAGGTGTTCTCTGACTTGGTATCCTGAGTGGCAGATGCTGTGTGCAGAGACAGGACAAACCTTAGGACGATTCATATTTGAACAGATCTTGTGTCGGTGGGGTGCCATAGGAGAGATTGTCACGGACAACGGCTCCGCGTTCAAATGGGCCCTCGCCTACCTCATGAAGAAGTATGATATCAGGCATATCAAGATTTCGGCATACAATTCTCAAGCCAATGGAGTTGTCGAGAGAAGACATCTAACTGTTTGAGAAGCTCTCGTCAAGACTTGCGAAGGCAAAGTGGGCAAATGGTCATTGTATGCACCATCGGTGTTCTGGGCCGAAAGGGTGACAACACAAAAGTCGACGAAACTTTCGCCGTACCAGATGGTTCATGGAATCGAGCTGAGATTGCCGTTCGACTTCACTGAAGTGACTTTTCTGATGAATTGGGACAAGGATAAGTATTTGACCGAAGAACTGATATCATATAGGTGCCACCAGCTGCAGCGAAGGCAGGAAGACTTACGGCAGGTTTGTCAACAGGTATACAAGGCACGGTGCCAGACAGCAAAGGAGTTCGAACAGAGGGTGAAAGGGTCAATACGAAGCTACGAGTTCGAACCAGGAGCGCTAGTCTTAGCTCACAATATGAGAATCGAGAAGGAACTCGATCACAAGACGAAGCCAAGATACCTAGGCCCTATGGTTGTCGTCAGGTGAATGGAAGGGGGTTCATACCTATTAGCTGAGTTTGATGGCTTGATTTCCTGACTTCAATACGCCGCTTTTTGCTTACTCCCTTATTATTCTAGGAAACGAATCTCGATAGCAGTAGAAGAACTCACAAACCGAAGTGAAGAAGAGCTGTGCAGGCTCGAAGAAGAATTGATAGAGGATGGATTGATCCCCAAAGCCAAAGACATCTTACAAGAACAGGACGTCAAAGAGAGCGAGTCAGGTGAGAGTATCTGAGGCCTCCAGTTGTAGATATTGGTGTACTTGTTCAACTGAGGCACTTTGACTATCGGCTCGAATTTGAGCGTAATTCGGTGCGACTTGCACCCCGACTTGCACATGCAAAAAAAAATAAAATAAATAAGTCACGACTTTCGGACAACTCGAACAGTGCTGATCAATTCTGTGTTGGACAGGGATATACATGAGGTACAACGATGGGGCTGTTGAAGCCCAGGAAAGAAATAGTGCAAAATACTTAGTCGCACGATTTCCTCTTGCCCAAAGCCTTCTCAGATGCGACATGGCCCTTCGAGGCCTGGTCTAACACTTTGGTCGCAGCGTGAAGGGCTTCGCAAAGTACGACCAACATCTCGGCATTGGAAAGCGCAGGCAGCGAAGGAGGGGAGCTAGAAGTCGAGGGGGTTGGCACCGAGTTAGAGGAAGATGTGCCAGAAGTCGAAGGGGGAGGAGTCGGACTGGGAGATGGAGACTTGACATGAGCAGGCCTTTGGGTGATTTCGACTACAGGCTTGGCAGGGTACCAAGGAGGAGTGAGAGCAGGAGGGGTAGAGCCTGTGCAAAGTGCCTGGACCCAGGCTCAGGACTGTGCCGAGTCGTTCTGGAGCGATGTCAGCAAGACACTCTAGGATGAAAAGAGAGTGAGCAACATGCACATATAAGGGACAAGTGTAGCGAAGTTGACGACATCGTGCTGTCACACACCCAAGGTGTTGTGGACATGGTTACAGCTGACTCTGCCTAACTTGTTGACGAGTTGCACACAATGCCCAAGCATGCAGATGAAGACTAAAGGCCTCATGCGTAGAAAGACTGTTGGATGTTAACAGTCATCCTTTGCACAAGAACGAGTCGTCAGTGCTAAAGAGAAAAGAGGAAGCGAGTTAAGTGTGCATTAAAAGTTTTTAGCACCCGTGTATGGCATTCCAGTTTTCGTCGTATCTCTGCCATTTCCAAAGGTGTTAACTCGGTTCCCACACTCGCTTAAAGTGCTCAGCCCCATGATTCTTCCTTCCAAGTTTGGAGAGGATCCTTGCACCCTGTGCGTTTCTACAGCACTCCATCCATCAGATGCTCATTTCACTAAGTCCATCAATCATGGCCACCTCTTCGTCGATCATCTTGCTTGTCTCATTTGCCAGAGACAGTGGCTACGTATATCTGCCAGGCATTCCCACCAGCTTCCGTCCTGAAGCCCCCTGGTTCATCCCATCGTTGTCAGCCCTGTCTCATCCCATGCAGCTTGGTCAGCATGTTCTCCTTGTCAGTATGACCTCCAGAAGGACGTTCTTTGGTCACCTCAGGTCTGTCACTTGGTTAGAAAGGTCTTATGTGGTCGTTTCAGTCTCCCCAGTTGATGAAGCATATGGATCGTTCCTCCCTGCTCCCTGCACTGTCTTTATTCCAGTCTCGTCCATCATTCTTCCCGCACTGCGACAGCTGCAGTATAGTCTACTGTCCTCCAGCCTCCCTGATCACATTCATGATGAGTATGACATGCATCTTGCCTTCTTACTGCAAGATCCAGCAGAAGACGTTCCCCCTTCACCTCCTCCTCTGTCAGAACCCCATTCATGAAGTTTTTGTTAACTTCGCTGAGAGGATGGAAGGGTGGGAGATGCGATCGTGTATGCTCTCATTGCCCCACAGACCCCCAATGCCCTAGCCCCCTTTGACGCCTGACTCATGCCCTTCAATTCTGATATTAATACTTCCTTATCTGGAAACACCGTCCATCTGTCATGCCGTCTTTGGATCTAGAGATGTCTCCGCCGAGATCTAACTTGCATCGCCACCCCCTAATGTGATATCAGTGTGCTTACTCAGTTTCTGATTCTGTTTGACTCGTTTTGTGATAATTTGACTATCCTTGACTCATTCATTGCCAAAACTTACCAATCTTCTTTGCTTGCTTACTTTCCATTTCTCGCTTACTCATCATGGTTACTCAGTCCTTACTCATTACTTACCAAGTGTTTGTGCCTTGTTTGTCACAAGCTGTGCTCCCCCCCACAGTATATAAACCCCCATGTACTTAGCTACACACAATCAATCAAGAAGCAATCAGAAGCAGTCCAGCAATCAGTTCAGTGCCTATCTTGTCGTCAACAGTTGAGGCTCCACGAAGGGGTCTATCTGTCATCATTCGTATACTTGGTAGTTGAGGCTCATTCAGAAGAGTCTATCTGCCTCCATCATTCATCTGAAGCTTCCTCTTAGTCAGCAGTCTTAGTCATCCCTCCACTCCTGCGTAACTCGTCATCGACTTACGCCAGGAGCATATTCTATCAAAAGTCCATTACTCCCAAGTCCTTTCGGCTGAACACCCCTGCTCTGTTCAGCATCCCCTTCTCAATCAGCATTCATTCATCCTCTCCTGCATAACTCGTCGTCGACTTGCGCCAGGAGCACCTCTACTTGAAGTTCCCCCCACATATAGGTTTCTGCACTCCAGGTTCCATGGAGGCACACCACCACTCACTCTACATTTGTCTTTTGTGTTGGTTTTGGTTGGTTTTCACCACCTTTCCACACTTTGACTCACACCGGTAGCATGGGAAAC
Source organism: Pisolithus tinctorius (assembly GCA_024663395.1). Classification (NCBI taxonomy): domain Eukaryota; kingdom Fungi; phylum Basidiomycota; class Agaricomycetes; order Boletales; family Pisolithaceae; genus Pisolithus; species Pisolithus tinctorius. The sequence goes on from JANFAH010000002.1 coordinate 890,594, forward strand.
AGACCGGTCTTGGGGTGCGCACAAGGGGAAGCCGGTCTGGGGTTGGATCTACCTCCCTTGGTCTCAGCTTATGTGCTGTACCCTTATGCAAGCCAGGGAGAGGTCCGGGACAGGGGCTGGGGATAGCTTACGGCTTGGCCTTAGCTATAGAGTAGTGTCGAGGGGTAAGACAGGAGTCAAGGGTAATACTTAATTGATATTCTGACTGAGGGTGCTACGAAGTATGTACAGGGGTTAAATACATGAGGCCGGTCTGGGATAATGAACATAGAGCCAGACTTGTGAATAAGCTATTAGTGAGATGATTAGCAAGACGAGGATAGCCACAGTGGCTATGCAGAGGCTAATAGCCAAAGTCCGGGTGACCGGCATAACCAGGGTTGGACACAGGATTGTACAGTAAGCAAAGTCTGATGAATGGGCTAGACTAAATATAGTACAAACAAAGGGAAACAGACTGGAGTTATGTCCGGGTCACCCGGACATAGACCTAGGAGGACCAGGGTGGAGCAGTGCAAGGCCGGGAGGCCGAAATGGACCGGAGATAGGGGTAAAACACCGGACTTGAGTTATGCAGGCTGGAGTTGAGTTATCTAGGGCCGGGATTGGGTTGTCTAGGCTGGACCAGGTCCGGACTTGACCGGAGATAGGGGCTAGGGGTCCGGACTGGACTGAGTCCGAGTCCGAGAGTCATGGATATGACACGAGAACACTCATGAAGAAACCTCTTGGTTGCTTGCAACTGAGCTGGATCACGCTTCTGACATAGTCTCTCTTTCCACAAATGCTATCCACACAAACCTGGCCTATATCAACCTCTGCCATAATACTCTGCCCACATAACCTTCCTCTGTGGGCCAACTCCACCCTTTACTGCACTACCTTAAGTACTTTAGAATTTTCTCTGCTTATCTGTTTCACTTCTCAGAATCACAAACAAAGTCACAAGTCTATTTCATAGTAGTACAAAAATATACAAACAAAAAACAAAAAAAATAAAAAAAAATCTACTCTATTCTTCCATCACCTGCTCTCCACCTTCCTCCTCATTATCCCCCTCTGCACCTTCATCTGCTTCCTCTTGCAGACCCTCCACCACCTCCAACTGAGGCTTCTTCCAACTGCCTCCCACATGCTTGAGCTCAGCCACCCTGGCCTCATGAGCATCCTCTCTCCTCCTCATCTCCACCCACTCCACCCATGTGTGGTACATCCCCCACTCATCGGCCATCTGCTCCGCTGCCTCTGCCATCCACTCTGCTGCTGCTGCCATCCTCTCAAAGGCCAGCACAGCGATCTCATGTGCTTCAGCCTGCCTCTCCATGGCTTGCAGCTGCTGTTCCCTCTCCCACTCCACCCACCATGTATGTACTCCCACCCCTGAGGGACCCTCAAGTGGGGTTGCTGGTTTGTCTTCTTTGCTGCCTGCCTCCCACTTGTCATCTGCCTCCTCCATCTCTGTTGCTCTCGCTTTTCCATTCCCTTGTGGCCTTTTCTTTTTCTCCCCTCAGGAGCTCCCTGTCCCTGCCCTCTTTTGTGAGGGTCCTGCCACCACCTCCTCCTGTGTCCAGCTGCATGTTTTTTTCTTGTTGTGACAGGGCACACAGGCCCTGGTCTTCCCCTGCCCTGGCTTGCACTGCCCTGCCATCAGACTTGCTACATAGCGAGTGCAGGGGGGCCTCCTGGCTGCAGTGACCACCACAGAGGTCCCAGGGACCCTCTGGGTGGTGTTGACATCATACACTGTGCCACATAACCTAAGCAAAATAAGACTGCAAGTCAGCTCTGCCTGACTCACAGCACTCCACCGCTGTAGGGAGCCGTATACTCCCTGAGGCTGGAACAGGAACCTGTCACTAAATTCCGCAGGCCTCCACGACAAACCCGTTTCGGAATTTTTCCCGCTCGTGACCTCGTGTTTCCTCCCAACCCCTGTCGCCTTCGGAGTTTCTACCGACCTTCCGCATGTCACTCAGTCATCAAAACGCTGATCTGGAAATTCCGCATTCGTGCAGAGTCATCCGGAATTCGGTAGCCATGCCTCCCCTCAGCCACGTCACCAGTCGTCCGTGCCACTTTCCTCTAAAAAACTCCAGATTCCCCTGTCGCCCTAAATTCCGCAAGCTGGACTTCATGCCAGTACGCTACGCTCTGCCCTCCTGTGCCACTCGGCTCCACCTCCCACTTGTACGCATACTCTCGTTCTGTTGGAAGATACCCCTTACCGTTGTCCCGCTCTTGCTCTCGTCTACTACCCAACGGTCTATTTCACATGCTTCTGTATTTCGCTGACGTCTGACGTCCCTTCCTTTATTTTCCGGTCTTTTAGTTTTCCCACCCCACCTTACTCCGACTCGTACCTACTTTCCCTGTACTATATAATTCCGTCATGATGTCGGAAAATAGAGCACCCACCTTTTGAGTCGCTATCCGTGTGTGTTCTGCGAGTTCGAGAGTTTCGAGAGTCTAAAGTGCGTACATAGAGTCTGCTGCGTCTTCAGTGTCCCCAGAGGTCTTCGTGTCTCTTGCGTCCTCCAGCCCTGCACACCTAATCCCGTGTCCCTTTCGCTTCGAATTCGCTCCTCTTGACGCGTAGCGACCCCCTCGGAATTTCATATACCCATCTTGCTGCTCCTCATGCGTCTACATCTGCCCGGAATTAAATTCCGTGACTCTCGCTCGAATTTCCCCACCGCTTCTAAGCCCTTTCTCGACCTCTCCTTCCACACAGTACCCCTTGGGACGATCCTAGGGAATTCTCCCTTCACCCTTCCTCTAGTCGCACGCTTCCCAGAAGTCGTGTCCCACACCGCTCACCTTTGAGTGGCCTCTTCCCACCTGGCCTGAGCCCTCTCCTCAGAGGCCCTTTGCCTCTCAGCCTCTTCCACCACTGCTCTCTGCCTTTGCCTTTCAGCCTCTTCCTCTGCTGCCTTCTTCCTCTGCACTTCCTCCTCCTCTTGCTGCCTCTGCTCTGCCTCCAGTCATGCCTCCTCTGCCTTCTGTCATCTGGCCTTGCACTCTTTCTCTCTCTGCTCCACCTCTGCTTCCCAGCATGCTTTCTCCACATTCTTCTCCCACTTGGTGTCAGTCGAGTCATCAGTAAGGATGACCAATGCATCATCCATGACTTGGGAGTAGTTGCAGGAGTGGCCTGGGGTTGGCTGGGGGGTTGTGTTCTTGCACTGGAAAGACATGGTGGTGAGGGAAGAAGGTACAGGGGCTCTATGCCCTAAACATGTGTTTTTAAGCAGTACTTCGAACTCTGATGGAGCTCTGCTGTGGCTAAAGCCATTATCCTTGAGGGATCAAAGTAATTTCAAATGATCAACTCATGTTGATCTTGTCCTGTACATGTGGCCTTCAGGGGGGGGGCACTGTCATGGCTGTGCATTCATTATAAGTCCATTGTCACTCCACACCCTCATCCACCAGTCATTCACTTGCTCTGCACCTACTCTGCCCAACTTTGGTCAGTTGCAAACCATCTCTGCTCTGACTGCTGTCAGACCTGTGTTGCTCTCCTACTGGACCAGGCAGACCATTCTCTAAAAGGTCATGTGACTACCTTTGGACTTCTCCCTGACAGTGCACAGTCAGGTACTCTGCAGTGCTTGTGCCATGTGGTCTGGTGCCTGGACTGTTTCCTTTCCTGGATGTTCTATGTTACCCATTCATATGTCCTCCATCTACCCTTCATTCATCATCCAGGAATTTTTACTTGAAAATTTCTGGTTCCCCATATGTCAGTTCTGATTCCAGTTACTGTACCTCTGTAGTAGTACAAAAGCATGTATCATACTCCACCATTCCTCAGTACAAATATCAACTTAGTTCCCACTCCTTCTGCTTCTGTCTTCTGTCTGTCAGAGTTACCTCCAACTCTCTCCGTCTGTACTCTCCCTCTGAAATATGGGGGCTGAGATCATGCAAGGGGGTAGCACATGAGCTAAACCCAATGCCCTCACTCTGCTCTGCTTTTGTCCCAGTGGACTTTGTTCCTCCCACCACTCTGCCAGTTGGAGTTCTGTTCCTTTGTGTTGGACTTGCTTCCAAACCACTCTCTAGACTTCATTTAGCGTCGGAGTTGGTTGGAGTAGGCCTGGACTTGACAACCAGTAAGTTCACACCATTGAAAGCTTGCACTTGGGAAGTTGGTCTAATTGTTCCCCCAGTGAACTACATGTTCAGTTGGACCTTGCCAACCTCATCTAGTCTTATGGCATGGACCTCATTCCCTCTCTCATTCCTGTGTGGTTTGGGAAGGAATGGTGGGATCATTGACTACTTAACATAACAGACAAAGATATTTGGAGAGTGAAATCTCAGATTGAGGAGGGGTTGGTGAGGCCATGGGAGTTGTCAAGTGGGGTGGACTGGATGGTGTTAATCAAGATGATCGTCCATTGGTATGCCAACCAACTCAAATTGAGTCAATATCTGCTCCACTCGATCATGTGGGATGCCCCAGGAGCAATCCTAGATGCCACAAAGAAGACACAGGTGCAACTGAGAGTCAGTTTGGTGTCCCATATCCTCTTGGATTCAGCTCCACTGGATGGAAGCAACTCACTGGACTGGGCACTGCCAATCTTCGAGTCCTGTGCAATGTCCCACACAAGTCACTTGGAAGGTTTGAATATGATGCCTTCTAAGAAACTCCTGCTCCACACTGTGAAGGAGAGAACAAAAGAGATTTGCTGTCATGTGGGCATCTGGAGTTCTGGCAGGACTGGACAACTCTCTGAGCCCAAAAAAGGAGCTGAGCATTGAAGCAATAATCCACCTCACCTGCTGATGGGAAAGTGACATCGACAGTTAATACAGTGGTTGGACTGGAACATTTGGGTGAAGTGTCAGCAAGAATGTAGCCCAGAGGTATGCACAACCATGGTGTGACTGCAAGGTGAAGTAGTAACACTTGTGACATAGGCACAAGAGACTTTCCTTAAGACATGCTACATGATTATCCAGATGTTGTGGTCTGTATTGATGTAGGGAAGGAAGTCCCTTTATCTGTACATACTATGAATCCCTTTATACTGTAGCAAACAGGTACAAAACATCAATGCAGATGAACAGGACAAGTAAATCAGAAAAGATAAATGAGAAACAAAATGGATCTGTCAAGTGAACAATCATCTCTTGGGAACATACTGTCAATCATTGGTCCAAAACCCTACATTCCCCCCTCCAGGGTACAAAGTACCCTCTCCAGTCATACTTGCAGTAGTGCTCTCCTTATGCAGACTTTCCTGGGGGTTTTCCCACAGCGAATCCCTGTGCATCCTCATGGCTGGCCGCATGTTCTGGGCTAACCTCATCATCATCCTCCCCTAAAGCATCCACATCCTCATCATAACCCTCATCCCCAGTCATGGCATTGTCAACAATGAATGTACTGGGGCCAGCAGCTGGCTGTTCAGGTGTATAGGAGTTGCAGATGTGAGGATTGACATTAGAGTCCATACGGTATGTTTGCGTAGTCTCACTACACAGTTGCTTGCTGGCTTTGGTATTTTACTTTGTTTGTGATCATGGCAAGCCACTGCTCTGCCATGCTGCGGAGTTTGTATTTTGAACTGCTCCGACGATGATGGATAGTGAACCCCTGGAACCCCTCCTACCAATTATTGCAGCACTAGCAACACTCGTCAGTGAGTCTTGCCTCAAGCTAGTGACTGAAGATATGCCCTCCGATAAGGATCAAGCCAACTGGACTGAGGAAGAGAAAGAGGCCCTTGTCGCTTTCCTTGTCGATGAGAAAATCACTGGCAAGATGGGCAATGGGTTGTTCAAGTCTGCCACTTGGAGTGCAGCCGCTGCCCACATAAACAAGAAATTCCCGAAACAAAAAGGTGCGATGAAGACCTCTGATATGTGCAGAGGGAAGCTCAGTAATGTGAGTATTCTGTTCCCTCCCCAGCACCTGCGTAGCCTCATCAATCATTATTGGTACAGCTCAAATCCATGCTGAGGGATATCAACTTATGGCGAGGTTGTTCTGGAAAGCATTGGGATAATGAAAATGGGGCAAATATTATCTCTGAGAGTGAGGAAAGCGACTTCAAGGAGTGGTTAGCGGTACGTGTCCATCATCTTGTGTCCATCGCTTGACATCGATAACACCCATCGACAGGGCCGACCCAGGAATGCTATGTGCCAGTTTAAAAACATTGGTTGGCCCCTGCTTATGGTGATGGAGTCGCTGTTTCCAAATGACCAAGCCTGTGGTATGCGCACCTACCATCCTACGACTTCTGCAGCATTCATATCTGGTGCCAGTGGTCCTGGCCTCTCCGTAAACCCATCTAGCCATACCTCCAGCGATCCAGTGATGACCCTATCCATGTCCTCCGCCACTTTACAGTTCGTTACTCCTCAGGTTGGAAGCTCCGCCAGCATCATTGAAGATGATGCAATCGATGAAATGTCTGTCGACAAGGTAGCTCCTGCTAACAGAATGAACATGCAGTCCCAGCTATTTTCAACGCAATTTAATCCACCCATGCCGACTCTCACTTCCCCTACAACGTTACTTAGCTCATATCCCCCCTCAAGTACCAGCTCTATGCCATCAAGTAGGAAGCGTACACATGCAGACACCAACCCTGCTTCACCCTCTGCTGAAATTCCATCAGTGCAAGCTGCGCTCCAGTCGCTCTCTATCAAGGATGATGCAGAACACTCTTCAAAGAAGTTGAAGAAGAGCAAAGAAATGTCCATGCCCGCTTTACTTGTCAGTGTACAGGGTTCCCTTTCATACCTTGGGTCTGTTATCAGTTCGTCGTCTGCAGTTGCCACACAGCAAAGGCATACTGAGCATATGCACACCGCTGTGAGGAATCCGCATTCCCTGGACACGTAAGCCCCTATCATTAACCATTCTGTGACTACTGTTACATCCGCTCCCCTCTCACGTTCACCATTGTTCATGCGCTACCTTCCCACGCCCTCACTCCCTCTCGCGCAGTGCTATACCCATGGCCGCTGTGCTCCGGTTGTTGTTTTTCCTCGGACTCTTTCTCTTATCATGGTCTCTGTTCCTTTAGTGCTTGTAGTGTACCCTCAGCCTCTGTTTGGCCTGTCTTCTGTGTACATGCTGTCGCGTGGCTTTCCTTTACTGTAGCCTGTCTTACTTAGGTTCCGGGTTTGCCCGGACTATAAAACCCTGTACTTAGGTACAGAAGGATACCTTTTGGCACTTGGAAGGTCACCACGAGTTTCCTTTACACCTTGTCTACACCGCATGTCTCGCATTCCGCTGCGCATGAACTACGTATACCGCTCACACTGCTCGCATCACCGGTACTATTCTGCGGACCACGCTGCACACATCACGAACCGCTACCACTACAAAGCGCCAGGTCTCACCTTCTAGTCTCAACAGTCCAGAATCCCTTGGGACGAGCAATTCGTTCCCTTCATTTTTTATTGTTGTTATCTAAGCCATCTAGCTCGTATTATACAGCTACTTGGACTTTTCCTACACCGCCGTGGAGATGCTCGCATGGCAAGATGATGACCTTCCCCTGTTAGCTAAGACAGCCCTGATGGAAGCATTCCATATGGATGGGGGGGCGATCAATTTATACCTCATGTTGGATGATAAAACCCTTTGTAGAAACTGGATTCAGACTTGTCTTCATAACCAGAAACTCATTCCAGATGACCTTGTGTTGTAGTACCTCCATCATGTTTGTATCCCTGCTCGCAATTTATCTGACCCAGTGTTTTGTTATTCAAAGAATGATCCAGAGATATTCATTTAGAAAGTGAGAAAAGTGTACATAAAACAGTCTCTACGATCAAGTTTGCCCTCGCTTCCACAGATACTCCTGGTAGTTGTGCCACATTGCCTCAGCAATAGAATCGCGCAACGCCCTGGCTGATAATTCTTGAGGGTCATCGTCACCCTTGTCATCCCCTGATAGCGCGCTTTCTTCTTGCTTGATGTCGCCAACTTCCCCAGTACCCCCATAACCTCTGCTATCCCCCTCCGGCATTTCTCCATCAGCATCTGGATCCCATTCATGCAACATAATTAAATTGTGGATAACACATAGGGCGACAGGAATGAGCGCCTGGATCTTGATAGGATATTCTGGAGGGAGAAGAAGAATTCAGAAATGACGCTTGATGACACCAAAGATTCATTCAACAACATTCTGTGCAGACGAGTGACACAAATTGAAAAGCTCTTCTTTGTTTGCAGGCCTGTAAAACAGGAAGTAAATGGATATCAATCACACAGTAAATGCATACCTTAATGATGCTTGTCACCACTCTGCCAGGTGATAGCGTGTGCGGCAGTAAGGTACGAGGACTCCTTCTGACAATGGGAAACCAGTGTCGCCAAGGAGATACTTTCCTTGGGGAATGTCGAGGCTTGATGTGCATGCTTCCTGGAAAATTCGTGCATCTGTGGCCGAACCCTCCCAGCCAGTCAATACATAAGTGAAATTCATGCCAAAGTCACAGGCAAACATGCAATTCTGGGACATGGTGCCCTTTCGGTTGCAGTATGCAGCGCAGTCATGAAGTGGTGGGGAAGTGGGAATATGACTGCCATCGATGGCACCGATCGCATCCTTGAAGTACAGCCAGAACCTATGACTCCACATGATTTTTGGGTGGACAGTAGTAGTTGAAGAAGCAAATGGGGGTGATACGTGCTTTGAATAGAAGGGTTCAGAAGCAAAGATTGTAACCATTTTGCGGAAGTATCTAAGTATGGATGCTGTTAGAAATGGGCGTGGAAAAGCGAATCAAAACATACCTCGAGATTGTATCATTGGATCTCTGAAAACATTCTCCAACATGTCTGATTGGTAGGCCAGTGACACATGTATACAAAAAAATTGCGAGCTGTTCTTCAAGAGAGGTGTGCTTCGAGGCTTGGTAGCCATGGTTGCAGAGTTCGAGAGTAATTTCTTTGAACATGTGTACACTCATACCTAACTCACAATGTATATGGTCTGGGTGACCAAGGATCAGTCCAACCAACCAAGCCTCGCCAGAAAGTGCAGATGTGTGGTATGGCCGTATATTCTTAGGGATCTCTCCAGAGAGGAGATCGACCATTAGTTTGGTAAGAATCTGGACAACGACAAGGACCTTCTCTTGTATGAGCTCTCGCGATTGATGTGCTTCTTCATCGTCCATGGCTGCACACTGAGCATTGATCAGCAATATGAGCACTATATGAGCATCGCAGCTGGCAGTCAACTTTCAATTTCTGACCATTCTTACTAATCACCCAATATATCTCTGTAGAATTGTCAAAGAGTGTAGCGAGACTACATGAGCATACTGTATGGACTCTTAGCATTTGACTTGCATGATCTCTGGTTAGGCCTCAAGGATCAAGAGATGTGAGGAAGATGAGTGTTGTGAGGGAGGGGATTACTGTAAGGCTCCGCTTCTTGCCTTCGACTGTCTTGTTGCTCTCAGTGGTCAATATAACCCTGGTGAGCCCTCCACTGTTCCTTCTTGACTTGCTCAGCTGTATCCCACAGGAGGGCATTGATGGTATCCATCTGAATGCTACTGAGCATCTGTCCACCTGTGACCTCTACTTTGCTGCATAGGTCCACATCATTCCCCAGTACCTCCTGTCTGGTTGGGGATGGTCCCTCAGCCACCACAACTATGTTCCCACTGTCATCAACTTTGTAGTAAGCAAACCTCACCTTAGACTTTGCTTTGTGGCCATGCACTTCCCTGAACAGATGATAACCCACAGGGGTGTCTAGGGCGACCTCGTGTTTGCATTGGAGTGAACAGTCATACTCAAAGTATGTTTTAACCTGTTCCCTGTGAATCACCACATGCTCATCTCCCCATCCTTCCTCATCAGGGTTGCAGACCAGGAAGAGGTCAGTACTTTGTCACTCAATGTTTTTCACTTTGCATGTGGTGGACATGAAGTTTGGTCTGGTATGAGCAGGTGGGGAACAGGTCCTGAATGACAAGTTTTGTAGGTCACTAATGACTTCTGCAATCAAGTGCTTAACAGCTTCCAGGTCCCTTTTGGTGATATGGCTTCATTCACCTCATCCTTTGTGCCAAGAAGATGGTCAAGTTTGGTAAGGACATTTTTTGTTAGGGGCATTAGGAGCAGGATACTTATCACAATGTGCTTGGTGCCCAGATCTCAGTTCTGTCAGTGGGTGCTGGCATGATGGGCAGCCATATGTAAATTGTTTGGGAGGTCATCAAGGAACAGTGCATGTGGAGTGATGGCAGGGAATGCCTGAATGATGTGCAGGGTGAGTATTATGGTGAGGTCGACAGGGCGACATGGTTGTCCTTGGGGCCTGACCACTCCCTCTCCTGTGTGGGCGATTTTTATGGCTTCCACACAGATGTGGTGCCAAGTATCCAACATATACCTGGGGATCATTGTCCAATATGTCCCCATCACCCATGTCACTCAAATTATCTATTCCATCAACTCCAATTACCTTGAAATAATCGCTTAACACCTTCAAATGAGCAACATCCTCATATGGGAGCCAGGTCTGCTCTCCTGCTGTCCACTGTACTTCAAACATTGCATTGGCATGACTCCTGTGGTGCTGGATTATACAATCTATGGCCCATTCACAGTTGGTCCCTCTGAACTCAGGTATCTGGTCATCCTGTCAACCTGGGAACTTTTGGTCATCATTTGGGATGTGAATCCTTAGTAGGGAAGAGTGGAACACATTGCGCACCCCCTCTGCTTCAGGTTATCTGGGAGCTCAATCTGGAAAGAATAGTTCCCAAAATCTTCCAGTATTCAGTAAGGTCCCATGAATTTTGGTACGAGCTTCTGAGATGTTCCCTTGGGGAGACTAATGTTCTTTGTAGACATGTATACAAGATCCCCTTTAATCTCGGCATTTTTTATTGGCACCGATGGTCTGTTTCATGTGTGATTTCATTATGGCATTGTGAGTGTCCATTATTGTCAGTTTCATCTTATTGGCAAAGGCTCTGACACTTGGGTACTCATCCTTTGTAGGCACATCCCATATCATTTTTCAAGGCATCCATCCAGTATTCAGGAAGAATGGTGTGTAGCCTGTCAACTCAGACATTGCACTGTTGATGGCAAATTCAATGGCAGGCAGCTGTGACACCCAATCTTTCTGGTTATTGCCAATGCAACATCGCAACATTTTCCCGATGGTCTGATTTGCATGTTCAGTGGCTCCATCCATTTTCGGATGATAAGCACTGGACATTTCCTGCTTGATTCCAATCAAGCTATTAAGGTGCATCCAGAACAGGCTCATGAGTAGGACATCGCAGTCACTGACTATCGCCCTAGGTAAGCTGTGGTATTTGTATACCTCAGCAAACACCAATTCCGTGACCTCACAGGCAGTGTAGGTTGTTTTACTTGGTACAAGATGCACCATGGACATTAACAAGTTGGTGATCACAGTGATCAAATCATAATTCCATTGTGGTCTTTAGACTCAGGTAGGGGGCCTATGAAATCAACCCCAATCGATTCCCAGGGCCATGAGATAGCAGGTTGAGCAGTCCGAACAGCTTGTGTGTTGGAGGTTTGCTGCATTGGCAGGTCTGGCAGGACATGCAGAACTCAGTGATGTCCTTTACCATAGTGCCCCACCATAGGAATTCCTGTATGTATGAGACTATTTTCTTTGCCCCCAGGTGGGCAAGAATAGAGTGTGCTTGATCGATTACAGTTTCACAGAGTCGTTTGCCATTCACCTCAATATCTGGCACACAGAACACTGTGCAGTCATGTAGTTTCAGCTTGATGAATCCATCTGGCATGACTTCAAAGTTTTTAAATGCCTTTGGATCACTCAGGATTTGCTTGAAGAACAGGTCCTGGTTGTAATTGTCCTTTGCTGCCTCCAGTAGTCCCTCATTTCCTGGATATACTACTAATGGTACATGCATCATTGTGCTCTTATCTGCACTATCTGGGGTAGTGGCGGTGTGAGTCAAAGTGAGGTTCAGGGTGGAAACCAACCAAAACCAACACAAAAGACAAAAAGAGTGAGTGGTGGTGTGCCTATGCAGTACCTAGATGGTAGAACCTTTGATTTGGGAGGGCTTTTACAAACTACAACACTCAAAGATGAGTGCTGAGGGTTGGGGGTGCTCCTGATGAAGAGGGAGCAAGAATGCAATAGATTGCAATGGGGTAGGCTGCTGTCAGCCTACAGAAGGATGGATGATGACTTAATTCAATGTCCTAGGCTGCACTGAGCTCAGGAAGGGCTTGGAGCGAAGTGGATTGATGATAGATGATAATAAGCAAAGTAGACAATAGTTAGACCCTTAATAAAGTCTCAACTATCAAAGCTACTGAATGATTTACTGAGAAATGATAAAATGCGAGCAAGAGGGGCTCTCTGATGTCTTCTCTTTTTTTTTCAGCTATCTAAGTACAGTGATTTATGTACAGTACAGGGGCATTGCCTATGGAAAACAAGGTGCAAATGCTTGGTAAGTGATTGGTAACTGATGAGTAAGGAATGTAAGCAATGGGTAATCATCTTAGAAAGCATTGGTAAGCATTGGTAAGGATAAGTAAGCCAAAAAGTGAAGAATCAGTAAGCAAGGTCAAAAGATTAGTAAGTATTGGCAATAGGTGAGTCAAAGACAGTCAGAACATCAAAGTATGAGTCAAGTAATGTCAGGAACTGGGAAAGTGCACTGGAATCGCATTAGGGGGAGGCTGTGCATGTCACATCTCAAAGAGATTGCCTTTGGGCCAAAGTGGGATGACAGAGAGGCAGTGCTGATCTGATGCCGATACAGTACATCCAAAAGCAGACAGGGTGAGTCAGATGTCAACAGGGGTCAAGCTTTGGGGGTCTGTGGGGTGACAGGAGCATAGGGGATCACAACTTTCCCCCCCAAACCATCCTCTCAGTGAAGCAAACAAAAACTTCATGAATGAGGCTCTGTTGGAAGAGAGGATGAAGGGGGAGCGTTTTCTGCTGTATCTTGCAATAAGGAGGCAAGATATGCATCATACTCATCATGAATGTGATCAGGGAGAGTGGAGAACAGTAGATTATACTGTAGCTGTCACAATTTTGGAAGAATGATGGACAAGGCTGGTATGAAGACATTGCAGGGAGCAGGGAGGAAGGATCCATATGCTTCTTGGACTGGAGAGACTGAAATGACCACATAAGACCTTTCCAAGTGAATGACAGACCTAAGGTGACCAAAGAACGTCCTCCTAGAGGTCATACTGACAAAAAGAACATGCTGTCCAAGCTGGATGGGCTGAGAGGGGGCAGATGAGGGTGGGATGTACCAGGACACTTCAGGATGGAAGCTGGTAGGAACTCCTGGTAGATAGACATAGCCATGGTCCCTAGCAAAGATGACAAGCGAAATGATTGATGTGGAGGCAGCCATATCAGAAGAATTAGTGAAATGAGCATCTTTTGGAGGGAGTGCTGTAGAAATGTGTGGAGTGCACAGATCCTCTCCAATTTTGGAAGGTAGGATCGCGTGGCTGAGCACTACAAGCAAGTGTGGGAATGGTTTTGGTATCTGCAGAAATGGCGGAGATATGTCGAAAACCAGAATGCCATACACAGGCACTTAAGAATTTTAACTGGTGCTTAACTCACTTCCTTCTTTTCCTTTAGCATTAACGACTTGTTCTTGTGTGAGGGATGACTGCCAACATTTCTGGCTGTCCTTCTTTGCATGAGGGCTATGGTCTTCATCTCCATTCATCAGCTATATCCATGTCCACCTCACCAAACACCTTTGGTGTGTGACAGTGGGTTGTTCCATGTTTGTCACATGTATATTCTGCAATGCAGGTGCAGCATGGCTGTTCTTGGGTGAGGTAGGTATGTCTGTACCCTTCCCCCCCTTCTTTCACTCACCTGGGCCTAGGAGGGTGAAATGACTGACTTCACACACAGACTCCATGCCAGTCTCCAGGTGACCTGTTTCTGCTGGGGGAGGGGGATTCCTTTGACAATGAGATTGCCCCAGTAGGATACCCATTTGTGTGGTGTCAACAGCCTGATCCTGTGGCTTTCTTGGTGGTCTAATCTGGATCATCAACCTGGGTGCATTGGGTGATGATGGCGAGAACTTCCCAACAGGCACATTTGTTGACCTGCTCCCAGATGGTTGATCTGCTGATGGTCCTTGTTCATCTGGGGACATGGCAAGCACTTTGACCCCAACATACACAGGTGTGGTGAGTATGGTCCCAGCACTCTCTCAAGACACCAAGTCACTGACCTCCACATCATGATGTAGGTACTCACTCGGGGCATGAATTGTCCCTGGAGCATCAAACTCATACATCCTTGATAGGGCATCTGGGAGGACATTGTCCATGCCCAGGACATACTTTATCTTGAAATCAAACTCTGCCAGCTTCTCCAGCCAGCATGCCTGCTGCCCAGATAGTTCTTTCTGATCCAACAGGTATGTTAAGCTTTTGTGGTCAGTCACCCAAGTGAAGTGAACCCCCTGCAGTATATCTTTATGCCTCAACATTGTTTTGACACCCATGAGCAACTCCTGTTCATGGACAGGGTAGTTTCACTGCATGGATGACATCTTTGCCAAATAGAATGTAGACACCTTCAAGGACTTCCAGTCCAGTCCCTGTGTGACAACACCACCAATACCATTCCCACATGCATTGGTCATTACCCATATGGGATCATGGTCAGGCCCATAGTCTAGAGGTACTCAACAGTGAGGTGCACATGCCACAACATATTGTTTCACCATATCAAATGCTCACTGCTCAGTGTACATCCATTTAAATGGATGAGTTTCTGCACTGGCTTCTGCCAGCACTCCCAAAGGTACACACACTTTGCAAATATCATCAGTGAGGTAACCCACAGACCCAATAAAGCCTTTGCAGAGGGTGCAGTTGGTAGGAACCTTCCAATTGCAAATTCAATCAACTTTCTCTCAATCCATCTTGATGCCATCATCAGTGATGACATGTCCTAGGATCTTGACTTTGTTGCATAGGAATTGAAGTTTCTTTTCGCTCAGGTACAGCTTTTGCTGAGTAAGAACCTGCAGTACTAACTTAACATGGCATACATGTTCCTCCAGGGTATCTGAATAAATGATGATGTCATTGAGGTACACATCCACGAAAGATCCAATGTATTCCTGGAATATATGGTTCATGAGCACCTGGTAAGTCACTGGAGCATTACAGTCTCCCTGTTGTACAATGAGGCTGACCATATTTCCATCAGGAGTCATCACTGCAGTGTGCTCTACATGTTCTGGGATCACCCATATCTGTTCATATGTGTCAGCCCCATCTATTATCAATCAGTATGGTCTTTGAGCCACCCATTATAGGATGCCATCCATATCAGGCATCGGGGATGACAACTTTCAGGTGTTCTTATTTCGTTCCCTCAGGTCCACTATGACTTGCAATTGTGGAGGGTTTCCTGGTTTGGGGATGAGCATCATAGGGCATGTATTGTGGGCAGCAGTGAGCTCCCACCAACCCATTTTCAGGTATGCATTCTTCTTCTCAGTCCAGAGTGGTCACAATGCTTCTGGGCATTTAGATGGTCTCCATGGATATATTTTCTTCTTGTCAATCAGAGGAATCTCATGGTTGATTGTGCAGAATGGTGGCAAGGCCATTGAGCCAACCACTGAACAGAATGGTTTCGACAGTTCCTTGAGGTATTGCCATGCTTTCTCAAGGCTATCATTGTATACCTCAGTTGCTTGTGACTCTAGGATGGATACCTGAGTGCCTTTCATTTCCATTGGGATTCTGCTCCCAATCACCACGTGCAGGGAGTGTAATCCTACCAATACCTGATGTTGGCAGAGGAATGGTGTTCCTAAAATCAGGTTGTAGTTTTGGATGTTCATCACATCAAAGTAACACTTGCAGTCTATTCCCTGGTACTGAAATCATACTTTTGTTCTGAAGTTCACCTTTGATCTCGATCCTTGAATGGCCAGCTGAATGGTGAGGGGTTTCTCTAGTGGGATTCTTTTTACATTTAATTACTCCACTAGCATCACTGACATGAAATCTGCCAGGGATCCAGTGTCAATCAAGGCTTGCACAGGTTGGCCATTGATATGCACCACCACAACTAGTCGCTTTGGAACCTTACACGTGAAATCTTTTGTGATTGCAGTGTTGCACTGTAATGTCAGGCAGCCATCCACCTTGACAGTGGTGCTGTGTAGGTGAAGCACATTACATGATATGTCCTTGAGCTCACATCCTGTCATTTGATGCATTGTTGCCTTCTCAGAATAGGTGAGCTGATCCCAGGTCATCATCCTCAGTGGGATCAGACCCAGCAAGGCTTACACACACATGGATCAATCTCTTTGCATGCCAACGCACGATGTCAAACTCTTCTGATTTTAGTTTGCATGCAGGGAGCTCAAAGCACAAGGCCATATCATAGTCAGAGACTTCATAAGTCAAGTCATCTTTAAGAATGCATGTGAAGCATCCCTGATTCTCTCCTTCAAGTACCTGCAGGCTGTATGTCCCCAGCTTGGCTTCATGGCCTCCTCAATCAGGCATCCCATAGGTGCAGATCACCATGTTCAAGCTCCATCCAATCAGCATATGTCAGACTTCTTCATTCCGAGTTTCTCACCCTTTCTGAACCAGTACCAAGAATCTAGTTGGAAGGAAGGCTTCCCCAGCAAGCTGGTTTCGATGGTGATGGCATTGGTGGGACCAAGGATGTCCCTTTCACTATCAGCAATCATATGTAGGCCATCTCCTATGTCATAGACCAGGAAATGAGTGTCCATAAAGGTACTTAGTGAGTCTGGGTCATCACCTGGATAGCATATGCCTGATAGCTGTTTGACTGCACATTCTTCTAGGGGCTGTCCAAGCTTAGGACCTGTGGAGCACTGACCTAGGAATTGGCTGCAAGAGTAAACATGAACTTGCATTCCCTCTGGTAAGTCATCTTTGTCCATCATGACACTATTTCCAACATTCTTGTTATCATTGTCACTCCAGACACTTTCCAGGTCTGGTATATCATCATCATCAGGGAGGGTAGGTCCTCACACATGGATTAGATTCAACGATACCTTGGTGTCATCATTCAAGGATTTAGCTAATTGCTGTTGACATTTGACATCACTGAAGTCCATGTCTATCCTGAAGCTTGCAACTCTGGGGGGCTTGTTTGATGAGGACACAGTATGTCTCATTGGGCAGTTTTAGGAGAAGTTTCCAGCCTTATGACAGATATAGCACAGTCCTTTGGCCTTGTGCCACTCTTGCTCATCCTTGCTGAGCTTAGGTGCATCACGTTTCCACTTTTCAGGTGGCCCATCACATTTTTCCCTGGGCTGACAAGTGTCCATCAGTGCTGCCTCCCTTTGTTGCTCATAATCCCTGTGCCTTCTCCTCCAGTGATGTCTCTGTTCATGCTTGGAGGATTCAAGTTCTTCTGGGGAAGCAGCTGTACTAGCCATGGCTCGCTTTTTGCTTTGTCATCTTTGGGACTTCAGGATATAATCTCCAGTGATAGACTGGGTGATCTTGAGTACCTCCATGCTTGCTATCACTCTCTTCAATGAAGATATCTCTGGGTGTAGCTTCTCCTGCCACAAGTCTTGTTGGAGCTCTTTGTGGAGGCCAGACCATAGTTTATGGACTTTAGCATGTTCGTCTGTCTCCCCAATCATGTTCCAAAGCTTGTTCAGCTCGTACACATAATTTTTTACAGTTTTGGAGTTCTGGTAGCATGCCTGCAGCTTTTCTCACTGCTGTAGCCAGAAATTGATAGGGAAGCAATAGTTGAAAAGTTCTGTAAAGAAATCTGACAGTCTCCCTTTGTAGCAGTCCCCAGATACTTTGCACATGTAGAACTTGTGTGCCTTGCCTGTCAGGTAGTGAGACAACACAAAGGTGCATTTCTTTGGGGCCACTCAACCATCCTTGACATATGCAGTCCCTTCAGTGATGAAATGATGGTATGAGTGTGCATCATCCAACCCATCATATTTACTAGGTGGGATTGGTTTCAGTGTCATCCTTCATCTCGATTTGGACTGTTTCTTTGCATTACAGTGTCCCTGTTTATGATGCCATCATTTCCCAGAGACAAGCTGCTATCATCTGGAGGTGAGCTATCACTCATCAAATATGTATTGCCCAAGTCCTCAGAGTCAGATGACTCATCCAAGGGTGAGCTGCCATCTGAGTCACTGTTAGCATCTGACATGTCTTTGGTAGTATCTGAATCACTTTCACAATAGGATCTCTTCCTAGACTGACATTTTATTTCTTTATGCTTTTTAGAGTGCTTGTCACCTTTCTGTCAAGTTCAGGATGTCCAGTGTGAGTCAAAGTGAGGTTCAGTGGTGGAAACCAACCAAAACTAACACAAAAGACAATGAAAGCGAGTGGTGGTGTGCCTAAGCAGTACCTAGATGGTGGGACCTGTTCTTTGAAGGGGTTTTTGCAAGCTACAACACTCAAAGATGAGTGCTGAGGGTTGGGGGTGCTCCTGATGAAGAGGAAGCAAGAATGCAATAGGAAGCGATAGGGTAGACTGCTGTCAGCCTGCAGAAGGATGGATGGAGACTTAATTCAATGTCCTGAGCTGCACTGAGCTCAGGGAGGACTTGGAGTGAAGCTGATTGATGATAGATGATTATAAGTGAAGCAGATGATAGCTAGACCCTTAATAAATTCTCAACTATTGAAACTGATGAATGATTCACTGAGTGATAAAATGTGAGCAAGGAATGATGGACAAGACTGGTATGAAGACATTGCAGGGAGCAGGGAGGAAGGATCCATATGCTTCTTGGACTGGAGAGACTGAAACAACCACATAAGACCTTTCCAAGCAAATGACAGACCTGAGGCAACCAAAGAACATCCTCCTAGAAGTCATACTGACAAAAAGAACATGCTGTCCAAGCTGGATGGGCTGAGAGGGGGCAGTCAAGGATGGGATGTACCAGGACACTTCAGGATGGAAGCTGGTAGGAACTCCTGGTAGATATATGTAGCCATGGTCCCTAGCAAAGGGGACAAGCAAAATGACTGATGTGGGGGCAGCCATATCAGAAGAATTAGTGAAATGAGCATCTTTTGGAGGGAGTGCTGTAGAAATGTGTGGAGTGTGCAAATCCTTTCCAATTTTGGAAGGTAGGATCGCATGGCTGAGCACTACAAGCGAGTGTGGGAATGGTTTCAGTATCTGCAGATATGTCAAAAACTGGAATGCCATACATGGGCACTTAAGAATTTTAACCAGTGCTTAACTCACTCCCTTCTTTTTCTTTGGCATTGATGACTCATTCTTGTACAAGGCATGACTGCTGACATTTCTGGCTGTCCTTCTTCACATGAGGGCTATGGTCTTCATCTCCATTCATCAGCTGTATCCATGTCCACCTCACCAAACACCCTTGGTGTGTGACACTGCCTTCTCGATGAGGCTGAGGATGACCCCACTGATGATGATGTTGAGGCTTTTGCCTCAGACAGCTGACTATCTGTCCTTTCCAGTACCCACACTCTGTCCATCATGCCCTCCCCCCGTACCCCCTTCTCCCTCAATACCCATACCTGCTTCTGCAGCCTCACCTGCCTTCCTGCAGCTTCTTTTGCTACCCTCCTTCCTTCTCCCATGCTGACTGGGGACAGTCAGCATTCAAAGTCCCCCATAGGGGTGACCCGCATACCACTTGCTCCATCCAATACCAAACATGGTCCATTTCCTCTTATCTGTTTTACCCCAGGTTTCATCCGGAGACCTCTGTTCCACCTGGGTTTCGTCTGGTGATTCTAATGATAACTAGTCCTTACACCAAAAACATTAAAACTGCTAACAAAAAGTCCCAAACCATCTGGAAAAATAACAAAACACCAAATAAGTATATAGCTAACACACTGTCTCCCCTATCTCTCTTACTAGTCTTGCTGATGCTGTCCTTGGCCACTCTATACCATGGATACTTGCAACCACCCCATGCATTTTGTCTTCAAACGCACAGTCAGTGTGTGCCCCTTGATCTGTTTTCCCTTCAGTCTTCTGTCTCCTTCCAATTGATACCCAAAGACTGTACCAGTTACCCAATAAACAGTCCCTTCACTCCCTCTTCAAGATTCTGTCCCATCCTACCATCAAGTCCATTCCATGAGGACTCACCAATGTGGGCAGTCAAAAGCCGCATGAAGAAGACAAGTCAGGCAGTACCCCATGCAGAGCTGGCCCCTCACTGGGTGGACACAGGTCTCTCATGGAGCCTTACTTCACAGCCACACAGAACAGGCTAGCACAATGTGTTTTTCCACACATAATGCATGGAATGATGATGGTACAAGGGATAATGTGGAAACAAAGGTATATACTGCATGATGACCTACTCAATTCCATGCTCCGCCAGAGCCTCTGCAAGCTGCTTGATGTGCACCTGCAAACAAAGGTTTGCCATGTGCGAGGCCACTGCCTTGGCCCTTACCATTGTGAGTGCCTGCAAGAGGTCTGTTGCAGTCTTGCTGCTCACCACACTGCGCCCAGAGGCCTTGCCCTTTCTGCAGGTTCTGCTCTCGACCACCTCCACAATGTCATCATTGTCGTCATCATGAGCCCACTTAGATGGACTGGCCTCAGGAGCCTTCGAGGATCGCACTGCAGCAGGTTAGTCTCAGTCATGTTGAAACATGGTCATCACTTACCAACTGATGTGCTGGCCTGTGCCTGCTTTCCCAGGGCCTTCATTGACTTCTCACACCCCTGCTTCATACACATGCAGCCATCGCATGTTTGACCCTCTAGACCAAAACACACCATGTTCTTCACTGAGCACCTTGTGCATGGCACCTTGTGCAGAACCGACCTGGGCAGGATCACAGCCCTTGGTCCTGCCTCATCCTCACTCTCTGCAGCGGTCTGCTGTGAATGCTGCAAATCCGCATGGTTACCATGACATTGTGAACCACTTAGGCTCACTTACCTTGCAAGCTGTCATAACTGTGCATTCACACTAAGCCCTTACTCACTCCGCACCAACTCTGCCCAACTTCTGTTGGTTGCAAACTATCTCCACTCCAACTGCTGTTGGACTTGTGTTGCTCCCCTACCAGACTGAGTGGTCCATTCTCTGAGGGGTCATGTGACTACCTTTGCAGTCAGGTACTCCGCAGTGTGCTCACCGCATGGTCCAGTACCTGGACTATTTCCCTTTCTGGATGTTCTGTGTTACCTGTTCGTATGTCCTCCATCTACCCTTCATTCGTCATCCAGGAAATTGTACTTGAAAATTTATGAGTCTCTGTATGTCAGTTCTGATTCTGATTACTGTACCTCTGTAGCAGTATAAAAACATGTACTGTACTCCGCTGTTCTTCAGTACGAATATCAACTTAGTTCCTACTCCTACTGTCTCTGACTTCTGCCTGTCAGAGTTACCTCCAACGCTCTGTCTATACTCTCCCTCTGAAATACGAGGGCTGAGATCATGCAAGGGGGTAGCACACGAGCTAAACCCGACACCCTCACTCTGCTCTGCCTCTGCCTTGGCAGTCTTCATTCCTGCCGACACTCCACTAGTTGGAGTTCTGTTTTTCTGTGTCAGACTTGCTTCCAAACCTTTCTCTAGACCTTATATAGTGTCAGAGTTGGTCGGGGTAGGCCCGGACTTGACACAAGCCAGTTGTGGGACCTCCACATGAGACATTTTCACCCCTGCACCTTCATCACCAACCTCCACCATGCTCTCCTCACCCATCTGGACATCTTGCTCCACCTTCATGTGTGCTTCGGCCTCCTCTGCAGTCCACTGCTTGTACAAATTGTCAGCCTCCACCAGTGCAGGAGCATCCTCTGCATCAACCTGCATGGACACCCCAAGAGCCTTCCCTTGCTCGACCAGAGGCATCAATACTACCGGTTGCAGGCTCGTCAGTGCCAGGTCACCATACGAACCACCTACTGTCTTCTCTTCCCAGCACCTCAACCACATCATCTTCTCCTCCCACATGTCCTCCCAGTTGTCAGGCACACACTTCGCTTCAGCCACGAGCCCTGCCGATGCAGCTGCAAGCTGCTCTCTTAAGGAGGCCTTCTCAGCCTCCACAGGATCTGGAGTAGGCACGTGAATGAGTTGGGAAAGGCGAGGGGCACAGTTAGCAGACATGACTAGAGTGATAGAGGGGATGATGAAGAGTCAGGAAGAATCAAATCGATGCAAAGGTTTGAGCTGTGCACTAACAAATATATATACTTAGTGGCTATGAGGTGCTTATGTCATCAGTCCAGATGCCTATACATGGCTGTCATATCCATGACTCTCGGACTCAATCCCAGTCCAGTCCGGACCCCTAGCCCCTAACTCTGGTCAAGTCCAGTCCTAGTCTGGCCTAGAAAACCCAATCCCAGCCCTAGAAAACTCAACTCTGGCCTACATAACCCAATGTCAAGTCTGGGCCTACTCCAACCAACTCTGATGCTATATAAGGTCTAGAGGAAGGTCCAGAAGCAAGTCCAACACGCAGGAACAGAACTCCAACTAGCGGAGGGATGGCAGGAACGAAGTCTGCTGAGACAGAGGCAGAGCGGAGGAGGGCATCGGGTTTAGCTTGTGCACTACCCCCTTGCATGATCTCAGCCCTTGTATTTCAGAGGGAGAGTATAGACAGAGAGTCGGAGGCAACTCCAACAGGCAGAAGTCAGAGGCAGAAGGAGTAGGAACTAAGTTGATATTCATACTGAAGAACAGCAGAGTACAGTACATGTTTTTATACTGCTACAGAGGTACAGTAATCGGAATTGGAACTGACATACAGAGACTCATAAATTTTCAAGTAAAATTTCCAAGTTGAAGAGAATCAAGGCAACCTCCTCAGCAACCAAGGTACAACCCAGGTGGCATGTAAAGTCCTGCCATCAAATCATCAAACATTAGTATTAGATTGTTGCCTTTGCTTTTATGCCAGCACTGATGCAGTTTCTCATAGCATCAAGCAGAAATCACAATAACACTCCTGTTGTCAGTGCATCCCCTTCAATTCCCTTGGCCACATTTCCTATACTGATATGACCACAGCCCAAAACCAAACCACTCCCAGATGAGGGTGAAGATAGTCACATTGTATGTATTTTTTCAATTTTGATTTTGATTGGCTTGTGGACCCTTCTTCCAGGATGGTGACAGCCAAGCAGCCAGGCATGCATCCATCAAGCCACATCTACAGCTTCCCTCACAAGCCTCACAAGCCATGACAGATGAAGAGAAGTGTGAAGTACAGGTTTACCCTCAGGTGACCAGGCTTCAAGACCAGGTGACAGGGGCCAAGTCTGAGTGGCCAAAGTCAAGGCTGGGAGACAGTGGCCAAGTTCAGTTTTGCTGGAGTTAAGGCTGGAGGTCAGGGGCTAAGTCCAGAGGGCTGGACTTAAGGCCAGGAGCATGGGAACAAGACCGGTAGCATGGGAAACTGACCAGTCTTGGGGTGCGCACAGGTGGAAGCCAGTACAGGGTTGGATCTACCTCCCTTGGTCTCAGCTTATGTGCTGTACCCTTATGCAAGACAGGGAGAGGTCCAGGACAGGGGCTGGGAATAGCCTAAGGCTTGGCCTTACCTATAGAGTAGACTCAAGGGGTAATACAGAGTTGAGGGTAATACTTAGTTGATATTCTGACTGAGGGTGCTATGAAGTATGTACAGGGGTTAAATACATGAGGCCAGTCCAGAGTAAAGAACATGAAGCCAGACTTGTTGATGAGCTATTAGAAAGATGATTAGCAAGAGGAGGACAGTCATAGTGGCTGTGCCGAGGCAAATAGCTAAAGTCCAGGTGACTGGCATAACTGGGGTCAGACACAGGTTTCATAGAGTAAGCAAAAGTCAGACGAAAGGACCAGACTAAATATAGTATAAACAAAGCAAAACAGACCGGAGTTATGTCTGGGTGACCTGGGAGGACTGGGGTGGAGCAGCGCAACACCAGGAGGCCAAAATGGACCGGAGATAGGGGTAAAACACCGGACTTGGGTTATGCAGGCTGGAGTTGAGTTATCTAGGGCTGGGATTGGGTTTTCTAGGCCAGACTAGGACTGGACTTGACCGGAGATAGGGGCTAGGGGTCTGGACTGGACTGAGTCCAAGTCTGAGAGTCATGGATATGACAAGAAGGAGGAACAGTACCTTGACTCCTTCCACACCAAGATCATCACACTCACAAGTGGTAAACAACTTGATTCCCATGTGGCCCTGCAGTTGCTCTGTGCCAGTGCCATCTTGAGGCAGGATGTAGTTGCTGAGGATGGTCCTGAAGGTGATCATGAACAATGTAAGTATAATTTTGACTCCATGATGTCCCCCCCTCCTGATATTGCCATTAGCCATCCTCCCCACTGTCCCACCTGCAGATGTGAGTGCAAGCCCTGACCCTCTGAGCGCTCCTGTGGACAGCAAAGAAGACAAACAAGTGATCAAAAATGCCATGAGCTCTGTTGACCTGGATGACATTGCCACTGATGACAAAGACAATGAAGGTAACTTTGTTGCTTGTATATTGAATTGTATAGAATTGACTGTATGATATAGCTAACCAACAGTTGCATGGTGCTATTAGGGCAGATGGTAATGCTAAGCATGACTTGTCATCAGGTAGCATCACTTGATTGAACATACTCTTTTCATAACTCATACCTATATCAACAGAAAGTACAGCCAAAGATGAAGACAGTGACTGGGAGGCTGATGAGAGGCATCTTCTCAAGCTTGAACAATTGTCACGAGAGATACTTGCTGGAAACTATGACCTTGACCATCATGCAGCCACCCCACCCCTAGAATTTCCATCATCTTTGGAAGATGATGGAGATGAGGCTGTGGATGTGTTTGACTTGACTGAGATCTCCCACACAAAGACTAAGAAGAAACCTACTTGTCACCTTGCCAAGTTCACTGGAACATCTCCTGTGGGGCTGGACAATGAGGAGAATCCATGCAATGCTGAACAAAGCTCACAAAGTTTCAAACATGGTAGGCTCCCCTTGGAGGCAATAAGAAAGGCTCAAGCACTTGGTATGAAAACCACCCAGGAGGCCCACACCATTGCAATGCAATATGGCAAAACACCTACATCAATTATGGCCACTGCTGGCCTTACTACCAAGGCAACAAGGGCCAAGTCAGTTTGGAATATGCACCAAGCATGGTATGCACATACCAATCCAAAAACATCAGAGGGTTAGTGACTTACTTGTTGTCAATTTCTGTTAAATGCTAACTTAATTACAGAGGACATGCAGAGTTACTACAGCTGCCACATGCTGCA
The DNA here is from genome assembly GCA_024663395.1 of Pisolithus tinctorius. Lineage (NCBI taxonomy): Eukaryota > Fungi > Basidiomycota > Agaricomycetes > Boletales > Pisolithaceae > Pisolithus > Pisolithus tinctorius. The sequence continues at coordinate 915,898 of JANFAH010000002.1, forward strand.
TTATGGTACTCACAAAGATGAAGAAAATATGGGATGAAATTCATGAGTACTGGAAGGAGAGTGTAAGTGGGACAAAGGATATGAGCTCCAAGGCAATGGTAGGGCATGTGATGACCTGTAGAGATTTGTTCACACAAGCTGTAAGTATCCCTGTGTTATCATTTATTCATGGGATTAAATCCTTATGCAGGCACAGACATGGTGTAATGTCGAGGACATCCACATATTTGGATGTGTAATCTATGGTGGCAATGATGAAGCTGCCCACCAGGCTCAGGGCATCTTTGCTGGCTCTCCAATATGTATGGAGCTAGCAAGCAAGAGGCAGACAGACATCACAAGGCTGCTAGATTACCTGGCCACAATTGTGAAGTAAGTACAATTTATTGTGGCTATGATTATCCTTGCCATATCTCATTTTACTCTAGATATAAAATCCTCGATCCTGGTGTTTCAGTTGTGTTACCTGACTTTGGGGCTCTATCATGAACAACATATGACCCAGTTTTCATGTTGAAATCCCAAGAATCCAGGCATGGTCGTAATCACTGAGTTCTGCCTCAGGTCTTCTTGCACAAACTACATAAGTGCTGGCTGTGTATCAATGACTGAGCTGCTACCACATCTTCCTCACAGATGAAGTGGGTATCATGACTGCACAGAGGAACATCCCATGGAAGGCTTTACTCAACCTTCTCTATATGCACCAGTACACCATTGTTAATTGGCCTGCTGCTGTCCCTGCTGTTGGCCTGGATTTCAATATCAAGGGCTTCAGTGCTGATGAGCTCCATGCCTTGACTGTCCCCTTTCTAAAGGAACAAATGGGTGCTGACTTCCATTCTGAGGTTCATGTAGAGGATGAGGGTGATGATTCCTTGGTGCCAGTACCCATGGCATCATTTGATCTCAGGGAGTGGACACCTGGTGAGTTCAAAAAATTCTACATAATCATATGGACTCTGACTCAAATAATCCAGAGCAGAAAGAGCTATTTAAGATAGTTAGTCCAGAGATGTTTGAAATCCTGCTGCTGGTAAATACATTTAATCAACCCCTTCATATTCTTTCAGATTCACAAGCCTTCATTAAAGCAATCCCAAAAAGCATGGGCCCCTCTAACTTGGAAAGGACACCCTTGCCACTTCCTCCATCATCACCCCCTGTTGAAGATTCACCACAGTCACTCATACATGGTAGTATGGGAGTGAATGCACCTGCAGACTATCATCATTCCACTCCCCCCTCCTCACCCATGACTGATGAACCACAACAGGTGCCTGCACAAGGCTGTGCACTAGCCAATGTGCTGGGGGTTTGCCATGTGCCTCATTACTCTCCAGTAGCCTGGCATTCTCTTCACCGTTCCACAGTGCCAGATGAAGAGTCATGCCATGTGCATCATCACTCTCCAGTAGGCTGGCATTCACTTTGCCATTCCACATCCCCAGATGAAGAGTCACAGCAGCTCCCTGTGCAAGGTGACTGGCACACACATCATGCCAATCAAGCAGCATCCCACCCATCTACATCCTATAGTACTAGGCACTCCCACAGTTGCTCTCAGACTCCACATCCTCAACATCACTCCTGGCAGGCATCTCACAAGCATCATAGGGAATATCAAGTGAATTCAAGCAATGATGATTTGCCACACTCGCAACAGAGAACCCACCACAGGTATATCCACATCATTGTGTTCTGCAATTTGCAACTAACAATTACTAGTGTCATCCAGTATGTCTATCAGGAGCCTCCACATAAGAGGTGTCATCACCATGATTCTGACAATGAAGATCACCATGTGGTGCAGTAACCACACTAAGCAGGTAGGTTGTGTTTCACTCATTGTCTTGTATGAATCTTATGTTTGGATGATTGCCCCTCATAGTCTTATACCATTATTCACCACCTATGCAATTATTTGGCTGACATTCCTTGTGACTCCATCTTTTGCCTTTGCCCTTTCTCACTGTGGTGCCCCATCACTTGAAACATATCCAGGCCAGTGTTATACCTTGCCACATGTTAGTCACCTATTGTTTGGTCATTCTCAATTAATAATTGAACATCATCAGATTTACCTACTGGGCCCTTTGTCTCTGTTATTACTCACTTCTACATACTAGCTAACTTCATAGACTTGTATTATATCCTCTTGGACTGCTTTATAGACTAGGTACCACTTGTTTGCACATTGTTGGATACCTATTTGTCCTTAGCTATACATGACAGTGATTTTTGTGATATTGATATGAATCTGAAGGAACAAATAAGGAACACATGCACTTGTTCAGATGTTAGGAGTGCCAGACACATATGCACTTGGAGATTCCCCATTCTCACCTGGAAATTCTGCACACCCACATGGATTCCCTGAACTGACTTGGAGATTCCCCATACTAACTTGGAGAATCTCCACACCTGCCTGGAGAATCTCCACACCTGCTTGGAGATTCTCCCAACTGGCTTGGAGATTCTCCACACCTACTTGGAGATTCCCCCGACTGACTTGGAGATTCTCTACACCTGCCAGGAGATTCTCCAAACCCACATGGAGATTCCCCCAAGCCACCTGGAGATTCCCCATACTGACATGGAGATTCTCCACACCTACTTGGGGATTCTCCCAATCCACTTGGAGATTCCTCCAACCCATTTGGACATTCCCCATACTTACTTGGAGATTTTGCACACCTGTTTGCAGATTCTCCCACCCCACTTGAAGATTCCCCATACTAATTTGTCCCCACCCATTCTTGGTGGATTTCCCCAATCTGCACAATAGTTGGGTGAACAGTGGAACCAATGGAGCTGACAAGTTGACCTATACTTCCAATGTACAAATGTTCTCCACACCATAATAGATACCAGCAATGCCTATGGCTGGTTCACATATCTCCAGACTAACCTGGGGAATTGCCCACACCTCCATGGAGTGATTGTTCTCTCACAGTAAGATATATGGGCTCTTCTCCAACAAGTCACTGCACTCAGTCCACATCAATGGGGTTGTTAGAATCCATAATTGCTACTGGGTACATTGAAGCACTATTTCTCTTGGAGCAAGTTTCATTTGCATGCTTTTTGTGATGGAGAATGTCACATTGTGGCCCTATTTCACCTGGAGACAGCTTCATTTGGGTCCTTTTTAGCATGGAGAATGTCCCATTGAGGCCCAATTTCAGCTGGAGAAAGGTCCATCTGGACCCCAGTCACCCTGACATATTCAGGATAATGTATATTAATTATGGCAAAATCCTTTTCTCCCACCTCTATAAAATGGCAGGTGTGGAGAATCCCCAAGCATGGTGCTGGAGAAAAGATTTTCCCCACCAGTGGCTGGGGATACCCAACCTGTTGAGACCTCATAGGTATATACATCTGTAGAAATATGTAGACCTAATAGGTCTCCAAAGGGGGTTGACTGAAGTGTTCACACAGACAGATTTGATGCCACTTACAATGGTAGAGGTCAAGCTGGCTGGGAAGGTCATGCTCAAAGGGATCCTCAACAGTGGATCGCAGATAGTGGCTTTGTGACAGGAGATTGCTGAAGTCCTGTGTCTCCCCATCAAGAGAGATAGCCAAATCATTATGGAAGCTGCAAACCAGTCAAAGGACAAAACACTGGGCCTGGTGCAAGATGCTTCACTCAGGATCAGTCCAGCAGAAGTGCAAGTGCTGATTCAAGTCATCAAGTTGGCCCCCTTCAATATCCTCCTGGGCAGGCTGTTCCTATGTGCAATTCAGGCTAGGACACCAGACTTTAGGAATGGACAACAGATGCTCAAGTTTACAGATCTGGAGACAGACAAGAGGATCCAGGTCTCACCGCAACCTAGAAGGGCCCTCACACAGTTCCCTCAGTTTAGGGACACAGTTTTGCAGAAGGAGTATGTTTGGAGGATTGAGTGCAAACCCCATAGGATGCAATGTCAACCACAGGATGAGGGTTTTTAGACTTTGTCCAGGACATGAATAGCCAGCAAGGGGATGTTTCAATGGGATCAGCCACCCCTGTAAGGCTGGGGTATCTTGCTCCACAATCAAGTACATATGTCTCAGACTTCGACCTGCAGTTTCAAGATATAACCAAACACAGAAAACCAGCATTGACATTAGACATAGAGGTGACCAGCCATAGAGTTTCTTTTAGATTGAGCATGAATAATGCACTGACTTTTCCCACAGGTATAAAAATCAAATTGCAAGATGTTTGTCGTAGAGACACAGGACAGTATCAAGGAGATGAACCTTTTTGTAAGGGACATGAAGAAGAAGGAACAGATAGAAGCATCAAGGAAGAAAGTAAAAGTGAAGAAACAGAGATTGAATGCCCAAGAGAAAAACCAAAAGGTTACAAGATGATGTTCATGATGACAGAGGAGGACTTCTAGTCCTCAGATTTACATTTTGAATCTTATTTGGTAGAGAGTCTGACCACCAAGCTACAGGATGAGGAAGAATGGATAAAGCAAGTGATGAAGTACAAACCTGTGGCAAAGAAGGTTTGGCCAGTCACAACAGAGATGCTGGCAGAGTTTAGAGTTGAGAGGAGAGAAGTGGGGGACCCTTTAGCTAACCTCCCCCAGGGTTCACACCTGGGGAATGACTTACCCAGGAGTGAGCAGACAAGTTTGAATGGGACCCAGGCAGATTTTTATGGCCCAAAGAACTCAAACTAGTCAAGTGGCTAGTACAAATCCACAAGAGGGCCTTCGCTTGGGATGTGAGCGAAAGGGGGACGTTCTGAGAAGATATGTTCCCACCTCTCAAGATTCCAACAGTCCCACACAAGCCATGGGCATATCAGAATATTCCCATTCCACTGGCAATCTATGGGGACATTCAAGGAGAAGATCACAGCAGGAGTTTATGAACCATCAACTTCATCTTATTGATCAAGATGGTTTTGCATAGTGAAGAAGGATGGGAAATCACTGTGGGTGGTCCATGACTTACAGCCACTCAACAAGGTCTCAATTCAGGATTCAGGAGTTCCCCTGCACATAGACAGTATTGCTGAAGAATTTGTGGGGCACATGGTGTACCTTTCAAATGCCAATTGGCACATTCAGGTTGACCAAACTCCCCATGGGCTATATGAATGCTGTACAAGTGTTCCATGGGGACGTGTCATTTACACTAAGGGAGGAAATGCTGGAAGTAACCATGCTGTTTATTGATGACATACCAGTAAAAGGACCATGGTCGAGGTATATGCGAGAAGATGGAACATATGAAATGATCAAAGGGAATTTGGGAATCACGAGGTTTGTATGGGAGCACCTCATCAATACTAATCGAGTTCTACAGTGCCTCGAGCATGTCAGAGCTACTGTCTCTGCAAAGAAATTTGCAGTGGCAGTCCTGTCTATCACTGTAGTGGGACACAAGGTTTCGTACAAAGGCCAAATACCCAACAAATCCAAGGTACAGAAGATTCAAGATTGGCCCTACTGCAAGAACATCACAGAAGTGCAAGGCTTTTTAGGCCTCTGCAGCTACTGTTGCATCTTCATCCAAGACTATGCAAAAAGAGTGAAACTGTTGATCAAATTGACCAAGAAGGGAGTAGTCTTCAGATTTGACGAAATACATGAAGCAGTGATGGATGACTTGAAGGAAGTGCTTGCCAACTTGCCAGCATTAAAACTGATAGATTACAAGTCAGGATGGCAAGTCATTCTGGCTGTTGATACCTCACACATGGCAGTAGGCTACCTGCTTTTACAGGTCAGAGAAGATTTGAAGTGTTATCTGTCAAGGTTCAGATTGATTGTGTTCAACAAAAGGGAAAGTCATTATAGCCAGGCAAAGCTAGAGTTGTTTGGCCTATTTCATGCACTTCAGGACATTTGCAACCACATATTCGGAGTTAAAGATTTAGCTGTGGAAGTCAATGCCAAGTACATCAAGGGTACAATCAATAACCCTGACCTGCAACCAAATGCAACCATCAATTGATGGATTGCTGGTATACTCCTCTTTGAGTTCAAACTGATACACATACCAGCAGAGAAGCATAGAGGCCCAGACAGATTATTGAGGAGACCTCAAGTGGATGAGGATCTGGAACCAGAGGATGATTATGAAGATTGGATCAACAAGGTAGGATCATTCAAAATCGAACTCCTCAACCCTCAGCAAGGCATATGAGAAGAAGCTTTCTTCCAAAGTCAAAAGGTAGTCAAGCCAAAACAGGGATGGATCTCCTGTGTTGGAGAGCAGAGATCAGAGAGGTTGAGCAAAGCGACCAAGACCCAGGTGGTTTTATCACAGGCATCAGGGACAGATGCTACCGCTGATATAGAATTCCCTAGGACAGAGAAAGGGAAGCAGCAAGATGAATGGTTGGAGGTAGTTCACAAGTTCCTCAAAGATCAACAGTGACTGCCTGGAATGTCGGACTTAGATCTGAACTTGTTAATCAAATATGCAGTGAGATTCTTCTTGAAGAACAGAGAACTATGGCACTGGGAACTGAGGGGACAGCATCAGGTAGTACCCACATACAAGAAACACCTGGAGTTGATGAAGCAAGCACATGCCAATTTGGGTCACAAGGGAGTGTTCCCCACTAAGTCGAGATTACTGATCTGCTTTTGGTGGCCATCGCTAGATCAATTACGATGATTCCTCCATACCTGCCATGAGTGTCAGATTCAGTGCATGGACAAGATCCATATTCCACCTGTCATGGCCATGCCCAAGCCTCTGTTTTACAAGGCATACATGGATTCAATGGTGATGCTGAAGTTGAATGGGTTCCAGTACATAGTACAAGCTAGGTGTTCTCTGACTTTGTATCCTGAGTGGCAGATGCTGTGCACAGAGACAGGACAAACCTTAGGACGATTCATATTCAAACAGATCTTGTGCCAGTGGGGTGCCATAGGAGAGATTGTCATGGACAATGGCTCCACATTCAAACAGGCCCTTGCCTACCTCATGAAGAAGTATGATATCAGGCATATAAAGATTTCAGCATACAATTCTCAGGCCAACAGAGTCATCAAGAGAAGACATCTAACCATTCGAGAAGCTCTTGTCAAGGCTTGTGAAGGCAAAGTAGGCAAATGGTCATTGTATGCACCATCAGTGTTCTGGGCCAAAAGGGTGATGACACAAAAGTCAACACAACTTTTGCCATATCAGATGGTCCATGGGATCGAGCCGAGATTGCCATTCAACTTTGCCAAAGTGATTTTTCTGATGAATTGGGACAAGGATAAGTATTCAACTGAAGAACTGATATTGTATAGGTGCTGCCAGCTGCAGCAAAGACAGGAAGACTTACAGTGGGTTTGTCAACAAGTATACAAGGCACAGTGCCAGATGGCAAAGGAGTTTGAGCAGAGGGTGAAGGGGTCAACATGAAGCTATGAGTTTGAACCAAGAGCACTGGTCTTAGCTTGCAATACAAGAATCGAGAAGGAACTCAACTGCAAGACAAAGCCAAGATATTTAGGCCCTATGGTAGTCATCAGGCAAACTGAAGGGGGTTCATACCTATTAGCTGAGCTTGACAGCTCAATTTCCCAACTTTGATATGCCACTTTTCACTTACTCCCTTATTATTCTAGGAAACCAATCTTGATAGTGATAGAGGAACTCACACACCGAAGTGAAGAAGAGCTGCACAGGCTTGAAGAGGAATCAATAGAGGATGAATCAATGCCCAAAGCTGAAGACATCTTACAAGAAGTGGGTGTTGAAGAGAGTGAGTCAGGTGAGAGTATCTGAGCCCTCCAGTTGTAGATACTGGTGTGCTCATTCAACCAAGACACTTTGACTATCAGCCCGAATTCAAGTGTAATTTGGTGTGGCCAGTATCTGACTTGTACACTGACTTGTACATTCTGAAAAAAAAAAAAATAAGTCACAGCTTTTGAATGATTTGATAAATGCTGATCAATTCTGTGTTTCAGGAATATACATGAGGTGCAATGACAGGGCTGTTGAAGCCTGGAAAAAGAGATGATGCAAGGTACTTAATCATGCAATTTCCTCTTACCCAATGCCTTCTTGGATGCAGCATGGCCCTTCAAGGCCTGGTCTAACACTTCGATTGTGGCATGAAGGGCTTCATGAAGCATGACCAGCATCTTGGCATTGGAAAGCAAAGGCAGTGAAGAAGGGGAACTAGAAGTCAAAAGAGTTGGCACTGAGTTAGAAGAGGATGCATCAGAAGTTGAAGGAGGAGGAGTCAGACTGGGAGTGGGAGACTTGATGTGAGCATGTTTTGAAGTGCATGCAGGCCTTTGGGTGATTTTGATGATGGGTTTGGCAGGGTATCAAGGAGGAGTAGAGCCCATGCAAAGTGCCTGGACCCAGGCTCAGGACTGTGCTGAGTCGTTCTGGAGTGATATCAGCAAGACACTTTTAGGATGAAAAGAGAGCAAGCAACATGCATGTATAGAGGACAAGTATAGTGAAGTTGATGACAACATGCGCATTTGAGCCCTAAGGCTCCAGAGCAGATGGCTCAAGCAACACAACAACAGTCACAGGGGACAGGTGGGTGGATGGGAAAACCACTGTCCTTCAAAGTATGTTCGACAAGCTCAATATGCCAGTCAGGACAGTAGATGTGCCACTGGAGACTGGACTCCCTGAGATGGTCTGTGTTCTGGATCTCAAAGAGTTGGCTAAGAGACAAAGAGGAATGAAAGAGGTTAAGGCTCACCAAAGGATGATTGAGGGACATGTGACCAGTCAAGGGAGAGTCAGCAGGAAGATGATCCAGGCCAGGCTCGGAAGTGTCGAGTGCCTGGCAGGTGGGAATAGGATCTGCAGGCATGGCAATGTCTGGGACAGAGGCCAGACAATTGGGTGAAATTGTTGGTGTGAGAGGAGATGGAGGGTCCAAGGGACCCAGGAGCGAGGGAGAGGGAGTATGAGACAGTGTGACAGTGGATGTGGATGTGGACATGGATGCAAGAGCATCTGGGAGCATGTCAAAGGTGGGAAGGTCAAGAGCAGGGCCGGGGTTCAGTTCCTGGATGACAACAGCCACAGGTGTGGGCTCTGCAGGGGTGTGGCCGCCCAGGGCAGTGGTAGTTGTGGGAGCTGGTTCATCTTGAACAACATCAACAGGAGGAGTGTTGACTGGTTGCACAGGGAAGACAACAGCTTGGGGCTGGGAAGCTGGCAGAGGTGGTGACAGTCCCTAGAGTGAAGGGTTGTGTCAACAGAATGATGGGCCAAAGAAAAAGACCACACACCATGAGAGACCCAAGACATGCTAACAGCACATTCCTTGACTCAGTATCTCCTTGTGACAATCCCAGCAAGAGCTGGAGGATGGAGGTGGCATGTGTGAGGTCATCAGCCAGGACACTAACATTGGGAGGTGAGTTGTTGGGGTTGGATGACATGGGAGCAAGAAAGAGAAAGGGAGAGATGAGGGAGGAAAAATGGAAGGAATGGACAGGGTAGCTTAGATAAGAAGGGGAAGATGGTGGGAAGTTGATCAAAATGGATTGATTATCACCAGAAATCAGAACCTTCGCTTGATGCAGTGGCAGTCTTACAGTCTTGACACACTCAAAGAGCCATGGTGCTCTTGCCATATTCCAGTTTATTTTCCCTTTGTGTTATGATGCTCACTAATGTTCTACACTAGGAAAGATGACAGTCTGAATTCAAACAAGCAAACCAAGTACAAAGGATAACAGCCAGCTGTGGAGCAAATGCTAGACCACACAATGTTCTCAGAGCTATTGCATGTCTAGGAAGGGTCACTACAGGAGAGGTATGCAGAGCTGGAACAAGTGAGAAGAGACACAAACCAAGTAGAAGTGACACTGGAAGCGAAGCTTAACCAGGGTAGCCACACAAACAGGTGACCTTTTCTGTTTCAATTTGAATGCATTTTATGGTGAGGATCAGGTACCCTAGCACAAGAAAAAAAAAGTGGATTGATGGAGGATGGGTGTCTGAGGTCGAGCAAGGGCCCATATTCATACCTGTTGGGGTCAAAGACCTATCTTTGAAGTGGAATTGAGAGGCTACAAGTTCAAGGTGAGGTATTCTATTGTAGTTCAAATGTAAACTACATCAAAGTGTTTTGTTTTCAGTGTTGGAAAAGGCAGAGAGTGGAAACAGAAAGCCCTTAGAGGTACATACAAAGAAGACAGGGATACTAGCAATGTGAGTTGAAGGCTGCTGGTATCATTATGCACCATAGGACCAAGCTAAAAGGCATGAGAATGTGCTCCTCATGTCAGCCACTAGACAAAATTCATTCCTGCATGTGAAGCACAAATCCAGGAGTTGAGAAGGGGGGGCTGGAGTACCATAAAAAGAATGCAGTATAGGGCAGAAGGAGTCTCCCAGGGGCTCAAGCTTTTGTTTTTCTTGGTTTCATTTCCACTAAGTTGTCTTAAGGATAAAATGGAGTCAAGAGCACACAATGCACTCTCATAGGATTGTGAATACATCACTGATAGAGGGGCTACAGGTATAAAATAATCTTCAAGCTGGGTCATATATACAGAGGGTCTCTACCCCCAGCCACTGCACTGTGTAAATGCTCCATCACAATTCTACCATCAGCTGCATTTTGATGTGCTGTTCCTACCTCACTCCACACTCAAGTTGTCACTCACCTGTCCACATGTTCAAAGCACTCTGGTTGTCACTTGGGCAGGAAGGTTAGCTTCGAAGGTGTGGAAAATTGAGGGTGCAAGATGATGGGGGAGGCACAGGAGAGTTGGCTATGAGAAGTCTTGGGGACATTGGTGTGAGTAAGGGAGAGGTTTGAGGAGCACAGTGCAGGTTTGGGATTGAAGGGGTGCATTGTTGGAGGAAGAGGGGGTTGAGTGCAGGGTAGAAGGTGACATGAGGTACAGCAAGCGAGGGGAAGGCTAGGAGAGTCAGAGGGCAAGGGTGTGAAGGAGAGGTTGGTGAGGATGGGTACAAAGCCAAGGATGTCTACACGAGGAAGGGGGATGACCAAGGATGGTTGGCATCTAAACCCCCCCTTGGGTGTAGGGAACACAAACCTTTTCCCTATGAGAAGTCATGCTTCTGTTGGGTCAAAGGGAAGGTTTGTGTTATGCCTGAGTGAAATGACTTTGTCAAATGGACTAGGCATGAGTCATGAGGGTGGGAGTCTACAGGCCAAACTTGTCATAACCCCTATGGCTCAACTGTCTTGGATGATCTCCAATGAAGGTCTTGTCTGCTGGTGAGTTCTTCTGAGATCACACGTGGAGAAGATGAGGAGGAAGTCAAGGATAATAGCTGACTTGCAAGCTATCAAAAAACTGAGGATACAGAGTATGGTACAGCTGTATAAATACCTCAGGACATGAGTACCATACAGGTCACACCAAGGCAATGGCAAGTATCCACAGTAGTAAACAATGAAATAAGAAAGAGTCATATGGTGTCATTTGATGGTGGTAGTCAAGGGGAGAGATGGCTATACCAGCTGTGTGATCAACACACACCGAGGAGCCTGACACTGGAGCAAGAAACAAACATGTAAGTAACAAATATGAGTCAGAGAGGGAAAACAAAATATGTCCATCAGAGATGGGTGGAGGAATGAGTCACAGTGACAGCAACAACTGCAGCATCAGTAGGTATTGGAAATACTTCCACTGCTGGTGATCCAAGGGCTCGAGGAGCCAACAGACTGAGGACATCCACAGTGAGGACAAATGATGTGACAAGGCACATGACACACATGACTGGTAAGCTTGGGCAAAAAAGGAAGTGCCCCTGACATGGGCATAACAGTTTGAGGGTGAAGAGTGTAGGAGAGAGTCAAGGAGGAACCAGACTTAGGGGTTGTGGCTGAAAAGGACTTGGTGTCAAAAGATAGAGAGCTGACTAAGTGTGCAGGTGGTCACAGTGAATGCCACATCACTTAGAAAACTAACTATGTACAGCATGGAAAAAAATACTGTACTAGTCATCATCTGTCTACTCTGTGTTCTTGCTTTGGAGAGCAAGAAAATCACCACTTCAGCTCCTTTCTGCCAAGGTCCTTCTTTAGAGTCAAGAAATATTTTCTCAGGCAAGTTCCCTTTTTGTTCATCTAATGTACTTGCCCTGCATCCAGACCAAAGCCCCTTCAGGGTGGACCTGACTCAAGTGGAACCTACTTCTTCTGGAGTCAGAGTTCTTGGCCATCAGAAAACACATTCTTACAGCAGAAAAAGGAAAGCCAAGTCCATTGTGATGTCCAAAGGTGGATTGAAGTGCTCAAAAACCCCATGGCTGACACCAAGGCAAGTCTGTATCCTGTCTGGATGACCATTCAGGAGCTCTAGCATCAACCCCTCACCAGTCAGGATTGAGGTATGGTAGGGGATTGGTTCTGAGTCAGAATGAAAAAGGAGGTCATAGAGGCATAGCACCTGGATCATCACTGCTACTACAAGTGCAGCAAGACAGTGACAATGATGGTGCTGGAGCTGCTGTGCTTCAAGATCCATGGCAGAGTTGTTTGATCTGTTATCACAATGTTATCTATTGAACTACAAGTTGTGTTGTTGTCTTATATAATAATCACATGACTACATTACTGAAGCAGAAGCCCAAAACTTGGACTTTGTATTCATATGGGCATGCACAGCTTATATAATCATCATGTGACTACATTGCTGAAGTCAAAGTCAAAGTTTTTGACTTCAACTTTGGAGGGTGAATGGTGCCTTAGTCTTCATCTGCATGCATGGGTGTTGTGTACAACTCATCAACAAGTTAGGTTAGGTAGAGTCATCTGTAACCATGACCACAACACCTTTGGTGTGGGACAATGGGGAGTTGCTTCAGTAGACCATAGGGGTGGTGACACAGAGTTTTGCTCCATCCACAGGTGGTGCATGACCTGATGTATTCTTTCACATTGGAGTGGAGGTTAGGCCACACATAGTCCCTGCAGATGAGTTCTAGGGTGCAGTTTTGCCTGAAATGGCCTGCTAGAGGGTGGTCATGCTTGATCCAAAGCACTCAAAGGCAGAGATCATCAATGTCAGGGACAAAGATGTGACTGTCAAGGTGGAGTAGACTGTCAGAGTCCAGGGACCACTGAGGCTTAGTCAGAGTTGGGAGATGGCTGGCAGAGACAGGGTCATATGGTAGGGCAGAGATGATGTCAGAGTGCAAGCACTCAACACTGAAGATCATGACAGTGTGGAGCACAGGTGCTGTGAGGGTAGTGGTATGGAGGGACAATGCAAGTTGCACCTGTGTAAACATTGGGCAGAGATTGTGAGGATTAACCTGCACATAGTCCCTATCCCCCCCTTTTGAGTAGATGTCCCAATGTCACATAAGTGCATCAGGTTTGGGTCCTAAACAGCCAGGTCAGAAGCAGATGGAAAGGTTAAACTGTGAAAGGAACTCCAACCAGTGGGCCTGTCAATGAGTGAGTACCTTAGAGGTGGAAAAATACTCAAGGTTTTTGTGGTCTGTCACCATGTTGACAGGTAAGGTGGAACCTTCTATGTAATGCCACCAATGGTGGAAGGCCTCAAAGATAGCCAACAGCTCCTTGTCATGGGTATCATAGTTGAGTTCTGTTCTGGCACAGTCATGGTGTGGGAGTAGAAAGCAACTGGGCAGAGTTCACTGTTGAGCAGGTGATTGACAAAATACCAGCAATGGCATAGTCAGAGGCACTGGTTTCAACTGTAAGCAGAGCATCAGAGACCCAGTGAATGAGAACAGGAGTGGAGATGAAGGCATCCTTCAGGCAGAGGAAAGTGGAGCAGCACTCCTTGGAAAAGTTCCAAGGAGCACCCTTTCACATGAGGTGAGTGAGTGGAACAACAATGTTGGAGTAGTTATTAATGAATCACCTGTAGAAGTTTGTGAAGCCAAGGAAAGACTGGATGTCTCGCACCTTCTGTGGCTCAGGCCAGTCGCAGTGTGGGAAGCTAAATCTCTCCCAGCTAGAATAGCAATAGGCTGAAGGTGAGTCAGTGAGTCTGCCTAGGATCGTCCTAAGGGAACCTAGACTAGAAAAAGAGCAAAAGAGGTGAGAAGAAGAGGGTTGAAGAATATGAGTTGTCAAAGTCATCACAAGGTGTCTTTCGACATCATGTTCTGCAGAGAATCTTTCCATTCCAATTCTAAGTGGGTTTTCCAAAGTTGTCTCTACCATATGGTACCTGCTAGCTACATAGTGTAGCAGAAGCAGAAGGGTTTACAGGGTAGGCACAAGTGGACTCAGGGTAGCCACTACAAGCCACATCAGCCTACAGACAGAGTCCCTGACAGCATGACAGTAAGAGAGGGGACCTGGACAGCTACTGAGTAGTGTGCCAAGCAAGGGCAGTGGGAGTGAAGCTAGGTGGGAATGTGATGGTAAGGACTGAAGAAGTTTGTGGGGTTGCAGAGGGGAAACCCAGAGAGGAATCTGTAGGGAACCTCAGTAGTCTGTCAAGCTACTATATTGAGTATAGTACCTGTAGGGAACTATGCAAGTTAGTAAGGATAATCTATCTATGTAGAAGTGTACTCACCCTCAGTAGTCTGTCAAGCTACTGAGGGACTAGGTAAATTTTACTAGTGTATGGGTGCGCTCTAACAGCTTATGTAAGCGACACGATCACATGCCTAAGTCCAAGTAAGGACAGGGGTCATTTCACTCCAACACTCCCCCTGAAATGGCACAGGGTAAAACTAAAAGGTAAAACATAATCAAAAGTATCAGAAATGAAATATACCAAATGTATAATCAAATGTGCAATGAAATATGTAAATTTTGGGTGTGCAGCTTGACTTGTGTGCATGCAATGTTGGCGCGTCGTCTGATTATGTAATCATGGTGCGTACGGTCGTGCATCGTCTTGTCACGTCTTCCAGCCACTGTGCAAGCCTCACGAGTGCGCTCGCTCGCTCGAATATATTCTGTTTGGCCATCCATAGGGCTGCTCAAAGTTAAATGTGGAAAAAACACATGAGCAAACTCAAGTGCGGTTGAGTTGTGAGTTTGTGAGCGAAACTTTAAGCTCCGACTGGAGATTCAAACTCCGCCAAAAAGCGTGCATGCTTATCAACTGAGGGATCTAGCAAGTGATAACAAACTAGATAGCAAAGACAAACATCTATATTCATATGTACTACTACATGCTATTGTAGTGTGAATACGAAGTAGATTTATACATGGGGGGCAGGGGGGAGACAAGAATACAGCAAGGGGGGGGGATGGGGATGCATGCTAAATGATAATCAATATTCTGTCGTACACTGTTTTCAAAGCGGATAAACATCTTGAGTACCAGACAAAGGGCCTTGATCCTCACCGCCAGCTACACCTTTTTGCAAGGCGAGGTTCTGAGCCCAAAGTTCCTCCAACTTGATGGCAAGCTTCATCTTCTCCAACTCTTGAGCCGCCATCGCCTCCTCATGTGCGAACAGCTCGCATTGCATAGTAAGTTGGTGTTCACAATCGGCCGAAAGAGTGGTGGCCTTCTGGCGAGTCCTCCAGTATCCATACTCGAGCCGGTGACACTTGACCTCTGACCTATCCTGCTGCACCTGTTGAAACTGCTTAACGAAAGTTAATGATGCAGATGTAAGGTCTGAAGAAAACTTGTCAGTGGCGGTTTCCCATGCACACTTATGGGATGGCTTTGATGACAGCTTGGAGTCACTGTCATCGGAGAAAGCGGCGACGCTGGGGGGGGAAGATGATGAGAGACGAAGTGCTGAAAACATGTTGGATGAAGCGATGTCGGAGTCAGAAGACTTGTCCATATTTGGAGTGGAAGCCGACCAGTGTTTGAGGAGGGGTCGATCCTGCTCGAGGGATGGACGTGCTGGCTGGAGTTTTGGACTATGGGATACGAAGGGAGGGGGGTCATCATTCAAGCTAATAGAATTCGCCCTGTTAAAAGTAGAGGGGGGAGGAGATTTGACAGGAGATGATTCAGAAAAATTAAAGGATGGTGGGGGGGCGAGCGAAAACCGCTCAGAATTAGCAGGGAGCGACAACAGCGACAACTGTTCAGAAAAATGGGGGAGATGCGATGGGTTGGCCGATGGAACAACAGGCGGCGGCAGCTCTCGCTCAGAGAAGAGTGGGGAGGGGGATGGTATGGGATATGATGGCGTCTCGATGTGTGACAAGGGGGGGTTGCCGTCAACATGCATCAGTTCAGAATCATCTGCAAAAAAGTTGTCCTCTATTTCACCCTCTTCCAGCTGAGGTGAATTCGGTGGGCCTGAAGCAGGATCGACGGAATCTATGGATGGTGGGTTTGGCCGCAGCTTGAAGAGATCAACCACACACCTAGCGAAATCCTGCCCACTATCAGCAGCACTCCAGGTGCTGTTGTAGGCAGGATTTGTGCGCCACCACCCATGCAACTCACCCCACCAAGGAAACTCCTGCTTGATCGTCGCTGATAACGATCAGTAAACTAATGTCTTTAGGAATGAAATAATCATGTACTGATTATATTTTTTGTGCTGTTGCTGCTTGCAAGATCCTCGTAGGTGCGCCTGGCACCCGTCTGTCCAAGTAGCGCATTCTGCTTTCGGTACTTCATTCTTAAACTGTAATAGTTGAGTGGTGAATTTTTGTTTAAAAGATATGCACATACACGTCAAGCCAACTACAGATCGGAGCGGCAAAAACGGCTGGATTGTCTTGAGCGAGGACTCGGAATTTGGGGGACTCATCAACCGAGAAGATCGCTTTCGTGATCTTGATGTATATTGCGTTCTTCCCATGTCGCAATTGTTGCTTACTCCTACCTTCCTCTCGAGCATCTTGTGTGGAGTCAGAAAACAGCTTCTTCTGCTCGGCTTCATGGGTCCTACACCACTCGATAAGATGATCGGTCTGTGCAGCGTAAGTTTTCTCCCATATAATGCAAGGGACCACTGCTTTTGTCACTGATCTGGTAGGTTGTGTTGCCAGGGGAGGAGCAGACGGCTCAGACTCCATGGCAGCTATGGACAACGTATTAGACAAGAGCAGTCGGAGTTTGAATACTGATATTCTCAGCTGAAACTCACCACAAACACCCGACAAACACCCAAGGAATTAGCCGAACCTCTAGCAACTTTGAGTGGCCCTCATGTATCCTTGGAGTCCCAAAGTTGACTCAGCATGGTCCTGTGTGCCTCAAGGCATTTCACGAGGGCTTGGCTATGGTAACATGGATCCTGGGGGGCGTCTCGCCTCGTTTCGACTCCACTGACCTCTCTAGGTACCATTTTGATGTGTCCACATCAACATCTTGGCCTGTAGATTCCACGGAGGTGCTCCACATGCTCCGTAGGTGGTTTTGATGATGCAGGTATGTTATTTTTTGTGTTCGTGCTTCAGCCGTGAGGCTGACTGGCCTCTGCAGGTATCAGCGCTTCCTCGAGTCGCTCCAAGTTGCAGTCACCGCTGCTAGCTATGCCGTCGTTGTCACCTTGTTTGCCATCACCACCATCAAGCATCTCATTCTCCACGCTCGCTGCAACCAGCATATTTGTGCCTAACACCTCAAACTGCCTTTTGATGCCTTTGAAAGTGGATGCTCGCCCCGGAACCTCGAATTTGATGCGTCCATGTCGACGTTTCGGTATGGAGGTCCTGTGGGCATGTTCCACACATCCCATGGGTGGTATTGACGATGTAGGTATGTTTCTTGTGCTCAGCGACCAGTCTCTGTCACAGTACTGAATGCTGCTCTCAGCTAGCATCCCCGTCTTGACTCTGAGTGAGTCAATGGCATTGTTGCTTGTTGTGTCATCTGCGCCACTCTCATCCTGCACGCTCCCCTTGTCACTGGCCTCTCCTGGGCGTGATTCAATGTCCAGTGGGTATGCTCGTGTCTTGGCTGTCTTAGCGCTGGTAGGCCCTGTTTCTAGCTTCATCGCGCTTGCCCTGACATCTTCATTAATCTTCCAGCATGTCCTTGTGCCTTTGGGCACTCCTGGCTCCCTAGCTTCATCATCAGGTAAGCTCTCGAGTGTGTGCCAATGTTCGTAGGATTCTTGTTGTCTTGCTGGTGCACGGTTGCACTCACTTCGCAGCATCTTGACCTCTTGCACCTTGCTGGACCACACTGTGTGCTGTTCAACAGCTGTAGTGCCAATTCCTTCCTTCAGGCGCTCCTCTGGTGTGTACTGACACCTACAGGTCTCGTTTGTTATTGCCAATGTGCAACCTTGCTCGACGTGCAGTCCTGTGCCTTCAGGTGCACTGCTGCCAAGCTCCGGCCTGTTGAGGGTGTCTCCATAGGTGCACTGAGTCGCAGCCATGGGTAGCAATGTGTCCTTGACTCCGTGTGGGCCAGTGTTGCAACTGCCACCGCTGTCCTGGTCACTTTCAGCCTTGACTGGCTGTGCTCCCACTTTCGGTGCGTCTTTCCCATTCTTGACTGTTCTGCTGCTGACCCTGACACTTCCAGCATCTTTGTAATCGCATGCTGATGGCTCTCGCTACCAGCTGACTTATTCGTGTGACCTCGAAGATCCTTTCCACTGGTGTTTTGGCCATTTGCATAGCTGCTTGCATTACCACCATTCTCCCCCTCGAGCGGTACTCGTCCCTGCTCAGTTGGTAACTCCAGTATGTAGTTTCTCATAGGGGGTGTAGGTCGACTGTACTTGGTAGGTGTTCATAGTAAATTCTTGGCGGTGCACGCTTCCATTTGAAGAGTTAGGTCTGGCGCTGGCTCAATAGCCTTGCATTTGCATTGCTCAGCCACGACCTTGGGTTCGGCATGCCCTTCTGACTCCTTGCAGCTCGTCTCCCCTGCTGCATGCTGTTTAGCAACTGTAGTGCCAACTCCCTCCCTTGGGTGTTTGTCAAGTATGGGATATCTGGGTTGAGGCCGGACTGGAGACTGAAGTGGGCATGAGGCTGAGGGGTTGGGATCAGGGAGAATGGGCAGAGGTACAGGTGGTGGACTGTTTGGACTTAGTGACTGGGGCTACAGTGCTATTCCCTTGCATGGGTCTCAGTCCGAGTCCAAGGCTGAGACAGAGTTATCAGAGGTAACTTAGTTGATTTCAGACTAAGGAGTACAGGCTGAGTACCTATGAGTTTATATACTAGAAACAACTATAGTATGGAGACTGGTAATGCCAGTCTCACAAGGATTGCTAAGATGATTGGTAAGACAAGGATTACTAATGTATGACTAAGGTAATGGAGACCAGGACAGAGTGGACCAGGGACAAGACCAGGAAGGACTTAACCAAAATGACATGCACTGCAAAGCAGTGCTTACCGTGCTAGACCATCTGGAGACAAGGGGACAGGTGAGGCCAAGGCCAGACTGAGTGAGTGCAAGGCCAAGTCCAGCTGGGGTTGAGACATGGCTATGACAGTATCCCCCTCTTAGGGGTCGAACCCAAGAGACCCCTGCGAGAGTGGCAGGCTGAGTCCAAAACTTTGACTGAGTTCGAAAAATTGATACTTGTGGCCTGCTAAGCCCTTTGCATCTTTCTTTCTCATCCCAACCATCATGTCTGAATTGAGGCCAATTGCTGTGACCAACAATGACGATAAAGGCCAGGTTGTTATTGACTGGACCCAAATGCCTGATGACAACATCAGGTATGACACTGACGACAAAGAGGAGGTGGTGAAGGCAAAGGCAAAGGAGAGAAAAAGTGAAAGGTGGCTGAGCAAGCCCAGCAGGAGGAGCAGGCTCAGCTTGAGGCCAAGAGGGCAGCGAGGGAGAAGGACAAAGCTGAGAGGATAGTGTGGGAGGCTGAAGAGCAAAGGGCACATGAGGAGGAGGAGAGACACAGGGCTGAGGAAGAGAAGGAGGCTGAACATAAGTGTAAGGCTGAGGCCAGGGCCAGTGGTAATGAGACCAGCAGTGAGGTGAAGAAGGTGGTGATGGATCCTGGGTGAGTGGTTTTTTCAACCTTGTGCATATCCTCTTTGACAATCCTTTGAGCTGTACCCACTGTGCCTGGGCTCACATTGTCTGCAAACTTGTCATAGATGGTAACAAGAAATGTGTTGCCTGCATGTGGTGCAATCAATCGAAAGGTAAATCCCAGTGGCCCAGGGATGGCAAGGACGCTGAGGCTGGTCCCAAGGTCAAGGCTGACGAAGGGAAGAAACAGAAGGCTGATGAAGAGATGCCAGAGCCTGGGCTGAGCCAGAAGAAGCAGGCAAAGTCGAAAGTGGTCGAGGTGTTGGAGATTGACGAGCCCAAGGCTGGAGGGAGCAGGCTGAGGGAGGCCAGCACTGAAAGGTACTCGGGCTTGGAAAACAAGCTCAAGCAACTGATCGAGGCCGCAGGGCTGATTGCCAACAACCTGGCCAGTGTCATATCCATGACTCTTGGACTCAGTCCCAGTCCAGTCCAGACCCCTAGCCCCTATCTCCGGTCAAGTCCGGTCCTAGTCCAGCCTAGAAAACCTAACTCCAGCCTAGAGAACTCAACTCCAGCCCTAGGAAACCCAACTCCGGTCTAAATAACTTAAGTCTGGTCTTTTACCCCTATCTCCGGTCCATTCCAACCTTCTGGCATTGCACTGCTCCACCCCAGTCCTCCCAGGTCTATGTCCAGGTCACCCGAACATAACTCCGGTCTGTTTCCCTTTGTTTGTACTATATTTAGTCTAGCCCATTCATCAGACTTTGCTTACTGTACAATCCTGTGTCCAACCCCGGTTATGCCGGTCACCTGGACTTTGGCTATTAGCCTCTGCATAGCCACTGTGGCTATCCTCATCTTGCTAATCATCTCACTAATAGCTTATTCACAAGTCTGGCTCTATGTTCATTATCCTGGACCAGCCTCATGTATTTAACCCCTGTACATACTTCATAGCACCACAGTCAGAATATCAACTAAGTATTACCCTCAACTCTGTATTACCCCTCGAGTTCTACTCTATAGCTAAGGCTGAGCCTTAAGCTATCCCCAGCCCCTGTCCTGGACCTCTCCCTGGCTTGCATAAGGGTACAGCACATATGCTGAGACCAAGGGAGGTAGATCCAACCCCAGACCAGCTTCCCCTTGTGCACACTCCAAGACCGGTCTGTTTCCCATGCTACCGGTCTTATTCCCACGCTCCCGGTCTTAAGTCCGGTCCTCCAGACTTAGCCCCTAACCTCCAGCCTCAACTCCAGTCCAACCGGACTTGGCCCCTGTCTCTTGGCCTTGACTTTGGCCACTTGGACTTAACCCCTGTCACCTGGTCTTGAAGCCTGGTCACTCCGAGGGTAAACCTGTACTTGACAGTATATTCTGACTGACACTTGTGCAAGTCACTTCATCATGTCTAGGTCCTGCTCTAGAGTCCCTACCCATGGCCTTGCCCATTGGGACTCATCGGGATACCTCTCCTCTGACTCCAGAGCCCAACCCGGAGATCTTTGCTAAAGCAGAGAGGTAACCCAGTGCCCCTCAGCACTCTGCACACCCCCGGGTTGCATTACCCCTGACACTACATCCTTAGTAGTCAAAACTTAATGCATTCATTCCCTCACTCCTGACCCCTTCCTACCACTCATTTCTTCCTGACTCCGGACCGGCCATGTCAACCCCTGAGTTGGACTCACCATCCAGACTCACCACCAACCCAGGTTCATGCCTGAGCCCACTTCCAAGTCAGAGTTACTCTCCAGACTTGCCCCTGAGTCAGCCTCATCAACCAGACTCACTTCTGTTAGCTCCCCCAAGCTACCTCTGACCCCTGGCTGGTCACCCCAGTCTTCACCACAGTCCTTACCTCAGTCATCCAAGCACTCTAGCCCAGCTGTCTTCGTCCAGTTCTACTGTACTGAGCACTGGGGTCTCATCACTCATTTGACCTCCTGACTCCCCAATATTGGTCTTCGGACCTCTGTGCACCTCCAGTGCAACCCCCAGTCCCAGCCCTCAACACCTTCCCTGTTTCCCCATCAGCACTCGGCTTCAGCAGTTTTTGGGTCCAGTCTCCACCCTCAGCCTTTGCTACACCGGCCTTGGAGCCCTGGACCCCCTTTCCAGTCTCCAGACTGTCTGTTACTGGCCTGTCCGGCCTTGTTTGGCTTGTCCACACTCACCCAGACTTGCCTGAAGCTGGTTTGCCACTTCCCTTGGCCTCCTGCCCTTTGTTACTGGCCCTCTCAGCCCTGGCTTGATTCAGCCACCTCACCTGGACTTGTCTAGACCTGTTACTAGGTTTTGGACTGGTCCTGGCTCTCCTCAGACCTTTCTGTTCCTCACAGACCCCTCCTGGGTCTCCTGTCCATTGTCCTAGTGCTGCACTAGTCACCTCAGCCTTGGGATGGTGCTTGTCCTTTGGACTTGTACCAGGCCTCAGCTCTGGTGGTCTTAGCTAGTGCATGACACCTCTGTTTTGGTCTAGGACCGGTCTTCCAGCCCTCTGGCCCTTAGCCCGGTCCCTGGCCTCTCCACTGGCCTCTCTTTTCACTTAGAGGCACCCCCTGGGCATGCTAGTCCTTCAGACTTGCTCCTAGCCCCTGATTTTCGGTCTAGGACCGGTCTGCCGGTCCTCCGGCCCCTATCCCGGTCCCTGACTTCATTTCCAGTCCTTTCCCTGTCCTCTGTCCATCCTGGGATCCTAACCAGGTTAACAAGTTGGTAACTCTGTACTCCAGAAGCCAAAACTGGTGGTCTCAGTTGAGACAAAACAATTAGGGTCTACCCCAGGATCCTAACTGGGTCAACAAGTTGGTACTCCAGTACACCAGAAGCCAAACTGGTGGTCTCAGTAGAGACAAATCAATTAGTGCATTACTCTGTTCCCCTTAGCAGTTCACCCTGGTTTGTCCTGCCAGGCCTTTGGTTTCACCCAGCTTTACAGCCCTGGTCCAGACTTGCCAACTCCAGCCCCCTTGTGGCACTGGCTTGTCCTGCCAGTCCCTTGGCCTCAACCTGGCTTTGTAGCCTTGGACCGGACTTGCTAACTCCAGTCCCCCTATTTGTGTCCGGTTTTTTTTCCGCCTCCAGACTCCTTTATGACTGGTCTCCTGACTTCTGGTCTTCCCTCCCTCACTAGGCCTTGTCACCCTTTGTCCAGCCTGTTATCTCCAGACTCCCTTGTAGCCCCTGACCAGTCTTGCTGACTCCGGCTTTCTTTCTGTGCATCAGGTTTGTTCATTTGATTAAACTGCATTATTCACATAATTTACATGTGTCATTGAATAGACAGTCATTGGTCAGCTGACCAGAGGCATGACCTTAAATGCAAACAAACCCTGAGAGAAATCCATGCTGGCAATTATGATGCTGATAACCATCCTTCCACTCCCCCTCTCCATTCTCCATCCTCATCATCATCATCAGAAGAAGAAGGAGCTGCTGATACTGAAGGTGACACTGACAGCTCTGTGACCAGGAAGCATAGGGAACCCAAAGGGAAATCTTGTGACCTAGCCAACACATCCTCTGAAGATGAGGATGGACCTAGTGACACTGGAGACCTCCCTGATGGCTTGGAGATGACCAGGATGCATGGGAAACCCAAAGGCCAACATTGTGCCTTCTGCAAGGTAGTAGTCACACCCTCTGTACCTACCCCAGCCAGTGGCCTCAGTCACTGTGAGGATGCATCCAGTGCAGAAGCAGGCTTACTGTGCTTCAAACCAGGGCAGCTTCCCTTGGAAGGCATTCAAAAGGCACAGGCACCTGGCATGTGCACCACTCAAGAAGCCCAGGCAATTGCAGATGAGTATGGCAGGACTCTTGGGTCAATCATGGCTGCTGCTGGTCTTACCACAAAGGCAACCCATGCTGAATCTGTGTGGAACATGCATCAGGCTTGGTATGCACATACCAATCCAAAAGTGTCTGCAGGTCAGTACATCCTAACTTGTTGCAGTTTCAACTCCACATTGATTCAATCACAGAGGAAACCAAAGACTACTATAGGCATCACACCAAGCACTATGAGGACCATAGAGATGAGGAAGATCATCCCCAACTGTGGGCTGAGCTCTGGAAGTATTGGAGTGAGTGTGTCAGCAGGTCCAAAGATGTCAGTTCCAAGGTGACGGTGGGCCATGTAATGGCTTGCCATGACTCCTTTACACAAGGGGTGGGTAATACTGTCATGATTGTTTGCTTCTTGAATAACCTCTTGTACAAACTTGGTGCAATGTGGAGGGCATACATGTCTTTGGATGTGTAATTTATAGTGGGAGCAATGAAGCTGCATGCCAATCCCAAGGAATTTTTGCTGGATCCTCCCTTCTCATGCAGCTTGTGAGTGAGTGGCAGACCAACATAAGACAATTATTAGAATACCTGTCCACAATTATCAAGTATGTATAACATACGCCATGTACAATTGCCCACTGACTTTTCTTTAGGTATAAAATCCTTAACTCTGCGGCTTTGCCACCTCTTCCTGACTTTAATGTGCTGTCACAATCCCATTATGACTGTGCACTGGGATTAAAACCTCAAGAATACAGGCATGATTGCAATCAATGAGTTTTACCTACAATAATACTCCACAAATTCCATATGTCAATAAATCTATTTCATTCATATCCATCCTCTGAAGTGCTGCCACAGAAGAGAATGAGAATGGTATCACATGAGGCCAGAGAAATGTTTCTTGGAAGTTGTTGCTTGATCTGCTGTATGTTCACCAGTATACCATCACTGATTGGCATGCAGGAATCCCTGCTGTTGGGCCAGATTTCAATGTCAAACACCTTGATGCTGATGAACTTCATGCTCTGACTGTTCCTTTCCTGAAAGAGTCAATGGGTGCAGATTACCATGCTGAGGCTCCACTAGATGACAAAAAAGACCAAGCTGAATACCTTGTCCCTTTGCAAAATTCACCATTTTACCTCAAGAAGTGGACTGATGGTGGGTTGTTGACACAAAATGGTTGCCCTCACTGACATGAATAATCCAGATCAGATTGAACTATCTCACCACAGTGATGCAAGGATGTGTGACATCCCACTTGTGGTGAACACATTGAACTGGCACCTCGGTGTTCTTTCTGATTCAGATGCATTCATTAAGGCCCTCCCTAAAGGTAACAAGTTTAAGGAGAGAAGTGCCCCTTCATCTTTCCCTGACCAACCTGTGCAAGGACAATTGCCATCCAATAGATGTCATCCCTTGCCAGCAACATCCAACACCCACCATATGACTGTGCCTTCTGTATCCCCAGCTTATAGATCACCCCAGCAACCTGTGCAGCACCATGTGTCTCCCTCAACATCCCACCACACCCAATGACAGCAATCACCATCCCACACATGTCACCCTTCTCCTGCAGGATTACACCACCTTGGGCAAGGGCAATTACCATCCTATGGACATCATTCCACTCAACCAGCATCCTCCAGAGTGGGTGGGAGAATCCCCAGCATTGCTTGGAGAGCCCCTAGAGACAGGAGTTGGCTGGGAAATTCCAAGCATTGCCTGGAGGATCTGCTGCATACCCTGTGGATCCCCAGAGTGGGTGGGAGAATTCCAATGACACCTGGACAATCTTTGACTTGTATGTAATGGCCAAGACAGGAAATCACTGAAGACATGGGAAGCATGGTGAAAGTATATGTCTGCTGTGCTTGGGCAATCACCATCACCAAGTATATTCTACTCCCTCCATCAGATGTCACCAGTCTTTCCTCAGTGGTCTATGGCCATGCTTTTTCACATATTCATATTGTATAGAGTGCTCAGATCAGATCCCATGGAAATAGGTACTTGGCATGATACACACTCCTGTCAGCAACATGGATCCTCCAAATCATTTTGATTGATCCTTCATGCTGTTATGGTGGTCTTTTTGAACTGGAGGTTCCCATGATCATCTTGGAATTGGTCTGTTTGGGGTGGATGCCCTGGGAACAAGTCCATTCAGGCTGGGGAAACTCCCAGGATGCACTGGGAACAGGTCTATTTAGGCTGGAGGTTCCCCCAGGATGTCCAGGGAACAGGTCTATTTAGGCTGGGGAATCCCCCAGGATGCACTGGGATCAGGTCCATTTAGGCTGGAGAATCCCCCAGGATGCACTAGGAACAGGTCCATTTAGGCTGGGGAATCCTCCAGGATGCTCAGAGAACAGGTCCATTTAGGCTGGAGAATCACCCAGGATACCCAGGAAATAGGTCTATTAACCCACTGTGGAAAGCCCCATTTGGACCCCAGGCACTCTGTTATAGATGTAATGATCCTGAAGAAAGTCCATGTCTGACACCTTGCTCTGGAGAATCTCCAGGGCCTGACAAATCTCCAACAGTCACTGGGAATACCCAGGTGGTCAAAACCTATTAGGTGGATACATCTATAAGAATATATGAACCTAATAGGTCCCCTGGAGGGGGTGACTGAAGTGAGAGATATCAAGTGCATCTCACCAACTGTCTGCATGCCCCTCAGGCAGTGCTACATCTTATTTCTGTGGGGTGGATGCTTTGTCAGGGATGGGGCTGCAACTTCCAGGGCAATCCTGCTTGTTGTGAGCTATCCCACCATGGATGTCCCTTGGGCAGTGTGGCCCTGCAGTTGAACAACCTCTGCTTCCTGGACCTTCAGTTTGTCCACTTTGATGTACCATTGCCACTCACCATGACTCTTGTCCTCAGTGCCTTTGCTCAGGTACCAGTAACCTCCAACCTGTTGCATGCACAGACAGGTCATGTTGGAGGGAGGGCTGCAAAACAGCTTTCCTCCATAGCTGAGGGTGTCATCATAGACTTCCCTGGTCCAGAGTCAGTTTGCAAATCTTGTATTGTTGGGAAGTGTCATGACCATGACACCAGCATAAGCCACTAACACCTTCTCCACCCTCCTCCGACATGTTCCTGCGATTCTCCACCCTCCTCCGACGTGTTCCCATGCTCCTCTGACCCTCCCAACACATCTCCACACCTCTCCAAGGTCCCCTGTCCATGTTCTGACCAACTCCGCTCAACTCCACCCTAAGGTTGGTCATGTGGGCTGTCAGACTTGCAGCCCTGTGTTCTAGATAGGGTTCCACCCTTGTGTCGGTTTTCTCCATTCTTCCACTCTTTTGGTATTTACCCTCTTTTCCTTGTTGTAGTAGTTTCCTTGTCTCAGTTAAGGTCCCCGTCATCCCTACCCTCTATCCCTTGTGTCGGAGGGACTACTAACCCATTATACACTTATTGGTCTACATTCCACACTGCACTGCCCTTGACCTACATCATATATAAGTGTTAAGTTCATGACTAGGTCAGGGGTCAAAGGCCAAGGGCTGAGCGCTGGGTGCAACAACCCTTGGTCTTAGCTCGTGCGCTAGACCCTTGCACAAGCTGGGTTGAAGTCGGAGAGAGCCGAGGGGGTCAGGGGCGAAAGCCAAGAGTTGTTTTGGGCTTAAGCTAGGAACAGAGGGTGAACTAGTTTGATATTCAGACTGAGGAACTAAGTACAACGTACATAGAGTATATTTACTGAAGACTGGCAACCCGAAGGTCGGGGTTACTGGTGAGGAACTAAATAGCTGTGCAAGGAACTAACTAAAGGTTAAATGAGAAGGCAGGGATCGGAAAGCTGAAGACAGACACTGCCTCGGCACAAGTGAGGGCAGTACATAGGCTAACTAGAAAAGTACAGTAAGAAAACAGACCTTGTCTTGGTGTTCGGTATTGACCTGGCATTCAGAATCTAAGACTGAACCAAGGGTTTCTTGGTATATGACAGTATCCCCTCCTTAGGGTCAAGCCCTCGAGACCCACCCTAAGGTACACAAGGTCAGCAGTCACCGTGTCAGTAGAACACATGTCCCCTGGGGTTAAAAAGGTGTGTCTCAGTGAAGACTGCTTTCCCCCGACCCTCCATCATGTCTTCTACTCATCAAGTCTCTCCACGCGAATCCAATGACCCATCCAGTCTCCAAAAAGCCACCACACCCGAGCTCCAGATTACCAGCAATGATGAAGAAGCTGACATTCGGGCTAAGATGGCCAAGCGCAAGCGGCGCAAGGCTGCAAGGGAAGAGGCTGCCCAGCTGGAGGCAGAGAGGCTCAAGAGGGAGCGACTAGAGGCTGAGCAGTGTGAGAGGGAGCAGATGGAAGCCAAACAGCATGAAAGGGAGCAGTTAGAGGCTGAGAGGAAAGAGCAGGAGCGGTTAGAGACCAAGCACCAGGAACAGGAGGCCCGGGCACAGCAGAAACCAGGGGAGCCGAAGGGTAAGGCACGGGACAAGAGTACCAGTGCTGCAGGCACCAGGTCGTGTAAACAATGTGAAAAGGGGCGGGTGCAGTGCACCTTCAGTTGTGTGCAACAGAGTAAGTGCAAGAAGAGGACGTGTGACCGGTGTCACACACCAAAGGTGTTGTGGACATGGTTACAGCTGACTCTGCCTAACTTGTTGACAAGTTGCGCACAATGCCCAAGCATGCAGATGAAGACTAAAGGCCTCATGCGTAGAAAGACTGTTGGATGTTAACAGTCATCCTTCGCACAAGAACGAGTCGTCAGTGCTAAAGAGAAAAGAGGAAGCAAGTTAAGTGTGCATTGAAAGTTTTTAGTGCCCGTGTACGGCATTCCGGTGTTCGTCGTATCTCCGCCATTTCCAAAGGTGTTAACTCGGTTCCCACACTCGCTTAAAGTGCTCAGCCCCACGATTCTTCCTTCCAAGTTTGGAGAGGATCCTCGTACCCTGTGCGTTTCTACAGCACTCCATCCATCAGACGCTCATTTCACTAAGTCCATCAATCATGGCCACCTCTTCATCGATCATCTTGCTTGTCTCATTTGCCAGAGACAGTGGCTACGTATATCTGCCAGGCATTCCCACCAGCTTCCATCCTGAAGCCCCCTGGTTCATCCTGTTGTTGTCAGCCCTGTCTCATCCCATGCAGCTTGGTCAGCATGTTCTCCTTGTCAGTATGACTTCCAGAAGGATGTTCTTTGGTCGCCTCAGGTCTGTCACTCGGTTAGAAAGGTCTTATGTGGTCGTTTCAGTCTCCCCGGTTGATGAAGCATATGGATCGTTCCTCCCTGCTCCCTGCACTGTCTTCATTCCAGTCTCGTCCATCATTCTTCCCACACTGCGACAGCTGCAGTATAGTCTACTGTCCTCCAGCCTCCCTGATCGCATTCATGATGAGTATGACATGCATCTTGCCTTCTTACTGCAAGATCCAGCAGAAGACATTCCCCCTTCACCTCCTCCTCTGTCAGAACCCCATTCATGAAGTTTTTGTTAACTTCGCTGAGAGGATGGAAGGGTGGGAGATGCGATCGCGTATGCTCTCATTGCCCCACAGACCCCCAATGCCCTAGCCCCCTTTGACACCTGACTCATGCCCTTCAATTCTGGAATTAATACTTCCTTATTTGGAAACACTGTCCATCTGTCATGCTGTCTTTGGATCTAGAGATGTCTCTGCCGAGATCTAACTTGCATCGCCACCCCCTAATGTGATATCAGTGCGCTTACTCAGTTTCTGATTCTGTTTGACTCGTTTTGTGATAATTTGACTATCCTTGACTCGTTCATTGCCAATACTTACCAATCTTCTTTGCTTGCTTACTTTCCATTTCTTGCTTACTCATCATGGTTACTCAGTCCTTACTCATTACTTACCAAGTGTTTGTGCCTTGTTTGTCACAAGCTGTGCTCCCCCCCACAGTATATAAACCCCCATGTACTTAGCTACACACAATCAATCAAGAAGCAATTCAGAAGAAGTCCAGCAGTCAGTTCAGTGCCTATCTCATCATCGACAGTTGAGGCTCCACAAAGGGGTCTATCTGTCATCATTCATATACTTGGTAGTTGAGGCTCATTCGGAAGAGTCTATCTACCACCATTATCTGAAGCTCCATCCCCACTTAGTCAGCAAGTCTTGCTTAGTCATCCTCCCACTCCTGCATAACTCGTCATCGACTTGTGCAAGGAGCATGTTTACTTGAAGTCCATTACTTGAAGTACCTTTTGGCTGAACACCTTCACTCATTCATCTTCTCCTGCGTAACTCGTTGACGACTTGCGCCAGGAGCACCTCTACTTGAAGTTCCCCCCACATTTAGGTTTCTGCACTCCAGGTTCTGCAGAGGCAAACCACCACTCGCACATTATTTGTCTTTGGTGTTGGTTTGGTTGGTTTATACTACCTTTCCACACTTTGACTCACACCGGTCAGCCTTCAATACGCTCAAAGAAGCCTTCACCACCGCTCCTGTCCTTACTCACTTTGTTCCTGGCGCTCAACTCACAGTGGAAACCGATGCCTCGGACTATGCCATCGCTGGCATACTGTCCATTACCAGTGAAGACAACCAACTTTGCCCAGTCACCTTTTATGTGAAGTACGGGTTTACCCTCGGGTGACCAGCCTTCAAGACCGGGTGACAGGGGTTAAGTCCGAGTGGCCAAAGTCAAGGCCGAGAGACAGGGGCCAAGTCCGGTTGGACTGGAGTTGAGGCCGGAGGTTAGGGGCTAAGTCCGCAGGACCGGACTTAAGACCAGGAGTGTGGGAACAAGGCCGGTAGCATGGGAAACCGACTGGTGTTGGAGTGCGCACAAGGGGAAGCCGGTCCGGGGTTGGATCTACCTCCCTTGTTCTCAGCTTATGTGCTGTACCCTTATGCAAGCCGGGGAGAGGTCCGGGACAGGGATCAGGGATAGCTTAAGGCTCGGCCTTAGCTATAGAGCAGATCAAGGGGTAATACGGAGTTGAGGGTAATACTAAGTTGATATTCTGACTGAGGGTGCTACAACGTATGTACAGGGGTTAAATACATGAGGCCGGTCCAGGATAATGAACATAGAGCCAGACTTGTGAATAAGCTATTAGTGAGATGATTAGCAAGACAAGGATAGCCACAGTGGCTATGCAGAGGCTAATAGCCAAAGTCCGGGTGACCGGCATAACCGGGGTCGGACACAGGATATGTACAGTAAGCAGAGTTAGACAAAAGGACGAGACTAAATATAGCACAAACAAATGAAAACAGACCAGAGTTATGTCCGGGTGACCCGGACATAGACCTGGGAGGACTGGGGTGGAGCAGTGCAAGGCCGGGAGGCCGAAATGGACCGGAGATAGGGGTAAAACACCGCACTTGAGTTATGCAGGCTGGAGTTGAGTTATCTAGGGCCAGGATTGGGTTTCTAGGCTGGACTAGGACCGGAGTTGACCGGAGTTAGGGGCTAGGGGTCCGGACTGGGCTGAGTCCGAGTCTGAGAGTCATGGATATGACATTTTACTCCCAAACATTGTCTGCACTGGAACTCAACTATGACACCCATGATAAGGAGTTGCTTGCTATCTTTGAGGCCTTCTGGGCCTGGAGACACTACTTGGAGGGTGCCCCTCTACCCATTGATGTGGTCACCGACCACAAGAACCTCAAATACTTCTCAACCTCTAAGGTACTCACACGCTGGCAAGCCCAGTGGTCTGAGTACCTGTCACAGTTCAACCTTGTCATCTGTTTCCGCCTGGGTAAGCTCAGTGCTAAGCCCGACGCCCTCACTAGACAATGGGATGTCTACCCCAAAGAGGGGGATAGGGGCTATGCCCAGGCAAACCCCCACAACCTCCGACCAGTGTTCACGCAAGAACAGTTGGTCTTGGCTCTCCATGCCACATGCTTGGAGTACCCTGTACTACGTGCCAGCCTTCTAATGGACATAGAGCAACTCCACAATGAAATACTTGCCGCACTACCCTCAGACCCACTGTCCCAACACCAACTCACAGACACCTCCGACCCTCGGTGGTCAGTTGACAGCACCGGCCTGCTATGCCTTGATAACCGGATCTATGTGCCAGATGCCAACGACCTTCGGCTCAAGGTCCTTCAGTATAAACATGATCACCCACTGTCAGGACACTTCAGCCAGAATTGGACGTTGGAACTGATCCAGCGAGAGTACACCTGGCCCGGTGTTCGCACCTTTGTCAAGGAGTATGTGAGGTCCTGTACTACATGTGCGAGAGCCAAAACACCTAGACACCGACCATATGGCACCCTGAAACAACTGCCAATACCGGAAAAGCCATGGAATTCCATTTCTATGGATTTCATTGAGCATCTACCAGCATCTGGTGGTCACACCACTATCCTGGTGGTCATGGACTGACTGTCCAAGCAGGCTATATTCATACCCACCCACAACACCATTACCTCCCCTGAGCTTGCTAAGCTCTTTCTACTCCATGTATTCTCAAAACATGTTGTCCCAGCACATGTAACCTCTGACTGAGGCTCTGAATTTGTCTTGCACTTCTTCTGGTCCTTGGGTAAAGCACTGGATATGCACCTACACTTCACTTCTGGATACCACCTGGAAGGAGATGGCCAGACCGAACAAGCAAATCAGACCTTGGAACAGTACCTCTGGGTGTATTGCAACTACCAACAGGATAACCGGGCCAAGCTACTTCCAGTGGCTGAGTTTGCCTACAACAATGCCCCGAGTGCTACCACCAGTGTCTCCCCCTTCTTTGCCAACAAGGGTTATCACCCTAACCTCTCAGTCTTCCCTGAAATGGACTTATCCTTGGCACGAGCTAGGGACTATGCTGTGGACCTAGACAAGCTACATCAGTTCCTACAAGAAGAGATGGCACTAGCCCAAGCTAGATACCAAGGTCCGGCAGATGTGAAAAGGCTACCGGCGCCCAAGATCAACCTTGGCGACCAGGTCTATGTCAAAGCCAAGTACTTCTGGACCACAAGGCCATCACAGAAACTCACAGACAAGAACCTAGGCCCCTACTCGGTAATAGCCCAGCCCAGCA
The DNA here is from genome assembly GCA_024663395.1 of Pisolithus tinctorius. NCBI lineage: Eukaryota > Fungi > Basidiomycota > Agaricomycetes > Boletales > Pisolithaceae > Pisolithus > Pisolithus tinctorius. The sequence continues at coordinate 948,540 of JANFAH010000002.1, forward strand.
CCCACTCGTTCACCCTTCATCTCCCAGACTCCATGTGTGCGGTACACCCAGTGTTCCACATATCACAACTAGAACCAGCACACCCCAATGTCATCCCAAACTGAACACAGCCACCACCACCACCGGTCGAGGTGGATGGTGAACCAGAGTACAAGATCACCAAGATCCTTGACTCAAAAGTAGACCAGCGACGAAAGTGCAAGCTACAGTACTTGGTGCGCTGGGCCGGCTATGAGGGCACTGATGAAGAAATGTCCTGGCTGCTGGCCACCAAGCTGGGCAATGCTGAGGACCTACTCGCGGCTTTCCATGCCAGTTGTCCCAGTAAACCTGGACCAACCTCTAGCTAGTACAACCGTCTACATTTTCCTTTCTCTTCTCCTTCCTTGTAGTTGCCTTCTCTTACTATAGCAGGATAGTTGACACATTAAAAAAGAAAAATATATATACACGATATTCACATTTACATCAGCATTCGGCTCAGGCCAGTGTACTCACTCAGAATCCCCCTCAAACACCTCCCCCTTGCTCGTCTGAAGCTCTTTTTCCTCCCCACTCTCTGACCCAGACCACCAACCCTTCATGCGCATGTCCTTGGGCCAGCACATGACCCTCTCATCCAACTCCACCCCTGCTCCCTTGCGCTCTGACTGGTGGCTCTCGAGCTCCAGGTCTGCCACGTCCAAGTGCAGCTCTTCGCTGGACTCGGATGCTGGGGGGGTCAGATGAAGGACAAACTCAAACTCACTGAGCAAGTCACCCAGCTGACTGTTGAATTGGCACTGGGTCTCCCTCCTGGCTTGCATCTCCGCGGTCTGATGGTCCATGGCAGCTGCGATCAGCTCGAAACCCTTGGTCACCACCACAACCAAAGGGTTGGAGGAGATGGTAGTGGGTGCTACCACTCCCAAGGGGCCGGCTTCCGACTCACCGGGCACCCCAGACCCAGTTTGGACAACTTTCCTCTTCTCCCTGGCCCTCGGTGATGTCATGTCCTCTGGTGCTCGCTTCTTCCCAGACTTCACCCCAGTCTCCTCAACCTCAGGCTCCACCCCCTCAGGCAGCTCACACCTGACCTTCATCTCGGTGCACTGGTGTGAGTCAAAGTGTGGAAAGGTGGTGAAAACCAACCAAAACCAACACAAAAGACAAATGTAGAGCGAGTGGTGGTGTGCCTCCGCGGAACCTGGAGTGCAGAAACCTAAATGTGGGGGGAACTTCAAGTAGAGGTGCTCCTGGCGCAAGTCGACGACAAGTTACGCAGGAGAGGATGAATGAACGCTGATTGAGAAGGGGATGCTGAACAGAGCAGGGGTGTTCAGCCGAAAGGACTTGGGAGTAATGGACTTTTGATAGAATATGCTCCTGGCGTAAGTCGATGACGAGTTACGCAGGAGTGGAGGGATGACTAAGACTGCTGACTAAGAGGAAGCTTCAGATGAATGATGGAGGCAGATAGACTCTTCTGAATGAGCCTCAACTACCAAGTATACGAATGATGACAGATAGACCCCTTCGTGGAGCCTCAACTGTTGACGACAAGATAGGCACTGAACTGATTGCTGGACTGCTTCTGATTGCTTCTTGATTGATTGTGTGTAGCTAAGTACATGGGGGTTTATATACTGTGGGGGGGAGCACAGCTTGTGACAAACAAGGCACAAACACTTGGTAAGTAATGAGTAAGGACTGAGTAACCATGATGAGTAAGCAAGAAATGGAAAGTAAGCAAGCAAAGAAGATTGGTAAGTATTGGCAATGAACGAGTCAAGGATAGTCAAATTATCACAAAACGAGTCAAACAGAATCAGAAACTGAGTAAGCGCACTGATATCACATTAGGGGGTGGTGATGCAAGTTAGATCTCGGCAGAGACATCTCTAGATCCAAAGACAGCATGACAGATGGACAGTGTTTCCAGATAAGGAAGTATTAATTCCAGAATTGAAGGGCATGAGTCAGGCATCAAAGGGGGCTAGGGCATTGGGGGTCTGTGGGGCAATGAGAGCATACGCGATCGCATCTCCCACCCTTCCATCCTCTCAGCGAAGTTAACAAAAACTTCATGAATGGGGTTCTGACAGAGGAGGAGGTGAAGGGGGAACATCTTCTGCTGGATCTTGCAGTAAGAAGGCAAGATGCATGTCATACTCATCATGAATGCGATCAGGGAGGCTGGAGGACAGTAGACTATACTGCAGCTGTCGCAGTGTGGGAAGAATGATGGATGAGACTGGAATAAAGACAGTGCAGGGAGCAGGGAGGAACGATCCATATGCTTCATCAACTGGGGAGACTGAAACGACCACATAAGACCTTTCTAACCGAGTGACAGACCTGAGGCGACCAAAGAATGTCCTTCTGGAAGTCATACTGACAAGGAGAACACGCTGACCAAGCTGCATGGGATGAGATGGGGCTGACAACGACAGGATGAACCAGGGGGCTTCAGGACAGAAGCTGGTGGGAATGCCTGGCAGATATACGTAGCCACTGTCTCTGGCAAATGAGACAAGCAAGATGATCGATGAAGAGGTGGCCATGATTGATGGCCTTAGTGAAATGAGCATCTGATGGATGGAGTGCTGTAGAAACGCGCAGGGTGCGAGGATCCTCTCCAAACTTGGAAGGAAGAATCGTGGGGCTGAGCACTTTAAGCGAGTGTGGGAACCGAGTTAACACCTTTGGAAATGGCGGAGATACGACGAAAACCGGAATGCTGTACACGGGCGCTAAAAACTTTTAATGCGCGCTTAACTTGCTTCCTCTTTTCTCTTTAGCACTGATGACTTGTTCTTGTGCAAAGGATGACTGTTAATGTCCAACAGTCTTTCTACGCATGAGGCCTTTAGTCTTCATCTGCATGCTTGGGCATTGTGTGCAACTTGTCAACAAGTTAGGCAGAGTCAGCTGCAACCATGTCCACAACACCTTTGGTGTGTGACACCAGCACTCCTCAGAGAAGTTCCAGGGTATGTTTTTTTGTGTGAGGTGGGTCAAGGGGATGATGATGTCCAAGTAGTTGTAGATGAAGTGTCAGTAGAAGTTGGCGAAGCCTAGGAAGGACTGAATGTCCTTGACCTTCTGGGGTTCGGGCCAGTCACAGACAGCTTTGATCTTTTCACCAGACATGCTGAGGCCAGTCGGTGAAAGGCAGTAGCCTAGGTATTCTACTGACTCAGAGTGGAACTCACATTTTTCCGGTTTGGCATACAGGCCATGTTTCCAGAGTTGGTGCAGAACCTCTTTAACATGCTGCCGGTGCGAGTTCTCATCATTGGAGTAGATGAGTATGTCATCCAGGTAGACCATGACACACATGTCTAGGAGGTTGGCAAACACTGTGTTGACGAAGTGTTGGAATGCTGCTGGGGCATTGGACAGGCTGAAAGGCATAACAAGCCATTCAAAGGACCCATACCGAGTGCAGAAGGTGGTCTTCCATTCATCACCATCGGTGACCTGGACCAGGTGATTTGCATGTCTGAGGTCGATTTTGGTGTAAACCTTGGCCCAGGATGGTGAGTCCAGGAGGTCAGTGATGAGGGGGAGTGGGTATCAGTCCTTTTTAGTAATTTTCTTCAAGCCCCGGAAGTCAACACAAAGCTGAAGGGAGCCATCCTTCTTCTTGACAAAGAGGACTGGTGCTCTGTGGGGGGAAGAGGTCGGTCGGATGAACCTGGTAGCCAGATGCTCATCTAGGAAGGCCTGGAGAGCTTCGAGCTCTACTGGTGACAGGGAGTAGATAGGGCCAAGTGGTGGTGATGAGTCTCCTTCCAGCTCAATCTTGAGATCGTGTTCTTGGTGGGGTGCTAGGGTAGTGGCTTTGGATTTACTGAACACATCAGCATACTCATGGTACTCTGGTGGAATGCCAGAGAGGTTCGGTGTGTCTTCTACTTTTGAAGACCGAAGGGAGGTGAGAGCCGAAGGGTGGAGCTGGAGGCTGAACTGAGAAGACCCTTTGAGTTTGCATGCCTGGACATAGGCTGTGGCATTGATGAAGGCAATAGGTGGGCAAGTCAAGCCCAGTGCAACCGGTTTCTCTAATTGCAGTGTCAGATGCTCATTGGAGCCAAGGGTGGTTGTGCCGGGAGCCGAAGGCTCGGGGTCAGGGGGTGACATTGGGGGGTCTGGCACTCGTTGTACAGGCATCTGGAATCTAATACTGCTCGAGACCCAGTCAATTGATGGATTGTGTTGGGTGAGCCAGTTGTATCCTAAGACTGCCTTGCACTTGGAGTCCAGCAGGGTTGCATAGAGGGTGACTGGGGTTGGATCACCAGAGGGAAAAATGAAGACAAGGTCTGCTGCCTGGGTGATGACTGAGTTGGATGTGCTGTCAAACAGCCAAACCTGGACTGGCGGGATGGAGTAAAGGGGAACAGAGATTTTATTTGCAAACTTTGTGTCTATAAAACAGTGTGTAGAGCTGGAGTTGACAAGTACCGGGAATGCTGGCTCGTTGTAGGATGCTAGAGAAATGGTAGGCATAAGACTATTCAGGTTACAAAGAGCAGATGTGTTGAGCTTAACCTCTGAGAGCACACCACTGGAGTCAATGCAGTCCTCGGGGTGTGCGAGGTTCTGAGGACTGCCAACTATTTTTTTGCCTTGGTGGAGGCCTTCAGTGTGGCTTCCAGAGCTGCCGCAGCTGCTCTAGCTTTGGCCACCTTCTTGGGGCATTCCTTGGCTACGTGACCATCTCCTCCACAGAACATGCAGAGCTTTAGGTCGAAACGTCGCTTTTGCTTGGCAGTGTCAAGTTTGGGCCTACTCCGACCAACTCCGACGCTATATAAGGTCTAGAGAAGGGTTCGGAAGCAAGTCCGACACAGAGGAACAGAACTCTGACTAGCAGAGTGGTGGCAGGAACGAAGTCTGCCAAGGTAAGGGCAGAGCAGAGTGAGGGCATTGGGTTTAGCTCATGCACTACCCCCTTGCACGATCTCAGCCCTCGTATTTCAGAGAGAGAGTACAGATAGAGAGTCAGAGATAACTCCGACAGGCAGAAGATGGAATCAGAGGGAGTAGGAACTAAGTTGATATTCATACTGAAGAACAGTGGAGTACAGTACATTCTTTTATACTGCTACAGAGGTACAGTAATTGGAATCGGAACTGACATATGGAGACTCATAAATGTTCAAGTAAAATTTCCTGGACGATGAATGAAGGGTAGATGGAGGACATACGACGGGTAACACAGAACATCCAAAAAAGGAAACAGTCCAGGGCTGGACCATGCAGTGAGTGCGCTGCAGAGTACCTGACTATGAAGGTAGTCACATGACCCCTCAGAGGACAGACTGCTCGGTCTGGTAGGAGAGCAACACAAGTCTGACAACAGTCAGAGCGGAGATGGTTTGCAACCAACAGAAGTTGGGTGGAGTTGGTGCAGAGTGAGTGAATGACTGGCAGAGTAGGGTGTGGAGTGAGTAAGGGCTTAGTTTGAACGCATGGTTATGACAGGCAGCCATTAACTTTCTGTCCTTGCTGAGTTTGTTGCTGGCTGTTTCGGGCTTTGAAGACCTGGCATCAGTACTGCCAGTCTTTGGTGTAGTGGGGGACTGGGAGGTGTTGGATGCCAAGGTTTTCCCTTTGTCAGTGTTTGAGTCTCTATTGCTGGTCTTTGATGAGTTCTGGTTACCAGAAGACCAGTTCTGGCATTGGACCTCCTCGCATTGTTCCCAGTAGTGGGCATCTATGTCCTGAGCTAGACAGCGAAGGTCTTCAAGGGTGCGGGGTTTGCCTATCTGGCTTATCTCGTCTTTGATTCAGTCAGGGAGACCGGCATAGAAGAAGTGGCAGAGAGCCCCATCGCCATATCCCTGGACCTGGGTAGCTAGCCTATTGAACTCGACCATGTATTTATTGATGTGGTGGGTTTCTTTCATGGTTAGGTGGTCGAGCTGGTTCTCGGCTTCTGCTACCAGGTCATGGGGACCGAAGGTCGACTGGAGTTCTATGTCAAACTTGCACCAGCTGTCCATCCACAGGGGTGGGTCCTCAGGTTTGCCAGTGAGAAGAAGGTCTGGCTCAAATCATTCAAGCACCATTCCCTTGAGGTAGGATTGAGTGAAGGTTACCTTTTGGCGGTCATTGCAGAAGGTTTGGGGTTTGTTCTGGAAAGTTAACTCGCACTGGATGAGGAACTGTCAGAGCTTCTTTGGGTCAGTGCCGTCGAAGGTGTCTGGCTCTCGGACCTTGGCTGATCCTGAGCTTCCTTTGGTGTCTCGGCAGGGAGACCAGGCAAGGGACTGTACAGCCCTGGCGAGGCTGTCTAAGACCCTTAGCTGTAGGTTTCCTTCAGTTTCCTCATGTTCACCTTCCTTGGGATTAGGCCCGAAAGGATCATTGTTGTTATCATTGTCATCATCACTGGAGTGATGGTCAGAGTCGTCCAGGTCATCATCACCATCACCTCTGGGGTTGCCAAAGGGAGTGGGAGGCCAATGACCAGCTGGTGTTGGTGTACCTCGATCGTTGGAAGCCAGTGTAGTACTGGAACAATGGGCTGAAAATCCTTGGAACTGCTGCATGATTGCAGAAGTCCAGCAGTGACTGGCGAGGGAGCTGAGGGCTGACTGGTGGCGGGGGTCATCTGAGGTTTCAGGTTGAGTTGGTCTTGAGGCAGAGGCGGATTCTATAGCACGGTCTGCTCGAGCTTGGGTGTGGGTTCTGGTCATGGGTGGTGAGTGACTTGCACAAGTGGCAGTCTGAATATCCTGTTATGTTCATGACTAGGTCAGGGGTCGAAGGCCAAGTGCCGAGCACTGGGTGCAACAACCCTTGGTCTTAGCTTGTGCACTAGACCCTTGCACAAGCTGGGTTGAAGTCAGAGAGAGCCAAGGGGGTCAGGGGCAAAAGCCAAGAGTTGTTTTGGGCTTAAGCTAGGAACAGAGGGTGAACTAGTTTGATATTCAGACTGAGGAACTAAGTACAACGTTGTGAGGAATCTGCATTCCCTGGATGCATAAGCCCCTATCATTAACCATTCCATGACTGCTGTTATGTCTGCTCCCCTCTTGTGTTCACCATTGTCCATGTGCTACCTTCCCATGCCCTCACTCCCTCTTGTGCAGTGCTATACCTGTGGCTGCTGTGCTCCGGTTGTTGTTTTTCCTCAGACTCTTTCTCTTATCATGGTCTCTATTCCTCAGTACTTGTAGTATACCCTCGGCCTCTGTTTTGGCCTGTCTTCTGTGTATGTGCTGTCACGCGGCTTTCCTTTACCATTCCCTGTCTTACTTAGGTTCCGGGTTTGCCTGGACTATAAAGCCCTGTACTTAAGTACAGAATGATACCTTTTGGCACTCGGAAGGTCACCATGAGTTTCTTTTCCACTTTGTCTACACTGCATGACTCGCATTCCACTGCACACGAACTACATATACTGCTCGCACTGCTCGCATCGCCAGTACTACTCCACAGACCATGCCATGCATGTCACCAAACACTACTGCTACGAAGTGCTGGGTCTCACCTTCTAGTCCCAACAGTCCAGAATCCCTTGGGATGAACAATTTGTTCCCTTCATTTTTTATTGTTGTTATCTAAGCCATCTAGCTCGTATTATACAGCTACTTGGACTTTTCCTACAACTGGAGCCCACTGTGAGGGATTCTGCTGTCGCTTCCAGAAGGTCGCTCAGGTGCACCGCCAAACACACTGAACTAGAAAATTTACACCTGCACTTTCGCAATCTCAACCTGTCAGAAGACTCTGACATTTTCCGCCCTGTTTCACCCATAACACCAGATCATGCACAATTACCTGCTGACATTCCATGGGTACTACCCATGATCACTCCTCCTGATATCTTGGCAGATCAGATATCCATTGCATCGGATCACCTAGATCTCACTGCCCCTGATTTTCCCAGTGGCTTTATCCACTTGACTCCCCCAAGGCCCAAAACCCTGCCATCACCTTTAACACCCATCACATCATCTGATTCATCATCACCAACACCCTCTTTTTCCTGTCTCTTTGACACCTCTGAATCTATACCCAGACTCTCAGTTCCATCCGCCACACTGCCGTGACCACTCACTCGGTTGCAGACCACCCATCAGCCAATTAGTAACCCACCAACACTTCTGCCAGCTCGCTCATGCACTATACCAATTGCTTCGCACCCACAACCAATACCCATTCCACCCATTACCAATCTGGCACTGCCACCACAGGCTAACCCACCAATGGCTAATCCTCAGTTTCAGATGCCGCTCCGCAGTACACAAAACTCACCTAAATTTAGTGGAGATTCTCCCACACAGCTTCCGCGCTACCTCGAAGACATTGACTTCCTCAGTACTCTCACTGCTCTTGATGACCATGGCAAGATCAGAGCTGCAATCTGCTACACTGACCTCGAAGAAGCTGAGGTCTGGCAAATGCTTCCAGAAGCCACTCCCATGGCCGGTGACTGGGATGCCTTCATAGTTGCTGTTAAGGGTTTGTACCCTGGCTGCGAGGGTGATGACCACTATTGCCATGCAGATCTGCAGTATCTCGTCGAAGAATATCAGTCAAAGCCTATGTGGAACCAGGATGACCTCAGAGAATACCAGCAGAAATTCGCTAAGATTTCTGCCCTGCTCATTAAAACTAAAAAGCTTGCAGAGACAGAACGGGACTCCATGTTCCTGAATGGCTTCCTGAGGGCCATTGCAGATCATATTTGTCATCGACTCTCTATAGTCCACACCGACCTCCACCCTGATGACCCATACCCACTCGCAGAACTTGTCAAAGCCACCAAGTTCCTTCTGATGGGAACCACTCTCTGTAGTGTGGTACCGACAATGGGTACTGTGGCCTCGCCAGGTGCACCTCCCTCGTCGGCTTACATGCTGCAGGTGCCACCTGCTGGTACTGTCGTTAAACAGGAATACAACTTCCAGATGCAGCCTCTGCTGCAGCAACACAGACCCAGCTGCAGTTTCTGTGCAGACCCCAACCACTGGACAAGGATGTGTGCACTCGTTGAATTTTATATCCGCACCGGTAAGATCACGAGAGGTCCAGACAACTGTCTCTATCTGGTGGATGGGAGCCAAATCCCACATTTCCCTGAATGTAACTCACTGAGAGAGGCTGTTGACCACATCATGGCTGACAGAGACCAGGCCAGCGCACGTGCTGCGACTCCTGCTGCTCCACACAAGGCACCGCTAACCTCTTCTGTGTTGCTCATCCTGAAGTTGACATGCAGTTGGAGATCCAGCCTTCTGCCTTCTTAAACACCATCCAAGATGCCAATGAACCTGTCGCAGACTTAGCCGACCCTGACTTCCAAGCATATGTTGCTCAAGCTTGGGCTACCTACCAAGTGGATAAAGGTAACAAGGGAGCGGTCATTCCCCATGGAAAGAAAGCCTGCTTTGATGGAGTTGAAATCACTGCTCGACCCATGGCACATCCTGCCAACCCTCCACAAGTCAACCCACATGCAGCCACTGTTGAAGAGGAAATCATTTCCCCTGGTGTTCAAAGTTCATGTGCCGCTCGCCAGGCATCCAAGCCCTCTACACCTGCACCAATGTCCACTGCTGCAAAACCATATGTTCCTCCAACTAGTCCAGCTCCAACGCCTGTGCGCAAGGATCCTGTTCCCACAGCAACTGTTCTGTCGCAGACACTGTACCCAGCAGCTTGCAATCAAAACCAGTATCATTACTCGTTCCCTCTCAAAGATGAAGCCACGCCCAAGCATATCATGGAGCGTGTACTCGAAACCAGCGTTGCCATGCCAGTCAAAGAATTATTTGCAGTAGCCCCAGAGTTTCGCAAACAGTTCAGAGACATTGCCATGGCAAAACATGTCACCACAAGGTTTTTGAATATCAATGATCCACCAAGCAGTTGGGGAGAGCCTACTAAAACATCCTGTTTCCTATTTAGCCGCTGTTATCCATTCCTCAGTCCTACAGTATCATCACTAGCCTTCACTTCAACAAACTTCCCTTCACCTGCAGCACCCATACCGCAGAACATACCCACCAGAATACCTTCGCCTGCCTTCGCTTTCCTCTCTTCCACTCAGACAATACTAAACCCCTCTGCTATAGCTGCACTCGGCAGCGTTTATCAACTAGATCCCGCAGTTTGCACTCTTGTTTACAAGCCAGTTGCCAAGAAGGTTCGGACAGTACCTGCCCCGATGACAGAAGAATACCACATCGTGTGCAGCCTGCCTGATGACCCATTCGCTGGTCTCCAACCACTTCCAACCCATCCACCAGACTTCACTCTGGGCATCCACTTCACTGCTGAACAGGCTGCAGAACTTGACCTCAATCCTGCAGATTGGCTTTGGCCAGAAGAACTTAAACTCATAACTTGGCTCGTTTCAGTCCATGAGCTCGCATTCACTTGGGACATTACAGAGCACGGACACCTAGACGAATGCTATTTTCTGCCAGTAAAGATTCCTACAATTCCACACATGCCTTGGGTCCAATGCAACATCCCTATCCTGAACACGATACATGCCCAAGTCATAGACATGATTAAAGATTGCATCAAGTCCAGCATGTATGAACCTTCTACAGTGGCTTATTGCACCCACTGGTTCTGCATAGTAAAGAAAGATGGAAAGTCTCTTCGCCTTGTGCATGACATACAGCCCCTGAATGCAGTGACCATCTGCAATGCATCTGTTCCACCCTTCATAGAACATCTCACAGAATCCTTTGCTGGATATGTGGTGTATGTGATGATGGACCTCTACTTCGGGTATGACCAGTGCACACTCCACATCGATTCCCATGACCTCACCACCTTCGGTACCCCCCTCAGACCGCATTGGCTTACCACTCTGCTGCAAGGTCATGCGAATGCAGTACAGGTATACCAGGGAGATACTGCATTTGTTCTCCAGGATGAGATCCTGCGTCATACCCTGCCCTTCATAGATGATGTCCCCATAAAATCTGAGACCACCCACGATCAGCATGCAGATGGCTCCTATGAGACTATCCCAGAGAATCCTGGGATTCAGAAGTTTATCTGGAATCATTGTATAGTTGTTAACCGTATCCTTCAGCATTTGCAGAATGTCAGAGCCACTGTCTCGGCAAAGAAGTTCATGCTAGCCACTCTGTCCACTGTGATTGTTGGCCACAAGTGCACCTTTGAAGGTCACATTCCTGAAGAAAGCAAAGTGCAGAAGATCCACAACTGGCCTGAGTGCCACAACCTGACACAGGTCTGCAGTTTCCTCAGTGTCTGTGGAGTGCTACACATCTTCATCAAAGATTTTGCCAAGATTGCATGGCTGCTAGTCGCGCTCACGTGGAAAGATGTACCATTCACATGGGACAAACCGCAATGCACTGCCATGCAACGACTCAAGGATGACATTGTAAAGTCCCCTGCACTCCGAAGGATTGACTACAAGTGTGGTCACAAAGTAATTTTAGCAGTTGACACATCGGTCATCGCAGTTGGCTACATCCTCTACCAGCTTGGCAAAGATGGCAGACAGTACCCAAGTCGCTTCAGATCCATCACCCTCAATGAAGTGGAAAGCCATTACTCCCAGGCCAAGCTTGAGTTGTACGGTCTCTTCTGCGCATTGTGTGCGGTACATGTATACATCTTCGGTCTCACTAACTTCTCTGTGGAGGTAGATGTGAAGTATATTAAGGGCATGATAAATAACCCAGATCTGCAGCCTAACGTGATGATCAATCGCTGGATCGCTGGCATCCTCCTTTTCTTGTTCAAACTCGTCCACATTCCTGTGGACAGGCATGCCAGCCCTGATGGCTTGTCCTGCCATCTGCAGTCAGAGCTCGACCCGCCTGAGGATGACGACCATGAGGATTGGCTGGACCATTTTTACTCTTTCACTACACAGGTTGCCAATGACCGCTGTAGGGAACGAGTTCGAGTTCCCTAGGAGAATCCGTCTTGGTCAGGAGTTTAGGGGTGGAAGGACTTGTTTTTATTTCTTGCCTTTGTTTTTGTGTTTGTACCCCTGGACTTGGTGACGAGCAGCCATGTCGCTGACTAAGCGCGTGTGCTGTGTTCGCGCGAGTTCAGTTTACCATAACAACCAATCCATGTCACAGGCCCTCAGTAGTAGGGTGATTTAGTCTCGCATTTCGGCGAGTTTTCGAGGTTAGATTTATTACTTTGGGGAGTACCCAAAGGGCCAGGAGGACTGGCAAGAGCTATTAGACAGACAGAGTTAAGTATTCCATTTGAGTTCGCAATTTTTACATTTTTACTACACTTCTTTCTCCAGAGAGAACCTCCCTTTTGGGTCGAGCACAATATACTCGCCCATTACTGACTATTACCATTATAGGTTCATCTATTTTACCTATTCCTACATCTGGAGCCCACCGCGAGGGGGGTTCTGTCCATTTTGGGGAAAGAAGTCACCGTTTTATCACCAAACAAAGTCTTTGCTGGGTTGAGTTGGACAAGCTAAGTATTCAGAGTCTTGATTCTAGCTACCATCTACTCTCAGGAATTCAGGAAATTTTCAGAGTTATTTTTCGAGCAGCAAATGTCAAGCAAGTGTCGAAGTCGAAGATCCCTCGAGCCGAGAAGCAAGTCCGAAGGGAAACTAATAGTCGAATTTTTGCGAAGAAGCCGTGAGAACGCGCCGAGAGAGCTCGAGGGAATGCCACCGAGGCACTCGAGGGATGCACCATGGTTCTCAGGGTGCGCGTCTGACCTTTTTAGGTATTTCGAAGAGGTTCGAAGTCTTTGCGAGCGCGAGAATTGCTTCGATGACCAAGAATGGGCGAAATGGGTTTGCTGGTATGCAAGCAGCGAAGTCTCGGACTCATGGTGTGAATTCGTCGAAGATCACCTGAGTTGGCCCGAATTCGTGGTAGCCATTGCGCGTTTGTATCCTGGGTCCCGGAAAATGGATCAACAGTACTCGAGGAATGACCTTTACAGCCTCGTTGACAGCCGAGCAAGAAGAGAAATTCGTACAGAGGAAGAACTGATGAACTACAGACTGTATTTTCTAGATTTAGCAACGTTTCTACGGGTTTCGAAGCAACTCGAGGCTGACGAGCTCGAAGACCTCTATGTACAAGGCTTCGACAAGGAATTCCGGCGCGAAATTATTCGGAAAATGCGACGCGACGATCGACGGCGACACTCGGACGATCCATGGCCCATGGAGCAGGTAACATACACAGCAACACGACTACTACACAAAGGATTTCGCTCGGAGCGAGCACGAACAAGCGCGGGAGACTACTATGAGCCACGAAGTGACCCAGAATCGAGTTCAGACAAGCAACATCTATCTACGAAGTGTTTTCTGCCTACAGCTACACATGACTCACTGACGAACAATGTACAGGGATCTACAGAGTTATCAAGGTACATAGAGTGCGAGAAAGTACCGAAGTTAGTTTCGACAAGTCGCACGCAGCCACACAGCCCACTGGAGAAGACAAGTAGTGAGGACCGAAGCCCTGGCAGGCTCGTCGAAGCAGCCGCAGTAACCTGTTTTGAGACGGGAGAGTCTTCCTTGAGTACAAACAGAATACTGACTACTGAGTTACAGGAAGCAGTAGAACTCGAGCGAGTCGAACCTGCATTGGTGGAGGAACCACTCACAATGAAAGTCCCATTCGAATTCGAAGCGAATTACAACACTCAAAGGGGTTTTTCTTTTTGTTCGTATCGAGCTTCTCTGATGGCTACTGGTGTGTCACTACAGGAGTCCTACCTAAGAGGTCGAGGTAATGAAAGGAGCGGCCTCGGAATTCCTGCAGTCAGCAGAAATATGCATCAGTTAACCAATGACCCATTCAGGTCAAAGATTCCGCTCGAATTCAAAGCCGAAAGGCTCGAAGAACACCCGAAGCCCACAGGAGTTGAAGTCGAAGGGCTCGAAATACTCACAGGCAGTCCCGAAACAGATAGGTTGGCATACGAAGAGGTCATTGACTCACACAGAGCGCCGCAGCACATGAATCACATCAAGTCGAAGGTTATTGTGAGAAGAATTCGGGTCGAGGAGCCATCGAGGCTCGTCATACGAAGGAAGCCACCAGAAGAAATTTTGCGAATCGAAATGTTGAAGCACGCGGCGAGGATAGATGCCCTCGCACTCGAAACATTCCGTGGCCACACAGTATCAGCAATAAATGTTTTATTCGAGGATTCGTCGAGCGAATCGACGCGCGCACTCGGTGTTAGGACTTGCGCAGAAAGTCCTGCGATGTTGACTAAGCGGAGTCACGTGACCGCTCTGCGCGTCGTGGCCACGCGCACACAAGTAGTACTACACACTGACGACGCTAGTGTTATAGGCCAGCTACGCAAGATCGCAGCGATCGAAGGTTACGAAGAATGGGGCGAGAAAGGTACCGTATGGAAACTACCACGACTACGAGCGACAGCGACGGTGACAAGAGCGACGACATCAACACGAGCGCGAGCGGGGACGACGACAGCGCTGGACTCGGAGCGACAGCCATGCGAGGCTGGAACAGCCATCTTGTGGAGACAAGGCGCGATGAGCGCTGGTACCGGGCTCGACAGCTCGAAGGTTCATTTCGATTTCGAAACGCCTTACTTACATCGTCAGTATTCTAGGGAAGCCGGCTATCTACAACGAACAGCGAAGATCGCGATACAAGGAACGAAGACGACGGTTAGACTTGGCGCGGATCAACAGCCGCGCGGGAGTGGAAGTGCCATTCGATGGGAATGGGGCACGAGGAGCGCAGACATGGAGCTCGACGGCTCATCGGTTTGTTTAGAATTCGAAACGTTTTACTTACATCTACGCTATTCTAGGGATTACAAGAGTACGCGACGAAAAGCGACTGACATCCGAGGAACTGCAGTACTAAGAACGATGACAATGACGACACTCGGCACAGATCGAAGATTGCGCGAGGCTAAAACAGCCGTTCGATGGGGACAAGGCGCTATGAGCGCGGGTACTGGGCCCGACGGCCCAAGGTTTCGTTTACATTCCATAGCGTATTACTTACAAATACTTTATTCTAGGGAAAACGGCTATACACAACGACGTACGAGCGACATCCAGACAATCGGAATGCAAGGAACAACAACAACTAGACTTACCGCAGATCAAAGCCCCTACGAGACCAGAGGAGCCGTCCGATGGAAACAGGGCGCAACGAGCACAGATATTGAGCATTACGGCCCAGAGTTTTGTTTCGATTTCATAGCAGTCTACTTACAGCTATCCTACTCTAGAGAAAACGGATGTACGCAACGAGGAGCGCGAGCAACGACAACAAGAGTGACAGCGACGTCAACAACGTTCAACACCGACCGAAGGCCATACGAAGCAAGAACGGCCACCCGGTGGACTTGGAGCGTGGCAGAGGCCGATGCTGAGCTCGAGAGCTCAAGGTTTTATTTTGATTTCGTAGCATTGTACTTACAACTATTCTACTCTAGGAAGAGCGAGAGGCACCTACGACGAAGTGGAATCGCGGCGCGAGGATCTACACAGGACCATGAACGGAAGACACTCGGACGTACAGGGAAACGAGTGCGACGACTACGGTTCGAGCTGCAACAGCAATCGTCGAAGATACGACATCCAACGAGCGTGGATATGGAGCCTAACAACCAAAACAATAACTTAGGCGGAAGAACGCATCGACTCACAGTCCAACAAGTACGGAGACCCCGAAATAATGCGAGAGACACACTCGAAGCGACCGAACGGACTTCTATGCAAGATCTGCTACGAAGGGCGGCAACGACAGGGGTACGAGAGACGACGTCGATGGTGCTGGATGCGGAGCGGTGGTCATACAATGCGAGAGTGGCTGTACGGTGGATAAGAGGCATGGCAGAGACGAACAATGAGCTTGACGGCTCAAGGTTTTGTGTTCGTTTCAGTATATTCTGTTTACATCTTCGTTATTCTAGGAAGGCCGGCTATCTACGACGAACAGCGTCCAAGACACAAGAAACGACGGCGATCACGAGACTTGACACAGACCGAAGGCCGCGCGAGGTTGGAGCAGCCGTTCGGTGGAGACAGGGTGTGGGGAGCGCAGGCGTTGAGTCTGACGGCTCGAGGGTTCGGTTCGGTTTCGGGACGCTCTGCTTACGTCTACTTTACGCTAGGGATAAGGGATGGTCGCGACGAAGAGCGACCAAGGTCCTGGCAAACGTGATTCAAGCATCTAAGAAGATTTGCAAGCAAACGCCGTGCGGATGTACGGTGGGACCAGAACGATGGCTACGATGTGATCTACGACGGCGATCATCGGAGATACGACATCCAATGAACGACGAGCCAGAAGAAGGAACGCATCGACACACAGGGTGGCAAGTGCAACGACTACGAAGTACCGCGAGAGAAGCACTCGAAGCGACTCCGCAGACTTGTATACCCGGACTACCACGAATATCAATGCGACAGCAAACTTTGGGATTGCAGCGAGATGCGCAGGAAGCGAGGGGTGTCGAATCCAGGCCGAGTGGGCTCGAGGGCCCAATGTTCAGTTTTCTCTTCGAAGTGCTTTACTTACAACTTCGTTATTTCAGGAAATACCAGGTTTTACTAAATATTAAGGAATCTTCAAGCGACGATGCGCCTACAGTACGAAGCGAATTTTTAGGTCGACGCGCCATCGAGCAGTTAGCGAGGGGAGACACCGTCCCCGTGTTGGATATTGTGCAGAGACATCATGGCCATGTTTCGCTTTATTCGGGGGACACCACAGATGAGCGGGACGTGTCGGATATATTGGAGAGATCAGGCATTACATATATCGTACAGAATGCCTTGCTACAGCGAGGCATGAAAGACCCCTCCGTCTACTTCGGGGGTTACGTCGAAGGCACCCGAGCTGTCATCGAAGCAACCATCGCAGCCGGTGTCCTGCCCTATCTGGAGAAGCCGTTCGACGCATATAATCTACTGCCTTACCGTTCTACCACGCCGAGCAAACCCAATCTAGAACAACGAAGTCGCACACAGTGTATTCGAAGCGATGTGGATTCAGATGCTGAGCCCGAGCGCTCATTTTTGTCTTTTGTTTTTATGACAATCTACTCACGAATCTACAGGTCTAAGGTACTCGACCAAGTCGAAGCGCAGTCGCTGATATTCAAAGGAAAAGAAGATGATGCGGAGTTGCAGGCAGAGTGCGAAGACCCAATGATGAAAGATGATAGCCGCTATATTGCGAAGACGAGGCTCGACTATGGGAACATTTCAAGGTTGGCATCGAACGAAGTGATGATTGGACCCCGAGGGGCAGAATCTGTCGAAGTTAGCGGAGTGTTGAGAGCGACGGCACTGGAGGAGAATTACGAAGCCAAGGTGCCCTTTTTGGTTTTGATTCAAACACTATCTACTGCGAAGTACAGGTACCCTAGTGCAAAGGAAGAGGCAATCGACAGTGATGGACAGCTCGAAGCCGTTCGTCGACTCTTGCCACCAAGACTTCGACCACCTGATGGCGAAATGGAGGGCCAACAATCAACATTGAGCGAAGTTAGTGCCTGCACCTGTCAGGGTCGAAGGCCTATCTTCGAGGCAGGCTCGAAGATCTACAGATCCAAGGTGACATGTTTCGTTATGATTCGAGCTTGTACTACGTTGCAGTACTCTGTTCCTAGGGTCGAGAAAGTAGTGAACAGGGACGGGCGACTCGAAGTCGCTCGGCGACACTTAGTGCGAGAGCTTCGGCCACCTGATGGAGTACCAGACGAAGTACGAGAAATCAAGTGCGCGCATGCACAGGGAGTCGAGGCTGTGAAAATAGGAATGGGACAAGTGAACGAGGCAAGGGTCCCGGTGAGCGTGTCGATATATAGTTTTCTTTAAAATGAGTTTTGCTTCGAGCGACGTCGTTCAACCGAGTCGTGCTAACCTTCGGGTGATTCTACTCACCCTGACTTATAGTTCCGAGTTCCATTGTTTTTCTTGGTGCTAAATTGTCTTAAGGACGAGCAGTAGTCAAGAGCACATATGCGTATAAGGATAGTAAATACACGACTGATCGAGGTTTGTTTTAGGTACATAAATATGTCTTCGAGCTGCCTCATAGAGGGCCAGCATCCGCTGTACCAGCCGCTGAGCTGCGTTACACTCTGTTACTGTTTCGCACAAAGACTGTGCCTCGAAGAGCTGTCATTGACTCGCTCTGCACTCGATTTATTACTCACTTGTTCGCTTGCCTGGAGATTATCTCCATCGTCTTTTGGTTCGAGGTTTGGGCCTTGAGGGGAGTGTTCGAGAGGCAGGGTGTGTGTTCGAGAGGCCAGGTGGTGCTCTGTAGGCGGAAAAGGGTTGTGTTCGAGGGCGAAAGGTTTTGAGGATGAAGAGGGTTGTTCAGCGAGATCAGGAGCGTGTTTTGGGAAGGAAGGGGGTCATGTTCGAGTAGTGAGGAGGTTGGGGGCGAAGAGTTGTGTTTGAAGGGCATGAGGGTATGTGGTGAGGTCGAGGGAAGCAGATGCGAGGATGAGGGTGTTCGTGCGAGGAGGAGAGCGACCGAGGATGGTCGAGTTCTAAACCACCCCTCGGATGTAGGGAACGAGTTCGAGTTCCCTAGGAGAATCCGTCTTGGTCAGGAGTTTAGGGGTGGAAGGACTTGTTTTTATTTCTTGCCTTTGTTTTTGTGTTTGTACCCCTGGACTTGGTGACGAGCAGCCATGTCGCTGACTAAGCGCGTGTGCTGTGTTCGCGCGAGTTCAGTTTACCATAACAACCAATCCATGTCACAGGCCCTCAGTAGTAGGGTGATTTAGTCTCGCATTTCGGCGAGTTTTCGAGGTTAGATTTATTACTTTGGGGAGTACCCAAAGGGCCAGGAGGACTGGCAAGAGCTATTAGACAGACAGAGTTAAGTATTCCATTTGAGTTCGCAATTTTTACATTTTTACTACACTTCTTTCTCCAGAGAGAACCTCCCTTTTGGGTCGAGCACAATATACTCGCCCATTACTGACTATTACCATTATAGGTTCATCTATTTTACCTATTCCTACACCGCCCACCTCCTATGTCACTTTCCAGTCAAGATCACCATTCCCTACCACCACCTGCTTACCATCAGGCAAGCCTCCCGCCACCTGCATCCTTCTATCTCGCATTCTCTGTGACTGCTGATGCTAGTAACCCTTCCAATGCCCCAGATGACCCTGCCATTCCACAGTCTGTGAAAGCTTGGGCATGCGAAGCAAAGATAGAAATGATCCATGCATTCCTCATGACCCACAAGTGACCTCCTGACCTTACTGATGCACAGTACTCATCTTTCTTTAATTTGGCCAGCTGCTTCTTCCTCCTAGATGGTAACTTATGGCATAGGGAACCGCATGGATGGCACCAGCTAGTCATCGATGGATCCAAGTGGTATCGTCTCATCAAAGAAGCGCATGATGACCTTGGACACAAGGGTGTCTTCACGGTCCGCATGCACCTTCTCCTTCGCTTCTGGTGGCCTCTTCTTGTCGAGGATGTGAAGTGGTATGTCTGCAC
This sequence comes from Pisolithus tinctorius, assembly GCA_024663395.1. Lineage (NCBI taxonomy): Eukaryota > Fungi > Basidiomycota > Agaricomycetes > Boletales > Pisolithaceae > Pisolithus > Pisolithus tinctorius. Next base: position 968,014 of record JANFAH010000002.1, read on the forward strand.
TTGTCATGAATGCCAGATCTGCCAGATGCAGAAGCTTCATATCCCCCCCACTGTGCCCATGATAGGGGGCCTGTTTCATAAAGCTCACATTGACATGATGCTAATGCCCAAAGCCAGTGGCTACTGCTACATAGTACAGGCTCATTGTGTGCTCACCTCATACCCTGAATGGCGCATGTTGCACACAGAAAATAGTACCGTGCTCATGTCCTTCATCTTCAAGGACATTCTATGTCGCTGGGGTCTGCTCACCAAAATTGTCACTGACAATGGTCCCACGTTTGTCCAAGCCTCAGATGCCCTAGCCGTGCAATACCATATCTGTCACATCCGTATCTCTCCTTACAACTCTCAGGCTAATGGCATTGTAGAGCGTCACCACTATGATGTTTGTGAGGCTATCATGAAGAGCTGCGAAAACAACGACCACCACTGGCACATCGTTGCACACTCCATGTTCTGGGCTGAGCAGGTCACCATCTTGAAATCCATGGGTTTATCCCCTTACTTCATGGTGCACAGTGTTGAACCGCTGTTCCTGTTTGACCTCGCTGAAGCTACCTTCCTCTTACCCCTATCCTGCGATGATGCGACACCGCTGAATACCACAGACCTGATGGCTTGGCAAGCATGCCAGTTACAGAAGTGTCAGGATGACTTAGACCAGGTCCATGGCAGTGTCCTCCGTGCATGCTTCCAGTCTATCCAGCAGTTCAAAACCACCTTTCAGCATCGCATTAAAGACCATAACTTTGCTCCTGGCACCCTCATGCTCATTTGCAACTCCCGTGTAGAGAAAGAGCTGAACCGGAAGACAAAGCCATGGTACACCAGTCCCATGGTTGTCCTTCATTGGACCACTGGGGGCTCGTACCTGCTGGCTGAATTGGATGGCTCCATCTCCAAACTCCGCTTTGCTGGATTCCAATTACTTCCCTACCACCCGCAGTCTCAAACCTGTGCAACTGTGACTCACATTACTGGGTTGGATGATGAAGAACTGGACTGCCTTCTTGAAGAGGCTGAGGATGACCACGCTGATGATGATGTCAAGGCTTTTGCCACAGACAGCTGACTATCTGTCCTTTCCAGTATCCACAGTTTGTCCATTGCGCTATTCCCCCATACCCTCATCTCCCACGATACCCATACCTCCTTCCACAGCTGCACCTGCCTTCCCATGGCTTCTTCCATTGCCCCAATTCCTTCTCCCGTACTGACTGGGGACAGTCAGTGTTCAAAGTCCCCTGCAGGAGCAACCAGCATGCCACTCGTTCCACCCGATACCAGACATAGTTCATTTCCTTTTATCTGTTTTACCCCGGGTTTCGTCCAGAGACCTCTATTCCACCCCGGGTTTCGTCCGGTGATTCTACTGATAGCTAGTCCTCGCTCAAAAAACATAAAAACCACTTACAAAAAGTCCAAAACCATCCAGAAAAACAACAAAACACCAAATAAGTATATAGCCAAAACAACATCTCTCCTATCTCTCTTACTAGTCTTGCTGATACCGTCTTCGGCTGCTCTATACTGCAGATACTTGCAACCACCCCACACATTTCTTCTTCAAACATGCAGTCAGCATGTGCCCCTTGGTCTTTTTTCCTTTCAGTTCGTTCTCTGTTTCCTTACAATTAATACCCAAAGACTGTCACAGTTACCCAATAAACAGTCCCTTTGCTCTCTCTTCAACATTTTGTCACACCCTACCATCAAGATTGTTTCACGAGGACATACCGCTGAGAGAAGGTGAAAGTCGCATGAAGAAGACAAGTCAGGCAGTACCCCATGCACCATATCTCACTGCAGCCGCACTTCCCCACAGCTCATCTTCAAGCATGTCCAGTCGTTCACAACTTCACACAGAAGCAAGCAAAGCAGTATATTTAGTGCAGTATGTGCTGACATGTGGATGGGACAGTACAATAAATCTGAACTAACTATAAACATTCTTATTCCACCCCAATCTTCTCCAGAGCTTCGGTGAGTTGATTGACATGCACCTGCAGGTGAAGGTATGTGGCCTGCAACTCCATGGCCTCAGCACGAAGCAGCCTCAGCAACTGTGAGAGGTCGGCTGCGACCTTGGCATCGAGCCGACTACACACTGGTGCCTTCCCCTTCATGTGCATGTGGCTCTTGACCACTTCCACCTTGCCGTCATCATCAATGGCCCTCTTGGAAGGGCCAGCCTTCGCAGTCCTTGAGGCCTGGGCTGCAAACTGTTAACTTCACACCTCCCGAGATGGGATTGTTACTTACTGACCGAAGCACCTGCCTGTGCTCTCTTTCCCATGGCCTTCATCGACTTCTCACACCTTTGCTTCATCCGCGTGCAGCCATTGCATGTGCAGCTGGCAGGACCCGTGCATGCAGCATTCCTGACCAGGCAACGCATGCAGGGCACCTTGTGGAGAATAGAACCAGGTGGGATGACAATCTTCGGCTCGTCCTTGTCCTCGCTCTCAGCGACTGTCTGCCATGATCGCTTGGGACTCCAGTGTCAGCTGCTACTGCATCATACAAACTGCACACTCACCTTTCGAACTGGCCAGGCTACAACCTCAACATGCGACATTTCTCTGTCGCCACTGGCACCACGACACTTGCATCTTGCTTGCCAACAGCCTGCTCAGTCTCCTCACCCATCCACATGTCTTCATCGGCCCAGTGTTTCATCCTTCGACTGGTTCATGGCTTCCATAATGATTCGACTATCCCTCTCTATGGGGAGATGCAGAACTTTGGCAATTTCTTGTTGCAGAGCCACTATCTGCAAACCGCTGTTGAGAATCCCTTTGAGCATGACCTTCCCAGCCAACTCGACCTCTACCATCATAAGTGGCATTGAATCCGTTTGCATGTACCTCTCATCTCCTACTCTGCACTCAAACGCCTTCGCATCAATTGACTGCAGCGACCCTTCCAACATATCTGACATGCCTGAGAAGGTTGCACTGAGCACTACTCGCTTCGTCATTGCTCTGTCCTTGAACTCTCTCTGAACATCTGGACTTATAGTGAGTAGATCCCTTCCTGGAATCATAACTGACTGGTCCAAGTACTGGTTCAAAACCCTCATCACTGCTGTAGGGTCTTCGAACAGACTTGTGTACCTATAACCTTTCCTTCCTGCATCTTGATCTTCTGTGACATGCAGCTGTGTCTTTGGCATGGAGGTGGGTCCTTGTGATCCACTGGCACTCCTGTCTGGTTGCTTTCCCTTGTCCTTTGAGCTTGCTTCGGGAGCATCCATTGAGCCGGACTGACTAGGTCCTGGCTGTTCTGCTGTCGAGGTCGCTGTTTGTCTCTCTTTCCCAGGTACTGCTACCCCATCGAACTTCAGGGTCTTTCACTGCTGCTTATTCTCTTCCCTTCAAGCTGCTGCAAACACCTGTTCTGTTTCTGCTTGTCACACTTCATACTCAGTCTCCAAGATGACCTCCTCAGCTGTATCCTCTCCATCTGAAACATACTCTTCGATCCTAGCTCTCTTGACATATTGGAAGGCATTGTGTGCTGCTACAAACATATTCATGTTTGTCAGAAAATCCTCTTTGTGCTCGATCTGAATAATAGGTGCTTTCTGCTCCTCTCTCCTCCTCCTGTCCCTTGCCATCCATTCGTCTATCAACTGGTACATTGGCTCGTCCATTCTAGGGATGCGTGTGCCATCATTGAACTTTACCCTATCATCTTCGACAACACACCTGCCAGCTGTGCGATATCTTACTAACATGCGGCAAGTCCTCATGTGGTGTCCTTGAAGGAAACAGAAAAAACAAATTATTTCTTGAGGTGGTTCATCTGCTCCTTCGACAACATTTCTGGCCGGTACAGGCACTGCCCTTCTCTGGGCTTGTGCTTCCGCCCAAACCTGAGGCTGCCTCTGGACCAGTTCATGTGCTATCCTCCCGGCTTCCTCTCCGGGTGATAACTGAATGACAACCCTCCTTGCAGCATGGCTTCTTGTCATATGCTACCCATGCCTCAGCAACTCTTTTATTTCTTGTAGGACCTTATTCATAGGCCAGGGGTCGTCCAAATCGTGCAAACCATTTCTAAATGTCAAGTTCTTGAGCATATCTTTCTGGAGTTCTGGGTCTAAGCCCTCCCAGAAGTAACTGTCATAGTCCTCCTGAGTGAGCTTGTAGCATCTATTAAGATAGCCTGCTATGGTCTCATACTGCCGAAGGTACTCTCCAAGGTCCTCTTCCATCACTATAATCTTCCTGGACTGTGCTCGAACGAGATCAACCAGGTCCACTTTAATGTATCTCTTCTCTCGTTCTCCTGTGCCTGGGTACATGTTCGCCAGTACTTCTACAAACTCATCCCATCTACCAGTTGTCTCTTCCACGAGCTGCGTCCACAAGTTTGCTGTATCATTGTCCAGGTACCATATAGCCCACTTTGGCCACTCATACTTGTCTGTACACCCTGCCTTCTTGCACAGGTGATGAATTTCTTCCAGGTAATGAACCAGGTCAGCTGTCTTCCCTGAAAACTTGGGCACTTTGTCTGAAGACCTAGAGGGCATTTTCTTGAGCAGCTTGGGTTTGTCAGATGCCAGGGCGCCTTGCCCAAGAAGCCTAAGGATACGCTGCCCTTCAGACAATTCTTCTGGCTGGGCCATTCTTGTCCTCAGCTCCTGTGCTTCTGTAGATGGGGATCTATACTTCGAGCAACATTCCTTCTCATGCCTTTTCTCCTTGCATCTGCAATACCTTCTTCTTTCCTCTTCTTCGCTTGAGTCGCTCAATGAACTGTCCATGGAGTAGGACCTCCCATGGCATCTACTCCTCAACTTGTCCAATCTTCTATGTCTGTGGCAATGTGACTTCGACCTGTGCCTTGTTCTATAACTCGCCCTGGAAGTCGATCTGTACTTGTATCTGTGTCTTGACCTCGAACTTGAGGATGACCTCTCCCTACATCCTGACCTATGTCTCGACCTTGCCCTCAACCTCAACCTCGAGGGTGACCTTTCTCTGGTCCATCCTTGGTGGACTGCAGCTTTCAGATCGTTGACGTAGATCCTGTCAGGTGGCTGCTCTGTTGCCCTTTCCTTTCCTTTATCCCAGTAGGTCGTAAATGGCAGTAATTCCTCTTCTTTTTCTCTCTTAGGCTTTGCGAACTGTGACCAGCTTGCCAGTCACTCATCGTCCCAGATTTCTTCGTACATGTGCTCTAAGCCAGTAGTGTTGACTTCTGCTCCTGTAAACATAGGAACGGAAAACGGGATGTCTTTGGGCTCCTCTATGAATGCTGTGAGGGGTAACTCCATGAGTGGTGAAGGTGGTTCTTGTAAGAGCTTCGCTGGTTCTTCTGTCAAACCGAACAATGTTTCTGAGTTTGATCTGATGACCGGTGCTGGTGTTTGGTATTCAGTGAAGGTGGGTTCTCATATCTGTTTCGGCTCTTCCAGTTCCAGGGATTCTGGAAGAGGAACTTCAGTGGGGAGCTTCTCAAGAGATGACTTAGCTAAATGGGGAGGCATTGCTTTCTTCCTTGCTCTGAGTGCCTCTTTCACCCTCCTATGTCTCTCCTTGTGGGCAACCCTAGCTGCCGTTTGCCTGAGGTTGTACTTTGCTTCCTGAATGTTGGTTGAAGCCCCTCGCAGTGGGCTCCAAGTGTAAGAACGTGTTTTCTGATGGCCAAGAACTCTGACTCTGGAAGAAGTAGGTTCCACTTGAGTTGGGTTGACCCTGAAGGGGCTTCGCTCTGGATGCAGGGTAAGTACCTTAGACGAACAAAGAGGGAACTTGCCCAAGAAAAATATATTTCTTGTCCCTAGAGAAGAACCTTGGCAAGAAAGGGAAGCTTAAGTGTGTTCTCCCAAAGGCAAGAGCACAGAGTAAAATGGTGGTAGCTAGTGTAGTGTAGTCCTCCCTGGTGTACCGTAGTTGTTAAGTGACATGGCATGTGCCGTGACCACCTGCGCACTTAGTCAGCTCTCTATGTTTCGACACCAAGTCCTTTTTCAGCCACAACCCCTAAGCCCAAATCCTCCTCGACTCTCTCTTACATCCTTCACCCTCAAACCTTCCCTTCAACCCAACCAAAGTGTGACTTCTTGTAGGGAAAAGGTTTGCATTCCCTACAATGCAATCATGTATGCTCTCATTGCCCCACAGACCCCCAACACCCTAGCCCCCTTTGACACCTGACTCATGCCCTTCAATTCTGGAATTAATACTTCCCTATCTGGAAACACCATCCATCTGTCATGCTGTCTTTGGATCTAGAGATGTCTCCACTGAGATCTAACTTGCATTGCCACCCCCTAATGTGATATCAGTGTGCTTACTCAGTTTCTGATTCTATTTGACTCATTTTGTGATGTTTTGACTATCCTTGACTCGTTCATTGCCAATACTTACCAATCTTCTTTGCTTGCTTACTTTTCATTTCTCACTTACTCATCATGATTACTCAGTCCTTACTCATTACTTACCAAGTGTTTGTGCCTTGTTTGTCACAAGCTGTGCCCCCCCCCACAGTATATAAACCCCCATGTATTTAGCTACCAGGAAGCAATCAGAAGCCATTCACTCAGCAGTCAGTCAGTTCTTCAGTGCATAACTTGTTGTCGACAGTTGAGGCTCATTCAGAAGAGTCTATCTGTCTCCATTCATATCATTGGTAGTTGAGGCTCCATGAAGGGGTCTATCTGCCTCCATCCATCATCTGCAGTCTTATCCACACTTAGTCAGCACTCTTGCTTAGTCATCCATCCAACTCCTGCATAACTCATCATTGACTTGTGCCAGGAGCATGTCTTATCAAAGTCCATCATCCCAAGTCCTTTCAGCTGAACACCTTCACTCTGTTCAGCATCCCCCATCCAATCATCACTTGCTTGTCTTCTCCTGCATAACTCGTTGTTGACTTGCACTAGAAGCACCTGCCATTGAAATTTCCCCCTCTTAGATTTTTCTGCAGTCCAGGTTCCACAGAGGCACACCACCACTCGCACATCATTTGTCTTTTGTGTTGGTTTTGGTTGGTTTTCACCACCTTTCCACACTTTGACTCACAGCAGGCTTCTCTGTTCCATGTTGCCTTCATTCCAAGTAGCCAATTGATGGGCCCTAGGTCAGAGATTTTAAAATGAGTGCTTATCTCCTGTTTGAATGAGCAAATTAACAATGGGGAACTGCCTGTTACAGTGCAGTCATTGACATGGCTGGCAAGGATGAGGGTTTCCAATCCTATGTGACTGTAGAATACCCCCAGTCTGCATGTGCCCTGGTGAGCCCAAGATCTGTGAGAGTGGCACATAGCTTCTGGTATCATTGAAGTGTGCCTTGTTTTGGGCTGGATAACATGATGTTTAACTTCCCAACTGGACAGGAAAAATTCTTCCCCACAGTGTAGCCCTCAGGGAGCTCCATATAGATGTCTTTGCCATCTCCAAGATTGCCATTTAGGAATGCTGAGTGAAAATCAAAGATGCAAATGTCCCAGTTGTTGCATGTGGCAATTGCAAGTATTGTGTGAAGTGATGCAAGCCTTGTGATGGGAGCATAGGTTTCATTGTAGTCAACACCCTGTATCTGAGAGTAGCCCTTAGTGACTAGGTGGGCCTTGTACTTCTTGATCTCTCCAGCAACATTGCATTTGATCTTGAAGACCCATTTGCATCCTACAACATTTGCACCCTTGGGGCACTCAACAACATCCCAGGTGTGCACTTCCTCTAGACTCTGTAATTCCACATTTATGGCATTTTGCCACTTTGGCCAGTCAGCTTGGCATTTTGCCTCATGGACTGTTGATGGGTCCATCCCTTCAGCTTCAGCCATCCCTGCCACCATAGCATACACAATGTTAGTGTCATCTTCATTGGCAACTAGTTCATCATCAAATATGTAGGTAGTGTTTTCTTGGGATTTCAGGCTGTTTGGGTTGCTATCACTCTCTTGGAGTTCATTTATGAAGTCAAGAGGGATGTGTCCATCACAGGTGCCTGCCCCAGCATGTAGGTGCCTCATATAATCTGATTTGAAGCACTGGCAAGTGGAACAGTGAGGTTGAGGTGGAGGTGTTTTGAAATTTTCTCTGAGTGGGTCCAAAATGAGTTATGGAATTTCTGAAGTTGCTTCAGTGGGTCACTCAACTATCTGTGGGGCCTTGGAATTTCCCTGTGAAGCTGTTGAATTTTGTTCTGATGCTTCAGAATTTCGTTTTGAGGCTTCGGAATTTCTTTCTGAGGTGTTGGAATTCCCCTGCTCCCCCTTGGGCAGCACACCATGTGGTACAGACACATCTTGGCACTCAAAAATGACACTTCATTCAATTCCAATCACTTGTGTGTCAGGCCAGTAGATGCAGTGGCCATCACTCTCAGCATCAAAGCCTACCCAGTGTCCATCTTGGGTTTGCATGTCTAGCTTGGAGCCAGAGCTATCATGGACCTTGACATGACATCCCCAGACTGGGATTTTTGAGAGGTTGGGTGGTCTGTTGTAGAGCATTTCATAGGGAGTCTTGGTGCCTAGATGGCAAGTTGATGAGCAGTTTTTGAGCCAAGTAGCATGCATAATGGCCTCCCCCCAGAGGTTCTTGGGTAGGCTGCTGGCATGAATCATCACACATACACACTCAACAAGTGTTCTGTTGAGTCATTCTGCAACTCTGTTGTGTTCAGGAGGATCATGGACAGTTATGCATCATTCTGTGCCTCAGGATTTCAGATATTCCAAAAATTCTGTACTAAGATATTCTCCCCCATGATCCAAGCACAGTCACTTGACTTTGGTGTCAAACTGTATGTTCAGCCATACTTCATAGGCCTTGTAGGATTTGAAGGTTTCAGCCTTCATCTTCTGCAAGAATAGGGTGGTGTAACAAGTGTGGTTGTCCATGAATGAGATGTAGTATTGACTGTGGCCTGGGGTTTGGACTGGAGAAGGTGTCAAGTTTGGGGAGTGTCTGGGTTGAGGCCAGACCAGAGACTGAAGTGGGAATGAGGCTGAGGGGTCGGGATCAGAAGGGGAGTTGAAGATACAGATGATTGGACTGATTGGACTTAGCGACTGAGGGTACAGCGCTATTCCCTTGCATGGGTCTCAGTCCGAGTCTGAGGCCAAGATGGGGTTATCAGAGTATACTTAGTTGATTTCAGACTGAGAGGTACAGGCCAAGTATCTAAGAGCTTATATACTAGAAGTAACTATAGTATGGAGACCAGTAACACCGGTCTGGCAAGGATTGCTAAGACAATTGGTAAGACAAGGATTACTAATGTATGACTAAGGTAATGGAGACCAGGACAGAGTGGACCAGGGACAAGACTGGGCAGGACTTAACCGAAATGACATGCACTGCAAAGCAGTGCTTACCACACTAGACCAACTGGGGACATGGGATTGGCGAGGCCAAGGCCAGACTGAATGAGTATGAGGCTGAGTCCAGCTGGGGTCGAGGCACGGCTATGACAGTATCCCCCTCTTAGGGGTCAAACCCATGAGACCCCTGCGAGGGTGGTAGGCTGAGTCCGAAAATCAGCTGAGTTTGAAAAAATGATACTTGTGGCCTGCTAACACAGCGAGTTTTCCACTATATAGTACCCTGTTATATGTAATACAATACGTCAATCTCACACTTAGAGTTTGTGATGGCATACTGAAAAAATCCATACTTGAAATTTAGATCCTTTTCTACATGTTTGCTCAGGTTTGAAGTCAGAGCAAACATCTAATCATTGTGTAAACAATAAGTATGGTTGAATAGCAGATGTTGTCCAAGATAGGAAGTTATGTCAACATGTGCAGTGCAGGGTGAAACTTTAAGTTTTGTCCTAATTTGCATAACTGACAATACACGAAGTACTGCCAAAATTCCAGTAACAAATTTTACTTCAAGTCTAGAATTAGTGTTCCTACACATGCCTACACTTGAAGTTTTGCCACAGCCCATACTAATCGCCTGACAGTCACCTGTTCATCGCCCAATGATTGCCCTGTGGTCGCACAACAATCGCCTAGTGTGATCATCCATTTTCACGTAGATGTTCTTAGTATCTATACGTACATACACACACTACATTGGGTATCTAGTATCAGGCAATGGCTATCTCCATCCATGGAAATGGTTCCTCTGATACTTTCAGGCAGTCCCGTTCATGGTGAGTAAGCCCAGCAAGCCAAATGGAATCATAGATAGACTGTGGTAAGCCCAGGACTGGAGTGCACAGACTTTGGGGGTTTCCAGGTGCACGAAACCTCTGGATAGGCTTTGATCCTTGGGGTGCAAAAACATCATTGTTGACAAGTCTCTGGAGGTCAATAATATCAAGTTCCCATTCGATACTGCGTCGCCATGCCATATTCTTAACTCAGAGGATAGTCATGACGTTGTTGTCAATGTCGCTGTCCTCAGAACTCATCCCATGCTCGCCCAGTGTGTGGATCAGCTGCAGGAGCCATTGCCAAGCACGGAGATCACCTTCACCATTCATGGAGTCTTTCTTGAGAGCAACCATATGTTTGAGAATGGCACATCGACACTGATATTTCTAAAACAGGTTGAGTTACTGGTATGAAACAGCAAAATTAATGCCCTACATTTCGTTGTCGTGTGGTCTGTCTGCCCTCTTTGAGTACCTGGGTTCATTCCACTACCAAGCGTTCTTCAATCTCAGCAGAAGTTTCTACTGTGCCCTTTGTTGTAATACATGGCTGAGCTTTCCGCCATGTCGTGCGTAGACGTCTGTAGCATTCACGTAGGATTTCCAACACGTAATCATTGGACTTCATTACAGGCCAGTGTTCTTCATTGCCTCATCTCTGAAATTCGTCAAGAAGGTGGTCGATGATGAAAGAATTCCATGGCAAGGAATAGCCCTGCATGAGATCGAAAGTTGGTGAGTCCATGTCAGGTGGTGGACCGTCTTCATGTTCGTATGCATGGACATCATTGGGGGGGGGGGGCGTTTCATTCAAAATAAATTCATGGTCCTGACTTATTTTGAGTTTTTCCTTGAAGAAGTGACAGACTTCACTCTATCACAGCTGGTTTAGCACATGAACAGAATTAGCAATGTCACTTACCAGTATAAGATCATGATGTCCTTGTCGCTCTGTAGCCTTCTCTATCTCCACTTCTTTATCCACCTCCTTTTGTTTTTGAGGTGACCGCCGTGACCACCCTGTTCGTGGCATAGTGATAGCACCATCACCAAGTACTTTCCAAAGCACAGCTTCAACCCCCTTGGCAATCGCCTCCAGGTGACCGCTGTGACCGCCCTGTTTGTGGCATAGTGATAGCACCATCACCAAGTACTTTCCAAAGTGCAGCTTCAACCCCCTTGGCAATCGCCTCCACCATTGATACAGAATCACTGTTGTTTGCTTGTGATACCTCAGGTTCTGAAGCAGTAGATCAGAACTCTTCATTGTCAATAGGCTATTGATCGTGAGATATTCATATCAAGTCGTATATTTCCTTACTTACCTCGTGAGACATGCTGATGAGGCGGGTTCTTCATGAAGCTGCTCGGGTTCATTTGATCTTCTTGATAGTGTCCAAATATGGAGTTCATGCATGCTGGGGCAGTGGTGCAGTGGACGCTTGTCGTGGTGTTTGCGGCTGGTTGTCCTGGCAGGTAGGAGACTCAGATTCAGCTGGAAAGCGTGCTGGTTCAGCTTGAGATGCTGTTTGAATTGTCTGAGGGCAGTCAGCATTGCCCGACAAACTACATAGTTTGTTCACTTACATGTCTATGTTGCATATCGTGTTGAACCATTGCTGCTAATTCCCTCTCTTTCTCTGCTTGGCAGCGCGTCACCACATGAGCACCAACCTTCTTCAGTTCTGATCGCAAGTGCTCTTCCATAGCAGCAGTATGTTGCACTATCTCGATTTCCCGTAGTCGATCACGTTCCTTCAGTGTGATGTAAACTGTCAGGAGTGTATAGTGATCCACGACGACTCACCTGCAGTTCATTTTGGAACCTCAAAAACTCCTCCTTTTGCGCTGCCAGTAAGGTATCACGCTGACAGTGTTGTTCCTTCATTCATTGAGCAATGGCCTGACAGAGCACTGAGGATGGCATACCTGAATTTCATCTCTGAGCATGGTAAGTGCCCGGTCATGAGATTTAAGAAGAGTTTCCCACTGTCTGTGGTTTTCCTTTCGAACACATGAGTGTGATACTAAGTAAAGCTATGCACTTCTCACCTGAACCTCTTCTTGGAGGTTTCGCAAAACACTGCGCTCTTGGTGATGCTCCTTGGTTCACATGAATACAGTCCAAGACAGTGATATGTGATGGCTGACCTGAATTTCATGCCGGAGTCTGCAGAGCTCTTGTTCTTGAGTAGCAAGCAAAGTACGCATATCAGATAGAACTTTCTTCTGCAAATCAAACTCATTCTTTGCAGTGAGAAGGCTGTTTTGTGTGGTCTTCTCAAGGGTGGCAAGTTCGTGCTGGCATGTTCATGATAGTCCATCAGCCCCAGGGACAAGTAGTAGGTTAGAGTTGGCTACTCACCGACCCTTTCAGACGTAACTTGGCCTTCAGGTGGTTCAATTCTGCTCCCATTCCCCGGAGTTGCTGATGAAGTGAGTAGGAGTAATCTAGTTCTCTGTTACGACACTTCACAATAGGCCATGGTTCGTCACCCTTGTTGCATTGCTTGTGATGTGCTGATGTAGTGGTCATGGTATGTGTGGTGGAAGCTGAGGCATGCGGGGGCTCATGTTTAGGGGTGACGCCAGCAGTGGTGTTGCGCTCTGCTGGTTTTGGCGTGGTACATCTTGCAGCAAGCTGGTCTGTGGAGGACGCATTGTAACTAGCATCTGTACATGAGTTGGCAATGGACATGCCATTGCCATCATCCTCACTGTGCCTGATGGTAAGCTGTTCTTCGACAGATGCATTGCTGCTGGTTTCCATCTGCAAACAGAAGTTGTTGTCATTATCGTTGTCAAAAAGCGACATGTCGCTATCAATGGTTTGTGTGCTTTCTCCTCCTAGTAGCTGCAGTTAGTTATCATTGTGGAATCCAATGCATACACGAACAGATACCAAATGCACCTGGCATTGAAAATGGGTTAGAGTTAGTAATTGCGGTGCGACTGGAGACCTAGAGGGTTAAATCAGAGGCGATCAGTGCCATGAGTCCCTAACAAAAAAAAAAGGAAAGACAATAGAAAGTCACATGGAACAAAAGCATCCATGGTTGGGGATCAGCAGACATGACGACAGAGTACAGCAACATGTAGCGCACATCTGGAATGAGGTTAGAGGGAAAAAATGAGTTCAGCACTAGGCAAACAAAAGCGGACAAAAACGGGGCAGTCAAATGCAGGCACATCGCCATATGGGAAATAAGTCGATATCACAGGCATGCTCACATACACACATGCACAGGTATGGGCCTATCGCCAATAATCGCCCCAGGTGAACAGAACGGGTCTGGAGGAGGTAATCACTCAAAAGAAAAGATCTGATCAGTCTCCAGCACAGCCAGGCAAATGCACCTCCATTGTCGTTACAGGCATCTACTATTGTAGTTATGGTAGTAATTTAGTTGTGCCACTTCATTATTTCAAGTTGAGCTTTTTGTTCACCTTATTAAAATCAGATCGGGCATTCTTCCTACAATTAAACCTCACCTGAAATAATAGGCAATGTCGTAATGGTCATAGTCAGGAGGAAACGCACCTCCATTAGCCATGGTAGGCACCATCGTGAGGGCGCAATAATAATAAAATTGTCGCATTAGCAACGCTCAGCTTATGCCTTTACAACATTATGCGAATCAGCTGTTAGACAATAACAGATACGACATATTTACATCGACGACAACTTTGCCTTACCAATGAACAATTTACCTGATGATATTCAGCTCTATTCTCAAGTTGCCGACAAAGTACGCACTCGGGTGCCGCTTGTGGGGGCACCAGGATGCGATCCTCTGTCTAGCGGTGTCAAACTCTGGAACACTGTTGGCAAGTGGAGGTAGGAATTCAGTAGTGTTATTTCGAATCCAATGCATATTAGCCAACAGGTTTCGATGGACTGAGGGTATGGGACTTACACAAAGAGGTTCAGCTACCCCAACCTCCGCAGATGCAAAGTCCCAAAGATCCCATTACAACTATTACTTGGCTCGCACAAAACGACAGTATACAGGAAACCTTGTGCTGCAGGACAGGACTGGGCTACTTGCTGATCTGGAGGCAGCGCCCACATACTGTGGTCGAATTCGAGGAAGTAGTTGCCAGGAGGATTAGTGGGGGGCATGAAATCATGGCCATTGCTTCAGATGCAGGTAATGGCACAGGAACTTGTATCATCGTAACAACATGGGACAAACGAGTTCAGACCTGGACAATAGATTCTAGGAATCGACTGTCAAATGTCTTCAGCGTCGAGTTAACAACGTCCATTCCGCATGCTGTGTACCTCCGAGGCTGTGACATCATAGTTTTCGGGATGTATGATGGAGACATGTAAGACGATAGGCCCAAGACTTGCGAATACAGATCTAATGAGATTGCCCTTTGCAAGCCATGTTCTACAAAGCGACAACAGGATGGTCATCGAAGCGAGGTCTACAGGAATGACAACGTGAGTAAGAGATCTTCAGTCTCAGCAAACCAATCGATCTGACCTGTACTTAGGGGCTCTGCATGTGTTGACAAGACGGGAAGTTTATTCATCATAGACAATGCTATAAGTGGATTTAGCCTACATCGACTGAATGACGGAAGCTGCATAAGGACGTACGATACCAAACTGCTAAAAATGTACCCCAAACAAGTAGCCTTTGCGGAGGACAGCACGACGATTGTTGGGGGATCTGATAATGGGTTAGTATATATCTTCGAAATGAATACTGGAACCAAGCGACAGGTGCTACAGCACTCAAGGATGGCACAGACACAGACAATTACGGTGAGCATCCCCATAAATGTAGAAACCATCTTACACCCACATGTACCAGACATACAATGGAGAGGATCATACAGGGATCGTTGTGGTGTCTTCCAATAACGATGCGGACAATACGATAACAGTCTGGAAAAAGCCGAAGAGGGATTTGCAATCGCGGCCAGGGAAGAAAGAAAGCTCGTTGCAGGCCCTGTTCGGGGCTATACATGCCACAATACAATTCTTAACGCAACTACTCACCATTGCCTTCGCGGTGAAGCTCGCCTACGATGTTGCGGTTAGTTACTGCCTATCCAATCAACTTAATACTGACTGACCAAAGGCAGATCATAGGAAAGCCACTGTGGAGAATGATTTAATGATCGAATTCGTCAGTAAGAGATGTAGAGTTGACATGTACGAACTTTAGCGGTGTCTTTTGATGTGGACAACAGGATGGAAGAATGGTCTAGGGGTACGTAGTCAGATTGATAACCAAGTAAACAGTGTACACTGTGCTTATCTTTATTGAATGTGTGTATGCAATTTTATTATATCTTCGTCTACACTCGTATTATAGATTATTCGGCTCATGTCGAATGTTTAACTCGTTGACGGTCACATCACACCATCTTCGCAAATACTACATACTACTATCAATACTGATATAATTCTAATTATTCTAATGCTACGGTGTCTAATGCTAATGGGCTGCGAGCGAAGAGGGTTAATAGAATGCCAAGTATTGAGAAGCAACGACTTACCTGTAGGTGGTGGAAAGAGGGAAAAGGTGTTCATGAGAAAAGTCGTCATTGATATACTGAACGCAACTCACAATCACGTGCTCATGTTTAGTAGTGGTGATCTTTGCTGCGGCTACCACGTGATTGTGAGTTGCATTCAGTATATCAATGACGACTTTTCTCACGAACACCTTTTCCCTCTTTCCACCACCTACAGGTAAGTCATCGCTTCTCAATACTTGGCATTCTATTAACCATCTTCGCTCGCAGCCCACCACTCTAGTGTTAGACACCATAGCATTAGAATTAGATTTACATCAATATTGATAGTAGCCTTTGCAATTAGAACTAGAATTAGATCAATATTCATAGTAGTCTGCGATGACGGTGCAATGCAACCGTCAATGCAAAACCTAAACTTCAAATGATTGCTATCGACGGTAGTTCATACTGCGGCTGTCATCGATTTAAGCATCCGACGTGAGTTGAACAATCTACAGCTGCTCCAGTTAACCATATACATCCAGGTCCATTACCATCGTTGCTGATGCGTATCTTGCTGTGATGGCGGTGATTATGTCGGTTCTTTTGTTTTCTTTTGTTTTTGCAAAGTAAGTCACCCATTTTTGCGACTGCATTTAATAACTAACGCATGTCAAACACAAAAAACGCATCAATTTTCCATCAAAGAATCCCCTCCCCCCCTGTGGAAGATCCCTCAAATTAGTCATGTATTCAGGTGTATTTCTGACACTGCATACCCGTTACTACTGGCAGGTCATGTACTAACCCCGTGTACATGTTTAATCAATCAACTAAGCATCTTTAGGTCGTTCATTAGCTGCCACGATTAATTTTTAGTTGTCCTCCAATGCGATATTGCGGTTTTCTGGAATATTACGTGTCAAACAAAAGGCCCATCAGCTGTTACTGCAATTTGGATGTAGTGACGTAAGTGGGTGACGAGCACTATTACAATCAAATGAGGGCGACCGCGATGGCAAGGTTGATATTGAGAGTTCCTGAATTCTGGCAACACTTTTGTTGCAGTAGGCGACCAAATGCAGTGTCAAGTTAGGTAGTCTATTGTGTTGTCTGATAAAGCCTCTGGTGTCCTCTGCATATTTAATGGGTTAGCTGGCACAACATCACCAGGTGTGAAGCCATGCTGGTGTGTACTAGATATTTTCTCACTCTTATTACTAAATGGTATGCTAACAGAAGAATTTGTGTGGGCGGGTTCCCAAATGCAAAGTAGAAGATACCCTGGGACCACCTTACAAAAAGGTGAGGGGTACTTCCCGCCAGCCACCCATATGCAGTCGCAAGGCAGATCCTGGTGTGAAACCTCTCATGCAGTCATTTGGGCGGGTTCCCAAGTGCACAGCAGAAGACGATGCCGTGGGGCTCCCCGCAAAATATGTAAGTGGCCATCAATGTCAAGATTTGACCTTTCCCCATAGCATCTAGGAGGTGCTCTGAGATTGCCATCTGTCGTGAGTTCCAGATGAACTGCTACTGGAAATTGTGGACCTGTTGGACACAGATTCACTTCGAAGGTTGTCCCAAGTATCCCAACGACTACAACGCGTTGCTGGTCATTGTTATCTTGTCTCGGTAGGCTTCAGGCTGCCGATTGCTGGTTGGCTGGATGTGAATGAGGTAGTTTGTAATGCCCTCCCTGTGTGGAGGCACGTTGCATTTAAACCAGTGAAGACTTTGTGGTTCAGGTCTTCGCAAACATTATGCAGGCGACAATTAGGTGCATGTTTGCACTCTTCCTTAATGAAACATTAAGCAGACAGAAGCTAGGTGCAATGTGTGCATTCTTCGACTCCCTCAAGGATACGCAAGCAGTCTGTCAAGTGCACTTGCACTTATATATTGATCCAACAGGCATGTCCCCCATATTTGGTTCTCTGCTAGAAAGTATACTAGGCTCTGGGTGCACTGAACTTCATGCAAGTAGCCACAGTGCTTCTGGTGGCTTGATCCATATTCCTCGCATGACCCAATTGTTTCCAAGCACCTTGACATCTCTCAATATCTCATCGCCTATGTTCTTTTTTCCACACTCTATCCGATTTACCCTCTCTGTGCTGCAAAGTGCTCCACTGGCAATTTTATGGCTTAATAATACAGGCCTAAGTCCTTTACAGTGGGCAGTACTCCTTGGCAAGGTAAACCTACCTTCCCTCGTTGAATTGGAGGTGGACCAGACTTGCCCGTATGATGCCCTCGCTACCTGTCTAATCGTGCATCGGGCTATCTCCAAGCTAACTATCTCCCATTGCGGCTTTCCTACCATGTCTGTGGAAGATATCACTCCTCGTTCTGTCCTTCACTCCCTTCGAAAGCTCGCAGGACCTGCTACCAGGATCCTCCCCCTTCTGAAGGTAATTACCCTTCCCAGTGACTTCCAATGCCTATACATTACATTTCATCCCTACCATCCTGAAAGAAATCAAAATGTCTTTTCTGACATTTTGTTGTGTGCAGAATACCTCCCACATCTTTCCCATCTTGAAATCTCAATGCCCATGATCACTTCCACCGACGAGCTTGCAGCATTCGTCACATTCCCAATAACTGACAAGCGTGTAATCCCTGTGAGAGACCTCACTTTTAGGGGAATCCACCCAATCCTTAGTACTCCAGATGTCTTTGACACAATTGTAAGTTCTTCTCTGCACTTACTTTGTTGCCTCTAACTGTTTTTCAGGGTCACTGCGGCCCTTGGCTTAGAGCATTTCCTAATGTTTGCATGCTGCATATCGCATCAGGTAGACCCCTCCCTCTCGATAGATACAAGGCTATTTTCTGCCCCTTCACTCAACAAAATGTGGAGATCACGATTATTCCACACCAGTATTGATGTGGACATGTTGGAGCATATTGAGATCGAGTAGAGAATTACCTTGAATACCAGTGGCGCCCTCTGCAATCAATGCGAAGTTAACCACACTGACCACATCTCCCCAGGAAACATACACCTCACTTTGCTCCCCTGCCACCCCTCCCGCTAACATGACACATGTTAGCCCCCTAGTGCCCCTTCCGCTCCACTCTATACTAGGATGGTCCGAGATACTAATCCATGTACTAATGCTGGAGCTCCTCTCTCCCAGGCATAGTACATACAGGATGTGATAAACTTGTAAAGATGCTTGTGTCAAAGGTAAATTATGTCAAAATATATACATAGTCAAATTGATAACTATATGATGCGACTATACAAGAAGCACTGACGAAATGTCAGTAAATTGATTATGATTAGGCTGAAAGACCTACCTTGTGGCATCAATCAGTCATGCAGCAACAACCAGGCAAACATCACGTAATGGAAGCTGAGTCCCATCCTCTAATACCACCCCTTTCGGGGATTTCTTAGTTTGACATTTATTGATGCGGTGAATTTCGCCTTGGAGTGCGCCCTTCAGTATTAGGCAGAACTGACCAGTACTTGTTGGGTTGGCGGGGGACAAGTCGCATGCTGGAATAGTGTGGTGTTCGATGATGGTGCTTACCGTGCTTGAGGTCACAGTAACCGACACATGCCCAGGAGGTGCCACACCATGCTTCTCTGAAAAGAAACGATCCAGAATGGTGGTGCGAACCACCTGCTTGCCCAGGGTCCCACGATTGTAGGCAAGCCCGACTCTCAAGCAGACATGCCACTTGCTGAAGTTACAAAAGTCGTTGTCAAAGAGCCAAGACACGCATCCTAAACAACAAAGTCAAGAGAATGTGTAGCGAGAGGGGGGAGAGCATTGACATACCGTAGTCAATGGTTTGTTGCTCCTGCTCACTGCGACGTTGTGGATTGACATCATCAGGAGTGGTGACCCAGGGGTTGCTTGGACCTGGATCCACTGAGGGATTTTTGCTTGGCAGTGGAGGCGGAGTGGTGCTGTGACATTGAGATTGAGTTATGAAACACCTCTGTTGCATATGGTTGAATGCTGCCAAGCGCGAGGGACCTAGTGGTGTCCCATCAAGCAAGATGCCAAATCTAAAAAGGAAATATCAGCGCATGACCCCTAGCAATGAAGTGACTTACCTGGAGGCAACTGCAGTATTTTTGAACATCATGGTGCTGGAATGGATTGCAACTGTACATGAAGTTCGGCCTACTGATCGCAGCATCCCACTGTATCCCTTATTTGGACCCGAGATGATCCATACTTCACATCCAATATGTCGTTCTGCATCACGAAGGGAGTAGTCCCTTAATTTAGCGCAGAAATTAATAGGGATGTTGTGCTATGACGCCTTTAGAGATGGGATGACAGGCAAAGTAGAACCACGTACCCATGGACCATCTTCAGACTCCAGTGTAAGGGTTGTGGTGATCAGGTTGATGCTGCGAACAACTCCTTCGACGTCTACAGCAGGACCCTGTATGACTTGTATTAGGTCGCCTTTAGAAATGTCCCACCCCTTCTCCTTCGAGAACTGCGGTGTTGGTCGAGCTGTCACTTGGACATCGTCCAAGCTGACAATGATCACCTCCTCATTGTCAGCCCCATCGCTGTCGCTGTCCTTACCAGGAACCTCTGGTACTTGAGCCTTGGACTTGCCTTTGTCCCCCTTGGCATCTTCATCGTCAAATGCCTTTTCGATGTGCCACATGACCCATATTTGTCTGAGGCTGTGGGAGAAGTATTGCACTCGGCCTGCGAGGCCCCTGTAGGGTCTGCTGATGATACATACTGCATCCCCAGGCTCTATGAAGTGCTCTTCAACTGGGGGATGGCATCACAGTTGATCGTGGGGGTCTCGGTTGGGATAGCTCAGCAGCACTCTGTGTGATGCTAGGAAGATCGTAGGGACGTCCATATATGAGCAAGCATTAGCAAAGGATTTTACTCCAAATACCCTGACTTGCCTGTTGTCCGCTGTTGCCACACAAAAGAGCCATGTCCTCGATCACGTCGACACTGAGTACCATGCCCTCAAAGCCACGATGAGGGCCGGCAATGACGTCTACTGAATCACCACTGCGAAACTTGCATTTGAAGTCATGAATTGAAATCTCCAGAGATGTAGGCAATTCCGGAGTAGGATTATCCAAATGAACAATCACTGATTCACCTTGGACGTCCATCGCGACGTATGCTACCTCGTTGACAAACTCCCCGGCCTGAATCTTGCCACAATCTCCTACCTGCCACTTTTGAGTGGAGAAACGAGTCAAGGTACGTGCAACCAAAGTGGGATCCACGTCCAACATGACGAACCATGCAATTTGCTCAGGAGTAGGCAAGCTCACTGGCTCGACATTATGCCTCTGAAAACGCCTGTGAAGAAGGCCGCAGTGGTACTGAGACTGGAGGCAGTGGGCAATAGTACACCCCTCTGGACTTGGGGTAAGGATTACCTCCAGGCCATGTTGGCAGGCCAGGTCCACGTCAAAAAGCTCCCAGTGGGCCGCAGAGTTCTCACCACCGGAGATGTAGGGCAAATTCCAAGGAACGACGAGAAGGTACACTGAGTTGCCTTCGACGCGCTTTACATAGGCAATTTCGTTCTTGAGACCACTTGTTAACAAGCAAACCCAAGAGTGAACAGGTATGTAGCTGGGCTGCGCAAAGGGTTCCATTTCTTCCATTGGTACTGGCATGATCTGTGGGACAAGATTGGCGTGTGAAGGGGGAAGCCTGAGTCAGATGTCTTGCGTGCTGGGAGCTTCCACATAAATGTGGCGAGGGACCGAATGGAAAGTCTTGCATTTTAGGCCTTCCAGCTTGAAGTGCTGGAGGATGAATCCTGCAGAATGAGCTAATGGAGACCAGGTGAGTTCCCAAACAAAGGAGTGAAGAGGAGACAGGATGTACCAGAGGGCAGCACAACCTTGAATACTCTTGGCTGAGTCCGATTCGTACCCGCCTCCATACGACCTTCGACACTGCGAACTAAGCCCTGCTGATGCGCCTTCGCCCTCAACCCTTCTGCACTCCCCTCACCACCATAGTGATGAAAAAGGCTTTCAAGCTGTTGAGTTAAATTTGCACGCCCCAACGGAGGTATCTTGGTCACCCTTGGACAACGGTTAGCTTCGTCGTCTAGTTCGTCTTCCTCTTCGTCCTCTTTGTTCTCCCGCACAGAAATATCCAGATATCGGGAAGCGGAGTTGTTCATTCTTGGACGCTTTGCTGGGCGTAGAGAGCGGTGGGATCTGTGTGAGCTTTTGCCTGATTGAGTGGTTAGTG
Source organism: Pisolithus tinctorius (assembly GCA_024663395.1). Classification (NCBI taxonomy): domain Eukaryota; kingdom Fungi; phylum Basidiomycota; class Agaricomycetes; order Boletales; family Pisolithaceae; genus Pisolithus; species Pisolithus tinctorius. The sequence continues at coordinate 989,860 of JANFAH010000002.1, forward strand.
AGGGATCCAAAACCGAAGGTGAACATTAGCTTATGAGTCTGCAATGAAGAAGCTTGGGGGGAGAGGACCACATGGGAGACGTCGCCTGCAAGATACAGTATGAATTGGTTTATGAAATTTCTTTGAGAAATTTACTTACGGGAGGAAGAAGCCTGAGCAGGGGGGGCATTGCGTGCACCTGGAGGATGTCAGTAAATCGTGAGGATTTAAAGATCTACTTACTAGAAGGCTCAACGACACCACACTCAGCCATGGCTGCCATAACAACCTCAACAGCGGTACCCTCCCAAGACGCTTCGAATACTTGGTCGAAGATGGACTTCCACTCATCAAACTGGTACCTGGCGCCGAATTTCTCCATCTCTGTCAAGAAATTGGCGAAGGAGAGGCTATCATCAGCTGCCCAACGCAAAACCAACTGCCATGCAGCAGCATCTTCCAACAGGGGAACTACTGTGACTACCTTAGCTTGTGCGAGCTCCCACGCAGCCTTGATGGCATTTATCCCTACGCCCTTTGGATTCAATATGATGATATCGATCAGGTCTATCCATTCCTCCAATTTGAAGGCGATACCCATGACGGCAAGCTCGATTTCGACATTGAATAGAAGGTAGGTGTCAGTGACATCATCACGCACAAACCTCTCAAGAAAGGCAAAAGCCTTGTCATTGAGGAGAGCGGGGGTGATTTCGACCTTTGGTTCCATTGATAGCAGGGGTGTTGTCAAAAGAGCTGGAAGTAACTAGTGAGCGGTAAATGGAGTGAGGGGGAAGTACTAACGAAGCAATGTAAGGCGACGATTTCCGCTATTTGAGGGGGGGGCACTAAGCTCGGCAAGCAGAACTGCTATTGTCCTGGACAATAGGACAAAAGATGGTGTCTTTTGATGTGGACAACAGGATGGAAGAATGGTCTAGGGGTATGTAGTCAGATCGATAACGGAGTAAGCAGTGTACACTGTGCTTATCTTCATGGAATGCACTTCATATCGTTGCTTCTAAGCCATCGCCTCATGTATACCCAACTTTATTATATCTTCATCTACATCTACACTCGTATTATAGGATTGTTTGGCTCATGTCGAATGTTTAAATCGATGACAGCCACAGTATGAACTACTGTCGACAGCAATCATTTGAAGTTTAAGTTTCTCGTTGATGGTTGCATCGCACCATCATCGCAGACTACTATGAATATTGATCTAATTCTAGTTCTAGTTGCAAAGGCTACTATCAATATTGATGTAAATCTAATTCTAATGCTATGGTGTCTAACGCTAGAGTGGTGGGCTGCGAGCGAAGACAGTTAATAGAATGCCAAGTATTGAGAAGTGACGACTTACCGGTCAGTGGTGGAAAGAGGGAAAAGGTGTTTGTGAGAAAAGTCATCGTTGATATACTGAACACAACTCACGATCACGTGCTCGTGTTTAGTGGTGGCGATCTTTGCTGTGGCTACCATGTGATCGTGAGTTGCATTCAGTATATCAACGATGACTTTTCTCACAAACACCTTTTCCCTCTTTCCACCACCAACAGGTAAGTCGTCGCTTCTCAATACTTGGCATTCTATTAACTGTCTTCGCTTGCAGCCCACCACTCTAGCATTAGACACCGTAGCATTAGAATAACTAGAATTATATCAGTATTGATAGTAGTATGTAGTATTTGCGAAGACGGTGCAACCGTCAACGCGAAAACATTCGACATGAGCCGAATAATCTATAATATGAGTGTAGACAAAGATATAATAAAATTGCATACGTGCATTCAATAAAGATAAGCAGTGTACACTGTTTACTTGGTTATCAATCTGACTATATACCCCAGGACCATTATGTCTGTGCAGGTCCCTGTAACCCATGACCTCGCATACCTGTCACCACACCCAGGTTGGTCTTAATTTAATCATTTACGCATATCTAGGCCTTCCTACCCGATTAGCAGCCATCATGGCGACGATTTTTTATTGTTTTTCAATCCGAACCCATGTTTCCAAATGGCTTGACGACCAATTGTCAAGGTTGCGAAGCTAGAAACCCAATGTCGTCAAGATGCGCATGAGTGAGTTCAACCTTAATCCAAATGCGACTCCAATCCGTATTGTCTAAAATAGCACCCATTTGTTTTTTCCTGTGCCCTTGCAGCGGTCCCCCCACCTGTCAACGCATTGCATATATATCACCCTTCACGGCGCCTGGCAACGGGTGCGCTCACCTCATTCCTATGATGCTTCCCATTAATACAGCTCTTCCCTCGAGCGAAAACAAAAGCCCACGGTCGTCAAGTTGGTCTACGCTATTACAAATAAGGCTAGTATCAAGCCAGGAGTTAGGTCCCTTCCTTATATAGCGCAAGGGGGGGGGGGGGACTTGTGGTAGATTCAGTCCCTACTCCTGCAACCAGTGTGAGTTGATAACCCCAAACCCCTGTAGTGAACACTGAACTGACTGTCAACGATTCAGCATGCTTCCTGCTCAAACAGAAAGCCGCTTCATAAGTTCAGGCTGTCACCCTGCTCGTCGTGAGTAAAATTCCGTGGTTCTACAACCTGCATTCATGACTGGATTAGGCGTACATGCAAGAAACATCCCTGTATGAGGTGCCAGACCAGGTGTCCCTCATGTGAAAGTTGGCATTTGGTCCATGTTGTCCTCCAGCTTCATGGCATTTTGCGCCCTGCTCTTTTTCACCTACCTGGTAGACTTGGCTTCCTTCATTCCATCCCTAATGCTAGGTTTTTGCAGTGTGTTAGTTTGCTTGTTCTGTATGTACATTGTATTACTCATGTGGGGTGCAGCCCTTGGTATTGAACTCCCAATAGAGGAAGTAGCAAAGTAACACTATCTAGACCATATGTAAACATCACCTATGCAAACATTTGGTGATGATGGCAATAATCGGTGTGCATAGTTTTCATTATGAATGTTTGATTCTCATTTCATATTTATTTAGGTTTGACTTTGTTATCTTGGTCAAGGTGTGATGCTGGCAATGACAATTGTCTTGTGCGTTTTCTGCAATGCCCTGTGCTGACAATAACAATCTTACCATATAACATCTCCTGTCGTAGCCGATTTTCACCACACACATGGCAGAACCTACTCATCGTGCGAAGTGTTCCCACAACCGTCTCCATCCCTACATGCATTGCCCTGGTTCATCATTATCAGCCTCCACCCCATCTGCATGCTCGCACTCCTCCCGGCTGGTCCAATGCGGCGTGATGGTCTGGGGCACTTCTGGTAACTCTGGTGTGCAATGAAATTTGAATGCCTGATTTTTGATGAACATATGCAGCAGTTAGTGGGAGCGACGGTACTTCTACACAAGCAACACAGTATTTCAGTGCTACCTCTGGCAGTGCACTCTTGCCTTCCCTTGACACTGGTAAGTATTGTTACTACACTCAATCCACTTCACCTCAACTCAACATCGTTCCAAGATACCAATATCCAGTCTTCTGCTAGCTCAGGCAGTGAGTATCTACTTTGTTCAATCTATTTCGCCTCAATCGAATGTCGTTCCAAGATACCCAGTTGTCTTTGGTTAATCTCGAAGCCCGCATCATTAGTATAGTGCGGCGCCACTTAGCAGATTTCCAGGGGCTGATGGATGAGAAATTCTGCAATGATATTGAGTGTGTAACTGTGGATGCCATTGGTTTAGCTTTTGGAATCATGCAGAGGTGCACAAGAAGGGTAGGGCATCCTTTGTCTTGACTGTGTCTCTGCTTAGTGCTTCCTTGACAGCTTTCCGAAGTTGCTCCCCCACATAATGACGACTCCTGCGATTCCACCCAGGTCTGTTTCTCCACCCTCCTATGTTATGTTCTATCTAAGATAATGTGCCAGCAGCAGGGGCGAACAGAATCAGTAGTGTCGAAGAAATTGTTCATTCCTGGTGCATGGTGCCAATCAGATGTCTGTTGTTAGATCAAGGTACAAATCATTATATTAGGGACAGACCAATAAGAAAAATACAGAGAAGCATGGCGTTTGCAACCAGGCAACTAACTCCACACAATGAGAATGCTGTCATGATTGATTGATCAGAAACAATGATGCGGGTAACAATAACCTGCCCGTCTCATAAATACTCTCATAAATTCCTCCCAGTGACTGAATCAAACCGAATCCCCATGCCTCCTGTCAGGTCGCAACATGCAAGGTCTCGATCCGTTCCCCCCCTTGTTCCCCACCCGGTGGAGATTTTACCCTTGTTATCCTCGCAGGCCGAGATGGTGTATCAGCAGGTCTGGCATGTCATAGTGGTAGCAGAGCAAGAAATGAGCCCCATGAGCCGTCAGACCTCTTTAGAGAATAGAAAGGAGCTATGTAGGGCGCAGTCACCCCAGTCCAGCCAGATGTCTGCTCGGAATACACCCAAATCGCCTCGGCCACAGTCGCCCGATCAGGATACACCCAAATCGCCTCGGTCACCAAAGACAGTCAGTTTCGCCAGTGTTGATGTTGGGGAACCACGATCTTTGCCTTCACCATCAGACTCCTCACTCACCAGCCTCGAGTCTATTGAGCTTACCACTAAAATTCGGAAACCACCCAGCGAGGTAGGCCGCCCAGGAAGGGGTGGATACAACCTTGGGGAGCACTTGCAATGGAGTGACGATGAGATGTGTAAACTCAAGGTATGTACGTCGTTGACGATGTGCTTCATTAACTAAGGTAAGACCTGGCAGCGAGTCATCCACACTGCAGTGAAGAAGTATCTCGATACAACAAAAAGCAGGAGCTACCAGGATTTCAAGGCTGTTCAGAAAGTCACAGGCATTGTAGGTTATTTATTGTGTCCGGAGGGAATTTACTCACTCATTTTAGGCCAGGCAACGGTTCCCACGACTCGAGGACTATGAGCACTGTTGGCCTGTTATTGATATGATCCACCTTTGTCTCAAGTACCTTTCATCAAGGCACCGGCAAAAGATAAGAAGAGACTCCTCACCCGAGTGAACTGTCTGACTCAAACTGTAGGTGAGTAGTCAATGTGCTGGATACAGCCAACCCCAATAACTTGTACCTTTGTGCCTAGAATCTATCATACGTGTACATCTTGCACAAACTTACAGCTATAACCCACATACCCACTTATATGCCCTATTGTTTAGATGACTGCACATCATCTTGCATGTCGTCTCATATGAATGTGATGACATTTTCATTTTGGAATACTCTTTAGAGCGTGTGATAACATTGAAACTTCCACGGCATGGTTATATCAACAGTAAGCTTACGCCACCTAACGGGAGCATGTGAGCGTGAGTTGCGTTCAGTATATCAACGATGAAATTTCTCATGAACACTTTTTCCTTCTTTCCACCACCTACAGGCAAGTTGCTCGTCACTTCTTAGTACTCAGCAATCTATTAACCTTCTTCGCTCGCAGCCCACCACTTTAGCATTAGACACCGTAGTATTAGAATTAGAATTACATCAATATTAATAGTAGTCTTTGCGAAGATGGTGCGATGCGACCATAAATGTGAAACTGATGAGTACTGTAGAATTTCAATAATATGAGTGTAGATGAAGATATAATAAAATTCATATGCCTGAGGAAGCAACAATATGACGTGGCATTCAATAAAGATAAGCACAAAGTATGCTGCTTACTTGGTTATCAATCTGACTACATACTCCAGGACCATTAATAATTATCTGCAGGTCCCTATAACCCATGATGTCGCATACCTGTCACCACACACAGGTTGGTCGCATACTAACTCTGCGTACATGTTTAATCTAATTAATTAAGAGTACCTAGGTCTTGCTACCTTTTTAGTGGCCATCGTGGCAATAATTTTTTATTGTTTTCCAATCTGAATGCGTTTCCAAACCACTTGACGACCAATTGACAAGGTCGCGAAGCTAGAAACCCAACGTCGTCAAGGCACACATGAGTGAGTCCAACGTTAATCCAAATATGGTTTCAATCCATATTGTCTAACATCTACCATATTCAATTCATCAATAGATCATTGTAGGACTACATTCATTTTATAGTTGTGTATCGACCAGTGGCAGTTGTTCTTATGCTACTCCCACCTGTGATTCCCACCCTGCCAATCTTATTAGAGGTGATAATAATGCGTGTGACACCCTCTTAATAGAGGGAAAATACTATACTTTCTGCCTCCTTCAATATCACTTCAATAATAATTGTACTTAGTGTGTAGTACTCCAGTAGCCCGGAGGAAATAGTACTCTATTTATGCCATGTGACGTCAGTGGCAATGGCCACCCCCCCCCCCCCATGCCCCTTCGCGCTCGTTGCCGACGTCGGTGGCAGTTGCCGCCCTCCCGCGCTCGCTGTTGCCCACGATGAGCTCGTATTTTGTGTATATCTCCCCCAATTGTGTACCAATTCGCCTCGGACTTTCTTTACCTTACTCGGGAACACGTGACCATTCTATTTGTTACCGGCTACCGCCGAACAGCGATGTCGGAAAGCGCTACCCTACACATGATGTATTTGTAATGTTGTTGTACTTACAGTTCTATGACGTCAGCGGTTGTCGGTGACAGCTGCCGCCCCTCGCGCCCCCTCGCGCTCGTTGTTGCCCACGATGAGCTCGTGTTTTGCATATATCTCCCTCAACTGTGCACCTATTAGCGTCGCATTTTCTTTACCTTACTTGGGAGCACATGACGGTACTCGTACTTAATATCCCCTGCGGAGGTTCATGATTTTACGCTCGAGAATTTATCTATGGAAAAACTAAGTCAAGTAGTATTTGCGTAAATAGTAGCATCAAGGACCTCCAGCACCATACGCGAAGTCTCCTCCTTCTCCTCCTCCTCCTCTTCCTCCTCCTCCAGATTCTCCTGAGTGTCTATATCGTCGGAATCCATCAACTGACAGCAAACAGTGTTGATTAACGAGGGCGGTATGATGACATGCGGCTTAGAGGCACTTTCACCAGGGCCCATTCGCATGCTCTCGCCGAAAGAGAGAGAGCCCTTATAGCCGGGCAGCTTGGTGATGTCGTGCAGGCGCTTGAGGTGTTGGGAGGTGAAGCGACTGTGTATCGAGCGGTAACGAGCTATCTGATGAGCTAATGGGGGGTGGAGAGCTCGCGCCTGCTGCTCGCTCTCATCCAGGAAGCGCTCCTCGTCTCTCAAGTACGTCAATAGCCTACGGGCTTCGACCTCTAGGCGTTCGATCTCCTCCTGAGCACGCAACAACTTGAAGTAATGGTCCATTGCGCTACGTCCAGCTGGTGTCACCCATGATCGCTGTGACACGTCTTGCCGGGCATCTCGAAGGAGGTCGAATTCAGCAATAAAGGCATATTCAACTACCTCATCCCACTTGAGAATGCGACGGGGGGGATCCATGGCACGTGCAGCAGTATTATATTGTTCGAGTGCTATGCGAATTGCACTGGAACGCACTTGCAGCACCTTTGCAATGTGCTTCCGCATCTTGTATCCTGTAGCTGTGGTGAGCGCCAATGACCAATGTGAAATGATATGGACCAAACACTCACCCGCACGGTTCATTTTCAAGAGCTCGAATATCCACGCGACGACGAGGGCTTCTAAATGGTCCAGCGCACGCTGAAAAGTCCTCTTTGTGACAAGACGTGCAGCATCGTGCCATTCGGGTCACTCGGGCATCCAACGGCTGTCAATGTTGAGTTTACTCTCGAGATCCTGGACAATGCGAAGATCTTTGTTGTACATTTCTACGGCATGCTGGTGAGCTGTCTCCGCTTTCCGAGTCTTGCGCGTGTACGTAGCATAGTCCTTCGGGTCAGAAGGTGTTGTGACATCCCATAGCGCAGATTTCAAGTCTAGATCCTTCCTAAGGGGAATTAACTTTAGCAACCAGCGGTGTTATGGGAACTTACTTGCTCGCTTCAAGATTCACCAATGCCCGCCAGTACTCCATCTGTAAGGTCTCATTTAGAGGTTCCATCTCAAGCCCCTCTAAATAGCTTCGCTCCTCCTGAAGCCACGTAGTGAACTCGGTATCAGCGGTGACCCCAAGTTCACGTTTGAGCGACAGCAACACAAATTCACAGTCCTGTATGATCGATAGTGCTTGCTTATAGTTGCTATATATGAAGTTCGCTACACGCACGACTGTTAGAGGACAGTATGGGGGAACATGAAATGCATACTCACATATGCTCGCATATACTTCATATGCATCATTATGGGAAAAATACGCGTTGATTGCTTGCTGACGATGGAAAGCACTCGCATAGCGTAATGATGATGCGAGCGCGTTAGACTTGGAGAACGACCTCTCACATGTTTCGAGGTCTTCGAGGCCCAGTCCTTTGGTATAGACCGTCAGGTGAGAAAGTTGACACAATCGCCGGTGAGCATGACCATGAAACGCTGGGACCAGGCAGGAATGTCGATTCTGCTCGACGTCCTTGCCAATAACGCTCTTTGCAAGGGTGGTAGAGAACTGACACCCGATGTCGTATCCACCTCCGAGATCGGCCCCGAATACCTTCATCAGCCTTGACACAACGGCAATTGGATATTTGGCGCTGTGATTTGAATTTATCATCAATTCTGCTGTAACGAGAGATATACTCACAGTTCTCTGCTCTGTACCATGTCAGCAATGAGCAATGACATCCCATGCTGGCCAACGGCCAGGAATATCCCAGTCTCATCATAGACTCCCCATGTCTGTTTCGTCTTCTGCTCGTCCATATTCTTCCAATGACCGGCGCATGGATTCTCATCTCCTGTCTGACCAACTTTGCATGAAGGTGACTACAAGAGAATTCAAACTCGAACTTACCTCGACGCCCTTGCTTGTACTTTGAATGGGAGCACTTTGGGCAAAAGAATCAACGAATTCATGAGAGAGGTAGCGTGTCGTTGGTACCTTTTGAGTTGTAGGCAGCTCGTGTGAGTCTTCATCTTCCGCAATGCGACGGAGTATACGCTTCAAGGAATCGTTACCGTCCATAGCATATAGGATCTTGAACTTGAGATGGGGCTCGTCTTTCAACTCGTAGGTGCATGCAGGACATGCATGCTGCAAGCGCCAGTTGTCAGATGTCCTAGACAACGCTTCCATAACAAGGGCTTCCACTCCGTTTAAGATGTTGAGGTAGAGATCAAGCGCGATGGAGAACTGACGGGATAAGTAGTGCCGGAATGCGACCTGTTGTGTATCAGTAGACTGCCAGATCCAAGACGAACTACTTACACCTTGTAAATCACAGATGGTCTTGACAAAGGCCTGAATGGAGAAATGTGGACTACGAAGGCGAGCGACACGGTATAGTTCGAGAGCATTGATCGTGATAGCCACGGAAGGTCTGATTGGGGAGCACGGCATGAATCCTTGCCTCACAAGTGCAGAGGCGATGTAGGAGTCATCTGCACTGATTACAAGATTTACTTTCTCAGCGCCTAAATGGTTGCTGTCAGTAACACCCTTCGCACAGAACTATAATGGCCCACGAAACACGTCCACCACATGCACTCTCCAAGTTCCGGCACTCGACCCATTGCCCAGATCCTCAGCCTCCGCCCTCTCCGCAAAATGGCCCCTAGCTGGTGTCGAGGCTTGAGCATGGCTCCATTCCAGGTAAGAGCTAGTGAGTGCGGGCATTTGCAATTCGAATGCCTGACTGCGTCGAATGATTCGATCTCGGCGCGTGCGATGATCAACGCGCTTTGTGCGTTTTTCTGACCTGCAGGGTATATACTCAGTTAGAATGATTTTCGAGTAAGTTCATGTTCTTACCCTGCTTCAAAATCCAAATACATATCTCTTATCAAGTCGCTCAGCTCCCTGCCTGCATTGCTAATCTCCAGACTGTGAGTACCGTCCAACACACCATCAAGAACGGCCTCCTCACAATCCTCCCAGCTATCTGAGTTATCAATATATATATCTGTCCTTTAGCTTGACTGTTATACCTATGCAACGCTTGCATGTTGGCCAGCGCCTCCGGCATCATCTCTTCATCAGGGTAAGTTCCTTGTACTCTTCCAGGTGGGAATCACAGGTGATACTCACTGCCAATTCTCTCTGCCTGGTCATTTTGGGCTTCTGCTGCCTTCGCCGCAAGTATCTTCTGGTTGTAAACTGTATGCATAAGCCGAGTGCGCGCGACTCCTTGCAACCCTGCTGAGCGGACTTCTCGCACTAGACCGAGGGAAAGGCGAGTTCTGTTCCTTGGTTGCTTCGTCCGTAATTTCCCTAGGCTCATCGTTTGTTCACGACGTGTTTCCTGCTCCTACACAAGCTTGACATTTACCACGTGATCGTATCATATACTTGACAGCTTATTAACCTCCTTGTTCCAATACCTCCGGCATGCTGTTGCATCAGCTTGATAACTCAATGAGCGAAGAGTCCCGCTCACGCTCTGGCCTATCCCGTCGCCACTCCTCTAGCGCGCTTCATGAGTTGCTAGAGTCAATGCGGCTCTCAGGTAATTAATCTTTTTCTATCTGCCATGGTGATTGCTACTAACTACGTATTGCCTACAGATATCAACTGCAACACGGTCACTTGGACTTGGACGACGACAGAAGAGTCTATAACATTTTCACGCATTCCCCAGACACCGTGTACACCACAGATCCGGACGCCGTCACACATACTACAGGCATCGCCCAGGTCAAGGATGCCTGTGTCGACGGTTTCCTCCCGCTTGGTGACTAGCCCAACATCCACTCCTAAATCTCGTTGCTCGCCCAAGTCAACTCCCCCCACCCAACAGCCGGCACCGGCCCCGAGCAGTTCCCCGCCTACAGCTCCATGCCCTACGCCGGTTTTTCCTCTCCACTTTCCTGGGCCCCATCCGTCGACATTTCTGCCTCCTGACACCACGGACAGTATTGATGGCTACTATGTCATCACAGTAGGACAGGAAGTTGGCATTTTTTTCCAATGGTCAGTTCCGCTTTCAGATAATATTTATCCATACAGCTAACTATCAGAAGGCTGGCGGTTCAGGCGCGTGTCACCGGCGTGCCTGACAATAGTCATAAGAGGTTCAAGACGTTTGCCGCAGCACTACAAGCTTATACTACCAACTACAACGAAGGATTGGTGTATGCGACTCCAGTTCCTAACGGGCCATTTTGGCCCAAGTCTTTAGATGATATCCTCGGTCATATCGAGCCTTCTTCCGCGGCCAGTAGTTCTGACGAGTTGTGGTCCCAAGTAGCTAAAACTGAGTTACTGTAGATAAATCGTGTCAATGCAATTATGTGATACACCTCCATCCAGCGAGAGGACACCTTCATAGCTTATCACCTGGGCTTGAGTTGAAATGGAAGTGGCCGGTAATTCGTCGTCAGTGGTTACTTATATACATTGTGCAAGTTGCTAGGTGGTATATCCTTCAAGTTTTGCTAAAGACTCCTACTCATGACATGTACTTTCTAGCCAGTAGTATGTACCATCTAGTACTAGCATATGTAGGTATTCTGTTACAGATGTAGTGTGTACACGCTCTCAATGTAGGTATGTACATATATTGGCAGTCGCGAGACTCACAAAATATGGTGTTCGCTATGAAGCGCTGGCTCTCCGTCGCATTCTCGAGACACTAGCATTAAGCCAGGTGCATGCCAGGCACTTATCAAGTTAGAATATACATGTAGTACCAATATCTCAGGGTTATCTGCGCTCGATAGAGGTATATGGATCGCAAGGCTCACAAAACATGGCGTTCGCTATGTGTTCGCTACGGAGATGTTCGGGTTTCCATCTTGTTCTCGAGGCACCACATATTATAACTGCTTCTATATACTGGCATGCGATGGCAGGATCGTGCGCGCAGAAATATATCATGTTTGAATCTACATATCAGCATGTAGTAGCGACATCTCAAAGAACTTCACTTCCGAAGCTACATTAACACACATGTCATAGAAACTTCCTAGCGAGGTGGAAGGCACTTCCATCTGCGCACCATGAGAAATCCCACGAAGGCGGGATAAAATCTCCTTTCCTTCCTCGATATGGGCCCTCATTCCTGCCCAGAAGCGACTGAGCGCTGCAGGATCAGACTTCGACCGTACAGATTCCTTCAAGATCTCCAACTCGTCTGGCCATCGGTCTTCTGGCTGCCAGTCCACATGCCATAGCTCTATAGCACGCCTGATGGGAGCGAGAGTTTCCGCTGACGGAGCAGCAGTACGCTTGATGGGAGCGAGAGTTTCCGCCGACACAGCAGTCTGCCGAGAGCACTTTGATGATTCTCGCTGCCTATAACATCAGATCAGCGGCGCCTCATTCAAAGTTGCGAGGAAGGCCTACTGGAGTCTTGCCCTACAAACCACGCAGTAAGTTTTATTGGGTCAAAAATTGCTGGCACTCGCCCTGTACTTACCTTGCAACTCGGAGGCGTGCCTTTTCATTCTGTGCCTTGCTGACCCTGTGTAATAGCATCAGAGAGCCAACTGCGTGGATGGGTGATTATACGTACCCAGGCTTTGAGAACCAACGTTGAGTAGCGAGCCGCTGATGATCACTACGGTCTGACTGCGAGCATTTAGCCTTGGATGGTTTCTTCTTCACTGTAAATATTTAGCCATGCTTCGAAAGGCCAAGTCAGTTTGTATAAAAGACTTACTCGAAGCATGCAGTGATTGACAGACTTTGGATAAGCTAACTACGCTACTTAGCTCAGGTATAAACATATGTAAATACCTCGTGGTAACGGAGGGCGTGGGCACCCGCACTCAACCCCTATTTTCTAAATGAAATATCGTAAGCTTCTCGAAAACACTACACGTACACAGCGGGAATTAAGCATTTGGACCAGCCACGCTCTATACGTCTGTACGCTGAACGTGCAATACACGTTTATCAGTTTTATGGGTAAAGTCAAATACCCGTCTTCCTCTCGTTTCCACCCACCTGCTAACGATGTGCTGCAAGCGTTGGAATCGGCTCCACGAAATTCTTCGTTGTCTCAATCATGGTGCGTCGCAACTGTCGTTGTGACTGAGCATAGTCGACATGTGTATTTGAATGCTTACTATTGCCCATAGGTTTTCAGCAAATTTCGCGCTAATTTCTCTGAGCTGATGCTCGTGCTACGACTCGACGCATTCCTGCTGGGTAGAGGCACTCTTGCTTGGTATCCTGGTAGGTCTAACTGTCGCTGATCTATCCCGAGCGTAGTTGTGGCGTGTACCACGTAGCTGGTGCGAGACCACCACACCACTCAAAGGTCATATAAAGTATGGATATTGGACCTTGGTAAGTAACTCGTCGACGGTACGACGGTGATGAACCATACGTTGTAGTTCCAGGTACCCTATACTGTGCGTCGTCCACCGGTAGAACCCTATCTCACCACCGCGCGCACGTGATGCGATATGGTGCGGCGTGATCGCGTGTCGCGGTGTTGCGTGCCTTCGTTCCGCAGAATTATCTGAAGACACTATCTGTTGTCTGGTTTCGGTATGGCAACATGGCTTACAACTGAGACTCTAGGTGCCCCGAACATATGGTGTTGTCGGCTGCGTCCATGTGATTCAAATGCAAGGCGTGCGCGACATCAATCAATAAATATTGTGTTGTGCCGATGTCACAGTGATATTGGACTTTCGAGTGGCGCAAATGATCAACACATATCCTGCCAGCGTGAAAATATTCTGGTGTGTCAGTGTCTTCCTCTCAGACCTCTCCCCTCCGCTCTCAGTGCTGTTAGTATGAACCACGCTGGCGATGATCCTCAACTGTCTGATATGGCTCCGTCTAATCCTATTTCATTTCTTGATATGCTCAACAGCGAAGATTTCCCCCTCACCAGCCTTAGTTATGGTAATATATATTTTGCTTCCGTTGAATTTTTCGCTCAACTGCATGAGCCCAGCAGGTGCATCCGCTTGTAACGAGACAACTGCGTGAATCCCTGCGAATAATTTGTCAGTCACATACTTCCATCCATATCATAGATGGTGTCCCTGACCTTACCTCAGCATGTCTTCAACATATAGACCGTCGTTTGGCCTGCCCGCCGCCAATGTTCCACCAGTCAATTACACTTTGCCAACCTCCAGTCTACCCAGTGGCCTGGACGCTACCTTGGTTTGGCCAGTCTCTTCACTCAACGAGCTGCAGACTGCTGAGGCAAGTTCGTGCGCAAGCAATGTACCCGCCGGTCACCTCAGTAGCCTGGTCACTACCTTGGCTTGGCCAGCCTCTTCACTCAACGGGCTACAGAACGCAGAGGTAAGGTCGAGCTCAAGCGACATGCCAACCGCTGGTCAACTCAGTGGCCTGGGCACTGCCTCGACTTGGACTTCCTCCTCCCCCAACAGACTACAGAGCGACGAGCGCACAATCAACCCTGTCACCAGCTTTGTCGAGAATGTGAAATCCTCAGCAAATAGTTCCTCCTGGCGTGCTCGGAATCCTGGGGTTCCTGTCCAACCTATCAAAGCACGAGCGCCACGCCTCCTTTTGACTGCCGAGAAATGCTCTCGCTCGTTAATGAAGGAGGACAAGGCCAAGCGAGCGAAGGAACTCCATGACGCACTCGAGAGTTTCCTCCACTCTCAGAACGCGAAGCTTGAAGCCATTGCCGCGGCCAACAACGTTACTTTTGACCACGTCAAGGGCCTCATCAACACAAAGACCAACTATCACCACAGCCGCCGCGCCATGCTACAGAATGCCCTGGTCCACGCCAAATCACTCGAAGTCAATACAGGTAAGTATACTTGACTGTACCGTTATACGAGTGCTAACAAGCAAGTCCAGATCACCCTGTTGGAGAGAAGCTACCCATGGCGCGACTTCAAGAGTTGGTCAAGGTCGATTTAGAGGTGCATCTGCTCTCACAAAGTGAAGAAGAACTACTCATCGAGAAACTTCAAGAATATCGCGAGCTCAAGACGTGTGGCACCCACATGAACAACACTGCGACGGCATGCGATGTCAATTACACGGTAGATAGGATCACCACGGAGGTATGTCGTACTTTACTTATGAACTTCTTCGTGGTAAGGATGATCCACAGCTCGAAAACCTTCGTGACCGAACTGGCATATATGCCACATTGTTTGTCACGCATGGCCATGTCAATGACACCATCCAGTCCACATGGACCGCGACCGACAACTCAGCAGACTTCTGGCAGGACGTCATCCAACAGCCAGTCGCTGACATCACACGCAAGTATGAGCAGTGGGCATGTACTCAGGGTCAAAGTAAGTTCATTCGGCGTTAGGTGACAGCCGCTCAACCATAGGTCCAGATATTGTGGAGCGCGATAACCTTGCGAGCGTCAGGAAACAAGTAACCAAGACAATTTTGGATGGTCTCAGTGGGTGCCTTGGAGGAGCGTTTTCCATAACACTGCACTAAACAACGCCACAGGACAAGCCACAAACAAGAGGAACATCGTAATGAATTATCTCAATTACGAGCGCAGTATAATCCTGGCATACAGCATCAAACTAGTTGGCTGGCCTACCGACATCAAGTTTGTTAATCCATCGAGTATCGGCGTTATATCCGAGGTGATCAGACTACGAGACGCACTCCGCTCTGGCGCATGCTTTTGGAAAAAGCTTTCGAAGCGCGAGCGACAGGAATTTTCAGCACAGTGGGAGAGCCGAGTCACCGCAGGTGAGGCAGTGCTTAAACCACGCAAGAAAAGAGCAGATGCGGGTGTATCGCGCAAGCGCAAGGCACCCAGTGGTGCGGAGCTGTCCGCAGACAAGGAGAACAGGTCGGAGGGCCCACCCAGAAAGAGGTCGCGTGGATCACGCAAGAGAACACTCCCGAAAAGCGTTGAATTCATTCAAGACACGGATGATGATGAGACCTGGACGATTAGCTTGCGTACTCTTGCTAATACATAATGTATCGAGAGTTGTTATACATACAAGAAATTTGTTAAGGGTAATGTGTAATGTGTTGTGTACACTGGACAATAGTGAGCTCGCTGTAGGCAACAGCGAGCATGGGTGGAGCGTCTGCTGTCAGTGCGTCGCCGTTGACTGCCGACGTCATACATAAATAGATACATTATGATAATTATATGATAATTATAAATACTAGCAAGTAATGGTAATGGTACTATTCATTGCTGCCAGGCCACCTGCATGTAAGGTAAAGAAAATGCGACGCTAATAGGTACACAGTTGAGGGAGATATATGCAAAACACGAGCTCATCGTGGGCAACAATGAGCGCGAGGGGGCGCGAGGGGCGGCAGCTGTCACCGACAACCGCTGACGTCATAGAACTGTAAGTACAACAACATTACAAATACATCATGTGTAGGGTAGCGCTTTCCGACATCGCTGTTCGGCGGTAGCCGGTAACAAATAGAACGGTCATGTGTTCCCGAGTAAGGTAAAGAAAGTCCGAGGCGAATTGGTACACAATTGGGGGAGATATACACAAAATACGAGCTCATCGTGGGCAACAGCGAGCGCGGGAGGGCGGCAACTGCCACCGACGTCGGCAACGAGCGCGAAGGGGCATGGGGGGGGGGGGGGGGTGGCCATTGCCACTGACGTCACATGGCATAAATAGAGTACTATTTCCTCCGGGCTACTGGAGTACTACACACTAAGTACAATTATTATTGAAGTGATATTGAAGGAGGCAGAAAGTATAGTATTTTCCCTCTATTAAGAGGGTGTCACACGCATTATTATCACCTCTAATAAGATTGGCAGGGTGGGAATCACAGGTGGCTACTCCATAGTGCCAGCCTGTCGGTGGCCTTGTTCTCAACTCATGTATGCTGACGAATTTTCTTTATATAGGATCTTGTTTTTCATGATGTATGAATCGTAGTGGAGGATGAACAGCGCTTGGCAGGGTCTGTGTTTCATCGCAAGTATGTACTGGTCAATGGCAATTTGTCTTGTTCTTCTTCTCATTCTAGGATATAAAAGCGACTGCAGCCTGCCCAGTCTTGGCCATTGCCCGTACTTGTTCTTGTGCTGTGACACAGATATTCCTCTACTGCTTCATTTGTGAGCTCACTGTCTATCGTTCTAGGTATGACTACATAGTGGCATATGTGAATGTTGTACTAATACAATTACAGGTTGCTGTTATGCCTGCCTCACCCGTCCTGAAGTGGTGCACCTGTGAAGAATGCGTCAGGGAAAATGGCAGGGGTGTTCTCATGGACTCCCATCGTTTGTTGCTGCATCTGAAACACATAAAACAGCGAAGTGAATCCCCTCAAGCAGACCCCCATACCCACCGAACACTACCTCGTGCTCTAGATAGAACTCTTCCGGAACATGTACTTGAATCATCAGAATTAGCCTCTCCTTCAGATGCCCTAGCTAGCCATTTAGTGGCTCTTACCATCACCAACGATGGTCCAAACTCTATGTCCCATGCTTCTAAAATGTGGAACTCCCGTGAGGAATTCCAGCAGATGGGAGCCACTGCTGACATCCTGGCTGGTCCGCGAAACCCTATTTCTATCACTTCCAGTATCACCCAATCTCTCCACCATCTCATGAATACATCGAGCTTCTCCTGCGCCCCCACAAGTGCTCAGCCACCATTATTGACTGCCAAAGCCATTCCACACGATACCTGTCCTCAGATCAGGAATGTTTGTCAGCAAACTAGCAGGGCTATGAAGGTTTTATCAAATATTGACTCCCGAATACAAAGATGTTCCCGCCTTCTGCTGGATGGACAAAGTTTTACTACCATCAGCAGAGAACTTAGTCTGCTCTGCCAGGCAACCAATGACATAAAGTGCCATGCCAATTGCATAGTTGTGCGCAAGAGAGTGGTCATTGAAACTATGGATGAGCTAGAATCCATATTCAAAAGTAGGCCTGTGACACCATCCCCTGAAGACTTTCAGCCTGTACCTTTCGTGGCCGGTGTGTAGTGATTCTAGCCCTAGCCCTAGCTCTGAACTCAAGGTGACATTTCTGGCAGATGACCAATATTGCTCTCCCGTCAATCATATGGACACTATCACACAAGTCACACTGGTCATTGGCGTCATCTGCAGTATAGTAATGGATGTCGGTACTCGGGCAGGCAACTTTATCATGAACGCCCTTTCCCTTCTACTGTTCCTCACCTTCAAGGATACCAGTGGACAGCTTAGTGTCTCTCATGAAAACATCCTCGCACAAATCCCATCGTCTATCACCAGCGCCCTCGGCAAATTCAAGCTCATGGGTAACACCATTCCTTATGCTATCTGCAGTTGTCATTGTACATATGCACCAACATATGCGAATGACTCCAAGATTGCAAGTTACCCCCCCCACTGTACCAATTGTCCTACACCCGAGACTGTCTGTGGTGAACCGCTGCTGGATGAACATTCTGATGGTCAGCTTCATCCCAAGAAAGTTTTTCTGTACCATGACTTCAAAGACTACCTCGCCGGCCTCCTTTCCCATCGTGACATCGAAATTATGATGGACACAGCTTGTGATGACCTCGCAAAGTCGCTCCACTTGTCACCACCTCGCTTTGTCATGAATCCCTTTGAAGCTGAGTTCCTCTGCCAGTTTACAGGTCCCCAACCAGGTAAACTCTTCATTGACAGGGGAGATGAAGGCCACTATGCTTTTGCGCTACATGTCGATTTCTTCAACCCAGAGGGGATGCGTCAGCATGGGGCGACTGTATCTTCAGGAATCATATCCATGGCTTGCCTTAATTTACCGCTGGACATCCGCTACAAGCCAGAAAACCTATACTTAGCTGGTACGTTCTCATTCACAAGAGTGTCCGGAGAATGAACACTCATGTTCAGCAGGTATTATTCCTGGCCCGAAACAGCCATCCCTAGAAAAACTTAATCATTACATACATCCCTTGATTGACGACTTGCTCGTTGCTTGGGAATGTGGCATCTGCTTCTCAAAAACAGCTAAATTCCCTGATGGTCGGGTCACTCGCAGTGCCATTGCACTCGTCATGTGTGATCTTCCTGCTGCTCGTCATCTGGCAGCACTCGCTGGCATCGGCAGCCACTTTTTCTGCAGTGTGTGCGATTGCTATCATAAGAATAACTATGGTAGAGTTGACTGTGAGCATTGGGCTCCCCGGGATCAAGATAAACTTCGTTTTCATGCTGAGCAATGGCAGGATGCAGTCTCATCTGCAGACTGAGAGTGACTCTTCAAAGATCATGGTGTACGCTACTCGGAACTTTGGCATCTTCCTTACTGGGATCCCACACGTCAACTCGTCATCGATTCAATGCATTGCATTCTGGAGGGGCTGGTCCAACACCACGTATGCACTCTGTTGGGGTTATCTACAGAAGATTCAGTGACAACAACCTCGAAATTCCCTGCCTTCCACCACGACTTCATCCAAGCTGACCCAACCACTACCTCGCTGACTCGGAAGGAAATCATTCAAGTATCTGCGATTCATACACTGCTCGTTTCTCTGATATCTTCACAAGACACACCTCTGGCTTCAGTGTTCACAACTCTTCAGGAATCACTCTACCACAAAAACTTCAACACGCTCAAATTTGTCTGTCAGAGTCTGGGCTGTGCACCATTGAAGACTGGCAGAGTGTATAAGATTGCTTATGCCAAAGCTTTAGTTGAATGGGTGAGGTGTCATCTTTCTTCCACAAAGATTGTGATTGTTTATAGTCTTCTTAGTGCCAAATGATGCCATTGTTTTCCAGTGTGCAAAAGCATGTATGAGATCGCTATGACACAACAAAGATCTTAGGTTGCATCCGCAATGTTATACGGAAGACAGTACTGCCATCGTGGTTCAGTTCAGCGCCAGCTAACTTTGGCCATCCATCCGCTGGAACAATTAAAGCAGATGAGTGGCAGACACTCATCACTGTTCATATCCCTCTTGCCCTCATCAGCTTGTGGGGAGCACCTGATGTCAATGAACTGAAGCCAGGTGACAAGTTTATTCTGGATCATACTATGGACCTCGTTTCCCTGGTCAACATCGCATGCTCCCGGATAATGAGTACTCAAAGGGCTAATGCATACTGCTCGTACATTGCATGTTACGTCAGGAACCTGAAACAAGTACATCTGACATTCAACTTGCATCCAAATCATCATGCTGCCTTTCATATATATGACTACCTTATCCTTTTTGGACCCATCCATTCATGGTGGACCTTTCCTTTCGAGTGCTTAATCAGTGTTCTCCAGCATCTCCCCACCAACCACAAATCCGGTGAGTCAAACAATGTCAATTTCGGGAAGACATTATTCTCATTTCATACAGGTGAATTGGAGGCAACAATGCTATGTTCCTATCTCAGGGGTGCACGCCTCCACAGCTGGCTCTCCTGCCCGGATTGTCCCAATGCAGTCCAAGAATGCAAGGTCCTCTTAGATCATGCTTATAGCAATGACAATGAATATGACTCTGATTGTTCCCAGATGAGGAAGTCAACCGCTACCCCTCCAGACCTGTACAACTTGATTCATAAACAGGATGTGATGCTGCAGGCCCATATCAGATATGGCGGAGTGGTCTATAGCTGCATTGCCACTCATGTAGGAAACTCTCTGATTATGTTTCACCCATCATGTGATGGATTTCACTTCTGGTTCCTGTGGTACTTGCTCTGATTCACCTGTCAGGCAACCGATCTTTGCCTCCAGTTCCTGCGAGCATCAAATACATATACAAACAGGATGGACAGTCCACATTTGCTGTCTGCCGGCAGTGTCCCCTGGTTTTGAACAAAGGCACAAATGACCCCTTTGCATGCTACCCACATTTCCCAGCAAAGACCTACAGCCGCATGCTTTCCACAACACTGGAGAAAGTTGAGGTATCATGGGTTATGAGTCACTGCACACGGTGGCCAATATCTGATGACCGTGTTGT
Source organism: Pisolithus tinctorius (assembly GCA_024663395.1). Classification (NCBI taxonomy): domain Eukaryota; kingdom Fungi; phylum Basidiomycota; class Agaricomycetes; order Boletales; family Pisolithaceae; genus Pisolithus; species Pisolithus tinctorius. The sequence continues at coordinate 1,010,675 of JANFAH010000002.1, forward strand.
CATTCTTACATTGAGTCGAGTGAGTGAAGCTCTGTCTCATGCCACTCTGATTTGACTGTTGAATTCTTGCAATGATAGGACTGACAAATGTCAAGGCATCATGGAAAAAAATTTGTAGGATCTACTTAGGGAAATATGATGACCATGTAACAATAGCTATGATAATTATAGGATGATCACGCTGGGCGACTGTTTTGTGACGACAGGGTGATCATTGGGCGATGAACAGGTGACTGTTGGGCGATTAGTATAGACAGTGGCGAAACTTCAAGTGCAAGCATGTGTAGGAACACTAATTCTAGACTTGAAGTAAAATCTGTTACTGGAATTTTGGCAGCACTTTGTGTATTGTCAGTTATGCAAATTAGGACAAAACTTAAAGTTTCACCCCACACTGCATGTGTTGACATAACTTCCTATCTTGGACAACATCTGCTATTCATCCATACTTATTGTTTACACAATGATTAGATGTTCACTCTGACTTCAAACCTGAGCAAACATGTAGAAAAGGATCTAAACTTCAAGTATGGATTTTTTCAGTATGCCATCACAAACTCTAAGTGTGAGATTGACATATTGTATTACATATAACAGGGTACTATATAGTGGAAAACTTGCTGTGTAAGCCCTTTGCATCTTTCTTTCTCATCCTAGCCATCATGTCTGAATCGAGGCTGATCACCATGACAGACAAGAACGATGAAGGCTGGGTCGTCATCAACTGGACCCAGGTGTTGGATGACACCATTCAATATGACACCGATGATGAGGAGGAAGTGATGAAGGCCAAGTTGAAGGAAAGGAAGAGGCAAAAGGCAGCAGAGCAAGCCCAGCAGGAAGAGCAGGTGTGACTGGAGGCCAAGAGAGCGGAGAGGGAGCGGATTGAGGCTGAGAGGGCTGAGAAGGAGAAGGCTGAGGCTGAGAAGGCAGCATGGGAGGCCAAGGAGAGGAGAGTATGCGAAGAGGAGGAAAGGCAGGAGGCCAAGTGCAAGTGCAAGGCCAAGGCCAGCAAGAGTGATGAAGCTGGCACTGGGGGCACTAGTGGTGAGGCTGGGGGTGAAGTGAAAAGGGTGGTGATGGACCCTGGGTGAGTATTTTTTTCTACCACCTGCACTCTTTTCATCTAACATCCTCTAGTTGTACCCATTGCACTCAGGTGCAGGTCATCTGTGAGTTCCTCATAGATGGCAACAAGAAAAGGGTTGCCTGCATGCACTGCAACCAATCCAAAGGCAAGTGCCAGTGGGGGACAGGAAGGACACTGAGGCTGTTCCTAAGGCTGGGAGGACTGACAAGGGGAAGAAGCAGAAAGCTGAGGAGGAGAATTCCAAGGAAGGGCCCAGCAACCAGAAGTGGGCAAGGACAAGTGTGAGACCGACCAAGGTCTTGGACCTTGATGAGCTTGAGGCCAGCAGGAGTGGGATGAAAGAGGCCGGCATGGCCAGGTACTCGGGCTTGGAGAACAAGCTTGAGCGACTGATCAAGGCCACAGGGCTGATTGCCAACAATTTGGCCAGCCTTTTCGAACTCCACAAGACCATGGTTGAAAACTCAGGCTGCATAGCTGATGTGCTCAAGTCGATACTTGACGAATTGTATGGCTTTGGGATGGCGGTATCCCCTTTGGACTTGGGTTCATCCAAGCTTGACTCTGATGAGTTGCACAAGGAAGCAGAGTGGTTGAAAGACCACAGCAAGGATGAAGAGGAGTCTGAGGGAGAAGATGAGAGTATGGCCAAGGCTGAGTAGAAACCATAGCATAATGCCTTTGTTGTTTCTCCTGTGAATATCATGTGTGGTGTCTGGTGTCCAATCTCGGTCTTGTTGTCAAAGTCAGACAACACCCCTGGCTCCTTCTTAGGGCGGAGTTGGAGCGGGTTGGGCTGTGGAGTACAGCGGTCAAAGTCCGAAGCAAATCCAACCACTGGGTGGTGAGATATTCATCGAACAGTGAGTGGAGGGGTATGAAGGAAAGTTTCGGAGGCTGAGGTCGGAGTTGGAGCCAGAGATCAGAGGTCAGAGGTTGGATGAGAGGGCATTGGGTTCAGCTAGTGCACTGCCCCCTTGCACAAGCTCAGCCCTCATATTTCAGAGGTGGAGCAGACTCAAAGGGAGTGGAGACAAAACTCCAGAGGGGACTGAGAGGGAGTCGAAGGTGGGGACTTTATTCAATATTCGTACTGATTACATCGGAGTACTACATGGCCTTATATACAATGTAGGTCAAGGGTGGTGCAGTACGGAATGTAAACCAATAAGTGTAAAGTGGGTTAGAGTCCTTCCGACACAAGGGATAGAGGGTAGGGATGATGGGGACCTTAACTGAGACAAGGAAACTACTACAATGAGGACCGATGCATTGGTCTCAATGGTGATGGGGACTCTGGGGATGAAATGAGTTAAGACTGGCACAGTGGTGAAGGCGGCCTTGAGGTTGTTGAATGACCAGTGGCACTCCTCAGAGAAGTTCCAAGGAGCCCCCTTGCAGGTAAGCTGAGTCAGTGGTACAATGATGTCCGAATAATTAAAGATAAACTGGTGGTAGAAGTTTGCGAAGCCAAGGAAGGATTGTATGTCCTTGACCTTGCGAGGCTCAGGCCAGTCACAGATGGTCTGGACCTTTTCCTTGGACATCGTGAGGCCGGCAGGGGAGAGGTGGAACCCAAGGTATTCGACTGAGTCCAAGTGAAACTCACATTTCTCCAGCTTCACATAAAGGCCATGAAGCTGAAGCCAGTGGAACACCTCTTGGACATGCTGTTTGTGAGACTCCTTATCTCCAGAGCAGATTAAAATGTCATCCAGGTAGACGACCACACAGACATCTAACATATCCACGAAGATAGTGTTGACACAATGCTGGAAAGTGGCTGGGGCATTGGTGAGGCCAAAGGGCATCACTAACCACTTGTAGGATCCATACTGAGTCTGGAAGGCGGTCTTCCATTCATCACCTGGGGCAATCCGGACGAGATGGTAAGCATGCCAAAGATCAATCTTAGTATAGATTTTGGCTTGGCTGGGTGAGTCCAAGAGGTCAGAGATGAGTGGTAGCAGGTATTGGTCTTTCTTAGTGATCTTGTTGAGGCTGGGGAAGTCTACACAAAGCCAGAGGGAGCTGTCCTTCTTTTTGACAAAAAGGACCAGTGCAGCATAGGGGGAAGAGGTAGGTCGAATGAATCTGGTAGTAAGGTTTTCATCAATGAAAGTCCAGAGAGCTTGCAGCTCAACCAGGGACAGCAAATAGATGGTGCTGAGAGGCAGGGTTGTTCCTTCTTCGAGCTCTATCTTCAGGTTGTACTCCTAGTGTGGTGGGAGTGCCAAGGCCTTGGCCTTGCTGAATACATCAGCAAAATCATGGTACTCTTCTGGGACATTGGGTAAGGCTGGAGGAGAGGTAGCCAAGGCTGATCAGGCTTGAGCTGAGTCCAAGGGGCAGAGTTGAAGTTGGAACTGGACAGACCCTTCTAGTTTGCAGGTGTGCACAAAGGCAGCTGCATTGATTAGGGAAACCACAGGGGCCTTCAGGGGGGTGTGAGCCAGGGAGTTGGAGACTGGTACAGATGGTGCAAGGCTGGGTTGGTCACTAGGACCAGGGTCAGGAAGGCTGGTGGGAACCAGGCTTACAGGGGCTGTTGACAGGGTTGGCATTCCTTGTGTAGGAGTCCAGAAAGTAATACTGCTCAATACCCAGTCAATCAATGGATTGTATTGGGTGAGCCAGTTATGCCCAAGAACTACTTTACACTCAGAATCCAATGGGGCAAGATACAGGGTTACTGGTGTGGCATTGCCAGATGTGAAGCAGATGTTGACATCTACTGCTTGGGTTATAGTGAAGGTGGATGTTCCATCAAAAAGCCAGAGTTGGATTGGTGAGACCGAGTAAGGGGTAAATGAATGTTGATTAGCAAATTGATTATCTATAAAACAGTGTGTGGAACTGGAGTCCACTAGAGTACAAAGCCAAGGTAAATCATGGTTTTCTATAGTGATGTATGGGGTTAAAGAATTTGGACTGGAAAGAGCAGACATGTTGAGACAAGCCTCCAAGTCTGCACAACTGGAGTCAACACAGCTCCCAGATTGTGCAGAGTCCTGGGAGCTGCTACCTATTTTTTTGTCTCAGGGGTAGAACCTGACCCTGAGGCTGGTACGGCCTCAGTGGTAGCCACTGTGAGTCAAAGTGAGGTTCAGTGGTGGAAACCAACCAAAACCAACACAAAAGACAAAAAGAGCGAGTGGTGGTGTGCCTATGCAGTACCTAGATGGTAGAACCTTTGATTTGGGTGGGTTTTTGTGAGCTACAACACTCAAAGACAAGTGCTGAGGGTTGGGGGTGCTCCTGACAAAGAAGGAGCAGGAATGCGAGAGGATGCAATGGGGTAGACTGCTGTCAGCCTACAGATGAATTGATGACAACTTAATTCAATGTCCTGAGCTACAATGAGCTCAGGGAGGACTTGGAGTGAAGTATATGGATGATAGACAAGGATAAGCAAAGTAGATGATAGCTAGACCCTTAATAAAGCCTCAACTATCAAAACTGATGAATGATTTACTGAGAGATGATAAAATGCAAGCAAGAGGGGCTCCCTGATGTCTTCTTCTCTTTTTTTTCAGCTATCTAAGTACAGTGATTTATATACAGTACAGGGGTGTTGACTATGGAAAACAAGGTGCAAACACTTGGTAAGTGATTGGTAACTGATGAGTAAGGAATGTAAGCAATGGGTAATCATCTTAGAAAGCATTGGTAAGCATTGGTAAGGATAAGTAAGCCAAAAAGTGAAGAATCAGTAAGCAAGGTCAAAAGATTGGTAAGTATTGGCAATAGGTGAATCAAAGACAGTCAGAATGTCAAAGTATGAGTCAAGTAATGTCAGGAACTGGGAAAGTGCACTGGAATCACATTAGGGGGAGGCTGTGCATGTCATGTCTCAAAGAGATCTCCTTTGGGCCAAAGTGGGATGACAGAGAGGCAGCACTGATCTGATGCTGATATAGTACATCCAAAAGTGGACAGGGTGAGTCAGATGTCAACAGGGGTCAAGCTTTGGGGGTCTGTGGGGTGACAGGAGCATAGGGGATCACAACTTTTCCCCCCAAACCATCCTCTCAGTGAAGCAAATAGATACTTCATGAATGAGGCTCTGTTGGAAGAGAGGATAAAGGGGGAGCATCTTCTGCTGTATCTTGCAACAAGGAGGCAAGATGTGCATCATACTCATCATGGATGCAATCAGGGAGAGTGGAGAACAGTAGATTACACTGTAGCTGTCACAATTTTGGGAGAATGATGGATGAGACTGGTATGAAGACATTGCAGGGAGCAGGGAGGAAGGATCCATATGCTTCTTGGACTGGAGAGACTGAAATGACCACATAAGACCTTTCCAAATGAATGACAGACCTGAGGCAACCAAAGAATGTCCTCCTAGAGGTCATACTAACAAGAAGAACACACTGTCCAAGCTGGATGGGCTGGGAGGGAGCAGACCAGGATGGGATGTACCAGGATGCTTCAGGACAGAAGCTGGTAGGAACTCCTGGTATATATACATAGCCATGGTCCCTAGCAAAGGGGACAAGTGAAATTATTGATGTGGAGGTGGCCATATCAGAAGAATTAGCAAAATGAGCATCTTTTGGAGGGAGTGCTGTAGAAACATGTGGGGTGTGCAGATCCTTTCCAATCTTGGAAGGTAGGATCACGTGGCTGAGCACTACAATCGAGTGTGGGAATGGTTTCGGTATCTGCAGAAATGGCAGAGATATGTCGAAAACTGCAATGCTGTACATGGGTGCTTAAGAATTTTAACCAGTGCTTAACTCACTTTCTCCTTTTCTTTTCTTTGGCATTGATGACTCATTCTTGTGTGAGGGATGACTGCTGGCATCTCTGGCTGTCCTTCCTCACATGAGGGCTATGGTCTTCATCTCCATTCATCAGCTATATCCATGTCCACCTCACCAAACACCTTTGGTGTGTGACACCACTACAATCTGTCGATTGACTGGGTACTGAACAGTATCTCGTTCCAACCATCAATACAAAGAATGCTGATGCCCTTGGTGCCTCCATCACCTTCTGTTGCAACCTCCACTTCAGTACTGACACCCTCTGCTCCATTTGCTCCTCCAACATCAACTCCACCACCTCTTCCAATGGCTGGCTTGCCATGCACTGCTCCACATATCTCTCTCATTGGAGCTGCAGCCTTTGTCTGTGCCTGTGCCCTTCCTGGCTCTGCACAGTTCTGCTTGCACCTCTGCCCTGAAGATATGAAGCTCTGAGCCTCTTCAATGCCCTCTGCACCTCCTGATCTCTCTGTGGTACCCTCCAACTACCATGAGTTCACTAATGTCTTTAGTAAAGCAAAGGCTACTGAACTCCCTCCACACTGCAGCTTTGATTTAAATATAGATCTCAAAGAAGGGGCTTTCCTGCCTCTAGGCACTGTCTACTCCCTCTCTCCACCTGAGCTAGAGGCACTCTGCACCTTTATAGATGAGCACCTCAGCTATGGTTTCATTAAACAGTCAACCTCCACCCATGGTGCTCCTGTCCTCTTTGTTAAGAAGAAAGATGGCTCACTCTGCCTCTGTGTGGATTAGCAAGGACTCAACAAAATCACTAAGAAAGACTGCTACCTGCTTCCTCTCATCTCTGACTTGCTCGATTCTCTGAGCTGTGCTAAAATCTATAGTAAAATCAACCTCTGCCATGCCTACCACTTAGTCTGGATTGGTGCTGGTGATGAATGGAAAACTGCCTTTTGCACTTGCTATGGTTCCTATGAATGGTTGGTTATGCCCTTTGGTCTTACTAATGTGCCAGCAGCTTTCCAGCAGTTTGTTAACAGCATCTTCACTGACATGCTCTATGTCTGTGTTATTGTTTACCTTGATGACATCCTCATCTACTCCTACAATGAGGAGTTGCACTGCCAACATGTAAAAGAGGTCCTCCACTGCCTCTGCCAGCATAGCCTCTTTGCTAAGCCAGAAAAGTGTGAGTTCCACCAAGACTCTGTCAAGTACCTCAGCTATGTCTTCTCCCCATCTGGTCTGACCATGTCCACTGATAAGGTCCCGTCCATTTGTGATTGGCCTGAACCATGCAAGGTTAAAGACATCCAATCCTTTCTTGGGTTCATGAACTTCTATCATCAGTTCATTAGTAACTACTCCAACATAGTTGTCCTGCTCACCCACCTCACTTGGAAGGGTGCTCCTTGGAGCTTCTCCAAAGAGTGCCACTCTGCTTTCCTCCACCTTAAGACTACCTTCACCTCTGCTCCAATCCTTACTCATTGGGTGCCTGATGCCCCTGTCACAGTTGAGACTGATGCATCAGACTATGCCATCACAGGTATCCTCTCAATTACCTGCTCTGATGGTGAACTCTACCCAGTTGCCTTTTACTCCCACACACTCACTGCTCTGGAGCTCAACTGTAACACTCATGATAAGGAGTTGTTGGCAATTTTCAAGGCCTTCCACCACTGGTGACATTACTTGGAAGGCTCTGCCACTCCTGCTGATGTGGTGACTGACCATAAAAATTTGGAGTATTTCTCCACCTCTAAGGTCCTAACCCATTGTCAGGCTCGTTGGTCAGAGTACCCCTCCCAGTTCAATCTAGCCATCTGTTTCTGCCCTGGCTGCCTTGGAGCCAAGCCTGACATACTTACCTGCCACTGGGATGTTTACCCAAAAGAGAGGGATAAGGACTACATGCAGGTAAACTGTCAGGTCTGGGCCTACTCCGACCAACTCCGATGCTATATAAGGTTTAGAGAAGGGTTCGGAAGCAAGTCCGACACAGAGGAACAGAACTCCGACTAGCAGAGTGGTGGCAGGAACAAAGTCTGCCAAGGTAAGGGCAGAGCAGAGTGAGGGCATCGGGTTTAGCTCGTGTGCTACCCCCTTGCATGATCTCAGCCCTCATATTTCAGAGGGAGAGTACAAACAGAGAGTCAGAGATAACTCTGACAGGCAGAAGATGGAATTAGAGGGAGTAGGAACTAAGTTGATATTTGTACTGAAGAACAGCAGAGTACAGTACATGTTTTTATACTGCTACAGAGGTACAGTAATTGGAATTGGAACTGACATACAGAGACTCATAAATTTTCAAGTAAAATTTCCTGGACAACAAATGAAGGGTAGACGGAGGACATACAAATGGGTAACACAGAACATCCAGAAAAGGAAATAGTCCAGATGCTGGACCATGTGGTGAGTGCACTGCAGAGTACCTGACTGCAAAGGTAGTCACATGACCCCTCAGAGAACGGACTGCCTGGTCCAGTAGGGGAGCAACACAAGTCTGACAGCAGTCAGAGTGGAGATGGTTTGCAACCAACAGAAGTTGGGCAGAGTTGGTGTGGAGTGAGCGAATGACTGGCAGAAAAGATTGCAGAGTGAGCAAAGACCTATGACAAACACACGGTTATGACAGTGCCCCCCCCCTTAGGGCCTGAACCCCTGAAGGCTGCATGTACAGGACAAGATCAACACAAGTTGATCATTTGAAATTATTTTGATGCCTTGAGGATGATGGCTTTAGCTGCAGTGGAGCTCCATCGGAGTTCGAAGTACCACTTAAAACCATGTGTTAGGGTACTGAACCTTTGTACCTTCTTCCCTCATCACCATGTCCTTCCAGCATGAGAACACAACCCCTCAGCCAACCCCAGGCCACTCCCACGACTACTCCCAAGTTGCAGACAATGCGTTGGTCATCCTCACTGATGACTTGACTGACACTGAGCATGAGAAGAATGCAGAGAAAGCACATCGGCAAGTGGAGGCAGAGCAGAGAGAGAAAGAGTGCAAGGCCAAACAGGAGGAGGCCAGATGACGAAAGGCAGAGGAGGCATGACTGGAGGTGGAGCAGAGGCAGAGAGAGGAGGAGGAAGCGCAGCAGAAGAAGGTGGCAGAGGAAGAGGTCAAAAGGCAAAGGCAGAGAATGGTGGAAGAGGCAGAGAAGCAGAGGCAGAAGGCCCAGGCTAGGCAGGATGAGGCTGCACAAAGGTGAGTGACAGAACCCTATGAGTCAGGCAGAGCTGACTTGTACTGTTATTTCAGGTTAAGCGGCATGGTCTACAACATCAACACTGCCCAGAGGGTCCCTGGGACCTCTGTGGTGGTTACCACGACCAGGAGAGCCCCTTGCACTCACTGTATAGCGAGTTTGACAGCAGGGCAATGTGAGCCAGGGCAGGGCAAGACCAGGGCCTGCATGCCCTGCCACAACAAGAAGAAGACCTGCAGTTGGACACGGGAAGAGGTGGCAGCAGGGCCCTTGTGGAAGAGAGCAGGGATGGGGAGCTCCCGAGGGGAGAAGAAGAAGAGGACGTGAGGGAAGGGAAAGGGAAAAGCAACAGAGACAGAGGAAGTGGATGACAAGCAGGAGATAGGCGGAGAAGACGAGCCAGCGACCCCCCTCGAGGGTCCCTCAGGGGTGGGAGTACACACGTGGTGGGTGGAATGGGAGAGGGAGCGGCAGTTGCAGGCCAAAGCGCATGAGACCGCTGCACTGGCCTTCGAGAGGATGGCAGAGGCAGCAGAGCAGATGGCAGAGGCTGCAGAGCAGACTGCCGATGAGTGGGTGCTGTACCATGCCTGGGCAGAGTGGGCAGAGATGAGGAGGAGGGAGGATGTGCAAGAGGCCAGGATGGCTGAGTTTGAGCACAGAGGTGGAGGATGGAAGAGGCCTCAGTCAGAGGCAGAGGACAAGAATGAGGAAGTGGATGAAGGTGTGGAGGGAGATAATGAGGAAGAGGAAGATGTCAGAGGAGAGAAGGAAGGTGGAGAAGAACAGGAGGGTGGCAGAGAACAAGCAACGGAAGAGTAGGGTAGTTTTGTTTTGTTTTTCTTTTTTTTTGTCTTTAGTTTTGTATATTTTCGTACTACTACGAAATAGACTTGTGACCTTGTTTGTGACTCTGAGAAGTGAAACAGATAAGCAGAGAACATTCTAAAGTACTTAAGGTATGTCAGTAAGAGGCGGAGTATTATGGCAGAGGTTGGTACAGGCCAGGTTTGTGTGGATAGTGTTCATGGAAAGCGGATACTATGTCGGAGGCATGATCTAGCTCAGTTGCAAGCAACCAAGAGGTTTCTTCATCGGTGTTCTCATAACCAGCCCAGCAGACTAGATACAAGAGTTGACAGTGGCAGCAACAGCGGTCCACCTTAGAGTCGAGTATCTCTGATACTTTGTACTCAAGGTCACCATCGACATCCACTGGCAGAGGTGGAGGTTGTTGTCAGTTTGGGAAAGGGTTAGCCGCTGCAGCTTCCAGTTGAGAGACATGGAAGACTGGATGTACTGAGTGCATAGAGTCAGGGAGCTTAAGGGTGACAGAATGTGTACCTGGCCTGGCCAAGATGGTGAACAGACCTAAGTACTTTTTGGAGAGTTTTTCCAAAGGACAAGTGGAGTGGAAGTACTTGGCTTTGACATAGGCCTGTTCTCTGACCTTGAATTCAGGCGGAGGTATGTGTTTAGCATCTGCTGGACCCTGGTAGTGCTGTTGAGTGGCAGACATTTTGGAGCAGAGGAAATCATGAAGGGTGGAGAGCTTGATGACATAGTCATGAGCCCTTGGAGAAGTGAAGTCTTGGTCAGGGACCACAGACAGGTTTGGATGGTATCCCTTGTTAGCAAAGAAGGGAGAGACTCCAGTAGTTGCACTTGGTGCATTGTTGAAAGCAAACTCTGCTAGAGGTAACAGTTCAGCCCAATTGTCTTGTTGGTAGTTACAGTAGACACGAAGGTACTGCTCAAGGGTCTGGTTCGTTTGCTCAGTCTGGCCATCACCTTCTGGGTGGTAACCCGAAGTGAAGTGAAGGTGCATACTAAGGGCTTTTCCTAGAGAGCAGAAGAAGTGTGAGACAAACTCAGGACCTCTATTGGAGGTGACATTAGCTGGTACTCCATGCTTGGAGAAGACATGGGTAAGGAAGAGCTTAGTGAGTTCGGTGGAGGTGACGGAGTCGTGGGTGGGGATGAACACCACTTGCTTTGAGAGGTGGTCCACTACCATGAGTATGGTGGAGTAGCCATCGGAGTTGGGGAGGTGTTCAATGAAGTCCATGGAGATGGAGTTCCAAGGTCTCTCTCTGGGACAGGGAGTTGCTTCAGTAGACCATAGGGGCGGTGACGTGGAGTTTTGCTGTGTCCACAGGCGGTGCAAGACCTGATGTATTCTTTCACGTTGGAGCAGAGGTTAGGCCACACATAGTCCCTGCGGACGAGTTCTAGGGTGCGGTTTTGCCCAAAATGGCCTGCTAGAGGATGATCATGCTTGAATCGAAGCACTCGAAGGTGGAGGTCATCAATGTCAAGGACAAAGATACGACCGTCAAGGTGGAGTAGACCGTTGGAGTCCAGGGACCACCGAGGCTTAGTTGGAGTTGGAAGATGGCTGGCAGATACAGGATCGGATGGTAGGGTGGAGATGATGTCGGAGTGCAAGCACTCAACATCGAAGACCATGGCGGTGCAGAGTACAGGTGCCATGAGGGTGGTGGTACAGAGGGATGACGTGAGTTGCTCCTGTGTAAACATAGGGCAGAGATTGTGAGGATTTACCTGCGCATAGTCCCTATCCCCCCCTTTTGGGTAGATGTCCCAATGTCATGTAAGTGTGTCAGGATTGGCTCCTAAGCAGCCAGGTCAGAAGCGGATGGAAAGATTAAACTGCAAAAGGTACTCTGACCAGCAGGCCTGTCAACAAGTGAGAACCTTAGAGGTGGAAAAATACTCAAGGTTTTTGTGGTCCATCACCATGTCGACAGGTAAGGCAGAGCCTTCTAGGTAATGCTGCCAATGGCAGAAGGCCTCAAAGATAGCCAACAGCTCCTTGTCATGGGTATCATAATTGAGTTCTGGCACGGTCATGGTCCAGGAGTAGAAAGCGACTGGGTGGAGTTCACCATTGGAGCAGGTGATCAACAAAATGCCAGCAATGGCATAGTCGGAGGCATCAGTTTCCACTGTAAGCGGAGCGTCAGGGACCCAATGAGTGAGAATAGGAGCAGAGCTGAAGGCATCCTTCAGGCAGAGGAAAGTGGAGTGGTACTCCTCAGAAAAGTTCGAAGGAGCACCCTTTTGCGTGAGGCAAGTGAGCGGAACGATGATGTTGGAGTAGTTATTAATGAATTGTCTGTAGAAATTTGTGAAACCAAGGAAAGACTGGATGTCTCACACCTTCTGTGGCTCAGGCCAGTTGCAGACTGCCTGAACCTTCTCAGCAGACATGGTGAGACTGGAGGGAGAAAGAACATAACTGAGGTACTCGATGGAGTCAGAGTGAAACTCACACTTCTCCGGCTTGGCATAAAGACCATGCTTTTGAAGGTGGCGGAGTACCTCTTTTACATGTTCGCAGTGTGACTCCATGTTCTGCGAGTAAATTAAGATGTCATTGAGGTATACCATGACACAGACATCGAGCATGTCCGCAAAGATGCTATTAACAAATCGCTGGAAAGCCGCAGGCACATTAGTCAGACTGAATGGCATTACCCACCACTCATAAGAACCATAATGAGTGTGGAATGCCGTTTTCCATTCATCTCCATCTGCAATGTGGACCAGATGATAGGCATGGCGGAGGTCGATCTTGGTATAGACTTTAGCATGGCTTGGGGAGTCGAGTAGGTCGGAGATGAGCAGCAGCAGATAGCGGTCTTTTTTCATGATTTTGTTGAGTCCTTGGTAGTCTACACAGAGGCGGAGTGAACCGTCCTTCTTCTTCATGAAGAGGACAGGGGCACCATGAGCAGAGGTGGACTGTTTGATGAAGCTGTAGCCAAGATGCTCGTCAATGAAGGTGTGGAGAGCCTCAAGCTCTGGCAGAGAAAGAGAGTAGATTGTACCAATGGGCAGAGAAGCTCCTTCCTTGAGATCGATCTTGAGATTGAATGAGCAGTGTGGTGGAAGTTCCGTAGCCTTGTCTTTACTAAAGATGTCAGCAAACTCATGATACTCAGGAGGGACCGAAGAGAGGTCAGGAGGCAGAGACGAAGCAGAGGATGCACGAAGCTTTACATCATCAGTGGAAAGTTGTAAGCAGAACTGTCTAGAGCCAGGGAGAGCACAGGCTCTGACATATGCAGCAGCATTGATGAGTGAGACGAGCAGAGCAGAGCACAGTGAGTCTGTCAGAGGTGCAGTTGGAGGTGCAGACGGAGCGGAGGGTGTTGGATCCAGAGCGGAAGGTGACAAAGGCACCTGGGGCGTCGGCATTCCCTGTAATGGTGGTTTGAATGATATACTGCCCAGTACCCAGTCAATCGACGGATTGAAGTGGGTGAGCCAGTTGTGTCCTAATACCAGCAAACATGAAGAATCCAACAGAGTAACATAAAATGAAATGGAGTTGACATCACCAGAAGAAAAGTGGAGGGAAAGATCTACTTCTTGGGAAATGACAGCATTTGTACTACCATTGAACAAGCAGAGCAGAATTGGTGGAGAAACAGAGGAAACAGGAATGGCATATTTTTTGACTATAGACAGGTCTACGAAACAATGAGAAGAGCTGGAATCGATCAACACAGAAAAAGTATCAACAGAATAATCCGGAAGAGTTATGGATGGGACGTAAAGAATTGGGACTAGAAAGAGTGGACACATTGAGTTGGATGTCCAGTTGTGCACAGTTGGGATCAACGCTTCCTCCAGGCTGTGCAAGCTCCCTGGAGGAGTGGACTAATTTTTTGACTCTGCCTTATCCACAGGCAGAGTAGGCGGAGTTCCAGCCATAGCTGCATGGGCTTTGGCTGTGCGAGAGGTGGACTTGGGGCAGTCCTTAGCGGAATGGCCAGCCTCGCCACAGAAGCGGCAGAGGTTATTCTTCATCCTGCGCTGGCTTTCAGTGGAGGTGAGTTTGCCATCCTTGCCCAGAAGGTGGGCAATATCGGACTTGGGCAGATCTTTCTGTCCACCCTTGCCCTTGGCATCAGATTTTGGAGTGGAGGAGGATGACAATTATTTAGGCTTATTGTCAGAGTTGGAAGACTGCGACTTATCGGAGGTGGACTTGGTGGTGTGCGAGACCTCTGCTTTGTGCTCCCAGTAACGTGCATCGATTGTTTGAGCAAGTTTGTGGAGTTGTGCGAGGGTAGAAGGCTTTCCAACTCGAGTGATCTCGTCTTTGATGTGGTCTGGAAGTCCGCTATAGAAGTGGTGGCAGAGTGCACTGACACTGTAGTCCTTGACTTGCAAAGCCCAGCGATTGAACTCCATGACATATTTGGTAATGTGAGAACTGTCCTTCATGGTAAGGTTCTCGAGTTGTTGGACGGCATCCGCTATGGCATTGTGCAGACCGAAGTTAGCTGTGAGCTCTTGTAAGAACTCATGGTAGTCGTCCATCCAGAGTGGACAGTCATAGTCATTGGGATTTAGTAGATCTGGCTCAAACCAAGCCAGAGCTCCACCCTTAAGGTAAGACTGAGCGAAGGTGACCTTGGCTCTGTCAGAGCGGAATGCATGGGGGTGGTCTTGGAAGTTCAACTTGCATTGTACAAGGAACTTGCAGAGTTTCTTAGGGTCAGAGCCATCGAAGGTGTCAGGCTCGCGGACTTTGGATTTTGGAGCAGAGTCCCTGGTGTGCGAACTAGACCACACAAGTGCATGGACAGCTCTAGCAAGAGCTACAGGAGGATCCTCTGGCGGCTCAGCCAGGTCTTCAGGGATACCCCTGTCACTGCTGCCCCCACCATTGGGATCACCATCAGGGTAGTCAGGGTCAGGGTCGGGTCCATCATTTCGGTTATGAGGAGATGGAGTATGGAAGGCTGATGGGTGGAGGTCGGAGCGACCAGCTTGCGAAGCACTTTTGCCCTCAGTGTGAGAGCGGTGTCAAGCAGAGAAGGACTGGAATTGTTCAATGACGGAAGGGAGTCAACGTGGATTGGCTAGTGCTGCAGCGAGGTTCTCAACGACCTCTCTTTGAGATTGAGCTTGAGTTCTCATAATGGTGTAAGTTTTTTGGAGGACAGAAAATGAGATCGTACAAGTGTGAGTACAAATATACTGTCAAGTCTGGGCCTACTCCAACCAACTCCGATGCTATATAAGGTCTAGAGAAGGGTTCGGAAGCAAGTCCGACACAGAGGAACAGAACTCTGACTAGCGGAGTGGTGGCAGGAATGAAGTCCACTGAGGTAAGGGCGGAGTGGAGTGAGGGCATCAGGTTTAGCTTGTGCACTACCCCCTTGCACAATCTCAGCCCTTGTATTTCAGAGGGAGAGTACAAACAGAGAGTCGGAGATAACTCTGACAGGCAGAAGATGGAATTAGAGGGAGTAGGAACTAAGTTGATATTTGTACTGAAGAACAGCAGAGTACAGTACATGTTTTTATACTGCTACAGAGGTACAGTAATCAGAATTGGAACTGACATATGGAGACTCATAAATTTTCAAGTAAAATTTCCTGGATGACAAATGAAGGGTAGATGGAGGACATACAAATGGGTAACACAGAACATCCAGAAAAGGAAATAGTCCAGATGCTGGACCATGTGGTGAGCATGCTGTGGAGTACCTGACCGTGAAGGTAGTCACATGACCCCTCACAGAACAGACAACCCAGTCTGGTAGGGGAGCAACACAAGTCCGACAGCAGTCAGAGCAGAGATGGTTTGCAACCAACAGAAGTTGGGCAGAGTTGGTGCGGAGTGAGCGAATGACTGGTGGAAATGGTTGCAGAGTGAGCAAAGACCTATGACGAACACATGGTTATGACATAAACCCTCATAACCTCTGCCCTGTGTTTACCCAGGAACAGTTTGCTTCATCCCTCCATACTACCCACCTCTTTTCCCCTGTGCTCCAAGCTGCCATGATCTTTGATGTTGAGCAGCTCCATGCCAACATCATCTCTGCACTGCCCTCTGACCCCATCTCCACTTCCCATCTCCCAACTCTGACAGACCTTGCTGGTCATTAGACCATGAGGGTCTCCTCCACCTTGATGGCTGCATCTTTGTCCCTGACATTGATGGCCTCTGCCTCTGAGTGCTTCAGTTTAAACATGACCATCTGCTTGCAGGTCTCTTTGGACAGAGCCACACTGTAGAGCTTGTTTGCCATGAGTACATATGGCCTAACCCCCACACTGATGTAAAAAACTATGTCAGGTCCTGCACCACTTGTGGTTGCAGCAAGGTCCCACATCACTGCCCCTTCAGCCTACTGAAGCAGCTTCCCATCCCTGAGAAGCCATGGAACTCCATCTCCATGGATTTCATTGAGCATCTCCCCAACTCTGCAGGCTACTCTGCCATCTTGGTTGTTGTAGACTGCCTTTCTAAACAGACTGTGTTCATTCTGACCCATGACTCCATCACCTCCACTGACCTAGCAAAACTCTTCCTTACGCACTCTTTTCCAAGCACAGAGTACCCACCCATGTCACCTCTGACAGGGGTCCAGAATTCATGTCACACTTCTTCTGCTCCATCAGAAAGGCCTTAGATATGCACCTTCATTTTACATCAGGCTACCACCCAGAAGGTGATGGCCAAACAGAGCACATGAATCAGACCCTTGAGCAGTACCTCTGCACCTACTGCAACTATCAGCAAGATGATTGGTCGGAGTTTGCTTGTAATAATGCACCAAGTGCTACTACTGGAGTCTCTCCCTTTTTCGCTTATAAGGGATACCACCCAAACTTGTCAGTTTACTCTGACTGTGATCTCACCTCTCCGAAGGCCCATAAGTATGTTGTGGAGCTTTCTGCCCTGCATGACTTCCTCAACACTGAGATGGCTGCCACTCAACTCCACTATCAAGGTCTGGCTGATGCTAGATGCATTCCACCACCAGAGTTCAAAGTCAGTGACCAGGCTTATGTCAAGGCCAAGTACTTCCACTCCACCTGCCCTTTGGCTAAACTTGTGGAGAAGAACTTGGGCCCCTATGCTATCATAGCTAGGCCTGGTACACTCTCCATTACCCTCCACTTACCTGATGTGATGCAGGCCATCCACCCTGTCTTTCACATGTCGCAGTTAGAGCCTGCTACTCTGAACCCCTTCCCTGATCAGCACCAACTTCCACCTCCACCTGTTGAGGTGGATGGTGACCTTGAGTATGAGATTTTGGAGATCCTTGACTCAAAGGTGGATCACCACCACCACCATTGTCAGTTACTGTATCTAGTCTGATGGGCAGGCTATGAGAACACTGATGACAAGACCTCTTGGGTGCTGGAAATGGAGTTAGAACATGCCTCTGAGTTATTGGCTGCTTACCATGCTTGCTATCCTCACAAACCTGCACCTTACTCACCTCCATCATAGCTTTGCTATGGCCTTCAGGGGTTCAGGCCCTAAGGGGGGGATACTGTCATGACCATGACACTGATGTAAGCCCCTAACACCTACTCCACCCTCCTCCAACATGTTCCCATGCTTCTCTGCCCTCTTCCAACACATTCCTGCACTTCTCTGCCCTCCTCTGACATGTTCCTGTGCTCCTCTGACCCTCCCAACACATCTCCACACCTCTCTGAGGTCCCCTGTCCATGTTCTGACCAACTTCACTAACTCTGCCCTCAGGTTGGTCACATGGGCTGTCAGACTTGTGGCCCTGCATTCTAGATAGGGTTCTGCCCTCATGTTTGTTTTTCTCCATTCTTCCACTCCTTTGGTATTTACCCTCTCTTCCTTGTTGTAGTAGTTTCCTTGTCTCAGTGAAGGTCCTACCCTCTATCCCTTGTGTCAGAGGGACTGCTAACCCATTATCAAACAGTACCCCATATCAAACTACTACACTGCTGAAGGGCATATCAGTACCTAAATTGTAAAAATGTCAAAAACTTACAACAAATACTTGAAGACTAGAGTACCAAGTGTTAGCATAACAGAACAAAAATCAATACCTTATGCTTACCAAAGTTTAGCAACAAAGACAACAATTTTCAACAAACAATACATGGCAGAAGCCATCCCCCAGTACCCTCAACCTGCCCTGGCAAGAGGGCAGGCTTTGAAACAGTGCCAACCAGCAAAGCTGGTATGGACAAAGCCCCCAGTCCCAAGTTGCTGGCCTGCAAAGCAGGCACAGACTCAAAGACAAAATTTAATCCCCCATTACAATAGCACACTGGGCAGGTGCACTAAGAATGGGGGACCCCCACCCTAGCATGGAAGCAGCTGCAGTCTGCATATGCACAGGATGGTGGTCTGCAATGGAAGGTCAGTGACAACTTACCTCATGTGAATGAGCAGACACTGTGTCATGGACACTAAAAAAGGGTATCATATGGATGACACAGGGGACTGAACAATAATTATTAATGTATATTAACAATGGACAACAACAGAGGTGGCTCACCTGAGGTGTAGCTTTGTCAGCATCAATGGTGGATGCAGATGGTATGATATCCAAGACAAAGCAGACTAAACAATAATCATTAATGTATATTAACAATGGATGGCGATGGAGGTGGCTTACCTAAGATGTAGCTTTCTCAGCATCAACAATGCACACAGAAGGTAATATCCAAGATGAAGCAGACTAAACAATAATCATTAATGTATATTAACAATGGACAGTGAAGGGGGCATGGACTTACCAGGCAAGTAGCATTGACATCATCATCAATAGATGCAAAAGGCATGCTAGACAAATGAGAATTAATTTATTTGAAATGAAAGACACAATGAGGGGGGGTCTTACCTGATCTGTGTGATTGCTGTCATGGAAGACATGCTTGGGGATGTCTCACAGTGGATGAGGATTGTATAAGCATTATAATTAGTGACTGTAACATCCAAAACACAATCACACTGAATGACTTACCTGGACAAGAAGGGGAGGTTGCAGGGATGGGGCATCAACAGTGTGCAGTGATTGGGTGCTGATGATGAGAGTGGCATGGAGGGCATACATGTCGACGATGAAGGGGCAACAAAGGGAGGGGGCGTCAACAATGAAGGTGCAATGGTGGGAGGGGGCATCAACAACGAGGGTGCAATGGAGGGAGCATCAACAATGGGGATGGGATGAAGGGCTGACAAAGAATAAGGAAAAAGAAATTACAACCAGTTCCAGTATATAAATCCCTCTGTTTGGGAATGTTTGGCTCACCACACATGTAGTAAAATTTTCAACATGCCTAGGCCCAAGCACATGCACATGGATCATGTGCTTCTTGTGCTGTCAATGCCTGTCATTTTCCCACCATCAGCTGAAGCTCATGCACTCATGCAACGCAGTAATATGTCCCCCCCACTTTCAGCCTTCCCCCACCTCTACACCCACATCCATAAAATCACCCTGCATGTCCTGCATCCTCAACAATGTGACCACAGTCTGCCAGGTAAGCCCTTCCCTACCCCACTTTCCTTCTTTTACACTAATGTTTGTCTGTTTCCACAGCCAGCCCCCCTGCGTCACTGTGTCCTCAATGACACAACCACAGCACACCCAGTAAGTCCCCCTCACACCCCCATGTTCATTTCTTTCAGACTAACTGCCCTCCATTTCTGTGGCCAGCACCTGCACATCATTATGTCCTTGATGACACAACCATAACACACCTGGTAAGTCCCCCCCACCCCCATGTTTGTTTCTTTCAGATTAACTACCCTCTGTTTCCACAGCCAGCTCCTGCATGTCCAGTAAGTCCCCCTGATTAGCTGCCCTCTGTTTCTGCAGCCAGCCCTTGCATGTCTGGTAAGTCCCCCTCACACCCCCATTTTTGTTTCTTTCAGACTAACTGCCCTCCATTCCACAGCTAGCACCTGTGCATTGTCATGTCCTTGATGACACAACCATAGCACACCCAGTAAGTCACCCCCACCCCTATGTTCATTTCTTTCATAATAACTGCCCTCCATCGCTGCAGCCAGTCCCCACACATTGGTGTGTCCCCACAACACAACCATAGCACATCCAGTAAGTCCCCCCCACCCCCATGATCATTTCTTTCAGAATAACTGCCCTCCATTGCCACAGCCCCTGCACATCACTGTGTCCCCATGACACAACCATAGCAAACCCAGTAAGTCCCCCCCACCCCCATGTTCATTTCTTTCAGACTCACTGCCCTCTGTCTCTGCACTCAGCATAACAGAAGTGTCTGCACTTGTCAACAGCTCACCACACACATTCCATCCAATGCATTTTTGGTGATGGAAAGACCACTTGCCTAGTAAGTCCCCCCCTTCACTGTCATTTATTTATGTACTTACATTACCTGCATCATCAACAGCTCACAGTCCCCCTGTGTTGGCAACATCAAGATTGGTAAGCTCCCCCCATCCCTGCCATTTATTTATATACAGATATTACCTGTGTTTTACCCTCTGTATTCTTAAACTACCTATGTCCTTGCTGCTGTGCCATCCTTGTCAACATCAATAATCACCTTACATCTCCAGTCCATAGGTGTCCTTGATGGCCAGAACTAAACAGACTGCCAAGAAGGTAACTGGGGGCCATGCCCCAAGGCTCAACCTTTTCACCCTCCAGAAGAAAAAGGCACAGCAAAGGTGGCATCCAAGAGGCCTGTCAAAAAGATCAAGTTTACAAATTCTGTGAGTGCTTTCCTATCTGCTGTACACCATCTTACATCTACCCCAGCACTGTGTTATGTGTAGGGATGGTGGAAAGATGTGGATTTGTCAGGAGAGAGGATGTTACAGAGTGGTTTGTGATCTGTGTTTAGTTGTCCCTGTAGAGGATTTGCAGAAGGTGCAACAAGACCATGTCAAGTTCAAGTGTGTCTGTTGTCACTGGAAGCAAACCAGAGGTGAACCAAAGCCCTAACTTGTAAGTCCAAACTCCCCAGCCCTCTTCATACTTAAACTGAAACATGTCAAGGCTTTCTACTCCAAAGGGGAACCTGTCCTTCCCAATCCCCCTCACCTCAAAGGTGTCTTTGAGCATGCCACTGCATCCCAGGTGGCTTCCCTCCCAACAGCACTGGTGCATCTTCACCTGGAGACTCTATAGGTTGGCCAGGCCCAGGTCAACATGCTTAATGACTTTCTCCAGGCCTATTTTCCTAACAAAGCCTACTCCTTCTCCAAGTTACCTTTTAACCTGGCTACCCAAGATACCCAGGCTACATACCAAAAGGCAGCAACAAGCCTGGCCACCTCCCTCTCCTCTTATCCAAGGGTGGTCCTTTTCCTCACCACTCACAGTGATGAAGACAGGGGTGATCTCTTTGCTGGTTATGATGAGGATAGCAACCCCCATGCATCTCAAGTCTTTCAGGTGAGTGATCCCCTCCCTTTGGCTCCCCCAGAGCTAACCTTGTCCAGGTTCTCCAACTCCTTCTTACCCCCCTTGCTGAGAGTATAGAGGGAGCTGACATGGTGTTCTATGTCTGTGGTTCTGTGGTTACAGAGGCACAGAGCTTCAATGGGGTAAAACAGGCTGCCAAACTGTAAGTTTCCTCCTTTGATGCTGACTCATCCCTGACACTTGCTAGTTTCAAGCCAAGGTCCATCCTCCTCTTTGATGCTCCAAGGCTCCAAACCCCTACAACAGCACCCTACCTCCAGAGTCTCCTGGACGAAAATGTGATTAAAGGTTTTCATGTCAGAAATGCACTGTTGGACTGTGCCAAACTTGGGAGGCACTCAAACATCATTTTGATTGTTTGGCAGGAAGAAAAGCTGGAGGTAGAAAAGTATATCTGGACTGACAAGCATCTCAGGCCCTGGGGTCATCACTTGCCAGTTGCATGTCCTCAATGTGCAACCATGCAGAAGTGGCATTGGGGGTCAGCAGGGGAATTTATTTCTTATGAGTGTTGCTATGCTGACTATGGAAAGGGAAAAGGGCCTGATGGCTCTTCCCTCCCAGCAAAGACATTCACTTTCTCCATCCCTGAAAATTCCATTCACCTTACACAGGGAAAAAGAGGAACATCTTCATGGCTACAAGTGAAGATGTAAATACTTAGAAATCCTTGTAAATACCTATGCAATCTTGGTGACTCTAGTCATACTCATAACATCAGGACTATTTTGACAGTTTGGAAAGATATGTATTGCAGGTTATGAAACAATGTTGCCAATAACATTTCTCAAATATAACTACTAGCTAGCACCACCTGAGATGGATGTCATGCCATGGTGAGCATAATGGAGGTTCAGTTTCAAGACCAGTATGTCCATCACCCAGCCATGTCCATCTATGACACCTCCAAAGGGGTGAGTCCACAGGGCAGTGTGGTCAGCTGATCTAACTTTCAATGGGTGGTTCCACCAGTGAGGTCAGGTGAATCCCACTTCCAGGGGGTGGTTACATCCCATGGTGTAATCCACTGATCCTTTCAGGGGGTAGCACTATTCCCTAGTTTGGTCAGCTGACTCCACCCTCAGGGGGTGAGATCACCCACCAATGCTGTGGGCCAATCCCACTTTCAGGAGGTAACACCCTACAGTGGTGCATTGGCCAATCCCACTTTCAGGGGGTCACACCCTATAGTGGTGCATTAGCCAATCCCACTTTCAGGGGGTCACACCCTACAGTGGTGCATCAGCCAATCCCACTTTCAGGGGGTAACACCCTAAGTGGGATCTGACCATCCAGTGGTGCATTGGCCAATCCCACTTTCAGGGGGTATGACCATCCAGGGGTGCATCAGCTGCTCCCACTTTCAGGGGGTAACACCCTACAGTGGTGCATTGGCTGATCCCACTTTCAGGGGGTAGGACCCTCCAAGAGTGAGGTTGGCCAATGACATTCTCAGGGGATGGTACCATTCACCAGTGATGTCAGCTGATGCCACTTTCATGGGGTGGGGGTGACCTCAGCCAAACCTTC
This sequence comes from Pisolithus tinctorius, assembly GCA_024663395.1. Taxonomy (NCBI): domain Eukaryota; kingdom Fungi; phylum Basidiomycota; class Agaricomycetes; order Boletales; family Pisolithaceae; genus Pisolithus; species Pisolithus tinctorius. Next base: position 1,033,502 of record JANFAH010000002.1, read on the forward strand.
TTTCACATGTCAGCCTACCCACCCTCAGGGCCCAGTGGCTGACATTGGTTAGTCCCACTTTCCAGCTGAAATGTACATGTCAGATGTCCCACTTTCAGGACTACACATGACTGAAGGGTCTGCAATATACAGTATATGTTGAGCTGCCTATGATGGTAACAAAGGATGAGGTGTGGGGGTGCTCAATGTGGTGGTGGATGTTGGTGAACTTAAAGTTGAAGTAATGGTATGTGCTGTTGTGGTTGGTTGTGCACTGGATGGCTGTTAGCTGGTGTTTGCAACAAACAATATCTTGTGACTTGCCTGGTAGTCAGTGAATACAGAGGTCTGTTGCAGTCTGTTAGAGTTCTGGTGACTGATGCATTCAGCAGCCTGTGTCAATGACTCACCTTGACTTGGAGAATATGCACAAAGGTGCCATGATATATCTGAGGGTGTGGGAACCTAGGGGACAGTGGGTGGCTAATGGTGGGGGTTGGAAGAGAGGACTGTCAGGAAGGTCTCATGGCATACAGGCAGGCAAGCAGAAGCACACCCAGACATTGGGAAAATCAGTCATCCCCTTATCTGGAGGTCAGTCAGCATCAAGGTAGAAGAGAAGTCCTTATGGTGTAGGCAGAACATATGTTGATCTGCTTGGATGACAGATTTGGTACAGACATGTGATCTGTCTCCAAACCATACATCAGGAATTTTGCTAAGGCTCAAGTGGATATCACAAAGTCTGGATTTCATACAGAAAAGCTCCCAAATATTTCTGACAGTCAAATTTGGTTGAGGAATACAGTTAGCTGCATCTGTATTACATGCAGACTACCTTCCATGGTCTAGATACTGTACTGACAGAATCTTGTTTCTGCAGTGATTGCCAGGAATTTGGAAAGAGCAACTTCAGAGTGAAGTCCCTGTTATGTAAGCTGCCATCCTCAGGCTGAACCCACCTTGGAGAGCAACGGTACATCCTCCTTGATGGACAGCACAGACTGTAGTTGAAATTCAAAGCCCACATTTGCATTGTCCAGCCCCTTGGCCACTAAATGGTAGAAAGACAGCAAGTACTAAAGGGGTTTGCATTTGCAGAGGTGTTAATAGCCTTAAAATCTTGCCATGTACAATGTCATAGCCTGCATTAAAAAGCACTGTTGCTCTGCAACCTTTCTGGTCTTAAGTTACCATGTGTTTGCACTAGTATGTTGGTCCACATCGAGAATTAGCGCTTCCACCTCTCTCTCATTCCATGGGCAGCCACACACACTCTGGGTCATACTTACATGTATTTGATGCTATCTTGTCTATTTTCAGCTTGATTGCCCCAACTCATTAAGAGCCTGTTCAGAAACTTGAAACAACTGGAGTATGCATGCCAGGTCACCATGTTGTGGTTATTTGGATTGCAGCACACCAGCAGGGCAGGTCAACTGAGTTTGAAATCCAAACCTTGTTCTCTCAAGCCATGGACTATTGATTTGACCACAGTGATATTCAATGCATTTAGGGGATCCTAGCATCTGTGGTGGTGGTGGCCATCCAGCGCATGATCCTTCTCCCAATGCCTCCCAAAAGCAACAGTGAACCCAAGGTAGTGGCATGGTGGAGGCCAGTAGAAGAAGAGAAACTTATCGAGTTTCTCCACTCCCATCATGCAGAGGCAATGGATGGAACAGGGAATTTCAAGCCACAAACATACAACCACCTTCCTGCTGCTATCACAGCCTATTGAATACCTGGGACTCCTGTGAAGACACCATTGCAATGCAAGAACAAGTGGAGGGCAGTAGGTCATACTTTTTCATTATCTATTTCATCATACTGATCAGTGCCCAACATTCAGCTGAGGCAGCTATATGCTGAGATTCAAAGGTATTGTACATCTGGAAAACACTGGGACAATGAAAACAGTGCTGTGATTGTTGGTACCAATGCAGGGCAGGCGTGGGATGAATATACAAAGGTCAAATATTTCTTTGGTTACATTGTATCTATAGATACTGACTGATGGCAATGAATTTAGACACACAAATCTCTTTGTCCATACAGGAATCAGGGATGGTTGTTGTTTGATATGATATCTGAGATCATGCTGAGTGGTGTTGTGAGTGGTCATCATGCATTTGATGCCAGTGCTCCTGGTATGTCTACCTCAGCTCCATCTGCCACCTCTCCCACATCTGCCACCCCCACCATGTCTACTACCTTGACTGCTGGCGAATTTAATGCACCTTCCACATCTGCTGCCACCAATTCTGCCTCTACTGCCATCACCAATGGAGAGGATGAAGGCCCTCAATGTGACATTTCCATGGAATCTCCCCCCCCCTCATCACTGAGCTCTGTAAATTTGGAGATATTTTCCTTTCAAATGCTCTCCTCCCCTGGCCACCTGACAAGTGGCAGTACTAGCACCAGCAATCTGAGGCCTCCCTGCTCCAATGCATCAAGCCAGGGAAAGCATCCCTTCACCAATATCAGTGACACCAACCCTGCTGCCAGATCAAATTTTCTGGAGCTCCCATATGCAAACACCATCTCCTCTGTTGACATATGGCCTTCTGTGAAGAAGAGGAGGGGGGCCAACATATGTGAACCACTTCCTGTGATGTCCATGTTGGAGATATATTCTCTGCTGTGTTCTACTTACCTTTGGTGCGATGTTTGGCTGCTTACATAGCCATTAGAGCACACTTACTACACAGTCATTACACTGTGCCCTCAGTAGATTGTTCACTACTGAGGGTAAGATCACCATTCTTTAGCAGTATTCCACTTACTGATTCCCTGGCCTACAGGTATATCTAATACATCAGTAGATTGTTCACTACTGAGGTTGCCTACAGCACCCTTTTTCTATAGTCCATGACTGATGCAATGGTGATTGCTGCTGCAGGGTCCTCCTCACCCAACACTCAGGTACAAGCACCACTGCCAGAAGAGCCACCCAACCTGCTTCTGGTGACCCTGCTTGGTGCTGTTACCCAGCTGGCAGGCTCCATTGAACATACAATGCAGCTGGCTGAGGAGCAACTGAGCTCAAAGAAGCAGAGCACCATCCATATTGTGGAGGAGGAGCATGCTGATCTGAGTATTGACCAATGCATTTTGCTTTTCAAACTTATCAGGGTGGATGACTATATTTCAGATGTTTTGACGCTAGTTAACCCTGATCACTGCTAAGTGTATATCTTAGATTTACTTCAGAAGCATGGATGTAGTTTGACCACTCCTACCATGCACAATGCCATTGATGCTAGTTTGTGATTACAATTTACATGTACCTTCTTTCATGTTTTGCTACATTGATGTATCAATTTCATTTGTTTTGGTGAACACAGTAAATTGCAAGTAAAAAATGACTACTACAATCAAGATTCCAACTTGTCATCATTATCATTGTCCAAATCATCCCTCTCAACCTCAGCCCCTTCATCCTCTGATCCCTGTGCAATATGATTGTAGTCTCTCTCCCTGATGATCTGTTGATAGTTGATCCACATCACTTTGGCCTTGATGTCTGGCACATCTTGATTCTCCTGTTCTGCTTTGGGATCATCATTGATCACACTCCCACCACCACCAAACATCTCAGCTCCTGGGATTGGGCCTTCAGTGGGATTGCAAATGGAGATGAAATTGTGAATGGCACATCACATGCTGGGAATGTGTGCTTGTGTTTCTAGGTCATATTTGGGTGCTAGAAGCAAGATACAGAATCATTGTTTGAGCACACTGAAAATTTGTTTGATGGCATTCTGTGCAGAGGTGTGTCATAAATTAAACAATTCCTCTGTATTGGCAGGCCTATAAATTTGATCAGGCAGTGTTACTGTGATTTTAAATGAATTACATACCTTTACTATGCATGTTGCCATTCAGCCAGATGGTATCAGACATTCTGATAGGGAATGAGAAGCTCTGGTCACAGTGGGAAGCCAGCATCAACAAGGAAATACTTGCCAGGAGGGATGTAGAGGCCTTTGGTATGTGCATCCTGGTAAACACATGCATCTGTAGTGGACCCCTCCCATCCCATGAGCACATAGGTAAAGAAAAGGTCAAAATCACATGCAAAAAGACAGTTTTGCGAGATAAATCCTTTGCAGTTTCAGAAAGTACCACAGTCAGTAGTATGTGGCTCCCATCTAAAGCACCTATCACATCCTTGAAAAATGGCCAAAACCTTGTGTTGTCTTGAATGTGGGTGTGGATCTTATTTTCATCTGGGAGATGGATGTATTTGGTGTAAAATGGTGGGGTAGAAAATATTATTAGCATCTTGTGGAAATATCTGTGAAAAATCAGAATAAAAAAGAATTGAAAGATGATGGAAAACATACCATGAAATTGTTGCATTCAAATGTTGAAACCATTCACCAACATGCCGAATAGTTAATCTAGTGACAGACATGTACAAAAAAAATAGGAGCTTGTTCCTTGAGGGAGATAAACTTGGGGTTTCCATGACCATGAGTGCATAACTCTGAAATGAGTTCTGCAAAGACAGATGCATGCATTCCTAGCTCACAACAGATCTGCTCTTGATGCCCCACAAGGAGTTCAATTACCCAGGCCAAAAGTGCTGATGTATGGTATGGTTCAGGAGGCTGTCTTTGGGGTTTTTGGGGCTGGATGACAGTCACTGCTGCACATGCGATAAGACTGAGAATCAATGTTATAAACTGGTAGAGCCACTGCCAAACTTCAGGTCACTGATGGTCCATATCAGTACTAGTCAGAGGTGCTAGAAATCAATTAGTAAGCATAACTATTTTAAACCTCCAATACATCTCCACACACTCCAACTGACACACATGTTAAGTTGATGTCAGGTGTTTGGACTACTTCCAGTTGCAGCACAGGCTCTAAGCCTATACATAAATGGCAAGGTACTACCCCCCTGGCAGGTGATCACTGCCAAGTGCATCAGTTCAAAGTTCACAAATGCAAGGACAACATTAAGACAGCAGGCTATGTGGTTCAGGTACCAAGAAGGGGAAGTATGAAATGCCTCTAACCTTTATGTCCAAGCATACCATGGCCAGTGGGTGCAATAGGGATCTCTGTAAATTGCAAATGTGGGTCACACCAGCTTGCCTGTCCACATTGGACATAAATCCCTGTATTGTTCAAAAGGCCAAGTCTGAAACTTTGACTTCATAGCCTTTTTTAACATGGTAATCATGATTACTGCTGCAGCCATCGCAAGTTTGTATTGTCTCGTTCATGGCGCCCTTGTGTGAGGAAATACCCCCTTGTAGTGCCTAGTCTCTTCCCATACACTGGCATGGCCATCCAATACATCCTTGATCCAAGTGGATTCATGGGTAACTGTCAGTAAGTGCACACCCACTGAGCCTGTGTTGACAGGAATGTCGACACCATCTTGTATCCAGTAGACAACATGGCCCAATGTTCAAAATGCTTATTGGTGGCCAGCAGCTTATCGTCATCTCCTCCCCCAATGGTATCAATGCAATCTTGTGGGACCAACACAGCATTTTCAAAGGTGATTCCATGCAGATTGAGCTGATTAAGGAGATCTCTGGCCTCCCATCAGGAAAATAACACTTGACTATTTTTGACTTTTTGTGACTAATGTGACTTTTTGGGAAGGAATCTACTATCAATACCCATGTCCTGCAGGCATGGCTGCACTGTTCTTACTGATTTTGGTCTTGTTCAAACCACCTAATTCATAGCTTTCAGTAGATACCACATACATTCAAATTGATGGAGGTTCCAAAGAGATATTGTGATTTTTCTCTCAGACAGTGTGCATCACACCAATGGCTCAATATCTCTGAATTTTCAGACATTTTCTAGTCTTCTTGGCTTAGATATATCATCACTTAGTTGTCTCAATAGATTCTGTTCTCTTTTCATTCTTCAAAATGCTGTATATGGTCAAAAAAATGTACAGATAGTAGATTCCTTCCCAAAAAGTCACAAATAGTCACAATAGTCACAAAAAAGTCAGAAATAGAAAACTGTTAATTTCCTGATGCTGGGAGAATGTCCTACCTTTGCAAGATATCCTACAGCATCAGATAGCCCCATAGTTGGACATACCTTGGCCAAAGTTTCAATATGTAAGTTTGCAACGATATATGTGCAGCAGCTGCTCCAGAAGATTAGCATATTTGTCACACATTCCGAGAGGGACACAAAGGCAATGTCATTAATGGAGGTTGTGAGCAGATGTCAGCTTGCAGCATTTTGCCATGTGCTTTAGACCCATCATTCACTGATGACATTTACAATGACATAGTTTGTTTGGACAAGAGGGTTTACACAGGACTGCATAGAGTCCCCTCCTATTGGTCGCAGTCTGCTGTAAGAAAGTGTTTTCTGATGGCCAAGAACTCTGACTCCAGAAGAGGTAGGTTCCGCTCGAGTCAGGTCGACCCTGAAGGGGCTTCAGTCTGGATGCAGGGTAAGTACTTTAGATGAACACGAAGGGAACTTGCCCAAGAATATAATTCTTGACTCTAAAGAAGAATCTGGACAGAAAGGAACTGAGGTAGTGAATTTTGCTCTTCCCAGCAAGACACAGAGTAGACAGTGATGACTAGTACCTCTTCTTTTCCATGCTGTACCATAGTTATTAAGTGACATGGCACATGCCGTGACCACCTGCATGCTTAGTCAGCTCTCTATGCTTCAACATCAAGTCCCTTTTCAGCCACAACCCCTAAGTCTGAATCCTCTTCAACTCCCTCCTACACCCTTTGCCCTCAAACCTTCCCTTTGACCCAACCAAAGCATGAGTTCTCATAGGGAAAAGGTTCGTGTTCCCTACACTGCACAGGCACACAAGTGCCTCGTCATTTGGCTCAGCATGTACATTGCTCAAGTGGAAGATGTCAGAGCATTGGGGGATCTAATGAAGGGTATGGTCAACATCTTCAGGAAAAACAAGCTCTTGCTGGAAGAAAAGGCCAGGCTGTTGCTCATCTTCCTCTGGGGATTGTATGCAAGTCCAACCAACATGACTTTTTGGGTACTGACAGAAATTCTTGTGAAGAGAAGCTCGCCAGCAACTGCATGCAGAGATTGGTGGCATGTTGTGTGTGCAGGGGGTTGTCAAGAGGGACAATGCTCCATGGGTCACCAACCTGCCTGCTCTGCTCCTCACAGATGCACATGTGCTCGATGGGCTCAGCCTCCCACTGCTTGACTTGGTCATCCAGGAGACAATACAATCAACTCCCTTAAGGCAAGCATTATGGGATGCAGAATAAGTCATGGATGGGATGGCAGGTCGACAAGAAAGGTATGCAAGGGTGAGCATGTAATGGCACATCTGATGGGGACATGTTGGGATGGGTGATGGTGTGAACAACTGGACAGATTTGTACTGGATCAGTTTGTGACAAGCAGGTATACAAGCAGGCTGGGGACAACTGATGACCATTTGACATGACCAAAATGAACCAAAAAACCATTATTTATTTGGGGGGGCAGGTGTGAAATTGTAAGTGGCCACCATGGTTATGGTCTGTTACAGATATATCTATACGAAGATAAACTCAGTCGCACACAGATAGCGACAACATCTATATTTACCTATATGAAGATAAACTAGATACAGGGTAAGTATAGTAAGTTAAACGGAAAAGTATCGTACTCACCTCAGTCACGCACAGATAGCGACAACGTCTGAGGTGATGGAAATATACAGCGCAAAGTTAAATACTGTTATAATGACAAAAAGGGTCTGAGACATTGGGTGTTGAACCCGTCTACATACAAGGATTTGTCTCATTTGTGAGACGCGCTATGGTCTTCATAAACAAGAGGATAAGACGCGCATATGGGTACGAGACACTGTAGATACAATAAGTGTAAGGGCACGAGAGGTTAATTGCACGGTCAACAATAATGCAAAGTATGAAAAGCTTAACATGGAAAGTGGTTCCCATGGCTCAGAGTGGACGTGTTCGGACTATGCACGACTTGCCAAATCTAACACTCCCCCTCAAGTTGGACATAGGCCGAGTTCGAACACAAAATGTTTCACCTTGGGTGACGGCAAGGCTTTAGTCAAGGTGTCGGCGATCATATCGGTGGTGGGGCAGTAGATTAAGTGAATTTTGCCGTTTTCAACGACCCAGCAGATGAAGTGGAAGTGGATATCGATATGTTTGGTGCGTGCGTGATATTGATGATCTTTGGTGAGCGTGATAGCTGATTTATTATCGGAGAACAACGTGGTCGGCTCGATGAGTGGCCCAAATAGCTCTCCGATGAGCGACCGAAGCCATAAGGCTTCTTTGGCCGTGTGGGTAGCTGCCACGTACTCACTCTCTGTCGTTGAGAGAGAGACGATTTCCAGTCGTTTAGAGGACCACGACACGGCGCCACCGTCTATCAAGAAGGTGTACCCTGAGACCACTCTACAGTCTTCCACCATGCTGCCGTCTGCATCTGTGTATCCTACAAGCGCGTTGGGTGCCCCACCATATGTCAACTTTAGATTCTTTGTTCCAATAAGGTAACGATATATTCTTCTAACCACTTCCCAGTGGGGAATCCCAGGGTTTCCGGAGAAACAGGAGACGGTGGTCACGGCGTATGAGATGTTGGGACGAGTGCCGAGGGAGGCGTACATCAGTGAACCGACGGCCTCGCAGTACGGTATGTGCTTCATTGCAGCAAATTCAGCGCCAGTGGAGGGTGACTGACCGGAATGGAGCTTCATGCTGGGCTCCATTGGATTTGATACAGGCTTCAGTTCATCGAAACCGAAACGACGAATAATCGACTCGATGTAGGGACGCTGGCACAACGATATGGCATGGTCATCTCTGTTCCTCGTCACTTCTATCCCGAGTAACCAGTGGAGCTCGCCGAGGTCAGTGATCTCGACATGTTTTCTGATGTCTTTCTTGAACTCCTCGATTTCGCTCAGAAGTGTAGCAGCGATGGTACAGTCATCAACGTGTATGACGATGATTATGAGCTCACCAGTGCTGTGACGTCAGAAGTATATGGCTTGGTTGACAGAACACTGGGTGAATTTAAGCTCGTCTACTAATATTTCAACCAGCCTTTGGTACCAGTGGCATCCACTCTGTTTCAGACCGTACAACGTTTTGCAAAGGTGACAGACTTTCTGCAGGTGGTCGACAGATTCGAAACCCGGGGGTTGGCGCATGTAGATGACCTTGTCGTCGGTGAGCATTCCATTTAAATAAGCTCCTTTTATATCTATCTGATGAAGTTCTAGATTGGAGCGAGCAGCCATCGCAAGTACGACGCAGATGGACATGAGGGTTGCTACAGGTGCAAACATGTCGAAGTAATCGATCCCTTCGACCTGCGAGAAACCTTGGGCTACGAGCCTGGCCTTGTATTGCACGACGTTTCCGGCGGCATCTTTCTTAGCGCGGAAAACCCATTTGGAACCTACGATGTTGGCACCAGAGGGTAAGTCAACGAGTTCCCAGGTGCCTGCCTCCTTTAGAGTATCTAATTCTTCTCTAATCCCTTCTTCCCATCATGGCCAGTCAGGGTGATGACAAGCTTCAGCTAGCGAGCTGGGCTCGAGGGCTTCTGTCTCAGTGGTGACCTCGTCCATAGCCATAGCGAGGTCGATGTGACATAAGTCATCATCCGAGTCTTCAACAATAGATGCAAGTAGGGCAGCGGCTTCTTCCTCCCCTTCAAGTCTGATGGGGTTGGAACGTTCTTCGACAACGGTAGGTAGCTGAACTCCCTTGGGTATCTCTGGTGTGCCACGATGGTTAGTACTGCCCTTGCCAGCGAGGATTTCTGCGAGGCACTGGCTAGGCCTTCAGATTCGCTTTGTAACAGGTGGAGGTGGTGAGGGCATTGGTTGAGCCGGGGTAGTTTGTGGAGAGGCTGGGACTGCTTTTGTCTCTTTGACAGGAGCTGGAGGCGTTAGCATCGCGTTTGGTAAGTCGTCATCTTCTTCCTCCCCCTCGCAAGGTAACGACTCAGCTGAGGAGGGGTTCCAGTATATGTTCCTCTCGATGGTGACTGACTTCCTTTCAGGCCAGTATACGCGACAGCCATTGGGGCTGTTATTGTCAATCCCAATCCATCGTCCCTCCACGACATGCCCTCCAAGTTTAGTCCCACCTTCGACTCGTACCCAGACACTTGAGCCCCATATGCAGACTCGACTAAGATCTGGTTTCTTTCCAGTAGCAGCTTTGAGGGGCATTCCACCATCAAGCGCTTTGGTGGGAGTCCTGTTTTTCAACCAGACAGCGTGCTGTACTGCCTCACCCCAAAGGAAGCGAGGCAAGCTGCTCTCGTGCAACATAGCATGGACTTTCTCCAGTAAGGTGCGGTTCAATCATTCAGCAATCCCATTATGCTGTGGGGTGTCATGCACGGTAAGTTTTTGTTTCGTGCTGGCTGCCTTTAGGTATATCACAAACTTCTTTCCTAGGTACTCGCCGCCTCAATCAGAGTGGAGGACTTTTACGTGAGCGTCGTGTTGAGTGCGACATACAGCCTTGAACTCTTTGTAGGTGTTGAAGGCCTCGCTCTTCTGGCGAAGAAGGTGGATGTAGGTGAGTCACGTTTTGTCATCGGTGAAGGTGATGTAGTAACATCGTCCTCCGAGAGTTTCCACAGGCGCAGGTCCCCAGAGGTCAGTGTGTACCTCTCCCACGAACTCTCAGGCTCGCTCTCCAGTGCATTCCTTCGCAATAGGTTTCCTTGTTGCCTTCACATATATGCAGGCTTCACAGAAGGTTGGTTCGTCTTTTGACAAGTTGAACTTCAGACCTGACATGAGTCCCTTTTCAGCTAGGCGATGTGCAATGGATGGGGAGATATGTCCCATCCTACGGTGGAGTTCCATCACAGTGACCATTTCAGCTGCTGTGTTGATGCTGGCACAATCGTTGTCATGGACGACGCAATAGAGTCCGGCCTTAGACTTGGGAATGCGGCCAACAACATCGTCAGCAGGGTTTCTGATAGTACAGGTGCCTTCAGCGAAGGTAACTGAGTAACCTAGCTGATCAAGATGACTGATGGATACGAGGGTATATCCAACCTCTGGTGAGTACAGTACCTTGGTGAGCCTTAGCTTGGTCACATCGTACCCATTTGGCACTTCTATGACCAGTTCCCCCATAGCTGTAGCGTCAAAAAGCTGTCTGTTGGCAGCCAAGAATGATCTGGGTGGTATCAGCATTAGTCTCTCAAACTTCTCCTTGTATGGGGAGATGTGCCGAGTGGATGACACTGCTACTAGGAACGACATGAAGAGGTCCAATGCCAGAACTGGTCTTCTGGTAATCAGAACTCGTCAAAGACCAGCAACAAAGACTTGAACACTGACAAAGGGAAAACCTTGGCATCCAACACCTCCCAGTCCCCTGCTGCACCAAAGACTGGCAGTACCAACACTGGGTCTTCAAAGCCCGAAACAGCCAGCAACAAACTCAGCAAGGATGGAAAGTTAATGGCTGCCAAGCGAAAGTGACGTTTTGACTTAAAACTCTGCATGTTCTGCGGAGGGGATGGTCACATAGCCAAGGAATGCCCCAAGAAGGTGGCCAAGGCTAGAGCAGCTGCAGCAGCTCCAGAAACCGCACTGGAGGCCTCCACCGAGGCAAAAAAATAGTTGGCGGTCCTCAGAACCTTGCACACCCCAAGGACTGCATTGACTCCGGTGGTGTGCTCTCGGAGGTTAAGCTCAACATGTCCGCTCTTTGCAACCCGAATAGTCTTATGCCTACCATGTCTCTAGCATCCTACAATGAGCCAGCATTCCCAGTACTCGTCGACTCCGGCTCTACACACTGTTTTATAGATACAAAATTTGCAAATAGAATCTCTGTTCCCCTTTACTCCATCCTGCCGGTCCAGCTTTGGCTGTTTGATGGCACCTCCAACTTGGTCATCACCCAGGCAGCAGATCTCATCTTCATCTTTCCCTCTGGCGATGCAACCCCAGTCACCCTCTATGTAACCCCACTGGACTCCGAGTGCAAGGCAGTCTTAGGATACAACTGGCTCACCCAACACAATCCATCAATTGACTGGGTCTCGAGCAGTATTAGATTCCAGATGCCTGTACAACAAGTGCCAGACCCCCCAATGTCACCCCCTGACCCTGAGCCTTTGGCTCCCAGCCCAACCACCCTTGGCTCTAATGAGCATCTGACCCCACAATTAGAGAAACTGGTTGCACCAGGCTTGACTTGCCCACCTATTGCCTTCATCAATGCCACAGCCTATGTCCAGGCATGTAAACTCGAAGGGTCTTCTCAGTTCAGCCTCCAGCACTTCAGGTAACCATTTTTCATAAGCATTTAGGCTGAATAGTTTCTCCAAACCATCCAGCCTAATAGCCTCCCAGACCAAGGTCTGCCCAGGGACATCTGGGATTTCCCACATAGCCATCCATTCAAATGCAATTATTTGGGATGTCCCAAGACTGCCTTGGGTGACTGGGTCCCTACTCCTGAAAGGGCAGCTTATATTAGCATTGAAATAGCTGCAGAAATCCTAGCCCCCTTGCTCCTCTGACAGATTTAATCCACAAAGTATCCTTTGACCTATACATCCCCTCCCATCCCACCATGCATAGTAGTATACAATAGTACTTTTCATGTACATCTTTGCAATGTGATTCTGCTGTATTGGGACATCTCACTAGTTTCCAGGGAGATGACCCACCTGGGCCTCCACATTTGCCTTGAAAATTGCAATAATAAATTCAATCAATTTGTGTCTATACCTCATGCAATTTGTACTGTATGAAGGAAGAAGTGAATGTTTTTGAACACTTGTGTGACAAGCCAATATCTCAAAGTCCCCCACATGGAACATGGTGTTGGTCACCTTTGCAACAGCATCTGCAGAGGGCAGAATGTCCCAGATGAGCCTCTGAGGTTGTCATGGGGCATTGTGCTGGTCTGCAAAGGTAACTTAGGAGGATGTGCCATCATAGCCCTCTGAGGCTGGGATGGGACATCCCACTGACTTTCATAAGGGGACTTGGGATGTCCCACAGCAGCCTCCAAGGCTACCTTGGGACATCCCACCCTCCCCTTTGCCAACTAGTGGGATGTCCCCCAACAGCCTCTAAGCCTACATTGGGACATCCAACCCTCCCCTCTGGCAACCAGATGGATGTCCCAACACAGCCTCTAAGGTGTTGAAGTAGTAATCTGCACTAATCCTACAAGCACCATAGAGAATCCAATGCAAGGTAGCTCCATGGTCAGAGCAGCTGCTTGACACTGAGAAGGTCCTGGCTCAATGCCAGCTGTGGTCACATTTTCATCAGGTTATGAGCTGCAGCTGGAACCCATGCATGCTCAGTACAATGGGTCATGCAGCATCCCTAGTAAGTCCAGATCATGTGAGTTACATGGACACAAGGTGGCTGATAGTAAGGCCTCCTGGAAACACAGCAGTAAATCCTGATCCATCACATGACACAAGGTCAAAAGGCAATCAGACCATTTGCATGACCCTAGGGGGTGTGCACTGTTTTTACACTCCAAAAGTGGCCAGATGAAGGGACCACATTGGAGATGGTGCATTCTGTGCATTAACTTCATGGAGATATGTTCCCACAGTGCTAGTCTAAGCCCCCAAGCTACTGACACTAGTACCAAGACCATATGGCTCAGTGGTTGCAGCACCTGGTAAACACCTAGGAGGTCACTGGTTCAATCTTAGGACTGGTCACATTTTCCTCATAAGGCTACATTGGGACATCCCTCCCCCCCTCTGGCAAGCAGTGGGATGTCCCACAACAGCCTCTAAAGCTACATTGGGACATCCCTCCCCCCCTCTGGCAAGTATTGGGATGTCCCACAATCGCCTCTAAGGCTACATTGGGACATCCCTCCCCCCTCTGGCAACCAGTGCGATGTCCCACAGCAGCCTCTGAGCAAGTGGGGAATGGTGCATTGCTCTTCACATAGTCTTGTTCCCATGTCACTGGTTTTCCCCCATGCTACTGATATTAGTGGCTGGACAATATATATTTGCTCAAATGTTAGAGCACTGGTTATCACCTAAGAGGTTGTTTCAATCCTATCTCTGGTCACATTTCCATCATAAGGCTACATTGGGACATCCCATCTCCCCCTCTGGACACCAGTGAGATGTTATACAAATGCCACAGAGGCAAATGTTGGACATCCTACCCTGTATCTCTGACATCCACATTGTCCTCTGCCCACAATTGGGATATATATTGTCACATTGTAACAGGCTCAATCAATGGCACCAATCAGTTCAAGTTAGATCACCATGATTTTTGGAGATTCAGAATCAGGGCAATGAGACACAGGTCTGCCTTGCAGATGTCCATTACACATATAACCAAGATTGTGAGCCCATTATTGCATAATTCTTCACACAAGATTCATATCCTGTGAGCCCCATGTAATTTCTAGAGAACAGTACCAAAAAATATGTGCAGAGATGAAAAGTCAGTGACCAGATGAGCAGTGAGCAGTGAATAATGTGCTCCAAATGTCCTATACATATCATTGCTTGAAATACTCATGGCACCCAAAGAATGCTATTCAAATTTTATTTGAAGCAAGTCTTGAGATGTGAGGCAAGGGGACAGGTAGGGGGTAGCACATGATTGGTAAACAGCCACCAAGTGTAGATAAGACAATACTAGGTGTAGAACTTCAGATCACATCAACACACTGCATAATTGCATATATTTTTGGTACTGTTCTCTAGATGATACACAGGGCTCCAAGGATATGAATCTTGTGTGAAGAAATATGCAATAATAGGCAAAGTAGAGGGCTCTCTACTGCCCAAAAAAACATTGAAAGCCTGCTGGACAATTGATGTATAGAAGACCACTATTGGTTTGCTAAGGTGTACAGATGCCTAGATCACTTGCAATTTTGATTGTATATGTGAAATCAGCCTATGCTTTTTCAGGCTTATATAGTGCTAGAACTAGTCTAATTTTTACACCAGGACCTACATCTAATTTCCCTGATTCTGAATCTGCAAAAATTGTGGTGATCTGACTTGAATTGCTTGAGATATCAAAGTTATAACATTTAGCTACTACATGTGTGTGATTTTGTTTATTTGGCCTTGCTCTCAGTTTTGAAAATAACTGTAACACAAGGAGCAACAAGGCACAAACACAGTAGCTAGGACTGCAGGAATTGTATATACAGATTGAGGCATCATCTACAGTGCCTAACAGCAATGGACATGTGATGGATGTTGGTACCATATGTGATTTGACCCTGGACCACCCCTAACAAAGAGTTGATAAGTGGCCAGTACTGAAATGTAACAGTAATGGCTGGGGTGACTGACATGAAACTATGGGATGCAGTAGAGGACTCCCAGGCAACCAGGGAGAAAGAGGGAAAATGCCGATTGGATCACCCGATCCTGAGGCATATGCTAAACCACTTTGAAACCCTTCAAACACAAAAGCAGGAATATCTCAACAATGAGCAAGCAGAATTGGGTGAACAAGGGCACCCCATAAATGGGTCAGTGAGAGGGACTTGTGGCTTGAAAAGTGAGAGAAGCAGTGCAGATATGCATGAGGTACAATGAGAGGACCTCAAGGGGTGGGCCTTGCCACAAGAATGTGAACATCTCTGTAACTACTGCACCAATCACAACAATCTAGACATCTCCAGTGAGTCGTCATCTAGTAGTGCGAGTCTGCAAAAAAGCGAGAGACATGTCAGAGAAACCACCAAGATACAGCCCCAAGATGATAGGGGTAACTCTGGGCAAGCAAACAAGCAGGTGACAACCTCAGGACAATGGCTGGGGTGATTGACACAGGCCTCAGGAAGGCGGTCAGGTACTCATTGATAAACACAGAAAAAAAGGAGTCACCATGATCGGACCATTGGATCCTGAGCTATGTGCGAAACTGTCTGACTGCCCTCCAAACACGAAAATGGTGATATCTCAATAGTGGCTTCATGGAATTAGACAAAAGAGGCCCCCCCAGAGAGGTCTCAGCGAGGGGAACAAGTGGTGCGAAAAGCGACAGGAAAGGCACAGGACTGAGTGGAGAGCTGCAGACTTGTCCCCCAAATCTGATGGTAACATCATCACTGACACCAGCAACATCCTAGTAGTATTCTTCATTTATATACTCCTCAGTGAAGTTGTCCTCATATTGTGCAGCATTACCCCTGTTGACCCAATGAGGTTCACCTGACTGGGTTGGAGGGTAGTAGTTGTCAGTATATGGACTGTTGTAGTAAGGATGGTTGGTTCGAGATGGAACGTGATGGAATCCTTGGCAAGATGGAGGAAATTGATTGCAGTGGCCAGAAGGTAATGCCTAGAGAGAATGCAAGTCGATGGTGAAACCTCTGCAAAATCAAATTACTCACATGATATGGGATATTAGATGGGCCAGGATCATGATAGTTCGTATGGTCACCCCGAGAATCCTACATAATGTTTCCTTAGTCTTGTTACCAAAGGTCAGAGACCTGGATACTCACTTGTCATCTGGGAAAAGACTGCTGGGCTGGGCTGGCCTCTTGCATGTGAGGATGGCTTGGAAGATTATCCCAATGTAGATCCTATACAATGCTTCATTAGTCTTGTTATCAGACCATAGGAACCAAACCCTACCCCATATCACAGAGCTGGCATGGGAGGCTCGGATGGGCCAGGCTCTTGAGTGTGCACATTGCTTGGAATTGTGGACAGGTCATGACATGAATCTTGCACAATGGGGTGCGCATCCTGGTGTTGATCACATGGTGCAGTTCAACAGTCAGACTGTAAAGCCTTGCAAACATCAGCAGATACCGGATATTGAGTAAAGAGCAGAACTTACCTGGGGACCAATAGTATTGTGATTTGATGCCTCCACACAGGGTCGCTTCCAAGAGGGAAAAGGGAGTTGTTGCTGCAGTCGGGGTTGTGGCTGTCGAAGGACCTCCATGCCTTGCTGCTGGCGATCCATTTCCTTGAGGGACTTCTGCCACTCTGGATCATCTGAGATCTGCCGCAAAACAGTACCATCGGTAGCTTTGACGAGTGCAATCTCACCCTTCAAAGGGTCAGCATCCAAAATATCAATGACCTCTACACAGAACTTCAGCATCCAACTGGATGAATAAAATAGGGAATACCTTCATTCCAGCACTTAATCTCAATTTCCAGCACATCATCCAGACTATCTTGTTCTTCCTCATCATCAGTTTGCCCGTCATACAAAAGACCCAGTTTTCTCTGAAGGTAAGGTACTATAAGTTGACGAAGAGGGCCAGCCTTAAGTTTCTTGTACTTGAAACCAGGGCCCGGTGGAGATACACTGTGGGGCCAGTTGACAATAGTGAGGTGGCTCTTCTACAAAAACTCAAGAAGCCAGTGCCAGGAAACTTTCTGGGGATCACCGACTTCAATGCCATGTGTGACTGAGCAAAGGATCAAGATAAATGCACATACAGCACAAGAATAACTTACCGTGCAGATCTCTCAATGTGGCCAACATCTTCTCCTTCATCATGCTTCTGAATACTCTGCAGTTGCAGTCTCTCAGAGTCTCCTTTGTATGGCAATGTAGTTCCAGCGCAGAACCCACATCTCCAATGGAACCAGTGCCAGCCACCCTGGCATCCACACCATCGCTGTTCCTGAGACACCTACAACAATCCAATGAGGTCAAATGAAACATGCAAGAAATAAACTTACTTGAAAATTGTGGTATACTTATCCATGAGTGACTGGACATTGATGCCATTTTCATTGATGAAGTTTCTTATCATCTCAGAGCCTCCAAATATGCCAGAAGTTTGACGTCCTGCAGGGTCCTGTCCAACATACATTACCACTCCAACTATCTCAATATCCTCAAGATTGGACCATGCCTCCACCTGTGGAATGATGAGAATCAATGGCTGCACAGTTGCAACCACATACCAATCCAGCAAATTCTGTCTTTGCATTGTCCACTCTAGCTGCAATAGATTTGACAGATTGGTTAGTTGGTATGGCAGAGGAGCTCTCACTCCACTCATAGACAGCTTTTAACCCTTCCCTCCTTGCTGCAAAGTCATCCTTGGGGATGCCTATCATGAGGGTGTTGCACTCCTTCGTAATCAAATTGTTGATTGAATTTTGATCAGCTGGTGAGGATGTTAGAATGGTATATGTGAGAGGGAGGAAAGCCATACCACCATCTGGTTTGGGCTGCATGGCCCAATACCATGAGTGGAAGAGGTTGGCCTCATTAATTTTGGTATGAGAAGCCTTAACACTAAATCCCGCAGCAACAAGTATGTCGCATGTAGACCGCCTGTGCCATCGGCCAAGTTCTTCCACCATTGTCTTGACGTCCTTCGCAAAAGCATGTATTTCATCTAATGCTGCTGTGGACAGATTCCCCAGCTTCTTGAGGTTCGGGAGTTGGGTGTCATGGTCACTGTGGTTTGCAGCATCAATGTCCTTGGCATCTATAGCCCTACCTTTGCCCTTCTTCTGAAGTCTAGTATAGATTGGGCCACCTTCTTGGTGAGGATGGACAATGTCCCCTACAGGATGGGCAGAGTCATCAGACTCATACACAGGTGGCAAGGATGGGGGAAGTGGGGACTGGGCACAAGAAACGGTCTGAGCATTGCAAGCATGTGCATCATCATCATCTAGGAGTCAACATGTCAACATGAGGTAGATGCATATATAGATGGTAACAGAACAGGATCGCAACAATTCTTTATCTATATAACAACCAAGGGAATGATGGGTGGCAGGAAACAGTCATGAGTATCCAAAGCACCAAGCTTTGAAACACAAGTGGGCACCAAGCCCACCATCGCATGACCAGAGAGGCACCAAACCCTGAAATCAAAAGAAATGAGAATTATCTGAAAAAAAACGTGAGAGAACAAGGGATACGAAATGGAAGAACCTACCATGGGAGTCACTTGAGCTCTCCATCTCCTCATTGTCATTCTCATTTTCATTGTAATCGGAACCCTTGTCGTCGTCATCACTACCAGGCAGCCAGTCATCCTCTTTCTCGCTACCGGATGGCAGGTCATCCTCGTTCTCGCTACCAGACAGCTGATCATCCTCATTCTCATTACTGGAAGGCTGGTCATCCTCGTTTTCATTGTTGTCGAGATTCTCCTCCACCTCCTCCATTGCAGAGTCCTCATCATGGATTTGGTCATCCAGGCACAGGGAAGGGGAAGGGAGCATTGGGGTGTTTGCAATGGAAGGATGAGGTGTCAAGGAGAGTCTTCTATCTCTCAGGCCAAACATGTGCTCTTCCCAGCCTTCGGGAGGCTGGACTGCACACCGTGGTTTCGGTTTGCCAATCATATCCTTCGGAGTAGATTGCCATGAGCGGAAAATGATGTTAGAGTAATGGATGAGAAATATACAAGACATACCTCTGAGTGTTGCACTCCATCATTAGAGACAACAGCACCACCTTTTTTTACTCATTTGGAAACCAGGGCATTTTGTGAGGATGGAATCCTTCGGTTGCAAAGAACGCAAGTGTTCAAGTCGGCAATGGAGTCCCTCGAAGGCTCCAGGATATCAGCAGAGTGCGGCATGGTTGTATGGGGGTGTTGAGAAATGGGGGGAGGCAAGGCAAGTATTTAAGGTCAGAGCACATCAAGCCAAGATGAACCACATGGGAAAAAAAATCAGTCTAGAACATGTTGTCTCAGTGTGCAAAGTTCTGGATATAGCATCAGCAAGGACATATGAAACCATGAAAAGAGGACACGACATAAGGGGGACAAAGGAAAAGCACGCAGGAAAGAAGTGGTTGTAATGCGTAGCGAGGATGACACACCTATTAAAATGGAAACATATGGGTGGAATCCCAATTGAAATCCAGAATGGCGGTATTTGTCTGCATGACCCAGAAAGTGGGTTTCCTCAGGACTGAAAAACCACAAGAGTTCATCAGTATCCAGTAATAGAGAAAGGAATGGGCTTACTAGATGGAAAATGAATCATTCAAGCCCCTAAGGGCGGTCACTGATGAGAGCAGGGTTGATGGAGTCCAATAGACGCAGTCCCTTTCACACAATCGATAGCCAAATTGAGCAAATAATGTAGACCAAATGTCGGAGGTATGATGACCTTTAGGCAAAGTTGTTGCTGAAATGAATCTCTGGTACTGAGCGACGAGGGTCATTGTTGTCTGTGCAATTGATCACCGGATTGACACCAAGACCACCCTTGAAGGCCCCAAGCCTTCAGGGGCTGTCAAGGGCACCAAGCCCATGACATTTAGCAGAGAGATGCTCCAAGTGTTCTGCTGCTAAGTGGTAGAGCTTGAATGGTAGAAATTTATGAAGGATGGAAAGTGCTGAGTTGCAACTTGCCTCACAGTCAGGCTGCCATATGCAATACATGGCCTGAGGGTTTATACTTCATAGTAATTAATTGGAGACCGCTGCAAGAAATACTTGCCAACAGATAATACAATAACTGTTAGTCTTTACATGGATATGAGAAAAAAAAATTCCAGTGGGAGTATGCATGCAGTCATCCGCTAGATATGGAACCCTTGCTTCATGATCTGGGTGGCCGCGGACAAGAATAGTGGAGGGATCAGTCAAGTTAGGTGGTGTTAGATGTATTGATACTGGCAGTGCGGGAAATTCCACGTAATTGGGGATCAAGGGGGATAAGGTGGCAGGTGTACACTCTTTGCAGGACAACAATCCTAAAACCCCAGGACTCGACAGGCATAATGCTGCCATGGGGTATGTGGGTTGCGAGCTGGATGACCCTATGAAGGCTGCAATATGATCAGTCCAGAAATGTCACTTAAGAACATACTCACCTTCAGCATGAGATCTTAGTAACACAGTGCTTGCTAGCATTTCAGTGTCTGCTGCATTCAATTCAAGGTTTCTGATCAGAGTAATTAGAGTGCCTGTGCCAAAATGCGTTAGTTGTCAGGAGTTAGTCAGAAAAACACGTACTGAGGTTGCTAGAGCTTATATCCAATCCAGTACTGGGCGAAGGTATTTTGGACATGGTGGGTCAGGGAATGGGAAGGAAAGGCTGGAGAGTGAATGTGCAGAGAATTGTAAGTATGACAGTGGATCTCCAGCAGAAGGCTACCTTGTTCCCTTTCCCCATTTGTTGGAAGCCATTGCAGGAAAACCAGAAGTGGGACCACGACAAATTGTGCACTTAGATGTGATGTAACTCTTCATAATACCCTGGAGGAAGTAGCAGAAATCGATGGATAAGATACACTGAAAAGCTAACCACATACCCACATTAGAACATCGCATGGTTGATCATGAGGCAACCTGGAGAAAATTCGTAGTAGAGGAACATGCCACATATTCAATCAGCAGGGATAGATATGAATGGATGTGTTGCTAACTAGAATCTTTGGGACTAAAAGGTGAGGGGAGAACTGCACTATCATCTATGCGATCGATCACTGAATCTGTACCAAGGGTAGATGAGTGGGGAGACAAGGGCATCGCTATTGAAGGCATATACTGGCCAGGCGGAATGATGGAGTGCAGCTGGAGGTGGGGAGAACGATGGACCTAGTACACGTAGTATGCACTGGTAAATGGGTCAGTAGACTGCGAAGCATAATGATGCATAACCTAAGTCAAAAGCACTGACCTGCAAAACCTTCGTTAACATTGCTGAAAGATGAGGGTCAGTCTTGACTGTCATCATGTGATTGATTGTCAGATCCACTGGACACCAAGACCACCCTTGAAGGCTGTCAAGGGCACCAAGCCCCTGACATATGGTAGAGGAATGCACCAAGCATTCCCCCAATACCATGCAGACAGCATGCAGAAGACAAGAGTGTTGCTAAGTAATAGCTGCAGGTGGTGCGAATATTTGTTTCGGCTGTAATGATGTAACAATTGTGCAATTGTGAAATGACATGTTAAGATTCTGTCATTCATTGAAACTTTAGTCACATTGGTAAAAGTGGCCAAATCTATGAACAAAGTAGCAATGGCACACTAGTACTTGTAACTAGGACTTGCTATAAGTAGCTCTACAATATGCCATTACTGTAATGGACGAATGCATCTCCTGTGAATATTACAATAGGCAGTGCAGAACATTGAGGAATGAAATATGGAACACAAAACTTATATCTAATCACTGGATTATTTGACAATTTAGAGCCTAGACTCAAGGTCTTCCTCGAGCATGCTGTAAGTCAGGCATCACATTCATTTGCGGTGCAGGTCATGTGCACAGCAGTACCCGTAATATTTCTCACTACTACTAGTAAGTGTTACCTACTACTTCGAGTCGCCAATGCCCCTCCATATAAACCAATTCAGTGCAAGGTAAGTTTCTCTCTATCTTTTCCATCTTAATTTTCCAGATGGCCCAGTCGCTCTTTCCATGAATGTTTGGAGTGTTCATCTGTCAGGTCTTGGGGGTTTGGTGCCTGTAAGTTCTTGATAGGCTTGGGGCCTATCAAGAGATATCCTCGCAGTTTCTGGGGCATTTCTTCATCAAAATTCAGGCATTAACATAGTCTATACGCATGCAGAGTCAATACACTAATCATTGTCACCTCTTTGTCAAGAAGACATTTTTTGAAAGTAAGTTTTTATTCTCTTTCATTCATACCTTTCTTTCAAACATCCAGTCAACTTATGCTGTACTCGGAGCCAAACATTTGGAGTGTATGTCTGCCAAGTGCTCTGGGGTTTGGTGCCTTGCGAGTTCTCAATAGGAATGGGGCCTATTGAGGGCAACATTCTCGTTTCATTTCAGTTACACTGGCCTTAACGCTGCATGATTCATTTTTTCTCCCCTTGTCATCATCTCCATCAATTTAAGTAAGTACTGACTGACTTCTTTTGTTTCCAGGATGAATGTAGCTAGCATTCCCCCTTATGAATTATCATTGTGCAACCACCCTGGCAACGGTGCATTCTCACTGTCCCTAACTCAGCTCAAATTGATTATCATTATTTTCAGGGAGATGGGGTGCATTCAATGCATGCATCCTAGCAAAGTGTGATGACCACTGGATCACATCGCTGAACACTGACTATATTCCCCAACCCTTCATCTTCGACAGAGAAACAATCATGCCCCTATGCAATGGATGGTTTGGCCATATAGACTGTTTTCAATGGCCACAGTTGTTCACAGAACACTACACATGGAGTCCATGTGTCCCTTGGAAAGTGGCCTATGGAGATGACCCAATGTGGAAGTGGCTGTGGTGGAATGTTACCCAGTCAGTGGAAGATTTTGTGCTGGAAAGAGGGTCTGCCTTCAAAGTTGGCAGGATCCATGCCGACAAGTGGAAGTCAATGGAGACTGTTTATAATCGAGTAGACGAACATTTGCAATGTTGGCTAAAGAAGCACCCCCACTACAAAGGTCCTCTGAGACCTGATTTGTGGCTGGGGTCATGTCGGCAATGTCTCCTGCATCTGAAGGTATGATTTTTTTCTGGTTCAGATTTCATTAATTAAAATTTTCTCTAGCAACTCCCATTTACATTTCAAGACACAGTCATATTGGTTGCTTTTTGTCAACGCCTCCTCCGAGATGTCTTTGGCATGCTAGAATATCTGGACACAGACCTTGACCCTGCTATGGGCACTTTTGTCGATTCATTTGACCACTGGATCGGGGCATTCACGACAGACCCTGACATTTGCCAGCACCTTTTCGAAATACACATGCCTGTCTGGATGGTCTGGAAACCCAATTGTGTACCCCCAGACATGCAAGTGTCAAAGGCCATCGAGATTACGTGCCCTCATGACATAGTCACAGATCCTGAGGTTTTTGAGGTCAGGGAGATGCTGAAATGGCACAGCGCCTGGTACCACCCTGGTGAATTGTGCCACAGGCACACTTGACAAGGCCCGGCAATTGAGCTCGAGCAATTTGCAGCTCCCTGGCCGGAACCACCATGCACCAGCAGTGGTGTGGCCTCGACTCCCACAAGCACAGGTCCCTTGGCTTCCAATGCTGCAAGTTCAAGTATGGGAGCTGTTAGGACAGGCAGGGCTTGACAATGTAATCAGCCATGTACATATCCTATTCATTTTGTCTCAGTGTGTTTAACATTTTGCTCAGATCCCCCTGCAGGCTTGAAAAGAGCCAAGCCATCAGTTGTTCTGAATCCCGAACTGTGGGAAGACCTCGGCGATCCAGCTATTCCCCCTGCTATGTCCACATGGCATGCTGCCCTGAAGGACATGAATACGGATGCAAAAAGGGTTAGTCCTAACATGCCCAAGGTAGCTTACTTCTTTCCCAGCCCAAGTCTGTTTGTGAGGGGTGAGTCCTCCGATCACCAGCAGAGGTACCTGAGGAATTGGCTAGTCTCTCGAGTGGGTTGGATCACTCGTCTTTCTGCCTTGGATGCATCTCCTGTTATCCCTCAGTCCTGGCAGGATTTCCTGAACCCAATTCCCAAGCAGATTTCATCCACATTTTCTGGCGACCGACTATGTGAATCTGCCACCCTCTTTGGTCCTGAGCTCGTCAGCCTCCAACACGACATACCTAGCCATGTACAATTCTGGGATATTTCAATTTCCCTCGCAGACCTCACTACCATCGATCAGATGATGAAAAGCAAGATTTTATGGGATTTATATGAACACAACTTCCAGTTCGAGTTGGTCACTCTTGACTGTGTGATGATGCCTAGCTTGTGGTTGAATCTGGATTCACAGCAGCTCGATCACATCTGGCAGGTATGTACAATTTTACCTCACCAGGAATGCGCTGTTTCTGAACTCTATGCAGATTTTCCCTGGTGATTCAGAACTCACCATGTGTGCTGAGCCTTTCCCTCAGCAAAATCAAGGCCTCGGCTCGTCTGACTTTCAATCAACACAGGAGTATGTAGAGAAGCTCCAGGCATTACTTGCTGTATGGCCAGGATGCCCCTCGGACTTGGTGGAGCCAATTATGCCATTAGCATCATCGTCACATGTCTGGGCAATGGAAAAGAAGTTGGCTATATTTTTTGTACAGTTGTTCTTTGATACTTTTGGTTGTCCACCCCTTCTTCCCCGCCTTATTCCAACCACACTGCAGGGTTACGGTTCAAATAGTCGGTAACCTCCTTCATCATTCCCCAATACCATTTTTACTCTGTATGTTTCCCGAACAATATTCATAGCATGCCGCAATTGCAATCTCATTTTGTTCATCACACACTTGCTCCATCTCTTTCCCCATCGCCCTTGCTAGTCATGTGCAAAGGTCAGTTCACTTTTCTACACTGGAGGCTAACTATTGGAGACATGCTGGTGGCATCTTGGGGTTGCCTTCCAGCAACCAGGATTTGGTGTCCTGGTCACAGTCCTGTAACTTGGTGTTGCAGGATCATTGTCTACCACTAACTCACCTAGACAGTTTACACTGCAAGCATTTCACAATTTTTCATGATCAAGCATGTTGAAAAAAATTGAAGGAAGAGATGCCATGTTATAATGGATGTTCTCACAGACAAAATCCAACAATAATATTTCATTTTCTTTCCCTTCTCCACCAGAAAACATGAATTGACAGTAATTGTCGTTAAACTAAAAGCTAATGGTCATTACCATCAATTAATGTTTATAGGTGGGACATGCAAAGAAAATAAATTATTAATTTTTGGATTTTTTGTTTGAAAACATCCAAAGTAATATTGTATCTCTTCTTTCAATTTTTTTCAACATGTTCTGTCATGAAAAATTGTGAAATGCTTGCAGTGTTATGCATCTGACTGAATTTCATAGATGTCTTTTTGTCGACTGAAACAGCTTACTAGGTGTGGTCCCTCTGTATGAGTTACCACCCCAATGAACCAGATTCCCAACTTGCTCCGTGTGGATGATCTTGTGGTCCTTGTTGACCATCAGACTGCTGAACCTTTGCACTGTGTTCCCAGAACTGCGGGGCTTTACCTTCCTGTTGAGCACTTGCTCACCTTACCTGGCTGTCACACTTTCACACAACACCCCAGTGATTCCTCTGACCCCCACATCTGACGCCACTCTGCTTCAAGCACTGCTCGCCCATTAGAGCCTTCTGCAGGTAGTGATTGTGACCTCTCCCATGATGCTGCTTTTGACTGCTTAACCGATGAGCTACATATTAGCCAAGACCTGCTCCTGTCACTGTCTAGGAATGCCCGAAAAAAAATGAAGCAGTGGCAATGGTGGTCACACACTGTCATCCCTTCCCTCCTTCAGCTGTACCTTGCATATTGATGACTATCCAACCACTTCCGGAATCCTGTTGACTATGAACTGCCGACATGTGGTTGTCACCAGACTCGAAAACTGAGAGTCATTTGCATTGATTTCAATGGTGAGATTTCTGTGTTCTTCATCATTTTCCTCTGCTTAGATGCATTCATGGCAGCTCTGCAATCAGTTGATCTGGCTGTCTGTCCTTGTGCACCTGCAGCCCTCCAATTCCTTTGGATGGGCTACTTCCCCTGTGCCCCACTGGGGCCAACACTTGCTGTTAGCCTACAGCTTCTCAGCTTTGTCTGACAACTCTTCATGCGCATACCTCCAAACACTTCAGCATGGTGTGAGTCCCTTGAGGCATACCTTGCAGCTATGGGTTATAAGGTGGACACAAAGGTATGGAATTGTCATGTTTTGTATCATTACCCCATTTTTTCCACTTTATAAAACATACATTACTGCCGTAGTGACTGTAGTACAGATGACTCTGCTATGTAGGTATTATATCTTAATCTGATGCATGACTATTTCATGGTTATAAGTGCATGCATGTGTGACATGTTCTGTTTCTTGGGACTGCTGTAGTGTTATATTGATACGGTAGGATGTTTGTTGGTATTGTTTGTGGTGATGTTGCTATATTTATTAATGCATACTTTGGTTGTTCTTCTCAGTCGTGGATCATTGCTGATGATACTTGCAGGAGGGTATATGCTGGAGGTTCAGTAATGCATATCAGTGGTATTGTATTCTGGAAACATCCCTTGATGAATATGTCCAACAACAACTGCAAGAATCTGCTAGTCCACCATCAAACATCCCCTCTGCAATCCCATTGCCAAGTTCCTCAGACAATGATGTCCTCAGTTCAAAGATGAGCCCATCAGAATACCACTTCAGTCACCCCCCCCAGGGGACCTATTAGGTTCATATATTCTTATAGATGTATCCACCTAATGGGTGTTGACCACCTGGGTATTCCCAGTGACTGCTGGAGATTCACCAGGCCCTGTAGATTCTCCAGAGCAAGGTGTCAGGCATGGACTTTCTCCAGGATTAATACATCTATAACAGAGTGCCTGGGGCCCAAATGGGGCTTTCCCCAGTGAGTTAATAGACCTATTTCCTGGGTATCCTGGGGGATTCACCAGCCTAAATGGACCTGTTCCCAGTGCATCCTGGGGGATTCCCCAGCCTAAATGGACCTGTTCCCAGTGCATCCTGGGGGATTCTCCAGCCTAAATGGACCTGTTCCCTGGACATCCTGGGGGATTGCCCAGCCTAAATGGACCTGTTCTCTGGGCATTCTGGGGGATTCTCCAGCCTAAATGGACCTGTTCCCTGGGCATCCTGGGGGAATCTCCAGCCTAAATAGACCTGTTCCCAGTGCATCCTGGGGGATTCCCCAGCCTAAATGGACCTGTTCCCTGGGCATCCTGGGGGATTCTCCAGCCTAAATAGACCTGTTCCCAGTGCATCCTGGGAGTTTCCCCAGCCTGAATGGACCTGTTCCCAGGGCATCCAGCCCAAACAGACCTATTCCAAGATGATCATGGGAACCTCCAGTTCAAATAGACCACCATCACAGCATGAAGGATCAATCAAAATGATTTGGAGTCTCCATGTTGCTGACAGGAGTGTGTATCATGCCAAGTACCTATTTCCATGGAATCTGATTTGAGCACTATATACAATATGAATATGTGGAAAAGTATGGCCATAGACCACTGAGGAAAGACTGGTGACATCTGATGGAGGGAGTAGAATATACTTGGTGATGGTGATTGCCCAGGCACAGCAGACATATACTTTCACCATGCTTCCCAAGCCTTCAGTGATCTCCAGTCCTGGCCATTGCATACAGGTCAAAGATTGTCCAGGTGTCATTGGAATTTTCCCACCCACTCTGGGGATCCACAGGGTATGCAGCAGATCCTCCAGGCAATGCTTGGAATTTCCCAGCCAACTCCTGTCTCTAGGGGCTCTCCTAGCAATGCTGGGGATTTTCCCACCAACTCTGGGGATTCTCCAAGCTATGTCCTGGGGATTCGCCAAGCACTGCTGGGGATTCTGCAACCCACTCTGGGGATTCTCCAAGCACTGCTGGGGATTCTCCAGGCAATGCTGGGGATTCTCCCACCCACTCTGGGGATTCTCCAGGCAATGCTGGGGATTCTCCAACCCACTCTGGGCATTCTCCAACCCACTCTGGGCATTCTCCAACCCACTCTGGGCATTCTCCAATCACTGCTGGGGATTCTCCAGGATATGTCCTCTGGGGATTCTCCAGGCAATGCTGGGGATTCTCCAAGCTATGACCTGGGGATTCCCCAAGCACTGCTGGGGATTCTCCAGGCAATGCTTGGGATTCTTCAACCTGCTCTGGGCACTCTCCCACCCACTCTGGGGAGTCTCCATGGTATACTGGGGATTCTCCAACCTGCTCTGGGCATTCTCCCACCCACTCTGAGGATTCTCCAAGCTATACTGGGGATTCTCCAAGTTCTGACCTGGGGAATCTCCAGGCAATGCTGGGGATTCTCCCACCCACTCTGGGGATTTTCCCAGCAATGCTGAGGATTTTCCAATGCACTATGTGCATTCTCTTGTTAGTTTAATCAATCATAATGCTTGACCCAGCAGGAGGTCAAAGGCATTGCAGGTCACCATAAAACAGAGTTCCTTAGGGTAACATTGAATGTAGATCACTCATACATATCTTTTCTCTGGGCACAAACTATTTATTGATGAAGCGTAGGTATGCATCTAGTATCTACACCTTTTTGATGGCACCTGCAATGGGGATGAGGGCAAATAACCAGTTCCAATGTCCTCCAACCAATCCTCATCCTGTAAATTCCCCTTCATTTGCTTGCTCAGTGGGACATTCCTCTTCCAGTTCCATCTCTTCAATGGCCATCAACAGCTCATCATCTCCTTCTGACATTACATCCCCTTCATCAGAGTCGTTCTCTTCTAATACTGGTGCTGTTAGATCCTCTGAAGCATGGGTTCCACCAGGATTATGTGTGGCAGCAAGGCAATCCCTGATGTCTTCTGCTGTAGGTCCCCATGGCCTAGATGCAGCCCATGCATATGGCATATGTCGAACCTTGGCTTCCCATTTGACATATACTGCAACAATGGAATCCCTGTAGGCATGCAGGTGATACTTGTAATATTCATCTAACTCCCTATGAGATGGGACATAAACATGGTATTTGCACTCACCTGCCACATTTTCCAGAGCAGACTTTACACTCAGCCACTCCATGGAAAACCATTCCTGCATGATAGACTGCTCTCTTGACAACCTTCTTTCTTCTTCATTACAGTGATCAACTTCCAACATCAGCCTGATTCCCTTGCACACACTCTCATCAGCAAGCCAATGTGGGGTGCTAGCACTAAGCTCCTCAAGACCATCCTGCCAAATATCACTATCAACATCCAGCTGAAAGATACCTTTAGAAGGTATGGGATTGGGAGGGATGGCACCAGGTGGTGCCTTACACAGTCGTATCATACTCTGCAGTTCACCACAGAGATTATTGTATGTGGTGACAAGTTTCAGGATGGTAGGCTCTCATTGTTTTATGGATGACTCCACATGTGACTGTAAATGGTTTTCTACATGATGTTATTGAACATAGCAGCCAGAAATAAAAAATTGCTCACTACTGGAAGAGGTCCCATATGACCATTGTAGTTGCTGGAACTCAAACTTGCACTGATGAAGTTGTTCCCTTATCTGAACCTTAAGTGCTTGTGCATTTGTTTGTGTTTGGAGCCACTTGTTGTTCCTCAGCAGATGAAGGTCAGTTTGGGCAGAAAGTCCCAATGAAGCCTTTTTCTTCTTGAGGGCCTGGGCTGCCTTTGACAGTGACCCTTTTGCTGCAGCAAGTTGTAGATTGTAGTCAACAATGTCATTGACACGATCATCAACAAGATCCTTCTCTAACTGATCCACATGGCACTGATAGTCCTCAACTGTTTTCTCCAGGGCAAGAACATGTGCCAACTGTTCAGAACCCTTGTTCTTTGACTGACCTACAGGTTGGTGAGTCATATGATCACACACACACAAAGGGAACAGACTAATGAGGTAGAAGTTGAGTTTGTGCATGTACTTGTGCAGCCCACTCATGCTGTAGAGTCTGCATGTCAACATGCAGAGCATGAAGAGCCTCCAAAGCCACCAATTTCCTACTTTTGCAGAGGGACCATTTCCTGCTCAGCCACTGGCCAAATGCATCAAAAGACTTCTTGTCCAAGTGTTGAATTTTTGTGCTATGGAGCATGAGGTTAATGAGTTGCGAAAGTCAAAGTCTTCAACCCAAAGGAGGAGTGGACAGGCTTTGAAAAAGAATTATCTTGGTGATGGGGATGATGAGTTTGAAGAGGGAATGAGGATAACAATGTCAGTGCTGAAGAGTTGTAATGAGTCCTTTACTGCAGCTGATGAGAGGCACCAGAAAGTGAGTCTTAATCATTTATTCTGACTCCATTGGTCTGATGGCAGTGTAGGCAAGTACCCAGTTGTTTTCAGATACTGGTGTCATGGCCCTACTCTGTTGTCATGATCCTGTCATTTACCTTGCAAATATGACTTCAGCTGGGGAGAGGCAACATTATGCACTTGCCCTCATCAAATCTCTTTTTGGCCATCTCCCAGATAATTTTCGTATTGGGCTGTTATATGACATAGGTTGTCAACTGGAACAGAGCTGCAGGAAGTGGGGTTTTCTCAAGTCATTTCTGCCATGTATTTCTTTTGCCATCTCAGTATTTCATGCCTTTGGTCATCAATGGGCATGTCAGCTTATCTATCACCCCCAAAAATGTGAAGGATTTGGGCTATCTGATGGAGAGGGATGTGAGCATTTTGGGAGTTCAATCAAAGGGCTGATACCATCTCTTCATGTTTCTGGGGTATGTGTGCAGTATGCCACATCTATTTCAAGCTAACATATTATTCAGTATCATCAATGCTGCTTTGTTATTGACTTCCAGGTGTGCCACCTGGACATGAAGAGTCTCACTGGTTTGGGCCAGTGGCTTTTGCGTCACTGGAATCATTGCCAAGAAAAGAAGGCTGCTGCAAACAGAGGCCTAAGGAGATGTGGAGTTGATATCCCAACTCTTCAAGCTGAATGGGTTGCTCAAGTCTCTGCACAGACAAAGCCAGCTCCTCATAAGCTGCTGATATAAATAATGACTCCTGCTCACCATCAAATTAGGCCACAGCTCTAAAGCTGCTGAGAACATGATATTGCAAATCATGGCAACTCAGAAATCATTGCCAAATTATGAGGCCAAGCTAGAAGTGCTGGAGAAAGATCTTCTCCATGGGGTTGCTGACATGAGAAGCTTGAATATCCAAATTGCAGAGTGTCATCAAAAGGTTAAGTGTTTTAAAGAAGCTTTGCAGAACCAGAGGGCAACCCTAGGCATAAATGGGCATTCAAATCTTGCTAGTATCCAAAAGAGTGCCTATCTTCAAGTTAGTGGCAGTGTATTTTCTACATGGTTTCATCTAATTGAGACCATGTTCCATAGCTTCACATGCATGCATTAGCAATCAAGAAATGTATCAGAGCTTGTCTGTGCCAACGAAAGTTTGAGTTGGAAAGACTGGAACACTCATATCGGCAGACTCTCAGTGGTAAGAGGTCATCATTCATGAATACCCTTGTATTTGACTTGCCTTGAAGAACAAAGACTTCAAAACCACACAGAAGCATCTGTGAAGCGATGAGAACCAGGAATAGCCAAGCTTGCCAGTAGCTACAATAATTTGTGTCTGCAAATTGTAGGCCTCATACACAAGGGAAAAGCTCCTCAGGGGTCAATAGCCCCACTCCTGATTCCAAGGGACTCTTTGTTCAAACTGGATGTGGATGATGATATTTGGCAGGATATTGGCCTTGGGGATGATTCAGATGGGTTACTACCCCCATGGTTAGCTGATGAAAAAGTGTGCTCAGGGATCAGATCACTCCTTGAGCTGAGGCATTGTGAAGAAGAGGAAAGGCGCCTGTTGTGGGAAAGAAGAGCTTTGACAGAGTGGTTTTCTGAAGAGTGGGGTTGTGTGCAGAAAACCAGACAGAGTGCTGGTAAGAGACATGTGTCATTGCATTATCATGACTAACACACATTGCAGATGTTGATCTTGCATATGAACTTGACTGCAGAGCATTGAGACTAGCAGGTCTGTGCATCTTGTGGAAGAAGCAACTTAGAGGCTATCCTGGAACACCTAATGAGAACTGGGGTGCAAGTGATGAAGAACTGCACAGCATGGTGCAGGGTGGTCATGTTATATATATTGATGGTGATAATGAGGAGAGGTTTGATGGATTGGAGTCAGAGGGTGAAGAGGATGAGGATGAAGTGATGGATGATGAGTTGCTATGTATGTGTTGCTGAAGAATTTGCCCTGGCAGATGAATATCACCAACAAAGTGATATGCCATTGGAAGAATTCTGTTGGGGAGAAGAATGGGAGAATGACATACTGGATATGGATCCACCATCATCTCCAAGTAAAAGAGTTCGATACAGATAAGGGTGATAGAGACATATTATAATCTATTTGGTGTGTTTAAATAGAATTTTTTTTGAGCATCATGTTTGCAAGACATATGCATGGGTAAAATGTAGAATATCCCACTGGTTGGCAGAGGGGTAGGTGGGATGTCCCAATGTAGCCTTAGGGGCTGTTGTGGGACATCCCACTGCTTGACAGAGAGGGGGTGGGATGTCCCAATGTAGCCTTGCGGGCTGTTGTGGGACATCCCACTGCTTGGCAAAGGGGAGGGGGGGACATCCCAATGTAACCTTAGAGGCTGCTGTGGGACATCCCACTGCTTGCCAGAAGGGGGGGAGGGATGTCCCAATGTAGCCTTAGCAGCTGTTGTGGGACATCCCACTGCTTGGAAAAGGGGAGGGTGGGATGTCCCAATTTAGGCTTAGAGGCTGTTGTGGGACATCCCACTGCCTGCCAGAGGGGGGGGGAGGGATGTCCCAATGTAGCCTTGGATGCTGTTGTGGGACATCCCACTGCTTGCCAGAGGGGGGGAGGGATGTCCCAAAGTAGCCTTATGAGGAAAATGTGAGCAGTCCTAAGATTGAACCAGTGACCTCCTAGGTGTTTACCAGGTGCTGCAACCACTGAGCCATATGGGCTGGGTACTAGTGTCAGTAGCTTGGGGGCTTAGACTAGCACTGTGGGAACATATCTCCATGAAGTTAATGCACAGAATGCACCATCTCCAATGTGGTCCCTTCATCTGGCCACTTTTGCAGTGCAAAAACAGTGCACACCCCCTAGGGTCATGCAAATGGTCTGATTGCCTTTTGACCTTGTGTCAAGTGATGGATCAGGACTTACTGCTGTGTTTCCAGGAGGCCTTACTATCAGCCACCTTGTGTCCATGTAACTCACATGATCTGGACTTACTAAGGATGCTGCATGACCTGTTGTACTGAGCATGCATGGGTTCCAGCTGCAGCTCATAACCTGATGAAAATGTGACCAAAGCTGGCATTGAGCCAGGACCCTCTCAGTGTCAAGCAGCTGCTCTGATCATGGAGCTACCTTGCATTGGATTCTCTATGGAGCTTGTAGGATTAGTGCAGATTACTACTTCAACACCTTAGAGGCTGTGTTGGGACATCCCTCTGGTTGCCAGAGGGGAGGGTGGGACATCCCAACATAGCCTTAGGGGCTGTTGTGGGACATCCCACTGCTTGGCAGAGGGAACAGTGGAATGTCCCAATGTAGCCTTAGAGGCTGTTGTGGGACATCCCACTAGTTGGCAAAGGGGAGGGTGGACATACTGGATATGGATCCACCATCATCTCCAAGTAAAAGAGTTCAATACAGATAAGGGTGATAGAGACATATTATAATCTATTTGGTGTGTTTAAATAGAATTTTTTTTGAGCATCATGTTTGCAAGACATATGCATGGGTAAAATGTAGAATATCCCACTGGTTGGCAGAGGGGTAGGTGGGATGTCCCAACATAGCCTTAGAGGCTGTTGTGGGACATCCCACTGCTTGGCAGAGGGAACAGTGGGATGTCCCAATGTAGCCTTAGAGGCTGTTGTGGGACATCCCACTAGTTGGCAAAGGGGAGGGTGGGATGTCCCAAGGTAGCCTTGGAGGCTGCTGTGGGACATCCCAAGTCCCCTTATGAAAGTCAGTGGGATGTCCCATCCCAGCCTCAGAGGGCTATGATGGCACATCCTCCTAAGTTACCTTTGCAGACCAGCACAATGCCCCATGACAACCTCAGAGGCTCATCTGGGACATTCTGCCCTCTGCAGATGCTGTTGCAAAGGTGACCAACACCATGTTCCATGTGGGGGACTTTGAGATATTGGCTTGTCACACAAGTGTTCAAAAACATTCACTTCTTCCTTCATACAGTACAAATTGCATGCGGTATAGACACAAATTGATTGAATTTATTATTGCAATTTTCAAGGCAAATGTGGAGGCCCAGGTGGGTCATCTCCCTGGCAACTAGTGAGATGTCCCAATACAGCAGAATCACATTGCAAAGATGTACATGAAAAGTACTATTGTATACTACTATGCATGGTGGGATGGGAGGGGATGTATAGGTCAAAGGATACTTTGTGGATTAAATCTGTCAGAGGAGCAAGGGGGCTAGGATTTCTGCAGCTATTTCAATGCTAATATAAGCTGCCCTTTCAGGAGTAGGGACCCAGTCACCCAAGGCAGTCTTGGGACATCCCAAATAATTGCATTTGAATGGATGGCTATGTGGGAAATCCCAGATGTCCCTGGGCAGACCTTGGTCTGGGAGGCTATTAGGCTGGATGGTTTGGAGAAACTATTCAGCCTAAATGCTTATGAAAAATGGTTACCTGAAGTGCCTCCAGCTCCATCCCTCAGCTCTCACTTCCCTTCAGTCTTCAAAAGTAGAAGATGCACTGAACCTCTCCAGTGTTGTGAGTCAAAGTGTGGAAAGCTGGTATAAACCAAACAAATCCAACACCAAAGACAAATAAAGTGTGAGTGGTGGTGTGCCTCTGCGGAACCTGGAGTGCAGAAAACCTAAGAGGGGGAACTTTAATGGCAGGTGCTCCTAGCACAAGTTGTCGACAAGTTATGCAGGAGAAGATGAATGGATGATGATTGAGAAGGGGATGCTGAATGGAGTGAAGGTGTTCAGCCGAAAGTACTTGGGGGTAATGGACTTTTGATAAAATATGCTCCTGGTGCAAGTCGATGACAAGTTATGCAGGAGTGGATGGGTGACTAAGCAAACTTGCTGACTAAGTGTGGGGATAAAGCTTTAGATGAAATGATGGAGCCAGATAGACTGTTCCAAATGAGCCTCAACTACCAAGTATACAAATAATGACAGATAGACCCCTTCATGGAGCCTCAACTGTCAACAATGAGATATGCTGAGCTGAGCTGAACTGACTGCTGGATTGCTTCTGATTGCTTCCTGGTAGCTAAGTACATGGGGGTTTATATACTGAGGGGGGAGCACAGCTTGTGACAAACAAGGCACAAACACTTGGTAAGTAATGAGTAAGGACTGAGTAATCATGATGAGTAAGCAAGAAATGAAAAGTAAGCAAGCAAAGAAGATTGGTAAGTATTGGCAATGAATGAGTCAAGGATAGTCAAAACATCACAAAATGAGTCAAATAGAATCAGAAACTGAGTAAGTGCACTGATATCACATTAGGGGGTGGCAATGCAAGTTACATCTTGGTGGAGACATCTCTAGATCCAAAGACAGCATGACAGATGGATGGTGTTTCCAGATAGGGAAGTATTAATTCCAGAATTGAAGGGCATGAGTCAGGTGTCAAAGGGGGCTAGGGCATTGGGGGTCTGTGGGGCAATGAGAGCATACGTGATCATGTCTCCCACCCTTTCATCCTCTCAGTGAAGTTAACAAAAACTTCATGGATGGCGTTCTGATGGAGGAAGAAGAGAAGGGGGGATGTCTTCTGCTGGATCTTGCAGTAAGAAGGCAAGATGCATGTCATACTTGTCATGAATGTGATCAGGGAGGCTGGAGAACAGTAGACTATGCTGCAGCTGTCGCAATGCGGGAAGAATGATGGACGAGACTGGAATAAAGACGGTGCAGGGAGCAGGGAGGAACGATCCATATGCTTCATCAACTGGGCAGACTGAAATGACCACATAAGACCTTTCTAGTTGAGTGACAGACCTGAGGCGACCAAAGAATGTCCTTCTGGAAGTCATACTGACAAGGAGAACATGCTGACCAAGCTGCATGGGATGAGATGGGGCTGACAACGACAGGATGAACCAGGGGGCTTCAGGATGGAAGCTGGTGGGAACGCCTGGCAGATATATGTAGCCACTGTCTCTGGCAAATGAGACAAGCGAGATGATCAACAAAGAGGTGGCCATGATTGATGGACTTAGCAAAATGAGCATCTGATGGATGGAGTGCTGTAGAAACACACAGGGTGCGAGGATCCTCTCCAAATTTGGAAGGAAGAATCGTGGGGCTGAGCACTTTAAGCAAGTGTGGGAATGGAGTCGATATCTTTGGAAATGGTGGAGATACGGTGAAAACCAGAATACTGTACACAGGCACTAAAAACCTTTAATGTGTGCTTAACTCGCTTCCTCTTTTCTCTTTAGCACTGATGACTCGTTCTTGTGCGAAGGATGACTGTTAATGTCTGACA
This sequence comes from Pisolithus tinctorius, assembly GCA_024663395.1. Lineage (NCBI taxonomy): Eukaryota > Fungi > Basidiomycota > Agaricomycetes > Boletales > Pisolithaceae > Pisolithus > Pisolithus tinctorius. The sequence continues at coordinate 1,070,389 of JANFAH010000002.1, forward strand.
GTCTTTCTATGCATGAGGCCTTTAGTCTTCATCTGCATGCTTGGGCATTGTGCACAACTCATCAACAAGTTAGGCAGAGTCAGCTGTAACCATGTCCACAACACCTTTGGTGTGTGACACCAAGTGCAGCTCTTCACTGGACTTGGACACTGGGGGGGTTGGATGTAGGACAAACTTGAACTCACCCAGCAAATCACTTAGCCAGCTGTTGAACTGGCACTGGGTCTCCCTCCTGGCATGCATTTCCATGGTCTGACAGTCAATAGCAGCTGTGATCAGCTCGAAACCCTTGGTCATTGCTGCAACCAAAGGGTCGGAGGAGGCGGTAGTGGACGCTACCACTCCTGAGGGGCCGGCTTCCAACTCACTGGGCACCCCAGACCCAGTTTGAACGACTTTCCTCTTCTCCCCAGCCCTTGGCAATGTAGCATCCTCCAGCACCTGCTTCTTCCCAGACTTCGCCCCAGTCTCCTCAACCTCAGGCTCTACTCCCTCGGGCAGCTCGCACCTAACCTTCATCTTGGTGCACTGATCACACATCCTGTTCTTGCACTTACTCTGTTGTGCATGACTGAAGGTTCACAACACCTGCCCCTTTTTGCACTGTTTGCACGACCTGGCGCCCACAGCACTGGTACCCTTGTTCCATGCCTTACCCTTCGGCTCCCCTGCTTTCTGCTGCACCTGGGCCTCCTGTTCCCAGTGTTCAGCCTCCAACTGCTCCTGCTCTTTCCTCTCAGCCTCTAACTGCTCCCTTTCACACTGTTTGGCTTCCACCCGCTCCCTCTCATGCTGCTCTGCCTCTAGTCACTCCCTCTCAAGCCTCTCTGCCTCAAGCCAGGCAGCCTCTTCCCTTGCAGCCTTGCACTGCTTGTGCTTGGCCATCTTAGCCCAAATGTCGGCTTCTTCATCATCACTGGTAATCTGGAGCTTGGGCATGGTGGCCTTCTGGAGACCAGATGGGTCGTTGGATTTGCACAGAGAGACTTGACAAGTAGAGGACATGATGGAGGGTCAGGGAAAAGCAGTCTTTGCTAAGACGGACCTTTTAACCCCAGGGAACACATGTTCTACTGATGCAGCAACTGCCAACCTCATGTACCTTAGGGCAGGTCTCGAGGGCTCGACCCTAAGGGGGGGATACTGTCATATACCGAGAAGCCCACAGTTCAGTCTTAGGTTCTGAACACCGGGTCAATGCCAAATACCAAAACAAAGTCTGTTCCTTACTATACTTTTCTAGTTAGCCTTTGTACTGCCCTCACTTGTGCCGAGGCAGTGTCTGTCTTCGGCTCTCCAATCCCTGCCTTCTTGTTTAACCTCTAGTTAGTTCCTTGCACAGCTATTTAGTCTTCACTGGTAACCCTGGTCTTCAGGTTGCCAGTCTTCAGTATATATACTCTATGTATGTTGTACTTACAGTGAGGGACAAAAGTGTTGCAATGTTTGTGAGGTGTGACTTGTTGCTGATGTAGCTCAGGCTATTCTGCACAGATAATGATGATACTTATGCCATTCGAATGGGGTGACTCCAAGCTTTCCAGCGCACTAAGGTTCAGTCCAAACAAAGCAATACATGCCGATATACACCCTATTCTTTCCAAAAAGTGCATTGCAACGCTTTTGTCCCTGACTGGTGAAATCATGAAATGTGACCTTTTGATGGGATTGCGGGCATGGAGGATGGGAAAAAATGATTACATAATAAACCACATGATCATCCAGGTGATTTGTCAGCATGTAAACAATGACAAACATTGGACTTGTACCATTAATCCTCCCTCTTTTACCACAACTCATGAAATCATCTCTCTAGCTCACATGGTCATTTTCTCAAGGAATTCTTATCAAATACTGGTGGCCACCACAGTTTCATCAGTATAACATGCTCTCAGAACCACCAGTGCCTTGAAAAACCTGCTGTCAGTCATTTCCTGGACTGTTTCCCCCCCATGCCTGATGTGTTCTGGGACTAATCAGTACTTGGAAGGCTGAAAATGTTATGGAGGTCAATCTGGCACTTCAGAACATGATGTACAAACCAGTCCCCTCTCAACAAATGCATTTCTGGCACAGGAACACTGGTATGGAAGTTGGGGTGAGACAAAACCTCCCTGTGCTCTGAGCACCATAAGAGGGTTCACTAGATCTTGCTCTGATCTGAACTGTAGATGACTGGGGAGGGATTATTTGGTCATATGTGACCAAAGGCAATATTCAGGGCCAGATGGAAGCACAGGATTCTGCTCCATGGTAGTTCAGTAGCATATCCTTCTGATGACACCCAGGGGCAAAGAGGATTTTGTCTTGCCCTAACTTCCATACCACTGTCCCTGTGCCAGAAATGCATTTGTTGAGAGGGGACTGGTTTGTACATCATGTTCTGAAGTGCCAGATTGACCTCCATAACATTTTCAGCCTTCCAAGTACTGATTAGTCCCAGAACACATCAGGCATGGGGGGGAAACAGTCCAGGAAATGACTGACAGCAGGTTTTTCAAGGCACTGATGGTTCTGAGAGCATGTTATACTGATGGAACTGTGGTGGCCACCAGTATTTGATAAGAATTCCTTGAGAAAATGACCATGTGAGCTAGAGAGATGATTTCATGAGTTGTGGTAAAAGAGGGAGGATTAATGGTACAAGTCCAATGTTTGTCATTGTTTACATGCTGACAAATCACCTGGATGATCATGTGGTTTATTATGTAATCATTTTTTCCCATCCTCCATGCCCGCAATCCCATCAAAAGGTCACATTTCATGATTTCACCAGTCAGGGACAAAAGCATTGCAATGCACTTTTTGGAAAGAATAGGGTGTATATCGGCATGTATGAGCCTTTCTTATCGCCTCTAAGGGGAGCCTACCACGTTTGAAACTTTGTGAGCTTTGTTCAGCATCGCATGGATTCTCCTCATTGTCCAGCCCCATAGGAGATGCTCCAGTGAACTTGGCAAAGTGACAAGTAGGTTTCTTCTTAGTCTTTGTGTGGGAGATCTCAGTCAAGTCAAACACATCCACTGCCTCATCTTTGTCATCTTCCAAAGATGATGGAAATTCTAGGGGTGGGGTGGCTGCATGATGGTCAAGGTCATAGTTTCCAGCAAGTATCTCTCATCATGATTGTTCGAACTTGAGAAGATGCCTCTCATCAGCCTCCCAGTCACTGTCTTTGTCTTTGGCTGAACCTTCTGTTGATATAGGTATGAGTTACAAAAAGAGTATGTTCAATCAAGTGATGCTACCTGATGACAAGTCATGCTTAGCATTATCATCTGCCCTAATAGCGCCATGCAACTGTTGGTTGGCTATATCATATGGTCAATTCTATACAATGCAATATACAAGCAACAAAGTTACCTTCATTGTCTTCATCATCGGTGGCAACATCATCTGGGTTGACAGAGTTCATGGCATTTTTGATCACTTGTTCATCTTCTTCACTGTCCACAGGAGCTCTCGGAGGGTCAGGGCTTGCATTCACATCTGCAGGTGGGGCAGTGGGGAGGATGGCTAGTGGCAATATCAGGAGGGGGGGACATCATGGAGTCAAAATTATACTTACATTGTTCATGATCACCTTCAGGACCATCCTCAGCAACTACATCCTGCCTCAAGATGGCACCAGCATGGAGCAACTGCAGGGCCACATGGGAATCAAGTTGTTTACCACTTGTGAGGGTGATGATCTTGGTGTGGAAGGAGTCGAGGTACTGTTCCTCCTTCTCTTCATCTGTCATGGCTTGTGAGGCTTGTGAGGGACACTGTAGATGTGGCTTGATGGATGCATGCCTGGCTGCTTGGCTGTCACCATCCTGGAAGAAGGGTCCACAAGCCAATCAAAATCAAAATTAAAAAAATACATACAATGCGACTATCTTCCCCCTCATCATCTGGGAGTGGTTCGGTTTCAGGCTGCAGTCATATCAGTATAGGAAATGCAGCCAAGGGAATTGAAGGGGATGCACTGACAACAGGAGTATTATTGTGATTTCTGCTTGATGCTATGAGAAACTGCATCAGCACTGGCATAAAAGCAAAGGCAACAATCTAATACTAACATTTAATGATTTGATGGCAGGACTTTACATGCCACCTGGGTTGTACCTTGGTTGGTGAGGAGGTCACCTTGATTCTCTTCGACTTTCTAATGCCAACAGGAGGACCAATTTTCATGGGGACATTGGCACATGATTTTTTTGGAGGCATGCCAAGGATCTCACAGCAGACATGTAGTCAAGCAGTGAATATCTGGGGATATGAAGTTACCCAACAACCTTGCAGAAACAAATTCAAGCAAGGTATCACCCAATGGAAAAGATGGAAACAAAGGAGTGACTGTGGTGAAAGGAAAGTGGGAAGTTTTGAGGATGAAACCCAAGTGAGTGGGCAATTTATGTTGTCAAGCAACAAGATTCACAGACCTGATTTGCACTAGCACAAACCTCGGCTGTGACTGACATTTACTAATTCTAGGTATGTCCTTTTACCTATTCCCACATCTGGAGCCCACTGTGAGGGGGGTTCTGTTCATTTTGGGGAAAGAAGCCACCACTTTATCACCGCATGAAAGTTTTTTTTTTTTCTGGATTGGGCTTGGACAAGCTAAGTGTTCAGAGTTTCGATTCTAGCTACAGTCTACACTCAGGAGTTTGGGGAATTTTCAGAGTTATTTTTCGAGCAGCAAATGTCAAGCAAGTATCTAGGTCAAACATCCCTCAAGTTGAGAGAGAAGTCTGAAGGCAAATTAATAGTTGAATTTCTGCGAAGAAGCCATGAGAATGCACTGAGAGAGCTCGAGGGAATGCCACTGAGGCATTCAAGGGATGCACCATGGTTCTCAGGGCATGCATCTGACCTTTTTAGGTATCTCAAAGGGGTTCGAAGTCTTTGTGAGCACAAGAATTGTTTTGATGACCAAGAATGGGAAAAATGGGCTTGCCAGTATGCAAGCAGCGAAGTCTCAGACTCATGGTATGAATCTGTTGAAGATCAGCTGAGTTGGCCCAAATTCATGGTGGCCATTGCATGTTTGTATCCTGGGTCCTGGAAAATGGATTGACAGTACTCAAGGAATGACCTTTACAGCCTCATTGACAGCTGAGCAAGAAGAGAAATTTGTACAGGGGAAGAACTGATGAACTACAGACTTTATTTTCTAGATTTAGCAACGTATCTACAGGTTTTGAAGCAACTCAAGGCCGATGAGCTCAAAGACCTCTATTTACAAGGCTTCAACAAGGAATTCAAGTGTGAAATCATTCAGAAAATGTGACATGACAATCGACAGCGACACTCAGACAATCCATGGCCCATGCAGCAAGTAACACACACAGCCACATGACTACTACACAAAGGATTTCACTTGGAGCAAGTGCAAACAAGCACAGAAGACTACTACAAGCCTCAAAACAACCCGGGAGCTAGTTCAGACAAGCAGCAACAGCCTATGAGGTCTTTTCCAAGTTCATCGATGCACAGCTCACTGACAACTGATGTACAGGAATCTATGGAATTACTGGAATGCATGCAGCACAAGCAAGTATTGATGTTAGTGTCAATGAGTCATGCACAGCCATGCAGCCCACCTGAGAAGACAAACAGTGAGGACCAAAGCCCTGGCAGGCTCATTGAAGCAGCCACAGCAACCTGTTTTGAGACAAAAGAGTTTTCTTTGAGTACAAACAGAATACTGACTACTGAGTTACAGGAAGCAGTAGAGCTTGAGCGAGTCAAACCAGCATTGGTGGAGGAACTGCTCACAATGAAAGTCCCATTCGAATTTGAGGTGAATTACAACACTCAAAGGGGATTTTCTTTTTGTTCATATCAAGTTTCTCTGATGGCTACTGGTGTGTCACTACAGGAGTCCTACCTAAGAGGTCAAGGCAGTGAAAGAAGCAGCCTCAGAATTCCTGCAGTCAGCAGATATACACATCAGTTAACCAACAACCTATTCATGTCAAAGATTCTGCTCGAATTTGAAACAGAAAGACTCAAGGGACATGCAAGATCTACAAGAGTTGAAGACGAGGCACTGGAAGTGCTTGCGAGCAGCCACAAGGCAGATAAGTCAGTACATGAAGGGAATGCTAACTCATACAGGACATTAAGAGGTACAGAATACATCAAGATGAAGGTTATTGCAAGAAGGATCAAGATCAAGGAGCCATCAAGGCTCGTCATATGAAGGAAGCCACTGGAAGAAGTTTTGTGAATTGAAATGTTGAAGCACACAGCAAGGGTGGATGACCTCGCACTTGAAATGTTCCACAGCCATGCAGTGTTGACAATATATATACTATTCAGGAGTTCATCAAGAGTATCGACATGTGCATTTGATATTAGGACTTGCGCAGAAAGTCCTGTGATGTTGACTAAGCGGAGTCACATGACTGCTCTGCACATCATGGCCATGTGCACTCCAGTAATACTACATACTGACGTCTCTAGAGTTATAGACTGACTACACAAGATCGCTGCAATCACAGGATATGAAGAATGGGGTGAACAATGTACCATATGGAAGTTACTGGGACTACAAGCAACAGCAACAATGACAAGAGTGACAGCGGCAGCAAATAGCAAGATAGCAAAGACGACGACAACTAGAATTAGTGCAGATCGATGGCCAAGTGAGATTGGATGTGCCACTCGACAGATACAAGGCATGGTGGAGACAGGCAATGAGCTCAATAGCTTGAGGTTCCATGTTCATTCCAGGATATGTTACTTACATCTTCGTTGTTCTAGGGAAGCCGGGTATCTACAATGGACAATGATCGCAATACAAGGAATGACAATGACAGTGCTTGATGAGGACCAACAGCCATGGGTAGAGAGAGTTGCTGTCTGGTGGAAACAGGGCACGATGAGCACTGGTACTGGGCTTGACAGCCCAAGGTTCTGTTTTGATTCCATTATGTTTTACTTACAACTATCCTACTCTAGGGAATGCAGCTGCATGCAATGGAGACCAACCGACATCCGAGTGATCACAGTACAAGGAACGACAAAGATGGTTGCACTGAGTGCAGACCAACACTCATGCGAGAGCAGAAGTGCTGTTTGATGGAGATGGGGCATGATGAGCATGGATACTGAGCCTGATGGCTCAAAGGTTCATTTCAGCTTTAGACTGTTTTACTCACATTTGTTCTACACTAGGGAAAATGGCTATATATGATGAAGACCAAAGGATATCCAGGCCATCATGATACAAGAAACGATGGCGATGACAAGACCTGGCAATGATCAATGGATGCACAATGCTAGAACTGCCATTCTATATAGATGAAGTGCAAGGAGCACAGATGGAGAGCCCGATGGCTCATGGGTTCGTTTTGATTCCAAAACATTGTACTTACATCTATGCTATTCTAGAGGAGCTGGATATATACAACAGACGACGATCACAATGCAAAGAATGATGACAATGACAAGACTTAGCGAAGGACAATGGCCAGGCAAGATCGGGATATGCAGAGTTCTACAGAATATCATACAGAAGTTATGGCAATTACAAGCAACAGCAATGACAGCAAGAGTAGCAGCGACAACGATGACACTAGACACAGACCAGAGGCCGTGCAATGCAGGAATGGCTGTACAGTGGATACGAGGCACAGTGGAGACGAACAATGAGCTTGGCAGCTCAAGGTTTAGTGTTCATTTCAGTATATTCTACCTACATCTTTGCTACTCTAGGGAAAATGGATGTACAAGACGACACTTGGGTGACATCCAGGCCACTGCGATACGAAGGACTACAATGATCTACAAAGAAAGACAGCAGACTGTCGAGGGAAAGCTACATGACAAGATGTGAAGGCACTACTACGAATGGGGCAAGCAGTCAGGACAGGTGCAAAGGCTATGGTTCAAGCTACATTGGCAATCATCAAGGATACAACATCTGACAAGCATCAATATGGAGCCTGACAGCTCAGGTTTTTATTCTTGTTTCGCAGCATTTTACTTATGAGTACATTATTCTAGAGTAGACGATGTCATTGAAGAAAGAACATGTCAATATACAATGCAACAATTATGATGACTATGAGATGCCTGACAAGAAGCGTTCAAGGGAACCCTACAGGCCTTCTTGCAAGAGCTGCTATGAGTAGCAGCACGATGCCAAAGTTCAGAGTCACGACAAAACAGATATTTGGTGAGGAGCATCAAAGTCATGCTGAGTGGGCTCAAAGGCCCAAGTTTTAGCTTTTTCTTTCAGCCGCTTTACATACAGCTACAACGTTTTAGGGAATACAGGCATTTACAAGGTATCAAAGAATCTACAGCTAACTACGAATAAAAGCATGACAAGACAAATGCGACAAATATGGTTCAATCTACAGCAGCAAGTCTCAAAGTCCCAAAGAGATGCATGCAATGCGAGGAGTATCAAGGCCCTGCCACATGGGCTTGACAGCCCGAAGTTTAGCTTTCCCGTTGGAGCATTTTACTTATGGCTGCATTGTTTTAGGAAAGACAAAGTACTACACTTCAGGTAACCATTTTTCATAAGCATTTAGGCTGAATAGTTTCTCCAAACCATCCAGCCTAATAGCCTCCCAGACCAAGGTCTGCCCAGGGACATCTGGTCATGTCCCAGGGCTATGCAGATTTTTAGGCCCTGGGACAGGTGGGATTTCCCACATAGCCATCCATTCAAATGCAATTATTTGGGATGTCCCAAGACTGCCTTGGGTGGCAGGGGTCCCTACTTCCTGAAAGTGCAGCTTATATTAGCATTGAAATAGCTGCAGAAATCCTAGCCCCCTTGCACCTCTGACAGGTTTAATCCACAAAGGATCCTTCAACCTATACATCCCCTCCCATCCCACCATGCATAGTAGTATACAATAGTACTTTTCATGTACATCTTTGCAATGTTGATTCTGCCATATTGGGACATCTCACTAGTTGCCAGGGGGATGACCCACCTGGGCCTCCACATTTGCCATGAAAATTGCAATAATAAATTCAATCAATTTGTGTCTATATCTCAAGCAATTTGTACTGTATGAAGGAAGAAGTAAATGGTTTTTGAACACTTGTGTGACAAGCCAATATCTCAAAGTCCCCCACATAGAACATGGTGTTGGTCACCTTTGCAACAGCATCTGCAGAGGGCAGAATTTCCCAGATGGGCCTCTGAGGTTGTCATGGGGCATTGTGCTGGTCTGCAAAGGTAACTTAGGAGGATGTGCCATCATAGCCCCCTGAGGCTGGGATGGGACATCCCACTGACTTTCAGAAGGGGACTTGGGATGTCCCACAGCAGCCTATGAGGCTACTTTGGGACATCCCACCCTCCCCTTTGGCAAGCAGTGGGATGTCCCACAACAGCCTCTAAGGCTATGTTGGGATGTCCCACCCTCCCCTTTGGCAAGCAGTGGGATGTCCCACAACAGCCTCTAAGGCTACATTGGGACATCCCAACCTCCCCACTGCCAACCAGTGGGATGTCCCACAACAGCCTCTAAGGCTACATTGGGACATCCCACCCTCCCCTTTGACAACCAGTGGGATGTCCCACAACAGCCTCTAAGGCTATATTGGGACATCCCACCCTCCCCTTTGACAACCAGTGGGATGTCCCACAACAGCCTCTAAGGCTATATTGGGACATCCCACCCCCCCCTCTGGCAACCAGAGGGATGTCCCAAGGCAGCCTCTAAGGTATTGAAGTAGTAATCTGCACTAATCCTACAAGCTCCATAGAGAATCCAATGCAAGGTAGCTCCATGGTCAGAGCAGCTGCTTGACACTGAGAGGGCCCTGGCTCAATGCTAGCTCTGGTCACATTTTCATCAGGTTAGGAGCTGCAGCTGGAACCCATGCATGCTCAGTACAATGGGTCATGCAGCATCCTTAGTAAGTCCAGATCATGTGAGTTACATGGACACAAGGTGACTGATAGTAGGCCTCCTGGAAATACAGTGGTAAATCCTGATCCATCACATGACACAAGGTCAAAAGGCAATCAGACCATTTGCATGACCCTAGGGGGTGTGCACTGTTTTTGCACTGCAAAAGTGGCCAGATGAAGGGACCACATTGGAGATGGTGCATTCTGTGCATTAACTTCATGGAGATTTGTTCCCACAGTGCTAGTCTAAGCCCCCAAGCTACTGACACTAGTACCCAGACCATATGGCTCAGTGGTTGCAGCACCTGGTAAACAGCTGGGAGGTCACTGGTTCAATCTTAGGACTGGTCACATTTTCCTCATAAGGCTACTTTGGGACATCCCTCCCCCCCCCTCTGGCAAGCAGTGGGATGTCCCACAACAGCCTCTAAAGCTACATTGGGACATCCCTCCCCCCTATCTGGCAAGTAGTGGGATGTCCCACAATAGCCTCTAAGGCTACATTGGGACATCCCTCCCCCCCTCTGGCAAGCAGTGGGATGTCCCACAATAGCCTCTAAGGCTACATTGGGACATCCCTCCCCCCCCTCTGGCAAGCAGTGGGATGTCCCACAACAGCCTCTAAGGCTACATTGGGACATCCCTCCCCCCCTCTGGAAAGCAGTGGGATGTCCCACAACAGCCTCTAAGGCTACATTGGGACATCCCACCCTCCCCTTTGCCAACCAGTGGGATGTCCCACAACAGCCTCTAAGGCTAAGTTGGGACATCCCACCCCCCTGTCTGGCAAGATGTCCCACAACACCCTCTACATAACACAAGGCCAAAATGCTATCAGATCATTTGCATGACCATAGGAGGCATGCACCCTTGTTGCACTCCAAAAATTCCCTCTAGCAGTGATTTATAGCTTTGGGATGGGCATTACAACATGTACCATTGGACCATGTCGCATTTCTGAGCCTTTGAGATGGTGCAACTGCAAGGCACATGGTGCCAATCTGATGGGGCATGCCCCACTATATCCCACCTCAATTCTGGTACACGTAGCCCCACTGGGAAGTGAGCAATGAAAGATCGCTGCACATGACCTTGCATCATGTGATCCTTTGTCATGTGACTTGACCACTACCACTCAATGCTACACTTTTTGTAGTCGATGGTAGTCAAAAATGCGCACTACCAAAGTGTAGCATAGCCTACACTACACAACACTAATAACTACTATAGCCAGTACTGGTACTGCATTACCACCCCAGGAAGTGTAAATGGAGTCATGTCATCATAATAAAAGTTGTAGCCCCTGATTGTACAATCATGACCATATGCTTATCTTATCAGAAAGTGGAATTTTGTTTGAGAAAAACACAAAATACTTGGAAAAACACAATTGTTTATGCTAAATGTCACTTCTCCACAGTTAGATGGAGATTCCTTATACCTGCTTGGAGATTCTCCCAACTCACTTGGAGATTCTCCACTAGCATGGGGCATAAACCAGTGATGTGGGAACAAGACTATGTGGAGTGCAGTGCACAGAATAAACCATTTGCAACATGGTCCTTCAATCTGGGAATTTTTGGAGTGCAACAAGGGTGCATGCCTCCTATGGTCATGCAAATGATCTGATAGCATTTTGGCCTTGTGTTATGTAGAGGGTGTTGTGGGACATCTTGCCAGACAGGGGGGTGGGATGTCCCAACTTAGCCTTAGAGGCTGTTGTGGGACATCCCACTGGTTGGCAAAGGGGAGGGTGGGATGTCCCAATGTAGCCTTAGAGGCTGTTGTGGGACATCCCACTGCTTTCCAGAGGGGGGGAGGGATGTCCCAATGTAGCCTTAGAGGCTGTTGTGGGACATCCCACTGCTTGCCAGAGGGGGGGAGGGATGTCCCAATGTATCCTTAGAGGCTATTGTGGGACATCCCACTACTTGCCAGATAGGGGGGAGGGATGTCCCAATGTAGCTTTAGAGGCTGTTGTGGGACATCCCACTGCTTGCCAGAGGGGGGGGGAGGGATGTCCCAAAGTAGCCTTATGAGGAAAATGTGACCAGTCCTAAGATTGAACCAGTGACCTCCCAGCTGTTTACCAGGTGCTGCAACCACTGAGCCATATGGTCTGGGTACTAGTGTCAGTAGCTTGGGGGCTTAGACTAGCACTGTGGGAACAAATCTCCATGAAGTTAATGCACAGAATGCACCATCTCCAATGTGGTCCCACGGTTTTATGGGTTGACATGTTGTCGAATGACAGGCAAGCAGAGACAACCGGATCAGCAACAACAATAATTTGTTTGATTATACCTATGTCAGGAATGTCTTACATGCGAGCCTACTTGCAGCGGGCAGACTCGTTCCTCCTCCCTCTTACTCCTCTACTATGCACAAGCGACTATGGGAGGTGACAAGAGTGCAAATAGTGGCATGGCAGTTTGCTGGCAATCGATGGTCATTTGAAGCAACAGAAGTCATTTGAAGGAGGAGAGGCCTTGTGTAATTATGTGCTGAGCTCAACAGCTCATGTTCTTGTTTTGGTTTTAGGATACCATACTTACCTTCTCATGTTTATAGGAAAAACCCAGTATCTGTGAAGAAGTACAAAAGACTATGAGATATGATGGAAGCTCTGAGGGGCGGTCAGATGAATGAGGAACATGCACTGTGCATTAGAGGCAATGCAGGCTCACACACAGAGGCCAAGAACTTTTTTTCCTCCTTTGTTCTTGTGAGGCTTTACTTATGACTGCTTTATTCTAGAATACATGAAGGGCTACAAAGTACAGGGTATTTGGTGGAATCCTTCGAGGCGAGAGGAGTGCCAAGAGCAACAGCATGGGAGGGGAAACTCAGGAAAGGGACATACAAAGTCCAGGTGACCTTTTTGGTTTTGGTTCGAGCATATTCTACTGTGAAGTACAGAATCTTTAGTGCAAAGAAAAAGGCAATCAACAAGGATGGGCAGCTCGAAGCCATCCATCAGTACTTAGCATCAAGACTTTGTCTGCCTGACTATGAGGTTGAAGGCCAACAAACAAGAGCGAAGCAAATGAGTGCCTGTACCTGCCAGAGTTGAAGGCCTATCTTCAGAGAAGGCTCAAGGATGTACCAATCCAAGGTGACATGCCTTGTTATGATTCGAACATATACTATGTCAGATCCTTTGTTTCTAGCAGTGAACAAGTAGTAAACAAAGATGGGCAACTCGAAGTCACTTGGCAACACTTAGTGCGAGGGCTTTGGCCACCAGATGGGGTACCAGACGAGATTTGCCTCTGTGGTCATTCAGTTTGAGAAGTGTTGAGGGCAGAGAGGGTTGTGCTGCGAGGCTGGGAGTGGGTCTTGGGAGAGAAGGGGGTCATGTTCGAGTAGTGCAGGGCTAGAGGGGTGAGGCACCATGTTCAAAGGTCAAGGGAAGTAGATGTAAGGGTGAGGATGTTTGTGTGAGGAGGAGAGTGACCAGGGATGGTTGAATTCTAAACTGCCCCTTGGATGTAGGGAACAAGTTTGAGTTACCTAGAAGAGGTGGTCTGGGTCAGGAGTTCAGGGGTGGAGAGTTTTCTTTTGTTTTATTTTCCTTCTTTTGTTTTTGCATTGTACCACTGGACTTAGTGGCAAGCAGCCGCATTGCTGACTAAGCATGTGTGCTGTGTTTGCACAAGTTCAGTTTGCCATGGAGCAAGTTCATGTCACAGGCCCTCAGTAGCAGGGTGAATTTGTCTTGCAATTTGGTGAGTTTTTGAAGTTAGATTTATCACTTTGGGGAGTACCCAAAGTGCCAGGAGGACTGGCAAGAGTATTAGACAGGCACAGCTAAGTATCCTTTTACAGTTCGCATTTTTCACCCTTTTACTACACTTCATTTCTCCAAAACAACACCTCCCTTTTGGGTTGAGCACAAACCTTGGCTGTCACTGACATTTACTAATTCTAGGTAATTGGTGCCCCTCACCTTGTCAGGAAGGGCAAGGTCTTGCATACAATTGAAGTATTTGAAGCCTGTGTTTTGGTATTGGGCAGTATCTGGCCAATTCTAGGGGAAGGTCAAGGATTTTTGCACCACACCAGGAAAAAATCTCAGATCCAGTGAGGGACAAAAGCGTTGCAATGTTTGTGAGTTGTGACTTGTTGCTGATGTAACTCAGGCTATTCTGCACAGATAATGATGATACCTATACCATTGGAAAGGGGTGACTCTAAGCTTTCCAGAGAACTAAGGTTCAGTCAAAACAAAGCAATACATGCCAGTCCCAGAACACATCAGGCATGGGGGAGGAAACTGTCCAGGAAATGACTGACAGCAGGTTTTTTAAGGGACTGATGGTTCTGAGAGCATGTTATACTGACGGAACTGTGGTGGCCACCAGTATTTGATAAGAATTCCTTGAGAAAATGACCATGTGAGCTAGAGAGATGATTTCATGAGTTGTGGTAAAAGAGGGAGGATTAATGGTACAAGTCCAATGTTTGTCATTGTTTACATGCTGACAAATCATCTGGATGATCATGTGGTTTATTATGTAATCATTTTTTCCCATCCTCCATGCCCTCAATCCCATCAAAAGGTCACATTTCATGATTTCACCAGTCAGGGACAAAAGCATTGCAATGCACTTTTTGGAAAGAATAGGGTGTATCCTGGCATGTATTGCTTTGTTTGGACTGACCCTTAGTGCTCTGGAAAGCTTAGCATCACCCCTTTCCAATGGTATAGGTATCATCATTATCTGTGTAGAATAGCCTGAGTTACATCAGCAACAAGTCACAACTCACAAACATTGCAATGCTTTTGTCCCTCACTGTATACCTCGATGACATCATCCATCACAAGCCCCTGCAAAGCAGTGTTCACCATGCTAGACTAACTGGAGGTATGGGATTGGTGAGGCCAAGGCCAGACTGAATGAACACAAGGCTGAGTCTGGCCAGGGTCGAGACATGACTATGACAGTATCCCCCTCTTAGGGGTTGAACCCATGAGACCTCTGCAAGAGTGGCAGGCTGAGTTTGAAAAATTGATACTTGTGGCCTGCTAAGCCCTTTGCATCTTTCTTTCACATCTTAACCATCATGTCTGAATTGAGGCCAATCACCATGACTGATAACAATGACGAAGGCCAGGTCATCATCAACTGGACCCAGGTATCAGATGATGCCATTTGATACAACACTGATGACGAGGAGGAGGTAATGAAGGCAAAGTTGAAGGAGAGGAAAAGATGAAAGGCAGCTGAACAAGCCCAGTGGGAGGTGCAGGCTTGGCTTGAGGCCAAGTGAGTTGAGGCTGAGAGGATAGTGTGGGAGGCTGAGGAGCAGAGGGCATGTGAGGAAGAGGAGAGGCACAGGGCTGAGGAAGAAAAGGAGGCTGAACGAAAGTGTAAGGCTGAGGCTGGGAAAGGCAGTGAGGCTGGGGGTGAGGTGAAGAAGGTGGTGATGGACCCCAGGTGAATGACTTTTTTAACCTTGTGTGTACCCCTTTTGACAATCCCTTTAGTTGTACCCACTGTGCCTGGGCCAAGGCCATCTGCAAATTTGTCATAGACAGTAACAAGAAGTGTGTCACCTGTGTGTGATGCAACCAGTCAAAAGGCAAGTGTTGCTGGCCTGGGGATGGGAAAGACATTGAGGCTGGTCCTAAGGCTGGGAGGGTTGATAAGGGGAAGAAGTGGAAGGTTGATGAGGAGAATGCAAAGGCTGGGCCCAGCAAACAGAAGCAGGCAAAGATGAGCATGAGGCCAATCAAGGTCTTGGACCTTGACAAGCCTGAGGCTGGTGGGAGCAGGGTGAAGGAGGCCAGTGTGGCCAGATACTTGGGCTTGGAGGACAAGCTTGAGTGACTGATCAAGGCCATGGGGCTGATTGCCAACAACTTGGCCAGCCTCTTTGAACTTCACAAAACCACAGTTGAAAACTCAGGCCACATTGCTGACACTCTCAAGTCACTGCTTGACAAATCCTATGGCTTTGGGATGGCAGTGTCCCCTTCAGATTTGGGCTCATCTGAGCTTGATTCTGACAAGCTGCATGAGGAGGCTGACTGGCTGAGGGCCCATGGCAAGGACAAGGAGGAGGAGTCTGGTGGGGAGGATGAGGCCATGGCTGAGGGCAAGTAGTGCCTTAGCATAGGGGCTTGTAGTTTTTTCCTGCTGCCAATGTCATGTATCCAGTGTCCAATGTCTGATGTCTGATGTTGTACAGTAGAGCAAGAGAAATAAGAAGGGGAAAACAAGGTAATTAAGAGATCAAAGGAAAACTAGATACTGATAGAAAACAGAAAAGAAGTTGAGGCTGGTTGAGACCAGTCCTCATTGGTATGGGCTGGGTTTACTGGGGTAGCAGGAATGAAACTCTTGTACGAGTTCAGATGCATTGTCCAGTTCTGTAGCTAGTACCCAAGTGGTTTCTTCATCAGTCCCCTTGTAGCCAGTCCACTGGACTAAGTATTGTAACCAACACCAGTGACACTGGTTGACCTTGGAGTCAATGATTTCTGCTACCTCAAACTCTAGCTCACTGTCGACTTCAACTGGTGGGTGGTGGTTGAGTCCAGTTCAGGATGGTATTAGGGATGGCCAGCTTGAGTTGGGAAACATGGAAAACCAGGTGTACTGCATGCAGTGTGAATGAGTGGGTACCAGCCTGAGCTATGACCAGGTATGGTCCAAGGTTTTTTTCTGAGAGCTTCTTGGAAGGCCAAGTTGACTGGAAGTATTTGGCTTTGACATATACCTGGTCACCAACCTTGAAGTCCAGGGCTGGCATGCATTTAGCATTGGCTGGTCCTTGATAGCACTGCTGCACTAGGGTCATTTCTTCCCATAGGTATTGATGCAGTGAGTCTAAGTTGACTGCATAGTCATGAGCCTGAGTGGAGGTAAGGTCATGCTCCAGGTACACCAAGATGTTGGGATGGTAGCCCTTATTAGCAAAGAAAGGGGAAACACTGGTAGTAGCACTAGGGGAATTATTGTAAGAAAACTTGGCCAGAGGTAGTAAGTCAGCCCAATTGTCCTGCTGGTAGTTGCAGTACACTCAGAGGTATTGTTCAAGGGTCTAGTTAGTCTGTTCAGTCTGACCATCACCTTTGGGGTGGTGGCCTGAAGTAACATGTAGATGCATGTCTAAGGCCTTACCAAGTGACTGGAAGAAGTGTGAGATGAACTCTGAGCCTTGGTCTGAGGTTACATGGGCTGGTACTCTGTGCTTTGAAAAGACATGGAGTAGGAATAGTTTGGCAAGTTCTGGGGCTGTGATAGTGTTGTGGGTGGGGATGAAGATGGCCTGCTTGGAAATCCAGTCAACTACTATGAGGATGGCTGTGAAGCTGGATGAGGCCAGGAGCTGCTTGATGAAATCCATAGATATGGAATTCCATGGTTTCTCCAGCACTGGGAGTTGCTTGAGGAGGCCATAAGGCTGGTGGCAGGGAACCTTAGCCCAAGCACAGGTCATGCAAGACCAGACATAGTCCTTGACAAATGTCCTGAGGCCAGGCCAGGTATACTCATGCCAGATGAGCTCTAGGGTGCAGTTTTGGCTGAAATGGCCAGACAGGGGATGGTCATGCTTAAGCTGCAAGACCCTGAGGTGGAGATCATTTGAGTCCAGCACATAGATCCTTCCATCAAGCCAAAGGAAACCAGTGTCATCTACTTGTTAGATTTGGCAAGTCGTGCGTAGTCCGAACACGTCCGCTCTGAGCTGTGGGAACCACTTTCCGTGTTAAGCTTTTCATACTTTGCATTATTGTTGACCGTGCAATTAACCTCTCGCGCCCTTACACTTATTGTATCTACAGTGTCTTGCACCCATATGCATGTCTTATCCTCTTGTTTACGAAGACCATAGCACGTTTCACAAATGAGACAAATCCTTGTATGTAGACGGGTTCAACACCTGATGTCTCAGACCCTTTTTGTCATTATCACAGTATTTAACTTCACGCTGTAAATCTCCATCACCTCAGACGTTGTCGCTATCTGCGCATGACTGAGGTGAGTACGATACTTTTCCATTTAACTTACTATACTTACCCCGTATCTAGTTTATCTTCGTATAGGTGAATATAGACGTTGTCGCTATCTGCGCACGACTGAGTTTATCTTCGTATAGATTTCTGTGAGGTTATGAGCCCCGAGCTCTAATAGCCTACGAACGTCTCACCTTTTTGTTTCGATATTCTCGCTGCCAAACTAAGCTCTCGATGACCACCTCCATCCCCGTCACTACCGACACGCTCCCGGGCAACGTTCCGAAGCTCGACATTAAAGGCACAAACTGGGCGATCTTCTCCCTTCGCTTCCAGACCGCCGTCGAAGCAAAAGAACTGTGGTCCCATTTTGATGGTACCTCCTCCTGCCCTAGCGGCACGACCTCTACCAACAAAGACAGGTTTGTAACTGTAGTGCCCCCTGACCCTGATGAGCTTGCAAAATGGCAAAAGAGCGAAAATATGGCGAAGCACTTACTTACTCAGCAGATCCCCGATTCCACTGCCCTCCAGGTGCACAACCTTAGCAACGTCACGGCCATGTGGAATGAAATCGTACACGAGTACACGGAGAAGGGTGCTTATGCACAAACCGACCTTCGCACAAAGTTTTTAAGCTCGCAGTGCCCCACTGACGGTGACATCCGCCAATTCTTGGACGATCTGCGTACCAAAAGAGACGAGTTAGCTGCCGTCGGCGTACAGATCGAAGAAAAAGATTACCGTTCAACCATCATACAATCTCTGCCCAAATACCTTGCCAGCTTCGCATCTGGGCAACTAGTGACTGCCCGCTTGTACAGCCCGATGCAAACTATTGACCCCGACGTACTCATTTCCTTGATTATCAAAGAGTCTGAGCAAAGAAGTCGCAAAGAGACTCGGTACGCGCGATCTAAAGCAAAGAATCGCGATGGCGATGAAGCCATGTCGTTGACCCCCGGAAATCCTTTCGGAAGGGGGAGAGGAAATGGAAGGAATGGCAGTCGAGGGGGAAGTTCCAGAGGGCACGCTTGCCAGCGAGGACCCTGCTGGAACTGTGGGTCGAGGGAGCACTATAAATCTCAGTGTCCTAATCCCGATAAAACTAAGAAAGAAGGCTCATCCGCCACCATGAAGGGATCCGCACATGCTGTAACGCTCGATTCTGATGAAGAAGGTGCTTTCTCGGTACATACCCTGGACGAGTTCGACGATGAAGTCACGCTCCCGGATCTGCTGAGCGTATCGTCGGATGACGATGATGATAATCGGCGCTGCTTCGTCGCTACTGACGACGATTGGTTCAGCGAAGTTGGGGATGAGGATGACGAGGACTTACCCTACGACTCTGCGAACCTCGTGAACGATAGCCCCATCAGCGCCCCTATTGTTGAACTTTACGACTCCGGATCCACTCGACACATCTCCCCATACAAGGAGAAGTTCGAGAGATTAACGCCGATACCACCCAGATTGTTCTCGGCAGCTAACAGACAGCTTTTTGACGCTACAGCTATGGGGGAATTGGTCATAGAGGTGCCAAACGGGTACGACGTGACCAAGCTAAGGCTCACCGAAGTACTGTACTCACCAGAGGTTGGATATACCCTCGTATCCATTGGTCGTCTTGATCAGCTAGGTTACTCAGTTACCTTCGCTGAAGGCACCTGTACTATCAGAAACCCTGCCGACGATGTTGTAGGTCGCATTCCCAAGTCCAAGGCCGGACTCTATCGCGTCATCCATGATGACGACTGCGACAGCATTAACGCAGCAGCTGAAACGATAACCGTGATGGAGCTCCACCGGAGAATGGGACATATTTCCCCATCTGTCACTCGTTGCCTAGCTGAAAAAGGACTTGTCTCAGGATTGAAGTTCGACTTGTCAAAGGATGAGCCGACCTTCTGCAAAGCTTGCGTATATGCGAAGGCGACCAGAAAGCCTGTCGCAAAGGAACGCGTCGGAGAACGAGCCGCTGAATTCGCGGAAGAGGTACATACCGACCTCTGGGGACCTGCTCCTGTGGAAACTCTCGGAGGACGACGTTACTACATCACCTTCACCGACGACAAGACGCGACTCACCTACATCCACCTTCTTCGCCAGAAGAGTGAGGCCTTCATGGCCTACAAGGAGTTTGAGGCCGCATGCTGCACCCAACACAACGCTCGCGTAAAGACCCTTCATTCGGATAGAGGCGGCGAGTACCTAGGAAGAGAATTTGTGATGTACCTCAAGACGGCTGGAACAAAGCAGAAGCTCACCATGCATGACACCCCGCAGCACAACGGAGTCGCTGAGCATCTCAATCGCACTCTGCTTGAAAAAGTTCGTGCGATGTTACATGAGAGCAGTTTGCCTCACACTCTATGGGGTGAAGCAGTACGTCACGCCGTCTGGTTAAAGAACAGGACCCCCACAAAAGCGCTCGACGGAGGAACGCCTCTCGAAGCTGCGACTGGAAAGAAACCAGACCTTAGCCGAGCCCGTGCATGGGGCTCGAACATCTGGGTACGGATCGAGGGTGGAAGCAAGCTTGGAGGACGCGTCGCCGAAGGCCGATGGGTTGGGATTGATGACAACAGTCTGAACGGCTGTCGCATATATTGGCCTGAAAAGAAGTCTGTCACCGTTGAAAGAAATGTATATTGGAACCCCTCCTCAGCTGAGGCATTACCTCGCGAGGGGGAGGAAGAAGACAACTACTTACCGAACGTGATGCTAACGTCCACAGCTCCCGTCGCAGAGACTGTCGTAGCCCCATCCCCTCCACCAGTCACCCCAGCTCAATCCGTGCCTCCGTCGCCCCCAGCCGAACCACCTGTCACAAAGCGAATCCGAAAGCCTAGCCAGCGTCTCGCGGAAATCCTCGCTGGCAAAGGAAGCACCAACTGTCGCGGCACACCAGAGATACCAAAGGGAATTCAGCTACCTACCGTTGTCGAAGAACATTCCAACCCCACCAGGCTTGAAAGGGAGGAAGATGCCGCTGCCCTACTCGCATCTATCGTTGAAGACTCAGATGACGACTTATGTCGCATCGACCTCACTATGGCTATGGATGAGGTCATCGCCGAGACAGAAGCCCTCGAGCCCAGCTCGCTAGCTGAAGCTCGTCGTCACCCTGACTGGCCACGATGGGAAGAAGGGATTAGAGAAGAGTTAGATACGCTAAAGGAGGCAGGCACCTGGGAACTCGTTGACTTACCCTCCGGTGCCAACATCGTAGGTTCCAAATGGGTTTTCCGCGCTAAGAAAGATGCCGCCGGAAACGTCGTGCAATACAAGGCCAGGCTCATAGCCCAAGGTTTCTCGCAGGTTGAAGGGATCGATTACTTCGACACGTTTGCACCTGTAGCAACCCTCGCGTCCATCCGCGTCGTACTTGCGATGGCTGCTCGCTCCAATCTAGAACTTCACCAGATAGATATAAAAGGAGCTTATTTAAATGGAACGCTCACTGACGACGAGGTCATCTACATGCGCCAACCCCCGGGTTTCGAATCTGTCGACCACCCGCAGAAAGTCTGTCGCCTTCGCAAAACGTTGTATGGTCTGAAACAGAGTGGATGCCGCTGGTACCAAAGGCTGGTTGAAATATTAGTAGACGAGCTTAAATTCACCCATTGTTCTGTCGACCAAGCCGTATACTTCCGACGTCGCAGCACCGGTGAGCTCATAATCATCATCGTACACGTTGACGACTGCACCATCGCTGCTACACTTCTGAGCGAAATCGAGGAGTTCAAGAAAGATATCCGAAAACATGTTGAGATCACTGACCTCGGCGAGCTCCACTGGTTACTCGGGATAGAAGTGACGAGGAACAGAGATGACCGCGCCATATCGTTGTGCCAGCGTCCCTACATCGAGTCGATTATTCGTCGTTTCAGTTTCGATGAACTGAAGCCTGTATCAAATCCAATGGAGCCCAGCACGAAACTCCATTCTGGTCAGTCACCCTCCACTGGCGCTGAATTCGCTGCAATGAAGCACATACCATACCGCGAGGCCGTCGGTTCACTAATGTACGCCTCCCTCAGCACTCGTCCCGATATCTCATACGCTGTGACCACAGTCTCCTGTTTCTCCGGAAACCCTGGGATCCCCCACTGGGAAGCGGTTAGAAGAATATATCGTTACCTTATCGGAACAAAGAATCTAAAGTTAACATATGGTGGGGCACCCAACGCGCTCGTAGGATACGCAGACGCAGACGGCAGCATGGCAGAAGACCATAGAGCGGTCTCAGGGTACGCCTTCTTGATAGACGGTGGCACCGTGTCGTGGTCCTCTAAACGACAGAAAATCGTCTCTCTCTCGACGACGGAGAGTGAGTACGTGGCAGCTACCCACGCGGCCAAAGAAGCCTTATGGCTTCGGTCGCTCATCGGAGAGCTATTTGGGCCACTCGTCGAGCCGACCACGTTGTTCTCCGATAATCAATCAGCTATCGCGCTCACAAAAGATCATCAATATCACGCACGCACCAAACATATCGATATCCGCTTCCACTTCATCCGCTGGGTTGTTGAAAATGGCAAAATTCGCTTGATCTACTGCCCCACCGCCGATATGATCACCGACACCTTGACTAAAGCCTTGCCATCGCCCAAGGTGAAACACTTTGCGTTCGAACTCGGCCTACGTCCAACTTGAGGGGGAGTGTTAGATTTGGCAAGTTGTGCGTAGTCCGAACACGTCCGCTCCGAGCCGTGGGAACCACTTTCCGTGTTAAGCTTTTCATACTTCGCATTATTGTTGACCGCGCAATTAACCTCTCGCGCCCTTACACTTATTGTATCTACAGTGTCTCGCACCCATATGCGCATCTTATCCTCTTGTTTACGAAGACCATAGCGCATTTCACAAATGAGACAAATCCTTGTATGTAGACGGGTTCAACACCCGATGTCTCAGACCCTTTTTGTCATTATCACAGTATTTAACTTCGCGCTGTAAATCTCCATCACCTCAGACGTTGTCGCTATCTGCGCGCGACTGAGGTGAGTACGATACTTTTCCGTTTAACTTACTATACTTACCCCGTATCTAGTTTATCTTCGTATAGGTGAATATAGACGTTGTTGCTATCTGCGCACGATTGAGTTTATCTTCGTATAGATTTCTGTGACTACTGACCACCAGGGATCAGTCATGTCAGACAGGTGGATTTGTGAGACCAGGTTGTCTGGCAGTGCAGTCAGGATATCATTGTGTAATTTCTCAACATCCATTAAGGCAACTGCTCATAAGACCAGGTACTCAAGGTATGTGGTGTGAAGGGAGACTGCTAGTTGCTCCTGGGTGAAGACTGGTCTCAGGTTTTGCAGGTTTACTTGGGCATAGCTGATATCCCCCTCTTTGGGGTAGATGTCCCATTTTCTAGTTAGGGCATCAGGCTTAGCCCTGAGCTTCTGGGCCTGAATCTAATGATCATATTGAACTGAGCCAGGAACTCTGACCAGTGAGCTTGGTGGTGGGTGAGTACTTTAGAGGTAGAAAAGTACTCAAGATTCTTGTGGTCAGTAACAATGTCAACTGGTGAGGCTGAGCCCTCAAGGTAGTGGCACTAGGTCCAGAATGCTTTGAAAATAGCAAGCAATTCCTTGTTGTGAGTATCATAATTCAATTCTGGGGCAGTTAGAGTTTGGGAGTAGAAAGCAACCAGATGTATCTGGCCATTGCCACAGGTGGTAGAGAGGATGCCAGCGATGGCATAGTCCAATGCATTGGTCTCAATGGTGATGGGGACCCTGGGGATGAAATGAGTTAAGACCAGTGCAGTGGTGAAGGTGGCCTTGAGGTTATTGAATGACTGGCAGCATTCCTCAGAGAAGTTCCAAGGAGCCCCCTTGTGGGTAAGCCAAGTCAGTGGTATGATGATGTCTGAATAATTAAAGATAAACCAGTGATAGAAGTTTGTGAAGCCAAGGAAGGATTGAATGTCCTTGACCTTGCAAGGCTCAGGCCAGTTGCAGATAGTCTGGACCTTTTCCTTTGACATCATGAGGCCAGTGGGGGAAAGGTGGAATTTGAGGTATTTGACCAAGTCCAAGTGAAACTCACATTTCTCCAGCTTCACATAAAGCTGAAGCTGGTGGAGCACCTCTCAGACATGCTGCTTGTGGGACTCCTTATCTCTGGAGTAGATTAGGATGTCATCTAAGTAGATGACTATGCATACATCCAACATATCTGCAAAGATGGTGTTCATGAAGTGTTGGAAGGTGGCCAGGGCATTGGTGAGACCAAAGGGCATCACCAGCCACTTGTAGGATCCATACTGAGTCCAGAATGCAGTTTTCCATTCATTGTCCAGGGCAATCTGGACGAGATGGTAGGCATGCAAAGGTCAATCTTTGTATAGATCTTGGCTCAGCTTGGTGAATCTAAGAGGTCAGAGATGAGCAGTAGTAGGTATTAGTCTTTCTTAGTGATTTTTTGAGGCTGCAGAAGTCTACACAAAGCCAGAGGGAGCCATCCTTCTTTTTGACAAAGAGGACCAGTGCAGCATAAGGGGAGGAAGTTGGACAAATGAAACTGGTAGTGAGGTTTTCATTGATGAAAGTCTGGAGAGCTTGCAGCTCAACTGGGGACAGTGAGTAGATGGTGCCAAGAAGTGGGGTTGTTCCTTCTTTGAGCTCTATCTTCAGGTCAGACTCCCAGTGTGGTGGGAGTGCAGAGGCCTTGGCCTTGCTGAATACATCAGCAAAATCATGGTACTCTTCCAGTACATTGGGTAAGGCTGGAGGAGGGGGAGCTGAGGCCAACCAGGCTTGAGCTGAGTCCAAGGGGCAGAGCTGAAGTTGGAACTGGACAGACCCTTCAAGTTTGCAGGTGCACACAAAGGCAGCTGCATTGATTAGGGAAATGAGAGGGGCCTTCAAGGGGGTGTGATCCAGGGAGTTGGAGACCAGTACAGATGGTGCAAGGCTGGGTTGGTCACTAGGACCAGAGTCAGGGAGGCTGGTGGAGACTGGGCTTACAGGGGGTGTTGATGGGGTTGGCATTCCTTGTGCAGGAGTCTGGAATGTTAGACTGCCCAATACCCAATCAATCAACAGATTGTAGCAGGTGAGCCAGTCATGTCTGAGGACTATCCTACACTCAGAATCCAATGGGGCTAGATACAGGGTTACCAGGGTGACATTGCCAGATGTGAAGTGGATATTGACATCTACTGCTTGGGTTATAGTAAAAGTGGATGTTCCATCAAAAAGCTGGAGTCAAATTGGTGAGACCAAGTAAGAGGTAAATGAATGTTGATTAGCAAATTGATTATCTGTAAAACAATGCATGGAACCAGAGTCCACTAAGGTACGAAGCCAAGGTATTTCTGGGTTTTCTAGTGTGACATATGGGGTCAAAGAGTTCAGACTGGAAAGAGTGGACATGTTGAGATGAGCCTCCAAGTTTGCACAACCAGAGTCAACACAGCTCCCAGATTGTGCAGAATCCTGGGAGGTGCTACCTATTTTTTTGTCTCAGGGGTAGAACCTGAGCCCGAGGCCAGTGCAGCCTCAGTGGTGGCCACAGCATGAGCTTTGGTCTTTCTGGTTTTCTTGGGGCATTTGCCAGTGAAATGACCAGACCCTCTGCAGAACATGCAGAGGCTTCCATCTATGTCACACTTGCATTCTTCTGGGGTGAGCTTCCCATCCTTCCTGAGTTTGCTAGGCTCAGGATTGGATGAGTTGCTGTTATTACCTGGCTTGGACTGGGTGGAACCAGTGTTGTTGTTGTTGTTGTTGCCAGTCTTGGCTTGATTGCTGTTGCTGGAGTTGGATGAGCCTTGGTGCTTACTTGCCCATTGGACTTCATCCTTGCACTCCCAATAGCATGCATCTATCTCTTGGGCAAGGTGGTGGAGCTCGTGTAGAGTCCAGGGCTTGCCAACCTGACAGACCTCATCTTTGATTCGGTCTGGGAGGATGGAGTAGAAATGATGGTGCAGTGCTGTCACACACCAAAGGTGTTGTGGACATGGATACAGCTGACTCTGCCTAACTCATTGATGAGTTGCACACAATGCCCATGCCATGCAGATGAAGACTAGAAGCCTCATGTGTAGAAAGACTGCTGGACATTAACAGTCATCCTTCACACAAGAACAAGTCATCAGTGCTAAAGAGAAAAGAGGAAGTGAGTTAAGTGTGCATTAAAGGTTTTTAGTGCCCGTGTATGGCATTCCAGTTTTTGTCATATCTCCACCATTTCCAAAGATATTGACTCCATTCCCACACTTGCTTAAAGTGCTCAGCCCCACGATTCTTCCTTCCAAATTTGGAGAGGATCCATGCACCCTATGCATTTCTACAGCACTCCATCCATCAGACACTCATTTTGCTAAGTCCATCAATCATGGCTGCCTCTTCGTTGATCATCTCACTTGTCTCATTTGCCAGAGACAGTGGCTATGTATATCTGCCAGGCAATCCCACCAGCTTCCATCCTGAAGCCCCCTGATTGCATTCACAACAAGTATGACATGCATCTTGCCTTCTTACTGCAAGGTCCAGCAGAAGATGTCCCCCCTTCTCCTCCTCCTCCATCAGAGCCCTGTCCATGAAGCTTTTGTTAACTTTGCTGAGAGGATGGAAGGGCAGGAGACACAATTGCTTATGCTCCCATTCCCCACAGACCCCCAACACCCTAGCCCCTTTGATGCCTGACTCATGCCCTTCAATTCTGGGACTTAATACTTCCCCATCTGGAAACACTGTCCATCTGTCATGCCATCTTTGGATCTAGAGATGTCTCCACCAAGATCTGACTTGCATTGCCACCCCCTAATGTGATATCAATGCACTTACTCAGTTTCTGACTCCATTTGACTCATTCTGTGATATTTTGACTGTCCTTGACTTGTTCATTGCCAATACTTACCAATCTTCTTTGCTTGCTTACTTTTCATTTCTGGCTTACTCATCATGATTACTCAGTCCTTACTCATTACTTACCAAGTGTTTGTGCCTTGTTTGTCACAAGCTGTGCTCCCCCCACAGTATATAAGCCCCCATGTACTTAGCTACACCCCAAGTGAACCAGAAGCCATTCACTCAGCAGTCAGTCAGTTCTAACTTGTCATTGACAATTGAGGCTCATTTGGAAGAGTCTATCTGTCATCATTCATATCATTGGTAGTTGAGGCTCTACAAAGGGGTCTATCTACCTCCATCATTTATCTGAAGCTTCCTCCATGCTTAGTCAGCAACCTTTTGCTTGGTCATTCCTCACTCCTGCATAACTCAATGACAACTTGTGCTAGGAGTCCTTTTGGCTGAACACCTCTGCTCTGTTCAGCATCCCCTTCTCAATCAGTGTTCATTCATCCTCTCCTGCATAACTTGTCAACAACTTGTGCTAGGAGCACCTGCCATTGAAATTCCCCCACACTAGATCTTTCTGCATTCCAGATTCCATGAAGGTACACCACCACTCACTCTATATTTGTCTTTGGTGTTGGTTTTGGTTGGTTTTGACCACCTTTCCACACTTTGACTCACAGCGCACCATCACTGTAGCCTTGGACTTGTGAGGCAAGCCAATTGAAGTCCACTATGTATTTGTTGATGCACTGACTATCTTTCATGTGTAAGTGGTTGAGCTGGCTCTTGGCATCAGTGACTGGGTCATGATGTCCAAAAGTGGTTTGTAGCTCTAAGACACACTCCCTCCAGGAGTCCGTCCAGAGATGCCAGTCATCAGGGTCATTGAGTCTGAGCAAGTCTGGCTCGAACCATTCAAGGGCCATGCCTTTGAGGTAGGACTGGGCAAAGATGGCCTTGGTGCAGTTGGTCCTGAAAGCCCAGGGTCAGTCTTGGAAATTAAGCTTGCACTGGATGAAGAAAGCATGAAGCTTCTTGGGGTCAGTACCATCAAAGGTATTGGGCTTGCACAGCTTGGTCCTGCTTGAGGACTCAGGACTAGTGTGGGTGTTGTGAGCCAACAGTTTGATGGCCTTTGCAAGACTATCAAAGACTGCTGCACTAGGAGTCCTTTTGGCTGAACACCCCTGCTCTGTTCAGCATCCCCTTCTCAATCAACATTCATTCATCCTCTCCTGCATAACTCATTGATGACTCACACCAGGAGCACCTCTACTCAAAGTCCCCCCCATATTTAGGTTTTTCTGCCCTCCAGGTTCCATGGAGGTAAACCACCACTCACTCATATTTGTCTTTGGTTTTGGTTTTGGTTGGTTTTCACCACCTTTCCACACTTTGACTCACAGCACCCATGTATGGCATTCCAGTTTTTGTCATATCTCTGCCATTTCCAAAGATATTGACTCCATTCTCACACTCACTTAAAGTGCTCAGCCATGTGATTCTGCCTTCCAAATTTGGAGAGGAACCTTGCACCCTATGCATTTCTACAGCACTCCATCCATCAGATGCTCATTTTGCTAAGTCCATCAATCATGGCTGCCTCTTCATTGATCACCTTGCTTGTCTCGTTTGCCAGAGACAGTGGCTATGTATATCTGCCAGGCATTCCCACCAGCTTCTGTCCTGAAGCCCCCTGGTTCATCCCATCACTGTCAGCCCCATCTCATCCCATGCAGCATGGTCAGCATGTTCTCATTGTCAGTATGACTTCCAGAAGGATGTTCTTTGGTCACCTCAGGTCTGTCACTGGGTTAGAAAGGTCTTATGTGGTCATTTCAGTCTCCCCAGTTGATGAAGCATAGGGATCATTCCTCCCTGCTCCCTGCACCATCTTTATTCCAATCTTGTCCATCAGTCTTCCTGCATTGTGACAGCTGCAGCATAGTCTACTGTTCTCCAGCCTCCCTGATTGCATCCATGATGAGTATGACATGCATCTTGCCTTCTTACTGCAAGATCCAGCAGAAGATGTCCCCCCTTCTCCTCCTCCATCAGAGCCCCATTCATGAAGTTTTTGTTAACTTCACTGAGAGGATGAAAGGGTGGGAGACACAATCACTTATGCTCACATTGCCCCACAGACTCCCAACACCCTGGCCCCCTTTGATGCCTGACTCATGCCCTTCAATTCTGGAATTAATACTTCCCTATCTGGCCACACCACCCATCTGTCATGCCATCTTTGGATCTAATGATGTCTCTACCAAGATCTGACTTGCATTGCCACCCCCTAATGTGATATCAGTGTGCTTACTCAGTTTCTGATTCTATTTGACTCATTCGGTGATATTTTGATTGTCCTTGACTTGTTTATTGCCAATACTTGCCAATCTTCTTTGCTTGCTTACTTTGCATTTCTCACTTACTCATCATGATTACTCAGTCCTTACTCATTACTTACCAAGTGTTTGTGCCTTGTTTGTCATAAGCTGCACTCCCCCCACAGTATATAAATCCCCATGTACCTAGCAGTCAAAAAGCAATCCAGAAGCATTCGGTCAGTCAGTTCAGTTCTTCCCAGCATAACTTGTCATATGACAGTTGAGGCTCCATGAAGGGGTCTATCTGTTGTCATTTGTATACTTGGTAGTTGAGGCTCATTCAGAAGAGTCTATCTACCACCATCCGTCATCTGCAGTCTTATCCACACATAGTCAGCACTCTTGATTAGTCATCCATCCATTCCTGTGTAACTTGTCATTGACTCACTTCAGGTAACCGTTTTCCATAAGCATTTAGGCTGAATAGTTTCTCCAAACCATCCAGCCTAATAGCCTCCCAGACCAAGGTCTGCCCAGGGACATCTGGTCATGTCCCAGGGCTATGCAGATTTTTAGGCCCTGGGACAGATGGGATTTCCCACATAGCCATCCATTCATATGCAATTATTTGGGATGTCCCAAGAATGCCTTGGCTGGCAGGGGTGCCTACTCCTGAAACTGCAGCTTATGTTAGCATTGAAATAGCTGCAGAAATCCTAGCCCCCTTGCTCCTCTGACAGGTTTAATCCACAAAGTATCCTTTGACCTATACATCCCCTCCCATCCCACCATGCATAGTAGTATACAATAGTACTTTTCATGTACATCTTTGCAATGTGATTCTGCTGTTTGGGACATCTCACTAGTTGCCAGGGAGATGACCCACCTGGGCCTCCACATTTGCCTTGAAAATTGCAATAATAAATTCAATCAAGTTGTGTCTATACCTCATGCAATTTGTACTGTATGAAGGAAGAAGTGAATGGGTTTTGAACACTTGTGTGGCAAGCCAATATCTCAAAGTCCCCCACATAGAACATGGTGTTGGTCACCTTTGCAACAGCATCTGCAGAGGGCAGAATGTCCCAGATGAGCCTCTGAGGTTGTCATGGGGCATTGTGCTGGTCTGCAAAGGTAACTTAGGAGGGTGTACCATCATAGCCCTCTGAGGCTGGGATGGGACATCCCACTGACTTTCATAAGGGGACTTGGGATGTCCCACAGCAGCCTCCAAGGCTACCTTGGGACATCCCACCCTCCCCTTTGCCAACTAGTGGGATGTCCCACAACAGCCTCTAAGGCTACATTGGGACATCCCACTGTTCCCTCTGCCAAGCAGTGGGATGTCCCACAACAGCCCCTAAGGCTATGTTGGGATGTCCCACCCTCCCCTTTGCCAATCAGTGGGATGTCCCACATCAGCCTCCAAGCCTACATTGGGACATCCCACCCTCCCCACTGCCAACCAGTGGGATGTCCCCCAACAGCCTCTAAGCCTACATTGGAACATCCCACCCTCCCCTTTGCCAACCAGTGGAATGTCCCACAACAGCCTCTAAGGCTATATTGGGACATCCCACCCTCCCCTCTGGCAACCAGAGGGATGTCCCAACACAGCCTCTAAGGTGTTGAAGTAGTAATCTGCACTAATCCTACAAGCTCCATAGAGAATCCAATGCAAGGTAGCTCCATGGTCAGAGCAGCTGCTTGACACTGAGAGGGTCCTGGCTCAATGCCAGCTTTGGTCACATTTTCATCAGGTTATGAGCTGCAGCTGGAACCCATGCATGCTCAGTACAACAGGTCATGCAGCATCCTTAGTAAGTCCAGATCATGTGAGTTACATGGACACAAGGTGTCTCAATGCTCTGCAGTCAAGTTCATATGCAAGATCAACATCTGCAATGTGTGTTAGTCATGATAATGCAATGACACATGTCTCTTACCAGCACTCTGTCTGGTTTTCTGCACACAACCCCACTCTTCAGAAAACCACTCTGTCACAGCTCTTCTTTCCCACAACAGGCGCCTTTCCTCTTCTTCACAATGCCTCAGCTCAAGGAGTGATCTGATCCCTGAGCACACTTTTTCATCAGCTAACCATGGGGGTAGTAACCCATCTGAATCATCCCCAAGGCCAATATCCTGCCAAATATCATCATCCACATCCAGTTTGAACAAAGAGTCCCTTGGAATCAGGAGTGGGGCTATTGACCCCTGAGGAGCTTTTCCCTTGTGTATGAGGCCTACAATTTGCAGACACAAATTATTGTAGCTACTGGCAAGCTTGGCTATTCCTGGTTCTCATCGCTTCACAGATGCTTCTGTGTGGTTTTGAAGTCTTTGTTCTTCAAGGCAAGTCAAATACAAGGGTATTCATGAATGATGACCTCTTACCACTGAGAGTCTGCCGATATGAGTGTTCCAGTCTTTCCAACTCAAACTTTCGTTGGCACAGACAAGCTCTGATACATTTCTTGATTGCTAATGCATGCATGTGAAGCTATGGAACATGGTCTCAATTAGATGAAACCATGTAGAAAATACACTGCCACTAACTTGAAGATAGGCACTCTTTTGGATACTAGCAAGATTTGAATGCCCATTTATGCCTAGGGTTGCCCTCTGGTTCTGCAAAGCTTCTTTAAAACACTTAACCTTTTGATGACACTCTGCAATTTGGATATTCAAGCTTCTCATGTCAGCAACCCCATGGAGAAGATCTTTCTCCAGCACTTCTAGCTTGGCCTCATAATTTGGCAATGATTTCTGAGTTGCCATGATTTGCAATATCATGTTCTCAGCAGCTTTAGAGCTGTGGCCTAATTTGATGGTGAGCAGGAGTCATTATTTATATCAGCAGCTTATGAGGAGCTGGCTTTGTCTGTGCAGAGACTTGAGCAACCCATTCAGCTTGAAGAGTTGGGATATCAACTCCACATCTCCTTAGGCCTCTGTTTGCAGCAGCCTTCTTTTCTTGGCAATGATTCCAGTGACGCAAAAGCCACTGGCCCAAACCAGTGAGACTCTTCATGTCCAGGTGGCACACCTGGAAGTCAATAACAAAGCAGCATTGATGATACTGAATAATATGTTAGCTTGAAATAGATGTGGCATACTGCACACATACCCCAGAAACATGAAGAGATGGTATCAGCCCTTTGATTGAACTCCCAAAATGCTCACATCCCTCTCCATCAGATAGCCCAAATCCTTCACATTTTTGGGGGTGATAGATAAGCTGACATGCCCATTGATGACCAAAGGCATGAAATACTGAGATGGCAAAAGAAATACATGGCAGAAATGACTTGAGAAAACCCCACTTCCTGCAGCTCTGTTCCAGTTGACAACCTATGTCATATAACAGCCCAATACGAAAATTATCTGGGAGATGGCCAAAAAGAGATTTGATGAGGGCAAGTGCATAATGTTGCCTCTCCCCAGCTGAAGTCATATTTGCAAGGTAAATGACAGGATCATGACAACAGAGTAGGGCCATGACACCAGTATCTGAAAACAACTGGGTACTTGCCTACACTGCCATCAGACCAATGGAGTCAGAATAAATGATTAAGACTCACTTTCTGGTGCCTCTCATCAGCTGCAGTAAAGGACTCATTACAACTCTTCAGCACTGACATTGTTATCCTCATTCCCTCTTCAAACTCATCATCCCCATCACCAAGATAATTCTTTTTCAAAGCCTGTCCACTCCTCCTTTGGGTTGAAGACTTTGACTTTCGCAACTCATTAACCTCATGCTCCATAGCACAAATATCTTCTTGTGAAAGAAAGACTGTAGCTGTATGGTTTACTGGATCATCTGGATGCCCACTTCTGCACTTCTGAGTAAAACAAGCATCAATGCAAACAATTGCATCAACATCAGAAAAGCTAGAACAAAGGAAATTTTAGCAGTTGACAAAACTATATCCACCAAGTGACATACCCATGTTCACTATTATTGCTCTGCCATCTCTGGCCACCAAAGCATAGAGGACAACACTGTCATAGGTATTCTGATGGCCTCATCTTTGAACTGAGGACATCATTGTCTGAGGAACTTGGCAATGGGATTGCAGAGGGGATGTTTGATGGTGGACTAGCAGATTCTTGCAGTTGTTGTTGGACATATTCATCAAGGGATGTTTCCAGAATACAATACCACTGATATGCATTACTGAACCTCTGGCATATACCCTCCTGCAAGTATCATCAGCAATGATCCATGACTGAGAAGAACAACCAAAGTATGCATTAATAAATATAGCAACATCACCACAAACAATACCAACAAACATCCTACCCTATCAATATAACACTACAGCAGTCCCAAGAAACAGAACATGTCACACATGCATGCACTTATAACCATGAAATAGTCATGCATCAGATTAAGATATAATACCTACATAGCAGAGTCATCTGTACTACAGTCACTATGGCAGTAATGTATGTTTTATAAAGTGGAAAAAATGGGGTAATGATACAAAACATGACAATTCCATACCTTTGTGTCCACCTTATAACCCATAGCTGCAAGGTATGCCTCAAGGGACTCACACCATGCTGAAGTGTTTGGAGGTATGCGCATGAAGAGTTGTCAGACAAAGCTGAGAAGCTGTAGGCTAACAGCAAGTGTTGGCCCCAGTGGGGCACAGGGGAAGTAGCCCATCCAAAGGAGTTGGAGGGCTGCAGGTGCACAAGGGCAGACAGCCAGATCAACTGATTGCAGAGCTGCCATGAATGCATCTAAGCAGAAGAAAATGATGAAGAACACAGAAATCTCACCATTGAAATCAATGCAAATGACTCCCAGTTTTTGAGTCTGGTGACAACCACATGTCAGCAGTTTGTAGTCAACAGGATTCCAGAAGTGGTTGGATAGTCGTCGATATGCAAGGTACAGCTGAAGGAGGGAAGGGATGACAGTGTGCGACCACCACTGCCACTGCTTCATTTTTTTTCAGGCATTCCTAGACAGTGACAAGAGCGGGTCTTGGCTAATATGTAGCCCATCAGTTAAGCAGTCAAAAGCGGCATCATGGGAGAGGTCACATTCACTACCCACAGAAGGCTCTAATGGGCAAGCAGCACTTGAAGCAGAGCAGCGTCAGATGTGGGGGTCAGAGGAATCACTGGGGTGTTGTGTGAAAGTGCGACAGCCAGGTAAGGTGAGCAAGCACTCAACAGGAAGGTAATGCCCCACAGTTCTGGGAACATGGCGTGAAGGTTCAGCAGTCTGATGGTCAACAAGGACTGTGAGATCATCCACATGGAGCAAGTCAGGAATCTGGTTTGTCGGGGTGGTAACTTGTACAGAGGGACCACACCTAGTAAGCTGTTTTGGTCGACGAAAGGACATCCATGAAATTTGGTCAGATGCATAAACTGTCTAGGCAAGTTAGTGGTAGACGACAATCCTGCAACACCAAGTTACAGGACTGTGACCAGGACACCAAATCCTGGTTGCTGGAAGGCAACCCCAAGATGCCACCAGCACGTCTCCAATAGTTAGCCTCCAGCATAGAAAAGTGAACTGACCTTTGCACACAACTAGCAAGGGCGATGGGGAAAGAGATGGAGCAAGTGTGCGACGAACAAAATGAGATTGCAATTGCAGCATGCTATGAATATCGTTCAGGAAATGTATAGAGTAAAAATGGTATTGGGGAATGATGAAGGAGGTTACCGACTATTTGAACCATAACCCTGTGGTGCAGTTGGAATAAGGCAGGGAAGAAGGGGCGGATGACCAAAAGTATCAAAGAACAACTGTACATAAAATATAGCCAACTTCTTTTCCATTGCCCAGACATGTGATGATGACACTAATGGCATAATTGGCTCTGCCAAGTCCAAGGGGCATCCTGGCCATACAGCAAGTAATGCCTGGAGCTTCTCTATGTACTCCTGTTTCGATTGAAAGTTGGATGAGCCGAGGCCTTGATTTTGCTGAGGGAAAGGCTCAGTGCACATGGTGAGTTCTGAATCACCAGGGAAAATCTGTGTAGAGTTCAGAAACAGTGCAACCCTGGTGAGGTAAAATTGTATGTACCTGCCAGATGTGATCGAGCCACTCTGAATCCCGATTTGACCACCAACTAGGCATCATCACACGGTCAAGAGCGACCAACTCGAACTGGAAGTTGTGTTCATATAAATCCCATAAAATCTTGCTTTTCGTCATCTGATCGATGGTAGCGAGGTCTGTGAGGGAAATTGAAATATCCTGGAATTGTACATGGCTAGGTATGTCATGTTGGAGGCTGATGAGCTTGGGACCAAAGAGGGCAGCAGATTCACATAGTTGGTCGCCAGAAAATGTGGATGAAATCTGCTTGGGAATTGTGTTCAGGAAATCCTGCCAGGACTGAGGGATAACAGGAGATGCATCCAAGGCAGAAAGACGAGTGATCCAACCTGCTCAAGAGACTAGCCAATTCCTCAGGTACCTCTGCTGGCAATTGGAGGACTCACCCCTCACAAACAGACTCGGGCTGGGAAAGAAGTAAGCTACCTTGGGTGCATTGGGACTAACCCTTTTTGCATCCTTATTCACTTCAGTCAACCCCCCTTGGAGACCTATTAGGTCTGGAGATTTTGATACAAGTATTAACCTAATAGGTGTCATTTTGTTGGGAATTCCCAACTTTTGGGGATTCTCCACCACCATTCCTGGAGATTCTCCATTCCCTAGCTGGAGATTCTCCAGGGCAGCAATTTAATATGGTTGGAGAAAATGTTTTCTCCATAATATATATATATTATACATCAAATGAAATGGTAGCTGGGGTCCAAGTTGGACTTTCTCCAGGCTAAATAGACCCCCTTTCCAGGTTGATCCTGGGCTTTCCCCAGGCTAAATAGACCTGCTTTCCAGGTTGATCCTGGGATTTCCCCTGGCTAAATAGACCTGCTTTCCAGGTGAACCTGGGCTTTCCCCAGGCTAAATAGACCTACATTCTAGGCTGACCTGGGTTTTCCCCAGGGTAAATAGACCTGCTTTCCAGGCAGAACATGGGCTTCCCATAGGCTAAATAGACCCATTTCCAGGGTGAACCTTGGTTTTCCCCAGGCTAAATAGACCCACTTTCCCAGGCCAAGTCCTGGTGGGGATTCTCCATGCATCAGGAAAACAGTGGTTGTTCTAACTGTTCTAATCACAACTTATCTCAGAAAGGTAGATGTATAAGTGGAATGGATGCCAAGGAACATATAGAGCAAGTGAATTAAGCAAGACACATATGGTTCTATAGAGTACTGTCAAGTCTGAGCCTACTCTGACCAACTCTGATGCTTAACCAGGTCTGGAGAGAGGTGTGGAAGAAAGTCTGACACAGATGAATGGAACTCTGACTAGTGGAGGATTGGCAGGGACAAAGGCAGCTGAGGCAGAAATGGAGCAGAGTGAGGGTGTTGGGTTTAGCTTGTGCACTACCCCCTTGCACAATGTCAGCCCTCATATTTCAGAGGAAGAGACCAGACAGATGTTTGGAGATAACTCTGACAGACAGAAGATGGAGAGAGATGGAGTAGAAACTTTGGTGATATTCATACTGAAGAACAGTGGAGTACTGTACATGCTTTGATGCTGCTATGGAGGTACAGTAACTGGAATCAGGACTGACATATGGAGACTCATAAGTTTTCAAGTAACAACTTCCTGGATGATGAATGAAGGGAAGATGGAGAACATATAATACATTGGCTGCATTCCCCATGTTGGCCTCCACCTATGGACAGGGTTTCAGGGTGGTCCATTGGGAATTGAGTGAACAGGAAGCCAATTACACATCCCAGATGCATGGGAAAACCCCAAACAGCGCAAATAAAATAGTGGAGATTTCAAAAACATATCAAAAACATTTCATTGCTGACTGCCCAGTGGGGCTATGACTACTAAAATTGAGGTGTGGCATCTGGAGGCATGCCCCATCATACTGACACCATGTGCCTTGCTGTAACATCCCCTCACAGTGTCAGAAATGCGAAATGGTCCAATGGTACACTTTGTGATAATCATCACAAAGCTATAAATCACTAGTAGACCTGTTCACCAGATGTGCCCATTTGCATTTCTGACACTTGGATGGGCTGCCACAGCTGGGAATTCCCAACAAAATGACACCTATTAGGTTAATACTTATATCAAAATCTCCAGACCTAATAGGTCTCCAAGGGGGGTTGACTGAAGTGCCTTATTCATGTCCTTCAGGGCAGCGTGCCATGCAGACATAGCAGGGGGAATAGCTGGATTGCCAAGGTCTTCCCACGGTTTGGGATTCAGAATGACTGACAGCTTGGCTCCTCTCGAGCCTGCAGGGGGATCTGAGCAAAATGTTAAACACACTGAGACAAAATGAATAGGATATGTACATGGCTGATCATGTTGTTGAGCCCTGCCCATCCTAACAGCTCCCATACTTGAACTTGCACCACTGGAACTTGCAGCATTGGAAGCCGTGGGACCCATGCTTGTGGGAGTCGAGGCCACACCACTGCTGGTGTGTGGTGGTTCTGGCCAGGGAGCTGCAAATTGCTTGAGCCCAATCACCAGGCCTTGTCAAGTGTGCCTGTGGTGCAATTCACCAGGGTGGTACCAGGCACTGTGCCATTGCAGCATCTGCCTGACCTCAAAAACCTCAGGATCCATGACTATGTCATGAGGGCACATAATCTCGACGGTCTTTAACACTTGCATGTCTGGGGGTACATGATCAGGTTTCCAGACCATCCAGACAGGCATGCATGTTTTGAAAAGGCACTGGCAAATGTCAGGGTCTGTCATGAATGCCCCAATCCAGCAGTCAAATGAATCAATGAAAGTGCCCATAGCAGGGTCGAGGTCTGTGTCCAGATATTCTAGCATGCCAAAGATGTCTAGGAGGAGGTGTTGACAAAAAGCGACCAATATGACTGTGTCTTGGAATGTAAATGGGAGTTGCTAGAGAAAATTTTAATTAACGAAATCTGAACCAGAAAAAAATCATACCTTCAGATGCAGGAGACATCACCGACATGACCCCAGCCATGAATTGGGTCTCAGAGGACCTTCATAGTGGGGGTGCTTCTTTAGCCAACCTTGCAAATGTTCATCTAGTTGATTATAAACAGTCTCCATTGACTTCCACTTGTCAGCATGAATCCTGCCACCTTTGAAGGCAGACCCTCTTTCCAGCACAAAATCCTCTGCTGACTGGGTAACATTCCACCACAGCCACTTCCACATTGGGTCGTCTCCATAGGCCACTTTCCAAGGGACACATGGACTCCATGTGTAGTGTTCTGCAAACAACTGGGGCCATTGAAAACAGTCTATATGGCTGAACCATCCATCACGTAGGGGCGTGATTGTTTCTCCATCGAAGATGAAGGTTTGGGGAGTATAGTCAGCATTCAGCGACATGATCCAGTGGTCATCACACTTCACTAGGACGTGCACATCAAATGCATCCCATCTCCCTGAAAATAATGATAATCAATTTGAGCTGAGTTAGGGACAGTGAGAATGCACTGTCGCCAGGGCGGTTGCACAATGATAATTCATATGGGCGAACACTAGCTACATTCATCCTAGAAACAAAAGAAGTCAGTCAGTACTTACTTGAATTGACAGAGATGACGACAAGGGGAGAAAAAAATGAATCATGCAGTGTTAAGGCTGGTGTAACTGAAATGAGACGAGAATGTTACCCTCGATAGGCCCCAAGCCTATTGAGAACTTGCGAGGCACCAAACCCCAGAGCACTTGGCAGACAAATGCTCCGAATGTTTGGCTCCGAGTACAGCATAAGTTGACCAGATGTTTGAAAGGAAGGTATGAATGAAAGAGAATAAAAACTTACTTTCAAAAAATGTCTTCTTGACAAAGAGGTGACGATGCTTGGTGTATTGACTCTGCATGCATATAGACTATGTTAATGCCTGAATTTCGATGAAGAAATGCCCCAGAAACCGCAAGTATAACTCTTGATAGGCCCCAAGCCTATCAAGAACTCGCAGGCACCAAACCCCCAAGACCTGACAGATGAATGCTCCAAACATTCGTGGAAAGAGCAACTGGGCTGTCTGGAAAAGTAAGATGGAAAAGGTAGAGGGAAACTTATCTTGTACTGAATTGGTTTATATGGAGGGGTGTCAGCAACTCGAAGTAGTAGGTAGCACTTACTAGTAGTAGTGAGGAATATTACGGGTACTGCTGTGCATGTGACCTGCACCACAAATGAATGTGACACCTGACTTACAGCGTGCTCGAGGAAGACCTTGGGTCCAGGCTCTAAATTGTCAAATAATCAGGTGATTAGATATAAGTTTTGTGTTCCATATTTCATTCCTCAATGTTGCGGACTGCCTATTGTAATATTCACAGGAGACGCATTTGTGCCTTACAGTAATGACATGTTGATAAGCTACTTATAGCAAGTCCTAATTACAAGTACTAGTGCACCATTGCTACTGTGTTAATAGATTTGGCCACTTTTACCGATGTGACTAAAGTTTCGATGAATGACAGAATCTTAACATGTCATTTCACAATTGCACAAATGT
The DNA here is from genome assembly GCA_024663395.1 of Pisolithus tinctorius. Classification (NCBI taxonomy): domain Eukaryota; kingdom Fungi; phylum Basidiomycota; class Agaricomycetes; order Boletales; family Pisolithaceae; genus Pisolithus; species Pisolithus tinctorius. The sequence goes on from JANFAH010000002.1 coordinate 1,109,947, forward strand.
TACATCACCACAGCCGAAACAAACATTCGCACCACCCACAGCTCTTACTTAGCGACACTCTCATCTTCTGTATGCTGTCCGCATGGTATTGGGGGAACACTCGGTGCATTCCTCTACCATATGTCAGGGGCTTGGTGCCCTTGACAGCCTTGAAGGCTTGGAGCCTTCAAGGGCGGTCTTGGTGTCCAGTGGATCCAATGATCAATCGCACGATGACAGTCAAGACTGACCCTCATCTTTCAGTGATGTTAACAAAGGTTTTGCGGGTCAGTGCTTTTGACTTAAGTTATGCGTCATTACACTTCGCAGTCTACTGACCCATTTACCAGCACATACTACATGTACTAGGTCCATTGTTCTCCCCACCTCCAGCTGCACTCTGTCATTCTGCCTGGCCAGTATATGCCTTCTATAGCAATGCCCTTCTCTCCCCACTCATCTACCCTTGGTACAGATTCAGTGATCGATCACATAGATGATAGTGCAGTTCTCCCCTCACCTTTTAGTCCTGAAGATTTGAGTTAGCAACACATCTGTTCATATCTATCCCTGCCAGTCGAATACATGGCATGTTCCTCTACTATGAATTTTCTCCAGGTTGCCTCATGATCAACCATGTGAAGTTCTAATGTGGGTACGTGGTTAGCTTTTCAGTGTATCTTATCCATCGATTTCTGCTACTTCCTCCAGAGTATTACAAAGAGTTATGTCACATCTAAGTGCATGATTTGTCATGGTTGAACATCCAGTTTTCCTGCAATGGCTTCTGACAAATGGGGAAAGGGAACGAGGTAGCCTTCTGCTGGAGATCTGCCATCATACTTACAATTCTCTGCACATTCACTCTCCAGCCTTTCCTTCCCATTCCCTGACCCACCATGTCTGAAATACCTTTGCCCAGTACTGGATTGGATATAAGCTCTAGCAACCTCAGTACATGTTTTTCTGACTAACTCCTGATGACTAACACATTTTGGCACAGGTGCTCTAATTACTCTGATTGGAAACCTTGAATTGAATGCAGCAGATGCTAAAACACTAGCAAGTGCTTTGTTACTAAGATCTTGTGCTGAAGGTGAGTATGTTCTTAAGTGACATTTCTGGACTGATCATATTGCAGCCTTCATAGGGTCATCCAGCTCGCAACCCACATACCCCACAGCAGCATTATGCCCGTCGAGTCCTGGGGTTTCAGGATTGTTGTCCCACAAAGAGTGTACACCTGCCACCTTATCCCCCTCAATCCCCATTTATGTGGAACTTCCTGCACCGCCAGTATCGATACATCTAACACCACCTAACTCGACTGATCCCTCCACTGTTCTTGTCCATGGCCACCCAGATCGTGAAGCAAGGGTTCCATATCTAGCAGATGACTGTGTGCATACCTCCACCAGAATTTTTTTTACCATATCCATGTAAAGACTAACAGCTATTGTATTATCTGTTGGCAAGTATTTCTTGTGGTTGTCTCCAATTAATTACTATGAAGTATAAATCCTCAGGCCATGTATTGCATATGGCAGCCTGACTGTGAGGCAAGTCGCAACTTGTCACTTTCCATCCTTCATAAATTTCAAGCTCTACCACTTAGCAGCAGAATGCTTGGAGTGTCTCTCTGCTAAATGTCATGGGCTTGGTGCTCTTGACAGCCCCTGAAGGCTTGGAGCCTTCAAGGGTGGTCTTGGTGTCAATCTGGTGATCAATTGCATGGATGACAATGACCCTCATCACTCAGTACTGGAGATTTGTTTCAGCAACAACTTTGCCCAAAGGTCATTGTACCTCCGACATTCGGTCTACATTATTTGCTTGATTTGGCTATCGATTGCGTGAAAGGGACTGTGTCTATCGGACTCCATCAACCCTGCTCTCGTCAGTGACTGCCCTTAGGGGCTTGAACAATTCATTTTCCATCTAGTAAGCCCATTCCTTTCTCTATTACTGGATACTGATGAACTCTTGTGGTTTTTCAGTCCTGAGGAAACCCACTTTCTGGGTCACGCAGATGGAATACCACTGTTCTGGATTTGATTGGAATTCCACCCATATGTTTCCATTTTAATAGGTGTGTCATCCTGGCTATGCATTACAACCACTTCTTTCCTGTGTGCTTTTCCTTCGTCCCCCTTATGTCATGTCCTCTTTTTGTGGTTTCATATGTCCTTGCTGATGCTATATCCAGAACTTTGCACGCTGAGACAACATGTTCTAGACAGATTTTCTTCCCCATGTGGTTTGTCTTGGCTTGACATGCTCTGACCTTACAGTGGCTCAAAAAAGTGTCCCAATGTTGGGTGATTTTGGAAAGATTTGAGATTTATGGGAGAACCAGTAGGAATCAGGTCAAACCTTTGCAGGACCAAAAAGTAGCAATAACTGTCGCCTTGACAACAAGGGCTTGTTTATACTGCTGTGTTTCCAGGAGGCCTTACTATCAGCCACCTTGTGTCCATGTAACTCACATGATCTGGACTTACTAAGGATGCTGCATGACCTGTTGTACTGAGCATGCATGGGTTCCAGCTGCAGCTCATAACCTGATGAAAATGTGACCAGAGCTGGCATTGAGCCAGGACCCTCTCAGTGTCAAGCAGCTGCTCTGACCATGGAGCTACCTTGCATTGGATTCTCTATGGAGCTTGTAGGATTAGTGCAGATTACTACTTCAACACCTTAGAGGCTGTGTTGGGACATCCCTCTGGTTGCCAGAGGGGAGGGTGGGATGTCCCAATATAGCCTTAGAGGCTGTTGTGGGACATCCCACTGGATGGCAAAGGGGAGGGTGGGATGTCCCAATGTAGGCTTAGAGGCTGTTGGGGGACATCCCACTGGTTGGCAGTGGGGAGGGTGGGATGTCCCAAGGTAGCCTTGGAGGCTGCTGTGGGACATCCCAAGTCCCCTTATGAAAGTCAGTGGGATGTCCCATCCCAGCCTCAGAGGGTTATGATGGCACACCCTCCTAAGTTACCTTTGCAGACCAGCACAATGCCCCATGACAACCTCAGAGGCTCATCTGGGACATTCTGCCCTCTGCAGATGCTGTTGCAAAGGTGACCAACACCATGTTCTATGTGGGGGACTTTGAGATATTGGCTTGCCACACAAGTGTTCAAAACCCATTCACTTAATGGACAGGGGTTGTTGGATCTGGCTGTTTGATTGTGACCTCTACCAATTGCGATCTATATCTACCTCCAGTTCTCCAAGTCTTGACTTCCAGCTGCTTCACCCAATGGCCTGGGGTAGGACCAATTGTTATGCTGACAACTCGTATCGCGCCACGAATTGAGTGCAATGTAGCACAAGCACATGACTGCATGAGAGGGGCACATAATTTAACTTCACTAGCGACGGAACACTAGTCTTGGCCAACCGAAGTCATACTGCCGAGTCCTTGTTGGTACAGGGGACAGAGCTAAGGGTGGTTGCAAAGTAGATTTCGAATGAGGGGCAAGTACGATACATGTGGGTTTATATACGTATGTAGAGTACCTGCGGAGCAAACATTCAAAAGCATTTAAACCGTCTACCCACGTCCGAACAAGGCAGGACAGAGTCACTGCGGTGCAGGTGCAAGGGTAAACACGGGGGTGCACAAGGGGTTAACCGTGTATGTGAATCATAAGTGGAGCGTTCACCCGGGGTGAACGCATCACATGACTGCATGGATCAGGGCCACCAGCGGATCACGGAAGGAAGGGGGAATGGGCATAATGCCCAGCTATAATACAACGTGGGGTAGACAGGGGTCTACCATAAAAGGAAACAGAAAGGGGAAATGTATGGAATGCAAGCCCAACTGTGTAGACAGTGGCTTGCAGGGTGGCAGAACGCTCCCGAAGGCGGAGCGGGTGGTGGCAAAGGCAGAGTGGGCGGTGAGAGTCCACAAGAAGAGAAAATGTGAGCGTAGCATAACAGATACTGTCATAGTCATGCCTCGACCCCAGCTGGACTCAGCCTCACACTCGCTCAGTCCGGCCTTGGCCTCGCCAATCCCATATCTCCAGTTGGTCTAGTGTGGTAGGCACTGCTTTGCAGTGTCTGTCATTTTGGTTAAGCTCTGCCCAGTCTTGTCCCCAGTCCATCTGTCCCAGTCTCCATTACCTTAGTCATGTCTTACTAATACTTGTCTTGCCAATCACCTTAGCAATCTTTGTGAGACTGGCATTACCGGTCTCCATACTATAGTTGTTTCTAGTATATAAACTTGTAGATACTCAGCCTGTAGACCTCAGTCTGAAATCAACTAAGTATACTCTGATAACCCTGTCTTGGCCTTGGACTCAGACTGAGATCCATGCAAGGGAATAGCACTGTATCCTCAGTCACTAAGTCCAATCAGTCCAACTATCTGTATCTTCAACTCCCCCCCTGATCCTGACCCCTCAGTCTTGTGCCCACTTCGGTCTCCAGTCCAGCCTCAACCTGGACATCCCGAACTTAACACTGTCATGCCATCTTTGGATCTAGAGATGTCTCTGCTGAGATCTGACTTGCATTGCCACCCCCTAATGTGATATCAGTGTGCTTACTCAGTTTCTGACTCTGTTTGACTCATTCTGTGATGTTTTGACTGTCCTTGACTTGTTCATTGCCAATACTTACCAATCTTCTTTGCTTGCTTACTTTTCATTTCTTGCTTACTCATCATGATTACCCAGTCCTTACTCATTACTTACCATGCATTTGTGCCTTGTTTGTCACAAGCTATGCTCCCCCCACAGTATATAAACCCCCACGTACTTAGCTACACCTCAAGTGAATCAGAAGTCACTCAGTAGTCGGTTCAGCTCAGCTCAGCATAACTCATTGTCGACAGTTGAGGCTCATTTGGAAGAGTCTATCTGTCTTCATTCATATCATTGGTAGTTGAGGCTCTACAAAGGAGTCTATCTACCTTCATTCATTATCTGAAGCTTCATCCACACTTAGTCAGCAAGTCTGCTTAGTCATCCATCCACTCCTGCATAACTTGTCATTGACTTGTGCCAGGAGCATATTCTATTGAAGTCCATTACTCCCAAGTACTTTTGGCTGAACACCTCCACTCTGTTCAGCATCCCCCTTCCAGTGATCACTCACTTGTCTACTCCTGCATAACTCATTGTTGACTTGTGCCAGGAGCACCTGCCATTGAAATTCCCCCACACTAGATTTCTTCTGCTCTCCAGGTTCTGCAGAGGTAAACCACCACTTGCTCATATTTGTCTTTGGTGTTGGTTTTGGTTGGTTTATACCACCTTTCCACACTTTGACTCACACTGGGATAGGATTGCAACAGGCTGGTGACACAGAGGGAGTCAAGGACTGAAATTGGGGCTCATGCAATAGGATGAACAGTCATGATGATTGGCCAGCTGCTTGAGTTGGGTAGATGTAAGCTGATCATCTTGTGGCAGCAGGTGAGTGAAATGCCAGTTCTTGTAAAGGACTGACCAGTGGGGACTGAAATGGTGGGGGCAACCCCCAAGGCAGCTTGTGCAATGGAGTACCTGGGGCAACAGGCAGTGGTGATTTGTCCCATGCTGGCTCAAGTAATGGGGTGCTGTCAGAGAGGCATGTTGATATGGAGTCCCAAGGAGGCTCAACCAATGGGCTGCTAGAGGAGGGAAACAGTGCAAATGACTCCCATGCTGGCTCTATCAAAGGTGATCTGGGTGAACCAGAGGACTGGAAGGAGGGTTCCAGTCCAGTTGTGCATGTTGTTTGAGCTGGGGACAGCTTGAAAGGTGGCTCACATAATGGGGATGATGGTGTATCCAGCAGGTCATCTTCAGTCAGCATTTCCTCATCCTCATCAAGAGATGCAAGCTGCTGCATATCATGGCATGATGGAATTACTGCACACAGTCATTAGAAGTAATGGTCCTTGGACCAGCTGACTTATGGAGTTTATCTGGACTGCCAGAACTGAATCTAACATTTCTGGGAGCCATATGAAAGTTTTTTTTTTTCAAATTAAAGTGCTTGAGGGTGTATCTACCCTATGTTGCACTATTCTACCTTAGTTATCAATCTAGCAAGGCCACCTGTGGCCTACCACCCCTTACCAGCAAGTGAATGCCCTAATGGCAGAACCTTCGGTTCCCCATTAGTCCTCTGTTCCTGCTGGCTGATTTAGACACTCTGCCTTTGCAGTAAGGGTGGTTTAGTGCTTTGGCTAGTCAAGTAACTCTAACTACACAATATGAAAGTTTGAAACATTGTAGGTGCCATGGGGATTACACTGATGTTTGAGAATGATTTTGGTACCAGTGATAAGATTGTATTACACAATATTTTTTCACCAGTCATCATGCAGGATGTGCAAATGCATACATAATGTAAATGGGCACTTAGTGGAATGACTGTCAACTGCCATACATTACTCCCACCAAAATATGTTCAATGGTTAAACCAGTACATTGAATATTGTAAACCACAGCATCACCAGAGTGAGCATTTGTGTTGTGCTTATGTAAGCCTGTTGAATGGTGTATGCTAGCTGGTGAATTCACCACACTGCTCAAGCATCCACCACCTGCACACCTAAGGTTTAACAGCACTATGTCTACCACCAGCACCAGCACCTTCATCCCAGCACAATCGACTGACAACATCCAGCTGGTCATCACTGCTGAAAATGCCAAGCAGGTAGTCAAGGAGGCTGCCAGGGTTACAATGCAGGAACTAAGAGGGCTTCAGGGCTGGGACAGTATGCACTGGTGCAAAGTGGCTCAGCTTGTGTGGGCCCAGCTGGTAAGTGAAATCACAGCCATGATATCCATTCCTGACATCTATGTAGGGAATGGTCTGCATGGTTGTTGAACATCTACCCCCAGCATTCAAGATCCCTCTGCATCTTATTGCTATCAATATGCACATGGTTGACCTGGCAATAATCATGGTGATGCAGATGTGGCCCCCTTTCAACCAGATGATGATGGCACAAGAGGCCAATGTGAAGGATCATCCATGGTATTGCCTTCATCACCAGCCTAAGTCTCACCCATATTACAAGGTCATGGAGGAGCTTACTGGGCCTTTGTCGAGGGCCAAGCACCAGGCACAGCCAGTGGATAAGGGGAAGGGGAAAGAGTTGGGTATGGATGAGGCTCAGGGGATTCAGCTTCCAGGTGAGCACTAATTCTGATGATGGCAATTGGGTATACCACTGAAATGGGATCCGAACATGCACCCACAGACACTACAGCTAAGACCACTGGAGTTGTGATGCAGAAGCTGGGAAATGAAGAGGATCAGAACAGGGAGAAGGCATGGGGCCATAGCCAGTCAAGATGTGGCTGGCCAGTGGCCAAGCCTGTCGATGCCAGTGATCAGACCAGTAGAGGCTGGAGCCAGTCAAGGAGACCAATGAAGAAGGCAAAACCAGTCAATGAGGATGTGCAGGACCAGTGAGACATCAACAACCCTCCTGAGTCTTGGGAGCTAGTGCCAGAAGCTGAGTGGTGTGTGAGATGCCAGGACAGGAGTTGGCCCTGTACAGTGCTAGCTGGCAGGGCATGCTGGCAATGCCACTGTATGAAATACTCATGCAGCTTGTTCAAGGGGATGGGAGACAAGTCTGAGATGCAGCAAAAAGCCTCCTGATCAAGGCCTCGCTGGCAATGATCCCCGGAAGACACTGCCAGCCTTCCCACCACTTCAACACTTGCTGTGCCAGCTCCATCAACTGGTCAATGAGCCAAACATCAAAGGGCACCAAGCTGAAATCAATCTGCCAGTCCATCCAAAGTAACAAGCTGTCATTCATCTCCTGGCCCATGGACTGGCTGCCCCAGTAAGTTATTCACAGTCCTATATTTTTGGCTAATCAGTTGAACTAATATTTCTATTGAGTAGTGGAAATTATTACTCCATCATGGCTATCCCAGTCATGGTCTCATGCAAGAAGCATTGCAACAGACCCACCCATCACTCCAGTGCTGACTACTACAACCAGTGCTGATGATCCATGCCATTGTGATGAGTATTGGGAAGAGGTTACCATCCTCAAGTGGGAGAATGCTGACATGAGGCAGGAGATAGAAGTAACCCATACTGAGCTTGCCACTCTCCATTGGGTGGTAGATGCCATCCATAATCACCTATTCCCAGCCCCAGACATGCTTAACCATCCTCTGGTCCCATTTCATGCTACTTCCAACCCTACACTGGTACCTCACATGCCAGTCATGGTGGAACTTGGCACTGCCACCAGTGTTGTAGAGGTTCAATCATCCTGAAGTGGCTCAAGACAGGAGTCCACTGAACCACCCCCCAGCTTCATTTGAGGGAGTTGCTGGCTTGGAAGTACCTCCTTTGAATGTTGAACCTGTGCATGGACCTGCTGGAGGTCTGGCAATCTCTATTACTCTGCCACCACCAGCAGTCGGATCAGTGCCTGGACAGGAAGGTAGAATGGAGGTCAACTAACATTAATGTACATGTCTTTTTGCAATCCATTTGTGTTTTTTTGTCTTTGTACTTGTACTTTGTTAGCTGCAGCAATATATTCTATATTGTCAAAATGCAATCTCCAGGAAGAAGTGGCTACTGCTGCTGGTAGTTTTTACTGTATGATTCAGATACTGGAAAACCAATCTGGTATGGTGATGTCTGTACCAAGGCCATGCTGTGACAAGTGCTAAGGGCCAGTGGAGTCATGGTTCACCTAGATGATTGAATGATGACTGGCTGGCATAACTCAATTGTTTTTGCTGTATAGCATGATGGTGGCTTTCATGGCATTGTTCTGGCTTGCTGGAGGCTGTAAGGCATTGAATTCACAGTTTAAATGTACTGGGTAGTTGGCTAGTCTTCTGGTCATTACCAGAGCCACCATTGTGGTAATACATGCATCTCTGGCATGGTACTGGTACCAGTACATACATACACTGTGGACCTGCTCCTGGGAGGTCAGGCAGGTCAGGCATGGTATGGTATAATTTCTGGGCAGGCCTCCATGGCATTGGTGCTGGGACAACTTGACTGATGGCCTCATGGCATTGGGGGATGTGCCAGAACTCATTACAATGGTGCTGTGACAGCCTGCATGATGGCCTCATGGAATTGTGGATGTGCCAGAACATATGGCATAGGTGCCAGCACGGCTTCCATGGTATTGGTGTTGTGCCAGAACACATTACAATGGTGCCAGGATGGCTTGCATGATGAACTCATGGAATTGGGGATATGCTGGAATACATGGAACCAGTGCTGGGGTGGCTTCCATGGCATTGGTGTTGTGCCAGAACACATTACAATGGCATAGGTGCTGGGATGGCTTCCACAGCATTGGTGTTGTGCTGGAACACATTCCAATAGTGCTGGGATGGCCTGCATGATGGCCCCATGGCATTGGGGATGTGCTGGAACACATGGACCTGGTGCTGGTACTGGCTCACAATACATTGGTGCTGGGACAGCTTCCATGATGGCCCCAAGGCAGTGGCAATGTGCCAGAGCATGTGGCATTGGTGCCAGCATGGCTTCCATGGCATTGGCATTGTGCTGGTTCATATTAAATCAGTGCTGGCTGGGACAGCTTCCATGGCATTAGTCCTGGGTTTGTGTTGGCCTGGCTCACATTGCTTTGGTGCTGGGACACCTTGAATGGCATTGGTATTGGGTCTGCCCACATGGAATCTATCCCAGGACAGCCAGCATGGTATTGGTGTTGTGCTGGCCTGCATGGCATTCATATTGGGCCTATTTATATTGCATTGGTGTTGGCCCAGCTCACATGGCATTTGTCCCAGGATGGCCTGCATGGCATTCATGGTGGGCTGGCCCACATGGCAGTGTTGCTGGGATGGCTAGCATGGCATTGGTGTTGGGCTGGCTTGCATGACAGTGCTGCCAGGGGTGCACTCAGGGGCTGAGCCTATCCATACCTTCCAGGGACACCCAACTCTGGGCTTACCTGGGACTACTCATATTGCAGTGGCTACACCATAGTCCCACAGCTGGCTTGTACCCCATGATGACAATTCTAACCTCTGCCCAGCCATTCTCTATAATGACTCCTACTTATGGGCTCAGCTGTATGCTATGGTGACACTCATTTATTGGGCCCCCCATAGTCCATGATGACACTTACTCCCCAGCCTGCTTGTAACTGACAATGACAATTCAAACCACAGCTGCACCATTCCTCATGACAACATTTCCTCTCAGGCTCAGCTGTACTACATGGTGACACTCATCAGTTGGGCCCTCCCATACTACAAGGTGACAATAGGTTCATGGCTCTCATGTAACACATGTGCACAAGCCATACATGGGCTCAACCTCTGCTGGCCTGTCACCAATGGCTGATTGTCAGCCTCCACTGACCATCTCATATGGCCTAACCAGGTGCATGGCTCTCGCCCCCACCTTGCTGTGTCAGCATTGCCACCCATGGTCTAAATGCAGTCTGTCTGCCATCCTCACCTCAACTCCATCACCCCATTATATGCTAATGAATCATTGACAATGAGATATTATTCTTCAGAGCTTTTGGTGGGCATCTTCTAAATTTCCTCACTTGTGATGAAGCACTGATTGGGGAGATGATCCCTTCAGATAATGAGTGCATGCACAGGAATGTCAGTATCAGGTACTCCCATTGTTGAACATGAATGAATAGCCATCCAGAAAGGCAGGATATGTGCCACATATGTACCCACCCAGTAACCACATGACATTGATGACCCCCAAGCACTTGAGGACATCAGCAGACTTCATGAGATTGTGATGGAGATCAGACATTTGAAGCCATAGACAGCCACCATTGGTCAAATTGCAGGGCATACACCTGCAGCTGTAAGGAAAATGATGATACTCTTTGCATCTGCCAAACTTGAAACCATGAGAAAGACATACCTTTGCATTCTAGCATCATGGACAAGTAACACATCTGGTGCAAGGGCATGTAAATATCTAGGTCTGAGGGTGCCCAAGCACAGCTGTTGGCAAGCAAGACTGGCATGTGAAGTGCCAAGGATCTGGAGAGTCGCTGAGCTGTTGGATGATTAACAGTGTGCATATGACATTGTTGACTGGCATGCACAACAATACCTCTCAGGGCTCAATCCACCACAATTGTAAATGATCATTACCAGTGAAGCAGGTATTAGCAAATCAAAGACAATTCAGATGATCACACAAAGTTTTCAGTCTTGAGGTGTGCAGAATTTATTAGTCAAAGCTGCCTATACTGGAATTGCAGTGTCTACAATTGACAGACAAACTCTCCACTACATTGCAATGATACCTGTACATGGTGGAAAACAGTCAGTGAAAACACACAAAAAACTGGAAACATTCTGGCAAAGTAAGCAGTACCTTATCATAGATGAGATTTCCATGATATCTTGCACATTTTTCACATCACTTTCCGAAATCATCAGTCATGCACAAGCAGATGAATGTGGGGCCTCTGATGAACCATTTGGAGGGCTGAACATTATCCTTGTCAGCAACTTTCATCAATTCCCCCTGGTTGCCAGCAAGCCTTCAGCACCATTATATTGACAGTTGAACATAGAGAAGGGGCCCCATGTAGTCCATTTAGTCACAACATATGGGTAGCCTGTGTGCCAAAATGCCAACACTTATATAGACCCTGCAACAGGCCCATCTAAATAGATTAGCCATGACACATGGACAGGCCTGAGGGCCTATAGTGAGAGCAACATATGTACAGGCCTGTAAGTGCAATTCCACAACATATGGGAGGGCCTGTGGAGGGTAAGGATGCTGCAACATATAGATGGGCCCATGACCAAGTAAGTATGCTGAGCTACTGTAAGACATGGACAGGCCTGTCCATGGTAGGGTGCACCCCAGTCACAATATCAGGATGGGCCTGCCTATTGTATCATGAAGAAACATATGGACAGGCCCACCTGTCATATGCTTTATAGGGTCACAACATAAAGAGGGGCCCCTCTATGATAGATTACAGAGTTGGCAACATGTGGAAGGGCCTGTCTTTGGGATAATATACCCTTGTCACAACATATAGATGGGTGCATCCATAGCAAGATGTACACCTGCTACAACATAAGGACAGGCCCATTAGTAATATCATTGACAGTGTCACAACACATAGACAGGCCCATCTAGTAAGATGCATCCCTCCCACAATGTAAAGATGGGCCCATCAGTAATATCATTTATAGCATCATGTCATGTCCATGACTTTTGGACTCAATCCTGGTCCAGTCCGGACCCCTAGCCCCTAACTCCGGTCAAGTCTGGTCCTAGTCCAGCCTAGAAAACCCAACTCTGGCCCTAGATAACCCAACTCTGGGCTAGGTAACTCAAGTCCGGTGTTTTACCCCTATCTCCGGTCCATTATAGCCTTCTGGCCTTGTGCTGCTCCACCCCAGTCCTCCCAGGTCCATGTCTAGGTCACCTGAACATAACTCCAGTCTGTTTTCCTTTGTTTGTACTATATTTAGTCTGGCCTTTTGTCTGACTCTGCTTACTGTACAAATCCTGTGTCTGACTCCAGTTATGCTGGTCACCCAGACTTTGGCTATTAGCCTTGGCACAGCCACTGTGGCTGTCCTCACCTTGCTAATCATCTCACTAATAGCTTATTCACAAGTCTGGCTTCATGTTCATTACCCCAGACTGGCCTCATGTATTTAACCCATGTACATACTTCATAGCACTCCAGTCAGAATATCAACTAAGTATTATCCTCAACTCCATACTACACTCTGAGTCTACTCTATAGCTAAGGCTGAGCCTTAAGCTATCCCCAGCCCCTGTCCCAAACCTCTCCCTGGCTTGCATAAGGGTACAGCACATAAGCTGAGACCAAGGGAGGTAGATCCAACCCCAGACCAGCTTCCCCCTGTGTGCACTCCAAGACTGGTCAGTTTCCCACACTACTGGTCTTATTCCCATGCTCCTGGCCTTAAGTCTGGTCCTCCGGACTTAGCCCCTGTCCTCTGGCCTCAACTCTGGTCCAACCAGACTTGGCCCCCTGTCTCCTGGCCTTGACTTTGGCCACCCAGACTTAACCCCTGTCACAACATAAGGACAGGCCTGTCAATAATATCATTTACAGAGTCACAACACATGGACAGGCCCATCTAGTAAGATACACCCCTGTTGCAACATAAGGACAGGCCTGTCAGTAATATCAATTATATGGTCACAACACATGGATGGGCCCATCAATAGCAACATGTATGCCTGTTGCAACATAAGGATGTGCCTGTCAGTAATATCATTTACAGCATCACAACACATTAATGGGCCCATCTAGTAAGATATGCCCCTGTTGCAACATAAGGATGGGCCCATCAGTAATATCAATTACATGGTCACAACACATGGACAGGCCTGTCAATAGCAACATGTATGCCTGTCGTGACATAAAGACAGGCCCATCAGTAATATCATTTACAGTGTCACAACACATAGACAGGCCTGTCTAGTATGATGCACCCCTGTCACAACATAAAGATGGGCCCATCAGTAATATCATTTATAGTGTCACAACATATGGAAGGGCCCTTCAGCAGCACCATTTATGTGGTCACAACATAAGGATGGGCCCTTCAGCAGTATTATTTATATGGTCATAATGTGTGGACAGGCCCTTCAGTAATATCTTTTATATCACCATAAAACAAGGACAGGTCCATCTAGTAAGATCCACCCCTGTTGCAACATAAGACAGGCCCAACAACAATAGCATGTATAGCATCACAACATATTGATCAGATCACAGTAAAATATTGAGGCAATGTCCCAACATGCCATAATTTTCCAACAAGCTGCAAGCAGCTTGCCTGCTATACAACTCTGACCTCATCCACCCCAAGCATGAATATTATGCAAGACACATCTAAAACCCCCCACAGATGGCAAATGGAACTAACAGACTGCATTGCTTCATACATGAAAGCCAGATTTCAAGAGGAGGTATTCAGCAGACCTTGCACCCTTCCAGATATATCAATTCCATTTCTAGTATTATGTGAAGTGGATTGCATATCATCAGTAATCTCACAGGCCTATTGTTGCCCAAGTAAGTCCATCATAATGGTGCAATGGAAGTTTTCATCTTTCTGCAGTCAACATTGGGAAAAATTGGGGTGGAAAAACCTGCAATGCAGAAGCTGCTGAGAGATATGTGGAAGTGGCTGAGCCATCTATTCTGGTGACCAACTCAAACATCATCCACTGTCACACACCAAAGGTGTTTGGTGAGGTGGACATGGATATAGCTGATGAATGGAGATGAAGACCATAGCCCTCATGTGAAGAAGGACAGCCAGAAATGTCAGCAGTCATCCCTTGCACAAGAACAAGTCATCAATGCCAAAGAAAAAGAAGGATGCAAGTTAGGCACTGGTTAAAATTCTTAAGCACCCATGTACAGCATTCCAGTTTTTGACATATCTCCACCATTTCTGCAGATACCAAAACCATCCCCACACTCACTTGTAGTGCTCAGCCATGTGATCCTACCTTCCAAAATTGGAGAGGATCTGCACACTCCACACATTTCTACAGCACTCCCTCCAAAAGACACTCATTTCACTAATTCTTCTGATATGGCTGCCTCCACATCAATCATTTTGCTTGTCCCCTTTGCTAAGGACCATGGCTATGTATATCTACCAGGAGTTCCTACCAGCTTCTGTCCTGAAGTGTCCTGGTACATCCCATCCTCATCTGCCCCCTCTCAGCCCATCCAGCTTGGACAGTGTGTTCTTTTTGTCAGTATGACCTCTAGGAGGACATTCTTTGGTCACCTCAGGTCTGTCATTCACTTGGAAAGGTCTTATGTGGTTGTTTCAGTCTCTTGAGTCCAAGAAGCATATGGATCCTTCTTCCCTGCTCCCTGCAATGTCTTCATACCAGTCTCATCCATCATTCTTCCAAAATTGTGACAGCTACAGTATAATCTACTGTTCTCCACTCTCCCTGATTGCATCCATGATGAGTATGATGCACATCTTGCCTCTGACAGATAGACCCCTTTGTGGAGCCTCAACTGTTGATGACAAGTTATGCTGGGAAGAACTGAACTGACTGACTGAATGCTTCTGGTTCACTTGTGGATTGCTTGTGGGGTAGCTAAGTACATGGGGGTTTATATACTGTGGGGGGAGCACAGCTTGTGACAAACAAGGCACAAACACTTGGTAAGTAATGAGTAAGGACTGGGTAATCATGATGAGTAAGCAAGAAATGAAAAGTAAGCAAGCAAAGAAGATTGGTAAGTATTGGCAATGAACGAGTCAAGGACAGTCAAAACATCACAGAATGAGTCAAATGGAGTCAGAAACTGAGTAAGCACACTGATATCACATTAGGGGGTGGCAATGCAAGTCAGATCTCAGCAGAGACATCTCTAGATCCAAAGATGGCATGACAGATGGATGGTGTTTCCAGATAGGGAAGTACTAATTCCAGAATTGAAGGGCATGAGTCAACCATCAAAGGGGGCTAGGGCATTGGGGGTCTGCAGGGCAATGGGAGCATAAGCAATTGTGTCTCCCACCCTTTCATCCTCTCAGCAAAGTTAACAAAAGCTTCATGAATGAGGCTCTGATGGAGGAGGAGGAGAAGGGGGGATGTCTTCTGCTGGATCTTGTGGTAAGAAGGTGGGAATGCCTGGCAGATATACATAGCCACTGTCTCTGGCAAATGAGACAAGTGAGGTGATTGATGAAGAGGTGGCCATGATTGATGGACTTAGTGAAATGAGCATCTGATGGATGGAGTGCTGTAGAAATGCATAGGGTGCAAGGATCCTCTCCAAATTTGGAAGGCAGAATCGCATGGCTGAGCACTTTAAGTGAGTGTGAGAATGGAGTCGATATCTTTGGAAATGGTGGAGATACAATGAAAACTGGAATGCCATACATGGGCACTAAAAACTTTTAATGCATGCTTAACTCACTGCTTCTTTTCTCTTTAGGACTGATGACTTGTTGGAGCAGTGGGAGAGAGCCTCATGAGTGATGAGCTGAGCTCAAGGCAAGCTGTAGGATGATGTATCTACTGAACATGTCCACATCCATGTCTACCTCCATCTGACTAAGCCTAACATGGCTGTGTCCTCACCTCCAGCCCCCAGGCCTCCCTACTACATTGTTCTTGTGTGAAGGATGACTGTTAACATCCAGCAGTCTTTCTACACATGAGGCCTTTAGTCTTCATCTGCATGGCATGGGCATTGTGTGCAACTCATCAACAAGTTAGGCAGAGTCAGCTGTAACCATGTCCACAACACCTTTGGTGTGTGACAATGGAAACCAATCCCTTGCCTTGCAATCTTTGGGAATCCACTGCATATTCCTCAGGACAATATAGCCACCAAGGGAATGCAAAGCCAGAATTGGGATCAGCTGTGTGTGGGGTCCAATGCAGGAGGATGGCACTGATATTGTTGATTATGCAAAATGTGCTAAGGGGAATTAGCTGCATTTGATCATGGAAGCTAACCTCATCATCTTGGTGTCTGAGGTACACATGGTAGCACACTGGGAGGGGAGGAGGATAACTGGCATGTGACACCATCACCAGAATCAAGCTATTAAGCTGATTCTGAAGGAATTATGTATCAGTCCCACATTGTGAAAAATCGATGTAAAACCTACCAAGTCCATTGCTAGGTTTGCAAACCAATGCATGGGCCATCCTGTGATATCAGCAGTCTGCTTCAGATGTACAGCGGCCACCTCAATCTGGTATGCCAAGTAGAGGATACCCATCTCTACCACAGACTGGTGAGATGGGTGTGATTGGCTGGCAATGAATGGCTCAGGACAATTTTCAAAGGCAGAATGCAGATAACAAATGACTTCCAACAAATCAAGCATATTGATGAGTCAAAGGCCCTGAGAGGCTGCACCATACTGGTCCCTTGCAGCTGTGCCCAATTCTCTTGCAATGGCATTTGCAGCCTGCACAAGGTGCCTATCAAGGGTGGCATCAAACAGTGTGTTGCTGGGAGTGGTATTTCCACAGTAGCAAGATACTGCGGCATGTAAGGCATGCAGGACTAAAATTACCAATGTCAATGGTGTATCAGATTAAGCTCATGCCCATACCTTGATTGCAATGCAGAACAGGTGCCAATCCCCATTGTTCCATTTCAAGAGATTGCTGTTCAGATGGAAGTTCACCTACATAATTGATGGGTACCACCAATCGCATGAATGGAACCAAATAAATGCTCACCATTGCATATTTCTTCAAAAAGATCCCTCATCTCTGATTGTTCAGGCATGCCAAAAGTCAAACAGTTTGCACCATTGTCCTCATCCACTGCCAAGTCAAAAGATTTGATGGGTACATTTGAAACAAGTGGGGGAGGCATTGGTTCCCTCATATCCTGCAATTGAGTGAGCAGGTTAGTTGGAGAATCAGGTCAAGGAGATCGGTCCCTCAGATTTGATGATTCACAGGTGATGGGCAGAGGAGATGGTTCCCACACATTCTGCAAGTCTGCCAGAAAATTGACCTGCATAGTAACTTCTTGTGCAGGTGTTGAAGACCTGTCCATCCTGTTTAATTTCTTGTTTGTGACTGGCAGTGCCAATGGTTCCTGCACATTCAGGAATTGCTCAAGTAGATCCACATTCATACCATCCACTGGGGGAGCAGTTCATTCCCGTTCATTCAGGAACTGATTCATCAAGTTGTCTTGTGGATCTATTGCTAGAAAATTAGTTTGTTTGTTAGCTTGAAGGGCAATTGTGCCAACTCACCAGCCACGATTCCACCCACTGCCAGAGCAGTTGGCTCCCTTTCCCACAGGAACTGATCCAGCAAGCTTTCGCATGAATCTATAGCAAAAGAACATTTGTTGTTGAGCTTGGAGAGATATCATGTTTGCTCACTGGCCACAATATCCATGTTCAACCCCACCATATCTGCCCTTCCACTTGAGCCAATTGGTGGAGGGGTTGGCTCACACAACTCATGCAGTTGTACTAGTGTCTCCTCCAGATTTTTGGACTGCTTCATGTGGGAGCTAAATTGCCTTGGCTTGATTGGTCTTACATTAGCTGTGGATGACTTAGGTTGCTGGATCCCACAATGAAGACAAGCTCACCTTAACAACAGAAATGAACTTGGCAGGACTGTTCAGTGGACATACTCAATGATGATGGGTTTACTGATAGCTTGATGATCAATCAAGATTTAAACTTGTAGGAACAATGGTGAGAATATCATTCACACCATGGGAAGGAAGGCTGGACAATGGCAGATGGAGCCAAATTTTGGGTAACAGCAATACATGGGAGATGAGCAGCAATATCTCCCTACATAGATAGCTACCAGTCACTTCCACATGGCCAATATGTAGACCTGTCCCACTCAGCTCTCCACTCAATTGCCCTGCTCAACTGTCCTGCTTAACTATCCCTCTCTCCAATATCAAAAATGCCTCTCACAACCACCATGGTGTCATGAGCTACCATACATTCCATACACATGTATTCTAATGTGTAAAACTAGGCTAAGCCCTCTATAGACTGTACATGAGTTCCAAAAAAGGTTTCCACTCTGACTGTTTGAGGGATTCAACAAATATTTCTGCTTCTGATTGCTGCCTGTTTGCTTGCATGATCTCTTTGCATCAGGAGATGGAACATCTGCATCTGGCTTTGCAGGGGCCTTTCTGACATGAGGTGACTTCCAGGTGCTCCCAGGGATGTCCTGTTTCACATTCATGGATGCTGCATTGGTGGTGACAGATCCATTATTCAACATGACTGAACTTGCCTTGTGTGTGTGCTTCATGGTGGATTTCAGTTTTCCACCTTTTTTTCTGCTCATTGACCCCTCCTCAGTTGGGTGGTCAGTGAAAGGAATGCTCTCCAATCCATATTCATCTGCATATTCTGAGTGGCCCCATAGTTCAGTTGTGTACTCACTCCCTGAGTGCAGATCAGGGATTGCTGCAAATACAAGTTACAGTGGGAAGCTCACTATTCAGGGATGTTGCCAATTTCTTTGAATTGGATAGGGTGGGCAAATAAGCATCTTCATCAGCTTCATCATCAGAATCATGGCCATTGCTTTCCCTCCCATTATTGTCAGTAAGTGCTTTATTTCATGGATGATGCACTGGGGTCTTTGCATGGGCTGGAGGTGCAGAGAGCCACTTACTATGGGAACCATCAGCTGGTGGGGGATTTGAGCAGGAATGAGAAGGGAATGGTGTCTTGGCACAGTTTTGCCTCCCACCAGATACCTGAAGACCAGAATCACATTAGTGCTGATCTGTCATGCATGAAAATCACACATGGCACACCTTTTTAGGGGAGGGATCATCTGTTCCAACATCACTTGCCTCAGCCTCACCATGATCATCCAAACTGTCATCCACACTGTCATCCATGCTATCATCCATGCTATCATCTGCACTATCATCTGCACTATCATCTGCCACTCCCTCTTCCTGTGCTTTACCCTTGCCCTTGACATTTTTCCTTCCAGGATTCTTTTCACATTTGGGGGCAGGTGTCTTTTGGTATTTCTGCTGCCTCAAAACCTGGAGGGGTACCAAAGTTCTATCCACCAGTGGCTGCAGCTTGCCAGATTGATCCATCCATTTCTGAAATCCAAACACATCATTTGGATGGGATTCCTGTTGCTTGTGCCAAAAGGACAGCAGCTGGGTAGCTGTTGTCATCCACTCCTGATAGCACTCATCAGAGATTGAGGACACTAAATACTCTAGCCACTCACAGTAGTGAGATGTCACAAATCTGCAAACTGTTTTTTGTAGTTGGTCCTGGCTAAGGCCTGCAATTTCTCCTATCCAAATCTCTCCATCAGCATTTTTCACCAATTTCATGGAGTCAACCTTGCCTGTCATTGTTGCTTTGGCTGCTGTCTTTTTCCAAGCATGTTCAGGACTTGACTCACCATCATGCTCAGGCAGTGTTCCTGGTTCCTCAAATGTTTCCCCAAGGTACTCTCGCCAGCTTCCTTCCAGTGTGTGGACATCATTGAAGGGGATCCCATCCACAATTTCATTATTGAAGTCCATACTGTCATTGCATGAGTCTTGCCTAGGCCTAGAGGAGAATATGGTAGACTCACATGCATGCCCATATAGTTCCCTCCTCATTTTTCCACCCAGCCATACACACTATGTGCATTCCACAATACCTTCACATCTCCATCGCAAAGTTTCAGACATACTTATACCCATACTTGGCTGCATTCCTGGGAACCAGGATAAATTGAAGACTGGGAAGTTGACTTCATACAATTGCACCTTGCTTTTGTCTCTGGTGTGGGGCCTTCCCACCCATTCCACCTTTCTGCTATATCTTCAGCTGCAGCCAATTGTTCCTCCATCAGGTCATCCTGAATAAAAGCCATCAATGCATTCTGATACTGTTGGATCTGCTTGCTTCCATGGGTATCACCTTCTTCTACTTTCATTTTTGCAAGCTTCTCCTGTATTTGCTCTTGGTACAATTCATGGAACACTGCCCACACAGAGTATTTGTAACTGGATCTAAGGGTAATACAGAGCTTCTTTGAATGGAGGGGCTTTTTCAACCAATCTTGTATTAGCTACAAGGGTGCTTTGAATTGTGAGCATCTGAATCAGAACTTTTAGAGTATACCTTGCACTTGGTCTGGACTTTGCTCCCTCTCAACTCCTTGTTCCTGTCCAATCACTGCATCTCCTCCCATATGGATAGCAGAACTGCAGGCTTCTTCTTCTTCCCTGCTTGCCTCCATTCCTGGTGTTGGTGCCCAAGGATCTCCAGCTCTTCCACTTCAAATGTTTCTTCCTCCCTTTCCCCCACATCTGATGGTTCTATATCTCACTCACCATCAGCATCATCTCTTTCTGTCTGATCCTAGGCATCTGATTCATACTGGGACTCCATGGAGTATGATGTGGTATGATGTATAATGGTGTATAATAGATGGTTGGCTACTAAGTTTTTTCATGCCCTTGTTTGGTCTCAATGCATTTCAGTACTAGTGTGGTCATTCCAAGGAATTTGTTTGGACCTCTGTGAAGCAACCAAAATATCCAATCAGGCTGATCTCTTTGACAGGATCCTGCCCAAAGGTGTATTAGCTCCTGGTTTGCATCTGGGCTGTCAGTTGGGTTGCCCAATCATATGCACACTTATATTGATACTGAACATCTCATTTCACCTTCATCAGCTAATATAGCATCCAAATTCACCATCATAATCCAGGCAAAGCACCCAGGTAATGTTGCAGCAGGAAGGGAATGTGCAGGCAGGGATTAAGTGGTAATAAGAAGGCAGTGCCATGCATTGTGCGAGGCCAGTGCAGTTGCATTTGTATTTATGCCCTGACATGTGTTAAGGTACTGACATCAATAGAGCTAAATGATAAAATGACTTGCACTAGTGGTAGCATTTCTAACAACTGACCTCATACTGTAAAATCAGCAACCTCCAGATGGCCAAGGGAAGCACTCAAAAGGGCATGAGAATGATTGGTGTTATGCTATGCTCACATTTTCTCTTCTTGCGGACTCTCACCACCCACTCCGCCTTCGCCACCGCTGCTCCGCCTTTGCTACTGCCCACTCCACCTTCGCCACCGCCTGCTCTGCCTTCGGGAGCATCTCGCTGCCACCCGCTCCACCTTCAGGAGCATTCCGCCGCCCTGCAAGCCACTGTCTATGCAGTTGGGCTTGTGTTCTGTATGTTTCCCCTTTCTGTTTCCTTTTATGGTAGACCCCTGTCTGCCCCACATTGTATTATAGCCAGGCATTATGCCCATTCCCCCTTCCTTCCGTGATCCACTGGTGGCCCTGATCCACACAGTCATGTGACGTGTTCACCCCCATGTTTACCCTTGCGCCTGCACCGCAGTGACTCTGTCCTGCCTTGTTCAGATGCAGGTAGACGGTTTAAATGCTTTCAAAAGTTTGCTCCACAGGTACTCTACATACGTATATAAACCTGCATGTATCGTACTTGCCCCTCATTTGAAATCTACTTTGCAACCACCCTTAGCTCTGGCCCCTGTACCAACAAGGACTTGGCAGTACGACTTTGGTTGGCCAAGACTAGTGTTCCATCACTAGTGAAGTTAAATTACATGCCCCTCTCGCGCAGTCATGTGCTTGTGCTACATCGCACTTGATTCGTGGCGCAATACGAGTCATTGGCACAACAGTATCCCCCTCTTAGGGGTTGAACCCATGAGACCCCTGCGAGAGTGGCAGGCTGAGTTTGAAAAAACTGGCACCTGTGGCCTGCTAAGCCCTTTGCATCTTTCATTCTCATCCTTTTCATCATGTCTGACTCCAGACCAATCAATGGCACTGACAACAACAACAAAGGCTGAGTCATCGTTGACTGGGCCCAAGTCCCTGATGATGACATCAGGTACAACACTGACAATGAAGAAGAGGTGATGAGGGTGAAGGCAAAGGAGAGGAAGAGAAGAAAGGCAGCTGAACAAGCCCAGTGGGAGGAGCAGGCGCAGCTTGAGGCCGAAAGGGCAGTGAGGGAGCAGGCCGAAGCTGAGAGGGCAGCACAGGAGAGGGCTGAGGCCAAGAGAGCAGAGAGGGAGGCCAAGGAGAAGAAGGTGTGTGAAGAGGAGGAGAAATGGGAGGCTGAGCGTAAGTGTAAGGCCAGGGCTGGCAAAGGTGATGAGGCTGGTGCCAGTGGTGAGGCCAGGGGTGAAGTGAAGCAGGTGGTAATGGACCCCGGGTGAGTATATTTTTTGATCTGGTGCATGTTTTTCTTCTAACCTCCTTTTCAGTTGTACTCACTGCACCTGGGCTCAAGTCATCTGTGAGTTTGTTGTAGATGGCAACAAGAAGCACATGGCATGTGTGTGCTGTAACCTATTGAAAGGCAAGTGTCGCTGGCCCAGGGATGGGAAAGACACTGAGGCTGGTCCTAAGGCCAGAAGGACTGACAAGGGGAAGAAGCAGAAAGCTGAGGAGGAGAATGCCAAGGCTGGGCCCAGCAACCAGAAACAGGCAAGGACGAGTGTGAGACTGACTGAGGTCTTGGACCTCAATGAGCTTGAGGCCAGTGGGAGCAGGATGAAAGAGGCTGGTGTGGCCAGGTACTCAGGCTTGGAGAACAAGCTCAAGCAACTGATCAAGGCTGCAGGGCTGATTGCCAACAATTTGGCCAGCCTTTTCAAACTCCATGAGACTGTGGTCGAAAACTCAGGTCACATAGCTGACACGCTTTAGTCGATACTTGACGAATCATATGGCTTCGGGATGGTGGTATCCCCTTCAGACTTGGGCTTGTCTGAGCTCGACTCTGACAAGTTGCACAAGGAAGCAGAGTGGTTGAAGAACCACAGCGAGGATGAAGAGGAGTCCGAGGGGGAGGATGAGAGTATGGCCAAGGCCAAGTAGACTCGTAGCATAGTGTTTTGTTGTTTCCTCCGCAAATGTCATGTGTCTGGTGTCCAGTAAAGTAAGAGAAACAAAAGAAAGGGAAAACAAGGTAAGTAAGAGATCAAAGAATGCTAGATACTGATAGAAAACAGAAAAGAAGCTGAGGCTGGTTGAGGCCAGTCCTCATTGGTATGGGCTGGGTTTATTAGGGTAGTGGGAATGGAACTCTTGTACGAGTTCAGTGGCAAGTACCCAAGTAGTTTCTTCATCAGTCCCTTCATAGCCAGTCCACCAGACTAAGTACTGAAGCCAACACCAGTGATGCTGGTCAACCTTAGAGTTGAGGATTTCCACTACCTCAAACTCTACATCACCATCGACTTCAACTGGTGGGGGTGGTGGTTGAGTCCAGTTCAGGATGGTATTAGGGATGGCCAGCTTGAGTTGGGAAATGTGGAAGACTGGATGTACTGTGTGCATTGAGCCCAGCAGGTGCAGTGTGAAGGAGTGGGTACCGGCCTGAGCTATGACCGGATATGGTCCAAGGTTCTTCTCCAAGAGCTTCTTGGAAGGTCAAGTAGACTGTGTCATATACTGGGAAACCTGTGGGTCGGTCTTAGATTCAAAATGCCAGGACAACACCGACTGCCCAAACAAGCTCTGTTTTCTTACTATACTTTTCTAGTTAGGCTTTGTACTGCCCTCGCTTGTGCCAGGGCAGTGTCTGTCTTCAGCTCTCCGATCCCTGCCTTCTTGTTTAACCTTTAGTTAGTTCTTTGCACAGCTGTTTAGTTCCTCACTGGTAACCCTGGCCTTCAGGTTGCTGGTCTTTGGTATATATACTCTACGTATGTTGTACTTAGTTCCTTAGTCTGAATATCAGCTTAGTTCACCCCAAGTCCCCAGCTTAAGCCCGAGTTGACTCTCAGCTTTCGCTCCTGATCCCCCTCGGCTTTCTCTGACTTCAACCCGGCTTGCACAAGGGTCTAGCACATGAGCTAAGAACAAGGGTTGTTGCCCCCAGTGCTTGGCCTTCGGCCTTTGACCCTCATCCCAGTCATGCACTTAACAGTATATTCAGACTTCCACTTGTGCAAGTCACTTACCACCCATGACCAGAACTCGCACCCAAGCTCAAGCAGACCGCGCTTTAGAATCTGCCTCTGTCTCGAGACCAACCCAACCTGAAACCTCAGATGACCTTTGCTGCCAGTCGGCCCTCAGTTCCCTCACCAGTCACTGCTGGACTTCTGCAGTCGTGCAGCAGTTCCAAGGATTCTCAGCCTGTCATTCCGGTACTACACTGGCTTCCAACAATCGAGGTACACCAACACCAGCCGGTCATCGGCCTCCTGCTCCCTTTGGTAACCCCGGAGGTGATGGCAACAATGACTGGCTAGCTACCCAGGTCCAGGGTTACAGCGATGGGGCTCTCCACCACTTCTTCTATGCTGGTCTTCCTGACCGAATCAAAGACGAGATAAGCCAGGTAGGCAAACCCCGCACCCTTGAAGACCTTCACTGCCTAGCTCAGGACATAGACGCCCACTACTGGGAACGATGCGAGGAGGTCCAATGCCAGAACTGGTCTTCCAGTAATCAGAACTCGTCAAAGACCGGCAATAAAGACTCGAACACTGACAAAGGGAAAACCTCGGCACCCAACACCTCCCAGTCCTCCGCTGCACCAAAGACCGGCAATACCAACACCGGGTCTTCAAAGTCCAAGCCAGCTAGCAACAAACTCGGCAAGGACAGGAAGTTAACAGCTGCCAAGTGAAAGCGACGTTTCGACCTAAAGCTCTGTATGTTCTGTGGAGGGGAAGGTCACATAGCCAAGGAATGCCCCAAGAAGGCGGCCAAGGCTAGAGCAGCTGCAGCAGCTCCGGACACCACGCTGGAGGCCTCCACTGAGGCAAAAAAATAGTCAGCAGTCCTCAGAACCTCACACACCCCAAAGACCGCATTGACTCCGGTGGTGTGCTCTCGGAGGTTAAGCTCAACGTGTCCACTCTTTGCAACCCAAATAGTCTTATGCCTACCATTTCTCTAGCATCCTATGATGAGCCGGCATTCCCGGTACTCGTTGACTCCAGCTCTACACACTGTTTTATAGATACAAAATTTGCAAATAAAGTCTCTCTTCCCCTTCACTCCATCCCGCCGGTCCAGCTTCAGCTGTTTGACAGCACCTCCAACTCAGTCAACACCCAGGCAGCAGATCTCATCTTTGTTTTTCCCTCTGGCGATGCAACCCCAGTCACCCTCTATGCAACACTGCTGGACTCCGAGTGCAAGGCGGTCTTAGGATACAACTGGCTCACCCCACACAATCTGTCGATTGACTGGGTCTTGAGCAGTATTAGATTCCAGATGCCTGTACAACAAGTGCCAGACCCCCCAACATCACCCCCTGACCCCAAGCCTTCGGCTCCCAGCGCAACCACCCTCGGCTCCAATGAGCATCTGACCCTGCAATTAGAGAAACTGGTTGCACTGGGCTTGACTTGCCCACCTATCGCCTTCATCAATGCTGCGGCCTATGTCTGGGCACGTAAACTTGAAGGGTCTTCCCAGTTCAGCCTCCAGCTTCATCCCTTGGCCCTCACCTCTCTTCGGTCTTCAAATGTAGAAGACGCACCGAACCTCTCCGGCATTCCACCGGAGTACCATGAGTATGCCAACGTGTTCAGTAAATCCAAGGCCACTACCCTAGCACCCCACCGAGAACATGATCTTAAGATCAAGCTGGAAGGAGACTCATCACCACCCCTTGGCCCTAACTACTCCCTGTCACCGGTAGAGCTTGAAGCTCTCCAGGCCTTCCTAGATGAGCATCTGACCACTGGGTTCATCCGACCAACCTCTTCCCCCCATGGAGCACCAGTCCTCTTTGTCAAGATGAAGGACAGCTCCCTTCGGCTTTGTGTAGACTTCCAGGGCTTGAACAAGATCACCAAAAAGGACCAGTACCCACTCCCCCTCATCACCAACCTCCTGGACTTGCCATCCCGGGCCAAGGTCTACACCAAAATTGACCTCAGGCATGTGTATCACCTAGTCTGGATCGCTGATGGCGATGAGTGGAAGACTGCGTTCCACACTCGGTATGGGTCCCTTGAGTGGCTTGTCATGCCCTTCAGTCTATCCAATGCCCCAGCAGTGTTCCAACACTTTGTAAACATGGTGTTCACCAACCTCCTAGATGTATGCATTGTGGTCTACCTGGACAACATACTCATCTACTCCAACGACGAGGACTCACACTGGCAACATGTTAAAGAGGTTCTGTGCCAACTCTGGAAGCATGGCCTGTATGCCAAACCAGAAAAATGTGAGTTCCATTCCGAGTCAGTAGAATACCTAGGCTACTGCCTCTCACCAACTGGCCTCAGCATGTCTGGCGAAAAGATCAAAGCCGTCTGTGACTGGCCCAAACCCCAGAAGGTCAAGGACATTCAGTCCTTCCTAGGCTTCGCCAACTTCTACTGACACTTCATCTACAACTACTTGGACATCGTTGTCCCCTTGACCCACCTTACGCGAAAAAACATACCCTGGAACTTCTCCGAGGAGTGCCGGTCAGCCTTCAATAAGCTCAAAGAAGCTTTCACCACCACTCCTATCCTTACTCACTTCGTCCCTGGCACTCAACTCACAGTGGAACCTGATGCTTCGGACTATGCCATCGCTGGCATACTGTCCATCACCAGTGAAGACGACCAACTTTGCCCAGTCGCCTTTTACTCCTGGACACTGTCTGCGCCGGAGCTCAACTATGACACCCACGATAAGGAGCTGCTTGCTATCTTTGAAGCCTTCCAGGCCTGGAGACACTACTTGGAGGGTGCCCCTCTACCCATTGATGTGGTCACCGACCACAAGAACCTAGAGTACTTCTCAACCTCTAAGGTACTCACATGCCGGCAAGCCCAGTGGTCCAAGTACTTGTCACAGTTCAACCTCGTCATCCGTTTCCACCCAGGTAAGCTCGGTGCCAAGCCCGACACTCTCACTAGACGATGGGACATCTACCCCAAAGAGGGGGATAGGGGCTATGCCCAGGCGAACCCCCACAACCTCCAACCAGTGTTCACGCAAGAACAGTTGGTCTTGGCTCTCTGCGCCACATGCTTGGAGTACCCTGTACTACGTGCCAGCCCTCTAATGGACGTAGAGCAACTCCACAACGAAATACTTGCCACACTATCCCAACACCGACTCACAGACACCTCTGATCCCCAGTGGTCACTCAATAGCACTGGTCTTCTGTGCCTTGATAACCGGATCTATGTACCAGATGCCAACGACCTTCGGCTCAAGGTCCTTCAGTACAAGCATGATCACCCACTGTCAGGACTCTTCGGCCAGAATTGGACATTGGAACTGATCCGGCGAGAGTACACCTGGCCCAGCATCTGCACCTTCGTCAAAGAGTATGTGAGGTCCTGCACTACATGCATGAGAGCCAAAACACCCAGACACCAACCATATGGCACCCTGAAACAACTGCCAATACTGGAAAAGCCATGGAATTCCATTTCTATGGATTTCATTGAGCACCTACTGGCATCCAGTGGTCACACCGCTATCCTGGTGGTTGTGGACTGACTATCCAAGCAGGCTGTGTTCATACCCACCCACAACATTATTACCTCCCCCGAGCTTGCCAAGCTCTTTCTACTCCATGTCTTCTCAAAACACAGTGTCCTGGCACATGTAACCTCCGACTGAGGCTCTGAATTCGTCTCACACTTCTTCTGGTCCTTGGGTAAAGCGCTGGATATGTGCCTACATTTCACTTCTGGATACCACCCAGAAGGAGATGGCCAGACCAAATGAACAAACTGGACCTTGGAACAGTACCTCTGGGTATATTGCAACTACCAACAGGACAACTGGGCCGAGTTACTTCTGTTGGCCGAGTTTGCCTACAACAATGCCCCGAGTGCCACCACCAGTGTCTCCCCTTTCTTCGCCAACAAGGGCTACCACCCTAACCTCTCAGTCTTCCCCGAAAGGGACTTATCCTCAGTACGGGCTAGGGACTATGCCATGGACCTAGATGAACTACACCAGTTCCTATGAGAAGAGATGGCACTAGCCCAAGCCAGATACCAAGGTCTGGCAGATGTGAAAAGGCTACCAGCACCCGAGATCAACCTCGGCAACCAGGTCTACATCAAAGCCAAGTACTTCCGGACCACAAGACCATCACAGAAACTCGCAGACAAGAACCTAGGCCCTTACCTGGTAATAGCCCAACCCGGCACTCACTCATCCACCCTTCACCTCCCAGACTCCATGCATGTGGTACACCCAGTGTTCCACATATCACAGTTAGAACCAGCACACCCCAACACCATTCCAAACCAAACTCAGCCACCACCACCTCTGGTCGAGGTCGACGGTGAACCAGAGTACAAGATCGCTGAGATCCTCAACTCAAAGGTAGACCAACGACGGAGGTGTATGCTACAGTACCTGGTACGCTGGGCTGGCTACAAGGGCACCAACGAAGAAACATCCTGGCTACTGGCCACCAAGCTGGGTAATGCCAAAGATCTGCTCGCTGCATTTCATGCTGCCTACCCCGGTAAACCCGGTCCAGTCACTAGTTAAAACATGCCTATCTCTTCTTTCTCCCTTGTTCCCTTACTCTTGTTTTTCCTTACTATACCAAGGACAGTTCATTCCACTAGTACTATGTACATACATCGGGATTCAGTCCTAACTGGTTTTCACTCGGAGTCCCCCTCAAACACCTCCCCATCACTCGCCCAAAGCTCCTTTTCCTCCCCACTCCCTGAGTCAGACCACCGACCCTTCATGTGCACGTCCTCGGGCTGGCGCATGATCCCCTTGTCCAACTCCACCCCTGCTCTTTCGCAATCTGACTGGAGGCTCTCGAGCTCCAGGTCTGCCATGTCCGAGTGCAGCTCTTTGCTGGACTCGGACAACAGGGTGGACGGGCAAAGAGCAAACTCAAACTCACCCAGTAAATCACCCAGCCGATGTTGAATTGGCACTGGGTCTCCCTCCTGGCTCGCATCCCAGCGGTCTGATGGTCCATGGCTGCTGTGATCAGCTTGAAACCTTTGACCACCACCACAACCAGAGGGTTGGAGGAGGCAGTGGCGGGTGCAACCACTCCCGAGGGGCCAGCTTCCGACTCACCAGGCACCCCAGACTCGGTTCAGGTGACTTTCTTCTTCTCCCTGGCCCTCAGCAACATAGCATCCTCCAGTGCTCTTTTCTTCCCAGCCTTTGCCCAAGCCTCTTCAATCTTGGGCTCCACTCCCTCGGGCAGCTCACATTTGACCTTCATCTCAGTGCACCAGTCACATGTTCTCTTCTTGCGCTTACTCTGCTGCACACGACTAAAGGTGCATGGCACCCACCCCTTCTCGCACTGTCGACACAATACAGTGTTCGCAACACCGGTACTCATAGCCTGCTGTGAGTCAAAGTGTGGAATGCTGGTGAAAACCAACCAAAACCAACACAAAAGACAAATGTAGAGCGAGTGGTGGTGTACCTCCGCGGAACCTGGAGGGCAGAAACCTGAATGTGGGGGGGGAACTTCAAGGAGAGGTGCTCCTGGCACAAGTCGTCGACGAGTTATGCAGGAGAAGATGAATGAGTGATGATTGGATGGGGGATGCTGAACAGAGTGAAGGTGTTCAGCCAAAAGGTACTTCAAGTAATGGACTTCAATAAAACGTGCTCCTTGCACAAGTCGATGACGAGTTATGCAGGAGTGGGAGGATGACTAAGCAAGACTTGCTGACTAAGTGTGGATGGAGCTTCAGATAATGAATGGTGGTAGATAGACTCTTCCAAATGAGCCTCAACTACCAATGATACAAATGGAGACAGATAGACTCCTTCGTGGAGCCTCAACTGTCGATGATGAGATAGGCACTGAACTGATTGCTGGACTGCTTCTGAATTGCTTCTTGATTGATTGTGTGTAGCTAAGTACATGGGGGTTTATATACTGTGGGGGGAGCACAGCTTGTGACAAACAAGGCACAAACACTTGGTAAGTAATGAGTAAGGACTGAGTAATCATGATGAGTAAGCAAGAAATGATAAGTAAGCAAGCACAGAGGATTGGTAAGTATTGGCAATGAATGAGTCAAGGATAGTCAAAATATCACAAAATGAGTCAAATAGAATCAGAAACTGAGTAAGCGCACTGATATCACATTAGGGGGTGGCGATGCAAGTTAGATCTCAGCAGAGACATCTCTAGATCCAAAGACAGCATGACAGATGGACGGTGTTTCCAGATAGGGAAGTATTAATTCCAGAATTGAAGGGCATGAGTCAGGTGTCAAAGGGGGCTAGGGCATTGGGGGTCTGTGGGGCAATGAGAGCATACACTGTCACACACCAAAGGTGTTGTGGACATGGTTACAGCTGACTCTGCCTAACTCGTCGACGAGTTGCGCACAATGCCCAAGCATGCAGATGAAGACTAAAGGCCTCATGCATAGAAAGACTGTTGGACGTTAACGTCATCCTTCGCACAAGATCGAGTCGTCAGTGCTAAAGAGAAAAGAGGAAGCGAGTTAAGCGCGCATTAAAGGTTTTTAGTGCCCATGTATGGCACTCCGGTTTTTGTCATATCTCCACCGTTTCCAAAGATATCGACTCCATTCCTGAAGCATATGGATCATTCCTCCCTGCTCCCTGCACCATCTTTATTCCAGTCTCATCAGTCATTCTTCCCGCATTGCAACAGCTGCAGTATAATCTACTGTCCTCCAGCCTCCCTGATCACATTCATGACAAGTATGACATGCATCTTGCCTTCTTACTGCAAGATCCAGCAGAAGACATCCCCCCTTCTCCTCCTCCTCTGTCAGAACCCCATTCATGAAGTTTTTGTTAACTTCGCTGAGAGGATGGAAGGGTGGGAGACGTGATCGCGCATGCTCTCATTGCCCCACAGACCCCCAATGCCCTAGCCCCCTTTGACACCTGACTCATGCCCTTCAATTCTGGAATTAATACTTCCCTATCTGGATACACCGTCCATCTGGCATGCCATCTTTGGATCTAGAGATGTCTCCGCTGAGATCTAACTTGCATCGCCACCCCCTAATGTGATATCAGTGTGCTTACTCAGTTTCTGATTCTATTTGACTCATTTTGTGATATTTTGACTATCCTTGACTCATTCATTGCCAATACTTACCAATCCTCTGTGCTTGCTTACTTATCATTTCTTGCTTACTCATCATGATTACTCAGTCCTTACTCATTACTTACCAAGTGTTTGTGCCTTGTTTGTCACGAGCTGTGCTCCCCCCTCAGTATATAAACCCCCATGTACTTAGCTACAAAAAAGCAATCAGAAGTCACTCAGCAGTCAGTTCAGTGCATATCTCATCATCGACAGTTGAGGCTCATTCGGAAGAGTCTATCTGTCACCATCCATCATCCTTGGTAGTTGAGGCTCCATCAAGGGTCTATCTACCTTCATTCATCATCAGCAGTATCATCAGTGCTTAGTCAGCAACCTCTTGTTTAGTCATTCTTCCACTCCTGCGTAACTCATCATCGACTTGTGCCAGGAGCATATTCTATTGAAATCCATTACTCCCAGGTCCTTTCAGCTGAACACCCCTGCTCTGTTCAGCATCCCCTTCTCAATCAGCGTTCATTCATCCTCTCCTGCGTAACTTGTCGACGACTTGCACCAGGAGCCCTCTCCTTGAAGTCCCCCCCACACGTTTAGGTTTCTCTGCACTCCAGGTTCTGCGGAGGCAAACCACCACTCGCTCTTATTTGTCTTTTGTGTTGGATTTGTTTGGTTTTCACCAGCATTCCACACTTTGACTCACAATGCAATCGCATCTCCCACCCTTCCATCCTCTCAGCGAAGTTAACAAAAACTTCATGAATGGGGTTCTGATGGAGGAGGAGGAGAAGGGGGGACGTCTTCTGCTGGATCTTGCAGTAAGAAGGCAAGATGCATGTCATACTTGTCATGAATGCGATCAGGGAGGCTGGAGGACAGTAGACTATACTGCAGCTGTCGCAATGCGGGAAGAATGATGGACGAGACTGGAATAAAGACAGTGCAGGGAGCAGGGAGGAATGATCCATATGCTTCATCAACTGGGGAGACTGAAACGACCACATAAGACCTTTCTAACCAAGTGACAGACCTGAGGTGACCAAAGAACATCCTTCTGGAAGTCATACTGACAAGGAGAACACACTGACCAAGCTGCATGGGATGAGATGGGGCTGACAACGATGGGATGAACCAGGGGGCTTCAGGACGGAAGCTGGTGGGAATGCCTGGCAGATATACGTAGCCACTGTCTCTGGCAAATGAGACAAGTGAGATGACTGATGAAGAGGTGGCCATGATTGATGGACTTAGCGAAATGAGTGTCTGATGGATGGAGTGCTGTAGAAACACGCAGGGTGCGAGGATCCTCTCCAAATTTGGAAGGAAGAATCGTGGGGCTGAGCACTTTAAGCGAGTGTGGGAACGGAGTTGATATCTTTGGAAACAGTGGAGATACAACAAAAACCGGAATGCCATACATGGGCGCTAAAAACCTTTAATGTGCACTTAACTCGCTTCCTCTTTTCTCTTTAGCACTGACAACTCGTTCTTGTGCGAAGGATGACTGTTAACATCCAACAGTCTTTCTACACATGAGGCCTTTAGTCTTCATCTGCATGCTTGGGCATTGTGTGCAACTCGTTGATGAGTTAGGTGGAGTCAGCTGTAACCATGTCCACAACACCTTTGGTGTGTGACACCATGCCTTGCCCTTCAGCTCCCCTGTCTTCTGTTGTGCCTGGATCTCCCATTCCCTACATTCAGCTTCCAACCGCTCCTGCTCCTTCCTCTCAGCCTCCAACCACTCCTGCTCCCACTTTTCGGCCTCCATCTGCTCCCTTTCACGCTGCTCAGCCTCCAGTCGCTCTCTCTCGAGCCTTTCTGCCTCCAACTGCGTGGCCTCTTCCCTCAATGCCTTGTGCCGCTTGTGCTCGGCCATCTTGGCCTGGATGTTGGCCTCCTTGTCATCACTGGTGATCTGGAGTCCGGGTGTGGTGGCCTTCTGGAAGCTGGATGAGTTGGTCAGTATGTGTGGGGAGGCTTGATGAGAAGACATGATGAAGAAGTCGGGAGAAAAACAGTCTTGGCAAAAAATGCACCTTTTAACCCTGGGGAACACATGTTCTATCGGCATGGCGACTGCCAACCTTGTGTACCTTAGGGCAGGTCTCGAGGGCTCCACCCTAAGGGGGGGATACTGTCATATACCGGGAAACCCATGGGTCAGTCTTAGATTCAAAATGCTGGGACAACACCAACTGCCCAAACGAGCTCTGTTTTCTTACTATACTTTTCTAGTTAGGCTTTGTACTGCCCTCACTTGTGCCAGGGCAGTGTCTGTCTTTGGCTCTCTGATCCCTGCCTTCTCATTTAACCTTTAGTTAGTTCTTTGCATAGCTGTTTAGTTCCTCACCAGTAACCCTGGCCTTCAGGTTGCTGGTCTTCGGTATATATACTCTACGTACGTTGTACTTAGTTCCTTAGTCTGAATATCAACTTAGTTCACCCCAAGTCCCCAGCTTAAGCCCAAGTTGACTCTCGGCTTTCGCTCCTGATCCCCCTTGGCTTTCTCTGACTTCAACCCAGCTTGCACAAGGGTCTAGTGCACAAGCTAAGACCAAGGGTTGTTGCCCCCAGCACTTGGCCTTGGCCTTCAACCCTCGTCCCAGTCACAGACTTAACAGACTGGAAGTATTTGGCTTTGACATATACTTGGTCACCAACCTTGAAGCCCAGAGCCAGCATGCGTTTAGCATCGGCCAGTTCTTGGTAGCACTGCTGTGCTAGGGTCATTTCTTCTCATAGGTATTGATGCAGTGAGTCTAAGTCGACTGCATAGTCACAAGCCCGATGTCACACACCAAAGGTGTTGTGGACATGGTTACAGCTGACTCTGCCTAACTTGTTGACGAGTTGTGCACAATGCCCAAGCATGCAGATGAAGACTAAAGGCCTCATGCGTAGAAAGACTGTCAGACATTAACAGTCATCCTTTGCACAAGAACGAGTTGTCAGTGCTAAAGAGAAAAGAGGAAGCAAGTTAAGCACGCATTACAGGTTTTTAGTGCCCATGTACAGCATTCCAGTTTTCATCATATCTCCACCATTTCCAAAGATATCGACTCTGTTCCCACACTCACTTAAAGTGCTCAGCCCCATGATTCTTCCTTCCAAATTTGGAGAGGATCCTCACACCCTGTGCATTTCTACAGCACTCCATCCATCAGATGCTCATTTTGCCAAGTCCATCAATCATGGCCACCTCTTCATCGATCATCTGGCTTGTCTCATTTGCCAGAGATGGTGGCTATGTATATCTGCCAGGCATTCCCTCCAGCTTCCATCCTGAAGCCCCCTGGTTCATCCCATCATTGTCAGCCCCATCTCATCCCATGCAGCTTGGTCAGCATGTTCTCCTTGTCAGTATGACTTTCAGAAGGATGTTCTTTGGTCACCTCAGGTCTGTCACTCAACTAGAAAGGTCTTCTGTGGTCATTTCAGTCTCCCCAGTTGATGAAGCATATGGATCGTTCCTCCCTGCTCCCTGTGCTGTCTTTATTCCAGTCTTGTCCATCATTCTTCCCGCATTGTGACAGCTGCAGCATAGTCTACTGTTCTCCAGCCTCCCTGATCGCATTCATGATGAGTATGACATGCATCTTGCCTTCTTACTGCAAGATCCAGCAGAAGATGTCCCCCCTTCTCCTCCTCCTCCATCAGAACCCCATCCATGAAGTTTTTGTTAACTTCACTGAGAGGATGAAAGGGTGGGAGATGCAATCACATATGCTCTCATTGCCCCACAGACCCCCAACACCCTAGCCCCCTTTGACACCTGACTCATGCCCTTCAATTCTGGAATTAATACTTCCCTATCTGGAAACACCATCCATCTGTCATGCTGTCTTTGGATCTAGAGATGTCTGTGCCAAGATCTAACTTGCATTTCCACCCCCTAATGTGATATCAGTGCACTTACTCAGTTTCTGATCCTATCTCACTCATTTTGTGATGTTTTGACTATCCTTGACTCGTTCATTGCCAATACTTACCAATCTTCTTTGCTTGCTTACTTTTCATTTCTTGCTTACTCATCATGATTACCCAGTCCTTACTCATTACTTACCAAGTGTTTGTGCCTTGTTTGTCACAAGCTGTGCCCCCCCCCACAGTATATAAACTTCCATGTACTTAGCTACCATGAAGCAATCAGAAGCCATTCACTCAGCAGTCAGTCAGTTCTTCAGTGCATAACTCGTTGTCGACAGTTGAGGCTCATTCAGAAGAATCTATCTGTCTCCATTCATATCATTGGTAGTTGAGGCTCCACGAAGGGGTCTATCTGCCTCCATCCATCATCTGCAGTCTTATCCACACTTAGTCAGCACTCTTGCTTAGTCATCCATCCAACTCCTGTGTAACTCATCATTGACTTGCGCCAGGAGCACATCTTATCAAAGTCCATCATCCCAAGTCCTTTTGGCTGAACACCTTCACTCTGTTCAGCATCCCCCATCCAATCATCACTTGCTTGTCTTCTCCTGCGTAACTCATCATTGACTTGCACTAGAAGCACCTGCCATTGAAATTTCCCCCTCTTAGATTTTTCTGCAGTCCAGGTTCTGTGGAGGCACACCACCACTCACACATCTTTTGTCTTTTGTGTTGGTTTTGGTTGGTTTTCACCACCTTTCCACACTTTGACTCACACTGAGTGGAGGTGAGGTCGTGCTCCAGGTACACTGAGATGTTAGGGTGGTAGCCCTTATTAGCAAAGAATGGTGAAACACCGGTAGTAGTGCTAGGGGCATTATTGTAGGCAAACTTGGCCAGAGGTAGTAGCTCGGCCCAATTGTCCTGCTGGTAGTTGCAGTACACTCAGAAATATTGTTCTAGGGTCTGGTTGGTCCTTTCGGTCTGGCCATCACCTTTGGGGTGGTAGCCCGAGGTGAAGTGTAAGCACATATCTAAGGCCTTACCGAGTGACCGGAAGAAGTGAGAGACAAACTCCAAGCCTCGGTCTGAGGTTACATGGGCTGGCACTCTGTGCTTCAAAAAGACATGGAGTAGGAATAATTTGGCGAGTTCTGGGGCCATGATAGTGTCATGGGTGGGGATGAATATGGCCTGCTTGGACAGCCAGTCAACTACTACAAGGATGACCATGAAGCTGGATGAGGCCAGGAGTTGCTCGATGAAATCCATAGAGATAGAATTCCATGGCTTCTCTGGCACCCAGAGTTGCTTGAGGAGGCTGTAAGGCTGATGGCAGGGAACCTTAGCCCAAGCGCAGGCCATGCAAGAGTGGACATAGTCCTTGACAAAGGTCCTGAGGCTGGGCCAGGTATATTCATGCCAGATGGGCTCTAGGGGGCAGTTTTGGCCGAAATGGCTGGATAGAGGGTGGTCATGCTTAAGGCGCAAGACCCTGAGGCAGAGATCATTTGAGTCTGGCACATAGATCCTTCCATCAAGCTGAAGGAAGCCGGTGTCATCTACCGACCACCAGGGATCAGACATGTCGGACAGGCAGATTTGTGAGACCGGGTCATCCAGCAGTGTGGTCAGGATATTGTTGTGTAACCTCTCAATATCCATTAGGGCAACTGCTCATAAGACTGGGTACTCGAGGTATGTAGTGTGAAGGGAGACCACTAGCTGCTCCTGGGTGAAGACCAGTCTCAGGTTTTGTGGGTTCACTCAGGCATAGCCGCTATGCCCCTCTTTGGGGTAGATGTCCCATAGTTTAGTTAGGGCATCGGGCTTAGCCCCAAGCTTACTGGGCCTGAATCTAATGATCATATTGAATTGAGACAGGAATTCCAACCAGTGAGCTTGGCAGCGGGTGAGTACTTTAGAGGTAGAAAAGTACCCAAGGTTCTTGTGGTCAGTAACAACATTGACCAGTGAGGCCGAGCCCTCAAGGTAATGGTGCCAGGTCTGGAACACTTCAAAGATTGCAAGCAGTTCCTTATCGTGGGTATCATAATTCAATTCTGGGGCCATCAGAGTCCAGGAGTAGAATGCGACCAGATGAATCTGGCCATCGCTGCAAGTGATAGAGAGGATGCTGGTGATGGCATAGTCTGACTCATCGGTCTCGACAGTGATAGGGACCCCGGGGATGAAATGAGTTAGGACCAGCATGGTGGTGAAGGCGGCCTTGAGGTTGTTGAATGATCAGTGGCACTCCTCAGAGAAGTTCCAAGGGGCCCCCTTGCAGGTAAGCTGAGTCAGCAGTACAACAATGTCTGAGTAATTAAAGATAAACTGGTGGTAAAAATTGGCAAAGCTGAGGAAGGACTGCATGTCCTTGACCTAGCGAGGCTCGGGCCAGTCACAGATGGTCTGGACCTTTTCCTTGGACATCATGAGGCCGGCAGGGGAAAGGTGGAATCCGAGGTATTCAACTGAGTCCAAGTGGAACTCACATTTCTCTGGCTTTGCATAAAGGCTGTGAAGCTGAAGCCAGTGAAGTACCTCTCAGACATGCTGCTTATGGGACTCCTTATCTCCAGAGTAGATCAAGATGTCATCTAAGTAGACAACTATGCAGACATCCAACATGTCTGTGAAAATGGTATTCATGAAGCATTGGAAAGTGGCCAGGGCATTGGTGAGGCCAAAGGGCATTACTAACCACTCATAAGATCCATACTGAGTCTGGAATGTAGTCTTCCATTCATTGCCTGGGGCAATCCGGGCGAGATGGTTGGCATGCTGAAGATCAATCTTAGTGTAGATCTTGGCTTGGCTTGGTGAATCTAATAGGTCAGAGATGAGTGGGAGTGGGTAGTGATCCTTCTTAGTGATTTTGTTCAGACTGTGGAAGTCTACACAAAGCTGGAGGGAGCCATCCTTCTTTTTGACAAAGAGGACTGGTGCAGCATAAGGGGAGGAGGTAGGTTGAATGAACCCAGTGGTAAGGTTTTCATCAATGAAGGTCCAGAGAGCTTGGAGCTCAACTGGGGACAGTGAGTAGATTGTGCCGAGAGGCGGGGTTGTTCCTTCTTCGAGCTCTATCTTTAGGTCATACTCCCAGTGTGGTGGGAGTGCCAAGGGCTTGGCCTTGCTGAATACATTGGCAAAGTCATGGTACTCTTCTGGTACATTGGGTAAGGCCAGAGGAGAGGAAGCCAAGGCTGATCGGGCTTGAGCTGAGTCTGAGGGGTGGAGCTGAAGTTGGAACTGGATGGACCCTTCAAGTTTGCAGGCATGCACAAAGGTGGCTGCATTGATTAGAGAAACAAGAGGGGCCTTCAGAGGGGTGTGAGCTGGGGAGTTGGAGACCGGTACAGATGGCACAAGGCCGGGTTGGTCACTAGGACCAGGGTCAGGAAGGCGAGTGGAGACTGGGCTTACAGGGAGTGTCAACAGGGTTGGCATTCCTTGTGTAGGAGTCCAGAAGGTTAGACTGCCCAATACCCAATCAATCAATGGATTGTAGCAGGTGAGCCAGTCATGTCCGAGAACTATCTTACACTCAGAATCCAACAGGGCTAGACACAGGGTTACCGGGGTGACATCACCAGACACAAAGCAGATATTGACATCTACCGCTTGGGTTATGGTGAAGGTGGATGTTCCATCGAAGAGCCAGAGTCAGATTGGTGAGACTGAGTAAGGGGTAAAAGAGTGTTGATTAGCAAACTGGTTATCTATGAAACAATGCATGGAACTGGAGTCCACTAAAGTATGAAGCCAAGGTAAATCATGGTTTTCTAATGTGACATAGGGGGTTAAAGAATTCAGACTGGAAAGAGCAGACATGTTGAGACGAGCCTCCAAGTTTGCACAACTGGAGTCAACAGCTCCTGGATTGTGCAGAGTCCTGGGAGCTGCTACCTATTTTTTTGTCTTGGGGGTAGAACCTGAGCCCGAGGCTGGTGTGGCCTTGGTGGTGGCTGCAGCACGAGCTTTGGCCTTTCCAGCTTTCTTGGGGCATTTGTCAGTGAAATGTCCAGGGCCTCCACAGAACATGCAGAGATTGCCCTCTATGCGATGCTTGTGTTCCTCTGGGGTGAGTTTCCCATCCTTCCCAAGTTTGCTAGGCTCGGGCTTAGATGAGTTGCTGTTATTGTTGTTGCCTGGCTTTGATGAAGCCAGCTTGGGGGAAGATCCAGAGTTATTGTTACTGCTGGTCTTGGATTTATCTTGGCCAGTCTTGGCTTGATTGTTATTGCCAGAACCACTGGACTTATTGTTGCTGGAGTTGGACGAGCCCTGGTGTTTACTCGCCTGCTGGACTTCTTCCTTGCACTCCCAGTAGTGTGCATCTATTTCTTGGGCAAGGCAGCAGAGCTCGTGAAGTGTCTGGGGTTTGCCAACCTGACAGACCTCATCTTTGATTCAGTCTGGAAGGCCGGAGTAGAAATGATGGTGCAGCACACCATCTCCATAGCCTCGGACTTGCAAAGCAAGCCAATTGAAGTCCACTACATATTTGTTAATGTGCTGACTTTCCTTCATATGTAGATAGTCAAGCTGACTCTCGGTGTCAGTGACTGGGTCATGGGGGCCAAAGGTGGTTTGCAACTCCAGGACAAACTCCCTCCAGGAGTCCATCCAGAGAGGCTGGTCATCAGGGTCATCGAGCCTGAGCAAGTCCGGCTCGAACCACTCAAGGGCCATGCCTTTGAGGTAGGATTGCACGAAGATGACTTTGGCGCAGTCAGTCCTGAAAGCCTGGGGACAGTCTTGGAAATTGAGCTTGCACTGGATGAAGAAAGCACAAAGCTTCTTGGGGTCAGTACCATTGAAGGTGTTGGGCTCGCACAACTTGGTCCTGCTTGAGGTCTCAGGATTAGTGCAGGCATTACAAGCCAACAGTGTGATGGCCGATGCAAGGTTATCTAAGACTGTAATGGCAGGCTCGGTGTCTGGATCTGGGAAGTCTGGATCATTATCTTCCAGATTATCATCACCAGGACCATTATCACCAGGGTCATCATCATCTGGGTTGTTGTCATTATTGTCGCCTGGCCCATCATCACCAGGGTCACCCTCAGGGATGGGAGCAGTAGGACAATGTGGTGTGGGGGTATTGGATGTGTGGGCTGAGAAGCCCCTGAAAGGGCTGACAGGGTCTGGGGAGTGCCTAGTGGTGCCCAACACAGCTAGTGCTGTCTTGCGGCGAGCCCCACTGGCTGAGGCAGAGTTGGGATTGGTGGCAGAGTGGCCATGGGGAGGTTGAAAGTGAGTCTTGGTTGCCATGATGTATTAGACCCACACAAGTGGAGAGTCTGAAATACTGTTAAGTTTGGGATGTCCGGTGTCACACACCAAGGTGCCATTCACCCTGCAAATGCGAAG
Source organism: Pisolithus tinctorius (assembly GCA_024663395.1). Taxonomy (NCBI): domain Eukaryota; kingdom Fungi; phylum Basidiomycota; class Agaricomycetes; order Boletales; family Pisolithaceae; genus Pisolithus; species Pisolithus tinctorius. The sequence goes on from JANFAH010000002.1 coordinate 1,150,686, forward strand.
TCCAAGTTTTTGACTTCAGCTTCGGTTAAGAGGTTCACATGATGTGAACTGTCATGTGCATCCACCCAAGGTACAAACCATTGTCACCCAGTTACTATGATCATCGAATGTCTGGCTTATCTGTGGGATCACCCCGCTCGTTGCACTCGCACAGCCTTACAATCAATCCTCTAGACCTGCAGAACCCCCTGCCTCCCCCCAGGACTCGCAAGAAAGCTGCAGTATGGACAATGGAGGAGGAAGGCGCGTTATTGGATTTCTTGGCCTCTCATCTTTCACAGGCCAGCGATGGGAACTTTAAGAAGGCTACATGGAACACTGCAGCAGCCCACATGGCTCATAATCATCCACCGAGTCCGGATAACAGCAATAAGACAGCTGAATCATGTGAGTGGAAGTTCAAGGCAGTAAGTCATTGTATCATTCTTTTTTTTTGCCTTGCTAACAATTATCCAGCTTAAAAAATCCTACTACACCATCGCCAATCTTAAATTGGTGGCCTCTGGCTTTGCTTACGATGATGAGCATGGTGCAATGATCTTGCTGGACAATGCCAATCTTTGGGATCGGTATGTAAAGGTAATGTAGTTTTTTTCTTGTCGGATCATCCACTAACATCTAGTCAGGTGCACAAAGATGTGAAGCCGTTTCACAATCAGCCGTATCAGCTGATTTTGACCAAATGACCATGGTAATTACCACAAAAGCAGTTACAGAATTCATGGCGACTACCACTTCCCAATATAGACAATGCCCCCTGAGTGACAACCTCTGTTGGTGTTTGAAAAAAATTCAGATTGGAATGTTCCCATGGCAGGTTGCCCTGTCAGGAATATTGATAATTTGCACCTGTACTGTGGCTATACAGATGAGCATGTGACTGGTAGATGTGATGGTCACATGATGAGTGACATAAGCAGAGATGACCCTAGATCACGTGATTTTTACATAATCGATTATGTGATGTGATCCTCTGGAGTGTTCAGTTATGTAATTTATCACGTGATCGTGGGAAAATATGCATGTGACTTAATCAATGTCACATGACAAGGTACAATTGTAGATCATGTGACCTTTTACATAATGATCATGTGGCAATAACTCTCCGATCCATTGGCTTATGTAATAGGTCACATGACTGTACTCATCATGTGATCTCACCTCTAGCACTCTGCATGTGACTCAATCCATATCACATGACCAGCAATCCCACCCCTATTCGCATGCTGGGCATTTGTGGCTGTGCTAAAAATGCGAATTGTGTCCCCACCCATTCAATTCTTGACATATGGATCTGGATTTTTGTGTGCAGAATAGGCTACCATGTTGCTACACATTGTCAAAGGCACAGCTGGTTTTGTCTGGTAGTTGCTGAGATATAATGGAAATGAAAATGCTAACAAAACATCACATCTATGGAAAGCCGGAGCATCATGCTCCCCCAGATTTCGGACTTTGGCGAATTGCATTCCGCATTTGGGAGTTTGGCGTTTGAGGACCTCGAGTACCACAAATTACATATTCGACTTCAATAGATTACACTTCGGACTTGGGAGTTTTGCGTTTTGGACTTCGGAGTTTTGCATTTTGGACTTTGGAGTTTTGCGTTTCGGACTTCGGAGTTTTGCGTTTCGTACTTGGGAGTTTTGCAGATTGTACTTGGGAGTTTCGCACATCGTACTTGGGAGTTTCACACATCGTACCTGGGAGCTTCGCACATCGTTCTAGGTAGTTCCGTGCACTGTCCTTCGCATTTTGTACCAAGCATGTATTGTGAAGAACAACTAAGAATATTGTCTATATTGCACATGCAAGCAATGGCCAAGTGAGAATCACAAAAGATGTAACTGAATCAAATGCCACAAATACAAACCTTCTGACATAGCAAGGCCATCTTGTGAAAGGCAAAGAGCAAATACATGGTCAGTTAATGCGCCATCATATGCCCGCATAATAGCGTCAACGGCCTCACGTGTATAGCCATGAGCGGAAAGATATCATGACGTGTGAGCACTGAGCTTCTCAGAATAAATTTCGATGACCATGTTTCCAGTGAAGTAGTAGTGGCTTTCGGTGATCCCTCTCAGCGTCCGTACATGGGTGTATATAATTGGGCTTGCGCATCGTCCAGATCCTTGAGCTGAGGTTAACATGAGCATTTGGGTATCAATAAAAACAATCCTCACTTATATCCATTGGTCATCCACACGCTTGGCAAGGCGCAGGCGCAGGCCGGGTTGGTACAGGGCCAAAGAGAGGATTTGCTGTTGCTGAGTGACTTGCTGCACTCGCATGAGCACCGGGCCCTGAAGTTTCCACACGAAGGGCATCATTGAACATATTCGCTAATTCATCGGCATCACCATCTTCAGGGCTTCATGGTCAGCATGCAAGCATTGGGGGGGGATGACACTTTACTGCTCGAATCAGCTATGACACTCAATTTAGTTATCAGTGGTGGTATTTGATCCTCAACACCCTTTGCCACCATTCACATCATTGCCTCGCAAAGGGTGTCAGTCCGTTGCCATTTTGCCCAATGAAATGAACTCCCTGCACGCACAGCTGCTTCTCTAGTGTGGGATTGAGTGAATGAGTCAGGGATGTTTCATAGGAAGAGACGGTGCTTACTCAGTGCGATGGATCCCAGTAGGATTTCCAACAACAACCGCATAGAAATCATTTGTTGAGTGTTTGAGAAGGTTCCGAATCACTAGTGAGGTACTGAGGACATCGAGCAATTCTTGCATGGTTGGTTCAGGTAGGAGGGGTCCCAAGATGGTCTTCAATGTTTGCATGACGAGTTCAGCCTCATCTGTGGATATACACTCAATGGCAAGAGGTAGCGGTGGCGATGACCTTCCACATGGGATATATGGGCTGTTGATGATGCGTGCGCTTAAGTGCGAGAGTTGGGAACATGGTCGAACTCACCATGACTGGTAAATGCCAGGCTCTTTCCCACCAAAGACTACCCACCGCTGAGACATTGCAGCATACAACAGTTGGGTTGGTAGCTACATGTCTGCGGTCTTTTATAACCAGGCCCCATGTGTACTTTACAGCAGTGATGATGTAGAATAGCAATTTGATGACTCAGTCCTTTGTGTATGTACTAGAGAGAATAGCGACGGGGATGATGTAGAATGGCAATTCAATGACTCTGTCCTTTGTGTACGTACTAGCAAGAATAGCAATTGTACTACTCCGATCCTTTGAATGGTTTCAGCACGAATCCAGGCCATGTACAGTACCGGTTGCAGACGTGCTCCTGCTCAAATAGTTCCACCCCAATCTCCACATTACCTTTGCTAAAGATGTCCATGCCCCCACCGACAGATCTGAAAGAATGCGATCGGATTAGAAACTTGCGATGGCTACGGAGGTAAACTTACAGATGAGTAAGAATCTGGGGGTCTGTTAACAGAGTAGTGCTCCCTGTCATTCATCATGTTAGTCAGTCTTTGTGGCGGGCAGCTTGAAGACTTACCTTGATAGTCAGATATATAAGCTAGACCGTCCGCTTTCATGTATTGGACGTGTTGCATGAAAACGAGAAACTCTGCAATATGAAATGCGTCGTGGTCGGGTTCAAGGAGCGAAGAATATTGAACATTGTGGATGAACTTCGTGAACTTGCTATCTCCACATTCGATCTTCTCTTCAAGAAGGTATGCTGCGACCACAGAGCCAGTGCTGGTGGACGGCCCCTTTGACGTAGTCGAATAAATGAGTGCGAGTCCAGCTTCCACAAAATGCAAGTGAGGAATGTTAGCGATCCACACAGGTATGGATATATCCGCTGCATCACGAATAGCAAGATTGATGTACTCATAAGTCATCTGCAGGAGGGATTTAGCCCAGTAGAGTACGTTCACTTCCCAAAAGAGCAAAGGAAGTTCTTGAGCAAGCACATAGTGTTTGTATTGCTTATTGGCGCTGTTGCCTCCGTGGTAAGGCCGCTTCAGTACTACCGGGTGCCTTGGAAGGGAGCCTAGGCCAGATGGTGCCATGGGATTGAGGAGAAGGTATGCGTGATGAGCGGTTTTGAAGCCCCCAACCCCAAGGAGAGAATGTGAGGATGTATCAAAGTGGAGCTGGCCACTGAATGACTTTGCATGATTGAGCGAAAAGGCATGCTTGTCGGTGTCATTGAGGATTTCTTCGAGGCGGAGAGTTGGAATTGGGTAGAAGATGATGCTATCTAATTTTGTCTTCATCACTGCATTGCGTCTTAGACACATGTCACAAGAAAGTCGTTGAATGCTTACCAAGTCCGATATCTACATTAGCGGAACCACCAACTTGGAGGGCTTCCTTAACCAGATGACGACTGGGAGTGGTGGGTGATGCCGCAGTGGCAAATGTCCTCTTACCAGGAGGTGAGTGTGTAGTTGTGCTGGACATGCTGACTGACCGCGAACGTTTGCACTTCAGAGATGTTGCTGGCACATCAACATTGATCGCATCAGTGACACTATGTCCTGAGAAGTCAGACGCTGTAGCAAGAAATAAGTCCTTCATGGATGAAGAAGTTCGCTGTCCATGACAGTCGTTAGTGATGGGTTAAACATAATTAACTGATCTGCATACCTCATCTGATGCATGAGTCAGGCTGTGCGACAATGGACATGCAGCTAAACTAGTGTTGAACGAGCTGGAAGACGCAGGAATGGGTGCCGGAACTGAGTGTTTGTTGGGTCGGCAGAGAGATCCAGTGTTGGGCTCAGCGTCCATAGTACTCATGGCGTCTTCTGCGAGTTTGTTGGCATAGTTTTCATACTCCCTCCACTGAGCCTCAGGAACAACAACGAAAAGAGAAAATTGCTTCGGTTTGAAGACCATTGTCTTAGAATTCTTTCAAGAGGCCGCATGAAGACATTCGTTGTAGAAGTATGGTTGCATGGGTTCGGGGAAACTCACAAGGTCTACCCAGGAAGAATCACGGACTACAAACTCCTTTGGCCTCCACAAAAACTCCAGGCAAAATGCCATGATTTTGCCGGTGACCTTCGCCAAGGCGATGGAAGCAAGTTTGGGTGCAGTTGCACGTGCATCGATATCTTTCATTCCTTCGCAAATGCTCTATTATGATAGGTACAGTTAGAGTTAGACAGACCGTTCTACCTATACATCACATTGAATGAAACTTACCCCCAACGGAGTAGCATGCATATGACCTTTTCGAGGACCACCCTCGTGCAAGGCTGAAATCTCTAAGGTTATCGTTTCAGAGGGAGGAGACCGATACGCTTGGTTCATCCAACGTTCTTGTTGTGCGTGGTAGAGGGCGTGCTGTTGCTGTTGTACTTGGCTCGAAACGTTGCACTCTCCTGGATGGATCCGAGCCACGTCACGAGGCACTTGCCATGCCGATGGTACATGAATATCAGGACCGCTGCGATGTCCAGGCACCCGAGATTCGAAGCCTTGTTTCTGGATAATTGATGCTACTAATCCCTCCAGTGTGGTAAGCATACTTGATGCAGCGTTGGGGGAGGCTTGTGGGTTTGCAATTCCTGTGTTGGTCCATGAGTGAGCAACGGCTATGACAGGAGGAGGATCAGAGCCTGAAAGACAAGTGCGTTAGCAAGTGATTGACACACGAAAAATATTATCACATACAGCTGCGTTGCGCATCAGACATGGAGCGCTGTATCACTTGCAGGTCTGGGACACTGGTCGGCACACTCGGGCATGCTGCAGCAATAATCTTATCAGTATGAACATACCACCTATGAGCATGATCATTCATTACCATTGCGAACATATGTTGCCGCCGGTTTGGCCTTGTACCTATCACAACAAGGTTGACATACAAACCTACCAGGCTTGCCGACATTGATGGTTGCAATGTAGTGCCTAGGTGCTCCTTTGGGTATAATGGCACCACATGCTGGATGTTCACAAATGCAATCTTCACAGGCAATAGCATCTTCGGTGAATTGTGGGAGAAATACAGGGTTGGGAGAAGACATCGCGGAGTAAAGTATGTACTCAATGTAAGAAGATACGGTGCGCTCACCTCGACTTAAATACATGAATGACAAGCAGTACCAGGTGATGGATCATGGCATCAGCACACTAGGGGGTACCCCACAGACGTGACTGTCATCTCCATGGGCAACGCAGGCCTGTAGAATCATCGTCAACACTGCAACAGATGGGGTAAGGTAGGTAACTTGCCATTGCAGCATCATCAACTAACCTGCTGCTGTAATCAGCCTGGGGGGAGATTGAGACGTTTCAAGTTTGGGTTTGAGGAATCGTTTGGCAACCTCCTGCTAATGTGAAAATAGAAATCAAGGTGAACCAATTGTAGCAAGTAAGAACACCACTTACCGCTCTGCTCGCACTACCATATGGAAATCGAGTTGGAAGAACGTACAACTGACCGTCGTGCAACCGCAATGTTGGAAATTGAGTTGAAGGAATGTGCAACTGACCGACCTGCAACCGCAAGGTTGGCAATCGAGTCGGAGGAATGCACAACTGACTGCCGCACATCTGACCACCCTGCAACCGCAATGCTGGAAATCGAGTCAGAGGAATGCACGAGTGACTCACCCTGAAACCGCAATGTTGGCAATCGAGTCTGAGGAATGCATAAATCACTGCCCTGCGACCGCAACATGGGCAAATGACTTAGAGGAATAGTGAGATTGAGGGAAAGAGATGGCCACGAGATTATCCGAACATCCGAACATGTGATCACATTTGTGCATTATGTTTTGATATTACGTTTGTCAAGCGAATACACATTGCAATGAAGCCTCGGAGCACTATTAAGCAGGACTGTGTCAGAAGTATTAGAATGATTGTCTTCCTCTCCTCCTCCAAGATTTCGGTCACCCCATGCTCGACTGGAATGCCAAATCAGTGGAAACCTCTGCATATGTATCCAGCTCACCAGCTCCATTTTGACTGACACAGCTGCTTGCACAGCACCTCTCGAGCAGATCAAACCACACATCCACTGCATGTGGAAAGCTTGCCATACAGACAAGGAAATTTTGCAGGAGGTGCACAAGCATATCGACACTAACCAGTATGGGATCGGGTCAGTGGATTTATTTGATCTTAAGCATGTTTTAATGCTGACAAAATACATCTTAGGCTAACAAAGCTGAGAGCAATCCGTGTGAGTCTTGGCTTGTATGGCACACGTCAGCAAGACCACTCGCCAGAATCTATCCAGGAGGCTATGGTGGAACTACGACAGACCTATCCAAACGCTGGAACACGTGAGATGATCAGCCTACTTTTTCACGAAAAGCAGATGTCTGTTGCAAGGTAGGAATGATCATTCTCACTAGTCCGACCCTTCATACACCTGATATCTGAGAAAATGAACAGAAGCGTCATTCACGATTACTTTCTTACATATGAACCCAAACTCATTCAGCAGCACAAGACTCGCCGCCTGAGACGTCATCGTTTCTGGGCTGCCAGAGTTAATGATATTTGGGCTGTGGACCAACACGACAAGTGGCTTCGCTTCGGACTTGCACTACATACTGCCGTTGAACCGTTTTCTGGGAAAATATTATGGATCCGTGTCTGGCACTCAAACCGTAACCTGCAGCTGATCTTAACATATTTCCTAGATGTTGTCAAAGAACTTGGCCGTAAGTTATCTTCTTTCTGGCACTGCGTACTAATTTCTGCGATCCTCATAGATATTCCATTAGTAACTCAACGTGATCCTGGCACCGAAAATTTTGGCATTGCAAATGCTCAGTCCATGCTTCGACAGTGGCATGATGCAAAGCTCATTGGTACACTTCAACACAGATGGATGTGACACAAGAAAAATATTACACCTGAAATCATGTGGTCACAGCTTCGGTGTCGGTTTACCCCTGGATTCGAGGCAATATTAGAACAGGGTGTAAAAGAGGGGTGGTACGACATCGATAACATGCTCGAACGGTATCTATATATTTTGCTGTGCAGTGTTCAGCTGACAGTGTTGGACTAGGCTCGTCTTTCATTGGCTATTCATCCCATGGCTTCAAGGAGAACTGCTGGCCTACAAGGACCATGTAAATAATACAGCAAAACGTCATGACTGTAACAAGGCGAGCAACCATCAGTCATGTATATTTTTCATAGACTCATGGACTAATCTCAAGGTTATGCCGCATGGCGTTCCAAATCTTATTTACGAGTCTGCAGGTGACTATGGCGCAATAGATTTCAAGGTGAGCGTCAAACTTCATCTTCTTTGTATTCAACTATTCAATATTGTATGTTCACCATGAATGATAGGTAAAAGTAGACCTGGTAGACATCAAACATGTCCAGAAGCTCTATATCACACCAACTCATCTGGTCTTTGACTTGGTCCCTCCTGCATTTGGTGTCCACATAGAGAGCTTCTATGTGGATATGGGCCATCCATCGGTTACTCGTCAGAACGTGTGGGCCATATACCATGAACTGTGTGGCTTGATCCAGCAACATGCAGATGCACTCGCCATGCTCAACTTACATAGCATTTGTCCTGCAGCCAAAGATTATGATGATGATTCATTTCCGCTTTGTGAAGGCTGGGTGCTTCTCTTCAATGAAGATGGTGATTATTACATGGGCAGTGTGCGGGGTGGATTAGGTCTTGGTAAGTCATGTTGTCAACTGTATATGCGGAACTAATGTAGCTGTCTCAGGCAACGAGCATGTGCAGCAACTCAATGAACTGGACGATGATGACCCTGTTTTGGATGATGTCAATGAGGGGCCAGCTGTTGTTTTAACGGCTTTTTCAGATGACGAGGGGCAGGATGACTCCGACGCTGACTGGTAGATAAGCAATATTGTGATCGTTGTTCTTAGTTGTTCTTCACAATACATAGTCCATATGAAATGCGAAGGACAGTACACGGAGCTACTTAGAACGATGTGCGAAACTCCCAAGTACGATCTGCAAAACTCCCAAGTACGAAATGCAAAACTCCGAAGTCCGAAACGCAAAACTCCAAAGTCCAAAACACAAAACTCCAAAGTCCAAAACGCAAAACTCCAAAGTCCAAAACGCAAAACTCCCAAGTCTGAAGTGTAATCTATCGAAGTCGAATATGTAATTCACGGTACTCGAGGTCCTCAAATGCCAAACTCCCAAATGCGGAATGCAATTCGCCGAAGTCCGAAATCCGGGGGAGCATGATGCTCTGGCTTTCCATACACATCATTCAACTTACACATCCTTCATGCCACATCTGACACTTCAAAAGGGTTGGACACATGCATATCAATTCATAGACAAAGTTTGGTGTCACCCCACTCAGATCTGAGAGAGCAAGATGCAAAATAAAGATTCAAGAGTGTGGGAAAGTGGGAAAAAGTCCCAAAATAACATATGGAGATTTTGAAAACATATCAAAAATGTGGATTTGCACACATCACAGTGACCCTGCCAACCCCAGACTTTGGGTGAGGAATGCAGCAATATGGCCTACCATGTTGGCACCATGTGCCTGGTGAGATATCCACTTAAACATGTCAAAATTGCGAAAATGTGTGCAATGGGGTAGTAGTGTTGACCTTGCACTGGCATAAATCTCCCATTGTTGCCATGAGTCAAGTGTACCATTCCGCATTTTTGACCATTTGCAGTGAGTATCACATCAGGCACTTGTTACTAATATCTTCCACCATGTCCCAATATCCCTCACCTAAGTTCTGGTAGTGGTAGCTGCACTGTGGGATGTGCTGTGCTATGTTTTTGATATGTTTTCAAAATCTCCACTATTTTATTTTCTCTGTTTGAAGCTTTCCCACGCTTCTGGGATCAGTATTTGGCTTGCTGTTCACTCAATTCTAAATGGATAAACTTGAAACTTTGGAAATGCATTAAAGGAATGTTCTTCAACCCTCCTGAAGTTTCAGATGTGGCATGAAGGATGTGTAAGTTGAATGATGTGATGTTTTGTTAGCATTTTCATTTCCATTATATCTCAGCAACTACCAGACAAAACCAGCTGTGCCTTTGACAATGTGTAGCAACATGGTAGCCTATTCTGCACACAAAAATCCAGATCCATATGTCAAGAATTGAATGGGTGGGGACACAATTCGCATTTTTAGCACAGCCACAAATGCCCAGCATGCGAATAGGGGTGGGATTGCTGGTCATGTGATATGGATTGAGTCACATGCAGAGTGCTAGAGGTGAGATCACATGATGAGTACAGTCATGTGACCTATTACATAAGCCAATGGATCGGAGAGTTATTGCCACATGATCATTATGTAAAAGGTCACATGATCTACAATTGTACCTTGTCATGTGACATTGATTAAGTCACATGCATATTTTCCCACGATCACGTGATAAATTACATAACTGAACACTCCAGAGGATCACATCACATAATCGATTATGTAAAAATCACGTGATCTAGGGTCATCTCTGCTTATGTCACTCATCATGTGACCATCACATCTACCAGTCACATGCTCATCTGTATAGCCACAGTACAGGTGCAAATTATCAATATTCCTGACAGGGCAACCTGCCATGGGAACATTCCAATCTGAATTTTTTTCAAACACCAACAGAGGTTGTCACTCAGGGGGCATTGTCTATATTGGGAAGTGGTAGTCGCCATGAATTCTGTAACTGCTTTTGTGGTAACTACCACATTGCTTGGTCAAAGTCAGCAGACTCTGGTGTCGCAATTCCAGGTTCCCCCACTTCGCCAGCATCAAGCTCCTTCTCCCCTCACACGGCTGAGGTTGGTTTATCTACCGGCCACACGCCACTACCACACCTTGTACAACCATGACCTCTGCCTTCGATACTCCTGACCATTCCTACCCCCCCTCCTTCCCTCTCCCTCCTTGACATGACGCATGCTCTCAATGCTCACCATCGTGAGGACATGCAGTCCATGGATCCAAACTCCATCCCCCCTTCTGCACCATCAAGTTTTTTGTCGCATGCATCAGCCAGGTCGTCGTCATCATTGGCCGTCACCAGCATCAGTCGCGGAAAAAGGAAAGCCAAGTCCATTGCGATGTCCGAAGGTGGATCGAAGTGCTCTCGGCCCCCATCAGCCAAAGCGTGCGCTGAAGAAGATCACAGTTCATTCATTGCCACCATCACCTCCAGGCTTGATAATTTCACGCACGCGATCGCTGCCCCATTGCCCCCGCCACCCACTACCAATGCCCTCGTCGACACTGCCATGGATTCCTCAAGCATCAGGAGCCGGCAAAGCAGATTTGGGTGCAGTGTCGGCTGATGAAGTACTGGGATGGGCAGAGATAGGTGTTTGTCTTGTTTTTTTTTTTTTTACAATATACAAATGTAGCCCCCCCCCCCTGCATATCCTTTCAAGTCCCCCCCCCCCCCTTTATACAAACATGTACATTCCTGGATGCCGTCAGGCCCAGGTCTGTAAACTCTTTGTGACCACCGATCATACCGGACCGGGAGTGCCGGTCATGTGCGTTGGTTACCTTTGGGGTTGGGCTTGGGTACTTTTTTGGGGTTTGCACATCTTACATTACGCATCGTCCTGCGGACTACCTGGAAGCACATAGTCAGGTTTGTGCTTGAAAATCATGGACAGTGGCGTTTGCCACTTGTATGTCGATGCATTGGGAGCCAGTGACAATGGATCGATTGGCTATGAGTTTCTACACTGAGAGTATGTGTTTGAGCGCATTGCTGTGCATGAGGACTTCAATGTCGGGTTGTTGTACCCCATTGGGCCGCTGTTGGTATGTCGCTGTGACTCGACGTGGGAGCTTGTGGAACAGTACCCATTTTTGAATTTAAAGGACCTCAGGGCCATCGCTGGGCATCACAACGTGGTACTGAATGGTAGTCTGCACCATGCAATGTGCATTGACGCCCTTCGGCTTCATGAGTGTTCAGTTGCATGTCCCTCTTTATTATATGTATTTCAACAGCTAAGAACAGCATGGCAGGGGAGAAATCTACTGCCTGTATTACAACTGCCAGTCGCGCTGGAGAGGAACATCGCGAATGTTAGAAGAGTGCACAGAAGCGTTGTGCAAGCAGGCCGGCCGAAACCGACAACGGGGGAGAGTGAACTGGCACAGAGTTATCCACCGATACGATCGTTGGGGGATAAAATTGACATCATCCATGATTGGCAGAACAAGATGACACCGGAGAAACTTGGTGAAGGTGTCTGTGCTGTTTGTGCGCAGCTGGTTCGATGTAGCGATCTCGCTGATATTGTTCCGACCTTGGGAATGCTCTGTGTGCTGAGAAATGATTGGTTGCCACTTCAGTGTTGACCGCGGACGTACAATCTAGAGAAATATCAAGGGGCAATTCTTTGCCCTTGGGGTATGCAGTGCTTGGACAATGTCAGAATGTTGCAGATGTGTGTTTCCTGTCGAAAGGTATTGACGGTGAAGACGCCCTGTCAACCTAAGGATGCGATAGCCAATTTTCAATACTATGCAGACTCTGAGTTGCCGCATGATGTTCACAAAAATATACAGGCATCCACTACATTGGAACTGATGCTCGTTGCGGCATGTCGGGCAACAGTGATTACACATCACTATCAGACTAGGGGGCTTCGGGGTGGGCGAATTCCTGAAGAGGCAAGTCAGTGTTTCAATAGAGGGAATGTTGCACTTTTACCTCAGGATCCGACATCGTTGTCAAATGTGCTTCCTCTGTTGCTGAGTGATATGCGCAGGGTGGTGTGCGTGGTATTTGCAGGGGTGGCCTTTCGTCCAAGTGTGGAGGCTTTGCGGAAATTCCCCCTGGTTCTTGTTAGCAGGTCTAGAGTGAAATCTGTGATTGAGTGGTTGATTTCTAACAATGAGTGGTATGTGGAAAGTGGGATCACATTCAGTGCAGAGAATTTGGTGGCACTGGTCATGGGTGGGGAGGACACAGGTGTCTTGCAGGGGATTGAAATCACCCACCTTCATAATGATAATGATCCTGGTGAGGAAAGTGGGTGTTTTGACTGGTCTACATTGACTGCCGATCTCGTGACTGAAACGGTTGCATACATCGAGGGTGACTGTTTGGAGCGATCCTGGTGTGCCATGAAGGCCAGTGCACTGGCACATGCTATGGATCAGAAAAAATTCCTGGTTAGTCGTGCTGGTTTCGAATTGATGAATGACAACTCGCCAGGTTTTCTGACTGCGGTATTCCCGCACCTGGACCCCTGGGGTATTGGTGGGTTTAATCATCCAGCTCAGCGCCCTGAGCAACAGATTTCCTTCCAATGTCAACTTCGCAATTTGCTATGGCAAGTGGACTCTCCTTTTGCGCATGACACCTGCTTTCCTTTTATATGTTGGAATATTCTGCAGAAGTGTGCAGCGAGTGAAAATACGGCATTTTGCATCTCCTCCGCACGTCAGCATAGTCTCGTGAATGATGTAAGGGAGGCGGAGTCAAGCATAATGTCCTTGGCTGAAAAACTGGAACGCAATCCTAAGGCGAAGATAGATTCCACAGGGGAGAAGGGGGCGCTACGATTGTTTCAGGAGTTGAATGTGATCTGTCACTCGATGCCTGGTAGTGATGGATACAAGCTTTGCCGTTGCAATGAGATCTGCTCACTGACTCGTCAGCTGGGCACCCCTGCCTTTTTCCTGATGTTGAATCCCCATGATTTGACCAACATTCTCGTTGCTCACTTTGGGGGTTTGGACGCGACTCAGTGGCGCCAACTGGGCGCATACGAGCGCACGGCTTTCATCGCATCCCATCCTGCTGCGGCTGCTAAGGCTTTCGACGTTCTTATTAGAGGATTTATAGACATTGTTGTCAAATACAACAATGGTTGCGGGTTATTTGGTAAATGTTCAGGATACTATGGTACCGTGGAGGCCCAGGGGAGAGGGACGCTCCATTGCCATATGTTGTTGTGGATCGAGGGTCATCCTAATCCAGAATGCTTGCAGTCAATGATGATGGAGGATGACAATTTTGAATCCTTACTTTTTCAGTGGCTTGAGGACGTTATTCACTGTGAGCTGCTGGGGACATCAGTGGAGAGTGTTGGCGCTATTGATGTGAGTCCTTCGAGGCCTGCACGACCGGAGGGAGTACCTGATCCGCATTTACAATTACCGCCTCAAATCGACGAGGTAGGGGAAGGTGCCTTTGAAGAGGCATTTTACGACTTTGTTGGATGGCTTGCTGTTGAGTGTAACTGGCATGAGCACACACTGATGTGTTTTAAAAACCTTCGCCCGGGTGAAGAGCCCTGGGATGAGAATTGTCGAATGCGGATCGACGGATCCATTCACATGGCATCTTATCTTGACCCTGAGATGCAGTCCATTCTTCTCCAGCGACACCATCCATGGGTCAACAACTATAATGACATTGTGATGTTCCTATTGCAGTGTAACATGGACATCAAATTTATAGGGTCTGGTGCTGCTGCGAAAGCATTGACTTACTACATTAGCGATTACATCACCAAGAACGATCTTCAGGTGCATGTCGGTCTTCAGGCCATTCGGGCTGCGATCGACAGTCACCGCAAACATTTCATCGATGATGTGGAAGCATCTTCTTCAGTGCGCGAGCAGAACCTGTTGACAAAGGCTGTTAATGCCATGATGGGCAGACGGGAGGTCTCCCACCAACAAGTAATGAGTTATTTAATTGGAGGCGGAGACTATTATACAAGTCATGAATTTCGTACCGTACGGTTTCACGAGTTTGTGGATATGGCCATTGCACATGAACTACATGTCGATGGTGAATGTGGCTGCGGGGACGGTTCGCTTGCAGATTGTCCGGAAAATCTGTGTGGCTCTACATGCATGGCACGTACATCGGGTGGTTCGTTAGCTGTTGTCCTGGAACCACTGGACTACTTAATGCGCCCTGCGATTGCACTGTTTGACAGTATGTGTTTATGGCAGTTCCTGGAACAGACACAAAAGGTAAAGCGTTCATCAAGCAAAGCAGAGGGAACACAGGAGAGACACATGACATCAGGTGATGATACTACATTTCTTGCTACAGAGCGACCTGCATATTCTCGTAGATTCCGTGCGCCATTTATGGAATCTGCACATCCCCAAATTGCAACTCACAAACTCTGCATGCGAAACGCATTCGTTGTACCCGTGCTCCTGGGAGACTCAATCCCTTTGCCACGAAAATCCGATTTGTGCATGGAGGAGTTCTGTTGGGCGATGTTACTTCTCTTCAAGCCATGGTGTAAGCTCTCGGACCTGATGGATGGTCATTCTTGTTGGACGGAAGCCTTTGATGCTTTCCAGTTTTGCGATGCTATGTCTCGTATGATATCTAACTTCCTTATCAAGTTGGAGTGCTTGGATGCCAGAGATGTCGAGCGAGAGAACTATGCCAGTAAGAGACCCCAAGCTACGGCCGGTTCGGGCTTCTGCGAGCAGAATGCGGGTGAATCCGATGTGGAACTCTTGAGGGAGGCCCTCATCCTCGATTCCGACTTGGATCAAGCAGGTTCGTTTGGGTCGCAGCCATTGGTTGCTGAGGAATCCGACAACTATGGAGAAGCTGCACTTCCCCAGGACGAACAAGACATTATTGCAATGTCTCACTCTCTTCATTGACGGGACACACAGGGTTCTCCTTCCTGCACAATTGAGGGCTGCATCATGGAAGTGAGCGTCGACTTGCAAGACCAAATTACACTCCATAATACATACATGAATTCCCAGTGCAAACGAAAACGTCCAGAGACAGCATCACCGGGCAATGATGTCGGTGGCGAAGAGGTATCGATGTCTCAGAAACGACGTCGAACCTCAGGTGTGGGGGGGGGCCGGGACCATCTCGGTTGGTGCTGTACAACATGAGCAATCTGCAATGGAGATCGCAGCAAACAAGTTTGAGGAAGAGAGCTTTCTGACAGAGATGATTTCAAAATGGTCTTTAGATGGCAACGAAGAACAGAAACGTGCCTTTACGATTATCATCGAACACATGTTGTGGGATGACCCGGAACAGATGTTGATGTTCATCACAGGTATCGGCGGTTCCGGGAAGAGCCATCTCATCTGAGCGATTGTAGATGCATTTGCGCAATGGGGCTGTTCCAGAGAAATTATCCTGAGTGCTCCAACTGGTAGTGCTGCCTGTCTTATCGATGGTTGCACAATACACGCGCTTACCCTGATGAACACTCGTTCTCTGGGGAAGGACAAAAGATGAGATCAATGCAATAGTAATGAGCGCAATGTCAATATGGATGAATTGCAGGAGATATGGCAGGATGTATCATATTTGGTTTTGGATGAAGTTTCGATGGTTTCTGCTGAGCTGCTTTCGGACATCACAAATCGCATAAGTCTCGCAAAAGCTGGCAAACCAGACCAAAGGGACAAACCATTCGGAGGCATCAACGTAATCTTCGCTGGTGATATGGCGCAACTTCGCCCTGTGAACGGTACAGCTTTATACTTGCATGCTGTCGTGAACAATTTATCGAAGTGTACGTTTGAAACTGTCAGGAGTCAGCGTCAATTGTTCAGTGCCTTCCTGTGGAGATCATTAACCCATGTGGTTCAACTCATCCAAAATGAACGTGCCAAAGCTGACCCTTCTGTCATTGAGATGCTTGGTCAGATTAGATCGGGTGTGGGAATGACGACCCCCAACTCACCCTCTTCCGACTGGGACTGTTTACAACAGAGGCTGCTTAAGCAATTACATAAGAACTGTGTTGATGAGTTCCTGAACTTCTCCGAGGCTCTGATCATCTTCGGTGAGTGTCATTTGCACGATTACTGGAATGAAGAAAAGGCAAAATCATTCACTCGTGAATCAGGCCAGCTGTTTGAATATTACTTTGCTGAACACTTCTGCAATGGAGAACGCCTCAGAGGAGAAGAAGATGAATGTTTGGCGTTAGTACGCCCGAAGGAATCGAAGGATTACCTTGGCCATCTCCCCCTTTTTCCAGGAATGCCAGTCCTGATCACAGAAAACCTCTCTGTCACAGGGAGGGTAGTCAACGGGGCCCGCAGCACGGTCCACAATATCGTGTGTTCTGTTGTCGATGGTAAGCGCATTGTGCATTGCGTATATGTTGCTGTCCCGGCCTCTACTTTAGAATTGCCAGGCGAAGACGTGCACATTGTTGCTGTATTCCCTCAACTGTATACATTCTCTTATTTCTCAGAACACACTGGTCGGTTCCGAATCATGCGCTGTCAGGTACCTGTAGTGCCTGGGTGGGCATTCACGGACTACAAAGCGCAAGGCACCATGCTTGATAAAGTGATTGTCGATCTGGCAAGTGCCAGGGATGTACAACATGCCTACGTCATGTTATCTCGTGCTCGATCCCTTGCAAACCTTGCCATCCTTCGTCCTTTCTCACCGCATTGTGCCCTGGGCCGGCTGCAGCACGACCTTCATGCTGAGTTGGAGTGTCTGACAGACCTTGATGCATCAACAACCGCACACTACACCGAATGCCATCCCGACGCCACAGTGATGTCGCAACCTACTTCATTGTAGTTTTCACACATCCCCACATCTCATATTTCCCCTATTTCTGGTCTGGCATTTAAATTGATTTTGTCGGTGTGTGCTTCCCGTATTGCTCTTTCCTTTTCCCATGTCGTTTCTACCCTCACCTAATCATCCCCTTGGCACTGACTTATGGGCAGAGGACTTGCAAGCCTTGATCAAAAGTCACGCTAACATTCATGAACTCCAACAATGGGAATGCTTCCCCACTTCCCTCGCTCAATTAGTCGAATGGGCCACTGTAGCACAGCATCCAACCTGTACGGACTGGAGGTGCTCGCATCTAATTGTTTACAAAATGTTGCCTGTTCCTGAGCCCTGTGGGGTGTTGTACCCTGTCTCTGTTCGTATCTACAGTTTCCTCGACAAGTTCTGTGTTGGTGAGTTTGGTAACTGGACCAGGTTGGTCGCCAGTGCTCCTTCTTTGATGTATATCTAAGCCTGGCTTTGCAGAGACTGCGCGAAAGCAGCATATGCTGTTCAGAGCCTGTCTATCAGTGGCACTGGGAACACAACCACCTGGCGAAATCAACTCGAGCGCCTAAATCTTGCAGCGACATTTGCCAGCCATGTCCTAAAGATCCCACTTCCTGCAAAACAGTTCCAAGGTCGCATTCACATGCAGAGAAAGGTTTTCACAAAGGTTTTGCAACCGCTCACCTGTTCTGTTGGTTACTAACACGAATGTCACATTAGGATCTCCATCCTCCTGACAATCAAGTAACTCCGCCTGTCAACAGTGCCCCCCAAAACACGCACCTCCCTAAGCTCCCGGACTACCCTTGGGTGTGGAATGGCCCTGTCGAAATTCTTGAATGCAACAGGGATGGGACCATATCCCCCATTCACGAAGTATTACTGTCCCAGGGGGATTTCGTGGAAATCAATGCAGAATTTGATCTTGTCGTCATTCGCATGCATACCTCCAGGACCCACTTGCGTGTCTTCTTGACTTGCAAGCAGATCTTACGCCTGCAATCAGCGCATTCTGTACAGGTTCGCTCCTTTTTTCATGTCTTCCTGCCTCGGATTCACATCCACGCCTGAAGGCCTCAGGTACAGCTCGGCCTCCTTCCTCGTATACAGAGATTAAGCACATGCGTGCCAATGCAACCACCGACGATCATCATGGCACCCTGCAGTTCAGTCTGGTCCCACGTGAACCAGGCTGCCCTTCATCCTCACAGGTTCCGGGTTCATTCGCTGAGTGAGAAAAAGCGGAATACATCTCCAACTAACTGTCTCGCCCCCTGCATTTGCATCCCACTGTGTTTCCCCAACCATCGAGCTACAAACACTTGCAATTTCATAGATTCATAGACTTCCTTTTATGGCCATGTGACCTTGTAATGTATGTGTACTGGTTTAGTACTTGCAGTGATGCCATCGAACATTCGACGGCTTCATCCACATAATGAATTTAAAAATGAAAAAAGGAGCGTTTCCACTGAGTCCTCTAAATCGCCCAAGCCGCCCCCCCCAACCCCAAATGATGGCGATCGCAGTTACTGCTCCCCACATCGCTGCTGAGTTGACGACTAAACATCACACCACGCCACACTCGTTTCATTGTCCCTGATGGCCCCCAAGCGAGAAGCATCTCAAACAAAAGACACATCGCCTGCAAAACGGATGCGGTCTGCCACATCAAACCAACCTACAGCGATGTTGGTCACCACCAAACAGCACGAGGCCATTCCTGAGCACCAATCCTGTGGCAGTGATGTTGGCACCTCATCCACTCCATTGACCAACACCCTCCCAAGCTCCCATGCCTCGGTCCCTGTGAGGGATTCCTTGCCCAATCCTGGGCCTCCCCTCCAAATGCCTCCTCATGACATACTACCAAAGGATGCCCCACCCTCCTCTCAACAAACAAGTCCCTCTGGCAGTAATCATCCTAACCCAACTAGTGCAGGAACCACCGTGACCACTGTGGTACCTGCACTGGTATCGTGTCTTATCGATCCCGAGTGCATGTCAACTTGCCCAGAGCCACTCGTAATGTAGGTATCAATTCAAATCCCTTACAATCCAACACTTACCTCCCCTGCACTCCAAGACGCCTTCAAATGCTATCCACTTATTCTAATGTGGATGCGAACACTTTTGCACTTGGTCACCTGTTACCAAATGCGACTTGGGGAACAACAACTGCATTTGACGACTGCAGCAAACTGCTTTGCAATCCCAAAACGAATGAGCCTATCAATATTTGGATTCTTGGACACATCAGCAGCACCTGGTTCTTAAAAAATGGTGACCCAGACAACCAATGCTCTGTGACCGTCCTTCCATTATCCTCGAACCTTGGACAATATGCCAACCAATTGGTATTGGAATTCTCCACCCCAATGCTGTGTACATCCCATATCTGCTCATTTTCCAGGCCCTGCCTAACCCCAAAAACTGGTTTCCTCAGCCATAAACGAGTTTGACTCCGGGCTCATCTGTGCTGTTCGATGGCAGAGCCCGAAGGGCGGCGGCACTGTAGGTCTTCCCTCACCTAGCGACAAACCTTAACCAATTTCCATTTCAGCCCATACTGTTTAACAGCATCTATGATGCATGGAAAATCCTCAAGAGCAAAAGCTCGATGCAAAAATTAGATATCTCCTACCTCGAAAAGCGAGCACTTGTCCTGGTCGAAACACACCTACAACGGTACCGGCAAAAGGACGAAAAAGGGCGCTGGACCATCGCTAAGGCACAATTTGAACTCCAAGCGATATATCTACTACAAGATCCCTGGGTACCAGAAGTGCAGACATCCAGCGACACTGGCGTAGAAATTGCCGGCCTAGAAATCTAGGGTATCACAGTTTCCCCTAACCATTGATCAATCACCCGTCAATTCTCGATCACCCTGTCCTTTGGGGTTGCTTGGCGGCATCTCCTTCACCTCCTGCTCTGACTTCATCATTCCACCATCAGCCACAAGCATCATAAAATATAAATAGACAAGAGCTGGGTCGACCTCCTCCATGCCCCTGTTCGCTCTGCAATGATGGCATCTATCCTTGCATTTTTCTACTCCGCAAACGAACACAGTGGACAATGCATCGTAACTTTTAAGCATCTTAACGATGACATTGAGATCATAGTCCAACATGATGTCTTCCCTGTCGACCACACCCTTTCTGAAACTGACATCCACGTCAATGGCATCCACTTCCACATCCTCTTTGACTGTCACCACCATCAATGCCTCCACTCTCAAGCCTCATATCTCTTCATCCGGATCAACCAGCATGGCCTGCCCACTCACATTTGGCCAGAGAATGACCTCCATCACATATTAGAGGCCCTCCTTGTGTATTCCCCAATCCTACCATCCTCTGTTATCCTTGTCTAAACGTTCCACAGGCTGAATGACTGATTCCCTTGCCATGCTCTGGACGAGGGGAACTCCATCTGTAATTAAAGCCATTCCATAAACATTGTTATCGGAGACAGACCACTGTTCTTCACACGCATTCACTTATTAGAGGTTAACATTCTTTGGTCTAGACTTTTTCCCCATACAGACGCTGCTAAAATGTATCAAGCCTTGAACAATCTCTGTACTGCCCCGAAACCCATGTATTTCCAACATCCGTTTCTAGATTCAAACAGACTGCCCCCCACCCCCGTAACCCCTATGCCACCGAGTGACCTCATCCCTGCTTTCCACATAAAAAGCCAACCATCACCACCTCATGACAAAGCCTGCAATGCCTCCCACCCTCCAACTAACATCCGAGTTCCCACTTTTCAGCAAACCCGACCTCTTACAACTCGTCCTCGAGCATTGTGATATAAAGGACTTACTGGCCCTCGCCTCAACATCCACCACCAACGCCAAGCGTGTCAGACTGTATTTGAGGCACCGCCTCAACGTGATTTGCAGCCCATTCTTCCCTTGCACAGTGCATCTCACCGACATGCTCTCCGCATGCGACGCCATTGTATCCGGATCTGCTGCCCTTCGGATGCTACTCCCTGCCAATGCATGCAATTGGTCATCTTCCGACCTTGACATATATGTCTCGTTTAACAGCCAACCGCAACTGTACAACCTTCTACGCAAGCATCACTATAACATTATATGCGAAGGCCGCACCAACCGCAATGACTACTTGCCTTCCACCATATTCACTGTGACCACCTTCGGAAACGGGCGAAAAAACATCGACATCATCATGTCCAGAATGTCATCCGCCCTCTCTCCCATTTTCCAATTCCACTCTACGGCTGTCATGAACTTCTTCACTGCTGACTCCCTGTTCTGTGCGTACCCCAGCCTGACCCTCCATCACTGTGCTCTAATCAATACTGCCAGCCTCCACAACCGCACCTTCCCTCCCAGCCACATGCAAGCCCTCCTCAAATATAAATCGCATGGGTTCCAATTCATTTTGTGCGAAGAAGCCCTCCATGCACCCTTCATTTGCAGAAGTTGTGTAAGGTCACTAAATGACAACGGTTGGCTATCACTCGACTTCGCCACTGTCCCACATCGCGACACCCAGCCTGTCACCACATTCTATTGCCTGGGTATCATGGACGCCGTTTGGACTCTTGGTGGACATGTCTGTGGCTCCATCTCATTGTGCGTCCCTCCCATCCTTCACATCATCAACGACAACTCGTAAGCCACATTCAAACCGACCTTATCAGAATGTCTCACGCCTCTCCCCAGCTATGAAATCTATCACCCAATGTAATCCTTCTCATAGTCAACATAGCCGAACAAGAACCGATAGAACATTTTTACTGTCTATTCTGGGACATATTCTGTAGAACCTGGACAATGGAACGTATTTTTACATTTTTTCTGTCTATTCAGGACCTGGACAATGCATTTTTACTGTCTATTCCGGGGCATATTCTGTCTTTTACTGTCTATTCCGGGATATACTCTGTAAAATCTGGACGATGCAACCTATTTTCTGTAGAGATATAAGTTTCCTATGATCTGTACTAGAAATGTTTTCTGGAAATTACCAGTCCACCCAGATCACGTGTCCCGCCCCATGCGTCCAGGGGCGCACGGAGGGCTAATATTATAATAAAATGTACATGACTATGACTAGCTTCCTATTGACAATGGCAGTTATTTTTCTACATGAGTGTGAAACAATTGTAAGAACATATATTTGTACACCATGAAATCTGAATGTTCAGGCTCAGAGAAGGCCCCTAATTGTAAGCTGGTGCTGATAGTCAATCCACATCTCCTCTGCAATGTTGTCACACCTGTTATCAGCCCTTCTCCTCTCTGCAGCATCTGCTGGTCCATCACCAAGGCTTCCAATACCATCATCCTCTCCTATGTCCATGGCAAGTTCAGGGTCAAAGAACTCTTCTGGATCATAGCACTGTATGAAATTGTGGAGGGCACAGAGAGCAGCAGGTACTTGAGTTTGGGTGTGGATGCTATATTCAGGGGGAATTTGAAGAATCCTCCACCTGTGTTTTATAACACCAAATATCTGTTCAATGGCATTTCTAAGTCCAGCATGGTGAAGGTTGAATAACTCCTCTCGGTTTTGAGGTCTATAAAATAGAAGTTACAGGTACACTGAGCAGAATGGAATAGCAACTTACCTTAATCCAGCCTGGTGCCATTCTTTCAGATGGTAACAAACACCTCAATAGGGAACCAGAAGTGCATCACAGGTCCCAAACCCTGCATCTGCAAGAAGGTACTTCCCAGGTGGCATGTGCAAGTCACTCCTGTGTGCATCATGCCACATGGTTGCATCTGCAGTTGACCCATCAAAGCCAGTGAGGGCATATGTGAAGAAGAAGTCAAAATCACAGATGAAGAGACAGTTTTGAGATAGGTAGCCCTTCTGGTTCCTCATGTAAGGCTGGTCCTCAGCAGCAGTGAATGCTTGAATATGAGTGCCATCAACTGCACCAATACAATGCTGGAAAAATTGATAGTGTGGGTCACTGTCATATCCATGACTCTCGGACTCAGTCCCAGTCCAGTCCGGACCCCTAGCCCCTATCTCCGGTCAAGTCCGGTCCCAGTCCAGCCTAGAAAACCTGATTCCAGCCTAGAGAACTCAACTCCAGCCCTAGAAAACCCAACTCCAGTCTAAATAACTTAAGTCCGGTGTTTTACCCCTATCTCCGGTCCATTTCGGCCTCCCAGCCTTGTGCTGCTCCACCCCAGTCCTCCCAGGTCTATGTCTGGGTCACCCAGACATAACTCCAGTCTGTTTCCCTTTGTTTATACTATATTTAGTCTAGCCCATTCATCAGACTTTGCTTACTGTACAATCCTGTGTCTGACCCCAGTTATGCTGGTCACCCGGACTTTGGCTATTAGCCTCTGCATAGCCACTGTGGCTATCCTCGTCTTGCTAATCATCTCACTAATAGCTTATTCACAAGTCCGGCTCTATGTTCATTATCCCAGACCGGCCTCATGTATTTAACCCCTGTACATACTTTGTAGCACCCTCAGTCAGAATATCAATTAAGTATTACCCTCGACTCCTGTATTACCCCTCGAGACTACTTTATAGCTGAGGCCAAGCCTTAAGCTATCCCCAGCCCCTGTCCTGGACCTCTCCCTGGCTTGCATAAGGGTACAGCACATAAGCTGAGACCAAGGGAGGTAGATCCAACCCTGGACTGGCTTCCCCTTGTGTGCACCCCAAGACCGGTCAGTTTCCCATGCTCCCAGCCTTAAGTCTGGTCCTCCGGACTTAGCCCCTGACCTCCGGCCTCAACTCCAGTCCAACCGGACTTGGTCCCTATCTTCCTGGCCTTGACTTTGGTCACTCAGACTTAGCCCCTGTCACCTGGTCTTGAAGCCTGGTCACTCCAAGGGTAAACCCGTACTTGACAGTCACTAGTAATCATAGTTGATATGGGAGTGTTGTTGGTGGGGAATTGCACTTGGGATGCATAGAATTGTCCCCCAGAAAAGAAAGCCAACATTGCTTTGAAATATCTAAAAAATTGTGAGAAAAATATCAGACAGTCCAATGAACTCCCTACCTAGTGATGGTCCCTGGTGAGTGTTGCAACCTCTCAGCAACATGCTGGGATGACAACCCAGTAACACAGGTGTAGAGGAAAATCCCAACTTGTTCCTCCACAGAAATTCCATTGCGAGAAGGCACAAAACCAAGATGAGTGAGCACCTGCATCAGGTGATCAAAAACCCCATGGCTGACACCAAGGCAAGTCCATATCCTGTCTGGATGACCATTCAGGAGCTCTAGCATCCACCCCTCACCAGTCAGGATTGAGGTATGGTAGAGGATTGGTTCTGAGTCAGAATGAAAAAGGAGGTCATAGAGGCATAGCACCTGGATCATCACTGCTACTACAAGTGCAGCAAGATGGTGATGACGATGGTGCTGGAGCTGCTGTGCTTCAGGATCCATAGCAGAGTTGTTTGATCTGTTATCACAATGTTATCTATTGAACTACAAGTTGTGTTGTTGTCTTATATAATCATCACATGACTACATTACTAAAGCAGAAGCCCGAAACTTGGACTTTGCATTTGCACGAGCATGCACAGCTTATATAATCATCATGTGACTACATTGCTGAAGTCAAAGTCGAAGTTTTTGACTTCGACTTCAGAGGGTGAACAGTGCCCACAGGTGTTGTGGACATGGTTACAGCTGACTCTGCCTAACTTGTTGACGAGTTGTGCACAATGCCCAGGCATGCAGATGAAGACTAAAGGCCTCATGCGTAGAAAGACTGTCAGACATTAACAGTCATCCTTCACACAAGAACGAGTCATCAGTGCTAAAGAGAAAAGAGGAAGCAAGTTAAGCACACATTAAAGGTTTTTAGTGCCCATGTACAGCATTCTGGTTTTCATCATATCTCCACCATTTCCAAAGATATCGACTCTGTTCCCACACTCGCTTAAAGTGCTCAGCCCCACGATTCTTCCTTCCAAATTTGGAGAGGATCCTTGCACCCTACGCATTTCTACAGCACTCCATCCATCAGACACTCATTTTGCTAAGTCCATCAATCAGACACTCATTTTGCTAAGTCCATCAATCATGGCCACCTCTTCATCGGTCATCTCGCTTGTCTCATTTGCCAGAGACAGTGGCTATGTATATCTGCCAGGCATTCCCACCAGCTTCTGTCCTGAAGCCCCCTGGTTCATCCCATCATTGTCAGCCCTGTCCCATCCCATGCAGCTTGGTCAGCGTGTTCTCCTTGTCAGTATGACTTCCAGAAGGATGTTCTTTGGTTGCCTCAGGTCTGTCACTTGGTTAGAAAGGTCTTGTGTGGTCATTTCAGTCTCCCCAGTTGATGAAGCATATGGATCATTCCTCCCTGCTCCCTGCACCATCTTTATTCCAGTCTCATCCATCATTCTTCCCACATTGTGACAGCTGCAGTATAATCTACTGTCCTCCAGCCTCCCTGATCACATTCATGACAAGTATGACATGCATCTTGCCTTCTTACTGCAAGATCCAGCAGAAGATGTCCCCCCTTCTCCTCCTCCTCCATCAGAACCCCACCCATGAAGTTTTTGTGAACTTCGCTGAGAGGATGGAAGGGTGGGAGACACAATTGCATATGCTCTCATTGCCCCACAGACAGACCCCCAACACCCTAGCCCCCTTTGATGCCTGACTCATGCCCTTCAATTCTGGAGTTAATACTTCCCTATCTGGAAACACCGTCCATCTGTCATGCCATCTTTGGATCTAGAGATGTCTCCGCCAAGATCTAACTTGCATCGCCACCCCCTAATGTGATATCAGTGTGCTTACTCAGTTTCTGATTCTGTTTGACTCATTTTGTGATATTTTGACTATCCTTGACTTGTTCATTGCCAATACTTACCAATCCTCTTTGCTTGCTTACTTTTCATTTCTCGCTTACTCATCATGATTACTCAGTCCTTACTCATTACTTACCAAGTGTTTGTGCCTTGTTTGTCACAAGCTGTGCTCCCCCCACAGTATATAAACTGCCATGTACTTAGCTACCAAGAAGAAGCAATTCAGAATCAATCCAGAAGTCACTCAGCAGCCAGTTCAGTGCATATCTCGTCATTGACAGTTGAGGCTCATTCAGAAGAGTCTATCTGTCTTCATTTATATCATTGGTAGTTGAGGCTCCATCAAGGGTCTATCTACCTCCATCATTCATCTGAAGCTTTATCCCCACTTAGTCAGCAAGTCCTGCTTAGTCATCCATCCACTCCTGCATAACTCGTCAACAACTTGCACCAGGAGCATGTTGTATCAAAGTCCATCATTCCAGAAGTCCTTTCGGCTGAACACCTTCACTCCATTCAGCATTCCCCATTCAATCATCACCTGCTTGTCTACTCCTGCATAACTCGTCGTTGACTTGCGCTAGGAGCACCCTCCCATTGAAGTTTCCCCCTCTTAGGTCTCTGCACTCCAGGTTCCACGGAGGCACACCACCACTTGCTTTACATTTGTCTTTTGTGTTGGTTTTGGTTGGTTTTCACCAGCATTCCACACTTTGACTCACACTGGGTTGAGGCCAGACTGGAGACTGAAGTGGGTGCAAGACCAAGGGGTTGGGATCAGGGGGGGAGTCAAAGATACAGATAGTTGGACTGATTGGACTTAGTGACTGAGGATACAGTGCTATTCCCTTGCATGGATCTCAGTCTGAGTCCGAGGCTGAGATGGGGTTATCAGAGTATACTTCGTTGATTTCAGACTGAGGTCTACAGGCCGAGTATCTACGAGTTTATATACTAGAAACAACTATAGTATGGAGACCAGTAATGCCAGTCTCACAAAGATTGCTAAGGTGATTGGTAAGACAAGTATTAGTAAGACATGACTAAGGTAATGGAGACCAGGACAGATGGACTGGGGACAAGACCAGGCAGAGCTTAACCAAAATGACAGACACTGCAAAGCAGTGCCTACCATGCTAGACCAACTGGAGATATGGGATTGGCGAGGCTGAGGCCAGACTGAGCAAGCACAAGGCTGAGTCCAGCCAGGGTCGAGGCACAACTATGACAGACAGATGGATGGTGTTTCCAGATAGGGAACTATTAATTCCAGAATTGAAGGGCATGAGTCAAGCATCAAAGGGGGCTAAGGCATTGGGGGTCTGTGGGGCAATGGGAGCATAAGCAATCGCATCTCACACCCTTTCATCCTCTCAGCAAAGTTAACACAAGCTTCATGGATGGGGCTCTGATGGAGGAGGAGGAGAAGGGGGGATGTCTTCTGCTGGATCTTGCAGTAAGAAGGCAAGACACACATCATACTCATCATGGATGTGATCAGGGAGGCTGGAGAACAGTAGACTATGCTGCAGCTGTCGCAATGCAGGAAGGATGATGGACAAGATTGGAATAAAAATGGTGCAGGGACCAGGGAGGAATGATCCATATGCTTCATCAACTGGGGAGACCAAAATGACCACACAAGACCTTTCTAACCAAGTGACAGACCTGAGGCAACCAAAGACCATCCTTCTGGAAGTCATGCTGACAAGGAGAACATGCTGACCAAGCTGCATGGGATGGGATGGGGCTGACAATGATGGGATGAACCAGGGGGCTTCAGGACAGAAGCTGGTGGGAATGCCTGGCAGATATACATAGCCACTGTCTCTGGCAAATGAGACAAGTGAGATGATCAATGAAGAGGTGGCCATGATTGATGGACTTAGCAAAATGAGTGTCTGATGGATGGAGTGCTGTAGAAATGCATAGGGTGTGAGGATCCTCTCCAAATCTGGAAGGCAGAATCGCATGGCTGAGCACTTTAAGTGAGTGTGAGAACAGAGTCAATATCTTTGGAAATGGTGGAGATACAATGAAAACTGGAATGCCATGCATGGGTGCTAAAAACCTTTAATGTGTGCTTAACTTGCTTCCTCTTTTCTCTTTAGCACTGACAACTTGTTCTTGTGCAAAGGATGACTGTTAATGTCCAGCAGTCTTTCTACACATGAGGCCTTTAGTCTTCATCTGCATGGCATGGGCATTGCATGCAACTTGTCAACAAGTTAGGCAGAGTCAGCTGTAACCATGTCCACAACACCTTTGGTGTGTGACACTGGTTCCCAGCCCAACAACATTCGCATTGCCTGGTGGCAATTTCCCTGGTCCTCATCAACCTATGGACCTTTCAGATGCTCCTGCATCATTCAGCTCCACATCAATACTGCTGGCTAGATCCCCATCACTGGTTCCAATCCTGTTGTTGCATTCAGAGCTTTTTGCAGTCTCCCAGCAGTTCACTGTACAGCCAGGAGTTGATACTCCACACACCAAGCATAAGTCCAGAAGTTCCTACACAACCATAGCTAAACATGTCTACCAGTTCAAATGTCAAGGTGGATCTCCAGTATCATGGCTAGGAGTGGGGTGCATCAGCCAGACATCAATGCTGCACACAATGCCAATCTGATCACTGCATATAGGTATTATGTGCATACCCTGGTGGATGCAACCAGGGTATGGTGATCACATGTTGAGTGGCATGCCATGCTTACCAGATTCTGGCAACAGTTAGCAGATCTTTGGGAGGAAGAGCTGGCAGTTGTAGGCTACTGTCTTAAACCAGACCAGCTTTAATTTGTATATTTAACTCATTTCAATGAACTTTATGTTGAATGGAATTGGAGAAGTGCACAAATTGGCCAGATTGGTTTGTGACAGTGGGTTACGGTACATGGTAGCTATGGGGGCTGGTAATTCACCAGCGATTCTTGCACTGTGCACTATATATGTTTGTTGCAAGTCTATGGGAAACCATTAGGTACCAGCCTCAATTCTACCTTTGCCTCCTCATGGTTGGAGTAGGATAATTATCATCTGGCCGCTGTGGGGGCCTATGATTCTGCTCTGGGTGACGAGCCACACCATCCTCTTCTGCTTGATCTGTCATATCCATGACTCTCGGACTTGGTCCCAGTCCAGTCTGAACCCCTAGCCCCTATCTCCGGTCAAGTCTGGTCCTAGTCTGGCCTAGAAAACC
The DNA here is from genome assembly GCA_024663395.1 of Pisolithus tinctorius. Classification (NCBI taxonomy): domain Eukaryota; kingdom Fungi; phylum Basidiomycota; class Agaricomycetes; order Boletales; family Pisolithaceae; genus Pisolithus; species Pisolithus tinctorius. The sequence continues at coordinate 1,180,152 of JANFAH010000002.1, forward strand.
CAACTCCAGCCTAAATAACTTGAGTCCAGTGCTTTACCCCTATCTCCGGTCCATTTCGGCCTCCCAGCCTTGTGCTGCTCCACCCCGGTCCTCCTAGGTCTATGTCTGGGTCACCCAGACATAACTCCGGTCTGTTTCCCTTTGTTTATACTATATTTAGTCTAGCCCATTCATCTGACTTTGCTTACTGTACAAACCTGTGTCTGACCCCAGTTATGCCAGTCACCTGGACTTTAGCTATTAGCCTTGGCACAGCCACTATGGCTGTCCTCCTCTTGCTAATCATCTTTCTAATAGCTTATCAACAAGTCTGGCTTCATGTTTACTCTGGACTGGCCTCATGTATTTAACCCCTGTACATACTTTGTAGCACCCTCAGTCAGATTATCAACTTAGTATTACCCTCAACTCTGTATTACCCCTTGATCTACTCTATAGCTAAGGCTGAGCCTTAAGCTATCCCCAGCCCCTGTCCTGGACCTCTCCCTGGCTTGCATAAGGGTACAGCACATAAGCTGAGACCAAGGGAGGTAGATCCAACCCCAGACCAGCTTCCCCCTGTGTGTGCTCCAACACTGGTCGGTTTCCCATGCTACCGGTCTTGTTCCCATGCTCCTGGCCTTAAGTCCGGTCCTCCAGACTTAGCCCCTAACCTCTGGCCTCAACTCCAGTCCAACCGGACTTGGCCCCTGTCTCCCAGCCTTGACTTTGGTTGGTCAGACTTAGCCCCTGTCACCTGGTCTTGAAGCCTGGTCACCCGAGGGTAAACCCATACTTGACATGATCCAACAATCTATCTTCCCTGTCCATCACATGGCCTCTCCAAGGTCATGTTAGGGTTACCAGTAAAAAATCTGACCAGCTCTGACATACCATCTATCCATTGCCATTTGGTGGAAGGTTTTGTGGGAGGAGCTGGTTCCTCCTCCAAGTGATGTCTGTAGTTGGAGCCATCAATGGAATTTACTTAATGTGTGATCAGTTATGTATATCCAAATTGATCATGACCTCACCTTCCATCCAGGGTCTGTTCCCTTTGGCTTTGTCTGACCAGCATTGGTGTTTGGAGACTGGCTCCTCCAGAGAACCATCCTGAGATCTCCACCTTCAGAACTGGAAGACATCTTCTGGGTGCTCCTGCTGTCACTCCTTCCAGAACTCCAAGGTTTCGATTAGTTCATGATGTGTCAGCCTGGTGGGCTCTTTGAATGGGATGTTGGGAGGAAGATACTTGGAAGACACGTAGGATGCCTGGTTGTCAGCTATTGCAGCCCCAAGTACACTGGCATTTGTCTTCCCACAAGCCAAGCCTGTGTTTAGATGTTAGTAACTCATTGACCATGGAAATTGGCACATACAATAATGGCCAGTTACAAACACCCTCATGATGTCCTTTAATTCCAGTGTCTGTAAGTCCAAGAGATTTGGAAGAACAGGTGTGCCATTGTCATTGGTGCACAGGGAGAATTGAGACCACTTTTTTTCCTTTCTGTGCTTTTACTGTGGTTTGACTGGCCTCATCCTCTCCACTGCCATCCTCCATACCATTGGCCCTAAAGGCCTTCTTTGCATAGGCTGACCACTTTCCATGAAGGTCTTCCCAATCTGAATAGAGCTCTCCATTGCCCAGCTTGTCATTGAAGTCATTCCTACACCAGTCAGATATGGTGAAGCCTGTCAGGAAAGCACTCACACTCCAACCATCACTTTGCCATCATTATCCATCCACGCCAACAAGATCACCACTCTCATCCCACACTGCTTCCACATGTCATATGCAAGCTGTTTTGCATACTTTCAGCCCTTACTTGTTGCAGCCCTGCATTTAAGTTAGTATTGCCCATGGGAGAACTTGGATGCTTACTCTGCCTGGGCTTTGGGTGGCAGCTTTCTCTCATTCCACTTTTTTGCTAAATGGGCTGCCTGGTCCAATTCAGCCTTGGTCAACAACTGGACTACCTTCTGAATGGCTGGCTGATGGTGTTTGATCATAGCCAACATCCTGGGCTGTATTCCAGCCTTCACAAGTACTTGCTGGATATCCTTCTTATGCTGCAGCTTGATCACCATTAGGGCTGTCCATTTGGAGCCATACTTGACCAAGGCCTTCTGTGCCTGGGACCAACTGTTGTTATACATCCAGTTCTTGATGGCCTGTAAAATATACTTAACATGACTGCAAGCACATCAATACTGTCAAGCTTACTGTCCATTTTCTATTCCATTGATTTTGTTTGAGGCTCTTGTTGGCATCCAGCTGCTTGATTTTGTTCTGCATGCCCTCCACCAGTGAGGCCCTTTTGTTTTGTCAGCTTCCTTCCAATTCTTTAGACCATCTTGGAGGATTTGAAGTTCATCCAGTCTCAGCTTTCCAGGTGCAGATTTTGCTGTCTCTGTGCTATCCAAGCTAGATTCCTCATCAGAGGAAAAGCCCTCCTCATCTGAGGTATTAACACAATCACAATTAGTACTGTGATCACTGCTGGCCATTCTGAATGTTGGAGAAGGTGCTGGGGTTGGTTAGTTGCAGGTAATGTTACCCTCTGTTGAAAGAAAATTTGGAGTCCATTCCTCATAGTTACCATCCACTTCAGGTAACCCATTTTCATAAGCATTTAGGCTGAAGTTTTTCTCCAAATCATCCAAGCTAAAAGCCACTCAGACCAGGTCATCCCAGGGACATCTGGCCATGTCCCAGGGCTATTTACAGTTTGCAGGACCTGGGATGTCCCATAATCCCAGCCCTTTGGTAATATATTTTGGGCTGTCCCATGACTGCCTTAGGTGTCAGGGGTCCTCAGCTCAAAAAGGTGCAGTTCATATTCACATTGAAATGCCACTTCTGATCAGAAAAACATACATAGCTGTCATGATCATCCAGGATGATGAGCACACCTGTCAAAGTGGGGGGATATGTGAGAGTCACTGCCATTCCAAAACCATGTAATACAAATTATGTATTATGCACAGATTTGAAGAATACTGGGCAATCAGTGTGTTTGTGTGTGGTGTCATTTCCAGCCTCATACAATGCCTATGGCAGTGAGAATTGAATTATTGTAATGAATGTTAATGGATTCAGACCTCTCCCATGAGTGCCTATGTATGTAAGTCCCCTGTTTTACTGCAACAGTGCTCCTTACTAAGATCATACATACTAGATGCATCTCAGCCCCCCTCTCTGAAGGCCAGTGGAATGTCCCATGATAGCTTTGGAGGCCACTGTGGGATGTCCCACTCCCCTCTCTGGAGGCCAGTGGGATGTCCCATGATAGCTTCAGAAACTACTGTGGGACATCCCATCCCCCTCTCTGGAGGCCATTTGGATGTCCCATGATAGCTTCAGTGGCTACCATGGGACACCCCACCTCCCTCCCTCAAGGCTGATGGGATGTCCCATGATAGCTTTAGAGGCTACTGTGGGACATCCCACCCCCCTCCCTGGAGACCAATGGGATGTCCCATGATAGCTTCAGAGGCTACTGTGGGACATCCCACCCCCCTCCCTGGAGACCAATGGGATGTCCCATGATAGCTTTAGAGGCTACTGTGGGACATCCCACTCCCCTCCCTGGAGATCAATGGGATGTCCCATGATAGCTTCAGAGGCTACTGTGGGACATCCCACTCCCCTCTCTGGAGGCCAGTGGGATGTCCCATGGTAGCTTCAGAGGCTACCATGGGACATCCCATCCCCCTCTCTGGAGCCCAGTGGGATGTCCCATGATAGCTTCAGAGGCTACCATGGGACATCCCACTCCCCTCTCTGGAGACCAATGGGATGTCCCATGATAGCTTTGAAGGCTGCAGGCATGTCAGTCAATCCCCTTTGGAGACCCATTAAGTCTGTTTATTTCTACAGGTTTACAGTATATACCTATGAGATCTCAATGGGTTGGGTATACCCAGCTGCTGCCATGGAAAGTGTTTTCTCCAGTACTATGCCTAGGGACTCTGGGGCAGCCATTAATTTCTCCTGGCATGGTGCTGATCATAAGTGTTTTGTGTTTTCCTCATGCAATTTTCCACTTGCTGATAAGATAAGCATACCATCATGATTGCACAATCAGGAGCTATAACTTTGATTATGATGACATCACTCCATTATCACTTGCTGGGGTGTTAACACCTACTAGTGCTAGTTGTAGTAGTTGGTAGTGCGGAATAGTGTAGGCTATGCTACACTTTGGTAGTGTGCATTTTTGGCTACTGTCAACTACGAAAAGTGTAGGGTCGAGCCAGAGTGCGAAGGTCACATGACATGACAGATCACGTGATTCACTCACATGATAGATGATGTAATTGTCACGTGATCCAAGGTATTGCCAATCCCCCTCCAATGAAGTCACATGACTGGTGGTCACCTGAGACATCACTGTCCCAGTCCTGTGATCTGTGGTCATGTGACAATTTGTCATGAAGTTGCATAGTGGCACCACATGACTTGGTGCCTCAGGTCATGGCAGTGGTCTGTCATGTGCATATCTAGGTCACGTGACCTCACATGATTGCATCCACACCTGTGGTCATGTGGTCATGCGAACCCTGAGTCACATGACTGCACCTACCTTGCAACTGGCACTATGTACCTAGCACATGACTAACTTGCCCCTAATGCTAAGTGTGGCTGTGCTTCAACATGAATCATGTCACCACTCATTCAATTCTTGACATATGCATCTGTTGCAGGTGGGATGGTCTAGGGGGTATTCACAACATGTTGAAGTATTATCCAATCAAAGTCACTGGTTAATGAGATATAAGGGGAATGGAAAAAGCGAAAGAACATCACAGCATGCATCTCACACATAGTTTATGCAATGCTTAATACCTGGGCACCTCTAATCAATCAGTCCATTAGAGATTTATAGCTTTGAGATGGCCAATAAGCCATTGACCATTGTGTGCATTTCGCATTTTTGACACTTTTAGTTGCAGAAATCACTAGGCACCTGCTGCTATTATGGCAGGGCATGCCATCCCATGTGCCAGGTGAATTGGTGTAAGTGTGGCAGCACTGTGGAGGCTGCAATGCAATGTTTTAGATATGTTTTGTAAATCTCCACTATTTTATTTGCGCTTTTTGGAGTTTTCCCACACATCTGGGAAGTGTAATTTGTGTGCTGTTCATTCAATTCCTGATGGATTGACTTGATACTTTCTACATAGGTAGCTAGGGACATGGGGCATGCATCCAAGGTATTAAGCATTGCATAAACTATGTGTGAGATGCATGCTGTGATGTTCTTTCGCTTTTTCCATTCCCCTTATATCTCATTAACCAGTGACTTTGATTGGATAATACTTCAACATGTTGTGAATACCCCCTAGACCATCCCACCTGCAAAATCACAGATGCATATGTCAAGAATTGAATGAGTGGTGACATGATTCATGTTGAAGCACAGCCACACTTAGCATTAGGGGCAAGTTAGTCATGTGCTTGGTACATAGTGCCAGTTGCAAGGTAGGTGCAGTCACGTGGTGTCACGTGACTGCTGGGACCACGTGATCGGCCCCTCCCATGACCTAAGGCATCGTATCATGTGATCACCAATTGATCTCAGGATGTGACTATTAGGTGCACGTGACTGAGCAATGTCGTGACCTGGGGCACCAAGTCACGTGACTCACAGTCACATGATTCAACCTCACGTGAACTACTGTCACATGACCTGGGTCATGGGTGCCGGAAAGGAGCATGTCACATGACTTCACCAGTGCTGCATTGGGAACACTTCAGGTCATGTGACTGTTACAGCATCGACCATGTGACTGTATCACGTGAGCGGTCTCGTCACGTGATTCAGCATCATGTGACTTCTGCCCTCTGACTTGTACTACACTTTTTGTAGTCAGCAACAGTCAAAAATGCAAACTACCAAAGTGTAGCATAGCCTATACTAGCAGTACTACCAACTACTACAACTAGCACTAGTAGGTGTTAATACCCCAGCAAGTGATAATGCAGCAATGTCATCATAATGAAAGTTGTAGCTCCTAATTTTGACATCATGATGGTATGCTTATCTTATCAGCAAGTGGAAAATTGCATGAGGAAAACACAAAACACTTATGATCAGCACCATGCCAGGAGAAATCAATGTCTGCCCTGGAGTCCCAGCTGGGTATACCCAACCTGTTTAGACCTCATAAGTATATAAACCTATGGAAATATATAGACTTAATGGGTCTCCAAAGGGGATTGACTGAAGTGCCTGCAGACTCTCAAAGCTATCATGGGACATCCAATTGGTATCCAGAGAGGGGAGTGGGATGTCCCATGGTAGCCTCTGAAGCTATCATGGGACATCCCAATGGCCTCCAGAGAGGGGGATGGGATGTCCCACAGTAGCCTCTGAAGCTGTCATGGGACATCCCATTGGTCTCCAGGGAGGGGGGTGGGATGTCCCACAGTAGCCTCTAAAGCTATCATGGGACATCCCTATGGCCTCCAGAGAGGGGGATGGTATGTCCCACAGTAGCCTCTGAAGCTATCATGGGACATCCCATCAGCCTCCAGGGAGGGGGGTGGGATATCCCATCATAGCCTCTGAAGCTATCATGGGACATCCCACTGGCCTTCAGGGAGGAGGGCTGAGATGCATGTAGTATGATCTTATCAAGGAGCACTCTTGCAGTCAACAAGGGAACTTACATACATAGGCACTCATAGGAGAGGTCTGAATCCATTAAAATTCATTACAATAATGCAATGCTCACTGCCATAGGCATTGTATGAGTTCTGGAAATGACACCACACACAAACATACTGATTGCCCAGTATTCTTCAAATCTGTGCATAACAAGTTGTATTACATGGTTTTGGAATGGCAGTGACTCTCACATATCCCCCCACTTTGACAGGTGTGCTCATCATCCTGGATGATCATGACAGCTATGTATGTTTTTCTGATCAGAAGTGGCATTTCAATGTGAATATGAACTGCACCTTTTTGAGCTGAGGACCCCTGACACCTAAGGCAGTCATGGGACAGCCCAAAATATATTACCAAAGGGCTGGGATTATGGGACATCCCAGGTCCTGCAAACTGTAAATAGCCCTGGGACATGGCCAGATGTCCCTGGGATGACCTGGTCTGAGTGGCTTTTAGCTTGGATGATTTGGAGAAAAACTTCAGCCTAAATGCTTATGAAAATGGGTTACCTGAAGTGTTACCATCACCCATTCTTGAATAAAGTTCCAGGGGCTGAGTAATGTTCTGGTCATGATACATACCCATTGTTAGTATGGTCTTGTTCCAGTCAATCAGTACCATGGCCACACATGGTAAGCCAATTCATCTATCATCCAGTCTGCTACTATATATAGATAAAGTATAGTTTGACTGACATTGATTCCAAGATCCAACTCAAATCATAGTTGTGCCAGGCATCACAATGAGGCATGTATGGCTGAGGCCTGCAGACATCCTGCAAGGACTTGATACTAGACATGGGCAAGTCACAAATCACCCAAGCTGCAGCAGCCACCCCAGTAACCCATGTCACTTGGAAAAAGGTGAAAACAACCAGGGGATCCAAAGAAAAGATGGTCAAGTTTACTCCAAGAAAGAAGGCAAGATATGCAACCAGCCAAAGCAATGAATCACCTACTAGGGCAGGATCTTCAAGCATCCAGGAACCCAATTTAGTCCAGGGTAATGATGCTGACCTATATTGCTACATGGATGATGCATCACCACCAAGGACATCAAAAATTCCAAAAAGCCAGGTGTGCATTATCAAACATCCCAGTGCTGGCAATGTGTGCCTTATGGTATTACAGAACAGTTATCTGGAAGAGTGGCTGCCCTATAGGAGTAGATACTTGTCTGTGCTCCTGGACATGGAGGCCCCACCCAATGTCATGGCTTGTTTTGTGTGTAAAGCAGAAGGGGCACCATATAGATGCATGGACTGTGTGCATCACCCATTGTCTTGTAAAACATGTTGCATTGAGCAACACAAGCTCAGACCATTCCATTGGGTACAAAAATGGAATGGAAGATTCTTTGAAGACTTCACTCTATGGCTGATGAGTTCTGGTTTCAACCCATCATCTGTGATGACTGATATTGTAGGTTGGTTTGGTGCTACACTTGGGCTGTGCCAGAGCACCATGCCCAGCAGGAGAAGGTTCTTGGGAGGATGCTGCCAGCCATGTAGATGATGAGTGGGAGGACATTGAGGAGAGTCAACAAGCAGCACATCTCAACCCACCAGATGATAGAAACTATCTGACAGTTGTGGACACTGGCAGCATGCACTTTTGCAATGTGCAGTATTGCAACTGCCCAGGTCTGAGGATTCACATCTTCAGCTTACCATGGCCAGCCTATTCCCAGCTACAACTAAGGCACCAAGGACAGCTTTCACTTTCCAGGTGCTGGATGACTTCATCAGGGAAAATGTTGAATGTGGAACCTCCACCATGAACTATTATAGCAAACTTCAGAGAGTCACCTCAAGCACATTTCCTCACCTAGTGCTGGTGAGTGTGATCACCCCTGGCCTACCATATGCCACATCACTCATGCTGGTCAAAGAATAGGTATAGGGAATTGCTCAGGGTGTTGAGAATGTAGAGGCTCCTAAAGCTGTTGAAATGGCAGGGATTCCATCAACAGTCACCTGATCCCTGGGCTGGTGAACTTGTCCTCTTCTGCCCTGCCTGTCCCCAGCCAGGGATCAATGTACCAGATCAGGATATCGATCTCTCTGAGTCCATATTCTATTCATTATTGCAAAGGCATTGTTAGCCTGACTTGTGTAGCTGGCAGTTTGCTAGGAACTTTGTGATGGATGGCAACTTCAAGGCTGAGCATATGCTGCCCAAGAATGCTGCCAAAGAGGTCTGGCTCATGGATGGAAATGGCTTCATGGTCACATCGGCTCCATACAAGGAATATTTGACTGGGACCATAAATCAAATAGAAGTTGGTGTGCCATGATCTCTCCAAAGGCACTGGACTGATTGCATCATGCAGAAATCTGACTGCAATAACCACTGGGCTGTTAATCAAGCAAATGTACAAAGGAATAAGTTGGAATCAACCAGGATTGGTGGATGTGCCTGTGTGAGGCATGGCTGTTTTGTACCTCATGCAATGGTCAACTTTCAGAAGGGAGAGCAGTATGCACCAATTCATAGTCCCTGGTCATGACTAACAATATAGCAGGCAGGTCAATATGGATTATGCTCTGGTCCATGCCATGCACCATGGATTGGACCCCCAGCAACTGGTCATAACCTTTTATGACATCAATTGTCTGTATAGCAAGAACTTGGCCTGCTGGCTTGAGGAAAATAGATATCTCTCTCTGCCTTCTGGATTACAGATTCAGCCCAGCATTGGACTATGGCATGTCCATGGCCATCAGACAGAGTGCTTTGCCAGATATGCTCCAAACTTTATTCTGGGTGCTGGCCAGGTGGATGGTGAAATCATGGAGACCCTCTGGTCTTCTCTCAACATAATCTCACCATCAGCCTGGGGAATGGTGACAGCACATCGTCAGGAGTTGATGGACTTCCAAATGAATGATAGTAACTTCCTCAAAATGATATGCATGCATATGTCATCACAGTACCTGGTTGACCACCACTTGATTACTTGCACATAGCATTGGTATTGAAATGGAAGTTCAAGGTTGCCAAGCAGTCATTAGCAACAATCCAAGATAAATTCAACAAGTTGGATAGCAAGGTACCAGATGGCTTGCATCAGTTATGGGTGGAACAAGAACTTGTGGTGCAGTCATGCCAGCGGAATACTCTGCAGGCCATGGACATATATGAAGTCCAGCTGGAGAAGGGTAAGGGGGCCAACTGTATCATCTGTCCCATAACTTACATACATCATGGTAGCACCCACCATGAAAGCCATTGAGATTGACCTAATCCATAACAACCATTCATTCAGCAGCTCACATGGTTCAGCTACTTGGATTGCATGGGCATTAAAGGTTGAGCAGGCTCAAGTAGTGCTTGCTATGGATACATGACAGATGGATGCCAGGGCAACAGAGGCAGACCAGTTGTTGATTTCATGCTGGCAAGACCAGTTGCAATCACAGATTGATGCACTAGTACATGGAGCAGCCCAGTTCATTGGAAATGACTGGTGTCAAAGTTGGACAACACCCCTGGCTCCTTCTTAGGGCGGAGTTGGAGCGGGTTGGGCTGTGGAGTACAGCGGTCAAAGTCCGAAGCGAATCCGACCACTGGGTGGTGAGATATTTGATGAACAGTGAGTGGAGGGGTATGAAGGGAAGTTTCGGAGGCTGAGGTTGGAGTCAGAGCCAGAGATCAGAGGTCAGAGGTCAGATGAGAGGGTGTAAGGAACAACCCCACCTCTTGACACCGTCCACTCGCTGTCCCCGGTTGAGCTCCAAGCTCTCTGGACTTTCATCGATGAGAACCTCACCACTGGCTTCATTTGGCCTATGTCCTCCCCTTATGCTGCACCAGTCCTCTTTGTCAAAAAGAAGGATGGCTCCCTCCAGCTCTGTGTAGACTTCTGCAGCCTCAACAAAATCACTAAGAAGGACTGCTACCCACTCCTGCTCATCTCTGACCTCTTAGATTCACCAAGCCAAGCCAAGATCTATACTAAGATTGATCTTCAGCATGCTTACCATCTTGTCTGGATTGCCCTGGGCAATGAATGGAAGACTGCCTTTTGGACTCAGTATGGATCCTATGAGTGGTTGGTAATGCCCTTCAGCCTCACCAATGCCCTGGCTGCTTTCCAGTGCTTCATCAATACTATCTTCATGGATATGTTAGACATCTGTGTGGCATCTACCTAGATGACATTTTAATCTACTCCAGAGATAAGGAGTCCCATAAGCAGCATGTCCAAGAGGTGCTCCACTGGCTTCAGCTTCACAGCCTTTATGTGAAGCCAGAGAAATGTGAGTTTCACTTGGACTCAGTTGAATACCTCAGATTCCACCTTTCCCCTGCCAGCCTCACAATGTCAAAGGAAAAGGTCCAGACCATCTGCAATTGGCCTGAGCCTTGCGAGGTCAAGGACATTCAGTCTTTCCTTGGCTTTGCAAACTTCTATTGCCAGTTTATCTTTAACTATTTGTACATCATTGTACCGTTGACTCAGCTGACCCACAAGGGGGCTCCTTGGAACTTCTCTGAGGAATGCTGCCAGTCATTCAACAACCTCAAGGCTGCCTTCACCACTGTGCCAGTCCTAACTCATTTCATCCCCAGGGTTCCTATCACCGTTGAGACCAATGCTTTGGACTATGCCATTGCCAGCATTCTGTCTATTACTTGTGGTGATGGCCAGATTCATCCGGTCACTTTCTACTCCTGAACCCTAACCACCCCAGAGTTGAATTATGATACTCATGACAAGGAATTGCTTGCTATTTTCGAAGCATTCCGGACCTGGTGCCACTACCTTGAGGGCTCAGCCTCACCAGTCAATGTTGTTACTGATCACAAAAATCTTGAGTACTTGTCTACCTAAGTACTCACCTGCCACCAAGCTCGCTGGTCAGAATTCCTGTCTCAATTCAATATGATCATCAGATTCAGACCCGGTAAGCTCAGGGCTAAGCCTGATGCCCTAACTAGACAATGGGACATCTACCCCAAAGAGGGGGATAGCAGCTATGCCTGAGTGAACCTGCAGAACCTGAGACTGGTCTTCACCCAAGAGCAACTAGTGGTCTCCCTTCATGCAACCTACCTCAAGTACCTGGTCTTATGAGCAGTTGCACTGATGGATATAGAGAAACTTCATAATGATATCCTGACTGCACTGCTGGATGACCCAGTCTCACAAATCTGCCTGTCTGACATGTCTGATCCCCAGTGGTCAGTGGATGACACTGGTCTCCTTTGGCTTGATGGAAGGATCTACATGCTGGATTCAAACAACCTTCACCTTAGGGTCTTGCACCTCAAGCATGACCACCCTCTGTCTGGCCACTTCAGCCAAACTGCACACTAGAACTCATACAGCAGGAGTATACCTGGCCTGGCCTCAGGACATTTGTCAAAGACTATGTCCAGTCTTGCACAGCCTGCACTCAGGCTAAGGTTCCCTGCCATCAGCATTACTGCCTCCTTAAACAACTCCTGGTGCCAGAGAAGCCATGGAACTCCATCTCTATGGATTTCATCGAGCAGCTTCTGGCCTCATCTGGCTTCACAGCCATCCTTGTAGTAGTTGACTGGCTTTCCAAGCAGGCCATATTCATCCCCACCCATGACACCATAACAGCCCCAGAACTTGCCAAACTCTTCTTACTCCATGTCTTTTCAAAGCACAGAGTACTGGCCCATGTAACCTCAGACCAAGGCTCGGAGTTCATCTCCCACTTCTTCTGGTCACTTGGTAAGGCCCTAGACATGTGCTTACACTTCACCTTGGGCTACCACCCTGAAGGTGATGGTCAGACCAAAAGGACCAACCAAACTCTTGAGCAATATCTCCAAGTGTACTGCAACTACCAGCAGGACAACTGGGCCAACTTACTACCCCTGGCCGAGTTCACTTATAACAATGCCCCTAGTGCTACTACCAGTGTTTCCCCTTTCTTCACTAATAAGGGCTACCATCCCAGTATCCCAGTATACCCTGAGCACGACCTTACCTCTGCTCAGGCTTGCAATTATGCAGTCAACCTGGATTCACTGCACCAATACCTATGTGAGGAAATGACCCTTGCACAACAGTGCTACCAAGGACTGGCTGATGCCAAACACATGCTGGCCCTGGACTTCAAGGTTGGTGACCAGGTGTATGTCAAAGCTAAATACTTCTGGTCAACCCAGCCTTCCAAGAAACTCTCAGAAAAGAACCTTGGACTGTATCTGGTCATAGCTCAGGCAGGTACCCATTCATTCACACTGCACCTGCCAGACTCAATGCACACAGTCCACCCAGTCTTCCATGTCTCCCAACTTGAGCCAGCCATCCCTAACACCATCCTGAACCAGACTCAACCACCACCCCCACCAGTTGAAGTCGATGGAGAACTAGAGTTCGAGGTAGCCAAAATCCTTGACTCCAAGGTTGATGAAGGGACAGATGAAGAAACCACTTGGGTACTTGCTACTGAACTTGACAATGCCTCTGAACTTGTGCAAGAGTTCCACTCCCACTACCCCAGTAAACCCAGCCCATTCCAATGAGGACCAGCTTCAACTGGCCTCAACTCTCTTTTCTGTTCTCTATTGATATATAGTTCCTTTGATCTCTTACTTACCTTGTTTTCTTTTCTTCTTGTCTCTCTTACTTACTATACAAGATTGAGACTGGACTCCTGGTGTTGGCAGAAGAAACAAGACCGCTATGCTATGATTCTACTCGACCATATCCTCATCTTCCCCTTCAGCCTCCTCCTCATCTTTGCTGTGGTTCTTCAACCAGTTGGCTTCCTTGCACAACTCATCAGAGTCGAGCTCAGATGAGCCCAAGTCTGAGGGGGACACCACCACCCCAAAGCCATATGATTCATCGAGTAGCAACTCAAGGGCATCAGTGATTCAGCCTGAGTTCTCAACGGCAGTCTCATGAAGTTTGAAAAGGCTGGCCAGATTGTTGGCAATCAGCCCCATGGCCTCGATCAGCTGCTCGAGCTTGTTCTCCAAGCCCAAGCATCTGGCTGTGCTGGCCTCTTTCATCCTGCTCCTGCTGGCCTCAGGCTTGTTGAGGTCCAAGACCTTGGTCAGCCTCACACTTGTCCTTGCCTGCTTCTGTGTACTGGGCCTGGCCTTGGTGTTCTCCTCATCAGCTTTCCACTTCTTCCCCTTGTCAGCCCTCCTGGCCTTAGGGCTGGCCTCAGCATCCTTTCCATCTCTGAGCCACCAGCACTTACCCTTTGAAAGGTTGCAGTGCACACAGGCAATGCTCTTCTTGTTGCTGTTGTCACACACCAAAGGTGTTGTGGACATGGTTACAGCTGACTCTGCCTAACTCATTGACGAGTTGTGCACAATGCCCAGGCATGCAGATGAAGACTAAAGGCCTCATGCGTAGAAAGACTGTCAGACATTAACAGTCATCCTTCGCACAAGAACGAGTCATCAGTGCTAAAGAGACAAGAGGAAGCAAGTTAAGTGCACGTTAAAGGTTTTTAGCACCCATGTACAGCATTCCAGTTTTCATCGTATCTCCACCATTGCCAAAGATATCAACTCTGTTCCCACACTTGCTTAAAGTGCTCAGCCCCATGATTCTTCCTTCCAAATTTGGAGAGGATCCTCACACCCTGCATGTTTCTACAGCACTCCATCCATCAGATGCTCATTTTGCTAAGTCTATCCATCATGGCCACCTCTTCGTCAATCATCTCACTTGTCTCATTTGCCAGAGATGGTGGCTACGTATATCTGCCAGGTGTTCCCACCAGCTTCCATCCTGAAGCCCCCTGGTTCATCCCATCATTGTCAGCCCCATCTCATCCCATGCAGCTTGGTCAGCATGTTCTCCTTGTCAGTATGACTTCCAGAAGGACATTCTTTGGTTGCCTCAGGTCTGTCACTCAACTGGAAAGGTCTTATGTGGTCGTTTCAGTCTCCCCGGTTGATGAAGCATATGGATCATTCCTCCCTGCTCCCTGCGCCATCTTTATTCCAGTCTTGTCCATCATTCTTCCTGCATTGTGACAGCTGCAGCATAGTCTACTGTTCTCCAGCCTCCCTGATCACATTCATGATGAGTATGACATGCATCTTGCCTTCTTACTGCAAGATCCAGCAGAAGACATCCCCCCTTCTCCTCCTCCTCCATCAGAACCCCATCCATGAAGTTTTTGTTAACTTCACTGAGAGGATGGAAGGGTGGGAGATGCAATCATGTATGCTCTCATTTCCCCACAGACCCCCAATGCCCTAGCCCCCTTTGACACCTGACTCATGCCCTTCAATTCTGGAATTAATACTTCCCTGTCAGGAAACACCATCCATCTGTCATGCTGTCTTTGGATCTAGAGATGTCTCCACCAAGATCTAACTTGCATCACCACCCCCTAATGTGATATCAGTGCACTTACTCAGTTTCTGATCCTATTTCACTCATTTTGTGATGTTTTGACTATCCTTGACTCATTCATTGCCAATACTTACCAATCTTCTTTGCTTGCTTACTTTTCATTTCTTGCTTACTCATCATGATTACTCAGTCCTTACTCATTACTTACCAAGTGTTTGTGCCTTGTTTGTCACAAGCTGTGCCCCCCCCCACAGTATATAAACCCCCATGTACTTAGCTACCAGGAAGCAATCAGAAGCCATTCACTCAGCAGTCAGTCAGTTCTTCAGTGCATAACTCGTTGTTGACAGTTGAGGCTCATTCAGAAGAGTCTATCTGTCTCCATTCATATCATTGGTAGTTGAGGCTCCACAAAGGGGTCTATCTGCCTCCATCCATCATTTGCAGTCTTATCCACACTTAGTCAGCACTCTTGCTTAGTCATCCATCCAACTCCTGCATAACTTGTCATTGACTTGTGCCAGGAGCACATCTTATCAAAGTCCATCATCCCAAGTCCTTTCGGCTGAACACCTTCACTCTGTTCAGCATCCCCCATCCAATCATCACTTGCTTGTCTTCTCCTGCATAACTCATCGTTGACTTGCACTAGAAGCACCTGCCATTGAAATTTCCCCCTCTTAGATTTTTCTGCAGTCCAGGTTCTGTGGAGGCACACCACCACTCACACATCATTTGTCTTTTGTGTTGGTTTTGGTTGGTTTTCACCACCTTTCCACACTTTGACTCACACCATCTACAAGGAACTTGCAGACGACCTGCACCTGACTACAATGGGTACAGCTAGAGGATGTTAGATGAAAAGAGCGCAGGTGGTAAGAAAACTACTCACCTGGGGTCCATTACCATCCTTTTCACCTCACCCCCAGCCTCACTACTGGCACCACCAGTGCTGGCCTCATCACCCTTGCCAGCCTTGGCCTTGCACTTATGCTTGGCCTCCCATCTCTCCTCCCCTTTGCATGCCTTGTTCTCCTCAGCCTCCCTCTCTGCTCTCTCGGCCTCAGCCCTCTCCTGCACTGCCCTCTTTGGCTTTGGCCTGCTCCCTTGCCACCCTCTTGGCCTCAAGCTGCACCTGCTCTTCACACTGGGCTTGTTCAGCCACCTTTCATCTCTTTCTTTCCTTCATCTTGGCCCTCATTGTCTCTTCTTCATCATCAGTATTGTACTTGATGGTGTCTTCTGACACCTGGGTCCAGTCAATCATGACCCAGGCTTCACTGTTGTCATCAGTCATGGTGATCAGTCTTGAGGCAGACATGATGGTTAAGATACAAAGGAAAGATGCAAAGGGCTTAGTGGGCCACAAGTATCAGTTTTTCAAACTCAGCTGATTTTCGGACTCAGCCTACCACTCTTGCAGGGGTCTCATGGGTTTGACCCCTAAGAGGGGGATACTGTCATAGTCATGCCTTGACCCTGGCTGGACTTGGCCTCACACTCATTCAGTCCAGCCCTGGCCTTGCCTGTCCCATATCTCCAGTTGGTCTAGCACAGTGAACACTGCTTTGCAGTGTCTGTCACTTTGGTTGAATCCTGCCCAGTCCTGTCCCCAGTCTCCATCATCTTTGTCATACCTTACTAATACCTGTCTTACCAATCTTCTTAGCAATCTTTGCAAGACCAGCATTACCGGTCTCTGTACTATATTGTCTCTAGTATATAAAGTCTTAGATACTCAGCCTGTACTTCCTCAGTCTGAAATCAACTAAGTTTATCCTGTTAACCCTGCCTCAGCCTCAGACTCAGACTGAGACCCATGCAAGAGAATAGTGCTGTAGCCTCAGTTGCTAAGTCCAAACAGTCCAACCATCTGTATCCTTGACTCCCCTCCTGATCCTGACCCCTTGGCCTCATGCCTGCTTCAGTCTCTGGTCTGGCCTCAACCCAGACAACCCCAAACTTGACACCATGCAGTCATTGGACACATGGTCAAGTCAGCATAACCAAGATATGCAGGATGCCTTGCAGCACTGGCTGTCAGTTTTTACTAATGTCTCTGTAATCTCTAACCAGACCACACCCTTTCACTGGGACCCACACTCACAATCCAATTGGTATGACATGCTGGTCATGGTTGGCAATTATGAAGATTGTGTATTGGATATCCCCATGCTTGGCCTTCAGTTCCTTTACAACCCTGGCACTGTAGTTGCATTTTCCAGCCAGCTTCTTAGTTCTGTGGGTGGGAACCAATGTTACTTTGCCTACTACATGAGGGATAACATACACAATTGGATAGGGATACCCTGTGGGGATTGGATGAGAGTTCAGAATGTCTGGACTTGGTTGATGCCTGCAGGTCTGGTGGGACCTTCCATATAACCTACACTTATCCAATAGGGGGTCCATGTAAAGGTAGTTCTATAGATATTATATGCCATCCCAAGCCAAGTTATTTTCCATATACCTCTCCCAAATTTTGACTATGGCTGGCCTGTAATTGGTGGAACACTTCAACTCAAGCTGAATCCAGTCAGACAGCACACTGGGAGATTGGCTTGCTTGTTGTGCACAAGACTGTGGCATATGTGCCAGACCACATGGATTGGTGATCATAATACACAGGCTGACTCAAGACAGACAGGACACTGTATCATGGGCCTCCCATACACCATGAAACACTGGAGTATTCATCCAGCCTGTCCTATGGGATCACAATATTTGGGCCCACCCCAAGGTCACAGTACAATGGACTATAAGCCCTCCATAGTACATGGGCACTCCTATTTGGGCTGAGGCTGATGCACATGGCTATGCTCCCACCATTCCAAATGGAACACTGCAGGTCCAGCCAAGCCTTATTACATGGGCCACTGATATATCAGCCCCATAGACAATAGCTTCCCAGCCCAGCCAATATATATGGGACACTATTTGTATGGCTCATGCATTCACCAGGGGATGCCAAAAGACTAGCCCATCATCTAAACTGGTAACATTAAGTGGCCTTAACTGGGCATCCATGCCAATCAACCACCATAGGCTGGGCATCTGTCCCAGTCCCCTAGCATAAGGCCAGTATGTGTCTCAGGTTATGGTCACCAACTGGGAATTTGGCCTGGCTGACTGGACTTTGCTGGAACATATACCAGCCCAATAGAATCCCACTGGAGTGCCTTCTGAACCACTGTAAATAGCCTGGAGGGTGTCATCCATCCTGGCCAACTGGAGTTGGTTCAGAACTGATGCCAAACAACTGCCACCAGCCCTGGACCTGTGCTGGCCCACTACATTGTGGCCAGTAGGTATCTCACATCATGGTCAACAGCTGGGAATTTGATCCAGCTGACTGGATTTGGTGTCATGACCATGACACCAACATAAGCCCCTGACACCTACTCTGCCCTCCTCCAACATGTTCCTGTGCTTCTCTGCCCTCTTCTGACACACTCCTGCACTTCTCTGCCCCCCTCCAACATGTTCCCATGCTCCTCCAACCCTCCCAACACATCTCCATGCCTCTCCAAGGTCCCCTGTTCATGTTCTGACCAACTCTGCTCTACTCTGCCCTAAGGTTGGTCATGTGGGCTGTCAGACTTGCAGCCCTGCATTCTAGATAGGGTTCCACCCTTGTGTCAGTTTTTTCTCCATTCTTCCACTCCTTTGGTATTTACCCTCTCTTCCTCGTTGTAGTAGTTTCCTTGTCTCAGTTAAGGTCCCCATTGTCCCTACCCTCTATCCCTTGTGTCAGAGGGACTGCTAACCCATTATACACTTATTGGTTTACATTCTACACTGCACTGCCCTTGACCTACATCATATATAAGGCCATGTAGTACTCCAATGTAATCAGTACAAATATCAAATAAAGTCCCCACCTTTGACTCCCTCTCAGTTCCCTCCAGAGTTTCATCTCCACTTCCTCTGAGTCTGCTCCACCTCTGAAATATGAGGGCTGAGCTTGTGCAAGGGGGCAGCACACTAGCTGAACCCAATGCCCTCTCATCTGACCTCTGACCTCTGACCTCCAACTCCAACCCCAACCTCAGCCTCCGAAAGTTTCCTCCATACCCCTCTGCTCACTGTTCATTGAATATCTCACCACCCAGTGGTCAGATTCACTTCAGACTTTAACTGCTGTACTCCGCAGCCAAACCCGCTCCTATTCCACCCTAAGAGGAAGTCAGGGGTGTTGTCTGACTTTGACATTTGGCCAGAACATATACTGGCCCAATAGCATCCCACTGGAATGCCTTCTGAACCACTGTAAATAGCCTGGAGGTTGTGATCCATTCTGGCCAACTGGAGTTAGTTAGGAATTGATGCCAACCAACTGTCACTGGCCTTGGCCCCCTGCCAGTCCCCTAGATTCAGCCAGGTAGATATCCCAGCTCACTGGCAATAACATGGGATCTGGCCCAGCTAACTGGAAATGTCAGGAAGTCATACTGGCCCAATAGAATCCCACTAGTGTGCTTTCCAAACCACTGGAAATATCCTGGAGGCTGTGATCCATCTGGCCCACCTGGAATTGGATGAGCATCCATGCCCACACACCACCACCAGCTTATCCTCTATTCTGGCATATTTGCACTACACCCAGACCCTTCAGTCATGTGTAGTCCTGAAAGTGGGACTAACTGATGTCGGCTGCTGGGCCCTGAGGGTGGGTAGGCCAACATGTGAAAGAAGGTTCAGCCAAGGTCACCCCCACCCCATGAAAGTGGCATTGGCTGACATCACTAGTGAATGGTACCATCCCCTGAGAATGTCATTGGCTGACCTCACTCTTGGAGGGCCCTACCCCCTGAAAGTGGGATTGGCTGATGCACCACTGGAGTGTGTTACCCCCTGAAAGTGGGATCAGTGGATGCACAACTGTAGGGTGTTACCCCCTGAAAGTGGGATTGGCCAATGCACCACTGTAGGGTGCTACACCCTGAAAGTGGGACCAGCTGATGCACCACTGTAGGGTGTGACCCCCTGAAAGTGGGATCAGCCAATGCACCACTGTAGGGTGTGACCCCCTGAAAGTGGGATTGGCCAATGCACCACTGTAGGGTGTGACCCCCCTGAAAGTGGTATTTGCTGATGCACCACTGGATGGTCATACACCCTGAAAGTGGGATCAGCTGATGCACAACTGTAGGGTGTTACCCCCTGAAAGTGGGATCAGTGGATGCACCACTGTAGGGTGCTACCCCCTGAGAGTGGGACCAGCCAATGCACCACTGGATGGTCATACCCCCTGAAAGTGGGATAGGCCAATGCACCACTGTAGGGTGTGGCCCCTGAAAGTGGGATCAGCCAATGCACCACTGGATGGTCATACCCCCTGAAAGTGGGATTGGCCCATAGCATTGGTGGGTGATCTCACCCCTGAGGGTGGAGTTGGCTGACCAAACTAGGGGGTAGTCCTACCCCCTGAAAGGATCAGTGGATGTCACCATGGGATGTAACCACCCCCTGGAAGTGGGATTCAGCTGACCTCACTGGTGGAACCACCCATTGAAAGTTAGGTCGGCTGGCCACACTGCCCTGTGGATTCACCCCTTTGGAGGTGTCATAGATGGACATGGCTGGGTGATGGGCATACTGGTCTTGAAACTGAACCTCCATTATGCTCACCATGGCATGACATCCATCTCAGGTGGTGCTAGCTAGTAGTTATATTTTAGAAATGTTATTGGCAAGATTGTTTCATAACCTGTAATACATATCTTTCCAAACTGTTTAAATAGTCCTGATGTTATGGGTATGACTAGAGTCACCAAGATTGCATAGGTATTTACAAGGATTTTTAAGTATTTACATCTTCACTTGTAGCCACGAAGATGTTCCTCTTTTTCCCTGTGTAAGGTGAATGGAATTTTCAGGGATGGAGAACATGAATGTCTTTGCTGGGAGGGAAGAGCCATCAGGCCCTTTTCCCTTTCCACATTCAGCATAGCAACACCCATAAGAAATAAATTCCCCTGCTGACCCCCAATGCCACTTCTGCATGGTTGCACATTGAGGACATGCAACTGGCAAGTGATGACCCCAGGGTCTGAGATGCTTGTCAGTCCAGATATACTTTTCTACCTCCAGTTTTTCTTCCTGCCAAACAATCAAAATGATGTTTGAGTGCCTCCCAAGTTTGGCACAGTCCCACAAAGCATCCTTCACTGCATTTCTGAAATGAAAACCTTCAATCATAGTTTTGTGCAGGAGACTCTGGAGGTAGGGTGCTGTTGTAGGGATTTGGAGCCTTGGAGCATCAAAGAGGAGGATGGTCCTTGGCTTGAAACTAGCAAGTGTCAGGGATGAGTCAGCATCAAAGGAGGAAACTTACAGTTTGGCAGCCTGTTTTACTCCATTGAAGCTCTGTGCCTCTGTAACCACAGAACCACAGACATAGAACACCATGTCAGCTCCCTCTATAACCTCAGCAAGGGGGGTAAGAAGGAGTTGGAGAACCTGGACAAGGTTAGCTGGGGGAGCCAAAGGGAGGGGATGGCACTCACCTGAAAGACTTGAGATGCATGGGGGTTGCTATCCTCATCATAACCAGCAAAGAGATCACCCCTGTCTTCATCACTGTGAGTGGTGAGGAAAATGACCACACTTGGATAAGAGGAGAGGGAGGTGGCCGGGCTTGTTGCTGCCTTTTGGTATGTAGCCTGGGTATCTTGGGTGGCCAGGTTAAAAGGTAACTTGGAGAAGGAGTAGGCTTTGTTAGGAAAATAGGCCTGGAGAAAGTCATTAACCATGTTGACCTGGGCCTGGCCAACCTGTAAAGTCTCCAGGTGAAGATGCACCAGTGCTGTTGGGAGGGAAGCCACCTGGGATGCAGTGGCATGCTCAAAGACACCTTTGAGGTGAGGGGGATTGGGAAGGACAGGTTCCCCTTTGGAGTAGAAAGCCTTGACATGTTTCAGTTTAAGTATGAAGAGGGCTGGGGAGTTTGGACTTACAAGGTAGGGCTTTGCTTCACCTCTGGTTTGCTTCCAGTGACAACAGACACACTTGAACTTGACATGGTCTTGTTGCACCTTCTGCAAATCCTCTACAGGGACAACTAAACACAGATCACAAACCACTCTGTAACATCCTCTCTCCTGACAAGTCCACATCTTTCCACCATCCCTACACATAACACAGTGCTGGGGTAGATGTAAGATGGTGTACAGCAGATAGGAAAGCACTCACAGAATTTGTACCAGGCTGCAACTTGATCTTTTTGACAGGCCTCTTGGAAGCCACCTTTGCCTGTGCCTTTTTCTTCTGGAGGGTGAAAAGGTTGAGCCTTGGGGCAAGGCCCCCAGTTACCTTCTTGGCAGTCTGTTTAGTTCTGGCCATCAAGGACACCTATGGACTGGAGATGTAAGGTGATTATTGATGTTGACAAGGATGGCACAGCAGCAAGGACATAGGTAATTTAAGAATACAGAGGGTAAAACACAGGTAATATCTGTATATAAATAAATGGCAGGGATGGGGGAGCTTACCAATCCTGATGTTGCCAACACAGTGGGACTGTGAGCTGTTGATGACACAGGTAATGTAAGTACATAAATAAATGACAGTGAAGGGGGGGACTTACTAGGCAAGTGGTCTTTCTGTCATCAAAAATGCATTGGATGGAATGCATGTGGTGAGCTGTTGACAAGTGCAGACACTTCTGTTACACTGAGTGCAGAGATGGAGGGCAGTGAGTCTGAAAGAAATGAACATGGGGGTGGGGGGGACTTACTGGGTTTGCTATGGTTGTGTTGTGGGGACACAGCAATGTGCAGGGGCTGGCTGCAGCAACGGAGGGCAGTTATTCTGAAAGAAATGAACATGGGGGTGGGGGGGACTTACTGGGTGTGCTATGGTTGTGTCGTGGGGACACAGTGACATGCAGGGGCTGCAGCAATGGAGGGCAGTTATTCTGAAAGAAACAAACATGGGGGTGGGGGGGACTTACCAGATGTGCTATGGTTGTGTCATGGGGACACAGTGATGCATGGGGACTGGCTGTGGCAACAGAGGGCAGTTATTTTGAAAGAAATGAAGATGGGGGTGGGGGTGGGGGGGACTTACCAGGTGTGTTATAGTTGTGTCATCAAGGACACAATGATGTGCAGGTGCTGGCCATGGAAATGGAGGGCAGTTAGTCTGAAAGAAATGCACATGGGGGTTGAGGGGGACTTACCAGGTGTGCTGTAGTTGTGTCATCAAGGACACAGCGACATGGGGGGCTGGCTGTGGAAATGGACAAACATTAGTGTAAAAGAAGAAAAGTGGGGTAGGGAAGGACTTACCTGGCAGACTGCAGTCATGTCATCAAGGATGCAGGACATACAGGGTGATTTTAGGGGACTTACCAGGTGTGCTGTGGTTGTGTCATTGAGGACACAGCGATGCAGGGGGACTGGCTGTGGAAATGGACAAACATTAGTGTAAGAGAAGAAAAGTGGGGTAGGGACAGACTTACCTGGCAGACTGCAGTCATGTCGTTGAGGATGCAGGATGCATGGGGTGATTTTAGGGGACTTACTGGGCGTGCTGTGGTTGTGTCATCGAGGACACAGCGATGCAGGGGGACTGGCTGTGGAAATGGACAAACATTAGTGTAAAAGAAGAAAAGTGGGGTAGGGATGGACTTACCTGGCAGACTGTGGTCACATTGTCGAGGATGCAGGACATGTGGGGTGATTTTATGGATGTGGGTGTAGAGGTGGGGGAAGGCTGAGAGTGGGGGGGATGTATTACTGCATTGTGTGAGTGCATGAGCTTCAGCCAATGGTGGGAAAATGACAGGCACTGACAGCATGAGAAGCACGTGATCCTTGTGCACATGCTTGGGCCTAGGCACTTTGAAAATTTTACTACACATGCAGTGAGCAAAACATGCCCAAACAGAGGGATTCATATACTGGAACTGGTTGTAATTTCTTTTCCCTTATTCTTTGTTGGCCCTTCATCCCATCCCCATCATCAACACTCCCTCCATCGCACCCTCATCATCAACACCACCTCCCTTTGTTGCACCTTCATCATTGATGCATATGCCCTCTGTTGGGCCCTCATTGTCGACATGTATGCCCTCCATCAGGCCCTTGTCATTGACACATACACCTTCTGTCAGGCCCTTGTCATCAACACATATGCCCTCCATGCTGCCCTTGTTGGCACCCAATCACTGTGCTGTGAGTCAAAGTGTGGACTGCTGGTATAAACCAAACAAATCCAACACCAAAGACAAATAAAGTGTGAGTGGTGGTTTGCCTCTGCAGAACCTGGAATGCAGAGAAACCTAAATGTGTGGGGGGGACTTCAAGTAGAGGGCTCCTGGCACAAGTCGTCAACGAGTTATGCAGGAGAGGATGAATGAATGCTGATTGAGAAGGGGATGCTGAACAGAGCAGGGGTGTTCAGCTGAAAGGACTTGGGAGTAATGGATTTCAATAGAATATGCTCCTGGCACAAGTCGATGACAAGTTATGCAGGAGTGGAAGAATGACTAAACAAGAGGTTGCTGACTAAGCACTGATGATACTACTGATGATGAATGAAGGTAGATAGACCCTTGATGGAGCCTCAACTACCAAGGATGATGGATGGTGACAGATAGACTCTTCCGAATGAGCCTCAACTGTTGATGACAAGATATGCACTGAAGTGGCTGCTGAGTGACTTCTGATTGCTTTTTGGTAGCTAAGTACATGGGGGTTTATATACTGTGGGGGGAGCACAGCTTGTGACAAACAAGGCACAAACACTTGGTAAGTAATGAGTAAGGACTGAGTAATCATGATGAGTAAGCAAGAAATGAAAAGTAAGCAAGCAAAGAAGATTGGTAAGTATTGGCAATGAATGAGTCAAGGACAGTCAAAACATCACAAAATGAGTGAAATAGGATCAGAAACTGAGTAAGTGCATTGATATCACATTAGGGGGTGGTGATGCAAGTTAGATCTTGGTGGAGACATCTCTAGATCCAAAGACAGCATGACAGATGGATGGTGTTTCCTGACAGGGAAGTATTAATTCCAGAATTGAAGGGCATGAGTCAGGTGTCAAAGGGGGCTAGGGCATTGGGGGTCTGTGGGGCAATGAGAGCACATGTGATCGTGTCTCCCACCCTTCCATCCTCTCAGTGAAGTTAACAAAAACTTCATGAACAGGGCTCTGATGGAGGAGGAGGAGAAGGGGGGATGTCTTCTGCTGGATCTTGCAGTAAGAAGGCAAGATGCATGTCATACTCATCATGAATGTGATCAGGGAGGCTGGAGAACAGTAGACTATGCTGCAGCTGTCACAATGCAGGAAGAATGATGGACAAGACTGGAATAAAGATGGTGCAGGGAGCAGGGAGGAATGATCCATATGCTTCATCAACTGGGGAGACTGAAACAACCACATAAGACCTTTCTAGTTGAGTGACAGACCTGAGGCAACCAAAGAACGTCCTTCTGGAAGTCATACTGACAAGGAGAACACGCTGACCAAGCTGCATGGGATGAGATGGGGCTGACAATGATGGGATGAACCAGGGGGCTTCAGGATGGAAGCTGGTGGGAACACCTGGCAGATATATGTAGCCACTGTCTCTGGCAAATGAGACAAGCGAGATGATCAACAAAGAGGTGGCCATGATTGATGGACTTAGTGAAATGAGCATCTGATGGATGGAGTGCTGTAGAAACATGCAGGGTGTGAGGATCCTCTCCAAATTTGGAAGGAAGAATCGTGGGGCTGAGCACTTTAAGCGAGTGTGGGAACAGAGTCGATATCTTTGGAAATGGTGGAGATATGATGAAAACCAGAATGCTGTACATGGGCACTAAAAACCTTTAATGTGTGCTTAACTTGCTTCCTCTTTTCTCTTTAGCACTGATGACTCGTTCTTGTGTGAAGGATGACTGTTAACATCTGACAGTCTTTCTATGCATGAGGCCTTTAGTCTTCATCTGCATGCTTGGGCATTGTGCACAACTCGTCGACAAGTTAGGCAGAGTCAGCTGTAATGTCAAGTATGGGTTTACCCTCGGGTGACCAGGCTTCAAGACCAGGTGACAGGGGTTAAGTCCAAGTGGCCAAAGTCAAGGGCGAGAGACAGGGGCCAAGTCCAGTTAGACCAGAGTTGAGGCCAGAGGTTAGGGGCTAAGTCCGGAGGACCGGACTTAAGGCCGGGAGCGCAGGAACAAGACCAGTAGCATGGGAATCCAACCGGTGTTGGAGTGCACACAAGGGGAAGCTGGTCCAGGGTTGGATCTACCTCCCTTGGTCTCAGCTTATGTGCTGTACCCTTATGCAAGCTGGGGAGAGGTCCAGGACAGGGGCCAGGAATAGCTTAAGGCTTGGCCTTAGCTATAGAGTAGTCTCAAGGGGTAACACAGAGTTGAGGGTAATACTAAGTTGATATTCTGACTGGGGTGCTACGAAGTATGTACAGGGGTTAAATACAGGAGGCCAGTCTGGGATAATGAACATAGAGCCGGACTTGTGAATAAGCTATTAGTGAGATGATTAGCAAGACAAGGATAGCCACAGTGGCTATGCAGAGGCTAATAGCCAAAGTCCAGGTGACCAGCATAACCGGGGTCGGACACAGGATATGTACAGTAAGCAGAGTTAGACAAAAGGACGAGACTAAATATAGCACAAACAAATGAAAACAGACCGGAGTTATGTCTGGGTGACCCGGACATAGACCTGGGAGGACTGGGGTGGAGCAGCGCAAGGCTGGGAGGCCGAA
Organism: Pisolithus tinctorius; assembly: GCA_024663395.1. Lineage (NCBI taxonomy): Eukaryota > Fungi > Basidiomycota > Agaricomycetes > Boletales > Pisolithaceae > Pisolithus > Pisolithus tinctorius. The sequence continues at coordinate 1,206,852 of JANFAH010000002.1, forward strand.
ATGGACCGGAGATAGGGGTAAAACACCGGACTTGAGTTACACAGGCCAGAGTTGAGTTATCTAGGGCCAGGATTGGGTTTTCCAGGCTGGACCAGGACCAGACTTGACCGGAGATAGGGGCTAGGGGTCCGGACTGGACTGAGTCCGAGTCCGAGAGTCATGGATATGACATGTAACCATGTCCACAACACCTTTGGTGTGTGACAGCGCACCATCATCCAGGTAAGTCATTCAGCATGATTGTGTTTCAGATGTTACAGTCAATAAATAATGTTTTTGCAGTCCTTGTCCACCATGAGACATCCCCAAGTGCATCTTCCATGACAGCAATCACACAGATCAGGTAAGACCCCCCCTCATTGTGTCTTCATTTCAAATAAATTAAGTCTCATGTCTAGCATGCCTTTTGCATCTATTGATGATAATGTCAATGCTACTTGCCTGGTAAGTCCATGCCCCCCTTCACCATCCATTGTTAATATACATTAATGATTATTGTTTAGTCTGCTTCATCTTGGATGTTACTTTCTGCATGTGTTGTTGACGCTGACAAAGCTATGTACATATCAGGTAAGCCACCTCTGTCACTGTCCATTGTTAATATACACTAATAATTATTGTTTAGTCTGCTTTGTCTTGGATGTTACTTCCTGCATGTGTCATTGATGCTGACAAAGCTACATCTCAGGTAAGCCACCTCCATCACTGTCCATTGTTAACATACATTAATAATTATTGTTCAGTCCCCTGCATCATCAATATGATGCCCTTTTTTAGTGTCCACAATGCAGTGTCTGCTTGTTCACATGAGGTAAGTTGTCACTGACCTTCCATTGCAGACTGCCATCCTGTGCATATGCAGACTGCAGCTGCTTCCATGCTAGGGTGGGGGCCCCCCCATTCTTAGTGCACCTGGCCAGTGAGCTATTGTAATGGGGGGTTAAATTTTGTCTTTGAGTCTGTGCCTGCTTTGCAGGCCAGCAATTTGGGACTGGGGGCTTCATCCATACCAGCTTTGCTGGTTGGTGCTTTTTTAAAGCCTGCCCTCTTGCCAGGGCAGGTTAAGGGTACTGGGGGATGGCTTCTGCCATGTATTGTCTGTTGAAAGTGGTTGTCTTCATTGCTAAACTTTGGTAAGCATAGGCATTGATTTTTGTTCTGTTGTGCTGACACTTGGTACTCTAGCCTTCAAGTATTTGTTGTAAGTTTTCAACATTTTTACTATTTAGCTACTGATATGCCCTTCAGCAGTGTAGTAGTTTGATATGGGGTACTGTTTGAATGTTGAGTTTTTTTTTCTCATGAGAACTTGCTGTCATTCTGGGGGAGGGCCCCCTCTGGAGTGGTAGTGGAGTCTTGGTTCCTTTGGGAACTTTTTGTTGTAATTCTTAGTAGTACTTGTTATATGGGTGTAATGTGTGTAATTTTTACTTGAAAATGCAACAATTGTTGTAGGAATTACCCTTGTTTTTTCGAGTGTTTAAGGTCCTAACCCTAACCCTAAGCACAACACTTGGTTCAGCAATGAGTCCCTCCCCAGGCACAAGGCACATTGCCTTATACAGTCTAATTCTAGGCTTAAAATTTTACTCTCCCCCTGCTTTCCCTGCTGTCACTCCATTTGACATCATCCCCCCTCATGGCTGCTTTGCCCCTTACTGATCCTGCCCTGTCTGCCCTTCTTGACCAGATTTTGACATCTGCTCTGGGGGGATCCAAACTCTCATCCAGCCAGGTGTTAGAGAGAGATGACCTCAGGAAGCCAAGGCAAGGTTTTTCTGACTCCACATCCCCTGGGGGAAGGACTGATGGAGTCTCATAGACTTAGAGTACTGTCAAAATTGAACCATCTGGTAAAATCTATGTCAGGGGAAGATCTTCCCAAGACATCCATTTCTGACTTGGAACTCCAACTTTCTGCCCTTGTGATTGCCCATGCAATCCTTAACCCTTGTGAGCCCTTTCTCCCATGCCCTACACCCCATTTCTCAAGTCTGGCAACAGATGTCACCCAGTGGGATGGTGATCAGTTTGCTGACTCCATGAGAGGGGTCAAGGCCAAATATTACAAACCTCCACAATGGGGGCATATCTGGGACCCTGCCATGGTCCTCACTCACCATGGCAGGGTATTGGTGTGGTATCTCCCTGGCATCATGCCTTCCCAAAGGGTGGTGAGTCCATTTTTCTCTTAGTCCTTCCTGCACTTATCCCACCTAGGAGTGTTTGAATCAAATTCATCTTCCCCTGAAAGATGTGCTGGTTGAGGAGGCCCAAAACAAGAATCCTTCCAACAAAAGGTTTGGCCACAGACATGTGCCCCAAACAGATCCAAATGATGGTGCCCTTGATGTCCCGCCAGTCTTGGAAGGAGTGTTTGGTCATGGCAGGCTTATGAATTCCCCTGCCACTTTCCAGCAGGCTCACAAGGTCTCCTGTTTGTCCATCTGGTCCAGATCCTCAGGCTGATGCCTCTTGCAGAGATTGGAGGACCCCCTCTACCAAAGTCCTAGTCTGGGGAGTGGTCCCATGAAGCAATGGCTCAGAGACATTGCCTATGCAGAGGACTTCTGGAACTCCATTTGCAAGGTGGTACTGCCAGATCTGGCCCAAGTTGGCAAGGATGCCATGCAAGCCAAAGAAGACTTTGGTTGTGACCAAAAATCCTTCCCAAACCTCTTGGCCTTCCATCTATGTTGGCATAGATGTCATAGTCAACCAAACAACTCCTCTACACACTGACTGAATCTCTGCACCCTCTCTTTTGGATTTGGTGGTCAGCCTGGGAACCCACAATGCTAAATTCCATGTTCCAGATCTGGGCACCATTTTTAATTATCCCCCAGGCACCATGATTTACCTTGCAGGCAAAATCCTCCTACACTCAGTACCAAGCACATTTCATTGCTCACTCCCCACTGGGGCTATGACCACCAGAATTGAGGTGTGGCATGCTGGAGCATGCCCCATGAAACTGGCACCATGTGCCTTCCAATAGCATCCACTCAAAGCATCAGAAATGCACATGGGCACATCTGATCACCAAGTCTAGTAGTGATTTATACCTGGGTGATGAGTATTACAAAGTCTACCATTGGACCATTTTTGCATTTCTGTCACTTTGAGGGGATGCTATTGGAAGGCACATGGTGCCAGTTTCATGGGGCATGCTCCAGCATGCCACACCTCAATTCTGGTGGTCATAGCCCCAGTGGGGAGTGAGCAATGAAATGTTTTTGATATGTTTTGGCAATCTCCACTATTTTATTCCATACCTGTTTGGAGAATCACCCAACCCATTTGGTAAAAGCCTCATTTGGGTCCTTTTTGGTATGGGGAAAGTCCCATGGAGACCCTATTTCAGCTGGAGAAAGCACCATTTGGTGTGGAGAAAGTCCCATGGAGGCCCTATTTCAGCTGGAGAAAGCACCATCTAGGTCCTTTTTGGTGTGGGGAAAGTCCCATGGAGGCCCTATTTAAGCTGGAGAAAGCACCATTTGGGTCTTTTTTTTGCATGGAGTAAAGGCCCATTAAGGCCCTATTTCAGCTGGAGAAACTCTCATTCTGGTCTATTTTTACATGGAGAAAGTCCCATGGAGGTCCTATTTCAGCTGGAGAAACCCCCATTTGGGTCCTTTTTGGCATGGAGAATGTCCAATGGAGGTCCTATTTCAGCTGGGAAAACCCTCATTTGGGTCCTTATTGGCATGGAGAAAGTCCAATGGAGACCCTATTTCAGCTGGAGAAAGGCCCATATGGACCCCAGTCACTCTGACATATTTGGGGAAACATATATTAATTGTGGAGAAATCCATTTCTCCAGCACTATCCCAGGAGAAATCCAAAGGGGGCCTGGAGAATCCCCAGGCATGGTGCTGGAGAAAAAACTTTCCCCACCAGTGGTTGGGGATACCCAACCTGTCAAGACCTCATAGGTATATACATCTGTAGAAATATGTAGACCTAATAGGTCTCCAAAGGTGGTTGACTGAAGTGAAAGGATAGTGCTTGCTCACCACATGAAGGATGCTGTCCATAACAGATAGGGAGTAGCCAGGCCTGCTTTCACACAACAGAAGGACCTTCTAGGGAAGTTTTTGCAGGGATAGCTCCAGCTTGTATGTACTGGAATGCATTTCAATGTTATGCCTATGTCTTTCCTAGGCAGCTTTGACTCCAAAGATATCTTTGTCATTCCTAGCCAAAATCATTCCTAGCTGATGTCATTACTAGCTGATGTCATGCCTAGCCAGTGTCCATCAGAGTTTCCTTGGGGGATGGCTGACAGTTTGAAAAAAAAACTCTGCTACCTCAGCATGCAAAGACAACGGTACAGAGTACTGGGCAAGAGCTCTGGTGGCCTGTATACCTTTCAGCCCATCAAGACCAGAAGAGGAAAGCTTGCCTACAAGGAGGTGGATGCCAGCCCCTTGTACCTCCCATCTCAGAGTGGACCTTCCACTCCAAGGACCCCCAGGGCTATGGCCTCACAGCATGTAGACTCCTCTGACTTCCCAGTCCCCCTTGACATCCCTGCCTCCCACTGGAATGAGGGAGATGATGCCCTGAAGCCCAAGAGGGTCACCAAGGTAAGTAGTTTGACTTCCATGCTGTATGATGGATGGGCTAAAACCTCACACAGAGTCAGAATGAAGGACGAGGGTTTTTAGACTTCATCCAGGACTTGAATAGCCAGCAATGAGATGGTTCAATGGGATCGGCCACCCCTGTAAGGCTGGGATATCTTGCTCAGCCTATAGTGGTATATAAGAAAGAAGCAAGTACATACATCTCGGACTTCGACTCACCATTTCAAGATATAACTGAAAACAGAAAACAAGAATCGACATTAGACATAGAGGCGACCAGCCATAGAGTTTCTTTTAGATCGAGCATGAATAACACACTGACTTTTCCTGCAGGTATAGAAATAGAATCACAAGATGTTTATCGCAAGGATGCAGGACAGTATCGAAGAGACGAACCCTTTCATAAGGGACACAAAGAAGGAAGAATGGATAGGAGCATCGAGGGAGAAAGTCGAAGTGAAGAAACAGAGATTGAATGCCCAGGGACAGGACCAAAAGGTTACAAGATGATGTTTGCGGTGACAGAGGAGGACTTCAAGTCCTTGGGTTTACATTTTGAATCTTATTTGGTGGAGAGTCTGACCACCAAGCTACAGGACGAGGAGGAAAGGATAAAGCAAGTGATGAAGTACAAACCCGTGGCAAAGAAGGTTCAGCTGGTGGCAACAGAGACACCGGCAGAGTTTAGAGTCAAGAGGAGGGAAGTGGGGGACCCATTGGCTAGCCTCCCCCAGAGTTCACACCTGGGGAATGACTTACACAGGAGCAAGCAGACAAGTTCAAATGGGACCCAGGCGGATTTTTGTGGCCCAAAGAATTCAAACTAGTCAAGTGGCTAGTATGAATCCACAAGAAGGCTTTCGCTTGGGACACGAGCGAAAGAGGGACATTCAGAGAAGATATGTTCCTGCCTCTCAAGATTCCAACGGTCCTGCACAAGCCATGGGTGTATCGGAATATACCCATTCCACCAGCGATCTATGGGGATGTTGTGCAAATAATCAAGGAAAAGATCACGGCGGGAGTTTATGAACCGTCGACTTCGTCTTATTGATTGAGATGGTTTTGTGTAGTGAAGAAGGATGGGAAATCACTGCGACTGGTCCACGACTTACAGCCACTCAACGCAGTCTCAATTCAGGATTCAGGAGTTCCCCCGCACATAGACAGTATTGCTGAGGAATTCACAGGACACACGGTATATGGCATGTACGACCTTATGGTTGGTTATGACCACTGAGTGATCCACGAAGACTATCGTGACCTTACGACCTTTCAAACACCAATTGGCACATTCAGGTTGACCAAACTCCCCATGGGCTACATGAATGCAGTACAAGTGTTCCATGGGGATGTGTCATTTACTCTCAGGGAGGAAACACTGGAAGTAACTGTGCCATTCATTGATGACATACCAGTAAAAGGACCACAAATGAGGTACATGAGAGAGGACAGAACATATGAAACAATTGAAGGGAATTCAGGGATCAGGAGGTTCATATGGGAGCACCTCATCAATACTAATCAGGTTCTACAGCGCCTCGAGCACATCGGAGCTACCATCTCTGCAAAGAAATTTGCAGTGGCGGTCCTGTCTATCACTGTAGTGGGACACAAGGTTTCGTACAAAGGCCAAATACCTGACGAATCCAAGGTACAGAAGATTCGAGATTGGCCCTACTGCAAGAATGTCACAGAAGTGTGAGGCTTTTTAGGCCTCTGCAGCTACTGTCACATCTTCATCTGAGACTATGCAAAAAGAGTGAAACCATTGATCGAGTTGACCAAGAAGGGAGTAGTCTTCAGATTCGATGAAGTACACGAAGCAGCCATGGATGACTTGAAAGAAGTGCTCGCCAACTTGCCAGCATTAAGACCGATAGATTACAAGTCAGGACGGCGAGTCATTTTAGCTGTTGACACCTCGCACATGGCAGTAGGCTACCTGCTTTTACAGGTTGGAGAAGATTCGAAGCGTTATCTGTCAAGGTTTGGATCAATTGCATTCAATGAAAGGGAAAGTCGTTATAGCCAGGCAAAGCTAGAGTTGTTCGGCCTATTTTGTGCACTTCAGGACATATGCAACCACATATTTGGAGTTAAAGATTTAGCTGTGGAAGTCGACGCCAAGTACATCAAGGGTATGATCAATAACCCTGACCTGCAACTGAATGCGACCATCAATCAATGGATTGCTGGTATACTCCTCTTCGAGTTCGAACTGATACATGTACCGGCGGAGAAGCATAGAGGCCTGGACAGGTTATCAAGGAGACCTCGAGCTAATGAGGATCCGGAACCAGAAGATGATTATGAAGATTGGATCGACGAGGTAGGATCGTTTGCAGTCGAACTCCTCAACCCTCAGTGAGGCAAACGAGAAGAAGCTTTCTTTCAAAGTCAAAAGGTAGTCGAACCGAATCTAGGATGGATCCCCTATGTTGGAAAACAGAGATCAGAGAGGTCGAGCAAAGCGACCGAGAACCAGGTGGTTTTATTGCAGGTGTCAGGGATGGATGCTACCGTTGATATAGAAATCCCCAGGACAGAAAAAGGGAAGTGGCAAGATGAATGGTTGGAGGTAGTTCGCAAATTCCTCGAAAATCAGCAGCGACATGTCAGACTTAGATCTGAACATGTTAATCAAATATGCGGCGAGATTCTTCTTGAAGAATGGAGAACTGTGGCACCGAGAACCGAGGGGACAGCATCAAGTAGTACCTGCATATGAGAAACGCTTGGAGTTGATGAAGCAAGCGCATGATGATTTGGGCCACAAGGGAGCATTTCCCACTAAGTCGAGATTACTGATCCGCTTTTGGTGGCCATTGCTAGTTCGAGATGTACAGTGGTTCCTCTGTACCTGCCACAAGTGTCAAATTCGATGCATGGATAAGATCCATATCCCACCTGTCATAGCCATGCCCAAACCTCTGTTTTACAAGGCATACATGGATTCAATGGTGATGCCGAAGTCAAATGGGTTCCAGTACATAGTACAAGCTAGGTGTTCTCTGACTTCATATCCTGAGTGGCAGATGCTGCATGCAGAGACAGGACAGACCTTAGGATGGTTCATATTCGAACAGATCTTGTGTAGGTGGGGTGCCATAGGGGAGATTGTCATGGACAATGGCTCTGCATTCAAACAGGCCCTTGCCTATCTCACAAAGAAGTACGATATCAGGCATATAAAGATTTCAGCATACAATTCTCAAGCCAACGGAGTTGTCAAGAGAAGACATCTGACCATTCGAGAGGCTCTCGTCAAGACTTGTGAAGGCAAAATAGGCAAATGGTCGTTGTATGCACCATTGGTGTTCTGGGCTGAAAGGGTGACAACACAAAAGTCAACAAAGCTTTCGCTGTATCAGATGGTCCATGGGATTGAGCCAAGATTGCCATTCGACTTCGCCAAAGCGACCTTTCTGACAAATTGGGACAAGGATAAGTATTTGACCGAAGAACTGATATCGTATAGGTGCCACCAGCTCCAGCGAAGACAGGAAGACTTACAGTGGGTTCATCAACAAGTATACAAGGCATGGTGCCAGATGGCAAAGGAGTTCAAGCAGAGGGTAAAAGGGTTGATACGAAGCTACAAGTTCGAACCCAGAGCACTAGTTTTAGCTCACAATACAAGGATCGAGAAGGAACTGGACTGCAAGATGAAGCCAAGATACTTAGGTCCCATGGTAGTCATCAGGCAAACTGAAGGGGGTTCATACCTATTAGCTGAGCTTGACAGCTTGATTTCCCAACTTTGATATGCCACTTTTTGCTTACTCCCTTATTATCCTAGGAAATGAATCTCAATAGCAGTAGAAGAACTCACAAACCAAAGTGAAGAAGAGCTGCACAGGCTCAAAGCAGAATCAATAGAGGACAAATTGATCCATGAAGCCGAAGTCATCTTATGAGAAGAGGCCATCGAAGAGAGTGAGTCAGGTGAGAGTATCTGAGACCTCCAGTTGTAGATATTAGTGTGCTGGTTCAACCGAGGCACTTCGACTATTGGTTCGAATTCAAGCATAATTCGGTGCGACTTGCACCCTGACTTGCACATTCTGATCAAAAATAACAATAATAATAATAATAAGTCATGACTTTTGAATGATTCAAAAAGCACTGATCAATTCTGTGTTGGACAGGGATATACATGAGGTATGACAATGGGGCTGTTGAAGCCCAGAAAAGAGATAGTGCAAGATACTTAATTGCATGATTTCCTCTTGCCCAACACCTTCTTGGATGCGACGTGGCCCTTCAAGGCTTGGTCTAACACCTCAGTTGTGGCACAAAGGGCTTCGTGAAGTACAACCAGCATCTTGGTGTTGGAAAGCGAAGGCAGCAAAGGAGGGGAAGTGGAAGTTGAAGGGGTTGGAGCCAAGTTAGAAGAGGAGGCACCAGAAGTTGAAGGGGGAGGAGTCAGACTGGGAGATGGAGACTTGACACGAGTGCGTTTCGAGGTGCGAGCAGGCCTTTGGGTGATCTCGACTACAGGCTTGGCAGGGTAATGAGGAGGGGTGAGAGCAGGAGGAGTAGAGCCTGTGCAAAGCGCCTGGACCCAGGCTCAGGACTGAGCCAAGTTGTTCTGGAGCGATGTCAGCAAGATGCCTTAGGACAAAAAGAGAGCAGAGAACATGCACGTATAAGGGGCAAGTATAACGAAGTTGACAACAACATGTGCATTTGAGCCCCAAGGCTCCAGAGCAGACAGCTTGAGCGACGTGACAACAGTCGCAGAGGACAGGCGGGTAGATGGGGAAACTGCCATCCTTCGAAGTATGTTCGACAAGCTCAATGTGCCAATTGGGACAGTAGACTCACCATTGGAGACCAGACTCCCCAAGATGGTCTGCGTTCTGGATCTCGAAGAGTCAGCTATGGGATGAAGAAGAATGAGAGAAGTTAAAACACACTGAAGGGCAATCAAGAGACGCATGGCCAGTCAATGGAGAGTTGGCAGGAAGATGCTCAAGGCCAGACTCAGAAATGTTGAGTGTCTGGCAGGTGGGCATGGTAGGAGCTGCAGGTGTGGCAGCATCTGGGACAGAGGCAGGATGGTCAGGCGAGACAGTAGGCATAAGAGGGGATGGAGGGTCTGAGTGACCCGGGAGCGAGGGAGAGGGTGTACAAGACAGTGTGATGGTGGACATGGAGGTGGATGTGGATGATGGGGCATCTGGAAGCATGTCGAAGGTTGGGAGATCGAGAGTAGGGCTGGTGTCCAGTTCCTGGACGATGACAGTCGCAGGCGAGGGCTCTGCAGGGGTATGGTTGACCAGGGCAGTGGTAGTTGTGGGAGCTGGTTCGTCCTGGACAATGTCAGTGGGAGGAGTGTTGACCGGTAGTGCAGGAGAGGAAGCGGCTTGAGGTTCAGGAGCTGTAGGAGCCGGCGATGGGCCCTGTAGCGATGGGGCAGTGTCAACAGAATGACTGTCAAGGAAAAGAAAAAGAACACGCACCATCAACGACCCCAGATGTGCCAACAACATGTTTCTCAACTCTGTGTCTCCCTGCGACGTGTCATAGTCATGCCTCGACTCCGGCCGGACTCGGCCTCGCACTCACTCAGTCCGGCCTCGGCCTCACCTGTCCCGTATCTCCAGTTGGTCTAGCGCAGTAGACACTGCTTTGCAGTGTCTGTCACTTCGGTTAAGTCCTCGCCCAGTGGTGTCCCCGGTCCACTCTGTCCCGGTCTCCGTTGTCTTTGTCACACCTTACTAATACCTGTCTTACCAATCACCTTAGCAATCCTTGTGAGACCAGCATTACCGGTCTCCGTACTATGGTTACTTCTGGTATGTAAACTCGTAAATACTCGGCCTGTACTCCTTAGTCTGAAATCAACTAAGTACCTCCTGATAACCCCGCCTCGGCCTCGGACTCGGACTGAGATCCACGCAAGGGAATAGCGCTGTACCCTCAGTCGCTAAGTCCAAACAGTCTAACCACCTGAACCCTCGACTTCACTCCTGATCCCGACCCCTCGGCTTTGCGCCCACTTTGGTCTCCGGTCTGGACTCAACCCAGACAATCCTCGTACTTGACAGTATTTCAGACTCTCCACTTGTGTGGGTCTAATACATCATGGCAACCAAGACTCGCTTCCAACCTCCCTGTGGCTGTTCTGCCACCAATCCCGACTCTGCTTCAGCCAGTGGGGCTCACCGTGAAACAGCTCTAGCTGCGTTGGGCACCACTAGGCGCTCCCCAGACCCCGTCAGTCCTTTCAGGGGCTTTTCAGCCCGCACATCCAATACCCCCACTCCACGTCGTCCCACTGCCCCCGTCCCTGAGGGTGACCTGGGTGATGATGGACCAGGCGACGATGATGATAATAACCCAGATAATGATGACCCCGGCAACGGTCCCGGCGATGATGGGCCCGGTGATGATAATCCGGATGAGGATGATCTGGAGGATGAACCGGACTTCCCAGACCTGGACACCGAACCCGCGGTCGCGGTCTTCGACAGTCTCGCGAAGGCCATCAAGCTGTTGGCTCGCAACGCCTGTACTACCCCTGAGTCCTCAAGTAGGACCAAGTTACGTGAGCCCGACACCTTTGATGGCACCGACCCCAAGAAGCTTCGCGCATTCTTCATCCAGTGCGAACTTAACTTCCAAGACCGACCCTGGGCTTTCAGGACCGACCGTGCCAAGGTCATCTTCGCCCAGTCGTACCTCAAAGGCATGGCCTTAGAGTGGTTCGAGCCAGACTTACTCAGGCTCGACGACCCCGATGACCGGCCTCTCTGGATGGACTCCTGGAGGGAGTTCGTCTTAGAATTGTAAACCACCTTCAGACCCCATGACCCGGTTGCTGACGCCGAGAGCCAACTCGACCACTTGCACATGAAGGAAAGTCAGCGCATTAATAAATACGTAGTCGACTTCAATTGGCTTGCCTCGCAAGTCCGAGGCTATGGTGACAGTGCACTGTGCCATCATTTCTATTCCAGCCTCCCAGACCGAATCAAGGATGAGGTCTGTCGGGTTGGCAAACCCTGGACACTTCACGAGCTCCGCCACCTCGCCCAGGAGATAGATGCGCACTATTGGGAGCGCAAGGAAGAAGTCCAGCGGGCAAGTAAGCACCAAGGCTCGTCTAACTCCAGCAACAATAAGTCCGGAGGTTCCGGCAACAACAGTCAGGCCAAGACCGGTCAGGAGAAAGCCAAGACTGGCAACAACAATAACAACTCCGGTTCTTCCCCTAAGCCGGGTAATAACAGCAATTTGTCCAAGCCCGAGCCTAGCAAACTCAGCAAAGATGGAAAGCTCACCCCAGAGGAACGCAAGCGTTGCCTAGACGGAAACCTCTGCATGTTCTGCGGAGGGTCCAGTCATTTTGCTGACAAATGCCCCAAGAAAGCCGGAAAGGCCAAAGCTCGCACTGCAGCTACCACCGAGGCCGTACCGGCCTCGGGCTCGGGTTCTACCCCTGAGACAAAAAAATAGGTAGCAGCTCCCAGGACTCCACACAATCTGGGAGCTGCGTTGACTCTGGTTGTGCAAACTTGGAGGCTCGTCTCAACCCGTCCACTCTTTTTAGTCTGAACTCCTTGACCCCATATGTCACTATAGAAAACCCAGAAATACCTCGGCTTCGTACTTTAGTGGACTCCGGTTCCACCCATTGTTTTATAGATAATCAGTTTGTTAATCAACACTCGTTTACCCCTTACTCGGTCTCACCAATCCGACTCTGGCTCTTCGATGGAACGTCCACCTTCACTATAACCCAAGCAGTAGATGTCAACATCCGCTTCGCGTCCGGCGATGTCACCCCGGTAACCCTGTTTCTAGCCCCGTTGGATTCTGAGTGTAAGATAGTTCTCGGACATGACTGGCTCACCCGCTACAATCCGTTGATTGATTGGGTACTGAGTAGTCTAACATTCCAGACTCCTGCACATGGAATGCCAACCCCGTCGACACCCCCTGTAAGCCCGGTCTCCACCGGCCTTCCTGACTCCGGTCCTAGTGACCAACCCGGCCTTGCGCCATCTGTACTGGTCTCCGACTCTCCGACTCGCACCCCTCTGAAGGCCCCTCTGGTTTCCCTAATCAATGCAGCCGCTTTTGTGCATGCCTGCAAACTAGAAGGGTCCGTCCAATTCCAACTTCAGCTCTGCCCCTCGGACTCAGCTCAAGCCCGATCGGCCTCGGCCTCCCCTCCTCCGGCCTTACCCAATGTACCGGAAGAGTACCACGACTTTGCTGATGTATTCAGCAAGGCCAAGGCCTCGGCACTCCCACCACACCGGGAATATGATCTGAAGATAGAGCTCGAAGAAGGAACAACCCCGCCCCTCGGCACCATCTACTCGCTGTCCCCGGTTGAGCTCCAAGCTCTCCGGACTTTCATCGATGAAAACCTTACTACCGGATTCATTCGGCCAACCTCTTCCCCTTATGCTGCTCCGGTCCTCTTTGTCAAAAAGAAGGATGGCTCCCTCCGACTCTGTGTAGACTTCTGCGGCCTCAACAAGATCACTAAGAAAGACCAATACCCACTACCACTCATCTCCGACCTCTTGGACTCACCCAGCCGAGCAAAAATCTATACTAAGATTGATCTCCGGCATGCCTACCATCTCGTCCAGATTGCCCTGGGCGATGAATGGAAGACTGCATTCCGGACTCGGTATGGATCTTACAAGTGGTTAGTGATGCCCTTTGGCCTCACCAATGCCCCGGCCGCCTTCCAGCGCTTCGTCAACACTATCTTCGCAGATATGTTAGATGTCTGTGTGGTCGTCTACCTAGATGACATCTTAATCTACTCCGGAGATAAGGAGTCTCACAAGCAGCATGTCCGAGAAGTCCTCTGCCAGCTTTGGCTTCACGGCCTTTATGCGAAGCCAGAGAAGTGTGAGTTCCACTCGGACTCGGTCAAATACCTCAGATTCCACCTCTCCCCTGCCGGCCTCATGATGTCCAAGGAAAAGGTCCAGACCATTTGTGATTGGCAGCCTCGCAAGGTCAAGGACATTCAGTCTTTCCTCGGATTCGCCAACTTCTACCGCCGGTTTATCTTTAACTACTCGGACATCGTCGTACTGCTGACTCGGCTTACCCACAAGGGGGCTCCCTGGAACTTCTCCGAGGAGTGCTGCCAGTCATTCAACAACCTCAAGGCCGCCTTCACCACTGTGCCGGTCCTAACTCATTTCATCCCCGGGGTCCCTATCACCGTCGAGACCGATGCATTGGACTATGCCATCGCTGGCATCCTTTCTATCACCTGCGGTGACGACCAGATACATCCGGTCGCATTCTACTCCCGGACTCTGACGGCCCCGGAATTGAATTATGACACCCACGACAAAGAATTGCTTGCTATTTTCGAAGCATTCCGGACCTGGCGCCATTACCTTGAGGGCTTGGCCTCACCGGTCGACGTTGTTACCGACCACAAGAACCTTGAGTACTTCTCCACCTCCAAAGTACTCACCTGCCGCCAAGCTCACTGGTCAGAATTCCTTTTGCAGTTCAATATGATCATCAGATTCAGGCCCGGTAAGCTCGGGGCTAAGCCCGATGCCCTAACTAGATGATGGGACGTCTACCCCAAAGAGGGGGATAGTGGCTATGCCCGAGTGAACCCGCAGAACCTGAGACCGGTTTTCACCCAGGAGCAACTAGCAGTCTCCCTTCGCGCAACCTACCTCGAATACCCGGTCTTACGAGCAGTCGCACTGATGGATGTAGAGAAACTTCATAATGACATCCTGACCGCGCTGCCGGATGACCCAGTCTCACAAATCCGTCTGTCCGACATGTCTGATCCCCGGTGGTCAGTAGATGATACTGGCTTCCTTCGGCTTGACGGAAGGATCTACATGCCGGACTCAAACGACCTCCGCCTTAGGGTCTTGCGCCTCAAGCATGACCACCCTCTGTCCGGCCACTTCGGCCAAAACCGCACTTTAGAACTCATACGGTGTGAGTATACCTGGCCCGGCCTCAGGACCTTCGTCAAGGACTGTGTCCGGTCTTGCACGGCCTGTGCTCGGGCTAAGGTTCCCCACCATCGGCCTTACGGCCTCCTCAAGCAGCTTCCGGTGCTGGAGAAACCATGGAATTCCATCTCTATGGATTTCATCGAGCAGCTCCCAGCCTCAACCAGCTTCACGGCCATCCTCGTAGTAGTTGACCGGCTTTCCAAGCAGGCCATATTCATCCCAACCCACGACACTATCACAGCCCCAGAACTCACCAAACTATTCCTACTCCATGTCTTTTCGAAGCACGGAGTACCGGCCCATGTAACCTCAGACCGAGGCTCGGAGTTCGTCTCCCACTTCTTCCGGTCACTCGGTAAGGCCCTAGATATGTGCTTACATTTCACCTCGGGCTACCACCCTGAAGGTGATGGCCAGACCGAGCAGACTAACCAAACTCTCGAGCAATACCTCCGAGTATACTGCAACTACCAGCAGGATAATTGGGCCGACCTACTACCTTTGGCCGAGTTCACTTACAACAATGCCCCTAGCGCTACTACCGGTGTTTCACCCTTCTTCGCTAACAAGGGCTACCATCCTAATATCTCGGTGTACCCGGAGCGTGATCTTACCTCTGCCCGGGCTCGCGATTATGCAGTCGACCTAGACTCACTGCACCAGTTCCTACGTGAGGAGATGACCCTCGCACAACAGCGCTACCAAGGACCGGCCAATGCTAAACACATGCCGGCTCCAGACTTCAAGGTCGGTGACCAGGTATATGTGAAAGCCCAATACTTCCGGTCTACTCAGCCTTCTAAGAAGCTCTCAGAGAAGAATCTTGGACCATATCCGGTCATAGCTCAGGCCGGTACCCACTCATTCACACTGCGCCTGCCAGACTCAATGCGCGCAGTCCACCTGGTCTTCCACGTTTCCCAACTCGAGCTGGCCATCCCTAACACCATCCCGAACCGGACTCAACCACCACCCCCACCAGTCGAGGTCGACGGTGAACTGGAGTTCGAGGTGGCAGAAATCCTCGACTCTAAGGTCAACCGGCGTCGCCGGTGTTGGCTTCAGTACTTAGTCCGGTGGACTGGCTACGAGGGGACCGATGAAGAGACCACTTGGGTACTTGCTACAGAGCTCGACAATGCCTCTGAACTCGTACAAGAGTTTCACTCCAGCTACCCTGGTAAACCCGGCCCGTACCAATGAGGACCGGTCTCAACCAGCCTCAGTTTCTTTTCTGTTTTCTATTGGTATCTAGTTTTCTCTGAACCCTTACTTACTTTGTTTTCTTTTCTTGTTTGCTCTCACTTACTATACAAGACCGAGACCAGACGTCGGACACCGGACACATGACATTCGCAGGGAAAAGCAACAAAAACGCTACGCTACGAGTCTACTCGGCCTTGGCCATACTCTCATCCTCCCCCTCGGACTCCTCCTCTTCATCCTCGCCGTGGTTCTTCAACCACTCTGCTTCCTCGCGCAACTCATCAGAGTCGAGCTCAGACGAGCCCAAGTCCGAAGGGGATACCGCCATCCCGAAGCCATAGGATTCGTCGAGTATCGACTCGAGCGCATCGGCAATGCGGCCCGAGTTCTCGACGGCGGTCTCGTGCAGCTCGAAGAGGCTGGCCAAGTTGTTGGCAATCAGCCCCACGGCCTCGATCAATCGCTCGAGCTTGTCCTCCAAGCCCGAGTACTTGTCCACGCCGGCCTCCCTCGGCCTACTCCTGCCAGCCTCAGACTCGTTGAGGTCCAAGATTTTGGTCGGCCTCGTACTCGTCTTCGCCCATTTCTGATTGCTGGGCCTGGCTTCGGCGTTCTCCTCATCGACCTTCCTCTTCTTGCCCTTGACGGCCTTGGGACCGGCCTCAGCGTCCTTTCCATCCCCAGGCCAGCGGCACTTGCCTTTTGATAGGTTGCAGTGCACACAAGCCATGCGCTTCTTGTTGCCGTCTACGACAAATTCGCAGACGATGTTGGCCCGGGCGCAGCAGGTACAACTAAAAGCGTTGTTAGGAGGAGTACGTATAAGGTTAAAAAATCACTCACCCGGGGTCCATAACCACCTTCTTCACCTCTCCCCCGGCCTCATCACCCTTGTTGGCCTTGGCCTTATGCCTTCGTTCGGCCTCCTTTTCTTCCTCCGCCTTGCGTCTCGCCTCCTCCTCGCGAGCCCTTTGCTCCTCGGCCTCCCACGCTACCCTCTCGGCCTCGGCCTTCTCCCTAGCCACCCTCTCGGCTTCAAGCCGAGCCTGCTCCTCCTGCCGGGCTTGCTCAGCCGCCTTTCGCCTTTTCCTCTCCTTCGCCTTCACCCTCATCACCTCCTCTTCGTCATCGGTGTCGTACCTGATGTCGTCGTCAGGGACTTGGGCCCAGTTGACGACGACTCGGCCTTCGTTGTTGTTATCGGCGGCGACGATCGGTCTCGAATCGGACATGATGGTTAGGATGAGAAAGAGAGATGCAAAAGGCTTAGCGAGCCACAAGTATCGGTTTTTCAAACTCAGCCAATTTTCGGACTCAGCCTGCCACTCTCGCAGGGGTCTCATGGGTTCGACCCCTAAGAGGGGGATACTGTCATAGTCATGCCTCGACTCCGGCCGGACTCAGCCTCGGCCTCGCCTGTCCTGTATCTCCAGTTGGTCTAGCGCGGTAGACACTGCTTTGCAGTGTCTGTCACTTCGGTTAAGTCCTCGCCCAGTCGTGTCCCCGGTCCACTCTGTCCCGGTCTCCGTTGTCTTTGTCACACCTTACTAATACCTGTCTTACCAATCACCTTAGCAATCCTTGTGAGACTGGCATTACCGGTCTCTGTACTATGGTTACTTCTGGTATATAAACTTGTAAATACTCGGCCTGTACTCCTTAGTCTGAAATCAACTAAGTATCTCCTGATAACCCCGCCTCGGCCTCGGACTCAGACTGAGATCCACGCAAGGGAATAGCGCTGTACCCTCAGTCGCTAAGTCCAAACAGTCCAACCACCTGAACCCTCGACTTCACTCCTGATCCTGACCCCTCGGCTTCGCACCTGCTTCGGTCTCCGGTCCAGACTCAACCTGGACAATCCTTGTACTTGACACGACGATCCCAGCAGGAGCTGGAGGATGGAGGCAGCATGTGCAAGGTCGTCAGCTGGGACACCAATGTTGGGAGGCGAGTTGTTAGGGTTGGGCGACATGGGAGTGAGGGTGAGGAAGAAAAGATGAGGGAGGAAAAAGTGGAAGGAACATGCGGGGTAGCTTAGATAAGAAGAAGGAGGGAAATGGTGGGAAGTCGATCGAAATGGATTGATTATCACCGGAAATCGGAATCTTCACTCGATGCAGTGACAGTCTTACAGTCTCAGTGCACTCAAAGAGCCATGGCGCTCTCGCCATATTCTAGTCTATTTTCCTTTTGTGTTACAGTGCTCACTAACGTTCTACACTAGGAAAGACAATGGCCTGAATTTGAACAAGCAAACTAACTGCGAAGGGTAATGACAGGCTGTGAAGGAAACGCTAGACTACGCAACATTCTTGGAGCTATTCCACAGCTAGGAAGGGTCGCTACAGGAGAGGTATGCAGAGCTGGAACAAGTGAGAAGGGATGTGAACCAAGTAGAAACAACACTGAAGAGAAGCTTGGCTGGGGTAGATGCACTGACAGGTGACCCTTCCATTTCGGTTCGAATGCATTTTACAGTGAGAAACAGGTATCTTGGCACAAGAAAAAAAAGTGAGTCAACAGAGGGCAAATGTCCAAGATCGAGCAAGGGCTCATATTCATACCCATCAAGGTCGAAGACCTATCTTTGAAGCGGGATTGAGAGGCTACAAGTTCAAGGTGAGGTATTCTATTGTAGTTCGAACGTAAACTACATCGAAGTGTTTTGTTTTCAGCATCGGAAGAGGCAGAAAGCAGGAATGGAAAGCTCTCGAAGGTACATACGAAGAGCCAGGGATATTAGAAATGCAAGTCGAAGGCCGCTGGTATCATTATGCTCCATGAAATTCATTCCTGCATGTGAGGCGCAAGTCCAGGAGCTGAGAAAGGGGGGGGGGGGCCAGAGTACCATAGAAAGGACACAGTATAGGGTAGAAGGAGTCTCCTGAGGGCCCAAGCTTTTGTTTTTCTTGGTTTCATTTCTACTAATGTCGTCTTAAGGATGAAATGGAGTTGAGAGCGCACAATGCACTCTCATAGGATTGTGAATACATCACTGATAGGGGGTTTACAGGTATAAAATAATCTTTGAGCTGGGTCATAGGTACAGAGGGTCTCTATCCCCAGCCGCTGCACTGTGAAAATGCTCTGTCACAGTTCTACTGCCAGCTGTGTTTCGATGAGCCGTTCCTACCTTGCACCGCACTCGATTTATCACCCACTTGTTTGTGCATTCAAAGCACTATGATCATCACCTGGGCTAAGAGGTTGGCTTCAGAGGTGTGGAAAATCGAGGGCGCAAGGTGATGGAGAAGGTACAGGAGAGTTGGCTGTGAGGGGTCTTGGGGATGTTGATGAGAGTGAGGGGGAGGTTCGAGGAGCACAGTGCAGGTTCAGGATTGAAGGGGCACATTGATGGAGGAAGGAGTTGTTGAGTGCAGGGTGGAAGGTGATGTGAAGTACAGCGAGTGAGGGGAAGGCTAGGAGAGTCAGAGGGCAAGGGTACAAAGGAGAAGCTAGTGAGGATGGGTACGAAGCCAAGGATGTCTACACAAGGAAGGGGATGACCGAGGACGGTTGGCGTCTAAACCCCCCCTCGGATGTAGGGAACATGAACCTTTTCCCTATGAGAAGTCATGCTTCAGTTGGGTTGAAGGGAAGGTTTGAGGGTGAAGGATGTAAGAGAGAGTCAAGGAGGATTCAGGCTTAGGGGTTGTGGCTGAAAAAGGACTTGGTGTCGAAACATAGAGAGCTGACTAAGCATGCAGGTGGTCATGGCATGTGCCACATCACTTAACAACTACAGTACACCAGGGAGGACTACACTACACTAGCTACCACCATTTTACTCTGTGCTCTTGCCTTTGGGAGAACACACTTAAGCTCCCCTTTCTTGCCAAGGTTCTTCTCTAGGGACAAGAAATATATTTTTCTTGGGCGAGTTCCCTCTTTGTTCATCTAAGGTACTTACCCGGCATCCAGAGCAAAGCCCCTTCAGGGTCAACCCGACTTGAGCAGAACCTACTTCTTCCGGAGTCAGAGTTCTTGGCCATCAGAAAACATGTTCTTACAGCATCTCCCACCCTTTCATCCTCTCAGTGAAGTTAACAAAAACTTCATGGATGGGGTTCTGATGGAGGAGGAGGAAAAGGGGGGACATCTTCTGCTGGATCTTGCAGTAAGAAGGCAAGATGCATGTCATACTCATCATGAATGTGATCAGGGAGGCTGGAGAACAGTAGACTATGCTGCAGCTGTCACAATGCAGGAAGAATGATGGATGAGACTGGAATAAAGATGGCGCAGGGAGCAGGGAGGAATGATCCATATGCTTCATCAACTGGGGAGACTGAAATGACCACATAAGACCTTTCTAGTTGAGTGACAGACCTGAGGCGACCAAAGAACATCCTTCTGGAAGTCATACTGACAAGGAGAACACACTGACCAAGCTGCATGGGATGAGACGGGGCTGACAATGATGGGATGAACCAGGGGGCTTCAGGATGGAAGCTGGTGGGAATGCCTGGCAGATATATGTAGCCACTGTCTCTGGCAAATGAGACAAGCGAGATGATTGATGAAGAGGTGGCCATGATTGATGGACTTAGCAAAATGAGCATCTGATGGATGGAGTGCTGTAGAAACACACAGGGTGAGGATCCTCTCCAAATTTGGAAGGAAGAATCGTGGGGCTGAGCACTTTAAGCGAGTGTGGGAACAGAGTTGATATCTTTGGAAATGGTGGAGATACAACAAAAACCGGAATGCCATTCACGGGCACTAAAAACCTTTAATGTGCGCTTAACTTGCTTCCTCTTTTCTCTTTAGCTCTGATGACTCGTTCTTGTGCGAAGGATGACTGTTAATGTCTGACAGTCTTTCTACACATGAGGCCTTTAGTCTTCATCTGCATGCCTGGGCATTGTGCGCAGCTCGTCAATGAGTTAGGCAGAGTCAGCTGTAACCATGTCCACAACACCTTTGGTGTGTGACACTGCACCATATCGCTATCCCAGCTGTCCTACATTGAGGCCATTCTGATGAAATACAACCTCACCAACTGCAAACCTGCCACAATTCTGATGGACCCTGGAATAAAACTCTCTTGCAGAGAAATTCTGCAGCCAGCTGAAGAAGCTGCACACATGAAAAACATACCCTACCATGCTGCTGTAGGCTCCCTCATGCACCTTGCTGTTGGAACATGCCCAGATATTGCATTTGCTGTCTCCACAGCTGTGCAGTTCAACAATGCACCCAACATGACTCACTGGGAAGCTTTAAAATGAATCTAAAGGTATATTGCAGGCACAAAAGTGCTCACTTTGACATTTGGAAATACTGACCAGGGCCTCGAGGGCTATACTGATGCAGATGGAGCTTCACAGGAGCATCAATGTGCTATAAGTGGATATGCCTATCTACTGGATGGAGGAGCTATCAGTTGGGCTTCACAGAAACAAGAACTTGTAACACTCTCAACTGCTGAAGCAGAGTACATCACAGCAACTCGTGCAGCCAAGGAGGGCTTGTGGCTTCAACAACTCATTGGGGAAGTTTTCCGACCACTCAAACACCCTATCCCACTGTATTCTGACAGTCAATCTGCCATTGCACTCACCAAGGATGGCACCTACCATGCTTGCACCAAGTACATCAATATATGATACCATTCCTATCATTTACAGCAGTTCCCAAGTGTAATGAGACTGTGTGAATTTTTTTGAGTCACATGTTGAGTCATTCCAAATTGGGAATGAGTTGTAATAAGTCATGTTGTGAACATTCCCTACACCATTGGCATCTCACCACAACAATGGGAAACTGCTGTATCAGCAAAACATCAAGGAAATTGCCCTCAAGCTTTGGGATCAAGGCTGGGAGGCAGAGGATATATGTGATACCTTAGGAATATCTCGCACAAGCCTCTATTAATGGCAAGTGATTTTTGCAGAGCATGGCAGTGTCAACCATCCCCTGTCACCACTGAAAGGCCAAGGCCTTCATATCCTTACCCACACCCTCATTCAGGCCTGCCAGGGCCTATTCTCTCAAGAACCAGATCTATTTCTTGATGAAGTAAAGACTTGGCTAGCCCTTGAACATGACATCATCATCTCCACATCAATGCTTGCTCGCAATCTCACTGAAATTGGGCTCACTCACAAAATACTTCACAAAATAGCTGCAGAGAGGGATGAGGAATGCTGTGGAGACTTCCAGGAACAAATTATCGCCAACTTCCAAGGGGATGGTCATGAATTCATGTTTGTGGATGAAACAAGCAAAGATGAGCATACATGGGCACGTCACTATGGTCATGCAATGTCAGGTGCTTGTGTGCCCCTCTCAGATGTCTTTGTTTGAGGTGACCAGTATTCCTTGGTTGCAGTGATGACAGTCGATGGATATATTGCTGCTGAGGTTGTGGAGGGTTCTTACAATCATGATCTATTTTGTGACTTCATCACACAGCAACTTGTAAGTCATTTTCCTGTTCCTTTGATCATCCTAGCTGATATTTCAATGTAGCTGCCTGCCATGAATCCCTTCCCTGCTGAAAGGTCTGTTATTGTCCTTGACAACTGCCACATCCATCACAATGAAGACATTGAAACCACAGTCCAGGAAGCCGGTAAGTACAATCTACACTTCATTTCATCACTCATTTATCCTCCACAGGTTGTATTCTCATGTTCTTGCCTCCATATTCCCCAGATCTCAACCTGATCAAGGAGTTGTTTGGCACCTGTGCATTGTCTTGTTTCTTTCTGTTTCTTGAACTTGCTCACAACATATCACAGTAAAGGCACATCTCTGTTGCCATGCTCATCATCTGTGCCAGGAGGAAGATCCCATCAATATGCTCCTTGAGGCAACAAGCTACATCATTGCTGGGAAATGTCAGGAGTGGATATGCCATGCTGGTTATATTACAGTGTAGTCACCAGAGATTTATGGAATATTTTTGAGTCTGTTCTGTAGAAGAGTCTAGTCATCTTTTTGTTTGAGAAATGCTTGAGAAACTTGACTTGCAATTTTTGAAGCACCAAGGAAAAAAAAAGAGCATGCATGACATTTGCACACTAGACACAATATTACACAGTGTGAACAACTGGCTACTCCTATTCCCAAGTGCCTGCACAGATTGCCTCACAAAACTTCCAATGCACTGCTAAAAATGAGCAGGATGTGAGAATGGAGAGTCCACTGTCCTTCCAGTCTGCCTCCAAGAGTGATTCTACAACTTTATTCCCAGGAATGTAGTCCAGTTTCTCCAACTTCTCTTGAGTATGCACTGACAGCTGATACTTTGTACAGAACTCTGAGAGCAAAACATTGTGCATCATGGTGGAACTGGGTGAAGAGAAGATGGTCATACTTTGACTGGGCAGTGGTGGGGTTGGTGCAGGCAGAGATGTCATGTTTGACATATAGTAGCCATATGAACCATAGGGAATTGGTGGAGGAGGAAAGTAAGAGCCAAATGGATACATGGGGTGGGGGCCAGGGGCATGCCAAGGGCCATGAGGCCCAGGCGCACTATGGTGGTCTTTGTTCCATGCACCAAGGATCAGATTTGGAATGTCTGCTGGCATTTGGCCAGCAGGAACAGCAGACACCTTTGTAAAGTGATTGGACATTGGCAGGGTATCACATGTTGCAGTTGGTGGCTATCAGGGTGTCAGCAATGTATTCAAATCAATATTCCACTTATGACATACCTTTGCAGCAATGGTGTTTGCCCAAATTTGAAGGTGAAGTGGGGTTAGCTCCCAGAAGAGTCCCCCCGATGCATATATGCGCTTGTTTGGAAAGTGGGGATGATTCCCAACAGGATATTTGTCTTGTAATTCCTTGAGCTTGTTTGCAGAGCAGTTATGAAGTGAATTGATTTGTGATTTGATAGACAAGTCAGGCAGTGGTTCGTCATCAAGTTCTCTCACCACCCCCGAGCTCTTCCCTCTCCCTCTCTTCTTTTCCTCAATTGTTGGCTGTCATAGTTCAGCACTTGCTGCTCACAGAAGAAATGAAGATTGCTTATGAGCTCACGCAGAATGGGCCTCAGCACATACAGAAAAATAACTCGATCCTTCTTGCATGACTTCACAGCATTGATCATCACCTGATATCCTACCTCATTTGTGATGAGTTTGAGCTGGAGATTAGCAGGAGTTTCAAATCACCAGCACAACTGTTCAGCTGCCAGATGCCATGGCATGGTATCAGCAGTGTCAGCAACAGCATCAATGAAGGTATCAAAAGTATCCTTAACTGTGAATATAAAAGGGTTGCACTGGGTAAGTTTGACAGAGGTTGAGGATGTCAATTTGCCCTGTGTGCAGGCCAAGGCCTCGATGGACATCTCAAGATGCAGGTGTGCTGTGATAGATTGGGGTGGGGGTTTGGCAATGCTATCCTCTGAGTCACTAATATTGAATATGGCTGTCTTCGACATTGATTTCTTCGCTTTCTTCTTCTTTCTTGAGGCAGGGGACTTTGGGAAAGATGGGGAATTGGATCACTTCTGCTTGCGGCCATGCTTTGCTTTCTTTGTAGGGGTCTTAGCAGAGATTTTCTTTGGAGAGTTCTTGACAGGGCTAGCAACCAGTGTAGATGTCACTGATTCACATGGAGGGATATATGCATTGCCAATAAATGTGAACGTGTCTAGGGATATCAGTGCACTGCTGGGTAGAGACAGATAATAGAACTTACAAATGGTGGAGCCAGGAGAGGCTTTTTGCTCATTTGCCTGCTCCACTGATTCCACCCCACAGCCTATTGGATCAGGCTCACTGGGGGGGTCCATAGCAGTGAGAATGCTGACACAGAGGTGTAGGGAATGTTCATGACACGACTTATTATGACTTGTTCCCAATTTGGAATGACTCAATGTGCAACTCAAAAAAATTCACAGTCTCATTACACTTGGGAACTGCTGTAATTTATTGTCCTACTGATGTCATGGTTGCCAATACCCTTACCAAACCTTTACTTAGCATCAAGGCAAAACACTTCACATCTGCACTTGGACTTCATTCTGATTGAGGGGGAGTGTTGAGAATGTGTTTTGGAATTATGGTAGCCTCTTGGAGTTTTGCCCAGAGGGCTCAGAGTTTCTCCCCAACCCTTGGAATTAAATTCCAATGTCACTATGCTTACTAATTATGGTACTATAAATTTTCCACACCATTCTTTTCCACCTCAGTGACTCCTTCATACACTGAGATACTCATACCTTCATTATCTCCTGCCTGTTTCCACACCCAAACCTTCCCATCTGACCCAATCCTATTGATTTTGGTCTCATCTGACCAGATAACCCTTCTCCAGTCCTCCACAATCCATTCTTTGTATTTCAGACCAAAGGTCAATCACTTCTTCCTGTGAATTATAGGGAAGAAGGTTCTTGAGCACCTGGAGACTGTAGGCTGACTGATACCCAGCCTAAAGGCAATAGTGCAAGTAGAATGACCATTACAGGCCAGAGAAATGATGTTTTCATTCTGAGCAGAGGAGATGGGGTGCATAGTATAGTTAGGAAGCATTGACAAGGTAGACAGTGGTTGAATAGCTTGGACTAAAATGGTTGCCAAGGGACAATAACCATAGCAACCATCTTTGATGATTTTTGAAATTGTGTTATGTGATATTGGTTGGATTCTGATGGATCCAATACATAGTTACAAAATTGATTCAATGACATGGTGATTTAAATCAAGTATATTGCCATGGATACTAATTCAAATTACATAATCTGTTTTTTTGATGGATAGCCCTGTGCAAATGGTTTATGTCATCAACTTACACTCTGGTCTTATCTGCCTTTGTTCCTGATAAACTCAACAAACAACCCAAAATGTGCAAACATTGAACTTCAAAAAAATCATCAAATTAATTTTCAAGTGCAGTCTTTACATATTGTACTACATTAAAACCTGTCCTTGACACTCCAAAGTCTGTTGTGTTATTTAGTTGTTCTGCTTTCATGATCAGTAGGAATTGAGAGGTTGTCAGACATTACTACAGATCCAGCTTTTGATCTCACACAAATCAATATCAGGACCCCAAGGTGCATAGCTATAAACATGCATGATATTCATAGAAAAGCCTTTTACATATTCACGTGTATGAAAGGTCGAGACAGCAACTAGGTACCCGTGTAAGATAAGCCGTAGGGCACACCAACACATTATATGTGACCCCTTCTAGCATGGACGCCCGATGGGAGTGCTGAACAGCGATGAAAATCAGTCGGAGGGTGAGCACAAAACTGAAAAGTCGTGCTTACCGACTGGTCCGACACCGTACTGATGAAGAAGAGCGGAGGCGATGATCAAAGGCCCCGCATAGCCTGACGGCTGATAAGGATTAGTGATCTTCTGGACAACTAATTGGGAAAAGGGGTCCCGAGGCTTCTTCAGTGCGACCTCGATGAAGGGGATCGGCATGAAGCACGTCGCATGGAAATTCGACACCACCACCACTAACCGGCCATCCCCCATCGTACACTTCTTGAAGTTACCGCGATTGAAATCGGAAGGGCAGAGGTATCGACCGTAGCTAGATAGATCTATATCGTCACGAAAATCGATACGCAGGAACTTCAAGATCTAACATAGCTCTGAGTTCGCCAAAGCACCTTGAGACGTTGGGCAAACACTTACGTTGTGAATATGAGCATAGAAGTCCTGGTCGGTCCTGTAATGGGCATTGGGAAGCCACTCGGGAAAGAAGGAGTGTACAATAGATTTTGTACCGCCGCCCATGTGTCCGAGTGTCGCGGCTGCTGGTGCTTGGAGGCCGATCAACGCCTCGATAGCTTTCGCAATTAGTTCGACGTCCTCTCTCTTGCAATTTATACTCTCGATGTACTCCATGGCGATGTATCCAATTGACAACCCGCGGTAGTCTGCCGTAAACGCATGGTATACGCGAGGGACTAGTATGTCTGAGGCACCAGCAGTGCGGAGAGCCTGTGCTGCCCAATCCTGCGTGCGCGCCTCGCCGAGGGTAACGTCGGGGCCACATCTGATCCAGGCAATGACCGACGCAGAAGAATCGAGAAGGGCGGTTCCGGAGGGGAAGCCGAGCTGTGAGCAGTGGTTCACGATTGCCTCTTCGGAGGGCAGTTGCGGGTTGTGTAGAAATCCATACGGTGAAGGATCAGACAACATAGTAACTAGGAGGGGGCATTAACCATAAAGGAGAACTATGGGGTGAAAGATAATGAATACGACGTACTTCGAAGGACTAGCTGGGTAAGACCTTAATTTGACGATGACGAGAGCAGAGAGATTGTGGAAAGGTGTGGGGAACAGGGTTACGTCTGGAAAGCTGACGGCTTTTTATAATCGGCTGATTGAACGCTCCCACACTTCGGGATTCAGACAATAGGGCGCAAAAGTTACATAAATGAGGTAAGAACACGCGAGGAAACTCACACGACGCGGTTTGCACAATCAGAGTTGGCGCCGACGCCGATTTGAAAAAGTGCCGTTGAACATTATGTAATTTGGAAGGAAGTACCTACATACATAACTAGGATCTCTATTGTCACGAATTCGAAGACAATACGGTGGTTCAAAGTTAGTGCCCACGCCGGCGCCGGCGCCTACGCCTACAGCAAAGACTGCCTACAAATTAACTGTAGGCGTAGGCACTAACTTTGAGCGACCCTTTTCCTGTTGGCGCAACTTGAAATATCACTTTAAATCTTCCACAACCCGCCCATTGCCAAAGGGGATCAACTTGACAGCACGGCTTCATCTTAGTTCCGCACCATGCAGCTCTCGCAAACAAACACATGTTGCTTGCAGCTCGTAAGTAAACGAGTCTTTAACATTCAGTGTACTTCCATCCACAGGTTCAATTTCAACTGCAGGCACCATAGGTAAGGCAGTGCTACTACAGAAATAGTGAGATTGCACGGGATGTTACCGTTGGAGTTTTCATCTTCTCCGCCCTGGGTCAAGCGGACCCTTCGATGTCATCTGGGCTATGTGGCAAGTAAGTTATTATGCTCCGACTCGGGGCTTTGCGAATCATACACATGCAGCACTCATGTTTAAATGACAGCACTGGATTTCTTCACTACCAAGTTAGTCATGCTCGCGTCTCCATCTATACCCTGCAGCCAGTTCGTGGACGAAGTACCCCCGTGCAACAAGTTACATAACAACATGGGTGGGTGTGGTGGAGACCTGTACTTAGCTGAATGCGGTCTTGTTTGCTCATTTGTTCGTGATCAACAGGTGCTCCCTTGATCGGAGGTTTGGTCTCCGCCATGTAAAATGTACGTCCATTTCATCTCAAAACTATTTGTGACAAAATTTATCTGCACTGCAGTTACTCGTGGTTATTGTAGTTCAATGGTAGGTGACCACCTTTTTGGATTGGTGCTCATCAACTCAATACTATGAGTTTCTTCGCACATAAAATACATTACTGTAGGTCCCTTCGCCGCTACGCTTACAGCCAATTCGTGGGTGGTCTTGCTGTAAGCGTAGGCGCCAACTTTGAGCCCACCTTTTGAAACTGCCACATGTGTCGTCAATGGGTTGCACACCGGTTTCCGAATCGGCTGTAATTGTGTTTCTCGGCCCACCTCGTCTGGCCATAGTTGTTATATACACCACCCAAGCAAGACCTCTTGAAGAATCAATCCTACTTGTTTCTCCACTCAAACAACGCACTTCAGAGCTTTTGATCGTTCTCGTACCAATCTCTTTTGTTTGATCGTAAGTCTTCGCCGCCTTGTACAATGTATCTTGTGCTAACTATGCCACCTTCCCTTCGCTCTCGTCGCTATTGCTGCATGCAGATGAATTTCGATGACGACTATACCCTTGAAAACGTTCCTCAGGAGATCCTCAACTTGGTCAGTCTCGACAACTCGATCAACGTCGATGTCCTCAGCATGGGCGGCCTGGCTGGGAGTGGGCTTGACGACCAAGCCGCCGAGGACCTTGGGCTTATCAAGAATCACTGGGTCTGGCGCTTGGTCGTTGAAGCGCCACACGGTGGCAACGGACTAATCCAGTTCGGGTTCAACGTGTCGCGAACTGCGAGTGTTCCCTCCGACAAAGCTCAGTACAACGCCGACAGCGTAAGGTGGCTGGGCTCCGACCTCAGCGGTTCCAGTCGTAATGGCAAGGATGCCTCGTCCGACGACGTTGGTAGCATCGACGGGTATTATACTGCTCAGTCCACCGAGGACGATCTCCAGCGGTCCATTCGGACCTTCGGTGGTGCCCAGGGTGACCGGTCCGACGAGTGTGCTATTCCTGCTGTTCCCTCCAACGAAGCCCAGTCCAATACCAATAGCGTAGAGTGGCTGGGCTCCGACCTCGGCGGTTCCAGTCGTGATGGCAAGGATGCCTCGTCCGACGACGTTGGTAGCATCGACGGGTATTATACTGCTCAGTCCACCACGGACGATCTCCAGCGGCCGTCCATGGGCCCCCGTGTCCTTGGATCGCTCGACATCATTGTCCGTCCTCGCGTCACTCCCTCTTGGAGGCATCGTTTCACTCGTTCTTTCCCTCTTGCACCCCATACCACTTTCGACCAACTCCTCAAATCTGTTACGTCTCGCGGCATGATGCCGTTCTACTTCCAACAGGTGGGGTTTGCAAGATTCGGTTGCCGGGATGCAATGTACGTGCTCTACTTCTTTCTACATGCCGTCTGGCTCATCGTTTGTTTTCGTTATTCCTATCCTGCAGTTCTCAATTCGCTGCCGCGTGGTCGACGGACGGGTTGTTACTAGACCTCTTATGCAGGGAGAACCCCAGGACCCATATCTACCAGCTGTTGGGCCGGCGCTACTCCTGGCCCACCGTCACCGGTGCAGTGACTACTTCCGATGAGGAAGAGGAAGAAGAGGGGGTTGTGCGGACGACCAGAGGATTTAGCACTGCCCAAAGCTACATCCAGAGGGGCGTCTGGCCCAAGGAATATGAGCACGTCGAGCACCCCTTGCTCGAGTTCACCTCGCGCCCCGACGCCTAGGTGGCCCATTACACGCTCACTTACTGTACCAACAAGTCCTTGTCGTTCCTCTTTGATTTGTTGTAGCTCGTTCCTGATCGTTGATCCATTGTATAACTCTCAAGTCCCCACTCATGTACTTGATATGCTGATTGCCATTTCTTTCTTACATATGCAATTTGACAACATCATCACAAAAACCCTAAAATTACACATTCAGTGTTGAGTATGTGTTCCAGAGTTATGCTTATGGTAATGTCTTAGAGTTTTTTTCTAACCTTTGGAATTAAATTCTGATGTCACTGTGCTTACTAATTACAGTACTATAATATTAGCCCTCCGGGCGCCCCTGGATGCAGGCGGCCCGGAATATTTATATACCGAGAAAACATGTCCCTCAGTACCGATTCTACAGAAAACATGTCTACGACTTGTCGTATCAGTCCAGATTCTACAGAAAATGTGTCTACAGAAGATTTGTTGCATTAGTCCAGATTCGACAGAAAATATGTCCCATTAGTACGGAGTTATACAAATTTTTGGCGGAGATTGTCTGTGAGGAAGATTATGTTGGGTGGTAGATTTCGTAGCTGGGGGAAGGGGTGAGAGGTCGTTAGATGGATACACTGAAAACGGCTTACGAGTTGTCGTTGATGATGTGAAGGATAGGTGGGACGCATAATGAGATGGAGCCACAGACATGCCCGCCGAGTGTCCAGA
Organism: Pisolithus tinctorius; assembly: GCA_024663395.1. NCBI lineage: Eukaryota > Fungi > Basidiomycota > Agaricomycetes > Boletales > Pisolithaceae > Pisolithus > Pisolithus tinctorius. The sequence goes on from JANFAH010000002.1 coordinate 1,237,285, forward strand.
CAGCGTCTATGATACCCAAGCGGTAGAACGTGGTGACGGGCAGAGTGCTGCGATGGGGAATAGTTGCGAAGTCGATTGATAGCCAGCCATTGTCATTTAGAGATCTTACTCGACTTCTGCAAACGAAGGGTGCGTGGAGGGTTTCTTCGCAGGGAATGAAATGGAACCCGCGTGATTTGTATTTGATGAGGGCTAGCATGTGGCTGGGGGTGAAGGTGCGGCCGCGGAGGCTAGCAGTATTGATTAGTGCACGGTGATGGAGGGTGAGGCTAGGGTACGCGCAAAACAGGGAGTCGGCCGTGAAGAAATTCATGACAGCAGTAGAGTGGAACTGAAAGATGGGAGAGAGGGCAGAAGATGTTTTCGACACTACGACGTCGATATGTCTCTGCCCGTTTCCGAAGGTGGTGACAGTGAAGATGGTGGAAGGGGAGTAGTCGTTGTGGTTGGTGCGGCCTTCGCGTACAATGTTATACTGATGTTTGCGTAGAAGGTTGTAGAGTTGTGGTTGGCTGTTATACGGGACGTATATGTCCAGGTCGGAAGATGACCAATTGCATGAGTTGGCGGGTAGTAACATCCGAAGGGCAGCGGATCCTGACACGACAGCGTCGCATGCAGAGAGCATGTCGAAGAGTTGCGTCGGGCAAGGGAAGAATGGGCTGCAGATTACATGGAGGCGGTGGTTTAGGTAGTATCTGACACGCTTGGCATTCGTGGTGGATGTTGATGCGAGGGCCAGCAGGTCTTTTACATCACAATACTCGAGTACCAGTTGTAAGAGATCAGCGTTGCCGAAGAGAGGGAATTCAGATGTCAGTTGATGGGGGGGGGGCATTGCGTGTGTTGCTGTGAGAAGGGGTGGTTGGCAAATTTATGTTGAAAATTGTGATGAGGTCATTCGTGGTATAGGGGGCGGGTGCAGGGCGCAATTTTTTAGAGTTAGTCATGGTTATTGGAAATACAACGGTTTCGGTGCAGTAGAGATTGTTCCAGGCACATTTTATTTTAGCAGTGTTTGTATGATTTCGACAAGGGAAGACGTAGAGGGGTTGGGAAGAATCCGGAAAAAATGGTCTAGTTCAGAAATTGTCAATTTTGAGAAGTGAATGCGAGTGAACAAGGACGGTCTGTTAATGACAAGAATGTCTATGTGGATAGGAAATGTAGGGAAGGGCCTTAATTGTGGTCAGGGTTCTCCTCACTTGGGGAATGGTAAGGAAACTGGTTATTTAATCTGTAGTGGGATCAGACAAAGTTAACAGAGAATGGCAGGACGAGGAAATACATGAGAAGGGCCTCTAGTATGTGATGGAGGTCGTTCTCGGGCCAAATGTGAACGGGCAGGCCGTGATGGTTAATGCGGATAAAGAGATACGATGCTTGAGAGTGTAGATGTTGATGACAGTGACGGTCAAAGAGGATCTGGAAGTGGAAGTCGTTGACGTAGATGTCGGTTTCAGAGAGTGTGTAGTTGACGGGGAAAACGTCGTTTTGGACCAGCATTTCAATGTCGTCTCTGAGACGCTTAAAAGTTACGACCCATTGTCCACTGTTTTCGTTTGTGGAGTAGAGAAATGCCAGGATAGATGCCATTTTGGCAGAACGAACAGAGGGGCAGGCGGGCGGGGTGGTGGAGGACATCACAGTTTTTTTCTATTTATACTCTATGATGCGTGTGGCCGACGGATGAATGATGAAGTCAGTGCGGGAGATGATGGAGGTGCCGGTGAGCGACCCCAAAGGAAAAAACAATCGAGAGTCTGGGGGTGATTGATCAGTGCTGAGGTGAAATTAGGATACCCTAGATTTCTAGTCCGGTGATTTCTACACCGGTCTCGTTGGATTTTTGTGCTTCAGGCACGCAAGGCTCTTGTAGTAGATAGATCGCCTGGAGTTCGAATTGCGCCCTAGAGATAGTCCAGCGCCCATTGTCATCCTTTTGATGGTACCGTTGTAGATGCGTTTCCACAAGGACGAGTGCCTGTTTCTCGAGGTAGGATATGTCCAACTTTTGCATGGAACTTTTGCTTCTCAGGATCACCCGCGCATCATAGATGCTGTTAAACAGTATTGGCTAAAACGGAAATTGGTTAAGCGTGCTTATTAGATGAGGGAGGACATACAGCACCACCACTTTTCGGGCTCTGCCATCGAACAGTACGGATGAGGCCGGTGTCAAACATGTTTACGGCTGAGGAAATCGTTCGGCAGGGTTAGCCCCAGCTCACAGAAGGAACAAACGTAGGACATACGTAGCGCAGGCGTGGAGAGTGCCGATATCAATTGGTTGGCGTATTGCCCAAGGTCGGAGGATAGTGGAAGGATGGTCACGGAGCATTGGTTGTCGGGCTCACCATTTTTTATGAACCAGGTGCTGCTGATGTGTCCAAGAATCCAAATATTGATTGGCTTGTTTGTTTTGGGATTGCACAGTAGTTTGCTGTGGTCATCGAAGGCGGTCGTCGTCCCCCATGACGCGTTTGCTAACAGGTGCCCAAGCGCAAATGTGTTGGCGTCCACATTGGAATAAGTGGAAAGCGTCTGCAGGCGTCTTGCAGTGCGGAGGTGGTTAGAATCGGATTCCATGGGAAATGCATTGATGTTTACCTCATGAGTGGTTCAGGGCAATTGGACGTGCGCTCGGGATCAATAACACATGATGCTGGAGTTGGAACTACAGCGCCGACGGTGGTTGCTGCAGTTGTCGGGTTAGGATGATAACTACTAGAAGAACTTGCTTGTTGGGTGGGGGCGGTCTCGTTAATCGGCTGAACGTCTCGGGGAGGGCTTTGGAGGCCAAGCTCCGGATTGGGTGAGGAAGCCCTTGCAGTGACCGAGGAATGAGTGCTTGGGAGGGTGTCGGTCGATGGAGTGGATGAAGGGGCGAGGTCACCGTGGCAGGGTTGATGCTCGGAAACGACCTCGGGCTGATTAGTGGAGACCGACGCTGTTGCATGTTGGTTCGATGTGGCGGACCGCATCCGTTTGGCAGGTGATGTGTCTTTTGTTTGAGATGCTTCTCACTTGGGGGCCATCGGGGACGATGAGACGACGACAGCGTGGTGTGACGTTCAGTAGCAGCAGTGGGGGGGGTGGTAACAGAGATTGCCATCCTTTGGGGTAGGGGACACGATTTAGAGGAGTCGGAGGAAATGCCCCCCTTTTTTTTGGGATTCATCGTTTAGCAACAGTACATGTACGTTACAAAGTCTCACGGCCATAAGAGGAAGTCTATGGATCTATGTAATCGCAGGTGTTTGTAGCGAAAAGGTCAGGGGAAAGGTTGGAGTCCACAGGAATTCTACAATTGGAAGACGCAGAAGAGGCATTTATTGGAGGCGAGGGCATGGAGGTGAGAGAGATGGTCCGAGATGTATTCTACTATCTCTTACTCAGCGAACGAACCTGGCACCTGTGAGGATGGAGGGGGGCCTGTTTCACATCGATCCAAACTGAATTGTGGGGTGGTGTGATGATCTTCGGTAGTAGTGTTGGCACGCATGCGCCTAATCTCGGTACGTGAAGGAGGCCAAGCCGTATTGGAGATCTTTAGATGAGCATGTGTGTCAGAGGTGGAAAGGCACAAACATGGGACCGAACCTGTACAGAACGTGCTGCCTGCAGGTGTAGAATCTGCTTGCAAGTCAAGAAGACTCGCAAGTGGGTTCTGGAGGCGTGTGTCCGAATGACGACAAGATCGAACTCTGCATCGATTTCAATGAAATCTCCTCGGGACAGCAACACTTCGTGAATGGGGGATATGGTCCCGTCGCTGTTGCAATCCAGAATTTCGACAGGGCCATTCCACACCCAGGGGTAGTCTGGCAGTTTGGGGAGGTGTGTGTTTTGGGGGGTGTTGCAGACAGGTGGAGTAACATGATCGCCAGGAGGATGGAGGACCTGGTTTGATTTCCGTGTTAGGAACTGACAGAAGAAGTTGGCAGTTGCAAAACCTTTGTGAAAACTTTTCTCTGCATGTGAACGCGACCTCGGAATTGTATCGCTGGAAGCGGGATCTTTAAAATGCGGCTGGCAAATGTCGCTGCAAGATTCAGGCGCTCGAGTTGATTTCGCCAAGCAGCGGTGTTCCCGGTGCTGCCAATGGACAGGCTCTGGACAGCATATGCTGCTTTCGAGCAGTCACTGCCAAGCACGGTTCAGGTGGAGGTTAAATGTGGAACACCTGCGACTTACCCGTTCCAATTACTGAACTCGCCAACACAGAACTTGTCGAGGTAACCGTATATGCGAACAGAGACAGGGTACAAAACTCCACAAGGTTCAGGAACCAGCAATGTTTTGTAAATGATTAGGTGTGAGCGCTTCCGGTCTGCACAGGTTGGATGCTGTGCCACAGAGGCCCACTCGACTAGATGGGCAAGAGACGTGGGGAAGCATTCCCATTGTTGGAGTTCGTGAATGTTGGCACGATTGTTGATAAAAGGTTGCAAGTCTTCTGCCCATAAGTCGGCGCCAAGGGGATGATTAGACGAGGGTAAGAATGACATGGGGAAGGGAGAGAGTAATACAGGGAGCACACACCGACATATTCAATTTATAAATGCTGAGTTAGAAATAGGAGAAATAAGTGATGGGGGGCTGTGTGAAAGCTACGATGAAGTAGATTCCGACGTCACTGTGGCGAGGGGATGGCGTTCGGTGTAGATCGTGGCCGTCGATGCATCAAGGCTTGTCAGCCGCTCCAGTTTGACGTGAAGGTTGTGCTGTAGCCGGCCCAGAGCGCACTGCGGTGAAAAGGGCCGTAGAATTGCAAGGTTTGCGAGAGATCGTGCATGCGACAACATGACGTAGGCATGTTGCACGTCTCTAGCACTTGCTAAGTCGACAATCACTTTATCGAGCATGGTACCTTGAGCTTTGTAGTCCATGAATGCCCACCCAGGCACAACAGGCACCTGATGGCACATGATCCGGAACCGACCTGCATGTTCAGAGAAATAAGATAATGCACACGGTTGAGGAAAAACAGCGACGATGTGCGCGTCTTCGCCAGGCAATTCTAAGGTGGAGGCCGGGACAGTGACATACACGCAACGCACGATGCGTTTGCCATCGACAATAGAGCAAATGATGTTGCGGACCATGCCCCGGGCTCCGTTGACAACTTTTCCTGCGACAGACAGATTTTCAGTGATCAGAACTGGCATTCCAGGAAAAAGGGGGAGACGACCAAGGTAATCCTTGGATTCCTTTGGCCGTACCAACACCAAACAATCATCCTCTTCTCCAGTGAGACGTTCCCCATTGCAGAAGTGTTCTGCAAAGTAATATTGAAATGGCAGGCCAGATTCACGCGCGAATGATTTTGCCTTTTCTTCATTCCAGCGATCGCGCAAACGATGTTCGCCGAAGACGATTGGTGCCTCAGAGAAGTGCCGGAAATCTTCAACACTGTTCTTATGTAATTCTTTAAGTAGCCTCTGTTGTAAATGGTCCCAGTCGGAAGTGGGTGAGCTGGGGGCCGTTGTTCCCACACCTAACCTAATCCGACCAAGCATCTCGATGAAAGAAGGGTCAGCCCTGGCGCGTTCATTTTGGATGAGTTGGACTACGTGGGTTAACGATCTCCACAGGAAGGCTCTGAACAATCGACGCTGACCTTTGACAGTTTCAAATGTACACCTTGACAAATTGTTGACGATAGCGTGCGAGTATAGGGCCGTACCATTCACTGGGCGAAGTTGGGCCATATCCCCGGCAAAGATTACGTTGATGCCACCGAATGGTTTATCCCTTTTGCCTGGTTCACCGGCTTTTGTGAGACTAATACGATTCGTGATGTACGAAAGCAGCTCGGCAGAAACCATGGAAACCTCATCCAGAACCAAATATGATACATCCTGCCATATCTCCTGCAATTCATCCATATTGACATTATGCTCATTAATACTGTGCTGATCCCGTCTCTTGCCCTTCCCCAGAGAACGAGTATTCATCAAGGTGAGCGCATGTATTGTGAAACCGTCAATAAGACAGGCGGCACTACCAGTTGGAGCACTCAAGATAATTTCACGGGAATGACCGTGCTGTGCAAATGCGTCTACAATCGCCTTGATGAGGTGGCTCTTCCTGGAGCCGCCGATGCCCGTAATGAACATCAACATTTGTTCTGGGTTGCCTCGTGACATGTGCTCGATAATTATCATAAAGGCGCGTTTCTGTTCTTCATTGCCATCCAGAGACCACTTTGATATCATCTGAGTCAGAAAGTTCTCTTCTTCAACCTTGTCTGCAGCAGCTTTCCTCATAGATCGCTCATCCTGCACAGTGTCGACTGTGATGGTTCTGGCTTCCCCCTCACCGGAGGCCCGAGGTCGTTTCTGGGACACAGACATTGATCCTTCCTCATCACTGACGTCATCGCCGAGAGAAGGTCTCTCCAGACGCTTCCGTTTTCGCTGGGCATTCATGTATGTGTTATGAAGTGTAATTTGATCTTCCAAGTCAACGCTAACTTCCATGACATGGCCCTCGGCTGCACAGGAGGAAGGGCCTTGCGTCTCCCCCCGATGCAAAGAGCGGGACATTGTGATAATGTCCAACTCGTCCTGCAGAAGTGCGGCCTTTCCGTATTCATCGGATTCCTCCGCAATCGAGGGCGGCGAACCAAACAAAACTGCTTGATCCAGGTCGGAATCGAGGATGAGGGCCTCCCTCAAGAGCTCAACACCCATCTCACCTGTATTCTGGTCACAGAAACCTGGATCGGCTGTAGGGTGGCGTTTTTTACTGGCATAGTTATCCCGCTCGACATCCCTGGCATCCAAGCACTCCAGCTCAATAAGGAAGTTAGATATCATGCGAGACATTGATTCACAAAACGGGTGGGCGTCAAAGGCCTCCGTCCAACAGGAATAACCATCCAGCAGGTCTGAAAGCTTACGCCATGGTCGGAAGAGAAGTAACATCACTCGACAGAACTCTTCCATGCGCAAGTCGGATTTTTGTGGCAAAGGGATCGAGTCACCCAGGAGCACGGGCACAACGAAAGCGTTTCGCTGGCAGAGTTCGTGGGTCGTGAACTGAGGATGTGCGCAATCTGCAAAAGGTGCCCGGAATCTGCGAGAATATGCAGGTCGTTCTCCAGCGAGGAGTGTAGTATCATCTCCCGCTACCGTGCGTTTTTCCTGTGCAGTCTCTGCCTTGCTCGACGAACACCTAACCTTCTGTGTCTGTTCCAGAAACATCCATAAACACATGCCGTCAAATGGTGCAATCGTAGGATGCATCATGTAGTCCAGTGGTTCCAGTACGACTGCCAGCGAACCCTCCGCTGTATGTGCCATGCATGTGGAGCCGCACAGATTCTCCGGACAATCCGAAAGCAATCCATCTCCGCAACCGCATTCACCATCGACATGAAGCTCATGCACGACAGCCATATCTATGAACTCGTGAAAGCGTACGGTACGATATTCATGACTTGTATAATAGTCTCCACCGCCGATTAAATGACTCATCACTTGTTGATGGGAGACTTCCCGTCTGCCCATCATAGCATTAACAGCCTTTGTCAACAGGTTTCGCTCACGCACTGATGAAGGAGCCTCCACATCATCGAGGAAATGCTTGTGGTGACTGTCGATTGCAGCCCGAATGGCCTGGAGACCGACATGCACTTGAAGATTGTTCTTGGTGATGTAATCGCTCATGTAGTAAGTCAATGCTTTCGCAGCAGTACCAGACCCTATGAATTTGATGTCCATATTACACTGTAGTAGGAACAACACGATGTCATTATAGTTGTTAACCCATGGATGATGCCGCCGCAGAAGAATGGACTGTGTCTCAGGGTCAAGGTAAGAAGCGATGCGAACAGATCCGTTGATCCGCATTCGACAATTCTCATCCTGGGGCTCCTCCCCTGGACGGAGGTTTTTGAAACACGTCAGTGTGTGTTCATGCCAGTTACACTGAATAGCAAGCCATCTGACAAAGCTGTAAAATGCCTCCTCAAATTCGCTTTTGTCGAGGTCGACTATTTGAGGCGGCAGCTGCAAACGTGGATCGGGCTCTCCCTCCGGCCGTGCCGGCCTCGAAGAACTCATGTGAATGGCGCTAACACTCTCCACCAATGTCCCTGGCGGCTCACAGCGAATAATATCCTCCAACCACTGGAAAAGTAAGGATTCAAAATCTTCATCGTCCAACATCATTGACCGCAAGCGTTCTGGATTGGGATGACCCTCGATCCATAACAACATATGACAATGGAGCGTCCCTCTTCCTTGGGCCTCCACAGTTCCGTAGTATCCAGAACACTTACCAAACAACCTGAAACCTTTGTTGTATTTGACAACAACATCTAGGAACCCCCTCACGAGTACGTCGAAGGCCTTCGCAGCCGCAGCGGGATGAGAAGCGACGAATGTAGCGCGCTCGTATGCGCCCAGTTGGCGCCACTGACTCGTGTCTAAACCCCCGAAGTGAGCAACGAGAACATTGGTTAAATCGTGGGGATTCAATGTCAGAAAAAAGGCAGGGGTGCCTAGCTGATGAGTTAGTGAGCGAATCTCGTTGCGACGGCAAAGCTTATATCCATCGCTGCCAGGCATCGACCGACAAATCACATTTAACTCTTGAAACAATCGTAGCGCTCCCTTCTCCCCAGCGGTATCTATCTTCGCTTTGGGATTTCGCTCCAGTTTCTCAGCCAAGGATATTATGCTTGACTCCGCCTGCCAGACATCATTCACGAGACTATGCTGACGAGTGGAAGAGACGCAGAATGCCGTATTCTCGCTCGCTGCACGCTTCTGCAGAATATTCCAACATATGAAAGGAAAGCAGGTGTCGCGCGCAAAGGGTGAGTCCACCTGCCGCAGCAAATTACGAAGTTGTCGTTAGAAAGAAATCTGTTGCTCAGGGCGCTGTAGGAATAGGTAAAATAGATGAACCTATAATGGTAATAGTCAGTAATGGGCGAGTATATTGTGCTCGACCCAAAAGGGAGGTTCTCTCTGGAGAAAGAAGTGTAGTAAAAATGTAAAAATTGCGAACTCAAATGGAATACTTAACTCTGTCTGTCTAATAGCTCTTGCCAGTCCTCCTGGCCCTTTGGGTACTCCCCAAAGTAATAAATCTAACCTCGAAAACTCGCCGAAATGCGAGACTAAATCACCCTACTACTGAGGGCCTGTGACATGGATTGGTTGTTATGGTAAACTGAACTCGCGCGAACACAGCACACGCGCTTAGTCAGCGACATGGCTGCTCGTCACCAAGTCCAGGGGTACAAACACAAAAACAAAGGCAAGAAATAAAAACAAGTCCTTCCACCCCTAAACTCCTGACCAAGACGGATTCTCCTAGGGAACTCGAACTCGTTCCCTACATCCGAGGGGTGGTTTAGAACTCGACCGTCCTCGGTCGCTCTCCTCCTCGCACGAACACCCTCATCCTCGCATCTGCTTCCCTCGACCTCACCACATACCCTCATGCCCTTCAAACACAACTCTTCGCCCCCAACCTCCTCACTACTCGAACATGACCCCCTTCCTTCCCAAAACACGCTCCTGATCTCGCTGAACAACCCTCTTCATCCTCAAAACCTTTCGCCCTCGAACACAACCCTTTTCCGCCTACAGAGCACCACCTGGCCTCTCGAACACACACCCTGCCTCTCGAACACTCCCCTCAAGGCCCAAACCTCGAACCAAAAGACGATGGAGATAATCTCCAGGCAAGCGAACAAGTGAGTAATAAATCGAGTGCAGAGCGAGTCAATGACAGCTCTTCGAGGCACAGTCTTTGTGCGAAACAGTAACAGAGTGTAACGCAGCTCAGCGGCTGGTACAGCGGATGCTGGCCCTCTATGAGGCAGCTCGAAGACATATTTATGTACCTAAAACAAACCTCGATCAGTCGTGTATTTACTATCCTTATACGCATATGTGCTCTTGACTACTGCTCGTCCTTAAGACAATTTAGCACCAAGAAAAACAATGGAACTCGGAACTATAAGTCAGGGTGAGTAGAATCACCCGAAGGTTAGCACGACTCGGTTGAACGACGTCGCTCGAAGCAAAACTCATTTTAAAGAAAACTATATATCGACACGCTCACCGGGACCCTTGCCTCGTTCACTTGTCCCATTCCTATTTTCACAGCCTCGACTCCCTGTGCATGCGCGCACTTGATTTCTCGTACTTCGTCTGGTACTCCATCAGGTGGCCGAAGCTCTCGCACTAAGTGTCGCCGAGCGACTTCGAGTCGCCCGTCCCTGTTCACTACTTTCTCGACCCTAGGAACAGAGTACTGCAACGTAGTACAAGCTCGAATCATAACGAAACATGTCACCTTGGATCTGTAGATCTTCGAGCCTGCCTCGAAGATAGGCCTTCGACCCTGACAGGTGCAGGCACTAACTTCGCTCAATGTTGATTGTTGGCCCTCCATTTCGCCATCAGGTGGTCGAAGTCTTGGTGGCAAGAGTCGACGAACGGCTTCGAGCTGTCCATCACTGTCGATTGCCTCTTCCTTTGCACTAGGGTACCTGTACTTCGCAGTAGATAGTGTTTGAATCAAAACCAAAAAGGGCACCTTGGCTTCGTAATTCTCCTCCAGTGCCGTCGCTCTCAACACTCCGCTAACTTCGACAGATTCTGCCCCTCGGGGTCCAATCATCACTTCGTTCGATGCCAACCTTGAAATGTTCCCATAGTCGAGCCTCGTCTTCGCAATATAGCGGCTATCATCTTTCATCATTGGGTCTTCGCACTCTGCCTGCAACTCCGCATCATCTTCTTTTCCTTTGAATATCAGCGACTGCGCTTCGACTTGGTCGAGTACCTTAGACCTGTAGATTCGTGAGTAGATTGTCATAAAAACAAAAGACAAAAATGAGCGCTCGGGCTCAGCATCTGAATCCACATCGCTTCGAATACACTGTGTGCGACTTCGTTGTTCTAGATTGGGTTTGCTCGGCGTGGTAGAACGGTAAGGCAGTAGATTATATGCGTCGAACGGCTTCTCCAGATAGGGCAGGACACCGGCTGCGATGGTTGCTTCGATGACAGCTCGGGTGCCTTCGACGTAACCCCCGAAGTAGACGGAGGGGTCTTTCATGCCTCGCTGTAGCAAGGCATTCTGTACGATATATGTAATGCCTGATCTCTCCAATATATCCGACACGTCCCGCTCATCTGTGGTGTCCCCCGAATAAAGCGAAACATGGCCATGATGTCTCTGCACAATATCCAACACGGGGACGGTGTCTCCCCTCGCTAACTGCTCGATGGCGCGTCGACCTAAAAATTCGCTTCGTACTGTAGGCGCATCGTCGCTTGAAGATTCCTTAATATTTAGTAAAACCTGGTATTTCCTGAAATAACGAAGTTGTAAGTAAAGCACTTCGAAGAGAAAACTGAACATTGGGCCCTCGAGCCCACTCGGCCTGGATTCGACACCCCTCGCTTCCTGCGCATCTCGCTGCAATCCCAAAGTTTGCTGTCGCATTGATATTCGTGGTAGTCCGGGTATACAAGTCTGCGGAGTCGCTTCGAGTGCTTCTCTCGCGGTACTTCGTAGTCGTTGCACTTGCCACCCTGTGTGTCGATGCGTTCCTTCTTCTGGCTCGTCGTTCATTGGATGTCGTATCTCCGATGATCGCCGTCGTAGATCACATCGTAGCCATCGTTCTGGTCCCACCGTACATCCGCACGGCGTTTGCTTGCAAATCTTCTTAGATGCTTGAATCACGTTTGCCAGGACCTTGGTCGCTCTTCGTCGCGACCATCCCTTATCCCTAGCGTAAAGTAGACGTAAGCAGAGCGTCCCGAAACCGAACCGAACCCTCGAGCCGTCAGACTCAACGCCTGCGCTCCCCACACCCTGTCTCCACCGAACGGCTGCTCCAACCTCGCGCGGCCTTCGGTCTGTGTCAAGTCTCGTGATCGCCGTCGTTTCTTGTGTCTTGGACGCTGTTCGTCGTAGATAGCCGGCCTTCCTAGAATAACGAAGATGTAAACAGAATATACTGAAACGAACACAAAACCTTGAGCCGTCAAGCTCATTGTTCGTCTCTGCCATGCCTCTTATCCACCGTACAGCCACTCTCGCATTGTATGACCACCGCTCCGCATCCAGCACCATCGACGTCGTCTCTCGTACCCCTGTCGTTGCCGCCCTTCGTAGCAGATCTTGCATAGAAGTCCGTTCGGTCGCTTCGAGTGTGTCTCTCGCATTATTTCGGGGTCTCCGTACTTGTTGGACTGTGAGTCGATGCGTTCTTCCGCCTAAGTTATTGTTTTGGTTGTTAGGCTCCATATCCACGCTCGTTGGATGTCGTATCTTCGACGATTGCTGTTGCAGCTCGAACCGTAGTCGTCGCACTCGTTTCCCTGTACGTCCGAGTGTCTTCCGTTCATGGTCCTGTGTAGATCCTCGCGCCGCGATTCCACTTCGTCGTAGGTGCCTCTCGCTCTTCCTAGAGTAGAATAGTTGTAAGTACAATGCTACGAAATCAAAATAAAACCTTGAGCTCTCGAGCTCAGCATCGGCCTCTGCCACGCTCCAAGTCCACCGGGTGGCCGTTCTTGCTTCGTATGGCCTTCGGTCGGTGTTGAACGTTGTTGACGTCGCTGTCACTCTTGTTGTCGTTGCTCGCGCTCCTCGTTGCGTACATCCGTTTTCTCTAGAGTAGGATAGCTGTAAGTAGACTGCTATGAAATCGAAACAAAACTCTGGGCCGTAATGCTCAATATCTGTGCTCGTTGCGCCCTGTTTCCATCGGACGGCTCCTCTGGTCTCGTAGGGGCTTTGATCTGCGGTAAGTCTAGTTGTTGTTGTTCCTTGCATTCCGATTGTCTGGATGTCGCTCGTACGTCGTTGTGTATAGCCGTTTTCCCTAGAATAAAGTATTTGTAAGTAATACGCTATGGAATGTAAACGAAACCTTGGGCCGTCGGGCCCAGTACCCGCGCTCATAGCGCCTTGTCCCCATCGAACGGCTGTTTTAGCCTCGCGCAATCTTCGATCTGTGCCGAGTGTCGTCATTGTCATCGTTCTTAGTACTGCAGTTCCTCGGATGTCAGTCGCTTTTCGTCGCGTACTCTTGTAATCCCTAGAATAGCGTAGATGTAAGTAAAACGTTTCGAATTCTAAACAAACCGATGAGCCGTCGAGCTCCATGTCTGCGCTCCTCGTGCCCCATTCCCATCGAATGGCACTTCCACTCCCGCGCGGCTGTTGATCCGCGCCAAGTCTAACCGTCGTCTTCGTTCCTTGTATCGCGATCTTCGCTGTTCGTTGTAGATAGCCGGCTTCCCTAGAATACTGACGATGTAAGTAAGGCGTTTCGAAATCGAAATGAACCTTCGAGCTGTCGAGCCCGGTACCAGCGCTCATCGCGCCTTGTCTCCACAAGATGGCTGTTCCAGCCTCGCATGGCTGTCGCTCCGAGTCCAGCGCTGTCGTCGTCCCCGCTCGCGCTCGTGTTGATGTCGTCGCTCTTGTCACCGTCGCTGTCGCTCGTAGTCGTGGTAGTTTCCATACGGTACCTTTCTCGCCCCATTCTTCGTAACCTTCGATCGCTGCGATCTTGCGTAGCTGGCCTATAACACTAGCGTCGTCAGTGTGTAGTACTACTTGTGTGCGCGTGGCCACGACGCGCAGAGCGGTCACGTGACTCCGCTTAGTCAACATCGCAGGACTTTCTGCGCAAGTCCTAACACCGAGTGCGCGCGTCGATTCGCTCGACGAATCCTCGAATAAAACATTTATTGCTGATACTGTGTGGCCACGGAATGTTTCGAGTGCGAGGGCATCTATCCTCGCCGCGTGCTTCAACATTTCGATTCGCAAAATTTCTTCTGGTGGCTTCCTTCGTATGACGAGCCTCGATGGCTCCTCGACCCGAATTCTTCTCACAATAACCTTCGACTTGATGTGATTCATGTGCTGCGGCGCTCTGTGTGAGTCAATGACCTCTTCGTATGCCAACCTATCTGTTTCGGGACTGCCTGTGAGTATTTCGAGCCCTTCGACTTCAACTCCTGTGGGCTTCGGGTGTTCTTCGAGCCTTTCGGCTTTGAATTCGAGCGGAATCTTTGACCTGAATGGGTCATTGGTTAACTGATGCATATTTCTGCTGACTGCAGGAATTCCGAGGCCGCTCCTTTCATTACCTCGACCTCTTAGGTAGGACTCCTGTAGTGACACACCAGTAGCCATCAGAGAAGCTCGATACGAACAAAAAGAAAAACCCCTTTGAGTGTTGTAATTCGCTTCGAATTCGAATGGGACTTTCGTTGTGAGTGGTTCCTCCACCAATGCAGGTTCGACTCGCTCGAGTTCTACTGCTTCCTGTAACTCAGTAGTCAGTATTCTGTTTGTACTCAAGGAAGACTCTCCCGTCTCAAAACAGGTTACTGCGGCTGCTTCGACGAGCCTGCCAGGGCTTCGGTCCTCACTACTTGTCTTCTCCAGTGGGCTGTGTGGCTGCGTGCGACTTGTCGAAACTAACTTCGGTACTTTCTCGCACTCTATGTACCTTGATAACTCTGTAGATCCCTGTACATTGTTCGTCAGTGAGTCATGTGTAGCTGTAGGCAGAAAACACTTCGTAGATAGATGTTGCTTGTCTGAACTCGATTCTGGGTCACTTCGTGGCTCATAGTAGTCTCCCGCGCTTGTTCGTGCTCGCTCCGAGCGAAATCCTTTGTGTAGTAGTCGTGTTGCTGTGTATGTTACCTGCTCCATGGGCCATGGATCGTCCGAGTGTCGCCGTCGATCGTCGCGTCGCATTTTCCGAATAATTTCGCGCCGGAATTCCTTGTCGAAGCCTTGTACATAGAGGTCTTCGAGCTCGTCAGCCTCGAGTTGCTTCGAAACCCGTAGAAACGTTGCTAAATCTAGAAAATACAGTCTGTAGTTCATCAGTTCTTCCTCTGTACGAATTTCTCTTCTTGCTCGGCTGTCAACGAGGCTGTAAAGGTCATTCCTCGAGTACTGTTGATCCATTTTCCGGGACCCAGGATACAAACGCGCAATGGCTACCACGAATTCGGGCCAACTCAGGTGATCTTCGACGAATTCACACCATGAGTCCGAGACTTCGCTGCTTGCATACCAGCAAACCCATTTCGCCCATTCTTGGTCATCGAAGCAATTCTCGCGCTCGCAAAGACTTCGAACCTCTTCGAAATACCTAAAAAGGTCAGACGCGCACCCTGAGAACCATGGTGCATCCCTCGAGTGCCTCGGTGGCATTCCCTCGAGCTCTCTCGGCGCGTTCTCACGGCTTCTTCGCAAAAATTCGACTATTAGTTTCCCTTCGGACTTGCTTCTCGGCTCGAGGGATCTTCGACTTCGACACTTGCTTGACATTTGCTGCTCGAAAAATAACTCTGAAAATTTCCTGAATTCCTGAGAGTAGATGGTAGCTAGAATCAAGACTCTGAATACTTAGCTTGTCCAACTCAACCCAGCAAAGACTTTGTTTGGTGATAAAACGGTGACTTCTTTCCCCAAAATGGACAGAACCCCCCTCGCGGTGGGCTCCAGATGTAGGAATAGGTAAAATAGATGAACCTATAATGGTAATAGTCAGTAATGGGCGAGTATATTGTGCTCGACCCAAAAGGGAGGTTCTCTCTGGAGAAAGAAGTGTAGTAAAAATGTAAAAATTGCGAACTCAAATGGAATACTTAACTCTGTCTGTCTAATAGCTCTTGCCAGTCCTCCTGGCCCTTTGGGTACTCCCCAAAGTAATAAATCTAACCTCGAAAACTCGCCGAAATGCGAGACTAAATCACCCTACTACTGAGGGCCTGTGACATGGATTGGTTGTTATGGTAAACTGAACTCGCGCGAACACAGCACACGCGCTTAGTCAGCGACATGGCTGCTCGTCACCAAGTCCAGGGGTACAAACACAAAAACAAAGGCAAGAAATAAAAACAAGTCCTTCCACCCCTAAACTCCTGACCAAGACGGATTCTCCTAGGGAACTCGAACTCGTTCCCTACAGCGCCGAGCAGGATGATTAAACCCACCAATGCCCCAGGGATCGAGGTGCGGGAACACCGCGCTCAAAAAACCGGGCGAGTTGTCATTCATCAATTCAGAACCTGCTCGACTGACCAGGAACCTCTTCTGTTTTAAAGCATGCGCCAGTGCACTAGCTTTCATGGCGCACCGCGACCGCTCCGAACAATCACCGTCAATGTACGCAACCGTCTCAGTCACGAGATCGGCAGTCAATGTGGACCAGTCATGAAGCCCACTTTCCGTACCAGGATCATCGTCGTTACGAAGGTGGGTGATTTCAATCCCCTGCAGGACACCTGTGTCATCCCCACCAGCGACCAATGCCGCCAAATTCTGTGCACTGAATGTAACTCCACTTTCTGCATACCACTCGTTGTTAGAAATCAACCACTCAATCACGGATTTCACTCTAGATCTACTAACAAGAACGGGAGGAAATTTCCGCAAGGCCTCTACAGTTGGACGAAAAGCCCCCCCTGCAAACACCACGCACACCGCCCCACGCATATCACTCGGTGACGGGGGAAGCACCTTCGACAACAATGTCGGATCCTGAGGTAAGAGTGCGACATTCCCTCTGTTGAAACGCTGACTTGCCTCTTCCGGAACACGCCCGCCCCGAAGCCCCCTGGTCTGATAGTGGTGTGTAATAACCGTAGCTCGACATGCCGCAATGAGCATGAGTTCCAATGTTGTGGACGTCTGTATACTTTCCAGAACATCGTGCGGCAGCTCTGCCTCTCCATAGTATTGAAAATTAGCTATTGCGTCCTTAGGTTGATGGGGCGTCTTCGCCGTCAAAGCCTTTCAACAAGGAACACACATCTGCAGCTTGCTGATATCGTCCAAGCACTGCATACCCCGAGGACAATGAATCGCCCCTTCGTATTTCTCTATACTATACGTCCGTGGTCGACACCGAGGTGGCAACCAATCATTTCTCAGTACGTAGAGCATTTCAGATGTCGGAACAATATCTGCAAGATCGTGACATCGAACCAGCTGCGTGCAAATGGCACAAACGTCTTCACCAAGATGCTCCGGTGTTAACTTATTCTGCCAATCACGGATGATGTCAAACTTATCACCCAGTGACCATATCGGTGGATAAATCTGTGGCTGCTCACACTTCTCCATAGCAGGTCTCGGTCGCCCCGTCTGCACAACGTCTCTGTGTGCACTCCTAACATTTGCGAGGTTCCTCTCTAGTGCGATCAGCGGTTGTAATACAGGCAGCAGATTTCTCCCCCACCGCGCTGTTCTTAGCTGTCGAAATACATATAATAGCGAGGGACACATAACAGAACACTCATGAAGCCGAAGAGCGTCAATGCACATTGCATGGCGCAGATTACTATTCAATACGACGGTGTGATGTCCCGCGATAGCCCTGAGGTCCTTTAAATTAAAGAACGGGTACTGTTCCACCAGCTCCCGCGTCGAGCTACAACGACATACCAACAACGGCCCCGCGGGGTACAACAACCTGACAGTAAAATCCTCATGCACAGCAACGCGCTCAAACGCGTACTCTCGACGTACAAACTCATAACCAATCGCACCATCATCACTGGTACCCACAGCATCGACACACAAGCGGCGAACGCCACCGTCCATGATTTTCAAGCACACACCCAACTATGTGCTTCCAGGTAGTCCGCACGACGATGCGTAACGTAAAAAGTGCAAACCCCAAAAGTACCCAAGCCCAACCCCAAAGATAACCAGCACACGTGACCGGCACTCCCGGTCCGGTATGATCGGTGGTCACAAAGAGTTTACAGACCTGGGCCTGACGGCGTCCAGGAATAAATTTTCCACACCATTATTTTCCACCTCAGTGACTACCCCATGCACCAAGGTGAGTATAGCTACATTCCCATTCATTTACTTGGTACTGATAAAGTGTAGAACTCATCCCTTCATTAGGTACTAATACAGTGACTACTTCATGCACTGAGAACTTGTACCTTTGTTAGGTTATGAGCCCTGTTATGCCTCAAACCACCTCCTTACCATGTATGTCTTCATGTGCCTCAGCTTCCAGGCAGTCACTGTTGTTGTCATGACCACTTGGGCCATGTTCTGGGTTGTTCACCATACATGGAAGGGAAGGCTGGTCTAGAAGGATGGTACAGCATTGTTGCTGTGCTTTGATTGCTTTCTTGTACATTTCCTTAGTCTTGTTTCTCATCTACCCCTGTATAGTATATTTGATGTGTTTCACCCCCATCATGACCCTCACTGCACATGTCTGATTGTGTAGCCAGTTTGGGCCTCATTCCTTTCACTACTGAGTCATACTGACTCATTTGTATTTATAGTTTACCTCTGAAGTGATCTACTATTTACAGAGTTATTGTATGCCCTCCTCAGGGAGATATATAGGTAGATGTATAGTGCCCTGTGTCCTCAGGTTTTCACTACCTTGCAATTCCCTTGAATATACTCTCTCTTCCAGTCTCTCTCATATTGGATGTATACTCCTAACAGAGGGACCCTATTGAAGTCAGGGTTAGCAAGGGAACCATAGGGGATATGACAAGTTCAGCCTGTAGTGTGTCCCTCCATCCACTCATTTGGTGAAGTCACCATGACAGGGCATAACAAAAGCAAAAAACTCTTGTGCATTTTACAGAGCTTGACAGTTTCCAGCCTTCATTCACAGTTTCCATCAAAGTGGCTTCATCCTCTTGTAAACCCCCAGTACTGCCTCCTTGCCAAGAGGACTGTTTGGAAGAGGACTTTGGAGTTCAGCCACCTCTACCCCCACATCCAACTGCCACCTTTCTATCTAGACAATGTGACTCAGAGGTCATTAGTTCTTGAGAAGAAGACAATGTATCAGAGTCCACAGATCTCAGGTCAGCTTTAGATGACAAACAGAAACCAGAAATGTCCAGAATGGAATTAGGTCATGCAGAATCTGCCCCTGGAGATGCCTGATGAGTCTGGTCAGACAGTCTCAGAAGCACAAGTTGCTTCTTTGATCCCAGCTGCAAGGAAAACCATAGTGAGGGATCCATTTTTATGTAGCACCCCTAGTGCCAAGAGGCTAACTCTGTCATATCCATGACTCTCAGACTCAATCCTGGTCCAGTCTGGACCCCTAGCCCCTAACTTCAGTCAAGTCTGGTCCTAGTCTGGCCTAGAAAACCCAACTCTGGCCTGAATAACTGAAGTCCAGTGTTTTACCCCTATCTCCAGTCCATTCTGGCCTCCTGGCCTTGCACTGCTCCACCCCCAGTCCTCCCAGGTCCATGTCCAGGTGACCTGTACATAACTCCGGTCTGTTTTCCTTTGTTTGTACTATATTTAGCTAGGTCCATTCATCTGACTTTTGCTTACTGTACAAAACCTGTGTCTGACCACAGTTATGCCAGTCACCCAGACTTTGACTATTAGCCTCAGCACAGCCCCTACAGCTGTCCACACTCTTGCTAATCATCTGGCTAATAGCTTATTCACAAGTCTGGCTTCATGTTTGTCATTCCAGACTGGCCTCATGTATTTAACCCATGTACATACTTCATAGCACTCCAGTCAGAATATCAATTTAGTATTACCCTCAACTCCATACTACACCCCAAGTCTACTCTATAGCTAAGGCTGAGCCTTAAGCTATCCCCAGCCCCTGTCCTGGACCTCTCCCTGGCTTGCATAAGGGTACAGCACATAAGCTGAGACCAAGGGAGATAGATCCAACCCTGGACCAGCTTTCCCCTGTGTGCACTCCAAGACTGGTTGGGTCACACCTCACAAACATTGCAACACTTTTGTCCCTCACTGTATGTGCTTGTTTCAGTCTCTCCAATCCAAGAAGCATATGGATCCTTCCTCCCTGCTCCCTGCAATGTCTTCATACCAGTCTCATCCATCATTCTTTCAAAATTGTGACAGCTACAGTATAATCTACTGTTCTCCACTCTTCCTGATTGCATCCATGATGAGTATGATGCACATCTTGCCTCCTTATTGCAACATACAGCAGAAGATGCTCCCCCTTTGTCCTCTTCCAACAGAGCCTCATTCATGAAGTTTTTATTTGCTTCACTGAGAGGATGGTTTGGGGGGGGAGAGTTGTGATCCCCTATGCTCCTGTCACCCCACAGACCCCCAAAGATTGACCCCTGTTGACATCTGACTCACCCTGTCTGATTTTGGATGTACTATATTGGCATGTCAAAGTCAGACAACACCCCTGGCGTCCTCTTAGGGCAGAGTTGGAGTGGGTTGGGCTGCAGAGTACAGCAGTCAAAGTCTGAAGTAAATCTGACCACTGGGTGGCAAGATATTCAATGAACAGTGAGCAGAGGGGTATGAAGGAAAGTCTTGGAGGCTGAGGTCAGAGTTGGAGCCAGAGATCAGAGGTTGGAGGTCAGATGAGAGGGCATTGGGTTCAGCTAGTGCACTGCCCCCTTGTGCAAGCTCAGCCCTCATATTTCAGAGGTGGAGCAGACTCAGAGGAAGTGGAGACAAAACTCTGGAGGGGACTGAGAGGGAGTTGAAGGTGGGGACTTTATTTGACATTCATACTGATTACATCAGAGTACTATCCGGCCTTATATACGATGTAGGTCAAGGGCAGTGCAGTGTGGAATGTAAACCAATAAGTGTATAACTGGTTAGTAGTCCCTCCGACACAAGGGATAGAGGGTAGGGATGATGGGGACCTTAACTGAGACAAGGAAACTACTACAATGAGGAAGAGAGGGTAAATACCAAAGAAGCAGAAGAATGGAGAAAACCAACATGAGGGTGGAACCCTATCTAGAATGCAGGGCCACAAGTCCAACAGCCCATGTGACCAACCTTAGGGTGGAGTTGAGTGGAGTTGGTCAGAACATGGACAGGGGACCTTGGAGAGGTGTGGAGATGTGTCAGGAGGGTCAGAGGAGCATGGGAACACATCGGAGGAGGGCAGAGAAGTGCAGGAACATGTCAGAGGAGGGTGGAGTAGGTGTTAGGGGCTTACATTGGTGTCATGGTCATGACATGGCATCAGATCAGTGCTGCCTCTCTGCCATCCCACTTTGGCCCAGAAGCAATCTCTTTGAGATGTGACATACACAGCCTCCCCCTAATGCAGTTCCAGTGCACTTTCCCAGTTGCTGACATTACTTGACTCATACTTTGACATTCTGACTGTCTTTGACTCACCTATTGCCAATACTTACCAATCTTTTGACCTTGCTTACTGATTCTTTGCTTTTTGGCTTACCTATCCTTACCAATGCTCACCAATTCTTTCTAAGATGATTACCCACTGCTTACAATCCTTACTCATCAGTTACCAATCACTTACCAAGCATTTGCACCTTGTTTTCCATAGGCAACACCCCTGTACTGTACATAAATCACTGTACTTAGATAGTTGAAGAGGAAGAAGACATCAGAGAGCCCCTCTTGCTTGCAATTCATCATCATTCAGTAATTCATTCATCAGTTTTGATAGTTGAGACTTTATTAAGGGTCTAACTGTTGTCTACTTCACTTACAGTGAGGGACAAAAGCATTGCAATGTTTGTGAGGTGTGACTTTCTGTTGATGTAGCTCAGGCTATTCTGCATGGATAATCATGATACATATACCATTGGAAGGGGGTGACTCTAAGCTTTCCAGAGCACTAAGGGTCAGTCCAAACAAAGCAATACATGCCAGGATACACCCTATTCTTTCCAAAAAGTGCATTGCAATGCTTTTGTGCCTGACTGGTGAAATCATGAAATGTGACCTTTTGAAGGGATTGAGGGCATGGAGGATGGGAAAATATGGTTACATAATAAACCACATGATCATCCAGATGATTTGTCAGCATGTAAACAATGACAAACATTGGACTTGTACCATTAATCCTCCCTCTTTTACCACAACTCATGAAATCATCTCTCTAGCTCACATGGTCATTTTCTCAAGGAATTCTTATCAAATACTGGTGGCCACCACAGTGCCATCATTATAACATGCTCTCAGAACCATCAGTCCCTTAAAAAACCTGCTGTCAGTCATTTCCTGGACTGTTTCCCCCCCATGCCTGATGTGTTCTGGGACTAATCAGTACTTGGAAGGCTGAAAATGTTATGGAGGTCAATCTGGCACTTCAGAACATGATGTACAAATCAGTCCTCTCTCAACCAATGCATTTCTGGAACAGGGACAGTGGTATGGAAGTTAGGGCAAGACAAAATCCTCTTTACCCTTGGGTGTCATCAGAAGGATATGCTACTGAACTGCCATGGAGCAGAATCCTGTGCTTCCATCTGGCCCTGAATATTTCCTTTGGTTACATATGACCAAATAATCCTTCCCCAGTCATCTACAGTTCCAATCAGAGCAAGATCTAGTGAACCCTCTTATGGTGCTCAGAGCATAAGGAGGTTTTGTCCCACCCCAACTTCCATATCAGTGTTCCTGTGCCAGAAATGCATTGGTTGAGAGGGGACTGGTTTGTAAATCATGTTCTGAAGTGCCAGATTGACCTCCATAACATTTTCAGCCTTCCAAGTACTGATTAGTCCCAGAACACATCAGGCATGGGGGGGAAACAGTCCAGGAAATGACTGACAGCAGGTTTTTTAAGGGACTGATGGTTCTGAGAGCATGTTATAATGATGGCACTGTGGTGGCCACCAGTATTTGATAAGAATTCCTTGAGAAAATGACCATGTGAGCTAGAGAGATGATTTCATGAGTTGTGGTAAAAGAGAGAGGATTAATGGTACAAGTCCAATGTTTGTCATTGTTTACATGCTGAAAAATCATCTGGATGATCATGTGGTTTATTATTTAATCATTTTTTCCCATCCTCCATGCCCTCAACCCCATCAAAAGGTCACATTTCATGATTTCACCAGTCAGGCACAAAAGCATTGCAATGCACTTTTTGGAAAGAATAGGGTGTATCCTGGCATGTATTGCTTTGTTTGGACTGACCCTTAGTGCTCTGGAAAGCTTAGAGTCCCCCCTTTCTAATGGTATAGGTATCTTGATTATCTGTGCAGAATAGCCCAAGCTACATCAGCAACAAGTCACACCTTGCAAACATTGCAACGCTTTTGTCCCTCACTGTATCATGAATTTCTTGCTGTCCTCCCATTGAGTTTACTTCAGTATTTACATCAATAGTGTCTACCACTTTTTAGTCACTCATACTAGACAACACCTCTTGATCAAGAGTTGCTAGCCCTCATCCCACCATGTTTACTTTGTGCCACTCACTGATTTGAATAAACTGCCCCAGCATCATGTCATATTGAGCACCAAATGACACTGTAGGCTTCAAACAGTGTGTGGGTATCTTTCCTCCTTGCCCATTCTTCACACTTACACCGTATGGCCATTTTTCACCACAGTCATTCATTTGTTTCCATCTTTTCCATTGGGTGATACCTTGCTTGAATTTGTTTTTGCAAGGTTGTTGGGTAACTTCATGACCTCAGATATTCACTGCTTGACTATGTGTCTGCTGTGAGATCCTTGGCATGCCTCCAAAAAAATCACACTGATGTCCCTGTGAAAATTGGTCCTCCTGTTGGCATTAGAAAGTCAAAGAGAATCAAGGCAACCTCCTCACCAACTGAGGTACAACCCAGGCAGTGTGTAAAGTCCTGCCATCAAATCATCAAACATTAGTATTAGATTGTTGCCTTTGCTTTTATGCTGGTGCTGATGCAATTTCTCATAGCATCAAGCAGCAATCACAAGAACACTCCTGTTGTCAGATACTGATATGACTGTAGCCTGAAACCAAACCACTCCCAGATGATGAGGGTGAAGATAGTTGCATTGTATCAATTTTTTTAATTTTGATTTTAATTGGCTTGTGGACCCTTCTTCCAGGATGGCAGCGGCCATGCAGCCAGGCAGGCATCCATCAAGCCATGTCTACAGTGTCCCTCACAAGCCTCACAAGCCATGACAGATGAAGAGAAAGAGGAACAGTACCTCAACTCCTTCTGCACCAAGATCATACTCACAAGTGGTAAACAACTTGATTCCCATGTGGCCCTGCAGTTGCTCTGTGCCAGTGTCATCTTGAGGCAGGTTGTATTTGCTGAGGATGGTCCTGATGGTGATCATGAACAATGTAAGTATAATTTTGACTCCATGATGTCCCCCCCTCCTGATATTGCCACTAGCCCTCCCCACTGCCCCACCTGCAGATGTGAGCACAAGCCCTGACCCTCCAAGAGCTCCCATGGACAGCAAAGAAGACAAACAAGTGATTGAAAATGCCATGAGCTCTGTCCACCTGGATGATGTTGCCACTGATGACAAAGACAATGAGGGTAACTTTGTTGCTTGTATATTGTAGGCAACTAGGGAATGCAGAAGTGAAAAGTCTACTGGTCACTACACTGAGGTCCATGTAGAGGATGATGGTGATGATTCCTCAGTGCCAGTACCCACTGCATCATTTGATCTCAGGGGGTGGACACCTGGTGAGTTCAAAAAATTCTACATAATTATATGGACTCTGACTTGAATAATCCAGAGCAGAAGGAGCTATTTAAGATGGTTAGCCCAGTGATGTTCAAAATCCCACTGCTAGTAAATACATTTAATAGACCCCTTCATATTCTTTTGGATTCACAAGCCTTCATTAAAGCAATCCTCAAAAGCATGGGCCCCTCTGACTTGGAAAGGACACTCTTGCCACTTCCTCCATCATCACCCCCTGTCAAAGATTCACCACAGTCACTTGTACATGGTAGTACAGGAGTGAATGCACCTGCAGACTATCATCATTCCACTCCCCCTGCCTCACCCATGACCAATGTGCCACAACAGGTGCCTGCACTAGGCCATGCACTAGCCAATTTGCTGGGGGTTTGCTGTAGGAATAGGTAATAAGAAGTACCTAGAATTAGTAATTATCAGTAATGGGCAAGTTTATTGCTTGACCCAAAAAGGGAGACTCTGTTTCAGAGAAAAGAAGTGTAGTAAAATGTGAAAAATTGCAAACTAGAAAGAATACTTAGCTGTTGGCTGTCTGCCTACTGTTCTATACCTCTTGCCATTCCTCCTGGCCCTTTGGGTACTCCCCAAAGTAATAACTCTGACCTCAAAAACTCACCAAAATGCGAGACTAGATCACCCTACTGCTGAGGGCCTCTGACATGTATTTTCTTTGGTAAACTGAACTCATGCAAACACAACACACATGCTTAGGCAGCAACACAGCTGCTCACAACTAAGTCCAGTGATACAAACACAAAAAACAAAAGAAATTCTCAATGCCTAAACTCCTGACCAAGACAGCTTCTTGTAGGGAATGTGATCTCATTCCCTACATCCAAGGGGTGGTTTAGAATTCAACCATCCTCAGTTGCTCTCCTCCTCACACAAACATCCTCATCCTTGCATCTGCTTCCCCTGACTTCACCATGGACCTTGACCTCACTACACACTTGAACATGACCCCTTCTTTCCCAAGACCCACTCTGGACCTTGCAGAACAACCCTCTCCATCTTCAAAACTTCTCGCCCTCAGATGCAACTCTCTTCACCCACAAATGCTACCTGGCCTTGAGCATTCCCCTTGCCACCCAAACTTTGAACCAAACCACAACAGAGACAAACTCCGAGATACTGAACAGGTGAGTGATAATTTGAGTGTGGAGTAGAGCAGTGGCTGCTCTTCAAGGCACAGTCTTGGTGCAAAGTGGTAACATGGTGTAACACAGCACTGCAGCTGGTACAGTGGGGATTGGCCCTCTACAAGGCAGCTCAAAGATGTATATATGTACCTAAAACAAATCTTGATCAGCCATGTATTTACTATCCTTATATGCATGTGCTCTTGATCATTGCTTGTCCTTAAGATGACTTAGCACAAGGAAAAATGCAGAAAACTCAAAACTAAACATCGGAGTGAGTAGAATCACCCCAAAGGTTAGTATGACTCAGTTGAGTGACATCACATGAAGCAAAACTCATATTAAAGAAAACTGTGTATGATATGCTCACCAGGACTTTCTCTATACCATCCTCATCTTTCTTGTACCCTCAACTCTCTTCTGAGAATGGATGAAGGGGTCCATGAGTTCATGTGGGTTGAATGGGGTGTTGAACATGGATAGGATGGGTTCAACATTGAGTGGGGATGTGACATAGGGACCAAGTGCCCATGTGGAGCTGCATGCTGTGCAGTGATATTTGGTTGTGGCACATATGGGAGAGAGAGCACAGTGTGGAGGTTCACTTGATGTGGTAGAGGAGTAAGAGGGCCAAGGGTTGAGCTGGTCCCCTGTGATTCAGTGTGCATGTGTGAAGATCTTGACATAGGAAAAACTGAATAGATTATAGTCACCATTGATCTGGCTTCTCTGGCCCCAGACACCTCCTGGGCATCATTATATGCATTGAATGGCTTGTGCAGACAGGTTTGTTGACATTCATGACATCAGTGCCATTAACTACAACATTTGTGGAACTTGTGTAGACGAGCCTATGGATGCCAGCTGCAATAGCTGTGTTGATGATGGTTCAGGTGGCTTTGACATAGATGGAGGGATCTTTTGCACCTCACTGTAGTAAGGTAATCCATATGATATATATAATGCCTGGTTTGTTCAATATATCCAACATGTCCCATTCATTGGTGATATTTCCCAAGCAAACTGGGACATCATGATGTCTCTGTACAATATCCAACATGGAGACAGCATCTCCCCTTGCTAGCTGTTCAACACTATGTCAAACCATAATTTTGCTTCATTTGACTGTAAGGTAGGCACCTTCAACCTGAAGGGACATGGTCATTGGTCATCTTGTTCCAGGCCTTCATACTGTAGGCGCACCATTGCTTGAAGATTCATCAACACTCTGTAAAAACTTGTTTTTCCTAAAATGATGTAGCTGTAAGTGAAACACTTGAAAGAACAACATAAAACTTGGTCCTGCAAGCCCATTTGGCATGGCCTTGATATGCTTTGTGCATCATGTATCCTTTCACAACTTCAAACCTCACCATTGTGTTGCTATGCATATTAAGTCTTGCATGCAAGTCCATAAAATCTCCTTCAATGCTTCTCTTTGGATGACTTGTAGTTGCTGAAGTCATTGCATTGTGCACCAATCTCTTGCTTCTTTGATGTCCTTGTCTACCCCAGGATAATGTAGCTGTAAGTAAAAAGTCAGGGATCCAAAACAAAATCTTCAGCTGCTGTGCTCTGTATCTGTGCTCATCAGGCCTCATATTTTCAATGATCACTGTTGCAGATTGGGCCATGGTCTTCATAGTTGTTTCACTGTAATTTGTTCATGGTTTGTTATATGTTCTTGAATTGCAATTGTTGGGACTTCAGTTGCACTTCTTCATAGACATCCATCCTCCCTACAGTGATGAAGGAGTAAGTCAAACATCCTAGAATCAAAACAGAACCCTGGGCCTTTGAGCCCAGTACCCATGCTCATCATGTCTCACCTCCATCAAACAGCAAGTCTTGCCCCACTGTAGGAATAGGTAAGAGATGGTACCTAGAAATGGTAATTATCAGTAATGGGTGAGTATTGTGCTTGACCCAAAAGGGAGGTTCTCTCTGGAGAAAAGAAGTGTAGTAAAAGTGCAAAAAAATGGGAACTGAAATGAATACTTAGCTCTGCCTGTGCAACCTTCTGCCAGTCCTCCTGGCACTTTGGGTACTCCCCAAAGTAATAAATCTAACCTCAAAAACTTGCCAAAATGCGAGACTATATCACCCTACTACTGAGGGCCTCTGACATGAACTGCTTGTATAATAAAACTGAACTCACATGAACACAGTGCATGTGCTTAGTCAGCAATGTGGCTGCTCACCACTAAGTCCAGTGGTACAAACATGAAAACAAAAGCAAGACACAAAACAAGTCCCTCAACCCCTAAACTCCTGACAAAGATGAATTCTCCTAGGGAACTCAAACTCGTTCCCTACATCTGAGGGGTGGTTTAGAATTTGACCATCCTTGGTCACTCTTCTCCTCATGCAAATGCCCTTGCTCCTCACATCTACTTCCCTTGACCTTGCCCCATATCCTCACCCTTGAACTTTGCACTACTCAGGCATAACCCCCTTCTTTCCCAAGATCTGCTCCTGACCTCACAGAACAACCCTCTCAACCCTCAAAACTCCTTGCCTCCAAATACAGCTCCTTCCACCCAAAACCACCACCTGGCCTCTCCAACATGCACCCTGCCTCTCAAACTCCTTGCCCTCCTTGCAGATGACCCCTTTGACCCTCAATCACTCCACAGCCCCCAAGTTCCTTGAACTGAATGACCACAGAGGTAACTCTGAGCACACAAACAAGTGAATAATAAATTGAGTGCAGAGTAGAGTAGCAGCTGCTCCTTGAGGTGCAGTTTTCGGCCCTCTATGAAGCATCTCAAATACATATATGTACCTAAAAAACAACTTGCAATCAGTTGTGTATTTACTATCTTTGTACACATGTGGCCTTGACTCCTTTTTGTCCTTAAGATGATCAAGTACAAGGAAAAACAATGAAACTCAAAAATATACATCAAGGTGAGCTGGATCACCCAAGGACTAGTGTGACTCAGTTGAGTGACATCACTCAAAGCAAAACTCATTTCAAGAAATCTATATATCAACATGCTCACCAAGACTTTCACTATACTGCTGTAAGGAATCCACATTCCCTGGATGCATAAGCCCCTATCATTAACTGTTCTGTGACTACTGTTACATCCCCTTGCCTCTCACATTCACTGTTGATCATGTGCTACCTTCCCATGCCCTCCCTCCCTCTCATGCAAAGCTATACCCATGGCCACTGTGCTCCAGCTGCTCCCCTTCCTTCAGACTCTTCTTTTAACAGTCTCTGTTCCCTTTTTGTTAGTAGTATACCCTCAGCCTCTGTTCTGGCCTGTCCTGTCTTATTTGTATGCACTGTTGCATGGTTTTCCCTTACTCATACTCTGTCTTACTTAGGTTCTGGGTTTGCCCAGACTATAAAGCCCTGTACTTAGGTACAGAATAGGACCTTGTGGCACTCAGAAGGTCACCACAAGTTTCTTTTTCACTTCATCTACACCACATGTCTCACATACCACTGCACATGAGCTACATATACTGCTCACACTGCTCACATTGCCAGTACTATTCCATGGACCACACCACACATGTCACAAATCATTACTGCTACAAAGCACTGAGTCTCATCTTCTTGTCTTGGCAGTCCAGAATCCCTTGGGATGAGCAATTTGTTCCCTTCATTTTAATTGTTGTTATCTAAGCCATCTAGCTCATATTATACAGCTACCTGGACTTTCCCTACAACTGGAGCCCACTGTGAGGGATTCTGCTGAGCAAGAGGAGTGACTCAGAGCTGCATGAGCAACTATGGCAAGACCTCGAGAATGGGCCTTTGCACAAAAATGCAAATATCTCCAGAACTACTGGACCTATCCGAACAATCCTGATATCAACATGGAGGATTTGTCATGGACTACAATCCTTCCAAAAAGCAAGAGGCCCAGCACAGAAATGAGCAAGATATGACCACAGGACCATGAGAATGGACCTATCCACACAAATGTGAATACCTCCTGATCAGCTGGGTGCATACAAACAATCTTGGTACCAACAGAGAGCTGACATCGAGTAGTCAATATATTTGACATGGGCACTTGAAAAATGAATCAGCTTGGAGGATGACTCTGTACCTACAACACATCAACAGCTCATTATGTGGGGCAGAAACCTTGAGGTGTTGTGCCGTGATCTCTTCCTACTGGTATTTAGGGGTTTCATCAACTTCTAGGCTGTTTACTGCTATTCTGACTATCTATGCAGCACTGGAATACTGATTGGCAGTCACCACAACATTCCCAAGTGCATACCTTCAGGGGAGACCACTGGGGAACTGAACCAATCCTCCAATATCAAAAATGGGAACAATTTTTTTGTTTTAGCTCCTAAGATACTTTCCAGTTTTTCCGAGCCTTTCAGACACTTCATGGATGATTAAATTACATGCAAATACACTTATTATGACCACCAAACCATGTTAGATTACATTACCAGTCCCAAAAAGCCCAGAAAAATATTTTCAGGGTGTAACACAGGGAGGAGGCAATTGTGCCACTACACTTGAAGCACCCCATCCCAGCCTATCAACTTTTGATATGTTGTAGGGACACATGGCCCCTTCAAGGGGACACAATAAATAGATAGATATGTCCAATATGTCAAAAAAGAATTCGCATTTTCTGTTTTCCCCCTATCACACTTTGCAATCATTCAGGCCCATTAGGATGGGCAGAAAAGCATTCATTTATGGTCTAATACACTTATAGTACAATTAACTATCATATACAATGCCTACAGGTTGGGGAAAGAGCCCAGGAAGGAAGGGGAGGCTGGGGGAAATGAGGGCAGTGTGTGGGAATGTTGGATATCAGGCACATGCTGGATGAGGACATGTTTTGGGAGTAGTGGCTGCGCTTTTTTATGCTTATGTAATTACATAAAATGCGGAGGAGTGATGAAAATAAACTGTGGGGATTTGTGGGGAGAAACTCCTGATCAGCACCACTCATATATTGATGGATCACTACAGGTATAAGGGAGTTAGGCAGTCTTGCATCACAGTAATGCTACAATTATCACACTTTGATGCATCAAAATGACACCATAGCCTGGGTTGAGTACATAGCAACTGACTATCTACTGTATGTCCACTGCATGTCAGCCATCTGCACTACCATATGTTGGTCATCTGTACTACTGTCTGTTGGTCATTTGTACTACCATTTGTCAGTCATGTGCCCTACTGCACATCCATCATCTGCCTGACCACACATCTGTCATCTGCATTCCCACCCACTGTACTACTGCATGACCAATGACTGCACTACTGCACATCACACTACTGCATGACTGCGTGACTGACAACTGCACTACCACAGTGTCTGGTGTCCCCCTGCTGACAGTACTTCTAAACTTCAAAAAATGTACCACACATTTGACATCAGCACAAAAACCACCTGCCAAACAAAGTGTGGTTGTCCAGCTTTCCATAAGTCTGTGTGATGTGGCATTACTTGCCTTCTTAGGCTATAATTTGTCAGACTACATCACATCCCATCATACTAGCTGATGTCTAGTTTTCACTGGGGCTCATCAGCTGAGCACTCTCACAGCTCACCACGTGCACAGCCACAGTCGAGGTGGCCACATGGCCAAGGCCAATTGCCCTTGCATCCTCATTCATGTTCGCACTTGCAGACTTGAACAGGTTTGTACACATGTTCAAAAGATGAATTCATACCAGTCCAGTCATATGCCTGCAGCTTGAAGCAGTGTTGTGCTTGAAGGAGCTCATGTTCATATTCGACTAGTAGCTCACCCCCTTCTTCCTTGTTGTCATCATCCTTTCCATACAGACTCGCAACCTGCTAGCAAGACTGGATGAATCTTGTCCAGTGGGGTGGGACCTGGTGCCATCTAGTATGAATTTCTGCGCAAGGTCACACCATCTAATAAATGAGCACATTTTTTTTAATCAACATGTATATTGGGAGATACCATCCAGTACCATTACATATGATTTTCAGTTCATAATTCACTTCAGCTCACATCAGCCCATATTTTTCATATCCTGTTCTCATGGTCTCAAATCTGACCATATGTTATAGCAAATGACATAGTGTTACTTCTACCAGCTACCACACACAGTACATTGCAGCTAGGCCATTATGAATTACCATATTATGCTTGCCAGTAGGACCCGTGTGACAGGAAAAAAGGTGGGAACAAGCACAAAGATGCAGGAAACCTAACGATGATGGTATGGTGTGGTAACAAAAGCAACTTTGATGCATGCAAAGTGAGTGATATGAGGATGTGCCAAAGTGGATGCAGTGAGAGAAAACGACTGCAGAAAACTTGTGTTTGGAGAACAGAGAACGAGCACGAAGATGCAGGAAACCTAACAATGCTGGTATGGTGCAGTAATGAAAGTGACTTTGACACATGTGAAGTGGATGTGGTGAGAGAAAATGACTGCAGAAAACTTGTGTTTGGAGAACAGATTGGAGTCTAGTGTAGCATGCCCTTCTCAATCACTGCCTTAACCCATAAGTTCTTCTCAGTCTAGACAAGATGTAGCATCAGCACAAGTGTAACTGCATTCAGTGTACTCACAAGTTCCTTCGCCTCCTTATTGTAGTCCTACATGTATCTAAGTTCAGGGCCATGCACACAAGCTATTGACTTACCTTGCACTGCTGCTTGGTCAGGTTCCTGTCATAGTACTCATGATATTCATCCTTGTTACCACCTGGCTTCACATAGTCCGACTATCTAAGCATACACAGATTACTGCGAATGGTGTTCAGCATGTCAGATGACTTGAAACAGATCATGTACTGGCCATTTTTAGTGCTGGAAGGATGCAGAACTTTTGTCAGTCCCTTTGAGGAGCCTGACTTGTGTTTTGAAGATGGCCCTGGCATGTCTGTTCCTGGTGTATCTGTGGTACCCTTGGCAGAGGTTGGGTCAGCCTTGGTGATGGACTGGAGGGGAGGGGGAGGGGGAGGAAGCTGGGGGGCTGTGATTTTGGCTTTTAAGGCAGCTTCAGCAATGGTGCTTCTGGATGATAGTACAATGTAGTTAGTATTGAAAAAACTAAGATGAAAAACTTACAATGGATTGCATACAGTCGTTGTCTGCTTGTCATAAGAAGGACAAGATGGTGAGTTCCCCTTGTTGCTGACAGTTGCTGCTGGGTCTTCATCATGTGGTGTCCCTCCTGTAAGACTAATTTGGGTTGGAGACTTGGTGGGTGATGCTGGGGAGTACTGGATAGGCAATAGTGTTGACATGGGGATGGATGGCTGCCTGGTAAGGTCATTGGCAGGTGCATCTTGAGGTTTCCCCTTCAGGGCAATGACACTGCTTGAGCAGATGGTGTCTGTGCTTGATGCGACAGTGGCAGGTGGCCATGGCTCAATAGTGGGTGTGTCTTGAGGCCCTCCCATTGGGGCAATGATGTCTGTACTTGATGCGACAGTGGCAGGCAGCCATGATTCGATAGCAGGCTTTCCCTGGGATGCATCCACTGTTAGTGAGGAAGCATGATTTACATGTTAGTATCATGAGGATGAGCATGTTGATAACCTTTTGTCTTCTTGCTCAATGCACATTCCATTTTCTCCTGAAGCTTGCACTTCTTATCAGAGTCTTCATCACTATCGTCCTCTTCCTTGACTGCCATCTTCCATTGGCCATTCTCATTCAGATGGTGCTTACACCAAGCTGAGTATGTCTTCGTGCAAAGATACTCTAGCTTCCAACCATTTTCTGCCAGCTTGAAGATCAGAAACTCATGCTCTAGGATTGTATGGAATGTTTGGCATGCACTTGCACTTGCCTTTCCCCATGTCTTCAGTGCAATGCTACAATTAACCAGCTCAGTCCAGCCTGCATGTACTGCCTTATGAATGACCTTCACAGTCTCTGAGGGGAGGGCCTTCCCATTTTCATCCTTGAGGAATGCATACTTGCCCTGATTGCCTAGACAAGCCTTGGGTGATTCCAGCCAAGTTTTGTAGTCTTTTTGGGTCCAAAAATTCACCAATGGATGTGTCTCACAGGTTGGGCACTTTTTGTTCAGTGTCTGTGGATAGAGGACCAATTCACCAGGGCCACCTGGATTTCCAGACAGCAGACAAACTAAACTTGCAAGTTGATCATATAGCGACCTAGCATATATTCTACCAAATCATCAGTAATAGTATGTTTAACATTTACTCACTTGACAGTATCTCATTGTAGGGAGTAGTATACTCCCTGAGGCTGAAATAGGGATGCCAACACCAAAATTCCACTGTTACCATCCACATCTGTTGTCTTCAGAATTATTCCATCTGCCTCGTGCATCTGCCTCATGTGCTGCCTCGCCTGTTGAACCTTTGGAGCTCCCCTGTCCATCAATAACACACACCAGTCATCATCCTGAAATTCTGTGTCAACATCAACCTGACATATGTCTATCCAGAATTCCACAGTCATGCCACTTCAACCCTCACCTCACCACATAGCCAGGAAACCATGCAGATCATCAGTAAAAACTCCAGTTACCCCTCTCATTCCTTTCCCACAAACCTTTCTCTGCAATGTGAGAACCCCTTTCTACCTATGGCCTCTACCCTTCGCATTCCACTCTACAGTACAGTGTACACTCGTCCTGTTGGAAGATACCCATCTTTCCTGTTGTCTTTCTCAGTTACTACCTTACAGTTTGTTTTCACACGTTGCTGTATGGCTTTGATGTCTGACACGTTGCCCCCTTTATTTTTCGGAGTTTTGCTTCACCTGCCCCACATTTCTCCGATCAGTACCTTACTATCCATGTACTATATAATTCCACCTCAGCGACAAAATGAGCATCATCTTTTTAGGACCCACATTCTGTGTCTTGTGCAAGTCAAAAGAGTTCAGAGAGTCTTTGCATCCTCTGTGTCCACTGTGTATCTGTGTCTTTGCATCTACTGTGTCTACTGTGTCTTTGTGTCCTTGTTCCGCTAGTACTCAATTTCCTCTCCTGTGCACTTAATTCGTCTCGGAGTTACTTCATCAGTGCAAGATCGTCGTCCAGAATTTCAAAAGCAAGTCTATCCCTACCTTCAACTCTGTGGAATTAAATTCCATGACCCACATTCAACTCTTGGACCGACTCTACCATCGCATTCTACATCTCCTTCCTACTCAGCACCCCTTGGGTCGAGCCTAGGGATTTTCCCTACAGCTTTCCCCTATTCACATGCTACCCAGAGGTAGTGTCCCACATCATTCTACCATAACCTTAACCAGCTGCTGCTCAAGCATGTTGCAGTGCTCTCAAAGGGCCAACATAGGTGTTGGCTCCTGTGTGAACATCATCTACAGAATAATTTATCAGTTATCATAACAGTTGTAAGATACTTGCTGGATTTATTGAATTATAAGTTGATGGTTGGCTGTATAGCATGAATGCATGCTGGGGGGTCACCATCTGGTCCATCATTCACTGGGTTTGACCCATCCTGATCAAGGAGACTGTAAGTTTTCAAAAGAGCTACATAGCTGGGAACTGCTGCTTGAAGTGAAACTATTGTTGTTCTCGGCATGTGCATACATCTGAGTGGTAGTCATCATGGCTGATAAGAAATGGCAAAAGTCGGAAGGTACAGACATGCTGGAGTTACCATATCTGGTCATAAGTGTCTATACCTTGCCACTGCCTCATTGACAAAGCACATCACAATGTCCATGCAACCACCCCTTCAAATCAGTTTTTTCCACAGCTCCCACCATCACCATGGCCAGCAATGACATTATCATCGATGTCAATGGGTTTGTATCTGAGTGGGATACTTATTCATTCTCACTTGACATCGCATCTCCTGGCAAGAAGGTAAGTACTGTTGCCCCAGTCATGCAATGCTGACAACATTACAGTGAATTGTTATATGACTCAAGCACCCAAATTTTCTGCACTGCACTGAAGTAGAAAGCCCATATGTGCAAGTGATACAGCTTGAAGACATAGCCAAGCTTGAATTGGACGAAGTCAAACTCCCATCTGACAAAGAACTCAAGCTTGAATCTGTTGGTGAAGTAAAACTTGAATCCAATGTCAGCAAGGTCTTCAATGTGAGGTATATGCACATATATTCTTGTTTCTTCTGTGTACTTGCCACTAACAATGATGCAGTGACTCTGTTGGATGCACTGTCCTGCCCTGCTACATGCTACCCATGTTCTTTGCAAATCCTGATATCAAGACCAAGGATCTGAATGCTCTTTGGTGGTACTATATTCGCACTTTTGATTGGTTGCTCCTTCCACATGAGCTTGGGAAGAGGAAGGGTAGAAGGCTTGATGCTACAGATGAAAAACTGAAACCTACAAAATGGCTGAAGTCCTTCTGATGCTTCCAGTGTTCTGTGTCATCACTTTTCAATCACTTTTCTTTTGTGTACTGATACATGCAAGTCCTATGCACACATACTCTTTCTGCTTAGTCTACATCCACATCATTCCCATCATCATCGTCCCCTACACCATTCTCATCCTCCCTGTATGACATTCCCAGCTTAGAAATATTGTATCCAGGTCATTCCATCATGCAATGACAAAGTTGCTTGTTGTTGAAGTCCATTCTAATGCATCTGGGTATCATTGCAATAACCCCAGTGATATTCTTTACTGGTATGACCTTGATCTCCTCAAGCTTAGTAGATGCAGCAAGAACTTGGCTAGAGAGCTCCAAAAGGCGAGCATCCAGTCACAAGTACATCTGGATCACTGCAACATCAATGAATTTGAAGTGACATTCATTATCATGAGCAGCCAGATTTGAAACTGCTAATCTTGTAAAGTAGCACACTTCACTGCAACATATTTCTCTGTTGTCAGTAAACTGTTATTAGGTTAGTGAGAGGAATCTATAATATACCAGCCTACCTACCTTAACATTGCAAGACACATGGACACACTTGGGAGGGCACAGACATTCCCTTCATGCTGATCAAGCAATTTGTCCATTTGGTAGGCGCAGATGGGCCCACTTCTTGATGTGAGGCAGTTTGTGTGTTGGTCCCAGGAACTGAGAGATTGCATCAGCTTCATGCCCTTGGGAGATTATTGGATACTTGGTGCACTTCTGAAGTAGTACATATCCATTGCCAAGTTCAACAGAACCCTGAGGAAGTGTCTGCACAGAGTCATCAAGCTCTGGCATCACAGAGAGTAGTGAGTTGACTTGACAACATCTCACCCCCTCCTGAGAGATATTCACAGATGGCTTTGAGGGCTGCCAGATTTGTCAGCCAAGGTTGCCAATTATATGCTCCATCATCCATCATGCATAACTGGCTGGCAGGCCTTTGTAGAGTGCCTCCATGACAAGATGGACAACCTGGTGAACACAGGGCCATATGAAGTGAAGCTGAGACTCATGCAATCCATAGTAGATATGCTCAAATTCGTATTCCCAACTGCAAAGGAGTGCATGAGCATCAACAAGTTCTTTGTGAGTGATACTGGTCTGGCACATGATCTGAAACCCCCAAACAAGCTTGCAATGATTTGTCCAGTACTTTGCTGGAAGAATGTCATAGAGGAGGATGGGGGCAAGGCCAAATAGATATAGTTGGAATTCCCATGTCTTGTACTGCATATTGATTTTTTCTGTGATATTGTGAGACTTGTGATCATACAAACCAGGTAAGCAAAGGCTGGAATGCTGAACATTTTCACCATGTTCTTGCCATGCATTGTCATCTGCAAGTACAGCCCACATCCATTGGTCCTTGTCATCATCAAGACCACACTCCATGGTGCCACACCATAGTGAAGTTAGAAGGTTTGCTAGGTTTGATGCAAGATGCATGATGTCTGTGGTCATGCAGAGAAGTACACCAAGAGAATGAGTGCAGTCGAGCCCAAGAATGAGAGGCAGCTTCATGAGTCCTGTTGTGGTCTTCTTGATGGTCCACTGTGTCTGGTTGGGAACAGCAACAATGGCTTTCAGATGGTCATGGTATTCTGCAGACCCTCCTAATGGAAGGTTGAAGACATTGATATCTGGGTGATTGCTTCCCATGATGGAACAGTCTTGTGGCTGGAGCAACACAGGATAGTAATGTTTTCTGTGATGTTTACAGCACCCAAGTGTACTGCAATACATTCAGCAACCATTCTTGCCACTATGGCCCACCATACCATCCCAGTAAACTAAGCCAGGTCCATCCACTATGGTAAAAAGCAGGTATGGCTTGGAAATATAATGTGTGTTGGTTCATGCATTCCATATTGGCAGCCCTTCTTTCTGTAGGGATGCAAGATGATGTATCCCAGGAAATAAAAAAGAATCAATGTTCTTGGGTTTGGTTGGGCCAGGAATGAAGCCACCAGGGCAAACATGGAGTTTGTGGTATTGTACATCTGGCAGTAGGTTAACAATTACTCATATATATATCCAACAATCAGATTCTTTGCTGTCAAAAAGTTGTGCACCATGCATAGAGACCATGAGCACAATGTCCTCCAGTTTGATGTCACCATCTAGTACAGCTCCAATATAGTCCCATCCTATCACGATGTCATCAAGGACTGGAATCTGCCATGTGGCATGAATTTCTGCAATTACTTCATTTGTACGTCATCATAGGTAGTCCATCTTGGTTGCAGCATTCTCATGACAATAATGAGCTTGGATTTGGGGACCAATAGGTATTGTGGTAAACTTCTGTGCAGGTACCTTTGCCCAACATGTACTACCTTGCAAAGCCTCCTCAAGCCAGTGAGATTTCCTGCAGATTGGACAGGCATCCAGATCAGAGAATGGTCCAGTATATGCAAGGCAGGTGTTAGGGCACATGTCATGTTTGATAGAGTCAACACCTGTGTACATAGTGATTGTATATTCAACATTGTAGAAGCTAAGAATGTTCTCCACACCAGGGGCACCTGCAAAATTGGTTTGAGCTGCCTCGCAAACACAGTTGTAAGCCTTCTGAGAGGCATTTTCAAGTGCTAGATAAGTTGATATTGAATACTGAATTCCTGGACTGTTGATTGAAACCACATGATCTGGAGGACTGCATAAGCATGCTAGAGCCTCCTCATCAAGTTTTGATACTGGATCTTCCAACGATGCATATGCAAGGGCTTGGATAAACTGCATCAACTCATGCATGGATGAAAGGACTGCACTTTGGGCAAGAGCTTCAATATCAATAGCTGGCTGGGTCCTACATTCAAAAATATCATTGAGTTGGCCAGCATGAAATGATGAATCATGTGGCAGAGGGACAGGCTCGTCATGATCATGTGGTGGAAGGGCTGGCTCATCATGATCATGTGACAGAGTGACAGGAGGGTCATGATCATGCAATGGAGCAATGCGAGGGTCACTATCATGCAATGGAGGGACTGGAGAGTCATGATCATGAAATGGAGGGGCTGGAGAGTCATGGTCATGAAATGGAGGGGCTGGAGAGTCACAACCATGCGACAGAAAGTCAGGATGAGGTGATTGACTGTGAGGAGGCAATCCATCCCCAAGGATGGGTGTAGCTGACTACAACTCAATCTCAGCTGTAGTAAAGGATCATAGACTCAATACACTTACCTGCCTGGATGTTGCCCTGGCATGCTTGCATCTACCATGACTAGTATTCTCAGCACTATCATGCCATCTCTTTGACATGGCATGGACAAGTGCATGATGTTGGGTGGATGAAAGTGAACCACTTGAGTGTGGATTCATTGGTGTACCACTGCAGTCATGTTGGTCAGGCTTGTCTAGGCATTTTGCAGATTGAATTCATTGTTTTTCTTCATCAGTTTCTGCCTCATTGATATGCTGGTACCATGCTGAACACAAAACAGGATGTGGCCTGCCAAAATTATACTTCTCACAGACACACAGAAAGCAGGTGGATGCATTTGGACTCATGGCTTGGTTCATCAGGATGTTGATGTTGCTGGGGAGTAGGTTTGCACAGACCAGTGGATGGAGCAGGGAGAAGACAATGCACAAGTGCGCAATCACACAATGCTGCACATATGGAGTGCATTGTGCAAGTATGTGCATATGCACACACAGATGAAGAGATGCAGGCATGCATAGTGCCTCTGCATACATCACAGCACATAACATAGTGCACCACAGCACAATCAAGCACAACCACAACTTCCAAAAATGGCATTCACAGCTGAAATTTAGACCAGAAAATATTTTGTCAAATTACACAGCTTCTTTCTCACAAATTGTCACATGCCATCATACTAGCTGATGTCTAGTTTTCACTGGGGATGAGTGATGAGACCGAGTGGCTGGTGGGTTGGTTTGACTCCAAGGCAAAGTAGTAACACTTGCAAGGTAGGCACAAGAAACTTTCCTGGAGACACACTACACAATTATCCAGATGTTGTGGCCTGTATTGACATAGGGAAGGAAGTCCCCTTTCTCTCTATGTACTTTGAATCCCTTTATACTGTGGCAAACAGGTATGAAACATCAATGCAGATGAACAGGACAAGTAAATCAGAAAAGATAAATGAGAAACAAATTGGATCTGTCAAGTGAATGAACATCTCTTGGGAACATACTGTCAACCATTGGTCTGAAACCCTACATTCCCCCCTCCAGGGTACAAAGTACCCTCTCCAGTCATACTTGTGGTAGTGCCCTCCTTACATGGACTTTCCCAGGGATTTTCCCATGGTGAATCCCTGTACATCCTCATGGCTGGCTGCATGTTCTGGGCTAACCTCGTCATTGTCCTCCCCTAAGGCATCCACATCCTCCTCGAAACCCTCATCCCCAGTCATGGCATGGTCAATGATGAAGGTACTGGGACCAGCAACCAGCTGTTCAGGTGTGTAGGAGTAGCAGATGTGAGGATTGACATTAGCATTTGACTTGCATGATCTCTGGTTAGGCCTCGAGGATTGGGAGATGTGAGGAAGATGAGTGTTGCGAGGGAGGGGATTACCATAAGGCTCTGCTTCTTGCCTTTGACTGTCTCATCACTCTCAGTAGTTGATATAACCCTGGTGAGCCCTCTGCTGTTGCTTCTTGACTCACTCAGTGGTATCCCACAGGAGGGTGTTGATGGTATCCATCTGAATGCTATTGAGCATCTGTCCACCCATGACCTCTTCTTGGCTGTGTAGGTCGACATTGTTCCCCAGTACCACCTGTCTGGTTGGGGACAGTCCCTCAGCCACCACAATTATGTTCCCACTGTCATCAACTTTGTAGTAAGCAAACCTCACCTTGGACTTTGCTTCATTGCTGTGTGCTTCTCCAAACAGATGATAACCCATGGGGGTGTCTAGGGTGACCTTGTGTTTGCATCAAAGTGAGCAGTCATACTCAAAGTATGTCTTAACCTGTTCCCTGTGAATCACCACAAGCTCATCTCCCCATCCTTCCTCATCAGGGTTGTGGACCAGGAAGAAGTCAGTACTTTGTCACTCAATGTTTTTCACTTTGTGCACAGTGGACATGAATTTTGGTCTGGTACGAGCAGGTGGGGGACAAGTCCTGAACAATAAGTTTTGTAAGTCATTAACAACTTCTGCAATTGTGTGCTTAATAGGTTCTAGGTCCCTCTCAGTGATGTTACTCCATTCACCTCACCCTTTGTGCCAAGAAGATGATGGTTGAGTTTGGTAAGGACATTTTTTGTTTGGGGCATTAGGAGCAGGATACTTATTGCGATGTGCTTGGTGCCCAGATCTTAGCTCTGTCAGTGGGTGCTGGCACAAGGGGCACCCATATGTAAATTGTTTGGGAGGTTGTTGAGGAATAGTGCATGTGGAGCGATGGCAGGGAATGTGTGAATGGTGTGCAGAGCAAGTATTGTGGCAAGGTGGACAGGTGTTAAGTCCAGGTCTTTACCAGTCCAAGGCTAGTCAGGGGTCAGGGGGTAGTATGAGGTACTAAGAGGTTTGGACTATTGGACTTAGTGACTGATGGTGCAGCGCTATTCCCTTGCATGCACCATAGTCCAGTCAAGAGGCAGAAGACAGAGAATAAGGGAGACTGGGTTAAGATGAGAACTAGGTTGATTTCAGACTGAGGCTAAAACAGGTTATCCTATGGCATAAATACTAGATGTAACCTAAGTGTAATGTAGCACCAGAGACTGGTCTGTGCCAGTACAGCAATGATTGGTAAACAGATTGGTAAGTAGTGTTACAAAGAATATTATCAAGCAAAGACTATGAACAAAGGATTACTGGGAACCAGGGCAGGGCTTGTGGCTGGGCCAGGTATTACACTGGCCTGGTACCAACTAAGCAAACAACTTGACTGGGCACTGCCTTGCAGTGCCTCATGAGCTAACATGTTTCTGGGTCTAAGGGTGAAGGCCAGGACTGGGGAAAGGGTTGGATGGGACCATTGAGACTGGTGTAGAGACAGTCTAGGGTGGTCAAGGCATGGTCATGACAGTATCCCCCTCTTGGAGCCAAGCCCATGAGGCTCCAATGAGGACAATGCTGAGAATGAAATTTTGTGTCTGACCTTCAAAACCAGTGGACTTAAGACCAGTCCACTTCAGGTTGGTTTCCTCACTTTGACATGTCTATTCACTGGTGCAGAACACCATACAATCAAGAACTCC
Organism: Pisolithus tinctorius; assembly: GCA_024663395.1. Classification (NCBI taxonomy): domain Eukaryota; kingdom Fungi; phylum Basidiomycota; class Agaricomycetes; order Boletales; family Pisolithaceae; genus Pisolithus; species Pisolithus tinctorius. The sequence continues at coordinate 1,279,433 of JANFAH010000002.1, forward strand.
TGCCCAATCTGACCTGGGTGACAAGTGAAAAGCTGCAGGTAGGCAGCAATGACAATGACGAGGCCATCTGGGGCAAGCTGGCTGAGCACAAGAGGTGCAGGAAGAGGCCCAGCTGGCTGAGGAAGCCCAGTTGGAGGCAGAGAGGCAAGAGCAGGCCTGGCTTGAAGAAGAGAGGGCATGCACAGAGGCAGAGGTGCAGAGGATAGAGGCTGTGTGCAAGGCTGAAGAAGCCAGAAAAGCAGAGGAGAGCCAGCAGGCAGATGCCCTGGTGGGTAGTTTGACTGGGGCCAGTTCTAACATCAAGGTGATGAACCCTCAGTAAGTCTTATTTTGGTCATCACCAGTGCTCTTCGACTAACACTCTATCAGCTGCCTTCAATGCACCTGGACCAATATGACCTGTGTGTGCAGCACCGACAGCAAGAAGAGGCGCATGGCTTGTAACCAGTGCAATGAGCTCAAGGAGCATTGCCAGTGGCCAGTTGAGGGTGAGACCAGTCAGGGAGCTGGCCTGGTCATAGACAAGGGGAAGAGGAAGGCTGATGTAACATCCCCACACACCAGCAAGAAGAAGAAGAGGTTGCAGTGCCCATCTGCTAAGGCACTCAAGGGTGCAGGTGACAAGGAGGATGGCATGGGGGGGGGGGGGGGGCCTTCAACAAAGGGGGCCAGTTCTGTCACTGGCGACCAGATGGAGCACCTGATCAAGTGGTGGAGCACATGGCTGACAACATAATTGGCCTGACAGTGGCCCAGTGGGAGGTCTTGAGGAACTTTTACCGGTTCACCCAGTCCTACAAGACCTATGTTGAAGAACACTTCAAGATCTTGGCATCAGATGAGGAAGACAGGGATGTCAAGGGGCTCAATGAAGAGTTGGACAGGCTGAGGGAGGAAGAGGAGGAAAGCCAGTCCCAGTCTGAGTCAGGTGGTCAGACTGGTGCTGGTTCTGCTGGTTCCCAAGCCTGAGGTTGCATGTGTGTAGAGTAGTGTTTTCTTTTTCTGTATGCTTGTGAATGCCAATGCCTGGTTCTGGTTCTGAAGTATGAAAGAAAGCAAATAAAAGAAAAGTAGGGGAAATCAAGACATGGTAACTATGAGATAGGGGAAACAGATAAGGAGAAAAGAAACTTGAGACTGGTTCTAGGTTCTTTCTTGAAAGGACTGGGTTTGTCTGGGTACTGGTCATGATACTCTTGGACAAGTTCTGAGGCATTGTTCAGTTCTGTCACTAACACCCAGGTGGTTTCTTTGTCAGTTCCCTCATAACTGGTCCACCAGACCAGGTACTGCAACCAACACCTTCTGTACCAGTTGACCTTCAAATCAAGTATCTCTGCTACTTCAAATTCTAAGTCACTGTTGACATCTACTGGTGGGGGTGGAGGTTGAGTCTGGTTGGGTATGGTATTTGGGATGGCTGGTTTAAGCTCGGATATGTGGAAGACTGGGTGTACAGTGCACATAGAGTTTGCTAAACACAGGGTAAATGAGTGAGAGCTGGCCTGGGCTATTATGGGGTGAGGCCCAAGGTTCTTCTCACTCAGTTTCTTGGAAGGCTAGGTTGACTAGAAATACTTGGCTTTTACATAGACACTGTCTCCTACTTTGAAGTCTGGGGCTGGCATGCACTTAGCATCTGCTGGTCCTTGGTAACGTTGCTGGGCAAGAGTCATTTCTTCACAAAGGTACTGGTGCAGTGACTCTAAGTCAACTGCATAATCATGAGCCTGGTTAGATGTGAGGTCATGCTCAGGGAAGACTGAGATATTAGTGTGGTAGCCCTTATTAGCAAAGAAGGGTGATACTCCGGTTGTAGTGCTGGGTGCATTGTTGTAGGCAAACTCAGCTAGTGGTAGTAGTTTGGTCCAGTTGTCCTGCTGATAGTTGCAGTAGACCTGGAGATACTGTTTGAGGGTCTGATTGGTGCACTCTGTCTGACCATCCCCCTCTGGGTGATACCTGGAGGTGAAATGTAGACACATGTCTGGAGCTTTACCTAGAGACCAGAAGAAGTGGGATATGAACTCTGATCCCCAGTCTGAAGTTACATGGGCTGGTACACCATGCTTGGAGAATACATGCATCAAGAAGAGCTTGGCAAGCTCAGGGGCTGTGATGGTGTTGTGAGTAGGTATGAAAATGGCTTGCTTTGAAAGCCAGTCGACCACAATGAGGATGGCAGTAAAGCCAGTTGCGGCCGGGAGTTGCTCTATGAAATCCATCAAAATGGAATTCCATGGCTTCTCTGGCATGGGGAGCTGCTGGTGGTGGGTACCTTGGCCCAGGCACAGGTAGTGCAAGACTGGACATAGTCTTTGACAAATGTCCTTAGGCTGGGCCAGGTATATTCACACCAGATGAGTTCTAGAGTTCTGTTTTGGCTGAAATGGCTGGACAAGGGGTTATCATGTTTAAACCTCAAGACATGAAGGCGAAGGTCGTTAGAGTCCAGTACATAGATTCTTCCATTTAGACAGAGGAAGCTGGTGTCATCAACTGACCACTGGGAATCTGATGTATCTGAGAACTGGACTTGAGCAACCAGGTCTGAGGGTAGGGATGAGAGGATATCATTCTGTAACTTCTCCATGTCCATCAGTGCAACAGCACATAGGACTGGGCATTCAAGGTAGGTGGCATGCGGGGAGGTGGCTAGCTGTTCCTGTGTGAAGACTGGTCTGAGGTTCTGTGGGTTGACCTGGGCATAGTTGCTATCCCCCTCTTTGGGGTAGATGTCCCATTGTCTAATTAGGGCATTAGGCTTAGCACCAAGCTTACTGGGTCTGAACTGGATAACCATATTGAACTGTGACAAGAACTCAGACCAGCACACCTGGTGCCAGGTTAAAACCTTTGAGGTGGAGAAGTACTCCAGGTTCTTGTGGTCAGTGACAACATCAACCAGTACTGCAGAGCCCCCCAAGTAATGCTGCCATGTCTGGAATGCCTCAAAGATTGCGAGTAATTCCTTATCATGGGTGTCATAATTTAGCTCTGGGGCTGTCAGGGTATGAGAATAGAATGCAACTGGCCAGATTTGACCATCACTGGTGAGGGACAAAATACTGGCTATGGCATAATCAGACACATCAGTCTTGACAGTAATAGGAGCATCTGGGGAGAAGTGAGTTAGGACTGGGGCAGTAGTAGGGCTGCTCAAAGTTAGATGTGGAAGAAACATGCAAGCAAACTCAAGTGCAGTTGAGTTGTGAGTTTGTGGGTGAATATTAAAGCTCCGACTTGAGATTCAAACTCCGCAGAAAAAGTGTGTGACCCAGAAATGGTAGATGTGTAGATAATGCTATTGATGCCCAGATTTAAAATTCAAACTCTGCTGAAAAGTGTGCATGCTTATCAATAGAGATCTAGCAAGTGATAACCACCTACCAATGCCATGCCTACAGTTACTGAGCACCAGGAACTCCTAGACATCCTTCAACAAGCCAGGGAACACTTTGGTCTGCTACAGTACTTAGATATATTACATGTAGCATTGCAGGAGGCTGAAGCTACTGACTCTGATGACTCAAGTGAAAGCCTACCCCAATCTGACAACACCATGACAACCCAATCTTCTGTTCCTTCCTCCCCATCTTCTGGTGCTGCAACTTCTGATGCCTCATCCTCATCCTCTGGCTTGATGGAGCAGTTGTTATTCAGTACTGCTGCTTTCTCTGGCTTCCAGGATGCTATTGCTGCACTCCAGGATGAAGTTGAAAAAACATGTGTTCTCAACAATTGACCAAGGCCAAGCCACTCTCCCCAGCTCCACCTCCTTGATGAGTGGAAAATTGACCACCCTCACCTCTTTCAGTGCAAACTCAGAGTCCCTCCAGCTGTTTTTTCTGCTATAGTGGACAAGATTGAGACCCACCATATCTTCCACAACTCCAATAACCCCCAGTTCCCTGTCCCCATACAATTGGCAATTTTCCTTAATGCTGCTGGGCATTATGGAAATGCTGCCACCTCCCAGGATATGGCAGAGTGGGCTGGTGTATCTGTTGGGACTGTCCACAACTGCTACAAGAGGGTGATGGTTGCCATTCTGCACCATCATGATGAGGTGATTCACCTTAACCCTGAGGAACCACAGGACAGGAGGGAAAAGGACAGGGCAAAGAGGTATGTGGAGGAGAGAACATGTCCTCAGTGGAAGGGGGGATTTTTGTGTGTGGATGGAACACCCTTCAATCTATTTCAGAAGCCTGGGTTGCATGGGGAGGGATTTTTTGACAGGAAATCCAATTATTCACTTTCCAACCAGGTGAGCACTCACAATTTGGTGATTACATGTATTCACTCACCTGCATTTAAGATCATCATCTTCCCCCACAATCTTTGCATTGTGGATTATGTCATGGGTGTTCCTGGTAGCCTCCATGATGCCAGTGCCTTCCAACACACTCAATGTGCCTGGCCACCTGAAAGGTTTTTTGGTGAGAATGAATGGCTCTGGACTGACTCTGCATATGGATGCCAGAAGTGGCGTATTGTTCCATTCAAAAGACCTGCTTCAGGTCAGTTGACTAGGGTGCAGAAGACATTCAATTATCATCTGTCTAAAGTATGTAACAGCTCTTTTTATATATTTAGTCCATGCTCATCTGTCATGGCAAGATATGTGTTTGATCTGAACATCTTTATGGTTCCCTTAAAGGGTGCTTCCAATCCCTGTGAGAGCTTCAAATCCAAATACAGACTCCAGAAGACTTGGAGTATTGTAATGCATGGGTGTGAAGTTGTCTGGTTCTCCATAACATGATCATTGAAATTGAGGAGGACCTTGGTTTGGCATCATCAGCTGAAGAGTTTGCTGGGGCATTTCCTCCCTCTGATGAGGATGAGGAAGGTGAGGATGCAGGTGAGGATGCAGGTGGTCAGGGAAACTACATTGGATCAGAGGAGCAAATATTTAGGGATGCACTTCTTATCAAGTTACTCCAGCACTTAGAGGTGTAACACATTCTTGAGTATGTAAATATATTTTATTTTTACTTTACTTTGTTCTGAGCAAGTATGACACAGACAACACCAAATTCATTCATATTTTAGTATATACCATGGTGTACATTGTATATACTGGGGGGGAGGGGATGAAGGGTGGGGGGGGAAGGGAATTGTATACTGGGGGGGGAGGGAATGCTATTGTATACTGGGGGGGGGGAATGGGTTTGTATACAGGGGGGGGAATGCTAGCATACTAGATGATTAAAAGGAAATGACCATGTACTGTATTCAGAGGGTGAGGTGAACATTCTGACTATCAGACAAAGTACCTTGGTCCTCACCACCTGCAATGCCTTTCTGCAATGTGAGATTCTGAATGTGCAGCTGCTCCAGCTGAACTGCAAGCTTCATCTTCTCGACCTCCTGAGCTGCCATTGCTTGCTTGTGTGCATGCAGCTCACATTGCATTTGCAACTGGTGCTCATGATCCTCCATGTGAGCCGACTTCCTCTCCTTCACCTTCCAGTAGTTGAAGTCCATGTGGGAGTGCTTGTGCTCCAACCAATCTTGCTATGCCTGTTGAAATTGTTGAATGAACAACATCAACATTGAAGCAAGGCTCACTGAGAGTCAGTTGGCAGGGGCCTCATGCCCATGCTTATGGGATGCCTTGGATGATGACAGCTTGCAGTTGCTATTGTCAGACAGTGCAGTGGAAGATGAAGACATACAAAGCCCTGAAAAAATATTTGAAGATGATATGTCTGAGTCAGATGACTCATCCATGTTTGGAGTGGAAGCCGACCTGGGTTTCAGAAGAGGGGAGTTGTGCTCAAGAGATGGGTGCATTGGCTGAATTCTTGGGTGGTGGGACATGAAGGGGATGGGGTTGTTGTTCAGACTGATGGGATCCCCCTTGTCAGTGATGAGAGGGGGGGGAGATGGAACACCAAGCGATGGATGATTAATTCCAAACAGTGGGGGTGACAGTGTTAAATCCGGGTCTTTACCGGTCCAAGGCCGGTCTGGAGTCCGGTCGGGGGTTAGAGGGTAACACGAGGTATCAAGGGTTTTGGACTATTGGACTTAGTGACTGATGATGCAGCGCTATTCCCTTGTGTGGGCCATAGTCCGGTCAAGGAGCAGAAAACAGATGAACAGGGAGGCCGGGTTGAGACGGGAACTAAGTTGATTTCAGACTGAGGCTAGAACAGATTATCCTATGGCTTAAATACTAGAAGTAACCTAAGTGTAACATAGCACCAGAGACCGGTCTGTGCCAGTACAGCGATGATTGGTAAACAGATTGGTAAGTAGTGTTACAAAGAATCTTATCAAGCAAAGAGTATGAACAAGGGATTACCGGGAACTGGGACAGGACATGTGGCTGGGCCGGATGTTACACTGGCCCAGTACAAATTGAGGGGACAACTCGACTGGGCACTGCCTTGCAGTGCCACATGAGCTAACACGTTTCTGGGTCAAGGGGTTAAGGCCAGTACCGGGGTAAGGGTTGGACAGGACTGGTCGAGACCGGCACAGAGCTGGTCTAGGGTGGTCTAGACACGGTCATGACAGACAGCAGAGCAAACAATGAAAGATCCCCCCTGTCAGAGACAAAAGGGGGGACAGATGGAATGCTGAGTTGATTTCCGAAGAGGGGGGGCGAAGGGATAGTGAGTGATGGTCATTCATATCCAAATGGGGGGGTGACATGCGATGACAAATCTGAGGGAGGAGATGGGACAGCAGGTGACAACTGTTGATCAAACAAGGGGAACAACGACAATTGCAAAATGGCAGATGAAGGTGATGGGACAGGAGACTTGCCAATGTAGTCTACAGCCATTGCTGGAGAATTGTCTGTAAAGATTAAGTTAGAACTGCTCTCCCCTATTTCACCCTCTTCTAATTCCAATGGTACTGGAGAGCTGGGTCCAGGGAGGCCATCTGAAATGGCATGAGGGTTCAACTGCAATTTGAAGAGTCCGACTGCACAAGTGGCAAAATTCTGGCCACTATCAGCACCACTCCACATGCTGTTGTATGCAGGGTTCATGTACCACCAGCCATGCAGGTCTCCCCACCATGGGAATTCCTTCTGAATACTGTCTGGAAGCAACCAGTGCACTGATAGCAAGTGATAAAGGTGTGGCAATGTACAGTGACTTCCAAAATTGATTCAATGTTTGCACATTTTGGGTTGTTTGTTGAATTTATCAAGAACAAAGACAAATAAGACCAAAGTGTAAGTTGATGACATAATCCATTTGCACAGGACTATCCATTAAAAAAAGAATTATGTAATTTCAGTTGGTATCCATAAAGGTATATACAATTTAAATTGCCATGTCATTGAATCAATTTTGGAAGTGTGTATCAGACCTCCCTTGGCTTTTATCACTGCTTGGACCCTTCTAGGCATACTTTCAATTAAATTCTGACACACTCCTGGGTCTATATTATTCCACACCACTGTCACTCTCTCCCAACCTCCCAAACTCCTTTTGGCTGTGTTGAATACTTGTTGAGCTCCTGTTTGATGTGATTCCAGAGGTGTTCAATGGAGTTCATATCTAGAGACTGTGGAGGCCAGTCTAGAGCATTGATATTGTTGTCCTCCAACCACTTCTTGGCCTTTTCGGAGGTATGTTTTTGGTCATTGTCCTGTTGAAAGATAACATCCTTCAAAGGAACTCCAGAATCTCCCAAGCTAGGAAGCAACTGGCTCTCCAAAGTGTCCACATATTTGTTGGCATCCATCCTCCCTTCAATCTCTGCAAGGTGGCCAACATCCCCCCAGCCCATACACCCCCATACCATAATGTTTCCTCCTCCATGCTTGACTGTTCCCTGTAACTCTCTCTCAATAAGCCCCTCTCTGGCCTGTTTCCACACCCAAACCTTCCAATCTGACCCAATCCTGTTGATTTTGGTCTCATCTGACCAGATAACCCTTCTCCAGTCCTCCACAGTCCATTCTTTGTATTTCAGAGCAAAGGCTAATTGCTTCTTCCTGTGAATTATAGAAAGGAGTGGTTTTTTCTTCTTTGTTACAGCCTTGAATGAATGTTTTCTGAGGACCCTTCTGACTGTTTGTGAGGAAATTGGATTGGAGATTATGGAATTGATGTTCTTTGTAACCTCAACAGCATTGCTGGCCTTGCTGTGGTGATTTGTGTCATAATAGCATGCTGAGAGGTGGATGAAAGCTTAGCAGGATGTCCAGAAGAAGGTGCTCGTTGATCAGGAAGAAGGTTCTTAAGCACCCTGGAGACTGTAGGCTGGCTGATACCCAGCCTGGAGGCAATAGTGTCAGTAGAATGACCATTACAGGCCAGAGAAATGATGTTTGCCTTCTGAGCAGAGGAGATGGGGCACATAGTATAGTTAGGAAGCATTGACAATGTAGACAGTGGTTGAATAGCTTGAACTGAAATGGTTGCTAAGGTACAATAACCATAGCAACCATCTTTGATGATTTTTGAAATTGTTTTGTGTGAGATTGGTTGGATTCTGATGGATCCAATACATAGTTACAAAATTGATTCAATGACATGGTGATTTAAATCAAGTATATTGCCATGGATACTGATTCAAATTACATAATATTGTTTTTGATGGATAGCCCTGTGCAAATGGTTTATGTCATCAACTTACACTTTGGTCTTATTTGTCTTTGTTCCTGATCAATTCAACAAACAACCCAAAATGTGCAAACATTGAATCAATTTTGGAAGTCACTGTACCTATAATATTTTTTGTGCTTGTGTTGCTCACAAGATCATCATAAGTCCAACTGGCACCTGTCTGCCCAAGCAACGCAATATATTTCCGATATTTCTGCTTCAAGCTGCAAACTCTGTAAGTGAAAACAGAAAAATAAAGGGGGGGGGAGGGGAGAAACATACACATCAAGATGACTTTGAATCAGACCAGCAAATATACCTGGGTTGTCCTGAGCAAGGGCAATGGATCTTGACAGACTCATTGCCTGCTGAAAAAATTGCCTTTGCAATCTCCACATATATGTCATTCTTCCTGTGGTGCAACTGCTGCTTACTCCTACCTTCCTCCTGAGCATCCTGTGTAGAATCAGACTTTTCCCACTGAATCTGAATATTTGGTGGATTGTGATGATGGGAGACCAGGGGAGCCTGGCCCAGTTGCTGAGGCCATTGCTATGTCAAGTGAGAGTGAGAAGTGAGTGGTTCACTTACAAAACTTGGCTGAAGTTCAATTGGAGTTTCAATCTCCAGGTTCTCAGCCAGAAACTCACCAAAAAACATGTGAGAAACATGTGAACCTCCTCAGACTTTGAGCAGCCCTAGTGAAGGCCTGCTTGAGTTTATTGAGAGACTGGTGGCACTCCTCAGAAAAATTCCAGGGAGCACCTTTGCATGTCAACTGGGTTAGAGGTACCACTATGTCTGAGTAGTTAAAAATGAACTGGTGATAGAAATTGGCAAAGCCCAGGAAGGACTGAATGTCCTTTACCTTCCAGGGCTCAGTCCAGTCACAGATAGCTTTGACTTTTTCTGAGGACATGGTAAGGCCAGCTGGGGACAAGTGGTAACCCAAATACTCCACAGAGTCTGAGTGGAACTCACACTTCTCTGGTTTGGCATACAGGCCATGCAACTGGAGCTGGCAAAGAACTGCCTGGATGTGCTGCTTGTGTGATGACTCATCTCCAGAGTAGATTAAGATGTCATCAAGGTAGATGACAATGCAGACATCTAGCATATCTGCAAAGATTGAATTGACAGACCACTGGAAGGCAGCTGGGGAATTGGTAAGACTGAAAGGCATCACCAACCACTCATAAGACCCATAGCACATTCTAAAGGCCATTTTCCACTCATCACCAGGTGCAATCCAGACAAGGTGGTATGCATGCCTTAAGTCGATCTTAGTGTAGATTTTGGCATGACTACACAAGTCAAGTAGATCAGATATTAGTGGTAGGGGATACTGGTCTTCCTTGGTGAGCTTGTTAAGGCCCCAGAAGTCAACACATAACCAGAGTGAACTGTCCTTCATTTTTATGAAGAGGACCAGTGCAGTGTAGGGGGAAGAGGTGGGCCAGATGAAACTGGTAGTCAGGTTTTCATTGATGAAGGCCTGGAGAGCTTGCAGCTCAACTGGGGATAGCAAGTAGATGGTTCCAACAGGTGGTGTAGTACCCTCTTCCAATTTGATATTAAGGTCATACTCCTGGTGTGGGGGGAGAGTAGAAGCCTTGGCTTTGCTAACAATGTCAGCAAGGTCATGGTAATCCTTTGGTACACCAGCCAGGTCTGGTGGAGGGCTGGTAGAGGTAGACTGGGCCAGGTCCAGTGGGCATAGGTGAAGTTGGAATTGGGTAGATCCTTCTAGTTTGCAAGTGCATACATATGCAGCTGCATTGATCAGGGCAATAGGGGGAGCTTTCAGGGGGGTGTGAACTGGTGGGTCAACAGATGGTACAGATGGCACAGGCCTGGGGTTGGGTTTGTCAGGTAGACTGGGTTTGGGAAGACCAGTTAAGACTGGTGTGGCAGGGGGTGTTGACAGGGTTGGCATTCCTCCTGTAGATGTCTGGAAAGTTAGACTGCTCAATACCCAATCAATCAACAGATTGTAGCAGGTGAGCCAGTCATGTCCAAGGACTATCTTACATTCAGAATCCAATGGGGCTAGAAACAGGGTTACCAGGGTGACATTGCCAGTCACAAATTGAACTGAAAGATCTACTGCTTGGGTGATAACAAAACTTGACAACCCATAAAAGAGCCAGAGTTGGATAGGGGACACAGGATAAGGGGCAAAAGAGTGTTGATTAACAAAATCTTTATCTATGAAGCTATGTGTGGAACTGGAGTCCACTAGAGTACGAAACTGGGGTAAACTGTGACTGACAATAGAGACATGGGGGGTTAATGAATTTGGATTGGAAAGAGTGGACACATTGAGATGAGCCTCTGTGGGTGCACAGCTGGAGTCAATGCAGCTTTCAGTCTGTGTGGAGCCCTGAGAGCTGCTACCTATTTTTTTGCCTTGGGGGCAGAGCCCAGGGTTGAGGCCAGTGCTGCCTCAGAGGTGGCCACAGCACAAGCTTTGGCTTTCCTGGCTTTCTTGGGACACTTATCTGCAAAATGTCCAGTGCCCCCACAGAACATGCAGAGGTTGTTGTCTCTATGGCATTTGTGCTCCTCTGGTGTCAACTTGCTGTCCTTGCCCAACTTGCTTGGGTCCGGCTTGGGTGTGTTAGAGCTGGTCTGACCGGTTGAGGCAGGCTTGGACAAGGGCTGGCTACCAGAGTTGCCATTTCCAGAATTATTGCTGGTCTTGGACTTCTCTTGACTGGGCTTGGGCTGGTTGTTGTGACCAGGGTTGGGAGTCAACTTGCTACCAGAGGATGACCCCTGGTGCTTACTGGACTGCTGAATCTCCTCTTTGTGTTCCCAGTAGCACACATCAATCTCCTGAGCTCGGTGTTGAAGCTCATGCAGGGTTCTTGGTTTGCCAACCTGGCAGACCTTGTCTTTGATACAGTCAGGGAGACTGGTGTAGAAAAAGTGGTGCAGGGTGGCATCACTGTATCACCAGACTTGAGAGGCAAGCTGGTTGAACTTGACTATGTACTTATTGACCCAGTGATTGTCTTTCATCTGGAGATGGTCCAGCTGGCTTTCAGCATCAGCCACCAGGTCATGAGGTCCAAAGGTGGTCTGAAGTTTGATGATGAACTCTTTCCAAGAGTCCATCCAATAGGGCCAGTCCTCTGGGTCTTCAGTCCCAAGCAGGTCCAGTTCAAACCACTTGAGATCCTCTGGGAGGGGTTCTTAATCAGGTCATCTCCTGGCCTGCTGTCACCAGGACCATCATCACCAGGGTCATTTCCACTGGGATTGAAGTCATCTGGTTCATCCAGGTCTGGTTCATTGTCTGGATCATTAGTGGGTGTGGGAGGTCAATTAGGAATGGGAGTAGTGGATTTATGGGCTGAGAAGCCCCTGAAGTTGTTGACTTCACCAGGTGACCTTCTGGCTGTCCCTAAGGACACCAGGGCAGCAGTGTGGCACAAGTTGACTGCTGAGGTGGAATCTGGGTTGGTGGTAGCATGTGCCTGTGCTGCTTGAGTTCTGGTTTGGGTAGGCATGCCAAGAGAATATTGTTGAGACTTGGACAGAAAGGTGGTGACCCACACAAGTGTGAGTCTGAAATACTGTTAAGTCTGGGTCTTTACCAGTCCAAGGCCAGTCCAGAGTCCAGTCAGGGGTCAGGGGGTAGTATGAGGTACTAAGAGGTTTGGACTATTGGACTTAGTGACTGATGGTACAGTGCTATTCCCTTGCATGGGCTGTAGTCTGGTTGAGAGGCAGAAGACAGAGAAAAGGGAGACTGGGTTAAGATGAGAACTAGGTTGATTTCAGACTGAGGCTAAAACAGATTATCCTATGGCCTAAATACTAGAAGTAACCTAAGTGTAATGTAGCACTGGAGACTGGTCTGCACCAATACAGTGATGATTGGTAAACACATTGGTAAGTAGTGTTACAAATAATATTATCAAGCAAAGACTATGAACAAAGGATTACCAGGAACCAGGGCAGGGCTTGTGGCTGGGCTGGGTATTACACTGGCCCAGTACCAACTGAGTGAACAACTTGACTGGGCACTGCCTTGCAGTGCCTCATGAGCTAACACATTTCTGGGTCTGAGGGTGAAGGCTTGAACTGGGGCAAGGGTTGGATGGGACTGGTCAAGACCAGTGTAGAGCCAGTCTAGGGTGGTCGAGGCATGGTCATGACAACAGGGTGATGTGGTTGTCCTTGGGGCCTGACCATTCCATCTCATGCACAGGCGATTTTTATGGCTTCCACACAGATGTGGTGCCAAGTATCCAATGAATACCTGGGGATCATTGTCTGACATGTCCCCATCACCCATGTCCCTCAAATTATCTAGTCCATCAACTCTGATTACCTCAAAATAATCACTTAGAGCTAGTTCAGTAATGAAGTCCCACAATGAATCCAGGTGAAAAAACCCAAAAAAAGTCCCAGGCCTTCATGACATAAGCATACAGAGTTCAATCAGAGCCACAATTTAGGAGGAGAGCATCTGGTGTATGGCTGAGATGCTGTGCTAGAGGCAGGGTTATGCATCAAAGCTCCACTTGTACAGCATCTACTCTTGCTTCTCCCTCCATTCATTGCCATGCCCCCTTGTAAAGCAGTGAAATGGTCTGACCACAAGGGTAAATCTCGTAGTTTGTGGTCCCTGGATGGCCACTCGATGCAAGTGTTGTGGTCAGATGTCATAGCCATGTCTTGACCCCGGCTGGACTCGGCCTCACACTCACTTAGTCTGGCCTCGGCCTCACCTGTTCACTATCCCCAGATGTCCTAGCACGGTGAACACTGCTTTGCAGTGTCTGTCATTTCGGTTAAGCCCCATCCCTGGTCCTGTCCACGGTCCTATCCCCAGTCCACCTGTCCCAGTCTCCATTACCTTAGTCATACAATAGTAATCCTTGCCTTACCAACCCCCTTAGCAATCCTTTGTGAGACCGGCATTACCAGTCTCTGTACTATAGTTGTTTCTAGTATATAAACTCATAGGTACTCGGCCTGTACTCCTTAGTCTGAAATCAACTAAGTTACCTCTGATAAACTCCATCTTGGCCTCAGACTCAGATTGGGACCCATGCAAGGGAATAGCACTGTACTCTCAGTCGCTAAGTCCAACCAGTCCAATCTTCTGTACTCTCGTCTCCCCTCTTGATCCTGACCCTTCAGCCTCATGCCCACTTCGGTCTCCAGTCCAGACTCAACCCGGACATCCCATACTTGACAGTATTTCAGACTCTCCACTTGTGTGGGTCTAATACATCATGGCAACCAAGACTCACTTCCAACCTCCCCATGGCCACTCTGCCACTAATCCCGACTCCGCCTCAGCCAGTGGGGCTCACCACGAAGCAGCTCTAGCTGCGTTGGGCACCACTAGGCGCTCCCCAGACCCTGTCAGTCCCTTCAGGGGCTTTTCAGCCTGCACATCTAATACCCCCACTCCACATCGTCCCACTGCTCCCATTCCCGAGGGTGACCCCGGCGATGATGGGCCGGGCGACGATGACGACAACAACCCAGATGATGATGACCATGCTGGTAATGGTCCCAGTGGTGATAATCCAGAAGATAATGATCCAGAGGACAATCCAGACTTCCCAGATCCAGACACCAAGCCCGCCATTACAGTCCTAGACAATCTCGCATTGGCCATCAAGTTGTTGGCTTGCAATGCCCATACTAGTCCTGAATCCTCAAGCAGGACCAAGTTATGTGAGCCTGACACCTTTGATGGTACCGACCCAAAGAAGCTTCATGCATTTTTCATCCAGTGCGAACTTAATTTTCAAGACCGTCCCCAGGCTTTCAGGACCGACTGCGCCAAAGTCATCTTCGCACAGTCTTACCTCAAGGGCATGGCCCTTGAATGGTTCGAGCCGGACTTACTTGGGCTCGATGACCCCAATGACTGGCCTCTCTGGATGGACTCCTGGTAGGAGTTTGTCCTAGAATTGCAAACCACCTTCAGCCCCCACGATCTGGTCACTGATGCCAAGAGTCAGCTTGACCATTTACACATGAAGGATAACCAGCGCATTAACAAGTATGTAGTTGACTTTAATTGGCTTGCTTCACAAGTCTGAGGCTACAGAGATCGTGTGCTGCACCACCACTTCTACTCTGGACTCCCAGACCGAATCAAGGATGAGGTCTGCCAGGTTGGCAAACCCCGGACACTTCACAAGCTCCGCCACCTCACCCAAGAAATAGATGCACACTATTGGGAGCACAGGGAAGAGGTCCAATGGGCGAGTAAGCACCAGAGCTCCTCCAACAGCAACAACAACAAGTCTGGGGGCTCCGGCAACAACAGTCAAGCCAAGACCAGCAACAATAACAACTCTGGGTCCTCCCCTAAGCCGGCTTCATCGAAGCCAAGCAACAATAATAATAGCAATTCATCCAAGCCCGAGCCTAGCAAACTCAGGAAGGATGGGAAGCTCACCCTGGAGGAACACAAGTGTCGCATTGAGGGCAACCTCTGCATGTTCTGTGGAGGGTCTGGTCATTTTGCTGACAAATGCCCCAAGAAAGCTGGAAAGGCCAAAGCTCACGCTGCAGCCACCACCGAGGCCGCACCAGCCTTGGGCTCAGGTACTACCCCCGAGACAAAAAAATAGGTAGCAGCTCCCAGGACTCTGCACAATCTGGGAGCTGCATTGACTCTGGTTGTGCAAACTTGGAGGCTCATCTCAACATGACCACTCTTTCCAGCACAAACTCTTTGACCCTGTATGTCACTATAGAAAACCCAGAAATACCTCGGCTTCGTACTTTAGTGGACTCCGGTTCCATGCATTGTTTCATAGATAATCAATTTATTAATCAACACTCATTTACCCTGTACTCGGTCTCCCCAATCCAACTCTGGCTCTTCAATGGAATGTCCACCTTCACTATAACCCAAGCAGTAGATGTCAATATCCGCTTCACATCCGGTGATGTCACCCCAGTCACCCTGTATCTAGCCCTGTTGGATTCTGAGTGTAAGATAGTTCTTGGACATGACTGGCTCACCCACTACAATCCGTTGATTGATTGGGTATTGAGCAGTCTAACATTCCGGACTCCTGCACAAGGAATGCCAACCCTGTCGACACCGCCTGTAAGCCTGGTCCCCACCAGCCTTCCTGACCCCAGTCCTAGTGACCAACCTGGCCTTGCGCCATCTGTACCGGTCCCCGACTCCCCGACTCGCACCCCTCTGAAGGCCCCTCTTGTTTCCCTGATCAATGCAGCCACCTTTGTGCATGCCTGCAAACTAGAAGGGTCCATCCAATTCCAACTTCAGCTCCACCCCTCGTACTCAGCCCAAGCCCAATCAGCCTCAGCTTCCCCTCCTCCAGCCTTACCCAATGTCCCAAAAGAGTACCATGACTTTGCTGATGTATTCAGCAAGGCCAAGGCCTCAGCACTCCTGCCACACTGGGAGTATGACCCGAAGATAGAGCTCAAAGAAGGAACAACCCTGCCATTAGGCACCATCTACTCACTGTCCCCAGTTGAGCTGCAAGCTCTCTGGACTTTCATTGACAAAAACCTCACTACCGGATTCATTCGGCCTACCTCCTCCCCCTATGCTGCACCGGTCCTCTTTGTCAAGCAGAAGGATGGCTCCCTCCAGCTCTGTGTAGATTTCCACAGCCTCAACAAAATCACTAAGAAGGATCGCTACCCACTCCCGCTCATCTCCGACCTGTTAGATTCACCAAGCCAAGCCAAGATCTACACTAAGATTGATCTTCGGCATGCCTACCATCTCGTCCGGATTGCCCTGGGCGATGAATGGAAGACCACATTCTGGACTCAGTATGGATCCTACAAGTGGTTAGTGATGCCATTCAGCTTCACCAATGCCCCAGCCACTTTCCAACGCTTTGTCAACACTATCTTTGCAGATATGTTGGATGTCTGTGTAGTCATCTACTTAGATGACATCTTGATCTATTCCGGAGATAAGGAGTCTCACAAGCAGCATGTCCAAGAGGTCCTCCGCCAGCTTCAGCTTCACGGCCGTTATGTGAAGCCAGAGAAGTGCGAGTTCCACTCGGACTCAGTCAAATACCTCGGGTTTCACCTCTCCCCTGCTGGCCTCATGATGTCAAAGGAAAAAGTCCAGACCATCTGCGATTGGCCCGAGCCTCACAAGGTCAAGGACATACAATCCTTCCTTGGCTTCACCAACTTTTACCACCATTTTATCTTTAACTATTCAGACATCATTGTACCACTGACTCGGCTTACCTGCAAAGGGGCTCCTTGGAACTTCTCTGAGGAGTGCTGCCAGTCATTCAACAACCTCAAGGCTGCCTTCACCACTGTGCCAGTCTTAACCCATTTCATCCCCAGAGTTCCCATCACCGTTGAGACCGATGCTTCAGACTATGCCATTGCCGGCATCCTCTCTATCACTTGCAGTGACAGCCAGATCCATCCGGTCACATTCTACTCCTGGACTCTGACAGCCCTGGAATTGAATTATGATACCCACGATAAGGAACTGCTTGCAATTTTTGAAGCATTCCGAACCTGGCGCCACTACCTTGAAGGCTCAGCCTCACCAGTTGATGTTGTTACTGACCACAAAAATCTTGAGTACTTCTCTACCTCTAAAGTACTCACCCACCACCAAGCTTGCTGGTCTGAGTTCCTGTCTCAGTTCAATATGATCATTCGATTCAGGCCTGGTAAGCTTGGGGCTAAGCCCAATGCCCTAACTAGACAATGGGACGTCTACCCCAAAGAGGGGGATAGTGGCTATGCCCGAGTGAACCTGCAGAACCTGA
This sequence comes from Pisolithus tinctorius, assembly GCA_024663395.1. Taxonomy (NCBI): domain Eukaryota; kingdom Fungi; phylum Basidiomycota; class Agaricomycetes; order Boletales; family Pisolithaceae; genus Pisolithus; species Pisolithus tinctorius. The sequence continues at coordinate 1,296,792 of JANFAH010000002.1, forward strand.
GACTGGTCTTCACCCAAGAGCAACTAGCAGTCTCCCTTCGTGCAACCTACCTAGAGTACCCGGTCTTACGAGCAGTTGCACTAATGGATATAGAAAAACTTCATAATGATATCCTGATTGCACTGCCGGACGACCCAGTCTCACAAATCCACCTGTCCAACATGTCTGATCCCTGGTGGTCAGTAGATGATACCGGCTTCCTTCAGCTTGATGGAAGGATCTATGTGCCGGACTCAAATGACCTTCGCCTTAGGGTCTTGCGCCTCAAGCATGACCACCCTCTGTCCAGCCACTTCGGCCAAAACCACACACTAGAGCTCATACAGCGTGAGTATAACTGGCCCAGCCTCAGGACCTTCATCAAGGACTATGTCCAGTCTTGCATGGCCTGCACTTGGGCTAAGGTTCCCTGCCACTGGCCTTATGGCCTCCTCAAGCAACTCCTGGTGCCGGAGAAGCCATGGAACTCCATCTCTATGGATTTCATCGAGCAGCTTCCGGCCTCAACCAGCTTCATGGTTGTCCTCGTTGTAGTTGACCAGCTTTCCAAGCAGGCCATATTCATCCCCACCCACGACACCATAACAGCCCCAGAACTCGCCAAACTGTTCCTACTCCATGTCTTTTCAAAGCACAGAGTACCGGCCCATGTAACCTCAGACTGAGGCTCGGAGTTCGTCTCCCACTTCTTCTGGTCACTCGGTAAGGCCTTAGATATGCGCTTACATTTCACCTTGGGCTACCACCCTGAAGGTGATGGCCAGACCAAAAGGACCAACCAGACCCTAGAACAATACCTCCGAGTGTACTGCAACTACCAGCAGGACAACTGGGCCAACCTACTACCTTTGGCCAAGTTCACTTATAATAATGCCCCTAGCACTACTACCGGTGTTTCCCCTTTCTTCACTAATAAGGGATACCACCCCAACATCTCAGTGTACCCAGAGCACAACCTCACTTCCACTCAGGCTCGTGACTATGCAGTTGACCTAGACTCACTGCACCAATACCTATGTGAGGAGATGACCCTCGCACAACAGCACTACCAAGGACCGGCCGATGCCAAACACATGCCAGCTCTGGACTTCAAGGTTGGTGACCAAGTATATGTCAAAGCCAAATACTTCTGGTCTACTCAGCCTTCCAAGAAGCTCTCAGAGAAGAATCTTGGGCCATACCTGGTCATAGCTCAGGCCGGTACCCACTCATTCACACTGCACCTGCCAGACTCAATGTGCTGTCACACATCAAAGGTGTTGTGGACATGGTTACAGCTGACTCTGCCTAACTTGTCGACAAGTTGCATGCAATGCCCATGCATGCAGATGAAGACTAAAGGCCTCATGTGTAGAAAGACTGTTGGACATGAACAGTCATCCTTCACACAAGATCAAGTCATCAGTGCTAAAGAGAAAAGAGGAAGCAAGTTAAGCACGCATTAAAGGTTTTTAGCACCCATGTACGGCATTCCGGTTTTTGTCATATCTCTGCCATTTCCAAAGATATCAACTCCATTCGCATGCTCGCTTAAAGTGCTCAGCCCCACGGTTCTTCCTTCCAAATTTGGAGAGGATCCTCGCACCCTACGCGTTTCTACAGCACTCCATCCATCAGACGCTCATTTCACGAAGTCCATCAATCATGGCCACCTCTTCGTCAGTCATCTTGCTTGTCTCATTTGCCAGAGACAATGGCTATGTATATCTGCCAGGCATTCCCACTAGCTTCTGTCCTGAAGCCCCCTGGTTCATCCCATCATTGTCAGCCCCATCCCATCCCATGCAGCTTGGTCAGCATGTTCTCCTTGTCAGTATGACTTCCAGAAGGATGTTCTTTGGTTGCCTCAGGTCTGTCACTTGGTTAGAAAGGTCTTATGTGGTCGTTTCAGTCTCCCCTCTTGATGAAGCATATGGATCGTTCCTCCCTGCTCCCTGCACTGTCTTTATTCCAATCTTGTTCATCATTCTTCCCGCATTGCGACAGCTGCAGTATGGTCTACTGTCCTCCAGCCTCCCTGATCACATTCATGACGAGTATGACATGCATCTTGCCTTCCTACTGCAAGATCCAGCAGAAGATGTCCCTCCTTCTCCTCCTCCTCCATCAGAGCCCTGTTTATGAAGTTTTTGTTAACTTCACTGAGAGGATGGAAGGGTGGGAGACACGATTGTGTATGCTCCTGTTGCCCCACAGACCCCCAATGCACTAGCCCCCTTTGACGCCTGACTCATGCCCTTCAATTCTGGAATTAATAGTTCCCTATCTGGAAACACTGTCCATCTGTCATGCCATCTTTGGATCTAGAGATGTCTCTGCCGAGATCTGACTTGCATCGCCACCCCCTAATGTGATATCAGTGTGCTTACTCAGTTTCTGACTCCATTTGACTCATTCTGTGATATTTTGACTATCCTTGACTTGTTCATTGCCAATACTTACCAATCCTCCTTGCTTGCTTACTTTTCATTTCTCGCTTACTCATCATGATTACTCAGTCCTTACTCATTACTTACCAAGTGTTTGTGCCTTGTTTGTCACAAGCTGTGCTCCCCCCACAGTATATAAACCCCCATGTACTTAGCTACAAAAGAAGCAATTCAGAAGCAGTCCAGCAATCAGTTCAGTGCCTATCTCGTTGTCGACAGTTGAGGCTCCACGAAGGGGTCTATCTGTCATCATTCATATACTTGGTAGTTGAGGCTCATTCAGAAGAGTCTATCTACCACCATTCATTATCTGAAGCTCCATCCACACTTAGTCAGCAAGTCTTGCTTAGTCATCCTCCCACTCCTGCATAACTTGTCATCGACTTGTGCAAGGAGCACGTTTACTTGAAGTCCATTACTTGAAGTACCTTTTGGCTGAACACCTTCGCTCTGTTCAGCATCCCCCATCCAATCATCACTCATTCATCTTCTCCTGTGTAACTCGTCATCAACTTGCACTAGGAGCACCTGCCATCAAAGTTTCCCCCTCTTAGGTTTCTGCACTCCAGGTTCCACGGAGGCACACCACCACTCGCTCTACATTTGTCTTTTGTGTTGGTTTTGGTTGGTTTTCACCACCTTTCCACACTTTGACTCACACCAGATTTTCATATGGCATTTGACACATGGGGGCCAACCACAGATGACTTCGAGGGCACAGCTAAAACATTTGGACTTGGCCCAACGTTTATGGACAAATTTAATGGCGACCAGTTCAGCAACCTACGGGCATCAAATCTGTACTACCCCTTCAACTCCCACAATGAATGGGAGCTGGCATCGTGGTTACTTCGTTCAGGCCTGAGCATGAGAGCTATAGACTCTTTCTTGTCATTGTCAATCGTATGCCTGTCCCTATTCTCTCTGAAGATCATTATTGACATGTGCCAGATACAGCTACTAAATATTTCCTTTTGTACAGCCAGAGCACTTCATGGGCTGGCTGAGTTACTCCCTGGCGGGCCGCACTGGCGCTCAATGGAGATTACTCCTTTGCAGCCAACCAAACACCCTGTGCACTTGTACTGGCGTGATCCCCTGGAATGCATTGCATGGCTCCTCAACCACCCTTTGTTCTCTGACCAGCTCGATTTCATTCCAAGGCGTGTGTACAAAATGCCCAAGAAGCTTTGTAGGGTGTATACAGAGTGGATGACCGCTGATGATGCTTGGCATATGCAGGTATGTTTCCACTGCGAGTTATAGATCCTTTTATTCAATTGATGTACCCCAGTCACAGCTTCCAAGCGGAGCGACTCTTCTTGGCACAATACTTTCTTCAGACAAGACAAATATTACTACTTTATGTGGTGGCAGAGTTGCTCATCCACTTCTCATCAGCCTAGCAAATATCAAGATGTCCATGCACCTAAAATTGTCATCCAACTCATTTATGCTTGCTGCTCTCCTCCCCATCCCCAAGTTTGTGCACAAGAACAAGCGTATGCATGGCCTCCTCGAAGATAGGCTCATTCATGAATGCCCGGATATTGTACTTGAACCCGTCAAGCAAGCTGCCAAACTTGGCATTATGTTACTGGATTCTCTGGGGCACATGTGGTACTGTTTCACACCAATCATGGGTTATATCACTGACACTCCTGAGGCTGCCATGCTCACAGCTGTTGGGGGAAAGACTTCCCTGATCACCATGGCAATGTACAAACAGTTTGGAGACCCATTCCGACATGAGCCACGAACCGCATCCACCACCTTGGCTCAGCTCGCAGTGGTGAAATTGAAGGTCCACCCTACAAACATCCAAGTCTTCTTTCGCGAAGCACAGCGCTTTCACCTCAGCGGAGTTAGTGACCCATTTTGGAGGGACATTCCACTTTCTTGTCCAAGCACTTTTATAACTCCGGAGCCCCTTCACCACCTGCACAAGGAATTTTGGGACCATGACATGAAGTGGTGCATAAATGTGGTTGGTGAAGCTGAAATCGACTTTCGCTTCTCAGTTTTACAGCCTACTGTGGGGTTCCATCACTTTAAAGGTGGTGTTGCTAAGCTGAAGCAGGTGACTGGATGCGTGCACTGTGATGTCCAATGTTACATTGTCGGTGTTATCGCTGGAGCAGCCCCTCCCAAAATTATTACTGCTATTTGTGTGCTCATGGACTTCCAATACCGAGTCCAAGCTTACCGCATTGACAACAACAATCTTTGTATAATATCTTCTGCACTGGACGAGTTTACGTGCACAAGCGGTCAATACTCGATCATGGTGCATGACACTGTAAGGGAAACAAGCCCATCGACAATTGGCACATCCCCAAGTTAGAACTCATGCAGAGCATCATACCAAGTGTGAAGCATGTCAGGGTCACCATCCAATGGACTGCCGATGTAACTGAACACGCCCATGTATCGGAGATCAAGACACCTGCATCAGCTAGCAATATCAATAACTACGATCCTCAAATTTGCTGGTACCTCGATTGCACTGAAAAATGTAGGACGTTTGAACTCATGACATCATTATATGAATCGAAGACTCACTCCCATGGTTGTGCAGAAGAAAAGTCCTTAGAGGTTGAGGATGGGAGTTCTGATGATGGCGACAGTGAGATCAGTGATCGCGAGGAGGTGAATCTAGTTTCCAAGATGCCAGGTCCCATGTGGCCTGTCACCGATTACTTCACCATCTCTGTGCGCCTCAGGACCCAGGATCCAGACTCCATTCCCTTCCCCTTGTGTAGTTTTATCACAGACGGTACAGCGATCAACCTTTCCTACAACCCACTCTTGCAATGCATTAGTGTTGATGGTGCTGCCGAGAAGTTTGGACTACTTGACCTCTGAGCCACCCTTGTCAATTTTCTAAATTGTGAGAAGGTGTATGGACCAAGCTCTGTGCACACTATAAGTGGGCAACATCGGGGATCAAGCTCTTCAACCCTGCCTTTTACTGACCTGCAGGTTTGGTACAAGATGCAGCTGCAGAACACAGCAATACACGATATCACGGACATCCTCCCTGCCCAGACTCTCTTCTGTTCTCCACCTTGCAAGACCTGGACCCTTGGCTGCTATGATGCAGCTATCATCAACGTGGACCCCTGTTTCAAATGGCCAGAGAGTGGCCTGAAAGGTTCGTGGTCCACACTACTTTTCCATGTCACTCACAAGAGTATCTTAGGTCATGTTGTTGGCCAGCTCCATCTCCTGATGTGCCCTTTTGGCAAGAGGGGGGTAAGATGGTCATGGACAGACCATTTTTTGGTCTACATACAATGTTTTGACATAGCAGCTGAAGATGTGACACACCTACATATCCTTAGGTGCGCAAAGAGAGCAAATGGCCAATGTCTTGGTGATGTCATCCTGCTCAGTCAGGTCCAGGCGTTTGCACATCTCATACCTCGCTTTGGGCAAACTGCAGATAATCGATTGATGGCATACAACTCCTTCGAGCATTCTTCCAAATTCTATCTCAACAAATACTTCGACAAAAATATGTACTTTGCCCTAAGTCGTTTGGACTCTCCTCCCATCTAGTCAACATACATGTTACCTTACCGTATACCAGAGTTTATTACATGTTAATGTTGAAATGCATCAGTATTTTGAGTGGTGGCACCATTTTCGAATGTGTGACCCTACTTGTCAACAACCCTCAGAAATGTCCAAAGACTCGAACAAAAACAGATATCGAACAATAGATGGTACCTACAAGCTGATCGGTTCTCTCCCCCCGCCCAAACATGGCTGCATGGTTCATGTTATGGACAAGTTCACTGCTTCAGAACTTGAGGGCACCATCATCCATGAACCACGGATACAAGTTAGCTCTCCTCAGAGCCTTGGTTATGTTACAAATATTATCTTCGAGTCCTTCAGAGATACATTCACCTCCATAGCTCCCAGGTCCCTGATTGTCCCTCTGAAAACAATTCCTGCATGTGTCCATAGCTATTCTGCCTCCTTCAATCAGGGTGGCTTGTCAGAGGACAGCCTGGACAGCCTATATGACAACAATAGAAAGCACTGGAACTGGGAGCTTCGTCCACCCCCAGGCTCTGATTCACCTCCCGAGCAACCTGGGCCACTTGCCTCAGAGCTGCTGGTAGAATTGGAAAAGCTCTGCTTTGAAAAGCAAGTTGCTCTGTTTCTCAATGCTATTGGAACTGCTGCCAAATCCATGATGCCCAGTCTATCCAGCAAACCCCAGCATCAATGGATGGTGGACTGGAGCAGAACCAGCTTGTGAGGTTCTACAGGTTATTCCCAAAAGCCCGACCTCATCCTTGTTGATAACACCCCAGTATCCCTTGATGAGATTACGTGGTTAAGTCCCAAAGTCATTGCCGAGTACTCAAAGGAGTCTTATCTAACCCTCGTCGACCAGCCCTGGAGGCACTATGTCCTTGGATTATCAATTACTGATAGCAAACTTCTTCAACTTCACTTTTATGACCACTCTGGTGGTGCAATCTCACCCTCTATCAATATCCACACTGACACAGAAGTCTTCATATACATTGTATGTGCCATTGCGTTCAGCTCCTGCTCAACCCTTGGCTTCGATTTGACCATAGAGATATCCCCCCATCCTGCACACAGCCGCAAATGCACAGCACTTGCGATACCTCTCTCCCCTTTCCCCTCTCCTACAATGCCTTCTCCTCACTTGGAGTCAGGCATCCTCCCCAGTGCAAACTCACTCCCGACTCCTGCATCACCCGAACACATCCCAGCAATCAGGAGGATCCAAGTAAACAAGACCTTCTATGAGGTGCTCGAAGTATTATTCTTGAGCACAGGCTTTCTAGGAAGGGGTACTGTTTGTTACCTCGCATGCTACAATGGGGAATACTACATCATCAAGGATTATTGGGTGGAGGAGTCAGAGCAGAGGACAGCCCTGCACGAAGTCAACATGATGAAGCTGGTCCAGGACATCAACAGAGTTCCCAAGTTGCAACACTACTGGGTCATCGAGGTCGAGCCAGGCATTGTTGATAAAACTGAATGATATCATGATGAGAAGTGGTGATTGTGCATGAAGTCTCAGAGAACTCACGTGCGATTGGCTATGAAGCCGTGTGCAAGGCCAATGGTAATGTTCAAGACAAAAAAGGAACTCGTTTCATGCATCTGAGATATTTTACGAAGTACGTATCCTCTTCCACTTGTAAAATCAATACTAATTGCTTTAACAGTCCAACAGCAGGCTCTCAAGAGGGGTGTCCTCCATCGAGACTGTAGCATCAACAATACGATGATCGAGGACTTCGCAAATGGGTCGTGCAGCTTTCTCCTCGACTGGGAATTTGCTGTACGGGTCATGTTACAGGGGGAATATGACTTGGGTGGCACAGTAAGTACTACGCAAAACATTTTGGAACTTGAAGCTGATAGTATGCAAAGGGGACAGTCCCCTTCCTTTCAGTGAATATCCTTTGCCAACTCAAGGAAGCCATCACTAAAAGTGGAAAGACTAATGTCCCATCGATCCGGAAAAGCGCCTCTCTCACCTGCATATTCATCGATCACCCTACTACTATACACCATACATTTGTGGATGATATCGAATCCCTGTTCTATGTTTTCATCTGGATCCTCATCCTTTATGATGGGCCACTTGGCCATGAGTGTCAAGATATCAGCCATGAAAAGACACTTCTTGGCTTGTGGAGTGAAAAGGCAGCTGAAGATCTCAAAATTGCCAGATGTGCCAAGTTCACATTCCTTAATGACCCGTCCGAATCGAGGCTGGATTCCAAGGTCTCACAATATTTTCAAGATCTAATCCCTCTGGCTAACAAGTGGCGTGTATTGCTTGGGTGGTCCCTGCTGAGCAGAACTGCAGTGCAGTTCTCTGACATTATCTCCCTCTTTGATCATTTCTTGGCCAGCATGCCATACGAGAAACCACCAGAGATGATGAATGCATTCCAGCAGATCATCGCCCAGCACAAAGCGCTTAATTCAAGCATGCATCCGAGTCAGGAGAACAATATGGATGTTATGTCTTCTAAACGCCTTTGTGAAGAGGTAAGGAGCATGGATAACCCTCCTATACCCAATAAACACTTCAAAGGCGTGTAGTCTTAGCATGAATTTTATGTTTAGTTCACATTCTGTACATTACATGTAAAGTGTTTCAATTCATTTGCAGTGGGTAACCATCTCAGCACGTCATTTCATTTTACGTCTTGCGATGAACCTGTCAATGTTTATATGGATTCACAAGATGTCATTTCATCGTGGTCCCCAGGCTTCCATCTTATACTGTTCTCTGCTTAACTGCTTGTACCTTCAGATGTCCACCCAATCTGGAACAATCCCACCCAAAAAGAAGGATAGCAAAAAAGCCAAACGATGACCAGAGGCTGATGGAAGCACTCGACCCGCAAAAAACAAGCGTCTAGGAAGCCCACCCATCGATCTCGAAGAGTCTCAGTCTGTTGCCACAGCGGGACTCCGTCGTAGCAGAAGGGCAGGGGTGGGTTCAGGTGGAAGGGCCGAGCAATTGGAGCAGATTGGTACTGCCCTTGAAGGCTGAGCTACACGGCTGCGAAAGTCGATGGATCTCCCCAACAATTCCGTTGTAAATCCTCTTGCACCTCTGCCCACTCGGCAGAAAAAGGGTGGGGGCCACAGTGCTGGCCAGAATGCAAAACCGAAGGTCAGTTCTAGTTATTTGCAAATATCAAGCTAACTGCTTGCAAAGTCCAATGTCACCCCACCACCCTATGTGCCTCCCATTGTGAATGGTCCTAGCCCAGCTGATATGCCTCTGGTGAGTGTCTTTTCATACTGATATACAATGTTCATTTCAGAATCCTGTCCCTCAGTCTTCAACAGCAGTAGCAACACCTGTCTTCCATCAGCATCCCACAGACTCCCATCGCTTTGGTTTCAGTCTTCCGGCTCAACAGCCAGGTCATATCGTGCCTCCCGGGATGGAACCTGACCTTCAAGTGCTCAATAATCCTTATATCACCACGATTTGGGGAGACCAACTTCCCAGCAATACATCTCATCTGCCAACACACCAGCCCAACTACCAGTCTCGGTTTATCCCCCACCAGCTGCCTGCTACTGTCCCCAACTCTTGTATTGACCCCTCCCTTGATAGCTTGCTCTCATCGAGACAAACTTTGGCAACCACTGACATTCACCACAAGAGTTCAGAGAAGCTGTCATCAGAGGGCTCCTCAGAAGAGGAGTCAGAGTCCTCGAGTAATAACCCATGGGATGCAGAGGCTGGCAAGGTCTCTGGTGATGAGTCCGACAAAGATGAGGACGATGCATTTGGATGGGGTGCAACAAATCTTAGGCAATCAACTCATCCTGGTATGTGTCAGAGGTTATTATGGTATTGGCTCAACATTCTTTGTTAGGCTTCTCCAAAGAAACGACAACAAGCAATCCTATTCGCCACAATTCCTTACCCCCTGACCATGAGTTTCAGTACTCATGCAACAAGGATGACGATGTGGCTCTGCAAAGCTTACAATCCAAGGACAAGGCTCAGCCACAGGTATGAAAATTCCATTCCTGCTAGCTTTATTTATTCAGATTGTTATTTTAGGGTTCCCAATGTGGCGCTGTTGTCGACGTTCTTGAATGCCACCATCGCACTAACGGCTGTCCTTCTGTTCCTGATCGTGATCATCTGACCCTTGCACACGACTCGGTCAACGAAGTATCTCAGCACACCAGAGCCCCTTGTAACTCCAAGAAAGCTAAGGATGAGGGCCCATTGCCTTCACAACTGAGATTTTACAAGGCAGTATGGAAGGACTGTCTTGAAGATGCTAAGCGAGAATGCAGGGCTGCACATGCACTTTCTAACCCGTTCCCATCAAAATCTCATGACCTCAACCTCTCCATAACAGAGGCGCTTGTCACTGTCGTCGTTGAGTGGAATCAACGCAGTGTGCAATTTGAAGATGGTGAGTAACAATATTTTCACTTTATACGTGTCTCATTATCCTAACTTTATAGGTTACTGGCCTGACCACAAGCAAGATATGGTGTGCCTCATAAGTAGTCCCATCTTTTGGTTACAGCTACTGACATACCACTGGTAGCTCCTTGGTGATATATCTACCTGGCATTCAGAATTGAAGTCAGTTATGCTGGCAACCATGCCATCCGCATTCAACCTTATCCCTCCTTCTGATGTTGCACCATGGGTTCATGTACAATGGATAGAGACCGCTGCCACAAAGCTCCTTGACAACTTGCTTTTCCTGCAAGACAGTTTTGACGAGAATGTATGTTCATGCAGTGTGAGTCAAAGTGTGGAAAGGTGGTGAAAACCAACCAAAACCAACACAAAAGACAAATGTAGAGCGAGTGGTGGTGTGCCTCCGTGGAACCTGGAGTGCAGAAACCTAAGAGGGGGAAACTTTGATGGCAGGTGCTCCTAGTGCAAGTTGATGACGAGTTACACAGGAGAAGATGAATGAGTGATGATTGGATGGGGGATGCTGAACAGAGCGAAGGTGTTCAGCCAAAAGGTACTTCAAGTAATGGACTTCAAGTAAACGTGCTCCTTGCACAAGTCGATGACAAGTTATGCAGGAGTGGGAGGATGACTAAGCAAGACTTGCTGACTAAGTGTGGATGGAGCTTCAGATAATGAATGGTGGTAGATAGACTCTTCTGAATGAGCCTCAACTACCAAGTATATGAATGATGACAGATAGACCCCTTCGTGGAGCCTCAACTGTCGACAACGAGATAGGCACTGAACTGATTGCTGGACTGCTTCTGAATTGCTTCTTTTGTAGCTAAGTACATGGGGGTTTATATACTGTGGGGGGAGCACAGCTTGTGACAAACAAGGCACAAACACTTGGTAAGTAATGAGTAAGGACTGAGTAATCATGATGAGTAAGCGAGAAATGAAAAGTAAGCAAGCAAGGAGGATTGGTAAGTATTGGCAATGAACAAGTCAAGGATAGTCAAAATATCACAGAATGAGTCAAATGGAGTCAGAAACTGAGTAAGCACACTGATATCACATTAGGGGGTGGCGATGCAAGTCAGATCTCGGCAGAGACATCTCTAGATCCAAAGATGGCATGACAGATGGACAGTGTTTCCAGATAGGGAACTATTAATTCCAGAATTGAAGGGCATGAGTCAGGCGTCAAAGGGGGCTAGTGCATTGGGGGTCTGTGGGGCAACAGGAGCATACACAATCGTGTCTCCCACCCTTCCATCCTCTCAGTGAAGTTAACAAAAACTTCATAAACGGGGCTCTGATGGAGGAGGAGGAGAAGGAGGGATATCTTCTGCTGGATCTTGCAGTAGGAAGGCAAGATGCATGTCATACTCGTCATGAATGCGATCAGGGAGGCTGGAGGACAGTAGACCATACTGCAGCTGTCGCAATGCGGGAAGAATGATGGACAAGATTGGAATAAAGATGGTGCAGGGAGCAGGGAGGAACAATCCATATGCTTCATCAAGAGGGGAGACTGAAACGACCACATAAGACCTTTCTAACCGAGTGACAGACCTGAGGCGACCAAAGAACGTCCTTCTGGAAGTCATACTGACAAGGAGAACATGCTGACCAAGCTGCATGGGATGGGATGGGGCTGACAATGATGGGATGAACCAGGGGGCTTCAGGACAGAAGCTAGTGGGAATGCCTGGCAGATATACATAGCCATTGTCTCTGGCAAATGAGACAAGCAAGATGACTGACGAAGAGGTGGCCATGATTGATGGACTTCATGAAATGAGCATCTGATGGATGGAGTGCTGTAGAAACACTAGGGTGTGAGGATCCTCTCCAAATTTGGAAGGAAGAACCATGGGGCTGAGCACTTTAAGCGAGCATGCGAACTGAGTTGATATCTTTGGAAACAGTGGAGATATGACAAAAACCGGAATGCCATACACGGGTGCTAAAAACCTTTAATGCGCGCTTAACTCACTTCCTCTTTTCTCTTTAGCACTGATGACTCAATCTTGTGCAAAGGATGACCGTTCACGTCCGACAGTCTTTCTATGCATGAGGCCTTTAGTCTTCATCTGCATGCATGGGCATTGTGTGCAACTCATCGACGAGTTAGGCAGAGTCAGCTGTAACCATGTCCACAACACCTTTGGTGTGTGACACCAGACCTTGATAGGCACAGTTATTGAGCATGCTGGTAGTCGAATACTCACCATTCATCTAGACTAGTACTATCCATTACTTTCCTGTACTTATCAAAAAATGCTGTATGTTATGTTTGTGTGTTGTTGCCTTCATGCATAGGAATGAAGTTAGATCTACCAAGTTCTCTACTACAGTGGGAATCTAGGTTGCTGTATTAGCTAGGTGTGTCTGTTCCCTTGTATGCTAGGTAGCTATTGGTCTTTGGATTGCTGGTATCACTGGTGTGGCTTACTCAGGTGCTATGAGTTGCTTGGATGCTGGCCACTACTTTGGGCAAGTCTGGTGTAGTCTACTCTGGCACTATGAGTTGCTAGGATGCTTGACATTGCTTTGGACTAATATGGAATTGTGCAAATACTATGGGCAGCTATGAGTTACTAACACATTTTTGTGTTTTGCTGATGTGTGACACCTAAAAATATAATTGCAGCTGATCCCTCTGTCATGCATGACAATACAATTGTAGCCAATCCTGAATGATGCATGACAACAATTACAGCTGATCCCTATATTATGGTGACAACTCCTAGGTCAGCTCAACCTCTGCTAGCCTGTGTCACACAACCAATTGTCAACCTCCACTGGCCATGTCACACAGCCTAACTAGGTATGTGGGCTCATTGAATGGATGCTCTTGTATCTTGAGTGGCAGCATGTCCCTGGGTGGAACCATGATGATTGGAATTTAGGCAGTATCTCTAATAGGGGTCATTCCATTATTAGGATGTCTTCACTGACACCTTCCTTTCTTTCTACATTCTCAAACTCAATGCACTCCATCTTTTCGGGAGAACGGCACGAGTGCAACCGCCGCTCAACAGCACTGAAAACTAAAAAAAAACGTACGGTGGGCGCAATGATTAAGAAGCCTCGGCAAATTTGTAACAAGTTGTGGATGTGGAGGGTATGGCGTTACAATTCCGTACAGGTATCACTGCAAAAAAAACTACGAGAACAGGTACAACAACGCACAACAAATAATCGCAGGTGGTCGATAGAAGCATGACGCGTGACGACGAGCTTGGTCGGCATCATATTTTAATTTTCTTGCGCAGCAAGGGGAGCGGAAGAATGATTGATACTTGCACAGCATGGGCGAAATGGAAGAACAATATATGCCGGAACTCAGCTTATGCGAAAACGGACTGGTGTTTCCGAATAACGGGGTGACACGGCAAGGGACACAGTGACATGTGATACGAAGAGAACGGCGGAAGGCATAACAACCGTGGGTCGACAGCGAAAGTTTCCGTGTAAGATCGCACTCTATGCGAAATTTGACCAGGAGATCATCGTATCTCTTGAAGGTTCTGCGCCACCCAGACCAAGCTTGAGTGCATCCACACTTGAGACGCGCATAGGCCGTTCGACGGTGAGGCCTTTCATAGGTTTAACAAACACCCATGCAGGGACCAACCCTATATCTTGTTGGGTTCCTTCAGCGGTATCCGCATTCAATGCGTTAGAGTTCCTTCCGCGGAAGCCAATGATCGCGGATGTGATAGATGATCGGCGCGGACGAGAATTATCCCTGATGACGAGACACCAGCCGTCGTCGAAGGATTCAAAAATAGCGAGATATTCGCCCAATCGTGTTAAGGGGAGTTCGTCAGACAGGACAGGATCGAAGAGTTGACGGACAGGTCGGGCGTGTGGGGAGGCTGAGGCGGCACTGCCGGCGCTGAAAGAAGATGTGCGCGATTGCGCGAACGAAGGGTGAGCAATGGGTGAATGGGCAGAGTGAGTGGATACATGGCTAAGTCGGAAGTGGGCAGGGTTTAGAGGGGACATAGGCGCTTGTAGGGGGGGATCAAAGGTGGTGGTAGCTTGCGACTGTACGAAGGAAGCGGGAGTGGAAGTTTGGCTTGCAGGGTAGGCTTGCCGCATGAGGACTCTGTCCGGGAGAACGACGGAGGCCGTCATGTTCTCCCTGCTGAAAGCGTTGGGTATCCTACTAATAGGCATTTAGTAAGATGATTGCGCAGATAAGAAAATGGTTACAGGGACTAACCCTCGCGCAGTGGGGACGATGTCCCCAGCTTTCCTGATTCCCTTCACATGAAGGAATGCAGCACCGCGCTCGTCGTTTCGTTTTTCGCCCATTCGTTTCTTGTAGCAACGAACCAGCAACCATAGCGACAGCCCGGCGACGAGGAGTCCTACGAGTGTGAAGCCTGCAATGTACAGTCCTTTGCTCATACCAACCGAAGAAGAGTTGTCGTCACGAGTGGCCAATATAGGGGACATTGTAGAGGGAAAGTCTACGATCCTGAACGAGCGAGTTGGCTTGGCTGTCGTCACGGACTTCTCAGAACCGAGGGATGGGTCTTGGAGTGTCAAAAAGGAGCGTCAATACCAGTGAAAGAGAGGTGAAAAAAAAAGGAATGGAGGTATGCCTCAGTTGGATGATTTCGCCCACGACAAGAAGGTACGGAAATGGTGGGGTAGCAGTGATAAGAGGCAAACACGGACCAGCCCGTGCAACTTGATTGACTGTGGAGCGCTATTGGCTCCGCTGAAACGAATACCCGGTCGACGAAAAAGCGCCTGCGAACGCATCAAACAAATGGCCGAAACTGTTACCATGGCGTGAATTGGATGGAATTATCTTATCTTATCTCTTTGCTATGACCGGCCCTCACTAGTCGTACATACTTCAGCCAGGGGACGGGAGACCACTTACATACTTCAAAGACGAGGTACGACACACATCCACGATCGACATGTTGACAGCACACACGACGCGGAGGTCAACCGTCCTTCTCGAGTGTGTTCCTGGAAACAACTCACGCCACACTCTGATGGAATATGACAACAGCCGGCCCACACAACGCTCAAGCACATGGCGTACACAACGGCGTACCGCCGCTGTTCTCTGCCCCGTGATGTCGTGAATTTATTCCAGGCGAGAAGCAGAACGTATGTACACAGACCGGAACAACGGGCTGATTGGCCTGTGGCCATGTGGTCGGTCTCATAGTCCCCTAGCAACCCTCGTAATTAATTGGACAGCAGAAGAGGAACTTGCGAGACAAGGAACAAAAGAAGTGTTACGTGAGCCATTGTGGACATTCCTCTTCGCCGCGCAAGTGTTTCGTTTCCTTCTCGATAGCGCAAAGGAGCTCCCGTAGCGGAGCCCTGCGTATGGTCCACTGACGGAGGACGATCGACGGAGTGCAGGCATAAACTGGGTCGAAAGAGAATGATCGCTCCTAGGTAACACTTTCCGGGTGAAGCTGAGACCAAATCCATGTGTCATTCCAGGGAAGTGTTTGGCGCTGTTAAGAGTGAAAGCTTTTGCCAAACAGAGCCAAATCATCTCAAGTGTCGCAGTACTCATCAGCGGCGTTGGCAGGGCTCGTGAATCAATAAGGAGTCCATAATGTCGTTACTTGCACCCATCATCTGCGACAATGGGACCGGATTCTCCAAAATCGGGTAACTATTACAACCTCTGCCATGATAGCACGACGACGTCTTGACATCCTCTACTCAGCTTCGCAGGCAATTCCGATCCGTCCTTGTAAGTGCACCGTTCTTACCCCGGTCGCAGCCGATCTCAATTATCTTGTAACTATAACCATCCTTCGTTTCCTCGTGAAGTGTCTTCCCAACAGCGATCGCGACGCGCGGCGGACCCACTGCGCAGTCCGCACGCGGAGGCCCTCCCATCCCTGCTAAACCCGGCAACCTCGCCTCAAAGCGCGGTATTGAAGACCTTGACTTCTTTATCGGCGATGAGGCGCTCGCGAACTCCAAGACGCCCGGTTATGGCGTGCACTATCCGATTCGACACGGGATGATTGAGAATTGGGATCATATGGAGAGGTATTGGGAACAGACGATCTTCAAGTATCTGCGTGCTGAACCCGAGGATCACTATTTCCTCTTGGTTAGTCACCTTTATTTTTGAAGTGTATTGATGATGACGAGGTTTTGTCGTGTAACTGATAATCGGAACAGACCGAACCTCCCCTCAACCCACCCGAGAACAGAGAACAGACCGCAGAGATATTCTTCGAGTCCTTTAACATCAAGGGTCTCTACATCGCCGTTCAAGCCGTACTTGCACTCGCCGCTTCATGGTCGTCGAATCGCGTAACGGACCGCACACTGACAGGCACGGTCATTGATTCTGGTGACGGTGTTACGCATGTTATACCCTGTGCGGAGGGCTACGTTATCGGGAGCGCGATAAAACATATCCCAATCGCCGGTCGCGATATCACGCAGTTCGTCCTCAATCTCATGCGAGAGCGGGGTGAAATGACAACTGTCCCACCTGAGGACCAATTGAAGGTCGCATCTAAAGTCAAGGAAGATTACAGCTATGTCTGCCAGGATATAGTGAAGGAGTTTAGGAAGTACGACGTGGAGCCGTACAAGTACTTTGAGAGGTATGATGGAGAATCCAGCGTGACGAGAAGGGTAAGCGTCCTTCTGCTCTCCCTTTTTGTGTTGGTGCACAGTTCATGTCGTCACAGAAATACGCTCTCGATATCGGCTACGAACGGTTCCTTGCACCGGAGATCTTCTTCAATCCCGAAATCTACTCGTCCGATTTCTTGACACCTCTACCGGAAATTGTCGACGATGTCATCCAGTCTTCTCCCATAGACGTACGCCGTGGTCTGTACAAGGTAAGTCCAGAACGTGGCACCTTTGATACTCACTTACGTGTCTTGATCAAATAGAACATCGTATTGTCCGGCGGATCCACCATGTTCCAACACTTTGGGCAACGTTTGAAACGGGATTTGAGGCAACTTGTAGATCGCCGGCTTGAGGCCAGTGTGATTTCCAGCCGCAGTACCCAAAAAGTCTGTGATGTAATGTCTCACCCACCTCCAGCCACATTCTGACCTGCCTATTTAGTCTTCAGGCGTAGAGGTCGAAGTGATCTCGCATAAGCGTCAGCGGTAAGGATCATTGTTATTTCATTCCTTTGGAATTACCGAGACTGAGCTTGAATGCAAGGTATGCTGTATGGTTCGGTGGTTCACTTTTGGCTTCGCTGGTGAGAGCCCTTGTTTTACTTCTGGTTTAAATAGCCGTGACCGTGACCCACTCATGCCATATATTGCTTAGCCTGAATTCTACAACTTCTGTCACACCAAAGCACAATACGATGAAATAGGACCCAGCATTTGTCGACGATACCATATCTTTGGCAGTGCGACCTAGAAGCGTTTCGCATGCTGATGATGATGGATCAGTGACGAAGTTCTTGAAATAACCACGTGTATGTAGAGTGGAATGGAGTTAGGCTTACAGAAAACGTGTAATGGTGTATCGCAGTGCCACTTTTTGTTTTCTTTTTCGAACACGACTTGGTGGCTGTACGGCGGGGGTAGACCGCGGCAGAATTGCCTCCTGTATACCTGACGTATGTAGACTTGTCATCGTCCGTGCACGGCCCATCCGCACTCGAAAGATACAATACGGGCAAGAAGCTGTTCGGTACGGGATGACCAGTTGAGGCGAAGGATTCGTGGGTGCCGCGTGCTCTGTACATCCCGCTGGTGCCGTGCCGCGTTCCTGTACATATTTGAAAGCCAGCAGTGGGTCTAGGTGAGTTTCCAAGGCCAAAAAGAATGTGAAAAATGCACCCCACAAGTCCGTAGAGAGAGTATGGCCCCATATGTACCTTAGTATGTCAGTTGTCGCAATGCCAATTACCGTCTCGCAACTAGAGACGACTCAATATAATTTATCTGCTTACACAGACTATCAGCGCAGTGGATACATAGAGGATGGAGATCACATGTATACGACACGTTCCCGGCGGGACCGGGGGTGTGGCCCGGTCTTACTTCCCGACACCACTCGACTCGCGTCTGAGTCAACCCGGGCAAACACTAAATTTTGTGTTGTGAGGAGCTTCAACATCAACGTGTCCGTCTTACCCGGCTTATGCGATGCTAAGCGGTAGGAGCTGGGCGAGCCGTCAGCTCTACAGGAATGAGATTAATGAGATCCCGAGGGTTTTAGGGGTGCTAGAGTCAGCATTGGAAATACGATGGGTAGGTGCTGGGAAGGTGCCCACTGATGGTTCTGGTCAAGTAGGAGTGGAATTAGCAAATGGTAAGAGAGTGATAGCCAATCGATCCATCGTTGTAGCTGGAACGTTTGTGCCAACCATCAAGTATTGGACACACCGGCTTATTAAATATCTACACGGTTCACAGTAGAAAAAAAAAAAGAGATTTTCATATGAAAAAGCTTTTGTGTATGCGAATTTTCAGTTAGCTAACACTCAGATAGCTAGGATAGCATTGGAAAGGTACGGTTGGATTTGACATTTTCCTATCAGCACTCACGATGAGTTTGACAATCGTTTAGTGTGGGTAGTTGGACGTTCCACTAGGCAGTTATGTCGCGATGAGTTTTGTTTCGGTCGCAAATGGACCTCGTGTGCAATAGACGACGGCGGTCGACTGCGGTCGCAGATGCCCTGTGTAGATTAGTTGGCAGCTCGGCGATAAAATTACATTCCTCAGGGGAAAAGGTGAAGTGATAACCGAACGCCACCAGATGTGATAACAACGTTCCTCCTTAACATGGGACTCTGTCCTTTTCATCTTGCCTCGTGGAATCAATACGACCCCACTTTGGGAGGTGAAGGTTCTATTAAGAGCCAGTCAAGTCGAGTTCAACTATCTACTTCCCGAAGCCAATTAGAATAATTAGTTTGTTGACGGTAGTTCCCAAAGGAAAAAGTGAGCAAACCATATTTCCAAGCTGTAACAGACTTGCAAGTCAGCAAGGCTCCGAATGCCTACAGATGGACAATGAGCGACACTACGGGAAGGCCATGTTGATAGTGAAATATGTCCTGAAATGTTTCAAAAAGAAAAATTTAGTGATGAATGGCGATTATGAAGGTACACCTCGGTCACAGTACGATAAGGACCTTTGTTCATGAAGGGAGACGCCACATCCTGATACCGGGAACGATGTCTATCTGTCTACCGGTGGTGACTGTCAAGCCCAATGGGACCCAATCGATAATTTGAGAAAGAACAAAGAAACCGCGTGACCTGTGGGAGTCCTGGGACACATGAAAAGTGAGGGGAAGGTCTTAAGGAGAACTTGTCGCAAGAGCGTTGTCATTATTCCGCGAGAGTGTAACGGGAATTCTCTTAAAACACAGAAACGAAAGGCTCCTAGGTACTAGCCGTGTGTCGAAGATGTGCCTCTGGATTAAAAGTGAATTTGAACGGACAATTACTCACCTCAAGTGCGGGCACTTCTACATGACGGACATGATGGTGAATAGTTTTCGCTGTGGCGGCAATTATTTACACACGAATTGAAAACGCTACCTTCAAAGTGGCTGACCCGGGCGCGATAAGCTGCATAGGGATTGCGTAGTATGCAGGTGACGGTGTCACGCCGCAAGGAGAGAAAACATATGATTAGGTGGTGATGCTAAGTGCATTTGGTCGTCTACCAGCATCCGGAAGACGGTCCAAAGGGTAGCCATCGAAATGTATCCGGCTTGAAGGCTCCGATGAGGACCCGGGTCAGACGAACATGAGGTCTGAACCAGTGTATTGCACTGCCCAAGAAATAAACGTTTTTGCCCTGATGTTGAGAAGAAGGTGAACTTCGAAAATTCGAAAAGAGTTGAAGGGTGACGTGACTTGGTATTGCGATGATGAGCCACGCTGCAGCCTGCAACATGCTTCCGTCGTACACCGCCACACGATCATGAATGGCCACGTGATCACGGAAGCATGGGCAACGAGGCGGGCACACAGCGAGCCTGTAAAGGTACTGCACCGCAGGACACACACCGACGTCAGCTCGGTATCCCGATTAGCGCTGGTGCTACGTTATCTGCTGGAGACAGGGCATAAAAAGACAAAGATCGCAGTCCGGATACTCATCACGGTCCCCCGCAAAGCTCACTCAAAGCGCCTTCCTTCCGGTGACACCAGAACGCACTGCTCTTCTCTCCCAAACCCTCATATGGCATCTTATTCGCGGCAGGACAGAGTCATGGCCGAGGGTTGGTCGCAACCTCATTTTAATTCTGCGCTTCAGCTGGAAGAGGAGTGCACTTATCTGTTGCAGTCTCAGCCAGCCTCTCGGGACATGATCCCGTTGCTATCGGCGTCCTCTCAGAGACCTTACAATGGCACTCTACCACATACTGCCGGACATCCATCTTATTCTCAACATCAGATGATGAAGCCCTCTACCTCTGCCTTCGTGCAGCAAATACCTTCCACTTTCAATCCAGATCTCAATGCTACGTTGTGGGATGCGGCTCCCTCGACCTTTGGGTCTTCACCTGCCCAAACGCAATCATCTCCCACATTCTCTCGAGGCAGTCCTGCCACTGATCAATCGCCATACCGACCTCAGTATCCTGCCGATTTCAACTCATCTAACCTCCCTCAGGGCAATGCATCTATGCATCCTCCAGTCACCGTGAACGAATCAACCCCGACGTACATGCCTCCTGGCCCTATGCAGTTTCCACTTTCGCAGCCACTCCCGCATCGTCAATCCGACTTGCGGGCTCGTTTGTTTGGGGCCAAAGGCACAACTCAACCAAGCAAACGGCCAAGACCAGCAGATGACGATGACGATGGTGCCGATTCCTCTAATGAACATGAGAACTCTCCCAAACAAAAGCCGTAAGTGTTTTTGGTAATCGACGCATCACGTAACTCACAGACGTCGGATGCATTAGGAATAGTGCATGCAGTCGCTGCAGGGGCTTGAAGGTAACTTGCAAGCAAGCCTGGAGCTCCGGTGTTTACGATTGCTTTCTTAGGTCCGATGTGAATTTGTTGGAGATAACGACGTGACTTGCAAGCGTTGCGCGCAAGCCAATATGGAATGTGTCATACCGGACCGAAAACCTCGTCGCCGTCCTCCGTGCGTGTAACAGTTTTCCAATCGTGTCGAGGTTGATGACGACGGTTGTATAGTAAACGAGAGGTATTACTGAAGCAAATTCGCGAACAAGCTTCCCAAATTGTAGAACTTATGGCAAAACTGGAGCGATCAAATCAATCCGCAGGCACTTCTCAAGCGGTGATCAGCCCTTCAGAGTCACAATCACCTCCTGGTACGGCAATAGACACCAATGCGGTGGACGTCGTCCCGAAACAAGAAGTACAAGACTGGATTTCAAAGGCTCGAGAATCATTGCGGACTTTTGGTGGGCTGATACCTGCTCCTAGCCCTACTATTATACATCGAGGAAATGGCCACGCTTCCACCGATGGCGAAGATGACGAAGGTTTTCCAAACGATTCCGAATATGACACCGCGGAAGACGATTGGCCTAAAGATGGGGGGTCACCCGCACACTCCATCAAAAAGAAAGATGTATCTGCTCCACAACTCATCCCTAATGAAGAAGCCCCTTACGGCCTTATGGCTCGTATGTCGATCAAGGCAGGTGCTAGACAGAAGAGCGCGGAACCCGAGTCTTCCGATGCAGTGGGAGTTGCGAACGCAGATTTCTTCAGGCCTAGTCCGTTTTTCCTGTTCTCACGCCGATGTTATGAGTTGACAATAGTACCGTAGGCCCTGGCCCAGACCCTATACGTACCAGTGAACTTTCCCATAACGTGCGACTTCCTCACATCCTGGCTCGCAGCATTATTACAGTGCACGATGCGGACGCATTTTTCGATACGTGAGTTCCATTGCACGCATGACTATATTCTCGCTTAACGTTATTTCAGATACTTTCAGAAGATGAACCCATCCGTATCATTACTAGACCGTTACCTTCATACCCCTCAGTATGTCGCCATGCGCAGTCCCTTCCTCTTCACTGTCGGTAGGGAACCTCAATGATTGCCTAGTTGCGGAAGTGACTGACAGTAATGTAGTGTGTGCGACTGCGTCACGATTCGACACGAAGAGACCAGAGCTTTATGGACAATTGATGCAGTATGCTCAACTTGCAGCTGGCACAGCACTCATATCAGGCCCGAAAAATGAGGAGATGTGTGCTGCGTACATGATCATGCAGTTATATCCGGTGCCTTCGAAACATTGGGAAGAAGATCGGGGATGGATATATCTTGGCGTTGCCATCCGGTAGGTGTGCTTACGGTCCTACGGTTTGCAACAGACTAAACACCCGAAATAGCATTGCTCAAGACATAAACCTGAATCGCCCCGTGACTACAAAACCCCTCAACGAACATCACGCACGTCGTCTCCTCAGTCGTACACGGATCTGGTTGAATTGTTTTAACTTGGATCGGTCCACGGGTACTCAGTATGGCAAGCGGGCGATCATCCCGAATTCGGACTACGTCGCTCGACACTGTGATATGTGGTGGCAATCGTCGCCTTATAATCTCAGGGGATTTGATGTCCAAACATGCATATATAACATGGAACTGAGGTTAATGGCGGATTTCATGGCGAAGATATATAGTGACCCAACCCATCCAATGGGATTGAACAAGGTAGGCAGTCGTCGTTCATCCCACTCACCCATATCTGCATTACGGATCACAAACTCACAAAACAACTCATCTCTGCCAGAGCGCAAATTTCACGCAGATCGCAAGCGAGACAGACGACAAACTTCGTCATTTCGGGGAGGAATGGTTTCCGCTCTTGGATGAATTCGATAGGGAGAGCTCGGAGTCGTGGTTCCGATCTCAGTTGCTCAAGATGGCTTTTGCATACCAGCGGCTGGTGGCACTCTCAGCTGGACTTAGATACGCGAAGGAAGAAGAGATAGGCGAGAATTCGTTCTTATTGAGGGTGAGTCTGTCCTGGGTTTGTGGATGTGCTTTTGAAATGACGGTTTTTTGCGTGGCGTTGTGTGACTTGGGCATGGGGGTAGTGCTTGGAAGCTGCGTCGGATGTAGTCAATGCATTTGTGCGCCGGTTGTTTGTTACTTCCGAGCAAAGTAAGTGTCAGGTCTTCTGTCTTTCAGACATTCAAACCGACCTATCATTCCCGTGAACAGAAGTCTATCTCCGACATGCACCTGAAGGACAATTCGTATTCGTGACGTTCGCAGGAGCTTTCCTCATCAAGGTAAGCGTGGCTTCCGAACTCATACTCTGGGCCCTAAGCTGGTTTTTTTACGGTTAGCTTCTCCAACCCAAGTACGCACATTATTTCCCTGCGGGAAGACGGAAGGATATACGCGTTCTCGTGCAAGAAGCTGTAGACCTGCTTCGTTCTCCGGAGGTGGCTATCGATGAAAGACATGCACCGATGTTGTACTCCCGGTTCCTGGCTGGGTTGTTGACGAACATGGCTGTGGATGCACCTTCTGGAGCTGGAGACAACAACAGTGTCAATACTTCGACGAGCGGTGCAACTCTTAACAAGAGGCCCAGCACGAAGGCAAGAGGAAAAGTGAGGGCGGCAATGACTACATCCCCGGCTCAGGGAACTGGTGCCATGGGATTAAGTTCGAGCCTGAGCTTTGGTTTGGCTTCGAGTTCGAGTCCGGGGTACACCTCGAGCGCGGGGCCTGTCCCTTCATCGGCAACCACAACAACAAGCGGCCCGACCACTTCTCCGGGGAGCTCGCGATTCTCTGAGTCGCCTTCCCCGTCGTCTCAATCGCCCTCATCGACCGTGCGCAACATTGCGCACCAACAGCAGCTCTATCCATATCAAAATACGGCCTCGACATCGATGCTGTTTGAAGGAAGTCAAAACCCGGGTGGTGAAGGTGGGATCAGCTCGTCAGATTTCTTCCAAAGCCCGATGCCCATCGACGCGGAGATGTTACAATCGATGCAGTTCGTGACCAATCCGGAATGGCAGGTGCCAGGTGAGCTTCGCTCGTGTGGATGACCCCCGGTATGCGTTTGCTGACGAGTACCACTTTGTGCTCTGTTTTTTCCTCTTCTGTGCCGCATCAATCCCCTCCTTGAACATGAAACAGGGTTCAACTGGATGATGAACCAATATGATAGCAATGGATACTCGGCGAATGACTACGCGTTGTTCGAATCACAGCAATTTTGATCAGTCCAGTACTGAGATGGAAAAAGAAAAGGTCTTTCTACTTTTCATTCCAATATAATTCTTCTGTAGTGTTGTCCTTGGGCGGGCCACCATCGGCTGTCCCAACTAGTGATCTTTTCTACACTGATGCTTTGCCGCAGCACTCGTTGTGTATGTATGATTATTTCCGTCTTCTCATGGCTTTCGATGTTGTCATAATGTTTGTTGATTTGTCTGTCTCAAATATACGCTCTCGTCCCTGTGTATTGCAGGCTACTTACGCAGGGAAGAATTAATACTTATGTATACTTATGTATGAGGAATAGGGTTGAACACTTTTATTTAAGGCTCTCAGGTGTTCTCGGTCAGCGCAACCGAGGGGGAGTGGGTACCCGCGGGAATGAAATAGTTCTGACTAGACAAGTGGTTAGTGTTGGCTGAGCCTTTACGAGCGGGCTGCTGCAGTGTTCTGAACGCAACCTGCCCATACATACTTGAAGTTATGGGTCCCGTGGGAAACTATGTGATGAAGTGCTGTTCTCAACTTCAGCACTAGGTGGTAGGATCTGTAACGATTCACGATCTTACATGACCGTTAACGCCTCGGAATAATAATGCTTTATTTCCTTTTCCTTTCTCTTTCTTTATATCTCCCTTTTTTAGCTACTCGTTTGTCTCCCGCCGCACTCTGGACGTATATAAACCGTAGATACTGATGTACTTACCCCCCAGTCTACCTCGAACAGAGAATCCTTCGGCCAGTTCTTCTTGAGCGACCGTAAGAAACCCTCCTACGAGAACGGACTACCCCCGTGTGACTTAAACGAAACCGCTTTCGTCACAGGATCTCACCTGTTGATCGCTTCTCCTCAGAAGACAGTAATTGGTATGGACTCTTCAACCCCCTCCTATCTGAAGGCTGGAACAGGTTGAACTCTTCGAGATATTCCCACCTTCAGAGCACTACCAAATAACACCTCAGGTAGTTCAAGCATGTCACAGGATCTGACGACTTCACGGTCAATTATATCATTCAGAGAAGGTATGTGTCCATGCTGTTCGTCGCGGTCGAAACGAATCGTTCTCTCGTCAACCCATCCACCCGAGCTCGAGCCTACATCTTCTGTCAAATCGCACCTGGTTCCATTCCTGTGTCAGAGCTTATTGGCATCAGCTCCTTCGGAATCCAATACTGCGTTTACACTTTCACCCCTAAGACTCGAGCCTTCAAGCCACACCTCATTCCGGCGGATACCTGCTTCCTCGACGACGTCGCGCCGCAGACAGACAGGCTTTTGATATCCTGAATGATGAAGAAGTAAAGCTGAAGGATGTGGTTGCATCTGTCAAGGCAATAGCGGCAAATCTGTAGGTCTTCTAAGAATATGAGCCGGGCGAGTCGAAATTGTGGAGAAGCTCATGATGCTTTGGATTACCAAATATGCTTCCCCTCCCCGTCGCAGCGCCAACCTCAATCAAGTGGGCTTATGCATATTCCCCGATAGGCTGCCAGGTATCTGATGTCTTTCCTAGTGATATGGCATGCCAGCTGCGAGGGGGACGAGGTGACCTCTGTCTGGACTCACCGCCATGCCATCCGCCGCGGTGACACACAGGTTTTCCATGTGATACAGGCGGCCCGTGACGGCCGTGGTGCAGTCGTCAGGCGTTGCCCTCGCTGTCCTCGACGTCAGCAACAACCGGAATCGGACCAGGACGCAGAGGCGGCCGTTTGACCTGTGGCGCCGCCTCCAATGGTAGTGACAGCGTGTTCGCGAATCGTGAGCATCGACGCTGCCACCTGACTGGTCTCCTCACGTGTCGCGAGAACTGTGGGCCCATTGACTCGATCCCCATAATCCCCATGCCAGTTGTCTAGCACTAGCATATCCGCAGTCGCTCCTTTCCTGTATGCCGTGCTCTGGTTTTTGTCTGTCCATTTTCACTTGTTGCCATTTACATCTATCACCGACACATCCATCGCAATGTTGATATCCACATCACTTGTTAAGCCCAGTCCCCGCGGTCCTGATAGTCCGATATTCTACGTATTATAACTACTCGAGAGGACAGGATCGTGATTGGGGTGTGAGTTAGTACGTGAGTACTTGAGTTGGCTAATAATGGCGCAGCAGTTTGCAACGTGTCTACAGCATTTCGGCGCCTACTGCAACTTCAAGCCCTTTCCTCAACGTCAACGCTATCCAGAAAAGTCTGAACGACATACATACTGATTTCTCAATGGCTCGTCGCATCTTTAGATCCAGAAAGCAGTCTGGTTCTGCATCCAATTCTGTTTCTGTAAGAAGTTCATTTGCCTGCAGGCAATTGTAGTGACTCATTCATCAAGAAACAGTCACAAGGTGGTGTAGCCTCGAACGCTGCAACTTCGGGCAGTGTCTCCCGGATGTCGCTTTCAAGGATGAGGCGCATCTTTCGTCGGTCGAACCAAGGCCCCATCGCAGCACAGACTGCTGACACAGGCGCCGGTGGGGGTGCTCAGGAGCAACCAGAACAAACGCAAGTGGCCCCAACTCAGGATGTGTGTGATCTACCTCATCCCATTATTGCGATGACCTTGAGTAACAACTGTGTTCGATAGATTCAAAGGCCAACCCACGGCTCGGAAACAGGGCCCATGCTGGCTGCGCATGCTGTCGATACTATAGTCGGGCCATTAGGCAACGCCAGCGAAGGTGCTGTTGATCCCGCCAGTGGCGCCAGTACCGCGCTTGATCCGGTCTCGGCATTGGTAGGCAGTGAAGTCGACGCTGCTCAACAGGCCCTGGATTGCATGACGCCCATCTCAGGCACTGGCCAATTAGCCATGGAGCTTGTCGCACAGGCCGACGCTGCGGCTACCAGCATCCAAAACTTCAGTAACACATACCTCCAGCCTCTCAAAGCCTTTAACTCCGTCGTTACTAGTATCGCCAATGTACGCTCATTGCCCTACATCTAATCACGAGTTCTGATATAAGGGTGCAGGTTCACCCCTATGCCCAGATTGCGCTGGGAATCTTAACCGCCGCTGCTCAGGTAGGTGTTCACACCCCGGTTGTATGTGCTGTGCGCCTCACGCGTCCCTCTGTAGTCACTTCTCAATCAAGTTAACCTGGACGGAGATGTGTCCGACCTCCTCAATACAGTTAAAACAGTCTATGGATTTCTTCTGGAAGACGATACCATTCGAAAAATTGATAGTATGAAGGAAACTTTAGGGAAGATTGCACAGGTGATTAGCGATGCGGCTCGATTTATCAAGAGTTACTCGGAGACGAAAAATTTCTGTACGTTTCTTGCACCTTTTATCCAAAGTCTGATTCAAATTCTTCTCAGGGAAGAGATTAGGAAAGAACATAGTATCGGAGACGCAGACCACGACTGATGGTTACGTCAAGTTGCTGAACTCCTTGATACAACAGTACCGGGACCTTGCGATCCGGGATATTCATATCAACGTGCACCACGTACTTGAAGGTCTGAAGCGCGCGCGCGGTGAACTAGACCTCGTACGCGGGGATCTGGGTCTCGTACGTGGGGATCTGAGAGAGATGAATCTGGAAGGCATGGCTTATGCAGGAGGTGCGGGTGTCAATAAAACGAAGAGGTGCCTAGATGGCACCAGAACTGAGATCCTCACGGAGATCGTCAGTTGGATCCACAACACCAATGAAGATGCTCCACGAATTTTCTGGCTGTATGGGCAGGCCGGCAGAGGGAAGTCTGCCATCGCGCACACCATTTCCTTGTGGCTCAAGGATACCGGAGGGTTCGGGTCGTGCTTTTGCTTCGCCCGTGATAGGCAGGCCGAGCGTCGCGAGGAAAAGATATTTACCACCATTGCACGTGATCTGGCGGACCGCGACCGTACATTCCGGCGAGCTCTGGCTGACATACTTGCGGAGGACCATTCCCTCAAGACTACATCTGACGTCACGCTACAGTGGGAGAAGCTGATTTTGGAGCCGTTGTCGAAGGCGTCGAGTACTATCATTGGAAGCATGGTCGTGGTAATTGACGCGCTAGACGAGAGTGGTGCGGAACAATCACGGCGCCACATCTTGTCTGTGCTTGGATCACTGGCGAATGATCTCCCTCCCAACCTTCGCGTCTTCATAACATCCCGTCCATTGCCGGACATTGAACATGTATTGAGGGCCGCTCCACATGTGAAGGCAACATCTTTGGACGACATTTTTTCAGGGTGGACAGAACGCGATATCCGTCTATATGTTTCCGAACAACTTGGCCACCTTCCAGAAATCGGGGACACTGAAGTTCAGAGGATTTCCCAAAAGGCGGACTGCCTTTTTGAATGGGCACGTCTAGCCTGTGATTTCATCAAGTCAAACCAAGCCGGGACAACTCTGCAGGAACGCTATGATGAGGTGATCACTCTCGAGTCCGAAGAGGGAAGAACACTCTTGGATGCCACTTACTTGACAATCCTGAAGAATGCTATCCCCGATTCTACGAAAGCTCGTCAACGATATCGCTCAGTGATGAGTCAGGTTGTAATGACACTTGAACCTCTACCTATGGTGGCGTTGAACCGCATGCGCAGAGAGTTCCCAAACGAACAGGATCGCTATGATGTTGTTGTCATCCTCGAGTTCATGTCCCCAGTGCTTGGGGGCATTACAGATCCCTCCTCTCCTGTCCGACCCCTCCATGCATCCTTCTATGACTTCCTAACTGATCATTCACGGAGTGGAGCTTACTTCGTTGCCACCTCTAGCCCACACAACCTAGCTGTTGCCACCTTGCGAATCCTTCGTGATGACCTTCGGTTCAACATTTGTGGACTGGAAAGTTCATACTTGAGCAATGCAGAGGTTGCAGATTTACCAGGGAGAATTAGCAAGAACATTCCACCCCATCTATCCTACTCTTGTCAATTCTGGTTCCAACATCTGCAGAAGACTGGATTTGACTTGGTGCTTACAGAGTTGGTAAAGGACCTTGTGGGAAGTGAAAAACTTCTGTTTTGGCTTGAGGCTATGAGCCTGCTGGGTGGAGTTAGAAATACTGCAGCAGCACTTATCTCTACCAAAAGATGGCTCTTGGTGAGTTTGTCATGGTTCTTTCCATTTCATGATGTCTGACTTGACATGGAAGAACCAAGAGGACATTGAGAATACCTTAGGTCTGGTAGAAGAGGGAATCAGGTTGATTCAGAGCTCCAGTAGTGCAATTGCCCACAGTGCACCACATCTGTATGTCTCTGCACTGGCCTTTATTCCTAGGAAGACAACACTGTCAATGATGCTCATGACCAATTTTTCCTCCCTTCCTGGAGTTGTAGGAGGTCCAGAACACTGGTCATCCACTCAACTGCTTGGCTTGGAGGGGCATACAGATGAGGTCATGTCAGTTGCATTCTCCCCTGATGGCAAGAAGATTGTGTCAGGCTCAAAGGACAAGACTGTGAGGGTCTGGGATGCTGAAAGAGGTGTGGAGATTGGCAGCCATCTTGAGGGGCATACAGGTGCAGTCTGGTCAGTTGCATTCTCCCCTGATGGCAAGAGGATTGTGTCAGGCTCATGGGACAAGACTGTGAGGGTCTGGGATGCTGAAAGAGGTGTGGAGATTGGCAGCCATCTTGAGGGGCATACATATCCAATCTTTTCAGTTGCATTCTCCCCTGATGGCAGGAGGATTGTGTCAGGCTCAGGGGACAAGACTGTGAGGGTCTGGGATGCTGAAAGAGGTGTGGAGATTGGCAGCCATCTTGAGGGGCATACAGGTGCAGTCTGGTCAGTTGCATTTTCCCCTGATGGCAAGAGCATTGTGTCAGGCTCAGTGGACAAGACTGTGAGGGTCTGGGATGCTGAAAGAGGTGTGGAGATTGGAAGCTGTCTTGAGGGGCATACAGATGGAGTCTGGTCAGTTGCATTCTCCCCTGATGGCAAGAGCATTGTGTCAGGCTCAGTGGACAAGACTGTGAGGGTCTGGGATGCTGAAAGAGGTGTGGAGATTGGAAGCTGTCTTGAGGGGCATACAGATGGAGTCTGGTCAGTTGCATTCTCCCCTGATGGCAAGAGCATTGTGTCAGGCTCAGAGGACAAGACTGTGAGGGTCTGGGATGCTGAAAGAGGTGTGGAGATTGGAAGCCATCTTGAGGGGCATACAGATGGAGTCTTGTCAGTTGCATTCTCCCCTGATGGCAAGAGGATTGTCTCAGGCTCAGAGGACAAGACTGTGAGGGTCTGGAATGCTGAAAGAGGTGTGGAGATTGGCAGCCATCTTGAGGGGCATTCAGATGCAGTCTTGTCAGTTGCATTCTCCCCTGACAGCAAGGGGATTGTGTCAGGCTCACAGGACAAGACTGTGAGGGTCTGGGATGCTGTTAGAGGTGTAGAGAATGGCAGCCATCTTGCAGGACATACAGATGGAGTCTGGTCAGTTGCATTCTCCCCTAATGGCAAGAAGATTGTGTCAGGCTCAAAGGACAAGACTGTGAGGGTCTGGGATGCTGTGAGAGGTGTAGAGACTGGCAGCCATCTTGAGGGGCATACAGAAGCAGTCTTGTCAGTTGCATTCTCCCCTGATGGCAAGAGGATTGTGTCAGGCTCAGGGGACAAGACTGTGAGAGTATGGGATGCTGACAGAGGCATGGAGATTGGCAGCCATCTTGAGGGACATACAGATGGAGTCTGGTCAGTTGCATTCTCCCCTGATGGCAAGAGCATTGTGTCAGGCTCAGAGGACAAGACTGTGAGGGTCTGGAATGCTGAAAGAGGTGTGGAGATTGGAAGCCATCTTGAGGGGCATACAGATGGAGTCTTGTCAGTTGCATTCTCCCCTGATGGCAAGAGGATTGTGTCAGGCTCAGGGGACAAGACTGTGAGAGTATGGGATGCTGAAAGAGGTGTGGAGATTGGCAGCCATCTTGAGGGGCATACAAATGCAGTCTGGTCAGTTGCATTCTCCCCTGATGGCATGAGGATTGTGTCAGGCTCAAGGGACAAGACTGTGAGGGTCTGGGATGCTGAAAGAGGTGTGGAGATTGGCAGCCATCTTGAGGGGCATACAGGTCCAGTCCTTTCAGTTGCATTTTCCCCTGATGGCAAGAGGATTGTGTCAGGCTCAGAGGACAAGACTGTGAGGGTCTGGGATGCTGAACAAGGTGTGAAGGGTGATAGCCATCTTGAGGGGCATACTGATGCAGTTGATTCAGTTTCATTCCATCCTGATGGCAGGAGGATCATTTCAGAGTCATTGGATGAGCAGTTGATGCTTTCTATGCCCAAATTGAGCAATAAACCTCAAGTTCTGTCTGAGATACCAGATGGTAAGCATAACACACTTGTGATGTATTTTGGTTTATTAAAAGTAATTTCAGTGATCAGGTCATGTCACATTTGCTTTTCACCTGTCCCTTCACATGCACTTGGTGATAGTGAACAACTTATTGATGGGCTCCTCCAGGGAGATGGGCTTACATGGGCTGAACCAGTTAAGCTTCACCATGATGGTTGGGTCAAAGGTCCCAAGGGTGAATTACTGCTTTGGATACCTGTAGCATTGAGGTCCCCATGGTACACAATGAGGACCAAAGTGGTCATACCCAGGGGTTGTTGCATAGAGTTGGACTTGAGCCATATGGTTCATGGGTATCAGTGGCATAAATGTTACAAGCCAATTGCAAAGGTGGCCATTTAACTGTATTCTGCATGGCTGCATTCCATCACACACACCTTTCCTGTACTATGTTGTACTCTGCTTTTTGTCTGTTTTCACTTGCTGCTATTTACATCTCTCACCAATGCTTCCAATACACACTATATGCAACTACTCGAGGGAACAAGTGTCATCGATGCAGCTCGAGTCCCCAGTGAAACCGGCCATAGTTGCTGCACAAATTACCTTGCCGCACCACAACTTAGCTCAGATGTTCACTTTCTGGGAAGGGATTGCATAGTTGAGGCATAATGACATTTATTACAGGCAAACATTACACGCGGTCGAGCAAATGAACAACCCGTCTTCCCTTTACAGTGGGTTTTCGCGTGGTTTGAAGGAGTCGGTGTGTGGTGACTACAGTTTGGCATTCTTCGGCATCGCTCTTATTGCCTGTCGCACACCAAGATCGGCCAAGACGTCTTCGGCTACGAAGCACCATTTGTAAATCATAAATAGTATGATGCAGCGAGATTCCTTACCTCCTCCGAGAAGGGAATCAAACGTGACAGTCCTGTAGTACTGTGCGGTTGTCAACATTACATTAGGAGGAATTCAGGCAGGGACCACCTACACGCTCGACAAATTTGCCCATGCCTGTTTTGGTGATCCCACGGCCACCAAACACTTGAACGGCATCTCGAGCGGTATCTTGTGCACACCGCGTGCTGAAACTCTTCAGAAATGCTATCGGACTATCTCATATGTCAATACATCACTACAGACAAATAGTCAGAGATCCAACTTACCCGGCCAACTTCTGAGATTGTTGTTTGTATGTCTGACCAATTGTCGATCAATATCAAGCAATCATGGCACACGAAGCGATGAGTCGACGACTGACCATATGCGTCATTTGATATGTGATGCTCTCTAGCCAGCTCTGCATGCTCTCGGTCCGTGCGATCATCGCTGCGATCTTAGCGCGGATGACCGGCTGTGAGATGAGTGGCTTTCCAAATGCCTTCCGTTGCGTCGCCCACCTGTACAACTAGTTCAACATGGTGCCAGGTATGCCGGGTCTGATATATACACACTTCAGACATTCTTCAATCATCATGCGCTGAGCACTTGCTGAGCTGCAGCAAACGGACCAACGCTCGTGGTTGAAGTTGCTGGAATCGAGAAGTCCCGTCAATTGCGCATTATTTGTAATATTTCAATGCAATTTCACCTAAGGATAACGAAGCTACCACCACCAACTTCTCCTAGGGTGTTGCCAGTCGGCACCCGGACGTTGTCAAAGGTGACGTATGCCGTTCCCGCGGAAGAGGAGTAACTTGTCTTGATTTGGCGCGTCTCGACGCCAGGTCCACGCTCGATCAATATGACGGTGAGCCCATTCTTAAAAAGAAGCAGGTCAAAGACAGCCACGCAATAGACGAATAGCACACACATCGGTTCTGCATGCCACCGTGAAGCTAACAAATAATCAAGCAGCGCTCAAAGCAGCCTACGAATTTACTCACTAATCAGCGAACCTGGCAACAGAGACTTGCGTGAGCTGCGCAGCACCAAAAGGGCGGAAATCGGCACTTACGTGCCATTGGTAATCCACTTCTTTGTTCCGTTGATGATCCACTCCTTGCCATCTTCACTTAAGACAGCTGTCGTCTGAAGTCCCATGACGTCGCTCCCAGCCACTGCCTCGGAAACGGCGAGGCAGATGAACTTCTTCCCAGCCAGGATATCTGGTACGATGCGAGCCTGAAGCTCTGGAGGGCCGAAGTTGAGTACTGGGGGCAGACCGATGACACTCCCGCTGAGCATGCCTGAAAATGGAGCGGTTAGTTCGGAACGAGCACCATAAGCGACGACTCACCATCGCCGTAACCTCGTGCACTGCATCTCACAAGCTCCTGTGTGATGATCAACTGTAACGTAGCCAATGAGTATAAATGGATAATGTCTTATGTCACAGCCATTGATCCTGACCCCATGGAAATAATCAAACTATGTCCAAATTCAATCACGTGAAAGCTCAAAATGTGAACAGAGATGTACAACCAACCTCTTCTGGCTTGACGATACCACCCATCAATACACGGCCCTTGAGATGTTTGCCAGGACCAAGTCGCATTGCATGCAAGTTCATGTCCCTGACGACAAACTGTTATCCGACATCGGTTCCAAACCAGAGTCGACTTACGCCATTTTGTCAAAGACAACCTGACTTGGTCGTTTGCCGTCTTCCTCCCGGAGCTTTCAGTAGTATACGTAAGAGCGTAGAGCAGATTGAAACCGAAACCTCACACCTGAGCATCGGGATACACGACTTCATCTACGAACAACCTGACAGCCCTCTGGAACTGTCGATGATTCTGGAGGGTTGGGATTAACGGCGATAATCTAGTCCAGCTAAGCTCCACACGTACATCTGAGTAGTATGGACTGTGATATCCTGGAGAAAGCCAAGTGGGTTCGGCATAAGGTACTTGACTCAGTTCACCATTCTTGCGACCGAATATGACACTCTTCTGTGCTTTGATTGTGCCGATCTGGAGGCGTTTGTACTGCGGACGCTCCAACACCTCATGTCGGTGAAGCCCATAGAAAGCGTCCGTGGCAACCTTCCCGGCTGATGGCGAGCATGAATATGGTACCAGTGATACGCTTTGTCCTAGCTGACAACTCACCGACTCCTTTATCAATTAGCACAGCTATACCTCCAGGGTGGAGATCCTTGAACCGCGTCAGGTCGTACACCTTCGAGTCGATGACGACCCACTAGTCAAGGGTCAGATATTTTCTCTCAAAGTCACCGCAGCAATAAAACCACGCACCAGGTCGCCGGGTTTATTATGCTATAGAAGTTAAGAACGATGGCCTCATACTCCTACGACGGGGACGCTCACCTGTGCGACCTCTTCGAGGGTAAACTCCTTGAGTTCTTTTGCAGCCATAGTTTCAGCTACAGAACTTGAATAAAATCCGTTGGTAAGATGTGATTTGGCGCTTGATGCATCGTTGCGAGGACGCTATTTAAACAACTGCAGGCGTCCTTATGCCCAACCTTCGCCAGCGTCATAAACGTGTGTAGTCACATGACCTCACCCACGTCCTTAGATCGCGGAGTTGCCTTATTCGGGTTGACTGTGTTACATAATTCGCGTGTTACATTTTTGCTAGTGAAAAAGTGTAGTCCAACGGGAGAGGAACGAAATCTCCTCGCGCGTCGCACGCAAAATCACGATACTCATTACCGGAAGGCCGCTCCTTCACATTCTCCGACTGACTGCTGCAATGTCAGTGGTTTCCTCAAAGTCAGCAAGAACGATGCGGCGCCAATCTCCCGCTTACCATCAGATGTCCTTGATATCATTTTTGACGAGCGTCGTCGTGTGCTTCTCCGGTGAACAGGTTTCCGCAGTCCTCTTCCCATCAAGGTGCAACTATCGCACGTATGTCGAAGGTTGCGTCAAGTGGTTTTGAACACACCCTCTCTCTACGGATCCCGATCCTTCACAGGGAAAGCGCTATCAGAACGTATATACATCGCCGCTGTCCTCTCAGCGTCCATTTGGGACCCCAACTATCACATCGCAGCATTATGGATGTCATCACTTCCGAGTTAATGCTACGCATTGACCAGTTCCGCGAGTTAATCTTGGACACCGAGGGCCGTCAAGAACTTCGCGCGTTGCTTTCTCACCTCGTAAACACGGCCGCTCCCTCTCTTCAGCGGCCAAAGATAACCAGTAATGACCTTGTGCATGGTCAGGGGATCTTATCCCTCCATAGGAATATTCAAACGAGGCGCTCCACCGCTTTCGGATGCACGCCTCAGTGCTCTTCCCATCACCTTACATCTGGCTGTGGTTTCAACACTCCACTTTGGACCGTTTCCTGGACCTGGAATACCCCTTTCTCGGAGTCATTTGCTCAACATAATTACCCCTGACGCTTCCTTGCTCACCGTAGTCTATTTGAAGGGATTCGTAAGTGGCTTCCAGAAGAACCTGGAATGCGTCCTTTCTGTTCGTATGGTGCCTTGACTCGACCCTGGTGAGCTAGTTGAAGAGGTGGCACGAATGGGAATGGATGAGTACTTGAAAGACTTGCCGGCGTGAGTCCCATCGCAGTTGCATCACACATTTAGCGAAGCTCTGCGCCATTCTTTAGGGAGACCGGAGTTAGCATCCTGTGCGACATGAGCGATGAGATCAAGTATTACATTGACATGTTGATTGAGGACTGCGTCGAGTGCAATTTCCTCGAACCCGAATTCGCCTAGTGTGCGAAAAGAGGGACCAGGGTGTTTCATCAACCTGTGATGTAGACTACTTGATACGAGCATGGAACTCTTCGTAAGACTGACAGAATGGTGGTTGATTGCTTCTCGGATGAAACCTGGTCTTGAATTCAGGAACTTCCGCCACACTAGAGTGAGCGGGAAGCGTCCGCACATCTCAAGGAATTGCTAACAGTTCATAAATGCACCGAGGCGAAGACATACCTGGAGATTGGGGCATGTCGCTGTCAATGGGTTCGTTGTAATTCTCCCCCATAGCCATCTCGACCCCAGCCAGATGCAGTTTAGTTTGTCCTACAACATAATTACAAGTTGGACTGATCAGATTCATCAACGTCAAAAATTCCTGTTGCCATGCAGCAAGTTTCGGGCTCTCGGCCCTGCGAGTTGAGTTCTGGTACTCCCAATGCAGCTTGATGGCGAGCAGATTAAAATTATTGAGGTTAGAGAGCATTACGTCGAGTGTGTTTGCGTTACAGACCAACGTACGTACCTCTTTGTTTCTCTTCGTACTGACATCTGAAAGCTCTTTGAGCTTCCTATGACTTGCTTCGTGCTGCTTACATAAAACCAGTTGTCTGAAATTTCCTGTAACAGTACTTGTGGGCACTGATGGAGAACCTTGTTGTCCCGTTGAACACTTTGACGGGGGTCGGCGTTGTGGGAGGGTGCCATGAGAGGACCTTGCAGGGTGTCTTACCTTCTGGTCACACGGCTGAGGCTCCTTTCAATGCTGCGCTGCAGCTGGAAGAGGAGTGTACTTTGCTGTTGCAGTCTCAGCCAGCCTCTCAGAACACAGTCCCGTTGCTATCGGCTTCTTCTCAGAGACCCTACAGTGGCACTCTGTCACGTATTTTCAATATCAGACGATGCAGCCCTCTATCAGGTTCTGCCTTCGCACGGCAAATCTCAATACTACACTGTGGGGTACGGCTTCCTCGACCTTTGGGTCTTCACCCGTCCAAACTTAATCACCTCCCACATTCTCTAGAGACAGTCCTACCACTGATCAATTCCCTTATCGACCTCAGTATCCTACCGATTTCAACTAATCTAACCTTCCTCAGTCCAACGCACCCACGCATCCTCCAGCCACCGGAACGAATCAACCTGGCCTTATGCAGTTCCCACTTTCGCTGCCACTTCCGCACCGTCAATTCGACTTGCGGGCTCGTTTGTTTGGGGCCAAAGGTACAGCTCAGCCACGCAAACGGCCAATACCAGCAGATGACGGTGCCGATTCCTCTAATGAACATGAAAACGCTACCAAACAAAAACCGTACGTGTTTTTGGTCACAGACATCGGAGGCATTAGGGATAGTGCATACAGTCGCTGCAGGGGCTTAAAGGCAACTTGCAAGCAAGCCTGGAGCTCTCGGCATCTACAATTCCTCTCTTAGCTCCGATGTGAATCTATTGGAGATACGACGTGACTTGCAAGCGTTGCGTGCAAGCCAGTATGGAATCACCTTGTTTACAAGGTCACTGCACGCCGAAATTTGTCGCGCATTTTTCAGCAACTGCGATCCTCCCAAAAACAAAGTCCAATTCAAATCATGGTGGCAATGATGTAATTACATAGGATTGTAGGCTTAGCCCATCCAAGCTCAATGCCAATGCACTGCCATGCTGTATACTTGCGAATGAGGATGGGGAGATGCTGTGGAGACAGGAGTTGACAACAGAGCAGTGAGCGGTACACAATCTTTAGACATCGAAATCTGAGACTTCACTGAAGCAAGGGATGCAGGCTATCATCCCGGTATTATCTGTATGGGCAGCAGTGAATTCTACCTGTCTGTATCATTACCTGTAATCGACCTGACTGCCTACATCCCTCCGCATGTGTTATTCACCTAGGACAGACATTTCTTGCAACCTGGTCAATGTCTTACTCTCCTCACATCCGGATTTCGAGGCTTCTGTCCAGTTCTCAGCCATGATGGTTCCGTGATTCCCGATGCTGCGTTCGCAAGCATCACACTCAGATTCAAATTAGGACTCTCGTCGAACTATAAACCTCCTTTAGACCAAGTTAGATCTGCCTTCCATCAATACATTCATCGGAAGGGGGCATTGCTGATGGATCTGCACAGTTGTTTGAAGAAAGCTTACAACACGAAGTAGCAGGTCCAGGTGCTTTCAGGAAAATGGACTTGAGCGATTCACTAGAGGACTTACTGGACAAGCATCTACTTCACTTGATCTGGCTGAGGAGGAGGATCAAGTTGAGTTGGGCTGCTGCGGAAGAGTTGCTGTGGCAGTCTGAAGCTGCACTAGATGATCCCGAGAATTTTTTTCTAGGAAAGAGGAGGTGCGCATGGTTTCTCTGGCTAACTTTTGAACGACTTGATGGATTGTAGATGTTATCTAATGCAGACGAGGCTGAGAGGAAATTATCTGCTTCGTACCAGCTGCCTGTTGATCCCACGGAGGCCGTATCACCAGACATCAACATCATCACGACCGCTTTTGTGTTCTTGATTAGGCGGCTTGCGCTGAGGTGATCATAACTTACCCGATACCTTCTCAACTTTAGTCCAGCTCTGTGGCTGGAATTGCGTCATATATCACAAACAATTCGAAAACAAGAAATATGAAGCTCTGAAACCGTACGTGTGTAGCTCGAATCTCTGCATATTCCAGTACTAGCGCTGAATTTTGGTCCTTCCTTGGAGGTATGTACATCACCCATGCAGTGCCGCTTGATGTTTCTTATCCCTTACCCTCCGTGCTCCGCAGTATGAAGTTGCCACCAACACAGAGACCGTGGATTTATTGGTCTCTCTAGCATATGTTGCAGCAGCAGAGGGCGCTCTTGAGGAGCCTTTCCCGTGTGGAATGGGCCTACGTGTCCCAGTTCCCCAAGGTAGCACTGTCATAGTCGACAACAATGGGTTGTGCAACTTTGATGCTCTACCTGTTCAGGAGGTAAATCTTCAGCTGTTATTTTGTGGCTGGCGGTCGTTGACGGTGATTGTACACTTGTACAGATGTGTAAGATGATAATAACGCTTCTGGATAGGCTTCCTCCAGTGTGTATACTTGTTTTGTGTGTCTTGATAATGTGGGACACCAGACTGATGACTTTGGCCCCTAGATTGCCAC
The DNA here is from genome assembly GCA_024663395.1 of Pisolithus tinctorius. Taxonomy (NCBI): domain Eukaryota; kingdom Fungi; phylum Basidiomycota; class Agaricomycetes; order Boletales; family Pisolithaceae; genus Pisolithus; species Pisolithus tinctorius. Next base: position 1,336,421 of record JANFAH010000002.1, read on the forward strand.
GATGAAGCAGTTTTTATTAAAGAACCCAACAGCGAGACCGCAGGATATGGATTCTTAGACTCCCCCAGCTGCTTGGTCCCTTTTGAAGTGGCAAGTTCATGGAGTATCTATGGCCTGCATCGAGGAAGCTCAGGCTTCGTGCAGGTGCTTCGCATCATGCACAGCCCATATCCAGGAACTGAAGAACAGAAAAGACTTGCTTGGGAACATCAGTTAGTCAGTTGCATCTCGCAATGTCTATGCCTGTATTTGTGCATTGAATGCTACTACTTGTATCCAGGTGATTCCTATCGCCAGTTTTGTATTATGACAGGCGTGTCATGACCATGACACCAGCGTAAGCCCCTAACACCTACTCTGCCCTCTTCCGACATGTTCCCGCGCTTCTCCGCCCTCCTCTGACGTGTTCCCGCACTCCTCCGACCCTCCCGACACATCTCCACACCTCTCCGAGGTCCCCCGTCCATGTTCTGACCAACTCCACTCAACTCCGCCCTAAGGTTGGTCACATGGGCTGTCGGACTTGTGGCCCTGCATTCTAGATAGGGTTCCGCCCTCATGTCGGTTTTCTCCATTCTTCCGCTCCTTCGGTATTTACCCTCTCTTCCTCGTTGTAGTAGTTTCCTTGTCTCAGTTAAGGTCCCCGTCATCCCTACCCTCTATCCCTTGTGTCAGAAGGACTCTAACCCACTATACACTTATTGGTTTACATTCCGTACTGCACCACCCTTGACCTATGTCGTATATAAGGCCACATAGTACTCCGATGTAATCAATATGAATATCGAATAAAGTCCCCACCTTCGACTCCCTCTCAGTCCCCTCCGGAGTTTCGTCTCCACTTCCTCTGAGTTCCGCTCCACCTCTGAAATACGAGGGCTGAGCTCGCGCAAGGGGGCAGCGCACTAGCTGAACCCAATGCCCTCTCATCTGACCTCCGACCTCTGACCTCCGACTCTGACTCCGACCTCAGCCTCCGAGACTTTCCTTCATACCCCTCCGCTCACTGTTCATCGAATATCTCGCCACCCAGTGGTCGGATTTGCTTCGGACTTTGACTGCTGTACTCCGCAGCCCAACCCGCTCCAACTCCGCCCTAAGAAGGAGCCAGGGGTGTTGTCCGACCTTGACAAGGCGCATCTGACAAAGCGGCCAAGTTCAATGCTGTACTGGAACAGGAGTCTCATATTACACCATCGAGGCATCCCACTATATTTGTAGGCTTATTTCTCCCAAAATCATGCTGCAACAGCTCCTCTTTTGTGCAGGCTTTCCATGGTTCTCCAATGAAGAATTGGCACTCGGTATGCATAGTTCTTCTATGAACTTGTCCTTTTCTGATTCTCTTGGTTTAAGATCATCCAACATGGACTACAGTACAAACACATTGCCAACAGACGAAGCCATGGAAACAGTAAGCCCTGACTCTTCCCTTCCTGCCAACTTCTAGACATGTTAATACTGCTACATATCCAAAGGTCTACTTCACAGCAGACAGCTCAGTGTTGGTGTCGATGTATGCCAGCCCAAATTACTCAACATGGGGAGGCAGCAACCTCAAGCCCAATAAATGCCTCGTACTGGCAGGGATCATGCACATAGTGTAGTCACACTTAGTCACAACACATGGGCAGCCTGTGTGCCAAAACACCAACACTTATATAGACCCCAAGATGGGCCTGCCTAAATAGATTAGCCAGTACACATGGACAGGCCTGAGGGACTAAAGTGTGAGCAACATATGTATGGGCCTGTAAGTGCATTACCACAACATATGGGAGGGCCCATGGTGGGTAAGGATGTTGAAGTGTTTAGATGGGCCTGTGACCAATTAAGAATACTGAGCTGCTGTAAGACATGGGCAGGCCCATCCTGGTAGGTTACACCCCTGTCACAACATCAAGGCAGGCCTGCCTATCATAACATGGAGAGGGTCACAACATAAGGACAGGCCTGGGAGGAATATCATTTATGGTGTTGCAACATATAAACAGGCCCGTTCATCATAAGCCATACCCCTGTCACAACATATGGATGGGCCTGTCAATAGCAAGATGTACTGCTGTTGAAACATAAAGATGGGCCCATCATTAATATCATTTAATAGAGTCACAACATAAGGGTGGGCCCTTCAGTAGTATTATTTATATTGTTGCAACATATGGACAGGCCTGTCCACAGTAAGATGTACCTCTGATGAAACATAAAGATGGGCCCTTCAGTAGTATTATTTATATTGTCACAACATATGGGCGGGCCTGGCCCCAGTAAGATGTACCCTGTCAAAACATAAAGATGGGCCTGTCACTAGTATCATTGAATAGAGTCACAACATATGGACAGGCCCTTCAGTAATATTATTTATATTGTCACAACATATGGACAGGCCTGTCCACAGTAAGATGTACCTATGATGAAACATGAAGACAGGCTCATCAGTAATCTCATGTATAGCATCACAACATATGGACAGGCCCTTCAGTAGTATAATTTATATTGTCACAACATATGGGCAGGCCCATCCACAGTAAGATGTACCTTGGATGAAACATAAAGACAGGCCTGTCAGTAATCTCATGTATAGCATCACAACATATGGACGGGCCCTTCAGTAGTATTATTTATATTATCACAGCATATGGGCAGGCCCAGCCCCAGTAAGATGTACCCTGTTGAAACATAAAGACAGGCCCATCACTAATGGATGTGGTATCCCTGGCACCCACTGAACAGCGGCTTTCAATGGACACCATGCTGGCATGAATTGGAGATGATTTGAGTGACCCAGATCTCACAAGCTGCAGTCTGGATGTATTTGGCATTAATCGGACTATTGCCAGCCATCCACCCATCCACATTGAGCAGATGCGGCATCCCCAGCACCCCCTCAATATTGGCTTGCCATGGACACCATTCTGGCATGGATTGGAGCTAATTTGAGTGACCCAGACCTCACAAGCTGCACCCTTGGTGTATTTAGCATTAATCAGACTATTGCCAGCCATCTGCCCATCTGTATTGAGTGGATGCAGCATCCCTTGCACCTGCTCAACAGTGGCTTTCCATGGAAACCATTCTGGCATGAATTGGAGCTGATTTGAGTGACCCAGACCTCACAAGCTGCACCCTTGGTGTATTTGGCATTAATCACACTATTGCCAGCCATCTGACCATCTGCATTGAGCAGATGTGGCATCCCTGGCACCCCCTCAACAGTGGCTTTGCATGGACACCATTATGGCATGAATTGGAGCTGATTTGAGTGACCCAGACCTCACAAGCTGCACCTGGGGTGTATGTCCCATTAATCACACTATTGCCAGCCTTCCGCACATCTGTATTGAGCAGATGAGGCATCCAATGGATTGTAGTACTGAGTGTCCCTTGGTGATGGGATATATATACATGTAACATATTATATTCATCACTCATTCAAACCCAAAGATGCAAAAATTGATAAACTAGGACCTGTCATTCAATGGATACATTTGACTGCTCAAGGTGTAGGAGACTAACACCAAGTCTGAAGTTCTGAGTTGTGTTACACTCAAGTGGGTCTAATATAGTCCCAGGAGGTCTGATCATATGAACAAAATCTCAGTACTACAATCCATTGGATGTCATACATTGTGTGGGGTGAGCAATTTCATGTTTTTGATATGTTTTGAAAGTCTCTGCAATTTTTTGCACCTTTTCCCACACTCTCTGGAGGATTGTTTCAGTTCCCCAGTGCTCTCCCCTGAAGGGATGAGCTTGGGAATGTTGTGGGGACTGCCAATCAGTATTACAGTGCTGCCTAGATAGTCAGAATAGCAGTAAACAGCCTAGCACATGATGAAACCCCTAAATACCAGCAGGAAGAGATCATGGCACAACACCTCAAGGTGTCTGCCCCACATAATGAGCTGTTGATATGTTGTAGGTACAGAACCATCCTCAAAGCTAGTTCCTTTTTCAAGTGCCCATGTCAAATATATCAAAAATGCGAACACTTTTTTGTTTGAGCCCCTAAGATAATTTCCAGTTTTACTACACTTGAAGCATGCCATCCCAGCCTATCAACTTGTGATATGTTGTAGGGACACATGGCCCCTTCAAGGGTACACAATAAATAGATAGATATAACCAATATATCAAAAAAGCAATTGCTTTTTCTGGTTTTGCCCCAATCAGACATTGCAATTATTTAGGCCCATTAGGATGGGCAGAAAAGCATTCATTTATGGTCTAATGGACTTATAGTACATGTAACTATCTTATACAATGCCTACAGTGAAGGGACAGAGCCCAGAAAGAAAGGGGAGGCTGGGGACAATGAGGGCAGTGTGTGGGAATGTTGGATATCAGGCACATGCCAAATGAGGACATGTTTCTGGGAGTAGTGGCTGCCACAGCAAGTTTTCCACTATATAGTACCCTGTTATATGTAATACAATATGTCAATCTCACACTTAGAGTTTGTGATGGCATACTGAAAAAATCCATACTTGAAGTTTAGATCCTTTTCTACACATTTGCTCAGGTTTGAAGTCAGAGTGAACATCTAATCATTGTGTAAACAATAAGTATGGATGAATAGCAGATGTTGTCCAAGATAGGAAGTTATGTCAACACGTGCAGTGTGGGGTGAAACTTTAAGTTTTGTCCTAATTTGCATAACTGACAATACACGAAGTGCTGCCAAAATTCCAGTAACAGATTTTACTTCAAGTCTAGAATTAGTGTTCCTACACATGCTTGCACTTGAAGTTTCGCCACTGTCTATACTAATTGCCCGACAGTCACCTGTTCATCACCCAATGATCACCCTGTTGTCGCAAAAAAGTCGCCCAGTGTGATCATCCTATAATTATTGTAGCTATTGTTACATGGTCATCATATTTCCCTAAGTAGATCCTACAAATTTTTTTCCATGATGCCTTGACATTTGTCAGTCCTATCATTGCAAGAATTCAACAGTCAAATCAGAGTGGCATGAGACAGAGCTTCACTCACTCGACTCAATGTAAGAATGAATGACAACATGGTCATCAGATATCAGCCACCGTGCACAGTGACTCATAACCCATGATACCTCGACTTTCTCCAGTGTTGTGGAAAGCATGTGGCTGTAGGTCTTTGCTGGGAAATGTGGGTAGCATGCAAAGGGGTCATTTGTGCCTTTGTTCAAAACCAGGGGACACTGCAAGCAGACAGCAAATGTGGACCATCCATCCTGTTCATATATGTATTTGATGCTCACAGGAACTGGAGGCAAAGATTGGTTGCCTGACAGGTGAATCAGAGCAAGTACCACAGGAACCAGAAGTGAAATCCATCACCTGATGGGTGAAACATAATCAGAGAGTTTCCTACATGAGTGGCAATGTGGCTATAGACCACTCCACCATATCTGATATGGGCCTGCAGCATCACATCCTGTTTATGAATCAAGTTGTACAGGTCTGGAGGGGTAGCAGTTGACTTCCTTGTCCGGGAACAATCAGAGTCGTATTCATTGTCATTGCCATAAGCATGATCTAAGAGGACCTTGCATTCTTGGACTGCATTGGGACAATCTGGGCGGGAGAGCCAGCTGTGGAGGTGTGCACCCCTGAGATAGGAACATAGCATTGTTGCCTCCAATTCACCTGTATGAAATGAGAATAATGTCTTCCCAAAATTGACATTGTTTGACTCACCAGATTTGTGGTTGGTGGGGAGATGCTGGAGAACACTGATTAAGCGCTCAAAAGGAAAGGTCCACCATGAATGGATGGGTCCAAAAAGGATAAGGTAGTCATATATATGAAAGGCAGCATGATGATTTGGATGCAAGTTGAATGTTGGATGTACTTGTTTCAGGTTCCCAACATAACGTGCAATGTACGAGCAGTATGCATTAGCCCTTTGAGTACTCATTATCTGGGAGCATGCGATGTTGACCAGGGAAACGAGGTCCATAGTATGATCCAGAATAAACTTGTCACCTGGCTTCAGTTCATCGACATCAGGTGCTCCCCACAAGCTGATGAGGGCAAGAGGGATATGAACAGTGATGAGTGTCCACCACTCATCTGCTTTAATTGTTCCAGTGGATGGATGGCCAAAGTTAGCTGGTGCTGAACTGAACCACGATGGCAGTACTGTGTTCCGTATAACATTGTGGATGCAACCTAAGATCTTTGTTGTGTCATAGCGATCTCATACATGCTTTTGCACACTGGAAAACAATGGCATCATTTGGCACTAAGAAGACTATAAACAATTGCAATCTTTGTGGAAGAAAGATGACACCTCACCCATTCAACTAAAGCTTTGGCATAAGCAATCTTATACACTCTGCCAGTCTTCAATGGTGCACAGCCCAGACTCTGACAGACAAATTTGAGCATGTTGAAGTTTTTGCAGTAGAGTGATTCCTGAAGAGTTGTGAATGCTGAAGCCAGAGGTGTGTCTTGTGAAGATATCGGAGAAATGAGCAGTGTATGAATCGCAGATACTTGAATGATTTCCTTCCGAGTCAGCGAGGTAGTGGTTGGGTCAGCTTGGATGAAGTCATGGTGGAAGGCAGGGAATTTTGAGGTTGTTGTCACTGAATCTTCTGTAGATAACCCCAACAGAGTGCATATGTGGTGTTGGACCAGCCCCTCCAGAATGCAATGCATTGAATCGATGACAAGTTGACATGTGGCATCCCAGTAAGGAAGATGCCAAAGTTCTGAGTAGTGTACACCATGATCTTTGAAGAGTTGCTCTCAGTCTGCAGATGAGACTGCATCCTGCCATTGCTCAGCATGAAAATGAAGTTTATCTCGATCCCGGTGTCACACACCAAAGGTGTTGTGGACATGGTTACAGCTGACTCTGCCTAACTCATCAACAAGTTGCATGCAATGCCCATGCATGCAGATGAAGACTAAAGGCCTCATGCATAGAAAGACTGTTGGACGTGAACAGTCATCCTTCGCACAAGAACAGGTCGTCAGTGCTGAAGAGAAAAGAGGAAGCGAGTTAAGTGTGCATTAAAAGTTTTTAGTGCCCGTGTACAGCATTCCGGTTTTCGTCATATCTCTGCCATTTCCAAAGATATCAACTTGGTTCGCATGCTCACTTAGAGTGCTCAGCCCCACGATTCTTCCTTCCAAATTTGGAGAGGATCCTCACACCCTACATGTTTCTACAGCACTCCATCCATCAGATGCTCATTTCATGAAGTTCATCAATCATGGCCACCTCTTCATCAATTGTCTCACTTGTCTCATTTGCCAGAGACAATGGCTACATATATCTGCCAGGTGTTCCCACCAGCTTCTGTCCTGAAGCCCCCTGGTTCATCCCATCATTGTCAGCCCCATCCCATCCCATGCAGCTTGGTCAGCGTGTTCTCCTTGTCAGTATGACTTCCAGAAGGACATTCTTTGGTCGCCTCAGGTCTGTCACTCGGTTAGAAAGGTCTTATGTGGTCATTTCAGTCTCCCCTCTTGATGAAGCATATGGATCATTCCTCCCTGCTCCCTGCACCATCTTTATTCCAATCTCGTCCATTGTTCTTCCCACATTGTGACAGCTGCAGTATGGTCTACTGTCCTCCAGCCTCCCTGATCGCATTCATGATGAGTATGACATGCATCTTGCCTTCCTACTGCAAGATCCAGCAGAAGATGTCCCTCCTTCCCCTCCTCCTCCATCAGAGCCCCATTCATGAAGTTTTTGTTAACTTTGCTGAGAGGATGAAAGGGTGGGAGACGTGATTGCGTATGCTTCCCATTGCCCCACAGACCCCCAATGCCCTAGCCCCCTTTGACGCCTGACTCATGCCCTTCAATTCTGGAATTAATACTTCCCTATCTGGAAACACCATCCATCTGCCATGCCATCTTTGGATCTAGAGATGTCTCTGCCGAGATCTGACTTGTATCACCACCCCCTAATGTGATATCAGTGTGCTTACTCAGTTTCTGACTCTATTTGACTCATTCTGTGATATTTTTGACTATCCTTGACTCGTTCATTGCCAATACTTACCAATCTTCTTTGCTTGCTTACTTTTCATTTCTCGCTTACTCATCATGATTACTCAGCCCTTACTCATTACTTACCAAGTGTTTGTGCCTTGTTTGTCACAAGCTGTGCTCCCCCCATAGTATATAAACCCCCATGTACTTAGCTACCAAGAAGCAATTCAGAAGCAGTCCAGCAATCAGTTCAGTGCCTATCTTGTCATCGACAGTTGAGGCTCCATGAAGGGGTCTATCTGTCATCATTCATATACTTGGTAGTTGAGGCTCATTCAGAAGAGTCTATCTACCACCATTCATTATCTGAAGCTCCATCCACACTTAGTCAGCAAGTCTTGCTTAGTCATCCTCCCACTCCTGCATAACTTGTCATCAACTTGTGCAAGGAGCACGTTTACTTGAAGTCCATTACTTGAAGTACCTTTTGGCTGAACACCTTTGCTCTGTTCAGCATCCCCCATCCAATCATCACTCAGTCATCTTCTCCTGCGTAACTTGTCGACGACTTGTGCCAGGAGCACCTCTACTTGAAGTTCCCCTCACATTTAGGTTTCTGCACTCCAGGTTCTGTGGAGGCACACCACCACTCACTCTACATTTGTCTTTTGTGTTGGTTTTGGTTGGTTTTCACCACCTTTCCACACTTTGACTCACACTGGGGAGCCCAATGCTCATGGTCAACTCTACCATAGTTATTCTTATGATAGCAATTGCACACACTGCAGAAAAAGTGGCTGCCGATGCCAGTGAGTGCTGCCAGATGACAAGCAGCAGGAAGATCACACATGACGAGTGCAATGGCACTGTGAGTGACCTGACCATCAGGGAATTTAGCTGTTTTTGAGAAGCAGATGCCATGTTCCCAAGCAATGAGCAAGTCATTGATCAAGGGACATATGTAATGATTAAGTTTTTCTAGGGATGGCTGTTTCAGGCCAGGAATAATACCTGCTGAACATGAGTGTTCATTCTCTGGACACTCTTGTGAATGAGAATGTACCAGCTAAGTATAGGTTTTCTGGCTTGTAGTGGATGTCCAGCAGTACATTAAGGCAAGCCATGGATATGATTCCTGAAGATATGGTCACCCCATGCTGACACATCCCCTCTGGGTTGAAGAAATTGACATGTAGCACAAAAGCATAGTGGCCTTCATCTCCCCTGTCAACGAAGAGTTTACCTGGTTGGGGACCTGTAAACTGGTGGAGGAACTCAGCTTCAAAGGGATTTGTGACAAAGCAAGGTGGTGACAAGTGGAGTGACTTTGTGAGGTCATCGCAAGCTGTGTCCATCATACTTTCGATGTCACGACAGGAAAGGAGGCTGGCGAGGTAGTCTTTGAAGTCATGGTACAGAAAAACTTTCTTGGGATGAAGCTGACCATCAGAACATTTGTCCAGCAGTGGTTCACCACAGACAGTCTCAGGTGTAGGATGATTGGTACAGTGGGGGGGGTAACTTGCGATCTTGGAGTCATTCACATATGTTGGTGCATATGTACAATGACAACTGCAGATAGCATAAGGAATGGTGTTACCCATGAGCTTGAATTTGCTGAGGGCACTGGCAATAGACGATGGGATTTGTGCGAGGATGTTTTCATGAGAGACACTAAGCTGTCCACTGGTATCCTTGTAGGCGAGGAACAGTAGAAGGGAAAGGGCATTCATGATAAAGTTGCCTGCCTGAGTACTGACATCCATTACTATACTGCAGATGATGCCAATGACCAGTGTGACTTGTGTGATAGTGTCCATATGATTGACAGGAGAGCAATATTGGTCATCTGCTAGAAATGTCACCTTGAGTTCAGAGCTAGGGCTAGGGCTAGAATCACTACACACCAGCCATGAAAGGTACAGTCTGAAAGTCTTCAGGGGATGGTGTCACAGGCCTACTTTTGAGTATGGATTCTAGCTCATCCATAGTTTCGATGACCACTCTCTTGCATGCAACTACGCAATTGGCACAGCACTTTATGTTGTTGGTTGCCTGGCAGAGCAGACTAAGTTCTCTGCTGATGGTAGTAAAACTTTGTCCATCCAGCAGAAGGCGGGAACATCTTTGTATTCGGGAGTCAATATTTGATAAAACCTTCATAGCCCTGCTAGTTTGCTGACGAACATTCCTGATCTGAGGATGGGTATCGTGTGGAATGGCTTTGGCAGTCAATAATGGTGGCTGAGCACTCGTGGGGGCGCAGGAGAAGCTCGATGTATTCATGAGATGGTGGAGAGATTGGGTGATACCGGAAGTGATAGAAATAGGGTTTCGCAGACCAGCCAGGATGTCAGCAGTGGCTCCCATCTGCTGGAATTCCTCACAGGAGTTCCACATTTTAGAAGCATGGGACATGGAGTTTGGACCATCGTCGGTGATGGTAAGAGCCACTAAATGGCTAGCTAGGGCATCTGAAGGAGAGGCTAATTCTGATGATTCAAGTACATGTTCCAGAAGAGTTCTATCTAGAGCATGAGGTAGTGTTTGGTGGGTATGGGGGTCTGCTCAAGGGGATTCACTTTGCTGTTTTACATGTTTCAGATGCAGCGACAAATGATGGGAGTCCATGAGAACACCCCTGCCATTTTCCCTGACGCATTCTTCGCAGGTGCACCACTTCAGGGTGGGTGAGGCAGGCATAACAGCAACCTGTAATTGTATTAGTACAACATTCACATATGCCACTATGTAGTCATACCTAGAATGATAGACAGTGAGCTCACAAATGAAGCAGTAGAGGAATATCTGTGTCACAGCACAAGAACAAGTACAGGCAATGGCCAAGACTGGGCAGGCTGCAGTCGCTTTTATATCCTAGAATGAGAACAAGAACAAGACAAATTGCCATTGACCGGTACATACTTGTGATGAAACACAGACCCTGCCAAGCGCTGTTCATCCTCCACTATGATTCATACATCATGAAAAACAAGATCCTATATAAAGAAAATTCATCAGCATACATGAGTTGAGAACAAGGCTGACGACAGGCTGGCACTATGGAGTTGCATAAGAACAACTGCCACTGGTCGATACACAACTATAAAATGAATGTAGTCCTACAATGATCTATTGATGAATTGAATATGGTAGATGTTACACAATATGGATTGAAACCATATTTGGATTAATGTTGGACTCACTCATGCGCGTCTTGACGACATTGGGTTTCTAGCTTCACGACCTTGTCAATTGGTCATCAAGTGGTTTGGAAATGCATTCAGATTGGAAAACAATAAAAAATTATGGCCACAATGGCTGCTAAAAAGGTAGCAAGACCTAGGTATGCTTAATTAATTAGATTAAACATGTATGCAGAGTTAGTATGCGACCAACCTGTGTGTGGTGACAGGTATGTGACATCATGGGTTATAGGGACCTGCAGATAATTATTAATGGTCCTGGAGTATGTAGTCAGATTGATAACCAAGTAAGCAGCATACTTTGTGCTTATCTTTATTGAATGCCACATCATATTGTTGCTTCCTCAGGCATATGAATTTTATTATATCTTTGTCTACACTCATATTATTGAAATTCTACAGTACTCATCAGTTTCGCGTTGATGGTCGCATCGCACTGTCTTTGCAAAGACTACTATTAATATTGATGAAATTCTAATTCTAATACTGCGGTGTCTAATGCTAAAGTGGTGGGCTGCGAGTGAAGAAGGTTAATAGATTGCTGAGTACTAAGAAGTGACGAGCAACTTGCCTGTAGGTGGTGGAAAGAAGGAAAAAGTGTTTGTGAGAAATTTCGTCGTTGATATACTGAACGCAACTCATGCTCATGTGCTCCTGTTAGGTGGCATAAGCTTACCGCTGATATAACTGTGCCGTGGAAGTTTCAATGTTATCACACTGTGAGTCAAAGTGTGGAAAGGTGGTGAAAACCAACCAAAACCAACACAAAAGACAAATGTAGAGCGAGTGGTGGTGTGCCTCCACAGAACCTGGAGTGCAGAAACCTAAATGTGAGGGGAACTTCAAGTAGAGGTGCTCCTGGCACAAGTCGTCGACAAGTTATGCAGGAGAAGATGACTGAGTGATGATTGGATGGGGGATGCTGAACAGAGCAAAGGTGTTCAGCCAAAAGGTACTTCAAGTAATGGACTTCAAGTAAACGTGCTCCTTGCACAAGTTGATGACAAGTTATGCAGGAGTGGGAGGATGACTAAGCAAGACTTGCTGACTAAGTGTGGATGGAGCTTCAGATAATGAATGGTGGTAGATAGACTCTTCTGAATGAGCCTCAACTACCAAGTATATGAATGATGACAGATAGACCCCTTCATGGAGCCTCAACTGTCGATGACAAGATAGGCACTGAACTGATTGCTGGACTGCTTCTGAATTGCTTCTTGGTAGCTAAGTACATGGGGGTTTATATACTATGGGGGGAGCACAGCTTGTGACAAACAAGGCACAAACACTTGGTAAGTAATGAGTAAGGGCTGAGTAATCATGATGAGTAAGCGAGAAATGAAAAGTAAGCAAGCAAAGAAGATTGGTAAGTATTGGCAATGAACGAGTCAAGGATAGTCAAAAATATCACAGAATGAGTCAAATAGAGTCAGAAACTGAGTAAGCACACTGATATCACATTAGGGGGTGGTGATACAAGTCAGATCTCGGCAGAGACATCTCTAGATCCAAAGATGGCATGGCAGATGGATGGTGTTTCCAGATAGGGAAGTATTAATTCCAGAATTGAAGGGCATGAGTCAGGCGTCAAAGGGGGCTAGGGCATTGGGGGTCTGTGGGGCAATGGGAAGCATACGCAATCACATCTCCCACCCTTTCATCCTCTCAGCAAAGTTAACAAAAACTTCATGAATGGGGCTCTGATGGAGGAGGAGGGGAAGGAGGGACATCTTCTGCTGGATCTTGCAGTAGGAAGGCAAGATGCATGTCATACTCATCATGAATGCGATCAGGGAGGCTGGAGGACAGTAGACCATACTGCAGCTGTTGCAAGTGGGAAGAACGATGGACAAGATTGGAATAAAGATGGTGCAGGGAGCAGGGAGGAATGATCCATATGCTTCATCAAGAGGGGAGACTGAAACAACCACATAAGACCTTTCTAACCGAGTGACAGACCTGAGGCGACCAAAGAATGTCCTTCTGGAAGTCATACTGACAAGGAGAACACGCTGACCAAGCTGCATGGGATGGGATGGGGCTGACAATGATGGGATGAACCAGGGGGCTTCAGGACAGAAGCTGGTGGGAACACCTGGCAGATATATGTAGCCATTGTCTCTGGCAAATGAGACAAGCGAGATGATCGACGAAGAGGTGGCCATGATTGATGGACTTTGCAAAATGAGCATCTGATGGATGGAGTGCTGTAGAAATGCGTAGGGTGCGAGGATCCTCTCCAAATTTGGAAGGAAGAATTGTGGGGCTGAGCACTTTAAGCGAGCATGCGAACCGAGTTGATATCTTTGGAAATGGCAGAGATATGACGAAAACCGGAATGCCATACACAGGCGCTAAAAACCCTTAACTCGCCTCCTCTTTTCTCTTTAGCACTGACGACCCATTCTTGTGCAAAGGATGACTGTTCACGTCCAACAGTCTTTCTATGCATGAGGCCTTTAGTCTTCATCTGCATGCATGGGCATTGTGCGCAACTTGTCAACAAGTTAGGCAGAGTCAGCTGTAACCATGTCCACAACACCTTTGGTGTGTGACAACGTGCTCTAAAGAGTATTCCAAAATGAAAATGTCATCACATTCATATGAGACGACATGCAAGATGATGTGCAGTCATCTAAACAATAGGGCATATAAGTGGGTATGTGGGTTATAGCTGTAACTTTGTGCAAGATGTACACATATGATAGATTCTAGGCACAAAGGTACAAGTTATTGGGGTTGGCTGTATCCAGCACATTGACTACTCACCTACAGTTCGAGTCATACAGTTCACTCGGTGTGAGTCAAAGTGAGGTTCAGTGGTGGAAACCAACCAAAACCAACACAAAAGACAAAAAGAGCGAGTGGTGGTGTGCCTATGTGGTACCTAGATGGTAGAACCTTTGATTTGGGAGGGTTTTTGCGAACTACAACACTCAAAGGCAAGTGCTGAGGGTTGGGGGTGCTCCTGATGAAGAGGGAGCAAGAATGCGATAGATTGTGATGGGGTAGGCTGCTGTCAGCCTACGGAAGGATGGATGGTGACTTAATTCGATGTCCTGAGCTGTACTGAGCTCAGGGAGGACTTGGAGTGAAGTAGATTGATGATAGATGGTAATAAGCGAAGTAGACGATAGCTAGACCCTTAATAAAGTCTCAACTATTGAAGCTGATGAATGATTTACTGAGAGATGATAAAATGCGAGCAAGAGGGGCTCTCTGATGTCTTTTTTTTTTTTTGCTATCTAAGTACAGTGATTTATATACAGTACAGGGGTGTTGCCTATGGAAAACAAGGTGCAAACACTTGGTAAGTGATTGGTAACTGGTGAGTAAGGAATGTAAGCGATGGGTAATCGTCTTAGGAAGCATTGGTAAGCATTGGTAAGGATAAGTAAGCCAAAAGGCAAAGAATCAGTAAGCAAGGTCAAAAGATTGGTAAGTATTGGCAATAAGTGAGTCAAAGACAGTCAGAATGTCAGAGTATGAGTCAAGTAATGTCAGGAACTGGGAAAGCGCACTGGAATCGCATTAGGGGGAGGCTGTGCATGTCACATCTCGAAGAGATCTCCTTTGGGCCAAAGTGGGATGACAGAGAGGCAGCGCTGATCTGATGCTGATATAGTACATCCAAAAGTGGACAGGGTGAGTCAGACGTCAACAGGGGTCAAGCTTTGGGGGTCTGTGGGGTGACAGGAGCATAGGGGATTGCAACTTTCCCCCCAAACCATCCTCTCAGTGAAGCAAATAGATACTTCATGAATGAGGCTCTGTTGGAGGAGAGGATGAAGGGGGAGTGTCTTCTGCTGTATCTTGCAACAAGGAGGCAAGATGTGCATCATACTCATCATGGATGTGATCAGGGAGAGTGGAGAACAGTAGATTATACTGTAGCTGTCGCAATTTTGGGAGAATGATGGATGAGACTGGTATGAAGACGTTGCAGGGAGCAGGGGGGAAGGATCCATATGCTTCTTGGACTGGAGAGACTGAAATGACCACATAAGACCTTTCCAAACAAATGGCAGACCTGAGGCGACCAAAGAATGTCCTCCTAGAGGTCATACTGACAAGAAGAACATGCTGTCCAAGCTGGATGGGCTGGGAGGGGGCAGACGAGGATGGGATGTACCAGGATGGTTCAGGACGAAAGCTGGTAGGAACTCCTGGTAGCTATACATAGCCATGGTCCCTAGCAAAGGGGACAAGCGAAATGATTGATGTGGAGGCAGCCATATCAGAAGAATTAGCGAAATGAGCATCTTTTGGAGGGAGTGCTGTAGAAATGTGTGGGGTGCGCAGATCCTTTCTAATTTTGGAAGGTAGGATTGCGTGGCTGAGCACGACAAGCGAGTGTGGGAATGGTTTCGGTATCTGCAGAAATGGTGGAGATATGTCGAAAACCGGAATGCCATACACGGGCGCTTAAGATTTTTTTAACCAGCGCTTAACTCACTTTCTCCTTTTCTTTTCTTTTGTCATTGACAACTCATTCTTGTGCGAGGGATGACTGCTGGCATTTCTGGCTGTCCTTCCTCACATGAGGGCTATGGTCTTCATCTCCATTCATCAGCTATGTCCATGTCCACCTCACCAAACACCTTTGGTGTGTGACATTGGGTGAGGAGTCTCTTCTTATCTTTTGCCGGTGCCTTGATGAAAGGTACTTGAGATGAAGGTGGATCATATCAATAACAGGCCAACAGTGCTTGTAGTCCTCCAGTCGCAGGAACTGTTGCCTGGCCTAAAATGAGTGAGTAAATTCCCTCCGGACACAATAAATAACCTACAATGCCTGTGACTTTCTGAACAGCCTTGAAATCCTGGTAGCTCCTGCTTTTCGTCGTATCGAGATACTTCACTGCAGTGTGGACGACTCGCTGCCAGGTCTTACCTTAGTTAATGAAGCACATTGTCAACAATGTACATACCTTGAGTTTATGCATCTCATCATCACTCCATTGCAAGTGCTCCTCAAGGTTGTATCCACCCCTTCCTGGGCGGCCTACCTTGCTGGGTGGTTTCTGAATTTCAGTGGTAAGCTCAATAGACTCGAGGCTGGTGAGTGAGGAGTCTGACAGTGTGTCATAACTGTGCGTTCGTCATAAGTCTTTGCTCACTCCGCATCCCTTTCCGCCGGTCATCCGCTCACTCTGCACCAACTCCGCCCAACTTCTGTTGGTTGCGAGCCATCTCCGCTCCGACTGCTGTCGGACTTGTGTTGCCCTCCTACCGGACCGAGCGGTCCGTTCTCTGAGGGGTCATGTGACTACCTTCGCAGTCAGGTACTCCGCAGCGCGCTCACCGCGTGGTCCAGCGCCTGGACTGTTTCCTTTTCTGTATGTTCTGTGTTACCCGTTCGTATGTCCTCCGTCTACCCTTCATTCGTCGTCCAGGAAATTTTACTTGAAAACTTACGAGTCTCCGTATGTCAGTTCCGATTCCGATTACTGTACCTCCGTAGTAGTATAAAAACATGTACTGTACTCCGCTGTTCTTCAGTACGAATATCAACTTAGTTCCTACTCCCTCTGATTCCGTCTTCTGTCTGTCGGAGTTATCTCCGACTCTCTGTCTATACTCTCCCTCTGAAATACGAGGGCTGAGATCGTGCAAGGGGGTAGCGCACGAGCTAAACCCGACGCCCTCACTCCGCTAGTCGGAGTTCTGTCCCTGTGTGTCGGACTTGCTTCCGAACCCCTCTCTAGACCTTATATAGCGTCGGAGTTGGTCGGAGTAGGCCCGGACTTGACAGTATATTCGTACTCGCACTTGTACGATCTCCTTTTCTGTCTTCCAAAAAACTTACACCATTATGAGAACTTGAGCTCAATCCCAAAGAGAGGTCACCGAGAACCTCGCTGTAGCGCTAGCTAATCCGCGTCGACTCCCTTCCGTCGTTGAACAGTTCCAGTCTTTCTCCGCTCGATGCCGCTCTCGCGCTGGAGGCGAAAGCGCTTCGCAGGCTGGTCGCTCCGACCTCCACCCAACAACTTTCCATACTCTGTCCCCTCGTAACCGAGATGATGGACCCGACCCCGACCCTGACTATCCTGATGGTGATCCCGATGGCGGGGGCAGCGGTGACGGGGATGTCCCCGAAGACCCGGCTGAGCCGCCAGAGGATCCCCTCGTAGCTCTTGCTAGAGCTGTCCATGCGCTTGCGCGGTCTAGTTCGCGCACTGGGGACTCCGCTCCGAAAACCAAGGTCCGCGAGCCTGACACCTTCGACGGCTCCGACCCTAAGAAACTCCGCGAGTTCCTCGTTCAATGCGAGCTAAACCTCCAAGACCGCCCTCGCGCATTCCGCTCCGACAGAGCAAAGGTTACCTTTGCTCAGTCTTATCTCAAGGGTATGGCTCTGGCTTGGTTCGAGCCAGATCTACTAAATCCCGACAACTATGACCGCCCGCTCTGGATGGACGACTATCATGAGTTCTTACAAGAGCTCACAGCTAATTTCGGTCCGCATGATGCCATAGCAGATGCCGTCCAACAACTCGAGAACCTTACCATGAAGGATGGTTCTCGAATTACCAAATACGTCGTGGAGTTCAATCGCTGGGCTTCACAAGTCAAGGACTACGGTGTCGGTGCACTCTGCCACCGCTTCTATAGCGGACTTCCAGACCGCATCAAAGACGAGATTGCTCGCGTCGGTAAGCCTTCTACCCTCGCACAACTCCGTGAACTCGCCCAGACCATCGATGCACGCTACTGGGAGCGCAAAGCAGAAATCTCGCGCACCACCAAGTCCGCCTCCGACAAGTCGCAGTCCTCAAACTCCGACAACAAAAGTAAATCGTCGTCCTCCGCCTCCGCTCCGAAGTCCGACGCCAAGGGCAAGGGCAAACAGAAAGACCCGCCCAAGCCCGACGCGTCCAAGTCCGATATCGCTCACCTTCTGGGCAAAGATGGCAAACTCACCTCCGCTGAACGTCAGCGCAGGATGAAGAACAACCTCTGCCTCTTCTGTGGCGAGGCTGGCCATTCCGCCAAGGACTGTCCCAAGTCCACCTCTCGCGCAGCCAAAGCCCGTGCAGCTACGGCTGAAACTCCGCCTACTCCGCCTGCGGAGAAGGCAGAGTCAAAAAATTAGTCCGCTCCTCCAGGGAGCTCGCACAGCCTGGAGGAAGCGTTGAACCCAACTGTGCGCAACCGGACATCCGACTCAACGTGTCCGCTCTTTCTAGTCCCAATTCTTTACTTCCGTCTGTAACTCTTCCGGATTATTCTGTCGATACTTTTTCTGCGTTGATCGATTCTGGTTCTTCCCATTGCTTTGTAGATCCGTCTGTAATTAAAAAATATGTCATTCCTGTTTCCTCCGTCTCTCCGCCAATTCCGCTCTGCTTGTTCGATGGTAGTACAAATGCTGTCATTTCTCAAGAAGTAGATCTTTCCCTCCGCTTTCCTTCCGGCGATGTCAATTCCGCTTCGTTTTATGTTACTCCGTTGGATTCTTCTTGTTCGCTGGTATTAGGACACAACTGGCTCACCCGCTTCAATCCGTCGATTGACTGGGTACTGGGCAGTATATCGTTCAAACCACCGCTACAGGGAATGCCGACGCCCCAGGCGCCTTCGTCACCTTCCGTTGCGACCTCCGCTCCGGATCCGACACCCTCCGCTCCGTTTGCAGCACCGACTGCATCTCCGACCGACTCGCCGCGCTCCGCTCCGCTCGTCTCACTCATCAATGCTGCCGTGTATGTCAGAGCCTGTGCTCTCCCTGGCTCTAGACAGTTCCGCTTGCAGCTCTCCGCTGATGATGTGAAGCTTCATGCGTCCTCCGCTTCCTCACCGCCTCCTGACCTCTCTTCGGTTCCCCCTGAGTATCACGAGTTTGCCGACGTCTTTAGCAAAGACAAGGCCACAGAACTTCCGCCACACCGCTCGTTCGATCTCAAGATCGACCTCGAGGAAGGAGCAACTCCGCCCATCGGTACAATCTACTCTCTTTCTCCGCCAGAGCTTGAAGCTCTCCGCACCTTCATTGACGAGCATCTTGGCTACGGTTTCATCAAGCAGTCCACCTCCGCTCACGGTGCCCCTGTCCTCTTCGTGAAGAAGAAGGACGGTTCACTCCGCCTCTGCGTTGATTATCGAGGACTCAATAAAATCACGAAAAAAGACCGCTATCCGCTGCCGCTCATCTCCGACCTACTCGACTCCCCAAGCCGCGCTAAAGTCTATACCAAGATCGACCTCCGCCATGCCTATCATCTAGTCCGCATCGCAGACGGAGATGAATGGAAAACAGCATTCCGCACTCGTTATGGTTCTTACGAGTGGCGGGTAATGCCGTTCGGTCTGACTAATGCGCCTGCAGCCTTCCAGCGGTTTGTTAATAGCATCTTTGCAGACATGCTCGATGTCTGCGTCGTGGTATACCTCGATGACATCTTAATCTATTCGCAGGGTATGGAGTTGCATCGCGAACATGTAAAAGAGGTACTCCGCCGCCTTCGAAAGCATGGTCTTTATGCCAAGCCAGAGAAGTGCGAGTTTCACTCCGACTCCGTTGAGTACCTCGGTTATGTTCTTTCTCCCTCCGGTCTCACCATGTCCGCTGAGAAGGTTCAGGCAGTCCGCGACTGGCCTGAGCCGCGGAAGGTGCAAGACATCCAGTCTTTCCTTGGTTTTGCAAATTTCTATAGACGATTCATCAATAACTACTCCGACATCGTCGTTCCACTCACTCGCCTCACGCGAAAGGGTGCTCCTTGGAACTTTTCCGAGGAGTGCCGCTCCACTTTCCTCCGCCTGAAGGATGCCTTCAGCTCCGCTCCCATTCTTACTCATTGGGTCCCTGACGCTCCGCTTACAGTTGAAACCGACGCCTCCGACTATGCCATTGCTGGCATTTTGTTGATCACCTGCTCCGACGGTGAACTCCGCCCGGTCGCTTTCTACTCTCGCACCATGACCGCGCCAGAACTCAACTATGATACCCACGACAAGGAGCTGTTGGCTATCTTCGAGGCCTTCCGCCATTGGCGGCATTACTTAGAAGGCTCCGCCTTACCTGTCGACGTGGTGACGGACCACAAAAACCTTGAGTACTTTTCCACCTCTAAGGTTCTCACCCGTCGACAGGCCCGCTGGTCGGAGTACCTTTCCCAGTTCAATCTTTCCATCCGCTTCCGACCTGGCCGCCTAGGAGCCAAACCCGACGCACTTACGCGACGTTGGGATGTCTACCCAAAAGGGGGGGATAGGGACTACGCGCAGGTAAATCCTCACAATCTCCGCCCTATGTTTACACAAGAGCAACTCGCGTCGTCCCTCCGTACCACCACCCTCATGGCACCTGTGCTCCGCGCCGCCATGGTCTTCGATGCTGAGTGCTTGCACTCTGACATCATCTCCGCCCTACCCTCCGATCCTGTCTCCGCCAGCCATCTCCCAACTCCGACTAAGCCTCGGTGGTCCTTGGACTCCGATGGTCTACTCCGCCTTGACGGTCGTATCTTTGTCCCTGACATTGATGACCTCCGCCTCCGAGTGCTTCGGTTCAAGCATGATCATCCTCTAGCAGGCCATTTCGGGCAAAACCGCACCTTAGAACTCGTCCGCAGGGACTACGTGTGGCCCAACCTCCGCTCCGACGTAAAGGAATACGTCAGGTCTTGCACCGCCTGTGGACGGAGCAAAACTCCGCGTCACCGCCCTTATGGTCTACTGAAGCAACTCCCCGTTCCAGAGAGACCTTGGAACTCCATCTCCATGGACTTCATTGAACACCTCCCCAACTCCGATGGCTACTCCGCCATACTCGTGGTAGTGGACCGCCTCTCAAAGCAAGCGGTGTTCATCCCCACCCACGACTCCGTCACCTCCGCCGAACTCGCTAAGCTCTTCCTGACCCATGTCTTCTCCAAGCACAGAGTACCAGCTAATGTCACCTCCGACAGAGGTCCTGAGTTTGTCTCGCACTTCTTCCGCTCTCTAGGAAAGGCCCTTAATATGCATCTTCACTTCACTTCGGGTTACCACCCAGAAGGCGATGGCCAGACCGAGCGAACAAACCAGACTCTCGAGCAGTACCTTCGTGTCTACTGTAACTACCAACAAGACAACTGGGCTGAGCTGTTACCTCTAGCGGAGTTCGCCTTCAACAACGCACCAAGTGCGACAACTGGAGTTTCTCCCTTCTTCGCTAACAAGGGGTACCATCCAAACCTGTCTGTGGTCCCTGACCAGGACTTCACCTCTCCGAGGGCTCACGATTATGTTGTCGAGCTCTCCGCCCTTCATGACTTCCTCCGCTCCGAAATGTCCGCCGCTCAACAGCACTACCAGGGTCCAGCAGATGCTAGACGCATACCTCCGCCTGAGTTCAAGGTCGGAGAACAGGCCTACGTCAAAGCCAAGTACTTCCGCTCCACTCGTCCTTCGGAAAAACTCTCCGAAAAGTACTTAGGTCCGTTCACCATCCTGGCCAGGCCAGGTACGCATTCTGTCACCCTTAAGCTCCCTGACTCTATGCGCTCGGTACATCCGGTCTTCCATGTCTCACAACTGGAAGCCGCAGCGGCTAACCCTTTCCCAAACCGACAACAACCTCCGCCTCCGCCAGTAGATGTCGATGGTGACCTTGAGTACGAAGTATCAGAGATACTCGACTCTAAGGTGGACCGCCGTCGCCGCCACTGTCAACTCTTGTATCTAGTCCGCTGGGCTGGTTACGAGAACACCGACGAAGAAACCTCTTGGTTGCTTGCAACTGAGCTAGATCACGCTTCCGACATAGTGTCCGCTTTCCATGAACGCTATCCACACAAACCTGGCCCGTATCAACCTCCGCCATAATACTCCGCCTACATAAACTTCCTCCGCGGGCTAACTCCGCCTCTTACCGAACTACCTCAAGTACTTTAGAATTTTCTCCGCTTATCCGTTTCACTTCTCAGAGTCACAAGCAAAAACACAAGTCTATCTCGTAGTAGTACAAAATATACAGACTAAAGACAAAAAAAAAAAAAAAAAAAAAAAAGAAAACAAAACTACTTTACTCTTCCATCGCTTGTTCTCCGCCACCCTCCTGTTCTTCACCGCCTTCCTGCTCTCCTTCGACTTCTTCCTCATTATCCCCCTCCGCACCTTCGTCTGCTTCCTCTCGCTGTTCCTCCGCCGCCTCTGACTGAGGCCTTTTCCAACCTCCTCCCGCGCGCTCGAGTTCAGCCAGTCTGGCTTCGCGCGCGTCTTCCCTTCTCCTCATCTCCGCCCACTCCGCCCATGCGCGGTACATCCCCCACTCGTCGGCAGTCCGCTCCGCTGCCTCCGCCATCCGCTCCGCTGCCTCTGCCATCCTCTCGAAGGCTGTCGCGGCCTTTTCATGTGCTGCCGCATACCTCTCTGCAGCCTGCAGCTGCCACTCCCACTCCCACTCCGTCCACCAGGAGGAGACCCCCGAGGGTCCCTCGAGCGGCGTCTCTGGCTCCTCCTCGTCCTCTCCGCCTGCCTCCCGCTCGTCGTCCGCTTCCTCCGTCTCCGTCGCTCTCTCCTTTCCCTTCCCTCGCATCCTCTTCTTCTTCTCTCCTCGGGAACTCCCCGTCCCTGCTCTCTTCCGCGAGGGCCCCGCCGCCGCCTCTTCCCGCATCCAGCTGCACGTCTTCTTTTTGTTATGGCAGGGCACACAGGCCCTGGTTTTGCCTTGTCCTGGCTCGCACTGGCCCGCCATCAGACTCGCTACGCAGCGAGTGCAGGGGGGCCGCCTGGTCGCGGTGACCACCACAGAAGCCCCGGGCACCTTCTGGGCGGTGTTGACGTCGTACACCGCGCCGGTCAACCTGGAATAGAGTAAGGTCAAAAAATAATAAAAATAATAGGTCAGCTCCGCCTGGCTTGCAGTAATCTGCTACTCACCTCTGCGCGGCCTCGTCCCTCCTGGCCTGGGCTCTCTGCCTCTGCCTCTCCGCCTCTTCCTCTGCCGCCCTCTTCTGTCGAGCCTCCTCTTCCTCTGCCGCCCTTCTCCTCTGGGCCTCCTCTTCCGCTCTCTTCTTCCGCTCCGCCTCCAACCGCTCCTCCTCCGCCTTCCGCCTCTTGGCCTCCTCGCGCTTGGCCTTGCGCTCTGCCTCGCGCTCTCTCTCTCTCCGCTCGGCCTCCTCTCGTCGGCACGCCTTCTCCGCGGACTTCTCTCGCTCGGTGTCGGTGGAGTCGTCGGTGAGGACGACCAGCTCTTCATCCGCAACTTGGGAGTAGTCGCGAACGTGGCCGGGGGTTGGCTGGGGGGTGTTGCTCTGGCGCTGGGAAGGCATGGTGATGGGGGAAAAGGACGAAGGTTCGGTACCCTAACACGTGTTTTTAAGCGGTACTTCGAACTCCGACGGAGCTCCGCCGCGGCTAAAGCCATCATCCTCGAGGCATCAAAATAATTTCAAATGATCAACTCGTGTTGATCTCGTCCCGTACATGTGGCCTTCAGGGGTTCAGGCCCTAAGGGGGGGGCACTGTCATAACCGTGCGTTCGTCATAAGTCTTTGCTCACTCCGCATCCCTTTCTGCCGGTCATCCGCTCACTCCGCACCAACTCCGCCCAACTTCTGTTGGTTGCGAGCCATCTCCGCTCCGACTGCTGTCGGACTTGTGTTGCCCTCCTACCGGACCGAGCGGTCCGTTCTCTGAGGGGTCATGTGACTACCTTTGCAGTCAGGTACTCCGCAGCGCGCTCACCGTGTGGTCCAGCGCCTGGACTGTTTCCTTTTCTGTATGTTCTGTGTTACCCGTTCGTATGTCCTCCGTCTACCCTTCATTCGTCGTCCAGGAAATTTTACTTGAAAACTTACGAGTCTCCGTATGTCAGTTCCGATTCCGATTACTGTACCTCCGTAGTAGTATAAAAACATGTACTGTACTCCGCTGTTCTTCAGTACGAATATCAACTTAGTTCCTACTCCCTCTGATTCCGTCTTCTGTCTGTCGGAGTTATCTCCGACTCTCTGTCTATACTCTCCCTCTGAAATACGAGGGCTGAGATCGTGCAAGGGGGTAGCGCACGAGCTAAACCCGACGCCCTCACTCCGCTCCGCCTTCGTCTCGGCGGACTTCGTTCCTGCCGACACTCCGCTAGTCGGAGTTCTGTCCCTGTGTGTCGGACTTGCTTCCGAACCCCTCTCTAGACCTTATATAGCGTTGGAGTTGGTCGGAGTAGGCCCGGACTTGACACAGTGAAGGTGAAGATTGTGGTTCCCCAACATCAACACTGGCGAAACTGACTGTCTTTGGTGACCGAGGTGATTTGGGTGTATCCTGATCAGGTGACTGTGGCCAAGGCAATTTGGGTGTATCCCGAGCGGACATCTGGCTGGACTGGGGTGACTGCGCCCTACATAGCTCCTTTCTATTCTCTAAAGAGGTCTGACGGTTCATGGGGCTCATTTCTTGCTCCGCTACCACTATGACACACCAGACCTGCTGATACACCATCTTGGCCTGTGAGGATAACAAGGGTAAAATCTCCACCATGTGGGGAACAAGGGGGGGAACGGATCAAGACCTTGCATGTTGCGACCTGACAGGAGGCATGGGGATTTGGTTTGATTCAGTCACTGGGAGGAATTTATGAGAGTATTTATGAGACAGGCAGGTTGTTATTGTTACCCGCATCATTGTTTCTGATCAATCAATCATGACGGCATTCTCATTGTGTGGAGTTAGTTGCCTGATTGCAAACACCATGCTTCTCTGTATTTTTCTTATTGGTTCATCCCTAATATAATGATTTGTACCTTGATCTAACAACAGACATCTGATTGGCACCATGCACCAGGAATGAACAATTTCTTCGACACTACTGATTCTGTTCACCCCTGCTGCTGGCACATTATCTTAGATAGAACATAACATAGGAGGGTGGAGAAACAGACCTGGGTGGAATCACAGGAGTTGTCATTATGTGGGGGAGCAACTTCGGAAAGCGGTCAAGGAAGCACTAAGCAGAGACACAGTCAAGACAAAGGATGCCCTACCCTTCTCGTGCACCTCTGCATGATTCCAAAAGCTAAACCAATGGCATCTGCAGTTACACACTCAATATCATCGCAGAATTTCTCATCCATCAGTCCCTGGAAATCTGCTAAGTGGCGCTGCACTATACTAATGATGCGGGCTTCGAGATTAACCAAAGACAACTGGGTATCTTGGAATGACATTCAATTGAGGCAAAATAGATTGAACAAAGTAGATACTCACTGCCTGAGCTAGCAGAAGACTGGATATTGGTATCTTGGAACAATGTTGAGTAGAGGCGAAGTGGATTGAGTGTAGTAACAATACTTACCAGTGTCAAGGGAAGGCAAGAGTGCACTACCAGAGGTAGCACTGAAATACTGTGTTGCTTGTGTAGAAGTACCATCGCTCCCACTAACTGCTGTGTATGTTCGTCAAAAATCAGGCATTCAAATTTCATTGTGCACCAGAGTTACCAGAAGTGCCCCAGACCATCGTGCCACATTGGACCAGCCAGGAGGAGCGCGAGCATGCAGATGGGGTGGAGGCTGATAATGACGAACCAGGGCAATGCATGTAGGGATGGAGATGGTTGTGGGAATGCTTTGCACGACAAGTAGGTGCCACCATGTGTGTGGTGAAAATCGGCTACGACAGGAGATGTTATATGGTAAGATTGTTATTGTCGGCACAGGGCATTGCAGAAAATGCACAAGACAATTGTCGTCGCCAGCATCATGCCTTGACCAAGATAACAAAGTCAAACCTAAATAAATATGAAATGAGAATCAAACATTCATAATGAAAACTATGCACACCAATTATTGCTGTCATTGCCAAATGTTTGCATAGGTGATGTTTACATATGGTCTAGATAGTGTTACTTTGCTACTTCCTCTATTGGGAGTTCAATACCAAGGGCTGCACCCCACACAAGTAATACAACATACATACAGAACAAGCAAACTAACACACTGCAAAAACCTAGCATCAGGGACAGAATGAAGGAAGCCAAGTCTACCAGGTAGGCGAAAAAGAGCAGGGTGCAAAATGCCATGAAGCTGGAGGACAATGTGGACCAAATGCCAACTTTTGCATGAGGGACACCTGGTCTGGCACCTCGTACAGGGATGTTTCTTGTGCATACACCTAATCCAGTCATGAATGCAGGTTGTAGAACCACGGAATTTTACTCACGACGAGCAGGGCAACAGCCTGAACTTACGAAGCGGCTTTCTGTTTGAGCAGGAAGCATGCTGAATCATTGACAGTCAGTTCAGTGTTTGCTACAGGGGTTTGGGGTTATCAACTCACACTGGTTGCAGGAGTAGGGACTGAATCTACCACAAGTCCCCCCCACTTGTGCTATATACAGAAGGGACCTAACTCCTGGCTTGATACTAGCCTTATTTGTAATAGTGTAGACCAACTTGACAACTGTGGGCTTTTGTTTTTGCTCGAGGGAAGAGCTGTATTAATGGGAAGTGTCATAGGAATGAGGTGAGCGCACCCATTGTCAGGTGCCGTGAAGGGCAATATATATGCAATGCATTGACAGGTGGGGGGACCGCCGCAAGGGCACGGGAAAAAATGAATGGGTGCTATTTTAGACAATACGGATTGGAGTCGCATTTGGATTAAGGTTGAACTCACTCATGCGCATCTTGATGACATTGGGTTTCTAGCTTCACGACCTTGACAATTGGTTGTCAAGCTGTTTGGAAACATGTGTTCGGATTGAAAAACAATAAAAAATCGTTGCCATGATGGCCACTAACCGGGTAGGAAGGCCTAGATATGTGTAAATGATTAAATTAAGACCAACCTGGGCGTGGTGACAGGTATGCAATGTCATGGGTTACAGGGACCTGCACAGACATAATGGTCCTGGGGTATATAGTCAGATTGATAACCAAGTAAACAGCGTACACTGCTTATCTTTATTGAAGGCGTGTACGCAATTTTATTATATCTTTGTCTAGTCTACACTCGTATTATAGATTATTTGGCTCATGTTGAATGTTTTCACATTGATGGTTGCACCATCTTCGCAAATACTACATACTACTATCAATACTGATATAATTCTAGTTATTCTAATGCTACAGTGTCTAATGCTAGAGTGGTGGGCTGCGAGCGAAGACAGTTAATAGAATGCCAAGTATTGAGAAGTGACGACTTACCTGTCGGTGGTGGAAAGAGGGAAAAGGTGTTCATGAGAAAAGTCATCGTTGATATACTGAACACAACTCACGATCACATGCTCGTGTTTAGTGGTGGCGATCTTTGCTGCGGCTACCACGTGATCGTGAGTTGTGTTCAGTATATCAACAATGACCTTTCTCACGAACACCTTTTCCCTCTTTCCACCACTGACAGGTAAGTTGTCGCTTCTCAATACTTGGCATTCTATTAACCATCTTCACTCACAGCCCACCACTCTAGTGTTAGACACTGTAGCATTAGAATTAGATTTACATCAATATTGATAGTAGCCTTTGCAACTAGAACTAGAATTAGATCAATATTCATAGTAGTCTGCGATGATGGTGTGATGCGGCCGTCAGTGCAAAACTTAAACTTCAAATGATTGCTATCGACAGTAGTTCATACTGTGGCTGTCATCGATTTAAATATTCAACATGAGCCGAACAATCCTATAATACAAGTGTAGATGTAGATGAAGATATAATAAAGTTGGGTATACATGAGGCGATGGCTTAGAAGCAACGATATGAAGTGCATTCCATGAAGATAAGCACAGTGTATGCTGCTTACTCCGTTATCAATCTGACTACATACCCCTAGACCATTCTTCCATCCTGTTGTCCACATCAAAAGACACCGTCTTTTGTCCTATTGTCCAGGACAATAGCAGTTCTGCTTGCTGAGCTTAGCACCCCCCCTCAAATAGTGGAAATCGTCGCCTTATATTGCTTTGTTAGTACTTCCCCCCTCACTCCATTTACCACTCACTAGTTACTTCCAGCTCTTTCGACAACACCCCTGCTATCAATGGAACCAAAGGTCAAAATCACCCCCACTCTCCACAATGACGAGGCTTTTGCCTTTCTTGAGAGGTTTGCGCACGATGATGTCACTGACACCTCCCTTCTATTCAATGTCGAAATCGAGCTTGCCGTTGCGGGTATTGCCTTCAAATTGGAGGAATGGATAGACCTGATTGATATCATCATATTGAATCTGAAGGGTGTAGGGATAAATGCCATCAAGGCTGTGCGGGAGCTTGTACAAACTAAGGTAGTCACAGTAGTTCCCCTGTTGGAAGATGCTGCTGCATGGCAGTTGGTTTTGTGTTGGGCAGCTGATGATAGCCTCTCCTTCGCCAATTTCTTGATGGAGATGGAGAAATTTGGCGACAGGTACCAGTTCGATGAGTGGAAGTCCATCTTCGACCAAGTATTCAAAGTGTCTTGGGAGGGTACTGCTGTTGAGGTCGTTAGGGCAGCCATGGCTGAGCGTGGCATCATTGAGCCTTCTAGTAAGTAGATCTTTAAATCCTCACGATTTACTGACATCCTCCAGGTGCATGCGATGCCCCCCCTGCTCAGGCTTCTTCCTCCCATAAGTAAATTTCTCAAAGAAATTTCGTAAACCAATTCATACTGTATCTTGCAGGCGACGTCTCCCATGTGGTCCTCTCCCCCCAAGCTTCTTCATCGCAGACTCATACGCTAATGTTCACCTTCAGTTTTGGATCCCTTGCTAACCACTCAATCAGGCAAAAGCTTGCACAGATCCCACCGCTCTCTATGCCCAGCGAAGCATCCAAGAATGAGCAAGTCCACTTCCCAATATCTGGATATTTCTGCATGGGAGAACAAAGAGGATGAAGAGGAAGACAAACTAGATGACAAAGCTAACCTTTGTCCAAGGGTGACCAAGATAGCTCCATCGGGGCGTGCAAATTTAACTCAACAGCTTGAAAGCCTTTTTCATCACTACAGTGGTGAGGGGAGTGCAGAAGGGTCGAGGGTGAAGGTGCATCAGCAGGACCCAGTTCACAGTGTCAAAGGTTGTATGGAGGTGGGTATGAATCAGACTCAGCCAAGAGTATTCAAGGTTGTGCTGCCCTCTGGTATGTCCTGTCTCCTCTTCACTCCTTTGCTTGGGAACTCACCTGGTCTCCATTAGCTTGTTCTGCAGGATTCGTCCTCCAGCACTTCAAGCTGGAAGGCCTAAAATGCAAGACTTTCCATTCGGTCCCTTGCCACATTTATGTGGAAGCTCCCAGCACACAAGACGTCCGACTCAGGCTTCCCCCTTCACACACCAATCTTGTCCCACAGATCATGCTGGTACCAATGGAAGAAATGGAACCCTTTGCACAGCCCAGCAACATACCTGTTCACTCTTGGGTTCGCTTGTTAACAAGTGGTCTCAAGAACAAAATTGCCTATGTAAAGCGCGTCAAAGGTGACTTGGTGTACCTTCTTGTCATTCCTTGGAATTTGCCTTACATCTCCAGTGGTGAGAACTCTGCGGCCCACTGGGAGCTTTTTGACGTGGACCTGGCCTGCCAACATGGCCTGGAGGTAATCCTTACCCCGAGTCCAGAGGGGCATACTATCGCCCACTGCCTCCAGTCTCAGTACCACTGTGGCCTTCTTCACAGGTGTTTTCAGAGGCGTAATGTCAAGCCAGTGAGCTTGCCTACTCCTGAGCAAATTGCATGGTTCATCGTGTCAGATGTGGATCCCACTTTGGTTGCATGTACCTTGACTCATTTCTCCACTCAAAGGTGGCAGGTAGGAGATTGTGGCAAGATTCAGGCTGGGGAGTTTGTCAACGAGGTAGCATATGTCACGATGGACATCCAAGGTGAATCAGTGATTGTTCATTTGGATAATCCTACTCTGGAATTGCCTACATCTCTGGAGATTTCAATTCATGACTTCAAATGCAAGTTTCGCAGTGGCGATTCAGTAGACATCATTGCTGGCCCTCATCGTGGCTTTGAGGGCATGGTACTCAGTGTCGACGTGATCGAGGACATGGCTCTTTTGTGTGGCAACAGCAGACAACAGGCAAGTCAGGGTATTCAGAGTAAAATCCTTTGCTAACACTTGCTCATAGATGGACATCCCTACGATCTTCCTAGCATCACACAGAGTGCTGCTGAGCTATCCCAACCAAGACCCCCACGATCAACTGCGACGCCATCCCCCAGTTGAAGAGCACTTCATAGAGCCCGGGGATGTGGTATGTATCATCAGCGGACCCTACAGGGGCCTCACAGGCCAAGTGCAATACTTCTCCTGCAGCCTCAGACAAATATGGGTCATGCAGCACATCGAAAAGGCATTCAACGACGAAGATGCCAAAGGGGACAAAGGCAAGTCCAAGGCTCAAGTACCAGAGGTTCCCAGTAAGGACAGTGACAGCGATGGGGCTGACAATGAGGAGGTGATCATTGTCAGCTTGGACGACATCCAAGTGACAGCTCAACCAACGCTGCAGTTCTCGAAGGAGAAGGGGTGGGACGTTTCTAAAGGCGACCTAATACAAGTCATATGGGGTCCTGCTGTAGATGTCAAAGGAGTTGTTCGCAGCATCGACCTGATCACCGCAACCCTTACACTGGAGTCTGAAGACAGTCCATGGGTACATGGTTCTACTTTGCCTGTCATCCCATCTCTAAAGGTGTCATAGCACAACATCCCTATTAATTTCTGCGCTAAATTAAGGGACTACTCCCTTCATGATGCAGAACAACATATTGGATGTGAAGTATGGATCATCTCAGGTCCAAATAAGGGATACAGTGGGACGCTGCGATCAGTAGGCCGAACTTCATGTACGGTTGCAATCCATTCCGGTGCCATGATGTTCAAAAATACTGCAGTTGCCTCCAGGTAAGTCACTTCATTGCTAGGGGTCATGCGCTGATATTTCCTTTTTAGATTTGGCATCTTGCTTGATGGGACACCACTAGGTCCCTCGCACTTGGCGGCATTCAACCATATGTGACAGAGGTGTTTCATAACTCAATCTCAATGTCGCAGCACCACTCCACCTCCACTGCCAAGCGAAAATCCCTCAGCAGATCCAGGTCCAAGCAACCCCTGGGTCACCACTCCTGATGATGTCAATCCGCAACGTTGCAGTGAGCAGGAGCGACAAACCATTGACTACAGTACATCAATTCTCTCCCCCCTCTTGCTACACATTCTCTTGACTTTGTTGTTTAGGATGCATGTCTTGGCTCTTTGACAACGACTTTTGTAACTTCAGCAAGTGGCATGTCTGCTTGAGGGTCAGGCTTGCCTACAATCATGGGACCCTGGGCAAGTGGGTGGTTTGCACCACCATTCTGGATTGTTTCTTTTCAGAGAAGTATGGCGTGGCACCTCCTGGGCATGTGTCAGTTACCATGACCTCAAGCACGGTAAGCACCATCATTGAACACCACACTATTCTGGCATGCAACTTGTCCCCTGCCAACCCGACAAGTACTGGTCAGTTCTGCCTAATACTGAAGGGCATGCTCCAAGGCAAAATTCACTGCATCAATAAATGTCAAACTAAGAAATCCCCAAAAGGGGTGGTATTAGAGGATGGGACTCAGCTTCCATTATGTGATGTTTGCCTGGTCGTTGCTGCATGACTGATTGATGCCACAAGGTAGGTCTTTCAGCCTAATCATAATCAATTTACTGACATTTCGTCAGTGCTTCTCATATAGTCGCATCATATAGTTATTGATTTGACTATGTATATATTTTGACATAATTTACCTTTGACACAAGCATCTTTACAAGTTTATCACATCCTGTATGTACTATGCCTGGGAGAGAGGAACTCCAGCGTTAGTACATGGATTAGTATCTCAGACCATCCTGGTATAGAGTGGAGCAGAAGGGGCACTAGGGGGCTAACATGTGTCATGTTAGCGGGAGGGGTGGCAGGGGAGCGAAGTGAGGTGTACGTTTCCTGGGGGGATGCGGTCAGCGTGGTTAACTTCACGTTGATTGCAGAGGGCGCTGCTGGTATTCAAGGTAATTCTCTACTCGATCTCAATATGCTCCAACATGTCCATTGTAGACAGCATACGTTCAAGTAAAATCATCAATACTGGTATGGAATAATCGTGATCTCCACATTTTGTTGAGTGAAGGGGCAGAAAATAGCCTTGTATCTATTGAGAGGGAGGGGTCTACCTGATGCAATATGCAGCATGCGAACATTAGGAAATGCTCTAAGCCAAGGGCTGCAGTGACCCTGAAAAACAGTTAGAGGCAACAAAGTAAGTGCAGAGAAGAACTTACAATTGCATCGAAGACATCTGGAGTACTAAGGATTGGGTGGATTCCCCTAAAAGTGAGGTCTCTCACAGGGATTACATGCTTGTCAGTTATTGGGAATGTGACAAATGCTGCAAGCTCATCGGTGGAAGTGATCATGGGCATTGAGATTTCAAGATGGGAAAGATGCGGGAGGTATTCTGCACATGACAAAATGTTGGAAAAGACATTTTGATTTCTTTCAGGATGGTAGGGATGAAATGTAATGTATAGGCATTGGAAGTCACTGGGAAGGGTAATTACCTTCAGAAGGGGGAGGATCCTGGTAGCAGGTCCTGCAAGCTTTCGAAGGGAGTGAAGGACAGAACAAGGAGTGATATCTTCCACAGACATGGTAGGAAAGCCACAATGGGAGATAGTTAGCTTGGAGATAGCCCGATGCGCGATTAGACAGGTAGCGAGGGCACCATACAGGCAAGTCTGGTCCACCTCCAATTCAATGAGGGAAGGTAGGTTTACCTTGCCAAGGAGTACTGCCCACTGTAAAGGACTTAGGCCTGTATTATTAAGCTGTAAAATTGCCAGTGGAGCACTTTGCAGCACAGAGAGGGTAAATTGGATAGAGTGTGGAAAAAAGAACATAGGCAACAAGATATTGAGAGATGTCAAGGTGCTTGGAAACAATTGGGTCATGCGAGGAATATGGATCAAGCCACCAGAAGCACTGTGGCTACTTGCATGAAGTTCAGTGCACCCAGAGCCTAGTATACTTTCTAGCAGAGAACCAAATATGGGGGACATGCCCATCGGATCAATATATAAGTGCAAGTGCACTTGACAGACTGCTTGTGTATCCTTGAGGGAGTCGAAGAATGCACACATTGCACCTAGCTTCCGTCTGCTTAATGTTTCATTAAGGAAGAGTGCAAACATGCACCTAATTGTCGCCTGCTTAATGTTTGCGAAGACCTGAACCACAAAGTCTTCACTGGTTTAAATGCAATGTGCCTCCACATAGGGAGGGCATTACAAACTACCTCATTCACATCCAGCCAACCAGCAATCGGCAGCCTGAAGCCTACCAAGACAAGATAACAATGACCGGCAACACATTGTAGTTGTTGGGATACTTGGGACAACCTTCGAAGTGAATCTGTGTCCAACAGGTCCACAATTTCCAGTAGCAGTTCATCTGGAACTCACGACAGATGGCAATCTTGGGGCACCTCCTAGATGCTATGAGGAAAGGTCAAATCTTGACATTGCTGGCCACTTACATATTTTGTGGGGAGCCCCATGGCATCGTCTTCTGCTGTGCACTTGGGAACCTGCCCAAATGACTGCATGAGAGGTTTCGCACCAGGATCTGCTTTGCAACCGCATATGGGTGGCTGGTGGGAAGTACCCCTCACCTTTTTGTAAGGTGGTCCCGGGGTATCTTCTACTTTGCGTTTGGGAACCTGCCCACACAAATTCTTCTGTTAGCATACCATTTAGTAATAAGAGTGAGAAAATATCTAGTACACACCAGCATGGCTTCACACCTGGTGATGTTGCACCAGCTAACCCATTAAATACGCAGAGGACACCAGAGGCTTTATCAGACAACACAATAGACTACCTAACTTGACACTGCATTTGGTCGCCTACTGCAACAAAAGCATTGCCAGAATTCAGGAACTCTCAATATCAACCTTGCCATCATGGTCACCCTCATTTGATTGTAATAGTGCTCATCACCCACTTACGTCACTACATCCAAATTGCAGTAACAGCTGATGGGCCTTTTGTTTGACATGTAATATTCCAGAAAACCGCAATATCGCATTGGAGGACAACTAAAAATTAATTGTGGTGGCTAATGAACGACCTAAAGATGCTTAGTTGATTGATTAAACATGTACACAGGGTTAGTATGCGACCTGCCAGTAGTAACGGGTATGCAGTGTCGGAAATACACCTGAATACATGACTAATTTGAAGGATCTTCCCCAGGGGGGGAGGGGATTCTTTGATGGAAAATTGATGCATTTTTTGTGTTTGACATGCATTAGTTATTAAATGCGGTCGCAAAAATGGGAGACTTACTTTGCAAAAACAAAAGAAAAGAAAAGAACTGACATAATTGCTGCCGTCGCAAAAATGAGTGACTTACTTTGCGAAAAGAAAAGAAAAGAAAAGAACTGACATAATTGCCACCATCGCAGCAAGATACGCATCAGCAACGATGGTAATGGACCTGGATGTATATGGTTAACTGGAGCAGCTGTAGATTGTTCGACTCACATCAGATGCTTAAATCGATGACAGCTGCAGTATGAACTACCATCGATAGCAATCATTCGAAGTTTAGGTTTCACAT
Organism: Pisolithus tinctorius; assembly: GCA_024663395.1. NCBI lineage: Eukaryota > Fungi > Basidiomycota > Agaricomycetes > Boletales > Pisolithaceae > Pisolithus > Pisolithus tinctorius. Next base: position 1,371,144 of record JANFAH010000002.1, read on the forward strand.
TGATGGTCGCATCACACTGTCATTGCAGACTACTATGAATATTCATCTAATTCTAGTTCTAGTTGCAAAGGCTACTATCAATATTGATGTAAATCTAATTCTAATGCTACGGTGTCTAACACTAAAGTGGTGGGCTGCGAGCAAAGATGGTTAATAGAATGCCAAGTATTGAGAAGTGATGACTTACCTGTAGGTGGTGGAAAGAGGGAAAAGGTGTTCATGAGAAAAGTCGTCATTGATATACTGAATGCAACTCATGATCACGTGGTAGCCGCAGCAAAGATCACCACTACTAAACACAAGCACGTGATCGTGAGTTGCATTCAGTATATCAACGACAACTTTTCTCATGAACACCTTTTCCCTCTTTCCACCACCTACAGGTAAGTTGTCACTTCTCAATACTTGGCATTCTATTAACCCTCTTCGCTCGCAGCCCATTAGCATTAGACACCGTAGCATTAGAATAATTAGAATTATATCAGTATTGATAGTAGTATGTAGTATTTGCGAAGATGGTGTGATGCGACCGTCAACGAGTTAAACATTCGACATGAGCCGAATAATCTATAATACGAGTGTAGACAAAGATATAATAAAATTGCGTATGCGCATTCAATAAAGATAAGCACAGTGTACGCTGTTTACTTGGTTATCAATCTGACTACATACCCCTAGACCATTCTTCCATCCTGTTGTCCACATCAAAAGACACCGCTAAAGTTCGCACATGTCAACTCTACGTCTCTTACTGACAAATTCGATCATTAAATCATTCTCCACAGTGGCCTTCCTATGATCTGCCTTTGGTCAGTCGGTATTAAGTTGATTGGATAGGCGGTAACTAACTGCAACATTGTAGGCGAGCTTCACCACAAAGGCAATGGTGAGTAGTTGCATTAAGAATTGTATTGTGGCACATATAGCCCCAAACAGGGCCTGCAACGAGCTTTCTTTCTTCCCTGGCTGCAATTGCAAATCCCTCTTCGGCTTTTTCCAGACTGTTATCGTATTGTCTGCGTCATTATTGGAAGACGCCGCAACAATCCCTGTATGATCCTCTCCGTCGTATGTCTGGTACATGTGGGTGTAAGATGGTTTCTACATTTATGGGGATGCTCACCATAATTGTCTGTGTCCATGCTGTCCTTGAGTGCCGTAGCACCTGTCGCTTGGTTCCAGTATTCATTTCAAAGATATATACTAACCCATTATCAGATCCCCCAACGATCGTCATGCTGTCCTCCGTGAAGGCTACTTGTTTGGGGTACGTTTTTAGCGGTTTGGTATCGTATGTCCTTATGCAGCTTCCGTCATTCAGTCGATGTAGGCTAAATCCACTTATAGCGTTGTCTATGATGAATAAACTTCCCATCTTGTCGACACATGCAGAGCCCCTAAGTACAGGTCAGATCGATTGGTTTGCTGAGACTGAAGATCTCTCACTCATGTTGTCATTCCTGTAGACCTCATTTCGACAACCATCCCATTGTCGCTTCGTAGAACATGGCTTGCAAAGGGCAATCTCATTAGATCTGTATTCACAAGTCTTGGGCCTATCGTCTTACATGTCTCCATCATACATCCCGAAAACTATGATGTCGCAGCCTCGGAGGTACACAGCACACGGAATGGACGTCGTTAACTCAATGCTGAAGACATTTGACAGTTGATTCCTAGAATCTATTGTCCAGGTCTGAACTCATTTGTCCTGCATCATTACAACGATACGAGTTCCTGTGCCATTACCTGCATCCGAAGCAATGGCCATGATTTCATGCCCCCCACTAATCCTCCTGGCAACTACTTCCTTGAATTTGACCACAGTATGTGGGCACTGCCTCCAGATCAGCAAGTAGCCCAGTCCTGTCCCGCAGCACAAGGTTTCCTGTATACTGTCATTTTGTGTGAGCCAAGTAATAGTTGTAATGGGATCTTTGGGACTTCGCATCTGCAGAGGTTGGGGTAGCTGAACCTCTTTGCATAAGTCCCATACCCTCAGTCCATCGAAACCTGTTGGCTAATATGCATTGGATTTGAAATAACACTACTGAATTCCTACCTCCACTTGCCAACAGTGTTCCAGAGTTTGACACTGCTAGACAGAGGACCGCATCCTGGTGCCCCCACAAGTGGCACCCGAGTGTGTACTTCATCAGCAACTTGAGAATAGAGCTGAATATCATTGGGTAAATTGTTCATCGGTAAGGCAAAGTCGTTGTCAATGTAAATACATCATATCTGTTATTGTCTAACAGCTAATTCACATAATGTTGTAAAGGCATAACCTGAGTGTTGCTAATGCGACAATTTTATTATTATTGTGCCCTCACGACGGTGCCTACCATGGCTAATGGAGGTGCATTTCCTCCTGACTATGACCATTATGATGTTGCCTATTATTTCAGGTGAGGTTTAATTGTAGGAAGAATGCCCGATCTGATTTTAATAAGGTGAACAAAAAGCTCAACTTGAAATAATGAAGTGGCACAACTAAATTACTACCATAACTACAATAGTAGATGCCTGTAATGACAATGGAGGTGCATTTGCCTGGCTGTGCTGGAGACTGATCAGATCTTTTCTTTTGAGTGATTACCTCCTCCAGACCTGTTCTGTTCACCTGGGGCAATTATTGGCGATAGGCCCATACCTCTGCATGCATGTATGTGAGCATGCCTGTGATATCGACTTATTTCCCATATGGCAATGTGCCCACATTTGACTGCCCCATTTTTGTCTGCTTTTGTTTGCCTAGTGCTGAACTCATTTTTTCCCTCTAACCTCATTCCAGATGTGCACTACATGTTGCTGTACTCTGTCATCGTGTCTGCTGATCCCTGACCATGGATGCTTTTGTTCCATGTGACTTTCTATTGTCTTTCCTTTTTTTTTTTGTTAGGGACTCATGGCACTGATCGCCTCCGATTTAACCCTCTAGGTCTCCAGTCACACTGCAATTACTAACTCTAACCCATTTTCAATGCCAGGTGCATTTGGTATCTGTACATGTATGCATTGGATTCCACAATGATAACTAACTGCAGCTACTAGGAGGAGAAAGCACACAAACCGTTGATAGCAACATGGTGCTTTTTGATGACGATAATGACAACGACTTCTGTTTGCAGATGGAAACCAGCAGCAATGCATCCGTCGAAGAACAGCTTACCATCGGGCACAGTGAGGATGATGGCAATGGCATGTCCATTGCCAACTTGCGTACAGACACTAGTTACAATGTGTCCTCCACAGACCAGCTTGCTGCAAGATGTACCATGCCAAAACCAGCAGAGCGCAACACCACTGCTGGTGTCACCCCTAAACATGAGCCCCCGCATGCCTCAGCTTCCACCACACATACCGTGACCACTACATCAGCACATCACAAGCGATGCAACAAGGGTGACAAACCATGGCCTATTGCAAAGTGTCGTAACAGAGAACTAGATTACTCCTACTCACTTCATCAGCAACTCCGGGGAATGGGAGCAGAATTGAACCACCTGAAGGCCAAGTTATGTCTGAAAGGGTCAGTGAGTAGCCAACTCTAACCTACTACTTGTCACTGGGGCTGATGGACTATCATGAACATGCCAGTGCGAACTTGCCACCCTTGAGAAGACTACACAAAACAGCCTTCTCACCGCAAAGAATGAGTTTGATTTGCAGAAGAAAGTTCTATCTGATATGCGTACTTTGCTTGCTACTCAAGAACAAGAGCTCTGCAGACTCCGGCATGAAATTCAGGTCAGCCATCACATATCACTGTCTTGGACTGTATTCATGTGAACCAAGGAGCATCACCAAGAGTGCAGTGTTTTGCAAAACCTCCAAGAAGAGGTTCAGGTGAGAAGTGCATAGCTTTACTTAGTATCATACTCATGTGTTCAAAAGGAAAACCACAGACAGCAGGAAACTCTTCTTAAATCTCATGACTGGGCACTTACCATGCTCAGAGATGAAATTCAGGTATGCCATCCTCAGTGCTCTGTCAGGCCATTGCTCAATGAATGAAGGAACAACACTGTCAGCATGATACCTTACTGGCAGCTCAAAAGGAGGAGTTTTTGAGGTTCCAAAATGAACTGCAGGTGAGTCGTCATGGATCACTATACACTCCTGACAGTTTACATCACACTGAAGGAACGTGATCAACTACAGGAAATCGAGATAGTGCAACATACTGCTGCTATGGAAGAGCACTTGCAATCAGAACTGAAGAAGGTTGGCGATGATGTGGTGACGCGCTGCCAAGCAGAGAAAGAGAGGGAATTAGCAGCAATGGTTCAACACAATATGTGACATAGACATGTAAGTGAACAAACTATGTAGTTTGTTGGGCAATGCTGACTGCCCTTAGACAATTCAAACAGCATCTCAAGCTGAACCAGCATGCTTTCCAGCTGAATCTGAGTCTCCTACCTGCCAGGACAACCAGCCACAAACACCACGACAAGTGTCCACTGCACCACTGCCCCAGCATGCACGAACTCCATATTTGGACGCTATCAAGAAGATCAAACGAACCCGAGCAGCTTCATGAAGAACCCGCCTCATCAGCATGTCTCATGAGGTAAGTAAGGAAATATACGACTTGATATGAATATCTCACGATCAATAGCCTATTGACAATGAAGAGTTCTGATCTACTGCTTCAGAACCTGAGGTATCACAAGCAAACAACAGTGATTCTGTATCAATGGTGGAGGTGATTGCCAAGGGGGTTGAAGCTGTGCTTTGGAAAGTACTTGGTGATGGTGCTATCACTATGCCACGAACAGGGCAGTCACGGCGGTCACCTCAAAAACAAAAGGAGGTGGATAAAGAAGTGGAGATAGAGAAGGCTACAGAGCCACGAGGACATCATGATCTTATACTGGTAAGTGACATTGCTAATTCTGTTCATGTGCTAAACCAGCTGTGATAGAGTGAAGTCCATCGCTTCTTCAAGGAAAAACTCAAAATAAGTCAGGACCATGAATTTATTTTGAACGAAATGGCCCCCCCCTGATGATGTCCATGCATACAAACACAAAGATGGTCCACCACCCGACATGGACTCACCAACTTTCGATCTCACACAGGGCTATTCCTTGCCGTGGAATTCTTTCATCATCAACCACCTTCTTGACAAATTTCAGAGACGAGGCAATGAAGAACACTGGCCTGTAATGAAGTCCAATGATTACATGTTGGAAATCCTACGTGAATGCTACAGACGTCTATGCATGACATAGCAGAAAGCTCAGCCATGTATTACAACAAAGGGCACAGTGGAAACTTCTGCTGAGATTGAAGAACGCTTGGTAGTGGAACAAACCTGGGTACTCAAAGAGGGCAGACAGACCACACGACGATGAAATGTAGGGCATTAATTTTGCTGTTTCATACCAGTAACTCAACCTGTTTTAGAAATATCAGCATCGATGTGCTGTTCTCGAACATATGGTTGCTCTCAAGAAAGACTCCACGAATGGCGAAGGTGATCTCCATGCTTGGCAATGGCTCCTGCAGCTGATCCACACACTGGGCGAGCATGGGATGAGTTCCGAGGACAGCGACATTGACAACAATGTCATGACTATCCTCCGAGTTAAGAATATGGCATGGCGATGCAGTATCGAACGGGAACTTGATATTATTGACCTCCAGAGACTTGTCAACAATGATGTTTTTGCACCCCAAGGATCAAAGCCTATCCAGAGGTTTCATGCACCTGGAAACCCCCAAAGTCTGCACACTCCAGTCCCGGGCTTACCACAGTCTATCTATGATTCCATTTGGCTTGCTGGGCTTACTCACCGTGAATGGGACTGCCTGAAAGTATCAGAGGAACTGTTTCCATGGATGGAGATAGCCATTGCCTGATACTAGATACCCAATGTAGTGTGTGTATGTACGTATAGATACTAAGAACATCTATGTGAAAATGGATGATCACACTAGGCGATCGTTGTGCGACCACAGGGTGATCATTGGGCGATGAACAGGTGACTGTTGGGCAATTAGTACAGGCCATGGCAAAACTTCAAGTGTAGGCATGTGTAGGAACACTAATTCTAGACTTGAAGTAAAATTTGTTACTGGAATTTTGGCAGTACTTCGTGTATTGTCAGTTATGCAAATTAGGACAAAACTTAAAGTTTCACCCTGCACTGCACGTGTTGACATAACTTCCTATCTTGGACAACATCTGCTATTCAACCATACTTATTGTTTACACAATGATTAGATGTTTGCTCTGACTTCAAACCTGAGCAAATGTGTAGAAAAGGATCTAAACTTCAAGTATGGATTTTTTCAGTATGCCATCACAAACTCTAAGTGTGAGATTGACATATTGTATTACATATAACAGGGTACTATATAGTGGAAAACTCACTGTGTTGTAAACAAGGTGACCAGCTTTTTAGGAAGATATTATTGTCATTAACCTTGTGACATTCTTGCAATATATAGTTTTCAACTGTCTTCAGATACATATCTCTCATAATTTGATTCATAAGAAAACATGCTATTTTCACTTGGGAATACTCTTTAGAGCATGTGATAACATTGAAACCGCCACAGTGTTATAGACCTGGGCCTAATGACGTTTCAACTTTCCACTGATATTGGCCCACACCCGATTGGCGTCACTGGCCAGATTCTGATTGCGTTCCTTCGCCACCTTCTCCCCATCCGAGTCACTTCCCCCTAATTCCGACCCGCTCGACCGATGTTCATCAGAAAGCCTCCTCTGCATTGGAAATAGCAGATCAATAGTCTGAGTCAGGCGTTCCTGAACCCCATCTATGACAGCTTCATCAACTTCGCTCTGCCCGTCTTTCATCCAAGCATGTGCGTAGGGACCAGGCAAAGCCCAAGCGGAGTCAGGCTTACCATGGGATCCAGACGTCAGCCAATTTGTTCCGTGCTTCTTATTATAGGCCCAGATCCACAAAGTGCAGCATAAGCAACTCCGTTTGCTACATCCGATAGGCTGCTGCTGGGAGTGACCCGAATTCTCATCGAACGGCGTGTCGAGATGAAGCAGGATGCGGATTTCGGCGTGGACTCGAGTCTTGATGGAAGAACTCCTGTTCCACTCCTCTCCCATTTCTGGGAACCTACCTCGCGGCGCGTGCAGAGTCTTCTGCGAGGGAGTAACGTTGTTGAGCGCCCTCTTCATGGCCCCGATGTAACCGCCATATAGCTGAACTGTAGTCTCGCCCGTGCCCTCAATCGGGCCGACCCAGCAATGTGGAATGCCTGCTGGGAAATAGTGCTTCGCATAGAAGATGAGGTCATCAATACCCTCAGAATACTGGCAGACCTTGGCAAGGCGGCGTTTCAGCCGTTCCGCCTCCAGTGTGCGGCCGCGATGGATAAATCCCTGGAATTCGCAGAGCGAACGTAGCAGACGGGACCTTTTGAGAACGAGGGCGGAGAACACAATGGCACTGAAGGTTCCGTGGACGTCGTCTTGCGACGTTGATTGATCCAGTGAATTGAAAAGGTCAACGGTGACCTTGATAACCTCCAACAGATCACGTATCATTTGCGGAACTGAGACTTCGTCTCTCTTGTCACCATACCGGAGAGCGCGATAATCCGTAGATAAGGGAAGCTCTTCGTCGATGGACTTGGGTTTGTAATCCTTTAAGACTTCATCGATGCCAACGGAGAAGCCTTTCACAACCGCTTCCATCTTCGCGATCCGCTTCTGAATGTTCGCCCTGCAACGAGCAAATAGGAAAGGAAAAACGTCCCGTGCGGCAGAAGTCTGGGGAGAGATGATTAAGCTGCACAAATGACGAACGGCGCGATCGTCGTCGGCTGTGGAGCGTTCGTTCTTTGCCAAGACAAGCGTGAGACGCCCTCTGGTGTCGAATGCAGCAGCGTAGACATCTCCGGCCACGCCGGTGGTCAGTGCGACCGCGATGGTGTCCAGAATGCGAATGATGTCTTTGGTGTCAAGGCTCCGCGTAGCCTTGTTACTGTGCTGGCCGACACCTGCATAAGGCATATCAAGATCTGAGTATTTGAACTGAGAGAGCAGCTGAAGCTGTTCTGAAAGACGTTCTTGTGCGGACATCAACTTAGATCGAGGTGCCATGTTGCGGATAGAATGAATCACGATCTGCTGGTAGGTTGGTCAGCGTCGCCACAACTTGGAAACACGCCAATAACCTACGATGGTCGATAACAGTAACTGGAATTCGGGCTCTTAGAGTTCTTGGACACTCGGCGACATGATTTATGTAGATCCAGCTTTTAAACTCCGAGCGTGGGTATAGGCATGCTCAATTGCAGATGTCGTCCAAAAAGTCGTCGAGTTTGTCAAACTTATGTTGAGGTTTCTGTCACTCGAAGCGAGACAGGCAGGGCTATATGAGTGCATGTGAGGTAATGCTTTCTCCGGCCGCTCCAGCACGGGAATGACCAGTTAGGCAAGTGGGGCTAGTTTCCAATGCCTCTGTGACATGCTACTGCACTCCAGCTCTGTAGTGAAGTTTGTACTAGGAACAACAGATGGACTACAACTTCTACTCAGAATATGATTAGTCTCACTGAAGCACACAGCTTCCAGCAACTCTATCCTCATGATGCTATACCATCAGCAAGCATGCTCAGCCTCAAAAAATGTGAGACTTGTAGATCAGAGCTAGTTTGGTAACAAAGTCCCACAAAGAATCCAGGTGAAAAAACCCAAAAAAAAGTCCCAGGCCTTCATGACATAAGCATACAGAGTTCAATCGGAGCCCCAATTTAGGAGGAGAGCATCTGGTGTATGGCCGAGATGCCATGCTAGAGGCAGGGTTATGCATCAAAGCTCCACTTGTACAGCATCTACTCTTGCTTCTCCCTCTGTTCGTTGCCATGCCCCCTTGTAAAGCAGCAAAATTGTCCAACCACAAGGGTAAATCTCATAGTTCATGGTCCCTGGATGGCCACTCAATGCAAGTGTCGTGGTCAGATAAGGATATGTTTGCTCTTCTTGACTTCATTGATTCCCACAAGGCAACTGCTGGTGATGGTTTAAATTTCAAGGCGCCATTTTGGAATGCCTGTGCAGCTTCTCCGATGCTTGCAAACCCTGAGAAAGGGGGGCCCAAAACCCCTAAATCATGTAAAGAGAAATGGAAAAGGGTGCATGAGTCAGTCAAACGACAGAATAACTAGCTGATATCACACAGCTACAAAGCACATACATGGTCATTGATCATCTCAGCCGTTCATCTGGATTTGCGTATTCCCTGAAGTCAGGGGCTGATATCGGTGTTGCAAACAAGAATTCATGGGATGGTTACGTGAAGGTATGATTCAATCCAATCGGATTGAATGTCCTGTGCTAATGACGACGTTGGCAGGTCCACAAGGATGCAGCCCCTTATAAAAACAAGGGATGGCTATTTTATGACAGGATGAGTGCGCTCATACCTTCCAAGTGCAAGGACTTGAATCGCTTTTCAGCATTGAGTATCAATGATTCTTCTGGAGGCCTGTCCTGCACCAGGTTGAGTTCTTCCAACAGTGAGAGCATGGGGAACAACACGCCGTCCCTGGGGTCACATTCCATTGACCTCACAATACCAGCGCCCATTGGAGGAAGTGCACCTAGTGCACCAGCAATCAGTCATGACATGGATATGTCGTCCATTGTCTTATCAGCATTGCTGTCTACCAACCAAATGATTTTCTACCTGTTCGTGACTGGAAGTGCTGGCTTCAGTATGCCAACAACTTCCTATGCTCCACTGTCGTGGCCATCTGCCAATCAACCCTCGTTCCACTCATTTGCAGCTGGAAATCCCATCCCCCCTATGCTAACAACTTCCCATCACCTGGTGCCATCTACCATTGCTTCAGTTCATAGCAGATCTACTTTTAACTGGCGCTCAGACCAGTCTGCTGGCCCCCCTGGCACACCATCAAACTTCACTCCTCCAACTGCCCCATCGTCATTCAATGGCTCGTCTGTCAGCTCCATCAAGCCATCCTCGAGTATTTTGGCTCATATGGAGCGCTCCAGAAAGCAGAAGGCAGATGACAATGATGATCAATCTGTTGTATCAGGTGCTCTTTCAAGCACTGCGGGTTCCACTGCCTCATCGGCACGAAAGCGATGCACAGGGAACATGATACTTGAACAAGTGGAAGAGGAAGTTGGAGGTATCCATGGTACAGTCCGCTCGCATATGACCACCATCACTCACACAATCACATCCCTTGCGGAGTCACCTGCGCCCATTCAACCTGCAGCCGATCCCAAGCCCAATTTCCGCCAAGACCCGGTCCATCCATTGGTGACCAAGGTGACACAGAAGCTGTTGCTGTTGGACATGGATAAGTTCTCGCCAGCTGACATTGTCAGGATTGCAAATCACTTCGAGGGAAATGTTGCCCATGCCAGTCTGTACTTATCATTCGCTAGCGATCCTGACCGTATGGCTACAGTTCAGCATGTGTGGCTTGAGGCGAAGCTCAATGAGATTGGGAGACATTTGCAATAGTTGTTGTACTTGCAGCTTGTAGTGTTCATTTTTACCTTTACATTTGTTGCAATATCATCCACGTTTCGGTTCTCAAAGTCTACCACTGGAGACTCGAAAAGAAATGCATTTTGGATCATATGGGTAGCGTAATGTAGAGGGAAATGATGGTATATAAATGCTAATCCGCAATGAACTCTCCCCTTCGTACTCGTTCGGCAATGTAACTACTCCAAATGCTTTGTGTGATTGCACCCCACCTCTCCGACATCCAAAGGCATTCTGCGGCAGTTGGAATGCCATTGGCGATCACACCGATCACCTCTTCCAACTCGTCCGGCGGCAGAGGTGGTACGAAGCCTTCGATGTCGTCTAATTCCAACGGATTGTACATGCGGATGATGTTGTGAATGCAACACAAAGCAGGAGGGATATGGGCCTGGGTGTCCATGCCATACTCTGGAGGCACGATGAGAATTCAGAAGTGCCATTTGATGACTCTGATTATCTGTTCAATCACGTTTCAAAGCTGCGCATGGCGAAGGTTGTAGCATTCCTTGGCGTTTACTGGTCTGTAAATTCCAATGAATTATAAGTAAATAAAAACACCAATAGCGATACTTACCGTATGTGTGCACGGCCCCATTCTGCAAGATGGTATCGTTGCCCTCGGAATGGAGTTAGGAGTTGGGGGCAATTGGGGAACCCTGCATCAGCAAGGTAGTACTTGCCGTCCGGAATAGTGAGATCGCTCAGCCACACATGGTGATAGACTGACGAGTCAGCCGCAGATCCCTCCCACCTGCTAAGGACATATGTGAAGCACATATTGAAATCGCAGCAGAGCAGGCAATTCTGGGAGGTGAAACCTTTGCGATTTCGCATCGCATCCCTTTCCTCCAAACTGGGAGCGCACGCAATGTGCGTCCCATTGATTGCACCGATAGCATCAGCGAAAAATGGGAAAAATTTGGGGTTATTGTGAATAGTTGGGTGGACGGGGGCATCACTGCGTGGCAATCATACATACTTGCTGTATATATCATGAGACGAGAATGTGAACAGAATTTTTTTGAAGTACCTGGAACGACGATTAGTCCACCAAAAATGGCATGGTCGAAGACTTACTTGGAGATTGTGCCATTCGACCTTTGAAAATGTTCACCTACATGTCTGATGGACAAACCGGTGACAGAGGTATATAGAAAGATCACGAGTTGCTCTTTGAGCATGATGTGTTTGGAAGGACCGATTCCATGTTGTTGGAGCTCCCACAATAAGATGTCGAATACATGCTTGTGAACCGTGAGCTCTGTATGAATTCACTCGGGATGGCTGTTCAACAATTCGGCTACCCATCCACTCCCAGTCAGGATCAATGTGTGGTATGGGATTGGGTCAGCATGCCATGTTGCTTCCACGATGGCCTGTAGAGTATCTGCCAACATGAGTAACAGGGATAAGAGTTGGAGGTGATGGTGGATGAGGATAAGAATGAGAAGTTTGCAGTGTTGATAGTGGTTGTCGTTGATGTTGATGTGCCTTTCATTGTTCTTGTCGTCTGCAGCATCAGGAGGGTCCCCACCGATCAGGTTCCCAGATACACCCAACTTGTCAGCCATGCTAGTTGTGGTTGCAGTTATCGATATCACCTATGTCTCCTCCTAAATTGGAGCTCCGCTTGAACTCTGTATGCTTATGTCATGAAGGCCTGGGACTTTTTTTTGGGTTTTTTCACCTGGATTCTTTGTGGGACTTCGTTACTGAACTAGCTCTAAGCATTGCCACATCAGGGGACTCAGAGCAGCTGGAGCCGCTGAGCATTACCTCACTGGCACTTGCATAGTCCTGCCTGTCTCGCTTCGAGTGACAGAAACCTCAATATAAGGTTGACAAACTCGACGACTTTTTGGATGACATCTGCAATTGAGCACACCTTATGGAAAGCCAGACGGTCGCACTTCATTTTTCATTTTTCTCCGAAGTCATTTTTGCTTTTTGTCTGAATTAATTCTTCATTTGGCAATTTGAACTTCGCTATTTTTAAATTTTTTATTTTGCAGTTTTGTACTTAGCATTTTTCATCTTTGCAGTTTTGCACTCTGCACTTTTCATTTTTTTCACTTTGTGTTTTTCACTTGGCAGTTTTGCGGTTTTGCGGTTTGCATTTTTCACCTTTTCATTTTTCCCTAACTGACTTCGTCGATTTTTGCAAGTGAAAACTCATATTGCATAAGTCAAAAATGTCGAAGTCAAAGCATCAAAAGTGCAGTGTCAGAATGTTGTGTGAGCCAAAACACCGAACATACAGTTGAATAGTAGTTTGTAACTATGTAGATCTAGACATCAATAAATGGTATTCTTCCTGAAGGGACTTAATCCAAAGCCTGACCATTCACAAAACTTGTTGCAAATGTGTTGGCTCTTGAAAAGCTCCACCCCCCTTTGCACATTCCCATCACTAAATAGTCTGGCCCTTGAAGGCTTTGTTCAACACTGATGGATGCACACCAAGAACATCATGCTGGAAATTGCATGGTCACAGCTCTGACAATGTTTCTCTCCAGGCTTCAAAAGACTCCTTGATTCAGGTGTGGATGCTGGCTGGTATGACCCTGACAACACCCTACAGCTGTGAGTACAATAGATATATTCACAACAGCATTATACTGATCTAACTGACTATGTTTACTGCAGCATGGTGTTCTGTTGGTTTTTCATTCCCTGGCTTCAAGTCAAACTTAACAACTATCATGACTGCATCAACAACAGTCACAAATGTCATGACAGAAAAAAAGTAAGTGTTAATAGTGCTTGAGTATTCTACTGACTTATGTCCATGGTCAATCATGCAGGTTTTACCACATGGTATTCCAGAACTCATATACACATGTGCTGAAGACTATGGAGCATTGGATTTCAAGGTAATGACTTTTGTCCTCTGATGGCAGTATGGATACTAAGCCACTCATAGGTAATGGTATCTCCTGCAACCATTGATCACATATGCCAGCTTTACATCAACCCCCAACATGTTGTTTTTGACCTCATTCCACTCACTGTCATAGCCATGTCCCAACCCCAGCTGGACTTGGCCTTGTGTTCATTCAGTCCAGCCTCAGCCTCACCAATTCCTTATCCCCAGATCTCCTAGTGCAGTGAACACTGCTTTGCAGTGTGTGTCACTTTGGTTAAGCCCTGCCTGGTCTTGTCCCTGGTCCACCCTGTCCTGGTCTCTGCTACCTTAGTCATACCTTACTAATACTTGTCTTACCAATCACCTTAGCAATCTTTGCAAGACCAGCATTACCAGTCTCCATACTATAGTTGTCTCTAGTATATAAACCCATAGATACTTGGCCTGTATCCCCTCAGTCTGAAATCAAATAAGTTCTATCTGTAACTCTTGGCCTTGGACTCAGACTGCAACCCATGCAAGGGAATAGTGCTGCATCTCCAGTCACTAATCCAGCCACTTCAGCCAAAACCACACACTAGAGCTCGTTCGGCATGACTATACCTGGCCTGGCCTCAGGACATTTGTCAAAGACTATGTCTGGTCTTGTATGGCCTGTGCTCAGGCTAAAGTTCCCCGCCACTGGCCTTACAGCCTTCGCAAACAACTTCCAGTGCTGGAGAAGCCATGGAATTCTATCTCTATGGATTTCATCGAGCAACTTCCGGCCTCAACCGGCTTCATGGCCATCCTCATTGTAGTTGACCAGCTTTCCAAGCAGGCCATATTCATCCCCACCCACGACACCATAACAGCCCCAGAACTCGCCAAACTATTCCTACTCCATGTCTTTTTGAAGCACGGAGTACTGGCCCATGTAACCTCAGACTGAGGCTCGGAGTTTGTATCTCATTTCTTCTGGTCACTCGGTAAGGCCTTAGACATGCACTTACACTTCACCTTGGGCTACCACCCTGAGGGTGATGGTCAGGCTGAGAGAACCAACCAGACCCTAGAACAATATCTCTGAGTGTACTGCAACTACCAGCAGGACAATTGGGCCAAGCTACTACCTCTGGCTGAGTTTGCCTACAATAATGCCCCTAGTGCTACTACTGGTGTTTCACCATTCTTTGCTAATAAGGGCTACCACCCTAACATCTCAGTGTACCCAGAGCATGACCTCACCTCCACTCAGGCTTGTGACTATGCAGTCAACTTAGACTCACTGCATCAATACCTATGGGAGGAAATGACCCTAGCACAACAGTGCTATCAAGGACCAGCCAATGCTAAATGCATGCCAGCTCCAGACTTCAAGGTTGGTGACCAGGTGTATGTCAAGGCTAAATACTTCTGGTCGACCCGGCCTTCCAAGAAACTCTCAGATAAGAACCTTGGGCTGTACCTGGTCATAGCTCAGGCCAGCACCCACTCTTTCACACTGCACCTGCTGGACTCAATGCACGCAGTACATCCAGTCTTCCACATTTCCCAACTTGAGCCAGCCATCCCCAATACCATCCTGAACCAGACTCAACCACCACCTCCACCAGTTGAAGTCAAGGGTGAACTAGAGTTCAAGGTAGCAGAGATCCTCGACTCTAAAGTCGACTGGTGTCGCTGGTGTTGGCTTCAATACTTAGTCCAGTGGACTGGCTATGAGGGGACTGATGAAGAAACTACTTGGGTACTGGCTACAGAGCTAGACAATGCTTCTGAACTTGTGCAAGAGTTCCATTCTTGCTATCCTAATAAACCCAGCCCCTTCCAATGAGAACTGGTTGTGACTGGCCTCAGTTTCAGTTTCAGTTTCCTATCGGTATCTAGTGTTCCTTTAATCTCTTACTTACTATGTTTTCTTTTCTTGTCTGTTCTCGCTTACTATACAAGACCGAGAGCGGACACTGGACACCACACATGACATTCACAGAGGAAGGACTACAAGACTCTACACTATGATGACTACTTGGCTTTGGCCATACTCTCATCCTCCCCCTCGGACTCCTCCTCTTCATCCTCACCATGGTTCTTTAACCACTCTGCCTCCTCACACAACTTGTCAGAGTCGAGCTCGGATGAGCCTGAGTCCAAAGGGGACACCACCATCCTGAAGCCATATGATTTGTCAAGTATTGACTCAAGGGCATCGGTGATGTGGCCCAAGTTCTCGACAGCGGTCTCATGCAGCTCGAAAAGGCTGGCCAGGTTGTTGGCAATCAGCCCAGCTGCATTGATAAGATGCTTGAGCTTGTCCTCCAAGCCTGAGTACCTGGCTGCACCAGCCTCCTTTGCCCCACTCCTGCCGGCCTCAAATTCGTTGAGGTCCAAGACCTCAGTTGGCCTCACACTCATCCTTGCCCGCTTTTGCATGCTGGGCCTGGCCTCAGCATTCTCCTTGTCAGCTTTCCACTTCTTCCCCTTGTCACTCTTCCTGGCCTTAGGACTGGCCTCAGCATCCTTCCCATCCCCAGGCCACTGGGATTTACCCTTTGAAAGGTTGCACCACACACAGGCAACCCTCTTCTTGTTGCCGTCCACGAGAAACTCACAGATGACTTTGGCCCAGGCACAATGGGTACAACTAAAAGGATTGTCAAAGGGGATGTGCACAAGGTTGAAAAGGCACTCACCTGGGGTCCATAACCACCTTCTTCACCTCCCCTCCAGCCTCATCACCCTTGTCGGCCTTGGCCTTACACCTTTGTTCGGCCTCCTTCTCTTCCTCCGCCTTGCACCTCTCCTCCTCCTCATGTGCCCTTTGTTCCTCGACCTCCCACACTATCCTCTCGGCCTCGGCTTGCTCCCTTGCCACCCTCTTGGCCTCAAGCCAGGCCTGCTCCTCCTGCCAGGCTTGTTCAGCTCAGTGCAGCCTAGGACATTGAATTAAGTTGTCATCCATCCTTCTGTAGGCTGACAGCAGCCTACCCCATTGCAATCTATTGCATTCTTGCTCCCTCTTCGTCAGGAGCACCCCCAACCCTCAGCACTTGTCTTTGAGTGTTGTAGTTCGCAAAAACCCTCCCAAATCAAAGGTTTTACCATCTAGGTACTGCACAGGCACACCACCACTTGCTCTTTTTGTCTTTTGTGTTGGTTTTGGTTGGTTTCCACCACTGAACCTCACTTTGACTCACACCATGGTACGAGCTTCCCATTGGCAAAGTTCAAAGCATGGAGATACAGTGTGTCGGCAACATGTTTCTTTACTGAGAATTTATGACATCCCTCTTCTGCAGACATCATTATTTTCATCTGTGTACAATGCATGGGAAGTTTTTTGTGCAAAGAGCAAGATGGATCTCTATCCTGCTATGGAGTTGAAAAAGAGAGACCTTGTATTGCTGGAAGTGAAGCTGATATGCTACTTCATAAGGGATGACAATGGACAGTATACTCATCACCATGCCCAATTCAAATTACAGTCTGTCTCCCTTCTTCACTCTGCTGACAAAAGTGACTCAGAAAATAGTGGCAGTCATGATATTGGCAACTTATGTATTTAGAAGAAAGAAACTATAGAATTCATTATCACCTTTCTGTGTGAAGGGCAGATTTTGCATCTTCTTCATATTTGCTGACTTCAGCTACTTGCATTCATCAGAAAGTCAACAGTGGAGGTCTGGAAATGAATTGACCGCCCCCCAAAAAAAACACATCAAAGGTGGGCAAAATGATGGAGCAAGAAAACAAACATACATTTCACAAACATAGGGAACAACCATGCAATTTGAATTCCCTGGCATTCTTCCTCCTAATTTCCATGAAACAGTCTTGACACTTCCACGTAATGTCTCCATGAAACATGACCGCTCTTTGCTGCTATCAACATTCAACCATAGGCAATGTCTATCATCGATATTTTGAATGCATCTCATAGAGCCAACGTTGCCATCTTCTAAGTATTGATTGTCCACATAAGCAATTCCTCTTCGACCATATTTCTGAATTTCATTACGAGCATAATCATTGGGTTGATTAACATTGTTAAGATGATGGGAATTGAGGAGAGCAGTCTGACGAAGAGTGTGAGATGGATATGTGCAAAATAATGTCACCATCGTTATGAAATTCATGGTGATTGTATGATAGGCCTCGAAGATGGGTGTGATTGGACATTGTGACATGGCAACAAAGAGCATCAAAACTCCATGTGAATTTTCGAAAGTTTGGAAAGATTGGATGTGTGTCGTTGTGCATGGAGAATTCCTGTGATCATCAACTGCAGTCTGTTGAAAACCCGCCTCTATTATCTTCTCTTTGAAAACCTTTCCTTCGTTACTGCCCACAAAGACATCTAAAGATCTCGGGGTCCAGTCTTCACAACACTCTCCGAATATCAACTGCAATGCCACCGAGCCGCCAACGATCACATTATACATGGTGAATGATTGAAAGAAGGGTTCCAGGCAACCAAATTTACCAATTATCAAAGAATGCAGCCAAACCTGCAGTGATTTTTCAATCATAAGCTTTGTATAAGATAAAGCTTCCATCATCTTCAACCAGTCGTGCATGTCCATGAAATCTATGATTAGATGCAGTATTTCTGTCAGTAGCCTGCGAGTTGCAGGTGACATCCACTATATGGAATCGAAACAGGTTTGTAACCATTCTCTAATCTGACCAAAAATGTTTTCACCAACCTTCATTGACCACTGTTTGTTTCGAGGTAAGGTTGTCTCCTAGGAAATACATCGTTATGTACATCCAATGTTAAGACCACGTCATCCCATCAAGCCTTTCAAGCTTTCGCCATGTCATCACAGAGATTGTCAACCCATCCTCAACTACACACACTTTCTATGGTAAACATTCACAGAAATAGCATCTATATCTCATCACAGTAATACTGATGTCATTGCCATATGCAGTTTCCACTACGATGACATGTTGTCATCACCTCATTTGCCATCCTACATGCAAGTAATTTGCAATGCTAAAATAGTTTGTTAATCCCATAGCTTTCATGCCTTACATTCTACTGTACAACGACATAACACTTCACCATCAACTCACTTTGACTATTTGCTAAGAAGCAGCATGCCTTGCAATACTCCCAAGTTTTACTCCATTTCAGCAATCCTTGTGCGAAATCAATGCGAATCTGGACCATACATCATCACTGTCCAATGCCATTTGTCTGGCTATCTTTCCCTTTGCAGTATAGCTAACTATTTCTCAGATCCTTCCTCCATGCTACAACAATCTATCATCCTCCAAAATCATCGAATCATCATCTTCTCCAAAGCAAACATGCACCTTCTCGATCACCGTCACGCGACCTATCCTCCTGTGAGGGTAGACCCCAACAACTTCCCCCTAAATCTCCATGCAGAACATGACATCATGTTTGCTGCTCTAGCTTTACAACAGTAAGCATGTATTTTATTTCTGAATACTGCGACCTTCTTACCAATTTCCACAAGACTGCATCATCGCTTTCTGTACCAGACCTGACACTATACACACCATAATGCATACTTCTGAATCGCACGTCTTCCGTTTCTCATCTTTCCGGTATGTCTCATTCACCGAAGCCTGTTGCTTCTATGGCTTCAAAATCATGATAAAAAAGGTGCACTATGAAGCTTGCTCCCTCGTCATCGACACCTTGATTGAAGACTCCATACAACATTCGAAACCATTCAGAATGCTCGCTACCTCCAACGAACATCTGAATGGGCCCTTTGATGGATCTATGATGAACAGTCCTCATTCGGACAATGATAATCATACTCCTTTTAGTTGAAAAAGGGGAGGACGGAAGTGCTCAAAACTACGGCCAACTTGTAATCCCATTATGTAATTCGCATCCTGGGTTGCCTGGAGGGCCGGTGTATGTTACAGATGCAGCATCATAATGACAACACACAGTAATGGAGGTACAAGGAGAACGATATAGTTATCCACCAATAGCGTCAATGAGTGAGAAACTCGACATCATTCATGACTGGCAAAAAAAAATGATGTCGACTTCCAAACATATCTACGTACACTTGGCAACATAAAGTGCTTGCTCCTGTGGCATCCAGGGGCGCCCGGAGGGCTGTGTATGCAGTTTAGTTTGTCTTACAACATAATTACAAGTTGGGCTGATCAGATTCATCAACGTCAAAAATTCCTGTTGCCATGTGGCGAGTTTCGGGCTCTCGGCCCTACAAGTTGAGTTCTGGTACTCCCAATGCAGCTTGATGGCGAGCAGATTAAAATTATTGAGGTTAGAGAGCATTACGTCGAGTGTGTTTGCATTACAGACCAATGTACATACCTCTTTGTTTCTCTTCGTACTGACATCTGAAAGCTCTTTGAGCTTCCTATGACTTGCTTCGTACTGCTTAAAACCAGTTGTCTGAAATTTCCAGTAACAGTGTGGGCACCGATGGAGAACCTTGTTGTCCCTTTGATCATTTTGACGGGGGTCGGTGTTGTGGGAGGGTGCCATGAGAGGTGTCTTACCTTCTGGTCACATGGCTGAGGCTCCTTTCAATGCTGCACTGCAGCTGGAAGAGGAGTGTACTTTGCTGTTGCAGTCTCAGCATCAACAAAACCACTCGCATAATATAAGGTCGTAAAACTTACTGCAATGTCCCAAAATTCAGTACAACTGATACATAGTGCTGTCTCTGTTATATACAACTATGTATTGCACTATAACAAGCGGCCAAATACAATGTGGATAAGGGTCGCAACCCATCCATTGGCACATGATATTTTATAGCCATGTATCTCGGTGCCATTTGATGCATTTTAGTATGTTGAATTGTATTCCTCGCCATACTTTATCACACGTTCCACTGGATTTCATATGAATGCAATGACGTCTATTGCATGGTATACATTACATGATGATGCAGTCCACTGAGAGCAAGTTAGAAGCCGACAACGCTAGTACAACATTCAATGCATCCCGAAATGAGCAGCCACACACCAGTTACAGGAATAAATGATGACAAGGTATAAGAGGGAAGCATTCGAACAATAAAGTAGGGGAAATGAAGGCAGTGTTGGGACTACTTGCGCTTGACACGCTTACGTGGTGGCTCAGCCTTGTTCTTCGAGCACTGACCAGCACTGCCACCTTGAGATTTCTTCATGGTCGTAGTGGGCTCTGGAGTGGGGTCCTTTCGTATGGTCTCAGTAGCTTCAGGATCTGTCAGTGGGCTCCCAACGGTCTCGCATTCATTACTTGGGTCATGGTGAAAAGTTCTGTGACTGGGCCTAGGCCCTGGAGGTGATCTGGGATGGAAGCTGGTGCAATGGTCAGGTGGATTGAAGTCGTTATGTTGTGGCACTGAATGGGCATCATCTCCCAAGCTTGGTTGGATCTGCAGACCATGGTAAGCCAATGGATTGATCTGAAGCAGAACATTGCAAGTACTGCTACCTTGGCGCTGCTGTTCTTGGGTGGCAGAGTACCTTCATCGTGGCGAGATACATGAACCATGGGTATGGGAGACATGGTAACCTGAGGCCCGTTGTGACTGTCAATTGAGTGCTGCATGTGTTCTTCAGTACAATGAGATTGGCGACCTGCAACCGGGGAGTCAAGGAAAGAGTCCATGTCGTCATCCTCTGATGAGTCATCTGAGTTTGCTGCTGAGATTGGTCGCCTTCGCTTGGAAGTTTGGCTGAGGCCAGGCACCTGCCTTCAAATGCGAGTAAACCTAGTTGACCATGATAACACTCTGATGAAGTACATACTTATTCCACCAGTGAAGCGTCTCTTGGGTTCATGGATGGTCTGGTTGATCTTCCAAGACCTTGACAATCTTGAGAAAGAGTTCGTAAAGGTCAACACCACCAATTGCAGATGTCCACTGCTCGGCGGAGCTGAGCACGAAGTAGTACTGAGAAACAAGAGTTAGCAGACAGAGAGAATAAGAGCTGTAACTCCATAAGGTGACCTGTATCGCAGCATATGCAATTGTGCGAGGTGTCGGGTCAGGCAGGCCGTGTGCTACACCTTGTGGGGTTTTCGTGCCTCTGCGAGTTGGGTCCAGTGCAGATGATGGACTTGTGAAAATGTGATGAAAGGTCTACCAGTAAAGACTTCAGCCAAGCTCGCACACAGTTTTCAAGTTCACATGAATATGTACCTGTACTAAACCTTGGCTTCGGAGAAACCCTTTCTTCTTGTTGTTTGGGTCAAACATTTTCATGTCGTAGAGGCAAGCTGGAAACTTGCGATGTGTGATTTTCCGTGTCCCATCGTGAACCTGGTTCATGAATAGTCTGATCATATGCACTGCATGAGCAGAAGGAAATGAAGTTGAGGTAGACATACTGAGGGTTTCTATCAAACTCTTCCAGGTGTACAATTGGGCAGAGGTTCCATGCAGTAAGAGGATGGTTCCATCCACAGGTTGACTTGGGGTCACCCTTCCGAATTGGTGGCTTCACAGACTGAGTTGTGGGGTCCTCAAGCATATATGTCAGCACATCCCACTTGAGGCTTCCTGTGTCATTTGTTCGCGACTGAGCAGCAGCAGTGACAAGCTGGATGAAAATTAGTGAGTTTGAGACATGTCAAGTGCATATATGCACCTACCTCATCAATGAAAGTGTTGTGCTCATGTTCAAAGCCTGAAACAAGCTCACTTCCATTATCAATATGCAAGATGAAATTCTGATAAAGTGTGATATGATAGTCTTTCTCATTCTGACTGCCAAATGCAAACAATGTCAGTGCAGTGCATCACAAGCAGGGCATTAGTCATACGTGTATGCAGTGGAATCCTCATCTGGTGTGATGAGACCTAAACAACAGGGTTTGTTGTAGGCTCGCACCAAGAACCAACAGAAAAGAGAAAGAGAGAAGAGAGGAGACGGCTTAGAAGCAGGCGACTTTAGGACTCGAAGACCCAAATGAACTAGCTTAGAGCTAGTTGGGCGATTGAACAGCAGTACTTATACTATGGTACATGAGGCTACGGTGAGGCATACATGAGGACCGTGACATCATAGTGATGTCATAATGATATCACAGCAGAGCGGAACGTACCAGAAGGGAGGAGCAAGGCGAAGGTGAGGCGAGGTCTAGACCGGAGTCCGGACCGAGTCCAAGAGATAAGATAAGACGGAGAGATTTAGATAAGATGAAAAGAAAAGAAAGGAAAAAAGAGTACGTATCGTAACACTATCCCCTCCTTAGAAATCGACTTCCAGGCGATTGAAGGTAGGGACAGTGTCAGTAAAGTTCTCCAGGGGTTTGAAGAGGGAGGAGAAAAGGGAGGAATCCATGCCACGGAGTTTCCGAGGAGCGGAAGGATTATGACGGTGGAAGTCCCTGACAGCACCAGGGGCAGACTTCAAAGCAGACTCAGGTTCCCAGGTGCGATCCTCGTCATGGTAGCCCTTCCAATGGATGAGGTACTCAAGCCTGTTCCGTTTTAGGTGAGAGTCGGCGACATAATCCACCTCAAACTCCTCGTCACCCTCGTGTCCCACCACCAGTCCTGGACGGGTAACAGTTTGGCCCTCCAAAGGTCCCTTGTACGGCTTAACCCGAGAGACATTAACGACGGGATGGATTTTGAGGGTTTTTGGAAGTTTTAGTTCTACCGCATTGGGCTTGAGTGAGATAACCCTATAGGGGCCGATCCATCGTTCCATGAGTTTTCTGGAAGGGCGGCCAGAGAGAGAGATGCGGGAGGTCTCCAGCCAGACCATGTCACCAACCGAGTAGGAAGGGGGGTCAGAACGAGACGCATCTGCAGACACCTTCATCCGTTCTGCAGCTTTATTCAGAGCCTTCTTTGTGTCTTCCAAAACCTTAGCGAGGTCAACGGCATGATCTGTAGCCGCCTCCGCCTTGGAAAGGAAGGGTTCCACTCCCATCCTAGGGGTGTAGGAACGAGTGACCAAGAAGGGGCTTTTGCCAGTAGACTCTTGTCGCTTGTTATTATAAGAGAACTGGGTGACCTTAAGCCAAGAAGGCCAAGAATCCTGTTGGTCATTGACGAAGAGGCGGAGATACTGCTGCAGATCCTGGTTGAGGCGTTCTGTCTGACCATCCGTTTGAGGATGGAAGGCGGTGGAGAGCTTGGGTTTGACCCCAAGCATCCTGCAAAGCTCAGTGGTGAAAGCACTGGCAAACTGGGGGCCCCAATCCGAGATGACAGAGGAAGGTAGTCTGTGCTGGGTCCACACATGATCCCGAAAGAGTTCCGCAGTTTGAAGTGAGGAAACCTCTTTGGTAGTGGGGGCAAAGACCACCTCCTTCGAGAACCTGTCCACTACCACCATGACGTTATCGAAACCCTGAGCCTCAGGTAACTCCATGAAGTCGACCGAGATGTCGGTCCAGGGGCGTTCTGGAACAGGGTTCGGAAGGAGCTTTCCTGCAGGGGAGATTCTAGAACTCTTAGCCATCTGGCAACGATGACATGCCGAGACGTAGTCTCTGACAGTGGCTGTCATTCCCGGCCAGACGTAGTTACGGGAAACGAGTTCCAGGGTCTTTTTCCAACCAGGGTGTCCTGCCACCGGGATGTCGTGATGTTTTTCGAGGCAGTGCATCCTGACAGCGGGTGGAACATAAACCTTCCCTTGACAGACATACAACCCCTCTGTGAGGACAGAACCCTCGGGTTGCGGCGTTACCGAGGAGGCGGACTTCAGGGCGATGAGAAGGTCAGTGTCCTCCCCTACCACTAGGGTAGCTGCCACTCTGGAGGGATCGAGTAACGTGACCCCTTGATTATCTGACCCTTTCGGCTCGTGATCCTCTCTCCTAGAAAGGGCGTCAGCCTTGGCCATTGAAGACCCGGGCTTGTAGACCAGCTTGTAGTTGAAGCGAGAAAGATACTGGGCCCAGCGTGCCTGGCGGTGATCCAGATTTTGCACCTTCATGAAATACTGGAGATTTGCATGATCTGTCCAGATCTCAAACTGATAAGGGGTGGCTTCGAGGTAATGCCGCCATGTCTCCAGAGCACGAATTATGGCCAGCATCTCCTTGTCAAAGACCTGGTAGTTTCGTTCCAGGGGAGACATGGAATGGGAGTAGAAGGCGACAGGTCGCCAGAGGTCATCTTCACATTTTACAGAGAGAACAGCACCTGTGGCGAAGTCTGAGGCATCGGTTTCCAGATGGAACTCTCTATCTTGATCCGGAAAAGCGAGAACGGGGGCGGTGGTGAAGGCAACCTTCAAGGCATCGAAGGCTTGTTGCTCTCGTGGACCCCAAGTCCAGAGTTGATCTTTCCTTGTGAGATCATTGAGCGGACGGGCGATCTGTGCGAAGTCCTTGATGAAGCGACAATAGAAGTTTGCTAGCCCCAAGAAGGCTCGTACCGAGCGGACCTTTGTAGGGACCAGCCACTCGGTTATGGCCTTGACCTTGCTCTTATCCATGCTGACCCCATCAGTCCCCACCACCATGCCCAAGAACTCTACCTGCTTCTGTTTGAAGAAGCACTTCTCCGGCTTGACAAAGAGGTTGTTTTCCTCTAGTCTCCTCAACACCTCCAGGACGATCCTATCATGCTCCTTTTCATCATCTGTCTTCGTGAAAATCATCAGATCATCGATATAAACTACGAGGACGTCCTCCATGTCACCGAAGATGTCGTTCATCATGTTCTGGAAGGTGGATGGCGAGTTGCAGAGGCCAAAGTACATGACCAACGGTTCGTAAGCGCCTTTATGAGTAACGAAGGCGGCTTTCCATTCATCTCCTTCCTTGACACGGACGTTGTTGTACCCCCATCGGAGGTCCATCTTGGTGAAGAGCTTACAGCCCTTGAGCTTATCGACGAGCTGAGAAATAAGAGGGAGAGGGTACGCATTCTTAACCGTATGTTCATTGAGGTATCGGTAGTCTTGCACCATGCATTTCTTTCCATCTTTCTTTGGAACGAAGAATACCGGAGAGGTCTGTGGTGACTTCGAGGGACGGATGTAGCCCTTCCGAGGTTGGTCTTCAAGGAAATCAGACACCTCCTTCTGTTCTTCTACAGAGAGCGGGATGAGACGACCACGTTTGGGGGTGAAGGTTTCCTTAAGATCGATGGCGTGATCCCAGGGTTTACAAAGCGGCATCCTTTCTGACTCTTCTTTCGAGAACACCTTCAGGTACTGATGATACTCCTTTGGAACAAGTTCCTCAGTGGTCCCAGTCCGAACTCTGGTAGAGCGGAGTTTCGGATAAAGGTACTCCATGTCCTGCGCTTCTTGCTCCTCCGCTATCTTCTCTGCTCTCGTCCTTGGGGCCAGGTCATGACACTTGCGGGGACAGCGGGACAACTTCACCTGCTTGGTTTCCCAACACACCTCTGGATTGTGCTTCCGTAGCCAAGTGTAACCGAGTATGAGGGGGTGCATGCCGAGCGTGGTGACCTGAGCCCAGACAGATTCTCGATGTCCCTGATAGTTCATAACAAGGGAGGCGACGTGCGTGATATTTCCAGCCACGTTAGGGGTCCCATTGATGTTGAGGACAGCGACAGGTCGACTAAGCTTGATCAGGGGAACGTCATTTTCATCGGCCCACCTTTTGTCCAAGAAGGTGTCATTGGCCCCTGAATCCACCAATGCTTTTACACTCCACTTCTTTTCTCGTCCTTCCAACACTACTCCCAACTCCAACTCTGCCTTCGGATCTGCTGTTCTTATCTTCGGGGTTTCTTTTGTTTTCTGGACAGGCGTGTTTTTATTTTTATCGCAAGAGGAATTAAGCACCGGTAGTTTTACATCCGCAGCCGCGCCCACTGGGGTCGCCTCTTCAGATGGTACAGTAATTTCCGAGTTAAATATATCCTGCTTGGTAGAGAAATTGTCAACGCCTAAGACAGAAAACTTATTATAAACGTAGCCAGC
This sequence comes from Pisolithus tinctorius, assembly GCA_024663395.1. Taxonomy (NCBI): domain Eukaryota; kingdom Fungi; phylum Basidiomycota; class Agaricomycetes; order Boletales; family Pisolithaceae; genus Pisolithus; species Pisolithus tinctorius. The sequence continues at coordinate 1,397,400 of JANFAH010000002.1, forward strand.
GGAGACCCGATCCTCTACTGGCCGAACCCTTTTCCCTGACTCTTCATCTCGCTGATCTGCTTGTCGTAAAAGAAGGCCTGCATTTCTTCGAATGACATCTGACGGAGGGCGGTCTCCTGTGCTTCCTGTGTAACCTCCCGTATGTTGGGTCTAGCAGGACCCTTCCCTTTGGCATGGGGACAATCTCGTTTGTAATGATTTCCCTGACAATCGAAGCACTTGATGTGGGAAGGGACGGGACAAGGAGGGAAGCAAGCAGCGCCTATTTCCATGGGGGCGCCACGACCAGGCTGGGTGCCGGTAGGGGTGAAACGGGGGGAGTACAAAGGACGGTTATAAGAGGAACGGGGAGCGGGTTCGTCGGGGTAGTGATTATATAGAAGTTTGAAGCGGTCCCTAGCAAGGGCAGCTTCTCGGAAGGCAACGGTCATCTGAAGATAATTGCCCTGAGTGTATCCCCTCCTTAGGGCCTCCTTTACGATGGCGGGGTGTACGGCATTCTCCAGAAGGAAGCCGGCGGTTTCGTCAGTAACATGTCCCTGTACCTTGAGGGACTCAAACTTCGCATAGAACTCTTCGTAACGAGAGTTTCCCTGGTGCATAGTGCGCATTTGAGCTTTGGCCCACTCTACGTCTGTTTGAGGGGCAAAGAACCTGTCAATGTCTTCTATCATCTCAGCCGTGTCAGGCCATACTCCAGTGACGATAGCAAGTGAGAACTTGGCCTGAGCGAATCTTCCAGCTACAGGCCCTGTCATGCGGGACCATACCACAGTACACTTATCCTGGGCGGTCAGTAGGGCGGTCCTATTCTGCGCGACCCATACCTTCATCTTCACCCACCATTCAGAGAACTTGGCACGATCTCCGGCGTACTGACCCGGGTCGGCCATTACCTCTATCCTCCTCTGGATGACATCTGCGGGGAGGGCATTCCATTGGTTTCGCTGACCCTCAATGGTTGCGATCGTTCCCTGTGCATCTCTGAGTTCGTTGCTTAGCCGATAGTTTTCATCTCGAAGAGCGTCGAGGGTGTCGCGGAGCTCGGTGAGTTGGTCGTGGATGCCCTCCATAGCGATCTGGGCGTTTTAACATTTGACGGGGGCAGAGGTTATAACGAGGTTGCTGTGGTTCAGCGGGGAGCGAACAGGGGAAGACGGATTCGACAGAGAAAGGGTAGGAAGGGGGTGGAGGAAGGGGGTAGAGGTTGTGATCGAAGAGTGGGGTGAGCGAACGTCGCTCAGGGATGTATGGGATGAAGAGGTTCGGGTCGGGTTCAGAGGCTGGGGGACTTGGCGAGTACACCCACGAGCCTTCACAGAAGAAGCGAGGAATGGTGACGGAGGGTGCGAGGGTACAACGATAAGAAGCTAGTTCAAGTGTGACGAGACCTAAACAACAGGGTTTGTTGTAGGCTCGCACCAAGAACCAACAGAAAAGAGAAAGAGAGAAGAGAGGAGACGGCTTAGAAGCAGGCGACTTTAGGACTCGAAGACCCAAATGAACTAGCTTAGAGCTAGTTGGGCGATTGAACAGCAGTACTTATACTATGGTACATGAGGCTACGGTGAGGCATACATGAGGACCGTGACATCATAGTGATGTCATAATGATATCACAGCAGAGTGGAACATACCAGAAGGGAGGAGCAAGGTGAAGGTGAGGCGAGGTCTAGACCGGAGTCCGGACCGAGTCCAAGAGATAAGATAAGACGGAGAGATTTAGATAAGATGAAAAGAAAAGAAAGGAAAAAAGAGTACGTATCGTAACATCTGGCTCCTCAAGTGGATCTGGAAACTCATTCTGGATCCCATCCCAGAGCACTCATTCAAAATCCACAAAGGGGTCCATACTCATAGGGAAGAAAAACGCAGCAGATGTAAATGGTGACATTGCATCTCTGAAAGTCATCAGCTGGGGAGTCCTATGCTCATATAAACACAATGAATGTACCTCTTTTGCCTTGGGTTAGACAGACTATCAAGCAACTTTTGAAAGGAATTGTTGAGCATGACACCTCCAGGCATGATGGTGATAGGAGAATATGAAATGAGCCACACTACATGGTGAAGCGGCATTTCAAGTGGAGACTAAATTCACACCCCCACCTTTACTCCTGGCGCCCACTGCCCCGATTCCACCATTGATTGTATTACATTGCAACAAGTTGCAGTAGATTGTATCTGCATGGTCCATGCTCATGCGGCGTGTGTTCCTTGTATTCTTTGTTATAATGGCTGCTTTTGCATGTGTAGGATGTAATTGTTCATTCAAGAACAGGACTGCCCTTTGTAATCACAAATGAGCCTGTAAATTCAAGATATCACAAGCAGCAAAGTCTATCCTTTCAAGGCGGAAGGAGGGATGTACTGCCCATCAAGCAAACCAGGCACTGCAGAAGGAACAGGCTAAATACATGGAGCTGGCAAATGAAACGATTAGTGATGATGTAGTAACCATAGTAAGGCGCCTCTTAATTCAAAACACAGTATTATCTTACATATGTATGGTGTCAGGATGTGGCAGATGTCATGCCTGCTGAACCCTTGTCACCTGAGTACTGGGTTTCTGGGTTGCCCAACCGTCAGCATCGCTTACCAAAGAGGTTTTGTGATGATCTACCCCCAATTCAAAGCACTGCCGCCATAGCAGTCGCAGCAGCCAAATCCCCCAGGCCTGTTGAAGAAGATCATGACATTGTGCTTGACATGGAGACTGACAATGGGTCCCCTCAACCACCTTTGGAGAGCCATATCACCACTGAACCAGACCATTATGGAGTTTACCACACGTACTTCGGACCGAATCTGCCTACTTATGACCCTGATGGCATTGCTGACATCAATCACCTTTCAGATGCACCAACCTTCCCACTCCCTCAAGACCAGCAACACTGAGTTGCATCATGGTGGTCTGGATTTGGCTCATCATTGCGCTCTGTCCAAACTGACTATTTTGCACCATTCCTCAATGCAACTGTATTCTGGCTGATAAGTTGGTTTTATAATGGGACTAATGTGAAATCACTTGCAGATCTTGATCGCCTTGTGCATGATGTAATCCTCACCCCGGATTTTGACAGAGCTGATCTAGAGGGTTTCTGAGCTGTAAAAGAAGTAGAAAGGATTGATGAACACCAGGGCGACCCCAATGATCTTGAATCTGCTTTCTTGGCAGCAGCTGGATGGAAAGAAACTACTGTACAAATATGACTACCAGCAGATGGCATTTTACATGCATCTGAAGACGAGGCACCCCTATTCAACATACCAGGCCTCTTTTATCACAAGCCACTCGAGGTTCTCCAGTCAGCACTTTGTGAGATGTTGGCAGAACAATTCCATTTGTCCCCATTTCACACATATGCCACTGATATTGACTCCCATGAACTACCAACACAGCACATCTACTCAGAGATCTACAACTCAGATGCAATGGTCGAGGAACACCACAGAGTCCAGGAGCAATCACGTGCAACTGGGTGCACTCTGGAAACTGTAGTTGCAGCAATTATGTTCTGGTCAGATTCAACACACCTTGTGAACTTTGGCACTGCATCTCTTTGGCCAATCTACATGTATCTTGGAAATCAGTCAAAATATATACAAGGCAGGACAACATCATTTGCCACACACCACCTTGCTTACATTCCAAAGGTTTGTCCTTGCTATTTTATTATTATTATTATTATTATTGTTATTATTATTAACATTACTTGTATAGTTGCCTGACACTCTCCAAGATTTTTATTACCAAGTGTTTAACAAGGCTGCAACTTCGGAGATTCTCACCCTATGCCGACATGAGATAATGCAAGCAATATGGTTACTGCTTCTGGATGATGATTTCATGCATGCCTATCAATTTGGGCTGGTAGTCAAGTTTGCTGATGGGATTCTGAGGCGTGTTTTTCCACGCATCTTCACATACTCAGCTGACTACCCTGAAAAGTAAGTTCGTGCTGTGCTTTGCCAATATGTATCTCATCTCACCAACAGGGTACTTCTCGCATGCCTCAAGTTTCTGGGAGGATGCCCATGTCCTCGTTGCCTCATCAAGAAAGATGAAATTTCAATGCTTGGGACAAAGGCTGATTGAAATCTTTGCTCTAAAAGGGCACGTGTTGACAACAACAGGTTTTGGTTTGTGGTGAAGAAAGTGTGGGAGTGGCTCTTTGTGAAGGGTTTGAACATAGCGAGTGCAGCAGTAAAGTGCTTGCTAATGCCAGAGTCACTTGTTCCAACAGTAGTAAGTTTTCAAGCCTGCCCAAACTATGTGATAACTCATAATTGCCTTTGAATACTTTAGAATGCCTTCTCAACTCGACTCTCACAATTTGGGGTCAATTTTTTCTCCATGTTTGTGCCAGATCTACTACATGAGTTCGAACTTGGAGTATGGAAGGCTACCTTTACACACCTTCTCTGTGTGTTGTATGCCCATGGTGAAAATGCTATCCAAGATTTAAACAAACAGTAAGCAAGCACTACAAATAATGGTATGTTTGTTGTCAAGCATTCGTGTTACAGGTACCGCCAGATACCCCTGTTTGGGCGAGGAACAATTCAAAAGTTCAGCAACAACGTCTCTGGCATGAAGCATTTGGCTGCATGAGACTTTGAAGACCTACTTCAGGTGTGTTTGTGGTCAATCTCTTTCCACTGTTCAGATCTCATGCTGAGTGTGAGTCATAGTGCGCAATTCCTGTGTTTGAGAATCTTCTACCCCGTCCTTTCAATGCCATTGTTCTCGACTTACTCTTTGAGCTTGCTACTTGGCATGGACTAGCTAAACTGCGCATGCACACAAACTCTACTCTAGATTACCTTGACACTTCTACAACACACCTTGGCCAGATCCTCCATCGGTTTTCACGTGAGACAAAGAAAGCTTACCAAACCCGGGATCTTCCAGCTGAAGAAGCTGCTCATGGGTGCCGCAAAGCAGCCATGCTACTCAAATCAGCAGCAAAAGATGCGTCTGGCAGTAGGAACCTGACAGAACCCAAGCCGTGTAACTTGGACTCAGCAGGGGGCAGTGGTGTCAATAGCAAGGGAAAGCAGAAAGCTGAGGGGCCAAAGCTGCGGTATCTGAACCTCTCCACATACAAACTCCATGCACTTGGTGACTATGTCAACACCATTCATCAATTTGGACCTACAGACAACTATACAACACAGTTGGTAAGTTTCCAGCAAGCTACAAGCAATATCCAGTTGTGATAAGTTCTCTTGCTGTAGGGCGAGCTTGAGCACCGACGGGTCAAGCGATTCTACCCAAAAGTTAACAAGTCTAGATTCACAGCTGAACGCCAGGAGCAGATCCTATTCGAGATGAATAGGCATTATCAGCGCCAGTTGGAAAGTGATGCTTCAGGGAACACACGACAGGCTCCACCATTGAAGGGAGGATCACGTGAATCTCACCACCTTCAGTTCGATGAGTCAGAACCACTGTCATACAGCGACCCAAAGGCTCACTATCACATGTCAGAGAGTAATAGGAACTATATTAACCTGCCAATGTGGCTTGGTAAAAACAAGGGGGACCCGGCCTTAGAAGTAAGTTTTATTTTGAATACTCCCATGCCATGGTTCATCGGAAACAACTGATCATTGGCCCCATGAACAGGATTTCTTACCTCGGCTCAAAGATCATGTTCTCACCCGACTCCTGGGCCAGGCTTATGATGGTGATGAACAGTCGTTCACATCTGCTGAGTGCAGCAATGTGATAATTTTCAAGGACCGCATCTACTGCCACAAGGTTTTGCAGGTTAACTATACAACATATGACATGTGGCATGCCCAAGATTCTCTCAATCCACGAAACTGTGCAGATGTCATGGTCTTGGCCCATGAGGATGATGAAAGTCACGAGCACCCTTACTGGTATGCACAGATACTTGGTGTATTTCACACGTTTGTTGTTCACAAGGGTTCCGGGTCCATGGAGCCCCAGAAGGTGGATTTCTTGTAGGTACGATGGTTTGGGTGCGACATGTCACACAAGTCCAGGTGGCATGTCAAGCGACTCCATCGCATCGGTTTTATTCCTCATGAGGACCCTGGCGCATTTGGATTCCTTGACCCCCATCATGTCATCCGTGCAATTCATTTGATTCCAGCATTTGCACATGGCCAGACAGATGAATACTTGCCACGTTCACTTGCTCGACAGAAGAAAGAGAATGACGAAGACTGGGTTTACTTGTATGTGAACATGTGAGTTTCAAATGTCTCATTCACGTCTGATGTTGACCTGTCGAACATTAATCATCCATAGGTTTGTTGATCAAGACATGCTGATGCGCTTTCGTGGTGGTGGTATCGGCCACAAATCAACCCGCACAGCTACAAATGTTTTTAAGCAGGATTGTGACGATCTGGATCACATAGTGTAGTCACACTTAGTCACAACACATGGGCAGCCTGTGCGCCAAAACACCAACACTTATATAGACCCTGAGACGGGCCTGCCTATAATAGATTAGCCGCTACACATGGACAGGCCCGAGGGACTAAAGTGAGAGCAACATATGTACGGGCCCGTAAGTGCATTACCACAACATATGGGAGGGCCCGTGGTGGGTAAGGATGCTGAAACATTTAGACAGGCCCGTGACCAATTAAGTATACTGAGCTGCTGTAAGACATGGATGGGCCCGTCCTGGTAGGTTACACCCCTGTCTCAACATTAAGGCGGGCCCGCCTATCATAACATGGAGAGGGTCACAGCATAAGGACGGGCCCGTCTATGATTAGAATACAAAGTTGGCAACATATGGATGGGCCCAGGAGTAATATCATTTATGGTGTCACAACATCTAGACAGGCCCGTTCATAATAAGCCATACCTCTGTCGCAACATAAAGACGGGCCCGTCAGTAATGTCGTTTCATAATGTCACAACATATGGATGGGCCTGTCGACAGTAAGATGTACTGCTGTTGAAACATAAAGACGGGCCCGTCACAAGTATCTTTTAATAGAGTCACAACGTAAGGTCGGGCCTGTCAGTAGTATTATGCAACATATGGACGGGCCCGTCCACAGTAAGGTGTGCCTCTGATGAAACATAAAGATGGGCCCGTCAGTAATCTCATGTATAGCATCACAACATATGGACGGGCCCATCAGTAGTATTATTTATATTGTCACAACTATGGGCGGGCCCAGCCCCAGTAAGATGTACCCTGTCGAAACATAAAGGCGGGCCCATCACTAATATCATTTAATAGAGTCACAGCATATGGATGGGCCCCTCAGTAGTATTATTTATATCATCACAACATATGGGCGGGCCCAGCCCCAGTAAGATGTACCCTGTCGAAACATAAAGGCGGGCCTGTCACTAATATCATTTAATAGAGTCACAACATATGGACGGGCCCTTCAATAGTATTATTTATATCGTCACAACATATGGACGGGCCCTTCAGTAGTATTATTTATATTGTCACAGCATATGGACGGGCCCGTCCATAGTAAGATGTACTTCGGACGAAACATAAAGACAGGCCCGTCAATAATCTCATGTATAGCATCACAACATATGGACGGGCCCTTCAGTAGTATTATTTATATCATCACAACATATGGGCGGGCCCGGCCCCAGTAAGATGTACCCTGTTGAAACATAAAGGTGGGCCCGTCACTAATATCATTTAATAGAGTCACAACATATGGATGGGCCCTGCAATAGTATTATTTATATCATCACAACATGTGGACGGGCCCTTCAGTAGTATTATTTATATTGTCACAGCATATGGACGGGCCCATCCATAGTAAGATGTACTTCGGACGAAACATAAAGACGGGCCCATCAGTAATCTCATGTATAGCATCACAACATATGGACGGGCCCTTCAGTAGTATTATTTATATCGTCACAACATATGGGCGGGCCCGGCCCCAGTAAGATGTACCCTGTCGAAACATAAAGGCGGGCCCGTCACTAATATCATTTAATAGAGTCACAACATATGGACGGGCCCTGCAATAGTATTATTTATATCGTCACAACATGTGGACAGGCCCTTCAGTAGTATTATTTATATTGTCACAGCATATGGACGGGCCCATCCATAGTAAGATGTACTTCGGACGAAACATAAAGACAGGCCCATCAGTAATCTCATGTATAGCATCACAACATATGGACGGGCCCTTCAGTAGTATTATTTATATCATCACAACATATGGGTGGGCCCGGCCCCAGTAAGATGTACCCTGTCGAACCATAAAGACGGGCCCGTCACTAGTATCATTTAATAGAGTCACAACATATGGACGGGCCCTTCAGTAATACTATTTATATTGTCACAACATATGGACGGGCCCTTCAGTAGTATCATGTATATCGTCACAACAAATGGACGGGCCCAGCCCCAGTAAGATGTACCCTGTCGAAACATAAAGACGGGCCCTTCAGTTGTATTATTTACATTGTCACAGCATATGGACGGGCCCGTCCACAGTAAGATGTACCTCTGACGAAACATAAAGACGGGCCTTCAGTAGTATCATGTATATCATCACAACAAATGGACGGGCCCATCTAGCCAGATGCACCCCTGTCAAAACATAAGGATGGGTCTGTGTATGGTATTCTTAGGCAGCAGAAAGGGAGATCCAAGCTATCTACATAAGGACGGCCCGTGTAAGGCATTCTCAGGCAGCAGAAAGGGAGATCAAAGGGATCTACATAAGGACGGGCTCATCCATGGTATTCTCAGGCAGCAGATAAGGGAAAACAAAAACCGGTGTTACAACATAAGACGGGCCGATCCATCCATTGCAGGATTACAAACCCTTGGCACCGCATAAGGCAGGCCAATCCGTCATATCATAGATAGCTCACCGCAAATGGACGGGCCTATCCATATTGGGTTATCCCCCTGTCACAATATAAGACGGGCCCAGGAAGACAAGAAATGAAGAAAGGGGAACCTCTCGCACTATGAAGTATCTGAATTTCCCACTATAAATTGTGTTTCATGTTGGACGATTTGTCTATTCAGTTGGAATCTCAGGCGCTGGTCTATGTAGCTGTGAGCCAGGACTCCACCATTGGAGCAGATGGGAAACACACAAAACAAATGGCAATGCTATTCAGAACAACGCATAATATTTTTATCTGAGTCTCTGCTTCATATATGCATCCAGGATTATGGACTTGTACCAGTATTGCCATCATGCCGTGGGAATCATTCATAGGCGGGATAAAAAGTGCGACATCCACGTATCTCATTGTCCGTCTTTCACTTCTGACTCTTCCTCTCTCCAATCACCATCACCACTCTCACCGTCGAATTACCTCATTGTCTCATCATCAGAAACATGTCGTCGTCATCATCTCACAAGTTCTTCAAGAAATCGCCTGAGCTCGATGCTGCGGCCAACCACATTCTTCAAATTTATTTCAAGGATATCACGGAAAGCAGCAAGCTGGGAAAGGCAGACAAGATTGCGAAGTGGAGAGGTGCCATCAAGGCGATAAACGATGAACTAGTGCGTCATAGCCTCATCACACTTTTTCACTAACTGATGTATTCAGGACTCTGTACGTGACCTCATCGCTAGGACGGATGAGATTCCGATGACCCTCATCGGCGTCGACATGTTCTTAAAGTGGCATGAAGACCTCGGCTCAATCGACCACCTGTGGCCTGAGTGGAAGACCGCCCTAGCCCCTTCCAAAACTGACGTCACCAACCACAAGTGGCTCGACATCGTCGAGCGTCGATACAACTACCACCGGTTGGGCCTCCCTATGCCCCGTGTGGTGCCAACACCAACACCACCTGCTCAAGAGACCGAAATGCCTACGAGCGACAAAGGAAAACGGAAAGCGACCGAGGTGGAGGTGGAGCAAATGATAGCGGAGGGCTCGCACAGGATGGAGGTGGACGATGAGGGTGAAGAGGAGGTGCCAGAGAAGGAGGACGAGGAGGAAGAACCAGTACAAGGCAGGCAGAAGCGCCAAGCTGCCACGAAAACGACGACCCGTTGATCCAGACGTCGATCCCGCGCTACAAAGGCAACAGCGGAAACCGATGATGAAGACGACGTTTCCGCTCAAGGCCAATCAAAACGCAAGCCTTGTCCACTGTCGGACGGACTATACGGTCGCGCTGCCTTAGCTTTCAGAAGGACGCCTTCCCCTGACCCCAAATCCTGCAAGTCGTGCCGCAGACGCAAGGTCCGATGCTACAGGAACCCTGGGAAGTCCTGCTTCCCATGCGATGGTTGCAAGATTCGATGCAACCATGCCAAAGGCGGCACTACCACTCCAACTCGACAGAATCCATCGCGAGCCAGGGGGAAAAAGCGAGCTCGAAGTCTGTCCCCAACGATGGAGGCCCAAGAACCCCAAAGCCCAGCGGAACGTCCCCAAAAGCAACACGTTTTGATGGCTTCCAAAGCCATCGATACTGGGGTTGGGCCCTCCAACCAGGGAAAGACGATCCCCGAGGGATCTTCACTCAGTACGTTTCCAATTTCATGTATTTACCGCTGACTCAAATTTTATTCAGAGATTCATATTCCTGCATTCAAACACGGGGATTCCCGCCCAATCCCAGCCACTGTATGAGCAGATTCGATCGTCAAGGTTGGCCCATCCGTTGCGCAGGAGGTACAGGAATCTACGGTAGCAGGTACATTTAACCACTCCACATCTATGCTAAGTATCATCGTTAACCCTTGTATTCAAAGCAGAAACCTGCCAATCGACAACAACGGCACCCGTCCAACCCACAACCGCTGCAACTCCCAGCGCACCGTCACCTGTCTGCGCCCCAATTGCCGATCTTTTGCAAACGTCCAACACAATCAAACAGCGAATCGAAGATTTGGAACGTCGACTCCGTGATGCTGAGGCCCACCGCCAATACTACGAGGATCGAATGTACGATTTCCAAATACAACAGGACAAGACCACGCAGACGCTGGACAGGATGGTGCACGAGCTGGAGGCTCTGTGTATTCGGGTGTATGGACGACCATTGGGTGACGACCTCATCGATCTCTTTGGGCCTCTGGCAGATGAGACAAGGGTGGATAGGACAGCAGGGTGAATGAGGCCGTCTATAATTTTACTCCTCCGTGGTATATACAATGTTTTTTTACATTTCGCATTTTAATTGACCACTGCGGCCGCATCATATACTCAACATTTACTTAGAGTGAGAAAAAGACAATGGCTAGACAGCCAACAGAATTGCGAAGGATAATCTCATTCTACTAAAACAACCGCTGATGTATCCCGATAGGCGGAAGCTTAGCGAATGCATGGCTTTGCGATATAGCATAGTTAACATGAAGCTTAAAAAATGAGATAGCGGGATGGTCTCATTCTGCTAAAACCAGAGGTGATGGAGCCTGATAGACGGAACCCGAATGCGTGGGCTATGCTATTTACAGCGTTCACTTGGGATTTACAAAACACAATAACGACTAATAATAGGATAACAATATTTACAGCGTTCACTTGGGAGTTACAAAACAAGATAACAGCTAATATTAGGATAACAATGCAAAGGAAGATGTCAGCCTGCAAAAACAGCATTCCACGGATCCCGATAGATGGAACCCTTCCAAATGAGCGGCCTGCACAATATGCAAGGTTGATATGGACTGTCTCGACCTGCTAACATGGAATTTGATGGATCCTGATAGACGGAGCCCTTCAAAGTGAGCGGACTGCATGAGATGCAAGGCTGAGAGCAATTGGTCATCGGATGCAAATGCAAAGCAATATTCTCATTGCACTAACGTAGGATCCAAGGTATGCCCACAGGTTGGACATGTGCAAACGAGCAGAGTGTGAGATTTGCAAGGTTCAATTCAGGGAGAAAGTTGCATTCTGCTATTGTAGGAGCCAATGTATTTCGATAGGTGGAAGCTTGGCAAATGAGCAGATAAATATTTCTCAGCAGACGGGAATACCACCAAGGGCATTCAGCCAGTAACTAGTGCCCGATTCACCCTCTGCATTGAGCAATAAATATTCTGTTTCCCAACAATGGTTTGTTGCCATTCATCTCAGCCCGTGGACGCATGAGCCTTTCAAGACAGACGATATACATACGCATGTCATACCAGACATATCCACAATGGAAATAAAACATGCGAAAGGTAAATGAATGGGCTAGCTTGCCACTGGGCGTCTCCTGTGAAGTACCTGCTGACCCACCCATCAGCTACAGGGCGGAATGCAAGGGCGGGGGACGGAAACTGCAGGTTCACATTGAGCTAACATTTAACTACAAATCTTTCTCCAGGACAAACTGAATATCAGTCGCATTCATGGCCTGCCATTTGCGTTCGGCATGCTCGGCCAACCTCGAATACATCATCCTCTGCCTCGCTGCATAACACCACACCCCAGGAGCTCCAATAGCACTGTTTCCCATCTGTATCTTATGCCATTCTTTTGCTCGAAATCTGAAGAAACTTATAGCCCATTGAAATTCTGATATTACGAGCTCTTCCTCTTCTTCCCAACGATCTTTGACGGATTTTGCTCGCAGCCAATGAATGCGATAAACTAATTGAAGCAAATTCATCAACCTCAAAGCACTTTTGAACAGTAAGGTCAACATACATTCAGACATCCAACTCTTTGATTCTGTGTCCCACGGGACGTCGATCGACCAAAACCATGGAAGATGGGTTCCGTGGTGTTCCTGTGCATTTTGGGAGAAGGCTGCTGTCTGCACAGCCAGGTCTTCTTTATGAAGCTCTTGATAACGTCCTAAGATATCTGCACCTGCACCAAGTGCAACCATGGCATCTCTGCATCGATTATAAATCGTGGCCTGTTTTTTTACTGAGACATTGATAGTGCAGATCATATCCCAGGCCCGAGTTTTCGTAGAATAGCTCTTAGCTGTGCGCACCACCCCCTGAAAGACAGCTGCCTTGTCTGCCAACATAAGACGGAGGCCATGTAGCGCATCATTAGCTTGACCTGTGTGAAGCTTCAGCTCCATTTCTGCAAGATTTTGAAGCCCTCGAGCTCGACATGCATCAATGCCAAGAGTGGATGGAAGTGGCAATTTGTCCTGTGGTCCTGCCAGGGTTCCATCTGAGGCGGGCAACTCATCCCCCACATCGTCCAGCCAACCATCATCCGAAGCATAATCCTGCTCGGAATTTGCGTCAAGAAACGCAGTCGGCTGTATGGATTCGCTGGCGGAAGTGTTGGAGCCCGCTTCAAGGTGCAGCTTCAAGTAAATCGCGGCATCCGCAATAAAACCCGATTGTTCAGATGAAATGCGATCAGCACGGCGTGCCATAGCCAATTTTTTCAATTCCGATGCCCGTTCCCTGATGTCCTTTCTGTCCATGTGAAGTGAGGTTATGGCCTCTTCTAAGCGTAAACTGCGTGCTAGCCAACTAGCCGCTCCATGTAGGCTTCCGCTGGGTCTTGGTTCCTCCAATAACGTTAGTTCAATGGCACGCACTGTTGGTGCTTCTCGTGATATGTAAGTATTTTGCGTTTATCCAAAAAGGCAGACGCCATACCCGCCCTTAATTGAACTTCGAAGATGTCCATGGCAGATGGGTCGGTGACGCGATCTTGCAGTGCACGAATCTCTTGCGTTCGCCAGCTGTCTCGCTGCTCTGCAGTCAAGGCTTCATCTAGCTTTATATATGCCTGCCTCACCAATGGCGCTGCTGCTCGAGCCGCTTTGAGCTTCCGCAATAGGCTATCCGCTTAATCTTGGATGTCAGAGAGTGCGCTGCAAGTGGATGCTCAGACTAACCAATCCGAATCATCTTCATGAAGTTGGAATCATTCATCTGGAAATCCAGCAGTTCTTGGCGATGTGGTGAGGTCATCCTGCGTGCAGATGTGGATGCCACGTTAAGGACGGACCACAACGTTTCAATGATTTCTCTGTCTACCCATCCAGCCCCCTTGATGAACAGTGGGGCATACTGTGCATAACATTCCTTCTTGTGCCCATGCGCATGCCATATGCCGATTCCAGGGATAATCCGAAGCGACAACGGGATATCAATCAACTCACTTTGACCCACACGCTTCCACAGATTCGTCATGTAGGAGCAGTTAATGTCGTAGAAGCAAACCACTTGTTTGATCCCTTCCATATTGTATCCCAACGCATTTGCCAAAGAGTAGTCCATGTTCAACTGTCTGCAGCACCATCAGCAGGTGTCAAAATCGACGATTCAACCTCATACCTTTCTCCTTTTTGGAAGTCAACAACACAATGCGGATAAAAGCATCCGTGCCATGCGCATGCAGTCGCCCCAATTCCAGTCGCATGAAGCTTTCCCCGGGCTGCGTTTGCCTGACTGATAGCTCTGTGGTTGTTGCAGGTGGATTTCTGTGCCTGAGCTCAGATCATGTTTTGCATGGGTTGAATGAATTCATACCTCCGCAATATGTGGAGTGGCCTTCAAATAGTCCGCATAGTTTGGATTGGACACCATATAACCTAGTCCGTCCATCAACCGCACTTGATCTTCGGATTTCCGCTCATGCATGTGTTGCGCTTTAAAGTTTCCGTCCATTACTACTGTGCAGGTGAACCACCAGCTGGAGAAGGTCAGCATATGAGGATTGAAGTATTGGAGCAGCTTACTGGTCCAAATCCTCATTGGTATCAACATTTATTCCAGGCTGGGGGCATGCTGCGCAAAATAATGCCAGTCCGCCTTTCTCTGCTGACCTGGTTGTCCCACAGAATCCATTCCATTTAAGTAGCTTGAGGTATCTCCATTTCCGCGCAACCCGTAGAAGCTCACGGTATCTATCCTGATTGACCCTTCAGATATTCCAACACTTGGAACCAAAATACCAAATCTTACTGGAACTAGGTGTGGAAACACACTGGATGTGATCCGATGCAACTTGCTGTAATAGTTCATACCGGACGTTCCACATTCCAGGTTGTCCCTCAGGAAGTCATCCAGAACCGCAAATGTGAATGCGGTGCTTGGCTTCTCAAACATTGAGGGAAATAGTTTGGCTCTGAGTAACTGTATGTATCGGGCTTCTGCAGTCTCGCATTCACACCAATTCACTACAATGAAATGAACACCTGTGACATCCACGACAGTGAGATATCTTGACCCCGCTGGAGGACGGAGGTGCTTTGGGTTTTCTTCGATATCTTCCACATCTTCCCACTCTTGATCATCCATGGGCAGAGGTTCACCTGCTGCTTGCTGGGCTTGTGCGATCGCATGGGGACAGGGTGCTCCACCATGTCCCAGGTGCAACCGAATGCCAGTCTGTGGGTCTTGATGTGAATGTAATTCTGGGCAACCAGCTGATCTCTCACCATATGGAGGGCGGATTCCTCGTAGAAGTCCCCTGTCCACTGTTGGATCCTGTGGAAAGGCAGACTCTCATGACTCTTCCAGCAACATTCTGTGCAGAATAGGGGCTGATGCAAGCAATCCGGACATCTGTACACCCCGTCGTTGCCACACCAGGTGCAATTCCTTGGCTCTGGGGAGGCTTCCAGCTCCAGGAGTATCTTCAAGAACTCCCCCTTCCGTGGAACCCATTTGCAGATGTAATCGTTCTGCGTCTGACACACCATGTGAAGTCCGCTTTCGGGTTGGCGAACTGCTGCATACCTTTTTCTGCGGTAACATCAGCTGCTGGACCAGTGGGCTCATGCTTTCATGTCCGTCGAAGGCTGAATCCGCCCATGCATCAAAGTACTTGTGGGAGCGAGACCTTGAATGCTTGGATGGCGAGGATCGGGGAGAATGGACAGGGGTTGCTGGATCTGGCTGTTTGATCACGACTTCTACCAATCGCGATCTATATCTACCTCCAGTTCTCCGAGTCTTGACTTCCAGCTGCTTCACCCGATGGCCTGGGGTAGGACCAATCATTCTCATGCCCTTTTGAGTACTTCCCTTGGCCATCTGGAGGTTGCTGATTTGACAGTATGAGGTCAGTTGTTAGAAACACTACCGCTAGTGCAAGTCGCTTTATCATTTAGCTCTATTGATGTCGGTACCTTAACACATGTCAGGGCATAAATACAAACGCAACTACACTGGCCTTGCGCAATGCATGGCGCTGCCTTCTTATTACCGCTCAATCCCTGCCCGCACATTCCCTTCCTGCTGCAACATTACCTGGGTGCTTTGCCTGGATTATGATGGTGAATTTGGATGCTATATTAGCTGATGTAGGTGAAACGAGATGTTCGGTATCAATATAAGTATGGATATGATTGGGCCAGCCAACTGACAGCCCGGATGCAAACCGGGAGCTAATCCGCCTTTGGGTGGGATCCTGTCAAAGAGATCAGCCCGATTGGATATTTCGGTCGCTTCACGGAGCTCCCATCAAAGATATCAGCCTGATTGGATATTTCGGTTGCTTCACAGAGGTCCGAACGAATTCCTTGGCATGACCGTACTAGTACTGAAATGCATTGAGACCAAACAAGGGCACAAAAAAACTTAGCAGCCAACCATCTATTATACACCATTATACATCATACCACATCATACTCCATGGAGTCCCAGTACGAATCAGACACCTGGGATCAGATGGAAAGAGATGATGCTGATGGTGAGCGAGATATAGAACCATCAGATGTGGGGGAAAGGGAGGAAGAAACATTTGAAGTGGAAGAGTTGGAGATCCTTGGGCGCCGACGCCAGAAATGGAGGCAAGCAGGGAAGAAGAAGAAGCCTGCAGTTCTGCTATCTATATGGGAGGAGATGCAGGGATTGGACAGGAACAAAGAGTTGAGAGGGAGCAAAGTCCAGACCAAGTGCAAGGTATGCTCTAAAAGTTCTGATTCGGATGCTCACAATTCAAAGCACCCTTGTAGCTAATACAAGATTGGTTGAAAAAGCCCCTCCGTTCAAAGAAGCCCTGAATTACCCTTAGATCCAGTTACAAATACTCTGTGCAGGCAGTGGTCCACGAATTGTACCAAGAGCAAATACAGGAGAAGCTTGCAAAAATGAAAGTAGAAGAAGGCGATACCCATGGAAGCAAGCAGATCCAACAGTATCAGAATGCATTGACAGCTTTTATTCAGGATGACCTGACAGAGGAACAATTGGCTGCAGCTGAAGATATAGCGGAAAGGTGGAATGGGCGGGAAGGCCCTGCGCCAGAGACAAAAGCAAGGTGCGATTTTATGAGGTCAACTTCCCAGTCTTCAATTTATCCTGGTTCCCAGGAATGCAGCCAAGTATGGGTACAAGTATGTCCGAAACTTTGTGATGGAGATGTGGAGATATTGCGGAATGCACATAGTGTGTATGGCTGGGTGGAAAAATGAGGAGGGAACTATACAGGCATGCATGTGAGTCCACCATATTCTCCTCTAGGCCTAGGTAAGACTCATGCAATGACAGTATGGACTTCAATAACGAAATCGCAGATGGGATCCCCTTCAATGATGTCTGCACACTGGAAGGAAGCTGGCGAGAGTACCTTGGGGAAACATTTGAGGAACCAGGAACACCGCCCAAGCATGATGGCGAGTCAAGTCCCAAACGTGCTCGGAAAAAGACAGCAGCCAAAGCAACGAGGACGGGCAAGGTTGACTCTGTGAAATTGGTGAAAAATGCCGATGGAGAGATTTGGATAGGAGAAATTGCAGGCCTTAGCCGGGACCAACTACAAAAAACGGTTCGCAGATTTATGACTGCTCACTACTGTGAGTGGCCAGAGTATTTAGTCTCCTCAATCTCTGATGAGTGCTATCAGGATTAGCATGCAGAAATCCCTTGTCAGCAGTGCCGTTCAAGAATTTCGGTCATCATCAAGCAGAAATGATAGCAGCCCGCCATCTTCCTGAAGGATTTACCTTCGACCATGACCCAAGTCACATGTGGATGACAACAGCTACCCAGCTGCTGTCCTTTTGGCGCAAGCGACAGGAAACCCATCCAAATGATGTGTTTGGATTTCAGAAATGGATCGATCAATCTGGCGTGCTGCAGCCACCAGTGGATAGAACTTTGGTACCCCTCCAGGTTGTGAGGCAGCGGAAATACCAAAAGACACCTGCCCCCAAATACAAAAAGAATCCTGGAAGGAAAAATGTCAAGGGCAAGGGTAAAGCACAGGAAGAGGGAGTGGCGGATGATAGCCCAGATGATAGTGCAGATGATAGCCCAGATGACAGCCCGGATGACAGTTTGGATGATCACAGCAAGGCTGAGGGGAGCGATGTTGGAACAGATGATCCCTCCACTAAAAAGGTGCGCCATGTGTGATTTTCATGCATGACAGATCAGCACTAATGCAATTCCGGTCTTCAGGTATCTGGCGGGAGGCAAAACCGTGCCAAGACACCATTCCCTTCTCGTTCCCGCTCAAATCCCCCACCAGCTGAGCTCTCTGCACCTCCAGCCCATGCAGACACCCCGGTGCATCGTCCACGAAATAAAGCGCTAACTGACGATAATGGGAGGGAAAGCAACGGCCATGATTCCGATGATGAAGCTGATGAAGACACTTATTTGCCCACCCTATCCAATTCAAAGAAATCGGCAACATCCCTGAATAGTGAGCTTCCCGCTGTAATTTGTATTCACAGCAAACCCTGATCTGCACTCAGGGAGCAAGTACACAACTGAACTACAGGACCACTCAGAATACGCAGATGCAGATGGATTGGAGAGCATTCCTTTCACTGACCTCCCAACTGAGGAGGGGTCAACGAGCAGAAACAAAGGCAGAAAGCTGAAATCCGCCCTGAAGCGCACACACAAGGCAAGTTCGGCCATGTTGAATCAGTTGTCATAGCTAACAAGTTTGCGCTGTGTGTTAAGTAGGCTCTGTCAGAATCGAGTGAGCCAGACATGAATCGACGTCGACCTGGGGCCAAATACTCGTCCAAGTCCAACAATAATGGATCTGTGACCTCCAATGCAGCATCCACGAATGTGAAACAGGGCATCCCTGGGAGCACCTGGAAGTCACCTCGTGTCAGAAAGGCCCCTGCAAGGCCAGATGCAGATGTTCCATCTCCTGATGCAAAGAGATCACGCAAGCAAACAGGCAGCAATCAGAAGTGGAAGTAGTTGTCGAATCCCTCAAACATTCAGAGTGGAAACCTTTTTTGGAACTCATGTACGGTCTATAGAGGGCTTAGCCTAGTTTTACACATTAGAATACAAGTGTATGGAATGTACGGTAGCTCATGACACCATGGTGGTTGTGAGAGGCGTCTTTGATATCAGAGAGAGGGATAGTTAAGCGGGATGATTGAGCAGGACAATTGAGCGGAGAGCTGAGCGGGACAGGTCTACATATTGGCCATGTGGAAGCGACTGGTAGCTATCTATGTAGGGAGATATTGCTGCTCATCTCCCATGTATTGCTGTTACCCAAAATTTGGCTCCGTCCGCCATTGTCCAACCTTGCTTCCCACGGTGTGAATGATATTCTCGCCATTGTTCCTACAAGTTTAAATCTTGATTGATCATCGAGCTATCAGCGAACCCATCGTCATCGAATATGTCCACCGAACAGTCCTGCCAAGTTCGTTTCCGTCGTCAAGGTGAGGTTATCTTCATTGTTGGATCCAGCGACCTAAGCCATCCACAGCTAATGTAAGACCAATCGAGCCAAGGCAATCTAGCTCCCGCATGAAGCAGTCCAAAAATCTGGAGGAGAGGCTAGTACGACTGCGTGAGTTGCGAGAGCCAACCCCGCCACCAATTGTCTCAAGTGGAAGGGCGGATATGGCGGGGTCAAACATCGATATTGTGGCCAGTGAGTGAACATGATTTCTCTCCAAGCACAAAAACAAAGTTCTTTCAATATAGATTCATCTGAAAGTTTTCTGGCTCAGTTCCTGCAGGAAAGGGAGCCAACCGCTCTGGCAGAGGTCGGAATCGCAGCCGGTGAGTTGGCATGATTGCCCTTCAAGCTAATGAAAAAACTAATTTTCTAGTAATGGATCCACACGAAAACTTGATGAATCGGTTCCTGAATGAACGGGAACCAACTGCTCCCCCAGCAGATGGTATGAACGTGGATCTACTCGAGCAATTGCTGAATGCGCGGGAACCATCAGCACCACCAGTCACGGACGAGACATTAAACAGGATGGATGGGTCTTCAACACCTGCACAAGACATTACTATGCAGGTCGATTTTCTGGCAGACTTGCAGAATGTGCGGGAACCGTCTCCTCTGCCCATCACCCGCGAATCATCAAATCTGAGGGACCGATCTCCTCAACCCGATTCTCCAACTAACCTGCTTGCTCAATTGCAGGATGTGAGGGAACCAACACCTCCCCTGCACATTTCAAATGTACCTGTCGAATCTTTTGACTTGGCAGCGGATGAGGACAATGGCGCAAACCGTTTGACTTTTGGCATGCCCGAACAATCAGAGATGAGGGATCTCTTCAAAGAAATATGCAACGGTGAGTATATTTGGTTCTATTCATGTGATCAGGGATATCCATCAGTTATGTAGGTGAACTTCCATCCAAACAGCAATCTCTTCAAATGGAACAATGGGGATTGGCACCTGTTCCGCATTGCGATCAGGGTATGGGCATGAGCTTAATCTGAAACACCGTTGACGTTGATAATTTTAGTCCTGCGCACCTTACATGCCGCGGTATCTCGCTACTGTGGAAACACCGCTCCCAGCGACATGCCATTCGATCCCACCCTCGATAGGCACCTCGTGCGTGCTGCGAATGCCATTGCGAGAGAATTGGGCACAGCTGCAAGGGACCAGTATGGTGCAGCGTCTCAGGGCCTTTGACTCGTCAATATGCTCGATTTGATGGAAGTCGTTTGTTATCTGCGTTCCGCCTTTGAAAATTGTCTGGAGCCATTCATCGCCAGCCAATCACACCCATCTCGCCAGTCTGTGGTAGAGATGGGTATCGTCTACTTGGCATGCCGGATTGAGATGGCCTCTGTACATTTGAAGCAGACTGCCGATATTGTGGGATGGCCCGTGCATTGGTTTGCAAACCTAGCAATGGACTTGGTAGGTTTTACATCAATTTTTCACAATGTGGGACTGATACATAATTCCTTCAGAATCAGCTTAATAGCTTGATTCTGGTGACAGTGTCACGTGCCAGTTATACTCCTCCCCTCCCAGCGTGCTACCATGCATACCTCAGACACCAAGATGATGAGGTTAGCTTCCGCAAGCAAATGCAGCTAATTCCCCTTAGCACATTTTGCCTAATCAACAATATCAGCGCCATCGTCCCGCATTGGACCCCACACACAGATGATCCCAATTCCAGCTTTGCATTCCCTTGGTGGCTATATCGCTCCGAGGAATACGCAGCGGATTCCCAAAGATTGCAAGGCAAAGGATTGTTTTCCGCGGCCTGGGATTTTTTTAAGGTATGCCGCTTATTCTCGTCGCTGCAAATAGTTGATGATGGCCCAGGGCTTATGGCCATTGCCTGAGGTGCCAATCGCAGACCATCTCGATGGCCATATTGAGGAGCAGCAGGCAAACTACTGCATCAAAAATATTCAGAAATATGCCGATGTTGTCAACGGTCGGGGTCGACAAATCGACCATTTCTACACTAGGTGGTGGGCATTGCGCGGGTTGTTGGGCATGCCGCTTCAATAGTTTACATGTTTTTGACTGTGGAGTTGGTTGTATATACATTGCTGTAAATGTTGATCATTTATGAGATGCCGCCCATTCGCATGATGTCTGAACCCCCGCCCATCCGCGTGATGTCTCACAATCCGCCCATCTGCATGATGGCCTGAGTAGTTTTACTTTTGTTGCAGTTTATGATGCAAACCCTTTAGCCCTGAGTACCCGCCCAATCTATGATGTCTAAGCACCCGCCCATTTGCAAAATCTTGGCAACACCGCCTGTCCAAAGTTCGAGAGCCAGCATATCCTAATAAAATACGAGATCCACATGGCCTACTAAATCTTACATTAAATTTTGCAGCTTCAAATCAACAGTTCTCCAGTTGCAACTGGTCTAGGTAGTAGGTCGTCCATCCGCGGTGATTGACACATGGGAACGTGCACTGACTGATGTACGTTGGCACGCATGTAGTACGCCAGGCATGCTCTGTCACCATCTACAGCTCCCACCCCATGCTCCAATGCTGAACCTGAAAATGCAATGATGGTCCCTGGGTTGTAGCGCAGCCGCAGATCCAGCGTTGGAATGACAAAGTCCAAGGGTGGGTAGTCGCCCACGGTTACCAGCATGTCATACCATGGATCCCATCCATTGATATCCCTGTGGTAACAAGTTGCCCAATTCACCATCACAGACATGCTGCTATACGTGGAGCTCCATATCGGCAGTATGGAGCTCATATCTGAATCCGCCCGCTGTTCTGCCTGTTTGCCAAGGCGGATCAATGCTTCCCTGCCATCTGCATACATTCGCGGGTGGATGACATGCAGGATCGCAGATAACAGGGCATTGGTGTTGGACATTTGGTCGACCCATTCCCTTGTAGAAGTGTTTTCCATCCTGGATTTGAGCAGCTGTGAGGCTTCCAGAAAGCCATTTTGGGGCTTCAAGATGGATGAGCGCTTTATTTACAAGGTGAGCAATGATCACTCACCCCACGACCCTGTTGAAACCATGCGGGTGACAGGTTGATGGCGCCTTTCAACTCAGCATTATCGCAGAAATATGACTTGTCCATCCGCCATGCCTGTGGGGAAGCCTTTATGCTCTCCCACAGTGGTTCCCTCAGAAGATGAAGGCAGTTCCATACGTCGGCCTGCCCATTACACTAAGTCAGTAGAATATGAGATTCTGCATTTCCTTACCCTTCTTTTTGGGCTGAGAGCATCCGGCAAATACCATACGCGGATGGTGTTTGAATCAGTCACCAGAATGGACGGCTCAGTCACTTCTGCATATCTCTCAGCAGCTTCTGCATTGCAGGTTTTTCCACCCTGATTTTTCCTGACGTTGACTGCGGAAAGATGAAAACTTCCATCGCACCATTATGATGGATGTACTTGGGCGATGATAGGCCTGTGAGATTACTGACGATATGCGATCCGCTTCACATAACACCGGAAATGGAATCGATATATCTGGAAGGGCGCAAGGTCCGCTGAATACCTCCTCTTGAAATCTGGCTTTCATGTATGACGCAATGCAGTCTGTTAGTTCCATTCGCCATCCATGGGGGATTTTAGACGTGTCTTGCGTAGTATTCATGCTTGGGGTGGATGAGGTCGGAATTGTATAGCAGGCGAGCCGCTTGCAGCTTGTTGGAAAATTATGGCATTTCGGGACACTTGCCTCAATATTTTACTGTGATCCAATCAATATGTTGTGATGCTATACATGCTATTGGTGTTGGACCTGTCTTATGTTGCGACAGGGGTGGATCTTACTAGACGGACCCGTCCTTGTTTTATGGCGATATAAAAGATATTACTGAAGGGCCATCCATACGTTATGACCATATAAATAATACTGCTGAAGGGCCCATCCTTATGTTGTGACCAACAGGCCTGTCTTTATGTTGCGACAGGCATGCATGTTGCTATTGACGAGCCCATCCATGTGTTGTGACCTTGTAATTGATATTACTGACAGGCCCATCCTTATGTTGCGACAGGGGCGTATCTTACTAGACGGGCCCGTCTATGTGTTGTGATGCTGTAAATGATATTGCTGATGGGCCCGTCTTTATGTTGCGACAGGCATATGTGTTGCTATTGACAGGCCCGTCCATGTGCTGTGACCATGTAATTGACCTTGCTGAAAGGCCCGTCTTTATGTTGTGACATGGGTGCATCTTACTAGACGGGCCCATCCATGTGTTGTGACCCTGTAAATGATATATATTGAAGGGCCCATCTTTATGTTGCGACAGGTACATCTTACTATGGACGGGCCCACCCATGTGTTGTGATGGTATAAATGGTATTACGGAAGGGCCCGTCCATATGTTGTGACGCTATAAATCACATTACTGACGGGCCTGTCTTTATGTTGCGGCAGTGGTGCATCTTACTAGACGGGCCCGTCTATGTGTTGTGACGCTGTCAATGATATTACTGATGGGCCCGTCCTTATATTGCGACAGGCATACATCTTGCTATGGATGGGCCTGTCTATATGTTGTGACAGGGGTATATTATCCCAAAGACGGGCCCTTCCATATGTTGCCAACTCTGTAATCTATCATAGAGGGGCCCCTCTTTATGTTGTGACCCTATAAAGCATATGATGGGTGGGCCCATCCATGTCTTACAGTAGCTCAGCATACTTACTTGGTCACGGGCCCGTCTATATGTTACAGCATCCTTACCCTCCACAGGCCCTCCCATATGTTGTGGAATTGCGCTTATGGGCCCGTACACATGTTGCTCTCACTATAGGCCCTCAGGCCTGTCCATGTGTCATGGCTAATCTATTTAGACGGGCCCATCGCGGGGTCTATATAAGTGTTGGCATTTTGGCACACAGGCTACCTATATGTTGTGACTAAATGGACTACATGGGGTCTCTGGATAGGACCTGTGATTTTGGCACTACAGACAATGAAGAACATGAAAATATAACTGGAATGTCAACTATTGTATCACCAGATGACGAAATTCAAGCTGAAGATGATGAAGAATCACTCGAAATGGAAGAGTATGGATATGATGGACTTGAACAAGTGGAGGACGAGAGCAGAAGTGTGGGAGGTGTGGGTGATGATATTGATGGGCCTGATCTGGAGGAAGACGAGCCAAAGTTGGGCCCAGAGGATGGTGAGGATGAAGTGTTTCCCCAGGATGAACTTGTATGGGGTGACTACGGCGAGCTCTAATCAGGCAGGCAGCCACTGGTAAGACTTTCCTTCATCAAACATTAGTACGCAGGACTCATCGCTACAGGTTTCATAGCGAACGGGTATTTGCCTGCCGTCGTCTGTCCTTGAGTACCTACCCCTGGTTCGCCCATGTTGGGGATTGGCTGCGTGGTGGTGGTATCGTTAGCATGTTGCAAGTATTAACTGAGGTTCGAGCTTTGGGTGCTCTGGATGTGGCATGTTCGTTTGGTAGTGACCCATCCCAATAAATTTCCAATACCTCCTAATAGATTCAAGTGCAACCTTATGGAACTGCCAGTACACTGAAAACTCCAGAATTCCCTCAATATAATGGTATGCAACCCTAGTACTACCTAGTGCAATGCGTCCGAATGTACAGGTGCACTGCTGGTGATTACATAAGCTGAATTGAGCAGAGTCCCGAGCGCTCCGACGCTGGCATTTTGGAATACATGACGAGTGGGATACCTTTTATATTATTCTCTGTAGTTATGCTATGCATGCATCTTAATGTAATGATAAACAACACTTCTGCCTTGAGCTACATGTCCGCGACAAGAATGTATCAAGTTGGATGTGGCTACCACTACTTACATAAGTATCCATACATAAACTGGTCGAGCAGTTCGGAATACATGACCACTGGAATATCCTCATCTTAATCAAACATAAAATGCCTCTGAATGTAATGATAAACAATGCTTCCGCATCGAGCTACACGTCTGCGACAAGGATGTATCAAGTTGGATGTGGCTATCAGTACTTACATAAGAATATGACACGCGGTTGGTTTTGTCGATGAGCCAGCCTCTCAGAACACAGTCCCATTGCTACCAGCATCTTCTCAGAGACCTTACAATGGCACTCCGTCACGTATTCTCAATATCAGATGATGCCGCCCTCTATCAGGTTCTGCCTTTGCATTGCAAATACCTTCCACTTTCAACCCAGATCTCAATACTACGCTGGGGGGTGCGGCTTCCTCTATCTTTGGGTCTTCACCCGTCCAAACTTAATCACCTCCCACATTCTCTCGAGACAGCCCTACCACTGATCAATTCCCTTATCGACCTCAGTATCCTGCCGATTTCAACTCATCTAACCTTCCTCAGTCCAACGCACCCACGCATCCTCCAGCCACCGTGAACGAATCAACCTGGCCCTATGCAGTTCCCACTTTCGCAGCCACTTCCGCACCGTCAATCCGACTTGCGGGCTCGTTTGTTCGGGGCCACAGGTACACCTCAGCCACGCAAACGGCCAATACCAGCAGATGGCGGTGCCGATTCCTCTAACGAACATGAAAACGCTACCAAACAAAAACCGTACGTGTTTTTGGTAATCGAGGCATCACATATCTCACAGACGTCAGAGGCATTAGGGATAGTGCATACAGTCGCTGCAGGGGCTTGAAGGCAACTTGCAAGCAAGCCTGGAGCTCTCGGCATCTACAATTCCTCTCTTAGCTCCGATGTGGATCTGTTGGAGATACGACGTGACTTGCAGGCATTGTGCGCAAGCCAATATGGAATGTGTCATACCGGGCCGAAAACTTCGTCATCATCCGTGCGTGTAGCAATCCCCCAATCGTGTCGAGGTCGATGACGATGGTTGTATGGTAATCGAGAGGTATTACTCAAACAACTTTGCGAACAAGCCTCTCAAATTGTAGAACTGATAGCGAAACTGGAACGGCCAAATCAATCCGCAGGCCCTTCTCAAGCGGTGACCGGCCCTCTAGAGTCACAATCACCTCCTGCTACGGCAATAGACAGCAATGCGATGGACGTCGTCCCGAAACAAGAAGTACAAGACTGGATTTCACAGGTTTGAGAACCATTACAGACTTTTGGTGGGCTGATACCTGCTCCTAGCCCTACTACCATGCATGGAGAAAATGGCCGCGCTTCCACCGATGGAAAAGATGACGAAGATTTTCCAAATGATTCCGAATATGACACCGCGGAAGACGATTGGCCTAAAGATGGGGGGTCACCCGCACACTCCACCAAAATGAAGGATGCGTCTGCTCATCCTTAATGAAGAAGCCGCTTACGGCCTTATGGCTTGTATGTCGATCAAGGCAGGCGCTAGACAGAAGCACGCGAATCGTCCGATGCAGTGAGAGTTACGAATGCACATTTCTTCAGGCCTAGCCGTTTTTCCTCACGCCGATGATATGAGTTGACAATAATACCATAGGCCCCGGCCCAGACCCTATACGTACCAGTGAACTTTCCCATAACGTGCGACTTCCTCACATCCTGGCCCGCAGCATGATTTCAGTGCATTGATGCGGACGCATTCTTCGATATGTGAGTCCCATTGCACGCATGACTATATTCTCGCTTAACGTCATTTCAGATACTTTCAGAAGATGAACCCATCCGTATCATTACTAGACCGTTACCTTCATACCCCTCAGTATGTCGCCATGCGCAGTCCCTTCCTCTTCACTGTCGGTAGGGAACCTCAATGATTGCCTAGTTGTGGAAGTGACTGACAGTAATGTAGTGTGTGCGACTGCGTCACGATTCGACAGGAAGAGACCAGAGCTTTATGGTCAATTGATGCAGTATGCACAACTTGCGGCTGGCACGGCACTCATATTAGGCCCCCAAAAATGAGGAGATGTGTGCTGCGTACATGATCCTGCAGTTATATCCAGTGCCTTCGAAATATTGGGAAGAAGATTGGGGATGGATATATCTTGGCGTTGCCATCCGGTAGGTTTGCTTACAGATCTACGGTTTGCAACAAACTAAACATCCGAAATAGGATCGCGCAAGACATCAATCTCAACCGCCCCATGACTGCGAAGCCCCTCAACGAGCATCACGCACGTCGTCTCCTCAGTCGTACACGGATCTGATTGAATTGTTTTAACTTGGATCGGTCCATGGGTACTCAGTATGGGAAGCGGGCGATCATCCCGAATTCGGATTACGTCGCTCGACACTGATGTGTGGTGGCAATCGTCGCCGTATAATCTCAGGGGACTTGATGTCCAAACATGCATATATAACATGGAGCTGAGGTCAATGGCAGATTTCATGGCGAAGATATATAGCGACTGGGCTCTTCAACATCCTCCTGTCTGAAGGTGGGAATAGGTCGGATTCTTCGAGATTCCCACCTACAGAGTATTACCAAATAACACTTCAGGTACTATAAGCGTGCCAAAGGATCCGAAGACTTGACTGCACGCTACATTATTCACAGAAGGTGTGTTCATGTTATTCGCCGCAATCGAAACGAATCGTTCTCTGGTCGACCTCTCCGCCCGAGCCCGAGCCGACGGCCTCCGTCAAATCGCATCTGGCACCATCCCCACGTCAAAACTTATTGACATCAGCTCCTTCAGAACCCAATTCTGTGTTTACACCTTCACCACTAAGACTCGAGCGGTTGAGCCGCACCTCATTTTGGCGGATGCCGCCACCGTTGCGCCGCAGGACAGATGGGCTTTTGATATCTTGACTTACGGAGGAGACGTGAAGCTGAAGCAGGTGGTTGCAGCTGTGAAGGCCATGGCGGCAAATTTGTAGGTCTTATACGAATAAGAGTCAGACAACTGGGAATTGCGCAGAAGTTCATGATGCCTTGGATTGCCAAAGATGCTCCCCTTCCCCGTCGCAGCGCCAACCTCAACCACAATCACTGGCGACCACCAGCAAATGGTTTGTAGTTCCAAACATACCAGCCAGGCTCCCAGTCGGGACAAAGACACCGAGGGAGGTCTAGAAGGACATCGTTCGCCACTGGATTGAGGGTGATCCACACCTCGGATAGAATTTTAAGAGACTAGTCCCTCAATCTGATCTCCGTGGGTGCAACCGGCCACCAAAAGTCAACCATTATGCGCGAGGTGTCATTGCCGGACCAGCAAGTGGGCTTGTGCACATTCCCCGATAGGCTGCCAGGTATTTGATCTCTCTCCCAGTGATATGGCATGCCAGCTACGCAGGGGACGAGGTGTCCTCTATCTCTGCTCACCGCCATGCCATCCGCCGTGCTGACACGCAGCTTTTCCATGTGATACAGGCGGTCCATGAAGGCCGTAGTGCAGTAGCGTGGTCCTCGCTGTACTTGACGTCAGCAGAAACCGGAATCGGAACAGAACGCAGAGGCGGCCGTTTAACCTGTAGCGCCGCCGTTGATGACGGTGAGTTCGCGAGTCGTGAGCATCGACCCTGCCACCTGACTGGCCTCCCCACTTGTCGCAAGATCTGTGGGCCCATTGGCTCTATCCCCATACCAATTGTCTAGCACCAACATATCTGCAGTTGATCCTTTCCTGTATGCCGTGCTCCGGTTTTGTCTGTCCGTTTTCACTTGTTGCCATTTATATTTACATCTGTCACCGACACATCCATCGCAATATTAATACCCGCATCACTTGTAGAGTCCAGTCCCCGCGGTCCCAATAGTTCGATGTTCTACACCATCCTTACATATTATAACTACTCGAGAGGACAGGATCATGATTGAGGTGTGAGTTAGTACGTGAGTACTTGAGTTGACTATCCTGCCACTGGTCCTTGTGTCAATAATGGCAATAATGGCGCAGCAGTTTGCAACCTGTCTACAGCGTTTCCGCGCTTACTGCGACTTCAAGCGCTTTCCTGTCTTATGATCAACATCGACCCCATCAAGAAAAGTTTGAAAAAAATACAACTGATTCCTCAATGACTCGCCGGATTTTTAGATCTGGAAAGCCGTCTGGCTCTGCATCCAACTCTACCTCTCAGAACGAAGTCGCAGACAAAAAGAAAGGGAGTATAGCGGAGAAGAGGTCGCAGGAACAGACACTGGTACGGCTCGCCAAGGCCCGGGCTACGATGTTTGTTATGAGTATGAAAGGACGAAAGGGAAGAGAGACGAACCTAAACAGCCGTTCGACGGTCAAAGCACCTGCCTGCGCCAATAGCCGGTCAATAGATAACAGAGTGCCAAGAAACGAGAACGAGTCGCACAATGACAAGGAGCGTGGGGTTAGGAGAGGGGGAGCAGCCGTAGAAACAAACGATGTGAGACGTCTCGCCAAGGTCTTGACATTAGGCTGTCAGTTATAAGTACGAGAGGATGAGGCAGAAGGAAGAGACGAACCTGGTTGTTGTCGTCTTCGAAGTAGAGGCTGGCACCGGGGAACCGAGTCTTGATGACGTCCCAGAGCCAGTGCATTGGCGTCCCGGACATGATGTCGGAGGAATCGGTTGGTCCTGTGCCACCGGTGAGGAGCGCAACGAACTTGCCGAGGGCGTCGACGATGATGGACCCAGAGTCCCCATACATAGAGAACGGACGGACTGGACTCGGTATCAGAGGGGAAGACTGCTGCTTCCACCGAATCGCGGCTGCCTAGGACGAAGTAGCGGTGAACATGAGACTCAAATCCATTCAAACAGCCAATCGTGGTGAGCGTGGTGAGACCGCGTTTTATAACATATCGCATAGGGTCGCCTTTGTGGTCTCTGTTATCTGGCGTGGTATATCTTCGGCGGTGAGAATGCCTCGGAGCTTGAGGAGACGTTCGACTGGATAATCAAAATCGGACGGCGCATCGATGGGAGGGTGCATCAAGCTAATAAACTTGGCGGGATCGATCTCGGAGCCTGGAACGTGAACAGTTAGATTAGACGCCGTTAGCTGGACAGATCAGCCCACACCTAAGTGGAGCACGTTGCCCCTGAGGTTTTGCAGGAACTTCTTCTTGTCGGGCTTGACGACACAAACATCCACCATATAACTGTGAGGGGCGGTATGGACACTGACGGGAGGTGCCAAGACAACGTGTCCAATGACCTGGTCCTTCAGCCTCGTCCACTGCTTCTTCATCTTCACTAAGAAATTCTTGAGCTCCTCAATCGCCTCTCGTGTCTTGGTCAGCTCGCGTTGAGTCTCCTCCAGGGCCCTTGCCTCCTGCTCAGCGGTAGGGCCATCACCCTTCAACCTCGCCGTTAAAGCCATAACCCGCTTCTCCAAGACACCAACCGTGCTGTTCATGACGCCAACATGGCCCTGGATAGACATGAGAAAGTTGTGGAAAGCTTTGGTGCCCATGAGAACGACCTCCTTAGGCCTGGTTTGGTAGGTGTAGTCAGAATCGCGCTCATCTTCTTGAGGAAAAGAACGTACCGACGTAGGAGTATGCATTATGACCTTCATTTGCGGGGAAGAGGACGTGGCGGGCCGTGATGGCCTACAGATCTTGACCCAATTTGAAGTAGAAACCCATTGGTCCCTGGGTATAGAACGTCTTGAAGCCAACGATAGGCAGGCTAAGTGTAGTAGTCACGGGATCGATGGCGGCCTTGTGGGGATCGAAATCCGAGACGGGTGCGAACAGTTCGGGACCATTGGACCCATTAGCCGCTGCCTCACGGTACGCAACATCGACGTCGGAAATGCCATGATCCTTGAGGAGATTGGAGATGTCGTTAGAAGATTGGAATTCGACCTCGCCAGTAAGAGTATTGGGCAAGACTCCCACCCAAATCGTGACGGGAGTGGTAACGACTGGTCGAGAAATCTCACAACCTTGGAACGAATGTCAATCCGGAGATTGCTGTGCTTCGAGAAGGTAGCGAACCTTGGAACGAATCGTGGGCCACAGATCTCCCTCGCTAAGTATGTTGTGCGCGTAGACTGGCTGAAGTTTCATGTGACGAGGTTCTTGCTCTGGCTCCAAGGGCGCTATGAAGACATTCTTGGACGTCCGGAAGATAAACTTGGGACCCCGGCGCCTGGGGCCCTGGAGACCGAAGTAGTAAAGGTAGGCCTCGAGCTTAGGGACTTCGTGGGGAGAGGACTCGACGGAAGAAATGCTGAAGGAGTCATTCTTCCAGAGACTGCTGTGGTCAACTGCTGTGGTCAGAGGAGTAGGCTATATCGCTATCGTCGGATAGGGAGACATTGCCAACCACCTTGGGGTAAACGGTGCACTCTTCGTCGAACGCTGGTGAGTGGACGTGAAGCTCCAAGGTATCATCCACTATACGAGCGGGGCCAGTATAGAAGAAGACGAATAAAACTTAAAAGAACTTGCTTGTGAGGCGTTCCATCAGCAAAACGTCCAAAAACTCCTTGCAATGCCTTATAGTCTCGGCAAGGCCCGATAAGCCATATATTACCTTACATGCAACTTACAAGTCACTTGTATTGCCTAGTATCGGCGTAGCTTTTCATCCGGATGAATGCATACACTTGTAATGTAATTGTAAGGACCATACAAGAAAGCAACCCCAGATTGCAAAGGCATTACAAGTGCCTTGCAGCCTCGGCAAGGCCAATATACTATTGTAGCACCTTACAATCACCTTGTAATTACTTCATGTCATAAAACTTTTGTATCAAGGTGATCACATACATTCGTAACAACCTTGCAAGGATGTTGTAAGAACAAGGGACTTCAATGCAAAAAAGCGAAAATGAAGACAATAAGATGGTGTTCAGTGATACTACAACAGAGCGAAACCTTCCATGTCAACTTCACCATCATCCCCTGCACCTTCGCCATCTTCTGCTCCTAGATCGTCTTCTTCCGGCTCGCAATCATCGACATCGTCTACCTCATTTGCTTCGTCATCAAGCCACTCTGCCAGGCCGCCATAGCCGAAGTCGTCTTCTTCATCTGGATCACTGAGAGCTTCTTTGTCGTCATCTGGCACAGTGTGTTCATTCCCACCCTCCTGGTCGTCGTCTGCCACAGTTTTGGTCATACCCAAGTCATCCTGTCGATCCAAGGTGTTGAGGTTGTCGAGGAATGTGTCGGTTGCTGAGCGCGTTGATTTGTGACCAATTCCTCCACTGTGGAATCGCATCATCATATCGCGATCACAGAATCTGTAGTAAATTATGAGATATGTACAAAGTTACACCGTTAACACTTACATGTTTACATAGTACCAGAACCAGTCTTCGTCTTTCTCAGGTACAGGGCGAGCAATGGAAAACAGCAGCAACTCTCGTGTATGACCATACATGAATGTGGGGATGAGATGGACACCTCGGATAACTTGACGAGGATCAAGGAAGCCAAATGCATTGTCTGGATTGTCATTCACATTAAAGAAGCTGATATGGTGAAGACGTTTTGCATTCCAGCCAGATTTGTGTTGTGCATCACAAGCATACCAGTGAACCCAGAGAAAGTCTATGTGTTGGGGACTTGTATTTGTCACGTCCGTCCCACAGTATCTTACTGTAGCGTGAAAGATGCCGATGATGCAGGCATACCAGTCAGACCCTTCAGTCACATGTAATCCAGAAAGTGGGTCATCCGACATGCACATTTGGTCCTGAAAGTGGGACTAACCGACATCGGCCTATAGACCCTGATGGTGGATAGGCCGACATGTTGGAGGGAGGTCGGCTGACCTCACTGGGGGATGGATCCACACCCTGGAAGTGGTGTCGGCCGACCTCACTGGGGGATGGACCCACACCCTGGAAGTGGTGTTGGCCGACCTCACTGGGTGATGGACCCACACCCTGGAAGTGGTGTCAGCCAACCTCACTGGACGATGGACCCACACCCTGGAAGTGGTGTCAGCCAACCTCACTGGACGATGGACCCACACCCTGGAAGTGGTGTCGGCCGACCTCACTGGGGGATGGACCCACACCCTGGAAGTGGTGTCGGCTGACCTCACTGGGGGATGGACCCACACCCTGGAAGTGGTGTCGGCCGACCTCACTGGGGGATGGACCCACACCCTGGAAGTGGTGTCGGCCGACCTCACTGGGTGATGGACCCACACCCTGGAAGTGGTGTCGGCCGACCTCACTGGACGATGGACCCACACCCTGGAAGTGGTGTCGGCCGACCTCACTGGGGGATGGACCCACACCCTGGAAGTGGTGTTGGCCGACCTCACTGGGTGATGGACCCACACCCTGGAAGTGGTGTCGGCCGACCTCACTGGGTGATGGACCCACACCCTGGAAGTGGTGTCGGCCGACCTCACTGGACGATGGATCCACACCCTGGAAGTGGTGTCGGCCGACCTCACTGGACGATGGACCCACACCCTGGAAGTGGTGTCGGCCGACCTCACTGGACGATGGATCCACACCCTGGAAGTGGTGTCGGCCGACCTCACTGGACGATGGATCCACACCCTGGAAGTGGTGTTGGCCGACCTCACTGGACGATGGACCCACACCCTGGAAGTGGTGTCAGCCGACCTCACTGGGCGATGGACCCACACCCTGGAAGTGGTGTCGGCCGACCTCACTGGGCGATGGACTCACACCCTGGAAGTGGTGTTGGCCAATTTCACTGGGGGATGGACACAGACCTCACCACCTGGAAGTAGGGTTGGCCAAACCCTGAAAATTCCCTTGGCATAATCAATTGCTTGTCAATTTAGATGTTACCAGAAGTATTGACTCTGATGACACTTCCAGATGGACATACCCCCTGAGACCAGTGTTGGCCAACCTCACTGGGGGGTGGCCTTACCCCCTGAATCCATGGCCATTCTTCACCTCCAGGTGATGTCAGTGATCTCACAGGGTTTGAAACTTGCAATGAGCATGGGTAGCCATATATAGGGATCCTTTTGATTCACACCATCTACAGTTTATTTATAGACCAAGACCCAGAGCTCTCTTGGTTGGTTGACGAGCTCTAGTTGATTTCTTGCTTGCCTCTTCACCCTCCTTTGCCATCTTCTGATCAACATCCCCACTGCCTCCCCTTTTTCTTTTCCTCACATCCTTTCTTGTATTCTGGGATTCCTTCATGCCACCCCCCTGGGTGGGACAGGAATCCCCTGCACTGACCCCAGTTGTTTCCTGTGCACCAATCCCTCTGCTTGAGCCACCAGAATTCTGCTGCAGTCTTGCAACTACCAGCCCCACTGCACCCATAACATCTTCCCCCTTGTGGATATCAAGACCTGAGCCTAGCAAAAAGCCCAGATTAGCAGCTTCAGGGTCATCTGATTCTATGTCCTGTGCTCTTTTGCACTCCCTCCACAACAAACCAAATCCCAGTACAATGGTAAGACCTTTTTGGGTGGATGCAAACTTTTCACTTTGCAATTGATACAGTGCCTTCCAGAAGGAATCCCCATTGCCATGCATCTCCTGGGGCAAATACTGGGCACTCCAGGCCCAAGATGCCCAGACAGGCAGGTTGACTGGTCCAGCATCAGGTTCCTGTACAAAATGTTTGTTAACCTGGTATTTGAAGAAAGTTTATCACTTACTGTCTCTGGCAAGCCATCTACAAGCTCAACAAGTTCCTGGTACCTGGGCATGATGCAAAGGGACTTTAAATATTTCACCCTGTCCCCATTGGCATGACAAGCAGGGCTGGATTCATGAGGGGTATCTTCAGATGGGGCCCTCCCAGAGTCAAGGATATCCTGGGCCCCTGATGAAGTTGCTATAGGGGTCATACCAGCCCCACCAATTTCTTCCCCTAAATCTGAGGGCTTGGCCTCCACCCCAGCTTCACTGTCCTCCCCAGGGCTCATCCACTCTCTCTTTTTGGATGGGGTTTTCCTGTTCCAGGGCCTTCCCAATGGCTCGTCCTCCTTTTTGCACTTGATGAATGAAACAATCACCTTATCCTCCTCCTCTTGGGAATTCCAATGATTCCAAAGCATCCACATGTCGGCCTTGGTCCATTTTGAAGGATCTTTCATCATGAATCCTTCTGGGATGGAATCGGAACTCAGATACTCCAAATGGGACTTGATAAGCAGGCCCCAGGGAACCTTGGCCTTGGGCTTCCCTGTAAACTTTGCTATGTTTCCAACTTCCTTCAACAACTGTAGATGCACTTGACAATCAAGAACATACCATAGGCAGCCTGGAAGACCATTCTTGCCAAACTCTGCTGGACCTTGAGTTTCTGACCAGTCCAAGCTGGTACCTCTGGGTTTCCTTCATCATCCAAGGCTATCTCCACCTTTGGATTCTCATCATTCAAATCTTCCTCAGCTGAGTATGGAATCAACCTAGGTACACATATTACATTGATCACCAATGTTTATCACTTACCAGCTTCAGTCAAAAGATAATTGGTTAACATTTGCTCTCCCTTTAGAACCCAATCCTTGGTGGGCTCTGAAGACTCTGAGAAGGCCTTCTTCCCATCAGGGGGTTGTGTTTCAAAGCTAGGTTTCTTCATTAGCATTGGATAGACAAGGTAAAGGGGAACCTACACTGCCATCTTGATCTGAGAATCAGTAGTCTCATGAGCCAGAAACATCACTATATTTGACCACATGGTCCTCCTGACTGTTTCAATAAAGTCTCTGGCCATGTTGGGAAAATTTTTTCTCCTGTACCTGAATTATTGCATGATTAGTATAAGACATTTGAAGTAGACCAGCACTGACAATTCATGAGTTTCTTTTGGAGCTCCCAACTTATTCCACTTGGAAGCAGCCCTCCCTGCTTCAGCCTTCTTGTCATCTGCAAGAGACTCCCACCACTGTTGGATGATTTTGGTCCTCTGACCTATGGTCTTGGGGTCCTTGGTGTCCCTCCTCTCCCTATCATAGGCATCCATGTCCTCTTTGAAGAGCTGCTGGGAGGCAGTAAAATCAGTGAAGGGTTTTCTGTAATTTCCAGCCTTGGTAGGTCTGGTCCTCTCCTCTCTGCCATCCTCATCCTCACCAGTCCCAGGCTGCTCCTTCCTCTTGTCTGTTGCAGCCAGGATGCTCTCAATGATGTGTTCCTCATCATCCTGGTCTTCAGGGTCTAGTTCTGGCAAAAACACCCTTCTGATGGCCTAAATACACTTGAGATATGTGAAACTTGATGAAAAAGATACCCTACCACTCTCAAGTTCTGGGGCAATTCCACAGATCCTGAAGATGCTTGCTGAAGGATCTGGGATTTCACATCAGCCAGGATCTGGGCCCTGAGGTCAGGATTCCCTCGGGCATCTGTGTACTGCTCCACATAGGAGGACAGCAGATCAGAGTAGACTTCAGACCAATCAGCCATGAGAGAATAAAATCAGGGGGATAATTAGCAGCACAGATGATGGAGGTTGGAAGCAAGGTGAAAATTTTTCAGCCTTTCCCAATTTAGGCAGGAGGTTGAAGTTTTCGGCCATCACTCTTTTAGGAAAGGTACCATTATGGTATGATTGTTTTGATGTATTTGCTATTCACTTTGATTCAGATACCAAGTGCAAAGCAAGGGTAATCGGAAAACTATACACATATACCCATGTTCTAAATACAATCCATTTGTTTACCTTGGAACATCAATTGGGCCTTTTTGGAAAAGTCAGTCCACAACACTATCTGCTTATGAGCATAAGCCTTTTTCCCTGGTTCCAACAATTGTAGAGCCCTTTTCTCCCATATGTCCTTCTGGAACTCAAACCATAAGATGGCCCAAACCATCTCATGCCTCACCAATGACAATTCTTCTTTCCACCTGTCCCTTCTTGCCCTTGCTTTGAGCCAGTTGATCCTGTAAACTGCCCCACAATTTATTGGTGAGATTTTTTTGAGTAGTATTAACACTTACACTCCTCCATTAAACCCCCCTTCTCAGCATTCAGTTGACCCTGTTCACCATCCATCATCCAAAACCATGCCATTTTGCTGGTTCCCTGCCCAAACCGGTTCTCCTCTGTAACATCCTTACTCACTGCCAGGTCCTGGGGCTGAATAGCCTGATATCTTTGTCCAATCTCTTGATTGGGTTCCAACTGGAGAATGGCCTGCCTTGCCCTCTGATAACTTCTGACCTGCTTGTTTATCCGAGCCACCACTTTTTGGATGTCCTGCTTGGTTCTTGTACCTTCCCTAGTTGATTGTGCACTGTGGAAGTTCTGTCTGTATAACATTGCCTTGTGTCCAAGGTTGGTTCGGAGCTGGTCTAGACAATCATTAGCTTGCCCAATCCTGAGTTCCATTTCTTCTTTGAGGAGGTCATGAAGGCCAAGCTCCATCAGTTTGGTTGCTCCAATGGATGAGGGCATCCATATACTCATGAGCTCAGCAGGTAGCTCCTCTCCTTCTTCTGTAGCCTCCCAATCCTCATCATCTTCCCAGTACTCTCCATTGTCATCAATTTCTTCACCTTGCCCAAGGAATGCTGGATCATCCTGGGGTATGAAGACATCGTCCACCTCCAAACCTTTGAGAAATGCCTGGCTGGTGCCATGGAATTTGTCAATCCTGGCAGAAAGTCTTTTTCTTTTCTCTGAGACTTTGATTTCTTGTCTGGTAGACATGTGGCTCTGTCTAAGCTCAGATCTTAGCTGGTCCCTGCAGGTCTGGTTAGCAACCTATTGCTTCTGGAAACCACAGACCATACTGTGCATCCTCTATGCTAATTCCTTCCACAAGCCAAGCCACAGAACCATGGCTCCCTGGGGACACAGGTGGATTTTTCATGAGCTTTAACTGCACTTCACCCATGGTAGGGGCTACAGGCCATCAGACATGCCCAGGGTTTCTTAGGAACATACTGACCTTTTTCCCCTTTCAACAAATAAATGTCTAGGGAATCACCTCGATTTGCTTCTGCCTCAAGAACATCCGACTCCCATTGGGCAAGTTGGCCAGGGTCTAGAACAGCTGTCAACTGCTCATATGCCTGATTCATTTCTTCTAGGCACTTGTGTGAGGTCTTGTATTTTTTCAACAGTGCAGGAACTGAGATGTACAGGGTAAATTAACTTCTCTTTGAAGAAAAGGTCTCTCACCCATGTTGACAATTTTTTTCCAGTTAGAATCTCTCATATGGTCATCATACACTTCTTGTCTGTGGGCCTGAGTCATAGACCTTGCAGTGGGAGAGATCTTATTGAATGGAGCCCACAATGTCTCCAAAATTTCACCATCCAGATGACCAGCACCCTTGATAAAGTTGAGGCTATATCTTGGAAAGCAAGAGAGTTTGTGGGCAGCAAGATGAAACTTCCCCACAGCAGGAATGATTTCCAGGGAGGGAGGGAGATGGAGAGAGCAGCTGGATTTTACCCGACTCTGGAAGTTAATACTCCACTGGCACCCAACATCATAAATGACAAGGGCCTTTGTGATGCTTTCTGAATGATAATCAAGAGCACTGCAGATGGAGTAATCTGTGTTCATGTACCTAGCACAAAATGAGTTCCAAAGGCTTCCAGTACATCCATCAGGTCCACTCACTTTTCCCCTTTCTGAAAGTCCACCACAGAATGGGGAACAAAGCAACCATGCTGAGCACAGGCTGTGGCACCAATCCCAGTGGACTGGAGATTGGACTTGTTAATATTAGCAGCATTGATTGCCCTGTGATTGCTGCAGGTGGATCTCTACCAGTACAGTGGGTCATTTAAACTCCATGACCTTGGGACAACTCACCTCCTTGTTATCCAAAGACTGCTCAAGATGGGCCTGGTAGGGCTTTTCAGCAACCATGTAACCAGTTCCATCTGATAATGACACATCCAACTCAGGCTTGTTCATTTTCATATGCTGAG
This sequence comes from Pisolithus tinctorius, assembly GCA_024663395.1. NCBI lineage: Eukaryota > Fungi > Basidiomycota > Agaricomycetes > Boletales > Pisolithaceae > Pisolithus > Pisolithus tinctorius. The sequence continues at coordinate 1,436,649 of JANFAH010000002.1, forward strand.
CAGTGAAGTTGCCATCCATGACATATTGCCTCATTATGGTATCACTAAGGGGGGAGGGGAGTTAGAAATCAAAACCCTACAGATTATCACTCCATACCTGTCATATCGGGTTTTCCAATCTGGAGGTAAATTAATACCTGGTTGTGGGCAGGCAGGACAAAAGAGTGCAAGTTCTCCTTGTCTAGGATCTTGTTCTTTATCATGACCAAAGCCAAACCATTTCCTATGTTTCAAATCCCTCCACAGTCTGGAAACCCTCATCAGCTCTCGGTACCTGTCCTAATTGGAAATGAATGCATTAATAGAACCCCCTAAGAGCAAATAGTGCATGGCACTCAACTGGTATACAGTCAGGAAATGCATTGTTGGTGAACCTCTTCAGCTTCTGATAGAAACTCATAGCTGAAGTCTTGCATTCCAGGGCATCAATGAGAAAGTGATTAAGAACATCAAAGGTGAAAGCAGTCTTGGGCTTTGTTATACTGGCTGGAAAGAGTCTTTCCCTGAGTAAATCAAGGTGCCAGTCCATTGGATCTGACCCAGGGCAATTGCACCAAGAAATCTCATGAGTGAAAATTCCTTCTGTGTGCACTATGGTCATTTTTGATCTGAAGGATCTCCTGCTACCAGAGGTTAACATGGAGGCTACAGGATATGACTGCCATTGACCTGTAATTGGGAGGCCCTTCCCCAGAAGTATAGCCCAACTCCTCTGAGTCTGGATCCTGATTCTGTCTGTTTTGAGGGCAAGGACGACCCCCATGGCCAATGTGCCAAAGGAACCCAAGTGCCATCAAAGAGGTAGCCTGGTAATGAGTAGCATTCCATCTTTGTACCTTGTGGAATGGAAGATTTTGATGCACTTTCACAGCACAAGGACCACACCAGGCATGCACACCAATGCAGGACATGCATCTGATACTTCCTTCTGCCTGACAGCACTGCTCACATATCCCCCCCTTAGCCAGCTGCTCTCCCTCGAGAATGACTTTGAGATATTCTGCTCTCCAAGGCAGCCATTCTCTGATGAAATCATTTTGACTCTAGGGGATAATTTAGCCAATGCAGTATCAGGCAAAACTTCCCACCTTGGTAACCCTCCTAGTATTTGGGGTATCTTCCTCATCATTCCAGTCCAAGGTAGGCATGTCAAAGGAGTCTGGGACAACATTTTGGGAGCCTATTGTCCTGGGGGTCCTTGGAGTTGAAGGTTGACTCTGAGATGGGAGGTAGAGGTGTCTAGCATCCACCTCCTTGTAGGTGTCCTTTCCTCTCCGGGTTTTAGTCACTTCAAATTTATACAAACCTCCTGCAGAGCTTTTGCCAAGGACTTTGGTTCTACGACGACGCATGATTGAGCACAGGAAGAGTCAAAAGCAAGGTTTTCAGCTGTATTGAAAAATTTTCATCCCCAAAACAACACCACACAAGTCCAGAACAAGGTTATCAAATGTATTTAAAATATTTGTACCCAAAAATTGCCACTAAAATGTGTTTTAAGTGTATCTGACAGCCAACCCAAGAATGTCCTTTTGGGTAGTCCATGCTGGTCTTGTGACCTTGAGTCGGTCATGTACTTTGTCCTTCATATAATGCACCAATGCAATTCTTTCTCCCTTCTCCCACTTTGGCACAGAATGTTGAAGGATTTTTCCTGATAGGAAAATCATGGTGCCTGGGGAATAAGCCAGTTCGGCCCCCAGATCTGGAATAAGGAATTTAGCATTGTGAGAACCCAGGCTCACTAATGAATCCAGAAGGGTTGGGGTGGATGTGACATCTCGGTGAGAGGGAGTTTCCTGATTGACAATAATATCAATGTTGGTATAGACCGATGGCCAATCCAGGGATATCTCATTCTCCACCCTGCCAGCCTTGGCCAACATTGCTTGATCACCAGCCCTGGCCATATCTGGCAATGAGACCTTTGCTATATTGCTCCAGAAGTGTTCCACATAAGAAATCTTGAGCAGCCATTCCCTATTGGCTTTCTGTTTGAGGGATGTGCTTTGATAGAGTGTATCAACCAACCTCTTTAAATTTGTCAGCCCCTACCATGGAAATCACAGCACCTGGACAAACCTCATGAGCCTGTTGGAATGTGGCAGGAGACATGGAAATCCTGCCATGTCCATACATGACTTGGTCAACAGGCTGATGCTTATGGCCATATCGTTTGTTAAGCTTGCTTTTGTCTTTTGGCTTGTTCTTGGGCTCAGTCTGAAGATTGTCTTTTATGGAAAGGAGAAGGGAATTGAGAAGTTCCTATGATATAAAAGCTGTAGTGAAGGGTTGTCAGAGAATGAAAACACTCACTATCCGTGCATCTGGGACAATACCAGGCAGATACCATACTATCACCCTGCCATGCACATCCAGAACTGTGGCAGGAGCATTGATATACCCAATTTTTGGGTTTTCAAAATGGATGGTCCTGTCCTTGGCATGCACCAATGGTTCAGAAAACCTGTCTGCATCCCAATGCAACACATCTATTAAGGGTCAGACTTGGATCACTTGGAATTGTTGTGGAAATCACCTACAGGGATTGAGGATGGCATGTGTAATGACTGCGGATGCCAGCCTAACTTCCAAAGATGTAATAGCATCTGAAGTTAGACCAGATTCCCCTTGCAATGTTGCCCTGACTTGGGTTAACTCAGCCAAGGATCGAAGTCTATTATCCAACTAAATACATAGCAAGTGTAGCATCACTGCTTATGGCTTACCTTGGCTTCCTGAGCTGGTGATTTGAGAAAATAGAGCTGGAAGAGATCATAGGGACTGTTCCAAAGGCAGCCTTCAGCATTCCAACCACCATTGTATGCAGGGAATCATCCATGATGATGTGGGGGGTGTTGGAAAAGTCAAAGGAAAATTTTTCAACCGCGAGAAAAATAGTTAAAAATCACTCAGTACATAAGTAGGAAGTTATTCTCCACAAGGGACCTTGCTTGACTTGGGGGAAGATCCAGAATCCAGAAACCCAACTTAGTCTACTAGATACACCATGTTTCTTGAAACATCTAGTCATGTAAGCAGGGGCCTGGAATGGTGCAATCAAACTCAGCAGCAGTTGAACTCCAAGTCAATCCAGTCCAGCAATCTCTTGAGCATCATGGGAAACCATGGAACACCAATACTAATCTAGCAATCTAGCAACATCCAACAGCTAGGAACACATCCAGACAGCATTTGAAGGGAAGATGTTGGGTTGCTAGTAATGCCATTGGCAAGCTCTTGAGCATCAAAGGGAAACCTTGCTTAAGAAGATCAGCCATGGAACACCAGTGCTAATCTAGCACCATCCACCAGCCAGGCAGACTGACATGAAACAATACACCAAGTCATTTGCTAAGGTTAGGGTTAGAAGCAGACTTGCATGAAGAAATACACCAAGTCTTATGCTAGGGTTAGGGTTAGCACATGCTTCATTCAAAAAAAGAAGCATAGATTCCCACACAGCATTCAAATCCAATCAAAGCAGTGACATTTACAAGGTCATACATAAATTCAACTACAGTTACAATTTCAACTACAAAGGTATAATGGTTTCATAAGAAACCAAGGCTTGCCTGCATTCCAGAGGGGGCCCTCCTCCAGAAGTACAGTTGGGCCAATAAAAACCGTCCTCAATTCAACCAAGTTCCCAAAAAAGCGCACAAAAGCTGATAACAAAGATCCTAAAAACACATTAGCATCAACACAACTTTGCAAAGTTCACATACCTGAGGTGCACTCTTTATTCACCAGGAGTCAAAGATAAACAGCTCTAGAAAGTTTATGTCAGTACAACATAGATTATACAGAAGTTGAATACTCACTACACCAAAGCCTGACCAACTAGCTACTACCAATATATACCAACACATACCACACAAAAAAACGTCATAGGCTGACCCACACAGGTGGGTACAGACCAAATAAAACGTCATAAGCTGACCTACAATGTAGGTACAGACTAGCCCCCAGATCCCATGAGCTGGCCTACAATGTAGGCACAGACTATTCCCCCAGACCCAACATATTACCCAACAACCAAAAATTGCGCTGGCCAAGCACAATCTAAGGTCAAGGGTAGCCCCTCCCTACATCCTGTAGCTGCAGACTACAGTCAATAGTGAGGCGCCAAGGATGCTGCAAAGTAACGGTAATCAAGTAATGTGAAAATTCTGGGATCAGAGGTGCCACTTACCTTATGACAGCCGAGACGATGGGCTGAGATAAAAACGAAGATGACGTAGCACAGAAAATGGGAAAGAGAGAGGGGGAAAGGGAGATGGAGATGGAGGGAGAGGGAGGATGACGGAGGGGAAGCGTCACATCGCAGAGAAACGCAGTAAGGGAAAAAATATGCCACTGACTGGGGGGGATTTATATACTTGAGTCTTATGTACCGTTGTTTGGCCACAGTCCAACTAGCGAGGTCACCGTCAATGTCACGTTCTCGGCCTCGGTGCGTGTTCAGTTGCCGTGAGTGCCGGCAACTTCCTCTGAGTCAGTACCAGCGTGTCGTACTATACATCGCGAATAGCGATGTCACGTGACTCCACTGTCACCGGATTCGGCTTCTATATACTAAATACTAAATGTTCGCTTGACATTCTCGTAATTGCATTGTCGAGCCGAGCAAGCACTCCCTCATGCCATTGGCTGAGCGGTAGTGGTGGCTTACCCTTGGGATTTCACAGAAAATGTATTGTAGTAGCACTACCGGATCATTTAATACATGTAGTCACTTATTGAAACCGGAAATCGGCCTAGCGGCGATGGACCACTCCGTATATAGTCCTACGTAATGTTCCAGAGACGCATCCGAAGTACGGGTAGACACAGTGTGATAATCATGACAGCCGTGACGTTGTTCATGTCACAATTAAGGTTGTGTCCAAGATTATCATAGGTCTCACTACGTGACCTGTCCAAAATCGAGATCTGTGCATCCGAGTATCCGGATTGACACGGTCTTTTGCTCCTCTCCTCTTGCCACACAGTGTCTCCCTCACCGACCAGTCGTTGCATTATCCCACTCTCTGGCCCCGCTGCATCTCAGCGAAATTTTTGGTATGTCAGTCGTCCTCTGGATCTCTCGCGCCTCTCCCTCTCTAAACACAAAATAGGTACGTCGTGCTGCATCTCCCTTCAAAAAAAAAACAAAAAAGGTATGTTGTCGAACCTCTCATGGCTTCAACACTCACATCACACACCAGGACGCTGCCATTCTTCTCAGTCTATTGCGCATTGTTCAGTGTCCCATACTACTCACAAAGCCCGTTCATTCAAAAAGAAGGTAAGTAGCTCGCAGTGTCCCTCTACAACTCACAAAACACCCCCCTCCTCTCGCCGGGTCTCATCCAAAAAACAGGTATGTCATCCCAGTGCGCAGCGTCTCTCTACCACTCACAGAACACCCTCTCGCCTTGTCTCATCCACAAAACAGGTATGTCGTCCTACTTCCCGGCATCCCTCTACCACTCACAAAAACACCCCCTTGCCGTGCTTATCCAAAAAAAAGGTATGTCGTCCCAACTTTGCAGCGTCCCTCTACAACTCACAGAACACCCCCTCGCTGTGCCTTATCAAAAAAACAAAAGGTAAGTCGTCCCAGGTCGCGGTGTCCCTCTACCACTCACAGAACACCCCCTCGCCGTGCTCATCCAAAAAAAAAGGTATGTCATCCCAGCTTTGCGGTGTCCCTCTACAACTCACAGAACACCCCCTCGCCATGCCTTATCCAAAAAAAAGGTAAGTCGTCCCAGGTCACGGCGTCCCTCTACCACTCACAGAACACCTCCTCACCGTGCCTCATCCAAAAAAAGGTACGTTGTCCCAGCTCGCGGCATCCCTCTACCACTCACAAAACACCCACAGAACACCCCCTCGCCGTGCCTTATCAAAAAATAAAAGGTAAGTCGTCCCAGGTCGCGGTGTCCCTCTACCACTCACAGAACACCCCCTCGCCGTGCTCATCCAAAAAAAAAAGGTATGTCGTCCCAGCTTCGCAGCATCCCTCTACAACTCACAGAACACCCCCTCGCCGTGCCTCATCCAAAAAAAAGGTACGTCGTCCCAGCTCGCACAGCGTCCCTCTACAACTCACAAAACACCCACAGACCACCCCCTCACCGTGCTCATCCAAAAAAAAAGGTGTGTTGTCCCAGCTTCGCGGCGTCCCTCTACAACTCACAGAACACTCCCTCGCCGTGCTCATCCAAAAAAAAAGGTATGTCGTCCCAGCTTCGCGGCATCCCTCTACAACTCACAGAACACCCCCTTGCCATGCCTCATCCAAAAAAAAGGTACGTCGTCCCAGCTCGCGCAGCGTCCCTCTACAACTCACAAAACACCCACAGACCACCCCCTCGCCGTGCTCATCCAAAAAAAAAGGTGTGTTGTCCCAGCTTCGCGGTGTCCCTCTACAACTCACAGAACACCCCCTCGCCGTGCCTTATCAAAAAAAAAAAGGTATGTCGTCCCAGGTCGTGGCATCCCTCTACCACTCACAGAACACCCCCTTGCTGTGTCTCATCCTACAAAAGGTATGTTGTCCCAGTTCCTGGTGTCCCTGTACCACTCACAAAACACACTAGTAGGCTATCAATTCATATCTCCCTCCTGCCACACTGCATCTCCCTTGCTGTGTCTCATCCAATAAGGTATGTTGTTGGACTTCTACTTCATGGTGTCCAGATGATACTTACATATCACCCTCTTTGGTCTGCTTATCCAGTGCCCAGTGTTGTGTAGTTGCATACATTGGCTTGTCTTTTCCATAAATATGTAGATATCCATCCCTGCTGCATGATATATGTACTAAACTAAATGCATTTATTGTTATCTTACTGCTTGTCCCCTACACCTTCTGTGTCTTGTAAAGATAATAAGGTATGCTACTGTTCCCTTCTGTGTCATGTTGCTGCCACTCACTAATGTTGGCATAATACACTCAGATGGTGAAGACCAAGCAGACAGCTAAGAAGACCACTGGGGGTAGAGCTCCCAGGGTATCTCTTGCTGGTCTGAAAGCTAGGGAAAAACATGCTGCCAAGTCAAGCAAGGCCCATGCTAGGAAGGCCCCTGTTGCCAAGAAGAGAAGGATGAGGAACTTGGCAAGTCTCTTTTTATATTCCATCCATCTTTCTAACATTCTATGCAGTTCTGTGTGATGTGCAGGGATGGAGGGACATTGTGGCCTTGTGATCAGGCAGGATGCAGAAGGGTAGTGTGTAACAAGTGTGTTGTAGTACCTGAGGATTGCCTTGCAGAGGTCACCCAGCTTCCTGTGACCTTCAGGTGTGTTAACCTCCCTTTTATGAATTAATTCCATTGACTCAAACTCTGGATGAACTTCAGGTGTGTTGCCTGTCATTGGAAAATGACAAGATTTGAAAGTCCTCAGCCCTATTTTGTAAGTGCATATTGCCACCCCAATCACTTCTAACTCCAAGTACAGGGCTTCTACTTGTCAGGCAAGCCAGTCCTGAAACACCCTCTTGTGGTCATTGGGGGGTTTGAGCATGCCACCACCTCTGAAGTGGCTGGTAACTCTACTGCCATTATCCACCTCCACCTTGAGTCTCTAGAGCTTGGCCATGCCCCTGTGCATATCCTTCACACCATGTTGCAGGGATATTTCAGACAAGACACCTACCACTTCTCACAACTGTCCTTCAACTTTGCCACTGAGGAGTCCAGAGCTGCCTATGACACTGCAGCATCAAAGCTAGCTTCAAGTCTGACTACCTTTGCTAAGGTAGTCATTTTCCTTACTACCCATACTGATGAAGACAGGGGGGATCTGTTCTCTGGAATGGAGAATAAGGTTCCAATAGCCACAGAGGTCTTTGAGGTAAGTCACCATTGTTTGACTGTCACTCCCATCTGACCAGTTGCAGTTTCTGCAAGGCCTTCTGTTACCCCTCTCCAACATTGTCAAGGGTGGAGACCTCATCTTCTTTGTATGTGGTTCTACTGTAAGGAAGGAGCAGAGCTTCCAAGGACTGAAGGCAGCTGTGCAACAGTAGGTTTTCTTTCAATGTTGGTGGTTATGGCTGACACCATATCAGTTTCAAGCCAAGGTCCATGTTGCTTTTTGATGCTGAGAGACTTCAACTAGTCACCACCATTCCCTTCCTCATGAGTGTCCTTGACTCCACCCTTGTTCAAGGCTTCCATGTCCAAAGTGCAGTCAGGTATGCCCTGAATGACTGTGGTATGTTGGGTAGGCACTCCAACATCATCCTGATGTTGTGGCAGGAGAAGGTAGTGGTGGAGAAATTTGTCTGGACTGACAAGTTCATCAGGCCTTGGGGACAACAATTGCCTGCCCAGTGCCCTCAGTGTTATAGCATTCAGAAGTGGGAAGCTGGTTGTTCAGGGCAGACTTATTCCTATGAGTGCAAGAATCCTGGCTGTGGGAAGGACACACAAGGCACATCTCAGCCTCCCCAAACCTATACTATCTGCATGTCCAAAGGGGCTACCAAACTGACACAGGGAAAGGGGCAAACATCATCCTGGCTGTTGGAATCTTTGTAAAATACCCTACCTTGATACATATGATATGCATGTACTACAATCAAAAATAGCTGCTTTGTGTTTTCAAATTTCATATGACATTGAATGTTCAGAAAAAAAAGTAATTTCCTGCAGGACAATTCCTCCTTAAGTACTGATACACAACTGAGTAAATTTGCCCAATGTTAATTCCAATACAATGGCCAGATTGGTAGAGTTAACTTCAATACCACAGGATAAGGATAGGATATAGGATTTTTCCACAACCATGTGGGTTCAGCCAGCTAACTACCAAGGAAGTAGTGTACTGAGTAATAAGATTGGCCAGCCCCACTAACCCACTAGCAAGATATTGGTCTTTCTTGCAAAGTGTCTGCCCAACCACAACTCCAGGTCATGGTTCATTCCCCCCAGCCACATCAGCTGACCCCACTGCCAGGACATCATCCCTTCCCCCAGCCATGTCAGCTGGCCCCACTTCCAGGTCACTAATATATCCCATAGCTGGTTTGGCCAACCCCACTTCCAGGTCACTAACGTATCCCATAGCTGTGTCAGCTGACACCACTTCCAGGTCACTAATTCATCCCATAGCTGTGTTGGCCAACCCCACTTCCAGGTCACTAATCTATCCCATCTGTGTTGGCTGACCCCACTTCCAGGTCACTAATTCATCCCATAGCTGTGTTGGCCAACCCCACTTCCAGGTCACTAATCTATCCCATAGCTGTGTTGGCTGACCCCACTTCTAGGTCACTAATTCATCTCATAGCTGGGTCGGCCGAACCCCACTTCTAGGACACTAATCTATCCCATAGCTGTGTCAGCTGACCCCACTTCCAGGACACTAACCTATCCCATAGCTGCATCGGCTGACCCCACTTCTAGGACACTAATCTATCTCATAGCTGTGTCGGCCTGACCCCACTTCTAGGACACTAATCTATCTCATAGCTGCATCAGCCGACCCCACTTCTAGGACACTAATTCATCCCATAGCTGTGTCGGCCGACCCCACTTCCAGGACACTAACCTATCCCATAGCTGCATCGGCCGACCCCACTTCTAGGACACTAATCTATCTCATAGCTGTGTCGGCCGACCCCACTTCTAGGGCACTAATTCATCCCATAGCTGTGTCAGCTGACCCCACTTCTAGGACACTAACCTATCCCATAGCTGCATCGGCCGACCCCACTTCTAGGACACTAATCTATCTCATAGCTGCATTGGCCGACCCCACTTCTAGGGCACTAATTCATCCCATAGCTGCATCGGCCGACCCCACTTCTAGGGCACTAATTCATCCCATAGCTGTGTCGGCCGACCCCACTTCCAGGACACTAACCTATCCCATAGCTGCATCAGCCGACCCCACTTCTAGGACACTAATCTATCTCATAGCTGCATCGGCCGACACCACTTCTAGGACACTAATCTATCTCATAGCTGTGTCGGCTGACCCCACTTCTAGGACACTAATCTATCTCATAGCTACATCGGCCGACCCCACTTTTAGGGCACTAATTCATCCCATAGCTGTGTCGGCTGACCCCACTTCCAGGACACTAACCTATCCCATAGCTGCATCGGCCAACCCCACTTCTAGGACACTAATCTATCTCATAGCTGTGTCGGCTGGCCTCACTTCTAGGACACTAATCTATCTCATAGCTGTGTCGGCCGACCCCACTTCTAGGGCACTAATTCATCCCATAGCTGTGTCGGCCAACCCCACTTCCAGGACACTAACCTATCCCATAGCTGCATCGGCTGACCCCACTTCTAGGACACTAATCTATCTCATAGCTGTGTCGGCCAACCCCACTTCTAGGACACTAATCTATCTCATAGCTGTGTCGGCCGACCCCACTTCTAGGACACTAATTCATCCCATAGCTGTGTCAGCCGACCCCACTTCCAGGACACTAATTCATCCCATAGCTGCATCAGCCGACCTCACTTCCAGGTCATCAATCCATCCTATAGTCATGTCAGCCGACCCCACTTCCAGGGAAGTTGATCCATCATCCTGTGACATAGGCCGACCCCACCTTCACAGTCCAGCCTACCCAACCCTAGGGACCACCGGCCGATGTCGGTTAGTCCCAGTTTCAGGACAAAATGTACATGTTGGATGACCCACTTTTAGGACTACAAGTGACTGAATCATGTGTACCAGTATGGATGGGGAGCAAGTCCATCCTGGTCTGGACACTTGTCTTCATGTGCTAAGACCATGATATCTGCATGTGTACGGGGGTTTAGGGAATCCTGTGCTTGGCGGCAGTTGTATGACGTATAGTTTATTCGAATTGACTTGTGTCGGTAGATGCGGTCATTGACAAAATGGAGGGCATTCTGCTGATCTCTTGTGAAAGCTTCTTCGTCACCGTCGTATTCCTTGCCGAAGATTCGAGCCAGGATGTGGTCCTTGAGTTTTGGCAAAAACTTCTGTGGAGGATGCAAAGTATTAGTGACAATGCAAGCCTGACTGATAAAAGAGTACTAACCTGAGTAGCGAGGTCATCCGCGTTCTGCCCAAGCCAGCTTGAGATATGTAACAAGTATTTTGTTGAAGGGGATATATGATACTGTTCTTTGGGTCTTGAGTAGGGTAGCGGATCTTGCTCTGAAAAGGAAAGCGCCGGGTGCGGATTAGATGCAGATGCATCTGCAGTGTGGATGCGCAAATCCCTGGCATGACAGTGGTTGCGAAGTTTGTGGAGTAAATGCTCGCGCTGTTGCTGTTTAGCGATACCATGAACAAACTTGATCTTGTTTGTCTGTGCATAAAACCGTTTGACGCGCCGATGTTCTAGCTCACCCTGAGTCATGCAAATGGCTCTCGTTACTGCAATTTCAGTGCCAGCAAAGTGACTTACCACTTGAGTAGAGTAATTGTCTGTAGTCCCAAAGAGCCAAATTGATGCTACATAGTCTCCCAAGGTGTGCAGTTTGTATGTTGAGAGATTGAAGGTTCACTGTCGCAGGCCAGTCTGCGCTGCAGCAGGCCTTGAATTTCCATCTCCCTGAGCTCTTGCAGCCGATGCAGCCGTACGTCGACCGCGTGCAGCCTCCTCAGATGGTAAGTCTTTTGTTGCAATTTGATCGCATACAGCAGTTTTGAAGCGACGGAAGAGGCATCCAAGCCTTGTTGTTGAGCTATCAAGGAAGTGAAGACTTGTTTCGGTATGGAGCCGTAACTTGGCGAGTGCATGCCATGTCGCCAGCTCGAAAAGAAGGTCCATTATTGTGTCGTTGTATGGAGGGGGAAGTAGACCCTCGAAGACAGGGATTGAGCACTGCAAGGATCATAGCATGTCAGTCTCCGTTCAAAGCAAAGCAAAAACATACATACCTGCAGAAGGTCTTCGAAATCACATGCAGCGAGTTTTTTCATCGCTGATGCATTATTGCTGAACTTGCAGATGGTATCTCGACCGAACGTAGGGACCTGTCGATATCTGTGCATGCTATTCAGACGGCATGAATATAGGCACAAAACCAGTTATTACCGTTTATTCAACTCCTGTATTCTATCACCTCCAAGTGCGTACAGTATCTGTATTAAATGTGTGAATGCGGCCTTCCAGACACTGAGTTCGAACTCATGAAGAAGGTCAGGAACAAGAAGGGAATATATGTCGAGGCCAAACTGAGCTAGCGGCTCTGAAAATGCGCTCTGAACCATGGATTAGACAACAATAGAAATGGAGAAAGATGGATGATACTCACATGCAGAGGCACTAAACCATGAATACCCAGAAGAGCATCGACGACCTGACTAACAAGGCTGCGACCTTTCTCGAAGATCCATCTTCTAACCGTGTTGATCTTCTGCCAGATACTTGGGTCATCAGAGCGTGTGTAGCACTCACGGCGTATTCGATCATTCTTGGAGCCGAGCATTAAAATTTGATCCTTCTTGACGAGGCAGCAGGGACAAGGGCATTTCCCCAGATACTTCATGCACGCGATGAGAACCCTGAACAAACTTACAGTGAGTGATACCATGTGTGAGATATGAGGAACGATCACTTACTTTTCTGGATAGTCAGCTGCATAAGTAAAAAATCGCAGGAAAACTTTGCGAAGGACGCCATCCAGAAAGCGAATGTCGAAGCCATGTTCGTAGGCGTGTATGAACTCTGCATCCAAAATGTGATTCCATATACATCAGGAAATTAACACTTTACTATTTTTGACCTTTTTGTGACTTTTTTTGACTTTTTTGTGACTATTGTGACTATTTGTGACTTTTTGGGAAGGAACCTACTATCTGTACTTTTTTCTGACCATAAACAGCATTTTGAAGAATGAAAAGAGAACAGAATCTATTGAGACAACTAAGTGATGATATATCTAAGCCAAGAAGACTAGAAAACATCTGAAAATTCAGAGATATTGAGCCATTGGTGTGATGCACACTGTCTGAGAGAAAAATCACATTATCTCTTTGGAACCTCCATCAATTTGAATGTATGTGGTATCCACTGAAAGCTATGAATTAGGTGGTTTGAACAAGACCAAAATCAGTGAGAACAGTGCAGCCATGCCTGCCAGACATGGGTAACAATGGTAGATTCCTTCCCAAAATGTCACAATTGTCACAAAAAGTCAAAAATAGTAAAGTGTTATTTTCCTGATGTAGAATGGAAGAGCTCACGTCTGCAGTGGGTAAGAGTCGCGGAACTTGCACTCTTTCCAAATAGATATCGATAGACCTCTTGAATCCGATCTGGAAGCTGTGAAAATAGAGTTAGCAATTCAGTAAAAAATGAAGTATCTGAAGTGATATTACCTTAGGGATATAGGCAAGGTGATGTGCAGAAAATGACGTTGGTTTGCAGTGGATATATTTTGATTGATTTCCGACAAACACGTAGATTGGCCAGAGCGCCGCATTTCCGAAATTTGCGAGGTGGGTTGAATCTGACCACACCATGATAGCAGCGATAACGTTCTCTAGAGTACCAGTGGTAGATTTTTGGCATTGTATCGACTCATGCTCTGCTAGCATCGCATCACCGGTATATAGATCACCGTAGATTTGCTCTGGTTGTGCACTAGGACTTCGTTTCCAAAAGAGCTTGAATGGCTTGATGTGAAACATCTGAGCAGAAACCTCGTTGAAAGCAGATCTCAATAACTCCAGCAGCTTGTGATAGAATAAGTCTGGGACCTCAAACTCAGGGGCATCGAGTTCAGAAGTGAACTGAACTTTTTCGGTGGGAAGCTTGACTTTCACAGATGTCTTGTTCCAGTTGTTGGTAGAAAGTATGGAAGGGGTATTGGTGTTGTTGGGATACTTGTCCATGCGCTGGGCCTCGCGAGTGGCACGGAAACCGCACAGATCCTCACGATCGAAATCTTCAGCTAGGATTACTTCATTCACCAAGCGATCAACATTGGCGAGCAACTTCGTATTAGAAGAATTGTAGAACCATTGCATGAGACAGAACGTAGTGGGATTTAAGAAAGGTGCAAAAAATGATCGAGCGGTGTCCTGCAGCAATTCTAGGTGTGATCCAAGCCCCAAGCCTGACCACCAAGAGTTATTTGGAGGTAGTCCACAACTTGGCTCAAATGTCGAGCTCTCAAATGTTTCATCAAGAGACTGTAGGTTCTCGGGATCGTAGGTAGGGAAGTTACGAAAATAAGAGTGGAAGACGCCATAACTGTCAGGTTCAGTATTGACGTACGATGGCTCGAAATCTTCAAGATCAATCAGCGGAGGCGAATCGGGATGGGATGGTAAGTCAGAGGATGGAATGGCATCAGTGCCATCGTTGAGGTGGGTAACGTGAGGTACAGGATTGTGAAGCGAAGGAAGTTCATCGCAGTATCGCCTAGGAAGACAGTGCGCACGATTGGGAAGACCAGAAGGTCTATAATCAGGTTTGGGTTCTGCAAAAGGGATCTGGTGAAGGGATTAGCTGGGGTTCTCGACGGTCACTTTTGCAGAACATGGATAGACACTTACCTCGCCTTGTACATTGTCATGCCATGCAAAGTCGTCGTCTCCTCTCTGTAGGCTCTCCAATCCAAGATCTACATTCTCCTCAGCAAGGTGCCAGACTTTTTCTGCCTCAAGTTGGAGATCCTCATCCCGTTGGTGTCGTTTTTGAAGCACAAGGGTTGTTGATGGGAGGAAACTTGTACATTTAGACCGATGCACAGAAAGCGCCCTTTGACTAGTGAAATCAGTTCTGTGACAACCTACACAAAGAAGTTGCATCAGTAATGTTAGTAGTAGCAGCCTTTGAAGGCCTGCAAGCTGCTACTAATTGCAATAAGCTATTGGAAGGGTCTGTAAGGCGGAACAACTCGCATGACACGATCATGTGACAATGATGCATAGACATACTTATACCTACATGAGTCGTGTCCTTAGGGGCTCGCATTTTCTCCCCCCTTACTTCTTCTCTCTCATGGACGACACACTGCCAAACCCAAATTCTTCCAAGTCCCTCGTTGTCAAAGGCCGTCGAAGCAAGAAAAGAAAGTAAGTACTAGTACATGCTACTCATATAATAGTACCGTGAGACTCTGGAAGAATCGAAGATGACCCAATGGTCATTTACCATACTGTGCATCAGGAAAATAACACTTTACTATTTTTGACTTTTTGTGACAATTGTGACATTTTGGGAAGGAATCTACCATTGTTACCCATGTCCTGCAGGCATGGCTGCACTGTTCTCACTGATTTTGGTCTTGTTCAAACCACCTAATTCATAGCTTTCAGTAGATACCATATACATTCAAATTTATGGAGGTTCCAAAGAGATATTGTGATTTTTCTCTCAGACAGTGTGCATCACACCAATGGCTCAATATCTCTGAATTTTCAGATGTTTTCTAGTCTTCTTGGCTTAGATATATCATCACTTAGTTGTCTCAATAGATTCTGTTCTCTTTTCATTCTTCAAAATGCTGTTTATGGTCAGAAAAAAGGTACAGATAGTAGGTTCCTTCCCAAAAAGTCACAAATAGTCACAATAGTCACAAAAAAGTCAAAAAAAGTCACAAAAAGGTCAAAAATAGTAAAGTGTTAATTTCCTGATGTGGGACGCCACCTTGCTTATACTGTAGACATGTTCGCAAACATCTCCATCGCGTTTGGAGTTGGTATAGCTTGCGATAAGGGTGGAACTCCTGGATTCCCATTGTAAGTTCATTGCATGGTCAATGATGCACCGGTACTCACCATATTGATGTTTCAAGGCCTGATGATGACAAAGAACACTTGCTCCGAACATATCGAGCCGTCCTTGAAGCAGTCCCTGATTTGTCCAAAGCGATCGATGATGCGAACGGGCAAACGCTTGAGGAAGCCCTCGAAATCGTAAGTCGTTCCATTCTCCATTCATCTAACTGCATATATGCACATTGTTTTAGGTCCAGGAAGGTGTTACCTGCTGCTGCACTGATGACTGTGGCTCCCTCAAATGGCCTGGCCTTAACTACGTTCTGCTCAACACATCTGCCCTCATGCCTTCCATTCCCCCGACTGACACTTCCAAGTCATTGCGCAGTTTCCACCATCCTCAACTGGCGCGTCTCTTATGTCCGCACAAGTACATTTCTGAATTCGACCAGAATCCAAACCAGTAAGTCACTCCAGGTCACTACCTTACAGCATACATGCTGACTATGTTGCATACTCGCTCAGATACATAGACCGCGTCTTGAATGGGGACCTCATTTTCAAAGTCTGGCTGCTACCGTCATTCCTATATGACCAAACGAAGCCTTATAATCCGGACGACATCCAAGACAGTCTCCTCCGTGGCCATGTATTAGTATGTGTAAGCCAAGTTCACCCGTGTTGCGTTGATTGATTGTTAACATCCTATTGGTGGCAGTTTTATAAACACATCTTCTGTGGTCGCTCGACTGCTGTGGGCGCCTCCACGATCACAACAAAACCATCCAAGAACAAGATCCACAGTATCAAAGAAGTTTCGGAATTCATGATCGCTTACGCAGCGGTAATGGCATACTTTACTTTATCGTCAGAGGAAATGTTCAGGAAGGCAGCGGGAGGACTCGTTTACGGAGACTTTTATTGTACGATCATCTCGCTTTTCGAGGAGAAGGAGACCGATCCATGGGTGAAGGAAACTTTGGCCTGGTGGAACCAGTGAGTACTTCAATTCGCCAATTGTTTCACCTCCAACCTTACTATCATCTTACAGGCAGATTTATGGCAATAATTCTTCCGAAGACTCGAACAGCGATTTGGGTTCTGAGGAGGAGTGGCAAGCTGTCATTGCGCAGCGCGCTGCTCGTCGCCGGCTCAACCGAGTCAACTCTGTGTCCATCGATCCTGTGTTGAGAGGTAAGCCCATCGGTCTTCCCACACGACCAATCTCAACCGAAACCATCACCACAGGGGCTTCAGCCACCGCAAGCACCTCCTCTGTGCATAACGGAATTCAGGTCGCGACCACTGTCTCCTCTGGCATTGCCCTCTCCTCTGCGCATAACGGAATGCAGACCGCGACCACCGTCAACACCAACAGTGCCTTCTCAGTCTCTGCACATAACGGAATGCAGACCGTGACCACCGTCAACACCGATAGTGCCCTCTCCTCTGTGCACAACGAAATGCACCTTGCCCCATCGCCCCTCTCCAGTCCTGAGCCTGAGGCTCGTCCTCCTCCCCACTCCACTGCTTCTCATGGGGGACCAAAAGGAAGAGGAAGAGGCCATGGAAGGGGTGCGCACCGGGGGGCTTGAATGGGTATCTTCTGATCCCTTTTCGCTCCCTACCTCACTGACTGTCACTTCTCAAGCAGATGCTGCAATCTTCCACATCTGTGCCGTTACCCGCTCGAGTGTCGTCTTTGCTCTGCTGCCTTTTTCTCTCGCTCATGCAAGTGCTCTCATTCGTTTCTGCTGTCCTGTTGCCTGCTTCATCCTGTACTGTCTGCTTTTGCTGTTCATGGACCAATGTCATCACTGGATGTAATGTACTACTAATACAATGATTGTGGTGCTTTATAATGTGCTTGTAAGCATTGTAAGTGGTGTAAGGTGCAAGGTGCAAAGCTGCAAAAGAAGTGCAGTAATAAACTTATAATCACATTGTAAGTTGAATGTAATGCCTTACAGGGCCTTGTAAAGCTCGCAAGACGTCGTCAGAGATGGCAACCTTATAAGCCTCACAATGGGCTTATAAACTCATGAAAGGCTTATGACGGTCATGCAGGAGTACATAAGTCTTACAGGCTCCCGCCCGAAAGGGAGGTTAGTTATAAGGTGCTTACAGGCCTTAGTACCCTTATAAGGACTTACGGCCCTTATCAGGCAATTACAAGGTTTCCGACGTTTTGCTGATGTCGGATGTTCCGCTAAGGGAGTAGCAGCCGTGCCCTATTCACAATCGTGCTGCTGGTGTTCTGAACGTACCCACTTGGAGTCCAAGTTAGGGGTCCCATGGGAAACTACGCAATGCGAGTCTCGTCCGCGGCTGTCGTAGAACAGTTCTCGCGTGTAGGAAAGCAATTGGTATGGACCCTTCAACCCCCTCCTATCTGAAGGTTGGAGCAAGTCGAACATTCTGACCTTCAGAACACTACCACATAACACCTCAGGTAGTGCAAGCATGTCAAAGGATCTGACGACTTCACTGTCAATTACATCATTCACAGAAGGTATGTGTCCATGTTGTTCGTCACGGTCGAAACGAGTCGTTCTCTCGTCAACCCCTCTACCCGAGCTCGAGCCTACGACTTCTGTCAGATCGCATCTAGTTCCATTCCTGTGTCAGAGCTTATTGGCATCAACTCCTTCGGAACCCAATACTGTCTTTACACTTTCAAGACTCGAACCTTCGAGCCGCACCTCACTCTGGCGGATGCCCGCTTCCTCGACGACGCTGCGCCGCGGGCAGACAGGCTTTTGATATCCTGAATGACGAAGGAGAAGTAAAGCTGAAGGATGTGGTTGCACCTGTCAAGACCATGACGGCGAATTTGTAGGTCTTCTAAGAACGAGAGTCAGGCGAGTCGAAATTGTGGAGAAGTTCATGATGCCTTGGATTACCAAATATTCTTCCTCTCCCCGTCGCAGTGCCAACCTCAAGCAAGTGGGCTTATGCATATTCCCCGATAGGCTGCCAGGTATATGATGTCTCTCCCAGTGATATGGCATGCCAGCTGCGAGGGGGACGAGGTGACCTCTGTCTGGGTTCACCGCCATGTCATCCGCCGCGGTGACACACAACTTTTTCATGTGATACAGGCGGTCCGTGAAGGTCGTGGTGCAGTCATCAAGCGTGGCCCTCGCCGTCCTCGACGTCAGCAATAGCCGGAATCGGAACAGGACGCAGAGGCGGCCGTGTCACCTGTGGCGCCACCGCCAATGGCAGTGACCGCGTGTTCGCGAGTCGTGAGCATCGACGCTGCCACCTGACTGGCCTCCCCACGTGTCGCGAGAACTGTGGGCCCATTGACTCGATCCTCATAATGCCCATGCCAGTTGTCTAGCACTAGCATATCCGCTCTGGTTTTTGTCTGTCCATTTTCACTTGTTGCCATTTATATTTACATCTGTCACCGACACATCCATCACAATGTTAATATCCACATCACTTGTTGAGCCCAGTCCCCGCGGTCCTGATAGTCCGATATTCTACGTATTATAACTTCTCGAGAGGACAGGATCGTGACTGGGGTGTGAGTTAGTACGTGAGTACTTGAGTTGGCTAATCATGGCACAGCAGTTTGCAACGTGTCTACAGCATTTCGGCGCCTACTGCAACTTCAAGCCCTTTCCTCAACGTCAACTCCATCCAGAAAAGTCTGAACGAAATACATACTGATTTCTCAATGGCTCGTCGCATCTTTAGATCCAGAAAGCAGTCTGGCTCTGCATCCAATTCTGTTTCTGTAAGAAGTTCATTTGCCTGCAGGCAATTGTACTCATCCATCAAGAAACAGTCACAAGGTAGTGTAGCCTCGAACGCTGCAATGTCGGGCAGTGTCTCCCAGATGTCGCTTGCAAGGATGAGGCGCGTCTTTCGTCAGTCGAACCAAGGCCCCATCGCAGCACAGACTGCTGACACAGGCGCCGGTGGGGGTGCTCAAGAGCAACCAGAACGAACCCAAGCGGCCCCAACTCAGAATGTGTGTGATCTACCTCATCCCATTATTGCGATGACCTTGAGTAACAATTTTGTTGGACAGACTCAAAGGCCAACCCGCGGCTCTGAAACAGGGCCATGCATGCCAGCTGCGCATGATGTCGATACTGTGGTCGGGCCATCCGGCGACACCAGCGAAGGTGCTGTTGGCCCTCCTAGTGGCGCCAATACCGCGCTTGATCCGGTCTCGGCGTTGGTACGCAGTGAAGTCGACGATGCCCAACAGACCCTGGATCGCATGACGCCCATGGCAGGCATTGGCCAGTTAGCCACCGAGCTTGTTGCCCAAGCTGATACTGCGGCTGCCAGCGTCCAAAACTTCAGCAACACATACCTCCTGCCTCTCAAAACATTTAACTCCGTCGTTACTGGTATCGCCAATGTACGCTCATTGACCTACATCTATTCACGAGTTCTGATATAAGGGTGCAGGTTCACCCCTATGCCCAGATTGCGCTGGGAATCTTAACCGCCGCTGCTCAGGTACGTGTTCACACGCGGCTGTATGTGCTGCGCGCCTCACGAGTCCCTCTGTAGTCACTTCTCAATCAAGTTAACCTGGACAGAGATGTGTCCGACCTCCTTGATACAGTTAAAACAGTCTATGGATTTCTTCTGGAAGACGATACCATTCGGAAAATTGATAGTATGAAGGAAACTTTGGGGAAGATTGCACAGGTGATTAGCGATGCGGCCCGATTTATCAAGAGTTACTCGGAGACGAAAATTTTCTGTACGTCGGTTGCGCCTTTTATCGCAAGCCTGATTCGAATTCTTCTCAGGGAAGAGACTAGGAAAGAACATAATGTCGGAGACGCAGACCACGACCGATGGTTACGTCAAGTTGCTGAACTCCTTGATGCAACAGTACCGGGATCTTGCGATCCGGGATATTCATATCAACGTGCACCAGGTACTTGAAGGTCTGAAGCGCGCGCGCGGTGAACTAGACGTCGTACGCGGGGATCTGGATGTCGTACGTGGGGATCTGGGTCTCGTACGTGGGGATCTGAGAGAGATGAATCTGGAAGGCATGGCTTATGCAGGAGGTGCGGGTGTCAATAAGACGAAGAGGTGCCTAGATGGCACCAGAACTGAGATCCTTACGGAGATCGTCAGTTGGATCCACAACACCAATGAAGATGCTCCGCGAATTTTCTGGCTGTATGGGCAAGCCGGTAGAGGGAAGTCTGCCATAGCGCATACCATTTCCCTGTGGCTCAAGGATACCGGAGGGTTCGGGTCGTGCTTTTGCTTTGCGCGTGATAGGCAGGCCGAGCGTCGCGAGGAAAAGATATTTACCACCATTGCACGTGATCTGGCGGACCGCGACCGTACATTCCGGCGAGCTCTGGCTGACATACTTGGGGAGGACCATTCCCTCAAGACTACATCCGACGTTACGCTACAGTGGGAGAAGCTGATTTTGGAGCCGTTGTCGAAGGCGTCGAGTACTATCATTGGAAGCATGATCGTAGTGATCGACGCGCTGGACGAGAGTGGTGCAGAACCCTCACGGCGCCACATCTTGTCTGTGCTTGGATCACTGGCGAATGATCTGCCTCCCAACTTTCGTGTCTTCATAACATCCCGCCCATTGCCGGACATTGAACATGTATTGAGAGCTGCTCGACATGTGAAGGCAACATCCTTGGACGACGTTTTTGCAGGGTGGACCGAACGCGATATCCGTCTATATGTTTCCGAACAACTTGGACACCTTCCAGAAATCAGGGACACTGAGGTTCAGAGGATTTCCCAAAAGGCGGACTGCCTTTTTGAATGGGCACGTCTCGCCTGTGATTTCATCAGGTCAAACCAAGCCGGGACAACGGTGCGGGAACGCTATGATGAGGTGATCACTCTCGAGTCCGAAGAGGGAAGAACGCTCTTGGATGCCACTTACTTGACAGTCCTGAAGAACGCTATCCCCGATTCTACGAAAGCTCGTCAACGATATCGCTCAGTGATGGGTCAAGTTGTAATGACACTTGAAACTCTACCTATGGGGGCGTTGAATCACATGCGCAAACAGTTCCCAAACGAACAGGACCGCTATGATGTTGTTGTCATCCTCGAGTTCATGTCCCCGGTGCTTGGGGGCATTACAGATCCCTCCTCTCCTGTCCGACCCCTCCATGCATCCTTTTACGACTTCCTAACTGACCCTTCACGGAGTGGGGCCTACTTCGTTGACACCTCTTGTCCATATAACCTAGCTGTTGCCACCTTGCGAATCCTCCATGATGACCTTCGGTTCAACATTTGTAGACTGGAAAGTTCCTACTTGAGCAATGCAGAGGTTGTAGATTTACCAGGGAGAATTAGCAAGAACATTCCACCCCATCTATCCTACTCTTGTCAATTCTGGTCCCAGCATCTGCAGAAGACTGGAATTGACTTGGTGCTTACACAGTTGGTAAAGGACCTTGTGGGAAGCGAAAAACTTCTATTTTGGCTTGAAGCTATGAGCCTACTGGGTGGAGTTAGAAATGTTGCAGCAGCACTTCTCTTGACCAAAAGATGGCTCTTGGTGAGTTTGTCATAGCTATTTGCATTTCATGTTGTCTGACTTGACATTGAAGCATCAAGATGACATTGAGAATACCTTAGGTCTGGTAGAAGATGGAATCAGGTTTATTCAGAGCTCCAGTGGTGCAATTGCCCACAGTGCACCACATGTGTATGTCTCTGCACTGCCATTTATTCCTAGGATGACATCACTGCCAATGATGCTCATGACCAATTTTTCTTCCCTTCCTGGAGTTGTGGGAGGTCCAGAGCACTGGTCAGCCACACAACTGCTTGGCTTGGAGGGGCATACAGATGTAGTCTGGTCAGTTGCATTTTCCCCTGATGGCAAAAGGATTGTGTCAGGCTCAAGGGACAAGACTGTGAGGGTGTGGGATGCTGAAAGAGGTGTGGAGATTGGCAGCCATCTTGAGGGGCATACAGATCCAGTCTTGTCAGTTGCATTCTCCTCTGATGGCAAGAGGATTGTGTCAGGCTCTTTGGACAAGACTGTGAGGGTCTGGGATGCTGAAAGAGGTGTGGAGATTGGCAGCCATCTTGAGGGGCATACAGATGGTGTCACTTCAGTTGCATTCTCCCCTGATGGCAAGAGGATTGTATCAGGCTCTTGGGACAAGACTGTGAGGGTCTGGGATGCTGAAAGAGGTGGGGAGATTGGCAGCCATCTTGAGGGGCATACAGATCCAGTCTTGTCAGTTGCATTCTCCTCTGATGGCAAGAGCATTGTGTCAGGCTCAATGGACAAGACTGTGAGGGTCTGGGATGCTGAGAAAGGTGTGGAGATTGGCAGCCATCTTGAGGGGCATACAGATGCAGTCTGGTCAGTTGCATTCTCCCCTGATGGCAAGAGCATTGTGTCAGGCTCTTGGGACAAGACTGTGAGGGTCTGGGATGCTGAAAGAGGTGTGGGGATTGGCAGCCATCTTGAGGGGCATACAGATGGAGTCCAGTCAGTTGCATTCTCCTGTGATGGCAAGAGGATTGTGTCAGGCTCAAGGGACAAGACTGTGAGGGTCTGGGATGCTGAAAGAGGTGTGGAGATTGGCAGCCATCTTGAGGGGCATACAGATGCAGTCTTGTCAGTTGCATTCTCCTCTGATGGCAAGAGCATTGTGTCAGGCTCTTGGGACAAGACTGTGAGGGTCTGGGATGCTGAAAGAGGTGTGGGGATTGGCAGCCATCTTGAGGGGCATACACATGGTGTCATGTCAGTTGCATTCTCCCCTGATGGCAAGAGGATTGTGTCAGGCTCTTTGGACAAGACTGTGAGGGTCTGGGATGCTGAAAGAGGTGTGGAGATTGGATGCCATTTTGAGGGGCATACAGATGCAGTCTGTTCAGTTGCATTCTCCCCTGATGGCAAGAGCATTGTGTCAGGCTCTGCAGACAAGACCATGATGGTGTGGGATGCTGAAAGAGGTGTGGAGATTGGGAGCCCTCTTGAGGGGCATACAGATGCAGTCTGGTCAGCTGCATTCTCCCCTGATGGCAAGAGGATTGTGTCAGGCTCAGGGGACAAGACTGTGAGGGTCTGGGATGCTGAAAGAGGTGTGGAGATTGGAAGCAGTCTCAAGGGGCATAGAGATGCAGTCCTTTCAGTTGCATTCTCCCCTGATGGCAAGAGGATTGTGTCAGGCTCTTGGGACAAGACTGTGAGGTTCTGGGATGCTGAAAGAGGTGTTGAGATTGGCAGCCATCTTGAGGGGCATACAGATGCAGTCTGGTCAGTTGCATTCTCCCCTGATGGCAAGAGCATTGTGTCAGGCTCAGGGGACAAGACTGTGAGGGTCTGGGATGCTGAAAGAGGTGTGGGGATTGGCAGCCATCTTGGGGGTCATACAAATGCAGTCTCATCAGTTGCATTCTCCCCTGATGGAAAGAGGATCACATCAGGCTCAAAGGACAAGACTGTGAGGGTCTGGGATGCTGAAAGAGGTGTGGAGATTGGCAGCCATCTTGAGGGGCATACACATACAGTCATTTCAGTTGCATTCTCCCCTGATGGCAAGAGGATTGTGTCAGGCTCTTTGGACAAGACTGTGAGAGTCTGGGATGCTGAAACAGGTGTGGAGGATGATTTCCATCTTGAGGGGTGTACTGATGCAGTTGATTCAGTTTCATTCCCTCCTGATGGCAGGAGGATTGTTTCAGGCTCATTGGATGAGCACTTGATGTGTTCCATGTCCAATTTGCCCAATGAACCTCAAGTTCTATCTGACAAACCAGATGGTAAGCATAACACACTTGTCATGTGTTTTGGTTGATTAAAACCAATTTCAGTGATCAGGTCATGTCACATTTGCTTTTCATCTGTCCTTACACATGCACTTGTTGATAGTGAACAACTTACTAATGGGCTCCTCCAGGCAGATGGGCTTACATGGGCTGAACCAGTTAATCTTCACCATGATGGTTGGATCAAAGGTCCCAAGGGTGAATTACTGCTTTGGATACCTGTAGCATTGAGGTCCCCATGGTACACAATGAAGACCAAAGTGATCATACCCAGAGGTTGTTGCATAGAGTTGGACTTGAGCCACATGGTTCATGGGCATCAGTGGCACAAATGTTACAAGCCAATTGCAAAGGTGGTCATTTAACCATAGCCTGCACAGTTGCATTCCCTCATACATACCTTTTCTGTACTATGCTATGCTCTAGTTTTTCTCTCTGTTTTCACTTGCTGCTATTTACATCTGTCCACAACAATGCATACCACATCCCTATATACAACTGCTTGAGAAAACAGATGACATCAACAGAACTCAAAATCCAGCTGCATGCTGCAGCTACTGCACAAATTACCTTGCCTCACAACTTAGCTGTGATGTTCACTTCCCAGTAAGGGATTGGGCAGTTGAGCCATAATGTAATTTATTACAGGGAAACATTACACATAGTCGAGCAAATGAACACCTTGCCTTCCCTTTACAGTGGGTTGTTTGGAGTCAGTGCATGGTAACTACAGTCTGGCATTCTTTGGCATTGCTCTTATTGCTTGTCGCACACCAAGATCGGCCAAGACGTCTTTGGCTACATCAGGAAATTAACACTTTACTATTTTTGACCTTTTTGTGACTTTTTTTGACTTTTTTGTGACTATTGTGACTATTTGTGACTTTTTGGGAAGGAACCTACTATCTGTACTTTTTTCTGACCATAAACAGCATTTTGAAGAATGAAAAGAGAACAGAATCTATTGAGACAACTAAGTGATGATATATCTAAGCCAAGAAGACTAGAAAACATCTGAAAATTCAGAGATATTGAGCCATTGGTGTGATGCACACTGTCTGAGAGAAAAATCACAATATCTCTTTGGAACCTCCATCAATTTGAATGTATGTGGTATCTACTGAAAGCTATGAATTAGGTGGTTTGAACAAGACCAAAATCAGTGAGAACAGTGCAGCCATGCCTGCAGGACATGGGTAACAATGGTAGATTCCTTCCCAAAATGTCACAATTGTCACAAAAAGTCCAAAATAGTAAAGTGTTATTTTCCTGATGTACGAAGGACCGTTTGTAAATCATAGTGTGATGCAGCATCACCACTTACCTCCTCCGAGAAGGGAATCAAACGTGACAGTGCGGTAGTACTGTGCTCTTGTCAATACTACATGGGGAATTCAGAAAGGGACCACCCACATGCTCGACAAATTTGCCCATGCCTGTCTTAGTGATACCACGGCCACCAAATACTTGAACGGCGTCCCGAGCGGTATCTTGTGCGCACCGCGTGCTGTAGCTCTTCAAAAATGCTATCGGCCTATCTCATACATGAACACCAATCACTACGAACCAGCGATCAGAGATCCAACCTACCCAGCCAACTTCTGAGATTGCTGTTTGTATGTCTGAACAGTTATCGATCAATATCAAGTCAATCATGGTATGGGAGAGACGAGTCGACCACTAACCATATGTGTCATTTGATATGTGATGTTCTCTAGCCAGCTCTGCACGCTCTCAGTCCGTTCGATCATCGCTGCGATCTTAGCACGGATGACCGGCTGTGAGACGAGTGGCTTTCCAAATGCCTTCCGTTGTGTCGCCCACCTGTACAACTAGTTCAACATGGTACTACGTATGCCGAGTCTGATATGTACGCACTTCAGACATTCTTCTATCATCGTACGCTGAGCTCTTGCTGAGCTGCAGCACATGACCCATCGCTCGTGGTTGAAGTTGCTGGAATCGAGAAGTCACGTCAATTGCGCTTTACTTGTGATATTTCGGTGCAATTTCACCTAAGGATGACGAAGATACCACCACCAACTTCTCCTAGAGTGTTACCAATCGGCACCCGGACGTTGTCAAAGGTGATGTATGCCGTTCCTGCAGCAGTGGAGTAACTTGTCTTGATTTGGCGCGTCTCGACGCCGGGCCCACACTCGACCAATATGACGGTGAGCCCATCCTTAAAGAAAGCAAGTCAAAGACAGCGGCACAACGGACGAATAGCACGCACATCGGTTCTGCATCCCACCGTGAAGCTAACAAAAGATCAAGTAGCGCTCAAAGTAGCCTACGTATTTACTTACTAATCAGCGAACCTGACAACGGAGACTTGCGTGAGCTACGCAGCACTAAAAAGCCGGAAATCGGCACTTACGTGCCATTGGTAATCCACTTCTTTGTTCCATTGAGAATCCATTCCTTGCCGTCTTCACTTAGTACAGCTGTCGTTTGAAGTCCCATGACATCGCTGCCGGCCGCTGCCTCGGAGATGGCGAGGCAAATGAACTTCTTCCCAGCCAAAATATCTGGTACGATGCGAGCTTGAAGCTCTGGAGAGCCGAAGTTGAGTACTGGGGGCAGACCGATGACTTGCCCGCCGAGCATGCCTGAAAATAGAGCCGTTAGTTCAGCATGAGCACCATAAGCGACGACTCACCATCGCCATAACCTCGTGCACCGCATCTCACAAGCTCCTGTGTGATAATCAACTGCAACGTACCCGATGAGTATACGCGGATAATGCCTTGTGTCGCAGCTACTGCTAACCTCATGGAAATAATCAAACTATGTCCAAATTCAATCATGTCAGAGCTCAAAATGCGAACAGAGATGTACAACCAACCTCTTCTGGCTTGACGATACCACCCATCAATACACGGCCCTTGAGATGTTTGCCAGGACCAAGTCGCATTGCATGCAAGTTCACGTCCCTGACGACAAACTGTTATCCGACATCGGTTCCAAACCAGAGCCGACTTACGCCATTTTGTCAAAGACAACCTGACTTGGTCGCTTGCCGTCTTCCTCCCGGAGCTTTCAGTAGTATACGTAAGAGCGTAGAGCAGATTGAAACCGAAACCTCATACCTGAGCATCGGGATACACGACTTCATCTACGAACAGCCTGACAGCCTTCTGTAACTGTCGATGATTCTGGAGGGTTGGGATTAACGGCGATAATCTAGTCCAGCTAAGCTCCGCACGTACATCTGAGTAGTACGGGCTGTGATATCCTGGAGAAAGCCAAGTGGGTTCGGCATAAGGTACTTGACTCAGTTCACCAATCCTGCGACCGAATATGACACTCTTCTGCGCTTTGATTGTGCCGATCTGGAGGCGTTTGTACTGCGGACGCTCCAACACCTCATGTCGGTGAAGCCCATAGAAAGCGTCTGTGGCGACCTTCCCGGCTGATGGCGTGCATGAATATGGTACCAGTGGCACGCTATGTCCTAGCCGACAACTCACCGACCCCTTTATCAATCAGCACAGCTATACCGCCAGGGTGGAGGTCCTTGAACCGCGTGAGGTTGTACACCTTCGAGTCGATGACGACCCACTACTCAATCGTCAGATATTTTCTCGCAAAGTCACCGCAGCAATAAAACACGCACCAGATCGCCGGGTTTATTATGCTGTAGAGGTTAAAAACGATGGCCTCATGCTCCTACGACGGGGATGCTCACCTGTGCGACCTCTTCGAGGGTAAACTCCTTGAGTTCTTTTTCAGCCATAGTTTCAGCTACAGAACTTGAATAAAATTCGTTGGTAATATGTGAATTGGCGCTTGATGCATCGTTGCGAGGATGCTATTTAAACAGCTGCAGGCGTCCTCATATTCGCCAGCGTCATAAGCCTGTGTAGTCACGTGACCTCCTGAGATCGCGGAGTTGCCTTATTCGGGTTGACCGTGTTACATGATTCGCGGGTTACATTTTTGCTAGTGAAAAAGTGTAGTCCAACGGGAGAGGAACGACATCTCCTGCGGATCGCGCGCGAAATCAGCATACTCATTACCGGAAGGCCCCTCCTTCACATTCTCCGACTGGCTGCTGCAATGTCAGTGGTTTCCTCAAAGTCGGCAAGAACGATGCGGCGCCAATCTCCCGCTTACCATCAGATGTCCTTGATATCATTTTTGACGAGCGTCGTCGTGTGCTTCTCCGGTGGATAGGTTTTCCGCAGTCCTCTTCCCATCGAGGTGCAACTATCGCACGTATATCGAAGGTTGCGTCAATTGGCTTTGAACACACCCTCTCTATGGAACACTCTACGGATTCCGATCCTTCACAGGGAAAGCGCTATCAGAACCTATTTACATCACTGCAACCAGTGTCCTCTCAGCGTCCATTTGGGACCCCAACTATCAGATCGCAGCATCATGGATGTCATCACTTCCGAGTTAATGCTACGCATTGACCAGTTCCGTGAGTTAATCTTGGACACTGGGGACCGTCAAGAACTTCACGCGTTGCTTTCTTACCTCGTAAACACAGCCGCTCCCTCTCTTCAGCGGCCAAAGATAACCAGTAGTGACCTTGTGCATGGTCAGGGGATCTTATCCCCCTATAGAAATATTCAAACAAGGCGCTCCACTGCTTTCGGATGTACGCCTCAGTGCTCTTCCCATCACCTTACCTCAGGCTGTGGTGTCTACACTCCACTTTGACCCGCTTCCTGGACCTGGAATACGCCTTTGTCGGAGTCATTCGCTCGACATAATTACCCCTGTTGCTTCCTCGCTCACCGTGGTCTATTTGAAGGGACTCGTAAGTGGCTTCCAGCGGAACCTGGAATGCGTTCTTTCTGTTCGTATGGTGCCTTGACTTCGACCCTAGTGAACTAGTTGAAGAGGTGGCACGAATGGGAATGGATGAGTACTTGAAAGACTTACCGGCGTGAGTCCCATCGCAGTTGCATCACACATTTTGTGAAGCTCCGCGCCATTCTTTAGGGAAACCTGAGTTAGCATCCTGTGCGACATGAGCGATGAGATCAAGCATTGCATTGACATGTTGTTGATTGAGTACTGCGTCGAGTGCAATTTCCACGAACTCGAATTCGCGTAGTGTGTGAAAGGGGGACTGATGTAGACTACTTGATACGAGCATGGAACTCTTCGTAAGACTGGCAGAATGGTGGTTGATCGCTTCTCGGATGAAACCTGGTCTTGAATTCAGGAACTTCCGCCACACTAGAGCGAGTGGGAAGCGTCCGCACATCTCAAGGAATTGCTAGCAGTTCATAAATGCACCGAGGCGAAGACATACCTAGAGATTGGGGCATGTCGCTGTCAATGGGTTCGTTGTAATTCTCCCCCATAGCCATCCCTACCCCAGCCAGATGCAGTTTAGTTTGTCCTACAACTTAAGTACAAGTTGGACTGATCAAATTCATCAGCGTCAAAAAATCCTGTGACCATGCGGCCAGTTTCGGGCTCTCGAGGCTGCGAGTTGAGTTCTGGTACTCCCAATGCAGCTCGATGGCGAGCAGATTAAAACTATTGAGGTTAGAGAGCATTAGATCGAGTGTGTTTGCGCTACAGACCAACGTACATACCTCCTTGTTTCTCTTCGTACTGACGTCTGAAAGTTCTTTGAGCATCCTATGACTTGCTTCGTGCTGCTTAAAACCAGCTGTCTGAAATTTCCAGTAACAGTGTGGGCACCGATGGAGAATCATGTTGTCCCGTTGAGCATTTTGACGGGGGTCGGTGTTGTGGGTGGGTGCCATGAGAGGACCTTGCAGGGTGTCTTACCTTCTGGTCACACGGCTGGGGCTCATTTCAATGCTGCGCTGCAACTGGAAGAGGAGTGTACTTGTCTGTTGCAGTCTCAGCCGGCCTCTCAGAACACAGTCCTGTTGCTATTAGCATCTTCTCAGAGACCCTCACGTATTCCCAATATCAGACGATGCAGCCCTCTATCAGGTTCTGCCCTCGCACGGCAAATCTCAATACTACGCTGTGGGATACGGCTTCCTCGACCTTTGGGTCTTCACCCGTCCAAACTTAATCATCACCCACATTTTTTCGAGGCAGTCCTACCACTGATCAATTGCCTTATCGACCCCAGTATCCTGCCGACTTCAACTCATCTAGCTTGCCTCAGTCTAACGCACCTATGCATCCTCCAGCCACCGTGAACGAATCAACCCCGACGTAAATGCTTCCTGGCCCTTTGCAGTTCCCACTTTCGCAGCCACTTCCGCACCGTCAATCTGCTTTGCGGGCTCGTTTGTTCGGGGATAAAGGCACAGCTCGGCCAAGCAAACGGCCAAGACCAGCAGATGACGATGACGATGGTGCCGGTTCCTCTAACGAACAGGAAAATGCTACCAAACAACAATCGTACGTATTTTTGGTAATCGACGCATCACGTATCTCACAGACGTCGGATGCATTAGGAATAGTGCATACATCCGCTGCAGGAGCCTGAAGGTAACTTGCAAGCAAGCCTGGAACTCTCTTGGTGTTTACAATTGCTTTCTTAGGTCCGATGTGAATCTAACGACGTGACTTGCAAGCATTGCGCACAAGCCAATATGGAATGGGTCATACCGGACCGAAAACCTCGTCGTCCTCCGTGTGTATAACAGTCCCCCAATCGTGTCGAGGTTGATGACGACGGTTGAATAGTAATCGAGAGGTATTACTCAAGCAAATTCGCGAACAAGCTTCCCAAATTGTAGAACTGATGGCAAAACTGAAACGGTCAAATCAATCCGCAGGCCCTTCTCAAGCAGTGACCGGCCCTCTAGAGTCACAATCACCTCCTGCTACAGCAATAGACAGCAATGCGATGGACATTTTCCCGAAATAAGAAGTACAAGACTGGATTTCACAGGCTCGAGAACCATTACAGACTTTTGGTGGGCTGATACCTGCTCCTAGCCCTACTACCAGGCATGGAGAAAATGGCCGCGCTTCCACCGATGGAAAAGATGACGAAGATTTTCCAAACGATTCCGAATATGACACCGCGGAAGACGATCGGCCTAAAGATGGGGGGTCACCCGCACACTCCACCAAAAAGAAGGATGCGTCTGCTCATCCTTAATGAAGAAGCCGCTTACGGCCTTATGGCTCGTATGTCGATCAAGGCAGGCGCTAGACAGAAGCACGCGAATCGTCCGATGCAGTGAGAGTTACGAATGCACATTTCTTCAGGCCTAGCCGTTTTTCCTCACGCCGATGATATGAGTTGACAATAATACCATAGGCCCCGGCCCAGACCCTATACGTACCAGTGAACTTTCCCATAACGTGCGACTTCCTCACATCCTGGCCCGCAGCATGATTTCAGTGCATTGATGCGGACGCATTCTTCGATATGTGAGTCCCATTGCACGCATGACTATATTCTCGCTTAACGTCATTTCAGATACTTTCAGAAGATGAACCCATCCGTATCATTACTAGACCGTTACCTTCATACCCCTCAGTATGTCGCCATGCGCAGTCCCTTCCTCTTCACTGTCGGTAGGGAACCTCAATGATTGCCTAGTTGTGGAAGTGACTGACAGTAATGTAGTGTGTGCGACTGCGTCACGATTCGACAGGAAGAGACCAGAGCTTTATGGTCAATTGATGCAGTATGCACAACTTGCGGCTGGCACAGCACTCATATTAGGCCCCCAAAAATGAGGAGATGTGTGCTGCGTACATGATCCTGCAGTTATATCCGGTGCCTTCGAAATATTGGGAAGAAGATTGGGGATGGATATATCTTGGCGTTGCCATCCGGTAGGTTTGCTTACAGATCTACGGTTTGCAACAAACTAAACATCCGAAATAGGATCGCGCAAGACATCAATCTCAACCGCCCCATGACTGCGAAGCCCCTCAACGAGCATCACGCACGTCGTCTCCTCAGTCGTACACGGATCTGATTGAATTGTTTTAACTTGGATCGGTCCATGGGTACTCAGTATGGGAAGCGGGCGATCATCCCGAATTCGGATTACGTCGCTCGACACTGATGTGTGGTGGCAATCGTCGCCGTATAATCTCAGGGGACTTGATGTCCAAACATGCATATATAACATGGAGCTGAGGTCAATGGCAGATTTCATGGCGAAGATATATAGCGACTGGGCTCTTCAACATCCTCCTGTCTGAAGGTGGGAATAGGTCGGATTCTTCGAGATTCCCACCTACAGAGTATTACCAAATAACACTTCAGGTACTATAAGCGTGCCAAAGGATCCGAAGACTTGACTGCACGCTACATTATTCACAGAAGGTGTGTTCATGTTATTCGCCGCAATCGAAACGAATCGTTCTCTGGTCGACCTCTCCGCCCGAGCCCGAGCCGACGGCCTCCGTCAAATCGCATCTGGCACCATCCCCACGTCAAAACTTATTGACATCAGCTCCTTCAGAACCCAATTCTGTGTTTACACCTTCACCACTAAGACTCGAGCGGTTGAGCCGCACCTCATTTTGGCGGATGCCGCCACCGTTGCGTCGCAGGACAGACGGGCTTTTGATATCTTGATTTACGGAGGAGACGTGAAGCTGAAGGAGGTGGTTGCAGCCGTGAAGGCCATGGCGGCAAATTTGTAGGTCTTATACGAATAAGAGTCAGACAACTGGGAATTGCGCAGAAGTTCATGATGCCTTGGATTGCCAAATATGCTCCCCTTCCCCGTCGCAGCGCCAACCTCAACCACAATCACTGGCGACCACCAGCAAATGGTTTGTAGTTCCAAACATACCAGCCAGGCTCCCAGTCGGGACAAAGACACCGAGGGAGGTCTAGAAGGACATCGTTCGCCACCGGATTGAGGGTGATCCACACCTCGGATAGAATTTTAAGAGACTAGTCCCTCAATCTGATCTCCGTGGGTGCAACCGGCCACCAAAAGTCAACCATTATGCGCGAGGTGTCATTGCCGGACCAGCAAGTGGGCTTGTGCACATTCCCCGATAGGCTGCCAGGTATTTGATCTCTCTCCCAGTGATATGGCATGCCAGCTACGCAGGGGACGAGGTGTCCTCTATCTCTGCTCACCGCCATGCCATCCGCCGTGCTGACACGCAGCTTTTCCATGTGATACAGGCGGTCCATGAAGGCCGTAGTGCAGTAGCGTGGTCCTCGCTGTACTTGACGTCAGCAGAAACCGGAATCGGAACAGAACGCAGAGGCGGCCGTTTAACCTGTAGCGCCGCCGTTGATGACGGTGAGTTCGCGAGTCGTGAGCATCGACCCTGCCACCTGACTGGCCTCCCCACTTGTCGCAAGATCTGTGGGCCCATTGGCTCTATCCCCATACCAATTGTCTAGCACCAACATATCTGCAGTTGATCCTTTCCTGTATGCCGTGCTCCGGTTTTGTCTGTCCGTTTTCACTTGTTGCCATTTATATTTACATCTGTCACCGACACATCCATCGCAATATTAATACCCGCATCACTTGTAGAGTCCAGTCCCCGCGGTCCCAATAGTTCGATGTTCTACACCATCCTTACATATTATAACTACTCGAGAGGACAGGATCATGATTGAGGTGTGAGTTAGTACGTGAGTACTTGAGTTGACTATCCTGCCACTGGTCCTTGTGTCAATAATGGCAATAATGGCGCAGCAGTTTGCAACCTGTCTACAGCGTTTCCGCGCTTACTGCGACTTCAAGCGCTTTCCTGTCTTATGATCAACATCGACCCCATCAAGAAAAGTTTGAAAAAAATACAACTGATTCCTCAATGACTCGCCGGATTTTTAGATCTGGAAAGCCGTCTGGCTCTGCATCCAACTCTACCTCTCAGAACGAAGTCGCAGACAAAAAGAAAGGGAGTATAGCGGAGAAGAGGTCGCAGGAACAGACACTGGTACGGCTCGCCAAGGCCCGGGCTACGATGTTTGTTATGAGTATGAAAGGACGAAAGGGAAGAGAGACGAACCTAAACAGCCGTTCGACGGTCAAAGCACCTGCCTGCGCCAATAGCCGGTCAATAGATAACAGAGTGCCAAGAAACGAGAACGAGTCGCACAATGACAAGGAGCGTGGGGTTAGGAGAGGGGGAGCAGCCGTAGAAACAAACGATGTGAGACGTCTCGCCAAGGTCTTGACATTAGCTGTCAGTTATAAGTACGAGAGGA
Organism: Pisolithus tinctorius; assembly: GCA_024663395.1. Taxonomy (NCBI): domain Eukaryota; kingdom Fungi; phylum Basidiomycota; class Agaricomycetes; order Boletales; family Pisolithaceae; genus Pisolithus; species Pisolithus tinctorius. Next base: position 1,471,196 of record JANFAH010000002.1, read on the forward strand.
TGAGGCAGAAGGGAGAGACGACCCTAGTTGTCGTCGTCTTCGAAATAGAGGTTGGCACCAGGGAACTGAGTCTTGATGACGTCCCAGAGCCAGTGCATTGGCGTCCCAAACATGATGTCGGAAGAATCGGTTGGTCCCGTGCCACCGGCGAGGAGCGCAACGAACTTGCCGAGGGCGTCGACGATGATGGACCCAGAGTCCCCGCACCTATAGAACGGGCTGGACTCAGTATCATAGGGGAAGACTGCTGCTTCCACTGAATCGCAGCTGCCTAGGGCGAGGTAGCGATGAACATGAGACTCAAATCCATCAAACAGCCAATCGTGGTGAGCGTGGTGAGACCGCGTTTTATAACATATCGCATAGGGTCGCCTTTGTGGTCTCTGTTATTTGGCGTGCGTATATCTTCGGCGGTGAGAATGCCTCGGAGCTTGAGGAGACGTTCGACTGGACAATCGAAATCGGATGGCGCATCGATGGGAGGGTGCATCAAGCTAATAAACTTGGCGAGGTCGATCTCAGAGCCTGGAATGTGAACAGTTAGATTAGACGCCGTTAGCTGGACGGATCAGCCCACACCCAAGTGGAGCACGTTTCCCCTGAAGTTTTGCAGGAACTTCTTGTCGAGCTTGACGACACAAACATCTACCATATAACTATGAGGGGCGGTATGGACACTGACGGGAGGTGCCCAGACAACGTGTCCAATGACCTGGTCCTTCAGCCTCGTCCACTGCTTCTTCATTTTCACGAAGAAATTCTTGAGTTCCTCAATCGCCTCTCGTGTCTTGGTCAGCTCGTGTTGAGTCTCTTCCAGGGCCCTTGCCGCTGCCTGCCCAGAGGTAGGGCCATCACCCTCCAACCTCGCCGTTAAAGCCGTAAACCGCTTCTCCAAGACACCAACCGTGCTGTTCATGATGCCAATATGGCCCTGGGTAGACACGAGGAAGCTATGGAAAGCTTTGCTGCCCATGAGGACGACCTCCTTAGGCCTGGCTTTGTAAGTGTAGTCAGAATTGCGCTCATCTTCTCGAGGAAAAAAACGTACCGACGTAGGAGTATGCATTATGACCTTCATATGCGGAGAACAGGAGGGGGCGGGCCGTGACGGCGTACAAATCTTGACCCACTTTGAGGTAGAAACCCATTGTTCCCTGGCTATAGAGCGTCTTGAAGCCAGCAATAGGCAGGCTAAGTATAGTAGTCACGGGATCGATGGCGGCCTTGAGGGGATCGAAACCCGAGACGGGTGCGAACAGTTCGGGACCGTTGGACCCCTTAGCCACTGCCTCACGGTACCCAACATCGACGTCGGAAATGCCGTGATCCTTGAGGAGATTGGGGATGTCGTTAGAAGATTTGAATGCACCCTCGCCGGTAAGAGTATCAGGCAAGACTCCCACCCAAATCGCGACAGGAGTGGTAACGACTGTCCCATGCGGGAAGAGCTTGATGTCGGAGTCCTCGATGTCGTAGTCATTTCCGTCACCCCCGTCATCTTCGTTGTCCTCATTCTCCTCGTCATCTTCATTCTCCTCGTCGTCCTTAACCCAGCTGAAACGGACAATGTCGACGGATGAGTGCAGGATGTTTCGCCGGTTGAGAAGTCTCACAACCTTGGAACGAATGGCAGTCCGGAGATCGATGCGCTTCGAGAAGGTCACGAACCTCAGAACGAATCGTGGGCCACAGATCTCCCTCGCTGAGTATGTTGTGCTCGTAGACTGGCCGAAGTTTCATGTCACGAGGTTCTTGCTTTGGCCCCAAGGGTGCTATGAAGACATCCTTGGACGTCCGGAGGATAAACTTGGGACCGGCACCTGGGGCCCTGGAGACCGAAGTAGAAAAGGTAGGCCTCGAGCTTAGGGACTTCGTGGGGAGAGGACTCGACGGAAGAAACACTGAAGGAATCATTCTCCAAGAGATTGCTGTGGTCAGAGGAGTAGTCTATATCACCATCGTCGGATATGGAGACATTGCCAATCACCTTGGAGTAAACGGTGCACTCTTCGTCGAACGCTGGTGAGTGGACGTGAAGCTCCAAGGCATCAATCATCCACTATACGAGCGGGCCAGTATAGAAGAAGATGAATAAAACTTAAAAGAACTTGCTTGTGAGGGCGGAGCCCTATTCACGATCTGCTGGTGTTCTGAACGTACCCACTTGGAGTCGGTCCCGTGGGAAACTACGCGATGCGAGTCTCGTCTGCGAACAGTTCTCGCCTGTGGAGGAAAGCAATTGGTATGGACCCTTCAACCCCCTCCTATCTGAAGGTTGGGGCAGGTTGAACATTCTGACCTTCAGAGCACTACCAAATAACACCTCAGGGAGTGCAAGCATGTCAAAGGATCTGACGGCTTCACTGTCAATTACTCATCACTCACAGAAGGTACGTGTCCATGTTGTTCGTCGCGGTCGAAATGTTTCGTGCTTTCGTGAACCCCTCCACCCGAGCTCGAGCCTATGGCTTCTGTCAAATCGCACCTGGTTCCATTCCTGTGACAGAGCTTATTGGCATCAGCTCCTTCGGAACCCAATAATGTGTTTACACTTTCACCCCTAAGACTTGAGCCTTTGAGCCGCACCTCACTCTGCCGGATGCCCGCTTCCTCGATGACGTCGCACCGCGGACAGACAGGCTTTTGATGTCCTGAATGACGAAGGAGAAGTAAAGCTGAAGGATGTGGTTGCATCTGTCTAGACCATGGCGGCGAATTTGTAGGTCTTCTAAGAACGAGAGTCAGGCGAGTCGAAATGGTGGAGAAGCTCATGATGCCTTGGATTACCAAATATTCTTCCCCTCCCCGTCGCAGCGCCAACCTCAATCAAGTGGGCTTATGTATATTCCCCGATAGGCTGCCAGGTATTTGATGTCTTTCCTAGTGATATGGCATGCCAGCTGCGAGGGGGACGAGGTGAGCTCTCTCTGGGCTCACCGTCATGTCATCCGCCGCGGTGACACACAACTTTTCCATGTGATACAAGCGGTCCGTGAAGGTCGTGGTACAGTCATCAAGCGTGGCCCTTGCCGTCCTCGACGTCAGCAACAACCGGAATCGGACCAGGACGCAGAGGCGGCCGTTTGAGCTATGGCGCCGCCGCCAATGGCAGTGACGGTGTGTTCGCGAGTCGCGAGCATCGACGATGTCACCTGACTGGCCTCCCCACGTGTCGCGAGAACTGTGGACCCATTGACTCGATCCCCATAATCCCCATGCCAGTTGCCTAGCACTAACATGTCCGCAGTTGATGCTTTCCTATGTGCCGTGCTCTGGTTTTTGTCTGTCCGTTTTCACTTGTTGCCATTTACACCTGTCACCGACACATCCATCGCAATATTGATATCCGCATCACTTGTAGAGTCCGGTCCCCGCGGTCCTGATAGTTGGATATTCTACGCCATCCTTATATATTATAACTACTCGACAGGACAGGATCGTGATTGCGGTGTGAGTTAGTACGTGAGTACTTGAGTTGGCTGTCGTGCAGCTGGTCTTTGTCAACAGTGGCATTAATGGCGCAGCAGTTTGCAACGTGTCTACAGCATTTCGGCGCCTACTGCAACTTCAAGCCCATTCCTGTCTCATTCCCAACGTCAACTCCATCCAGAAAAGTTTGAACGAAATACATACTGATTTCTCAATGGCTCGTCGTATTTTTAGATGCAGAAAGCCGTCTGGCTCTGCATCCAACTCTGTTTCTGTAAGATGTTCATTTGCCTGTAGGCGGTTGTATTTTCTGATTCACCAAAAAACAGTCACAAGGTGGTGTAGCCTTGAACGCTGCAACGTCAGGCAGTGTCACCCGGATGCCACTTGCAAGGATGAGGCGCATCTTTCGTCGGTCGAACCAAGGCCCCATCGCAGCACAGACTGCTGACACAGGCGCCGGTGGGGGTGCTCAGGAGCAACCAGAACAATCCCAAGCGGCCCCAACTCAGGAGGTGTGTGATCTACCTCATCCCATTATTGCGATGACCTTGAGTAACAACTGTGTTGGACAGACTCAAAGGCCAGCCCACGGCTCTGAAACATTGCCGGCTGCGCATGATGTCGATACTGTGGTCGGGCCATCCGGCGACACCAGCGAAGGTGCTGTTGGTCCTGCTAGTGGCGCCAGTACCACGCTTGATCCGGTCTCGGCATTGGTACGCAGTGGAGTCGACGATGCCCAACAGACCCTGGATCGCATGACGCCCATGCCAGGCGTTGGCCAATCAGCAACCAAGCTTGTTGCACAGGCTGATACTGCGGCTACCAACATCCAAAACTTCAGCAACACATACCTTCAGCCTCTCAAAACATTTAATTCCGTCATTACTAGTCTCGCCAATGTACGCTCGCTGCCCTACATCTATTCACGAGTTCTGATATAAGGGTGCAGGTTCACCCCTATGCCCAGATTGCGCTGGGAATCTTAACCGCCGCTGCTCAGGTACGTGTTCACACGCGGCTGTATGTGCTGCGCGCCTCACGCGTCCCTCTGTAGTCACTTCTCAATCAAGTTAACCTGGACAGAGATGTGGCCGACCTCCTTGATACAGTTAAAACAGTCTATGGATTTCTTCTGGAAGACGATACCATTCGAAAAATTGATAGTATGAAGGAAACTTTGGGGAAGATTGCACAGGTGATTGGCGATGCGGCCCGATTTATCAAGGGTTACTCAGAGACGAAAAATTTCTGTACGTCGGTTGCACCTTTTATCGCACGCCTGATTCGAATTCTTCTCAGGGAAGAGACTAGGAAAGAACATAATTTCGGAGACGCAGACCACGACTGATGGTTACGTCAAGTTGCTGAACGCCTTGATGCAACAGTACCGGGACCTTGCGATCCGGGATATTCATATCAACGTGCACCAGGTACTTGAAGGTCTGAAGCGCGCGCGCGGTGAACTGGACGTCGTACGCGGGGATCTGGACGTCGTACGTGGGGATCTGAGAGAGATGAATCTGGAAGGCATGGCGTATGCAGGAGGTGCGGGTGTCAATAAGACGAAGAGGTGCCTAGACGGCACCAGAACTGAGATCCTCACGGAGATCGTCAGTTGGATCCACAACACCAATGAAGATGCTCCACGAATTTTCTGGCTGTATGGGCAGGCCGGCAGAGGGAAGTCTGCCATCGCGCACACCATTTCCTTGTGGCTCAAGGATACCGGAGGGTTCGGGTCGTGCTTTTGCTTCGCCCGTGATAGGCAGGCCGAACGTCGCGAGGAAAAGATATTTACCACCATTGCACGGGATCTGGCGGACCGCGACCGTACATTCCGGCGAGCTCTGGCTGACATACTTGCGGAGGACCATTCCCTCAAGACTACATCCGACGTTACGCTACAGTGGGAGAAGCTGATTTTGGAGCCGTTGTCGAAGGCGTCGAGTACTATCATTGGAAGCATGGTCGTGGTGATCGACGCGCTGGACGAGAGTGGTGCGGAACCCTCACGGCGCCACATCTTGTCTGTGCTTGGATCACTGGCGAATGATCTCCCTCCCAACCTTCGTGTCTTCATAACATCCCGTCCATTGCCGGACATTGAACATGTATTGAGAGCCGCTCGACATGTGAAGACAACATCCTTGGACGACGTTTTTGCGGGGTGGACAGAACGCGATATCCGTCTGTATGTTTCCGAACAACTTGGACACCTTCCAGAAATCAGGGACACTGAAGTTCAGAGGGTTTCCCAAAAGGCGGACTGCCTTTTTGAATGGGCACGTCTGGCCTGTGATTTCATCAAGTCAAACCAAGCCGGGACAACTGTGCGGGAACGCTATGATGAGGTGATCACTCTCGAGTCCGAAGAGGGAAGAACGCTCTTGGATGCCACTTACTTGACAATCCTGAAGAACGCTATCCCCGATTCTACGAAAGCTCGTCAACGATATCGCTCGGTGATGGGTCAAGTTGTAATGACACTTGAACCTCTACCTATGGTGGCGTTGAATCGCATGCGCAGGCAGTTCCCAAACGAACAGGATCGCTATGATGTTGTTGTCATCCTCGAGTTCATGTCCCCAGTACTTGGGGGCATTACAGATCCCTCATCTCCTGTCCGACCCCTGCACGCGTCCTTTTACGACTTCCTAACTGATCCTTCACGGAGTGGGGACTACTTCGTTGATACCTCTTGCGCATATAACCTAGCTGTTGCTACCTTGCGAATCCTTCATGGTGACCTTCGGTTCAACATTTGTGGACTGGAAAGTTCCTACTTGAGCAATGCAGAGGTTGCAGATTTACCAAAGAGAATTAGCAAGAATATTCCACCTCATCTATCCTACTCTTGTCAATTTTGGTCCCAACATCTGCAGCAGATTGGATTCGACTTGGCCCTTGCACAGTTAGTAAAGGACCTCATGAGAAGTGACAAAATTCTATTTTGGCTTGAGGCCATGAGCCTGCTGGGTGGAGTTGGAAATACTGCAGCAGCACTTATCTCTACTAAAACTTGGCTCTTGGTGAGTTTGTCATACTTGTTTGCATTTCATGTTGTCTGACTTTACATTGAAGAACCAAGATGACATTGAGAATACCTTGGGTTTGGTAGAAGATGGAATCAGGTTTATTCAGAGCTCCAGTGGTGCAATTGCCCACAGTGCACCACATCTATATGTCTCTGGACTGGCCTTTATTCCTAGGAAGACATCACTGTCAATGATGCTCATGACCAATTTTTCTTTCCTTCCTCAAGTTGTAGGAGGTCCAGAACACTGGTCAGCCACTCAACTGCTTGGCTTGGAGGGGCATACAGATGGAGTCATGTCAGTTGCATTTTCCCCTGATGGCAAGAGGATTGTGTCAGGCTCAATGGACAAGACTGTGAGGGTCTGGGATGCTGTTAGAGGTGTGGGGACTGGAAGCCATCTTGAGGGGCATACAGATGCAGTCCTTTCAGTTGCATTCTCTCCTGATGGCAAGAGGATTGTGTCAGGCTCTTTGGACAAGACTGTGAGGGTGTGGGATGCTGTTAGAGGTGTGGAGATTGGGAACCATCTTGAGGGGCATACAGGTGCAGTCAGTTCAGTTGCATTCTCCCCTGATGGCAGGAGGATTGTGTCAGGCTCAGGGGACAAGACTGTGAGGGTCTGGGATGCTGTTAGAGGTGTGGAGATTGGCAGCCCTCTTGAGGGGCATACACATGGAGTCTGGTCAGTTGCATTCTCCCCTGATGGCAAGAGGATTGTGTCAGGCTCTTTGGACAAGACTGTGAGGATGTGGGATGCTGAAAGAGGTGTGGAGATTGGCAGCCATCTTGAGGGGCATTCAGATGCAGTCAGTTCAGTTGCATTCTCCCCTGATGGCAAGAGGATTGTGTCAGGCTCTCCAGACAAGACTGTGAGGGTCTGGGATGCTGAAAGAGGTGTGGAGATTGGCAGCCATCTTGAGGAGCATGCAGATGGAGTCCTTTCAGTTGCATTCTCCCCTGATGGCAAGAGGATTGTGTCAGGCTCAGAGGACAAGACTGTGAGGATGTGGGATGCTGAAAGAGGTGTGGAGATTGGCAGCCATCTTGAGGGGCATTCAGATGCAGTCAGTTCAGTTGCATTCTCCCCTGATGGCAAGAGGATTGTGTCAGGCTCTCCAGACAAGACTGTGAGGGTCTGGGATGCTGAGAGAGGTGTGGAGATTGGCAGCCATCTTGAGGGGCATACACATGGAGTCTATTCAGTTGCATTCTCCCCTGATGGCAAGAGGATTGTGTCAGGCTCAGAGGACAAGACTATGAGGGTCTGGGATGCCAAAAGAGGTGTGGAGATTGGCAGCCATTTTGAGGGGCATACAGATGGAGTCTGGTCAGTTGCATTCTCCCCTGATGGCAAGAGGATTGTGTCAAGCTCTTGGGACAAGACTGTGAGGATGTGGGATGCTGAAAGAGGTGTGGAGATTGGCAGCCATCTTGAGGGGCATTCAGATACAGTCCTTTCAGTTGCATTCTCCCCTGATGGAAAGAGGATTGTGTCAGGCTCTTTGGACAAGACTGTGAGGGTCTGGGATGCTGAAAGAGGTGTGGAGATTGGCAGCCATCTTGAGGGGCATTCAGATACAGTCCTTTCAGTTGCATTCTCCCCTGATGGCAAGAGGATTGTGTCAGGCTCAGGGGACAAGACTGTGAGGGTCTGGGATGCTGAAAGAGGTGTGGAGATTGGCAGCCCTCTTGAGGGGCATACAGATACAGTCTGGTCAGTTGCATTCTCCCCTGATGGCAAGAGGGTGGTGTCAGGCTCAGGGGACAAGACTGTGAGGGTCTGGGATGCTGAAAGAGGTGTGGAGATTGGCAGCCCTCTTGAGGGGCATACACATAGAGTCTGGTCAGTTGCATTCTCCCCTGATGGCAAGAGGATTGTGTCAGGCTCAAGGGACAAGACTGTGAGGGTCTGGGATGCTGAAAGAGGTGTAGAGATTGGCAGCCCTCTTGAGGGGCATACAAGTACAGTCCTTTCAGTTGCATTCTCCCCTGATTGCAAGAGGATTGTGTCAGGCTCTTGGGACAAGACTGTGAGGGTCTGGGATGCTGAAAGAGGTGTGGAGGGTGACAGTCATCTTGAGGGGCATATTGATGCAGTTGATTCAGTTTCATTCCCTCCTGATGGCAGGAGGATTGTTTCAGGCTCATCAGATGAGCAGTTGATGTTTTCTATGTCCAATTTGAGCATTGAACCTCAAGTTCTATCTGACAAACCAGATGGTAAGCATTACACACTTGTGATGTATTTTGTTTTATAAAAGCAATCACAGTCAACAGGTCATGTCACATTTGCTTTTCACCTGTCCCTTCACATGCACTTGGTGACAGTGAACAACTTATTGATGGGCTCCCCAAGGGAGATGGGCTGACATGGGCTGAACCAGTTAAGCTTCACCATGATGGTTGGATAAAGGGTCCCAAGGGTGAATTACTGCTTTGGATACCTGTGGCATTGAGGTCCCCATGGTACACAATGAGGACCAAAGTGATCATACCCAGAGGTTGTTGCATAGAGTTGGACTTGAGCCACATGGTTCATGGGCATCAGTGGCACAAATGTTACAAGCCAATTGCAAAGGTGGCCATTTAACCATAGCCCACACAGTTGCATTCCCTCATACATACCTTTCCTGTACTATGCTGTGCTCTAGTTTTTCTCTCTGTTTTCACTTGCTGCTATTTACATCTGTCCACAACAATGCATACCACATCCCTATATACAACTGCTTGAGAGAACAGATGACATCAACGCAACTCAAAATCCAGCTGCATGCTGCAGCTACTGCACAAATTACCTTGCCTCACCACAACTTAGTTGTGATGTTCACTTCCCAGTAAGGGATTGGGCAGTTGAGCCATAATGTAATTTATTACAGGGAAACATTACACGTAGTCAAGTAAATGAACACCTCGTCTTCCCTTACAGTGGGTTGTTTGGAGTCAGTGCGCGGTAACTACAGTTTGGCATTCTTTGGCATTGCTCTTATTGCTTGTCGCACACCAAGATCGGCCAAGACGTCCTCGGCTACGAAGGACCGTTTGCAAATCATAGTGTGATGCAGCATCACCACTTACCTCCTCCGAGAAGGGAATCAAACGTGACAGTGCGGTAGTACTGTGCTCTTGTAAATACTACATGGCGAATTCAGAAAGGGACCACCCACATGCTCGACAAATTTGCCCATGCCTGTCTTAGTGATACCACGGCCACCGAATACTTGAACAGCGTCCCGAGCGGTATCTTGTGCGCACCGCGTGCTGTAGCTCTTCAAGAATGCTATCGGCCTATCTCATACATCAATACCAGTCACCACGAACCAGCGATCAGAAATCCAACCTACCCAGCCAACTTCTGAGATTGCTGTTTGTATGTCTGAACAGTTATCGATCAATATCAAGTCAACCATGGTATGCGAGAGACGAGTCGAGCACTAACCATATGTGTCATTTGATATGTGATGTTCTCTAGCCAGCTCTGCACGCTCTCAGTCCGTTCGATCATCGCTGCGATCTTAGCACGGATGACCGGCTGTGAGACGAGTGGCTTTCCAAATGCCTTCCGTTGTGTCGCCCACCTGTACAACTAGTTCAACACGGTACTAAGTATGCCGAGTCTGAAATGTACGCACTTCAGACATTCTTCAATCATCGTACGCTGAGCTCTTGCTGAGCTGCAGCACATGACCCATCGCTCGTGGTTGAAGTTGCTGGAATCGAGAAGTCACGTCAATTGCTTACTTGTGATATTTCGGTGAAATTTCACCTAAGGATAACGAAGATACCACCACCAACTTCTCCTAGAGTGTTACCAATCGGTACCCGGACGTTGTCAAAGGTGATGTATGCCGTTCCTGCAGCAGTGGAGTAACTTGTCTTGATTTGGCGCGTCTCGACACCGGGCCCACGCTCGACCAATATGACGGTGAGCCCATCCTTAAAGAAAGCAAGTCAAAGAAAGCGGCACAACGGACGAATAGCACGCACATCGGTTCTGCATCCCACCGTGAAGCTAACAAAAGATCAAGTAGCGCTCAAAGTAGCCTACGTATTTACTTACTAATCAGCGAACCTGACAACGGAGACTTGCGTGAGCTACGCAGCACTAAAAAGCCGGAAATCGGCACTTACGTGCCATTGGTGATCCACTTCTTCGTTCCGTTGATAATCCATTCCTTGCCGTCTTCACTTAGTGCAGCTGTCGTTTGAAGTCCCATGACATCGCTGCCGGCCGCTGCCTCGGAGATGGCGAGGCAAATGAACTTCTTGCCAGCCAAAGTATCTGGTACGATGCGAGCCTGAAGTTCTGGAGAGCCGAAGTTGAGTACTGGAGGCAGACCGATGACTTGCCCGCCGAGCATGCCTGAAAATAGAGGGCGTTAGTTCAGCACGAGCACCATAGGCGACGACTCACCATCACCATAACCTCGTGCACCGCATCTCACAAGCTCCTGTGTGATAATCAACTGCAACGTACCCGATGAGTATACACGGATAGTGTTTTGTGCCGCAGCTACTGCTGACCTCATGGAAATAATCAAACTATGTCCAATTTCAATCATGTCAAAACTCAAAATGTGAACAGGGGCGTATAACCAACCTCTTCTGGTTTGACGATACCACCCATCAACACACGGCCCTTGAGATGTTTGCCAGGACCAAGTCGCATTGCATGCAAGTTCATTTCCCTGGCGACAAACTGTTATTCAACAGCAGTTTTGGACCAAAGTGGACTTACGCCATTTTGTCAAAGACGACCTGACTTGGTCGTTTTCCGTCTTCCTCTCGAACCTTTCAGTGGTATACGTAAGAGCGTAGCGCAGATTGAAATCGAAAACCTCATACCTGAGCATCGGGATATACGACTTCATCTATGAACAGCCTGACAGCCTTCTGGAAGTGTCGATGATTCTGGAGGATTTGGATTAGCGGGAATAATCTGGTTCAGCTAAGCTCCACACGTACGTCTGAGTAGTACGGACTGTGATATCCTGGAGAAAGCCAAGTGGGTTCGGCATAAGGCACTTGACTCAGTTCACCAATCTTGCGACCGAATATGACACTCTTCTGCGCTTTGATTGTGCCAACCTGGAGACGTTTGTACTGCGGACGCTCCAACACCTCATGCCGGTGAAGCCCATAGAAAGTGTCTGTGGCATCCTTCCCGGCTGATGGTGTGCGTGAATATGGTACACGTGGCACGCTATGTCCTAGCCGACAACTCACCAACTTCTTCATCAATAAGCACGGCTATGCCTCCAGGGTGGAGGTCCTTGAATCGCGTCAGGTCGTACACTTTCGAGTCGATGACGACCCACTACCCAGTTGTCAGATTTTTCTCGCACCGCAGCAATAAAACACGCACCAGGTCGCCGGGTTTATTATGCTATAGAGGCTAAGAACTCGGATGACCTCATACTCCTACGACGGGGACACTCACCTGTGCGACCTCTTCGAGGGTAAACTCCTTGAGTTCTTTTGCAGCCATAATTTCAGCTACAAAGCCTGAATAAAATTCGTTGGTAAGGTGTGATTTGGCACTTGATGCGTCGTTGTGAGGACGCTATTTAAACACCTGCAGACGTCCTCATAGGACATCTTGACCGGCGTCGCACGTGAAATCGACTAAGCCGGGGTAGTCACGTGATATCGCCCACGTCCTTAGATCGCGGGAGTTGCCTTATTCGGGCTGACTGTGCTAATTCGCGGGTTACATTTTTTGTTGTAGTGGAAAAGTTTAGTCCAACCAAGTTAGCGCGTACTAGCGACACTTGGAAGTTCTCCTTACGGGAGACGAACGAAATCTCCTTGCGGGTCGCGCACGCGAAATCAGGATACTCATTACCGGAAGGCCGCTTCTTCACATTCTCCGACTAGGACTAGCTGTTGCAATGTCAGTGGTTCCCATGTCATCCACGCTGCTTCATGGCTTCAGCTCATCTGGGCTGCAGCTACTTAGGTTATAGATCATGAATTCAGCGCCTTGCCTCCACGAAGCTGCCGAAAGAGAGGTGGAAGAACTTACCACACAAATTACTGCACTAGAGGTGAAGAGGGAGGAGCTAACAAATAACTTCCGTCGTGTCAATCATACGATCCGCTCACTTCAAAGTCGGGTTGCTCAAATCAAGAACGATGCGGTGCCAATCTCTCGCTTACCATCAGATGTCCTCGAGATCATTTTTGACGAGAGCCGTCGTGTGCTTTTCCGGTGGACAGGCTTCCGTAGACCTCTCCCCATCGAAGTGCAACTATCGCACGTATGTCGAAGATGGCGTCAAGTGGCTTTGAACACACCCTCTCTATGGAACACTCTACGGATCCCGATCCTTCACAGGGAAAGCGCTATCAGAACCTATTTACATCGCTGCAACCAGTGCCCTCTCAGCGTCCATTTGGGACCCCAACTATCAGATCGTCGGATGATGGACGTCATCACTTCCGAGTTAATGCCACGCATCGGCCAGTTCCGCGAGTTAATCTTGGACACCGAGGACCGTCAAGAACTTCACGTGTTGCTTTCTCACCTCGTAAACACGGCCGCTCCTTCTCTTCAGAGGCTAAAGATAACCAGTAATGACCCTGTGCGTGGTCAGGGATCTTATCCCCCCATAGAAATATTCAAACGAGGCGCTCCACTGCTTTCGGATGTACGCCTCAGTGCCCTACCCATCACCTTACCTCAGGCTGCGGTATCTACACTCCACTTTGACCCGCTTCCTGGACCTGGAATACCTCTTCCTCGGAGTCATTTACTCAGCATAATCACCCCTGTCGCTTCATCACTCACTGTGCTCTATTTGAAAGGATTCGTGAGTGGCTTCCATGAAGAGCCTGGAAGCGCCCCCGTTGTACTCCCTGCTCTTCGGGAATTGGTCGTCCACGATCATGCTATGATTCACGGGTTCAATGTCTTCCGCAACATCTCCGCTCCCTCATTACGATTCTTCACGCTATATGCTCTCAAGCGGCAGGCGTTGTCGTCGATACACAAGTTCATGACCCGTACCTCACCGGATCAGTTCCATTGTTTACGCTCCCTGCACTACATAGATTGCGACATGGACGACGATCTTGACATATACCTTCCCCATGCGACTTCTACTCTCACGCATCTCTCTGTCTCGCTTGGCAGTCACACACATCTCATGCGACTCCTTTCAAACAGTGACAAACAGGCTGCATTGCACAGGACCCCACCATTATGGCCCCGTTTACGTACTCTGACATTTCATGTCGCTTCGCCCTGGTCGCAGGATAGGGATGATGTTGAGTCGGACGAGGAGGATGAACTACCACCCGATATTGTGTTGCTGCTTGACGTCATTCAACTGCGGAAGGCGGTTGGAGCGGAACTGGAGCTTTTGCGATTGGAGGGTCCTCATGCTAGGGCATTCCACGATGACCTTGCCCTCGCGTTGATGAAATCGCAGCTCCAAGTGAATATGGAAGTTCTTCCGGGCCTGTCCCCGGGTAATGATTCACAACTATTAAGTAGCGGCGACTGGGCTTACTCGGGCCATTTTTATGGATCAGAATATCGAGCCCACTTATATCGGAAGATGCAGTCCGGACCTCATGGACAACATCATTTTCATTGGGGGTCAGTTCCACGAGGTCCCGGATCCCCACTCTCACCATAGCCGGCAGTTTTTTTTTTCTGGTTCATTTGCTATCGCGTTTTGTTCTCGTCTTGTACAGTAATTATGTTGTCGACGTTATTCTGTGGTATAATGGACAGAGATACGGGACACAGCCACCGTCTGTATTGGATTACACTAGATTCGCGCTATTCGGCGGGAGCAGATTTAAAACACAACCACAATGACACCTCCCATTTATGACGACCCTTGAGTGGCCACTATCATCCGACTTGGTGCCCTATCCAGGGATACAAAGGCGAACGCAGTCTATTATTCTCCGGTTGCTTCGTGGCTCTGCCACATCACACTCTCGTCGAACCTTCATCTCCACTTCCGAACCAGGTAGGTTCTATTCTCCTTGACATATCATTGCAGACATGCTTCCATCCTACTTAAAACGTGGAATTGGCGTGTAGGTACCTCTCAAGTCTCCTTTTAACTCCCAGGATATGTGCATCGTTATTTCCTCCATCGACCAGGTAAGTTCCCGGCTCCTGGTATTCTCGCGCTTTTCTGATTTTTATTTTCCTAAATAATTTTTCAGCACTTGATGTCGCTCCAATATTTTGACGCCGGCACTCAAGACAACACAGCACATGAACTCTCGCACCTCGCTGTGCGGATCAGCGACCTTCAGTCCGCCCATGATGACGTGGCACGAGTTTTAAAGAACCTCAAGGTCACAGCTGCGCGTATCCAAAATTCCAAAGCTCCTGTGTCACGACTACCTTCGGACGTGCTATCCTTAATATTCGAAGAATGTCACCAGTCAAACCCTCAGTGGACTGGCGTCCTCTGTCTCCTCGGCCAGCTTCCCATCGAGGTGCGCTTGTCCCATGTCTCAAGCCAATGGCGGGAGGTCGCGCTCGCCACTCCGTCTCTCTGGTCGTCCATACGATTCCCGTTCGAACAGAGGGAGGATTCCCTGATCGAGTATCTCGAACGGTCTAGGGGTGGGCTTCTCGATGTGTACCTAGGGCCGTGGGCCAAATATCCCAATCTGGAACGGGCTTTAACGACAGTGCTTATACCTCATCTCCGCCGTTTTCAACAACTCGTCCTAGAAGCCATTTCACGCGAAACCCTCACCACGTTGCTGAGCGCATTCCAAGATCAATCGGCTCCCGCATTGCGGCGATTGAGGGTCATGTGCAGGGGCACTATTGTCACACCCGGGCCACTGACGGGAGCCCCCATTTTCAGCAAAGGAGCTCCCTTACTCACGGACGTCCGTTTGGATAATGTCGCAGTTACCCTCCCTAGCCCTGTAGCAACGACGCTATCCTTTTCCGCTTATCCTGGGCCTCAGTTTCCCATGACTAGAGAGGGGTTTTATCGGACACTGTCAGCTTGTCCGTCCCTTTCCACTCTTCACCTTCGTGGCTTCGTCGAACTTGCCAGTCAAACACCAGTCTTCCCCGTACACCTTCCCCATTTACGTGAGTTGATCGTAAACGGACGTGTGCTTGCCAATGGGCTCCGTCTCTTCGACATCATCTCCGCGCCGAATGTGGAAATACTCGTTCTGGAAAACGTGAAAGCCCATGCCCTCGCCTGGATTCACCGCTATATCGCGTGCGCGTACCCCCATGCATTCCAGTCGTTGCACACGCTACGATATATTCGGTGCGATTTTGGGGGTGTGGATATGGACGTACACTTTCTCCGTGCAACGCCGGCCGTCTCAGACCTCGTGCTTTCGGTTGACAGACACATGCGCCTCATCCGCTTGCTCACCAACAGCGATAAACAGGCCGCCGTGTGCGGTTGTCCCCCTATGTGGCCAAATCTCCGCACGATCACATTACATACGCAAGGTTACTCAGGGAACGTCGTCGGTACGGGTGTACCACTGAACGAGCCGTCTCCAACAATGGCGCTTATCCAAGAATTCGTCGCGTGTCGGAACATACTCGGTAAACCCATTTCAGTCCTTCGCTTCAAAGGCCACAACGCTAGCCCGTTCAATAACGAGTTTCTGTGGGGACTAACCCAAATGAAGCAGTACGTCGCCACAGAAGTAGTCCAGAGCCCAATGCCTGCTATGCTAGCCGATGGCGGATATGTCGCGGATTGGGGCGCTTCGGTGGACGCGTACAGTGCACAGCTGAGACAGTTTCTAGCTCAAATGTCTCTTATTCGGCAGCAGATATCGCCAGTGCTACCACCGAATTTTAATATCCAGCATTTACGGCGCAGGTTAGGCGTTCCGACATGACATGACGCCCAAGTGATATCGGATTGCACCTTGGGAGGCGAGTATGTATTACCCCGATGTTTATTGTGTTCGTCACTGCAGAAAAATCCTTTCTTCATTCAGTGGTATTCGGATTGGTTGATAATGGAGCTTAGACGATAAGGACTTAATTTACATTATCCCACGGATGCTTTGGGGTTTCGTCGTGATAGTTATTTACATACATCTACATCCTCAGAGCTTGCAGCTGGATATAACTTCATGCTTGGCTTCGTCGCCGAACGCACCGTCTGACACGAGTTCTGTTATCTCCCCTCTCGACAAACCAATTTCCATGAGAACTTCTTGCGTGTGCAAACCTGGCTCGAGGACCATGCCAGATTTCGCCACGGAACGAGACAGCGGTGGCGTCCTGCTGAGGTGTGGGTGTGGAGACGGACGGACTGATCTCGAAGGATCAAGAAGTGCGGCCTCCTCGGGAGTGAGCACAGGTGCAACACATGCATCCGAACCTAAAGGATCAAGGAAAACGCACCCGATCGCTTGTCTTACAATCTTAATTGCACAGCACAAACTCACCATGAAAAAGGCTAGCCCAGTAGTCTCGTGGTTTGCTATTGAATCCGTTCTCTAAGTAGGCGCGCAGCTTCGGCCAGTCCTCCCTACGAGTTCGCGACTCTGGCGTAGGGGCCCAGCTAGGTTGCAAGCCGTTCATGCATAAAGCATTCTTGAATATATTGATGAAGGTTATGAAAAACTGGGGCTCCAGGCATCCCACGCTCATCCATTTACCATCCGAACACGTGTAGACGTCATAAAACGGTGCACCCCCATCAAGGAGATTCGTGCCGCGCGGGCCGCCGAGTAAGGGTGACGTGCTCGTGGCATGCAATAATGGGAATGATGAAACATAACGTGTACCCGAGACCTGCAGCCCCGTGATTGACTAGACGATGGGGGTTCCGGACACATGACCTTACCATATTAACATCCACGACTTGTCCTCGGCCGCTTTTACAACGCTCAACTAGGGCCAACAAGATACCTGTGGCGCACATGAGACCACCACCTGCGAAATCAGCCAGGAGGTTTAGGGGAAAGGTAGGTTTATCTTGGCTCCCTGGAAGTATCTAGAGATCTTATGGGTCAGTGGCGGCCGCTATGTACCAGGGGAGCCCGTACGGAAAGAACTCCGCTTAAAGCGAGGTAATTTATCTCGTGGCCTTTCACAAACATAAGATACTATGATGATAATGACTGGAAATAGGATCAACGTACCGGCCATAGACTTGTATGCGCCTTGACACCGTCAATTATCGATCTTGATACATGATGAACGCGCTTACCATCAGCAGGGAAACTAGGAAGGGTTTCATTACACCTGAACAGGCCGGTGTAATTTCCACTCACCCTGCAACCCGCGCATAGATGAGCCTATCGTTAACACCTATAGTGCCCTCACCATCGTGGAAGACCTCCGGTCCGAGACCCATTTTTTCCATCACGCCAGGCCTGAATGGGTCGATAAGCACGTCAGCACGTGCGATGAGCCGTCTTGCCACAGCTAAGCCAGCTGGGCTCTTGAGATCCAAGACAATGGAACGTTTCCCAGCGCAAAGAACATCGCTATTAGGCGAAGACGGTCTGTCGATACGGATCACGGATGCACCATGATGAGCGAGCACAAGTCCAGCGAATGGTCCAGGTGCAAGACCGGCAAACTGATCGTGCACTTGTCTCAGTGGACTCGCGGCTCGATTGGAACACACACACCTCGACGACGTTCAACCCCCTCAGCGCCATGAAGAACGTTATAAATATGGAATCTGCCGAGAATAGTACTACGGATGTGAGTTAGGAGACCAACGGAGGGTACTGAGAATGTCATACTCACTGGAAGCTGGGAGGGCGCCGGGAAGAACGATCGGGATGCGAGCGAGAACAAATTATCGCGGGACAAGGTCACATGTATATAGTACGCAGAGATCAAAGCGGAGGAATGGAACAACATGATCCGTACACAAGCCAGGGTTTGAGATTCATTTCATGCCACGCACAGCCTGGTTTCACGCCGATATCAATCGCCTTGTACGGCTACAAACCCACTAGTAGTGACTTAGTAGGGACGCGCATGGCTGAGAACAAGAAAACGGCAAGTACATCGGCTCGGGGGCCCTCAGTCAGCGTTGGGTCGACCCGCTCGATCAGTGGCACTTTCCACAGAACCAAACGCCGTCAAATTGTTTACCTGTCCAAACAATCTAATACACACTATCATCTATCTAAGTGCTTGGAACCCGACTAAACTCTCTGCAACTGAGAGCGACGGAAGGTCCAGCATGGCTCCGGTCCAACCGGCCCGCTGAAGGGCACAGTAGTTAGGAGGCAAGTTAGGGGTGTTTAGGGAGGGGACTCCGACCTCGTTGAACTTGCTCTCGACGTTGCTTTGACCGCTAACCTTCGGCACCGCTCCCGGGCATCGCACTCTTTTCGTCTCCGTATTCCCTACGGTACACAGATATGCCTTGGTCCTAAGCTGTCATATTACAGTTCTCGCTTAAGAGGGCGATTGGTATGGACCTTCAAGCTTCAACACCCTCCTGTTCGAGCTCTTCCCCAGTACATACGTGCCAACGGATCTGACTTCATTACCTACTTCGTCGTCTGCGTGTACGCATTTTGTTCGTCGAGATGAGAACATATCAACCTCTGCCCGAACCCGAGTCGACGATGAGATGCGCGACTGCCTCCTTCTATATTCGTATAGCTCCCTCCCTATGTCGAAGCTGATCTGCATCAGCTACTTCGGAGCCCGATTTTGGCATCACCGCCAAGACTCGGACCTTCGAACCAAAGCTCATTCCAGAGGCTTCCTCAATGACGTTGCGCCGCAGAACAGATGGGCTTTCGACCTCCTGAATGACGAAGGGGGAGCAAAGCCGAGGGTGGTAGTGGCAGCCGTCAAGGAAATGGCGGCGAATTTGTAGGTCTTTTGAGAACGAAAGTTGGACGTCCCGGAAATCGTGCAGAAAACTTATGTTCATTCCCTTTGTCCAGTTCAGGTCCATTGAGTATTGGGGTTCTGTCATTTGATTCGGGACTTATGGCGTGCCAGCCTTCGTTGCAATAGACGTGTCCTTGCAAGCAATACCAAGCCAACATCTCTTACCACCAAGGAATAAAAGTTGGTATTAGAATAATCTATGTCGGGTAAACTACACAAACAGTAGCAGCGGGACGATACAACAATGGCCAAAATACACTCACAAACGGCATCAATCGACATAATAGGGAAGCACCCACGAAATCAGTACAAGCATAAAATCACCCACGACACAGTCTTTTCCCCTCCAAAGGGCTGTAGCTAGCTAGGATTCTCGCCGTCCATTGTGCTGGTATATGTACTGAGCTGCCCCTGCGACTCCAGGATGTCCGTGTGGCTGGGACGGCTGCTTTGGTCCGGATGGTTGCGCAGAAGGGTTTGGCCGACGATAGTAGGGGTTAGCGGCACTCTGTCCATCGGGTCGTTGAATGGTGCTGGGTGAGATGACTGGCGAGGTTGCAGCCGCCACAGTCGGCATCGGGTATGTAAATCGTGGGGTAGATGGTGGTGGTTGGGGCTGTTGACGTGGAGATTGATGCGAAGTGGCTTGTTGTAGTTGTTGCTGTGGAGGAGCATGTCGAATGGCGGGAGAAGGGTGCGTCGATGGCCCCGGTGTGGACGAAGCGGGAGAAACTGTAGCTTGTACGGATTGTGTTGGTTGCTGTAGTGACGGGGCGGACATCGGAGTGGGGACGGGAGCGGCAATCTGGTTGGTATTACTGGGTGGTGCAGAAGGTGTAGGTGGTGGTGGTGGTTGGCGGTCAGGGATGGTGTGACTGTCTGTATCTCGTCTCCGCTTAGTGCCTCGCGAAGATGATTCCTTCAACCCAAGAGACGTCGCTTTTATAAGAATTTGGTGTCTGTTGCCAGCAACCATTAGCAATGAATTCCTTCGTTCATGTTGTCAATGCAGCGGTATTTACCTGGTTCTTGAATTTCCCCACTTTTCGCATAGAGCGTCCCATGCGATATCTCCGGTGTTGCTTCGGTGTTCTTCCGCCAATTTTTTTAGTTTCTCAGTTTCTTCGTCGGACCATGCGCCCTGATTTCCGGCGCTGTTGCTGTTTATTGCGCTGGCACTAGCAGGCGGCGTAGAGCTGCCTGTGCTAGGTCCCGCCTGCGGAACTGGCGGATAATATCCACCGTATCCTCCATAGCCGTAATAGGGAGCTGTAGGGTATGCAGGGTTATTATACACGCTCGGAACGAACTGCTGCGAAGATTGTTGAGGGTGACTCATTGGTACCACAAATGATTGAGGATTGGTGATCACAGAGGTCGTGGATTGGGTAACCGGAGTTGCCTTTCCGTTAGACGATGGTATTGACTGCTGCGATGAGGGAGCTGTTGCTGGTGTGTAACTTGGTATAAACGTCAGGGGGAGTGGTGGTGGGTGCCTGGTCAGCTGGGCTGGAGAAGCTAACTGTAAAAGGGTGACACCCGTGAACTCCTCATTGTGTAACAGGGCGAGGGCAAACTTACCAGAGCATCACATATTTTCTTGGCTTCACTAAGCATGGTCAAAGGGTCGACCTTCACCGCGGAACCCACCTGGTAGCACTGAGCAACAACCAGCGGCGGCGTCGCTTTCTGGACGGCAGCACATAAAACCAGAAATCAATGTGCATCCATACCACACTCGGCGCGGCGCAACTCACGACAAGCTCTTCAGCAGCGCCATAAAATTCAGCACAGAGGTTCAGTACACGCCATTGGAACTCATAGTACTGCTGATTATGTGGGTGTATTTCTCCGGGGGCCGCCGAAGTCTGGTATTGATGAAATCCAAGGCTAGCACCAGCAGGTGATGAAGCTCGAGGACCCGCTGGTTGTGTACTCGACGCGTCGGTCGCCGAACCGCGCGGGCGGCGATTTTTAGAGCCGCGAGGCCTACCAGGACGCCGCTTACGGTCGGTATCGTCAGGCGCCGAGCGACCATTCGATTGTAACCGATTAGAGGACGAGGGGGCATCGCGATGTTCACTGCTGGCTGTGGCATTCAGCGTCCGATGAGGCGTATTGCTTGGCCTGTGTGTACGTGACATGGAGGCAGCGAATACAAGAGCCGTTCATCTAGGCGTCACTGCATAAAAGCATGTCACCTACCCGGCGACCCCGTCTCCATCCTCGTCTTCCCTTCCGAGCTGGTTCTCAACCGCGACTTCATCCTCGCCTTCCTCGCCCTCCTCCTCCTCGTCTTCTTCGTCCTCGTAGGGGGCCGGCACGATTGGCGGGTTCAACGCATGTGAAAGAGGTTGATACTGCTGAGGGTTGTCCATGAACTTGGGGGGGTTACGCGCTCAGCTTACAGCTTCGGTTTCACAGACACGGTCCCCAGATACGGACACGGCAAAACGGATATGTGCGGCAGAGATAGTGTGGAAAAAAAAAAAAGGAAAACACAAAAATTAAAAAAAAATAATTGAAATGGAGTATTTTTGGCGGGGGTGGTTGCCTCGCTGCTCTGGCACTGCGGCTGTGGGTCTCACGGCCATCGTGTGACTTCCTTTCCATTTGGCACTGCAACACATCTACGACGTAGGACTGAAGGCGACGACTGTACTGTACATTTGCCCAAGACGATCCAGCATGCAGTCTATCAAGAAAGAAGTACATGGGAGGATGGGGAGTGTTACCCAACAGCTCAAAGGGAACCTTTCGTCCGGTCAAAGTCCACGAACAGAGGCAAGGGAACGCAGTCGTCGCCCTGGATGGTAGCGTGGCTTGCTATCGTGCGAGTGCAGTTACTAGCTTGCTAACGCCGAGGAAACTGTGGGAAGAAACTTGAGAGGACATCGTCTTCGTGTGCACGGGTCGTGGTGGCTTCCATGTTTGTCGTTTTCTTTCACGAGGGGCACATCCGTAGCAGACGTAGGAAGGCGAACCACCTTGAATCTCCCTCGTCTTTCCGTGCCTGGGTGAAGGATAAGTGCTTCTACGCTGACGAACGCTAGGAAGAACCGTACGAATGCTTGCACGTAATCCAGCAGTGACTGCAGGACTTCGGGTGTTCGCTGCTAAAGATACACCAACGGGAGTAGCAATCTTGAGCGGGATCCATGTATCCCAACAGCTATAGACCAGGTCGGAATCGTCATCGTCACGATCGAAAAGATTCAAGCCAGTGAACGACCAACCCCCTGGCTGTCTATCTTGTCACTGCTGGAGGTATTACCGTCCCCAAACAATCGCTCCTTTCGGTGGCACTTTGAACAGGTTCGGATGGGCACTACAAGATTACACATGACTGGAGGGAGGAAATCAGAGGATGTTTGGTAGTTGTACGCAGACCCACCTTATATATAATGTAGATAGCACAATGGAATGTCGGTTATGATATATTATAATAGTGAGTATGGGATCAGGAGCGGGCGGAACGACGAGAAATTTGGTCCACATCCTTTTATGCTCCTGTGGACGCTATAGGCGGTCCGCACATGGCACCAGAGCTTTATGGGCCTAATCAGGGATACAAATCAGACAATGCACTATCTGTCCAATCTCAGGGAAGAGGGCAACATTTTGCGTAGGTGCACACATACCATAATCGTTGATTCCGGTCCACCACAGAGGGCTGTGACGAGTCGTTTAGTCGGGCAATGTATGGGTGACGAGGGCGCCTATCATAGGGGCGATGAAATTGCCAAAACACAGGCCAATAGGAATGCAACGAAGTCTTCATCAATTGCCGTATGAGCACGGATTGGAAAATATGCTACATGCTTACGGGCAACGCCACTCACCAGTTCCGTGTTCGTCGTGTTCCGAGCGTAAGAAGAGGATTCTCAAGTTTCAATTATATCAGCTGCATCTGCCCGTGCGAGCTGCCCTGGAGCCGTTTCACCATGTGCATTCTGCTGGCTGTTCAATGAAGCATTGATTGTCGACGGAACACACTAAAAACTGATGGCGATCGCTGCGCCCATTAACGTTGCCCTGGAAACAACCAGACTAGGTTCAAACTTCACCACGTACTACTTACCACTCAATGAACGATCCGTCCCCGTTGTCTATGGAACCGGACTCGCTGACTGCCCCGTTCTTGGAGCACCGGCAACACAATTTACCTGCGGTTTCCGGCACAGGTGCACGACGAAAGTTATGTCCGCTATTAAAGTGCGACCTAGGACCACTGCACACGGTGCTGCGCGGTGACTATGGTAACTAAGTACTAGCAAGTCTTAGCGATCCGACCATAAATTGCCCTCGGATTGGTACGATGGACCCGGATCAGTACTCCAAACCCATTGTCATAGGTGCTCTGCAGAAACGAACCTCGGGCACGAGATACCAGGTTTAACGTTCTTCGTATCCGTGGTTTCTACCAGGCTTTTCCAAGGTAAGCTCCAGCCCCACGTTCGGAGAGGTTTTCAAGGGCCAAGAGGAAAGGTCACCGATTATCTTCTCTCACTTGTCTACTTGTGTTTAGTACATGTCAGGCTCCCAGCGGATGGAACACCTCATGAGAATAACAGGCTTGAAGAAGCATAAGACCATGTCGGGTAGGTATGTACCAAGGAGAGGAACGAAGTCTGGCCAATAGGCTGTACCGAGGTGGAGAGTCACCTCGTGAATCCACCGTCCAATGTCCGAGCGAAACGGCGCGAACCTTGTCATCCACTATGCGTGTCAAGTCAGTTGCTTAAGGTTAAGTCGTCTGCAGGGCCTTGTCAGGGGTGCTGGACGCTAATCAGCAGAAGCCGCACTAACAGTCGTTGGCTCAGCATCGTACTAGTGTCTCGACTGATTATACTCCAATGCTGTTGTCGGCACCTGCTATTAGAAGTTCGCATCCACCGGGGCTGATGTCATACTGATGCGTGTCAATTTTCGAGTGTTCCGTCGGATACACTGCCCTGGCGGTTAAATTGTAGGTAGGCAACAGACCGTCATGTTCTACAAGTTTGCGACGGTTTTGGCGACGCTCTTGGTACGTTTCGGAGCTCGGGTTACCTTTACTGAGCGACACTGAGACAGATGTGATAGGCGATATACGTCTATCGAAGTGGCCGGGCATTGTTATATCACGTGTTCACAGTCCCAGCCCTTCCCAAGGGATACTTCGCAGGTGGAGACTACAAGGACCACTGCTTGGTCCTCAAGGACGAGATCGACAACCAGCTCAACCACTGCGAACACATTGTCTTCTGGGACCACCTCGACGAAGAAGACAACGTCAGCGACCGGTTCGTCTTCCTCTCATGTGATCCCGGACGCAGAGCGTGGAACACTGTCATGGGTCCCATGGACGATCCAGACCCACTCGGCCACTTGTGGATATACTCTACCGAGACCCGGTCATTGTCTCCCGTAACGCTCGCCAACTATCCCGAAGGCCATGATTTCCACCCGCTCGGCATGGACGTGCTTCCCTCGAAGGCAGGCGCCCCATCCACCCTCTTCCTGGTCAACCATCCCCGTGAAAACTCGACCGTTGAGCAGTTCGTTCTCGACCCTGCTCAACCAACCGTAGCGACCTACGTCCGCACGCTCACCTCTCCCTACTTTGTCGCTCCCAACTCTCTTGCCCTGACATCCCCCACCTCTTTCTACTTAACTAACGACCATCTCATGACCCGTCGTTTGCCAGGTCTCTTCGGCAGTATTTTGCCCAGCGTCGAAGCCATCGGTGGACTTCCCTTGACTTGGGTTGCGCACGTTACAGTTCTGCCGGATGGCACCATCCAACACAAAGTTGTTGCGTTCGGTATCGCAATCGCCAACGGGGTCGCCCTTTCGCACGATGGGCTATACCTCGCAGTAGCATCGAGCAGTTTGGCCAAGGTCTATTTCTACAGACGTGACCCATCGACCAACGACCTCACTTTAGATCGCAAGGTCACCGTCCCATTCGTCCCCGATAACGTGATGTATGATGATGAAGACGTGCTCATCGTCGCCGGCCACCCTCACTATCCGTCTTTCATTGCTGTCGTGGAGAACAAGCCTGGTGCCAAGGCACCGAGTTGGGTCGTCTCCATCCGCCCCAGTGTTGCAACAAGCGGGACCGGGGAGTCGGAAGGTCACAGAAACTCGTATTCGAAAATGACCGGGTACGATTCTCGCGCACCATTGTCAGCCTCGGTCATCGCACCTGCTGCGTTGACGGATGAAGTCGAGACTATATTTCAAAGCGATGGGTCTGTGTATGGGACTTCGACAACCGGTTTGATCGATAGCCGCACTGGTACGTTTTATTTGACAGGTTTGTACGAGGATGGGTTGTTGGTGTGCTATGCGGAACAACGAAATGTATAGGTAGCTATCACTTTCATCAATGTATGAGTTTGCTGGCGTTTTGCAATCCATGGAAACGGACAGTAGACGAACTTGTACCTTCCCCAAAACCCGCGCCTCTCTTTTTCTCAAACAGGCCGAGATCCGAGTGTCGTCCCAAACCCTCGGCACCGTGCGCGATTACGCAGACCCTCCTGTCTGACCGTGCGGCAACGATCTCACCTTCGATCGGCGACATGACATACCATAGTAAGGAACGGAACATGAAGTGGAATGTCACTAGTGTGGATATCGGGGTGGTCGATGTCCCAGGAGTAAGGAAAAGTCCGAGTGGTTGTGCCTATATTCACACCCAGCAAAGACTTCTGACCTCTAAACGAATATCATCTCGGCACCACTATGTGGGGTGCTACTACGACCTCGCCGACATCATCCCCCATGGGGTCGCAAACGCAACCGTCTGTCCAGCATATCCGAAGTTCACATATCCTTACATAAACCCCTAACACAAACAGTCTACAAATTCGCCGCCATCACCATCTGTAACACTTCGTCAACTTCCCTCAGCTTTGCTTCCCTTTCGTCATTCAGGGGGTCGGAAGCCCACCTGTCCTGCGGCGTGAATACCAGTGATGTGGTGGGGGATCCGCTGGAATGAGGTTCAGCTCGAAGGCCCAGTCTCTCGGTAGCTAATGTCAGTAAGCTTGGGAAGAGGGATGGAGTTAGTTGGCATAATCGAGGATGTGGGGTCGCACATCTGATCATTGGCTCGGATTGGGGCGTGGAAAGGGCAAGGAGAAGAACAGTAGGATCTCTCAGAACAAGATAGACAGACACTGTCAGTGTATAATGCATAGTGCACAGTAGGTGGTTGAACTCCAAGACCTAACTGCACACTGCATTAACACAAAATTGTGTTCCAAAGAACCTGGTGCATGTAAGCTTTGGTATAGGGATGGAGTGGGACATATAATTGACAGAAGTGGATGTAGTCACACATCTGATGGGGCAGATGTTGACAAGAGAAGGATACACTCTTGTCTCGAGGAGCAAAACAGGCACACACCTTTTTGTAAGTAGATGGTGTACTTAATAGAGAGTGAAGTCACCAGAAATTTTGAACATGCTTGTGCTGGGATGTTATGTGGTAGTCTTGACATCAGCAAAACCCAAAGTTGCTGTGCAGTGCTGTACAGCCACCTACAGGTGCCACAGTACCACAGGAAGGTCCCCCACTGTCCAGTGACCACAGCACACCAAAATACTGCATTTTAGATCCCAAATATATTTTAATTGGAATCTATATATGCTAAATAACCTGCCTGTGTCATTAGTGTATGTTAGGGATGATGTATGCACAGTAACTGATGTGGGAGTGACTAGATATGAGCAATGATATGTGCAAGGGTGGTTGTCTTATGGCTCAGTTTGTTCAGGCAAGGATGCAGGTTGATGAGGTGACATTCTTGTCTCATGGGGATTCTTTCCCCTGTGGTAGCTACCTTATATCTACATCATACATTTGATATCTCATCTGTTGGGGCATGTCTGCCCCTACTTCTGCCTTTGTATTTTCACTTTGCTTGTCCCCTTCTTGGGGTTATGACATATATCCTGTGCCCTCTGTGTGTCATTGTTTCCTTATTTGGGTGTGATGGTGGTGTGAGTCAAAGTGAGGTTCAGTGGTGGAAACCAACCAAAACCAACACAAAAGATGATGAAAGTGAGTGGTGGTGTGCCTATGCAGTACCTAGATGGTGGAACCTGTTCTTTGGGAGGGTTTTTGCAAGCTACAACACTCAAAGATGAGTGCTGAGGGTTGGGGGTGCTCCTGATGAAGAGGGAGCAAGAATGCAATAGATTGTGATGGGGTAGACTGCTGTCAGCCTACAGAAGGATGGATGATGACTTGATTTGATGTCCTAGGCTGCACTGAGCTCAGGAAGGGCTTGGAGTGAAGTAGATTGATGATAGACGATAATAAGTGAAGTAGATGATAGTTAGACCCTTAATAAAGTCTCAACTATTGAAGCTGCTGAATGATGTACTGAGAGATGATAAATTGCAAGCAAGAGGGGCTCTCTGACATCTTCCTCTTATTCAGCTATCTAAGTACAGTGATTTATATACAGTACAGGGGCATTGCCTATGGAAAACAAGGTGCAAACACTTAGTAAGTGATTGGTAACTGATGAGTAAGGAATGTGAGCGATGGGTAATCATCTTAGAAAGCATTGGTAAGCATTGGTAAGGATAAGTAAGCCAGAATGCAAAGAATCAGTAAGCAAGGTCAAAAGATTGGTAAGTATTGGCAATAGGTGAGTCAAGGACAGTCAGAATGTCAAAGTATGAGTCAAGTGATGTCAGGAACTGGGAAAGTGCACTGGAATCATGTTAGGGGGAGGCTGTGCATGTCACATCTTGAAGAGATTGCCTCTGGGCCAAAGTGGGATGACAGAGAGGCAGTGCTGATCTGATGCTGATATAGTACATCCAAAAGCAGATGGGGTGAGTCAGATGTCAACAGGGGTCAAGCTTTGGGGGTCTGTGGGGTGACAGGAGCATAGGGGATCACAACTTTCCTCCCCAAACCATCCTCTCAGTGAAGCAAATAAAAACTTCATGAATGAGGCTCTGTTGGAAGAGAGGATGAAGGGGGAGTGTCTTCTGCTGTATCTTGTAATAAGGAGGCAAGATGTGCATCATACTCATCATGGATGTGATCAGGGAGAGTGGAGAACAGTAGATTATACTGTAGCTGTCACAATTTTGGAAGAATGATGGATGAGACTGGTATGAAGACATTGCAGGGAGCAGGGAGGAAGGATCCATATGCTTCTTGGACTGGAGGGACTGAAATGACCACATAAGACCTTTCCAAATGAATGACAGACCTGAGGCAACCAAAGAACATCCTCCTAGAGGTCATACTGACAAAAAGAATGCACTGTCCAAGCTGGATGGGCTGAGAGGGGGCAGATGAGGATGGGATGTACCAAGACACTTCAGGACAGAAGCTGGTAGGACCTCCTGGTAGATATACATAGCCATGGTCCCTAGCAAAGGGGACAAGCAAAATGATTGATGTGGAGGTGGCCATATCAGAAGAATTAGCAAAATGAGCATCTTTTGGAGGGAGTGCTGTAGAAATGTGTGGAGTGTGCAGATCCTCTCCAATTTTGGAAGGTAGGATTGCATGGCTGAGCACTACAAGCAAGTGTGGGAATGGTTTCAGTATCTGCAGAAACAGCAGAGATATGTCAAAAACCAGAATGCCATACATGGGTGCTTAAGAATTTTATTGGTGCTTAACTCACTTCCTTCTTTTTTCTTTGGCATTGATGACTCATTCTTGTGCAAGGGATGGCTGCTGACATTTCTGGCTGTCCTTCTTTGCATGAGGGCTATGGTCTTCATCTCCATTCATCAGCTGTATCCATGTCCACCTCACCAAACACCTTTGGTGTGTGACAGCAGGTTGATATTCCTACAGTGTAGCAGTGCATGTGTTATTTTGAGTGACATTGCATGTTTTAGGGTGGCCTGTGCTACTGTGTGACACTGGTGGCTGTCACACTGGGCCAAAAAAGGTGTTTTGCTGATGCTTCTGTGAAATCAAAGAGGAGGGTGTTATAAAGGACCTGTAGCATCTGCTCTTGTCAGTCAAATAACACCAGCAGATATTCCATAGACAAGAGTGGATGGTCTCCCTTGTCATAAGGGAGAACTATTCTGTGGCAGACTGCAGACCATGGCAGGCATATCTGTATATCAGCTGATTAGTGGTACAATACTTTTGGAGGGGAGTTCATCAAGGAACACTAATTAATGAACATACCCCACTGATGATATTGTACTCACCACTCATGCTCACCCTTCAACTGCTGAAGGTAAGTACTAACAACATTGAGAACCTCCTTTATAAGCATTTCTAGCTCTGCTTGAATGAACAAGTCCTATTGGAAAACATGTGAGTGTCCCTTCCTGAATTCCTCCAAACATAGTGTGGACCACAGCAGTGCTACTGCACTGTCATATTTGATTCCCATCTCAGAGGAGGTAAGGAATTGTGTTGCTTTGTACTATTTATGATTTACAAATGGACCTCCCTAGTTGAAGATGTCTTGGGCAATCTTGGTGGGCAACAGGTAATAAGAGCAATGCCAAAGAATGCCAGATTGTAGTCACCATACACTGATCCCTTCAAACAACATGAAAACCTACTGTAAAGGCTGTAAAGGGAAGACAGGTTGTTTATTTGCTCAACTATGTGTGGTGTTTGCCCATAGTAAATGTCATTATTCAAGTGTCCAATCCCTTGACAGAAAGTGAACATCACAGCTAAGTTGTGGTGAGTGAAGGTGATTTGTGCAGTAGCTGCAGCATGTGGCTTGGGGATTTTAAGCTGCATTGATGCCATTTTTCTTTTGAGTAGTCATATAAAGGGAAGTTTTGTGAACAGGATATGTCAGTGACAGCATCAGGAAAATAACACTTTACTATTTTTGACTTTTTGTGACTAATGTGACTTTTTGGGAAGGAATCTACTATCATTACCCATGTCCTGAAGGCATGGCTGCACTGTTCTCACTGATTTTGGTCTTGTTCAAACCACCTAATTCATAGCTTTCAGTAGATACCACATACATTCAAATTGATGGAGGTTCCAAAGAGATATTGTGATTTTTCTCTCAGACAGTGTGCATCACACCAATGGCTCAATATCTCCAAATTTTCAGACATTTTCTAGTCTTCTTGGTTTAGATATATCATCACTTAGTTGTCTCAATAGATTCTGTTCTCTTTTCATTCTTCAAAATACTGTATATGATCAAAAAAAAAGTACAGATAGTAGGTTCCTTCCCAAAAAGTCAAAAATAGTAAAGTGTTAATTTCCTGATGAGATGTAGATAGCAGCAAGTGAAAACAGACAGACAAAACTAAAGCACAACATAGTACAGGAAAGGTATATACATGAGGATGCAGCCATGCAGGCTAGAGTTAAATGGCCACCTTTGCAATTGGCTTGTAACATTTATGCCACTGATGCCCATGAACCATGTGGCTCAAGTCCAACTCTATGCAACAACCTCTAGGTATGACCACTTTGGTCCTCATTGTGTACAATGGGGACCTCAATGTTACAGGTATCCAAAGCAGTAATTCACCATTTGGACCTTTGATCCAACCATCATGGTGAAGCTTAACTGGTTGAGCACATGTCAGCCTATCCCTATCTCCCTGGAGGACCCCATAAATAAGTTGTTCACTATCACCAAGTGCATGTGAAGGGACAAATGAAAAGCAAATGTGACATGACCTAATCACTGAAATTGCTGTTATTACACCAGGAGACATCACAGGTGGATTTTGCTTACCATCTGCTGTGTCAGACAAAACTTGAAGTTCACTGGACAAATTTGACATAGAAAACATCAACTGCTCATCCAATGAACCTGAAAGCATCCTCCTGTCATTAGGGGGGAATGCAAGTGAAAGGACTGGATCTATATGCCTGTCAAGATGGCTGCAAATCTCCACACCTCTTTCAGCATCCCAGACCCTCACAGTCTTGTCCCAAGAGCCTGACACAATCCTCTTTCCATCAGGGGAGAATGCAACTGATGAGACTGCATCTGTATGCCCCTCAAGACAGCTGTCAATCTCCACACCTCTTTCAGCATCCCAGACCCTCACAGTCTTGTCCAAAGAGCCTGACACAATCCTCTTTCCATCAGGAGAGAATGCAACTGAAATGACTCCATCTGTATGCCCCTCAAGATGGCTGCCAATCTCCACACCTCTTTCAGCATCCCAGACCCTCACAGTATTGTCCAAAGAGCCTGACACAATCCTCTTTCCATCAGGGGAGAATGCAACTGAAATGACTTTATCTGTATGCCCCTCAAGATGGCTGCCAATCTCCACACCTCTTTCAGCATCCCAGACCCTCACAGTCTTGTCCTTTGAGCCTGACACAATCCTCTTTCCATCAGGGGAGAATGCAACTGAATAGACTCTATCTGTGTGCCCCTCAAGATGGCTGCCAATCTCCACACCTCTTTCAGCATCCCAGACCCTCACAGTATTGTCCAAAGAGCCTGACACAATCCTCTTTCCATCAGGGGAGAATGCAACTGAAATGACTGTATCTGTATGCCCCTTGAGATGGCTGCCAATCTCCACACCTCTTTCAGCATCCCAGACCCTCACAGTCTTGTCCTTTGAGCCTGACACAATCCTCTTTCCATCAGGGGAAAATGCAACTGAATAGACACCATCTGTATGCCCCTCAAGATGGCTGCAAATCTCCACACCTCTTTCAGCATCCCAGACCCTCACAGTATTGTCCAAAGAGCCTGACACAATCCTCTTTCCATCAGGGGAGAATGCAACTGACCAGACTGCATCTGTATGCCCCTCAAGATGGCTGCCAATCTCCACACCTCTTTCAGCATCCCAGACCCTCACAGTCTTGTCCCAAGAGCCTGATGCAATCCTCTTTCCATCAGGGGAGAATGCAACTGAATAGACTCTATCTGTATGCCCCTCAAGACAGCTGTCAATCTCCACACCTCTTTCAGCATCCCAGACCCTCACAGTCTTGTCCCAAGAACCTGACACAATCCTCTTTCCATCAGGGGAGAATGCAACTGAAAGGACTGTATCTGTATGCCCCTCAAGATGGCTGCCAATCTCCACACCTCTTTCAGCACCCCAGACCCTCATAGTCCTGTCCTTTGAGCCTGACACAATCCTCTTTCCATCAGGAGAGAATGCAACTGAAAGGACTGTATCTGTATGCCCCTCAAGATGGCTGCCAATCTCCACACCTCTTTCAGCATCCCAGACCCTCACAGTCTTGTCCTTTGAGCCTGACACAATCCTCTTTCCATCAGGGGAGAATGCAACTGAATAGACTCTATCTGTATGCCCCTCAAGATGGCTGCCAATCTCCACACCTCTTTCAGCATCCCAGACCCTCACAGTCTTGTCCCCTGAGCCTGACACAATCCTCTTTCCATCAGGGGAGAATGCAACTGACCAGACTCCATCTGTATGCCCCTCAAGATGGCTGCCAATCTCCACACCTCTTTCAGCATCCCAGACCCTCACAGTCTTGTCCAAAGAGCCTGACACAATCCTCTTTCCATCAGGGGAGAATGCAACTGACAAGACTCCATCTGTATGCCCCTCAAGATGGCTGCCAATCTCCACACCTCTTTCAGCATCCCAGACCCTCACAGTCTTGTCCTTTGAGCCTGACACAATCCTCTTTCCATCAGGGGAGAATGCAACTGACCAGACTGCATCTGTATGCCCCTCCAAGCCAAGCAGTTGAGTTGCTGACCAATGTTCTGGACCTCCTACAACTCCAGGAAGGGAAGAAAATTTTGCCATCAGTATCATTGACAGTGTTGTCTTCCTAGGAATAAATGGCAGTGCAGAGACATACACATGTGGTGCACTGTGAGAAATTGCACCACTGGAGCTCTGAATAAACCTGATTCCATCTTCCACCAAACCTATTGTATTCTTGACATCATCTTGGTTCTTCAATGTCAAGTCAGACAACATGAAATGCAAACAACTATGAAAAACTCACTAAGAGCCATCTCTTGGTAGAGATAAGTGCTGCAGCAGCATTTCCAACTCCACCCAGCAGGCTCATAGCTTCAAGCCAAAATAGAATTTTTTCACTTCCCACAAGCCCCTTTACCAACTGTGTCAGGGCCAAGTCAAATCTAGTCTTCTGCAGATGGTGGGACCAGAATTGACAAGAGTAGGATAGATGGGATGGAATGTTCTTCTTGATTCTCTCTGGTAAATCAGCAACCTCTGCATTGCTCAAGTAGGAAGTTTCCAGTCCACAAATGTTGAACCGAAGGTCACCATGAAGGATTCGCAAGGTGGCAACAGCTAGGTTATATGGGCAAGAGGTGTCAATGTAGTAGTCCCCACTCCGTGAATGATCAGTTAGGAAGTCATAAAAGGATGCATGTAGGGGTCGGACAGGAGAGGAGGGATCTGTAATGCCCCCAAGCACTGGAGACATGAATGCGAGGATGACAACAACATCATAGTGATCCTCCTCGTTTGGGAACTGTCTGCGCATGTGATTCAAGGCCACCATAGGCAGAGGTTCAAGTGTCATCAGAACCTGACCCATCACCGAGCGGTATCGTTGAAGAGCTTTTGCTTTATTTCTAGAATCGGGGATAGCGTTCTTCAGGATTGTCAAGTAAGTGGCGTCGAGGAGTGCTCTTCCCTCTTCGGACTCGAGAGTGATCACCTCATCATAACGTTCCCGCACAGTTGTCCCAACTTGGTTTGACTTGATGAAATCACAGGCCAGACGAGCCCATTCAAATAGGCAGTCCGCCTTCAGGGAAATCCTCTCAACTCCAGTGTCCTCGATGTCTGGAAGGTCTCCAAGTTGCTTGGAAACATAAAGACGGATATCGCGTTCTGTCCACCCTGCAAAAACGTCGTCCAAGGAGGTTGCCTTCACATGTGGAGCGGCTCTCAACACACGTTCGATGTCCGGCAATGCGCGCGATGTTATGAAGACACGAAAGTTAGGAGGGAGATCGTCCACCCGTGATGCAAGCACAGACAGGATGTCGCTCCGAGATTTTTCCGCGCCACTCTCGTCCAGCGCGTCGATGACCACGACCATCTTTCCAATGATAGTAGTCGACGTCTTCGATAACGGCTCTAAAATCAGCTTCTCCCACTGCAGCGTGACGTCAGATGTGGTCTTAAGGGAATGGTCCTCTTCAAGTACGTCAGCCAGAGCTCGCCGAAATGCACGGTCGCGGTCCGCCAGATCACGTGCAATGGTGGTAAATATCTTTTCCTCGCGATGTTCGGCCTGCCTATCACGGGCGAAGCAAAAGCACGACCCGAACCCTCCGGTATCCTTGAGCCACAGGGAAACGGTATGCGCGATGGCAGACTTCCCTCTGCCGGCCTGCCCGTACAGCCAGAAAATACGCGGAGCATCTTCATTGGTGTTGTGGATCCAGTTGAAGATCTCCATGAGGATCTCAGTTCTGGTGCCGTCTAGGCACTTCTTCGTCTGGTTGACACCCGCACCTCCTGCATAAGCCATGCCTTCCAACTTTATCTCTCTCAGATCCCCGCGTACGAGGTCCAGTTCACCGCGCGCGAAGTTCAGATCTTCAAGTACGTGGTGCACGTTGGTGTGAATATCCCGGATCGCAAGGTCCCGGTACTGTTGCATTAAGTCGTTCAGCAACTTGGCGTAACCATCAGTCGTGGTCTGCGTCTCCGACACTATGTTCTTTCCTAGTCTCCTCCCTGAGAAGAATTTGAATCGGACTTGAGATAAAAAGTGCAACCAACGTACAGAAATTTTTCGTCTCCGAGTAACTCTTGATAAATCGGGCCGCATCGCTAATCACCTGTGAAATCTTCACCAAAGTTTCCTTCATACTATCAATTTTTCGAAGGGTATCGTCTTCCAGAAGGAATCCATAGACTGCCCTGACTGTATCAAGGAGGCCGAGCACTTCCCTGTCCAGGTTAGCTTGATTAATGAGCGACTACAGAGGGACGTGTGAGGTGCACGGTGCATACAGCCGGGGCGTAAACACGTACCTGAGCAGCAGTGGTTAAGATTCCTAGCGCAATCTGGGCATAGGGGTGAACCTGCACCCTTACATCAGACCTTGTGAGTAAATATAGGACAATGAACGTACATTCGCGATACCAGCAACGACGGAGTTAAATGTCTTAAGAGGCAGGAGGTATGTGTTACTGAAATTTTGGACGCTGGCAGCCGCAGTATCAGCCTGTGCCACAAGCTCGATAGCTAATTGGCCGGTGCCTTGGATGGGCGTCATGCAATCCAGGGCCTGTTGAGCAGCGTCGACTTCACTGCCTACCAATGCCGAGACCGGATCAAGCGCGGTACTGGCGCCACTGGCGGGGTCAACAGCACCTTCGTTGGTGTCGCCTAACGGCCCGACTACAGCATCGACATCAGGCCCAGCTGGCATGGTGCCTGTTTCCGAGCCGTGGGCTGGCCTTTGAGTCTGTCCAACACAACTGTTACTCAAGGTCATCGCAACGACGGGATGAGGTAGATCACACACATCCTGAGTTGGGGCGGCTTGGGTATGTTCTGGTTGCTCCTGAGCACCCCCACCGACGCCTGTGTCAGCAGTCTGTGCTGCGATGGAGCCTTGGTTCGACAGACGGAAGATGCGGCTCATCCTTGCAAGCGGCATCCGGGAGACACTGCCCGACGTTGCAGCGTTCGAGGCTACACCACCTTGTGACTGTTTCTCGGTGAATCAGTAACTACAATCGCCTGCAGGCAAATGAACTCCTTACAGAAACAGAGTTGGATGCAGAGCCGGATGGCTTTCCCCATCTAAAAATACGACGAGCCATTGAGAAATCAGTATGTGATTCGTTCAAACTTCTCTGGGTGGGGTTGACGTTGAGAATGAGACAGGAAAGGACTTGAAGTTGCAGTAAGCGCGGAAACGCTGTAGACACGTTGCAAACTGCTGTACCATTATTGCCATTAATGACACAAGGGCCAGCTGCAGGATCAGCTACTCACGTACCTACACCCGGTCACGATCCTGTCCTCTCGAGTAGTTATATGTAAGGATGGTGTAGATTATCAGACTAACAGGACCACGGGGACTAGACTCAGCAAGTGATGTGAATATTGATATTGCGATCATGGATGTGTCAGTGACAATATAGATCTGTCACCTACGAGAACGCCGGAGAGGTACATACGTATACGTAGGTGAGGAATGGCTGCCGCTCATCTCTCAGCGCGCCGCAGCGGAACCAGGATGTGGGTGGTTCCCTCTATCGATATGTTCTGATCCAATTCTGGCCATCTTCCAGGACGGATGCGTGGATCTTAGCGTATTACACTGTCTACTGTCCGAATCTGCCCTCCCCATGGCGTTCGTATATGCCATAGATGAGCCGCTCGAGCCAGCGCGCGATCCCCAATACACTGATCCGTGACACTCCATCCATCTTGCTCACCTATTGTATGTCCATATCAGTGTCGATGATCGCGCTCGTTTCGTCACGGATGCGGTCGAGACCATATTCCAGAGTGATAGGTAACTATCACTTTCAATGTTCGAGTCGCCGTTCCTTGCCCTGACTGATTTCTCTTGTTCCTCCTAACAGCTGAACTATGTACGATATGTATTCCAACGAAAGTAAATACCTACCAAACATTTACAGTCGACAAAGCCACCGCGTGGCAACAACATCTGTATGGTTAGGAAAAATGTATGTAGCTGATTTGAAGGAGGTGTCGCTGTACCCGTTACAGTTATCGCGAGAGGATGTGTTAGGACACAACCGTACAACAAAGCGTCTCCGACTGTGGGAGTAACCATAATCGCGACAGGAGTGAGGGTTAGACAAAAAGACTAAAAAAAGTTTGGAAGGAAAGACCTGCAAAAAGTAAGATTAGTTCGTGGTCCGCGGTACAGTATGCGTGGTCAACGCTTACATAGCGCCCATGCCGATCGCGAAAGCTGCGACACCCCATGCAAAAGATTTCTGCCGAGGTTCCAAATGGAACCTTGAAACGCGTTTATTCGTTGCTATCTTCCGCTCCTCGAGCTCTGGCTCCTTAGGGTTGAAATTACGCTCAGGTTCCTCCTCGTCCTCCCGTACTCTCTTCAGTGGAGCCACCACCTGGTCCGTCTCCATATTTTGTGCGTCCCGCTCGGCTTTTAACCTGTCGATCAATTCCTTCTGCTCCGCAATATCTTGCGACATGCTAGGTTTCGCCATTTCTATCGTTTCTGCTTCCTCGTCCACTACTGTCTCGTCCGAACCCCCTGGTGTGGTGACTTCAGCTACACGGACGGTCCGTGCAATTCTTACTGATTTGGGTGATTTGACTGTTGGCAGAGGGAGTGGAACAGCAGCAGGACTCTTCGTACGCGTTGACCTGCGCGGGGGCGGTAGGCTAGGTTGTGGAGTTGGCACGGACACAGGCGACGACTCCCTACGTCTCTTTGGCGTTGGGGCCAAAGTGGCAGACACTGTCATCGTCGAACCGCCAGCTGGGGATGTAGGAACACCAGCTTTGGGTGTCGTCCCCCCTTTCGTCGACCGGCGGTAGCTTATGTTGGGATCTGGGTTTGAGTTCGCGACCCGGGCGATAACGTCGGCGAGGCTGTAGCATTCAGCGAATTCGGGTAGTAGGGCGATGCTTGGGCTGACCCAGGTACCGGCGAGACGGACGATGTGGGGTTCCCGGACGGAACCATTGTTGCCAGCCAAGTCGTAAGTCTCCTTTACCCACTGAGTCTCTTTCCGTTCGTCAGCTTCACTGGCGGTTGGGAAAGCCGCGCGGAACATGGTTGTGAGACTGATAGCGCCGGTGTCGTAGCGGCGTAGTATGAAGGCATGGCCACCTTGCTGGAGGTGGACAGTGAGAATGTGTTGTGCAAGACAACGAGGCGAGGTACGTACTGTTGGGATCTTCAAACGGCCAACCTACAAGAGGGAGATGGATGTTAGGGGTTTGGGTGATATAACCTGTGAAAGAATGATGTGCAGTACCAGAACCTCATGTCCGTCGCGATCAAGCGATTGATATTTAACAGGGGGCAATTTGCTGGGTTCGACTGGTTCAAAATACGGGCGTCTATTAAGCCTGAATTTTGGCTTTCCTGTGGGCTAAACGACGTACGAAACTTGAGATTAGGGTTCAGTTGTCTTGTGGGCAGTTCCGGTCGCTGTGGCATCGTTAATGGGAGTGTGGTATGGCGAGGGACCAGCGAGAAAGGGGACGAGCGTGCAGCGTGCAACGGGTGATGGGCACGAATGGGCGAACCACGTTTCAACAGAACGCGACACAGCCACACAGTCCAAACTCCGACACCGCGTCGCTATAAAAACTTTAAACTTGTCAGGGGGAGTAGCGTATCTGATGGGATGTTAGCATGGATTTGTAGAATCACAAGCAGGGGAGGTCTGACCAGGACTCTTTTGATCACTGGGAAGAACGTTTCACAGGCCGGTTTTATTCCTCACCGGCCTCACCACCGGCTGGACTTGCCTGGGGTGGTCGCTCATATATATAGTGGCCACATTTGATCTTCATCAATGATCTGCCGCCAAAGGTTCCGACCCTGCAGTGTTCTTTGGGCTCTTCCAGTACCTGCGAAGATAAAATAATCAGGTGTTCAGACGTCGACCTACCAGTAGCATCTCCCAGGCAACTAATCGGACCGACATAACACCCCCAAAGTAACTTTTCATGGCAGCTGGCACGACTCCCGTACTTGTTGTATGTCGACCTTCATTTTCTACCCTTCCAAAGCAATGAACACGGACACTAGGCCGGAGCAGGTCCAACGGGCCTAATCGCAGCCCTGACACTTGCCCAGATCAATGTGCTCGTTCGCATCATAGACAAAGAACCCCAACACCGACCCGGTCAGCGTGGTCCTGGCATCCAGGTAAATAAGCTATATACGCCACGCATCGTACTCTTACCACAGCGTTGATTCCACTCAGCCCCGAACATTCGAACTCTTCCACATTCCGCGTATCCCCGAGATCCATGAAGTGCAGTTGTTCTTCCCCCGGTTCACGAGTACAACAAAGGTTCTGTCGAAGTCCTCAGAACATTTATCACGTCACCATATACGGAGCCCATGCCAGCGATTCCATACGTGCGTACTTTCACCCTCGACTCATTCTCTGTTCCCACTACATACGTAAACGGCACAGATGGATGGAATGATGGCTAACAGAGATTTGTAGTATAATCCCAAACTCATGGATCAACCTACGCGCGAATCTTGTGCGAGCACCTCGCCAGGTTTGGTTGCACCGTCGAGTTGGGCACCAGACTGGTCTCGTTCACCCAAGATGACAAATGCGCCAGAGCCAAGACCGTCAAGCATCGCACCGACGGTGGGAACGTGGAGGAAATCGAGGAAGAGATGGAGGCACCATACTAGATCGGTGCAGATGGCGCGAAGAGCGTGACAAGAAAGCTACTCGAACTCACTTTTGTCGGCTCAGCGTGGGAAGACGGCTACATCGTGCTGGGTGATATCCGTTTGGAAATTAAAGGTCTCGATCGCGAGGTATACATCGACTCTGCGGACGGAGCGTAGAAGCTAACTAGCCCGTCCTTTCAGCACTGGCACCATTTTGGCCACTTTTCGAAGGATATGTACGCTTCCCCGCACGACATTAATCACTATCGTGCTCCAGTTCATGAATTGCGATTTCCAGAATCTCTTTCCGCCCTACTGATGAAGTTGGCAAGGACGAATACCAGTTCATGATCAGCAGTTGTATACGCGACCTGAAGGGTCTTGCCCAAGACGAAGTGGCTCTTGTGAATTGCATCAAGGATTTTGTAGGCCTTGGAGACGATGTCAACGTGAAGGAGGTGATGTGGGTTTCGAAGTCTAAGTAGGTTTCATTTTTTATTTCCTCGGTAAACTTGTGTGGAGTAGTTGTTGATACCTTTGGTGACCAGGCCCCACACGAGGATGGTAAACAAGTTTGGTGTGGGAAGGGCTTTCGTTGCTGGAGGTACGGACATACTCTTTGCTCAACCTTCATATCACTCACCTGTGCTTTCCTCCGAGTTCAGACGCTGCTCAGTGAGTGTGCATTTTTACTGGGGATAACTTTCATTCCTACTGACCCTTTTGTTAGTGTACATAGTCAAACTGGCGGACAGGGTCTGAACTCCGGCATTCAGGATGCGGTGAGACCCAATCCAATCCAAGTCATACCGCTCGAGCCAACAATACCTTTCGCAGCTTAACCTAGCCTGGAAACTTGCGTTGGTTTACAAAGGCTTATCCCCAACTTCCTTGCTCGACACATACTCCGCTGAACGGCTCCCTGTGATTGCCGAAGTGCTCACTGTCACCGCTGAGATGTACAAGCGCACTTACCGCGAGCCGCAAGCCGAACACACACCCCGATCGACTACGGACGACAAAGACAACGACAGCTCAGAGCTATCAGGATCCAAACTTCAACGCTCACTGCATCGCGGAAAGAATTTATACATGCTCGGCGTGAATTACCGTACCAGCCCAATTGTCATCGACGAGTTCACCCCCGCTCCTACTTCGGCGGACGCACACCGCGCATATGGGGATATCCAAGAGGGTGTCTTGCAGGCGGGCGATCGTGCTCCGGATGCTCCGGATCTAGCACCCGTTTTTACACCCAACCGCGCAGCGCCCACGAGTTCAACGCCATCGACAGAAGTTCCAGAGAGCACTCGTTTGTTTGATATCTTCGCACCAACGTATCATACCGTTCTCATTTTTACACCTGCCTTGACTTTCCCTGCCGTCCGATCGGTATTCGCGGCACTAAAACAGTCGATCGCGAAGAGCGAATCAGTGAGAAGTCTGATCGTGCTTCCCGGTTCACTTTCTGAACCGGATGACCGTGTCTATCAAGAACCAGATTATCGGTGTGGAGATATTTGTCGATCAGGCGGGTCATGCATATCGAGGGTATATTGTTGAAAGAGAGCAAATCAAGGTTGTGGTTGTACACCCGGATGGGGTGGTCGTTGCGGTCGTGGGCGGCGCGGAAGGCTTAGAACAATATTTTGAGGGAGTGTTTGGGAAGAAGGGAGGTGTGCATCTCGTTAAGGATGTGGTGTAGGTTTATTTGGTGGGTTGGGGAATTCCAGTCGTGCCACCGAGTTCAAGTGAGGGTTCACGCGTAGCTGGTGGGGAGTCGCAAAATACCACATAGATGTCCTTGTGTCTGATGCTGCTGGGTAGTGTAGTATAGGTGATCTAGCTGGCATTCTACAATCCTCAAACAAACTCCCGCGTGCCATAGCACGCTGAGCATGTTAGGCCTCACTTAGCTCCCTTCACTTGTTACGAACTATAAACCGAGAGCGCTGTGCTCCAAAACACTCAAGCATATGGCCGAGTATTTTAACAATCAGCACAGATCCCCATGTCCTGTGGTTGTATCATTATCAGTAGAGTCAATGTAATAATAAAAAATAAGAATGGTGGGGACAAATGAAGGGAGCAACGGCACACGAGGAGGAAAATTCAAGACCAAGAAACAGTTTACTACATCC
Source organism: Pisolithus tinctorius (assembly GCA_024663395.1). Lineage (NCBI taxonomy): Eukaryota > Fungi > Basidiomycota > Agaricomycetes > Boletales > Pisolithaceae > Pisolithus > Pisolithus tinctorius. Next base: position 1,512,965 of record JANFAH010000002.1, read on the forward strand.
CAAAACCGTCATGAGCACGTCCAGTGCCACCACCGCTCCCAGAGGATACGCTCGCTGTCTGAGGTGAATAGGGTAACGACTCCACTCCGAGATTGGACCTGGAGCGGGCAAGAATATCTGAAGCGACTTCCGACCCGTACTGTTCTGCGAGTTGACTGAGCATAAGAGTCAGTGAAGCGTTCTTTCCCGGAAGAGAGAGGGGAGAACTCACCTGGCATAATTATCCATGATGACGGCCATGCTGTTCAAACTGAGACGGTACGCCTTGGGCATCATACCCTTTCCGAAACGGTAGGTGACATGGTTCGAGCACAGCAGTCCAGCAAGCATGATAAAGATCTGAAGGGGCACGAGAGAGAAGACGATTGTATACCAAATCTCGAGCACGCGTCTTTCGAATTGCAAGTAAGCCGCCTTGCACCCGGGCAAAACCGACCGAGCATAACATGTTTGTGAAACGGTGGCTTCGACAAAAGGAGAGTAGTATCCGCAACAGTGGAGACGGTTTTGGATACGTAAACGGCCCGCAGCGCCGAGGTTACGAGACCACTGAGCGTTGATCTTACCCTCCAGATTGAAAGTACGTTGCTTGTAAGTGAGGTAGCCCGGGCTGACCAATAGACCAAAACAGATCCAGAGGAAGAAAGTGTAGTAGGCGAGGAAGGAGCGGTTGTTGAGGAGGATGCCTGCCCAGCCAAAGACGGATGTGATGGTCGCGGCTGCTGCTGCGACGGTGGAAAGAACGAGTTCGGTACGGTTTCCTACGCGGACGATATCGGCGTGCTCGAAGACGTCGAACCATGTCAGGAGGCAAGAGATAAGACCGGTGAGCGCGTAGATGGACAACTGGGTTGCATGAGATTGTTGTATGGACGTAGACAGAACGGATGGACTTACGCATACGTTAGCCACGAAAAGAGTCCATTTGAATTTGTTCCAACGCATACGGGGACGCGTGCGTCCGCCTTCTTTGCCACCAAACCAATCACCCGTGACGCCATCGTAGTCCTCGTCTCCCTCCCCAGCCATGCGTGGTTCATTGCTCTTGAACGCCTCTCTGCCTCCGCCTTGTTTAGGGAGGGATAAGTCGACTTTTGGCTTACGTCTCCTAGCGCCTGGGGAGAGAAGGCCGCTGGAAAACTTGGACGGGAGGTAGTTGACGGTCAGAGAGATGTCCTTTAGCAGGAGGTTGGCTGTCTCCTGACGTGCAGGACTTGGAGGAGGGGTGCTGTCATTGAGGGACATGTCGACCTAGTGGGACGCGTCGGTTGGATGGGGAGTGAGAGTGTATCGACGATAGTTGGCGCTGAGAAGGAGCGTGGGGGCGGGAGTGAGTGGAAGGGCGGATGAGGAGACTTACCCGACGACTTGCTTGGCTACTCCTTACTTATGTACTCAGTCACACCATGTAACAGCCGTCTTCGCCACTCCTGGAGAAACTTCAATTACTATACTACAAACATGTTGGTCAGCGATACTGTCGACAGTCTCGCAGTCAGCCTTGCAAGGCTCCGCCGTTCGAGTCTACACCCAATTCCCTCCGGACCCGCGCTAACATCCACTCTCGGGCCGTATTGTCCTTCATCAACACAGGGACCTTGCCTTGTCCGGAACCAGAGTTGGTCACTTCAACTTTCCACTGTCTGTACTCCCCGAACGTCCCGGGTTCCAACACCCGGATAGTTGGTATCTGCATTCTCTCCGGATCAAACTCTTCGTTCAGGCGGCAAAGTTCGCTGTGTAGCTTCATGGGAGCTTTGGCGGCCTCGGGATCTTTGAAATTGGTGGTAGTAAGAACCATCAAGAACTAACTGGGAGATATCAATCACGTACGAAGTTCGCCATGAACTTCCACAAGATATCCAAGGATGGGAACCCCACTGTGGCTATCGATGATGGTAGTGAACTCGACTATTGGGGCAAGGGTATCTTGCACCGCTAAAATAGCAGTGGTGATATGCTTTTCGGTCAGCACACCCCCTGCCATCCACGTAATGACACTACACATTCCCTTTAGTCAAAAGTCTCAGTGAGGGTACTAGCATACTTGCTTTCGTCGTTCGAAGTAACGAATGATAGGTGAGCCATCTGTTGGATCAAAGCCTGCAATTTCGACGATATCTCCAAGACGGTAGCGCCACAATCCGTCACGGGTGGTGCACACGATCTCGTAATGTTTCCCCACTTCAAGTAGCCACTTTCCTTTGAATCAGATTGGACCGCGTGAAAGAAAATGGGAACAGGCTTACAGGGGGTACGACACTCGACGCATTTTCCTCCTTGGTCACGTCAAGGTATTCGAAGATGTCTTGCGATGTCATTTTGAAAAGGTTCAGGTCTGAAGGGTCGTAGACTGCAGCAACGTAGGCTTCGGAACTGAAAAACCCGGGGCTACGCAATTGCACAGGGCCCAAGTAGAATCGTAACTAACGCAAAAACTGAGCCTGAGGGCGTCAGTCTATGTAATGGAGTTGACCTTCGGAACCGCGACAGAGAAAACACCGCTACCGATGGACATAGTGCTTTTGAGCATCGGCCAAATTTTCAACAGCCAGCCAGGTTGGTCGTTTGCTTTACCGACTGCACGAAGCTGAGCAGCACGCTCTGGGCGTGGAGGGAAATGAGGCTGAATAGAATACCCAGCTCAGCTTGCTACAAATGTCAACTGGTGGGGAGATGATTACTTGAAGGTATTCCCGGACATCTTTGATCCCATCCCAGGGGGGAAGTTCACCTGTCTCGATGGAAACAATCAGGGCTTCCCACTCTTCTTCCATATACCGTATCATGTCGACGGCGGACGTGGTAAAATTTATAAATATGGTTTCAACCTTGCTATTCGCAAGTGCGAAGAGTGTGTGCGTGAGTAAGAACGTGCGATAATCGCGGACGAAGCCGACGGCGATCGGAGAAGTGGACCACTTCCCTGGTGAGCGATGAGTTTACTGTAAAATGCAAACATTTGAACGTGGTGTGAGGAGACGTACCGGCCAACTTAATATTCAAGTGATCGTTTTCCACTTCCAAACCATACCGCACGCGGACCCCTCCGGATGACCCCAAACCAACAGAAATGGTCTTAATGATGTCCCCATTTGGATTTTGGATTTTCACCAACTGACGACTGTGGAGAGAAAAGATCCGGAAGGCCTCTCGATCATCGATGGTATAGTACACTGAGCCTTGATGTCGATACTTGCAAAAAAACTTTGGTTTTGAACTCGAAGTCGAACTCGTGACCGCTATGTGATGAGGTAAACCAGGCGAGAACATATCTCGAACATCGTCCTCCTGACAAGTCTCCGAAAGGAATTTAGCCACGAAGGGCTCGTAAGAGTCGTAGGTCGTTAACGGGATTGTGGTGCGAAAGGTATCCAGGAGGATATCATCCGAGATGCTATCATCATCATCCCTCCCAAAATTGCGTATCGCACTGTGAAATGCTGCGAAGACAGTAGATTCGGAAAAACAACGGGTATCTTTGTTCTTCTTGATAAGAGCTACCCATGTAGCCCCTACGCGATTCTTGAGTACACCGACAAGATCAGGGGACAAGGCATGGACGGGCTGGGGGACCTGCGGGGTAGACATCGTGATCTGTGGACAGGCAGTATGCCTGAAACCAACATACTGGTATTATAACCACACGCATGCGCCGGCATTGGCACCGCGCAACCTCCGAGGGATTTTGGAAGAAACATGATTGGCAAGAACGGTGTGCTCCCGAGTTTGATCCTATGCCACATGAGCATGCCCCATTAGCTAAAAAAATGTCGGAAAACCTGAAGATTCATTTCAATGGATTTTACCGTCACGTCTCTGTCACGTTTTTTTACCATATTTGGTAAGCTTGTTCATTGAAACACCTTTGTGATTGGAGTATAAACTTGGTTTATTACTGAGCTAATGGGTCGCCGAGGGGCACGATATGCAGGACCTCTCTCGTTCTTACGAGGCGCAATCGGGTGACACCGTGACCCCCTTTTGCGTGACCTTACTGTTGTCCATGTATTTTTAGTCCTCTCAGCGTCTTCAATTTCTCGCCTTTCAAAGTAACTCAGTTTCGTTGCTTCCCACGCTTCGACTTACCAATCTGTATTTTTACCAGTTTTCACTTCTCCTTCGTAGCGCTGCCCTAGTCGCCATCCTCTCCTGTACCTATCCGAGTCGGCGTGCTTACTCACGCCCCTAACGCTATCTGTGTCCCGTCTTTGCCTCGAGTGCTTCGACCCATTAGCGTATTGCAACGTTTGCAATTGCCACAATGAAAACGTGACCTAGACGTGACGGTCATGGAAGGTCACATTGCGGCAAATTTCGAGTCATCGCAGTGACTTATAATAAGAAAAATTTACCAAATATAGAAAGAAAAGTGACCCAGCGTGACATTACAATGAGTTCCCCATTCTCCATAGCACTCAAATCAAATATAATCTGCATCGTGTCTGTCTGACTCGGACTGCTTATAAACTGACTTATGTAGCCCGCAAACACGCTCAGAAACTGGGTCAAGTAATATACCACTAGTAATCCTAAGTACTAGATATAAGCGCCGAATTCCTTCGGCAGAAACCTTGTTTACAAATTGAGCATGAAGTTAGTATTAACTGATTATGATTACAGTGGTTTGCGAAAATAATGCCAGTGGCAAAATATTTGTGAGCGGCGCCGTCGTGAACTCTGCCCAATAAGGAAATGTACCAAGCTGGCATGAAAACAAGGCTACTAGTGAGACTACTAAACTACCGCGTCACCCCGACTCACCAAAATCTCACCGGCAACGGTTCAGAACTCGCGGTCGTCGACGAAACGAGTAAGAACGAGCGCACGCTCGCCCAGCACCATGGAAGAGCAGCATATCGTCACCGTGCACAGCTAAAGGATGTGTTTGTTCGAGATGATAGAGATACTATGTGCCGCAATGACCGTGGATGGGTACATTGCAACAGATGTCGAGGGCCCCTTCAATGCGGAGAAGTTTTACAGTTGCATTGCAGAAGAAGTGGTATGTATTTACTGCGCCATCTTGTGAGTACATGATGTGGTTTAGCCATAGCTATTACTCATATACACACTATGTAATGGCCGGCTTCACCACTCTTGGAAAAACTTCAAGCACCTGTACATTACTATACTACAAGCATGTTGATCAGCGATGGCGTCGACGGTCTCGCAATCAGCCTTGCAAGGCTCCGCTGTTCGAATCTACACCTAATTCCCTCCGGACCCGCGCTAACATCCACTCTCGGGCCGTACTGTCCTTCATCAACACAGGAACCTTCCCTTGTCCGGAACCAGAGTTGGTCACTTCAACTTTCCATCGTCTGTACTCCCCGAACGTCCCGGGTTCCAACACCCGGATAGTTGGTATCTGCATTCTCTCTGGATCAAACTCCTCGTTCAGCCGGCAAAGTTCGCTGTGTAGCTTCATGGGAGCTTTGGCGGCCTCGGGATCTTTGAAATTGGTGGTAGTAAGAACCATCACGAACTAACTGGGAGATATCAATCACGTACGAAGTTCGCCATGAACTTCCACAAGATATCCAAGAGTGGGAACCCCGCTGTGGCCATCGATGATGGCAGTGAACTCAACTATTGGGGCAAGGGTATCTTGCACCGCTAAAATAGCAGTGGTGATATGCTTTTCGGTCAGCACACCCCCTGCCATCCACGTAATGACACTACACATTCCCTTTAGTCAAGAGTCTCAGTGAGGGTACTAGCATACTTGCTTTCGTCGTTCGAAGTAGCGAATGATAGGTGAGCCATCTGTTGGATCAAAGCCTGCAATTTCGACGATATCCCCAAGACGGTAGCGCCACAATCCGTCACGAGTGGTGCACACGATCTCGTAATGTCTCCCGACTTCAAGTAGCCACTTCCCTTTGAATCAGATTGGACCGGGTAAAAGAAAAGGGGAACAGGCTTACAGGGGGTACGACACTCGACGCATTTTCCTCCTTGGTTACGTCAAGGTATTCGAAGATGTCTTGTGATGTCATTTTGAAAAGGTTCAGGTCTGAAGGGTCGTAGATTATAGCAACGCTGGCTTCGGAACTGAAAAACCCGGGGTTACGCAATTGCACAGGGCCCAAGTAGAATTGTAACTAATGCAAAAGCTAGGCGTGAGGGTGTTTGTCTATGTAATGAAGCTGACCTTCGGAACCGCGACAGAGAAAACACCGCTACCGATAGAGATAGTACGCTTGAGCATCGGCCAAATTTTCAACAGCCAGCCAGGTTGGTCGTTTGCTTTACCGACTGCACGAAGCTGAGCAGCGCGCTCTGGGCGTGGAGGGAAATGGGGCTGAATAGAATATCCGGCTCAGCTTGCCATAAATGTCAACTGGTGGGGAGAGGGTTACTTGAAGGTATTCCCGGACATCTTTGATCCCGTCCCAGGGGGGAAGTTCACCTGTCTCGATGGAAGCAATCAGGGCTTCCCACTCGTCTTCCATGTACCGTATCATATCGACTGCGGACGTAGTAAAGTTTATAAATATGGTCTCAACCTTGCTATTCGCAAGTGCGAAGAGTGTGTGCGTGAGCAAGAATGTGCGATAATCGCGGATGAAGCCGACGGCGAACGGAGAAGTAGACCAACTTCCTGGTGAGCGACGAGCTTGCTGTAAAATACAATCATTTGAACTTGCAGTTGGGAGACGTACCCGCTGACTTAATATTCAGGTGATCGTTCTCCACTTCCAAGCCATACTGCACGCGGATCGCTCCGGATGACCCCAAACCGACAGAGATTGTCCTAATGATGTCTCCACTTCGACTTTGGATTTTCACCAACTGACGACAGTGGAGGGAAAAGATCCGGAAGGTCTCCCCTCCGTCACCAATGAGATGGTGCACTGAGCGTTGATACTGATACTTGCAAAAAAGCTTTGGTTTTGAACCCGAGGTCGAACTCGTGACCGCTATGTGATGGGGCAAACCAGGCGAAAACATGTCTCGAACATCGTCCTCCTGACAAGTTTCCGCAAGGAACTTAGCCGCGAATGGCTCGTAAGAGTCGTACGTCGTTAACGGGATTGTGGTGCGAAAGGTATCCAGAAGGATACCATCCGAGATGCCATCATCATCATCCCTCCCAAAATTGCGTATCGCACTGTGAAATGCCGCAAAGACAGGAGATTCGGAGAAACAACGGGTGTCTTTGTTCTTCTTGATAAGAGCTACCCATGTAGCCTCTACGCGATTCTTGAGTACACCGACAAGATCAGGGGACAAGACATGGACGGGCTGGGGAACCTGTGGGGTAGACATCGTGATCTGTGGACAGGCAGCATGCCTAAATCCGATATACCGGTATTATAGCTACACACATGCGTCGGCATTGGCACCGCGCAACCTCCGAGGGATTGACAAGAACCTAGTGTGCTCCCGAGTTTGATCCTATGATCAGTCAGCCACATGAGCATGCCCCATTAGCTAGGAGTCAAATCAAAATCAAATATGACCTGAATCGTGTCTGTCTGACAAGCACCTTCATCGGAACCAGAACCGAACTTCATAACTCGGACTGCTTATACATATTACCTTGCTTGCAAGGTTTCTACCAGGGTCATAATTGCGTGGGAGCATTTCCGGACTGCTGTGTGAACGTTGAGGGTCCAAGGGTCCAGCGATTATGACCCTGGTGGAAACTTTGCAAGCGAGGTAACTTGAAATAAGCGCCGAATTCCTTGCTTGTTTACAAATCGAGCATGAAGTTAGTGTTATGTAACTGATTAATAATATATTGCTACTATGTAGTAAAAAGCTCCCACAGCGCAAACAAATGCGACCGCCGCAGCCGCAATTTCCTCCTCCCAGTGGGTACCTTGCAGACAGGGTAATACCCCTTCCACTTGGTAACGTCGATTCAACCACCTTGGCTATCCGGGTGGGTTACGGTGAACCTGCAGAGCGTAGGGAGATCGAAGTGTCACGTACCTCGAGTTGATCGAGTCTGCACAATTTGGAAGTGCGATAGAGGTTCGAAACCACAATCGATATTGCACAACGTTGAGCGCTGAAGAAGACTCCCTGGCCGGGGCATGTACCGTCAACGTCTGCATACAATTAGACTCCAAAAATTGGAGCATGCGGGTTGCGAAATACGAAGGGTGGAGCACTGTATGGGTGAGTTCTTTCTGTAAGACGAGTTGGTCACACAGTCAGGGGGACAGGAGTACTTACAATGAAGAACATGGTAGGGACGCGTCACGTCCCACGATCAACGCGGACTCACAGAGCGGACGTTACCCCCTGGTCTAGGCGTTGATTATTAGTACCCATTCACGCTATGTTCCTTTCAGGTCTTTTCTTTTGTGGGGTGAGTCGTGAACCACGTGTATCCCACTGATATCGATATTTTTCCGCGAAAGAGTTGCCAGGTACGTGAGTTGATCGTGGATGTTGCATGAGAGTGCCATGTGTGTGGAATAGCAATACATCACACAAGAAATTGGCTCTCATCAAAGCGAGGGTGTTAGCTGGTGAGCTAGTGGTCGTGCTTCGTCGGATACTTGTGTCTTCTCCCTGGGGTTCAACGGTAACCTGATATGTACATTACCGTGCATTCGGACCCCCTACTGGATGACTATCTACCACACCGCACGAGCTGTGAGTCAATGTGTCTCTCTATCATCCTACCCGCCGCCATGTCCTGCTTCATCGCCGGTGGTGCCACTTGCACCCCCTGGTACTATGCACCCACGCGGACCCACTTATCCGTCGCGCCCCTCCACGCCGGGGACCACCCCCACGGCACGATCGACAACTCTTATATCGTCGCGTTCAGGGAAGACGTGTCCCCTGCTCTGATGGGCAACTATCTCAACTTCTTGCAGATGACTCGTGCCTCAGATTCCCTCCGTGGAGATACCGTGGTTGGCAGTCTTCGTCATATCTGTGAAGGCGGGCTCGAGAGATACGCAGGCAAGTTCACTGAGCGAGTCGTGGGACAAATCCCCAGGATGCCTGAGGTCAACCTCGCGGAGAAAAATCAGGTTGTCCGCGCGACATTTTTCAACGGGCACGTTTCTCATCTCTAAATTTGTTCACGTGCTCACTCGGGTACGCGACAGTAGGGTCTGGTGCGGATAAGCCATCGACCCAAATTGACTTCCTCGATTTTCACAAAGTATGTCTACGATGACGTGGCAGCAGAGGGTGTAGACGTCTCTGTTATCGACGCAGGTATCCACGTCGAGTATGCACAGTTCGAGGACCTCGCAGCCTTGGGATTAACCGTGCTTCGCGGTGATACAGACTAATGAGAATAGTCACGGTACTCGTTGTGCCGGCACCATCGCTTCTGCAAGGTACTGCGCTGCTAAGAAAGCATGAGTGATTTCAGTCAAGGTTCTTGGCTCGAAAGGCAGTGGATCCGCGCCCACCGTCGTTACTGGAGTAAAATGGACTCGTAAGTCAGCTCTCGCGAAGGCCGAGGAAGCACGCATCGAGCGTGCTGCAACCAGAAAGGGCAAGCACAGGGGCTCCGTTGGGAACATGACGAATCTTAGCAGTGGCAAATCGACCGATTTGGACACCACAGTGAACAGGGCTGTCGACCAGGGCTTTCACTTTGCTGTTGCTACAGATACGCACCTATTAGTTAGCTATGTCTGCGCAATCGACTTACTAACACCCTAGTTAGGTAACGGCGATCGGAAGGCTTGCAAACACTCTCCTGCCGGTGCTGAGAAGGCAGTCACCGTTGGTGCTTCTACTCTCAGTGAAAGAGCCTACTTCTCAAACTACGGCAAATATGTCAAAGTGTGCGCTCGGTCAGTCCGCACTTGCCAGCTTTGTGTTATTTCTTTATTGTTCCGGCCTTTCCCTAGGGACCACTCCGGACATCCATCATTTGGAAACTTCGGTGAGTCTTCCTACAGGTGCGAGGCCCAAACCTGCCGAAACGCCGACCAGAGTTATTACGCCTTAAGCTAGCTAACATCAATCAAAGTCATCAACATCCTGTCTACCTGCAAGGGTGGTCATCATGCGATTGCTGCTTTTTCGGGTACCTTTATGGCTTCTCCCCCACACTGCCGGCTTCATGGCGTACTTAGTCTCCCTCCTCAGTATTCAACTCTTAAAGAATGCTGCACGTTCAGACTGGAACGACCGGTATCCTTCGATATACACCACTGCGTACATGGCTCTTCCTCGCTGGATCGTGGCCTGCCTCCCGCCGCCTGAATTCCTTGGGCCTATTCCTTCGGACGACGTTAGCGTCCCTCACCTTAGGCCCTTAAGTGCGCATTCCTTAAGCTGTCCTCCAAGGACCCCATCAATAACGCTGGTGACGGCAGCTCCAACAAACTCATCTTCAACAGTGCCTCATCGAATTAGAAACAAATATCAGTACATCCGCACCTAATTGTTTTTTCGTGACCGTGTTCAGCCGTTGTACTCCATGTATCCTCGTTTCTTATGTAGAGTTACCACCCACGCATGACCTTGAAGAGGATGCCTGTACCATGATTGCCCATGCATGTGTCCTCTTCAAAGCTATGTACCAACATCAACGACTACGACTGCTGCCAAGTGATGAGCTAGTCCGAGCATTGAATGACCTGGCATGGAGATACGAAAATCGTCTTAGTCCGCGCACACCAGCCAATTGAAACCCGTGGCTTTGCCACTCATCAATAACCTAGTCATGCGCATGGAAGATATACATAGTTTCCGTTTATCCCCTATCAAATGTGAGTTCCACGGTAACCTGACACATTACCGTCCATCTGATCTTCCTGCTCGTATCTGCGGCACCGCACGAACTGTGAGTCAGCCCGACATCAATCCTGCATTCTCCCAACAGCGCATAAAAAACACTCGGTTGTTCAGACGTTAGCTTATCAGCATCTCCCAGCTTTGCATCTCTTACAACCGATCAGACTCTCTTGCCATGGAACCTTGCACGGCTCCCATACTCGTGGTATGTCGACCCTCATTTCCTACCCTCACGGATTGATGAACACGGACACTAGGTCGGAGCAGGTCCAACGGGCCTCACCGCGGCCTTGACACTTGCCCAGAACAACGTGCCGGTTCGCATTATAGAGAAGGAACTCCACCACCGACGCGGCCAGCGCGGTCCTGGCATCCAGGTAAGTTATGTACCTCGTCTTGTATGCTCCTACAACGGCGCTAATTCTACACAGCCCCGCACATTCGAAGTCTTCCACTTTCTGCATGTCCCCGAGATCCATGAACGTGCAACGTTTCTTCCTCTGCTTCAAGAACACAACAGGGGCTCACTCGAAGCCCGCAAAACGTTTGCTATGTCACCCTACACGGAACCCACGCCTGCGATTCCATACGTGTGTACTTTTACCTGCTTGACATTCTCCTTTGTTGCATGGATAGCGCAGATGGGTCGGATAATGGGCTAACGGAGCATTGCAGTATAATCCCAAACTTATGGGTCAGAACACACTTGAGGCAATCTTGCGCGAGCACCTTGCCAAGTTCGAGTGTACCATCGAATTAGGCACTCGACTGGTCTCGTTCACGCAAGACGACAAGTGCGTCAAGGCTAAGATTGTCAAGCATCGCGCCGATGATGGGGAGGAGCCAGAGGAAGAGATGGAGGCGGCGTATTTGGTCGGTGCCGATGGCGCGAGAGGTGTGACAAGAAAGCAACTCGAACTTGCGTTTGTCGGCTCCACATTGAGGGAGGATCATGTTGTGTTGGGCGATATCCGTTTAGAAGTTAAAGGGCTTGATCGCGAGGTACGCTTTGACTTCTGCACGGACAAAACATGTCAACTAATCGGTCCTTCCAGTACTGGCACTATTTTGGCACGATGTCGCAAGATATGTACGTTGCGGCGTGACCTTCAGTATCGCGCACCAGCTAACGCATTGCGATTGTTAGGATCTCGTTGCGCCCTACTGACGAGCTTGGCAAGGACGGATACCAGATCTTGATCGGCAGTCATGTACGCGACATGAAAGGCCTCGCCCAAGACGAAGAGGCTCTGTTGAATTGTATCAAGGATTTCATCGGCCTCGGTGATGATGTCAACGTCAAGGAGGTGATGTGGGTTTCGGAATTTAGGTGCATTTAAATTCCATGAGTTGGAACAGTTGTTGATGCCTTTGGCGACTAGACCCAACATGAGAATGGTGAACAAGTTTGGTATGGGAAGGGCTTTCGTTGCTGGAGGTGCGAATTCTTGCCCGTGCTCAACATTGTGTACTTCTCCCCTGTTTCTTCTTCTCTGATTTTAGATGCTGCGCAGTGAGTATACATGTCTGGTGACATTCGATGAAGATCAACTGACCCCATTTGACAGTGTACACAGCCCAACCGGTGGGCAAGGTTTAAACACGAGTGTCCAAGATGCGGTAAGACCACGTTACTCTCATCAACGTCCGAAACGTCATGGTCACTTGTGCTCAACAGTTCAACCTTGCCTGGAAACTTGCATTGGTCTACAAGGGCTTATCCCCAGCTTCCCTCCTCGATACTTACACCACCGAACGACTCCCCGTCATCACTGAAATGCTCGGCCTCACCACTGAGATCCTCAAACTCACCTTCGGCGAGTCCAAGCCCGCAGACGCACAGATATCGGCTGACGGTAGCGACAACACAAAGAAAGTGGAGTCGAACCTGGAGCGTGCCATGCATCGTGGCAAGAATATGTACATGCTCGGCGTGAATTACCGCACTAGCCCGATTGTGGTCGACGAGTTTGCACCCGTGTCGACCCCCGGAGTCGCAGTCGTACACAGTGCATATGGAAGCATCCAAGAGGGTGTTTTGCGAGCTGGTGATCGTGCACCCGATGCGCCAGGACTCCTACGGGTCCTGCAGACAGGAGGACCTGGGAACACTCGTCTTTTTGACATCTTCGCACCGATGTATCATACCGTTCTCATATTCGCACCTGCGTCGGTCGTCCCCGTCGTATCGTCCGTGCTTGCGACTCTAAAACAGGGCGTCCCGATAAACGGGTTAGTGAGACCCCTGATCGTGCTTCCTGGGCGCCCCTCTGATTTAGATGGGGGAGTCGAAACACTTTCTGTGCAAGATCAGGCTGCCGACGTGGAAATATTCGTCGACCAGGCGGGCCATGCGTACAGAGGGTATTTCATCGAGAAAGACAAGACTAAGGTCATTGTTGTACGTCCGGATGGGGTGGTCGGTGCGATTGCGCGTGGCGCGGAGGGGTTGGGACGATACTTGGAGGGCGTGTTTGGGGAGAAGCGAGGTGTGGGTGGTAAGGTGGAGGTGATGTAGATAGAGGTCTCAGGCGAGTTTGTCGTCCGTTCCAAGTGGTGGTGTTGCCTCCGGATTTACACTGAACTTGGACCTCGCATGTTCCATTGTGCAATGATAACATTGTAAGACGTAGCGCGCATTTACCCAGGCGGAAAGTGTTCAAAATAGATTCAGCAGAGAGAGAGCAGTCGAGACACATGCCCGACGGGCACAATGACTGCACAAAGTACAGTAGACTTCGCAGTTGGGCAGCCAATTTTTTTACATCATGAGAATGATGCAGTAGTGACAGTATGTGTGATGAATTGTGACATATGTGAGCACGTGATTCAACTTCCTAATAAAGTAGCAGTCTACTTTGCACATCTCTCGAGACAGCGTACCGCGGAACCTACGGAGCAACCGTGCCAAATGCAACGACCAGTAGTGATGGGCCGTATACATGAACTAACTCATCACACGAGCAGGTCCCCCTCCATGGTGGAGTCGACTTCATCTCGTAGTCGGGGCGATGACTGTGTACGTCACTGGGTATCGTTTGTCCCCGCCGTCGTTTCACTCGGCCCATGAGGCGTGCTCTAGCTCAGCCGTAGTATCAGTCGCCTGCACCTGAGGCAAGGCCGTGGTTGGTGGTCTCAGATTGACCACCCGCTCAATCGTTTATCTAGTCAGAATGCCGCCACACGGGAAACAGTGAACGTTTCAAATCGCCATGACGAATGGTAAGCTGTAATGAACCTTGCACCGCCGCAATGCTGGACCGCTCCCTTGATAAGTTCCCGGTTTGTTAGATATAGGCCCTTAAGTCGCTGGCTAGCACCTCAACTGCGTCCGCATTCCCAACGATCAACCCCCTCCACGTAATTCAGAGAAACTTATCATCGGACACAGCATGGCAACTTGCACAGTACCCGTACTTGTGGTACGTTCAATTTTGTCTGCTTACTCGCACCGAGTGCCCATCAGAATTGCAGGTCGGAGCAGGCCCAGCGGGCCTGGCCGTAGCCTTGGCGCTTGCACGGAGCAGTGTACCAGTGCGTATCATAGAAAAAGAGCCTCGATACCGACGCGGCCAGCGCGGTGCGGGTATCCAGGTAAGCTACGCATACTTCAAATGGCCCCATTAAGTAAATATATTCCAGCCTCGCACATTCGAAGTTTTTCACTTCCTGCGTGTTCCCGAGATCCACGAACGCGCAACCTTTTTCCCCCTGCTTCAGGAACACAACAAGGGTTCTCTCGAACCTCTGAATACGTTCCCCATGACACCCTATATGGAACCCACACCGGCGATCCCATACGTGCGTACTGTTACCTTTAGGTCCCTATTGTCAACCTGTACAGAAACCGGGGATTATGCACTAATGGAACGTCACAGCATAACTTCAAAGCAATGGGTCAACATGTACTCGAAGCAATCCTGCGCGAGCACCTCGCCAAGCTTGGTTGCACCGTCGAGTTAGGCACTCGACTGGTATCGTTTACCCAAGACGAGAAATGCGTCAGAGTGAAGATTGCCAAGCATCGCGGCGACGACGGGGAAGAAGTCGAGGAGGATATAGAAGTGGCGTACTTGATCGGGGCAGATGGAGCGAAGAGTGTGACGAGGAAGCAACTTGGGCTTACCTTTCTTGGAACTACCAGGGAAGATGACTTCCTGGTAGGAGGGGATATCCGTTTGGAAGTTAAGGGCCTTGATCGGGACGTATGTGTCTGCTCCTTTACGGACGACACCAGTGAGAGGACTGACTCATCTTTACAGCACTGGCACTGGTTCGGCACGGTGTCGCAAGATGTGTAGGTTTCGCACTGCGTGTGCCAAGATACCAGCTGACGGACTGCAATTGGTAGGATCACACTCCGCCCTACTAATGAACTTGGAAAGGATGGATGGCAGGTCGGTATAAGTAGTGGCACAACTGACCTTAAAGGTCTCGCCCGAGACGAGGAGGCTCTCGTGAGTTGTATAAAAGACTTCATAGGCCTCGGAGACGATGTCAAAGTCAAAGAGGTGATGTGGGTCTCAGAGTTCAGGTGGG
Source organism: Pisolithus tinctorius (assembly GCA_024663395.1). NCBI lineage: Eukaryota > Fungi > Basidiomycota > Agaricomycetes > Boletales > Pisolithaceae > Pisolithus > Pisolithus tinctorius. The sequence goes on from JANFAH010000002.1 coordinate 1,528,235, forward strand.
TCTAGTTTGTTTTGTTGGCAATGTTGGTTTGATGGCTTCGTGGACTAGACCCAACATACGGCTTGTGAATAAGTTTGGAGTGGGGAGGATTTTTATTTGTGGAGGTACGGATATGGCCTGTGCTCAAGTTTCGCATTGTTCATCTGTGTTATCCGCCGACGTCAGACGCTGCCCAGTTAGTAACTTGCCAAGAACAACCACCAATTTTGCTAACGCTTTAACTAGTGCACACAGTCCAGCTGGCGGACAAGGTCTGAACTCAAGTGTTCAGGATGCAGTAAGACGTAACCCAGTCAAAATTACAAGCTCGAGCTAACACACTCTTGGCAGCTTAATATTGCCTGGAAAATTGCATTGGTCTACAAAGGCTTGTCCCCAGCATCCCTTCTCGACACTTACACCATCGAACGGCTCCCTGTGATTACTGAAATGCTTGGTTTCACCACCGAACTGCACAATCGCACGTTTGATCATTCCAGTGTCGAGCGTACCCCACGATCAACTTCTGGCGAAACCGCCAGCTCAAAACAAGTGAAACCCAACTTGGAACATTCAATGCGTCGCGGAGAGAAGATGTACATGCTCGGCGTGAATTATCGTAATAGCCCGATCGTCATCGACGAGTTTGCGCCCACTCCTACATCGGGAGCCGAAGTAACATACAGCGCGTACGGAGATACCCAAGAAGGCGTCTTGCTCGCCGGTGATCGTGCACCTGATGCACCGGGACTCGTGCCCGTCATTTCACCCAACCGTGCATCCTGCAGCATTTCGAGTGGTTCTCAGTCAAATGGAATGGCTGGGAGCACCCGTATGTTTGATATCTTCGCGTTGACGCATCACACCGTTATCATCTTCGCACCGGCCCTGGCTGACACCCAAGTGCGATCGGTACTGGTGATGCTAGACCAGAGTGTCCGAAAGGAATTTGTAAGGCGCGTAATCATACTTCCTGGACCTCCCTCCGAGTTAGATGGACGTGTCGAGATGCCCTCTGGGGACGACCAAGCCATCGACGCGGAAGTACTCGTCGATCAGGCGGGTCATGCGCACCAAGGGTATGTTGTCGAGAAGCAGGAGATCAAAGTCGTGGTCGTGCGTCCGGATGGGGTCGTGGGTGCAATTGTGCGTGGTGTGACGGGGTTGGAGCAATACTTCGAGGGCGTGTTTGGGAAGACGGAGTGTATGCGCACCAGGTAGGACCAATTCTCGTACTGCCCCGTCAATTCAGGCGTGGACAACATAATCCCAGCTTCTATGCCCGTGCCCATATCTAAAACACTCCCCCCTCTTCGAAATTTTGTGACCGCACATGATGCCTGGGTAGTCACGGGATATTTTCGCCTATAGATTTATCAAAATACTGTGACCTTAGGCTACCTAATCCTCCATCCCTTCCCCCGGTCTTATCTGCACCGCAAAATCATCCAGGTTCATGAAATCCGACTCCTTTTGATTGTACCATTTTGCATCATTGTGTCCGAAAGGTAGCACTTGGCGAACGAGCTCCATGGAAGCCCTATCTTACCTCGGATAGTCCGCTAAAAAATCATCTGCGTTCAAGCCATGCTAGTACGGATCATGCCCGGCTGCGCTGACGACCTTCCACGTCGTTTCGGCACACACATAAATTCGGATACTGTACCTTGAATGCTCTTCTGTGAGCTCCAATGTAGTGCGAGCGCAAGAGACTATTGGTATTGCCCGTGACAATGAAGGGTTGGAGGATCGTCGATACTACGCTCAGCTGCAAGTGTCATATACGGCCCGGTATCTTCCTGCTCACCCGCAGAAACCTTGGTCGAAAAAAAAGCACATTCTCGTCATTGACACACGCAGACGAACTGTCCGGCCACCGCCCCGGCTTCACCTGAATGAAAAATGCTGACATCGAGGGTTCGTCGAGTACGTATCATTTGTCAAGCAAGACGGGAATGATGATGTTGATGCCGTTCTGGCAATTGTAGCATACGAATGTGGCACCCCTCAATAAGCCAGAAACCACAGACCTCGTGTTCACAACGGACTCGTCATCTGCATCTTCGAAAGCATCTTCGAGAATGGTGCAGACGTTACAGCTGGAGGTAATCTGTTCGCTGACCCGGATGCCATGAACACTTTGTTTGATTTCCCTGGTGATGTGTGAAAATACGGGCACGAAGAACAGAGCAGCACGAGTCTCGCCATGTTTCGCACTCTTGACATTGGGAACCTTGCAGAGGTAGCCCCAAGCCTTCGTACCTTCTGGTGGATAAGCCGACCCTAACAATCGTAGCAGCAGTCAGCACCTCAATGCAAAAGCGAGATGAGAAAGACATGCCTTTACCTTCTCTCGGATCACGAAGATTGAAAGGGATTGTAAAGACCAAAGAAGCCAGCTGATGGACCATACGAGACTTTCCTGCTGAAGAGTTCTGGATGATTGCAGAAGAAGAAACGTAGACCCCGTACGACCCATGAAATTAATGTTGTTCAGTACCACCTCCCGGTATTTTCCATGGTATTGAGGTGTCCAGGCTACGGACGAGGCTTTTGACGGAGCTTCGATCGGTGCAGTCAGGATACAAAGCCGCGGAAAGACTCACCCACTAAGATACCAACCACAAGAATGGGACAGATATCATCAGACAATACGTGGGGACCAGGTCAGTCGGTACTCACAACGCGTGCTCACGGTTTGGCCACTAGTAATCTGTTCTCCACCCCCCAGTGTTGCGGTCCTCGCCTGTTAGAATAGCTAACAAAGGTGATAGTAAGTGAGGTATATGACAAAAACATCTGAGCTGCTCGCAGGACAGGTCCTCATAGACACCGGTGTCAATGGCACTTTCCAAAACTTTCGGAACACTATGATTGCCATCGATCGACTTCGGACACCCAGTTTTGCTCGGACATAGCCTCGCGCGTGCATCGTACCATGGGAGTAGACTGTGAAGCTGTACCGCAGTCAGGGCTAGTAGCGCGGCGCCCGCTGTGCCAATATAGACTTATTACGACCGTGATACGTACATGTGTTCGCACTCGCTGGTTTCCATGTCTCTTCAAGAGGGCTTTCTCGTTTAATCCGTTTGGCACTGGGTTCATGTTCAAGGTGTAAGGCGGAGTGTTTGGACATGGCAGGAGGTGTATGGCACAGATTTGTGGGGTACTAAGGTGTACTGGATTCCGTGCGTACCTTTGAAGGGACAAAGCTTGGTTGTGGTTATCGAAGATGAAAACTTGACGCTTGAAGAACAGGGAATCCACTTCACCTAGCCCATGATCATGTAACTAAATGGGAACGCCCAAGAGAGCACGTCTTGAGCATAGATGGGTCTTTGGGAGACCATCTGAGACAACATCAGGGCTCCATGGAGCTCGTCCGCCAAGCGTTACCTTTCTAATATGATGATGACACAAAAGGGTAGGGTCAAGGGGAATCGGATTCCATGAATTAAACCCGGATTGTTTTGCGGAGCAGACGGGACTGGGGAAGGGGTGGAGGGTTCCGGTTAGGGCTCCTGGCGTACAGCGACAGCCTACTGGAGCCACGTTGGTAAAGGTTACTGAATTATGTAATTGATCTAGCATGCTGCATCCCATATCCAATTGTGTATGGAATGTCTGAGTACACACAGAAATCTATGGACACAAATCATCCGGTGACTACGCAGGCGCCGCGTACGATTGAAGGAAGTCTTTGAAGAGGGGATTATATGAGTATGGGTATAGAAACTGGGGTTATGTCGTCCCTGCCGAAATTGACGGGCCAGTACGAGAATTGATCCTACTTGGCGCGCATACCCTCCGTCTTCCCAAACACACCCTCAAAGTATTGTTCCAACCCCGTCACACCGCGCACAATTGCACCCACTACCCCGTCCGGACGTACGACCACAACTTTGATCTCCTGCTTCTCGACAACATACCCCCGGTACGCGTGACCAGCCTGATCGACGAGTATATCCGCGTCGATGGCTTGGCCTTCCCCAGAAGACATATCGACGGGCCTGTCCGCTTCGGGAAAAGGTCCAGGAAGCACAACTACGCGCCTTACCAACTTCTTCCGGAGGCTCTGATCCAGGGTCAATAGTACCGATCGCACTTCAGCGTCAGCAAAGGCCGGTGCGAAGATGATAACGGTGTGATGCGTCGACGCGAAGATATCAAACATACGGGTGCTCACAGCCATTCCATTTGACTGAGAACCACTCGAAATGCTGCATGATGCGCGGTTCAGTGAAGTGGGTACGAGTCCCGGTGCATCAGGTGCACGATCGCCTGCCCGCAAGACGCCCTCTTGAGTGTCCCCATACGCACTATGTGTTCCTTCAGCTCCCGAAGCAGGAGTGGGCGCGAACTCGTCGACGACGATCGGGCTGTTACGATAGTTCACGCCCAGCATGTACAGCTTCCCTCCGCGACGCATTGCATCTTCCAAGTTAAATTTTACTTGTTTTGAGCTGTCGTTTTCACCATTGGATTGGTCAAACGTGCGATCGTGCAGTTCGGTGGTGAAACCAAGCATTTCAGTAATCACGGGCAGCCGTTCGGTGGTATAAGTGTCGAGGAGGGATGCTGGGGATAGGCCTTTGTAAACCAATGCAATTTTCCAGGCCACGTTAAGCTGTCAAGGGTATGTTAGCTCGAACTTGTGATTTGGAGCGGGTTACGCCTTACTGCATCCTGGACACTTGAATTCAGACCTTGCCCGCCAGCTGGACTGTGGACACTGCTTGAAGCGTCAGTAAAAGTGGATAATTGTTCCTACTAAGTTACTAACTGAGCAGCATCTGACATGGTTGAATAACAGGTGAGCAATGTGAAACTCGAACACATGCCAGATCCGTACCTCCACAAACAAAAATCCTTCCCACTCCAAACTTATTCACAAGCCGTATGTTGGGTCTAGTCCACGAAGCCGTCAAAATTCGCACCAAACCAAGATTACCAACAAAGCAAACAAAACGCACCTGAACTCTGAAACACAAATGACCTCTTTGACCTGCACATCGTCTCCGAGGCCTAGGAAGTCTTTTATACAGTTCACGACAGCCTCTTCGTCTCGAACGAGACCTCTAAGGTCAGTTTTGCGACTACTCATCACGAACTGCCATCCATCCCTGCCAAGTTCGTCAGTAGGGCGGAGTGTGATCCTGCCAATTGCAACCCGTCAGCTGACGCTATGTTGCAGGTGGCACGAAACCTACATGGCTTGCGACATTGTGCCGAAAAAGTGCCAGTGCTGCAAAGACGAGTCAGTTTTCTCACTGGTGTCGTCCGTAAAGGAGTGGACACATACGTCCCGATCAAGGCCCTTGGCTTCCAAACGGATATCCCCTAGTACTATCAAATCATCTTCCCTGGTAGTTCCAAGAAAGGTAAGCCCGAGTTGCTTCCTCGTCACACCTTTCGCTCCATCTGCACCGATCAAGTACGCCACTTCTATATCCTCCTCGACTTCTTCCTCGTCGTCGCCGCGACGCTTTGCAACCTTCACTCTAACGCATTTCTCGTCTTGGGTAAACGATACCAGTTGAGTGCCTAACTCGATGGTGCAACCAAGCTTGGCGAGGTGCTCGCGCATGATTGCTTCCAGTACATGTTGACCCATTGCTTTGCAGTTATACTATGACGTTCCATTAGTGCATAATTCCCGGTCTCTACACAGGTTGACAGTAGGGACCTAAAGGTAACAGTACGCACGTATGGGATCGCCGGTGTGGGTTCCATATATGGTGTCATGGGGAACGTATTCAGAGATTCGAGAGAACCCTTGTCGTGCTCCTGAAGTAGGGGAAAAAAGGCTGCGCGTTCGTGGACCTCGGGAACATGCAGGAAGTGGAAAGCTTCGAATGTACGAGGCTGGAATGCATTGGCTTCGTAGAGGAATTTGAAGAATGCGCAGCTTACCTGAATGCCCGCACCACGCTGTCCACGTCGGTATTGGGGTTCTTTCTCTATGATACGCACTGGCACATTATTCCTCGCAAGCGTCAAGGCCGCGACCAGGCCTGCTGGACCTGCTCCGACCTGAAATTCTGATTGGAACTCGGAGGAGTTAGGCAGACAAGATTAAACGCACCACAAGTACGGGAGTCGTGCAAGTTGTCATCCTGTGTCTGATGATAAGTTTTTGTGGGTTCCGTAGAGGTGGATGATTGTCCGGTATGCGAGCGTAGATAAGGTGCTAGCTCGCGACCTAAGGCCCTATATACAATACCTGACTTGAACCTGGAACTTATCGAGGGAGCAGTACAGGATCGCAACCAATTCGGTAGGGTGCAAGGGCCAATACAGCTCACCATTCGTAATATCTATTTGAAGCGTTCACTGTTTTCCCAGGTGTCGAGACTCGAATCAAATAAATGACAAATGAGTCATTGAGCTGAGAACACTGGCTAGGCGTTGCTCCAGGTGCAGATGACTGATACTGTGACTGAGCAGGGGCACGCCTCGACCTAGTCAAATGATGTCGGGGACCAGAAGATACCCGGTGACGTACGCGATCATCGCCCCGACTGTGAGATGAAGTTGACTCCACCTTGGAGGGAGGACCTGCTTGTGTGATGCATTTACACCTCAAATGAAACACTGACCAACGACAGACGTAAACATCATCGGGCCATCAGCGAGACGGCAACAATGTGTACGACTGCGACTCTGGGGGTCGACGCGAGGAAACAAGGGAAGCATATGCATTTGTACAACCAAACATATCAACAGGTAATAGAAGGATTGTAGAAACATGGGGATGAGATGTGTACAGTACAAACAAGGCATTTGTGTATATTTTTCCATTGTTTTAAAAAGACATAACGGAAGGAGAACAAGACCATGGCAAATGATTTGTATTCAAAGACATTGAGTCACAACTGCAAGAACATGCCCATCCTGTGCATGAGTAATAGCAAGGGAAGGGTCAGCGGATGGCGAGATCTAGATAGGCAATAGCAGGGTAAGGGTCAGCAGAGGGCGAGGAGCTCAGATGGTGAAAACGCGCACTTCCTATGCCTGAGTAGTAGTGGGGGGAGAATCAGCAGACGGCGAAAATCTCAGATGGTGAGAACACGGACGGCCTGTGCGTGAGTGTATAGCAGGGGAAGGGTCAGCAGACGGCGAGAGCTCAAATGGTGACAACACGGACGACCTGTGGATGGGTAATAGCAGGGGAAAGGTCAGCAGATGGCCACAAGCTCAAATGGGGAGAACACGCACGACCTGTGGATAGGTAATAGTAGAGGAAGGGTCGGCAGATGACGAGAGCTTAAATGGTGAGAACACCCACCGGCTGTGGATGGGTAATAGCAGGGGAACAGTCAGCAGATGGCCACAAGATCAGATGCTGACAACACGCACATCCTACGGATGAATAATAGCAAGGGAAGGGTCAGCAAATGGTCACAAGCTCAGATACTGACAATACGCACATCCTATACATGAGTAATAGCAGAGGAATGGTGAGCAGATAGCCAAAAGCTCGAATGCGGAGAACACGCACTTCCTATGCATGAGGAATAGCAGGGGAAGGGTCGGCAGATGGCGAGAACTCAAATGGCAAGAACAGGCACATCCTATGCATGAGGAGTAGCAGGGGAAGGGTCAGCAGATGGCCACAAGCTCAGATACTGACAACACACACATCCTATGCATGTGGAATACCGGGGGAAGGGTGAGCGACAGCCAAAAGCTTGAATGCGGAGAACACGCACTTCCTATGCATGAGGAATAGCAGGGGAAGAGTCGGCAGATGGCGAGAACTCAAATGGTGAGAACACGCACATCCTATGCATGAGGAGTAGCAGGGGAAGGATCACCAAATGGCCACAACCTCAGATGCTGATAACACACACATTCTATGCATGCGAAATAGCGGGGGAAGGGTGAACAGACAGCCAAAAGCTCGAATGCGGAGAACATGCACTTCCTATGCATGAGGAATAGCAGGGGAAGGGTCGGCAGATGGCGAGAACTCAAATGGTAAGAACACGCACATCCTATGCACGAGGAGTAGCAGGGGAAGGGTCAGCAGATGGCCACAAGCTCAGATGCTGACAACACACACATCCTATGCATGCATAATAGCAGAGGAATGGTGAGCAGACAGCTGAAAGCTCGAATGCGGAGAGCACGCACTTCCTATGCATTTGTAATAGCAGGGGAAGGGTCGGCAGATGGCGAGAACTCAAATGGTAAGAACATGCACATCCTATGCATGAGGAGTAGCAGGGGAAGGGTCAGCAGATAGCCACAAGCTCAGAGTCAGCGGATGACGAGAGCTTAAACGGTGAGAACACCCACCCGCTGTGGATGGGTAATAGCAGGGGAATGGTCAGCAGACGGCCAAAAGCTCGAATGGTGAGAACACGCACATCCTATGCATGAGTAATAGCAGGGGAAGGGTCAGCAGATGGCCACGAGCTCAGATGCTGACAATACGCACAATCTATGCATGAGTAATAGCAGAGGAAGGGTCAGTAGATGGCGAGAGCTCCAATGGTGAGAACACGCACATACTATACACAAGTAATAGCAGGTGAAGGGTCAGCAAACAGCTACAAGCTCAGATGGTGAGAACATGCACTTCCTATGGATGAGGTCAGCGACGGTGAGAACTCAAATGGTGACAATACAGACAGCCTGTGGATGGGAAATAGCAGGGGAAGGGTCAGTAGATGGCGAGAACTCAGATGGTGAGAACACACACACTCTATGCATGGGTAAAAGCAGGGGAACGGTCAGCAGATGGCGAAAGCTCAAATGGTGAGAACACGCACATCCTATGCACGAGTAATAGCAGGGGAACGGTCAGCAGATGGCCACAAGCTCAGATGCTGACAATACGCACTTCCTATGCATGAGTAACAGTAGGGGAAGGGTCAGTAGATGGCGAGAGCTCCAATGGTGACAATACGGACAAGCTGTGGATGGGTAATAGCAGGAGAGGGGTCAGTTGATGGCAAGAGCTGAGATGGTAAGAACACACACTCTCTATGCGCGGGTAATAGCAGGGGCAGGGTCAGCAGATAGCCACAAGCTCGGATGCTGACAACACGCACTTCCTATGGATGAGGTCAGCGACGGTGAGAACTCAAATGGTGACAATATGGACACACTGTGGATGGGTAATAGCAGGGGAAGGGTCAGTAGATGGCGAGAGCTCAGATGGTAAGAACACATACACTCTATGCATGGGTAATAGTAGGGGAAGGGTCAGCAGATGGCAAAAGCTCAAATGGTGAGAACACGCACATCCTACGCACGAGTGATAGCAGGGGAATGGTTGACAGATGGCAAGAGCGCAAATGGTGAGAACACGCACATACTATACACATGTAATAGCAGGGGAATGGTTGTCAGATGGCGAGAGCTCGAATGGTGGGAACACCCACATGCTATACACAAGTAATAGCAGGTGAAGGGTCAACAAACAACCATAAGCTCAGATGATGAGAACACACACATCCTATGCACGAGTAATAGCAGGGGAAGGGTCGGCGGATGGCCACAAGCTCAGATGGTGAGAACACCCACTCTCTATGCATGAGTAATAGCGGGGGAAGGGTCAGCAGATGGCCACAACCTCAGATGCTGACAACATGCACTTCCTATGCATGAGTAATAGCAGGGGAAGGGTCAGCAGACAGCCAAAAGCTCGAATGGTCAGAACATGCACATCCTATGCATGAGTAATAGCGGGGGAAGGGTCGGTAGATGGCAAGAGCTCCAATGGTGAGAACACGCACATACTATACACAAGTAACAGCAGGTGAAGGGTCAGCAAACAACCACAAGCTCGGATGGTGAGAACACACACTTCCTATGCATGTGTAATAGCAGGGGAAGGGTCAGCAGATGGCGAGAGCTCAGATGGCGAGAACACGCACTTCCTATGCATGAGTAATAGCAGGGGAATGGTCAGCAGATGGCCAGGAGCTCAGATGGTGAGAACACACACATCCTATGCATAAGTAATAGCAGGGGAAGGGTCAGCAGATGGCAAAAGCTCAAATGGTGAGAACACGCACATCCTATGCATAAGTAATAGCAGGGGATGGGTCAGCAGATGGCCAGGAGCTCAGATGGTGAGAATGCGCACTTCCTATGCATGAGTAATAGCAGGGGAAGGGTCAGCAGATGGCCATGAGCTCAGATGCTGACAATACGCACAATCTATGCATGAGTAATAGTAGGGGAAGAGTCAGTAGATGGTGAGAGCTCCAATGGTGAGAACACGCACATACTATACACAAGTAATAGCAGGTGAAGGGTCAGCAAACAGCTACAAGCTCAGATGGTGAGAACATGCACCGCCTATGAATGAGATCAGCGACAGTGAGAACTCAAATGGTGACAATACGGACAGCCTGTGGATGGGTAATAGCAGGGGAAGGGTCAGTAGATGGCGAGAGCTCAGATGGTAAGAACACGCACACTCTATGCATGGGTAATAGCAGGGGAAGGGTCAGCAGATGGCGAAAGCTCAAATGGTGAGAACACGCACATCCTATGCACGAGTAATAGCAGGGGAAGGGTCAGCAGATAGCCACAAGCTCAGATGCTGACAACACACACCCCCTATTGATGAGGTCAGCGACGGTGAGAACTCAAATGGTGACAATACGGACAAACTGTGGATGGGTAATAGCAGGGGAAGGGTCAGTAGACGGCCAGGAGCTCAGATGGTGGGAACACGCACTTCCTAAGCATGAGTAAAAGCAGGGAACGGGTCAGTAGATGGCCACAAGCTGAGATGCTGAGAACACGCACGAGGTGTGGATACTAATAGCAGGCCCAGGGTCAGCAGGTGGCCACAAAGTCAGACGGTGAGAACACGCACTTCCTGTGGATGGGTAACAGCGATGGTTAGAAAATGATGAGTTGCAGGTATAAAGGAAATAGCAGAGCGAGGGCGGCCCATAGTTTGATGCTAGCTCGGGACACTCACAGCGAGGTAGCTATCATCTCCCATTTCGCTGAGACGAGCAGTGCAGGAGAGAGAAAAGAAAAAAGGTGAGACACCAGGGATTGAAGGACGAGTGCGCTAAAATACCCTGGAACACGCAGCCTGTTGTGAGTGCCACGCCCCATCAGTCGGAATAAGTAATTACAGCTAACTACAGAACAATAGACCAGATTTGAGCAAGCTGAGGGCCCATCCGCTTCGGGAAAAGGTCCAGGTAGCACAACTACGCGCCTTACCAACTTCTTCCGGAGACTCTAATCCAGGGCCACTAGTACCGATCGCACTTCAGCGCCAGCAAAGGCCGGTGCGAAGATGATAACGGTATGATGCGTCGACGCGAACATATCAAACATACGGGTGCTCTCTGCCATTCCATTTGACTGAGAACCACACGAAATCCTGCATGATGCACGGTTCAGTGAAGTGGGTACGAGTCCCGGTGCATCAGGTGCACGATCGCCTGCCCGCAAGACGCCCTCTTGGCAGTGGGGCACGCCTCGACCTAGTCAAGTGATATCGGGGGCCAGAAGATACCCGGTGACGTACGCGATCATCGCCCCGACTGTGAGGTGAAGTTGACTCCACCTCGGAGGGAGGACCTACTTGTGTGATGCGTTTACACCTCAAATGAAACACTGACCAACGAAAGACGTAAACATCATCGGGCCATCAGCGAGACGGCAACAATCGACTGCCGGCTTTCAGGTTCCAGTCTGGCCGGAGTCTCGCTTTGGTAGGGTCTTCCTCAGGAGCCACAAGGAAGTTTACGATGGTGGCCGTGCGTTGTTCGATCAGCGTACTTCGTGCAGCCGTGGGTCAGATGCATGCTTGTCGAAATGTGTCTCAACTGTTCTGTCTCTCTGATGGATTTACTCCAAACACCATTATATTCTCTACCTGGGTAAATGCACGCTACGCTTTACAAACTTACGATTGCGATAGGAACATCTGAGGCCCAAAAGCTACTGGTACAGTGTAAATCCAGAGGCAACACGACCACTCGGAACGGACGACAGACGATTCCATTTACATCACCTCCACCCCACAACCCACACCCCTCTTCTCCCCAAACACGCCCTCCAAGTATCGTCCCAACCCCTCCGCGTCATGCACAATCGCGCCGACCACCCCGTCTGGGCGTACGGCGACGACCTTAGTCTCGTCTTTCTCGACGACGTACCCTCGGTACGCATGGCCTGCTTGGTCGACGAATACTTCCACACCGCTAGCCTGATCCTGTAAGGAAGACGTCTCGGCTCCCCCATCTAAAACAGAGGGATGGCCAGAAAACACGAGCAGGGGTCTCACTATCCCGTTCCTGGGCACGCACTGCGTTAGAGTCGCAAGGACGGACGATACGATGGGGACGGCCAAAGAAGGTGCGAATATGAGAACGGTATGATACATCGGTGTGAAGATATCAAAAAGACGAGCGTTCCCAGATCCTCCTGTCTGCAAGACCGGTAAGAGTCCTGGCGCATCGGGTGCACGATCACCAGCTCGCAAAACCCCCTCTTGGATGCTCCCATATGCACTGTGTACGACTGCGACTCCGGGGGTCGACGCGGGCGCAAACTCGTCGACCACAATCGGGCTCGTGCGATAATTCACGCCGAGCATATACATATTCTTGCCACGATGTTTAGCACGTTCCAGGTTCAACTCCACTTTCTTTGTGTTGTCCCTATCGCTGGTTGATGTATGGGCGTTTGCGTCCTTTGACTCGCCGAAGGTGCGTTTGGCGATCTCAGTGGTGAGGCCGAGCATTTCGGTGATGATAGGGAGTCGTTCGGTGGTATAAGTATCGAGGAGGGAAGCTGGAGATAAGCCCTTGTAGACTAATGCAAGTTTCCAAGCAAGGCCGAACTGTTGAGTGTAAATAAGCATGACATCCTCGAAGAGAGTAACATGGTCTTACTGCGTCTTGGACACTCGTGTTTAAACCCTGCCCACCGGTTGGGCTGTGTACGCTGACAAACGGAGTCAGTCGAGCTTCATTGAATCTCAGCAGATGTGTATACTTACTGGGCAGCATCTAAACTCGGAAAAGAGGGGAGAGGGAGTGAGCAATACACAACGTTCAGCACGCACGAGAACTCTTACCTCCAGCAACGAAAGCCCTTCCCACACCAAACCTGTTCACCATCCTCATGTTGGGTCTAGTAGCCAAATGTATCAACAGCTGCTCCAACTCATCGAGTTTAAACATACCTAAAATCCGAAACCCACATCACCTCCTTGACGTTGACATCATCACCAAGGCCAATGAAATCCTTGATACAATTTAATAGAGCCTCTTCGTCTTGGACGATGCCTTTCAGATCGCGTACACGACTAGTGATCAGGAACTGGTATCCGTCCTTGCCAAGTTCATCAGTTGGGCGGAGCGAGATCCTGCCAATTGCAATGCGTTAGCCTGTGTACGACACAGAAGGTTACGCGAGAACGTACATGTCTTGCGACATCGTGCCAAAATGGTGCCAGTACTAAAGGGATGATTAGTTGAGTTGTTTCATTCGTGAAAAGGTCAACACGTACCTCGCGATCGAGACCTTTAACTTCTAAACGAATATCGCCCAGCACAATGTAGGTGTCTTCCCATGTGGAGCCGACAAACGCAAGTTCGAGTTGCTTTCTGGTCACACCTCTCGCGCCATCGGCACCGATCAAATACGCCGCTTCCATCTCTTCCTCAATCTCATCATCGTTGGCGCGATGCTTGACAATCTTGGCCTTGACGGACTTGTCGTCTTGCGTGAACGAGGCCAGTCGAGTGCCTAATTCGACGGTGCAGCCAAACTTGGCGAGGTGCTCGCGCAAGATTTCCTCAAGTGTATGCTGGCCCATGAGTTTGGGATTATACTGCAATGTTCCGTTAGCCCATCATTCCACCCATATGCACTGTCCATGTAGCAAGAGAAAATGAGAAGAAGGGAGAGGTACACACATATGGAATCGCGGGCGTGGGCTCCGTGTAGGGCGACATAGCAAACGTTTTGCGGGCTTCGAGTGAACCCCTGTTGTGTTCTTGAAGCAGAGGAAGAAACGTTGCACGTTCATGGATCTCGGGGACATGGAGAAAGTGGAAGACTTCGAATGTGCGGGGCTGTGTAAAATTAGCGCCGTAGTAGGAGCATGCAAGGCGAGGTAGCTTGCCTGGATGCCAGGACCGCGCTGGCCGCGTCGGTGGTGGAGTTCCTTCTCTATAATGCGAACCGGCACGTTGTTTTGGACAAGTGTCAAGGCCGCGGTGAGGCCTGTCGGACCTGCTCCGACCTAGTGTCCGTGTTCATCAATCCGTGAGGGTAGGAAGTGAAGGTCGACATACCACGAGTACGGGAGCCGTGCAAGGTGCCATAGTAAGAGACTCTGACCAGGTGTAAGAGATGCAAAGCTGGGGGATGCTGATAAGCTAACGTCTGAACAATCGATGCGCTGTTAGGATTGATGTCGGGCTGACTCACAGTTCGTGCGGTGCCGTAGATGCGCAGTCGACTGAGTCACTCAACAGGAGGACGGCGATGTGTCAAGTTACCGATGAACTTGCATCTGATAGGGGTTGATGTTCGACGTCGGTGTCAGCTTTCAACGTCTCATGCCATTGCCGTAGTGCGCGACGCTCGATATGCAAGTCGCGAAAGCCGCGGGGAAACCGTCCGTAGATACATTTGCACACTTGCTCGGCGTGATAGCAGAAGGAATCGAAGGCCCTGGTCTTCTCGTGAGCCAATGCAAAAGTTTGATATACATACCTTAAGGTCTGTATCGATACCCTATTATTATAAGTAACAGGGTTCGGTAACGCGTCACCACAGGAACTCTCAAGGTGGTCCAAACGTTCGTAACGCGCTGCCTCGATGCTTTCACCGGTCGACCTCACCTATACGGAGGTTCAACGGAATGGAAAGAACATTGTGTAGATGAAGCACATGGGTCACGTGCTCTCGGCATACATCAACTCTATGAACGATCCGTTGTGCATCCTGACATCAGAGATACGACGAGAACTCGAGCCTGGCTATTCTCATCGCGTGAAATGCTCGGAAAGTACACTCGGGATGCTCTGACGGTCTCTGCACTCGATTCCGGCGGCAAGACTCTGGTGAAGTCGCCCTGGAGGGGGTATGAGAAGAACGATATATGGGGAAGGGGTAATGTGATGTGTACCTGTGTTCGCCCCCCAGAGAGCGAGAAAACCGTCTGTCAAGGGAAGAAGCACCAAGGCACCTGCTCTAAAAGCTATTCTATTGAAGTTTAGCTGGAAAACCTACGTAGTGGCACATAAATGACTAGGGCGTGGCGATTAATAGCTGTCCCATTAGATTGTTTTGCAAATTTTATACAAGAGGTTCTGCCACTTCCATGGCTATCGGTTGCAGTCGCCGCGGCCTGAAGGATGGGGATAAGGCAGTAGCCAGAACGCAGCACTCACCGGTGATGCATTTTGGAGACGGTGCTTGGGTCATGTACTGTGGAGGGGTGACGATAGAGTTGGCAGGCTCAACAATGGTCGTCATCGACACCACCAGGTCGAGGACGGAGACTGCGAACGCTCGGAAGGCGGATGTGGTCGTAGCACGTCGGCTCGTGGCTCAGATCTTGACCTTGTGATTATGCGGGCGCCTTGGTCAGGCCACTGATCGTTTATACCTCGCGTGCTAATCCTAGGATGGGTAGGCAAAGAGACATGTTGCTTGTGGGTTTCCCAACTGCACGGCAGAGTCCTGAGGAAGAAGTTTCGATCCTTGGGGGGGAGTTGGGGAAGCCCCACTATGCGGTAGTGTCTGGTGTGAAAAAACGGGACGAGCTAGGAAACACAAAGCCGCTGTGAAGATTGTTAGCAGGTTTCACCAGGAGCATAACTAGTGCACCTATCGAGCTGGCCTGGTACCTCGGAGAGTGTGGGATGAGTCCACCGCATTGCTACGAGCAATCGAGGACAGTAGTAAGGAAGCACTGAAGGTCGAGTCTTTCCCTCGCCGATGCATCACCGGGACGCGGTTGAACGACAAGAAATGGGACGGTCAAACAAGAGCTTGGTGGTCGTAGTTTCCACGTGAGTCACCGGGCTGTGCACTACGGATGGGCATGGTGATATCGATTGACGTTCAACGTTGTCAAGCTACTCGACTGCGCAGTCCGTTGCCCTTCGCGTTTCACCACCATCGTCCGGTACAGTCATAGCACGCTTATTGCTCAAGACATCTTAAGACCTGTTTTCTCGTCTTCATAACCGCCATGACGCCGAGCTCTCTTCGTTCCTGGTGGCGTTCGTTGCGGCGTTCTCAACCTCGGAGTGTCAATCCTGGTGTGTTACTGGATTCCATTCTCACTGAAGCTACTCCTTCATGTTGCCCTGCCTGCAGTCGTCCCAACATGGGCTTCAGATTCTCACTTAGATCCTACCGAGGCGACAAAGCAGATTGATTGCATTCCTTCTCAACCTCCGAGTGGTGATGCTGGTGTGTTGCTAGTTCCCATTCCCACTGAAGCCACTCCTTCATGTTGCCCCGCATGCAGTCATCCCTCCACGGGCTTCAGACTATCACTTGGATCATACTGAGGCCACAAATCAGGTTGATCACATCCCTTCTGAACCTCCGAGTGGCAATACTGGTGTGTTCCTGGTTCCAATTGCCACTGAAGCCTCTTCTTCATGTTATATCACATGCAGTCGTCCCTACACGGGTTCCAGACTATCGCTTAGATCCTACCAAGGCCAAAAAGCAGATTGATCGCATTCCTCGTTTTCGCATTCTTGTCATGGGCAGAGCGAATGCTGGTAAAACAACTTTGTTGCAGCGGGTCTGTGCCACCACGGATCAGCCTGAGATCTTCAATGGAAAAGGAGAGAAGGTAGGTGTATATGTAATGTGCTTCATATATGTTAATGTGTCATTCTGCCAGGTTGATGTGGGGGTGGTGCAGGGTTCACTGATGGTAAGGCCACCTCATGAATTTGCATGGGCTTTACATCAAACTTATTTCAGCGTGGCTACCATAACATTGAGGATGAGCTAGTGTTTAAAAGTAACCCGCGCTTTGTGTTCCATGACTCATGTGGATTTGAGGCTGGGAGCGAGGCAGAGTTTGATGAGATGAAGAAATTTGTCACAGATCAAGCCAAGAGCACCAAATTGGAAAGGAGAATACATGCAATTTGGTAGGGACATGTCTAGCTGGCATCATTGAAAGTGTGCTGATCCAGCCTTGTGATTAATTTAGGTATTGCATTCCTTTGAATGAAAGCCATAGGATGGTCATGGCTGCTGAAAGGAAGTTCTTTAATGAGTGTGATTCAAGGCATGGTATGTCTACACAAATATTACATGATGTGTGGAGCAAGGATTTAAAATTTGCACAGTTCCAGTGATTGTACTACTAACAAAGGCAGATACCTTGAATCTTGATGCAGTCCAGAAGCTTATGAAAAGGGGGGCAACTGTAGAGGATGCAGTGAGGGAGGCTCCAGAGGTTGAAAAGCAGCTACAAAAGAGCTGTCTGGAAAAGGTCAAAGGTTGGCTGAATGGGCTGAAGTTTCCACCTCAAAGCTACCTGGTGCTCACTGGTAAGTAAGCAATAAATCAATACACTGCAGAATGGCATGTGTCTCTCTCCAGGAATGCAGCAGGAGAGTGCAGGTTGTGGAGAGTTACTGAAATGCACAGCAAATGCCTTGACAGAGGAAGGGCTGCAAGGGCTGCTTATTTCATCACAGCAGTCAAACCTGGGACTGTGTATGGAATTTGCTATAACAAAGTAAGTGTTACAAATTGAGATCTGCAGGGTATTAACTTGAGAAAGGACATTGAAGAAGATCATGAACAATGGAGCACGCCAAATTCAGCCAGATGGTGTAGCAAGGGCACTTGCTACATGGTTCCCATATGTAAGGAGCCAGTGTTTTGGGTGAATGAGGGGCTGATTAGGTGATAGAGAGTGTGTGAAATCCTGCAAGTGCAAATATAACTAACACTGAATATGATTATTGCCTTCATGATGGACTGCAATTGATAGCTTGTAAGTCAACTCAAGGAAGATGGTGGTGGGTGCAAGTTGACATATTCACTCCCACCCCATTTCTCTGGGGTTCATAGCATGTGAGTAGAGTCATGGCAGATGGTGATGGATGAATGCTGACATGTTGACTCCCACCCTCATTGACTGTGGTTCACAGCAGGTGAGTGGAGTCATGGCAGATGGTGGTGGATGCATGCTGACAGATTCACTCCCACCCTGATGACTGGGATTCATAGCATGTGGGTGGAGTCATGGCAGATGGTGGTGGATGCATGCTGACATGTTCACACCCACCCTGATGGACTGAAATTCATAGAGAGTGAGTGTAGTCATTGCAGATGGAGGTGGATGCATGCTGACATGCACACTCCAACCATGATGGACTGGGGTTCATAGAGAGTGAGTGGAGTCATGGCAGGTGGTGGAGGATGCATGCTGACATATTCACTCCCATCCTGATGGACTGGGGTTTACAGGGAGTGAGTGGAGTGATGGCAGATGGTGGTGAATGCATGCTGACATGACCACTCCCATCCTGATGGACTGGGGTTCATAGGAAGTGGGTGGAGTCATCACAAATGGTGGTGGATGCATGCTGACTTGTTCACTGCCATCCTGATGGACTGGGGTTTGTAGTATGTGAGTAGAGTCATAGCAGTTGGTGGTGGACACATGCTGACATGTCCACTCTCACCCTGGTGGGCTGGGGTTCATAGCATGTGAGTGGAGTTATGGCAGGTGCTGGTGGATGCATGCTGACATGTTCACTCCCACCCTGATGGACTGGTGTTCATAGGATGTGAGTGGAGTCATGGTAGATGGTGGTGGGTGCATGCTGACATGTTCACTCCTACCCTGATGAACTGGGTTTCATAGTATGTGAGTGGAGTCATGGCAGATGGTGGTGGATGAATGCTGACATGTTTACTCCAACCCTGATGGACTGGGGTTCACAGGATGTAAGTGGAGTCATGCCAATTGGTAGTGGATGCATGCTGACATGTTCACCACCACCCTGATGACTGGGGTTCATAGGATGTGAGTGGAGTCATGGCAGGTGGTGGAGGATGTGTGCTGACATGTACACTCCCACCCTGATGCATTATGATTCAGTATGTGAGTGGAGCCATAGTAGCTGATGGTGGATGCATGCTGACATGTTTACTCCAACCCTGATGGACTGGGGTTCATAGGAGGCAAGTGGAGTCATGCCATTTGGTGGTGGATGCATACTGACATGTTCACCCCAACCCTGATGGACTGGGGTTCATAGTTAGTGAGTGGAGTCACAGCAGATGGTGGTGGATGAATGCTGACATGTTCACTCCAACCCTGATGGACTGGGGTTTGTAGGGAGTGAGTGGAGTTATGGCAGGTGGTGGAGGATGCATACTGACATGTTCACTCCCACCCTGTCACACTGGGGTTTATAGCTTGTGAGTGCAGTCATGGCAGATGGTGGTGGATGCATGCTGACATGTTCACTCCAACCCTGATGGACTGGGATTTATAGGGAGTGAGTGGAGTCATGGCAGATGGTGGTGGATGAATGCTGACATGTTCACCCCCACCATGATGGGCTGGGGTTCACAGTTTGTGGGTGAAGTCATGGCTGATGGTGGTGGATGCATGCTGACATGTTCACTCCCACCCTGATAACTGGGGTTCATAGCATGTGAGTGGAGACATGGCAGATGTGGTGGATGCATGCTGACATGTTCTCACCCACCCTGATGGCTGAGGTTCATAGAATGTGAGTGGAGTCATGGTGGATGGTGATGGATGAATGCTGACATGTTCACTCCCACCCTCATTGACTGTGGTTCACAGCAGGTGAGTGGAGTCATGGCAGATGGTGGTGGATGCATGCTGACATGTTCACTCCCACCCCTGATGCACTGTGATTCATAGTATGTGAGTGGAGTTATGGTAGCTGATGGTGGATGCATGCTGAGATGTTCACTCCCACCCTGATGGACTGAAATTCATAGTTTGTGAGTGGGGTCATGGCAGGTGGTGGTAGATGAATGCTGACATGTTTACTCCCACCCTGATGGACTGGGCTTCATAGCATGTGAGTGGAGCCATGGTAGGTGGTGGTGGATGCATGCTGACATGTTCACTCCAACCTTGATGCACTGTGATTCACAGTATGTGAGTGCAGTCATGGCTGATGGTGGTGGATGCATGCTGACATGTTTACTCCAACCCTGATGGACTGGGGTTGATAGGGAGTGAGTGGAGTACTGGCAGATGGTTGTGGATGCATGCTGACATGTTCACTCCAACCCTGATGCACTGTGATTCATAGCGTGTGAGTGAAATCATGGTACCTGGTGGTGGATGCATGCCAACATCTTCACACCCACTGTGATGACTGGGATCCATAGGGAGTGAGTGGAGTCATGGCAGATGGTGGTGGATGAATGCTGACATGTTCACTCCCACCATGATGGGCTGGGGTTCATAGTTTGTGGGTGAAGCCATGGCTGATGGTGGTGGATGCATGCTAACATGTTCACTCCCACCCTGATGACTGGGGTTCATAGGATGTGAGTGGAGTCATGGCAGGTGGTGGAGGGTGCATGCTGACATGTACACTCCCACCCTGATGCATTGTGATTCAGTATGTGAGTGGAGATATGGTAGCTGGTGGTGGATGCATGCTGACATGTTTACTCCAACCCTGATGGACTGGGGTTCACAGGATGTAAGTGGAGTCATGCCAATTAGTGGTGGATGCATACTGACATATTCACCCCAACCCTCATGGAATGGGGTTCATAGGAAGTGAGTGCAATCATGGCAGATGGTGATGGGTGCATGCTGACATGTTCACTCCCACCCTGATAACTGGGATTCAAAGCAAGTGAGTGGAGTCATGGCAGATGGTGGTGGATACATGCTGATGCATTCACTCCCATCCTGTTGGACTGTGATTCGTAGTATGTGAGTGGGGTCATGGCAGATGATGGTGGATGAATGCTGACTATATCCACCACCCCTTTGCTGGACTTGCATTCATAGTATGTGAGTAGATGCATGGCAAATGGTGCTGGTCTATGCATACTGATTTTGATTTTCTCTCCTATACTGTTGTATTTACATCTATAGGATGTGAGTGGTGTTATTCCAGAATCTGGTGGGGGAAAATGTAATCTCACCATCATTACCATTTGACCATCAACCTCTGGGTCATAGGGAGTGAGTGTTGTGCAAATTGCTCATTTAGCTGGGTTTTTACATGTTTTCTCACCATACAGATGGTGAGCTGCATCTATGCATGTTTCTCTGAAGCATTGTTGAGACATTGTGTTAGGATGTGGGTGCAGTTTTTCAATGCACTATGGTCTTTATTCTTATTTTTCCTTCTCTGTGTCTCTCAGGATGTTAGTTGTCATAATTCCTTCCAAATCCTGTCAGAGTTCAATTTATTTTCAGAATGTATGGTTTTAACCCACATCCTGCACTCATCCATTGCCCAAATGTTTTACAGTTGGTTTGTCACTCTTTTTCCTACTCTAACATTGGTTCCCATTTGACCCTTGATATCTTGTCAGGTGGTGTGTTTCACTTCTGTTGTTTTTTTTGCTTGCTGCACATAAGTTGTTGAATTGTAGCAACCCATCATACATGAAAGCTTTTCCATCTCCATCCCTATGTTGTCCACATCAAGGCAGCCTTGCTTGAAGGCCCTTGTAGAACATGGCATTGGTAAACCATGTCTTTTGATGCTGTTTTGATGCCAACCTCATGGTTACAGGTTGTGTAATGGTTTTTGAAAACTTATTTTTCCAGATACAGTTCAAGGATGGGAGTACTGCAAGCAAGGATTTACAACAGGACCTGACAATGGCTGTCCAAGAATATCAGACATCAGGTGTCCAAGACATCATTAACACATCAATTGCAGAAGCCTTCCAGAAGCATGGTGAAAGTGTGAATGATTTATGCCCCATGCTTGTGGATATTGCATTGGAAAACCAGATGTGTAAGACACTACTTTTACCATAGTCATTGACACCCTATTTAAATTGTCCACAGCAAAGAACATTCTGAAATGAGAAATTCAGTTCTCATGCTGTTCACTATTCTTGGTAAGCCCCTTGGTTTCCATCTGTTAACCAGTCTGAAGATTTGATTTGCAACATCCCAATCCCTACCAGTGTCTTGTTTAGCAATCCCCTATTGTGGTGGAAATTTTGGAATCTGTATGTCATGGTGTACATTCATGTCTTCTCATAAAGTTCTGTGCAACCTTCAAATTTGAATCCTGACTTCCTGGCCTCAGAAGCTAGGAATTTATGCTGCATTTGTGTGACCCCATATAGATTGCTGGAAGCTAGCAATATATAAAGCACTTTCCCAAGCCCCTTACACATCCAAACTGCCACCACAATGTCACAATTCTCATAAATATGTTTGGTGACATTTGCTCTTGAGTCAGAAAACATCTATGTGCATATTTTTCTTTTGCACATTCCTGAGTTGCTTGGTTTCCATTGACATAGGAAGTTCTGCATTCTGCATTTGGATCTCCTTGAACTTTTCCTCCATGCAACTTCCAGTCATAACATTCCAACTTTGCTTGTTTGTGGTTATGGATTTCAATTGACTTCAGCTGGTAGATCAGCTCTGCTTGTCCAATCTCAACCTCAGGTGAATTCTTGGGGGGGGGGGGACTTCTGTGTCATCTCAGGTGCTTCCTCTTCAGTCTTCTGATACATAGCTTGGATGTATATACCTGATCTATGCTTGGAGACATTTGCTTACCTGGGTATGGAGCTTAATCTATGGCATGGCCACTACCACTTCCATGGCTACCAAGTGTTCTGCTGAGGGTGTGTCTGTCCATCAGCAAGACTACAGCTATATTAATTTTACCTAATTGTGACATATTACAGCTTAGTTACTTGGCCATTTATGCCAAGGCACTAGGTAACATCAAGTTAAAAAGATTTACTTAGGAAACTATTTCCAAGATCACACCAAGTATTCAAGTCCAATAAGATGGTTCAAGTGTTATTGTGCATACCACTTCAGTCACCCCCCCAGGGGACATATTAGGTTCATATATTCTTATAGATGTATCCACCTAATAGGTGTTGACCACCTGGGTATTCCCAGCAACTGCTGGAGATTCTCCAGAGCAAGATGTCAGACATGGACTTTCTCCAGGATTATTACATCTATAACAGAGTGCCTGGGGTCCAAATGGGGCTTTCCCCAGTGGATTAATAGACCTATTTCCTGGGCATCCTGGGGGTTTCCCCAGCCTAAATGGACCTGTTCCCAGTGCATCCTTGGGAATTCTCCAGCCTAAATGGACCTGTTCCCAGGTCATCCTTGGGAATTCTCCAGCCTAAATGGACCTGTTCCCAGGTCATCCTTGGGGATTCTCCAGCCTAAATGGACCTGTTCCCAGGTCATCCTGGGGGATTCTCCAGCCTAAATGGACTTGTTCCCAGGGCATCCTGGAGGTTTCCCCAGCCTAAATGGACCTGTTTCCTGGGAATCCTGGGGATTTCTCCAGTGCAAATGGACCTGTTTCCTGGGCATCCTGGGGATTTCCCTAGTCCAAATGGACCTGTTTCCTGGACATCCTGGGGGTTTCCCCAGCCCAAATGTCCCTGATCCCTGGGTGTCCTGGAGATTTCCCCAGCATAAATGGACCTGTTCCCAGGGCATCATGGGGGTTTCCCCAGCCTAAACTGAGCTATTCCCAGAGGATCATCTGAACCACCCAATCAGCCACTGTAAGAGTTGTGCAAGTAAAGGAGACAGCCTACATATGATTGCTGACAGTGAAAGGGATGTCTTAGGTCCCGTGGATGCCATCACTGTCAAGACCAGCCTGCTGAGGAAGCCCTCCTTCCAACTAGACTCTTGGTACTGGTTCAGGAAGGGTGAGAAGGCCAGAATGAAGAAGTCTGACATATGTCAATTGGATAGAGCTCAAACATGGCAATCTGCACCTATGGGACACCTGATTGAGGAGGCCATAGAGACCAAGCTGGAAATGTACAACCTGCAGGTACTTGAAGGAGAGAATCAGGGACATTTCGCATGTGTCCCTAAAGACGACTTGACTTACGAAGTCTATGACTATGACATGGCCCTGTGCTTCGAGCTCCCTACATGCAAACTAAAGTCAGAAGAGTTTGACATCATGCATTGGCATGCAAAGAGATTGTTCCATGCATGTGTAAGTCTTGCTGGGACTGATCCCACCGAGGATGATGACCTGGGATTAATTTACCTATTCCAAGAGGATGGCAATATGTTGAGTGACGAAGTGTGTGAGCTCAGGGACATACTGTGTAATGTGCTCCACCTACATGGCACCACTGTCAAGGTGGATAGCTGCTTGACATTACAGCACAATGCTGCGATTGCCAAGGACTTCACTCGTAAGGTCCTGAAGCCATTGGCCATGGTGGTACACATCAACAGCCAACCTGCATGGGCCCTGATTGATATGGGATCCCTAGCAGATTTCATGTCAGTAACGCTAGTGGAGCAGCTAAATGTAAAAAGAATCCCACTAGAGAAACCCCTCACCATCCAGCTGGCCATTCAAGGATTGAGATTGAAGGTGAACTTCGGAATGAGAGTGCAATTCCAGTACCAGGGAATCAACTGCAAATGTCACTTCAATGTGATGAACATCCAGAACTATGACCTGATTTAGGAACACCATTCCTCTACCAACATCAGGTACTGGTAGGATTACACTCACCATGTGTGGTGATTGGGAGCAAAATCCCAATGGAAATGCAAGGCCCTCAGGTATCTGTCCTAGAGTCTCAAGCAACTGAGGTATACAACAATAGCCTTGAGAAAGTGTGGCAATACCTTAAGGAACTGTTGAAGCCACTCTGTTCAATGGTTGGCTCAATGGCCTTACCACCATTCCACACAATCAACCATGAGATTCCTCTGATTGATGAGAAGAAAATATATCCATGGAGACCATCTAAATGCCCAGAAGTGTTGTGACCACTCTGGACTGAGAAGAAGAATGCATACCTGAAAATGGGTCAATGGGAGCTCACTGCTGCACACAATACATGCCCTATGTTGCTCATCCCCAAAGCAGGAGATCCTCTGCAACTGCAAGTCATAGTTGACTTGAGGGAACACAATAAGAACACCAGGAAATTATTGTCCCCAATGCCTGACATGGATGGCATCCTACGATGTGTGGCTCAGAAACCCTACTGATCGATAATAGATGGGGCTGATGCATATGAACAGATACAAGTAGTCCTGGAACATGTTGAGTGTACTGCAGTGACAACCCCTGATGGAAATATGGTCAGCCTTGTTGTGCAGCAGGGAGACTGCAATGCCCCAGCAACCTACCAGGTGTTCACGAACCATATTTTTGGGGAATACATTGGGTCCTTCATGGATGTCTACCTTGACGACATTGTCATTTATTCTGATACCTTGGAGGATCATGTATGCCATGTTAAATTGGTGCTTCAGGTTCTCACTCAAGAGAAGCTGTACCTGAGCAAGAAGAAATTGCGGTTCCTTTGCAACAAAGTGAAGATCCTTGGACACATTGTCACCAATGATGGCATTAAGATGGACCCAGAGAAAGTTGACCAGATCTGTAACTGGAAGGTTCCTACCAACCACACCCTGTGCAAGGGTTTTATCAGGTCAGTAGGTTACCTCACTGATGACATTTACAAAGTATGTGTACCCCTGGGAGTGCTAGCAGAAGCCAGCATGGAAACTCATCCATTTAGATGGATGTTTACTGAGCAGTGAGCATCTGACACAGTGAAACAATATGTCACAGCATGTGCACCTCACTGTCAAGTACCTCTAGACTACAGGCCCAACTGTGATCCCATATGGGTGATGACTGATGCATGCAGGAATGGTATTGGTGGTTTCATTGCACAGGGACCAGACTGGAAGTCCTTGAAGGTGGCTGCATTCTATTCGGTGAAGATGTTGTCTGCACAGCAAAACTACCCTGTCCACAAACAGGAGTTGCTTGTGGGTGTTGAAACAATGCTGAGGCATAAAGATATATTGCAGGGAGTCCACTTCACTTGGGTGACTGACCACAAAAGTTTGATGTACCTGTTGGATCAGAAGGAGCTATCTGGGCAGCAGGCATGCTGGCTGGAGAAGCTGGCAGAGTTTGATTTCAAAATAAAATACATCCCAGGCATGGATAATGTCCTCCCGGATGCCCTATCAAGGATATATGAGTTTGATGCTCTGGGGACAATTTGTGCCCCAAGCAAGTACCTACCTCATGATGTGGAGGTCAGTGACTTGGTATCTTGAGACAACACTGGGAACATAATCACCACACCTGTGTATGTTGGGGTTGAAGCACTTGCCATGTCCCCAGACAAACAAGGAATGTCTGCAGATCAACCATCTGGGAGTGGATCAACAAATGTGCCTGTTGGGAGGTCCCTGTCATCGTCACATAACACACCCAGGTTGATGATCTGGATTCAACCACTGAAAAAGCCACAGGATCAGGCTGTTGACACTGCACAAACAGGTAACCTGCTGGGGCAATCTCGTTGTTGAAGGAATCCTCCTCCCCCAGCAGAGATGGGTTGCCTGGAGACTGGCATGGAGTTTGCACATCAAGTGAAAAGTCATTTCACCCTCCTAGGCCCAGGTGAGTGAAAGAAGGGGGGGAAGGGTACAGACATACCTACCTCACCCAAGAATGGCCATGCCACATCCACATTGCAGGACCATATGCAGAATACACATGTGACAAACACAGAACAACCCGCTGTAGGGAATGTAATTTCCCTACTGGGGGAATTGTTTTATTTTGTTCATTTTATTTAGTTTTGATTCTAGGAGTTTTTTTCTGCTAGTGGTACTTAGCACAAAAAATTTGCAGGTGGCGATGCTGTGGGAACTGCCTTAAAAGGAAATGCCGCCCTCAGGCAGGGGGGCAGGGAAGGGGGTCGAGCGTTTGGGTGGGCCCTGCCAGGCATCACACTGTCGTGGCTCGGGCGGGATGGCTCGGGAGGGTGCTGAGGGACTCTGTTCACGTCCTACACGTGTTTATCTATGCTCTTAGCTAACGAAAAGTGCGAAATTTGCATCGGGAACGGGTTGTAAGGTGCAAAATCCATTGTAAAGTGTGCTAAGTGACTTAGCACCAGGAAATTTGCAGCCAGATAAGCAAATTTTCCCAGGCGGGAGGGCGGCCCGTGCCAATTTTTTTGCGAGCGCGCGTTCGCACGCGCGCAGCCAAGCCCAAAGCGCAAGTGCCACACACGAGGCACGATCACGTGACCGCTTCCCGCGCCTGAACACCACTCATCTAGCAAATTTGGGCAGGTCTCTTCGCAGAATACCCATTTATTTCATGAATAATTACATGGTCTGCATAGAGTAGCTTTCAGTAGCATTGAATTGAGTACGGATGAACAGGCAAGGGTCGTGCGCAGCCCGCAAGTCGCCCGACCCTCACTTTCTCACACGCGTGCCTTCCGCTTAGTCAGCGCATTTGCAGTGGCTGTAAGCACAGCCACCTGCAAATTTTTCGGAATAAATGGACTTAGAATTTCGCATTTTTGGTTGCTTAGTCAGCACTACCTAGTACTGGATGTAGTTAGTTTTTTTTTAAAAACAATAGACGAGTTACCCCGAGACAAGAGACGAGTTCGAGCAGGTCGTTTCCCTGCACCCAGACAGCCTCAGAAGCCTTCAGACAACTACCAGGATCTTGCTAGGCTATAGAAGCCCCTTTTGGCCTACTCATTCCCCTCAGATCTCATCATTCCCCTCACTCATCCTCTTAAATCCCTTTCCTACAACTGGAGCCCACTGCGAGGGGCTTCTGTCTTAGCCTGGCACCCATCCAACCCTTCCCAGATTTTATTTTTCAGTCTCCAGCTTCGTTTTCGCAATTTTCAGGCTCAGTTCAGCAGATTTTTGCCTTTCAGCCTCGTTTTGCAGTCACTTCGCTCGCAACTTCGTGTTTTCCCACTCGCGCACACTCACATATCAAGCACTCGCACTCGCGTTACCCACTATCTTCATGCTCGGCCTCAAAATTCCATGCCGAGGCTCACCCGAAGCACCGAGCTTCTCTGGGCGCCCCGAGGACCTTCGAAGCTATTTTGATGACATAATCGACTTCTGTGATAGATTCGGCCTCTCGGACGGGCTCACGTGCATCAAATTCGCACTCAAGTATGCGCCTGTTGAGTCAGTGGACCTCTGGTCCCACTTGGCAGATACCAGGAGTGGAGATTGGTGTTATTTTACCTCAGAAGTGGTCTGGCTGTACCCAGAGCTGGAGGAGTCCTGCAGGAACCAATTTTTTAGACTGAAAAGTGCACTCGCAAGCTCGGACGCCATCTCGGTATCTTCCCTGGGCGAGTATTTCCGCAGCTTTTGTCGTTTTTCACTGTCTCTCGAAAAGCAGAAAGAGTCGACATCTCATCTACCGGTTGTGTTTTTTTATGGATTCCTGCCCAAATTCAGATGCGAGCTGCTCGAGTTTCTTGACTCGCCAGATCAAGAGCTTACTGTGTCTAGTCTTATGATTGCAGCTAAACGGATTCTCGCACTGAGCAGCGGCCTCTGGAAGAGCAGCAAGGTCAACAGTTCATGCGTGCAGCCATCACATGCCTCAGACAGTCACTCCCCCCATCGTTCATATTCGTTCTGCTTCTTCTGTGGACTTTCGGGCCATATTCGGGCAGGTTGCCATTCATACAAGTCATATTTAGCTTTGGGAAAGTGTCTACTCGTAAACGGCCGCGTTGTTCTACCTACAGGTCAGGAAATCCCGCGCGAAGTTGCCGGAAGGACTCTACGAGACCGTCTCGACAACTGGTCTTCGTTGGCAAGCCAGTTCGAGGCTCGTAGGGGCTCATCACTCACTCGCTCGCTTTCGCCCACAGCTGCACCCTCTTGAAGTGTGTTCGACACACCAGCGCGCATACCCGCTCAGACAAGCATCGTGTCTACTCGGTCCCTACCTACTCTCCAGCTCGAGCCAGCAGTACCCAACCCGACAGCCATTCCATCTCGTTGCTCGTCAGCCGAGCGCTCTCGTAGCTCACCGCACGCGCAGCCACAGTCGAGGTGGCCACATACCCAGGGCGAATTGCCCTCGCATCGTCATTCACGTTCACACTCACAGACTCGAAAGGGTTCGTACATACGTTCGAAAGATGAATTCATACCGGTCCAGTCGTATTCCCACAGCTTGAAGCAGCATCATGCTCGAAGGTGCTCATATTCATGTTTGACCAGTAGCTCACTCCCTTCTTCCTCGTCCTCATCCTCACGCTCGCACTCTTGCTCATACTCGAGGAAAGCCCATTCGTTCGCCCACTCCAAGCCGAAGCGGTCGCGCAGCCACAGTCGCACTCCCCGGCGCTCTCGAAGAGCGCGTTAACGCTGCGTGTCACACAAATTCCGTTATGTTGTTTTTTTTTATACTTCTTTTGCTTATGGATCTTACAGTATCTAGTATGGATCTACCTACATCGTAATGCGGAATTTTTGGTACATTAGATATGTTTGAATTTTCTTGTTTTGCCCTTCATCTTTTACCCCCCAGGCTCGAGTTCACCACAGAATGCCATTTTGCATTGCACCTAGCACCTTCCTGCGCTCTACACAATGCCTCACATCCGCGGATACAGTTCTGATGAAGTTACTGCTGACACTGCTCGTCGCTCGTCAAGACAAATGCTACCTCCCTCGTACCAAGCATGTATCTCGCTCGTTATCGCGCCGTACCTCTCGCTTTTCAGCAGGCTCGTACTACTCGATGTCAACTCTCTGTTGGTACCAAGCTCGCTTGCATGCGCCCAGCCGTTGAGGAGATATTCGCGTTTTTGTGGATAGGTCCATTCTCAGGGTCCTGTAGTCGTATCTCGCTCGTTTCGGCGTCACGCCTCTCGCTTTTCCGCGGACTGGTACTACTCGACCAGAGCTTTCCAGAGAGCCCAAGAATGTTCCAGCGCGCTCAGTGGTTCTGGAGTTATTTCGCATTTTTGGCGCATGAGGTCTTCTGACTGTAACTCGCGCGAATTTGTGCCGCGTCTCTCGCCTTTTGGCATGCCGGTACTACTCGACGAGACCTTTCCAGGGATACCAAGAATGTTTTGGCGCGCGCAGCGGTTTCGGAGGTATTCGCATTTTTGTGAGAAGGTCACCTCGAGGTCTTGCCGCAGTAGCTCGCACAGTTCTGCGCCGTTCCTCTCTCTTTTCGGGTCGTTCATCCCTCTCGCTGAGCCCTTCCTGGGGACACATGCTTTGTAAAATTCCGCGCAACCATTGTCGAGATATCAGCGTTTTCGTATTCAGAGGGCTTCGAGCCAGTTTTACGTATAGCTCGGGATCGGCTGGTCCAATCGGCGTATTTCCTCGTTCTCCCTGTTCGCCTGCGAATCCTCTACCGTCTCCCGGAGTTTCGTGTTGATCATCCCAGCCGTTGTTGTGCAAGTCGAGCCCTTCTCCCCACCCTCGAAGTCCTCTCGTCATATCTCGCGCACTCGGGCACCGTTCCTCTCGCTTTTCTGGCAGTCCATTCCCCTTGCATAGCCCTTTCTGGGGACACCTCTTCTGTCAAATTCCGCACAGCTATCATCGAGATATGCCCATTTTCATGGTTAGAGACACTTTCAGACAACTCCTTGATTATCTCACTCGTTTCTCGACCGGATCTCTCGCTTTTCGTGATCCTGATGCTACTATTTGACAGCTTCAGAATGGTAGCTTTTCCGTCGTTGTCGCTGCAGAACTCGTGGCTATGTTTGGTTTTTGGTGGATGAGGATACCTGTGGGCGGTTTTGTGGATATCTCAGGATCAGGCACGTGGATTCTCTCCTTTCATTTTGAAAGGTCCTCGCTGCATTCCCTTCTGTCATCATATCTTGTATCGCGGCATTCCGAGCACCCATTTTTCGTCAATGAGTCGTTGTCTCGCCTCCTCCCTCGTGACCATGGATTATTGTGTAGTCAAGCCGCCTTCGGGTTGACTGGGGACAGTCAAGATCTCAAGTACCCCTGGGATGTAGGGAATGTAATTTCCCTACTGGGGGAATTGTTTTATTTTGTTCATTTTATTTAGTTTTGATTCTAGGAGTTTTTTCTGCTAGTGGTACTTAGAATTTCGCATTTTTGGTTGCTTAGTCAGCACTACCTAGTACTGGATGTAGTTAGTTTTTTTTTAAAAACAATAGATGAGTTACCCTGAGACAAGAGATGAGTTCGAGCAGGTCGTTTCCCTGCACCCAGACAGCCTCAGAAGCCTTCAGACAACTACCAGGATCTTGCTAGGCTATAGAAGCCCCTTTTGGCCTACTCATTCCCCTCAGATCTCATCATTCCCCTCACTCATCCTCTTAAATCCCTTTCCTACACCACTGCTACCCCAGATAGCATGGATAAGAGCACAATGACGCATGTACCATTAGTGGTATATCCAGGGAACGAGGGCCTACTGGAGGTGGCAAAGGACAAATACGACCAGGACCCCTTCTTTAAGCAAATCCTGAGTGATCCAAAGGCATTCAAAAACTTTGAAGTCACACCAGATGGATTCATTAAACTGAGGCTACAAGATCACACAGTGTTCTGTGTACCAGACATCAAGGTAAAAGGTAAACAACTTTGTGAAGCCATGATCAATCAGGCACATTCTATCCTCACCCACTTGGGTGCAAAGAAAACAGTCTCATACATATGGGAGTTCCTATGGTGGGACACTATGGTGAAGGACATCACTGAGTTCTGTGTGTCCTGCTGAACCTGCCAACACAGCAAACCTCTGACACACAAGCCATTCAGACTGCTCAACCCATTACCCATCCCCTCATGACCATGGGAAGCAATTGGGGTGGATTTCATAGGCCCCCTACCTGAGTCTAAAGACTGCAATGGAAATCATGATTCAATCACTGTCATCATCAACTTGTTAACATCCATGGTGCATCTTGTACCAAGTAAAACAACCTACACTGCCTGCAAGGTCACAGAATTGATGTTCACTGAGGTATACAAATACCACAGCCTACCTAGGGCGATAGTCAGTGACCGAGACATCCTATTCATGAGCCTGTTCTGGACACACCTTAATAGCTTGATTGGAATCAAGCAGAAAATGTCCAGTGCTTATCATCCAGAAACAGACAGAGCCACTGAATGCACAAATTGGACCATTGGGCAAATGTTGCAATGTTGCATTGGCAATAACCAGAAAGATTGGGTGTCATGGCTGCCTGCCATTGAATTTGCCATCAACAGTGCGATGTCTGAGTCAACAGGCTATGCACTGTTCTTCCTGAATACTGGACAGATGCCTTGAAAAATGATATGGGATGCACCTACAAAGGATGAGTACCTGAGTGTCAGAGCCTTTGCCAATAAGATGAAACTGACAATAATGGATGCTCACAATGCAATAATAAAATTGCATGTGAAGCAGACCATTGGCACTAATAAAAAGTGCTGAGATTGCCCATTCACCAAAGGGGATCTTGTATACATGTCTACAAAGAACATTAGTCTCCCCAAGGGAATGTCTCAGAAGCTCATACTGAGATTCATGGGACCTTACCGAATACTGGAAGATTTTGGGAACTATTCTTTCTGGATCAAGCTCCCAGATAACCTGAAGCAGAGGGGGGTGCATGATGTGTTCCACTCTTCCCTACTAAGGATCCACATCCTGAACAACGACTGAAAGTTCCCAGGTTGATGGGATGACCAGATACCTGAGTTCAGAGGGACCAACTGTGAATGGGCCATAGATCATATAATCTGGCACCACAGGAGTCACACCAACATGACATTTGAAGTACAGTGGACAGCAGGAGATCGGACCTGGCTCCCATATGAGGACATTGCTCATTTGAAGGCACTAAGCGATTATTTTGAGGTAATCAGAGTTGATGGAATAGATAATTTGAGGGATGTGGGTGACAGGGACACATCGGATGACAATCCCCAGGTATTTGTTGGATACTTGGCACTGCATCTGTGTGGAGGCCATAAAAATCACCTGCACATGAGATGGAATGGTCAAGCCCCAAGGACAACTCCATTGCTCTATCCACCTTGCCACAATACTCACCCCATGTACCATTCATGCATTCCCTGCCACTGCTCCACATGCACTGTTCCTCGATGACCTCCCAAACAATTTGCATATGGCTGCCCCTCATGCCTGTCCCCACTGACAGAACTGAGACCTGGGCACCACACATGTTGCAATAAGCCTCCTGCTCCTAATGCCCCTAACAAAAAATGTCCTTACCAAACTCAACCATCTTCTTGGTGCAAAGGGTGAGGTGAATGAAGCAATATCACTGAAAGGGACTTAGAACCTATTAAGCACATGATCACAGAAATCATTAACAACTTACAAAACTTGTCATTCAGACCCTGTGCCCCTCCTGCTCATACCAGATCAAAATTCCTGTCCACCACATGCAAAATGAAAAACACCAAGCAACAGAGTACTGACCTCTTCCTGGTCTGCAACCTTGAGGAGGAAGGACAGGGAGATGAGCATGTGGTTATTCACATGATTCAGTCACTTGTAAGCCTAAAAGTGGGTCATCTGACATGTACATTTTGTCCTGAAACTGGGACTAACCGACATCGGCCGGTGGTCCCTAGGGGTGGGTAGGCCAGACTGTGAAGGTGGGGTCAGCCAACCTGTTTGGAGGGTGGACCCACTGCCTGAAAGTGGGGTCAGCTGACCTGGCTGGAGGGTGGACCCACCTCCTGAAAGTGGGGTCAGCTGACCTGGCTGGAGGGCAGACCCACTGCCTGGAAGTGGGGTCAGCTGACATGATTGGAGGGTGGACCCACCTCCTGGAAGTGGGGTCAGCTGACCTGGCTGGAGGGTGGACCCACCTCCTGGAAGTGGGGTCAGCTGACCTGGCTGGAGGGTGGACCCACCTCCTGGAAGTGGGGTCAGCTGACCTGGCTGGAGGGTGGACCCACCTCCTGGAAGTGGGGTTGGCTGACATGATTGGAGGATGGACCCACCTCCTGGAAGTGGGGTCGGCTGACATGATTTTGTCATGACATCATTGTGGCTGTGTACCCCATGCCATCACTTTCCCACCATCAAAGCAGAGTGTGAATTTCTCATTGATGTGGCTGTGTTTATTATGTACACAGCTGCATTCAGCCCAACAAATGGCCCCTGATGGTATTAATATCAGTATGCTTATGTAATCAGTTGGGGCAGAGTTTCAATCTAATTTTGTCATGACATCATTGTGGCTGTGTACCCCTTACCATCACTATCCCACCCTCAAGGTGGAGTTTGAATTTCTCATTGATGTGGCTGTGTCAACATATGCACAGCTGTATTCAGCTTCACAAATGGCCCCTGATGGTATTAATATCAGTATGCTTATGTAATTATTTGTGGCAGGGTTTCATTACAAATTTGACATGACATCATTGTAGCTGTGTTTTCATTACCAATTAACTACTGGTCTGCTTTTGTGATTACATAAAAGTAATGTTGTGCTGTGCAGTGTGCCATTGGCATGTCATGTGATGTCATGTGACATGCTTTACTGCACATGCTGTGACCAGTGGCTGATGACCAAACAGCAGCAAACAGAAAATTTTATAAAAGACACACTTCAACACACCACTCTTCATCTTTCTCTCCCCCATGTTCCTCTTACCACTCCCTTGATGCTGGACTTCACCTATGTAGACTGCAGCTGCATGGGTTTAAGGTATGTCTTGTAGTATCCTGTTGTTGTCCTGCAGCCCACTGTGTGCCTGGCCAGCACACTATGGGTGTGTAGGTTACTGATACTATCTTCCTGTGGGTTCTGGGGGTTTAGTCTGTGCCTGCTTTCACAGGCCAGCTGGGGTTCTGGGGGGTTACATAGTCTGTACCTGCTAGTGCAGGCCAGCTTAGGACTTTTTCATTGTGGGACCTGGGGGCTTAGTCTGTGCCTGCTAATGCAGGCCAGCTTTGTGGGTTCTGGGGGATTTATAGTCTGTGCCTGCCAGTGCAGGCCAGCTTCTGACTGACATCTGTATTATCTTTGTACTAGTCTTTTAAATACCTTATTTTCTCTAGAGATCTCAGTGTCTTTCTGGGGAGGGGCCCCTCCAGGATGCCTGAGGTCTCAGTTCCACTTGGAACATTTGCTCTGTAACTTAGTCCTGTATTTTTCTTGGCTGTGTATTTGGTCAATCCTGTATTTTCTTGGCTGTGTATTTGCTCAATCCTGTATTTTCTGGGCTGTGTATTTGGTTGGTCATTCCTGTATTTCCTTGGCTGTGTATTTGGTTGGTCAATCCTTGTAGTTGCTAGGCTGTGTAACATGAATTGCCCCCATGCTGCTTGATTTTTTGAAGTTGTGTAACCATAACCCTAACCCTAGCAAAGGACATGCACTGGGCAAAGTAGAAATCCCACCACCCTGGTGATTGAGTCAAAGGGTAAACCTGAGGGTCAGATAAGTGTGAAATCTAAGGGATCCATACCACATGGGGTGGGTGTGAGGTTGTGTGTAAGTAGTAGGCAAATGGGTATGGCATAGGCCAAAGACTTGGGACCCAAGACCAAACTGGACCATACCTGTCAGTCTTTGGATTACTGGCACTTGGGATCTTTGTGTTGGCTGTGCATACCTACATTGTAGCCTGCATTGCTTGTTGGTAGTACAGACATATGTTGGTAACTCATGTGGTAGATACCTCAGTTTGAATATCAACTGTAATACCCCTATAGGTCTTCTTTATCAGCCTTCTGTCAGGACTTGTACAAGGACACTGCTACATAACATGTCAACTACAGAGCAGGTCCACTTTGTGTTCAGTATCATTTGATCAACTTCATAACATCTCAGCTGTAATGTCCCACCCTTGGTACTGCATTGGTACTTGTCAGTGAGCATCAGCAGATCCCTAGAGCTTTATACCCCCCTTGGGTGAGAGGATCAGTTCACCTGATAAGAGACTTTAAAAGAAAACAAGCAGATAGACAACTAAGTGCAGAATGTTAGATTAGGATCAAACATGAAGAATGGAGACATGGAAAGAGACTGTCAAGATTGGTTGCTCCTAGGGACAAAGGGGGGGGGGAGGTTCCACAACACTTAGTGATGAATGCTGATGTGGTACTGGCTACTGGGGGTCACAACCAAAAGGTGCCTAGTGGTGAAGGGAGACCTGCTGAAAGGCCAAAATGCAAGTAATGTGGAGGGGGCTTACTCTGTACATTGCCATGCTATCTTGCAATGCCCTCATACAAGTGTTGACAGAAAGCCAAAGGTACCAAAATTGAACCTCTTATTGGTGTGGGTATGTGCATCTCCCAGTGAGGTCAGCCAACTCCACTTGCAGGAGGTGGGTGCATCCTCCCAACAGGTCAGCTGACCCCACTTCCAGGCAGTGGGTCTACCCTCCAAACAGGTCAGCCTACCCCACTTGCAGGAGGTGGGTGCATCCTCCCAACAGGTCAGCTGACCCCACTTCCAGGCAGTGGGTGCATCCTCCAAACAGGTTGGCTGACCCCACTTCCAGGCAGTGGGTGCACCCTCCAAACAGGTCAGCCAAACCCACTTCCAGGCACTGGGTGCACCCTCCAAACAGGTTGGCCAAACCCACTTCCAGGCAGTGGGTCCACCCTCCAAACAGGTCAGCCAAACCCACTTCCAGGCAGTGGGTCCACCCTCCAGCCAGGTCAGCCAACCCCACTTCCAGGCAGTGGGTCTGCCCTCCAAACAGGTCGGCCAAACCCACTTCCAGGCAGTGGGTCCACCCTCCAGCCAGGTCAGCATCAGTAAACCACTTTGTGAGCTGGCAGTCCTAGGGAATCTGTCCAGTGCTGGACAGCTCTGGACAGCTCTGGCCAGCAAAAGTGATTTACTGATGAGCCAACCCCACTTCCAGGCAGTGGGTCCACCCTCCAGCCAGGTCAGCCAACCCCACTTCCAGGAGGTGGGTCCACCCTCCAGCCAGGTCAGCTGACCCCACTTCCAGGAGGTGGGTCCACCCTCCAGCCAGGTCAGCTGACCCCACTTTCAGGCAGTGGGTCCACCCTCCAGCCAGGCCAGCCAACCCCACTTTCAGGCAGTGGGTCCACCCTCCAGCCAGGTCAGCCAACCCCACTTCCAGGCAGTGGGTCCACCCTCCAAACAGGTCAGCCAAACCCACTTCCAGGCAGTGGGTCCATCCTCCAAACAGGTCGACTGAACCCACTTCCAGGCAGCGGATCCACCCTCCAAACAGGTCAGCCAAACCCACTTCCAGGCAGTGGGTCCATCCTCCAAACAGGTCAGCTGAACCCACTTCCAGGCAGTGGGTCCACCCTCCAAACAGGTCGGCCAACCCCACTTCCACACACCAGCCTACCCACCTTTGGGCACCATCGGCCAACATTGGTTAGTCCCACTTTTAGGACAAAATGTACATGTTGGATGACCCACTTTCAGGCCTACAGGTGACTGATGTTACATTTCGCCCCTAACTTTTCCTCTTTACTGTATGGTTGCCTTGCTTTTGATCTGTTGGACTTAGTTTCCTTTTAGAGCTGTCTTCTCTCTGATCTGACAGCTCTCTATTCCCACCATTAGCATTACTAGCTTGTTGCATGCTTAGGACATGTGTCATCGTTGTTCAACCAATGGCGTAGTTACCTCAAGTACATGAGGATGCCTCATGGTCCTCTCTCTGTAGTATTTAGACTGCTGGCTCAAGTCCTGGAAACCCAGACTTGAGCTGCTCAATCATACACAGCATTCTCAGAACTTCGCCCTCAGTGTCCCTCACAAGGACCACTCTTACCGGTGTTGCCCTAAATCCTCTGTTGTTTACAGAGGTTACTGCAGCCATTGCTCAGTAGAAACCTTAGTCTGTGATTCGAGCTCTCCCTATGTCTTGACTTCAGTCGAGTGTAACAAAAGCTCAAGTCTACAGCCTTTGGCCGAAATGGTCACTGCTTAGTGCACCACCACGAACCCCCAAAACAACCGACATTGGGCGCCATTGCAACCCACTCGCAAAGAATCATCATCTGACGAGGAACAGGAGAGCACTGTCACAGACACCTCCTCCAATGAACCTGAACAACTGGATAGAGGCTGTACCTCTGGAATCCTCTCGAACCTCTTCACCCACCTGTACCCGCCACACTTCCTACACCCCCGACCCCACTGCCAAATATGATGTCCAGTTCATCGTCAAAGGGAATGACTGTTGTCTCTGGAGTCAAACCCACCGAACTAAAGATTGGTGCTCCGACTGATTTTGATGGAGACCAAAAGAATGCCATGAGCTGGCTGTACTCTGTACAGACCTACCTCTTGGTCAACGAAGAACTGTACGACACTGACACCAAAAAGGTGGTCTACGCCTTGTCATACATGAAGAAAGGTGTCGCCCGTTCTTGGGCCGCTACCTATCAGAAGATTGCTCCGGAGAAAACAAATCCGAGCTTTGGAACCTTCACCGATTTTGTGAAGAATTTTAAGGAGTCTTTCACCTCCGCCGACACCGCTGGGACCACAATTGCCAAATTGCGAACCCTAAAACAGAAAGAATCGGTCGAACAGTATATCACCGATTTCTGAACCACCGCTGCTGACTCTACCATCATGGAAGACGTTGCCTTGATCGAGTTCTTCTCACAAGGACTCAAACCTTTCATCATGAACAGGATTCACATGATGGAAACCACTCCCACCAAAATTACTGAGTGGTACACCCAAGCACAAAAGTTCGATGCCAAGTGGAGGAAGGTGAACGAATTCTCCACAAAGAAAGAAAAGAGGACGTTCCACCCAAGAAACAATTTTGCTGAAGAAAAAGATCCAAACGCTATGGACATGGATGGAGTGAGACTCTCCAAAGAAGAACGAGACCATCACATTAAAGAAGGAAGATGTTTCAGTTGCAGAAACAAAGGACATCTCTCCCAAGAATGTCCAGACAAGGGGAAAACTCCCCAGAAGAAAGTAAAGAAAATCCGCAAAATTGTAGAAGTAGAAGAAAGCAATGATGAAGAAAAAGTCGCTGGTCTGTCCATCGCTCTGGTAAACATTGCTAGAGCCCTTGGAAAGGATTTTTGAATGGGAACTCTGTGTTGATGCCAGATGTTCCCCAAACTAAGGACAGTCTAGTTTCTGTTGCACCTGTACTTGTAATGTCCACACCAGAACGTACTATGCAGATTCCCGTTTCCCTTTACGCATCAGAAACTACCCTGAAAGTCGTCAACACTACTGCTCTAGTTGACTCTGGAGCAGAAATCTCTTGTATCGACTGGGGTTTTGTGCGAAAACACCAAATCCCCACTCGACGCCTCGCTGAACCCATCCTCGCTAAAAATGCCGATGGAACCCAGAACTCAAAAGGAAGAATACTGTTTTCCGCCACTCTCTATTTTAAGGTTGAAGGACTCATCCACCAGGCCTTTTTCCATGTCATCAATTGTGGAACGGAAAACGTCATTCTGGGTCTCCCCTGGCTTCAAGAAAACAACCCAGTTGTAGACTGGAGAATGGGCACGTTGTCTATTGACAAGAAAACCGATAGATCAAAAGAATTGAAGCGCAACATCCTTTCCGTTGCCGTCGAAGAACCAACTGTGAACCTTGTGTCCCCTGCCGAAAAGAAAGGGATAAACAAGTTCATGGACTATGAAGAACCAGAAGATGAAACCACCCGAGCGCACTTCGTGATGTCGGTTGGGAAACTCATCGAAGAAGCCAAGAAGATCAACCCCAATAATAGTCTTCTTCGAAAAATCACCATGGCTACGGAGTTAGCCCAAGAGGAGCACAAAAAGAAACCAAAGGCTGTCCTCCCTGAGGACTACAAAGACTTCACCTCGGTTTTCGAGAAACCATCCAATGGAATCCTACCCCCGTCGAGACCATACGACCATGCCATAAACCTTGTAGAGGACTTTGTCCCTAAGGTGGCTAAAGCATATCTGCTCTCCCCCTCTGAACGAGTCTGCAGAAAGGTTTATCGAAGAAAACCTTCGAGAAGGAAAGATCCGCCCCTCGAAGTCTCCCCAAGCCGCCCCCTTCTTCTTTGTAGGGAAGAAAGACAGTTCCTTATGCCCCTGTCAAGACTACAGGTACCTGAACAAGAATACGGTGAAGG
Source organism: Pisolithus tinctorius (assembly GCA_024663395.1). Taxonomy (NCBI): domain Eukaryota; kingdom Fungi; phylum Basidiomycota; class Agaricomycetes; order Boletales; family Pisolithaceae; genus Pisolithus; species Pisolithus tinctorius. The sequence continues at coordinate 1,568,328 of JANFAH010000002.1, forward strand.
ACGCATACCCCCTTCCCCTCATCTCAGACCTTGTAGACAGGTTGAAGGGAGCCTCTGTCTTCACGAAGATGGATGTCAGATCTGGCTATAACAATGTTCGGATCAAAGAAGGAGACCAATGGAAGGCCGCGTTCATCACACACAAAGGCCTCTTCGAACCCACTGTCATGTTCTTCGGTCTCTGCAACTCCCCCGCCACCTTCCAGCGATTCATGAATGACTCTTTCCGAGACATGATCGCCAAAGGATGGTTGGTCGTCTACATGGACAACCTCCTCATATTCTCGGATGACCCTGAAGAACACAAACGAAGGACCCGTCACATCCTCGAAAGAATGAAGGAACTTTCTCTCCCTCTGAAGTTAGAGAAATGCCATTTTGATCTTGCCGAGGTGGAATACCTTGGCATGATTATTAAAGAAAACACTGTCACCATGGACCCCGTCAAAGTCCAAGGCATTGCCGAATGGCCTGTCCCAAAGAAGGTCAAAGACATGCAATCCTTCTTAGGATTCGCAAACTTTTACAGAAGATTTGTCCCTTACTACTCGGACATTGCACGACCACTCATTGACCTCACCAAGAAAATGATCGACTGGAACTGGTCAAAGAAGTGTCAGGAAGCCTTTGAACTCCTAAAAAGAATCTTCATGGCACAACCGACCCTTTGAATGCCTGATACCTCTCGGCCATTCGCGATTACTACAGATGCGTCCAAATATGCAACAGGAGGAATCCTCCTACAAGAAGATTCGAATGGACAGTGGCAACCTTGTGCCTTTCTGTCTCAATCGTTTAACCCTGCAGAAAGAAACTACGACATATATGACAGAGAACTGCTTGGGTTATTCGAGCATTGAAGTCTTGGAGACATTATCTCCATGGATCCCCATTCCCAGTTAAGGTCTTCACAGACCATAAAAACCTGACTTACTTCAAAGCACCCCAGAATTTGAATCATCAACAAGCCCAATGGCTCCTCAACCTTGCAGACTTCGACCTGCAACTAGAGCATGTCCCTGGAAAGGAACTGGCCACACCCAATGCACTCTCCCACCAACCTGACCACATTCCAGAAGATGATGAAGACAACAAAGGAGTTACTCTTCTCCCACAAACTCTGTTTGTCAACCTCATCAATGCCAACCTCACTCAGAAGGTTGCATCATCTTCTATGAACGATCCTGTGGTCCAAACGGCACTTCGTGCCATTGAGAACATTGACATGCCACTCCCATTTAAATCCTGTTTCTCTGATTGGAGGTTTGACAATGGAGTGTTACTTTACAAGGACCAGGTGTATATCCCTGATGACCCTATCCTCCGCCGGACCATTGTGTCCAACCATCATGACCACCCCTCCACTGGCCACCCCGGTGTCTTGAAAACCCGACAACTCGTCTCTTCCGAGTTTTGGTGGCCTGGACTCGCATCCTTTGTCCAAAAATACGTTGAAGGCTGCACTGTGTGCCAGCAAAACAAAGTAAATACTCACCCCACGACACTGCCTCTTACCCCTATTACCTCCACCTCGACCCGCCCTTTTCAACAGATCTCTTGTGATCTGGTCACCGATTTGCCCATTTCTAACGGCTATGATTCCCTTTTGGTCGTGGTAGACCATGGGCTTACAAAGGGGGTAATCTTAACACCAACCAAGAAAACTGCCTCCGCTGCTGATATTGCGGCGTTGTTTTTCAAGAAAGTCTACTCCTGCTTCGGGTTGTATGACAAGATCATATCAGATCGAGGCCCTCAGTTTACCTCCACCTTTGCAAAAGAGCTCGCTTCCCTTTTGGGGTACTCCCTTGCCCTGTCAACAGCATATCACCCACAAACCGACAGAGAAACAGAACGCATAAACCAAGAAGTGGAAACCTATCTCCACATCTTTTGCCAAAACGATCCCACCTCATGGGTGAACAACCTACCAATGGCCGAATTCGTGCACAACCACCACCCACACTCCATCACTCATCAATCCCCGTTCTACCTCATGTACGGATATGAACCGAAACCCCTTCCATCCTTGATCATGGAAACCCACCTTCCTGCTGCCGAGTCTAGACTTGAAGAACTCAGAAAAGCTAGAGAAGAAGCCCTTGCGGCCCATGATCTAGCCAGAAAAACCATGAAAGACTGCTCGTCACGACCCTTCACCCCATTCCAGAAAGGTGATAAGGTTTGGCTAGAAGCACGAAATTTGAAATGTTCCTATGAAAATAGGAAACTCGCACCCAAACGAGAAGGACCCTTCACGATCTCCGACATCCTATCTCCAATTACGTATCGCCTTGCAATTCCCACACGATGGAAGATCCATAATGTCTTCCATGCTTCCCTTTTATCACCCTATCGCGAAAATGACGTTCACAGACCAAACTTCCCGGCTCCACCACCTGATCCAGTTAATGAGGAAGAAGAATACGAAGTTGAGGTGATAGTCGGCCATAAAAGATCCGGCCACGGACATGCCTTCTTAATCAAATGGAAGGGCTACCCTTCTTCTGAAAACTCGTGGCAGAAAGAAGCCCACCTTGAACATGCAGATGATACACTCTCTGCATATAAGAAACGTTTCCCAAAAGACTTCCCCCAGAAACAATCTACTCGACGTTCTACCTGCACTATCAGAAACATCTTTCTTGAAATGCCTCCTCATCGTTATACCTATCCTCGAGAACCTTCTCGTTGTCACACCCCATTTGCTCGTCAACAACAACAACCTGCTAGTGATCAAATGATCTCTTCGTATCGACTTTTCATCGCAGATCCCGCCGTCATCGGCACCGTTTACCATGAGGTAGACGAAGACTCCCCACTAGACCTCATGTATCATGCTACTATCTAAGCCCTCTGGCTTGAGGAACTTTCCCACTATGTTAACTGCCAGAACCCCCTTCTGTCCCCCACTTGTACCATCTTGAATGAAATCGCTGTCCAACAAGTTCCTCTTTTACTTAAACTCTTTGACATCTTAGGAGGCGCAGACCTCATCTACAACGTCCGACAGTACCCTACGTTGATCGCTCCCCCTCCTCCTGGGTCTAGAAGACCCTCGGCCGCAACTTCCCCTCCAGTTTCCTCTGTGTCCACCTCCCCCCCAGCGTCGTCTCTGTCGTCCTCCCATTCCTCCCAGTCCTTGCGCTCTCTTCAAAGAGCTGACAGACCCCGTGCCTGCTGCTTGTCAGGCTCTAACCCTCAACCCTGCGAGTCTCATGACTCTCCATCTGAAGTAGACCCCGAGACCGCCTTCAGCGTCTCCCATGCTGAACTCGACTACACATTAAATATCGTTGAAACCCTTGCTCAGTTGCCACCAACCCCTGTGCTGAACGCCATGACAGAGTTCAATAGACCTCTTACTCCATCCAATCCATGCTATCGTCAAGCATGTTACGTCTGCTGCCGCCTTGGCCACATCTGCGTCAACTGTGGACTGTATGAATGTCCCCTTTGCCACGCCACTCGTCCTGGGCATACTCAAGCCCAGTGTCCTTCTATATGCCCTCGTCGTCCTTTACAGGACAGAATAGCTACCCCCGCCCTGGTAGACGATCATACCCTCATTGGGAGCAAGGATAACGACTTGCACAGCAATGACTTTGACTTTGACGACTCCGCCATCAGCAACATGACCGGAGAACCTTATGGAGAGTAGTTGAAGTCAGGGACTTCGACGCTTAGAAAGGGGGTAATGTTACGTTTCGCCCCTAACTTTTCCTCTTTACTGTATGGTTGCCTTGCTTTTGATCTGTTGGACTTAGTTTCCTTTTAGAGCTGTCTTCTCTCTGATCTGACGGCTCTCTATTCCCACCATTAGCGTTACTAGCTTGTTGCATGCTTAGGACATGTGTCGTCATTGTTCAACCAATGGCGTAGTTACCTCGAGTACATGAGGATGCCTCATGGTCCTCTCTCTGTAGTATTTAGACTGCTGGCTCAAGTCCTGGAAACCCAGACTTGAGCTGCTCAATCATACACAGCATTCTCAGAACTTCGCCCTCAGTGTCCCTCACAAGGACCACTCTTACCGGTGTTGCCCTAAATCCTCTGTCATTTACAGAGGTTACTGCAGCTGTTGCTCAGTAGAAACCTTAGTCTGTGATTCGAGCTCTCCCTATGTCTTGACTTCGGTCGAGCATAACAACTGAAGGGTCTGGGTTATTCACAGGGAACAGGTTAAGATGTACTTCAAGTATGACTGCTCACTCCAACACAAACACAAGGTCGCCCTAGACACCCCTGTGGGTTATCATCTGTTCAGGGAAGTGCACAGCCACAAAGCAAAGTCTAAGGTGAGGTTTGCTTACTATGAAGTTGATGACAGTGGGAACATAGTTGTGGTGGCTGAGGGACCATCACCAACCAGACAGGAGGAACTGGGGAACAATGTGGACCTATGCAGCCAAGAAGAGGTCATGGGTGGACAGATGCTCAGTAGCATTCAGATGGATACCATCAACACCCTCCTGTGGGATACTGCTGAGCAAGTCAAGAAGCAACAGTGGAGGGCTCACCAGGGTTATATTGACCACCAAGAGTGACGAGACAGTCAAAGGCAAGAAGCAGAGCCTTACAGTAATCCCCTCCCTCGTGACACTCATCTTCCTCACATCTCCTGATCCCCAAGGCCTAACCAGAGATCACACAAGTCAAATGCTAACATCAATCCTCACGTCTGCAACTCCTACACACCTGAACAGCCAGTTGCTGGTCCCAGTACCTTCGTTGTTGACCATGCCATGACTGGGGATGAGGGTTTCAAGGAGGATGTGGATGCTTTGGGGGAGGATGATGATGAGGTTAGCCCAGAACATGCTGCCAGCCACAAGGACACACAGGGATTTGCCATGGGAAAACCCCCAGGAAAGTCTGCATAAGGAGGGCGCTACTGCAAGTACGACTGGAGAGGGTACTTTGTACCCTGGAGGGGGGAATGTAGGGTTTCAGACCGATGGTTGACAGTATGTTCCCAAGAGATATTTGTTCACTTGACAGATCCAAATTGTTTCTCATTTATCTTTTCTGGTTTACTTATCCCATTCATCTGCATTGACATTTCATGCCTGTTTGCTACAGTATAAAGAGACTCATGCTACATAGAGATAGAGGGACTTCCTTCCCTTACAGACCACAATGTCTGGATAATTGTGTAGCATGTCTTAAGGAAAGTCTCTTGTGCCTACGTCGCAAGTGTTACTACTTCGCCCCAGAGTCACAAAATCACAGGTGGTACTTGTGGTATGTTTGACCCTCTCTGCCTACTCTCGCAGGCTGTCAAACCTGGGTTCTAGGTAGGAGCAGGTCCAAGCGGCCTAACTGCGGCCTTGACATTTGCCCGAAATATTGTGCTAGTGCGCATCATAGAGAAAGGACCCCAACATCGACGCGGCCAACGCGGTTCGGGCATTCAGAAAAGCCACGCATGCCCTGAATTCCGCTACGAAGCTAATTCTCCCCAACCTCGCACATTTGAAGTCTTCCACCTCCTGCGTGTTCCCGAGATCCACGACCACGCAGCCACTGTCCCCCCGATTCAGGAGCACAACAGAGGGTCGCTTGAACCTCTGAAAACTTACCCCACGGCAAACTATACGGAACCCACACCGGCGATCCCATACGTGCGTGCCTTTACTTCTACATCCGGTCCAGATAGAAGATGGCACACTGTAGTATAATCCTAAACTGATGGGTCAACCCACACTCGAAGCATTCGCGCGTGAGCACCTCTCCAAGCTCGGTTGCACTGTCAAATTAGGCACTCGACTGGTTTCATTCACCCAAGACGAGAGATGCGACAGAGTGAAGATTGCCAAGCATTGCGGCGCGACGGGGAAGGGGAAGTCGAAGAAGACGTAGAGGTAGCATACCTGATCGGTGCAAATGGAACGAAGGGTATGACAAGGAAGCAACTCGGACTTACCTTTCTTGGTACCACTCGGGAAGACGATTTTCTAGTACTAGGGTTCCCATGTTGCTCACCTGCGTTAACGTCAAACGCCGCCCAGTTAGTAACTTGCCCCGAACAACCTCCAATCTTACTGACCCATTAATTAGTGTACATACCCCAGCTGGCGGACAAGGTCCGAGCTTGAGTGCTCAGGATGCACTGAGACATAACCCACCCCAAATCACAACCTCGAGCTAACATAACCTTGGTAGCTTAACATCGCCTGGAAGATTGCATTAGTCTACAAAGGCTTAGCACCAGCATCCCTCCTGGACACTTACACCGCCGAACAGGTCCCTGTGGTTACAGAAATGCTCGGTTTCACCACCGAGATGCACAAGCGCATCTTCAGCGCGCCCCGAACATACCGTGCGATTGACTGCTGACCAAAATAACAATTCAAAAAGTGTAGAATCGAATCTCGGACGTGGAATGCGTCGCGGAAAGAACACCTATATCCTCGGTGTGAATAACCCTACTAGCCCGATCGTCATCCATGAGTTCGCTCCTACGTCGGTGGTGTCGGTCGTACACAGTGCATACGGGGACATCTCGGAGGGCGTCTTGCGATCGGGCGATCGCGCACCCGATGCTCCGGGACTCGTGCCCATCGTTTCACCTAACCGCGCATCATGCAACATCTCAAGTAGTTCTCAGTCAATAGGAATGGCCGGGAGCATCCGTATCTTCGCGTCAACGGATCATGCTGTTATTGTCTTTGCACCGACTTTAGCTGTCCCTGACGTGCGATTGGTACTGGTGGTGCTAGACCAGAACACTCGGAAGCAACTGGTAAGGCGCGTAATCATGCTTCCTGGACCTCTCTCCGAAGCAGATGGGCGTGTCGAGATGTCTTCTGAGGAAGACCAGGCCATCGACATGGATGTACTCGTGGATCAGGCTGGTCATGCATACCGAGGGTATGTTATCGAGAAGCAGGATATCAAGGTTGTGGTCGTACGTCCGGATGGGGTGGTAGGTGCAAATGTGCGTGGTGCAGCGGGGTTAGAACGATATTTCGAGGGCGTCTTTAGGACGAGAGGAGGCATGTGTGTCGCGGAGGATGTGGTATAGAGTTATTCGGTATTAGGCATCTTTGGCTGTGTATTTGTCGCCACCCTGTTCAGGTGGGCCCATTTGCTACGTTTACGCGTAGTTAGTAGGGAGTTACCAGTGTGTGGGCATACCAACTGAGTTCCAGAGATGTTTTCGGAACGTGCGAGATACAATAAGACCACGCTCTCACCCTTCAAATCCAGATCTCTCGGCCAGCATATCCTCGATGGTTCGACCGCGCCTAGAAACCTACATTGACCTACGAGAGCTTACAGCGCTTACCCCACTCCTTCGCAGACACTTGCGCAGCCGCACAGCTCTCTGTATCACTGAAATGTTCAGCCGCACCACCGAAATCCCCAAATTCACCTTCTGTAAGTTCATGGCCGCGGACACATAGGCATCGAAGAACGATAACAACAGCAAGGAAAGTGGAATCAAACCCGAAAACGCACAAAGCATGGCCACAAGAATATGTACGTGCCCCTCAGTATGAGTTACCCCACCAACCCAATCGTTGACGACGAGTTCACCTACATCGACTTCGAGAGTTGCAGCTGCACATCAGCATATAGTAACACCTGGGAGGGTATGTTGTGACTGGTAAAACTACCCTTAGCCGCGCACCATTTCATGCATGGTTACTCTAACCCACGCGACACTGCCGAAAAAGTCCAGAGAGCGCCCGTTTGCTTGGTATCGCAGATAAAAACTACATGGAGGGTCAAAGGTCGTAGATATTCATGTCTTTTTTTCAGTCTCCCTTGAACAGAGTTTCTTTCGGCCAGTTCTCCCTGAACTCCGTAAGACCAACCTCCCACGAGAACGGACTACCCGTGTGACGAAACCTCCCGCTTTCCGTCACAACTTTCTCATCAATCCTACATGAGAGCTTCGAGGAGCACCTTGAACAAGACTCTCGCTATGTCGAAGAATGCCAATAAAGTACCATTCTCGAAGCTGCCATTACCGCCTTCTTCACATCTCCTAACACACAACCTCACGCCAGACCCACGCACTCCAGATCCTGTGACGTTTTTCTCCGATGTACTTGCCAGGACACCGAGCATCCAGCGCCGTGCGAGACTTCTGTCTCCAGAAGCACATTTTTCGTACGTGAACCCGATGCCTCTCGAGTTTCCGTACGAGATTGCACCGCCGGACCCGCCTGAGGTCATCACAAACAAAGCCGAGTACATCGAGCAGTGGCTGAGTGACCATGAAGCAAAGATCCCAGCGGAAGCTTCGTCCGCACTGTCTGGCAACTTCCACTTGCATAAATACATCTCCAAGTCGCGAAACTACCGGAGAGAGCTCATCGCATTGTCCGAGACTTGCGTTAACGATTGTCTGCCGCTGTTGGACTGTGGGGACGCAATTGACACTCTGAAACCTACTTTTGTGCCTTCCAAGTTGGACATTGAAAAGGTCTCGTCATCTGCCGAGGCTCAGAATGCCTGTCAAGAGCTTGTAGATATTCTTGGCGGTCATGTCTCTCTTATGTCCCCTGACGGATCAGACCAATTAGGCGGGAAAGGATGCGCTCCTTGGTCTCTTAGGTACAGCGGTCACCAGTTTGGCGACTGGGCAGGCCAACTCGGTGACGGACGAGCTATCTCAATCCGTGAGTGCATGGATTTTTGTGTTGTCGCCAGATCTTATGTCTTCTAGTCGTCACGCCTCACCCGTCTGACCCTGACACAACATATGAGGTTCAGCTGAAAGGAGCTGGCCGCACGCCGTTCTCCCGGAGTGCTGATGGCCTTGCCGTCCTTCGCTCGTCTATTCGTGAGTACTTATGCTCAGAAGGTATGCATCCTTTCATTACTGTCGCCCGTGCCAATGACGTCATCCTCATGTAGCCATGCATGCATTGGGCATTCCCACTACCCGGTCTCTTGCTTTGGTGTATCTACCTGAACTGCCCGTCATACGCGAACGAGTCGAGAAAGCATGTGTGACGACGAGAGTCGCGGAAACTTTCATTCGGATAGGAAACTTTGAAGCACTCTCTCCTCCCTCACGGGCAATGTTTTTCTTTGGTGGAGGGCAGCAACATGCAGACTACGAAGCTCTCCGCATCCTTGGGGAATGGACTGTCAGGCGCATTCTTAAACTGGGCAATGTCGATCTAGACGCTGGTGACGCATGGGGGAAGGAGTTGGTCTTTGAAGTGGCCCGGAGAAATGCTAAGATGGTCGCAGCATGGCAGGCGTATGGCTTCATGCACGGCGTCATCAATACAGACAAGCAAGTCTCCACGTCATTGTGCGATGCAACTATCTGATCCTTCGTAGTGTATCAATTGCTGGACTTACGATAGACTATGGTAAGGCCGTAGCGTCAAACTTGGATTGGCATTTCACTTTGTTTCAGGACCGTACGCCTTTATGGATGTTTTTGACCCCCATCACATATGCAACCACTCCGACCAAGAAGGCCGGTATGCCTACAATGTGAGTGCTACCTTCCCTTTCAGCCTTGCGATCTTGCCTAATTGGTATTCCACAGCGACAACCTAACATGATGTTAGTCTCACATATCACAAACTGATTGACATCTACTGATCCTTTGTAGTGGCTATGCTTGTCGCGCCCTGCTTAACGCGCTTGCCCCTCTGATAGGCGCCGAAATTGCCCAGGGTAACAAAGCGGTACAGAAGGGCTGGGCTAACAACGTCAACGACGAGACCATTTCAGAATGGCGCACCGCGGGGATAGAAGAGGTTGGGTCTACGATGAACCAAATCATCGAGTCAACTTACACCATCGAATATGGCATGACCCTCCGCCGGCGCCTCGCACTTCGCCGCGTTGAGCCCTCGGACCAGCGCACGATCTTCCAACCTCTGTTGGATATGATGGAAAACCAGAGACTAGATTTCCATGGCACATTCAGAAAGCTGGCATTCTTCCAGCCGAGGATGCTCCATGGGGAGGACAATAGTGGCACAACAACTCTGGAAGCATTCATTGCAGAACTGCTCAGGGGAGCACCGGAGTGGGAACGCCTAGACACGGGTAAGGCGACAGAAGAATGGCTCGCATGGCTCGATGCCTATGCTGCTCGCATCGAATCTGAGAAAACCGGTGGAGGGTGGGCTGGGGAAGACTTCGATGAGGCGCGGGGAAGGGCTGCGATAGCTGCAAACCCTCGCTTTGTGCTCAGGCAGTGGTTGCTTGAAGAGGTCATCAAGAAGGTCGAAGCAGACCCCACAACCGGGAGGCACATTCTTGCAAAAGTCATGCAGGTAAGTAGCTCATAGGGTTTGCTGACCGGTTGTCATGAATTGCTGTTTAGATGGCGTGTTCTCCGTTCAAACCATGGGGGCGCGAGGGCGACGCGTCAGACAACGAACTCAGCGAAGAGGAGAGAGAGGAGCGGCGGTACTGCGGTCTCGGAGATAGGAGGATGCTTGGGTTTCAATGCAGCTGTTCTAGCTAAATGGCCTTCGTTACTTGCCTCACTCTCAAGTTATGCTCTGATTATCTATTGAGCCTTCCGGATCTTAGATGACTAGAGTGCATGATCGGTTCTCATAAAGACGGAGATGGCATCCAACAGTCTCGAGATCAGGAAATCTCCACTTCTGCCAGAGTGCCCAATGAATAGCGAATCGAACGCGACCATTTAAATAGGAGCGACCGTGCATAGGGAAAGTACGCATTCTAAGTGCCAGAACAACGCATGAAAAGGAGTGACCGCCAAGTGGATGTGAATACCAGATATCATAGCGCCGTGGCTATACACAATATTCAATATCTGAATTTTGCTTTTACTTTTCAGAATGCTGGCCACTAGGTTGCATGTTTCAGCTTGACTGACAGTGTGATGTGGAGTGACCTCATACCAAATGCCTTGATGTTTTATGTGTACATCGGTGCCCGATGGCTCTTTCACCTGAGAGGCTGTAAAGCGACGGGGGATACATGGTACTATCATACAACAGTTCAGAAACCGCGGAATCGGATGCCCTCAGGCCCTAATGAGTCAGTGAAGGTCGAGCTGTGTATGAATTCTCTCGTGTTCACGGCCGAACCGCCGGAACGCGACGGGTGGCGCATGAGAAAGCCGAGGGTGTTTAGATATTTGCTCCGTAGAGGCAGCCTCCGGTGGGACAAATTTAGCGAAATACTCGGCAGAAGACATGATGTGGCGTCTGCGGCATTGTGTGAAGACGTGTACCGCTCTCGGCTTGTGGTGACGAACTATTCTGGCCGGTTAGTAGTTTGGTCACCGGATCAGGATATTGGGAATTACATGTACAGCATCCTGCAATCCGCCTTCCGGCTTGCTTCCGGCCCTTTCTTACTTCCTACATGCACTATGACCGAGTGGCATCTGCCTTCTGCAGGCGAGCAGAGGCTGACGCCAGCTCGATGACTCATCGATTACTTATGTAGTCGGAGTTCTGAGAAACGCTGAAATCACGTTTACAAATTTTTATGACGAGCGATGGACCTCGATTTATGCGAGGACTTGACGCAGCGTCCAAACCATGGAACGTGTCTGTAGTGACCCTAATTAGTAAGTTGGTCCCAACCCTGCACTGCTCCCCGAACTGGGTTTATATTGTTATAGAGGATGTATATATATGGCCCCTAGTGACTGGCAAGCATCCTATCTACATTCGCATTCCTGACAACTAGTCGCCCCACGTAACCCTCAGAAGCTTATCAAAGGACACATGATGACGAGTGGCATGACTCCTGTACTTGTGGTATGTTTAACCCACTCTACCCACCCTCGCAGACCGTCAAATCTGGGTTCTAGGTGGGAGCAGGTCCAGCCGGCCTAACCGCGGCCTTGACGCTCGCCCGGAATAATGTGCCAGTGCGCATCATAGAGAAAGAACCCCAAAGCCGACGTGGCCAACGCGGTCCGGGCATCCACGTAAGTTACGCATGCCTCAAATTCATCTACGGAGCTAATGCAACCCAGCCTCGCACATTCGAAGCCTTCCACTTCCTGCGTGTTCCCGAGATCCACGAACGCGCAACCTTTGTTCCCCCAGTCCAGGAGCATAAGAAGGGTTCGCTGGAATCTCTGAACACCTTCGCCATGGTTCCTTATACTGAACCCACTCCGGCGATCCCATACGTGCGTACATTTACTTTTAGGCCCCTGTTTTTAGCCTGTGCAGAGGCTGGGAGTTATGCACTAACTGAACGTCACAGCATAACAGCAAATTAATTGGTCAACCTACGCTCGAAGCAATCATGCTCCAGCACCTCTCCAAGCTCGGTTGCACCATCGAGTTCGGTACTCGACTGGTTTCATTCACCCAAGACGAGAAGTGCGTCAGAGCGAAAATTGCCAAGCATTGTGGCGAGGACGGGGAAGAAGTCGAAGAAGACATAGAGGTGGCGTACCTGATCGGTGCAGATGGAGCGAGGGGCATGACAAGGAAGCAACTCGGGCTTACCTTTCTTGGGACCACTCGGGAAGACAATTTTATTGTATTGGGAGACATCCGTTTGGAAGCCGAGGGCCTCGATCGGGACGTATGTACACACTCCATTACGGACGACACGAGTGAGACAACTGACTCGTCTTTACAGCACTGGCATTTCTTCGGCCCGATGTCGCAAAATATGTAGGTTTCGTTCGATCTATAACAGCGTCAGCTGACGGATTGCAATTGGCAGGGTCGCACTCCGCCCCACTGATGAACTTGGCAAGGACGGATGGCAGTTCATCATGACAAGTAGCACAGTTGACCTGAAAGGGCTCGCGCAAGACGAAGAGGCTCTGGTGAACTGTATAAAAGACTTCGTGGGCCTCGGAGACGTTGTTCAGATCAAAGAGGTGATGTGGGTCTCAGAGTTCAGGTGGGTCTCGTTTGTTTTATGGGTAATCTTAGTTTGGCGTGGATTTTGATGCCTTCGCGTACTAGACCCAACATACGGCTTGTGAATAAGTTTGGAGTGGGAAGGATCTTTGTTGCCGGAGGTACGGATCTGGCATGTATTCAAATTCCATGTTTCTCATCTGTGTTATCCACCCATGTTAGACGCTGCCCAGTTAGTAACTTGCTGGAAACAACTTCCACTCCAACTAACCTTGTAATTAGTGTACACAGTCCAACTGGCGGACAAGGTCTGAACTCAAGTGTTCAGGATGCAGTAAGATCTGACCCACTCTAAGTCACAAACTCAGGCTAACATACCGTGGACAGTTTAACATCGCCTGGAAAATTGCATTGGTCTACAAAGGCGTATCGCCAGCATCCCTCCTGGACACTTACACCGCTGAACGGCTCCCCGTGATCACTGAAATGCTCGGCTTCACCACCGAACTTCACGACCGCACATTTGACCAGCTCAGTACCGACCATACCCCACAGTCGACTGCCGATGAAAACGATGACCCAAAGCCGGTAAAATCCAACTTTGAACGTGTAATGAATCGCGGAGGGAAGTTGCAAATGCTGGGTGTGAACTATCGTACCAGCCCGATCGTCGTCGACGAGTTCGCTCCCACTCCTATGGCGGGAGTCGCGGTCGCACACAGCGCGTATGGAGACACCCAGGAAGGTGTTCTGCGAGCGGGCGATCGCGCACCCGATGCTCCGGAACTTGTGCCCGTCATCTCACTTGGCCGTGCTTCACCCAACGTTTCGAGTGGCTCTCAGCCAAACGGAATGATTGGGAGTACCCGCCTATTTGATATCTTCGCGTCGACACATCACACTGTTATCATGTTCATACCGTCCTTGGCTGTCCCTGACTTGCGGTCGGTACTGGTGGCACTAGACAAGAGTGTCCGGAAGGGGTTGGTGAGGCGCATAGTTGTACTCCCCGAACCTTCCTCCGAAGCAGATGGGCGTGTTGGAAGGACCATTGAGGGAAATCAAGGCATCGACGCGGAAGTACTCGTCGATCAGGCGGGTCATGCGTACCGAGGGTATATTGTCGAAAAGCAGGAGGTTAAGGTCGTGGTCGTACGTCCGGATGGGGTGGTCGGTGCGATTGTGCATGGTGCAGCGGGATTGGCCCGATACTTCGAGGGTGTGTTTGGGAAGGCGGAGGAGGGTATGCGCGCCTGGTAGGATCACAAGGAGGTTGGTTCTGATACTGGCCCGTCAGTTTATGCAAGGATGACTTGTACATAATTCCAGCTTCCATACCCATACCTATATTTAAATCCCCCCCTCTTCAAAATCAACATCGACTGATCCCAATACGGCCTTCCAGCCAACACCTCCATCTATTAATAATTGATAAATACTGAGAATTGTGTCTTCAAGCATCCCCAGATGACGTCCAGAAGGCGGTGCAGGTGGCGTGCAGGGTGTGACAAGCACGTCAGTCGTGTGCTAGTTTTCCGGCAGTGCAACGTAGGCGACGAACTCTACCTGAGTCAACAGTAGCTACAGAGGTGTCAAAGGCTTATAGTCGTACTTCGATGGCGTTTGCAGGAGCTAGGAGGATGCAACAAAATTGATGCGATTCAAACCAGGTGTATAGGTAAACATTAGTATTGTAGATATCATAGCAGAATAACTAGGCTACACAATATCGAATGTCCTAATTTCACTTTGTAGAATGCTGGTCAAGTCTGCGGGCTGAGCAGTGATCAGAGTAGAAGACGCGATTCTTTTGTACTCCGAATGAGGGAGCTCGGTCAGCAAAAGAGCGTTAAATGGGCGTCCCAGTGCCAGAAGTAGCTGCTCTTCAGGCGTAGTGTGTAACCCAGCGGATGGACCAAGCAGTTTCGAGTGCCAAGGGCGAACGAGCTGCAGACCACCTTGCAGCAATATCTCATTTTCCAGCTCGCTCGGGAGTGTTATCTCAAGTGCTCTCAGACCAGATGCCTGGATTTCGTACGTGTATTTCGGAGCCGTCCCTTTTAATCGAACCACTGTAACGGGATGGGCGATACATGGTAGGGTAAGGCGGCGGTTGAGGAATCGCGGAAGGGGTGACTTGTCGAGTGAACGATACAGCGTTTGTAGTGCTGTGAGCAACGACGCGGGCCGCTCTTTCATCGTCACGTGTTCCTCTGCGTCTGGGGGGAGTGGAGGGGATGGTAGCATTTGATACGAAGTGATCTGGGCAGGAAAACAGCTGTGGTAGGGTGATGCCTCTCCGACCCAATCCAAGACAGAGGTGTCCCCAGACTGCGATACGATTTCAGCCAGGAGACGACCAAGCGCGTTCTCGGCAGGTTCACCATACAGAACGGGCAGGTGAAGGTTAAAGATCCCGAAGAGTGAATACGCAATATCTTCAGGTCGGGTAGTACGACGCAATGACGCCCATTGCAGTCTTGATCGTGCATCATCCATACCGGGAGAAAAGCTGGTGAGAAACCGTGATTCTATTCCAGTTGCCCTCTCCAGCTCTTCCAGCACGGCGTCATCGGCTTTATGGTTAGAAGACGTGAGGTTCTTGTAAAGTGTCCAGTTTAGGGTGTAGAATAGCACGCGCTCGGAAGCCAACAGTTCTTGTAGGGTCCACCCACGTTGGAACCATTCGCTGCTCCCAAATGATTCGGTATCAGGAACGTCGGAGAGGTACACGATGGTCAGGGCGGATCGTCGATACCACGCAAACATTGACCCTATTGCTTCTTGCAACTCCGCACTGCTGTCTTTGTCTATGCAGCATGTGTCGCTCCATGCCCACAGGTAATCCCGCTCGCAAGCAACGAGACAGAAGGTTTGGAGCTTTCCGAGACCCCCACGTGTCGACATACCATATATCGGATGGCCTTCGACGTCGTGGAGTAATGGCTCGCCTCTACCCCACCGGTGAGAAAGCATGACGAACTGAAAGTATTTCGAGACGACAGTGTGAATGAGTTTCATTTGCTGAGCTGGGTCGCAGGTTGCACAAGAGGACAGCAGCTGATTGTACTGTTGACTGGCCATAAAATGCGATACCTGCGCCTCCCGGTTGCATAGGATGCCAGTATACGTGTGCAGCAGCCTAGGAGGCATGGCTTTGAGGGTGTCAAATGCGACATTACGGATGACTTGTTTAATGTCAAAGTGGGTGACAGATGGGGGATTGGACGATGGTATAGCACCTTGTGCACCGATCTTCATTTGCAGGTAGGCTGTAAGAGAGCACCGGGACATATCGTAACTAGGATCTCCGGGTATAAGCAGCTGCAGGGCTTCTTGCTCAAGCGCAATAGCTTCGTCCAGATCACTTGTTGGGGGTGGTTGACGAAACCGGTCTGCTAGACACTGTGCAAGGTCGTGAAGAGACGAAGCACGGCTGGGATGCCCAGTTGGGTGGAATTGCAGCACACTTCGGTACATTTCGATGGCCGCGTTCAGGTCGACAAATGTGTCCTGGCGTTGGAATCTGGCACGATGGTAATTCGCAAGGTCACGTAGATTGTCTACCTCGCGACCAAGCATGACGTGCCCATCTGAGTCTGTCCCCTGGGCTAGCCCCTGAATCCATGCTCCAACAGGGATATCATGGTGGGAGCGTCGTGGTAATCGAAGCTCTAACGCATATGTTGCGAGACAAATAGCATCGTCCAAGTCGGACGTTGTGGCCTGCTTCTGAAACCTGTCCCAAAGATGCAACGAGAGCTCAGAAAGCGAGGAGGCAACATCAGCCATGCCGGTTGGACAGACCACCGACGTAGCTCGATGGAGAGAACTTGTCGCAGGCATGTCAGCTTGTTTCCTAAACTTCTTTAAGAGATCGCAAGCATGGTTGTAAAGAACTACAACGCGATCGGGATGCCCCGGTGAACAGAGTTCTAGCGCTGCATGTCCGAGTGTGACAGCTTCTTCCAAGTCAGCAGCTGCCCCCTGATTGTCATATCTATCGGAAAGACAGAGAGCGAGGGCGTGGAGCGATGAAGACCGATTGGGATGTCCCGAAGGACGTAGTTCCAAAGCAGCACGGAGCAGTTCAATCGCCTCCTCTAAGTGGTGCATGTCAGCTTCTTTCTGGAATTGCTTCCTGAGGTCACAAGCGAGATTGTGGAGGGCTGCTGCACGATAGGGATGCCCAGGTGGACGGAGATCCAGAGCTGCGCGACCGAGCGTCACAGCTTCTTCTAGGTCGGCAATTGTTCCCTGATTATCGTATCTGCTCGAAAGACAGACAGCTAGCTGATGGAGCGATGCAGACCGACGAGGATGTCCCAAGGGACGTAGTTCCAAAGCTGCACGATGCAGTTCGATCGCTTCCTCCAGGTCGGATGCGTTAGCTTGTTTCTGGAACCTCGTCCTAAGATCGCAAGCGAGATTGTGGAGAAGTATGCCACGATGGGGATGTCCTGGTGGACGGAGCTCTAGTGCTGCACGTCCAAGTGTGATCGCTTCTTCCAAGTCGGCAACTACTCCCTGCTTGTCATGTCTATTCGAGAGACAGATAGCAAGTTCATGGAGCGATGAAGATCGATGAGCATGTCCAGAGGGACGTAGTTCCAAAGCCACCCTATGCAGCTCGATCGCCTCATCCAAGTCGCGCATGTCATTTAGTTTCTGGAACCTCTTCTTGAGGTCACAGGCGAGATTGTAGAGAGATAAGGCACGATAGGGATGCCCTGGTGGACGGAGCTCTAGCGCCGCACGCCCAAGCGACACGGCTTCTTCCAAGTCGGCAGATGCCCCCTGGTCCTCATATCTTTTCGAAAGGCAAGCTGCCAGATGGATGAGAGAGAAGGACCGTTTGTGATTCCCAGTTGGTCGGAGTTTCAAAGCGTCGCGATACAAAGCGATCGCCCCGTTCAAGTCGTCGATGTTATGCTCTCTCTGGAATCTATCGCGGAGAGCCTCCGCCAATTCGCTGAGGGCAACATCCCGACCATTATGACCTGGAGGACAGCGTTCCAGCTTTTCTCGGCTGTGGGAAACGTCATCTGTCGAAGCCATTGAACACAATTACACTGGGAGGATATGCACGGTGGAAATGATTGAGCCTGAAGGCTAAGTTCGGTAATCAGCTGCAATAAAACAGGAATGGTAGGGACCATACGTTATGCGTTGGAAACGACAAAGAAACGGGTTACTAAGGAACCTTGAGTTGGCAGAATGCTACCCGAATCAGCGAGGCTAAATAAACAGCGCAAGAGAACCCACAGTTGGTTGTAAAGCCGAGAAGAAACTGTTCAGCCTTGCTACTTTAGCGGCTATATGCACCAATGGTTGGTGAACGTCTGTGGGAGACAGAGACTACGGCGTACAAACAGTATGGGTCCACATTTCCGCATGTCTGTCAATGATGCTCCACAGTCTGAGTCATTCCAAACAGCGGGGAATTCTTAGTTAGTTGCCCCCGTGACGCAGCGGCAGTACTCCACGACACTGCATGTTCCTAATTTTCGCATAAGAGGAAAGCGGCCACACCCTGCACGAACTCGTCTATCATCGGCGAGTGCAACGGCTGCCGATGGCAACTAATAGCTTACCTTGCATGAGGTCATGGTCGAACGGAATCACAGAGAGAAGAGAGGTACCTACCCCAAGCCGATACGATACGATGCCGTTTCCCTTCGCGCAACGGGGAGGAACAAGCCACAAATGATACTTTTGTCACCGCTTCAAAGGCGAGTGAACCGATATTGACTGCCACCCAGACACAAGTGAGGGACGACTTGAGATTTGTCGCAGCAACAGTATTGTGTCGTGCAGTAATAGCACGTTCACCGCGCACGTACGAAACTTGATGCATGGATTCCAACTGCGGTGGTGTTGCTGACAACCGTGGAGGTGCAGTGGGTTGGATGCGAGGAAGGTTACAGGTACCAGGTACTGCAATCTACAATACATTCACGGAATCGTGCTAAATAACTACATAAAGTGAAGCACCCGCCTGTGGAGCGTACGCAGAAGTCATCAGAATTTCACTCAACCGAGGACCACCTTGAGATTGGGCAGGGCACAACCTCAAGTCAATACTCGAGCAGACTCGAACACTCATAGCCGTTCGCAGCTGACCTGGTACCCTAGGCATGAACACATCAAGCGAGTTGAGGCCGCGCGGGAACCGACGGACAGGAAGTCCCCACGAAGATTCCTGGTAAAATGTTCCGTCATTTGGTTTCTCCTATCTTCGCCTTCGTTCCGTTGCAGCTGCATGTCTGGCTGTCGTCACATCTGACGCCCGCCAGTCCGCCAGTTGAACCTACTCTTGCCCTATATCGACCAATAGAATGAAGTGAGTGTGTCATCGACGAGACCGTTCGTGAGCTGGTACGTAGAGCTGAACCAGAAGTACTTCCTATCGATGCCGTGCAGGTGGCGCCCGGCGAATGGGGACACTTTAGAAATGGTATATATAAAAAACTGCGTCATTACCCTCGGTATCCGCAGAAACACGCGTATCTAAGCCGCCGATGCCATCCAATTTCCTCGAAATCCCTTGATATCACCCGTTACCCTCGCAGTCCCCTGCATCCCGCCGTCAGACGTGGAAGAGGAGGAGGAGGCCGACGCTTCGCCTTACTCATGTACTCGCACCAGTTATCGCGTCTCACGGATGCCAACTACCCTTGTTCACCACCTCCGGATCATCGGCGCTGCCTAACCGGATAAGAACTTTCTTCGACAATCTTGTCAACTTTCCTTCACCAGGTCAGCACACTTGCTTCCACTACTCCAACGTGGTACCCTCGTCTTCTCTCAGTTGCGCAGGCCGGTCGTACTGCACCCATCGCCCGCCCATCTTCCCCAGCCCCGTTCCCGGTGACAGTCATATAAGACTCAGATACCCACTCGGGTTCATGTGCCTCAGAAAGCAACCCGGAGTTCCCACAGGTACGTCAAGCCAACCCCCCGAGGAGCACGAGATGTGGGCAGACTGGAGCACATGTGTCGAATCATGGTCATCGATTCGGCAGATCGCGGACAGGGCTATTGGGAGCGGTGTAGCAGCCCAACCGCCTACGTCTGGCCACTGTACGCGCCGCGACACAATGTATTACATGTCACATATAAATTCCTGGTGCGGGTTACCTGACAGAAGGGGGGGGGAAAGGAACATCACATGTCCCCATCAACAAGCAAGGTGCCTGCTACCACGCAGGCGGTGCCTCCGGGGTCGATAGAGCCCTGGCCAGGGCAAGGGGACCTTGCGAGGTATGTAACTTACATACTGGGAAGCACAGGTGCAAAATTTAGTAGTAATCACAGTTGATGCACGATGGCTCAGAGCATCTAGCACTACGAATACTGCATATTTCAGGCCAGTGGTTTCCAAGATCGAGTCAATGAAAACGATTACAAGGACAGCCCGGGATGTAGTCATTGCGGCTTATATGGGTCTCTTCCTAGGACACACTTTCTAAAGCGTAGAGAAAAACATACTGCGAAAAGAAGACATTCTTGCTGGTGAAGGGTATAAGAAGGTTGATTACTTGGAAGACATCATCTAGGTACAATGTTGTCAGTAACTGAATCCCGGAACCCGCCAATAAACGAAATCAGTAAAGGTGACAACCCACCTTGACGAACTCTGTAACCCCGCCTAGTCGACGATCAGAAGGCTGAACAGCTACTCAATCGGAAGACTCACCATCGTAACTGATCTGAGCCTCTCCAGCAACGTCGGTTTCACGGACCATCTCAGTGGCCTCTTCATCGGTCAACTCTTCGCCTACAATTTCAACATCGAAAGTCTTCGTTCACATTTAGAAAACGGTAAGGATTGCGTACCAAGGTATGCCATGATGCACCGCAACTCAGCCATGCTGATAAGACCGTTCTCATCCTTATCCAAGGCCTTGAATGCATTTCTGCTCTTTTCTTGGCTATCCGTACAATGCACCTTCCGCGTCATCCATGCGTCGAATTCTGGGAAATCAGCCACCGCCTCGTCGTCTTCATTAGTTTCATTGACCATGTCCTCAAGTTCAGCATCGGTAAGACTCTGTGCTAACAAGCACATGACAGTTCCAAGCTCTTTCGCAGTAATCATCCCATCACCGTCTGCCAAAACATTATATTAGAACTCCTAATCCCACGACCACATAGGAAATGCGCGTCTAATGCAGAAAAAGTACCTTGATCGGAGGTAGAGAAGGCTTCCTCGAACTCTGTACATCGCCGTATTCATTACATCCGACGGGTAAACAACAACAACGGGTATACTTACTGGAGATTAGCTCTGTATGTTAGCTGTTAGCAACTACGACCAAAAAAACAAGCGGGCATCCCACCTTCGGACTGAGCAAAGTCACAAGAGTCCGTAACGATGAACAAGAGTGAAACCTACATAACAAGGAGGAAGACAACTCACAAACTGATCGGCCATGTTCTTACAACAGATCTCGTTTGGCTATCGACTCTTCTGCGATGGTGGGAGATGGGATAGAAGGGAATAACTGCTGGTGGAATAACATGGAATGATTAATCTGTGCTTCCCACATTAGGGTGGCTCAAAGTTGGTGCCTACGCCGGCGCCGGCGCCCACGCCTACAGCAAGACTACTCACAAATTAGCTGTAGGCGTAGGCGGTGGTGGCGGCGTAGGTGCCAACTCTGAGCAACCCTATTAAATGAAGTTCTGCATATAACATACCAAAAGTCTTCACTGCGACCCAGACACGAGTGACGAACGAGTTGAAATTTGTCGCAGCAACAGTAGTGAGTCGTGCAGTAATAACACGTTCACCGTGCACGTACGAAACTTGATGCATGGATCCCAAACCACGGCGGTGTTGCTGGTGACCGTGGAAGTGCACTGGATTGGACGCGGAGAAGGTTACAGTACTGCAGTCTACAATACATTCATGGAGTCACGCCTAATGACCAATATAATGTGAAACACCCGGCGCCTGAGGAGCGTACGCAGAAGTCACCGGACTTACACATTTACTGGCCTGCGAGTCATAGTGACCAGAATCCATCCTCGAGCAGACTCAAACACTCATAGGCGTTCGCAGCTGACCTCGGTACATTGAAAAGTCATCAATCGAGTCGACACAGTAACTCGCTACCATCACCCTGCCGCGTGGGAACCGACGGACAAGAAGTCTCACGAAGATTCCTGGCAAAATGTTTCTTTTTTCGATTTCTCCTATCTTCGCCTTCGTATCGTTGCAGCTCCATGTCTGTCTGTCGTCGACAATCTAGTTTTTCCATCATCTTCGACGACCTTTTGGATTTCTCTACATAATTCCCGAAGCACCATTTGTGAAGCTCGACCCTCGTCTCGGAAGATCTGTTGAGACGACATCTTTTGGCAGACCTTTCAGGACGAAGTGCGGTCCATGACCGACTCCCCCCAGGCTTGCTACCAATTCCACGACGTTTTGACTGGTTTCATGACCACTGCAAATGTTTTTCCAATCGGCAGCGTACGATGTTAGACTGTGTACTGTATGCTCTGGGACCTGCGGAAGGGTTGCGTCCTGTCATGTCGAGCTAACATGACGCTGCTGGCCAGCTTTTACCACCTTCCAAGCTCCCCTGCCAATGCACTGGGCGGCCATATCACGCTGCAGTAAGTACATCCAGACAGTCGTGAACTGTTCGTAGATTTGTCGTTGCTCCAGGATATCTTCATTCTCGCCAGAAAGATTGCAAGAATAGTATAACGGCGCACTTTTCTTGCCAGCTACTGATGAACCAAATTCTCCACAGATCACCCCCACACTCTGATCGTCTTTCGAGCCCTCCCTCAAGTTTTCCTTTTGTTACCCATGCTGATAACCTTGCCAGCTATGGACTTCTCGTCTACGATCAGGCGCATTTCGCCCTTCCATGTGGCTGTCACGAGCTGACCTTCAACGCATTTTCTTACTCTACGGTGTGCAATACAACGGTACCTGCAAGTTTCTTTGGTGTGTGAGCTCTCGGTTCCCGGCCATCCAGAGGTATACCTGATACCCATATACGCTGCGCTGATAAGCACGGACATAGCTGCCAGCACGCCCCTTGTGTTCGGACCCACCGTCATACTTGGCAACGAACATCATCAAATGTACATGTCGACCAGTTCTTTGGTAAACAAGATTTCTGCCGATGAGTTCGAGGGCCCTAATCTAGTGGGCTAAGTTGAGGCGGCTTCGGCCACAAAGACAAGTAGTCAGGAGGGTTGTTTCCCGAGACGACATACACTTGACCTGCCAACTTACAGAGTAGAGATAGGTGATCTATATAATCCAAGACATTCTACACATGTACTTCCAAATTCTATTCCTTATATCTTCCCCCACGCATCAAGTGATTCCTTACACCAACTCCGATCTTCCAGACAATGCCTCCACCCAAACCTTGACAGACTCCCACCACACTTCCTTCCCCCTCCTATTCTTCATATCGGCATGCTTCACCATTTCCGTCACAGGTACCCACTTCAGCGCTGATCTCTGAATCGTGATCACAGCTGCACTCTCAGGGGGGGCACATCGCGATTTAAGTGGTTGGGCGAGAAGAGATTGATGATGTTCCTCGAGGAATGCCATGCATCGTAGGGAGAGACGGGCGGCGCGGGCGCGGTCCATTGGTGTAGGTACTCCACCTTGGAGGATGTGTCCGAGCGAGGCATAACGCGAGTCGAAGAGGCCGCCGCCTTCTACGCGGAACATGTCCGTGAGCATAGAGGTGGTGTATACTTTGGAGGCGCATTCGTTTCTGGGTGGGGAGAAAGGTGTCGGTGTATGTGTCAGGGCATGAGAAGGAGTGAAGGAAGGAAGGAGGAGACACACCGAATGACGAGACGTCCCTCGCTTTTGCCCTTCGCGTCCAGACCATACCGTATCTTGAGGAACTTGACATCCGCACGTAGCATATCGAGATCCATCCCCTGCTCAGGAGTATACACGAGTGACGCTCCCGTCTTTCAAAAAGAAAGTGACCGTTCGACATCACAAATTACAGCACGCAAAGGAAAACGCACCGCCAACGCACCCATCGTCGCAATATACCCGCACTGTCCACCCTGGGTTTCAACAACAAACACCCTATTCCTACTCGCACTAGCGCTCTGCTTGATCGCATCACACGCATCCACGAGCGCATTCAAACTCGTGTCACTTCCAAGACTGAACTCGGTCATGGGGACATTGTTCGAAATCGTCGCGGGGAGATGCACCATCGGGATATGAAACGCTGGATACAGGCTCCTTCCGTTCTCTAAGATCAACAAAGCATTGAACGCCTCGAATCCACCTATGAGCATCAGAGCGTGGAAGTTGTGTTGCTGGAAACGGGCTGCGACGGCACCGAGATCGACGCTAGGCAAGGTACGGTTCGTACCGAGTTCGGAGCCTCCGCGTGATGTCCAGCCGTCAACACCGAGCCAGGAGAGTTCATGGATGGCGTCGTCGAGGAGGCCCTTGAATCCGTTGTGAACGGCGAGAGGGGTATGTCCTTGTTTGATGCAGTACCGGACTGCGGCACGGGTAGCGGCATTCATGCCTCCTGCGGGCGCACCGATGCTAGAAGAGGTGAGGAAATTGAGTATATGCTAGGGTGGCTCAACTTACTGCATGATGGCTACTCGCATGCGCTACAATGGGCGTCAGTCAAGCTGAACAGTCCGTCGAAGAGTAGGATTACCTTTTCTTCGGAGAGCATCTTCTCCTTGTACAGCAGAGATGTGGTCATGAATCCATCCAAACTCTGCAAGAACTCGGGATCACGCAAGGACATTGCCTTTGCAAAGTCCTTAGCGGCAATGGCATCTGCAACAGCTCGAGTCTGCAACGGATCCCTTGAACAGTGGTACCGGTAAACAGAGAGTGGCATACATACCATCGCCACGGCCTCCATCAAAGGCACTCGCGTGATTTTGTTCTCGCTCACACCAATCATGTAAGACGGGGTATCTGGGGTAGCCTCGAGAACTGCCTTGACAGCTTCTATACCTTGCAAGGTCGGCTATGTACCGTCGACCGAATGAGTCGTGAAGATCACTTGAACCGCACAGGCCTGCTCACCAGAATGCGATCGTAGGCACATGGCCGTCCGCCACGTTGGATATGACCGAGCGTGGTGACGCGCGAATCGAGACCGAGACGTTCGGTAAGGACGTCCCTGACGTAGTCTGCACGGATGGGTTTGAGGTTGCTGTCGTGAGCGCCCTCGGCGACGATCACGAGTGTCTTGCGCTTTCCCACTTCGCGGTGCTGAGAGAGATGGTGGTGGGTGAAAGAGATCGTATAGATAAGTGAGGAAATACCATTTGAATGGCGTCGCACATCTCGTCCTCCCATGAGTCTGTCTGGGGTGGTCGCTCGGGGATGAAAATGAAATCTGCACCAGCACTACATACATAAATAATGCGTCAACCTATGGTGGATGCCCACGACGGCATGGAAAGACGGACCTCACGCCTGCCAACAAGGCCAACCACCCACAGTGTCTACCCATGACCTCGAGCACGAAGGCCCTCGAGTGGGATGCCGCGGTCGAATTGATGTTGTCGATCGCTTCGCAGATCCGATGCAATGCTGTTGGGGCGCCAATCGTAAGATCAGTCAAGCTCATGTCATTGTCGATCGAGCCGACGAGTCCGACGATACGCAGATGACCATGTTTCGACAGTTGTTCGTCTGTGATTTTACCCTCGGAGTGGAGAGTAGTGACGAAGGAGGGCCATTCTGAGCGGAAGAGGTCCGCCCCAGTGAGAGATCCATCGCCCCCACATACGACGAGTGCGTCGATGCCTTCCTTGATGAGGTTGTAGGCTGCTGCGAGTCGACCGGCTGGGGTACGGAATGTCTTTGAGCGTGCTGTGCCGATGAGAGTGCCGCCCTGTGATCGGAATCAATGGCAGGGGAAGTACGAATGATGTTCGTCGGACGCACCTCTGCAAACCAGCCCCTGACGTCGTCCCAACCTGCACGGACGATATATCTGCCCTTGAGGGTCCTTCCCCTAGCATGGTCGCCTGTACCATCGCGAAGGAGATCACCATCACCGAATCGGAGGTTTTCGACGAGATTGGTGGCTTTTCCGCTGCGCACGCGTTGTCTAGCGGCAGGATCGGCGAAGGGTTCTTCGATGGTGGGGGGTATCTGTGTATCTGTGTTCCCTCGGACGAGACCCTCGTATCCCTCACGTACGATCCAGGTTTCGCAGCCACTGAGTAACCGTTGAGGAGGGGTGATGTGAGAAAGTCTACTACTACTTGCCTCAGTATTCCTGCTTTGACGACGGCACGCACGACTGCGCTCATGCCAGCGCTGTCGCCGCCCGAAGTGAGTACTGCGAGTTTCATGGTGGACTTGGTGGTGGAAAAAAAGACAAGGGAACGTCGTCGGGGATATACGATATATGATATCGATTTGGTTTAGTGCGCTGTTGGGCTGTCCGACAGTGAAACTAAGGGGGTCTTGTCCGTCCGACAGGCGTCCCTGTGTGCAACGATGACGAGCATCGTAAATTCTGTACTGCCTGAGTGATGTCATTTCGGATTTGGTGGATTATTGAAAGAACCTGCTGCGTTGGCTCTAACTTGCGACCGTCCCAATGTCGTCGAGGACTGCAACGGCGATTCTGTTCGTCTGTCTGTTCGCTCAGTGCATTCTGCTGTCTCGAAGCAGACATGCCCGGGTACCCCAGGAAATGGAATACCAGCTGGCCAGTGCGCTCTCCGGGCAACTCCAGCAAGCCCAGGCAAGTCATGGCTGCCACACTCGTACTGCAGACCTCGTCGGGGCTAACGTCCAGCTGCAGTGTCACCCGCTGGACTTCGGGGCCCACGCTGCCCAGTGTCACCATGTCCAGCAAGAGTGTCCCATCTCAGACACCGTCCTGTCTTTTCCGTATCTGCAGACCTACTTCTGCTCAGATCCAAGCGTGCGTCCGCTCGTCTTCACAGCCCTGCTGCTATGGCTCTTCTTCCTCTTCTCTACCCTCGGCATATCCGCCTCCGACTTCTTCACCCCAAACCTCGCCACCATCGCCCAGTTCCTTGGCCTCGACGAAAACGTGGCCGGCGTCACCTTCCTCGCATTTGGCAACGCCAGTCCCGACGTCTTCTCCACCTTCTCAGCCATGCGCGCAGACTCAGGCAGCTTGGCGATAGGTGAGCTTCTCGGCGCTGCCTCCTTCATCGTCTCCTGCGTCGTCGGGTCCATGTGCATCATTCGTCCATTCAAGGTTGATCCGCTCCCGTTCCTGAGAGACGTCGGCTTCTTCACCATCGCCGTCATTATGCTGCTCGTGATCCTTCGAGACGGTCTCATTCAAGCTTGGGAATCGGCTATGCTGGTCCTGTGGTACATCTGCTATGCTTTTGTAGTCGTCGTCGGAAGCTGGATGGAAAGACGCATGGAACGTGTACGGCGAAGAGAGGATATTGTCGAGCCCATCACGCAACCCTACACAGACGAAGAGCCGTACAGTGACGAACGTGAGCTATCCATTGATATATGTACACCTCCGATCTCACTCGTGACCTAGCACCTCCACCAGCAACCGTCTCCGCCGATACCCTCGCAGTCCCTCTCGTATCGTCTCCAACACCAACGATATCCGGCCAACACCCACCCAGAATCGCCATCCAAACCCAGCTACCATCACGTCCCAAATCAGGCACACCCTCCCCAATGCATACACCCCCCCACCTCGCCCACATGCCCTCCTTCTCCCTTGTCGGTGCACTCGAATTCCGCCAAGTGGTTGAATCACTGAGGACCCATGCTGCCAGCTCTTCGCTGGACGTGTTCGATGCCCCTCTCACCCCTTATGCAGGGGGACACTACCACCAGCACCACCACCGCCCTCGTGGTCACTCAGAATCGCGTAGCCCGTCTCGCGCCGGACCAGAAATCAATCCATGGGACGCAGAACTCGGCGTTCCCCTTAACGACCGCTCGCCGCGTCTCTTGCGTTCGTCTATCGCCGAAGACCGTGATCGAGAGGAAAGCGAAAGACCCAGTGCACTCGATGTGGGCATTCAGCTCCTCCCCACGCCTCTCTCAGGTCCAGAGGCAGTACCCTCGATATCCCGCACCCCAGCGTCACCGGTTGAGTCTGATGCGTCGACGGACGTCGAGCGGTACGTCCCACCCACGAAAGGTGAACGCCTAAGGCACGTCCTCGCGAGGACGTGTCATATCCTCTTTCCCTCTCTCCATCACTTCTGGTCAAAGTCCTTGCTCAGGAAGATCGTTGCACTTCTCGCAGCGCCCGCCGTTATGGCATTGACGCTCACTCTTCCTGTTGTAGTGATACCCTACGGTAATGACGGCACGCACGAAGAGAAGCCATCACATCATCGTCACCCTCACCACCATCATGATACCGAGACAGAATCGCGACTCGTTGAGTTTGAGGAAGAAGGCGTAGAGAGGACGTTGATGGCCGAAGAAGCCGTACAGGAGGATTTTCACGAAATGGAGTTTAATAAGTGGTTGATGGCCGCTCAATGCGTGTTCGGTCCGCTGTTTTGCGTGGCGGTCTTGTTCAGTGGGTCTCCTTCTCTTCGCTCCCCTTTTTTCGAAGGCGCGAATCTAAACGTGATGTGCAGGTGGAACAGATCGTCTTTTGTGGTTGATCGGTGGAACGGCGGTCGGAGGTGTCGCGGCGGGATTGCTCGTACTGATCTTTGCCAACGATGGCTTCCACCCGACCGCGCGTATGGCGCGGTGTTCGATGGGATTCTTCGTCGCGATCGTCTGGATCATGGCCATTGCCGACGAAGTGGTGAACGTTCTCCAAGTGCGTCTCGTCCTCCCCCTCCCCCCTCGTGGTCTAAGGTATACTAACATATTTTTCAGACATTTGGATTCATATTTGGGTTGTCAGACGCTATCATCGGGCTGACAATATTCGCTGTGGGGAATTCTCTCGCTGACCTCGTCGCTAACATGAGTGTCGCGGTACGACGTCCTATCTATATCCTCTTCTCCCTCCCCCTCTCATTCATTTCATCCCCTCCCTTTCGCCAGGTCTTCGCCCCCATAATGGGTTTCTCCGCCTGCTTTGGTGGACCTTTAGTTAACATCCTTCTCGGAGTCGGAATCTCTGGATCTTATATCATTTCTCAAACTCCAAATGCCCATCCCTACCGTCTACACTTCACGCCTTCCCTGATGAGCAGCGCATTTGGGCTGCTCGGGTTGCTCCTCGTTACCCTGGTGGGTGTACCACTGAATGGGTATCATTTGACGAGGAGGTGGGGTATATTTTTGGTGGTTGCCTATGTGGTGCTTATGGTGGTTAATATTCTTGTGGAGGTAAAGTACTGAGGGCGAGATCGCCCGACAGTTGATTGCACCGGACGTGGATTTATATACAGGCATCTCCGTTGCACATCCTATAGCGATGCCTTCCCTTTCATATGTATACTCTTGTAACAATACTATCATTGCGGAACGTACACACTTGGGGTGCTGGACACTCTCAACAACAGTGATTTCACACAGTAGATTAAACAGATTTATACTATACGAGCCAGTGTCCAAGAGGTCGCGTCTATCGGGAAATGAACGTCACAACGGCACGTGTAACCGAGAGCGTAAAGAGGCAGTCCAAGGGATCTATCCATCGTCTCGTACGTAGCGGAAGAAGGTCCAAACGAACGGCGTGCTATGTTTACGATCACACTCAGAAGAGAGCAGCACCGACAAGGCTCATGACAGCACCGACACCGAAAGCGGTCGAGATGCTGACACGGTCAGCACCGTTGCTAGAGCTGGTTGCCGTTGTCTTGGAGCTAGCAGCGGAGCTAGAGGCACTGGATGTAGCCGAGGTGGAACCCGCAGTAGCTCCGCTGCCACCAGTAGTGGCAGCCGCAGTGCTACCCGAAGTTGCACTGGCTCCTGAGACACTAGCGGTCGCGCAGCTGGCGTGAAACATTAATTGTGTGAATCGCTCCATGCATGCTCCGGATCAAATAAGCCTTACCTAGTCGAACTTCCAGCCTGAACGGTAATGATGTCCGAATACGCTGTCGCGCCAGTACCGTCCTTCAGAGCAATATTGCTTTTTGACGAGTCCGTGAACTTAGGGACCCATTCTGCAGAATACAAGCCGACTTACAAGTTCGTTCCGGCTTGGAGGTCGACCATCCAAGTGTATGAAGTTCCGTTTTGGTTAGGGAACTGCATAAGCTGAAAACGCCATAACGTTAACCCTGTCGACAGGAAAAATTCACAGTACTCACGGGAGTCGCCGATGGTTGTCCGGCTGTGGATGGATACAGCCTGTTCAACGCATACACACCGGGTCAGACGCGAGAAATACGTACCAGGGACGAGGGACAGATAGTAAGGGGTTTGACCGCCACTCCACGTGAGCTGTGTGGGTTCTAATGAGAAGCTAGATTAGATTCTCGTGGGGATTCTTCTTATTCCTCCAAGTCTACTGACCACATTCTACGACGTTGGCTCTGTGTGTGAACATTAACATTTTATTCAGTACGGGGTGGGTGGTTGACCGAGTAAAGGGGAGGGGGAAGAACACCTACGGAGTGTTGATGGTCAATTGCGCGAGCACGGCGGGTGCAGAGGCAACGAGAGCTGCAACGAGGGTGGTGATGAAGAATTTCATGGCGAAATGGCAATACGGAAGACTCAGAAGGAGCGACTAGAAACGAGGAGACCCGGGAGAATTTTCGGACGCGATGCCTTGTCAAAGTTAAAACACCCTCGGAGTTCGAATTGATTGCCTTTTATGGCAGTAAGACAACTGATTATGTCAGCCTCCTATCTTCGAATGCCCCAGAGCAGCTCTCTTGAAAAAGGCTGGTCAATAGCAAATGGGGGTATACATTTTCTGGTCCAGCGTTTATAGAGTCGACATAGCTTGCTGCTAACCCGACCACTTGAGACCACTCTTCTCAACGACCCGGCTGAAGCACGCACGAGGTCGTCTGCAGACGTTAATGAGTGTGCGAAGTTGATCGCAGGTAACACTGATGTTGCGCAAACTTTGGACAGTCCCATCAACTCCGGTCGCTATGAAGAGGTCTTGTTGTCCCTGCGTAGGCAGCTCAGAGATTTCTGTTATTTCGTCCATTCACCCATCATCTCTGTCAGCTGCTCTGAGAGAGGTGATCACTATAAGACTTTGGATGCAGGACGCAGCACTCCTGTCAATTCTACGACCACTGGAGGTGAGTGACAACCATCCCTGGTCAGTCGTCTTGTCTCTGATGGTATTTGCTCGCGTTCGTGGTTGATGTATAGATGGTAAGCCGTTTCCTGACTTAACGGACAAACTATACTGACCGCGACTCCGGAAAGCCGCGTCTTTGGCCTGGAATGCTGCATATCAAGGCAATTATCACATGGCCATGTTAAGCAATGTCAATTCCATGAATCTTAAGGGGCTCCATGTCAATTCTACCTAGATAATCCAGAGTTCTAGCACAGAAAAGTCCCGTATGGTCCACGAGCAGGCCGCCCCGGTTTTCAGAGTTCCCATCAATATTCGCGTTCCGACAGAGCGTGAAGGAGCGTCCTTCTCGTGTCACCTTGCAATGTGGTGCTGACTGCTTTCATTATTGTCAGGTCGGGCTTATCCGCCATCGGATGAGGCAATCCCGAAGCGCCTCTACAATGTGCCCGCTGTCGAGAGCGCGTGGCATGGCGATGCTCGTACGACCTTGCTCTTCGCTCACTTATTTTTGCAGGTCACCGAGCAAATCACAAAGATGTTCGGGATTGGAAATCGGCAAAGCTACGTCTAGGCAAAGCTCGCGCGACCTTGCTCTTCGTTCCCCTATTTTCGTAGGCCACGAGGAAATCACAAAGATGTTCGGGATTGGAAATCGGCAAAGCTACGTCTAGGTGCCCTTGGAGCGTTCCGGAGGGAGCATCAGTCGCAGGAACTGCGATCTTTGTTACAGTACACTTGCTCGTAATGCATAAAGTCGGACCAGCGGAAACTGGTTCCGCAAAAAATCTAGTAATGGAAAGAAACAATTATGCATTATGAGCAAGTGTACAGTATATACAAAAACCATAAAAGCGTGCGAGGAAGACAGGGTCAGTATGGTGGATGCCCGCTAGATTCTGATTTTATCACCATCCCTCCAAGGTTGTCTTAGTGGCGACTTTGATCTAATATTCTACGACTTGCGGACGCAGTCCGCAAAATCGCTTAGGACCTTGGACAATGTTTGGGTTATGTTGTATTTCAATGAGGCACACGAACTTGACCATGAAATTCCGGTAGCGAGGTGAAGAAGACATTGTACGGCGCTGGGTGGACTTCAAATGCAAGTCTATTTTTACCTTGTTCCTCCCAACCGAATTCTCCACATCCCTTTTAGCTCCATCTGCTGCGCTACCTCGGTCAGTTCGACAGCAAAATACACAACTGCCCTCGGCCTCTATTACGGCAACACCACCCCAGTTTCCCGCTTAGGCCTGTACAACTCACGCTGGAAGGCCTCGGGGAGCTGCCACTTCTGGCACGCTTTGGGTAGCTGTTGTACGAGATCTGGTCCACCAGGCTTCGCATTTGCTAATATTGGTGCTGCAGGTTTCGGACAATGATTGAAGCCCCCGGGGGCGGAGAAGATAAACTTACGCTCATTAGTGATGCCATGACACTGGCGCGCAAGAAACCCGTTTGTACCGTTAAGGTCTTGGACAAACCTACTGACATGGCGGTGCTCACAACCTTGAATGTCTCAATACAATTCACTTGGGCGAAAATGGGAACACCCGCTCGAATGTTCTAGAGCACCACCTTTACATCCGCTCTGGATGTCCATCCGAACCCTTCCTTGCGGTGGCCGCATCACGCCAGACGGCCTACTACTTGACGCGTTTGAAACTTTCCACGATCGACTACCTGCAGCCGAAGTTTGCTTCTGGGCTGATCGACCTCCCGCAGAGGGGTGAAGTGGTCGTGTGCTTCCTTCTCTCGACAGCATACATCCATGCCATTCTCGTTGAACATATTGATGTTCCCGAGGCGAACTTCAGCAAGGGTTGTGGCTTCCTCCATTTTTTGACAGCCTTGTTTTCCGATGCTTCCGTCTTGAAATTTACCCCAGACAACAACGTAGTTTCGCCGTCCACTTAAGGACACATTCAAACAAACAGCTGTTCGGTTCACTCAAAGTGACCGATGAATCTGTCGTGCAATCAAGGTCTATGGTCCCAGGCTTTTTGAGGGGTGTCGCATACATTTGCCATGGTCAACCGAAGGATGCTGCTATTGCTATCCCAATCTTACTTAACAAAAACGATCCTCTGGAAGAACACTCGATATCTGCCCTTGTCATCCAAGTAAGGCGCCGGTGGCAGGCGGGCTATCTCTATACATACACCGTCGGTTAGGAGACTTCCAAGCCATACGTAACTCTTGTTGCCGAGCTAGGTGTCGGTGATTCCCCCAAGCAAAACTCCCCGTGCGGACTAACGATAAGGGTAAGGGGACCCGCAAATCTCAGCGGCTTGCAGCGCAGTCCATGGAAGAGCACCCAAGGTACAGCCTGCGAGCCTATGGGTGCAGTACTCCAACATAGAAGGTTGTGGGCACTGGGGAGCATCACAAGTACCATTGGGTCTTGTTGAGCATCCTGAACAAGATAAACTCCCTGCAGATAGTTCGCAAAGTGCGGCCATTCTGGAACAAGGGTATAACGTGGTACAAGGCCGAGAAGCTCGGGGTTACAAATGAACAAGCTGCAAATGTGGGGGTGGGCCCCAGCGGAGACTCGCTGGAGCTATCAGTACAATTGGGGATGAAGGTTTAGGGTTTGATGGTTTCGGGCTTTGTGAGGGGTGCCGCATAATTCGCCTTGATCATCAGAAGGCTATCGATATCGATATCCCCATCTTACCTGACAAAGACGATAAAGTGGAAGAGCACTCGATGTCGGCGCTTTTCATCCAAGTGAGACGTCGGCGGTAGGCAGGCCATCTCAGTACACACACAATCGACCAGAAGACGCTCGGTTTTTTCCCGAACGAGGTGTTTACAACACAGCCAAAAGGGGCTTCTACGGAAGTGCAAAAAGATTCCTGGCCGTACGTGACATTTATTGCTGAGCTAGACGTCGACGATTCTCCCAAGAAAAATCCCTTCAAGACTGTGCGGACTGGCAAAAAGAAGACCCGCCTATCTTCGCGGATTGCATCACAATCACAATCCATGGATGAGCACCCGGGGTACAGTATCCGAGCCTATGGGTGTGGTGATATAACATGAGAGCTGTCGGCTCCTGGGGAGCACCACAAGTACTGGTACGCGTTGGGTATCAATAATCTTCCTGTTGACCACCCAGGACAAGATGGAGACTCCCCGCAGTTAGCTCGCAGAGCGCTACCATTTTGGAAAAAAATATATATAGCAGAGCACAAGGCTGAGGAGCCTCTGGATACAAGTGAACAAACTACGAATGTGGCAGCGGAGCTTGATGAGTCGCCGGAGCTATCAGTACTATTGGGGATGAAGGTTTAGGGTTAGTAGCCTGCCACGCTCACTCGCAGAGTCATCTCGGTACCAGTTTATTGCAGCACTGAATTTGTATCTAGTCTGCTGTGCGTACCTATTGTCGGTAGTGTCAGGTGGTATATCAGCTGACAGCGCTCGTCACAGCCCTATCCAACTACTCCGCCCGCCAGGGTTATGGAGGGCAGTCTGCCCAATTTTCACCACACCAGAAGCCGACCTGGCCGATTCTGCCCCTGTTCTTGGCCCGACAGAACGTGGGGTTAACGGGAACGCATCTATCGCATCAATCAACGGGCTGGGTACCGCAACATGTGTCGAAGTTGATGCAAAGAAGGACCCGTCTGGACCCAAAACGTCCTCAGATTGATCCACCGGCGACGGCGAATTGAACACCGGAAGAAACGATTCTGCAAACCATTCGTACCACACTTGTCGGTCGTTGGTCAGTCGCCATAGAGACACCTGCACCTCTGAGTTGCTAGGTAAATACAGAGGCTCCTGTGTATAAATGCAATCCATGAGTTTCCTTCATTGCCAAGGATTTGCATTGCACGACGCACACGTAGTGGGAAAAACAGTGGAAACCAGCTCAGCATGTCTTTGGATATGTAATCCTTTCGTTGTGGGTGGATGCTCAAGCCAACGTGGCCATAGAGTACAGCTTCAAAATACCCCGCGAATCCGTGCATCACACCCGCATGTGGGATGTGGAAACACAACCTAGCAGCACGGACGTTATGACTATTCGTAAATGGAAGTCCTGTAACAACCCGCTGTTAGCCCCACTTCATAGGCATAGGTACGCAGAGGAGTGATAGATCTGACCTCTATCATCGACCGCCACATCTCCTCTAGGGTGCACAAAATCCCAGCACTCCTGAATTTTGGGACCACATCGCCCCCCAACACCACCACCATCGCCACTCAGCAGATTGACATTTTGGAACATCACCACGTACGGCGTCTCTACACCCTTCAACTCCCTGCTCTCCCGCGCCGCGTTGTATAACTTCGAAGAAGATAGAGGGGCGAGATACGCGGTGTACGAACTCGGTATAGAAATTCCATCCGCTAAGCGACTTGTCACTAACAAGTCACGTTGCGTCGACGTCGTGCACACTTACGCTTCAAGAAACGCATTGCGCCGTCAAGGCACTCAGGACTGAGTTCATTATCGCCAAACGAACCCAACAGCTCGCTGACCAGAATGTCTACTTTCTCGGGCAGCTCCACATGTCTCATGTCCCCAAAAACGAGCTCTACGGGGGAGCCCCAGTCTTTGGCTTTACGTTCCTGCAAACTGCGAAGTCCGATTAGATCGTGGGAGATGAAATACGACAGGACGAACGTAATCCACGCAGTCGGGTTCTTTTCCAGCGCGTAGATGAAAGCCTGCCTGTTGGACCGCCGGACAGCCTTAAGACTACGGGCCACGAGGGGTCCACGCCCCGCACCAGCGACACATATCACACTGTGGTTCAATTTTAAACTCCTCCATTTGGCAGAAAACACTGAGCACCCACATGCGGTCACTATCAGGCAGGTCGACCAGTGCGCGGTAGATGGCCTACTTCAACGTTGATCACAAAGTATATCCTGTCAGACCCCGCGCACCTCTTCGTAGTTGTGGTATTTGACGGGATCCTGCTCGAAGGTTTGATACGTAATCGACTGCAGGTTATCCATCAACGGCTATCACGGCCACGCAGGATCATCAGAATTTCGCCCTGAAGGATGGTTGATTGGATTTACCTGTAATGGATTCTGCAGATAATCCTGGTAACCTTGTCCAAAGTTTTCGACGGTTCCTTCTGTCTTCATTGCCTGGACGGACGGGCTCGATTTCTCGAGGTATTTCACATATTGCGCGTACGCCGATTCGCCTCCTTGCGCGTGCAGTCCGCACCTAACGCCAGATAGGATAAAAGTGGGCCGATGCTGAGCCCATCCGAGTTGGACGTATGTAAATGTAAACCACACGATGACGAACTCACGATCATGCTTT
Source organism: Pisolithus tinctorius (assembly GCA_024663395.1). Taxonomy (NCBI): domain Eukaryota; kingdom Fungi; phylum Basidiomycota; class Agaricomycetes; order Boletales; family Pisolithaceae; genus Pisolithus; species Pisolithus tinctorius. The sequence goes on from JANFAH010000002.1 coordinate 1,604,627, forward strand.
GACGGAGAAACATCTGAGTACCTTTTGGCAAAACTGGATATCCCTTCACGTTAGCGATGAATGCCGACGCAGGCAAAAAGATATGCGTCACAGGCTCGGCCGCCCAGCGGCCAAGCACCCCGGCGTTGGCCGGGAGCGGAGGAGTCAGATCCAAGGCTAATGAATGAGATGAATATGAGTGATTAAAGCCAGTAATGGTGAACTCACCGAGGGTCAACCGTATATTGTAGTCGCAGACGTTGCGGATGATATCCCACATCTCCCAAGTAGCGTTGAGTTCGCCCTCGGGCGCCTTGGTGGATCTAAGAGATCCCGGTGGAAATGAGCCTGGGGTGGCAAGTTTCGGTGGTGTAGTTGGTGCGTGCGGAGGCGACGACGCTCCACTCCACCCGTGATCGCCGTGAGACGTAGGTGAAGAAGGTTCTTTGGATTGAAACACAGCGGGATCATATATGGGCAGCCGGACGGAGAATTGCATATATGGGATGCTTTTTAGACACTCGTTGATGACGCGTGCATAGGAGGCGACCTGTGATCGGTTTCGAGGTGGGGGCAGGATGATTGTATGGACATTGAGATAGGATGCATAAGCCACTTCCTGTCGCAAAGCCTGAATACGAAAGGTGAGTTCAGTCAGTAACTGCCGATGTGATACCTGAACACCTCTACGGGGTCACTGGCTGGAACGTGCGACGGAAAGTCGCGGCAGAGACGAATCACCATGTAAATGTCGAGAACTTACAATGCCTGAATCATGGCGGACCCAATCATCGTCGGAATCGAGGCGCAGCCATTCAGATGCCATTGCGAGCACGAACTCCGCCTCATCTATCATTTTCATTTCTTTAATGGCACATCGGACGGGCGCCGCGTAATAATTGATATCTCACCTAGTCTTGTAATCGTCACCTCATCAAGTAGGAATGAAGGAGACTTCCTCCAAGCCTCGGCTTCTTTGTCAGCTGCTATGGCCGCTTCGTTTGCAGCATCTTCTACAGAGGGCACGATGCACATGTTTTTCCACCGCTCCTGCCATTTCGTAGTGGTCAGTGGCAAACATATCGCCTGATAACCTTGGGATTGGCAGTCAGCAGAAAGGGCAAGGACTGCCGTCTCATGAGGTTTGAAATCTCCTACGGCCTTATTCTTTATGTCCTCAAGCGTGATTGTCGTCGCCAGAGCCGCAAACGGTGACATTTTCCTTCCAGGACTAGTGTACGCGACACACGGCACAGATGGCGAGACGATGTGGTGGATAAAGCATCACATAAATCCAAAAAAGGCAATTCCAGCTAGCAGCGTGTTGTGCGCATGTTTGACCTGCTGGTTGTCCATTCGGGCGCCCAGCATTTCTTGGGTAGCAAAGGACTGCCTCTTCTTCCGAACCATCTCTCTTGAGCCATTATGCAAAATCTTGGAAATGGACCCATGGTGTTGCGGACGGAACGTCCCATTTACATTCCATAACCATTCGGGCCTCGAAAAGACTCCACCAATCCTGTCCGTAGAGATTCAGGTGTCCTTATCTCAAAGGTGCGCAATGGACAGTAATAGTATTTGTCAAGCAGCACAGGTTCACCGAGGCAGAGGGTCACTACACTGCGGTCCGCTGATTGATTGAAGAAGTTGTTTTTGGTTCAACCTAACCACTTTTGAGAGTCATGAGGCCTTGAGCTGGTCGTCCTTTAGACTCCGTTTATTGCAGCCAGCTTCGAATTGAAAATGTGCTAATTTGGCGGCAGCCAGACCAGTGGTGAACATGTCCATCGCACGATGATGGGCTCCGAACGTTGTCTGGTCAACAATAATTTCTACTCACTGCGGACAGCCGGACACACACGAAGAACACGACGTTTGTGGTTGCCGCATTTCCTTATTGTGGGGGGTGCACATGTCCCGTTGACCATGTGATTCTGGTCCGAGGGGCCACGGGAGCGCGCGCTACACACTAGTGGTTGACTTGAGAGGTCGGTAACTTAACTTTAGTGTACAGGATTTGCGATGGTGACAGCTCTCTTGATCGATCATGATCAAAACAACAGTAATCTGATCAATAGATCATAACTAAGCGCTGGCAGATACACACGTAGACTAAGCATATCTATGTATCAGGTCGTAAGCGGTACCGGCGGCGGGTCAATATTTCAATCCCCACCGTTGTCGCCGCCCCCTTCCGTCCTGGCGCGCTTGAAGGATTCGGAGTCGGAATCCTGTTCCTGCCGGTTTTGCTGGTTTGACATCTCGTAACCTGTCAAGACACCCTCCAGAACAGCCCGACTGACAACCTGTCTGAGCTCTTCGTCTGGATTCCTGCCATCTGTTTCGACCCGCTGCATGATATCTTGTACCGATTGCATCAACGCTGAGGTTAGGGTTTCTGATGCTGCATCTTGTTGGTGCTGGGATGGTTGTGAAATCGGGATTTCGCTGGGCACGACCGGATGTCCGGTCGACTGTGACCTCAGAAACGCGGCGACGTCGGGAAAATCCTCCTCCAAATGGTCCGCCGGCTTTCGGCTATCACATGTAAATCGGTCGCGCTGGAGGAGATCGTTACTCACCGAGACGCCTTCGTTATTACGTCTGTCGGTGATTGCGCCATGACTGATAAGCCACTGGGCTGTTTCGACGTTTTCGACTGTGTACAAGGGTGTATCACCGTCCTCGTCGGTGACGTTCACATCGCCGCCTGGAGAGGTGCTTTAGAGAAGAGGCGTTCAGGGCTGTGAAGATCACCCGTCTGGTTTACCCTTGCTGACGAGATAGGACAACACTTGGTGTTGGCCATAAGATGCAGCTGCATGCATTGGAGTGTAAGTGAATGGATCAGGAGCGTTTGGAGAGATCGCTGTGTAGGATCCCGGTTAAAACGGTAATATGTGACGCCGGGTGAAGGGAAGAAGAGACGTGCATTGTTGTTCTACGAGTTCCTGGAACAGATTTCAGCACAAGCCAATAGTGGATCGCATATCTAAGGGGTCGAACCTGGACTCTGAGCAAGTCACCGTCACCTGCTGCTATCCATATGTTTTTTTCTTGAGGTGTTCTCGTTGGGACGGGCATCGGTGGCGCACTCCAACTAGTGATGGGCTTCGATCAATCAGGTTATCTTACTTTTCCTGAAAAGGTAAGCCGTACCAATCGAAGACAAACATTTTCGTTGGTGGATGACGAGAAAATGTAAGTGACGATTTGGATCTGGCTGTGGTTCCCCCATGTCGGTCGCGGTGACAGCGTCAACGTTCCATCTACAGTCATGAGCTTCCTCGTGCCGTCGCAACGAGGCTTGGTCCAACAAACATTAACTGAATTCCCTTCAGTACATAACCATCCAGACAGATCGCAATTGCCCCTTTCCTCCTTTCAAGGGTATCCTCACCCTCACCAGGGCATGCCATCCGCCTCAAATACTTGCTTTCTACCTCCTTTGCTTCCAGATCCAATGGCACACACTTTACCAAAGCTAGGGGAAACGCGCTGTTGTAAGCTCTCGTCATGTCTTCCTGATTATGCGCCGCCCGTCCCGGCGGCCCCCCGATCGTCGTCTCCCGGTTTCTGCGGAACACGTCACTGACCCTCTTTGTATTTCAGACTGGTCCCTGCTATCATCAGACCTCTCTTTCATCTATCTTGATCCCATCCTTGCTAATCATCTCGACGATCAGGCGCCATTACTCCTCGGAAAGTCCCTTTTGTACTTCGTGCATCCCGACGAGCAAGAGACCGCTCGCAACGACCTGACAGATGCCCTCGAGCAAAAAACTATGCACGGCAGCGTGACAAGGTCCGTCCACTTTATTGCCAAGCATGTCAAGAACTTCATACACCCCCCTTTTAGGGTAAGATATTGCCGACTACCCAAAGTCCGTCGCATCCTCGGATACGCCGGCATGAACCAGTCATGGAACGACGCCGACAAAGCGTCGTCCAATGAATACTACATGCCCGTCGATATCGTGATCAGCTGGGCCGCAGAAGGCCTAGTCCTGTGTTTCATACATGCAGTACCTGAACTCGACCTCGCGGATAATAATGAACACCCCAAGTCACCTTGGGCCACTTGGTGCGGAACGCCGATGATGAACTCGAGTCATTTACAACTTCTTTACCAACGGCTGCATTGCTGCTGCCCGCAGCCCGGAGTGCTCAGCAAGGTGTTCCAGATCTTGACCAATTCTAGCAATCAAGATTACCAGCTGCTGTTCACCTGGCCGCCGGACACCAGCCATGAATACTCCAACAAGCCGTCTGCGAAGGATTTTGCCAGGAGAGCGGAAGGTGTCCTGCCATCCTCGCACGACGGTAATGTCAAGACGAACTGCACAAAGAGATGGAGAATTGGTGGCACAATGCCTGCAATCAATGGCGAAGTGGAGAGCGTCTTCATACCTCATGGTCCGTGGTTTGTTTGGTGTCACGTTTCGCGCCATGTGTTTCTCACTGTCAATGTAGGAGCTATCATGTTCGCATGTCATACGATCCAGCCCAACCCTCGCAACGGAGTCGGCACGCCGTCACATCCGCAGTATCCAACAAGAACCAACGAAGGTCATGTATCCCACACGCCCCAACATGCTTATGATATGTCAGCGAATTCTTATACTTTTCCACCCGTATCCGCGTCAATCCCAACCTATAACCATCTCAGTAATTCTCTTCCATCACCATATCCATCTCAGTCCTGGACGGGACACACAGAGTGCTCTTCGCTTTTGAACTACAACAGGTGGCCCAACAGCAGTTCAACACCAATGGCGTCAATTCCCGGGTCATGCCCTGTCCGCGAAGCAACGTACGGAGTTCCGTCTCCATGCAGGCCCGGCGACTCCCCGACTTTCGGTGATTTGCGCGCGCCACAACACGGGTATTCAACCCCAGCAAACCCGAATGCAGAGTACATCGACAGGCGCGGAAGTGACATTCCTGGACTGTTAAGCTCTTTCCCAGATGGCGTTCCGCCCCCAAGACGTCGCGGTAGCCCCGGAGTAATACGCGATGTGTACAGCCGCCCAGGCAACCGCCCTGTTGGTACACTGAAGTGCACCAGCTGTAAGACGACACAAAGTCCTGAGTGGCGGAAGGGTCCTAGCGGACGGAAAGAACTTTGCAATGCGTACGTCGTCTATTGCTATCTGCCGAGCAGTTCCCTCACGTGTGCCACAGGTGTGGTCTCCGCTACGCCCGCTCCCGTGCGAAAAAGGAGGGACACGTGGTGACGGGACAGCGCCGGAAAAAGGAGAAGCCCGCGTCTGTGGGGTTCAAAGAGGACTCTATTCATCCCCAGTCTCCGCCAATAGCGATTGCCGGTGCCACTGCCCGATCTACCGCCTTCGAGAGTAGTTCGGTTGGCTCTGCATCTGGTAGCGAGATTTATTCACAACACAGTCCCGTGGCGACAGAGGCGTCGCCATCGCCTCCCAGCCTTAATTTTGTACACTACTCGCATCCCCCGCCTGCTCGTGGTGTCCAACCGAGAAGCGATCGACGGTCATCGTTCCAACCAAGTGGCTCGTTCCAGGCTGCGCCATCTCCACTGGCAACCCAACAGACGCACCGTGGCTATAGGAATCGGGAAGATACGACTCCCCTTTCCTCGCGGTTTGCACCATACAGCGGTTACGTCAGTTCAACAACTTCTGCCAATGCGTCACCAGTGGGGACTCTTACCCCCCTGCCTTCCTTTGAACGAGACAAGGCCGATGATCGATACTTGGCACCTCCACCTGGATCTTCGGAGGCCAAGTATGATAGGTTCACGATGGCCATGCAGCGCTGAAGCGCATCTTTACGCAGATCTTCGTTTTCTGAGGTTTATTTGTTGCATGCATGTAGTGAGATGCCATGAGCTTTAGCCAGTTAGCGCATGCATGTTTTCATTTCGCAGTGGTATCTTACTATCTATCCACTTCACTCATGGTTAGTCGTTTACACTCTTCCCTCAAACAAGTGGACCCTCTAGGAAAAAATAGTATTCTATTAGTCTCAAAGTGTATTTCTATCGTACTACTGGACGTCTAATAAAACAGATTGAACTGGCCAAGTCGAAATGAGCGGAGATCCCCTTGGACCTCCAAACCTGAGGGGGACCCTGTGAAAATGCCGGGTTTCTAGATGGCACGGGCTCTTCGTTCATTTCACGAGGTCAGCACTTGGTCTTTTTTTATATAGAAGTATTGGGGGGAATGACGGGGTGATGCTTATAAGGTACGAAGTTACATACTGGTAATATTGTGACCCTACACGAGGCTTCGGTGTCGTTTCGTAACCGAATGTCGATGTGTACAGCCACCGGAGCAATCATACCCTTGTTACCTAAATTCGGGGTACCCAGGGTTAGTATCATATATAGACGCTCCCACTTCCAGCCAGGGAGGGAACGACTTAACATCGAGTCGACCATCATACTTCCATATAAACTGGTGGCCATGTCAGGCTCCGCTGTAAATGCCGAGAGTTCGGGCGCGAACAATGTACCCGTCGCCGAGGAACGGTAAGCGAGAGTGGAAACTTCGGTTAAGACCTAACCTATGGCTCGTATCTTCCTATTGATTTATTAGCCCGACCGCGAGGGTAGTGTTAACTTCTGGAGATGACCACGATGCCGGTGATCGGGACGATGACGAAGCAGGTGATGCGGTGGCGGACGCTGATGAGGATGATGACGAGAACTTTCTGGAGAATTACCCCGATGAAACGACTGTAAGTGATAGGTTTATCTCTCATATTAGCCCCACTTGTCTTACGAGGAGCCTCCCGTACAGGAATTGGATCTATGGGACATGCGGATCACTTCACTAGCCCCTCTGAGGCTTCAACGCTTCGCCGGCCACCTCACTCGATTGGTCCTGCGGAAAAACCTGATACAAGAGCTCGATCCAGAAATCTTTCAACCCTTGACCAAGTTAGAACACTTGGACCTCTACGATAACAAGATTAAGCATGTCGGAGATGCGCTGAACAACCTGATTTCACTAGAGTGGGCTTCTGGTCTGATTGCCAGAATTTTCGCGGATGTTCTGAGTGGAACGCGATATTCTTATCTTTCAGGCACTTGGACCTTTCCTTTAACGTCCTGCGGGAAATTCCAGAAACGCTGTCCCGTTTGACGGCGTTACAAATAGTGTTCTTTGTGCAAAACCGGATATCGCATATCACTGGGTTGCAAGGTCTCGGTGCAACCCTCACCTCCCTCGAGTTGGGAGCAAACCGTATCAGGGTAGCTATGACAATTTCTTTTTTTTTTGTAAATCTGATTCGTATTAACACGTTCTTCCCTTCCAGCGGATAGAGGGCTTGGACGCACTTGTCAACCTGAAGGAACTCTGGCTGGGAAAGAACAAGATCACTCGGATCGAGGTAAGGTCGTTGAGTACAGCTTGTCTGTAGGCTACTACCAACCTTCGCATAGAATTTGGACAACTTGAAGCAGTTGACAATTTTGTCGCTCCAATCGAACCGGATAACCAAGATTGAGAATTTGGAGAAGTTAGAAAACCTCGAGCAGCTGCTTCTCAGCCACAATGGTATAGAGAGGTTGGAGGGACTTGAACGGAATGTGAGAGAACTTCTAAGTCACCGTCATATGTGACGTGCTCTAACACAAATATGTCCAGACGAAACTCAAGATGTTAGATGTGGGTTCGAACTTCATTTCAGCCATTGAGAACGTCTCCCATCTTACGTCGTTGGAGGACCTTTGGGTGGGTTATGCCTACGCCGCACGGACCGGTGCTGACATGATCGTACCCTCTACTCAGCTGGGAGGGAACAAGATCCCAGATCTACATGCGCTTGAACCCCAGCTCAGACACATTTCCGCACTTGAAACAATATATCTTGAAGCAAACCCTTGTCAAAGCACTGAGGGCGCGAACTATATGAGAAAGATAAGGTTAGCTCTCCCACATCTTACTCAGATCGATGCAACGTGGGTACCTCACCCTTTCCTTGGTGGTGATGTCGTAGCTGACTTTGGGAATATGTTTCAGATATCTGTAGGCTGTAGTTGTGACCATTGTGCATCGTGACATATGTAGACTGCTTGACCACCTGCTTTCGTTGGACTATGCACATGCATTTCAAAATTTGAATGGGTGTCCGTCTCTAGTTGGTATGCCCCTAGACGATTTGGTCACGTGAGCTCACTAGGCGCTTGCCCGCGAACCTTTCAACGTATACCCGACCCATTACAATCAGCAGACGATGGCGCCCGCGACTAAGGGTAAGGCCGGCGGTGTCAGCGCAACGTCTTTCTTTGATTTGAAGTCTGAGCTCGCAAAGCAAGCGGAGGAATTTACAAAGAACAAAGCTACAACTGGCGCCAAGTATCTCAGCGAAGCCAAGAAGACCAAGGTATGCAATATGTGTTCGAGTTTTGCCGAAACGACTGATGTAGGCTGTGTGCGCGTGCAAGTCGACGACATGGGCTCGGTCTAACAAGGGTGTTGAGGCTCGGGCGAGGCGAGACATTGAGCTGGAGGAGGTCAGCAGGTCGACAGTGGAATCGGCGCGGGCTGCTCTCGAGCGCAAAGCTCAGCTGTACGAGAAGCTGAGGAAAGGAAAGTCTGGTGGTCTCAGCGAACAGCAGTATGACGCGCTGCTAGTGGATGTGAGTGACATTGGTTAATTGGATTGCTGTTGGTGCGGATACTGAGTATTTGGCTTTACGGTGTCAGTTTGATTCGAAGACCATGGATCGCTATGAATCCGATAGCGACGACGTCGACGAGTCTCTTACTGTTCCAAGAGCACAAGAGTATGATGTAGGTTCATCTAGAACACTGTTCATCATCGCCGCCTCACACATTCTTCAGGATGATCCGGTCATCGAATACGAGGATGAATTTGGTCGCATACGGACCGCACGCAGGTCCGAAGTGCCCCGACATCTGTTGCCCACTTCTAAAGACCAAGAAATAGGGGACGAGTAAGTTGACCTAACCTTGTCACTGTGTAACCACAATTGCTGATGGCGATCTTCTAGGGACGTCATATGTACGTATATACGGGCTTTACAATATTACAAATGACTGATTACTGACACTGATCATAGACAACCCTGTGGACTTCTTCCCAGTTTATGAGCCTTCTGCAGAGCGAGTCCAGGCTGTGGCAGAGGAGCTAGCCGAGGCACAGAAACGCCCTGAAATGCATTACGATGCAGCGAAAGAAGTGCGCGCAAAGGGTGCTGCGTTCTACCAGTTCTCCGCAGATGAGGAAACCAGGAGGCAGCAGATGGAAGAGCTTCGATCCGTCCGCGAGGAGACGAAGAAAACGCGAGAGGAGACGGGTGCGGTGGACGTGATTCCTGGTGAAGTGGAGGGTATGCGTGCCGAAGATTCTGGCAGTCGAGCGCTTGAGAAGCGCAAGAGAGAAATTGAAAGCAGGCGTGCTTTGCTCGAGGCGAAACGGAAGAAACTGAAAACTGAGGGGGATGTGGTACCAAATTCGCAACCAAAGTCGATCTTACAGAACCCCGCTGCCACTTCATCTAAGGATCCCTTCGCTGCATTAGAACGGCAGGTACCTAAACCGCCGTCACCTGAACCTAAGCGAGCAGCAGTTCGTTCACAAGCGGCGAAGACGACGGATGCGGATGCTTTTTTGGCTCAGCTTGAGCAAGAAGTCCTTAAAAAACGAAAGTAGCGGTTAATAGGTATTTTTCATCGTGCTGTAAGTTCCGTCGGACTCTAAATAGTTGATACCTTCAGATTGTCATGACCTTTCTGGCTTCTAGTCTTTCTGGATGCCAGAGAATGTCGCCTGCTCCTCTGTTTATATCCGACCACCCACTGTCCCCTTCTCTGAAAACGCCTTTAAACGGTTTTGTCCCCGATACCCTCCAATACCACCTCCATTATGGACTCTTTCGTTGCCCGAAGGACTTCGATTTCCGGTTTCATGGCTGTTGCACGGCTGCAATTGACTTGGACATTGTCGGGTCCGGCTGTTTGCTAACGAAGGCGAGCAGGTCATCAACCGTAACACCCCAGTCAGGGGAAGCTACTCTCAAATGATGCCGTCGTGTTCATAGGTGTCACCGACGTTGGGCTTGCTTTCGTTGGCGTCCCAGAATGCCGGTTCATCCTGAGTGTGTGCAGGAGAATGCAACACGGTAACTTCCAGGGATACCTAGTTGGCGGAAACAATGTGATGGAGATGGGACATAAGATGGAACCTGTAAAGCGGTGTTCTAATATCTGGGAAATCATGGAGCGAATGAGCCCCTGGGGAAGGTTTTCTGGTGAGGCGAAGGTTAGGTACTCATGTCTGGAGCCAAGGATCACGATCACGCCACTCGAAGCAAACGTTTCCACTCCCACCGGGCGGACCAACATGAAATAGTTGTTATTGCACAGCACAAGTCCAAAGCTACATACGTCTCACAACTTTCATACATTCTACTTTTATGGCAGGCAAGTGCTTACCAACATCATCTGATGATACAGAACGCTTTCCGTACATCCAATACAACATGTATGTATACCAATCCAAATCGTGGCACACCTAGTGGTCTTCTGATTTTTCCTTGATACGTTTGATGGGCTTTTTCGCTAACTGTGTGTAGCTCATGGCGCTCACCCTGTCGTGCCCTTCTCCGCACACACTACCCATGACGCAATGCAAGTACACATGCTCCCGAGTTGCTGAGATGCACCTGGCAGACAATGCTGAAGTTACATTTAGGGCTCATTTCGTCCCCGTTCAAGAGATAGTATGCATATGATACAGGGTTGGCACTGTCGTGGATGCCTCTTCAGGAGTATATATCAGTGGCGCCAATCAGACATGCAGAAACGTGATCGAACAGCGCCCTAATATCACTGAAATTCAATTTTTGTGGTTATCCCTTATAACCCCTTTATAAAGTCTGTTAAATCAACCAACGCGTAAATTTTGGTAAAATCTGCTAACACACATGATAAATCGATATATACCTTTAAAACGCTATGTTCCCCGGCCAACCCTAAAATTTATGTTTGTCACGTGGTACAAGTCAACCTTCTGGACGCAATGTTACTTGCCCTAAAATGGATTCCGTTGGATATCACTCTTGGATTATCCGCCATTAATTATATTCTATGCCCAGGTGATGACCCCTGCAAGTTACATTGCAATTAGAGCCGCCATATGCCTGTTTTTCCCAAGACCCTACTCATCTCCTTCCTTCTCCCAAATTTCCCGAATCCCACTCATATCGTAAAGTTGCATATACCCTTAAAACGCTATGTCGCTTTGCCAATCCTAAGCTTTATTGTGGTCGTGTGGCGGAATGTACACTTCTGTGTATTTGACTGTTCGCCCTCCAAGTGAGTTCATCTGATATTACTCTTGGCTTATCTATTATTAAGTATGCTCTCTGTCGAACACAGACCATCAGAAAGTAGAGTGTAATTAGAACCCTATGGATCCGCCTTTGCAATGTTCGTGTGCGTCCATCCTTTTCCTCATACCTGACACCCTGTGACTGCCAGCCCAAACAACCATGCCATGGTCGTAACACACAAAAAGGTGCCTTTTTGGCTGCACATCTGCTTCCTCCCATGATGGCGGTATGTCTATCAGCCCTTAACATGTCATGGCTCTAATCCTGCCTTTGGTCCACGGCAAATCTTGGGTGCGTAAGGATCATTTGAATGACGATGGCGCTCATTAAGCGAATCAACAATCTTGTGTCTTTGGCCCCGCATGCCAATGCTTGATCAACGAGTGGCAACTATAACTACCAGCCAGTCATGGTAAATCCCTACGGAACTAGGGCATATGCTACTGAGGGTACCATTGAGATACGTACGTTAAGGATACATGTTTACTTGTTAAGACTATAGTGCAAGTGAACCGCATCGTGAATCGTCACCCCCCCACCAAGCGTGGCATCACCTCACCTCGTTGACATTTGATATCTGTTCTTGTTGCATTGCTGGGCGTGTGCCATGTTATGGTACAGGTCCGATGGAAGTCAAGGTGTGCAGGACACGCAAAGTTACCAACGCAGTAAAGGGTGTAGAGTGACCCCCATCACCGATGTGAGGTACACATCAGCAACATGAGTGGGATGTCTACACATTGCGGGAAACAGTCCATAGATGCTACTTGTCCGCAAATCTGGGTGCCAGACCAACCAGCGTTCCTCCCTGCTGATCCTTTCAGATTCCTTCCGTGACATATTTTCAGTATGCCATCCCACATTGTGGCGCGTTGCATATACAACATAGCTAGCTACAACATACAGGTACTAGTGTATCTTCGTGAAAGTATTACACCCTAGGCTTCGACAGCGCAACAGATAGTTTCTCAGCATGTAAAGGACGGTACGAGGCTGCATTTCGCCGACCAAAGACCAAGCTATTCAATAGGTTATCCTGGCACGAACTCTACAGTAGCACGACTGCTTACCGATTCCACAATAAAAGGAGTGTATCAATCTCCTTTTGTCGTTCTGGTGAACCTGGATGCTCGAAGTAGTCGATGATATTTTGATAGAATACTTCGTAATCGAAATCTTCGTCCTTGATCCGCCATGATTCGCAGCTTGAGAGTGCGAAACGAAGCTGGTTCAATTAAGTTAGCCCAACTAGGATATCGAAAGTCTCCATTTTGCACCTGGACAGCAACATACGCCATTGCTTGTGGTTGGACAGACCTCATCCGTAGCAAACCAGAAACATCACAACGTGTCCGGTTTGTTCTAGCATTTCTCTGTGATTCAGAAGGGCGTTCTGCACTGCCAACCTGTACATTTGCCGAGCTAGGTGAAGTGAAAATGCATCGGAAAGCCTAGAATTTCAACGTGAACATATGGATAAATCGGCTTGAGTAGCCATACCCTAATTAGCAACTCTCCACAAAAGAGGCCATTGGTCGGGTTCTTGGAGTCGTATTCACCGTTGCGATACAGGAATGAAGGCCATGAATACGCAGTAACCAGGTAGTCTGGATGGAATTCTCGAATAGCGGCTTTGACCCTAGAGTCCGTGAGTTAGCTTCAATACACTTTTGGAATAGGGCCCTACGATGCGCAGTTCCAGTCATAATCAACTGGACATAACAGCCGACCAGTGACTTCATGATGAAAACCTCGCATACTTTTACTATGACTGTCAATAACAGGGTCCAGGGTTGGACGCTGTTCCATCAACCACATGGCTACTATAGGTTTCAGGGTGCAAGCGTCATCTCCCCTGGCGCCGTCAGCCCCACTATTCAGCTGCAAAATAAGATTAATGCTATGAATAGAAAAACGACATGCAAAACCTGCCTGACGATAGATCATGGTCAGTTGGTGACTGTCCACATCAGCGTTCAAAAGCTTTTGGACGGACGGACACCATCTTATAAGTTTCAAGCAAGAACGGAAGATCCGATTTTCACTAAAGGAAAGATGGTCAAGATAACTGAGTCGATCATGAACGCAACGCCTACTCAGCAGATGAAGGTATAGACTCGATATCAACATCATTTGAGTCAGCCACAATCAGGCCACGCCAGTCGTATTCAGCAATTAAATCTTCAACACGATCAACAAGGCTGACAAGTCTGCGTATTGCGCGCCCCTCGAGGAGATAGGTATCACTACGTCTGTGAGAAGGGATGTTAGTAATGTCAATAGCGGGCCAACTGCTTACATACGGTTTTTTGTCTAATTTTTTCAAAAGCTGAGAGTTCTCATCCTCAAGCGCAGCTATACGTCTCTTCAAAGCTACTTGAGGATCCATTCCAGAGGTAAGAGGTAGCTCGGAAGTCATGACGGCGCCGAAAGGGATTGCATGGCAGGATGGCGGCGATCTTGATACCAACTTATAGTAGGCACGGCCACCGTCCTATGATCCACTGCTAACATGATCCGTGCATACTCTTAGGGTAAGAGGTCAGCTTATCATGGCTTACGATAGACGTTGTGCCAAGGTTGGATCGCGCACAGACTAGTGATATATAGCTAGGTCAATTTGCGGCAATGAGGATTAGGTTTAGGACTAAACCTTACCAAAACCCGCCCAGGGTCGTGACGGATGATCTTCGATGAAGCCGTTAGTGTCAGCTGCACAGTGTCTCCGTGCGGTCAACTGGATGGAATGAATTACTATTAAACAATGTGCAGAGGGGACAATGAAAAAAAAACCTACCAGTGCGGAACACAACTGATTGGTGTCATCCAACCCGCGCATCTGATGCCTACGAACGACATATCTGAGTCATCCATCTTGGCCAACATAGAGATTAAGACATGCCCTCATGTCACATACCTCTCGCTGGAGGAATTCACAGGACTACTCGAACAGAAGGAGCCAGGGCGACGATGGCGGGAAGTGTTTCTGCCCCCGCTGATATACCTGGGTGCGAGAGACCTCGGAGACATGGAAATTATCTCTCTGGAAAGCCTATTCGTGTTTCGCCAGCTGTGCCCCCTCATGATCATGGACTTCTACGTCCATGTGATAGATCACCTGGCTGATATCGATGTAAAGTCCAGAATGGAAGCATGCAATATCTGTAAAGGTGAGCATACTACCAGGATTACCAGGATTACGAAACAGATCACCTACTACATCATGCAGGGGCTTGACAGTTGGTTGAGCGTGTTGGTCACAGGCGTCCAGTTCTGAAAGTTAAGGCTGATTGATGGTGGAAACCCGGTAGTTAACGGAGTGATACGGAGATGTATCATACACTGTTCAATAATAGTATAATGTAAATGTACCAGAAGTGAAACTGAACACAAACCTTAGTCCAGAGAAAAAACCGGAAACCTGTAAAACTATGGCCACAGGATTGCGGTCAGAACACGCAGAGTCACCAGGAAACAAAGATACTTACTGTCGGTGAGGGGTTGACACTCACTGCCATACAATATCCAAAAACGAAGCACGGACTGCTAGGAAAGCATGGCAGTGAACCGGAGAGATCAGAAGAGCACAAGAGGGCAAAGTTCACGGGTAAGGATGATCCACATGATATCGTACAGCAGCAAGGCCACAGGAAACACACCAAGATCACCCCAGGCCTGACGAGGTCAGGATGCTGGAAGTGCGGGAGGTTTTTCCGGAGAGCAAGTAACGCGATGGGAGTGTAACAAAGTCGCCAATACAAAGGAACGGCTTCAGGCCCGGAATGCGGAACATAGCTGAGGGGATGCGTGTGGTGGGTTGGAAAGCAGTACGCTCGGGTATGGTCTCGAGTGTGATAGGCAGGGAATGACATAAACCAGCTTTCTGGCAGAATCACGACCGTGATCGACTCAGAGTTCATGAACGTCCAGCCATTTAGTAGGGTTTGAGGACTGACGATCAGGTACTACCAGCGTGGACCCAACAGACACCAAGGTAGGTGCCATTGCAGGGCTGTCTATCAGAAATATCTGTCACAATCCATCAATAGACAAGGTTGGCACTCACGAAGCCATATCGCCCACAACTGCGCATGTCTCTGCGGGGCGATGTCTGGCTCTGCTTGAGGTGGTGGGTTTTGCCTCTATTTCCGAATCAGTCGTTGATCAATGGAGTGCCAGCCCAGGCGGATGGGATGGGGAGCTTCTTCTAGTAGTGGTGGGACGTCAGGAGGCCCTGGCGAACCCCCACCATCGGCATCGGTTGCCACTTTGGTTGCAAATCACTAGTAGTGGTTGTTGAGTGACGAACAAATCTCCGTGGAATTCTCTACCTGGAGAATATTGCACTGTCATCATCATTAATAACCCGATTTCACCAAGGGAAAGGCGTTCATCCACGGGCACATATAGTCATCAAACAAAACATACTGTGGAATGGCCCTTCACTCCTCACGCAGTTTACCAGTAGCAAGGGCTTTGGTGAATTCGTCCAGGTACTGGTAGCTATCATTAGAGCAGTACGCAAAGAGAGAAAATATATTCATACCTCTTGCGCATTATAGGGCACCTGCTTATCGACTGGGGCACAAACGGCGTCAACGAGTTGACCATCATGCGACCATGGAATTGCACGCTTGGGTGTCGGTGGCGCCCGAGCGTGTCAAGCAATTTCACTGGGAAGGTGTCCTTCGTCTCCCCGCGCAATGGTAGGTGGAGTG
The DNA here is from genome assembly GCA_024663395.1 of Pisolithus tinctorius. Lineage (NCBI taxonomy): Eukaryota > Fungi > Basidiomycota > Agaricomycetes > Boletales > Pisolithaceae > Pisolithus > Pisolithus tinctorius. The sequence goes on from JANFAH010000002.1 coordinate 1,620,671, forward strand.
GACCACCTCACGACAGCACGTGTGATGGCATGTGTCGGTGATCATGTACATCGTAAGGCTCTACAACTGAGCCAGTAAAATATGTTGAAAAGGATGTCTCTCACCAATATCTGTAGGCGAACAAGGTATAACAGTCTCACCACGGAGCACATGCCTCAACTCCCTTCCATATGGAAGGCCGGAGAAACCAGTTGGTCGGCAATAGTTCAGTACTAAAATCAACAGGCTTCCATATAATCTTACCTGCATAAGGCCTCGGTGACCATGGTAATGAGGAAATAACAACAGGAGGTGAGCGGGATTGTGAGGGCCCTCGCATGCAGCTGGATGGGTACCCGATCCTAGTGGCACAGTGCCTTGTGGTTCTCTTGGTTGTGTAGGTTGCGAGGGCTCTGCTTCACCAGTCGCGGGTTGACGTCCATGCAAATGGCGAGGACCATGATGATCCTCATCAGAATCAGAATCGGGATGGCGACGCCAATGCTGGCAGTAATCGTAGTCACCATCGTAGTAGGGTGAGTGACGCGTGACGTCTCAACGCCGCATATTCTGTTTACATACATTTACATACAGAAGCATCTCTTGTCTTGCTCAGCGTCGTCCACCTCCCTGGCTTCCTCCACACCCCCACCTATACCCGCTGGCATTGAAGGCCTATCAGCCAAAATCGTGTCCGCATTGTCTTTGCTGGGATACTCCTCGATGGAGCATGTACCCATCCTGTCGTCGAAGACGAAGGCGTTCGCATTTGCTCCGCCTGCCATTTGGTAAACTTGGCCTAAATGATATTAGGTACCCACCATGACACTGCAATTGTAACCTATTGATGCGTGTTTCTCCGATGCCCCCCGCATTTTTTTTCAGGTACCGTGCGCATCCAAGGATATCGATGGTGAAGCACTCACTGCTTGCATCCTAAACAAACTCCGTGATCAACTCCAGGTCGCAGCTATCAGGGTTCCCGGATTCGGTGATAACCGCAAGTTCCGTCCTTGGCGACCTTACCATCCTCACCGGCGGTACGATCTTCACCGACGAGCTCGGTGTCAAGCTTGAGAAGTCAAGGCCTGACCTCCTCGATTCGTCCGGCTCCATCATCATCACCAAGGAGGACACCATCGTCCTTAACAGTGAGGTTTCCAAGGATATCATTCAGGCGCGCTGCGAACAGATCCGCACTCTTCTTGCAGACCCCTCGACGAGCGAATATGATAAGTCCAAACTCCAAGAGCGTTTTGCCAAGTTGAGCGACGGTGCCGCTGTCATCAAGGCCGATGATGGCGGCGATGTAGATGTTGGCGAAAAGAAGGATATGTACGACTACCCTTTGAACGCTGAACGTGCAGCCGTCGAGGAAGGTATTCTTCCTGGTAGCGGTGCAGCATCCCTTAAGGCATCCCTTGCCCTCGCCACCAACACTCCTGGATCATCCAGCTCGCCGACGCGCCCCCATGCCAAAGTTGTCCCTTATGACGCTGCAACTGCAACATACTGATGCGTGTTTCTCTGATGCCCCCGTATTTTTTCCTTAGGTACCGTACGCATTTCTATTACCCTGTGCATCCAAGGATGACGATGGTGAAGCACTCGCTGCTTACGCTCCCAGTAAACTTCGTGGTCAACTGCAGGTCGTAGTTGCCAAGGTCCCGGATTTGATGATAACGGAAATCCATCCTTGACGGCCTTGCCATCCTCACCGGTGGTACCGTCTTCACCGACGAGCTCAATGTCAAGCTTGAGAAGGCAAGCCCTGACCTCCTTGGTTCGTCCGACTCCATCTCCATCACCAGGAGGACACCATTTTCCTTAATGGTGAGGTTTCCAAGGATATCATTCAGGCGCGCTGCGAACAGATCTGCGCTCTTCTTGCAGACCCCTCGACGAGCGAATATGACAAGACCAAACTCCAAGAGCGTTTTGCCAAGTTGAGCGGCGATGTTGCCAACATCAAGGTCGGCGGTAGTCGGAAAATAGAGATTGGCTAAGAGAAGGATAAGTATGACTACGCTTTGAACGCTACACGTGCAGCTGCCGAGGAAGGCATTCTCCTTGACGGTGGTGTGGCCCTCAAGGCATCCCTTGCCCTCGCCTCCAACACTCCTGGATCATCCAGCTCGCCGACGCCCCCTCGATGCCAAGGTTGTTCTTAGTCGTCTTATCAAGGAACCTCTGTTCGACGATGCGTTGTAATCAATCGACATGCAATGAATTCATCTTTAGGCTTCTTCCGTTTTTCTCATGTAGACGGTTCAATAATTTTCGTGCACTATGTCATATATTGTATGGAATGGACACCGAGCGTGCGCAGAGTAGAGAAATGCGCACGGTAGCTAAGAAAAAAATGCGGGAGGCATCGGAAAAACACGTATCAATGTGTTACAGTTGCAGATCACTAGTAGTACAGCATATGTTGTGAATCCTTACAAAGTCTTCCTGTACCGTATAGCACGCAGAATATCCAATAGTATGGCATTCTGCTTAACTAATGCCTCCGCTATCTCGTTCCCAGCTTCCTCGATGGCTCCTTTAACGCCCACGATGTTTGCCTGTTGCACGCCGCCGCTGAGCTCAAAAGGGCTAGCCAATCTTCGACGTTTCTGGGGAGGAGAGGAAGGCACAGACTTGGCCCGCCCAGCATTGGTAACACTGCCTCCGAGGGGGGTTGAAGCCTTAGGAAAATTGTAAGGCTGTACGTCCTCATCCTCAATCATCACAGTAAATGAACTTACTCTGGGAGCATATATCACATCGGACAGCTTTCGTTTCATGCCCATGGGAGGGCTGGCTCCCGACTTCGTCACGGCTTCGATTAGTTCGGAATTTCCTTTGTCACCTTCCGCAGCCGCACTGACTTCGGAGTTGTCTGGAGATGGCAGGGGTTCAGCAAAGCGGGCTTCGTCAAGCTGCCAATATGGCCCTTCCAGACTGTAAATATAACGACCATTATGATCAAGCGGAGCGCCTTGTCCCGCACCACTCCATTTGAGACATCCCGAGTCAGAGTCAGAGTCCTCTGCGGCGTCCCCACTGTCAGCGGCTGACTTGTTACCCAGGATTATGGAGGCATCATCATTGAAATCGGGAGAGCGCGAGCCGTGGTTCGGGCTGTAGCCGCGCGACCTTGTCATAGCTAAGATAATCTTTCTGGGAGAGAGACCGAGATGCAGTAACCACCACCCTTGCAGAATATAACTAGTGATGATCCGTCCGTCCCTCGAAGAAAGGACTCAAGAAGTACTCCATGTCGTTCCACAAGGTTAGAAATTTGCTCCATATCACTCATTCGCTAACCAAAGATTACTTCCAGGTCGTGAACGTTCGCAGCCGAGACCAGCTTTAGTCCCGTTACACCCAGAACTTTAATCCGAAAATGATCACCTCAATAACCTAGGAAGTATACGGACATCTGTAAAGTTTCATTTCAGTTCTAATTCTAATGGAATCTTAATCGCTTAATACAGTGTCAAACCAGGCCCTGATTGGCCCCTTAAAACCCTAATAAGAAAGCGGATTCTCCAAAGAAGTACAGTTCTCGCCACCCGCGGCCACAGCATAGTATGACCTCAAAGATCTCTTCACCACTTTCAGATTTACTGGTGGCCCCAAGGACGGTCATAGAGGCGACAGCGCATTCGATCATGCGCTTCAACGTCTGGGACCGTTTCTACTTGCTTTCTCGGTTTCGGTGAGTCATATGGCTATCTGACATTAACGTTCACGGCAGCCGTAAGGACGCGAAGCAGGTGCTCTAACACTCAGAGACTCCTGTTTGGAGACTAATCAGCAGGCGTCCACTTAGGCCATCATTCACTATATGTGATATGATTGGAACACAACTGAATACATAATACAGGGCCAGTACATTCCAATTTCATGCCGAGTGATCGTCTCACCAAAAATTGTGTTGTAAGGTGGTTATGGTCGCCGCTTTCCCTGGGATCTGGACACTGCAATACGATTTAATCCAAAGAAGTGTTCTCCGCCCTCCCATGGCAGTGCGTTGAGTAAGGTATGTCACATGTGTGTCATCATCGTTGCAAAACGGAGTGGTAGGGTAGTCACCAGTGAGGTGCCAGGTTAGCAAGAATCTATTGACGCTTTGATCTATGTAGATTGCCTCCATTCTTGATGAGACGCGGTAGTCGTGATTGTACTTCGCCCTGTGTTAGTCCGAATTCCGCAGTCCACCTATGCATCAGTGCGGTACGGAGAAGCCGGTGTCCAGGTTCCCCATCGTGAGCCTTGTAGATCCTATGCTCGCTAGTCGTCACTCACTCTCTTCGCCACAGTACTAGCAGTGATACCGTGTGCTGCTCACATCCTGCACATGCGGCCACACTGTGGCACATTGCTGTTCATCCTTGCTATCGTCCTGCTCATCACTATGACAGATAACAGGTTCAAATGCTGTGGTCCTTGTCCACGGTCCTATGATACTCCAAGTTCGCTGACTCGCCACCGCTCAAGCTGCCCACACTGGGGGCAGCAGCTAAACTCACAGGTGCAACGACGAAGGCGGAATGCCCAACTGAGCCTAAATGGCACGCCTCCAAAGAGGGCAAAACTGAATTTGGATACAAATGTGAGCCCAGCTTTTTGCCTTCGTCCCTGGTGTTGCTGACTTGAGAATGGTAGGCCGACGTTGGCACGCTGGAGCTCGCAGAAAAGGACTCTACTTCATGCTCTCCAAGTTTCTCGAGCTCTCATGATTATCCCGCACCTATCAGCAGTCTCCAATCTGAGCTCGCATCCTTCAGTGCGGCCACTACTGATCCAGTATCTTCCGTACAAGTGCTCCCCGAGTCCGTGCCCCTACCTGAGAACACGCAGAACGCTGAGTCATCTGGAAGCCACCGGCCCGCTCGGTCACGGCGTTTACCTGCGCGATTCCGAGACATTTTGCCAGAACCACCTGTTCCTGCTTTGCAGCCAGGGGCTTCTTTATCTGCTTCGCAACCCCAGTCTTCCGGCCTCCCACGTGTTATCCTTCATGTATTTGATTCTATCCAAACGTCTTTCAATAAATTTGGCATTGCATGAGCGTATCGTCACAGACCATCCTATGACCCAGATTCATTCGTCTCGCTCGATGAGCTCTCCGATGCATATATTAACCCTGAGCAAACGGACACAATTCCTGCATCACTACCGGCGTTGCCACCCCAGCCTTGGAAAAACATGAGCATTTGGAGACTGATGACGTGGATGATGTCTGGAAGCAAGCAGAAGTCCGAGGCTGAGGTCACTCGCCTCGTAAATTCTGTGCTCAGGTCAGATGACTTCAGCATCGAAGACTTGGATGGGTTCAACGCTCGTACAGAGATGAAACATTTTGATGCTTCTGAATCCACGCTAGGACCAAGTGATATTGTCCACCAGGACGGCTGGAAGGAGAGTAGTGTGGATGTTCTTGTACCGACTAGGGAGCCGGACGCGAATGGAAATGGCCGGATGTTCACCGTTCCAGGGCTCTTGTATCGCCAACTTGTTGCAGTCATTCGCTCCGCCTTCACTGAAGATAATGCAAAGTGGTTCCATCTCACTCCATTCAGACGGGTATGGAGATCTGCCATCACTGGTTGTGAGATGCGGCTGTATGATGAACTTTACACATCGGATGCGTGGAACAGAGCCCATGACGAATTGCAAAAACAAAGCCGCAGCGATGGCTGTAAACTGGAACGCGTGATCGCCGGGTTGATGTTCTGGTCCGATGCTACTCATCTCGCACAATTTGGCGACGCCTCTGCATGGCCTATCTACTTATTTTTTGGGAATCAGTCGAAATATACACGTGCATGTCCTAGCTCCGGTGCATGCCATCCAATAGCGTTTATGCCGACTGTGAGTTACTCCGGTACCTACTGATTACGTCATAGCTGACACATGCATTTATTATGTAGCTTCCACCATCTATCGCCGAGTTCATATCCAAGTTTACAAAGAAAAAAAATTACGATGACATTATTGCCCACTGTAAGCGAGAGTTATTCCATGGGGTATGGAAAGTGTTGTTGGACGAGGAGTTTGTCGAGGCATATAAGGATGGCATTGTAATCAGATGCTATGATGGAGTATGCCGGCGAGTTTTCCCACGCATCTTCACTTACGCAGCAGATTATCCAGAGAAGTATGACTGCTGCGCTGCTCAACTCATTGACAAAACTTATGGTTTTATTTACAGGGTACTTTTGGCTGCCATCCGTGACAAAGGCAATTTTCCATGCCCACGGTGCCTCATAGCAAAGGAAGACTTTAGTCGTCTTGGGCTCCGGTCAGATGCATCCAGAAGATTCACAAAAATACGCCAGTACTTCTCGGATCGAATTTTGGCAGCCCGCAATGCTATCTACAGGTTAGGGTGCCCAATCAAAGGGGTAATTCCAGAACACTACTTGAAGGGGTTTTCACTGGTGCCAACCTTTGTACGTTCGCCTCTTCATCGGTCTTCCATGACTTTACAAGTCGCCACAGAATTCATTTGCTGATATTCTCGGACCTCTTGGGCTCGACGTCTACTCCATTGTTACGGTAGATCTCCTTCACGAGTTCGAGCTGGGGATCTTCAAATCAGTCTTTAGGCACTTGTTAAGGCTACTGTACGTGATACATCCTGATACAGTGATCCAGCTTAATGAGCGGTATGGAGTTTTTATTTAACTTTCATACAGTGTGCTAAAAGATGGTGCTTAATAAGGTTCCATCTAATTTCGTCCTTTGGAAAAGATGCAATTCGTCGCTTTCCCCATAATATATCAGATGTATGTCAACAAGCAGCACAAAATTTTGAAGACATCCTGCAGGTAATTTAAGCTTCTGGATCCTCATTTTCCAAGAAATAATGTTTTTCTCATCGTCAGTGTGCAATTCCAGCGTTTGAAGGGCTTTTCCCTTCTGAGCATGACGGAGTCGTGCGTACCTTGCTTTTTTGGCTAGCCCACTGGCATGCACTCGCAAAGCTTCGTCTCCACAGTGAAGATTCACTTCATCAACTCGACGAAACCACCCAGCTGCTTGGACATCAGCTTCGCAAGTTTCGAGACTTTACTTGTACCGCGTTCATGACAATGGAGCTACCCTCGGAGGTCGCTGCTCGGCGTCGAAGAAAGGACAGTAAACCTAATCTCACATCTAATACTACCTCTGCTACGACCAGTGCCCGACCGAAGACCTTCAACCTTGCAACATACAAGTTTCATGCCCTCGGAGATTATGTGAATACAATACGCACTTTTGGAACAACTGACTCATATACTACTCAAATCGTAAGCTATATCATTGTCTTTCATGATAGATGACGCGCTGACCCTGGTTGTTAGGGTGAACATGCTCATTGCCTTCTGAAGAAGTTCTATCGAAGTACGAATAAACAAAAACCTGCAAAGCAACCCGCAAAGCAGGAGAGACGACATACACGTATTAGACGTCAATTGGATGCCGCAGGCGAATCCTCCACAAAGTTGGAAGAGACAGCTGCCCCGTCTAAGTTTCACCACCACTTGTCAGATTCTCCGAGCAATGCCATCAACTTGGCCGCGTTTCTCAGTCAAAACTCCGAAGATCCAGCCGTGAAGGTGAGAGGTTGTACTGGACCCCAAGTTAACTGTCCTCACCGTCTTTTACAAGGACTTCATTCCGAAGCTGAAAGATCATCTTCTTTCATGATTACTGGGCTTGGATTATGATGGAGATGAATGCTCATTCTCTAGTGAAGAACGAAATAAAGTGACCTTCAAGAATGGTCTCAACCGAGTTATTCAATCAAAGCGCTTCCAAATAAATTACACGACCTACGATATACGCCGTGGCCAGGATACCCTACGCCCAGGACATGGTGCCACAGTTATGATGCTATCACGAGAGGAGAGTCCTAACGCTCATCCATTCTGGTACGCACGAGTATTGGGCGCTTTCCTTATAAATGTTTGTTATAGTGGAACGGAGCAAACCATGGAATTTCTCTGGGTTAGGTGGCTTGGCGTTGTACCAAGCTACCAATGGGGCCTTCAGAAGGGACGTCTCCCGAAGATTGGGTTCGTCCCAGATTCGCCTGGCGCCTTTGGTTTTCTTGACCCTTCCCTCGTAATCCGCGCTTGCCATCTTATTCCTGCATTCGTTAACGGGCACACTGATTCACTCCTTCGATGTGGACCTTCGATGGGCCGTCCTGCCAATGAGGTTGATGACTGGGAAGCGTACTACGTCAATATGTGAGCTTTTCTGAGGGACTACTACTTCGCTTCACTGAAACATTATTCTTATAGCTTTGCAGATCGCGATATGTTCGCTCGCTTTTCTGGTATCGGCATCGGGCATGATGCTCAGTATTCCCTACCTGAATTGGTACCCAAAACGTCCTCAGACTCGGACCTGGATCTCACCGATGCCAGTGACCATTCCGACCAAGAAAGTCCCACTGATGAAGACATAGGCAGCGAGGGGGATGAAGGTCTTAATGATGGCGATGACGTTGAGGATGAAAGCGGTGACTTGGATTCCTCCCAGACAGACGGTGAGCGCTCAGAGGACAGCAGTGAGGATGTAAACTACTCTGATGCAGAGGATGACAACAACGGTCCCGAGTTCTGAGCGTTGTATAATACCTGTATATTATAGCTATCCGATGAATGTGTTTACAAGCGTTTGTGTCTACTGAGTGGTGTCTACGTGATTGAACGTTGAGGGTGCATCGACCCTCGGCTTATATACTGTGATCGGGAGTAGCTCACATTTCGCAACATGGTTCTGGTCATGGTACCCGCAATCAAAGGACATACGACCAGCACGCTCGCTGACCTTTTCCCATTCCTGGCCAAGGTCTACGGTGACTCTATGCGGTGAAGCAATCAGTTGAGTCTACGTTTACTAAACTCAGGCGAGAACAGACTGTTTCGGTAGGTTAACCTCTTCTGGGGTCCATTTTCCCTGTCGCTTTTCGGGCTGGAAGGCGCTTCAAACACAATGATAGACATACTAGGGCATGGCTACTACTGCAGAGAGTATGGTTAGATGCGTTGGGGATATATGAATACTTGACGTACTGGTCTCCAACCGAAACGTGTTGTCTACCCTTCTCTTTCCATTGGACGATGGTTTGCAGTATCTGATTGTCAGTGAGTCCCTGACCCTAGAGGTAAAGTTGGGCGAAGGGTATCAGTCAAGGTTATTAGCACCTGAAAGTGTTTCAACAACTCACGGCCTTGGACAGCTTAATGGCTGTTTTCGGCTGCTTCTCTTTCGACTGCCAAGAACTTCTTGCAAACAAGTCCTTCGCTCATGATTAACAACACACTCACCCTTCAGTTTTTACGGGCTCAGCTCATTTATTCGCAAGGACATGCGCGTGTTCCAGGGTGGAAGGCGCGGGGCCTGGAAGATTCACATCCGACACAGGTTTATGTGACGGTTTGGTTGACTTCGGGGCAGTACTTCGGTTAGCCCTTGAGGTGGACAATACATTGGCTACCAGTGCTAATCGACACGGGGCATCAGTGTCACTGGGCGATGGAGGAACAAAACGAGGGGTTCTCGCCTGCAGCATCAGCAGTAACAGCAACGTTTCCCAGCATCTTGAATACACTGACTATTTTGGGCATGTCCATGTCCTGGATGGCGCGCAGTATATCATTGCGAATGGGAATTGGGCACAAGACCGCCTAATGCTGGAAAGAGTGCTTGCGAGTGTGGTAAATGCAAGGGGTCAAATCGGGGAACTTCGTTGAAACCGTAGTGTACAGCGGGGATGTGCAGTGACCCTTCAGAAAGGCGGCAGACGCAACATGATAGTTATCTCCTGAGAGATTGGGGTGGTGTAAGCCACTCAGAAGGGGATCTGCGCCTCTAGCGGGCTCGTCACGCAGTGTGCGCCTCCCACCGCATCGTCTTGTGACGGTCCCAGTTGGGTGTATTGGATCGTCGTGACCATGACAGGTCTGTGTGCGGGGTGGATACAGGGCTGACAAGACAAGGTCAAATTTGTGGACAGCATGGGAGAAATGCCCGTACATAATATATACGGGGAGAGTGATGGAACTAGAACAGGGCCGTCGCCACTGGTAGACACCTTGTTTACCACACCGGAGCCCTGGGCTCAAACAACACACTAATTGAAACAGCAATATGAGCCACTACATTTAAGCAGGCATTACGATGATTGTCATCAGAAAAGCCGATGGATGATAGAGTGACGACATACTTTTTACCTCGATCATTGTTTCCCGGAGACCAGAATCTCATAGTCTGCTTTCTCCGCTCCAGAAGCAGGATGCGGAGGACCAGCAGTCAGGATACGCTTCACCGTTTTCCCCAGCCTCATACCAGCCTCCCATGCACGCATATCCTCGAGAAAACCAGAAGACACGAGCAAATCCTCTACACTAGGTTCTCCCTTGTTCGGTGCGTTAATTAAAGTATAAGGGGGAGGAGGGTTTGAAGTGATGAGCGTCGTGCCTGCCATCAATGGAGTGAGCGAAATGAAACAATTACTTGACAAAACGTCCGAACTCTCCTGCATATTCTCAGCTTCCCGGCCAACATCATTTGCCTTCCTGATCTCGCATTTACTCCCTGCATTGCTCCCGGATGCAGATCCTGCGCCACAGATCGAACCGTCGGTACCACTCAAACTCCCCAACGATTATTGTCGCTTTCCTCGGTGTCGACAAGACGTTGAACCCTTCCCCTCCTTTGAGTGCGTATGTGGGCGAGGTGGCACATGAAAGACTCGGAGACCTAGTGTGAAGGTGTAAAGTGAGAGGAGGGGATAATGGGTTTTCGGTATCCATGGTCATGTTGGGAGAAGATGTTGATAGGTCCACCGACAAGATAAAATTCCGGAAATGGAGATGAACTCAGCGTTTATTGCATTGGACGAGCCCGTCCTATACGTCTTCGCAGTGAACCAGCACAAAGGATACGGAGTTTTCCAATATGAAAGAAACTGAACGTTGGAGCGGGATGTGCTACGAGACCTGTAACACTTCAGCAAGAGTAGTCTGAGTAACACTCGTACATACCCAGAATTAGCAAGGTAGCCGGAACTACTGTCTCCCAGTCAAACTGCGTTACTCTACTGCTTTGGTTCGGAAAGCAGAGAGTATTATCAGTCAAAGGAGTATCGTTGGAGTGATCATGGAAAGGTGATGAGGACATAGGAAGACGGCGTCCCACTGCTGAGCCCCAGTGAAAACTGGTTATCACGCCGTGTGACCCTAGCTGACGGGATATGCCCAAACGAGGGAAGTAAGATGTAGTCATACCAGGTTGGAATTCCGTAGTAAAATGAGACTAATACAATATGCAGGGGCACAACTCCATAGCACCCTAGATGACTTTTTTGTGCATCCTCACATGGGCACATATCAGGGCATATCTTGGTCTCCCCTTACCATGTTTATGCCATATGCTTGTGTGTGACAACATATGCCCTTGTATTACAAAGTCATATCTGCTCATATATATGCACATTTATTTATTACCCACACACACTGCATTAATATGCTTCAAAATGACAATTTATTACATGGTAGCACTCTACATAGTACAGGAAATTTTCCTGGGGGGTAATAAATACACAATGATGATGATGCAGACAGTGTGGCAGGCAATGCAAATGATGGAAAACCCTGCCATGTGATGCAAGTGCAATGCAAGTACAATGCAAATATGATGTGAGTGGATGATGTGAGTGGATAATGCAGGCAGATGGCATGAAAAAATATTGTGGATGGACTTCTGTTTGAGCAAAATGGATTGTTATCTAGTGAAGGTTGCCATTCTCGATAACAGCCTTAACCCAGGCATTGTCTTGGACCTGATAATGTGTTAGCATGGTTTCTTGCTGGCCTGTCACTTACAAGCTGTTTGGCTTCCTTGTTGTACTCCTGGTTTTTGCTGTCTTGTGAGCAATTCATGAACAAACCAAATGAGACATACCTCATGTTGAGTTGCAGTCAATGTCTTGTCATAGTAGAAGCAGAACTGTTCTTTTTTGCTGTTTGGGTTGACATGCTTCAGCCATCGCAAGATGCAGAGGTTGCTAATGACTATATTAGCAAGTAAATCTATACTGCATTTGTGCTTACCATCTGTTCTTGGTACCTGAGGGCTGAAACTTTTTCTTGGAAGCATCCTCCATTTGAGAGACACATGGTGGTACTGACTCACACTTGACAGGAGAGTCTGGAATAGGCAGCACAGGTAAAGTCTTGACTTTCGAGGCAGCCACAGCAAGTAAGCTCCTTCCCAAGTGATGTGAGTTAGTGAAGACTCAGATAGTCAAATAGAAACTTACATTGGATCATATGATACTGGAGGCTGAGTGATATTTGTGTGATTGATGACTGGTATATTTTCCTTGTTGTCTGGGGCAGTAAAAAACTTGGGTGGGTTTGATTGTGTTGCTGGGATTTCTGCAGGTCTTGTCTCAGGTTGTCCATTCCTGAGAGTAGTGACCTCAGGAGGCTCAGCTGCTGCCATGTTGTCCACTGCCATGGCTCAATAAATCAGTAGAGTATGCAATACAATGTGCTCACCTTTTGCTTTCTTATTGTGCAGTGCTTCCAATTCTGTTTGATATCACTGTTTCTTGCTGGGTTTGTGGTCTTGGAGGTCTTTGTCTGCATCATCAAGGGCTTCTTCTTTCATAGTGTTGTGCATTTCCCTCTTCAGCTTTCCATCATCATCCAGGTAGTGCTTACTCCACACCAGGTATCCCCTTGTACAAATATACTCTAGCTTCCATCCATTTTCAGCAAACTTGAAGAGTGGGAATGCTGTCTCCATGATCAAGCATATGAACTGCTGAGCACTCATACTGGCTTTGCCCCAGGTTTCCAGGGTTGTGTTGCACTGGCTGAGCTCTTGCCATGCCCCACATAAAGTCTTCTGCATATTGGCTAGTGTTTCCAATGAGGGGACATTGCCATTTGTGTCTTTGAGGTATGCATATATGCCACGATTGCTACCCTTGGCCTCAGCAGACTTGAGCCAGTTGTTGAAGTCCTTCTTGGTCCAGAACTGCACATTAGGGTGCAATTCATGTGTTGGAGCCTTCTCATCAGTCATGGTAAGGGTTGGTAAGGGCATGCTGGCATCAAGGAGCCTGGGACTGCATGACATGGATTTAAGTGCATTCATGAGCTGGTCAAAGAGATTTCTATAGGAAAATCAGTAAACAATCCATGTTCATACAGAAAATGAAAAGACTTGCCTAACTGTGTTGTATTCAGATGTTACTTTGACCAAATGCTGCTCAAGTGTCTTGCAGTGGTCCTGCAGGTAAATGACTTGGGAGTCCTGCATATATGTGCCCTAGACAATGTTAACCCCTCCAAAACTACCCATTCCACTTACATTTACTTGATTCATCAAGTTCTGGGGCAGGTATGATGCAAAGGATTGCTGTGTGCCAGATAGGAGACCCAGACTGGTGTTCTGCAAAGGAGACAAGATTGGTGGGTCTTCAACATGATCAGCAGCTGGAGAGAGTAAAGAACTTGTCATTGGAGACAATAATGAAGAGCTACTGCTGAAATTGAAGTGAGACTTGCTCATGGTGAGCAGGTATATGATAACTTAATGGTGGGAAGGTGGCAGAAGAGGCAGAAATTTGGCTAAGGTAAAATTCCCATCCCTTTGCTAATTAGGCTCTAGGCTCTTGACTATGACCTTACCTTATTAACTGCAACTGAGAACAAATGCTGCTGACACCAACTAATTTAGCTTTTGCTCCTGCTCCTGCCATTACCATGGTCAATAATGTCATCCTCATTGACCTTGAAGGCCTTGTCACAGATTGGGACATGTATACATTTTCATTGAACATACTTTCAGCTGGTGTCACCCACCAAAGGTGTTGTGGACATGGTTATAGCTGACTCTGCCTAACTTGTTGATGAGTTGTGTGCAATGCCCATGCATGCAGATGAAGACTAAAGGCCTCATGCATAGAAAGACTGCCAGATGTGAGCAGTCATCCATCAGTAAACCACTTTGTGTGCTGGCAGTCCTAGGGAATCTGTCCAGTGCTGGACAGCTCTGGACAGCTCTGGACAGCAAAAGTGATTTACTGATGTCCTTCACACAAGAATGAGTCATCAGTGCTAAAGAGAAAAGAGGAAGCGAGTTGAGTGTGCATTAAAAGTTTTTAGTGCCTGTGTACGGCATTCCGGTTTTCATCATATCTCCACCATTTCCAAAGATATTGACTCCATTCTCACACTTGCTTAAAGTGCTCTGCCATGTGATTCTGCCTTCCAAATCTGGAGAGGATCCTCACACCCTATGCATTTCTACAGCACTCCATACATCAGATGCTCATTTCACTAAGTCCATCAATCATGGCCACCTCTTCATCAATCATCTCACTTGTCTCATTTGCCAGAGACAGTGGCTACATATATCTGCCAGGCATTCCCACCAGCTTCCATCCTGAAGCCCCCTGGTTCATCCCATCATTGTCAGCCCCATCTCATCCCATGCAGCTTGGTTGGTGTGTTCTCCTTGTCAGTATGACTTCCAGAAGGATGTTCTTTGGTCATCTCAGGTCTGTCATTTGGTTAGAAAGGTCTTATGTGGTTGTTTCGGTCTCCCCTCTTGATGAAGCATATGGATCATTCCTCCCTGCTCCCTGCACCATCTTTATTCCAATCTTGTCCATCATTCTTCCTGCATTGCAACAGCTGCAGCATAATCTACTGTTCTCCAGCCTCCCTGATCACATTCATGACAAGTATGATGTGCATCTTGCCTTCTTACTGCAAGATCCAGCAGAAGACATCCCCCCTTCTCCTCCTCCATCAGAGCCCTGTTCATCCTGTTCATGAAGTTTTTGTTAACTTTGCTGGAGGATGAAAGGGTGGGAGACACGATCACATATGCTCCTGTTTCCCCACAGACCCCCAATGCCCTAGCCTCTTTGATGCCTGACTCATGCCCTTCAATTCTGGAATTAATACTTCCCTATCTGGAAACACTGCCCATCTGTCATGCCATCTTTGGATCTAGAGATGTCTCTGCCAAGATCTGACTTGCATCACCACCCCCTAATGTGATATCAGTGCACTTACTCAGTTTCTGATTCTATTTGACTCATTCTGTGATGTTTTGACTATCCTTGACTCGTTTATTGCCAATACTTACCAATCCTCTCTGCTTGCTTACTTTTCATTTCTCACTTACTCATCATGATTACTCAGTCCTTACTCATTACTTACCAAGCATTTGTGCCTTGTTTGTCATGAGCTGTCCTCCCCCCACAGTATATAAACCCCCATGTACTTAGCTACACCCCCAAGTGAATCAAGAAGTCACTCAGCAGTCAGTTCAGTGCATATCTTGTCATCAACAGTTGAGGCTTATTTGGAAGAGTCTAACTGTCCCATTTCATATTATTGGTAGTTGAGGCTCTATGAAGGGGTCTATCTACCTCCATTCCTTATCTGAAGCTTTATCCCCTCTTAGTCAGCAGTCTTGCTTAGTCATCCCTCCACTCCTGTGTAACTTGTCATCAACTTGTGCCAGGAGCATGTTAAGTCCTTTCAGCTGAACACCTTCACTCTGTTCAGCATCCCTCATCCAGTCATCACTCACTCATCTTCTCCTGCATAACTCATCGACAACTTGCACCAGGAGCACCTGCCATTGAACTCCCCCCCCCACATTAGATTTTCTTCTGCACTCCAGGTTCTGTGGAGGCAAACCACCACTTGCTCATATTTGTCTTTGGTGTTGGATTTGTTTGGTTTTCACCACCTTTCCACACTTTGACTCACACTGGTACTGAGGTAAGTTTTTTGTGATGGCCTTTTTTGACTTTGCTAACCTCATTGAATGCATTAGAGAATTGTGTTGTGCATCAAACACCCTGAATTCCACAAGCATGGCTGCCCTTGAGTCAAGGAACCATACACACAACCTGTGCAGGTCAAGAACATCATGCTTGAATACACAGATCCAGTCAAGGTGGAGGATGCTAGCCAGGTGCTTGGCAATTCAAAGCTCAAAGAATCTGGCAAGTCAGAGGATCCAACTGATTGTGAGAAGAGCCTGTAAGTGCATCTACCTACTAATTCTGTGGAATCCAATGATCAGTGCCAGGCAGACTGCTAGCATAACTCCATTCCCTTGCATGCTCCTCACTTGGCAAGGTAGGAATCTGCAAGGTGTTGAGGAGGAAGTACTCCCCCAGCCTTGGAAGTACTACCTTTGTTCATTCAATCCCTTGATTCTTCTCATTGAAATCATGCATAGGAGGGAAGCTATGGAAAAATATGAGGATAGGCTTGAGAGAGAAGAGAAATGCCATAGACTAGATTGAATGTTTTGATACCTTCTGCAATTGCTTGTACTTTCATGCATACATTGAACAATTCAACTGCTGTTAACTCATGCAGTAAACCCAAATGCATTGATTTCAACTTGGTAGTACTACAGCATATGATCCTACTTGACATCTTCTCCACCTTCATCATCATCCCCATTGCAGTAAACACTGTATGGTATGCCCCATGTAGACATGTCAAATCCAGGTCATTCCATCATACAGTATACATCTTGTTTGATGCCTGATGGCAATGCCATGCACTGAGGAATCATTGTGACAATGCTGACAATCTGTTTGACACAGATTACTGATAACAAGTTGAGTAGAGTTGAAGCAAGGACAACATGATTCGAAAGTCGAAGTAGATCTTCATCAGGTGTTGAGTAATCGCAGACAATGGCAATGTTGATATATTCCCAGCTACCCCCATCTCTGATGTTGGTCAACCTAGTGAAATATTGTACCTCTCCACATTGGGTCTCACCATCACTTAGAAACTACATATACTTTTAGCCTTATGATAGAGTTTGTAACATGAGTGAACTGACCTTAACATTTCATGACATGTGGAGTTGTTCTGGTGGACGGAGTTTCTCTCTCCAAGCTGACCATGCAATCTGCCCATTTGGTAGGCACAACCAGGCCCATTTCTTGATGCATGGGAGGACATGTCCAGGGCCAAGAAATTGAGAAATTGAGGCAGCTTTGTCACCCCAGGGGATTATGGAGTTCTTCATGCATTTGCAAAGCAAAATGTACCCATCATGGAGGTTCTCAGCACCAGAGGGGAGTCCATTGCCAGAGTCATTGAGCTCAGGCATTGCGGATAGGAGGGAATTTACCTGACAATGTCGGATACCCTCACAAGCTAAGTTGGCAAAAGGTTTTGATGGTTGTCAAATTTGCTTGCCAAGACTCCCAATCATGCATTCCATAGTCCACTGGGCATAGCAGCTTGGAGGACCCTTGTGTATTGCCTCAGAGACCAGATGGATGACTTGATGGATGCAAGGGCAAATGAAGTGGATACAAGACTCAAGGAGGCCATAGTAAGTGAGTTCAAACTTGTACTCCCAGCTGCAGAGAAGGGCATGGGCATCAAGAAGTTCATCCTTTGTCAATGTGCTTTGGCACATGATCTGAAAGCCATGGATGAGCTTGCAGTAGTTTTCCCAGAAAGGGCTAGGTAGGATGGAACAAAGGAGGATGGGCATGAGGGTGAACATGTATAATTGGAATTCCCAGGTCTTGTACTGGGTATTTATCTTTTCAGCAATGTTGCAGGGCTTGCGATCATAAGAGCCAGGGAGATGGAAGCCAGCATGCATGACAGCCTCCCCATGAGCATGCCATACTTCTTCATCGGCAAGGACTGCCCATGGCCAGCACTCTGGGTCATCGCTATCAGCATGATTGATTGTACCATGCCAAAGAGGGAGGAGAAGGTCACTGATATTACTGGCAAGATGCATTGTATCAGTGGTTATGCAAAGGGGGATGCTGGGACACTGATTTGGATGGAGTCTGAGAAGGAGGGGGGGTTTGGTTAGGCCTGTCTCAGTCTTCTTTTTGTCCCACTGAGTCTGATTGCAAATGGTAACAATGGTTTTGAGGTTAGCAAGATAGTTGGTACATCCACCAAACAGAAGATTAAAGACATTGACATCAGGGTGGTCACTCCCTCTGATGCAATGATCACAAGGTTGGAGGAGGGCTGGGTAGTAGTGTTTCCCTTGTGACTTATGCCTGCTAATAACACTGCAATACATGTGATAGCCATTCTTTCCACTATGTCCCACCATGCCATTCCAGTAGACAAGACTGGGGCCATCTGTGGTGGTGAATAAGAGATATATATCAGAGAGGTAATGTGAATCCATGTGGGCATTCCAAATGGGGAGCCCTTCAGCCTGAAGAGCAGAAAGGTGGTGTAGACCTGGGAAGAGGAACGAGTCAAGATGTTTGAGTTTATTTGGGCCAGGGATAAAGCCTCCAGGGTGGACATGAAGCTTGTGGTATCATTTGTCTGGGGGTAAGTTGACGATGATCCAAATATATATCCAACAGTCTGACTCCTTGCTATCATACAACTGCACTCCATCAATTGAAACCATGAGAATGATATCATTTGGCTTGATGTCACTGTTGAGAATGGCACCAAGGTAATCCCACCCCATCAAGACATTGTTGATGACAGGGATACTCCCTGTCTCCTGTAACTGCCAAAGGATCTCTTGCATATGTCTATGCAAATAGTCCATGTCAATAGCACTGTCTTTGTGCTGGTAAAGAGCCTGCAGCTGAGGCCCAATTGGAATTGTGGTGAATGTTTGAGCAGTGACTTTGGATCATCTGCAATTGCCTTGCAACCATTCCTCCTTCCAGCAAGAAACTTCACATGTAGGAAAAACTTTGAGTTGGGAGAACAGACCAGTATATGCAATGCAGGTGTTACAACACATGTCATGTTCAATAGAAATGACCCCCATGTAGGATGTGATAAGTTTTTTGACATTATAGAAGGATAGAATATCATCAGCACCCAGGGAACCAACAAAACTACTGCGAGCTGCTTGGCAGACATGATTGTACACATTTTGAGATGTGCTCTCAAGAGCTAGGTAAGTGGATATGGAGAAACACATGCCTGGGTTCTCAATAGATATTGGTTGACTTGGGAGGTTGTGTAACCATTCAAGAGCATCCTCATCAAGCTTGGAGACTGAATCATTCAAGGACATGTTCTTGAGCTTGGCAACAAAGTTCATGGTCTCTTGCATAGATGGGAATATGGCAGTTGCCACAAGCACCTCTATATTGACAATGGGACAAGCCTGACACTGATGCTGTATGTTGAGGGTATGCAGGGAATCGATGTCGTCCAATGGTCAAACCACATTGGTTGATGGATTGCTGGGAAGATCAGATTCTACAGGTTGCTATGATGTGGATTGATGTCAGCAGTCCAGATAATACTGTAAGTATATAGTGACTAACCTCATCATTGGGCAGGTGGAGGATTGCATCTGGTACATCAGGTGTGTGCAATGGTAGA
Source organism: Pisolithus tinctorius (assembly GCA_024663395.1). Taxonomy (NCBI): domain Eukaryota; kingdom Fungi; phylum Basidiomycota; class Agaricomycetes; order Boletales; family Pisolithaceae; genus Pisolithus; species Pisolithus tinctorius. Next base: position 1,640,050 of record JANFAH010000002.1, read on the forward strand.
TTCTATTGGAACAAGTTGGATTAGTGGGCAAAAAAACCACTGGCACTTGTAACTTACCTTGTCACGTGGGGGATCAAAGTCATCCTCAGGGAGATCTGGGAAGTGTGGAGGCATATCCTACAGAGGCATTTGGATCAGTGAATGTGAATGTGAATATCGATGGAGTTCTTACCTTGTCAGGTGGGGGATCAAAGTCATCCTCAGGGAGATCTGGGAAGTGTGGAGGTGTATCCTATGAAGGCATTTGGATCAGTGAATGTGAATGTGAATATCGATGGAGTACTTACCTTGTTGGCTGGTGTGTTGAGAGGAAGACCAGGTATACTTGGAGACATGTCCTATAGAAAAAATTGGTGTCAGAGCATCAGAGCATCAGCATGGATGAATTGATGACATACCTCGTTGGCTGGATGACTGAAGCCTTCCTCAAGGAATGCTGGTGTGGGTGGGGGTACACCCTATGGTAGGCTTTGAAGTTAGTGCTGCTACATGAAAATAACTCAGAAAACTCACCATGTCAGCACTGCAAGCATGCTTCTGATGCCCAACATGCCTGCAGGCATCTTCAACCATCTCAAGACACCTTTTTGCCATGGCCTGGAGAATGGCTACATGGCAAGCTGCAGTGGAAGTGGATTGCCTGGCAAAGTTGAGCCCCTCATAGGTTTTGGTAGATCGTAAATGTGCTTTCTCTTCTTCAGTGTCCACCTCATCAATATGACAGTAGAAAGTTGCCTTGGAGACTGCATGAGGGTGACTGAAGTTGTACTTGGTGCAGTTGCACATGTACCACACTGTTGATCCAAGTTCACCCATATTCAAAGCCATGGGCATCAAGGAGGAGTTGTAGAGAGGACAGCACACCTGCACTGTGTAGTGTACCACATAGCTGCTGCACTGTGCCAAGGATGCAGTCAATGCTACATATCACATCACACATTGCTACATAGCACAGTCCATAAAAGGCAAGTCTCATAAACATTATTGACCACATCATATTTTTCATATTGATTTCATATCTCATTAGCTAGGGTCACATGGCATGATAACCAGTTTTCACTGCATCAGCAAATTAACAAAAATCTTATTGAATCTTATTTGACCTTATTGAGCTTAAATCTCAAGCCAAGTATAATAAGCCAAAATTGTCAATAAGGAGAAAAAGACTTAGTGTCAAAATCTAACTTGCCATGCTTTGCAGCTTATTGAGCTTGCATGACTTGAGATATACAAAATGAGTCACATGAGATAGAATAGACAGTGCTATCTATGGAATACAATGGATGTGACTATGAAAGCACAATGGAGGAGATGAAATCATGAAAGAAGCATGACATATAATTGGGGAAAAATTCTGTACTGCAAATGATCATGAAAGGTAAAAAGATCTTCATACTCACTATCATCTTCTCCCAAGCCCATAGCACTGGAGGTCACCATTCCTTTCTTGACATACATCTGCATGTCCTCAACCACAAGCACAAAATTCTCCTTGGACAATCCTTTGATGGGCTCCAGGTAATGCCTTGTCGCTGCACCACAGACAGTATCATTAAACTCATACTGGTTACCTTTGGGAGTGGTGGTAGTCCACACACTGGCAGAATTGGAAGACCTGAAAGCAAGATGGTCATCTGTGACCAACATGAGAGTTCGACAGACCTACAAATAAATTGTATCAGTATGATTCAGTGGAGGGAAATAAAATAGCATGTCACCACTGCACAGGCCAATGCAAGCACTGTACAAGATCCAGCCAACTTGCCATCTAAGGCCAGGACTTCCATTTAGCCCTGGATGAAGTTGAAGTGATGGGCAAAGGTTTGGAGCACAAATGGTGCCCTCTGCAATCCAGACCACATCTATTTAGCTCTTTAAGTTAATGTGATGCAAGAAGGCATGAAAACTTTTTACCTTGTTGTCTGTCCCCCTGTTGTGGCTGAAAAGAAATCAGTTCCTCTTGAGCATTGCCTTTGTGAATTCAACACATTGCTTGGGATCCTCGAAGTCAGCATCATTGGCAAAGAATGTTGTGATGACAGCTGTGGCAGCTGCAGTGAACCTGCCACACCAGTTATTAAGACCTTGTTTAGCCTAAAATGAAATATGGCATTAGTGCTAAGATGTTGACACATACAATAATACTTACAATGTGGAAAACAGGCCCACCATTGGTGACAGTGTGCTCAATCTCACCCTCATATACCCTGTCCCATATCACCTGCAGGATTGTCATGAATTTCTTGGTGGGAATGGCCCAAGGATTGTTGTATCCAGCAGCAAAGTGTGCAAGTGCAGAGATGAAGAATTGTCTCCATATGTTGTCAACCATGGAGCCAAGGGGGAGGTCATCCTTGACATACTTCCTGTTCACTCCACTGCCAGAGTGCTGAGATCCAGATGCACTGCATTGTGATGGCTTGGGTTGTTTGGATGGCAGAGCATCTGATTTGGACTCCCCTGCATCTACCTACAGTGCATGTCAGTCAATAAAAATGTGTGGTGTGGGATACAAGCCTACCTGAATTTGCTGGGTTTGTTTTTTCTTCAAGCTCCCAAAAGACTTGTCACTGGCAGCATGTGTGATATTTCCTTTAAGAGCACCTTTCTGGGCAGATGATTGGGTAGCAGCAGGTGGGGGTGATGGTTCCCACTCATCTATCTTGGAACCGCTAACAACTTCAGTGATGTCCTACACAAAAAAATCAAGATGGAATTAGAAATCATAGAAAGAATCTTACCATAGAGTCTGTCCATCAACCAACTGCCTCTGTGAGGGGTTCAAGATCACCCTCATCAATATAAAACCTATAGTCACCATGGTTGAGCTGAGATGGAGGAGTAAGGTGGTCTGGAAATGAGTGCTGGGAGATGGCAGAGGAAGCCAGAGTTGAATGCAGAACTTTGAATGCAGAGTCAGTGCTAGCACTGGAGATGGACCTTGGTACACAAGAGTTGGTGGGGGTGGACCTCAGTGCATGAGAGTTGGTGGAAGTGGACCACTGAGAGAGCAAGGTGTGGAGTGATCTTGACAAGGCAAGCTTGTCCACCCAATCCTTCACTTCTCCAATGCCAGCAAAGTTGCCTTTTGCTGATGCTTGGCTACATTGATGATAGAAATGGTCAAGGCAATCCCAGTAGAAGAGAACAGCTTCAGTGAGCAAAATCATGTGGAAAGATGGGGGATAACATACACAGATGCCTGGTGCTTCCCTTTCTCAGGCTGATTCTTATCAACACTGTCAGCAAACTCATTGCCACCTTGCACTGCCTCTACCATGTCCCAAGTTGAAGTTTTCTGATTTCTTTGTTTCCTTACCACTTGCATAGGTGATTCACCATTGACCTCAACTTGTTGACTGTTAACATCACCATCCAGGTCAGCACTTTCTCCTGACATTGTATCTTTGCTGACATCCATTCCAGCAATGGGCTTGATGTCCAGTTCAGATTCCTCAGAGGGCCTGACTGGTGTTGTTGACACAACATGTGGTTTAGGCCTGGGCTTTGGGATATTGGTGAGTAGCATTTTCTCTTGGCACTCTGTTTCTTCAACAATATTGGCCAGGCATTTGATACCTCACTCTCAAGTTGCTGCCTGTTCCAGCCTTGCTTGTTCAGTCCAGGCATTGTCAGCTTGTTTTTGCTCTGAGGTACACCACACCTGTTTCCCTTCAAGTAGGATATATCCAGGGTGCTGATGAGCATTCTTTGCATGGGTTGTAGGGTGGGACATTGTAGCAAAACTGGGGGCACAAAGGACAAGGGTTGGTAATGGGGGTTACAGCAAAGGGATGTTGGACTCTGTATTTTTTTCTGAGGCACACTACATGCTTCAGGTATGTATGCTATTGCTGACCCATGGGCACTAATGCTTTGTGACTAGCTCCCAACAGGCACAACAGTTCACGTCACACACCAGCGTAGTGTTAATCCACTCTTCCCCACCATGCCTCAGTCTGGTCCTTGGTCACACCTGTCTCACCATGCATTTACTGTCTGCTGTATTCCATGTCCTCATGCAGGTTGTAACTGCTTATTCAAAACAGTTCCCAGTTTAAAACAGCACCAGTCATTGGATCACAACTATTCTTTTAACCCAGTGGGTTCTGAAAATAGCCCTCATCAACATTTGCCACCTTCTAAACCAGCCCCCAGGGTTCTTCGTGCCCATATGGTAGCCAGCTCCGATTTGAAACTGCAGAGTTTCTTTTCCAGAATACTGAGATGTCAGCTACTAACATTGATAGGCTTTGTGATTTATGGGGGCAGTTGCTACATACTGAGCAAGGCAGCAACATGCCACCATTTGCAGACCACAAGGAGCTATATAACACAATTGATACTACACTACTTGGCAACATTCCATGGGACAGTTTCAAGTTAAAGTACAGTGGTGAACACCCCATGGGAGCTGTTCCTCCTTGGATGGACCAGACATATGAGTTCTGGTTCCACCCAGCCCATTCTCTCATAGTGGATATGCTTGCCAATGCAGAGTTTGACAGTGAGTTCAACTACACTCCTTACCAGGACTTTTCGAAGGACAGTGAGAAGTGACAGTATGAAAACTTCATGTCAGGGGATTGGGCATGGATGCAAGTGGTATGCATTTCCATTTGTCCCTGTACAATGGCTCATGCACCATAGGACAAGATATGTGAGGATGAATCAACACACAATGGAACTTTTGTTCCCATTATTCTTGGGAGTGACAAGACTACAGTGTCTGTGGCCACAGGCCAGAATGACTACTGGCCTGTATATGTATCTATTGGGAACATTCATAACAATGTCCAGCATGCTCATTGAAATGGTGTTGAACTCCTTGCATTCCTCACCATCCCAAAAGGTTTGTTTTCATTGTTACTGGATTCAGAGCCTGTATTGACTTGTAAGTCTTACAGCAGTGAAGAAATATGTTGATGACCCCTATATTTCGGTGGTTCAAAAAACAACTTTTCCATGTCACTATGTCAAGGATACTGGCCTCCCTCAAGCCCAGCATGACAATGCCCCAAATCATGAAACTGCCCAGATCATCATTTTTGCCACATTATTTTTGGCCTCAGTCCATACACTGCTGACTATCCTGAGCAAGTTCTCATTTCAGGGATCATTCAAAACTGGTGTGGAAGGTTCATTCACAATCCATCTCATACTTTTCTACCCAACATATTTCAACAGATGCATTGCTTTCCCTAATGACCTCAATGGCAGTGGGGCACCACAGACCTTGGAACTTACTCAAGCACTGATTGAAGAACTGCCTCTTGGCATTCTTTGGGATGAGTGGGGGATTGATGGAAATGTTGTGGTAAGTCATTGAATCTTAAGCTGGAACCTTGCTACTATAAATTCTTCATGCAGCCATTTACTGATGATTTCCCTTGCACTGATATTCATCAACTCCTTGCACTGGACCTTCTCCATCAGCTTGTGAAAGGAACATTCAAAGATCACCTGGTCAAGTGGGTCAGAAAATATCTGGAGTTGGAGTATGGCAAGACTGGTGCCAAGGAATGGTTAGCAGATATCAATCGATGGTAAGTCTAATTGATGCAATGAATTAACATATCTGACGTGTACTGTCAGTATTGCCTCAGTGCTGCCATTTCCAGGGTTGCAACAGTTTCCTGATGGGTGGGGGTTCAGCCAATGGACTGGGGATGATTCAAAAGCACTGATGAAGGTGGGCCATTTCCCATTACTCTGTTTCAATGCCATCTCATTCTGTGTAGGCATGCCTACCTGCCATTGAGGGCCATGTTCCAGAAGATATCATATGAACATTCTGCACATTCTTAGAGGTTTGCTACATTGTCTGCTGGAATGTCATAACTGAAGATACTCTTGCTGAGTTCAAAGACATGTTGGATTGGTTTCATCAGTACTGCAAAATTTTCAGGGACATTGGCATCTGTGTGGACAGCTTCTCCCTTCCATGCCAGCATGCTCTCATCCACTATGAATCATTGATTTGCCTTTTTGGTGTGCCAAACAGTTTGTGTACATCAATTACTGAATCAAAGCACATCACTGCAGTTAAGAAACCTTGGCACCACTCAAACAAGTATAATGCCCTCAGACAAATCCTGCAAACCAACCAATGCATTTCTCAGCTTGCTGCAGCTCATGCTGGTTTTGAAGCCCAAGGGATGCTGCCAGCTTCACATCAACCCTATCATCCTCCACTGAATGGTACATTCACGATTTTCTCTTATTTGGATAATAACCCTTACATGCCCACAGCCACTCTCCACTATGATACAGGCATTGACCAGGTTGGGGGCAGGGAAAATAGTGATGTTGCACAGCATGAAGATGGAGAGGTTTCAACCTTGGATGAGGATGATGACAACACAGGAATTGTGGATGAACACCCTGGGTTGATACATTCAGACATGAAGCTCTCATGCACCCCTGGTGAGTGACATCACACTGTCAATGTGCCCGAGTTGGCTTGAGCATACTAACATGAACTCTTGTCAAGCTTGTAACCATGCAAAGAATGCTCTTGCACTGGCAATTGAGCTGGGTATCCCTTCGCTCCCTGGGCTCATTGCTCGATTTATCTTTGAACAACTCCACCCAGATTCTACAATGCTGATTGCTTCCCACCATGTTACTCCCTTCACCAGTCATGTCAAGATTTTTCATTCAGCCACTGCAACCTTTGTAGCCCCAAGTGACCCAAGTGGTATTGGCAGCATGTGGCACAAATACATTCGTGCAATGCCTTCATGGCATCAAGGTTCTGGATGGTATGACTGTGTCTTTGTGAGCACAGTGTTATGCCCAAGCCAAGTGACTTCATCAAATGGACTAGTCACGAGTGGCGCGAGGGGGAGTCTACAGGCCAAACTTGTTGTAACCCCTATGGCTCAACTTGTTATTGACAAGTACTGGCAAGGGTTACCTCTACTGGCGAGTTCTTCTGAGATCACGATGGAGAGGGAACAGAGTATGAGTCAAAGATAACAGCTGAGTTGCAAGCTATCAAAAAACTGAGGATACAAGGTATGGTACATGCATATTTATATGTAACTGATAGGGTACCATACCAGTCATGCTGTCAAGGTGGTAAGTATCCACAGCAATAAACAATCAAACAGAAAAGGAAACACACGGTGTCAGACAGAGTGGGGGAAGGATGAAGCAAGGGCTATACTGGCTGTGCAATCAATGTGCAGCAAGGAGCCAGACACCAGAACTAGGAAGTAAACATACGAGCAATATAAATGAGTCAAAGGAACATGGAAGGGAGATCAGGACATAAATGAAATACTGTCCATCAGCTGCAGGTGCAGCTACGAGTCAGAGTGACGAGGGCATATGCAGCATCAGTAGGTATTGGAAATACCTCCACTGCTGGTGATCCAAAGGCTCTGGGTGCCAACAGACTGAGGACTACCATTGCAAGGACAAACAACGTGATGATGACCCACATGACCCACATGACCTTGCAGTTTGGGCGAAAAAGGAAAAAGCCCCTATATGGGCATAACATTCCCCCCTCTAAGGTCCTCAGACCCTTGAGGACAAGGCATGGGTGTTGGTGGATAAGTTGCAAAGCGGGCAGTGGGAACGAGTGTGAGAGGCAATGGGCAATGGAGTCGGTGAAGATGATGGTTCCTCGCTTGCTCAGGTCCAACGTGAACCTTGTCCATTGTGGCAGGATCAATGTCCCAGGTAACGACACTGGTAGCAAGCGTACTTGTAGAGGGGGTGTCCCTCAGGAACTGCAGTATGTCCTCTGGTGTAGAACCAAAGTTGATCAGTAGGGATGGGGAGGAAGGGAGTCGGAGGGAGAGGACCAGCGGCATGGACAGCATTATGATAGTTCTTGTCAAGGCCGGCCCACAAAGTGTCTGTTAGAAAAACCTCCCAACCAGAGTTGTTATGTCCCATCCCCAGACGAGCACCAACCTCTTTAAAAACCATCACGTTATCAGCCATTTCCAACAGGGGATCCCACTGGACTTCCTGATCAGTGGAAGGCTTCATTTCAGGTATGACTGGAGACATTTCTTTAGGTTTGATCCAGTCGAGAAGCCGAGAAGCCATAGGGGCGGGAAACTCACCGATCTGTCAGTTGCGAAGGTGATGGTAGGCTCCTCCAGTTGCCGCTTCTAAAATGTCCACATATCCCTTTTTGAGCATGGAGGTCATAATGACCTCTGCCAGGGGAGTGGTCCCAGAAAGTTGCCAGGTCCTAAGCTTGGAGGCACACCATCTGATCATGTCTGCTGCTCTGTAGATTTCAGACAACAGCCCAAAATACTTAACTTGTTCCTGTGTGCACCCGTCAATGTCGTCCCCATTGTTGAAGACATCAAGTGCCCTAGTAATGTCCAGGTAGTCACTCGCTGAGACTGGTAGTCGTGGCTTGTCATCCCTGGCAAGGGCGACTGAGGCAAGCATGTCGAGGGTGGCATTGTGACTGGTGACAGGTTCTGCTGGATGGGCGGGGCAAACGTGGGGAGAGACAGGAGCATTGGTGGAGTGGCTGCTGGCTGCTCCTTGATCGGTGCCATGGTGAGGCTTCTCTTTACCCTTTCCCTTTCCCTTGCAGTTACTGTCCCCGACTGGGGGGACTCTGGCCTTGGGGAGCAGTACTCGGCAGACCGAGAAACCCTGGTGTGGATGCGATCTTGGAGGTTTGGCGAGAGAGGGCAGTACGGACTGTGACAAGAGGGATGTGGAGTCCAATCCAGGAAAGCAGGAGGAGGGGGACAGGGGAGGGGAGTTGCAATAGACGATGGGCGGGACCTGTAAGAAGTCTCGGTCGGCTGAGGGGTCATAAACAGATTCTCCAATGAGGTCGGCATAGTCATTTTCAGTGTTGACAGAGTGAGGGGAGTCCATTAATTTCTGAGGTGGTGAGTGAGCTTGTACTGATCAAGGGCATCCATTGCATGGTCTTTTATATGTTCTTCGGGTTCCCACGTATTTGATGAATGTGGGAACCCTTTCCACTTGAATTTGCACTGTCCTCTGCGCCCATCTGTTTTGTGATTCAGTATCGCCTCAACCTCCCACTCCACCTCATCATCTACCAACTCCGGTAATGGTGCTGCAGGTGCAGCGCCATATGTTTTGTTTTTGGTGAATGGAAAGATGCGGGACCCATGGAACACCGGATGAACCTTCCAAGTAGAGGGAAGGTCCAATTGGAAGGTGACAGGTGACACGACCTGAGTCACTTTGAAAGGTCCAAGATGTTGGGGTGCAATCTTGTCGCACTGGTTTTTGATCCTAAGGTGCCCAGTATCCAACAGCACCTGATCTCCGACTTTCGGTGGCACATACAAACCTTTGCTGCATGAACGCATCAATTCCTGTGCCTTTCTGTGCACAAGGATGGCAACATCCTGGCTTGATGCAAGTCGTTCTAGCCTTTCATCTATGGAGGGGACCAGGGTGAGTCATACTTCAGGGTAGGGGGAAGGGTCATATCTGAGGATGAGGGAGAACGGGGTCATCTTGTGAACGGAGTGGATCCGGGAGTTGTGAGCAAACTCGGCGGAGGGTAGTTTCATGCTCCATGAGTTAGGGAACTCGGAGCAGTACAGGCGAAGGTACCCCTCAACCTCCTGATTAACCCTGTTTGCTTTCTCCATTAGTTTGTGGATGGTACCCAGTACTTAGCTTGGTTTTTACCCCTATTGCTTTGTACAGCTCTTTGGTAAACAAAGATGCAAACTGTGGACCACAATCTGAGATTACCAATTCCAGTACCCCAAATCAGGAATAAATGAATTGATGGAAGAGTCAGGTGATCCCGACGGAGTCAATTGTTTTGTGACATGGGGTGAACAACGTGGCTTTGGTGAGGCCCTGATCAACAACTGTGAGAATAGAGTCATATTTTTGTTCTTCCAAGACTGGGAGATTGGTAATGAGATCCATTGACACCTGCTGGAACAGGAAGGTGGTTTTAGGAGTAGTGTGGGGAGTAACTGGGGGTGTGGGTGGATGCATGACGACCTTGGTAGTTTGACATGCAGGGCATCCTGCGACATAAGTCTTGATGTCTTTTCCCATACCTTCCCACCATACTCCCTTTCTCATTTTAGCGAACATCGCTTTTTGTCCAGGGTGTCCAGTGGACTCATGATCATGATAGGAATGCATGCAGTGGTGGCAATCCTCAGGTGGGATATACAAGTGAGTAGTTCTGAATTGTTTTGTTCCGTCTTCTGCTATGGTTATATTGTCGCTTGGCTCTGGGCCTGTTGAACCTTTTGATGTATTGTTCTTGACACGTTCATACAGGTCAGTTGAGATGGTGTAAACCCCTCAAGCTCCTTTTATGGGTTCCCTTGTGGGGCGAGCTTTGGAGGCCAAACTCTCCTTTGCAGATTCCTCAAGTGGGTGAGAGTAAGGCTTGGTTTTTGAGCAGTTAACACGAGCAGGAAGATGACTGATCCTTGCTAGTTGATTTATTTTTAACTGTTTTTGAATTTTTGTAAGCAAAAATAACAGGGAAACAAGTTGAATTTGTGGTTTTGAAGGGTCCACCCCCTTCGAAAGCCAAAGGTTCTCCAGGAGAACCGTGGCCACTGGGGTGGGTTCCTCTGAAGAATTTCTATGGGAAAGAGTATTGGCAGGGACCTGAAGGCAGCCAGCCTGCCACGAGAACCGAATAGGGTAGGACTGGATAGTAGCAGCCCAGCGTGCTTGACGTGGGGTGAGCTGCTGAGGTTCCCGGTAATATTTGAGGTTTTTATGATCTGTAAAAACAATGGTTGGTTCGACCAGCAAAAGTAGATACAGGCAAAAGGCTTTGAGTGCCCATATGACTGCCAACATCTCCAAGTCATAGACCTGGTAGCACTGTTCCACACCAACCAATGACTGCAAAAGATAGGAACAGGGGTGCCACTCATTGTCCAAGCCCTTTTGGGCGAGCATGGCACCTGTTCCGAGTTTTGAAGTGTCAGTGAAAAGTGCAAAAGGCTTGGAGAAGTTGGGCATTGTGAGGACCGGAGACAAACATAACAAAGTTTTTAGTCTTTCAAAAGTGGCCACTCGCTCAGGGGTCCATTGATACGACATGCCTTTCTTGGTAAGGTCGTGGAGCAGGCATGCAACGCTTGAGAAAGAAGGGATGAACTTCCAGTAGAAATTGCAGAATCTGAGGAATCTATGAAGACCTGTAAGATTTTCAGGGGCCTCCCACATACTAATGGCATCAGTCTTCGTCAGCAAAGTCTCCATACACCCTTTTCTGATTATCATTCTGAGGAACTCCACTTCTTCAACTTCGAAGCAGCACTTGCTGATCTTGAGGCGAAGTTCTTCCTTTTCACAGATTTTCAGGAACTCTGTTACATGTTTCCGGAGTTCTTCGATAGTCTTTGCATGGACAATGTCGTTGTCCATGTACCCTACTTGCTTTCCTCATTGAGATTCGAAAGTTTTGTCCATATACCTTTGAAAAGAGGGAGGTGAGTTACACTGGCCAAAGAACATTACTGTGGGTTCAAACAGCCCTCTGGGGGTTATGAATGCCCCCTTCCACTCATCTCCTTCTTTTACTTGAAGGTTAGTAAACCCCCATCGAATATCAAATTTAGCATAATATTTTGATTTGACCAACTCATTGAACAGCGCCTGCGCATTCGGTAGTGGATGCACATCTTGGATGGTAAAGGAATTGAGGTAGCAATAGTCTTGGATTAGTTGCTTCTTTCCATCCTTCTTGGCAACAAAGAACACCGGTGCCACTTGAGGTGAGGTGGACAGTTGAATCTTTTTGCATTTTAAATTTTCATCAAGGAATTCATCTAGGATTTTTAGTTCGTCAGGAGACATCAGATATACCATTGCTTTCTTGGGTTTAAAATCATCCTTCAGGCATATTTCGTGATCAAGCCTGGGACGATGTTTTGGCAGCAGGATATCGTCTTCTGTGAAGACCTTGGCGAATTCCTTATATCACTCTGGAAGATGGACCTCTTCCTTGGTCGAAGCTTGTGTGGCTTCTAGTTCTGTGGATAAAGTAGTTTTATTAATAAACACTTCCAACTTCTTGGAAGGTTGCTCCTCGACGGAGACTTCCTTAACATTAGCTTTTTCTGGATACATGAAACTATCATCCCAGCATGTGATCTTACCGGTTTCCCAGTTCATGTGGGGTTTGAACTCTTTTAGGAATGGCATTCCCAAAAGTACATGTTCCTTTCCAACAAGTGGCCCTACACAGCATTTGACCCGAATGACATGTTCCTTGATTTCCATCTTCAGGGTGCACTTGTGCATCACCCACTCTTCGTCTTTCCCAGTAAATGAGGTAGTTTTGAACTTGCTTGATACATGGTACGTTGGTATCTTCAACTTGTTTACCATTCATTTGGAAATTAAGGAAACCTCTGCACCTGAGTCAATACAGGCCCATATTCCTGCCTTGAAGTTGGGTAGGATAATGAGTCCAAGAGGAGAACAGATTCACATATTGGATTCATCATCTATAGAAGTACATTTAGCTGACAACACAGAAACCAGACTGACTGATGCAGGAATTGGTTCAGCAGTCCTCTTTAAAAACCCAACAACTTCTTTTCTTCGTCGTTTGCTTCCCTATTGCCTACATAGGCAGTTTTGCTTCCATCCTTGGAAACCACAATGTGAACTCCAGTGAGTTGTTTGGCTTTGCAGTCACTCTTGTAGTGACCCTTCTTGTTACAATTAAAACATGTGATGTCAGTGGCAGACCTCTGGACGTTCTTCTTTCGCTTATCAACATCCATAGCATCAGGGTCTTGGTTATTACTTCAGAAATGAACATACTTCCTTTCATACTGAGACTCCTTCCCTTCTAGGATATGTTTGGTGGTGATAGCAGTTTGTGCTTCTCCCACAACCTTGATCCATTCCAAAATGGTAATAGGGGCACAGCCACTGTTGAGGATCCAGTCTCGGTATTCCTTCAAGAGACCTTTTCCAAAGAAGATTCCTGCTTCACGGGACTCATCCTTCAACTGTGCCTTGTTGACAAGGCCTGTAAATTCCACGATGTAGGCTTCAAGTTCGCATTTTCCTTGTTCGGTACTCAAGAGACAAAGGATGGCAAGGGTGGTTTGATCGCTGGACTCGAACGTAGCTTTGAGACGTTTGACAAACATCTGGAAGGTATCCATGTAGTAAATGGAGCCATCATTAAGCTTGTTCTCGTTTTGATAATTTTCAGCGAAAGAGACTGTGGCCCCCTTTGTCATATATGTGAGAGCAAACAAGATCTTGAGAGCTTCGGTGTTGTAAACATGTTTGTTAATGTTGAGATAACCTTCAACTTGGGTAAGCCACATCTGAAGACTATTGTGGCTTCCATCATATTCTCCTGGGCACCCAACATTAAACTCACAACCCCTGTTAGGAGGGCAAGGGTGGTAATCGTCATCATCATCATACTTGGATTTCCCCTTACTGCCACCACCAGTGGATGGCTCTGGGAGTATGTCCTTTCTGAAATTCTGAGTGTACCATCTTTTCAACATTTCTTTGGTGGGCACACTAGAGGGAAATGGGTCAACATTCTCGCAGATGAGGCAATATGCCTCTTCTGCCATAAACAACTGTTGATCTTCAACTTTCTGCCTCAACTCCTCCTTGGTATACATTTTGGGAGGCATTTCCAGGGCAGACTCTCTGTGACCTTGGGTCATGGACATTATGGGTGTTTGTGCTTCTTCCTGTTCTTCTTTGAGGACTGATCCGAGGGAAGAACTAGACTTCTGATCATCTTCTTCTTCTGAACTTAAAGTGACTTCTTCTTCACGATAATGCGACAAAAAGGAAATACAAGGGTTTGTGGCGGAGTAAGATGGTCCGAGTTGCCCACGAGGGATAGGGGGCAAAGGTGGGTTCCTTCCTAGACCTAAAGAAATGGGGCAAGGGGGAACCGGAGGCTTACTCTTAGAGGGTGAAGACACTTTTACAGATAGTGACAATGGAGACTGAGGGAGGAATTATATCCCGAAGGAAACCTGTCAGTGTGATTTGGGTTTGGTGACCGAGTTACTTTTCATGAAGGGAGTAACAAGGTCGAGCTCAAGGGAGGCGATCTATTAAAGCCCAAGGGCTGCCTGTAGAGCAATGAGTTGATTTGAAGGAAGGGTTTGTTGAAGTTCAGAAAACCCTAGGATGAGCGGTCACAAGTCCTGGAAAGCTGCAAGAGTTTTTCAATTTTGTTATGCCCAAGCCAAGTGACTTTGTCAAATGGACTAGTCACAAGTGGTGCGAGGGGGAGTCTACGGGCCAAACTTGTTGTAACCCCTATGGCTCAACTTGTTATTGACAAGTACTGGCAAGGGTCACCTCTACTGGCGAGTTCTTCTGAGATCACGACAGAGAGGGAACAGAGTATGAGTCAAAGATAACAGCTGAGTTGCAAGCTATCGAAAAACTGAGGATACAAGGTATGGTACACACATATTTATACATAACTGATAGGGTACCATACCAGTTGCACTGTCAAGGCAGTAAGTATCCGCAGCAATAAACAATCGAACAGAAAAGGAAACACACAGTGTCAGACAGAGCGGGGGAAGGATGAAGCGAGGGCTATACCAGCTGTGCAATCAATGCACAGTGAGGAGCCAGACACCAGAACTAGGAAGTAAACATACGAGCAATATAAACAAGTCAAAGGAACATGGAAGGGAGATCAGGACATAAATGAAATACTGTCCATCAGCTGTGGGTGCAGCTACAAGTCAGAGTGATGAGGGCATATGCAGCATCAGTAGGTATTGGAAATACCTCCACTGCCGGTGATCCAAAGGCTCTGGGTGCCAACAGACTGAGGACTACCATGGCAAGGACAAATGACGTGACAATGACACACATGACCCACATGACCTTGCAGTTTGGGTGAAAAAGGAAAAAGCCCCTATACAGGTGTAACACACAGATGATATGAAGGAAGGAATGCTCAGCATGAATGTTGCTCAAGTTTTGTGTCTTTTCTCTTTTGTTCATACCAATGGCCAGACATTCCCATACACACTGATCCATTGGTTTGATTGAATTGCTGATGAACCCAATGAATTGACAGGCATGTGGATGGTTGCACCATCTTTTGTGGAGGACAGCTCACACCTTGCAGTAATACATATTGACAGTATCATTTGTAGCACACATCTCCTACCAATTTCTGGGGACAAGTATGTCCCACCATATGTCAACTGTCACAATTCGTTGGACATATTCTGCAGATTCTATGTCAATCATTTTGCAGACCACCACATGTTCAAGCTGGTGTCATAATTCTTTTGTAAATTGCACTACTTGATTTACTTTAGAATTTATTGAGCTTATGGAACTCTATGCCAAAACAGCTGTAAGACCACTAAGATCCATAAGACATGTGAGATAACAAAATAGTTGGCTCTTTTGTCTTAATGTTCTCAACAAACACAGCATGCTTAGCCCAGCACCACAAGCAGTCACAAGTACATTAAGCTGACATAAGTGTGTTTTAAGTATGAATAAGACTTTTGTTAATTTCCTGATGTGGGGCTGAGCACTGAGGTCTAAGACATGACATAAAGGCCCTTCGCTGTCACTTGCAACGTTGAAGAGCGTGGGAACTGTAAATGACGGGGCACTTCACAGTGGTGAATGCTAGTGGCGCATGAGAGAGTGAGTGAGATCCCGGCACTGCATAATACTGTCACAATGCATTTCATGGATTCCGAGTGCATCGCGGTAGGCTGCGTGAGTGGTGGGTATCTGAAAATTGTGTCCAGCCCTAGACTAGCCACCCTTGAGTAGACCAACAAGGTCTTGACCAGACTCCGAAGATAATTGTTTCTTCTTGACTGTCGTAGCCGTGCATCCACCGACTCTCCCTAACGCTCTAGTCACAGTTAGTCCCACTTACTGCCATTTCAGTGTAACTGACAAGCGGTTTTTCCTGGTCCACGTTCTCATACAGTCAGTGGAGTCTCACTGGCGGGTGGGCCGGAGCCAGTGATATCGTTCGATGCCTCAAACCCTTCCAAATGAGCTGCTAATGCGAATTTTCCGCATCAGTATGTTATCTACGCACGATCCATACACCTTGCTTGTTGCCAGGAAAGTTCACACATGGTCAGTTTCTTTTTTCTTGCATCGTCTTCTACGAAGATTCACAGTTCGCTCACAGTGTTGAGCAGGACAGAACGCTTTCTCTATGAGAAGGTCGTCTTGGCAGAAGAAGCACAGGCATCGTACTTCCTTTCGTCTCTCCAGTCTCGGCCAGAATTTGCAGCAAGATCTGTCCGATTCTTGCGGATCAAGCCTGCTGTTCAACTTCGTACTGCCATTGAGATCCTTCAGCTGTGCTGTGGACTGGTAGATCTCATTCTGCAAATTGTACCATGCGTTCCTGGACGTTCATACTGTCTTATCGACACGCTCAATACTCTCCCCCTGAAATCCCTCTCCCTTTCACTTTCTTTAGTTTTTGACAACTCCCCATCATTCTCTCTCCACTCGGTCGCATTCTTCCGTCAACTCACGCACTTGGAAATCAAAGAGGGGTGGGTACTCTGGGGATCCACCATCGGGTTGGAGCAACTCAACCACCTTACTCACCTGGCTGTGTGCCTCAGCACCCAGTGGACCCAGGCTTCTCTTATCAAGCAGATCCTTACCAACTGTTCTAGGTTGAAACTTCTCGTCCTGTGGAGTACAGAAGCTTCAGATGAGGTAAAAGCTTATATGAGGTACTGGGAAATTTCCGATAAACACATCATCCTGGCTGATTGGTCATGGAGCTGGGGTGGCTTAGAGCCAGAGCAAGACGAGTTTTTTTAGTGGTCTTGCCGTAGCAGAGTTAATCGTTTCCATACCGTGTCCATTAAATAACGTGCCCTGGATGACCGGAGAGGGAACAATACTGTATATAATGCATTTGTGGCCATCATCAAGACAGATGGAAACAGATCTAGTAGACATAAGAAACGTGCGGAGCCAACAATTAGTTACCAAATGGCAGGTGACGCGAACGCGAACATCTTCGTCTTTGACGACAGGGTGTGTATGTGCTCTATCAAGGAGTACCCTGGCGAAGAAGAAGCAGAGACGACTTTTGTGGAAAAGTCTTCGACGCCGACAGGCACGGGTGGGCGCGTGGAGGAAGCTGGAAAGGTGGATGACGAAGAGTAAGACTGGGACACCTCGAGGGGTGGAATACGAAGGCGGCAGAATGTACACGGACCGCGGGGGGGATAGATGGCAGTGCGAGCGAGGGAGCAACAGGGCAAAGCCTGTATTCTGCGGGGTGAAAGGGTTCACGGACGGAGGGAGAGTCGACTTTTTTGTTAACGGTAGGATGTAAGTGAGAATCACGGTCGTCGACATTGGGGCGAATCGTCAGGGTACTAATGAGGTGGAAAAGGTGATCGACGAGGGCAAGATGTCAACTCGGACACGGCATCTGGTGCTTCTGACTCATCCTTCGATTCCTAATGTTCATTACTTGCAAAAGGACTACGGTAACGGCCGTAGTCAGGGCCCCGATCGCACGACTACAACGCCACCTGGCCATGGGTGGGGCTCGTGCCGAGCTCGAATCATCTGAGTCTGAGGTTAAATCCGAATCTGAGTCGTCCGACGAAGCAGAATTGGACGTCATGGAAATAGTCGAAAACGAGCACGTTTGCTTTCGGAGAGTTTTCCATCAGAAACGCGCCCACTTCACGCTTGAACCCAACCGCAGTCTCAATCGAATCATCCATCCGGTATTTGAGGAGGGGTGAGGGTTCCGAGCGCAATAATCTCGTGTGCGACACCTTGATTGACAGGATGAACAATGAAAGTTGTCGAAGAATGACAAACGGTCTGTCCGGCATGACATCAACGACTCGAATCAAACAGAAAAGAGAATTGCGATTTACCTTGTCATTACACTTAAATGTACTCCGCGACTGGCTTATCATCTAGGTCAAGACGGTGGAACTCACCAAGGAGGGGTGAGTACACTCAACGATCACAACCGCAACGACAGAACATGGACAGGCGTGTGGGATTAACGATCAAGCGTATACGCGATACAGACGATCGACAGAGAGAGAGAAAGGGGGGAAAGAAGAGATGACCCCATGAACACTGACAGCACCAGTATATATACCCCCAGAGTCCAAACAACGCAACACATCCGCATGGCCGGACGAAAGCGCAATAGGAGGTGTGATAGTGTGACATGTTAGCAAGAGTGACGTCAATAGTGTGAGTGGCGTGTTAGTGGTAAGCGTACGCTTACAGACAGGTTCTCCTACCTGAGGAAGTTTTGTGTTGATAATGGCCACCAGGGCGACGAAAATGGGTGTGAAGGGTAAGCTGGATATCTGTCCTTTCATGACGCAGCGCGCGAACAGGCCACGTCCTCGTATGAGCCTTTCCGATAATAACTCGGTAACAACCTACTTGTGTAGTGTTGGCAGCGTTGACTCAGCTAACAATACCGATGATTGATTTGCTCAGCGCACCCGGGAACAACCGAGATTGGTACTCTTGACTTGACGTGTCCGTTGCGGCAGCAGCCTGCATGGCATGGAGTTGAGCAGCTAGGGGGAACGTTAGATCGGGTTGCAACCATATCCGCGTCGCTGTAGTACAGGCGAAAGTGGCGAAGAGCACTCCAAGTGCGTTCACATAACCGTTGCCACTCCATAGTAAGCGTGCTGACAAAGACGACAAATCCTTGTCCGTTCGCAGGCACCGTACTTCCAGTTTGATGTCCATGACCAGCACCATTCACGAAGAGAGTATGTGGCTCTTGCAGTTGCAATGACATGATTTTAACCCTTGAGCAGCCAAAGAAGAACAAGGTATATCTCACTACCATGAGCGCTCTCAACTACGAAGAAGCTGTCCACAATCTTGAAGATTCAGTTCGAGGAAGGAGAAGAGGTGAGTACTGGTCTTAATTGCTGCAAAAACCATCGTCATAACTGCGATGTCTGGAGTTTCGAGAACGTTGAGACGTTGCAGAATGCCTTGTGTCTAGTAGAACAAACGCTGCACACTGCTCGAGCAAGAACCCTCATCTCCTGATTCTGATTCATCAGATGACTCTGATTTCGACTCGGAATCGGACACCACATTCAATTCTACTGACTCATCCTCATCTGTGGTTCCCGATGGCAGTGCCCGACGCTCACCCCATAGTTGGCCCAGCCCATACAACTACAAGGCCACCTGTTCATGGGAGTGACGGAGAATGTAGACGGGAACATGATCGTGTCTACGAGCGAGACAAATATTGCGAGAACTCGTGCTCGCCATCTTCCCCTTGTCGATCTCCTTCGTCCTGTAGATCTCCTTCTCCACCTCGCCGGTACGGTGATAGTCACATGACGAGAAGGGAAGACTCGCCACCCCACCGCTGCTACGATTCACCACTACATCAACCTCGAAAAGACGGGAACGTGGAAGGCCACGTGCCGATGGGTACTATCAGCGCAGAATGTAAATCTATTAGCGCCGAGTGAGTCTGAAGATCCTATGACTGGTGATGGTGCCAACGATGCCCCTGCCGTTTCCCGTGAAAAACGTTGGCATTGCTGTTGAGGGTGCTACTGACGCTGCTTGAGGTGCCACTGATATCGTCCTGACGGAACCCGGTCTCGCCACTATCATCCATACCATCCGTGGCTCCCGTATCATCCTCGAATGTATGCGTAGCTGCTCCATCTACGCTTGTGCCATTACTATCCGTATTGTCGTCTGCTCCACCTTTCTTGTATTCGCATTCCACTACGACTTCCCTCCTCTCATGGTGCTGATCATCGCCCTGCTCAACGATGGTACCGTCATGACGCCAGATTTGTGGGACTCGGAATATGTATGGGATTGTACATGGTCTTTACTTGACTCCTTCTACGTGGGTGTTTCCCCTTGGTTCTATGAGATCGCGTACTCATTGTGTCTAGCATTGCCCTCATTGCCATTGTTTTGAAGATGTCGTTCTTCCACGATAACTTTGGCGTTATGTGGCCCACAAGCAGCAGTGGCCCTCAGTCACACAAGATCACGTACCTCCAAGTTGCCATAATCTCGTAAGTATTGAGCTTCGTCACCGTCACGCGTTCGCATGAATTCTTCGTGGAACATCCGTCCTACGGTCTTATGGGTGCATTCCGCGTCATACAACTTATTTCATGGATCATTGCTGCTCGTGCCGATTGGGGTTTTACGAACATCCACTTATTGGCTTCTGATGGCCGGATTGGCATTGCTTGGGTCTGAGTGGGTTTCCACGTCGAATATTTGGCGCGCACTTGAGTTTATTTGTCATCGTAGAACATCATCTGGTTTATCCCCCTTGATTGGATCAAGTTCGCAATGAAGGCTACAATCATATGGAGATCCGCAAGCACCACTGTGATTAGTGAGGAAGGGATGGTTCGTGGAAGGAGCAGGATAATGGCTGCTATTTGAGGGATGAAGGCTGGAGTATTGCCGCGCAGGGTACGTTTCAACTGAGAGATAAATCAGATGGAGAGGGAGAAGTAGCAGCACGCTGAGTGGGCTTGGAGCTATCATATAGAGGGTTTTCACAGGGATTGGCCCTTATATCCTGCCGTCGACAAAAAAGCTGACTCCTCCATTCGTCAACCTGTTCACGCCACAGAACTCAAGCTTTACCCCATCACCGCCTGCTATTTATCCACCCCCGTGGTCTGTGTATGTCCCGCTACCTTTGTGGCACTTTACCCCTCCTGATACCCCAGAAGCATCCCTGTCTTGCTCCGTGTCGTCCACCTCCCTGGCTCCCTCCACACCCCTACCTATACCTGCCGGCATTGAAGGCCTATCAGTCAAAATCGTGTCCGCATTGTCTTTGCTGGGATACTCCTCGATGGAGCATGTACCCATCCTGTCAGTCGAAGACGAAGGCATTCGCATTTGCTTCGCCTGCCATTTGGTAAACTTGGCCTAAATGATATTAGGTACCCACCATGACACTGCAATTGTAACCTATTGATGCGTGTTTCTCCGATGCCCCCCGCATTTTTTTTTCAGGTACCGTGCGCATACAAGGATATCGATGGTGAAGCACTCACTGCTTGCATCCTAAACAAACTCCAGTGATCAACTCCAGGTCGCAGCTGTCAAGGTTCCCGGATTCGGTGATAACCGCAAGTTCATCCTTGGCGACCTTACCATCCTCACCGGCGGTACGATCTTCACCGACGAGCTCGATGTCAAGCTTGAGAAGTCAAGCCCTGACCTCCTCGATTCGTCCGGCTCCATCACCATCACCAAGGAGGACACCGTCGTCTTTAACTGGCGAGGGTTCCAAGGATGCCATTCAAGCACACTGCGAACAGATCCACACTCTTCTTGCAGACCCCTCGACGAGCGAATATCACAAGACCAAACTCCAAGAGCGTTTTGCCAAGTTGAGCGAAGGTGCTGCTGTCATCAAGGCCGGTGATGGCACCGACGTAGATGTTGGCGAAAAGAAGGATATGTACGACTACCCTTTGAACGCTGAACGTGCAGCCATCGAGGAAGGTATTCTTCCTGGTAGCGGTGCGGCATCCCTTAAGGCATCCCTTGCCCTCGCCACCAACACTTCTGGATCATCCAGCTCGCCGACGCGCCCCCATGCCAAAGTTGTCCCTTATGACGCTGCAACTGCAACATACTGATGCGTGTTTCTCTGATGCCCCCTGTATTTTTTCCTTAGGTACCGTACGCATTTCTATTACCCTGTGCATCCAAGGATGCCGATGGTGAAGCACTCGCTGCTTACGCTCTCAGTAAACTTCGTGGTCAACTGCAGGTCGTAGTTGCCAAGGTCCCGGATTTGATGATAACGGAAATCCATCCTTGACGGCCTTGCCATCCTCACCGGTGGTACCGTCTTCACCTGACGAGCTCGATGTCAAGCTTGAGAAGGCAAGCCCTGACCTCCTTGGTTCGTCCGACTCCATCTCCATCACCAGGAGGGCACCATTTTCCTTAACGGTGAGGTTTCCAAGGATATCATTCAGGCGCGCTGCGAACAGATCCGCGCTCTTCTTGCAGACCCCTCGACGAGCGAATATGACAAGACCAAACCCTAAGAGCGTTTTGCCAAGTTGAGCGGCGATGTTGCCAACATCAAGGTCGGCGGTAGTCGGAAAATAGAGATTGGCTAAGAGAAGGATAGGTATGACTACGCTTTGAATGCTACACAGTGCAGCTGCCGAGGAAGGCATTCTCCTTGACGGTGGTGTGGCCCTCCTAAGGCATCCCTTGCCCTCGCCTCCAACACTCCTGGATCATCCAGCTCGCCGACGCCCCCTCGATGCCAAGGTTGTTCTTAGTCGTCTTATCAAGGAACTTCTGTTCGACGATGCGTTGTAATCAATCGACATGCAATGAATTCATCTTCAGGCTTCTTCCGTTTTTCTCATGTAGACGGTTCAATAATTTTCGTGCACTATGTCATATATTGTATGGAATGGACTCCGAGAATTCGCATGGTACACAAAAACACGCGCAGGGTGAGAGAAATGTGTGTGGGACCTAAGAAATGCAGAGGGCATCGGCAAAACACGTGTTAATACGTTACAGTTGCAGCGTCATAGTGGACGTAAGGCAAAAAGAAGGGAAGGCGAACGAACCAAAACCAAGTATATGGAAGAGCGTGGGACGCATGTCAGAAGGCGATTTACTCTTTCTTCTCCTCAGAGCCTTGCGTTGACTCCTTGGAAGACGCATTCTCTGTGCTACGCTTCTCGTACACCTTCTGGAAAAGGCCTAGCGAAGCTTGTTGAATCTCACTGATCTTCTCCTTGATTTGCTCGGCAGTGACAGAAGCATTGCTGGTGAGGCCTTTTGAGGCCAATTTACGAAGTTCGCCAGCGAGTTTTGACACCTTCCTCTCGGCAGCATCGAGTTGGTCCTTGAACTCGTTCATTGCTATAACAAATGTGAATTAGTGCAAGAGAGCGAAGCACCATTCGACAAATACATACCCTTCTCTGTGTCCACACAGATCGATTCACCCTTGTTTGCTTCCTCGATGAGTCCCTGGTGTGCCTTATCGGTATCGGCATACTTCTCGGCGTCGGAGATCATGCGCTTGATGTCCTTGTCGCTCAAACCCGACGAGGACGCGATCATCATAGACTGGTCCTCGTTAGTTGCCTTGCCCTGGGCGGTGACGTAGACAATATCATCTACAAGAGGTGAGGAAATTATCTGAACACCTACATGAGGGACATACCAGCATCGATGTCGAGAGTGTTCTCAATCTGAGAGATGCCCTTCGGAGCCGGAGGAATGCCAATGAGATTGAAGTTGCCAAGGAGTTTGTTGTCCTCGACGAGTTCACGTTCACCCTGGAATATCTTGACCTCAATAGCGGTCTGGCCGTCGGCAGCGGTGGAGAAAACTTGCAACCCTTCGTTGGGATAGTCGTATTGCGGTTGATGAGTTTCGTCACGATATCACCGAGATTCGTCTCAATGCCGAGGGAGAATAGGGTGGGCGACGTCGAGAAGTAGAATGTCAGTGACATTTCTGGCGAGAACACCACCCTGGATAGCAGCACCAATGGCAACGGCTTCATCGGGATTGACACCTTTACCTGGGTCGCGACCGAAGATCGACTTCAGTCTCGCCAACCTTGAGCATACGGGTCATACCACCAACGAGGATGACCTCATTCACCTCACTAGGCTTGACTCCGGCATCCGACAATGCCTTCCTGCAGGGATTGACAATGGTATGTTGGATGAGAGGGCTGGTGAGAGTCTCAAACTGAGTGCGGTTGAGCTTCAAGTTAATATGCTTGGGACCGGTTGTGTCTGCGGTGGTGAAAGGTAGCCTCGCGGATGCGGTGACTGGCCATGCAGTCTTGACTGAGGTCAATGCTCGACTGTTTCTTGAATTCGTTTAAAATTAAGGATGTGAGTAACAAAAGCGATGTCGAAATCCTCGCCACCAACGCGGGTGTCTCCATTGGTAAACTTGACCTCGAAGACTCCTTTATGCATCTCCAGAATGGAGATATCAAAAGTACCACTGCTGAGATCGTACACAGCGATCACTGACGACTCGGCATGGTCAAGGGTCATCCCCAAAAAAAGTTACAGACCGTATATATTAAAAGTACCGGTGACTGCAAAAGTTGCGCAGTAATGCAAAATTTGTCGCGCAATCACCACCGTTTTATTTTGCTTGTTTAATGTTACAGACGCAACGTTATATTGTGACGCTGCACCATCCAGGGTGAAATTTTTCCTGACGATCGGATAGCCAGTAGATGACAATTAGAAGCAACAGCTCATGCTATCTTTATGCCTGCCTGTTCTTCGCCCTACACTAAATAAATCTTCGCACATGCAGCCCACCACCGTTAAATGTGCCTATAGCGAAAGGCCGTTTCTTATTGTACTTATCTTTCATTCATCTGTGATTAACATGTGGATTTATGGAAGCATCCACAGCCCTTGTATCGGACATGCAAAGATGAAGGTCCCGCTAAAACCAAACCAGATTCCCGTTTGCCTATATTGCAACTATAGGTTGCTGCAGGGTGATAACTATTTTAGCGACCTCAGTGACCCTACACCAGTTTTTGAATGTGGCGGAATTTTGCAGAATTAGTTGAAGTTGGCTTCTAGAATTTGGTCATGCCGTTCATAGATTAGAAGGTACTCTGTCTGAATGTCCCCTAGATACCCATATGTAGCCCTCATGGCTAAAGCATTTTGAAATGTCGAGAATTACAATGCCTTTTCAATGCATACCATGATTGGCAGGATTGGTTACTTCAACCAGATTTCACACGTTCTTCATATCTCATACCAACCAGTCTAATGTAAATGCAGTACACGGCATTTCGGTGCTTATTCAGCATTGTCAGAAGGGTATAGCACGCGATGAAGGTTTCAGTGATAAAGGGGTAGAGACATGTGCATGATGTCCCGTACTTTTTGTAAGTCATAGCCATCTGCCCTCTCTCCCACAGACGTCCACCAACTGCTGGGCTGCGGGTGAGCTCCCGCCATGTTCTGTCTGCTCTCTGCATGACTTACTCTTACTCAAGGAGCACAGCCAAATTCCCGGTCGCTTCTCCACCCAATTTCCACTATTCGCGTCTACCGGTGAGGTTCCTATCAGCTAATCGTTGGGTTATATGCATTGACCTCCATCCAGTATTATCCCTTCGCACCGACAGCGCTCAAGATTGTTATATACTTTGGCTTTAGCTGTGGGTTCAATCACTCTCTTCGGTTAGTATCGGCGACATCGCTGATGTAGGTCGTAGTGTTCTGACGCTCAAGATTACCTTCCTCGTTTCGAGGGATAAAGTATGGCTCCGTTGTTCTTTCATCGCAGCTGATCGACGGACCTAACGCTAAGGCGAAACGATTCCCACCGAGTATATGATCCCAGCGTAACGACACTCAATGGCTTCAACAGACGACGTTTCCCGCTGGCGAGCAAAGTTGGAACGCCGTCCTCCGGGGCGTGATGGCCGTGATATCGTCTTCGCCAATCTGGCTAGGGCCCTCTACGAGAGATTCGAGAAAGAGCGTAACATCAACGACCTCAACGAGGCGATCACTTTCCACCATGCTGCTTTGGAACTCCGACCCCTCGGGAATGACAATCGGGCTTTGTCACTCGGCTGTCTTGCCATTTGCTTTTCGAAGAGATACGACGCGCGGCGGGTACTTAATGACTTGGAGGAAGCCATCATCCTTGGACGGGCAGCGCTAGAGCTCCGTCCACTTGGGCATCCCGATCGCGCCGCTTCTCTCTACAATCTCGCTTGCGACCTCGGGGTGAGGTTCCAGAAACAAGCTGACATGCGCGATCTAGAAGAGATGATCGAGCTGCACCGTACAGCTTTGGAACTACATCCCTCTCAACATCCTCAGCGGTCCTCATCGCTCTGCCAACTAGCTATCTGTCTTTCGAGTAGATACGACAATCAGGACACAGTTGCCGATCTGGAAGAAGCTGTGACACTCGGACGCGCCGCACTGGAGCTCCGTCCACCAGGACATCCTGGCCGTGGTGGAGTTCTCCATAATCTCGCTTGCGACCTCAGGAAGAAATTTCAGAGGCAAACCGACATACGCGACTTAGAGGAGGCGATTGAGCTTCTCCATGCAGCCTTGGAACTACGTCCCTCTGGACTCCCTCAACGGTCCTCATCGCTCCATCAACTTGCTATCTGTCTTTCGGGTAGATACGACAATCGGGGAACAGTTACCGACCTAGAAGAAGCTGTGACGCTCGGACGTGCCGCACTGGAGCTCCGTCCAACAGGACATCCTAGTCGTGTCGTATCTCTATACAACCTCGCCTGCGACCTCGGGACGAGATTCAAGAAACAAGCTGACACACGCGACTTAGAGGAGGCGATTGAGCTGCATCGTGCAGCTTTGGAACTACATCCTCCTGGACATCCTCAACGGTCCTCATCACTCCATCAACTTTCCATCTGTCTGTCGAGTAGATATGATAGTCGGAGAACAGTGGCCGACCTAGAGGAGGCTGTGATGCTCGGACGTGCTGCACTAGAGCTCCGTCCACAAGGGCATCCCGATCGTGGCAATTGTCTCAGTAGTCTCGGTACCACCCTCAGGAAGAAGTTTCAGAAACAAGAGAACATCGTCGAGTTGGATGAAGCGATCGAGCTGCACCGTGCAGCTTTGCAACTCCGTCCCGCTGGACATCCTCAACGACCTTCATCGCTCCACAGCCTTGCTCTCTGTCTTTCAGATAGATATGACAATCAGAGCGTAGTTGCTGGCTCGAGAGAAACCGCGGCGCTTGGCCAGGTGGCACCGGCATTCCGTCCACCGGGGCATCCTGATCGTGGCCCAGCTGATCTGGACGAGGCTATCGTGCTCGAGCAGGAAGCCGTGCAGCTACTTACGCCCGGAGACCCTAGTTACGACATATCTCGGCGGTGTCTCACGGCCTATCTCCAAGTGAAGACCAGGTCACAGGTTGCTACACCACCCTCCAATACCTCACTTGCCGTCCACTTTGACATTAAGGAAGTCATCCATAATATTGCGTTTGAAACCCTCAAAGCCTCCCCGCCCAGGCTGCTCCACACGCTTACTGGCGTCCTATGCAATCGGGACGAACAGATATCCCATTTTATGGCCAGTCAGCAATACAATCAACTGCTGTCTTCGTGTATAACTTGCAACCGGGATGAGCGAATGAACCTCATCCGTACTGAAGTCTCAAGATACTTTCGGTTCGCCACACTTTCTCACCGCTGGGGCGAAGGCGAGCCATCGTTGCGCGACATTGAGGGCCGCCGAATATATGGTATGTCAGGAAGGCGGGGCTTGAGAAAGCTTCAAGCCTTTTGTGCTGCCGCCTGTGAGCTGGATTACCTATGGGCGTGGAGTGACACGTGCTGCATAGACAAAGGTAGCAGCGCCGAGTTTCAGGAAGCGATAGGATCAATGTTCGCGTGGTATCGACACTCCTTCCTGACCATTGTCTACCTTTCTGACGTTCCTGATACCGGTTCAATTTGGAGGAGCGAATGGTTCAGACGTGGGTGGACCCTTCAAGAACTACTAGCGTCCCGAAGTGTACTTTTCTACACCCAAACCTGGTCACTCTACAAGAATCTCACGTCTTCAAACCATAAAGCCGATGCAGCTGTACTGGAAGAGCTGGAGAGGGCAACCGGAATAGAATCTCGGTTCCTCACCAATTTTTCTCCGGGTGTGAATGATGCACGTTCGAGGCTGCAATGGGCATCGTTGCGTCGTACCACCCGACCTGAGGATATTGCCTATTCACTTTTCGGGATCTTTAATATCCACCTACCGGTTCTGTATGGTGAATCTGCCGAGAATGCACTTGGCCGTCTCCTGGCCGAACTCATATCGCAGTCTGGAGACATCTCGATTCTGGATTGGACAGGAGAAGCGTCGCCGTTTCATAGCTGTTTTCCTGCTCACATCACTTCGTACCAGAAGCTACCATTGCCTCTACTCCAACCTGCTGCAGAAGAACATGTGACAACAAGACTGGCGCCGAGGATGAGAGAGGAACCCACGTCGTCGTCACTACAGACGTTGTATCGCTCACTTGCTAAGTCACCCCTCCCGCGATTTTCCAGTCACCGCCTTGCATTGCCATGCATCTCCTACGTTGCTACAGCGGTTCTGCGCAGAAGGGCAGATGCATCTGCACCGAGTTACACGTACAAAATCGAGGCATCCGGTCTGAAACCACTCGAAATTACACTGCCAAGCGAGTTAGAAAATGGTGCTCTGCAGCTCGTTCGTCCTTGGCACTCGAAGCTGCTTGGTCCATCAACCCAGCTATACTCCACGACTGAAGAGCAGCTACTTTTTACACTGGGGAGGCCGTTTAATGCTCTTTTGTTGAACGAACTACCTCACAACGAGTACAAAAGGATTGCATCTTCTACCTCTATCATTGCTCGGCCTTTAGACTCAGCCAGCATTTTGCAAAACGAAGTTAGGACATTGGAGATTGTGTAGATAGTGATGGCGTTATGACATCCACAGCGCACGGGTAATATGTGTGTGGCAGGTTATTTACAGCTATCCTTTGACTCGCACTCGACCCCGTTCTTGTTACTCGTCTCCCGCCTTCTGAGTGGCTCAGGTTACGAGAATGGTCACAGGGGTTATATTAATTTCAATGTACTCGCTGTGTTGGGTGTCCTTGGTTACCACTTGGCCCATTCCTTAGCCTCGTTTATCGAGCTTCCACACCTCCGTGCCGTTTTCAGGTTAGGAATGCGAGGGAACACGAATCGATGACGAACTTTCCCAAACGACGCAGGCAGAGGTGTTCTCGTTTTGCTTATGGCGACTCCCTCGATGAATTCTGTCAAACTTTTCACTCCGATACAAGGGTTGTTGAATGCCCCTCCACACCTGTGTCAAGGGTCAAGACAGCTTGGGCGGATGACACGGTTTCGCAAAGATAAACAGGTGCTAGTTATAGATGTCATCCTCAGATGTACTCGGTGGTCGAGAACGTGCTTGACGTTAATTGGCGAACACATGGAATGCTCGGAGAGATGAGAGTTAAGGCTACGCAGTCGTACGACTACTTTATCGTGTTTTTATGCTTATCGTGAGTTGTGATGAGAAGATATCAGATGCTGTTCTCTCACCACGCCAAATATTATCCACCTGACACTGGTGGGATAATCGCCACCTCTTCCCCACCCTTGAGGTGGCAGGTCGCCGGTTCGTATACCATTTCTTCATTTACGCTCCATGTGCTGGTGGCCAGCACCTTGTCAAGACCCGTACCCGGGTAAAGTGAGTTGAGGTGAGACGCCAAGGATGAGAGGGGAAACGGCGTCATTGGGAGCGTCACCGTGTCCTCGTAGCGACCAGTAGCGGTGGACGCCCCAGCGAAGTAAAGAACTGTAATTTTGGCCATGTCGTTACTTGTAGTAGATAGCTTTACAGTAAGTAGCAAGTATCGACGACGATATTGTCCATTTTCGGTGCCTAATCCCAGACACGCCAGACAAGATACGTCAGTCCTTCTGAAGCTCCACACACCACCAGAT
The DNA here is from genome assembly GCA_024663395.1 of Pisolithus tinctorius. NCBI lineage: Eukaryota > Fungi > Basidiomycota > Agaricomycetes > Boletales > Pisolithaceae > Pisolithus > Pisolithus tinctorius. The sequence goes on from JANFAH010000002.1 coordinate 1,669,592, forward strand.
CGGTCTTGAAGTATTGATCGTCACGAAAAATTCCCCAGGGACCAGATGGTTCGACGTGGAAACCAACCCATCTAACGATGATTCGGCCTCAGCTTGAAGAAGTCAGTAAGGGCACCATAGCAAGGATCGCCTTCGCGTACTTAGGTTCCAGCGAAGACCGGTGGTCGTCAATATCGTGGACTCGACTCCAACGGGTAGCAGTCCACACGTAGGACCCAGTATGTCGTGATCAATGCGAATACGATGTTGCCCCTTGGGGCGCTTGTTAGTACTAGCGCTACACGATCACACAATGTATACCTCGTCAAGTACCCAGGCAATATTGTCATCTGTGACCACGAACACCTTCTTTCGCGTCCGCCGCAGTTTGTGCAAGTACGAGAGAGTATGTACCGTCTGGTCCAATCTCCCTCCCAGCCCACCAAGGATGATGATTTCGTACTGCGTAACAGTCTTGCAATTGAGCAAATTTTGTCCAATAAAACTCAGAAAAGCCCACCACCAGATTTTCTGGTTTCTCCAGTTCTCGAATAGATTGAACACATTTCATTAGGTCTGTCGAATTTTGGTCCTGGTCTTGTATGACCGGAACGCCCTACGCGATACCGAGACGTGAAGAAGACTAAGAATTCAACATCGATAGTCAAACCTTGGAGATATAGTAATCCCGTACGTCGGTCCGCAAGGAGTCCAGGTCACCTTTAATCAAGTCCGGAACATACCTGCGATCCTGTCAGGTGAAGGAATCACAGTGGTTCAACAATAGCAAAACCCACGAGCAACGAAGATCGTCCGGAATGAGATCGAACACTCGGTTGGCACCTCCGTCTGCACAACAATGCCACGAACAAACGTTCCATAGTGTGTCCAGTAGATCCCGGGAGAATGGTTGGTTTAGGATGATCAACCCGCGTGCGACCGGCGGTGCGTCCAGGTTAGAAGGGTTTAGGAACGACACGTCCCAGTCTGTAATCCCAGGATCATTGCGTGCATAGAATAGTGTGCTTAGACCTGCGCCCATGTCATCTCCAAGCACGTCTGCGACTTGTTTGGACTGCGTTCGGCGTCGGCCATTTGTTGGTATTCCCACCTGGGCTTAGATTACACTGCGACGTCATAGCTGCCATGTAGCGCGCCGAAGTAACATGAACACACCGGGAATCGCTGCTGCAGTCGCCAGAGAGCGGATAATAGTATCAGACTATTAGCCTGTGCGGAAAAGGTGCCAGTGGCCCTAAATATCGACCCACAGTGACCGAGCATGCCAGTTTGTGAAGCAGCGCGCATGTGTGAGTTGGCACATCGAACGAACTCGAACACCCACGGGACCCAGTGGAACAACTGAACACGCTACATTGGTTGAAGGACGACGAAGTACGTCTAATAGTGCCGCAACTCCAGCCGCGCGCTCATTTTCTTGCAGATAGAAGCCCTCGGACGCTAGCTGTGCTAGAGGCTTTACAGTGCTCGGGCAGTGGGTACCTACCACTCACACTTTCGGTTACTCCAAACCGTGGTCGTCTTAGACCTGCTGCGGGCACGACGTGCTCCGGAAATCTCACACTACAGAGCAGGGCTTGCATGTGACGTCGACCGATGCCATGCCGTCTCCAAACCATTGGGGGTCGAGTAAGGTGAGACGAAGGAGGATGTGGTAAAGGATCTCATTGAGAAAATGTATGTGGCATCCTTGCCTAGTGTCTGGCCTCCTGACGGATCCGTTTACATAGTTCAGATGGACTCAGTGGCTTTGCAGTCGCATGAAAATGTTCTCCACCTTCCCGCGATTTTTACGCTGTTCGCATCGTCACTCACGTCTCGAGCCTTGGTCGCTCACCAGATGCCGACGACGACTGCGGAGAAGGAAATTATCCATGAGACAACCTCTTCCTCAAGCCCTATTGAGAAGCTGGCAATGACGTTCAATCGTTCAGCCAGTATCAATTCTGAGGAGGAATCATTCGAGGTATTTCACTCTCTGCACAATACACCATTTTGAGAAGAGGGTGTAGCTTACCATAATGCCCACCGAGCGTAATCACTAGTCTTGCGCACAGATCACCCGGACCTTACATTTGGGCAATGGGATACTTTTATGGACACTACCAGCATTCCTCTGAAGAGGGTGGCAACCTCTTCAATGCACCGGAAAAGTCAACCAAAAAGACGCTACTTCTGAACAAATTCCTTCGCCGGCTCCCCGGACAGAGTCTACTCTCATTCTGCTCCCTACTGGCAATTCTCGACCCCTACATTCTCTCTTTGTAGTGCTCGAAGGATCTCCTGTAAAGGTGAAAGAGCGTCTTCGTGTGATATCCATGCAATCATTTGTTTATTCCCGAGGTTCGTACGCAGCCGGTGAAACTGGCGAGACGTCGTCGGTGTAACAGTCTTCCCTCCGACATGGTGTACAAGACAGGCCAATCGCAACCCTATTCGTGGGGCCCTTAATACACGTTTCCCTACTTCTGAGTAGGTACGCTATACTGTTCTTGTGTCTTCTTGTCACTTACTTTTGTTCTCCTCTGTCTCATGATTAGTGGTGAGAGTACTCGCAAATAATACATGTCTGGACAATCGAGTGCTTCACAATCACAGGCCAGGGGCATCTAAGATGGCAAGCAGTGCGACAGGTATATGAACCGACCCGAGCAACTGCGGCATACTATTGATATGTTTGGTGGGCTCTTCTACCTGTGCACAGCCCTTGGTATTTACCCTATGATGCCCTTCTCTGCACATGCAGCACAAGGCAAGTGCGCATACTCCGAAGTCGCTGAGGTGGTGGGCAACGCTAAGAGTATATAGAGTCTGTCACTTTTATAGAAAGCGTTTTCGAGGGGACGAATGCGACTTCATATGCAGCAGCTTCAAGTGCAACCGGGGAGGCGCCATGTATGAGCAGCACTATGAGAGTGCTGAACGAGTGCTTCAGGCGAAGGGCGGCGCCTATGCGGTAGCTTTGAATTTCGCTGACAATAGCTCAACCAGCGACGAAATCAGTGAGTGACCATGAAAAATTAGCGCCTGCGGTTCAGTAATGAGGACCGTTTCACACGGAAATCCGCTACTGCAGCCTCGGAACGCAGGTTCTGAGAGGAGAACCGATTAGGAATTCGCTACTGTTTGAGATTAGTGGCGGCGTCAGGCGTGCGGGAACATGTTCAGGCCGGATCCCTTTTCGCACGTCGTAGCCGCCTGCCGCCTTTCTCTCGTACAGCCGTCCACCAACCGTTCGGCTACTGGTGAACTGCTCCCCATCACCAATCTGCATGACTTGCTCAAGAAGCACAGCCATTTTCCCTTTCGCTTTTCCAACCAACTTGCTTCTCACTTGCCGGTGAGGATCCTACTGGACCATCGTTGCGTTATATGCGCTGACCACTATGAAGTGCTATCGGCGCTTTGCTCCCACCGATACACAAGATTGCCTCTTGTATGCTCTGTGTCTTTACCTGTGGGTTTTTTCGCGTTGCTTAGTTAGCCTCGCTGATTTGGATAGCATTTTGACCCTCAAAATTGCCTACCTCGCTCGTTCGTCGATTCTAAGGATAACGTATGGTCCTACTGTTCTTGTCTTATTGCCCCTGATTACCGAACCTGACATGAAGGTGCAACCGTTTCCACTGCGTACCGGCATTCGATGGAATCGACAGACGAGGTTTCCCGCAAGCGGGCAGAGTTGAGACGTTGTCCCCCAGGACGTCGTGGCCGGGATGACGCCCTCTTCGACCTGGCGTGGGTCCTTTACGAGAAATTCAAAAAAGAGCGTAGAATCGACGACTTGAATGAAGCCATCACACTACTCCGTGATGTTTTGGAACTCCGACCACTAGGGAATCACAAGCGGGCCGTCCCACTCAACAGTCTTGCTGTTTGTCTTTCAAGTAGATATGACGAGCAGGGGGAAATCAACGACTTAGAAGAAGCTATAATGCGTGGACGTGCAGTACTTGAGCTCTGTCCACCAGGGCATCCCGATCGTGGCGCAGTTCTTTACGATCTGGCATGCGACCTCAGGACGAGGTTTATGCAAAAAGCTGACATGCATAACCTGGATGAAGCAATTGGGCTGCACCGTGCAGCTTTGGACCTACGTCCCCCTAAACATCCGCATCGGCCTTTATCGCTCCATGGACTTGCTCTCTGTCTTGTGGACAGATTTGACAATCAGGGAGTAGTTGCTGACTTCAGAGAAGCCGAGACGGCTGGCCGTGCAGGACTAGTAGTCCGGCCACCTGGGCATCCTGATCGTGGCACAGCTGATCTGGACGAGGCTATCGTGCGCGAGCAAGAAGCCGTACAGCTACTCATACCCGAAAATCCTTTTTACGACTCATTTCGGCGCTCACTTACATCCTACCTCCAAAAGAAGATCCGGTTACAAGCTCCTACACCGTCTTTTGATTCTCCACCTGTCGCCAGCTTTGACATTACGCAAATTGTCCGTAATGTTGCACTTGAAACACTCAAAACCGCCCCGCCCAGGCTACTGCACACAGTTACTGGCACCCTGTGTAACCGAGACACACAGATATCACATTTTATGGGCAGTCAACAGTATAATCAGCTGCAGTCTTCGTGCGTAACGTGCGACCCGGATCAACGAATGAAACTCATCCATACCGAAGTCTTGAGATACTTTCGGTTCGTTAAGCTTTCTCACCGCTGGGGTGAAGCCGAACCATCATTACGTGACATCGAGGGCCGCTCAATATATGATATGCCACCAAAGGGAGGCTTGAGAAAGCTCCAATCCTTCTGTACTGTTGTTTGCGAGTGGGATTACCTATGGGCATGGAGCGACACGTGCTGCATCGACAAACACAGCAGTGCGGAGGTGCAAGAAACGATAGGATCAATGTTTGCGTGGTATCGACGGTCTGCCTTGACTATCGTATACCTTTCTGACGTTCCCGATACTGGTTCGTTTGGGAACAGCGAATGGTTCAAACGTGGGTGGACGCTCCAAGAACTACTGGCTCCTCGAGCTATACTATTCTACACCCAGAACTGGTTACCTTACAAGAACCTCGTATCTTCGAACCACAAAACCGATGCCACTGTGCTGGACGAACTGGAGAGAGCAACTGGAATAGAATCTCAGTTCCTCACCAACTTTTCACCAGGTACGGATGACGCACGGTCGAGGCTGCAATGGGCATCGTTGCGTCGTACCACCCGGCCCGAGGATATCGCCTATTCACTTTTCGGGATCTTTCATATCCACCTCCCCATTCTGTATGGCGAATCTGTTGAGAATGCGCTTGGCCGGCTTCTGGCCGAAATCATATCACAGTCTGGGGACATCTCGGTTCTGGATTGGACGGGAGAAGCGTCGTCGTACCACAGCTGTTTCCCTGCTCAGATTTCTTCGTATCAAGAACTGCCATTGCCTCATGTGCCGATGGAGTCTTCGTCGTGGCTGACAGACCAACCCGCGACGTCGCCCGCAGCGCTACGAACCCTCTATCGCTCACTCTCTAAATCGCCCCTTCCGCGATTTCTCAGTCGTCGCCTCACGCTGCCATGCATCGCCTACGCTGTTACAGCGGTTCAGCGGAGAAGGACAAATCCATCTGCATGGAGTTACACGTACAGAATCCAGGCATCTGGTCTTAAACCGCTCGAGATTACACTGCCAAGCAAGTTAGAAAATGGTGCTCTCCAACTCGTTCGCCCTTGGCACTCGAAGCTACTTGGTCCATCGGCCGAGTTGTACACCACGACCGAAGAGCAGCTGCTTTTTACGCTGGGAAGGTCATTTAACGCTCTTCTATTGATCGAAGTACGTCAGAACGAGTACAAACGGATTGTATCTTTTACCCCCATCACTGCTCAACCTGTAGATTCGGCCAGCATTCTGCGAAGCGCAGTTAGGATATTCGATATTGTGTAGATACTCGTGGTGTTAGTATGACATCCACAATTGTGCTATGGCAGGTTTCGGCCGTCCGTTCAATCCCTTTCTTATAGCTTTCCGGAAGAGGACGTAGCCAATCGCTGAGGACAATTTCACGTGGTTTGAGGCTCGCGAGGGTAAGCGCCACCTCTTAGCTTCTCCATTTATTGGTGCCCAGCTCCTTACTGAATTTCCTGCCATCGCGGTTATCCTAGAGTCGCCGTGGGCACAGTGGGGAGGGAATGATTGTCTTCCGTCGAGTCTTCGGTTTGCTTAGGGGAGACCAACCGTAAGAGGACTTGCAAGGGACCCTCAGTGCTTCCGATTCTGGTGCGAGCTGTTCAACGATTGGCGTGCTGTGTTCACTTTTCTCCGCTGTTTTACGCTCTCCAAGTCGCTCGACACCCTACCACTTGGGTCGAGTGAGCACGATGTTCTGAGATATGCTGATGGCCTAACCCCTTCTTGCAAATATGCACACCGACACGTCAATACTGCTACCCACCCGTACCTTCGGCTTGAACGATCTTGAATACCAATGCGAAGTAGAACAAATAGCGGTTCTGCCAACAGGGGAGTCGCCGATGGGGTGGTAGTATAGCCTTGACATCGAGCGAGTCTGAGATTCGGGAGAAAGGTTGATTTCGGGATGATCAACCCACGTGCAACCAACGGCGTGCTCGGGGTAGAAGAGTTTAAGAACCGCATGTCCCAGTCTGTCATCCCATTTGGGGCCTGGGAGCTGCAGCGCTCCACTCGTATTTGCTAGCCCAAAACCTCGGACTCGCTGTGGGCAGAATGTGCTTTGGAAATATCCGCTGTACGGCGGGAGAAAATTAAACTTGCGTACGTATTAAGTCAAGTAAAGGCGTATTGTGTCCGAAGCACTCAAGCTGTGATGACTCAGGTGGACAGTTCCATTAAAAAATGAAATGTGTGGGTGGAACCTTGTTTATTCTGTCAAGTCCTGACGGATCGATATCGTTCAGATATCCAGCGAATGGACTTCGTGGTCTTGCAGTCGCATGCCCATCACCAAAAAGCAAACCAAAAAGCTCTCCATCTCCTCGCCGTCGTAACACCGCTCGTGTCGCTTCTCATGGCGTCTCGAACCTTGGGATCGCTTATTGGATGACGACAAAGATCGGGAAGGAAAATTATTGTTTCTAGCAACGATGCTGAGTCACTCGTACGTGGAATTGTCTCTTTTACAGTGGTTTTCAGATCTGGGGAGAATCGTCTGAGGGACCTCCTCCGAGGAAAACTTGATTCCCACAGCGACAGAGTAGCCTCATCGCTGAAAAATATGAAAGTCCTGCGCACAGATCATTCTAATCCTGTAGATGGCAAAATGCTTTCGCGGACACTGCCCAGCGTTCCGTTGAGGAGGGTGGCAGGTACCCTCCACCTCTTCAATGCACGCGAAAAGCGAACCTAAAAGACTCGACTTCTGAATAAATCCTTCGCTGACTGTACTTTGTCGCTGCTCCGATAGAATCTACCGCTAATCTGTCCTCCTCTTGACAGTGCTCGAGCCCTACAATTTCTCATTGCAGCTCTCGAAACGTCTCTTGTAGAAGGGGACCGCCCCCGCGTCGTTTCTACGTAATCGTCTGTTTATTCCCGAAGTTTGTGCCTGGCAAGTGAAGCTGGACGTTTAAGATAATCCAGTTGCATCCCTCGCCATTACGCCCTCCTTGCACGTCTTTCCCACCTTCGGGTACGTGTGTTATGTTGTTTCTATGCGTCACTTTGGGTTTCCATACCACTCACTTTCGCTTCCCGTTCGTAGTACGATTACATGCAGATATATGTCTGGTAAATTGAGCCCCTCATGATGTGGCCTCTGAACGACAGCACGCCACCGCAGGGTGGCAGAAGAGAGCCATGTACATATGTACATTTGAAGCCACACTGTGGACGAGCTCGGCAAGCAATGCAACTGGTATGTATATATACTAGTCCAGGCAATCGCGGAATGCCTAACGGACTTCTGATCATCTCTGACTGTGCGTAGCACCTAGTGTTCACCCTGCCGTGCCATTCTTCGTAATGCCATACAAGACAAATGCATTATACACATGCTTCGAATTCGCTGAGATGCGCCGGGTAGGAAACACCGGCAATATACCTGGAATCTACGTCGTCCGCGTTCAATGGACGTGCATTTGATACGAGTTTGCCACTGTCCTAGAAAGCTTCTTCAAGAGTATAACTGCAACATTGCACGTCGCAGCTCCCAGCACACCCTGGGAGACCCACGTCGCCCTCAGTTCATATGCACGAGGCAGGCATTGAAGTCCTGTGGGTCTGATCAATCCGATGGCCTTGTCGAGCGGGTTGTATGAACAACTATGAGCAGCGCTATGAGGATGCTTCAGGCGAAGAACGGCGCTTGTTCCACAGCATTGAATATCGCCGACAAGAGTTCTACCAGCGGCGAAATCAGCGAGTGACTATGATAACCTATTGGTCGCCACGGGCAGATCGGGCCCTCTTACACGACAATCAGGAGCTACACCTTTGTAGCGAGGGTTCAGGAGGGGGGGGGGGGAACTGGCTACTGTTTGGGGTCAGTGGCACATCAGGTTCAGTCAGGGCTGGGTTAGAGGCATAGCTCGTTCTTATCCATAGACGTCTACAATCGGCCCACTGGTGAGCTCCTTCCCTTCTCTAATCTGTGATGGGCGTGACTTATTCGATGAGAATAGCCAACTTGGTCTCTCTCGTTTCTCCTGCCGATTTGCGCTTTTCGCATTCATCGGTGAGGTTCTTATCGGTCCATTGTTGCGTTATCTGGGTTGACCTCCATGCAGTCTTATCCACGCTTTGTTCTCGTCGATACCCAGGATTGCCTCCTCTATACTCTGTGTTGACCAGTGAGCTCTTTTTGGGTTGTTTGCTTATCCTCGCTGATTAGCATTCTGATGTTCAAGACTGCTCCTACCTCGTTTATTTCTCAGTTGTAGGGATAACGTATGGTTCAACTGTTCCTGCAACTGATTACCGAACCTGACCTGAAGGCGCAGCCTTCTCTACTGCGCATATCCTCTGCAACGTACCGGTATTCGATGGATTCAACGGACGACGTTTCCCACAAGCGAGCACAGTTGGAACGTTGTCCTCCAGGGCATCATGGCCGTGGTGATGTCCTCTTCGACCTGGCATGGGTCCTCTTCGAGAGATTCAAAAAAAAGCGTAAAATCAACGACTTGAATAAAGCAATCGCTTTGCACCGCGATGCTTTGCAACTCCGACAACTCAAGAATGACAGTCGGGCTCGGTCACTCCATGAACTTGCTCTCTGTCTTTCATATAGATATTGCGAGAGGGGGGCTGTCGACGACTTGAAAGAGGCTATCAGACTTGGACGTGAAGCACTACAGCTCCATCGACCAGGGCATCCCAGTCGTGATGTAGTTCTCTACAATCTCGCTAGGGACCTTCACAGGAAGTTCGAGAAACAAGCTGATATGCTTGACCTGAACGAAGCAATTGGGCTGCTCCGCGTCGCATTGAAACTACGTCCCCCTGGAGAACTTGATCGGTCTTTATTGCTGCACAGCCTCGCTCGATGTCTTTTGGATAGATATCAGGTAGTTGCCAACTATGGAGGAGCCATTCTACTTGGAGCAGTTTTAACGCCTCGTCAACCTGGACATCCTGATGGTGGTACAGCCGATCTAGATGGGGCTATCGCACTTGAGCAAGAAGCTATGCAGCTACTTAGACCCGGAGATTTTCGTTACAATATGTGCCGGTCCTCTCTTATACTCTGCGTTCGACTGAAGACCAAGTCACAAACTAATATACCCTTCTCCGATACCTCACCAGTTCCCCCCTTTGACCTTAAGCAAGCCATCCGTAATGTCGCATTTGAAACTCTCAAAACCATGCCGCCCAGGCTGCTGCACACAGTTACTGGCACCCTATGCAACCGAAATGTACAGATATCACGTTTCATGGGCAGCCAACAGTGCAATCAGTTGCTTTCTTCGTGCGCAAAGTGCGACCCGGATCAGCGAATGCGGCTCATCCGTACCGAAGTTTCGAGATACTTTCGGTTCGTCATGTTCTCTCACCGCTGGGGTAAACGCGAGCCATTATTGCGCGACATCGAGGACCACCCGATATATAACATGCCAGCCAAGGGGGGCTTGAGAAAGCTCCAAGTCTTCTGTACTGTCGCTTTGGAGTGGGATTACCTTTGGGCTTGGAGCGACACGTGCTGCATAGACAAAGACAGTAGTGCCGAGTTGCAAGAAGCGATAGGATCAATGTTTACATGGTATCGACGTTCTGCCCTGACCATCGTGTACCTTCCTGATGTTTCCGGTACCGGTTCGCTTGGGATTAGCAAATGGTTCGAACGTGGGTGGACCCTGCAAGAACTACTGGCTCCTAACCGCATCCTATTCTACACTCAAACCTGGTCGCTTTACAAGAACCTCACGTCTTTGAACCACAAGGCCGACGTCTCCGTGCTGGGAGAACTGGAGAGGGCAACTGGAATAAAGTCCCGGCTCCTCACCAACTTTTCTCCTGGCGTGGATGACGCACGTTTGAGGCTTCAATGGGCATCATCACGTCGTACCACTCGGCCTGAAGATATTGCCTATTCCTTGTTTGGGATCTTTAATATCCGCCTCCCTGTTCTGTATGGTGAATCTGCCAAGAATGCACTTGCCCGTCTCCTGGCTGAAATCATATCGCAGTATGGAGACATCTCGGTTTTGGATTGGACCGGAGAAGCATCACCGTTTCATAGTTGTTTTCCCTCCGACATCACCTCGTATCAAAAGCCACCCTTTTTTCCACCCCAAGCTAGTACAGTGGAACATGTGACAACAAGAGTTGCGTGGAGGATGGCAGAGCAGCCCTCGTCGTCTACAGCGCTACAGACGCTGTATCGCTCGCTCACTAAGTTGCCCCTCCCGCGATTTGTCAATCACCGGCTTATACTGTCATGCATCGTTTATGCCGTTACAGAGGTTCGGCGGAGAAGGGCAGAACCACTCGCGCGGGGTTACAAGTACAAAATCCAAGCATCCGGTCTGAAAACACTTGAGATTACACTGCCAAGCAAGTTAGAAAATGGTACTCTGCAGCTTGTTCGCCCTTGGTACTCGAAGCTGCTTGGTCCAACTACCGAGTCATACGCCACAACCCAAGAGCAGCTACTTTTTACACTGGAGAGGCCGTTTAACGCTCTTTTGTTGATCCAGCTCCCTCGCAACGAGTACAAACGGATCGCGTGTTCTACCTCCATAATTGCTCAGCCTATAAACTTGGCCAGCATTTTGCAAAGCCAAGTGAGGACTTTGAAGATTGTTTAGATAGTCATGGCGCTACAACATCCACAGCATTATAGTCGTATCGCCTGCACGAGTAAAATGTAGGTGTGGGGCAGGTTACAACTGTCCATTAATTTTCACTCAGCCCTATTCTGGTTTCTTCTTACTTGTCTTCCGCTTTCTGTGTGGCTCGAGCTGTATACAAGAGGCTGCCCGGAGAACAGATGACACTCACAGCAACAGAGTAGTATCGTCACTGAGAAAGTGTGGAAGTCCTGCACACAGATAACCCTGACTCTTATTTTCGCGAATATTGCCGATGTTCTGCTAAAGAGGGTGACAAGCAGCCCCTTCTTCAATGCATTGGAATAGCCAACCAACAAGACTCGCCTTCTGAAATCCTTCGCTGACTCGTACTTCTTGCGGGACTCGAAACGTCTTCCGCAGAGGCGAGAGCACCGCTGCATCATTTCCATGCAATTGTCTGTTTATTCCCGAAGTTTTTACCTAGCAAGTGAAGCTGGCGAGGATGCAGCCAATCATAGTTTTCCTTCCGTGGTGTTCAAGACAATCCATTGCACTCTAGCTGTTGCTGTCCTTTATCTACGTATGCTGTATCGTCTCTACGTGTCGTCTCGTGTTTCTGTACCATTTACCTTTTTTCTTCATGGGTCCCATCATTCGTAGGAGTACGGGCAAATACATTTCCGGTGATTTGAATGCCTCGCAATATGGCACGAGGGAGCCAAGTACAGTATTTACATTTGAAGCTGCATCGTGGACGAGCGCGGTACGCAATGTAACAGGGTATACAAACCAATCCATGCAATCTAACGGTCTTGCAATGGTCTCTAGCTGTGTGCAGCCCTCAATGTTCATCCTATCGTGCCCCTCTCTGCATATACCGCCCACTCTCGTAGTTAGCCAACTACGACACAAGAAAGTACGCATGCTCCCAAGTAGCCGAGATATGCCTGCTAGGCAACGTTAGCGGTGTACTTAGGATTCGCGTCGTCCTCGTTCGAGAGATGTCATATGCATATGATACGAGTTTGGCACTATTATAGAAAGCATCTTCAAGGGTACAACTGCGACGTTGTGAGCGCAGCCTAGGAGATCCTCGTCACCCTCATATCATATGCACGAGACAAGTTGTCAAGTCTCGTGGCCTCGATCGGCGCCGCGGGCTTGGCAAGCGGAATGTATTAGCAGCGCTATGAGAATACTGAGCAAAGATGGTTCAGGCACAGGGAGCCATTGACCATGATAAATTGTTGCTTGCCACAGGTAGTATCTGCAGGTTCAGCGATGGGGGGCCTTCTTCAATCTTACACGAAAATTGGCAACCAGTGGGAGGGGAGAAACTGATTACATAAGCAGAAATATATTTAGCATAACATCAGTCAGAGAGTTAGACCCAGTTTTCACTGGAGTTGAACCCACCGTGCCACCTATCGAAGTGTCAAAAAGTAAAGCAACCAACGTTCTCCGTCTTCCCGTCATCATAACGGTGCTCGCTTCGCTTCTCACATCTCGAGGCTTGGGGTCGTTTACCAAATCACAAAGATCGGGAAGGAAAACTATTCATACAATGACGCTCATCTCCATTTCAAACCCTAATGAGAACCCGGTAGCGATGTTCCGTCGCACGTGGAGTACCAATTGTGCCTCCTCCATTCGCAAATTTCTCGGTACACAACAGCCTTACGACAAATACCACCCCAACTTGGTCGCTGAGATGACTTCACAAACTGTGGTCGCAGAAGCAGATACCCAGGTCATAACCACTTCCAGCACGAATATTCTGGGCCATTTACAATCTATCTCACGGGGCGGGGAAATTGTTCTTGTTGATTCCTTCTTGTCGAGAGGGTACAACTACGTCGCCAACCATGATATCCGAGGAAGAGATGACACCCGCAGCTATAGAGTAGCTTCATCGCTGGGAAAGTGCGGAAGTTCTGCACGCAGATCATCCTGAGCCTGTATATGGTAAACGGAACGCTTTCGTGGACACTGCAAGTATTCTGCTGAAGAGGGCGACGAGTACTCCCTTATTCGATGCACAGGAAAAACCAACTAAAAAGGCTCGACTACTGAACAAATCCCTTGCTGACTCGTACTTTGTTGCAGCTCCTCCGCCAGAACCGATCGCCAATCCGCCCCCTCCTGACGCTGCCTGGGTTCTACAATCTCTTGTCGTAGCACTGAAAATGTTCCCTGCAGGCATGAGGAGTGCCCCCGCGTCGTTTCTATACAATCGCGTCGAAGTTCATATCTAAAAAGTGAGAATGGTGAGAACGCTGTCTGTATGACGGCCTTTTCCTCCCCTCTGGCTTAGATTCCGCACTCATAGTTTTGCTTTCTTAGTGTTCAAGAAAATCTGGTTGCATCCATGGCTGTTACCGCCTTCCAAGCACATCTTCTGAGTACGCATGTTTTACCGTTTCTGTATCGTCTCGTGTTTCCATGCCACTTATTTTTTTCCCCTCCGTCGTCCCGTCATTCGTAGGAGTACATGGAAATATATCTCTGGTAAATCGAGTGCCTCATAATGTGGCCCCTCAGGTCGGAAGGGGAGAACCAAGTGTGTACATTTGAAACCACGCTGCGGACAAGCACGGCAAGCAATGCCACTGGTATGTATATATACCAATCCAGGCAATCGTGGAACGCCTAACGGACTTTCGATCATCTCTAGCTATGCATAGCACCTGGTATTCACCCTCTCGTGCCTTTCCCCGCTTATGCTATACGAGACAAGTACGCATGCCCCCAAGTCGTTGAAATGCGCCTGGTAGGCAACTTCTAGAATTCACGTGGTCCGCATTCAAGAGATATGCATATGATATGAGTTTGGCACTGTCGTAGAAAGCTTTTCCAGGGGCACAACTGCGGCGTCGTATGCAGCAGCTCTGAGCGCAACCTAGGAGACCCGCGCCCAGCTCATTTTACATGCACGAGGTAGGTTGTGAAGTCTTGTGGACTCCATCAACTCGACGGACTTGGCAAGCGGATTGTACGAGCAGTACTATGAAGATGCTTCAGGGCGAAGGGTGGCTCCTGTTCCTGAACTCTGAATTTCACTAATTCCTTGACGACGAAATCAGCGAGTGACCATGATAAATAGTTACCTAACTTGTGGGAAGTTGCCATAGCAGTTTAATCGGTCCAGAGCCTATGAGCGCATCAGCTGTGCCGTAGGCATGGTCCGTGCTTCTTGTTCTCTCTCCCAGACGTTCACCAGCCGCGGATGACTTCTGAGCACCTCCGAGCCCATTTCCAATCGCTGAAGGAGCACAACTGAATTCCCTTTCGCTTCTCTAGCCGATTTTCACTTTTCGCGCCTATCGGTGAGGTTCATGTTGGTGTATGATTGCGTTATATCCATTGATCTCCAAATAGTGTTGTCCGTGCTTTGTTCTCACCGATACCTAAGATTGCCTCCATTTTCTGTGTCTTTAGCCGTGGATCCGTTCTTGCCATTTAATTAGGCTCGTTGATTTGGGTAGTAGTTCAACGCTTAAGATTGCTTACCTTGATTGTTTCTCGTTTCCAGGGATAACATAGGGTTCAACTGTTCCTTGTTTTATTGCAACTGGTTACCGAACCTGACCTGAAAGCACAACCATTTCTACGTCGTATACCCTCTCAGTGTATCGGCGTTCGATGGAATCGACAGACGACGTTTCCCGCAAGCGAGCACGGCTGAGACGTCGTCCTCCAGGTCATCATCGCCGGTTTGATGCCCTCAGCAGACTGGCATCCGCCCTCTACGAGAGATTCGAGAAAGAGGGTGAAATGGACGACTTGAACGAGGCGATCGATTTGTCTCGCGCTGCTTTGGAATTGCGACCCGTCGAACACAACAAGTATGGTCGGTCCATATCACTCAATGAACTTGCTATCTGCCTTTCCGTTAGATATGACAATCAGGGGGAAGAGGACGACTTAGAAGAAGCCATCACGCTTGGACGTGGAGCATTGGAGTTCTGTCCACTAGAGCACCCAGATCGTAGTGTGTATCTCTACAGTCTTGCTAACCATCTTTGGAAGAAGTTCCAGAAACAAACTGTGATGCATGACTTGGATGAAGCGATCGAGCTGCTCTGTGCAGCTTTGGAATTACGTCCCTCGGGACATCCTAATCGATCTCCATCACTCCACAGCCTCGCTCGCTGTTTATATGACAAACAAATGGTAGCTATTGACTTCAAAGAAGCCACGGCGCAAGGTCGTGCAACTGGGCATCCTGATCGTGGCGCAGTTCATCTGGACGAGGCCATTGCGCTTCAGCAAGAAGCCGTGCAGCTACTCAAACCCGGAGATCCTTTTTACGATTCATTTCGGCGCTCTCTTACATTCTACCTCCAAATGAAGATCGGGTCACAAATTCCTATGCCGTCACTTGACGCACCTTCTGCTGCCAAATTCGACATTACACAAATCATCCGTAATGTTGTATTTGAAACACTCAAAGCCACCCCGCCCAGGCTGCTGCACACATTTACTGGTATCCTATGTAACCGGGACGCACAAGTATCCCATTTCATGGGTAGTCAACAGTGCAATCAGCTGTTGTCTTCGTGCGCAACGTGCGATGCGGATCAGCGAATGGAACTTATCCATACTGAGGTCTCGAGATACTTTCGGTTCGTCATGCTCTCTCACCACTGGGGTGAAGGCGAGCCATTATTGCGCAACATCGAGGGCCGCCCGATATATAACATGCCATCCAAGGGGGGCTTGAGAAAGCTCCAAGCCTTCTGTACTATCGCTTTGGGGTGGGATTACCTATGGGCATGGAGCGACACATGCTGTATAGACAAAGACAGCAGTGCCGAGTTGCAAGAGGCGATAGGATCGATGTTCGCGTGGTATCGACGGTCCGCCTTGACCATCGTGTACCTTGCTGACGTTCCCGCGACCAGTTCGTTTGAGAGCAGCGAATGGTTCAGACGTGGGTGGACCCTCCAGGAACTACTAGCTCCCCGATGTGTACTATTCTACACTCAAACCTGGTTACTCTATAAGAATCTCACATCTTCTAACCATAAGACCGAGGTCGTCGTGCTGGAAGAACTGGAGAGGGCAACTGGAATAGAGTCCCGGTTCCTCACCAACTTTTCTCCTAGCATGGATGACGCACGTTCGAGGCTTCAATGGGCATCATCGCGTCGTACCACTCGGCCTGAAGATATCGCTTATTCGCTTTTCGGGATATTTAATCTCCACCTACCCGTTCTGTATGGCGAATCCGCTGAGAACACGCTTGGCCGGCTTCTGGCCGAAATCATATCGCAGTCTGGCGATATCTCGATTCTGGATTGGGTCGGAGAGGCATCGCCATATCATAGCTGTTTCCCTGCCTACGTCACCTCGTATCAAACGGTACCATTACTTCCACCCCGACCTAACGTAGAAGGACATGCGTTGGTGGTGAGTGAGCGGCCCACATCATCAGCAGCACTACAAGCGCTGTATCGCGCACTCGCTAGAGCGCCCCTTCCACGCTTCGTCACTCGCCGCCTTACATTACCATGTATTGCCCACTGTGTTACAGCCGTTCAGCTGATAGGCTCAAGTCCACACGCTCCGAGCTACACATACGAAATTCAGGCATCCGGTCTGAGGCCGCTTGAGATCACACTGCCAAACGAATTAGAAAATGGTGCTCTGCAGCTTGTTCGCCCTTGGCACTCGAAACTGCTTGGTTCGACCGAGTTATACGCCACGACTGAAGAGCACATTCTTTTTACACTGGGGAGGCCGTTTGACGCTCTTTTGTTGATTGAACTACCTCACGACGAGTACAAACGGATCGCGTCTTCTACCTCCATCATTGCTCACCCTTTAGGTTCGGCCAACATTCGGCGAAGCGAAGTTAGGATATTTGACATTGTGTAGATAGTCATGGTGTCATAACATCCACAGTGCTATAACCAGCTCACCTGCACGAGTAACAAGTGTAGGCCAGGTTATAGCCGTCCATTAACTTGCACTCTTCCTTATCTCAGATCCCTCGCTTTCCGGATGGCTCGAGCTACAGCAGCCGCGAGGGTCAGAGTTAGAGATCAACTTCAATGTGCTTACCGCGTCGTGCATTCCTAGTTGCCTCCTAGCTCATTCCTCATTTGTTGGGACACAGCACCTTTTTAAACTTTATGTTATTGCGTCTTACCCAGCGTCTCTGTGAGAGGGCTTGCAGGGCACCCTTAAGTGGTGCCTACTTCGGCGAGACTTGTTCGGCTTGCTGTGTTGTTGCACATTACTCATGCGGCGTGACTACTTGGGTCGATTCAGCACGGACGTACTGGGATATACTGATGCTAACAGGCTAGTGCAAGTATGCAAAAACTGGATCACCATCGCCGCTGTCCATCCTGGGGTCAACGTGCTGACCCCCCTGCTCAATGCATCTCCCAATTCAACAGAAAGAACGACGGAGTGACGAGAAGATTACTTGAGCGGCATGGTTGCCAGCGACAGCGTACTAGGCGACTGTTCTTGCTGAAGGAATGGCCGTTGGGTACCTGTAGCTTCGGCTTGAACGATTTTGAATACCGAGGCGAAGTAGAACAAATAATTGGTCTGCCGAGAGGAAAGTCGCCAGTATCAGGTGTGGTGGTATAGCCTTGAAATTAGTTTCGTGAATTTGTTGGCTCCGAACCTTCCCTTGTAGAGCAGGAGAAGATTAAACCTGCGCACGACTTCGACCAATGACGCACCGTCTCCAAAGCATTGTAGGTTGAAACAGACGAAATAAAGGATGTGGTGGAGGATCTTATCGAGAAAAGTGTGTGTAGAACTTCGTATTTATTCTCTCCAGTTCTGACGGAACGTAGTTCAGATATCCAACGAGTGGACTCCGTGGCCTTGCAGTCACCTACACATCTCCAAATATCTCCAAATCCGCCGGTGAGTTCCCTACTTGCTGGTGCTTACTTCGGAACTTGGGAATTTCCAGAACTTCCCTGTATGCCTAACAGTGAACTGGAATCTACAATCAAGAGTCCTAATGATGACCTTGCATACGCATCTGCAACCATTGCCAGATTATGGACCGAACTTGAATTCGAACGTTGCGAGCATCGGAAGACAGTTGAGGGGGCTAACCATCGTATCGAAGGACCCGAAGAACTCGAAGCACAGGTCGCCATCAGGGAGACGGAACTGGAAACGTGTATTCGTTTATCAAGTCAAAGTCAAAAAGTATTTGAAGGTGACACCGGTATTCGTTTACTCGTACGAAAGATACCAACGAAGGCGCGTTTATGTCCGAAGACACTCGCACGAGGAATGCCTTCGTGTTCTGGAGAGCAATAGTGAGCGAAATACGTCGAGGGAAACCGGGATTTGTGGTATACCTGCCGAGGTAAGCCATTCGTTCCCCACTTATTGCCACAGTGCTTGATATAACGAGAGGTGGGTGGATCCTGTGGACTTCTTCCCCGTTTATAGGCCTGCTTCAGAGCTGATCAAGGCTGTGGCAGAGGAGCTGGCCGAGGCGCAGAAACGTCCTGAAACACATTATGATGCAACAAAAGAAGTGCGGCAGAGGGTGCTGTGCTCTACCAGTTCTCTGCGGGCGAGGAAACCAGGAGGCAGCAGATAGAGGAACTCCGTTCCGCTCGCGAAGAGACGAAGAATATGCGAGAGGATATGGGTGCGATCGACGTGGTTTCCTGGTGAGGTAGAGGGTGTGCATGCCGAAGGTTCGAGCAGCCCTGGCGGTCAAGCACTCAAGGAACGCAAGAGGCGTGTTTTTCTCGACGCAAAACGGAAGAAACTGAAAACCGACGGGGACGTGCCACCGAATGCGCGATTAAAGTCGATATCACAGGCTCCTGTTGACACTCCACCTAGGGATCCGTTCGCTACATTGGAGCAGCAGGTACCTAAACCGCCATTACCTGAACCTAGGCGAGCAGCAGCTCGTTCACAAGCGGGGACGACGGCAAACGGGGATGCCTTTTTGGCTCAGCTAGAACAAGAAGTGCATAAGAAACGAAGGTAGCAGTAACTATTTGCCATCACATTGTAAATTCCGTTGGACCCTAAATATTTGATACTTTCAGAATGACATGACCTTCCTGGCCTGTGATACTAGTCTTTCTGGACATATCAGAGAAAATCGGCCGCTAATCTGTTTATATTCGACCACCAACTGTCCTCTCCTTTTAAAACGCCTTCTAGGCGGTTCTGTCCCCGATACCACGTCCATCATGAATTCTTTCGTTGCCCGAAGGACTTCAATTGCCGGCTTCATAGCTGTCGCATGACCACAATTGACTTTGACATTGTTGGGATCCGACTGTTTGCTAACAAAGGCGAGCAGGTCATCAACCGTAGAAAACCAGTCGGGGAGGTTACCCTCTTCTGGGAAAATGATGGGGTCGTCTTCATAGAGGGTGTCGCCGACGTAGAGCATGCTTTCCATGGCGTCCCAGAGTGCCAGTTCATCCGGGGTATGTCCGGGAGTATGCAACACCGTGACTCCTAGGGATACCTCATTGTTGGCAGAAAGGATGTCGTGGAGATGGGGGACAAGTTTGAGTTTGTAAGACGGTGTCCTGATACCTAGGGATTCACAGAGCGAATGCGCAGGGAGGTTTTCTGGTGAGGCAAAGGTTGGATCATGTTCGGAGCCAAGGATCATGCTGTCCGAAGCAAACGCTTCCATCCCCACTGAGCGTACAAGTTCTTATCAGCGTCATCTGATAGGACGTTTTCTAGACACCTACGTATATGATCGTAGTGGCAGTGGCTTTGTACGACGATGTACGCCAACTGCCCTCCGGGGTTCAGAGGTGCTCTCTCATTTTCCTCGACGGCGACCGTTTCGAGGAATTCTCTCAGACTCTTCACTCCGATACAGGGATTGTTGGATGCCCCCCCACACCCCGTGTCAAGGATCAGCATAGTTTGGGCGGATGGCACAACTTTCGCATAGATAAATGGGTGCTCGTCGTAGATGTCATCCCACTCGGTAATCAAGAACGTGCTTGACGTTAGTCGGCGAGCTTTGAATGCGGGGACGGTGGACATCATTAAATCATTTGCCTGGCGCACGTCTTTCTCTGGATTAGTACAGTATGTGAGGGACACCGAGGACAGAGAAAAGTACGAAGTATACTAGCAGCGATAAAAGTTACGGCCACCCAGTTGTAGAACTATCTTTACGCTTATCGTGAATTGTGATCAGACGCTGTTCTCTCACCACGCCGTTATCTACCCGATACTCGCCGTCTCTTCCCCATCGTTGAGGTGGCAGGTCGCCGGTTCGTATACCATCTACGCACCCACGCTCCATGTGCTGGCGGCAAGCACCTTGTCAAGACCCATACCCGGGCAAAGTGAGTTGAGGTGAGGCACGAAGGATGGAAGGTGAAACGGCGTTGTTTACTGTGCCTTCGTAGCGACCAGCAACGTAGAGGCTCCAGGAGAGTAAAAAAAACTGTAATCTTAGCCATGTGAGTGTCGTAGATAGCTTTGCAGTAAGTATAAAAGCAAGGGTCGATGGCCGTACTACCCATTTTAGGTCCCCGCCCACACTACTTGAGTCGTACCAAAAGCTACCATTGTCTCCACTCCAACCAGATCCAGAAGAACGTGCGACAACAAGACTCGCATCGAGGTTGAGAGAAGAGCTCACGTCGTCGTCACCCCTCCCGCGATTTTTCAGTCACCGCCTTACACTGCTGTGCATCGCTTGCGTTGTTCCAGTGGTTCAGCAGAGAAGGGCAAATCCGTCTGGACGGAACTACACGTACAAAATCCAAGCATCCGGTCTGAGACGATTTGAAATTACCCTGCCAAGCAGGCTTGAAAACGACACAGTGTCGCAATGTGCTCTGTTGCTCGTTCGCCCTTGGCACTCGAAGCTACTTGGTTCATCCACCGAGATGATATACACTGCTCCTGAAGAGCAGCTACTTGTTACACTGGGGCGGCCGCTTAATGTTCTTTTGTTGATCGAGCTACCTTACAACGAGTACAGAAGGATTGCATCTTCTATACCTCTGTTATCGCTCAACCTTTGGATATAGACAACATTTTGCAATGCGAAGTTAGGACACTGGGGATTGTATAGATAGTTATAGTACCTACAGTGTTACGGCCAATTCACCTGCATGGGTAACGTGTAGTATGCTGAAGAGACGTGAAAAGCCACTGTTGGCGTGGATGCCAATAGCAGATGAGCCTGTGCGGTAATTGTAAAGTGGCCCTGAATATCGACCGCTGCGACCGTCGACCCGGAGGGCATGTTCGTGAAGCTTCAGCACGTCGACCTGCATGAATAGACTGGCATCGTACTTATCGAACACGAACACTTATGGGACCCAGTCGAAAGCTAAACCAAGATGAACAACTGAAAGCGCTACTTCGAGAGAAGGACGAACAAGTACGTCTAATAGTTCACTACAACCGCCCGCTCATTTTTTTTCGCAAGATAGTAGCCCTTGAACGCCAGTTGGAAGCTTGCAGTGCTCGAGCATCTGCGACTCACATTCGCTTACTCAAAACCGTGGACGTCCTAGACTCGCTGAGGGCACAACATGCTTCGGAAATCTCTGCTCTAGAGCAGGAGAAGATTAAACTTACACACAACGTTGACCGATGGCGCACCGTCTCCAAAGCATTGGAAGTTGAAAAAGATGAGATGAAGGATGTAGTGGAGGATCTTATCGAGAAAAGTGTGTGTATAACCAACTTTGTGTTTATTCTCTCAAGTTCTGACGGAACATAGTTCAGATATCCAACGAATGGACTTCGTGGCCTTGCAGTCGCCTGCACATCTCCAAACCTGCTGGTGAGTTCCCTACCCACTCGGGCCTACTTCGGAACTTAGGAATTTCCAGAACTTCCCTATATGCTCGCCAGTGAACTAGAATCTACAGCCAAGAATGCCAACGAAGACCTTCTTGCTTACGCATCTGCAATTATCGCCAGGTTACGGAGTGAACTTGAATTTGAACGTCGCGAGCATCGGAATACAGTCGAGGAAGCTAACCATCGTATCGAAGAACTCGAAGCACAGGTCGCCGTCAGGGAGACGGAACTGGAGACGCGTATTCGCTTGCCAAGTCAAAGAGTATTTGAAGGTGACACCGGTAGTCGTTTACCCGTACGAAAGATACCGACAAACGTACGTTTATGTCCGAAGACGCTCTCGCACGAGGAATGCTTTCGTGTTCTGGAGAGTAATAGTGTGCGAAATAGATCGATGGAAACCGAGATCCGTGGCATACTTGCCAAGGTAAGCCATTCGTTCCCTACCTCTTGTTGTCACAGTGCTTGATGTAACGAGGGGTAGTTGGAGGAGGCTAGACTCGCGGCGCCCTCGCCGAGTGGACCTGACAATCGTCCCGAAGTACCCCAACGTAGCGCGCCATTGAGTAATGGCAATCTATCTCACGGCAATCATTTGGTACGTCGCGCGAGCCCGGAGACACGGACCCCGTGTGCCTCAGCCGCCCCGACCCCGAGCATTCCCCCTTCGTTACCCTCCAGAAATGAAGGAGAACTGCAACCTGATTGTCCATATACCACACATTCCCCTGACTCCCCTTCAGCCATGTTGGCCATCGTTCAATTAGATGACCACATTTGTGAAATGTCTGCGCAACTTGAGGCTTCGAAAGCTGAACGGAAGGTCCTTGTCGCGGCCGCGGCGAGACAAAAACGGGTATGCTTCTGCGTTCTCATGATACTACCGTGTGGTTCATCCTAAGGCAGGTAACGTCTGGCATGAAGGCGCATAATATGGAAGATATTCTACGGATAGAAGACGAGTGTGTCCGGTATGTTCATATTCGTTTTTGTTCCTTATTATCGTGTACTAATTCCGAGGCAGATTGTCAGCTCACGTCTGCCACCTTCAACAGCAGATGGACAAGGCCAAGGCTGATGCAAGGTCTCGCGAAGAAGAACTTTTGAAAGAGATTGAACTCTTACGGTCTCGGGTCGGGCGATCGTCTTCTGTGAGTGTTTCTGTTGGGTTATTGGAAGCTAGGAGATTCACGTATTACAGCCACTGTTCCCCGTCGATGCCAGTATAGCAGAAGAAAGTATGGAACTTGCGACACCTCTTCAACCTACTATGCTTTTATCCATGCAGAATCACAATACCCCACCAGAGCCAATCGATCCTTCTCTTATACCTTTGCCCTTCTCCCCTGTGCGAACGTCATCTCCGACTTTTTCGCCTCGACGTGTTTCTTCACAAAGTCCTACCCCTGCTGATATACAGCGAGTGGAAGATGCCCTTACGACAGCTAGAGAAAATCTGGCGCAGAAAGAAAATGGACTAGCTCAGTTACGGATGGAGGTCGAAGATCTGCGACGACAAATACCGCTCCCCAGTCCACCACAGGACAGGGAGGCATGATATTTGAATTGTGAATATAATTCTCTTATTTTTTTGGCTATCCATTTGCTTTCGCGATTATCTATCTGTTATTTCCTTGCGTATTCTGTTACTATATGGACTTGTTGTCTTGCTTATCTGTTTTGCGTATCGGTGTCAATGTAGCATATCTGGGCGTGGTAATAGTATCTACTGTCCCCTGCCTTTCTTCTGCTGCTGTTTATCGTGCGTGATAGGGTCTTTGGGAGGAGGAACATATTGCAAGTCGGGGAATTGCATATTTTTCCAAGGGTGCGCTGGATCTGGAGGTTGCTTCACGTAGCTTATTTCTTTGGGAGGGGGAGGGATCCTATGGGGTTCTTCCGGAGTGGGAGATGGTGGACGCGAGGAAACGGGTGTGTTAGTGTACGACGACACGGTTACTTTCTTCGTTGTATTGTTCAACGACATGACTTTATGGCTTGCCTGGGGACCGGCAGCTGTGCCCTTGCGTGCCCCCTGCGTACCGCCGGCACCGGGAAGCATGGGGAATGCGCCCTCTGCCTTGCGAGCCTCCACGATAGCTCGTTGCCGTTCCTCGTCCTCTTTCACGACCTGCATGCGCAGCTCCTCCTGTATCTGGGCGACTAACGCCGGGCGACGGCTATTGTCAAGGAACGACTCGCCACAATGCGGGCAAGCATAGTGCGGTAAGTTGAGATTGCAAAGAACGAGGCCGCAGCCATAGCAAAGGGGAACGTAGGTAGATAGATCGTGGTCCCTGGCTGGACAGTTGGCGGCCCGCACACACAGACACACTGAGTATTGTCCCGGCAATGGAAAGGAGGGCGATCGAATACCTACCCAGACAGAAACAGCCGCCTTTGGGGTCTTTCTCCTTCCCAGAAGCGTATTCTACGTTGTGAAGGCGCGTTTCGAGTGCTGAGACGGCCTTACTTTTGGGAGGCCCTTGCCCCTTTCCTTTTGCCTGTTGCTTTGCAGGGAGGGGTCGCGCTGGTATACGATCAGACGTAAGGGATCCAGACGATGTCCAGGGCGTTCGGTGCATGTTGGGGGTTCAAAGTGAGACGTGCGGAATCGGCTTGGTTTTCACGTCTGCATACCACTCGTCGCGGCCTCAAATAATTCCGAGCCAACCTCAACCACTGCCGTATGCGACTCATCTACGACTGCCACCTCCGCCTCTTCCTCAGCCAGTCAGACTTCCTTAATCACGGTCATTGCAACGTTTATATTGCTCGTTCTTCCCGTCCTACTGTTCTAAGCACCAAAACCCAAATCAACATACTCCATCTCCCTGCCATGTAACACCGCAAATGATGCCTCACGTCATGGCACACATCTCGAGCACTGGGGTCGCTTACCAGACGACGAAGGTAGCTGGGAAAGGAGATTATCCATGAGACAACGCGCCCCTTCACCTCCTACTAAGAAACTGGCAGCGATGTTCAGTCATTCCCCGAGTACTAACTCTAGGAAGAGATCATCCAAGAACTTTCATGTTCGTGAACACTAGTACGTATGCTCCCCAGTCGCTGAGATGTACTTGTTGGGCAATAATAGGAATATAATTCATAATTCACTTCCCCTGCGTTCAAGGTGCGTGTGGTACGATTTTGGAGTGGTCGTAGAAAGCCTCTTCGGGTGAGACAAATGCGACTTCATGCGCGGTAGATCTGAGTGCAACCTGGGAGACACGGCGCCATCCAATTCATTTCATATGTGACACGAGGCAGTTGTGAACGGCAACTGACGTCATATCAGCAGTTATGAGCATGTTCTTGCCCCTCATTAAAGAAAGGTATCGGTTGTTCCGCGGACGTGAATTTCGCCAAGGGTCCCCACCAGCGACGAAATTAGCGAGTGACCAAGATCAGCTATGGATTGACATAGGCAGTACCTGCAGGTTCACCAACAAGACCAGTTCCGGGAGGAGACATAGCCAGTTTCCCGCACGAACTAGAGCCTTGCATCGCGGGATCGGGTGAACGTACAGTATCACGGGGTATCACCGTTGCGTTGGTCTCAAAGGGGGACTGAATGAGAAGCTTGATTACTTGGGGACCGTCAGACATGCGGGAACGTGTATGGGCAGGGTCCAGGGGAGAGGCAAGGCCTATGCTTTTCGTACTCGCAGCCTCGTGCCCTCGCTTTCCCACAAACGTCCACCAACCGTCGGTCTACTGGTAAGGGCTTCCCCAGTTCTTCAAGCTGTGTGACTCACTCAAGCAGCAAAGCCCAATTTTCTCTCGCCTTTCCAACCAACTTGCACTTTTCGCATCTATTGGTGAGTTCCCATCGGACCATCGTTGCATTATATGCATTGAGCCGCGTGTAACCTTATCCACAGTTTGTGCTTCGTACCGACACCCAAGGTTACCTACTCGAGACTTCGTGTCTTTATCGTGGGTTCTTTTGCGCTGCTTGGTTAGCCTCGCTGATATGAGCAACGTTCAGCTGACACTCAATATTGCTCACCGAGTTTCTCTCCCGTTTCCCTTACTGTCCTTGTTGCAAGTGATCACCGGACCTAGCGCGAAGGCAGAACCATTTCCGTCGTGCATATCATCCTGGTGTAACGACATTCAATGGCTTCAACGGACAAGGTATCCCGCAAACGAGAAATTTTGAAACGTTATCCTCCAGGGGAAGATGGCCGGGATGGTGCCCTCTTCGGCCTGGCGTACGCACTCTACGAGAGATACGAAACAGAGCGTAAAATTGACGACTTGAACGAGGCAATCAATTTGTTTCGCGCTGCTTTGGAACTCCGACCAGTCGAAAACAAGACGTATGATCGGTCCACGTCACTCTACCACCTCGCTTTCTGTCTTTCAAAGAGATATAACGTGCAGGGGGCAGTCAACGACTTGGAGGAAGCCATCTCGCTCACACGTGCAAAACTAGAGCTCCGTCCACCAGGATATCCCAATCGTGATGCCACTCTCCACGATCTCGCCTTCTACCTCAACAAGAGGTTCGAAAAACAGGCTGCAATCTGTGACTTGGATGAAGCCATCTCGCTCTCACGTGTAGCACTAGAGCTCCGTCTACCTGGGCATCCCAATCGCGACGCCACTCTCCACAATCTCGCCTCCTACCTCAGCAAGAGGTTCAAAAAACAGGCTGCAATCTGCGACTTGGATGAAGCCATCTCGCTCTCACGTGCAGAACTAGAGCTCCGTCCACCTGGGCATTCCAATCGTGATTCCACTCTCCACCAGCTCGCCTTCTACCTCAGCAACAGGTTCGAAAAACAGACTGCAATCTGTGACTTGGATGAAGCCATCTCGCACTCACGTGTAGCACTAGAGCTCCGTCCAGCAGGGCATCCCAATCGTGATGCCACTCTCCGCCAGCTCGCTTTCTACCTCAACAACAGGTTCGAAAAACAGGCTGCAATCGGCGACTTGGATGAAGCCATCTCGCTCACACGTGCGGCACTAGAGCTCCGTCCACCAGGGCATCTTCGCTGTGATGACACTCTCTACAATCTCGCTTTCTACCTCAACAACAGGTTCGAAAAACAGGCTGCAATTGGCGACTTGGATGAAGCCATCTCGCTCACACGTGCGGCACTAGAGCTCCGTCCACCAGGGCATCCTCGTCGTGATGACACTCTCTACAATCTCGCCTTCTACCTCCACGAGAGGTTCGACAAACAGGCTGCAATCGGCGACTTGGATGAAGCCATCTCGCTCAGACGTGCAACACTAGAGCTTCATCCACTAGGGCATCCCGATCGCGGCAAATATCTTTACGACCTCGCTCGCGACCTCTGGACAAAGTTTCAGAAACAAGTTGACATGGCTGGGTTGCACGATGCGAATTCTCTCCATCAAGCTGCGTCGGTGGTCTGTCCAACAAGCACAGCTGATCTCGCGTCTTCGCTTCTCACACTCACACTCCACCTCTGGGACAGGTTCCAGAAGGAGGCCGCGATAACTGACTTGGATGATGCCATTTGCTGTGCAACGTATGCTCTGGAACTTCGGTTACCACGAGACTCCAATCACGAGGGAGCTTGGGTTCAGAGGCCAGCCCAGGCCACCGACTCAGATGGACCTGTCGTACTTGGTCGAGAGATAGACAATCTGGGCGCTCTGGTCAATTACTTTGTGAGGCATAGATCTGGCAATCAACACGCAATTGTCGGTCTGAACGAGGACATAGCACTGTGTCGATATGTATTGCAATCCTTCCCGACTAACCATCCCGGTCGTGCTTCGCCCCTGCATAGCCTGGCACAGTGTCTAGCACATCGGTTTCGTCAACAGCCCGCCGCAGCAGATCTGGACGAGGCTATTGCTCTTGAGCAAGAAGCCCTGGAGTTACTCCTACCTGAGGACCCGGCTTACCAGGCGTCTCGACGCTGTCTTACAGCCTGCCTCCAAATGAAATCCAATCCGCAAGCTGCCATGATGTCCTCGGATGCCCCAAGTGTTACCCTCTTTGACATTAAGCAAGTCATCCGTAACGTTGCATTTGAAACCCTCAAAACTACCCCGACCAGGCTGCTGTACACACCTACTGGCATCTTGTGCAGCCGTGATGCGCAGGTATCACATTTTATGAACAGTCAACAGTGCAAACAGCTGGTGTCACTATGCACAACACGCGACTGGGACCAGCAAATGGACCTCATTCATACTAATGTCCCGAAACACTTCCAGTATGCCACCCTTTCGCACCGCTGGGATGAAGAAGTAGAGCCATCTTTGCGTGACATCGAGGGCCACCCAATATATGGCATGTCAGCCAAGGGGGGCTTTGGAAAGCTCCAAGCCTTCTGTCGTGTTGCTTTGGAGTGGGGTTACTTATGGGCATGGAGCGACACGTGCTGCATCGACAAACACAGCAGTGCCGAGGTGCAAGAAACGATTGGATCAATGTTCGCGTGGTATCAACAGTCTGCCTTGACCATCATATACCTTGCTGACGTTTCTGATACCGGCTCATTTGAGTGCAGCGAATGGTTCAAGCGTGGGTGGACCCTCCAGGAACTACTGGCTCCCGAGTCCATACTATTCTACACCAAAAACTGGTCACTTTACAAGAACCTGGCGTCTTCGAACCATAAAACCGACGTCGCTGTGCTGGAAGAGTTGGAGGTGGCAACTGGAATAGAGTCCCGATTCTTGTCCAAATTTTCTCCGGGTATGGATCATGCCCGTTCGAGACTACAATGGGCGTCTTTGCGTCGAACCACGCGGCCTGAGGACATTGGCTACTCACTTTTCGGGATCTTCAATCTTCACCTTCCTGTTCTGTATGGTGAATCTGCTGAGAAAGCGCTTGGGCGTCTCCTGGGCGAAATCATTTCGCAGTCTGGGGATGTCTCAGTTCTGGATTGGGTTGGGGAGCCATCTCCATTTCATAGCTGTTTCCCTGCTCACATCAACTCATACCGAGTGCTACCGTCGCCTCCAGCCCAACCTAACGCAGATGAACAATCATCGACAATGAGTTCGCAGTCTACGTTACTGCGAAGGTTGCGTGGCTCACTCACTACGTCGCGCCTCCCTCAGTTTCTCAGCCGTCCCCAGACATCCTCAGGCATTTCCCGGCGTTTTCCGACGATCCCGCTGCACACTCCAGATTCGTACGAACCACGCGACGTGTACGACTTCCACTCGCTCACTAGGGTGCCCCTTCCACGTTTTCTCAATCCCCGCCTCATACTACCGTGTATTGCCCATTGTGTCACAGTGGTTCATCTGAAAGGGTCAGATCCATCGGCACCGAGTTACACGTATAGCATCCAGGCATCCGATGTGAGGCCACTTGAGATCACACTGCCAAACAAACTAGAAGATGAAATGCGGTCGCAAGGCTCTCTGCAACTTGTTCGCCCTTGGCACTCGAAGTTCCCTGGTTCATCTGCCGAACTAGATGCTGTGACTGAAGAACAGCTGCTCTCTACACTTGAGAGGCCGTTTAACGCTCTTCTGTTGAGTCAACTACCTCATAATGAGCACAAGAGGATCGCGTCTTCTACTCGCATTACTGCTCAGCCCATAGATCAGGCCAGCATTCTGAAAAGCAAAATTCGGATATTCAATATTGTCTAGATAGCCATGGCATTATGATATCTGGTATCGACATCCATGTTGTCCCGCCATTTACTTTTTGTTCTCCTTCGTCCGGTCATATCATGTAGGAGTGCATGCATATACATGTCCAGTGAATCCCAGTCTGACTGGTCGCGTTCGCGTCGTCGTTGGCCAGATTGGCAGACATACCTGTAACTGACGGCCTAACGGGGACGGCTACGGGGTACACGAATTCTGCATTGTAATAAAATATTGCAGGTGGACCCATAAATACATACGAACCGAACGCTGTAAGGAGCCCTTTTTGACCATTGGAGCGCAAGTTGGCAATGACACAGGTAACGATGATTTATTATGTAGGTCTACCAATGGGGCAAATCTCAACTTAGGAACATGCTATTCTTTGGATTAGTATACATGCATGTTGCATTGCGTGTGGCGTTCATCTACAGTGCAAGATTTCAGCAGAGGCCGAGTACATTTGAGACTGCCCTGTGATGCTGTGCCATCGTTGAAAGGCCACATTGTGAGCTAGGCATTTAATTCACCACATTTGTATTTGCATGTACTCCTACGTATGACGAGACGAAGGGGAAAAATCAGGCAAGTGGAAGGCCATGTTTGCACAAGGAAAACGCGCATTCCAGTATCGATCAAAGTGCGAGAACAAGGCACACGAAGTAACACGCGAAACGGAGTGACCAAGTGGATGTCGATACCAGATCAGTGTGCGCGCCCGGCCTGTACATCTGTGAAAATATAATAGAAGTATAGATATGCACAATATGGAAACAGGAAACAATACATAAAAACAAAATAACATACGTAGTCGGAAGTAGGAAGGATGTGCACGGAGGGCGTATGGCTAGCGATGCAATTGGTCGGTCTAGAGCACCACGAGAGCAAAACTATACGTGTGGAATTTGAGTCGGAGGATAAGGAAAGGCCCGCTATACTGACGGCATCCTCGCCGGTTTCGCTCGCTAGGTACGAACCCCAGGAATAAATAGACGATTGCATAGAAATGGCGCGAAGGCGCCCCTCCACCTCCACAGGAGACATTTCGAGTGCCGCAATGAGAGATTGTAGGGCTCGACCATTCCAGTAGAAGGCGGATTGGTGGTAGATTCTGTAGGGGGTGCAATGATTGAGTATAAGTCAGCGAAAGGATTTGCGGTAGTGTTCGGAAGCAGCGTCCGTTTGGTTGGCTTGTCTTGTGTATTGAAGAAGGGGTTATTTGCCACCCTCTTCACGGAACGGCTGCGGTGTCAGCAGAAGGATTCTGTTTACCATTTGCATGTTCCAGATGATCTGTGTGCCAGGGCTTCCGCGCTTTGCCAGTGGTGCAGATCTGACCCTGTCACTGCAGGGTTCACCTTTTCCTTGCACATCGTAGTGGGCGACATATTTCCTGATAGTCGTGACCCCCTCGGCAAGAAAGAGTCTCCCAGACAGTTTTCCCATCCCATGAGAAAGACTCTACATGGCCCACGAATGTCCGTGCTGGAGGCGGTTTCATGATCTCGACATAAAACAACACAAAAACGAAATAACATGGCGGGGGTGGTCACCTTGTTTACAAGGTCACTCCAGCCCGAAAATGAGACGCTTTTTTCGACATCCGCGCATCTGCCTGTCAATTGACTCCGCACGGCAAAACCCACCGGTCGTGATTGCGCTCCGGCGTGGTAAACAAGGTGCCTGCCGGCGGCGCCGGCCATGTTCTAGTGCAACATGGCAACGAGAGAAGGTGATCTGTGGAAGGACCGATGAGTATATTGAAAGGATCCCAACACAGAAGGGAGAGAATCTCTATTACGTAACACTTCACCGCCATGACGGCCTCCTCAAGTGCACCACCGTACTACGTGCTTGCATCTCACAACACACTTCAGTGCAGCACATCCGCACAACCCTCAAGCGTACTTGCCCACGTCGACATCCAATATCGCCACGCAGACGACTCTCCGCTGTCATTACTTCCTAGCCACCCAGATGAGCATGTGTTCGTCCTCTACCACGACCCAGACAACCCCACGGCTCCAACCATCAAGAGCACGTCAAGTCAGTTTGCTCTTTCAGGCATTAAGGTCTCGCCAGCGCCAGGGGCCACTATGGGTGAGGACAAGAACCCTAACATGTATGTCCTGCAAGTGACGTTCATCGATGCGGATAATAGCCAGTACGCCAGATAAGTTCTTATGGGAGATCCGACAGCACACTGAGTCGAATGACCCGCTGCCATAGTGTCAGTTTAGAATCGTCACAGGCATATCCACAGAACCCCCAGGCATTGGTGACACGTTTCAAGCAAAGGTACGCCGGCCCGCACTCAATGCGATGTGATCAAGCTCAGTTCCCACCTAGGAACCATGCCATTCGCAGCATCCTGGAGTACACGGGTAGAGGAGCCGAAATCCTGTACTGATGGCTCGATGGCTCTCCACACCACCCCAGATGATGCTGATGCCATTATTTGGCAATTGATTCGCATCACACCAGTCTGTATGGATGTATCGTTGCTGAGTAATGTTATTGCATTGTGACGTATAGACCACCCTATTGTGTTATTAACCCATCAACTCCCTTGCGTGGCAGGGCTCATAGACAACGTGAGTGCTCAAGGTTTGATGTGTGATGGCTTCGTACGTTCTGCGCCCAAAATGGAGCCGACAAGTCGGATTCGAAGATGGCATCCGTCGGTGACACTACGTCTTGCATTAAAATGACAAGTCTAGATCTTCCTCTCGGAATCGACAGTGGCACAATACAGCACAACGATACGAAGTCTCCGGATTGCTGGTTTTCGTTGGCAGTCGGACCGGTGGGGTTCCCCTCGACGGCTCCGTACCTGGACAACTCAACAAGAGCAAAGCTCCAATTGCACACCAGGGTTACCGAGAACGTGCCTACATTATATTGGTCACTTTCTGTCAGTTCCACGGGCACAAATGCCAGCAGCTCTATTTTTTTCTCATTGGGCCACCGGTGGAGACATAAGGATCCCAGTAGTGATGCCGAGAGACCCCCCAATATTAACAGTGCAGCGGCGTCGTGCCTACATGTCGCTGGAAAAAGACTAGATTATTTAATCAACGAGCATGGGGATAGCAAATACAGTGAATACCGGGCCGAGCTATGGACTACCCTCAGTGAGAAAAAGAGAACTAAGATCCCTGATTCCGCCTCCAAGATGAAAAGCTAAGAGCGCCAATGACGCCAACGACCAGTAATGCTGTCCCCGCGCCTACGAGACTAGGGACATACAGATACCAGGCGTTGTCGATATCGTCCTTACCCTTGACATTGTCGATGAAGATCAACTCGTCCTTCGTCCGTTCCTGCCTTCTTCGCCGGACAACTCTCTCCTGCTCCGAGTACATGGAGCCTTCGCCAGAATAGGCGCTCTCAGGCGCAGAGTGGTAGTGGATTTCCAATGAGGGCATCTCGAGTTCAGTGTGACCACTTCTTTCGTCCGAGATCACCGGTATGTCGAGATCAGGATTCATCGCCCGAGCACGGTCGAAATAGCGGCCCGCAGCATCTCTATCCCGCTTCCACGCCTCCGCGCCATTTTCAGGTTGTGGATGCGGAGGAACACGAATTGAAGACAAGGTCGCATACGAAGCAGAGAGCACGACGGAAGCGGCACCCTCGAGATGCAGAAGCCCAGCTTCCAGGTACAGCTGCCCAAGTCCAGCGGCTCCGCCAATACATTGCACGTAATAAGACAGAGTCCCCCGTGTGTTTTCCTCAGCCTCTTTCACAAGGCTTAAAGATGTGTGCGGTGGGAGGTAGTGTGTGACCAATTTCATAGTGGCAGATGGGAGGTGTGCTTGGTGCCATGCTCGCCTGAAGGAAAAATACATCAGCCCACGAGTGACGAATTCAGAAAAGAACACGTACACGAAGCATTCAAATGCTTCCTCTTTATCCTTCCTGATATCGAGAAGCTCAATAGCAAAAAGGACAAGACTAGTGGGATCCATGTTATATTTCACCTCAAGCTCAGGGTCATACAGCATGGGGATCGGTGGAGACGGGAAAAGTTCCTGAGGTACGGCACCCACGATGAGCGACGGCCAAATGACAGACTGGTCCTTTTCCAGATGCAAAGTTAACAATCTTCCTGAAGACGAGTGCAATGACTCTAGCGAGGAGAACGATGAGGGGGCATGGGGTTGCATGACGGGCGATACATGTCCAGATACAGCTGGGGCCGCCGCCCGCCGATGATATCCGGGGTGCTCTTCTGCAGACGATGTGGGCGAGGACAGCGCGGGGGAAGGTGTTACGGGCTCTTCGGCGTCTGACGCCTGCGCGCTCTCCAGTGATGCAGCGAAGCTGCTCGATATCTCGGGGTCAGATACGAAGGCATAAGACGATTGGGTAGATGCGGTTGATAAAGTCGAAGTAGTGCGTTCCCGGGTGGAAGGCTTCGAAGTCCGCGGTTCGAGCTGCCATGCCGAGTTGGCGACATCGACATTGCCGTAGAGGCGTCCCTGAGTTCACGCATATGGGTATTGAGAGGGATAGGGAGAACATAGTGAACATTCAATAATGCATACCTTCACTACGGGCTGTTGACCGTTGACTCCAGCCAGCAAGTAACTCCGTTCTATTACAACCTGTTGGAAACTCCATATGAGCACTCCTATGCGGGGGAGGCGGGTGTAACTCACGGCGACATCTTCTTCCGAGGTCTCGAGCGGAACCGGCAACAGCACAGTTGCCTATGCGTGAACCCGATCACGACGGATATTTTGCTGACAAGTCGAGCCCCGTCAGATCTCGCCAGACTAGAGCCGCTCTCGTCCTGTTAAGTTTTGACTGGGGCTGAACGATCATCTGGGTGGACGAACGTTGTCCAAGGACAAAATGTGGACTCCGTCTCCATACTAAACGACGTACGTTTGCATCTCTCCCGCTTCTATGAGATTCCGATGTTGGAGAGAGTCATCCAACAATAGGTCAAACGCGCAAAAAACGATCGTCGCTTCGTATATGTGCGGTACCAACAACTCGTGAAAGGCGCAGGAAGACGGTGTGTGGCGATCTTTAAACGAGATGCCACTAGTGATCAGAGTCAAGTGCCATCCCTACCGCAGTCCCCAGGTCTATCGGTGCGTGGTTGGATGTATGGTGCGTTCTCGCTATGGAGTAGATTGGCACTGTTGCAGGTGGGAAGCGGCTTCGTCAGGGCCTGCTGTCTTCACAGCACTCGGATCAAAAGATGCAGCGCTCCTCCCGCTCTCTAGGATCAGATTCTGTTGTTTCCCTACTCCAACTGGTATCTGCTCTCGCCCGGGGCTTTCGGTCCTCGTTGTGGCCTCACATAACCCCGAGCCAACCTCAACCACTACCGTATCCGACTCATCTACGACTGCCACCTCCACCTCGTTCTCAGCTAGTCAGATTTCCTTAATCACGGTCATTGCAACATTTATATTGCTCGTTCTTCCCACCCTACTGTTCTAAGCACTAAAACCCAAATCATCACACTCCATCTCCCTGCCATGTAACACCGCAAATGATGCCTCACGTCACGACTCACATCTCGAGCATTGGGGTCGCTTGCCAGACGAAGGCGACGACGATAGCTGGGAAAGGAAATTATCCATGAGACAACGCACCCCTTCAACTCCTACTAAGAAACTGGCAGCGATGTTCAGTCGTTCCCCGAGTACTAACTCAGGTGGGAGATCATCCGAGAATCTTCATGTTCGTGAACATGTTGCAGCCGTTCGAGAAATACCGCCCGACTTGGCCCCCGAGATGACTTTGCAGGCTGTGGTCGCCGAGGCGGATACTGAGATCATGAAACCACCGCTAACACAGACATTCATGTGCCATGTAGAGTCTATTTCATGGGACGGGGAAGCTGTCTGAATTGATTCTTTCCTGTGGAGAGGGCCACAATTATCAGGAAGTATGTCCCCCAACATGATGTCCGATGAATAGATGACCCCTGCAGTGATCTGCATCGCTGGGAACGCGAGGAAGCCTCTGGAAGATGTGGGTGGTAAACAGAATCTTTTCACGGATGCCATGGCTGTTCCGCTGAAGAGAGCGACAAATAACCCCTTCTTCAATGCACACGAAAAGCCAATCACACGGTTGCTACTTCCGAACATTACTGCAAATCCTTTCACTGACTTGTACTCTATCACTGCACCTCCCAAAGAATGTACCACCAATCCACTCCTCACCAGTGTAGTAGGGGGAGAGGGGCTAGTCAGGTGAGAAGCACTTAGTCATGCAGGCAGAAGGGAGCAAGGACCGAAGTACATAGCAACGTGCATCACTACGAGACAAGGAACTGGAACCAGGTTCTTCCTACTTCATTGTGGTGACGACAGTACATTTGAACCCACGAACCCAGAGATAACAACCGATGATCTGAAGTCACCCCGAAGACCAACATAGAACCGACATCCCGTATCAACCCAAAACCATGAGAAACACATGAGTCAGACCCACAAAACCTGCACATGCAACAACACCATCTCCCTCATGCACACAACCAACCTGCCTACCAGAAGGCAACAGCTGTGAGATGAGCAGGGATGCTACACATGAGCAACAACAACTGTGGCTTCACAAGAACCCTCCCCCATAGATACCCCACTAACGGATAGTGACCTTGCCCTTGCATCAGAGCAAGAAATCGCAACAGACTTGCTGCCAGAGTATGCATCCACACGAGGCATCCCCCCTACAAGCCCACACAGCCCAGGGTCAGACAACAAAGAACAATGGTCAGGCATGCCAGGACTACTAATGTTCTATGCAGGACGACCACCTGCAACACGACCCCGGTTCGGGACAACACTCTTTCTCGCACTTTGGTCGATGATGGAATGTGCGTTTTCCTTGTGCAAGTATGTCCTTCCACTTGCTTTTCTTCACCCTTCGTTCCTTCTTACGTACTACCGGAGTGCATGCAAATACATATCGGGTGAATCGGGTACCACATTGTACGGCCTCTGAATGGTTGCACACCATCACAAAGCAGGAGAGATATATACATTGGAAACCATGTTGTGACGAGCAACACAACAAGTATATACAGTATACCAATACCGAGGAATTGCGGCACACCTAACGGTCTACCGACCATCCGCTGATACGTGTCGTGGACTTCTTCTAACTGTGCGTAGCCCCTGGTGTCACACTGTTGTGTCCTGCTCTGCGTACACCACAAAAGGCCAGTACGCATGCTCCCCAGTCACTGAGGTGTACTTGTTGGGCAACAATAGGAATATGTTTCAAAACTTCTTCTGCGTTCAAGGTGGGTGATACGACTTTGGGGGGAGGGGTCGTAGAAAGCCTCTTCGCGTGGAATGAATGCGACTTCATGCGGAGTAGATCTGAGTGCAACCTGGGAGACGGCGCCGTCCCATTCATTTCATATGTGGCACGAGGCAGGTTGTGAACAGCAACTGACGTTATATCAGCAAATATGAGTATGCTCATGCCCTTCATTGAAGAAAGGCATCGGTCGTTCCGCAGACGTGAATTTCGCCAACAAGGGTCCCCACCAGCGACGAAGTTAGCGAGTGACCAAGATCAGCTATGGGTTGGCATATGCAGTACCTGGAGGTTCACCAACGAGACCAGTTTCGGGAAGGGGGCATAGCCAGTTTCCCGCACGAACTGCGGCCTCGCATCGCGGGATCAGGCAGACATAGAGTATCGCCGTTGCGTTGGTCACAGAGGGGGACTGACCAAGAAGTTCGAGTACTTGGGGAGCATCAGACACGCGGGAACGTGTACGGGCAGCGTCTAGGGGAGAGGCAAAACCTACACATTTCGTACGCCATAGCCACATGCCCCCTCTCTCCCACACACGTCCACCAATCGTTGCTGTACTAGTGAGCGCCTCCTCGGTTCTTCAAGCTGTGTGACTCACTCAAGTAGCAAAGTCCGATTTCCTCTCGCCTTTCCAACCAACTTGCGCATTTCGCATTTATTAGTGAGTTCCTATCGGACCATCTTTGCGTCATATGCATTGAACCGCGTGTAATCTTATCCACAGTTCGTACTTCGTGCCGACACCCAAGGTTGCCTGCGCGAGACTTCGTGTCTTTACTGTGGGTTCTTTTGCGCTGTTTGGTTAGCCTCGCTGATTGGAGTAGCGTTCAGCTGACACTCAAGATCGCTTACCAGATCTCTTTCCCGTTCCCCTTACTGTCCCTGTCTTATTGCAAGTGATCACCGAACCTAGCGCGAAGGCAGAACCAGTTCCCTCGTGTATATCATCCTGGTGTAACGACATTCAATGGCTTCAACAGACGACATTTCCCGAAAACGAGAAAACTTGGCATGTTGTCCTCCGGGGGATGATGGCCGGGATGATGCCCTCTTCGAGCTGGCGCTCGCACTCTACCGGAGATACAAAAAAGAGCGTAAAATCGACGACCTGAACGAGGCAATCAATTTACATCGCGCCGCTTTGGAACTCCGACCAGTCGAAGACGAGACAGGTGATCGGTCCGTGTCACTCAACAACCTCGCTGTTTGTCTTTCAGATAGATATGCCAAGCGGGGGGCAGTCGACGACTTGGAAGAAGCCATCTTGCTTGGACGTGCAGCACTAGAGCTCCGTCCACCAGGGAATCCTCATCGTGATGCCACTCTCTGCAATCTCGCTGTCTACCTCAAGTGGAGGTTCGAAGAACAGGCTGCCGTCGGCGACTTGGACGAAGCCATCTCGTTCTCACGTGCAGCACTTGAGCTCCGACCCCCAGGGCATCCTCATCGTGATATCGCTCTCTACAATTTCGCTCTCTGCCTCGAGAGCAGGTTCGACAAACAGGCTGCAATCAGTGACTTGGACGAAGCCATCTCGCTCTCACATGAAGTACTAGAGCTCCATCCACCAGGACATCCTTCTCGTGATACCAGTCTCAACAATCTCGCCTTCTACCTCAACAGACGGTTCGACAAACAGGCTGCCATCGGCGACTTGGAGGAAGCCATCTCACTCAGACGTGCAGCACTAGAACTTCGTCCACTAGGACATCCCGATCGCGGCAAAAATCTTTACGACCTCGCTTGCGACCTCTGGACAAGGTTTCAGAAACAAGTTGACATGGCTGGGTTGCACGGTGCGAATTCTCTTCATCAAGCTGCGTCGGTGGTCCGTCTAACAAGCACGGCTGATCTCGCGTCCTCGCTCCTCAAGTTCTCACTCCGCCTCTGGGACAGGTTCCAGAAGGAGGCCGCGATGACCGACTTGGACAGTGCTATTTGTGGTGCAGCGTATGCTTTGGAACTTTGGTTACCACGAGACTCCCATCACGAGGGAGCCTGGTTCCAGAGGCCAGCTCAGGGCACCGACTCAGATGAACCTGCCGTACTTCGTCGAGAGATCGACAATCTAGGCGCTCTGGTCAATTACTTTGTGAGGCATAGGTCTGGTAGTCAACACCCAATTGTTGGTCTGAACGAGGCCATAACACTGTGTCGATATGTACTGCAATCCCGCCCGACTGACCATCCTAGTCGTGCTTCGTCTCTGCATGACTTGGCACAGTGTCTAGCACACCGGTTTCGTCAACAACCCGCAGCAGCGGATCTCGACGAGGCTATTTTGTTGGAGCAAGAGGTCTTGCAGGTACTCATACCTGGAGATCCCGGTTACGACATATCCCAGTGCTCCCTTGCAGCCTACCTCCGCATGAAGGTCAAGTCACAAGTTGCTGTGACATCCTCCAATGCCTCACCTGTTACCCACTTTGACGTCGAGCAACTCATCCGTAATGTTGCATTTGAAATCCTCAAAACTATGCCGACCAGGCTGCTACACACGCATACTGGCGTCCTGTGCAACCGGCATGCGCAGTTGACCCGGTTTATGAACAGCAAACAGTACAAACAGCTGGTTTCGCTTTGCACAACGTGCGACCCAGATCAGCGAATGGAGCTCGTCCGTACGGCCGTCTTGAAATACTTTCAGTACGTCACCCTTTCTCACCGTTGGGGTGAAGATGAGCCATCATTGCGCGACATCGATGGCCACCGGATATATGATATGTCAGCAAAGGCGGGCTTTGAAAAGCTGCAAACCTTCTGCGTTGTTGCCTGCGAACGAGGTTTTCTGTGGGCATGGAGTGACACGTGCTGCATAGACAAAGACAGCAGTGCCGAGTTGCAAGAAGCCATAGGATCGATGTTTGCGTGGTATCGACGGTCTTCCCTAACCGTTGTGTATCTCTCTGATGTGCCGGATACCGGTTCGCTCGGAAACAGCGAGTGGTTCAGACGCGGGTGGACCCTCCAGGAACTACTGGCTCCCCGAACCGTACTATTCTACACCCAGAATTGGTCACTTTACAAGAATCTCACGTCTTCGAACCATAAAACCGATATCGCGGTGCTGGAAGAGCTGGAGGGGGCGAGTGGAATAGAGTCCCGGTTCCTCACCCGCTTTTCCCCAGGTATGGATGACGCTCGTTCGAGACTCCAATGGGCGTCATCACGTCGTACCACGCGGCCTGAGGATGTCGCCTATTCACTTTTTGGGATCTTTAATCTTCACCTGCCCGTTTTATACGGTGAACTTGCTGAAAAAGCGCTTGGGCGCCTCCTGGCCGAAATCATCTCGCAGTCTGGGGATATCTCAGTTCTGGATTGGGTTGGGGAGGCGTCGCAGTTTCACAGCTGTTTCCCTGCCCAGATCACCTCGTTCCAAATGCTGCCGTTGCTCCGATCTCAACCTAATGCCGAAGAACCATCAGTGGCGATAAGTCACGGTCCCTCACCAATATCATCCGAAGATTCATACTCCCCAGGTGACGTGTACGACTTCCACTCGCTCACTAGGGTGCCTCTTCCACGTTTTCTCAATCGCCGCCTCATACTACCATGTATTGCCCATTGCGTCACAGGGGTTCATCTGAAAGGGTCAGATCCATCGGCACCGAGTTACACGTATAGCATCCAAGCATTCGGGCTGAGGCCTCTTGAAATCACTCTGCCAAACAAACTAGAGGATGAAACGCGGTCGCGAGGTTCTCTGCAACTTGTTCGCCCTTGGCACTCGAAGTTGCCTGGTTCATCTGCCGAACTAGATACCTCGAGTGAAGAACAGCTGCTCTCTACGCTTGAGAGGCCATTTAACGCTCTTCTCTTACGTCAACTACCTCACAACGAGCACAAAAGGATCGCGTCTTCTACTCGCATTACTGCTCAGCCCACAGACCAGGCCAGCATTCTGAAAAGCAAGA
Source organism: Pisolithus tinctorius (assembly GCA_024663395.1). Lineage (NCBI taxonomy): Eukaryota > Fungi > Basidiomycota > Agaricomycetes > Boletales > Pisolithaceae > Pisolithus > Pisolithus tinctorius. The sequence continues at coordinate 1,710,442 of JANFAH010000002.1, forward strand.
TTCGGGTGTTCAATATTGTCTAGATAGCCGTGGCGTTATGATATCTGGTATCGACATCCACGTTGTCCCGCCGTTCACTTCTTGTTTTCCTTCGTCCGATCACATCTTGTAGGAGTGCATGTATATATATCTACATGTCCAGTGAATCCCAGTCTGACTGGTCGCGTTCGCGTCATCGTTGGCCGGATTGACGGGCAGACCTGTAACTGACGGCCTAACGGGGACGGCTACAGAGTACACGAATTTTGCATTGTAATGAAATATTGCAGGTGGACCAATAAATACATGCGAACCGAATGCTGTATAATGGGCCCTTTTTGACCATTGGAGCGCAAGTTGGCAATGACACAAGTAACGAAGACGATTTATCATGTAAGTAAATATCTTCCTGACGTTGCCTACTACTAAGGCGAATCAACTTGGGAGCATACTATTCTTTGGACTAGTATACATGCATGTTGCATTGCTCGTGATGTTCATCTGCAGTGCAAGACTTCAGGAGAGGCCGTGTACATTTGAGACTGCCCTGCGATGGTGTGCTGTCGTTGAAATTTTGAAAGGCCACATTGTGAGCTAGGCATCCGATTCACCAGATTTATATTTGCATGTACTCCTCCGTATGACGAGACGAAGGGGAAAAAACAGGCAAGTGGAAGGCCATGTTTGCACACAAGGAAAACGCGCATTCCAGTATCGATCGAAGTGCGAGAGCAAGGTACACAAAGTAACGCGTGAAACGGAGTGACCAAGTTGGTGTCGATACCAGATCAGAGTGCGCGCCCGGCCTGTGCATGTGTGAAAATATAATTAAAGTGTAGATATGCACAATATGGAAACAGGAAACAACACATAAAAACGAAATAACACACGTAGTCGGAAGTAGGAAGGATGTGCACGGAGGGCGTACGGCTAGCAATGCAATTAGTCAGTCTTGAGCACCACGAGAGCAAAACTATGCGTACGGATTCTAAGCCGGAGGATAAGGAAAAGCCGCTATACTGACGGCATCCTCGCCGGTTTCGCTCGCTAGGTACGAACCCCGGGAATAAACAGACGATTGCATAGAAATGATGCGAGGGCGCCCCTCCACCTCTGCAGGAGACGTTTCGAGTGTCGCAATGAGAGATTGTAGGGCTCGACCATTGCCGGTAGGAGGGTGATTGGTGGTAGATTCTGTAGGGGGTGCAGTGATTGAGTATAAGTCAGCGAAAGGATTTGCCATAGTGTTCGGAAGCAGCGTCCGTTTGGTTGGCTTGTCCTGTGCATCGAAGAAGGGGTTACTTGCCGCCTTCTCCGGTGGTACGGCTGCGGCGTCCGCGAAAGGATTCTGATTACTGTCTGCGTGTTCCGGATCATCTATGTGCAGGACTTCCGCGCTTTGCCAGTGGTGCAGATCTGACCCTGTCGCTGCAGGGGTCACCTTTTCCTTGCACATCGTAGCGGGCGACATTTTTCCTGATAGTCGTGACCCTCTCGACAAGAAAGAGTCTCCCCGAACAGTTTCCCCATCCCATGAGAAAGACTATATGGCCCATGAATGTCCGTGCTGGAGGCAGTTTCATGATCTCGGCATCTGCTTCTGCGATATCAGCCTGCGAAACCATCTCAGCAGCCAAGTCAGGATGGTATTTCTCAAAGGGTGCAATGTGTCAAAAGATTCGCGAACGTGAGGGCCCTCGGATGATTTTCTCCCCAGAGGTGGTACTCGGGGAATCACTGCCAGCTTCTCAATAGCAGTTGAAAGGGGACGTTGTCTCATGGATAATTTTCCTTCCCAACGATCTTCATTGACATCTGGTAAGTGACCCCAAGGCTCGAGATGGGAACGACGACGCGAAACATCATTTGCGGGGTTACGATCGCACCCGGGTGGAGAACGCTTCCGGTTTATTGTTTGGCGCTTAGAGCAATAGAAGGCGAGTAGGGCAGCAAAAATAAGTGCTGCGGACGCTGCGACGCATGCTCCAATGACCGTGCTTAAGGGAATCTGATTGTCTGAAGTGGTGGCGGCGAAGGTGGCCGTCATAGATGGGTCGGCGGATACGACAGTGGTTATGGTTGGTTGGAAACTATCTGAAGACGTGACGAGTGGTACGCCTGCTTGCGTACTAGAAGTAACTGCAGCTGTGCTCTGGATGAGAGCAGACGCAGTTGGAGTCAGGTTACTGACGACGATGGAGACAGAGATGGCAATGAGAGAAGGCGATCTGTGGAAGGACCGACGGGTATATTGGAAAAACCCCAACTCTACTCAGAAGAGTCGAAAAGAAGTCCAATGCTGGGTCGTTATCACATAACATTTCACTGCGATGACAGCCTCCTCGAGTGCACCACCGTACTAGGTGCTTGCATCTCACAACACACTCCAGTCCAGCACATCCACACAACCCTCAAGCGTACTTGCCCACGTCGACATCCAATATCGCCACGCTGACGATGCTCCGCTGTCATTACTTCCGAGCCACCCAGATGAGCATGTGTTCGTCCTCTACCACGACACAGAGAACCCCATGGCCCCGACCATCAAGAGCACGTCAAGTCAGTTCTTTCTTTCAGGCATTAAGGTCTCACCAGTGCCACTATGGACGAGGACAAGAATCCTAATATGTATGTCCTGCGAGTGACGTCCATCGGTGCAGATAATAGCCAGTATGCCAGATAGGTTATTACGGGGGCTGATAGCGCACTGAGTCGAATGACCCGCTGCCATAGTGTCAATTTAGAATCGTCACAGGCATATCCACAGAACCCCCAGGCATTGGTGACACGGTTCAAGCAAAGGTACACCGGCGCGCACTCATTGCGATATGATCAAGCTTAGTCCCCACCTAGGAACTTTGTCATTCGCAGTGTCTTGGACCAATTTCATAGTGGCAGATGGGAGGTGTGCTTGGTGCCACGCTCGCCTGAAGGAAAAATACATCAGCCTACGAGTGACGGATTCAGAAAAGAACACGCACACGAAGCATTCAAATGCTTCCTCTTTATCCTTCCTGATATCGAGAAGTTCAATAGTAAAGAGGACGAGACTCGTGGGATCCATGTTATATTTCACCTCAAGATCGGGGTCATACAGCATGGGGATCGGTGGAGACGGGAAAACTTCCTGAGGTACGGCACCCACGATGAGCGACGGCCAAATGACAGACTGGTCCTTTTCCAGATGCAAAGTTAACAATCTTCCTGAAGACGAGTGCAAGGACTCTAGCGAGGAGAACGATAAGTGGGCATGGGGTTGCATGACAGGCGATACATGTCTGGGGCTGCCGCCCGCCGATGATATCCTGGCTGCTCTTCTGCAGACAATGTGGGCGAGGACAACGCGGGGGAGGGTGTTACGGGCTCTTCGGCGTCTGACGCTTGCGCGCTCTCCAGTGATGCAGTGAAACTGCTCGATATCTCGGGGTCAGATATGAAGGCATAAGGCGATTGGGTAGATGCGGTTGATAAAGTCGAAGTAGTGTGTTCTCGGGTGGAAGGCCGCGAAGTCCACGGTTCGAGCTGCCATGCCAAGTTGGCGACGTCGACATTGCCGTAGAGGCGTCACGGATATTTTGCTGACAAATCGAACCCCGTCAGATCTCGCTGGACTAGAGAGCCGCTCTTGTCCTGCTAAGTTTTGACTGGCGCTGAACGATCATCTGGGTGGACGAGCGTTGTCCAAGAACAAATGTGGACTGCGTCTCCATACTAAACAACGTACATTTGCGTCTCTCCCGCTTCTATGAGATTCCGATGTTGGAGAGAGTCATCCAACAACAGATCAAACTCGCAAAAAACAATCAAGATTATAGCCTTGAACGAGTCGCTTCGTATACGTGCGGTACCAACAACTCTCGTGAAGCGCGCAGGGAAGGCGGTGTGTGGCGATCTTTAAACGAGATGCCACTAGTGATCAGAGTCGAGCGCCATCGCTACCGTGGTCGCCAGGTCTATCGGTGCGTAGTTGGACGTACGGTGGGTTCTCGCCACGGAGTAGATTGGCACTGTTGCAGGTGGGAAGCGGCTTCGTCAGGGCCTGCTGTCTTCACAGCACCCGGATCAAAAGATGCAGCGTTCGTCCCGGCCTCTAGGCTCTGATTCTGTCGTTTCCCTACTCCAACCAGCATCTGCTCCCGCCCACGGCTTCCGGCTACTACTCGCCGCGGCCTCAGATAACTCCGAGCCAACCTCAACCACTGCCGTATCTGACTCATCTACGACTGCCACCTCGTAGCGCGTCATTGAGTAATGGTAATCTAACTCACGACGATTGTTTGGTACGTTGCATGAGCCCGGAAACACGGACCCCGTGTGCCTCAGCCGCCCCAACCCCAAACCTTCCCCCTTCGTTACCCTCCAGAGATGAGGGAGAGCTGCATCCTGATTGTCCGCTTACTACACATTCCCCTGACTCCCCTTCGGCCATGTTGGCCATCGTTCAATTAGATAACCACATTTGTGAGATGTCTGTGCAACTTGAGGCTTCGAAAGCTGAACGAAAGTCCCTTGTCGCCGCCGCGGCGAGACAAAAACGGGTATGCTTCTGCGTTCTCATGATACTGTTGTGTGGTTCATGCTAAGACAGGTAACGTCTGGCATGAAGGCGCATAATATGGACGACATTCTACGGATAGAAGACGAGTGTGTCCGGTATGTCCATATTCGTTTTTGTTCCTTACTATCGTGTACTGATTCCGAGGCAGATTGTCAGCTCAGGTCTGCCACCTTCAACAGCAGATGGACAAAGCCAAGGCTGATGCAAGGTTGCGCGAAGAAGAGCTTTTGAAAGAGATTGAAGTCTTACAGTCTCGGGTCAGGCGAACCTCTTCTGTGAGTATTTCTGCTAAATTATTGGAATCTAGGAGACTCACGTATTACAGCCACTGTTCCCTGTCGATGCCAGTATAGAAGAAGAAAGTATGGAACTTGCGACACCTCTTCAACCTACTATGCTTTTATCTATGCAGAGTCACGATACCCCACCAGAGCCAATCGACCCTTCTCTTATACCATTGCCCTTCTCCCCTGTGCGAACGTCTTCTCCGACTGTTTCGCCCCGATTTGTTTCTTCACAGAGTCCTACCCCTGCCGATATACAGCGAGTGGAAGATGCCCTCACGACAGCTAGAGAAAATCTAGCGCAGAAAGAAAATGCACTAGCTCAGTTGCGAATGGAGGTCGAAGATCTGCGACGACAAATACCGCTCCCTAGTCCATCACAGGACAGGGAAGCATGATGCTTGGATTGTGAATGTAAATCTCACACACACACGCACACACACTTTTTGGCTATCCATTTGCTTTCGTGATTATCTATCTGTTATATTCCCTTGCGTATTCTGTTACTATATGGACGTGTTGTCTTGCTTATCCTTATCTGTTTTGCATATCGGCGTCAATGTAGCATATCTGGGCGTGGTAATAGTATCTACTGTCCCCTGCCTTTCTTCTGCTGCTATTTGTCGTGCGTGTTAGGGTCTCTGGGTGGAGGAACATATTGCAGGTCGGGGAATTGCATATTTTTCCAAGGGTGCGCTGGATCTGGAGGTTGCTTCACGTAGCTTATTTCTTTTGGAGGGGGAGGGACCCTACGGGGTTCTTCCGGAGCGGGAGATGGTGGACGCGAGGAAACGGGTGTATTAGTGTACGACGACACGGTTACTTTCTTCGTTGTATTGTTCAACGACATGACTTTATGGCTTGACTGGGGACCGGCAGCCGTGCCCTTGCGTGCTCCCAGTGTACCGCCGCCACCGGGAAGCATGGGGAATGCGCCCTCCGCCTTGCGAGCCTCCACGATAGCTCGTTGCCGTTCCTCCCCCTCTCTCACGACCTGCATACACAGCTCCTCCTGTATCTGGGCGACTAACGCCGGGCGACGGCTATTATCAAGGAACGACTTGCCGCAATGCGGGCAGGCATAGTGCGGTAAGTTGAGATTGCAAAGAACGAGGCCGCAGCCATAGCAAAGGGGAACGTAGGTAGATAGATCGTGTTCCCTGGCTGGACAGTTGACGGCCCGCACACGTAGACACACTGAACACTGTCCCGGCAGTGGGAAGAAGAGCGATCGCATACGTACCCAAACAGAAACAGCCGCCTTTGGGGTCCTTCTCCTTCCCAGAAGCATATTCTACGTTGTGAAGGCGCGTTTCGAGTGCTGAGACGGCCTTGCTTTTAGGAGGCCCTTGCCCCTTTCCTTTTGCTTGTTGCTTTGCAGGGATGTGTCGCGCTGGTATACGATCAGACGTAAGGGACCCAGACGATGTCCAGGGCGTTCGGCGCATGTTGGGGGTCAAAGTGAGATGTGCGGAATCGGCTTGGTTTTCACATCTACCGTACCACTCGTAGCGGCCTCAAATAATTCCGAGCCAACCTCAACCACTGCCGTATCCGACTCATCTACGACTGCCACCTCCGCCTCTTCCTCAGCCAGTCAGATTTCCTTAGTCACGGTCACTGCAACGTGTATATTGCTCGTTCTTCCCGTCCTACTGTTCTAAGCACCAAAACCTAAATCAACACACTCCATCTCCCTGCGATGTAACACCGTAAATGATGCCTCACGTCACGGCTCGCATCTCGAGCATTGGGGTCGCTTACTAGACGACGACGACAACGACGACGATAGCTGGGAAAGGACATTATCCATGTGACAACTCACCCCTTCAACTCCTACTAAGAAACTGGCAGCGATGTTCAGTCATTCCCCGAGTACTAACTCTAGGAAGAGATCATCCAAGAACTTTCATGTTCGTGAACACTAGTACGTATGCTCCCCAGTCGCTGAGATATACTTGTTCGGCAAAAATAGGAATATATTTCATAATGCACTTCCCCTGCGTTCAAGGTGTGTGTGGTACGATTTTGGGGTGGTTGTAGAAAGCCTCTTCGAGTGGGACAAATGCGACTTCATGCGTGGTAGATCTGGGTGCAACCTGGGAGACACGGCGCCATCCTATTCATTTCATGTGACACGAGGCAGTTGTGAACGGCAACTGACGTCATATCAGCAACTATCAGCATGCTCATGCTCTTCATTGAAGAAAGGCATCGGTTGTTCCGCAGACGTGAATTTCGCCAAGGGTCCCCACCAGCGACGAAGTTAGCGAGTGACCAAGATCAGCTATGGGTTGGCATAGGCAGTACTTGCAGGTTCACCAACGAGACCAGTTCCGGGAGGAGACATAGCCAGTTTCCCGCACGGACTGCGGCCTCGCATCGCGGGGTATCACCGTTGCGTTGGTCACAAAGGGGGACTGACTAAGAAGCTTGAGTACTTGGGGAGCGTCAGACATGCGGGAGCGTGTATGGGCAGGGTCTAAGGTAGAGGCAAATCCTGTGCTCTTTCTACGCCGCAGCCTCGTGCCCTCGCTCTCCCACAAACGTCCACCAACCGTTGGTCTACTGGTAAGCGCTTCCCCAGTTCTTCAAGTTGTGCGACTCACTCAAGCAACACAGCCCAATTTCCTCTCGCCTTTCCAACCAACTTGCATTTTTCGCATCCATTGGTGAGTTCTTATCGGACCATCGTTGTATTATATGCGTTGAACCGCGTGTAACCTTATCCACAGTTTGAGCTTCGTACAGACACCCAAGTTACCTGCTCGAGACTCCGTGTCTTTACCGTGGGTTCTTTTGCGCTGCTTGGTTAGCCTCGCTGTTCAGCTGACACTCAATATTTCTTACCGGGTTTCTTTCAAAGGGTATGACCTTACTGTCCCTGTCTTGTTGCAAGTGATCACCGAACCTAGCGCAGAGGCAGAACCATCTCCGTCGGGTATAACATTCAATGGTTTCAACAGATGACGTTTCCCGCAAACGAAAAAACTTGGAACGTTGTCCTCCAGGGGAAGATGGCCGGTATTATTCCCTCGTCAACCTGGCGTGCGCACTCTACCAGAGATACGAAGAAAAGCGTGAAATCGACGACTTGAACGAGGCAATCGATTTGTGTCGCGCTGCTTTGGAACTCCGACCAGCGGAAAACGAGACGGGTGATCGGTCCATGTCACTCAACAACCTCGCTCTCTGTCTTTCGGATAGATATGACGAGCAGGGGGCAGTCGACGACCTAGGAGAACTCATCACGCTTGGACGTGCAGTACTAGAGCTCTGTCCGCCAGGGCATCCTCATCATGATGTCCTTCTCCACAGTCTCGCCTTCTACCTCAACAGACGGTTCGAAAAACAGGCTGCAATTGACGACTTGGAGGAAGCCATCTCGCTCTCACGTGCAGCACTAAAGTTCCGTCCACCAGGGCATGCTCATCGTGATGCCACTCTCCACAGTCTCGCCTTCTACCTCAACAGACGGTTCGAAAAACAGGCTGCAATTGACGACTTGGAGGAAGCCATCTCGCTTAGACGTGCAGCACTAGAGCTCCGTCCACCAGGGCATCCCGATCGCAGCAAATATCTTTATGATCTCGCTCGCAACCTCTGGACGAAGTTTCAGAAACAAGTTGACATGGCTGGGTTGCACGATGCGGATTCTCTTCATCAAACTGCGTCGGTGGTCCATCTAACAAGCAGGGTTGATGTCGCCTCTTCCCTTTTCCAGCTGTCAGAGTACCTCTGGGTCAGATTCCAGAAGCAGGCCATGATGGCCGACTTAGACGATGCTTTTTGTCTTGCAACGTATGCTTTGGAGCTCCGGTTACCTCCTAAAGTTGTTTCCGTTGAAGCTTGGGTTCAGAGGCTGTCCCAAGGGACCGACTCGAATGAACCTGCCGTACTTGCTCGAGCTGTAGACGATCTGTGTGTCCTTGCGAAATACCATAGGGCCAGATTCGAAGCTCACCGCACAATCGTCGACCTGAACGAGGCCATCACCTTATACCGATATGTATTGCGACTCCACCGGACTGAACATCCCAGTCGCGCTTTGTCCCTCCACATCCTTGCACAGTGCCTAGCAGACCGGTTTCGTCGAAAACGTGCAGCAGCGGATCTGGACGAGGCTATTTTATTGGAGCAAGAAGTCTTGCAGCTACTCATACCCGGAGATCCCACTTACGACATATCCCAGTGCTCCCTTGCGGCCTACCTCCGCATGAAGGTCAAGTCACGAGTTGCTATGACATCCTCTAATGCCTCACCTGTTATCCACTGTGACATCGAGCAACTCATCCGTAATGTTGCATTTGAAACCCTCAAATCCATGCCGACCAGGCTGCTGCACACGCATACTGGTGTCCTGTGTAACCGGCATGCGCAGTTGACCCAGTTTATGCACAGCCAACAGTACAAACAGCTGGTGTCGCTTTGCACAACGTGCGAACCAGATCAGCGAATGGAGCTGGTCCACACGGCCATCTTGAAATACTTTCAGTACGTCACGCTTTCTCACCGTTGGGGTGATGACGAGCCATCATTGCGCGACATCGAAGGCCACTCGATATATGATATGTCGGCAAGGGAGGGCTTTGAAAAGCTGCAATCCTTCTGCGTTGTTGCCTGCGAACGAGGTTTCTTGTGGGCATGGAGTGACACGTGTTGCATAGACAAAGACAGCAGCGCTGAGTTGCAAGAAGCCATAGGATCGATGTTTGCGTGGTATCGGCGGTCTTCCATAACCGTTGTGTATCTCTCTGATGTTCCGGATACTGATTCGCTCGGGAACAGCGAGTGGTTCAGACGCGGGTGGACCCTCCAGGAGCTACTAGCTCCCCGAACCGTACTATTCTACACCCAGAGTTGGTCACTTTACAAGAACCTCACGTCTTCGAACCATAAAACCGATATTGCGGTGCTGGAAGAGCTGGAGAGGGCGACTGGAATAGAGTCCCGGTTCCTCACCCACTTTTCCCCAGGTATGGATGACGCTCGTTCGAGACTCCAATGGGCGTCATCACGTCGTACCACGCGGCCTGAGGATATCGCCTATTCACTTTTCGGGATCTTTAATCTTCACCTACCCGTTTTGTATGGTGAACTTGCTGAAAAAGCGCTTGGGCGTCTCCTGGCCGAAATCATTTCGCAGTCTGGGGATATCTCAGTTCTGGATTGGATTGGGGACGCGTCGCAGTTTCATAGCTGTTTCCCTGCCCAGATTACCTCGTTCCAAATGCTGCCGTTGCTCCGACCTCAACCTAATGCCGAAGAACCATCAGCGGCGATAAGTCAGAGTCCCTCACCAATATCATCCGAAGATTCATACTCCCCAGGTGACGTGTACGACTTCCACTCGCTCACTAGGGTGCCCCTTGCACGTTTTCTCAATCGCCGCCTCATACTACCATGTATTGCGCATTGTGTCACAGTCGTTCATCTGAAAGGGTCAGATCGATCGGCACCGAGTTACACGTATAGCATCCAGGCATTCGGGCTGAGGCCTCTTGAAATCACTCTGCCAAACAAACTAGAGGTTGAAACGCGGTCGCGAGGTACTCTGCAACTTGTTCGCCCTTGGCACTCGAAGTTGCCTGGTTCATCTGCCGAACTAGATGCCGCGACTGGAGAACAGCTGCTCTCTACCCTTGAGAGGCCATTTAACGCTCTTCTGTTGAGTCAACTACCTCATAACGAGCACGAAAGGATCGCGTCTTCTACTCGCATTACTGCTCAGCCCATAGACCGGGCCAGCATTTTGAAAAGCAAAATTCGGATATTCAACATTGTGTAGATAGCGGTGGCGTTATGATATCTTGGTATCGACATCCACGCTGTCCTGCTGTTCACGTTTTGTTCTCCTTCGTCCGGTCATACCTTGTAGGAGTGCATGCATATACATGTCCAGTGAATCCCAGTCTGACTGGTTGCGTTCGCGTCGTCATTGGCCGGATTGGCAGGCAGACATTCTGCATTGTAATGAAATATTGCAGGTGGACCCATAAATACATACGAACCGAACGCTGTATAGTAGGCCCTTTTTGACCATTGGAGCGCAAGTTGGCAATGACACAAGTAACGAAGACGTTTTATTATGTTGGTAAATATCTTCCTAACGTTGCCTATCAATGGGGTGAATCTCAATTTGGGAGCATACTATTCTTTGCATTAGTGTACATGCATGTTGCGTTGCTCGTGGTGTTCGTCTGCAGTGCAAGACTTCAGGAGAGGGCCAACTACATTTGAGACTACCCTGCGATGGTGTGCGGTCGTTGAAAGGCCACATTGTGAGCTAGGCATTTGATTCACCAGATTTATATTTGCATGTAATCCTACGTATGACGAGACGAAGGGGAAAAAAACAGGCAAGTGCAAGGCCATGTTTGCACACAAGGAAAACGCGCATTCCAGCATCGATCAAAGTGCGGGAGCAAGGTACACGAAGTAACGCGTGAAACGGAGTGACCAAGTTGGTGTCGATACCAGATCAGCGTGCGCGCCCGGCCTGTGCATGTGTGAAAATATAATTAAAGTATAGGTATGCACAATATGGAAACAGGAAACAACACATAAAAACGAAATAACATACATAGTGGAAAGGAGGAAAGATGTGCACGGAGGGCGTACGGCTAGCGATACAATTGGTCGGTCTTGAGCACCACGAGAGGAAAACTATGCATGCGGAATTTAAGTCAGAGGATCAGGAAAAGCCGCTATACTGACGGCATCCTCGCCGGGTTCGCTCGCTAGGTACGAACCCCAGGAATAAACAGACGATTGCATAGAAATGGCGCGAAGGCGCCCCTCCACCTCTGCAGGAAAGGTTTCGAGTGTCGCAATGAGAGATTGTAGGGCTCGACCATTGCCGGTAGGAGGCGGATTGGGGGTAGATTCTATAGGGGGTGCAGTAATTGAGTGTAAGTCAGCGAAAGGATTTGCCGTAGTGTTCGGAAGCAGCGTCCGTTTGGTTGGCTTTTCCTGTGCAATGAAGAAGGGGTTACTTGCCATCCTCTCCGGCGGAACGGCCGCGGTGTCCGCGGGGGGATTCTGTTTACTATCTGCATGTTCCAGAGGATCTGTGTGCAGGACTTCCGCGCTTTGCCAGTGGTGCAGATCTGACCCTGTCGCTGCAGGGATCTCCTTTTCCTTGCACATCGTAGCGGGCGATATTTTTCCTGATAGTCGTGACCCTCTCGACAAGAAAGAGTCTCCCCGGACAGTTTCCCCATCCCATGAGAAAGACTATATGGCCCATGAATGTCCGTGCTGGAGGCATTTTCATGATCTCGGCATCTGCTTCTGCGATATCAGCCTGCGAAACCATCTCAGCAGCCAAGTCAGGATGGTATTTCTCAAAGGGTGCAATGTGTCAAAAGATTCGCGAACGTGAGGGCCCTCGGATGATTTTCTCCCCAGAGATGGTACTCAGGGAATCACTGCCAGCTTCTCAATAGCAGTTGAAAGGGGACGTTGTCTCATGGATAATTTTCCTTCCCAACGATCTTCACTGACATCTGGTAAGTGACCCCAAGGCTCGAGATGGGAGCGACGACGCGAAACATCATTTGCGGCGTTACGATCGCACCCGGGTGGAGAACCCTTCCGGTTTAATTTTTGGTGCTTAGAGCAATAGAAGGCGAGTAGGGCAGCAAAAATATGTGCTGCAAACGCTGCGACGCATGCTCCAATGACGTGCTTAAAGGAATCTGATTGTCTGAAGTGGTGGCGGCGAAGGTGGCCGTCATAGATGGGTCGGCGGATACAACAGTGGTTATGGTTGGTTGGAAACTATCTGAAGACGTGACGAGTGGTACGCCTGCTTGCGTACTAGAAGCAACTGCAGCTGTGTTCTGGATGAGAGCGGATGCAGTTGGAGTCAGGTTACTGACGACGATGGAGACAGAGATGGCAATGAGAGAAGGCGATCTGTGGAAGGACCGACAGGCGTATTGGAAAAACCCCAACTCTACTCAGAAGAGTCGAAAAGAAGTCCAATGCTGGGTCACTATCACATAACACTTCACTGCGATGACAGCCTCCTCGAGTGCACCACCGTACTAGGTGCGAGCATCTCACAACACACTCCAGTCCAGCACATCCACACAACCCTCAAGCGTACTTGCCCACGTCGACATCCAATATCGCCACGCTGACGATGCTCCGCTGTCATTACTTCCGAGCCACCCAGATGAGCATGTGCTCATCCTCTACCACGACCCAGAGAACCCCACGGCTCCAACCATCAAGAGCACGTCAAGTCAGTTCTCTCTTTCAGGCATTAAGGTCTCGCTAGCGCCAGAGGCCACTATGGACGAGGACAAGAATCCTAATATGTATGTCCTGCGAGTGACGTCCATCGGTGCAGATAATAGCCAGTACGCCAGATAGGATATTACGGGGGATCTGATAGCGCACTGAGTCGAATGACCCGCTACCATAGTGTCAATTTAGAATCGTCACAGGCATATCCACAGAACCCCCAGGCATTGGTGACACGTTTCAAGCAAAGGTACACCGGCGCGCACTCATTGCGATATGATCAAGCTTAGTCCCCACCTAGGAACTTTGTCATTCGCAGTGTCTTGGACCAATTTCATAGTGGCAGATGGGAGGTGTGCTTGGTGCCACGCTCGCCTGAAGGAAAAATACATCAGCCTACGAGTGACGGATTCAGAAAAGAACACGTACACGAAGCATTCAAATGCTTCCTCTTTATCCTTCCTGATATCGAGAAGTTCAATAGTAAAGAGGACGAGACTAGTGGGATTCATGTTATATTTCACCTCAAGATCAGGGTCATACAGCATGGGGATCGGTGGAGACGGGAAAAGTTCCTGAGGTACGGCACCCACGATGAACGACGGCCAAATGACAGACTGGTCCTCTTCCAGATGCAAAGTTAACAATCTTCCTGAAGACGAGTGTAACGACTCTAGCGAGGAGAACGATGAGAGGACATGGGGTTGCACGACAGGAGATACATGTCTAGATACAGCTGGGGCCGCCGCCAGCTGATGATATCTGGGCTGCTCTTCTGCAGACGATGTGGGCGAGGACAGCGCGGGGGAAGGTGTTACGGGCTCTTCGGCGTCTGACACTTGCGCGCTCTCCAGTGATGCAGCGAAGCTGCTCGATATCTCGGGGTCAGACACGAAGGCATAAGACGATTGGGTAGATGCGGTTGATAAAGTCGAAGTAGTCCGTTCTCGGGTTGGCGACGTCGACATTGCCGTAGAGGCGTCACGGATATTTTGCTTACAAATCGAGCCCCGTCAGATCTGTTAAGTTTTGACTGGGGCTGAACGATCATCTGGGTGGACGAGCGTTGTCCAAGGACAAACTGTGGACTCCGTCTCCGTACTAAACAACGTAAGTTTGCACCTTTCCCGCTTCTATGAGATTCCAATGTTGGAGAGAGTCATCCAACAGCAGGTCAAACTCACAAAAAAGGATCAGGATTATAGCCTTGAAGGAGTCGCTTCGTATATGTGCGGTACCAACAATTCTCGTGAAAGGCGCAGGGAAGACGGTGTGTGGTGATCTTTAAACGAGATGCCTCCAGTGATTGGAGTCAAGTGCCATCGCTACCACGGTTCCCAGGTCTATCGGTGCGTAGTTGGACGTACGGTGGGTTCTCGCCACGGAGTAGATTGGCACTGTCGCAGGTGGGAAGCGGCTTCGTCAGGGCCTGCTGTCTTCACAGCACTCGAATCAAAAGATGCAGCGCTCCTCCCGGTCTCTAGGTTCTGATTCTGTCATTTCCCTATTCCAATCAGCATCTGCTCTCGCCCAGAGCTTCTGGCCCTACCACTCGTCGCGGCCTCAGATAGCTCCGAGCCAACCTCAACCACTGCCGTATCCGACTCATGTACGACTGCCACCTCCACCTCTTCCTCAGCCAGTCAGATTTCCTTAATGACGGTCATTGCAACGTTTATATTACTCGTTCTTCCTGTCCTACTGTTCTAAGCACCAAAACCCAAATCAACACACTCCATCTCCCTGCCATGTAACACCGCAAATGATGCCTCACGTCATGACTCATATCTCGAGCATTGGGGTCGCTTACCAGACGACGGCGACGACGACGATAGCTGGGAAAGGAGATTATCCGTGAGACAACGCGCCCCTTCAACTCCTACTAAGAGACTGGCAGCGATGCTCTGTCGTTTTCCGAGTACTAACTCTAGGAAGAGATCATCCGAGAATTTTCATCTTCGTAAACACGTTGCAGCCATTCGAGAAATACTGTCCGACTTGGCCCCCGAGATGGCTTCGCAGGCTGCGGTCGCCGAGGCGGATACCGAGATCATAAAACCACCGCTAGCACGGACTTTCATGTGCCTTGTATTGTCTATTTCATGGGACGGGGAAGCTGTCTGCATTGATTCATTCTCGTGGAGAGGGCCACGACTATCAGGAAGTATGTCCCCCAACATGATGTCCGATGAATAGATGACCCCTGTAGCGATCTGCATCGCTGGGAACGCGAGGAAGTCCTCTGGAAGATGCAGGTGGTAATCAGAATGCTTTCGCGGACGCCGTGGCTGTTCCAGTGAAGAGAGCGGCAGGTAACCCCTTCTTCAATGCACACAAAAAACCAATCATACGGTGGCTACTTCCGACCATTACTGCAAATCCTTTCGCTGACTTATACTCTATCACTGCACCTCCCATAGAATGTACCACCAATCCGCTCCTCACCGGCAATGCTCGAGCCCTACAATCTCTCATTTCGGCACTCGAAATGTCTCCTGCGGAGGTGGAGGAATGCCTGCGCGTCATTTCCGCGCAATCGTCTGTTTATTCCCGAGGTTCATATCTAGCGAGCGAAACTGGCGAGGATAGCGTCGGTGCAGCGGCCTTCCCCTACCCTCCGGCTCAGATTCCGCGATCATAGCTTTACTCTCGTGGTGCGCAAGACCGTCCAGTGGGATCCCTGGCCATACTTGCACACCTTCGTTACTTCCGAGTACGTATGTTATTTCGTGTTTACGTGCCATCTCGTGTTTCCATAGTGTCGCGTACAGGCCAGGCGTGCACGCCGATCTGGCATCGACACCCACTTGGTCATTCCTTTCATGTGTTGCTTCGTGTATCTTTTTCTCGCACTTTGATTGATAATGCAATGTGTGTTTTCCTTGTGTAAGTATGTCCTTCCACTTGCCCCTTTTCACCCTTCGTTCCGCCTTATGTACTACTGGAGTGCATGCAAACATATATCTGGTGAATCGGGTACCACATTGTACGGTCTCTGAATGGTTGCACACCACCACAGGGCAGGAAGAGAGGTATAGATTGGAAACCATGCTGTGACGAGCATTGTAACAAGTATATACAGTATACCAACACTGAGGAATTGCGGCACACCTAACGATCTGCCGACCATCGTGTCGTGGACCTCTTCTAACTGTGTGTAGCCCCCGATGTCATCCTGTTGTGTCCTCTGCATACACCGCAAAAGGCCAGCACGCATGCTCCCCAGATGTACTTGTTGGGCAACGATAGGAATATATTTCACAATTCACTTCCTCTGCGTTCAAGGTGTGTGTGGCACGACCTCGAGTAGGACTAATGCGACTTCATGCGGAGTAGATCTGAGTGCAGCCTGGGAGGCACGGCGCCATCCTATTCATTTCATTTGTGGCACAAGGCAGGTTGTGAACTCTATCAGTACGACGAACTCAGCTAAACCAAGATGAACAACTGAAAGCGCTACTTCGGGAGAAGGACGAACAAGTACGTCTAATAGTTCACTGCAACCGCCCGCTCATTTTTTTTTCGCAAGATAGTAGCCCTTGAACGCCAGTTGGAAGCTTGCAGTGCTCGAGCATCTGCGACTCACGTTCGCTTACTCAACACCGTGGACGTCCTAGACTCGCTGAGGGCACAGCATGCTTCGGAAATCTCTGCTCTAGAACAGGAGAAGATTGAACTAACACACAACGTTGACCAATGGCGCACCGTCTCTAAAGCATTGGAGGTTGAAAAAGATGAGATGAAGGATGTAGTGGAGGATCTTATCGAGAAAAGTGTGTGTAGAACCAACTTTGTGTTTATTCTCTTAAGTTCTGACGGAACATAGTTCAGATATCCAACGAATGGACTTTGTGGCCTTGCAGTCGCCTGCACATCTCCAAACCTGCTGGTGAGTTCCTTACCCACTCGGGCCTACTTCGGAACTTAAGAATTTCCAGAACATCCTTATATGCCCGCCAACAAACTAGAATCTACAGCCAAGAGTCCCAACAACGACCTTCCTGCGATTATCGCCAGGTTACAGAGTGAACTTGAATTTGAACGTCGCGAGCATCGGAATACAGTCGAGGAAGCTAACCATCGTATCGAAGAACTCGAAGCACAGGTCGCCGTCAGGGAGACGGAACTGGAGACGCGTATTCGTTTGCCAAGTCAAAGAGTATTTGAAGGTGACACCGGTAGTCGTTTACCCGTACGAAAGATACCGACAAACGTACGTTTATGTCCGAAGACGCCCTCGCACGAGGAATGCTTTCGTGTTTTGGAGAGTAATAGTGCGCGAAATAGATCGATGGAAACCGAGATCCGTGGCATACTTGCCAAGGTAAGCCATTCGTTCCCTACTTCTTGTTGTCACAGTGCTTGATGTAACGAGGGGTAGTTGGAGGAGGATAGACTCGCGGCGCCCTCGCCGAGTGGACCTGACAATCGTCCCGAAGTACCCCAACGTAGTGCGCCATTGAGTAATGGCAATCTATCTCACGGCGATCATTTGGTACGTCGCGCGAGCCCGGAGACACGGACCCCGTGTGCCTCAGCCGCCCTGGCCCCGAGCATTCCCTCTTCATTACCCTCCAGAAATGAAGGAGAACTGCAACCTGATTGTCCATATACCACACATTCCCCTGACTCCCCTTCAGCCATGTTGGCCATCGTTCAATTAGATAACCACATTTGTGAAATGTCTGCACAACTTGAGGCTTCGAAAGCTGAACGAAAGGCCCTTGTCACGGCCGCGGCGAGACAAAAACGGGTATGCTTCTGCGTTCTCATGATACTGCTGTGTGGTTCATCCTAAGGCAGGTAGCGTCTGGCATGAAAGCGCATAATATGGAAGATATTCTACGGATTGAAGACGAGTGTGTCCGGTATGTCCATATTAGTTTTTGTTCCTTACTCTCGTGTACTGATTCCGAGGCAGATTGTCAGCTTAGGTCTGCCACCTTCAACAGCAGATGGACAAGGCCAAGGCTGATGCAAGATCGCGTGAAGAAAAGCTTTTGAAAGAGATTGAACTCTTACAGTCTCAGGCCAGGCGATTGTCTTCTGTGAGTACTTCTGCTAAATTATTGGAATCTAGGAGACTCACGTATTACAGCCACTGTTCCCTGTCGATGCCAGTATAGCAGAAGAAAGTATGGAACTTGCGACACCTCTTCAACCTACCATGCTTTTATCCATGCAGAGTCGCGATACCCCACCAGAGCCAATCGACCCTTCATCTTATATCATTGCCCTTCTCCCCTGTGCGAACGTCTTCTCCGACTTATTCGCCTTGATTTGTTTCTTCACAGAGTCCTACCCCCGCTGATATACAGCGAGTAGAAGATGCCCTTACGACAGCTAGAGAAAATCTAGTGCAGAAAGAAAATGCACTAGTTCAGTTGCGAATGGAGGTCGAAGATCTGCGACGACAAGTACCGCTCCCTAGTCCATCACAGGACAGGGAAGCATGATGCTTGGATTGTGAATGTAAATCTCTCTCTCTTTTTTTGGCTATCCATTTGCTTTCGTGATTATCTACCCGTTATATTCCCTTGCGTATTCTATTACTATATGGACTTGTTGTCTTGCTTATCTGTTTTGCGTATCGGTGTCAATGTAGCATATCTGGGCGTGGTAATAGTATCTACTGTCCCCTGCCTTTCTTCTTCTGCTGTTTTCCGTGCGTGTTAGGGTCTTTGGGTGGAGGAACATATTGCAGGTCGGGGAATTGCATATTTTTCCAAGGGTGCGCTGGATCTGGAGGTTGCTTCACGTAGCTTATTTCTTTTGGAGGGGGAGGGACCCTACGAGGTTCTTCGGGAGCGGGAGATGGTGGACGCGAGGAAACGGGTGTGTTAGTGTACGACCGCACGGTTACTTTCTTCGTTGTATTGTTCAACGACATGACTTTATGGCTTGACTGGGGACCGGCAGCGGTGCCCTTGCGTGCTCCCTGTGTACCGTCGGCGGCACCGGGAAGCATGGGGAATGCGCCCTCTGCCTTGCGAGCCTCCACGATAGCTCGTTGCCGTTCCTCGTCCTCTTTCACGACCTGCATACACAGCTCCTCCTGTATTTGGGCGACTAACGCCGGGCGACGGCTATTGTCAAGGAACGACTCGCCACAATGTGGGCAGGCATAGTGTGGTAAGTTGAGATTGCAAAGAACGAGGCCGCAGCCATAGCAAAGGGGAACGTAGGTAGATAGATCGTGTTCCCTGGCTGGACAGTTGGCGGCCCGCACACACAGACACACTGAGTATTGTCCCGGCAGTGGGAAGAAGAGCGATCAGATACGTACCCGAACAGAAACAGCCGCCTTTGGGGTCTTTCTCCTTCCCAGAAGCGTATTCTACGTTGTGAAGGCGCGTTTCGAGTGCTGAGACGGCCTTGCTTTTGGGAGGCCCTTGCCCCTTTCCTTTTGGCTGTTGCTTTGCAGGGAGGGGTCGCGCTGGTATACGATCAGATGTAAGGGATCCAGACGATGTCCAGGGCGTTCGGTGCATGTTGGGGGTCAAAGTACTTGAGATGTGCGGAATCGGCTTGGTTTTCACATCTACCGTACCACTCGTAGCGGCCTCAAATAATTCCGAGCCAACCTCAACCACTGCCGTATCCGACTCATCTACGACTGCCACCTCCGCCTCTTCCTCAGCCAGTCAGATTTCCTTAGTCACGGTCACTGCAACGTGTATATTGCTCGTTCTTCCCGTCCTACTGTTCTAAGCACCAAAACCTAAATCAAAACACTCTCCATATTCCTGCCATATAACACCGCGAATGATGCCTCACGTCATGACTCACTTCCCGAGCATTGGGGTCGCTTACCAGACGACGACGACAACGACGATAGCTGGGAAAGGAAATTACCCATGAGACAACACACCCCTTCAAGTCCCACTAAGAAACTGGCAGCCATGTTCAGTCATTCCCGGAGTACTAACTCTAGGAAGAGATCATCCAAGAAGTTTCGTGTTGGTGAACACTAGTACGTATGCTCCCCAGTCGCTGAGATGTACTTGTTGGGCAACGATAGGAATATAATTCATAATTCACTTCCCCTGCGTTCAAGGTGCGTGTGGTACGATTTTGGAGTGGTCGTAGAAAGCCTCTTCGGGTGAGACAAATGCGACTTCATGCGCGGTAGATCTGAGTGCAACCTGGGAGACACGGCGCCATCCAATTCATTTCATATGTGACACGAGGCAGTTGTGAACGGCAACTGACGTCATATCAGCAGTTATGAGCATGTTCTTGCCCCTCATTAAAGAAAGGTATCGGTTGTTCCGCGGACGTGAATTTCGCCAAGGGTCCCCACCAGCGACGAAATTAGCGAGTGACCAAGATCAGCTATGGATTGACATAGGCAGTACCTGCAGGTTCACCAACGAGACCAGTTCCGGGAGGAGACATAGCCAGTTTCCCGCACGAACTAGAGCCTTGCATCGCGGGATCGGGTGAACGTACAGTATCACGGGGTATCACCGTTGCGTTGGTCTCAAAGGGGGACTGAATGAGAAGCTTGATTATTTGGGGACCGTCAGACATGCGGGAACGTGTATGGGCAGGGTCCAGGGGAGAGGCAAGGCCTATGCTTTTCGTACGCGCAGCCTCGTGCCCTCGCTTTCCCACAAACGTCCACCAACCGTCGGTCTACTGGTAAGGGCTTCCCCAGTTCTTCAAGCTGTGTGACTCACTCAAGCAGCAAAGCCCAATTTTCTCTCGCCTTTCCAACCAACTTGCACTTTTCGCATCTATTGGTGAGTTCCCATCGGACCATCGTTGCATTATATGCATTGAGCCGCGTGTAACCTTATCCACAGTTTGTGCTTCGTACCGACACCCAAGGTTACCTACTCGAGACTTCGTGTCTTTATCGTGGGTTCTTTTGCGCTGCTTGGTTAGCCTCGCTGATATGAGCAACGTTCAGCTGACACTCAATATTGCTCACCGAGTTTCTCTCCCGTTTCCCTTACTGTCCTTGTTGCAAGTGTTCACCGGACTTAGCGCGAAGGCAGAACCAGTTCCCTCGTGTATATCATCCTGGTGTAACGACATTCAATGGCTTCAACAGACGACATTTCCCGCGAACGGGAAAACTTGGAACGTTGTCCTCCAGGGGAAGATGGCCGGGATGTTGCCCTCTTCGGCCTGGCGTACGCACTCTACGAGAGATACGAAACAGAGCGTAAAATTGACGACTTGAACGAGGCAATCAATTTGTTTCGCGCTGCTTTGGAACTCCGACCAGTCGAAAACGAGTCGGGTGATCGGTCCGCGTCACTGCACACCCTCGCTTTCTGTCTTTCAAAGAGATATAACGTGCAGGGGGCAGTCAACGACTTGGAGGAAGCCATCTCGCTCACACGTGCAAAACTAGAGCTCCGTCCACCAGGATATCCCAATCGTGATGCCACTCTCCACGATCTCGCCTTCTACCTCAACAAGAGGTTCGAAAAACAGGCTGCAATCTGTGACTTGGATGAAGCCATCTCGCTCTCACGTGTAGCACTAGAGCTCCGTCCACCTGGGCATCCCAATCGCGACGCCACTCTCCACAATCTCGCCTCCTACCTCAGCAAGAGGTTCAAAAAACAGGCTGCAATCTGCGACTTGGATGAAGCCATCTCGCTCTCATGTGCAGAACTAGAGCTCCGTCCACCTGGGCATTCCAATCGTGATTCCACTCTCCACCAGCTCGCCTTCTACCTCAGCAACAGGTTCGAAAAACAGACTGCAATCTGTGACTTGGATGAAGCCATCTCGCTCTCACGTGTAGCACTAGAGCTCCGTCCAGCAGGGCATCCCAATCGTGATGCCACTCTCCGCCAGCTCGCTTTCTACCTCAACAACAGGTTCGAAAAACAGGCTGCAATCGGCGACTTGGATGAAGCCATCTCGCTCACACGTGCGGCACTAGAGCTCCGTCCACCAGGGCATCTTCGCCGTGATGACACTCTCTACAATCTCGCTTTCTACCTCAACAGCAGGTTCGAAAAACAGGCTGCAATCGGCGACTTGGATGAAGCCATCTCGCTCACACGTGCGGCACTAGAGCTCCGTCCACCAGGGCATCCTCGTCGTGATGACACTCTCTACAATCTCGCCTTCTACCTCCACGAGAGGTTCGACAAACAGGCTGCAATCGGCGACTTGGATGAAGCCATCTCGCTCACACGTGCGGCACTAGAGCTCCGTCCACCAGGGCATCCTCGTCGTGATGACACTCTCTACAATCTCGCCTTCTACCTCCACGAGAGGTTCGACAAACAGGCTGCAATCGGCGACTTGGATGAAGCCATCTCGCTCAAACGTGCAACACTAGAGCTTCATCCACTAGGGCATCCCGATCGCGGCAAATATCTTTACGACCTCGCTCGCGACCTCTGGACAAAGTTTCAGAAACAAGTTGACATGGCTGGGTTGCACGGTGCGAATTCTCTCCATCAAGCTGCGTCGGTGGTCTGTCCAACAAGCACAGCTGATCTCGCGTCTTCGCTTCTCAAGTTCTCACTCCACCTCTGGGACAGGTTCCAGAAGGAGGCTGCGATGACTGACTTGGACGGTACTATTTGTGGTGTAGCGTGTGCTTTGGAACTTTGGTTACCACGAGACTCCCATCACGAGGGAGCCTGGTTCCAGAGGCCAGCCCAGGGCACTAACTCAGATGAACCTGCTGTACTTCGTCGAGAGACCGACAATCTAGGCGCTCTGGTCAATTACTTTGTGAGGCATAGGTCTGGTAGTCAACACCCAATTGTCGGTCTGAACGAGGCCATAACACTGTGTCGATATGTACTGCAATCCCGCCCAACTGACCATCCTGGTCGCGCTTCGTCCCTGCATGACCTGGCACAGTGTCTAGCACACCGGTTTCGTCAACAACCCGCAGCAGCGGATCTCGACGAGGCTATTGCTCTTGAGCAAGAAGCCCTGGAGTTACTCCTACCCGAAGACCCGGGTTACGAGGCATCTCGACGCTGTCTTACGGCCTGCCTCCAAATGAAATCCAACCCACAAGCTGCTATGGTGTCCTCGGATGCCTCAAGTATTACCCTCTTTGACGTTAAGCAAGTCATCCGTAACGTTGCATTTGAAACCCTCAAAACTACCCCGACCAGGCTGCTGTACACACCTACTGGTATCTTGTGCAGCCGTGACGTGCAGGTATCACATTTTATGAACAGCCAACGGTGCAAACGGCTGGTGTCACTATGCACAACACGCAGCCGGGACCAGCAAATGGACCTCATCCGTATCGATGTCCCGAAACACTTCCAGTACGCCACGCTTTCGCACCGCTGGGATGAAGATGCAGAGCCATCTTTGCGTGACATCGAGGGCCGCCCAATATATGGCATGTCAGCCAAGGGGGGCTTTGGAAAGCTCCAAGCCTTCTGTCGTGTTGCTTTGGAGTGGGGTTACTTATGGGCATGGAGCGACACGTGCTGCATCGACAAACACAGCAGTGCCGAGGTGCAAGAAACGATTGGATCAATGTTCGCGTGGTATCGACAGTCCGCCTTGACCATCATATACCTTGCTGATGTTTCTGATACCGGCTCGTTTGAGTGCAGCGAATGGTTCAAGCGTGGGTGGACCCTCCAAGAACTACTGGCTCCCAAACGCATACTATTCTACACCCAAAACTGGTCACTTTACAGGAACATCTCGTCTTCGAACCATAAAACCGACGTTGCTGTGCTGAAAGAACTAAAGATGGCAACTGGGATAGAGTCCCGATTCCTGTCCGACTTTTATCCTGGCATGGATGACGCGCGCTCGAGACTACAATGGTCGTCTTTGCGTCGAACCACGCGGCCTGAGGACATCGCCTACTCACTTTTCGGGATCTTCAATCTTCACCTTCCTGTCCTGTATGGTGAATCTGCTGAGAAAGCGCTTGGGCGTCTCCTGGGCGAAATCATTTCGCAGTCTGGGGATGTCTCAGTTCTGGATTGGGTTGGGGAGGTGTCACCATTTCATAGCTGTTTCCCTGCTCACATCAACTCATACCGAGTGCTACCGTTACCTCCAGCCCAACCTAACGCAGATGAACAATCATCGACAATGAGTTCGCAGTCTATGTTACCATTCGGAGTACTGCAATGGTTGCGTGGCTCACTCACTACGTCGCGCTTCCCTCAGTTTCTCAGCCGACCCCAAACACCGTCAGACACTGCCCAGCGTTTTCCGGCGATCCCGCTGCACACTCCAGATTCATACGCACCACGCGACGTGTACGACTTCTACTCGCTCACTAGGGTGCCCCTTCCACGTTTTCTCAATCCCCGTCTCATATTACCATGTATTGCCCATTGTGTCACAGTGGTTCATCTGAAAGGGTCAGATCCATCGGCACCGATTTACACGTATAACATCCAGGCATCCGGTCTGAGGCCACTTGAGATCACACTGCCAAACAAGCTAGAAGATGAAATGCGGTCGCAAGGTTCTCTGCAACTTGTTCGCCCTTGGCACTCGAAGTTTCCTGGTTCATCCGCCGAACTAGATGCCGTGACTGAAGAACAGCTGCTCTCTACACTTGAAAGGCCATTTAACGCTCTTCTGTTGAGTCAACTACCTCATGACGAGCACAGAAGGATCGCGTCTTCTATTCGCATTACTGCTCAACCCATAGATCGGGCCAGCATTCTGAAAAGCAAAATTCGGATATTCAATATTGTCTAGATAGCCATGGCATTATGATATCTGGTATCGACATCCATGTTGTCCCGCCATTTACTTTTTGTTCTCCTTCGTCCGGTCATATCTTGTAGGAGTGCATGCATATAGATGTCCAGTGAATCCCAGTCTGACTGGTCGCGTTCGCGTCGTCGTTGGCCAGATTGGCAGACATACCTGTAACTGACGGCCTAACGGGGACGGCTACGGAGTACACGAATTCTGCATTGTAATAAAATATTGCAGGTGGACTCATAAATACATACGAACCGAACGCTGTAAGGAGCCCTTTTTGACCATTGGAGCGCAAGTTGGCAATGACACAGGTAACGATGATTTATTATGTAGGTCTACCAATGGGGCAAATCTCAACTTAGGAACATGCTATTCTTTGCATTAGTATATATGCATGTTGCATTGCGTGTGGCGTTCATCTACAGTGCAAGATCTCAGCAGAGGCCGAGTACATTTGAGACTGCCCTGTGATGCTGTGCCATCGTTGAAAGACCACATTGTGAGCTAGGCATTTGATTCACCACATTTGTATTTGCATGTACTCCTACGTATGACGAGACGAAGGGGAAAAATCAGGCAAGTGGAAGGCCATGTTTGCACAAGGAAAACGCGCATTCCAGTATCGATCAAAGTGCGAGAACAAGGCACACGAAGTAACACGCGAAACGGAGTGACCAAGTGGATGTCCATACCAGATCAGTGTGCGCGCCCGGCCTGTACATCTGTGAAAATATAATAGAAGTATAGATATGCACAATATGGAAACAGGAAACAACACATAAAAACGAAAGAACATACATAGTCGGAAGTAGGAAGGATGTGCATGGAGGGCGCATGACTAGCGATGCGATTGGTCGGTCTTGAGCACCACGAGAGCAAAACTATACATGCGGAGTTTGAGTCGGAGGATAAGGAAAGGCCCGCTATACTGACGGCATCCTCGCCGGTTTCGCTCGCTAGGTACGAACCCCAGGAATAAATAGACGATTGCATAGAAATGGCGCGAAGGCGCCCCTCCACCTCCACAGGAGATATTTCGAGTGCCGCAATGAGAGATTGTAGGGCTCGACCATTCCAGTAGAAGGCGGATTGGTGGTAGATTCTGTAGGGGGTGCAATGATTGAGTATAAGTCAGCGAAAGGATTTGCGGTAGTGTTCGGAAGCAGCGTCCGTTTGGTTGGCTTGTCTTGTGTATTGAAGAAGGGGTTATTTGCCACCCTCTTCACGGAACGGCTGCGGTGTCAGCAGAAGGATTCTGTTTACCATTTGCATGTTCCAGATGATCTGTGTGCCAGGGCTTCCGCGCTTTGCCAGTGGTGCAGATCTGACCCTGTCACTGCAGGGTTCACCTTTTCCTTGCACATCGTAGTGGGCGACATATTTCCTGATAGTCGTGACCCCCTCGACAAGAAAGAGTCTCCCAGACAGTTTTCCCATCCCATGAGAAAGACTCTACATGGCCCACGAATGTCCGTGCTGGAGGCGGTTTCATGGTCTCGACATAAAACAACACAAAAACGAAATAACATGGCAACGAGAGAAGGTGATCTGTGGAAGGAGCGACGAGTATATCATTGAAAGGATCCCAAACACAGAAGGGAGAGAATCTCTACTCAGATGGGTCTCTATTACGTAACACTTCGCTGCGATGATGGCCTCCTCAAGTGCACCACCGTACTACGTGCTTGCATCTCACAACACACTCCAGTCCAGCACATCCGCACAACCCTCAAGCGTACTTGCCCACGTCGACATCCAATATCGCCACGCAGACGACTCTCCGCTGTCATTACTTCCTAGCCACCCAGATGAGCATGTGTTCGTCCTCTACCACGACCCAGACAACCCCACGGCTCCAACCATCAAGAGTACGTCAAGTCAGTTTGCTCTTTCAGGCATTAAGGTATCGCCAGCGCCAGGGGCCACCATGGACGAGGACAAGAACCCTAACATGTATGTCCTGCAAGTGACCTCCACCGGTGCGGATAGTAGCCAGTACGCCAGATAAGTTATTATGGGGGGTCCGATAGCGCACTAAGTCGAATGACCCGCTGCCATAGTGTCAATTTAGAATCGTCACAAGCATATCCACAGAACCCCCAGGCATTGGTGACACGTTTCAAGCAAAGGTACGCCGGCCCGCACTCAATGCGATGTGATCAAGCTCAGTCCCCACCTAGGAACCATGCCATTCGCAGCATCCTGGAGTACGCAGGGTAGAGGAGCCGAAATCCTGTACCGATGGCTCGATGGCTCTCCACACTATTACCCCAGACGATGCTGATGCCATTATTTCGCAATTGATTCGCATCACGCCAGTCTGTATGGATGCACCGTTGCTGAGTAATGTTATTGCATTGTGACGTATAGACCACCCCATTGTGTTATTGACCCATCAACTCCCTTGCGTGGCAGGGCTCATAGACAACGTGAGTGCTCAAGGTTTGATGTGTGATGGCTTCGTACGTTCTGCGCCCAAAATGGAGCCGATAAGTCGGATTCGAAGATGGCATCCGTCGGTGACACTACGTCTTGCATCAAAACGACAAGTCTAGATCTTCCTCTCGGAATCGACAGTGGCACAATACAGCACAACGATACGAAGTCTCCGGATTGCTGGTTTTCGTTGGCAGTCGGACCGGTGGGGTTCCCCTCGACGGCTCCGTACCTGGACAACTCAACAAGAGCAAAGCTCCAATTGCACACCAGGGTTACCGAGAACGTGCCTACATTATATTGGTCACTTTCTGTCAGTTCCACGGGCACAAATGCCAGCAGCTCTATTTTTTCTCATTGGGGCCACCACTGGAGACATAAGGATCCGAGTAGTGATACCGAGAGACCCCTCATCAATAACAGTGCAGCAGCGTCATGCCTACATGTTGCTGGGAAAGACTAGATTATTTAAATCAACAGGCATGGGGATAGCAAATACAGTGAATACCGGGCCGAGCATGGACTACCTCAGTGAGAAAAGAGAACTAAGATCCCTGATTCCGCCTCCAAGATGAAAAGCTAAGAATGCCAATAACGCCAACGACCAGTAATGCTGTCCCCGCACCTACGAGGCTAGGGACATACAGATACCAGGCGTTGTCGATATCGTCCTTACCCTCGACATTGTCGATGAAAATCAACTCGTCCGTTCCTGCCTTCTTCGTCGGACAACTCTCCCCTGCTCCGAGTACATGGAGCCTTCGCCAGAATAGGCGCTCTCGGGCGCAGAGTGGTGGTGGATTTCCAATGAGGGCATCTCGAGTTCAGTGTGACCACTTCTTTCGTCTGAGATCACCGGTATGTCGAGATCGGGATTCATCGCCCGAGCACGGTCGAAATAGCGGCCCGCAGTATCTCTATCCCACTTTCACGCCTCTGCGCCATTTTCGGGTTGTGGGTGAGGGGGAACACGAATTGAAGACAGGGTCGCGTACGAAGCAGAGAGCACGACGGAAGCGGCACCCTCGAGATGCAGAAGCCCAGCTTCCAGGTACAGCTGCCCAAGTCCAGCGGCCCCGCCGATACATTGTACGTAATAAGACAGAGTCCCCCGTGTGTTTTCCTCAGCCTCTTTCACATGGCTCAAGGATGTATGCGGTGGGAGATAGTGTGTGACCAATTTCATAGTGGCAGGTGGCAGGTGTGCTTGGTGCCACGCTCGCCTGAAGGAAAAATACACCAGCCTACGAATGACGAATTCAGAAAAGAACACGTACACGAAACATTCCTCCTTAACCTTCCTGATATCGAGAAGTTCAATAGCAAAAAGGACGAGACTACTGGGATCCATGTTATGTTTCACCTCAAGATCAGGGTCATACAGCATGGGGATCGGCGGAGACGGGAAAAGTTCCTGAGGTACGGCACCCACGATGAGCGACGGCCAAATGACAGACTGGTCCTTTTCCAGATGCGGAGTTAACAGTCTTCCTGAAGACGAGTGCAACGACTCTAGCGAGGAGAACGATGAGAGAGCATGGGGTTGCATGACGGGCGATACATGTCCAGATACAGCTGGGGCCGCCGCCCGCCGATGATATCCGGGCTGCTCTTCTATAGACGATGTGGGCGAGGAGAGCGCGGGAGAGGGCATTACAGGCTCTTCGGCGTCTGACGCTTGCGCGCTCTCCAGTGATGCAGCGAAGCTGTTCGATATCTTCGGGTCAGATACGAAGGCATAAGACGATTGGGTAGATGCGGTTGATAAAGTCGAAGTAGTGCGTTCCCGGGTGGAAGGCCGCGAAGTCCGCGGTTTGAGCTGCCATGCTGAGTTGGCGACGTCGACATTGCCGTAGAGGCGTCCCTGAGTTCATGCATATTGGTATTGAGAGGGATAGGGAGAACATAGTGGACATTCAATAATACATACCTTCACTACGGGTTGTTGACTCTTGACTCCAGCCAGCAAGTAACTCCGTTCTATCACAACCTGTTGGAAACTCCATATGGGCACTCCTATACGGGGGAGGCAGGTATAACTCACGGCGACAACTTCTTCCGAGGTCTCGAGCGGAACTAGCAACTGCAACAGCACAGTTGCCTATGCGCGAACCTGAGCACGCCGGATATTTTGCTTACAAATCGAGCCCTGTCAAATTTCGCCCGACCAGAGCCGCTCTCGTCCTATTAAGTTTTGACTGGGGCTGAACGATCGTCTGGGTGGACGAACGTTGTCCAAGGACAAACTGTGGACTCCGTCTCCATACTAAACGACGTACGTTTACGCCTCTCCCGCTTCCATGTGATTCGAATGTTGTAGAGACATCCGAAACAACAGGTCAAATGCGCAAAAAACGAGCAAGACTATAGCCTTGAACGAGTCGTTTCGTATATGTGCGGTACCAACAACTCTCGTGACAGGCGCAGGGAAGACAGTGTGTGGCGATCTAGTGATTGGAGTCGCGCGCCATCGCTACCGCGGTTCCCAGCTCTATCGGTGCGTAGTTGGACGTACGTTGGGTTCTTGCCACGGAGTAGCTTGCTACTGCTGCAGGTGAGAAGCGGCTTCGTCAGGGCCTACTGCTTTCACGGCACTCGGAATCAAAAAATGCAGCGTTCTCCCGGTCTCTGGCTCTGGTTCTTTTGTTTTCCTACTCCAGCCAGCATCTGCTCTCGCCCAGGGCTTCTGGCGTACCACTCGTCGCTGCCTCAGATAACTCCAACCACTGTCGTATCCGACTCATCTACGACTGCCGCCTCCGCCTCTTCCTCAGCCAGTCAGATTTCCTCAATCACGGTCATTGCAACGTTTATATTGCTCGTTCTTGCCGCCTACTGTTTCTAAGCACCAAAACCTAAATCAAAAACACTCTCCATCTCCCTGCCATGTAACATCGCAAATGATGCCTCACGTCATGACTCACATCTCGAGCATTGGGGTCGATTACCAGACGACGACGACGATAGCTGGGAAAGGAAATTATCCATGAGACAACGCGCCTCTTCAACTCCTATTAAGAAACTGGCAGCGATGTTCAGTCGTTCCCCGAGTACTAACTCAGGTGGGAGATCATCCGAGAATTTTCATGTTCGTGAACACGTTGCAGCCATTCGAGAAATACTGTCCGACTTGGCCCCTGAGATGGCCTCGCAGGCTGTGGTCGCCGAGGCGGATACCGAGATCATGAAACCACTGCTGGCACGAACATTCATGTGCCGTGTAGAATCTATTTCATGGGACGGGGAAGCTCTATATTGATTATTTCCTGTGGAGAGGGCCACACTATCAGGAAATATGTCCCCCAACATGATCTCCGATGAATAGATGAACCCTGCAGCGATCTGCACCGCTGGGAACACGAGGAAGTCCTCTGGAAGGTGCGGGTGGTAAACAGAATGCTTTCGCGGGCGCCGGGTCGTGGCTGTTCCACTGAAGAGAGCGGCAGGTAATCCCTTCTTCAATGCACACGAAAATCCAATCATACGGTCGCTACTTCCGAACATTACTGCAAATCCTTTCGCTAACTTATACTCTATCACTGCACCTCCCATAGAATGTACCACCAATCCGCTATTCACCGGCAATGCTCGAGCCCTACAATCTCTCATTGTGACACTCGAAACGTCTCCTGCAGAGGTGGAGGAATATCTGCACGTCATCTCCGTGCAATCGTCTGTTTATGCCGAAGGTTCGTACCTAGCGAGCTAAACCGGCGAGGATGCCTTCAGTGTAGTGGCTTTCCTCTGCTCTCCGGCTCAGATTCCGCACTCGTAGGGTTGCTTTTGTGGCGCTTAAGACAGTCCAGTGGCATCCATTGCCATACTTGCACACCTTCGTTACTTCCGAGTACGTATGTTATTTCGTTTTTATGTGCCATCTCCTGTTTCCATTTCGTGTCGCGTACAGGCCGGGCGTGCACGCCTATCTGGTATTGACGCCCACTTGGTCAGTCCTTTCATGTGTTGCTTCGTGTATCTCTTCCTCGCACTTTGGTCGATAATGGAATGTGCGTTTTCCTTGTGCAAGTATGTCCTTCGACTTGCTTTCTTTCACCCTTCGTTCCGTCTTATGTACTACCGGAGTGCATGCAAACATATCTAGTGACTCGGGTACCATGCTGTATGACCTCTGAATGGTTGCACACCACCACAGGGCAGGAGGAGAGGTATAGATTGGAAACTATGCTGTGACGAGTGATGTAGCGAGTACATAGGGTACCAATACCGAGGAATTGCGGCACACCTAACGATCTGCTAATCGTCCCTTGATACGTGTCGTGGACCTCTTTTAACTGTGCATAGGCCCTGGTGTCACCCTGTCGTGCCTTTCTCTGCATACACCACGAAAGGCCAGTACGTATGCTCCCCAGTCGCTGAGGTGTACTTGTTGGGCAACGATAGGAATATATTTCATGATTCACTTCCCCTGCGTTCAAGGTTTGTGCGGTACGACTTTGGGGCGGTCGTAGAAACCCTCTTCGCGTGGGATGAATGCGACTTCATGCGGAGTAGATCTGAGTGCAACCTCGGAGACGGCGCCATCCCATTCATTTCATGTGTGACACGAGGCAGGTTGTGAACGGCAACTGACGTTATATCAGCAAATATGAGTATGCTCATGCCCTTCATTGAAGAAAGGCATCGGTTGTTCCGCAGACTTGAGTTTCGTCAACAAGGGTCCCCACCAGCGACGAATTCAACGACTGACCAAGATCAGCTATGAGTTGGCATGGGCAGTACCTGGAGGTTCGCCAGCGAGACCAGTTTCAGGAAGGGCGCATAGCCAGTTCCCGTTACGAACTGCGGCCTGGCATCACGAGATCAGGCGGATATACAGTATTGCAGAGTATTGCTGTTGCGTTGGTCACAGAGGAGGACTGACTAAGAAGCTTGAGTACTTGGGGAGCGTCGGACGTGCGGGAACGTATGGGCAGCGTCTAAGGTAGAGGCAAATCCTGTGCTCTTCCTTCGCCGCAGCCTCGCGCCCTCTCTCTCCCACAAACGTCCACCAACCGTTGATATATTGGTGAGCGCCTCCTCAGTTCTTCAAGCTGTGTGACTCAGTCAAGCAGCAAGGCCCAATTTTCTCTAGCCTTTCCAACCAACTTGCATTTTTCGCATTCATTGGTGAGTTCCTATCGGACCATCTTTGCGTTATATGCATTGAACCGCGTGTAACCTTGTCCACAGTTTGTGCTTTGTACCGACACCCAAGGTTACCTGCTCGAGACTCTGTGCCTTCACCGTGAGTTCTTTTGCGCTGCTTGGGTAGCCTCGCTAATTTGAGCAGCGTTCAGCTGGCACTCAACACTGTTCATCGGGCTTCTTTCCCATTTCAAAGGGTATGACTTTACTGTCCCTGTCTTGTTGCAAGTAATCACCGAACCTAGCGCGAAGGCAGAACCATTTCCGTCGTGTACATCATCCTGGTGTAACGACATTCAATGGCTTCAACAGACGACGTTTCCCACGAACGAGAAAATTTGGAACGTCGTCCTGCAGGGGAAGATGGCCGGTATGATGCCCTCTTCGACCTGGCATGGACCCACTATGAGAGATACGAAGCAAGGCGTGAAATCGACGACTTGAACGAGGCAATCGATTTGCATCGCGCTGCTTTGAAACTCCGACCAGTCGAAAACGGGATGGGTAATCGGTTCACGTCGCTCCACAACCTCGCTGTCTGTCTGTCGGATAGATATGATGAGCAGGGAGCAGTCGGCGACTTGGAGGAAGTCATCTCGCTCTTACGTGCAATACTAGAGCTCCGTCCACCAGGGCGTCCCAACCGTGATACCGCTCTCCGCAATCTCGCCATCTGCCTCAAAAAGAGGTTCGACAAACAGGCTGCAATCGGCGACTTGGATGAAGCCATCTCGCTCTTAGGTGCAGCACTAGCGCTCCGTCCACCAGGTCATCCTCGCCGTCATGCCACTCTCGACAGTCTCGCTGCCTGCCTCGACCATAGGTTCAACGGACAGGCTGCAATCAGTGACTTGGATGAAGCCATCTCGCTCTCACGTGCAATACTAGAGGTCCGTCCACCAGGTCATCCTGATCGTGATGCCACTCTCCGCAGTCTCGCCACGTACCTCAAGTGCAGGTTCGACAAACAGGCTACAATCAGCGACTTGGATGAAGCCATCTCGCTCTCACGTGCAGCACTAGAGCTCCGTCCACCTGGTCATCCTTGTCGTGATGTCACTCTCGACAATCTCGCCGTCTACCTCAAGAGCAGGTTTGACAAACAGGCTGCAATCGGCGACTTGGAGGAAGCCATCTCGCTGACACGTGCGACACTACAGCTCCGTCCACTAGGGCATCCCGATCGCAGCAAATATCTTTACGACCTCGCTCGCGACCTCTGGACGAAGTTTCAGAAACAAGTTGACATGCCTGGGTTGCACGGTGCGAATTTTCTTCATCAAGCTGCGTCGGTCGTCTGTCCAACAAGCACAGCTGATCTCGCGTCTTCGCTTCTTAAGCTCTCACTCCACCTCTGGGACAGGTTCCAGAAGGAGGCCGCGATGACTGACTTGGACGATGCCATTTGCTGTGCAACGTATGCTCTGGAACTTCGGCTACCACGAGACTCCAACTACGAGGGAGCTTGGGTTCAGAGGCCAGCACGGGGCACCGGCTCAGATGAACCCGTCGTACCTGGTCGAGAGATAGACAATCTGGGGGCTTTGGTCAATTACTTTGTGAGGCATCGATCTGGCAATCAACACGCAATTGTCGGTCTGGACGAGGACATAGCACTGTGTCGATATGTATTGCTGTCCTTCTCGACCGACCATCCCGGTCGTGCTTTGTCCTTGCATAACCTGGCACAGTGTCTAGCACACCGGTTTCGTCAACAACCCGCAGCAGCGGATCTCGACGAGGCTATTTTGTTGGAGCAAGATATCTTGCAGCTACTCATACATGGAGATCCTGGCTACGACATATCCCAGCGCTCCCTTGCAGCCTACCTCCGCATGAAGTTCAAGTCACGAGTTCCTATGACGTCCTCCAATGCCTCACCTGTTACCCACTTTGACGCCGAGCAACTCATCCGTAATGTTGCATTTGAAGCCCTCAAAACCATGCCGACCAGGTTGCTGCACACGCATACTGGCGTCCTGTGCAACCGGCATGCGCAGTTGACCCGGTTTATGAACAGCAAACAGTACAAACAGCTGGTGTCGCTTTGCACAACGTGCGACCCAGATCAGCGAATGGAGCTCGTCCGCACGGCCGTCTTGAAATACTTTCAGTACGTCACGCTTTCTCACCGTTGGGGTGATGACGAGCCATCATTGCGCGACATCGAGGGCCACCTGATATATGATATGTCAGCAAAGGAGGGCTTTGAAAAGCTGCAAGCCTTCTGCACTGTTGCCTGCGAACAAGGTTTCCTGTGGGCATGGAGCGACACGTGTTGCATAGACAAAGACAGCAGTGCTGAGTTGCAAGAAGCTATAGGATCGATGTTTACGTGGTATCGACGGTCTTCCCTAACCGTTGTGTATCTCTCTGATGTGCAGGATACCGGTTCGCTCGGAAACAGCGAGTGGTTCAGACGCGGGTGGACCCTCCAGGAGCTACTAGCTCCCCGAACCGTACTATTCTACACTCAGGATTGGTCACTTTACAAGAACCTCACATCTTCGAACCATAAAACCGATATCGCGGTGCTGGAAGAGCTGGAGAGGGCGACTGGAATAGAGTCCCGGTTTCTCACCCACTTTTCTCCAGGTATGGATGACGCTCGTTCGAGACTCCAATGGGCATCATCACGTCGTACCACGCGGCCTGAGGATATCGCCTATTCACTTTTCGGGATCTTTAATCTTCACCTGCCCGTTTTGTATGGTGAACTTGCTGAAAAAGCGCTTGGGCGTCTCCTGGCGGAAATCATTTCGCAGTCTGGGGATATCTCAGTTCTGGATTGGGTTGGGGAGGCGTCGCAGTTTCATAGCTGTTTCCCTGCCCAGATCACCTCGTTCCAAATGCTGCCGTTGCTCCGATCTCAACCTAATGCCGAAGAACTGTCCGCGGCGATAAGTCAGAATCCGTCACCAACATCATCCGAAGATTCATACTCCCCAGGTGACGTGTATGACTTCCACTCGCTCACTAGGGTGCCCCTTCCACGTTTTCTCAATCGCCGCCTCATACTACCATGTATTGCGCATTGTGTCACAGTCGTTCATCTGAAAGGGTCAGATCCATCGGCACCGAGTTACACGTATAGCATCCAGGCATTCGGTCTGAAGCCACTTGAGATCACTCTGCCAAACAAACTAGAAGCTGAAACGCGGCTGCAAGGTTCTCTGCAACTTGTTCGCCCTTGGCACTCGACGTTTCTTGGCTCACCTGCCGAACTAGATGCCGTGACTGAGGAGCAGCTGCTCTCTACACTTGAGAGGCCATTTAACGCTCTTTTGTTGAGCCAATTACTTCATAACGAGCACAAAAGGATCGCTTCTTCTATTCGCATTACTGCTCAGCCCATAGGTCGGGCCAGCATTCTGAAAAGCAAAATTCGGATATTCAATATTGTCTAGATAGCCATGGCATTATGACATCTGGTATCGACATCCACGTTGTCCCGCCGTTTACTTTTTGTTTTCCTTCGTCCGATCACGTCTTGTAGGAATGCATGCATATATGTATATGTCCAGTGAATCCCAGTTTGACTGGACGTGTTCGCGTCGTCGTTGGCAGGATTGGCGGGCAGACCTGAAACTGACGGCCTAACGGGGACGGCTACGGAGTACACGAATTCTGCATTGTAATGAAATATTGCAGGTGGACCCATAAATACATACGAACCGAATGCTGTAAGGGGCCCTTTTTGACCATTGGAGTGCAAGTTGGCAATGACACAAGTAATGAAGGTGATTTATTATGTTGGTAAATACATAGCACTCCAGATGCTCCTGGATGCAGCAAAGGGGCACATGTGATTTATATTACATAGTGCATGTATGGAGTCAGAGTCAAACTCAGTTTTACAGATTTATGGAAAGGTGGGAACAGTGTGTTAAAAGTCAACAAAGGCTATGATCCCATTCCTCTCTGAGCTTTAAGTTGGGTGGAAGATGACATATCTGTTTGAAGGCATCAGATATAGTTTTGTGTTCAGGTAGAGAATGGCATACATTCTGTGGGGTTGTTTCTAAGTAGGGACAGACTAATAAGAGAAGATACTCAGGCTTCTATTTGGAGAAGACTGAGGTGCATGAAGGAAAAAACAATGTGCTGAAATGACTGTGCTCATGTAAGATATTACTGGTGTAAGAAATGTAACTAATGTGCATCAACAATATGAACAGTTGTGGATGACATAGAGGATTGTGGGATGCATAATGAGGAAGAACTGCAGAAATGTCCTCCCAGTGTCCAGATGGTGTCAATGGTGCCCAAGTGGTGGAATGTTGCAAAGGGTAGGGACTGTTGAGACACATCCCCTGCCACTACTTGCTATGCAACACCACCTTGTGAAAGGTTGCAATAGATCTCATGTCCTTTGTACTCAAGAATGGGTAATGTTCCACAACCTCTTGAAGTGAACTAGCACAACACACCAATGATGTCACTGTAGACTGCAACAACACATTGTGCTGCAATGTAACACACTCAAAGGCATACTCCTGTCATATACACTCACAACTGAGAGCTCTACCATCACTGACACCAGTGAGGTCCACATATAAGCAACAAATGCCACTGTCCATGTCACACAAGTCCAATTGTGTGGCTCAAAGTCATCTGACTGATGTTCAAAGGTGTGATGAATGCAATACCCCAAAGAAATGACCACCCCCAAAAGGCACAAGAACCCACATAACTGGAACAGTTGGTCCAGCATGATCATTGCTCACAAAGAGTTTGGATACCTGGGCCTGATGGCATCCAGGAATATCTTCCTAATGTTGCCTACCACTGGGGTGAATCTCAACTTGGGAGCATACTATTCTTTGGATTAGTATACATGCATGTTGATTGCTCATGATGTTCATCTGCAGTGCAAGGCTCCACAAGAGAGGGCCAAGTACATTTGAGACTGCCCTGAGATGGTGTGCCATCATTGAAAGGCCACATTGTGAGCTAGGCATTCAATTCACCAGATTTATATTTGCATGTACTCCTATGTATGACAAGATGAAGAAGGAAAAAAAGGCAAGTGAAAGGCCATATTTGCACAAGGAAAATGTGCATCCCAGTATTGATCAAAGTGTGAGAACAAGGTACATGAAGTAATGCATGAATTGGAGTGACCAAGTGGGTGTCAACACCAGATCAGTGTGAGCACCTGTCCTTTACATGTATGGAAACATAAAAGTATAAATATGCACAATATAGAAATGGGAAACAACACATAAAAACAAAATAACATACATAGTCAGAAGTAGGAAGGATGTGCATGGAGGGCATATAGCTAGTCATGCAATTGGCTGGCCTTGAGCACCATGAGAGCAAAACTATGCATGCAGAATTTAAGTCAGAGGATAAGGAAAAGCCACTGTAGTGATGGCATCCTCACTGGTTTTGCTCACTAGGTACAAACCCCAGGAGTAAACAGACAATTGCACAGAAATGGTGCAAAGGCACCCCTCCACCTCTGCAGGAGATGTTTTGAGTGTTACAGTGAGAGATTGTAGGGCTTGACCATTGCTGGTAGGAGGTGTGTTGGTGGTAGATTTCATAGGGGGTGCAATGATTGAGTATAAGTCAGCAAAAGAATTTGCCATAGTGTTTGGAAGCAGCAACCATTTGGTTGGCTTGTCCTGTGCATTGAAAGGGATTGCTTGCCACCCTCTTCAGCAGAATGGCTGTGGTATCTGCAAAAGGATTCTGATTACCATCTGCATGTTCCAGATGATCTGTGTGCAGGACTTTCATATTTTGCTGGTGGTGCAGATCTGACCCGGTTGCTACAGGGGTCACCTTTTCCTTGCACAATGTGGTCGGTGACATACATATTTCCTGATAGTCATGACCCCCTCAACAAGAAAGGGTCTCTCTGGACAATTTACCCATCCCATGAGAAAGACCCTATTGGCACATCAATGTCCATGATGGAGGTGGTTTCATGATCTTGGCATAAAACAGCACATAAAAATGAAATAACATGACAGGGGTGGTGCAACATGACAATGAGAGAAGGTGATATTGGAACATAAAGTGCCACTGTTTGTTGGTACTTAGGTGCGATGCTAGTGTGCTTACATAAGCACAAAAAGCGCACATACTTGTAGTATTTCCTACTAGTATTCCCTCAGTAGTTTGTTCACTACTGAGGGTAAGCCTGTTCATATTATGAGTATTCTACTATACTGACATCCTGTAGTAGCCTACAGGTACAGTAATACACTCAGTAGTTTGTTCACTACTGAGGTAGCCTACAGATATTTCTACAGGTGATATGTGGAAGGATTGATGAGTATATTGAAAGGATCCCAACACAGAAGGGAGAGAATTGCTACTCAGAAGAGTCAAAAAGAAGGCCAATGCTGGGTCACTATTATGCAACACTTCACTGTGATGACACAATGCAGTTAACAGAGTTTAGACCAGGTTCAAAGGTTGTCAAAAATGTGAAGATTAAATTTGAAGTTTTGATTGACATTGGTGTGATGGCAAGACTTGAAGTGTTGTTGATAGGAAAAATATTGGCTAAAACTTCAAATACTTACAAATGTGTGGCTGTGTTCTGAATGTCAGTCTAAATAAGATGTATGGTCTCCAAAACAATGAATGTGCAAACATGAAGTGTTGCCTTCAAGTAGAAAATCTGCTCATATGTGAAGTTTTGCTGTTGCCTAAATGACAGCCTATATTTACAATATTGCTGAACAAAAAGACCATTGATTTTTGTTGAAGTTTAAAAACAAAAAAAAACCATGTGTGCAATCTTGAAGTATAATCTGCAGATGATACTGATTGCCTGATGATCACCTGATGATTGCCCAGTCATTGGTCATCCATTGCACAAAAAGTGTTGGTCTGGCACCCAGAGTATGCTAAGTCTATCTGGGCCATCAGACCTCAGGTCCTTTGTACAATGCATGTATTTTTGTACTACAAGTTACAATGATGATGACAACCTGCACAAAAAATATACATATATTTAGTCCTGCAGGAGCCCAGTGTGAGCAAACATGTATGCAAGAGAATATCACAATGATCTCACCCTGCACAGAGAAAGAGCAACTGCAGTGTCACTTGAGATAGCCCAGTGTGCATAATGACCAGACACCCAGGAGCATCTTATGCTTTCCAAGGTCTTTTTGAGCATGGAGGAGTACAGTTTGGCTGGGAAGTGAGGGTACTGAGCAAATGGATCCATGCTCTCCCTCTTCCCCACAGTCAGCAGATGCTGCATTTGGACTGCAAAGATGAGAGAGTCTCCAGACTGATATATATACAGTGGCTCAAAAAACTGTCCACATGTTTGTATGTTTTACATTAGTTATGACTAAACACAATTACCCCTAACCCTAGCCCTAAACCATGAGTGTATGAAATAAGGTACTTACTCTTGGCTTGCTATTGGTCCAT
The DNA here is from genome assembly GCA_024663395.1 of Pisolithus tinctorius. Lineage (NCBI taxonomy): Eukaryota > Fungi > Basidiomycota > Agaricomycetes > Boletales > Pisolithaceae > Pisolithus > Pisolithus tinctorius. The sequence continues at coordinate 1,750,189 of JANFAH010000002.1, forward strand.
GAATCAAGTGATTTGGATAGGAATTGATAGAATAGCAGCCATTTGAAAATGACATGTCATGTGGACAGTTTTTTGACATTTAACAAAGTTTAAAATGCTGTGAGGTGCTTACTAATGCTTACATGGTATATCACATGGTCTATTTGATGATTGGTCATCATACAAACAATGCCAAACAATGAATTGGGACCATCAAGGCTCCCTCTTCTACCCCAACTCATGAAACCATCCTCCTGGTCCATCTGGGCCATTTCCTCAGAGTAATCCCCATAAATATTGGTGCCCACTACAGTAATGTCATCAGGGTATATGTCCAACACAATCAAACCCTCAAAAAATCTGCTTTCAGTCATCCCTGTGCTGTTTCCCCCACCCATACCTGACATGTTCTGCAACCAATCAGTAATGAGAATGCTGGAAATGCCATGGAGGTCAATCCAGCACATCAGCAAATGATGAACAAACAAAACACCTTTTAACCAGTGCATTTTCACCACAGTGCAACTAGTTTCAATGCTGGGATGAGACAAAACATTCTTGTGCACTTCAGGTGGCATGGGAAGCATGGCTAGACTGTGCTCTCAGCTGACCATGGATGACTGAGAATGGGTGATTTGGTTATATAAGACCATAGGTAATACTCAGGGCTAGATGGAGTGATGGAATCTCCCTCCTAATAGTTCAGTGGACTATCCCCCCCAGGGCACCTGGACTGTAATGAAGAGTTTTAGTCCACCCTAGCCCTCAACCCAGCACCCCTGAGGTGGAAACCCACCAGATAAGAGGTGATTGGATTGTTGGTCATGTTTTACAGTGCCAGATTAACCATCATGGCTTTTTCAGCATTCTCAGTACTGATTGGTTGCAGAACATGTCAGGTATGGGTGGGGGAAACAGCACAGGGATGACTGAAAGCAGATTTTTTGAGGGTTTGATTGTGTTGGACATATACCCTGATGACATTACTGTAGTGGGCACCAATATTTATGGGGATTACTCTGAGGAAATGGCCCAGATGGACCAGGAGGATGGTTTCATGAGTTGGGGTAGAAGAGGGAGCCTTGATGGTCCCAATTCATTGTTTGGCATTGTTTGTATGATGACCAATCATCAAATAGACCATGTGATATACCATGTAAGCATTAGTAAGCACCTCACAGCATTTTAAACTTTGTTAAATGTCAAAAAACTGTCCACATGACATGTCATTTTCAAATGGCTGCTATTCTATCAATTCCTATCCAAATCACTTGATTCATGGACCAATAGCAAGCCAAGAGTAAGTACCTTATTTCATACACTCATGGTTTAGGGCTAGGGTTAGGGGTAATTGTGTTTAGTCATAACTAATGTAAAACATACAAACATGTGGACAGTTTTTTGAGCCACTGTACTTGATGCTTCTGGAAACAGGGGGGAAAGATTGGTTTCCACTAGGATAGAAAAGGATGAGCAAGTTCTCAACATGAGATGATGATCTGCTGTAGTAAACCCCCATACTGTGTTTCACATTGGCATGCAATACTACTTTTTGCTGCCCAACCAACTCCCACAGATCATGGGGCACATTCATTGTCCCCCAGGTTATTGGCTTGAGGAGAAATGAGGCCATCAGTATTGAAGTCACAGGCATCATCTTGTTGATATGCCTGATTGAGCAGGATCTTGCATTCATGGATGGTGGGTGGGCAATCTGTATGAGATATCCACACACAGAGTCATGCACCTTTGAGATATGAATGGAGCATTGTGCTTTCAATTTCCCCTGAAAGCTGCACATTGCTTAGTCTTCAGCATTGGTAGATGATGACAGAAAAACCAGACTCACCAGTTTTATGGTTAGTGGGAAAGCATTGAAGTATTCCAATGAGCCACTTGAAGGGGAGTGTCCACCACAAGTGGACTAGCCCAAAAAGCAGAAGGTAGTCATGGATATGGAATGCCATATGATGATTCAGTCATAAACTAAAGGTAGGGTGGATCTGCTTCAAACCTCCAATGTAGCAGGCTATGCATGAGTGATATGCAGATGCTCTTTTGGTATTCATCATTCATGCACAGGCCAGGTATACTGATGAGACAAGGTCCATTGTATGGTCAAGAGCTATTTTAGCATTTGGACTCACATTGCTGATCCCTCAGATGCTGATCAGAGCAATTGGTATATAGACTGTGATAAGTGACTGCCACTCATCAGCCTTGATCATGCCTGCAGATGCATCACCAAAATTTGTCAGGACTGAGCCAAGCCAAGAAGCTCTTGAGGTGTCTTGAATGATGTCTTGTATTCTTGCAAGAACCTCACTTGTGTTGAGCTTAGGTTGATGTTCTGCAGAGAGGGGCTTCTGAGAGTGCTAGCAATTTCTCAGTAACAAGGTTGTAAAGTACTACATGTACTTACCCACTGTACAAGTGCTTTCATGTAATCAACCTTGTACAATCTCATTCACTTTGCTGGCATACAGTCTAAGGTCTTGCAGACATATGTCACAAAAAAGTTAAGCACCATAACAATCCTGGCAGCTTGTCATGTGACTGAGATGCCTAATTCAATGGTATACCAATGGTAATGTAATGATGTCTTAGACTGACTTATTATGTTAATGCCACAACAATACTCCATTAGGTATTAGAATGCACACCTTAAGCCCAATGAATCATTGTGAGTGCATATCACATGATTGCTATTGATTAGATTCAACCATCAATTACATAATATTACTGGTTGTGACACTGAGACCTCATTCTCTTCACCTGTGTCCTCTCCACCATGCCACCCCATCGAAACTACCAGCGATCAAAAGAATCTTCTACTAAGCAACCTTGCAGGTACTGTGGGAACCTCTACCTGCTGCAAGGGATCAAAAGGCATGAAGGAAGCTGTGTGAAGGAGCTCCAGAACCATGAAGAATGGGTCAAACACAATAAGGCATACATACAGGATGTTCATCAGGGTGAAGTGATCATTTTTATGAAATCCTCTCAACTGCCTGTTAGCTTACAATGGTTGCCTACTAGCCAATATTGCTAAGGAAGCAGCCACTGCAACATCCTCATCATCAGTGCACCCTTGCATTGCTGGGTCTTTGGGTCCTGACTCTGCCATAGCTATGATACCAGCACCACTCAGACAGCCATCAGTAACAGTAGGCCCTTCATGATTTATTCCTGGTATGTAAAACACTAGTATGGCTCTTGCTGATGCTTACATGTTACTGGACAGGATCACCGACTAGTTTTGCTCCTGATGAAGATGACATGTTGATGGGCATGGCAGACCCTTGTGGTAGGGGTATGTCAGACTCAGGTGGGTTCAGAGCATATGTGTCATCAGCTGGCATTTGAACTAATCTTTTGTTGCCTATATGATTATAGACTCTGATGTGTCAATAACAGCCCATGTGATGGGTCGCTTGGTGAACTCCACTGCACCAGATGCTGCAAATGTCCATCCTCCTGACTTCAAGACCAAATTTCATCCCTGTAGTAAGTGCCCAACCCTTTTCCAATCCACTGAAGAGTTCAGCAAGCAAAACCTCGAATGCATGCCCCCAGACTGTGAGCCCTGGTGCCCTTTTGCCTCAGAGGGTGATTGCATCTTTGCCTTGATTGCCATGGAAGCTGGGCTCAGCTCAAATCAAGTTGACTCCCTTCTCAAGTTGGTTCACTGTATAAGTCAAGGAACTGCAAGTGTCATGCTATGCAATGATGCTGGGCTACATACTGCTTTGGATAGAGCAGCAGTGCAGTTAACACTGGTAAACTCTTTGTTACTGGCATGCTTTTGATGTTTGGCTCACTTCCCAGTCATTTGTTAGTTCTCCAAGTTCGAAATTACTGCACCCTATAAGGGCAATGACGTGACATTCCCCATCCATATCCACCCTCTGTGGGACTGGGCCCTCAACCTCTTGCAAAATTCCTCCCTTGCACCACACTTCATCTGGGATGGCCAACAGCTCTTCAAACATGATGGTGAGAGATATGAGTGCTTCTACATGGAACCTTGGACAGGTGATCATTGGTGGGATATTCAAGTACATTGTAATTAATGTTATCTCATACCACCATGCTTTGTAAATTTACTATCCACTTTTTTGTGTTGTGCCAATAAAGTCATGGTTACCCAGTCATGTGGATAATGTGATCCCATTTGCATTTATAATTTATGCTGACAAGATGTGGCTATCATCCCATGGTACTGTCAAGGGTCACCCTGTCATAGCGCATTGTGTGAACCTCCCAGTTCATGTTCACAATGGTGAGCAATATGGTGGTGGCTGCATTGTTGGCTGGCTTCTGATTGTGAGTACCATGCCTTTGTTTTTGAGCAATAGCAAATAGATCTAATGGGTTTTACAGGTTCCTGAGCTTGCAAAAGAAGAGGGGAAGACTGGCTATGCAAACTTCAAACATGTCATCTGGCATACAGCATTTTTTCAGCTCCTCAAGAAGGTTGTGGAGCTCTCAAAGGTCAGTTATCTTCATGAATGCTACAACAAGGTTCTCCACTGGCTCTTCCCACTTGTCCTTATCCTGTCTGCCAACTATGAAGAACTGTAGGTACTAACTTCTCTGTGACCCAGTTGTATTTACCAAGCCTTCCTAGCTGTGTGATGACCCTTATACAAGGCACAAAGTCCAAGTGCCCTTGCCCATTTTGTCTGGTCCCCTTGGAGCAGCTTTGGGATCTAAAGAAGACATATGAAATGCATACTACTGAGCAACACAAAAGAGTGCTGGCATTATTTGAAGAGAAGAAGATGGTTGGTGAGAAGAAATTGAAGTCCCTTGGGTTATGTCCTGTCAAGGTAGGTCTTTGACACATGTACTATGTTTACAACTGACAGAATGCATGATAGAACACTTTTTGGTCAGTAGAACATTCAGAGCCTGAACAGGCTGCCAGTTTTGAGCTGCTTCACTCCCTGCATGGTGGCATGGGAGGCAAGCACATCCATGGGGAACTCAGGATTGTTGTCAGTGAGCTTGGTCATGATTCCAAGACACGTTTAGAAGCACAGTAAGAATCTACTTAGTCTGTGGAATGGGCTAACTGTTGCGCAGAGTCTCTACCTTTCCCCATTGGCAAGGCCTCGCACATTTCAATACAGTGATTCACATCATGTTTTCCAATGGAAATAAAATGCAGGATCTCACCAGGGTAAGTCAATTAGGACATGTTTAAATGTAGTTCAATGGCTAACAATCTCTCTGGTATAGCAATGTTTCTATGCCTCCCTCAACATTTTGATGCTGATGATGTCTTGAGTTGGGTATCAGTTACTTCGTATGATCAGTAGCTACCTGTGACTCAATACCCTCATTGGACTTGATGTACACACTGAGAAGACTCTTGGTATGATCAAAGATGAACTTCTCATCTTCAGGGATGAGCTAAAGGTATTCTGTTCATCCAACCATTGATTATCATGTAATGATTTTCTATAACAGTTGTACTGATCCTTCATGTGTCATTTGGATGATACAGATCTGAAGGATAATTGGAACTTTCCGAAGGCACATCTCTGGAAGCACGTTACCCATGACATTTGAAGCAAAGGCATTGTTTGTACAGTAACTACAGTGCCTGGCCCAATGAGAACATGCATGGCCCACTCAAAGACACATACCAGGATCGCTCAAATGGAAAGGATATTGCAGGGCAGGTATGATTTAAGTTCCTCTCACTTAGGCAATTGACTCATGATTTGTCACTCAGATTCTCCATGTTGACCACCACCGACTTGCAACCAAACTCATTCAGGCATGCATTGATGCAGAAAACAAGCATGTTAACAATGCTACCAACAACAACAAGGACCACAACACAGTGCTCAAAGGGAATGCCAAGCTCAGTGCACCCCAGCAGACTCACTCTCTGATGTTGAGAACACTAACCAAAATGACTGGGCATTTGATGGATTCTGTCAGAAGCTAGAAACTTTCCTCAACACTTGCCTCCTGACTTATGGGTTCCCTCTTGACAAGTGGATACAATTACAAGGAACACATACAGTACGTCCTCTCCCCTTTATATACAGACTTATCCACATTCCTCTGAAGATCCAGGAGTATCGATATTTGAAGGTCCAGTATGCTTCAATGGTGGACTGGGAGGTCACTGTGAACTACCTCTGATGTAATCCAAGTTTCCATGGATGGCCATGATACAATTGCACCCTCATTCAGCTTTTGGAGACCAAGACTGCTTTCATTTGACTCATATTCATGTTCACTTGTAAGGTTGCAGTGTTTGAAGACACTTTTCAGTTTGCCCTTGTTCAGCCACTCACTGCCAGGACTGGAGTGTGCAGGTTGGACCAAGATCTTCGACTTGTTCGAGTCAAAGCTGTATCTCGTGCAGCATCAATATTCATTCCTGTGAAGTCGATCATTCGAGGCACATTGCTCTACCCAGATCTGAGCCACCATGGCAAGTTTTTGGTTGTTGAACACACTGATGGAGACATGTTCCTTCACATGAGGGAATGGATTTAGACCCAGCCCCAAGTGTGGTTGCTAACTGAACAGCCTTCAAGTTCTGACTCTGATCAAATGCTGGCTGAAATACAAAGCAATACTTCAGGTAAGTGATCCTCATTGTCATGCATTACTTCATTGAAACTGATGTAATTCTATACCATCATAGGGTCAGAGCAATTAGACAATCTTGGAGGGTTACTGTCAGAATGAACGTGGTCAGTTTGCACTATACATTTCCATGTTCACCATGCTATTACCTCTTATTGCATTGTTGTATTTCTATAATATTACTGCTGATAAGGTTGCCAGGGAGTGACTGCATGGCATTGCAATGATGGAAGAGTCAATGAAATGATGTCTAAAGTCATGCCACATGTTAGTGTCCTGAGTAAACACAATTCATCATCATCTCACTGATATGCTTTTTTACATCACCAAGTGGCTGTCTTCTTGGACTTGAGGTGGGCTTGCAAGCTTTTAAGAAGGTCTGCAAGTGTAAAACAGACCCAGGCTGAGTAGTGACACTCTTGTCCCCATTACCTTCCACTTGAATCATCTTCTGTTTTGCAGAATGCCTGAGGACTTCACACATGCACTTCATAGTGTCAATTCGGAATTTTCTGGATCTGACTCATGTCCAGACTGCTCTGACTCCGAGGACAACACTTCTGATCTTGAGGAGCTTCAAGAATGGCATCAAATCATGCATGAACCACCTTGAGATGCTAGTGCTCCCAAGCTATGCATTGTATGTCACTTTCTTTTCATGTTCATTTAGTATTCTTACACTATGGCAACAGGCACTTGGCACTACTCAGTTGGCATACTCAAAACTTCACATTGAGATGAAGAAGCTATGAACTGACTACAACAGTCTACTTTCCACTCTCCCACAGAACCACAAGAGAGCTGTGGAGAATAACCCAAACACAATATTGGACAATAACATTGCTGCCCAAGCAAAAAAGTATTGTTTCTTCTACCATTTCTGGGTCCCAAAGGATGTTTTCCTGCTCATGATTCCACCACCTGGATACAATCTGAACAACCCTGCTCGTTGGAGTATGCCTGAATCAAAAATTATTGGCCTTAAGGTGGAACTTGATTCCATGCTACCTAGTGACCTCAAGGCCTGCACAACAACTTATAGCAACTTTGGCCATGTGGTAAGTGAACATTTACATCCCACAATTTGAATGCTAATGTTTATTGTGTCTAGTTTTCAAATGTGGTTGGGGCTGAAAGACCCAACATCCTCAAGCCCATCAAGGATAACACACAGCAACTCTTTGTGCACTTGGGCCTTAGTGCTGATTTATTTGCAGCTGAGAATTCAAGGATTCTATGAGGGTCAAATGAGGATGTGAAAGCATTGCTGAAGATGCACCCAGGGAGTATTGGTACTCGCTACACCCCTCTCTCCCTGATCCTCTTCCCTAAACCAGACGCTCTGGTGGCTAGGGACTTATTCAAATCCCAACTCCTAGTCAATGTAAGTTTTCTTCGCTACTCACAATTATACCTACATTAATTACTTCTGCAAGATCATTCATGTCATGGTGTTTGGCAAGGGCATCCTCACAGGCAAGCAAAGAGGTGGTCTGCAGGGACAAGGTCAGAAACTGGGGATATCTGGCACCTTGGCTGGTCTGATTGCCATCGCTGCAACCTTTGTAAGTCTCATGTCCCTATGTTCTTCTGGCCTGAATATTCTAACAGCCTTGGTATAACAGGCGTGGTACTTACTATTGAGTGACTGTGAGCTTACTACCATTGGGGAAGAAAGCAGACTCAAGTGTCAGGACAACTTTGAGTATTTCATCAGACTATTAAGTGACCCATTAAAATGAGAGTGGTCATTGGAAGTGATGGAATTCATCAATCAAGGCGTGTGGAACACTTCTAGTTGTGCCTCTACTAATACTGCACTGGATTCATCCAATGTTGATGCCTCTGTAGCTCCTACATGGGAGTCCAACATCTTATCACAATTGAACAGCCCCCAGTGGCCAACACCCCCTTCCCACACACCCACTCCTGACTTGAGCTTCAACCCCAACCCTGCCTCCACTTCACATCACATGCCAGAAGCAGCCCAGGATTCTTTGGTTGTCATCTCTCAGACAAGCTCTGTCTCCTCAGCACTCTTGGTCGATGTCACAAATCTTTCACTTGGAGGTAGTCAAACATCTGTTCTACCATCCATGTCTGCTCATGGAAGGGAGTTTTCTGTCCAGGGATGACAACCTAGGATGGTTGAGGTCCCAGGGGCTGTGGTTGGAGCTATGCAGACCCCACCAGCAGTGATTGCCCAAGAGCTGCCTACTAAGGAATGTTGTATCACCCAGCATAGGGTAAAGGGTAAGTAGTTGTATTGCCATAGTCAGCCATGTGAGCATGCAAATTTCGAGCTTTCTGGCTATGAACCCCTACTTTATGTGCTGTATGTGCTACCATGCCTTTGCAAATACAGTTATCCTTTTCTTTGATTCCTTTCAATTGATGTGACAACTTTCAACCAACAAATATCAGGTTTTGGAACATCAAGTTTGAATGGCCCCATCTCCCTCTCATCACAACTGCCCTTGCTGAAGAAATACCACCCCATGTTGTGGGTGTTCATACCATCATCTGAATCTTTATCAAATCCTAGTCATGCTGGTGACATCTCTGGCAAAGAAGTGGCTATTAAGCTCAAGTCCATCAAAGCAAAGCACCCACAGTTTGTTCATAAATATGTGTTTCATTTTTCTCTCATCTAATTCACATCTCCAGACTTCTCATTCTCTCTCTCAATTTCATCCATCACAACACAAAGCTGCACAATCCCCTGATGGGGATCAGGAAATGAGCAACCAAGTCAGCACCACCAACCTTGGTTTTGCAAAGGAGTACCGTGACCCCAAGACTCATCTGCATATCCAGTGTATAGGGAACAAGAACCTCACAGGAACCGCCTATTGTACCTCAATAATAACACTCACTTTATGGTTGAACAGGCCTGCCATGATTACTGGCACTTCCCAGCCTTGCAATTGGCCCAAGGCAAGCCTTGTTGAACCTACCATTCCATTCAATGTCTGCTCTCGATTTGTCTGTTCCATGGTACAACAGGATCACCATCATATCCAGATTGATCATTTCGTATAGCACAGATGCTCTTTTCTTTCAAGCTATCCTGATCTCCCTCTGGGGAGTGAAAAGGGTGGGTGCCTATTCCATTCTTGCTTTTCCAGACTCTCCCCCTTCAGTGCCATCCTCATACAACACATACTACTACATTTGCTTCTTCATGTCCCTTCCATGACCATATATGCTCTTTTTTTCCCACTCCTGTTTTCCTTTGTGTGGTTGATGCATTAAATTAAAACAGTACTATGGTTGTCATTATCTCTACATACTTCATGTAATGCTCTCTTGTTTGGCACATGTACAATATGAAGAAACAATTGCTGAATAAATTTTGTGATGGACTCGAGCAATTCAACATCTCGAATCTCAATGTCCAGAGAGGGATTACCATTTTGGGGCAATTATATAAGCTTCCAGCTATAATACATGTGAGGTTAGAACTTGAAACATTTTTTTTTGTTCAACTACCACTGTTGTTACATGTCAATGACCAACCACACCCCCCAGTCTGCTGCCACCTCTGACAGCAAAGATGCAGGCGACCTGAACCAACCAATGGATGCACCCACCCAGCACTGCAACTAATTTTACCACTTGATTTCAGGACAAGCATTTACTGTCTCATCACTTTACATTGTGTTGCCTGCTCCTTAGGTCAGTTGTTCCTAGCTTCCCATCCCAATTTAATACTGTCTCACTGCCAGTCATGCAGCAACACCCTGGACTAGACACCATCCCTGGTTGCAAACCTAGTCCAAGTTACAGAGTCTTCAATGTTACTCCCTCTGATTCCCAACTATATTCTATGTCCCCCCTGCTCTCTGACTGTTGACTATGCTGGGTACCTGGGGAGTCACTATCCCCATCCCTCCCACTACTGTTTTCATTACCCCATTTCCCTCTGTCCAATGGCATCAGTACATGGGCCTATCCAAGCAGCACATGTGTCATCATTCTGCCTGTACACAGCCTCTCAGATCTGTGCTATGAATCCCCTTCTCCCCAGTTGCCAATCTAGGCTGAGTTATGCAGTCTGGTGTCACTCCCTCCAATTCCCAAGTATGTTGTATGTCCCCCTGCACTTGTTATCACTGCTCTCTGACCATTGACTGTGCAGGGTACCTGTGGAGTTGCTATCCTCATCCCCTCCCACCATTGCTTTCCATTACCCCATTTCCCTCTGTCCACTGGCACTGGTACATGGGCCTATCCAAGCAGCACACTCATTGTCATTCCACCCTGTACACAGCCCTTTGGACCTGTGCTATGAATCCCCTTCTCCAGTTGCCAACTTAGCCCGAGTTATGCAATCTGGTGTCATTTCCTCCAATCCCCAAGTATGTTGTATATCCCCATGCACTTGTTATGATCCCTGCTTTCTGACTGTTGACCATGCAGACTACCTGTGGGGTCAAGACTATCCCCATCCTCCCACCATCGCTTTCTGCTACCCCATTTACCCTCTGTCCAATGGGATCAGTACATAGGCCTGTCTGACCAGCACATTCTGCGCTGTATGCAACTGACCTACTCTGCATAACACTAACCTCAATATTCTATGAGTGGGCTGGTAAAGATTAGCAGTACAGACAAGACCTCAGTGATGGATTACAGTAATATTAGCAATATTGCAATAGGGATTAGGGATTATGGTTACATTGAAAATAATAGTACTGCAATGCAGATTATGTCATCTTCCAATGAAAATGATGGTATTGCAATACAGCCTTACACATTACAATGGTGAAAATAGTTAGCAATGGTAGTACAATAACATTGCAACTATGGCTGCCTGGCGAGTCATTGTCAGGCACTTCAGTCGGCAGGCAATGGCTAACAATAGCATTGCAATCATGTGTTCCCAGCACAGAGTGGCCAGCCATTGTCAAGCATTCCAATCAGCAACCCCTGGATTACACTGCCATGCCAATGAAAACTTTACCCATTGGCAGGGCACTAACATATGTCATCCATTGTAATTACATACAGTCATGTGTAATGGCCATGATTTTTTTCTGACATACTGCAATGAGTGCAGATTTTTCAGGCTGAGAGCTTCTTGGAGTTTCTCTATGAATCTGTGAAATTGAGCAGGGTCATCCAGTGATGCAACTTGGGTTATGAGCAAGGCTTGGATGGCTGACACTTGAGACATCTCCTTTGTAGTCATGGTGAGCTTGCTGGTGATATGGGGATCAATTGGCTGGAGCACAAGATGGAAGGCAGGTGATGAAGTCTGAGTTGATGAGGTGCTTTTGGTAGTAAGGCTGAGGAGGCTTTAAATGTGGTGCTGAACTAAGCCTTTGAGGATGCAGTGCATAGAATCAATGACAAGCTGCCAGGCTGGGTCCCAATACAGCAGTCACCACAGCTCTGACCAACATATGCCATGCTCCCTAAAGATCTTTTCATGATGGGCAGTTGTTGTGGCATCCCTCCATTGCCCAGCAAAGGCATGGAGCTCACACTTCAGGTAACCCATTTTCATAAGCATTTAGGCTGAAGTTTTTCTCCAAATCATCCAAGCTAAAAGCCACTCAGACCAGGTCATCCCAGGGTCATCTGGCCATGTCCCAGGGCTATTTACAGTTTGCAGGACCTGGGATGTCCCATAATCCCAGCCCTTTGGTAATATATTTTGGGCTGTCCCATGACTGCCTTAGGTGTCAGGGGTCCTCAGCTCAAAAAAGTGCAGTTCATATTCACATTGAAATGCCACTTCTGATCAGAAAAACATACATAGTTGTCATGATCATCCTGGATGATGAGCATGCCTGTCAAAGTGGGGGGATATGTGAGAGTCACTGCCATTCCAAAACCATGTAATACAACTTATTATGCACAGATTTGAAGAATACTGGGCAATCAGTATGTTTGTGTGTGGTGTCATTTCCAGAACTCATGCAATGCCTATGGCAGTGAGTGTTGCATTATTGTAATGAATTTTAATGGATTCAGACCTCTCCCATGAGTGCCTATGTATGTAAGTTCCCTTGTTGACTGCAAGAGTGCTCCTTAATAAGATCATACTAAATACATCTCAGCCCTCCTCTCTGAAGGCCAGTGGAATTTCCCATGATAGCTTCAGAGGCTATGATGGGATATCCCACCCCCCTCCCTGGAGACCAATGGGATGTCCCATGATAGCTTTGGAGTCTGCAGGCACTTCAGTCAATCCCCTTTGGAGACCCATTAAGTCTATATATTTCCATAGGTTTATATACCTATGAGGTCTAAACAGGTTGGGTATACCCAGCTGGGACTCCAGGGCAGCCATTGATTTCTCCTGGCATGGTGCTGATCATAAGTGTTTTGTGTTTTCCTCATGCAATTTTCCACTTGCTGATAAGATAGGCATACCATCATGATTTCAAAATCAGGAGCTACAACTTTCATTATGATGACTTTGCTGCATTATCACTTGCTGGGGTATTAACACCTACTAGTGCTAGTTGTATTAGTTGGTAGTACTGCTAGTGTAGGCTATGCTACACTTTGGTAGTTTGCATTTTTGCCTGTTGCTGACTACAAAAAGTGTAGTATGAGTCAGAGGGTGGAAGTCACATGACACCAAATCACATGACAGGATCGGTCATGTGATGCAGTCACATGGTTGATGCCATAACAGTCACATGACCCAAAGTGCCCCCAGCGTGGCACCAGTAAAGCCATGTGACATGCCCTTTCTGGGACCCATGACCCAGGTCATGTGACAGTAATTCATGTGAGGTTAAATCATGTGATGGGAAGTCACACAAGGTTGCATCATGTGACTTAGTACCCCAGGTCACAACATTGATCAGTCACATGCACCTAATGTTATTATGGCAGGGCATGCCACCCCATGTACCAGGTGAATTGGTGTAAGTCTAGCAACATTGTGGAGTCTGCAATGCAATGTTTTAGATATGTTTTGTAAATCTCCACTATTTTATTTGTGCTTTTTGGAGTTTTCCCATGCATCTGGGAAGTGTAATTTGTGTGCTGTTCCTTCAATTCCTGATGGATTGACTTGATACTCTCTACATAGGTAGCTAGGGACATGGGGCATGCATCTGAGGTATTAAGCATTGCATAAACTATGTGTGGGATGCATGCTGTGATGTTCTTTCACTTTTTCCATTCCCCTGATATCTCATCAACCAGTGACTTTGATTGGATAATACTTCAACATGTTGTAGATACCCCCTAGACCATCCCACCTGCAAAATCACAGATGCATATGTCAAGAATTGAATGAGTGGTGACATGATTCATGTTGAAGCACAGCCACACTTAGCATTCAAGGGTGAGTTAGTCACATGCTAGGTACATAGTGCCAGATGTGAGGTAGGTGCAGTCATGTGGTGTCACACAACTCTGGATTCACATGACCATGTGACCACAGGTGTGGATGCAGTCATGTGAGGTCATGTGACCTAGATATGCATGTGACAGAACACTGTCATGACCCAAGGCACCAAGTCATGTGGTGCCCCTATGCAACTTCACGACAAATTGTCACATGACCACAGATCATGGGACTGGGACAGTGACATGTCATGTGACTTCCTCATGGGGACATGCAATACCCTGAATCACATGACAATTATGACATTGATCATGTGACTGAGTCATGTGATTGTTATGTCATGTGATCAATTGTCATGTGACCTTCACACTCCAGCTTGACCCTACACTTCTCAAAGTCAACAGTAGCCAAAAATGCACACTACCAAAGTGTAGCAAAGCCTACACTATTCAGCACTACTACCTACTACAACTAGCACTAGTAGGTGTTAACACCCCAGCAAGTGATAATGGAGTGATGTCATCATAATGAAAGTTATAGCTCCTGATTGTGCAATCATGATGGTATGCCTATCTTATCAGCAAGTGGAAAATTGCATGAGGAAAACACAAAACACTTATGATCAACACCATGCTGGGAGAAATCAATGGCTGCCTCAGAGTCCCTAGGCATAGTACTGGAGAAAACACTTTCCATGGCAGCAGCTGGGTATACCCAACCCATTGAGATCTCATAGGTACATACTGTAAACCTGTAGAAATAAATAGACTTAATGGGTGTCCAAAGGGGATTGACTGACATGCCTGCAGCCTTCAAAGCTATCATGGGACATCCCATTGGTCTCCAGAGAGGGGAGTGGGATGTCCCATGGTAGCCTCTGAAGCTATCATGGGACACCCCACTGGCCTCCAGAGAGGGGGATGGGATGTCCCATGGTAGCCTCTGAAGCTGCCATGGGACATCCCACTGGCCTCCAGAGAGGGGAGTGGGATGTCCCACAGTAGTCTCTGAAGCTATCATGAGACATCTCACAGTGGCCTCTGAAGCTATCATGGGACATCCCACTGGCCTTCAGAAAGGGGGGCTGAGATGCATCTAGTATGTATGATCTTAGTAAGGAGCACTCTTGCAGTAAAACAGGGAACTTACATAGGCACTCATGGGAGAGGTCCCAATCCATTAACATTCATTACAATAATTCAATTCTCACTGCCATAGGCATTGTATGAGTCTGGAAATGACACCATACACAAACACACTGATTGCCCAGTATTCTTCAAATCTGTGCATAATACATAAGTTGTATTACATGGTTTTGGAATGGCAGTGACTCTCACATATCCCCCCACTTTGACAGGTGTGCTCATCATCCAGGATGATCATGACAGCTATGTATGTTTTTCTGATCAGAAGTGGCATTTCAATGTGAATATGAACTGCACTTTTTTGAGCTGAGGACCCCTGACACCTAAGGCAGTCATGGGACAGCCCAAAATATATTACCAAAGGGCTGGGATTATGGGACATCCCAGGTCCTGCAAACTGTAAATAGCCCTGGGACATGGCCAGATGACCCTGGGATGACCTGGTCTGAGTGGCTTTTAGCTTGGATGATTTGGAGAAAAACTTCAGCCTAAATGCTTATGAAAATGGGTTACCTGAAGTGGAGCTCACATGGGTCACAAGGTACCTGATTTTCAAAGTCAACCCTGCTGTAGTTGTTTTTATGGTAACAACTACATGCACTGCAGAAGAGATGACTGCCAATGCCAGCTAGTGCAGCCAGATGACAAGCAGCAGGGAGATTATGAACAACAAGGGTGATTGCACAGTGCATGAGCCTTCCATTAGGATGGTTGGCAGTTCATGAGTACCAGACCCCTCTCTCCCATGAAGTGGCCAAATTGAGTATGAGTGGACAAACATAGTGGTTGGGGTTCTCGAGCAAAGGCTGTTTGGGGGCTGGGGATAATACCTGCTAGGTACATATTCTCTGGCTTGTACCTTATGTTGAGCAGTAAGTTAAGACATGCCATGGAAATAATTCCTGATGACATGCTTGTGCCCCATAAATTCATGCCTTCAGGGTTGAAAAAGTCAACATGGAGTGCAAAAGCATACCAACCCTCTTTGCCTCTATCAATGAACAGTTTCCCAGACTTTGGACTGCTAAACTCACAAAGAAATTTGGCCTCAAAAGGGTTCTTGATGAAATGAGGCTGAGGTGAGGACAAGGAAGTGGGAAGGGTGTCACAGGCCTCATCCATCATCATCTCAATATCCCTCCTAGATAGTAAACCAGTGAGGTAGTCATTAAACTGATTATAAACAAAAGCCTTCTTCAGGCAGTGTTCACCATTAGTTTCATGTCCAGCAACAGCTCACTACATTGAGTCTCCAGTTTTGGACAATGAGTGCAGTGTTCAGGGTAGATGGGAACATCAGAACCAGGGGGGTATGAGGGGGGATAGGTATAGTGACAGGTGCATGTGGCATACATGTCTTGCAAGTAAGGTTGAATTGTGTGAGTATGCTCTCTATAGTTGTGGGTATCTGCCTGATAATGCCTTTGTGAGAGAGACTGAGTGACCTGTTGGGGTGTTGAAATGCAAGATATAGTAATAACAAGAGTGCACCAATAATGAAGTTGCTACTGTGTTGGCTCATGCCCATTATGACACTACACACCACCCAATGACAAGGGCAACTTGTGCAACAATATCCATGTGCATGATTGGTGGTTGATCATTTTTACCTGTGTATTGATATCAGTGCATGCATTCTAAATTGGAAGGGAGAGAAACTTAGTGGAGTCAAATTGCACAGCAGATTTCAATCCAGTGGAAGATCATGCAGAATCCCTTGACTGAAGCTCAAGGGTGAGCCTGTTGAGAGTGTTGGTAACATCTTGCTTGCAGGACTTGACAAAATCAGTGTTGTGTTTGATACCCTTGATGTTGCTGCAGAGGACTGCCATCTCCATTCTGAGTGCAGCAATGCATGCACCAGAATTATCAAGTAAGAGGTGTGAGCATTTATTGACACAAGCCTTGATGTTGCATATTAACTTGAGAGCCTTAACCAAGTGCTGATTGCAATCCTTCTTGGACACCTTTGTGATGATAGGAGCTGGAGGAGCTGGAGGGGAGTTGTCCAACTTGAGGTGCAGGAGGCTATCAGCAATGTTGGCAACAGGGAGGGGCTCTGGCAAACTGGTAATGACATGTTTGCTGAGTCCTATTTCCTGGTAATCAGCATGGGATTCCCACAACTTACTGACCTGGGTGTTGGGATCAGGTCCATTATCTGTGAGTGTCAGGCCAAAGAGATGACTAGCAAGTGCATTGGGGTGAGGAATGGAAGTGTTTGGAGTCACCAGAATTGCATCTGAAAGGACCTGTGGGGTATAACTGCATCTAGAACATTCTTCTCTGACATGGTTGAGATGCACCAGTAAGAGTCATGTTTCCATGAACACACTGTTGGCATTCTTTGTGATAGATTCCTCACATATGCACTGCTTGAGCATAGGGCATGAGGCAGGCATGTGTGATGACCTATCAGCCACAAAACAGGCATGTCTTTTGTACCTTTGTGTTGACATGATAGCTCTTTGTAGGTCTCCTTTATAAAGAAAAATGTGAGTCCATATAACCTTGTGAACAAGGATGCTCTGAGTGTGCTGCATTGTTAGGCTCATCATACATGTTCATGATAAGACTTGCCTTTTTTGAACTACACCTGCTTGTTGTCACCTCTGCAGGTATGGCAGGCTGCAGGGAAGAACATGTTATACTTGTTGAAAAATTACGATGGGTGAGCCTGTATGTTACAGATATATGATGACACCTTTTTCTAGGTTGGAATCAACTTCATCAAGGTGATCATCACCAACCAAACCAGTTGTCTCCTTGTGCCTCCTTGGCCAGGTATCCCTCACCACATCCTCACTAGTACATTCATCTTTATTCTCATGAACCACCTTTGCTAAACCCATTAACTGTATTGCTAATTCTTTCAGTATCTCCATGTCACCCACACCAGCAACTATTTCTTCCAAAGGGCAAGGTGGGGGTGTCAGCACAGGAGCTGGCCTTTGCACTGGGAGATGAAAACACCAGTAGGTTACCTGTGGGATAAGCACCCTGCCAAGTAAGTTCTGGTATTCCATCAGCACACCTTTCTTCACTAATAGTAAATTTGACTATACCATTTGTAAACCAAGTCCAAGCACCAAAAGGAAGGTGGTGATTGTGATTGTTGAGCTCAATGTTGACTGGCCTTCTGATCTTGTGGCCAATTTATTAGAAGTGTATTGGTGAGTCCAAACCTTGATAAGTGACTTTTTACAACTTGATGCAGGTGAAGTGCTCATGATGATGCAACAGCCCCCAACATCATGCACCTTGCAGGTGGTGAGATGTGAAGAATGTGAAAATATTGCTGTGTATATGGTAATTGTTTGAACTAAGCCCATTTTTGAGTGGGCAAGTTTTGCTAGCATCTGACCTGACCTTCTTTCAAATAGGTATATGCTGCCATTGTTGCTACTGCCTACAATAATTTTTGACTCTTCTCCAAAGGCAACCTGTTTGGGTATGGGAACATGCTGCAGCTCAGTAACAAAATACCAGATCAGATCTCCACAATCCAGTGGATACAAGGTGAAAATGTTTGTGGCATTGTCAATCACTACCAGCTCCTTCTTCAGACTAACTGCAGTGCAACCTCTGCAATACTGGTGGGACAAGTGTTGGACAAGTGAAAAGAATAGTGCATACATCACAGAGTCATAGCAATGCTCACTGAGAATAACTCTGTTAGTGGCATCCATTTTAATGCTAATGGCACCTTGTGAGTGATAATCATCATTATGATTGAGTTCATGGCTTACACCTTGCCATCAAACATATAGATATTGAAAGGTGATTGACTTTGGTACTGTGTTTTTGAGCCACCCTGTAAATATTGGTGGAAGTTGCAAATTGGCATTGAGGAGCAGCACTTGGATGACACTGTCACACATTCCAATGCGATCTGCACTCCAGCATCAGGCCATGATATATGTATCCCATGCAATGCAGGTAATCTCAAACCCTGCTCCTAGTCTTTGGGTGGTAATTTCCTGATAATGATTCTTTTCAGAATCTAGACACAGCTCCTGTATTCAGATCACATGGCACTCACATCAACTGGATTTGGCCACATGAATGCTAGGTAGCCCATCCCTGTGCTGTAGCAGAGTGTTTCTGCAGAACAATGCTTTGTCCTGATCCAAGTTGCACAACTAATTGCACCATAGGATTCGTGATTGGCACATGTAAGTTCCTGTTGTGATTTGGTGTTCCAAAGTCTGATGCCACTGGTGCCTAGACCCTACTTTAGTTTGGCATGTGCATTGACACAATTAGGTCCTACCTCCACTAGTGAGTATGTCACCATCATTAGATAAAGCAAGGGAATGGACTGACACAGCACTTGTAGTGAAAGATACTATATTCTTATAGTGCTGTGGTGATCTGATAAAAATAGCAGAGAACATGTTGTATCAAGGTTGGTCATTGCTTGTTGCTTGTCATTCTTATTTAAAGTACCAATGGTAATTGTATTTTGGAGCTATGTGATGTGTTTTTGTTTAACTTGTGGCTTTTCATTGAATGGTGTGTATTAGTAAATGGGTTGTATGCAGTCATGATGAGTCTTTCACTTTTAATAAGACAGTTCATTGCATGACCACAATGACTTGTGTTGGGTGACCACACATTTACATCTATGGAAGTTAATTGTTATACCAGCATGCCAAATTTTGTTGGGTGATGCGCATTAGTGCATGGGTTGTACACAGTCATGACAATTCTTTCACTTCTAGGACTTTTCATTGGGCAACCACAATGACTTTTGTCAGGTAACCCATGTCTACATCTACAGAAGTTAATTGTTATACTAGCATGTTGTCACACACCAAAGGTGTTTGGTGAGGTGGACATGGATACTGCTGATGAATGGAGATGAAGACCACAGCCCTCATGTGAAGAAAGACAGCCAGAAATGTTGGCAGTCATCCCTCACACAAGAATGAGTCATCAATGCCAAGGAGCAAGGAAGGAAGTGAGTTAAGCACCAATAAAGGGTCTTAAGTGCCCATGTATGGCATTCCAGTTTTTGACATATCTCTGCCATTTCTGCAGATACTGACACCATTTCCACACTCACTTGTAGTGCTCAGCCACACAATTCTGCCTTCCAAAGTTGGAGAGGATCTGTGCACTCCACATGTTTCTACAGCACTCCCTCCAAAAGATGCTCATTTTGCTAATTCTTCTGATATGGCTGCCTCCACATCAATCATTTCAATGGTCCCTTTTGCTAGGGACCATGGCTATGTATATCTACCAGGAGTTCCTACCAGCTTCTGTCCTGAAGCATCCTGGTACATCCCATCCTCATCTGCCCCCTCTCAGCCCATCTGGCTTGGACAGCACATTATTTTTGTCAGTATGACCTCTAGGAGGATGTTCTTTGGTCACCTCAGGTCTGTCATTCACTTGGAAAGGTCTTATGTGGTCATTTCAGTCTCTCCAGTCCAAGAAATATATGGATCCTTCCTCCCTGCTCCCTGCAACATCTTCATACCAATCTCATCTGTCATTCTTCCAAAATTGTGACAGCTACAGTATAATCTACTGTTCTCCACTCTCCCTGATTGCATCCATGATGAGTATGATGCACATCTTGCCTCCTTGTTGCAAGATAGAGCAGAAGATGCTCCCTCTTCATCCTCTCTTCCAACAGAGCCTCATTCATGAAGTTTTTATTTGCTTCACTGAGAGGATGGTTTGTGTTATGCCCATGCAGGGGCTCTTTCCTTTTTTGCTCAAATCACCAAGTCACGTGTGTCACGTGCCTCATTGCATCATTTGTCCTTGCCATGGTTGTCCTCGGTCTCAAGGCTTGCGTGGCCTTCGGATTGCCAGTGGTGGTGGTATTTCCAATACCAACTGATGCTGTGTACGCCCTTGTCACTCTGACTCGCAGCTGTGCCTGCAGCTGATGGACATATGTCTCATTTATGTTTACTTCCTGATCTGCTTTTGCTTCATGTCTGTTTCTGATTACTTATATGGTTAGAACTTAGTTCCAGTGTCAGGCTCCTCACTGTGCATTGATTGTGCAGCCAGTATAGCCTTCACTTCCATGACTGTTCCCCTTCAGGACACCATATGACTCCTTTGTATTTCATCATTTACTATTGTGGATACTTACCACCTGGATGGTGCGACTGGTGGGGTACTCTGGTGTTGAGTTATTTAAACCCTCGTACCATACTATGTATCCTCAGTTTTTTGATTACTTGCAACTCAGCTGTCATCTTTGACTTGTACTCTGTTCTCCCTCTGTTGCGATCTCAGAAGAACTTGCCAGAAGGGTGAACCTCTGCTCATACTCGTCAATAAACAAGTTGAGCCATAGGGGTTACCATAAGTTTGGCCCATAGTTTCCCCTTGTGACATTCATGCCTAGTCCATTTGATGAAGTCACTCATCACGAGCATAACAAAATCGAAAAAACTCATGCAGCTTTCAGGACTTGTTGACCTCTTCATGTAAAGTCAACTTGTCCCTCAGTTTTCTGAACTCCAACAAAACCACTTTCATAAATTAACTTCTACCTGGCTTAATGCTCTACAGGCACCTTCTTGGGTTTAATAGATCGCCTCCCTAGAGTCCAGAATCTTTCTCCCCTTCTGCCGACAGGTTATCTCTGGATAATAAATCCTCCCTCGGCCTTCGTTCTCACTATTTGTTAAAGTGTCTCACTTGCCAAAGCATAAGCCTCCAATCCCTCCTCAACCTAACCCCTTAGGACTAGGAAGAAATCCCCCCTTACCTCCTATTCCCCTTGGTCGATTGGGACTGTCAACAACCGCTTCAAACCCCTGTTTATCTCTTTTGTCCCATTACTGGGAGTCTGAAGTCGCACTTAGTTCAGGAGAAGAAGATGATCAGAAGTCTGAGACTTCTTTCAGATCAGTCCTCAAAGAAGAACAAGAAGCCGATCAAACTCATGTAATGTCGATGATGCAAGGGCATGGAGAGTCTGCTCCAGAAATGCCTCCGAAACTCTATACTGAGGAAGAAGTGTGTCAGCAAATCGAAGATCAACGAGTCCACATGGTGGAAGAAGCTCATAGGTTAATTTCTGGATCAACATCTGATCCATTCCCTTCAGGAGTGCCCATGGAGCAAATGCTCAAAAGTTGGTATGCTTGTAATTTCAGAAAGGATGTACTCCCAGAACCATCCACTGGTGGTGGTAGTAAGGGGAAATCCAAGTATGATGACAATGACAATGCCTACATGCATCCTCCTAACAGAGGACAGGAGTTTAATGTAGGGTGACCTGGAGAATATGACAGAAGCCATAATGGTCTTCAAACCTGGCTTACCCAAGTGGAAGGCTATCTCAGCCTCAACTGACACATTTACAATACCGAAGCTCTCAAAATCTTGTTCGCACTGACATATATGACCAAGGGTGTGGCAGTGTCTTTTGCCAAAAACTACCAGAACAAAAACAAGCTTCTTGATGGTCAGATCTACTACACCGATGACTTTAAAACCTTTGTTGCCCGTCTAAAAGCCACTTTCGAGTCTGGGGACCAGACTGTGCTTGCTATCCTTTGTCTCTCAAGCATTGAACAAGGTAAATGCAAACTCAAAGCCTATATCGTGGAATTCACTGGGCTTGTCAACAAGGCCCAGTTGAAAGAGGAGTCATGTGAAGCCAGAATATTCTTCAGAAAAGGTCTCAACAAGGAATATCAAGACTGGATCCTCAACTCCGGTCATGCACCCTCTACCATTTTAGAATGGATTAGAGTCATGGGAGGAGCCTGAACTGCAATCGCCACCAAGCATATCCTAGAAGGGAAGGAATCTCAGTATGAAAGGAAGTTTGTTCATTTCCAAAGTAATGCCTGAGATCCCGATGCTATGAATGTCGATAAATGAAAGAAGAACGTCCAGCATTCTGCCACCAACATTACATGCTTCAATTGTAACAAGAAAGGTCACTACAAGAGTGACTGTAAGGCCAAGCAACTATCCAATGTTCGCATTGTGGTTTCTGAGGACAGAACAAAGACTGCCTATGTAGGAAACAGGGAAGCAAATGACAATGAAAAGAAGTTGTTGGGTTTTTAAAGAGGACTGCTGAGATCCTTCCTGCATCAGTCAGTCCTGTCTCTGTGTTGTCAGCTAAATGTACTTCTATAGATGATGAATTGAATATGCATATCCATTTGCCTCTTGGATTGGTTATTTTACCCAGCTACAAAGCAGGAATATGGGCCTGTATTGACTCGGGCACAGAAGTCTCCCTCATCTCTGAGGCAATGGTCAAGAAACTCCAAATTCCAACCTATTGGGTCGAGCAGAAGTTCAAGACCACTTCGTTTACTGGAAAAGACGAAGAATGGGTTACATGCAAATGTACCCTGAAAATGGAGATCAAGGAATGCTTTGTGAGAGTCAAGTGCTATGTTGGGCCCCTAGTTGGAAAAGAACATGTGCTTCTGGGCATGCCATTTTTAAAGGAATTCAAACCTCGCATGAACTGGGAAACTGGTAAGATCACATACTGGGATGATGGCTTTGTCTACCCAGAGAAGGCTAATGTTCAGGAAGCCTCTGTATCGGAGCAACCTTCTGGGATGCTGGAAGTCACTATTAATAAAACCACCTTGTCTACAGAACTAGAAGCAGCTCAGGCCTTGACCAAAGAAGAGGTCCATCTTCTGGATCATTACAAGGAGTTCGCAAAGGTGTTCGCTGAGGATGATATACCACTACCCAGACATCGACCAGGTCTGGATCATGAAATTCGACTGCGAGATGATTTCAAACCAAAGAAGGCAGCAGTATACCCCATGTCTCTGGATGAACTAAAGGTCTTGGATGAATTCCCTGATGAAAATCTAACATGTAAAAAGATTTGACCATCAACCTCACCACAAGTGGCACCAGTGTTTTTCGTTGCCAAAAAGGATGGAAAGAAGTGGTTAATTCAAGACTACCACTATCTTAACTCCTTTACCATTCAGGACACACACCCACTACCTAATGCGCAGGCTCTGTTCAATGAGCTTGTTGAGTCTAAATATTATGCTAAGCTCGACATTCATTGGGGTTTCACTGATCTTCGTGTCAAGGAAGGAGATGAATGGAAAGGGGTGTTCATTACCCCTAGAGGGCTGTTTGAACCAACAGTAATGTTCTTCAGCCAGTGTAACTCACCCCCATCCTTCCAAAGATATATGGATAAAACCTTCAAATCACAACAAGGAGAACAGGTGGGATACATGGATGATGTCATCATCCATGCCAAAACAGTCGAAGAATTATGCAAACGCATGTGGGAATTCTTGAAGATCTGTGAAAAAGAACTCCAGCTCAAAATTAGCAAATGTTGCTTTGAAGCTGAAGGGGTGGAATTCCTTGGAATGATCATTGGGAAAGGAAGAATGGAGACTTCACCCATGAAGACCGATGCCATTTCCTCCTGGGAAGCCCCTGAAAACTTAACTGGACTTCGCCAATTCCTGGGGTTCTGCAACTTCTACTGGAAGTTCATCCTGTCCTTCTCAAGTGTCGCACGCCTGCTCCATGACCTTACCAAGAAAGGCATATCATACCAATGGACACCCAAAAGAGTGGCGGCTTTTGAAAGATTGAAAACTTTGTTATGCTCGTCTCCGGTCCTCTCTATCCCTGACTTTTCCAAGCCCTTTGTGCTCTTCACCGACATGTCAAAACTCAGAACCAGCATGGTTCTTGCTCAAAAAGGGACTGATGGTGAATGGCACCTGTGTTCCTATCTTTCGCAGTTGCTAGTCAGTGTGGAACAGCACTACCAGGTTTATGATTTGGAAATGTTGGTGGTGGTACATGCCCTCAAGGCCTTTTGCCCATACCTCCTCTCCCTGGTCGAACCTACTATTGTTTTCATGGACCACAAGAACCTAGAGTACTATTGGGAACCTCAACAACTCACCCCTTGACAAGCCTGATGGGCTGCCACAGTGCAATCATATCCAATTCGTTTTTTGTGGCAGGCCGGTCATTTGCAGGTACCTGCTGATACCCTTTCCCACAAGCATCTTGTGGAGGAGCCTGCCCCCATGGCCATGGTTCTCCCGGAGAACCTTTGGCTTTCCGAGGGGGTGGACCCTTCAAAACCACAAATTCAACTCGTTTCTCCCCTGTTTTCCCTCACAAAAATACAAAAACAGCTAAAGGTTAACCGTCTCACCAGAACAGGACATCTTCT
Organism: Pisolithus tinctorius; assembly: GCA_024663395.1. Classification (NCBI taxonomy): domain Eukaryota; kingdom Fungi; phylum Basidiomycota; class Agaricomycetes; order Boletales; family Pisolithaceae; genus Pisolithus; species Pisolithus tinctorius. The sequence continues at coordinate 1,775,426 of JANFAH010000002.1, forward strand.
GGCTCGTCTACAATGCTCCAAACTCAAGCCCTACTCTCGCCCATCTGAGGAAAAGCCAAAGGAGAGTTCAGCCCCACAAGCTTGCCCCATGAGGGAACCAGTCAAAGGAGCTAGAGGAGTTTACGCCATTTCCACTGACCTGTACAATCATGTCAAGAATGACATGTCAAAGGACTCCACCAGTCTGGAACCAAGCAATAACATGACAGTAGCAGAAGACGGAACCAAAAGGTTCGGAACTACTCGGCTGTACATCCCCCCAGAAGACCAATGTCATTGTATGCAGTCCTACCATGATCACAAGTCTGCTGCTCACCCAGGACAGAAAGCGATGTTTGCCAAAATGAAGAAGGAGGTTTGGTGGGAAGGTATGTCGAAAGACATTAAATCATATGTTGCAGGATGCCCCCTGTGTCAAACCACCAAGGTCATCACACACCCACCTACACCTCCCATAGTTCCCCATGATACCCCCAAAACCACTTTCCCATTCCAACAGGTGTCTATGGATCTCATCACGGATCTCCCTGTTTCCGGGGAACAAAAATATGACTTGATTCTCACAGTTGTTGATCAGGGTCTTACAAAGGCTGCCCTGTTTGCTCCTTGCCATAAAACAATTGACTCCATCAGCATTGCCTGACTCTTCCATCAGTTCATATATTCCCATTTTGGAGTACCAGAATCTGTAATCTCAGATCATGGACCTCAGTTCATGTCATTGTTTACAAAGGAACTTTACAAGGCAATAGGGGTGAAAACCAAGCTGAGTACCAGATACTACCCACAAACTAATGGAGAAAGTGAACACATCAACCAAGAAGTAGAAGGGTACCTTCGACTCTATTGCTCCAAGTTCCTGAACTCATGGGCATCCAAACTCCCTTCCACCGAATTTGCTCACAACTCCAGGGTTCACTCTGTCCACAAGATGACCCCATTTTCCCTTATACTCGGTTACAACCCTTCCCCCTATCCGGAAAAATGCCTCACCCCAGTCCCATCCATCGACGAAAGGCTAGAGCGACTTGCATCAAGCCGAGATGTTGCAATATTGGGGCACAAGAAAGCACAGGAGGTAATGCATTTGCACAGTAAAGGGGACTACTCACCGCCCCAAGTCGGAGATCAAGTCCTCCTCGATACCAGTCATCTTAGGATCAGAAACCAGTGCAACAAGATTGTGCCCTGACGTCTCAGGCCATTCAAAGTGACTCAGGTCATATCACCTGTCACCTTCCAATTGGACCTTCCACCTACCTGGAAGGTTCACCCAGTGTTCCATGCCTCTCGTATCTTTCTGTTCATCAAAAATGAGACATATGGAGCTGTGCCCATGGCACCATTACTGGAGTTGGTGGATGATGAAATTGAATGGGAGGTGGAAGCAATACTGAATCATAAAACTGATGGTTGCAGAGGACAGTGCAAATACCTGATCAAGTGGAAAGGGTTCCCTCATTCGTCAAATATGTGGGAACCAGAAGAACACATAAAAGACCATGCTTCAGAAGCCCTTGATCAGTACAAACTCGCTCATCACCTCAGGTTTTAATGGACTCCCCTCGCTCCATCAACACTGAAAATGACTATGCTGACCTCCTTGGAGAATCCGTTTATGACCCTGCAGCTGACAGGGATGACTTGCTCATCCCCCCTGTCACCTGTTATTGTGGCTCCCCTCCCCTGTCCACCACCTCCTGCATTCCTGAGTCAGACACCTCATCCCTCGTCTTGCAGTGGGATGTACTGACCCCTGTCACCTGCCCTCTCAAACTGTGTCCACAACAAGGCTTCACAGTTCACCGAGTACCCATCCCCAAGGCCAGAGTCCCCCCCGGTGGGGACAGTAACCAACAGGGAAAGGGAAAGGGTAAAGAGAAGCCTCACCATGATGCTGATTTCAGAACAACCCCTTCCAAATCCCCCAATGTTGCCCAACCTCCTGATGTTCACCCCACCCATGCAAGTGAACCAGTCTCCAGTCACAGCGCCACCCTCGACTTACTCGCATCAGTCGCCCTTGCCAGGGATGATGAGCCATGACTACCAATCTCAGCAAGTGACTACTTGGACATTACTAGGGCACTTGACATCTTCAATGAAGGGGACAACATTGACGGGTGCACACCAGAACAGGTTGAGTATTTTGGGATGCTGTCTGAAATCTACAGAGTGGCAGACATAATTGGGTGTGCAACCAATTGACTATGCATCAGGAAGCTAAACGGGACTGCACCCCTCACAGAGGCTATTATGGTCTCTATGCTGGAAAGGGGATATGCAGATGTATTAGAAGCGGTGACCGGTGGAGCTTACCATCACCTTCGTGATCAACAGATAGGGGAGTTCTTATCCCCCATGGCTTCTTGTCTTCTCGAATGGATCAAACCTAAAGAGAAACTGGTGATCCCTGAGATGAAGCCATCTGCTGATAAGGAGGTCTGATGGGACCCACCCCTAGAGTTCATGGATAATGCAATGGTTTTTAAAGAAGTCGGTAGGCAGCTCGGAATGTCTGTTTATGCTTCTGCCTGAGAGGCCCTCCTGCAGAACGCCTCATGGAGCAGTATCAACAAAAACTACCACAATGCCCTCTATGCTACCGACTCTCTCCCTGTGGCTCCCTTCATCCCCATCCCTTCTGATCAACTTCAGTACTATCTCAGAGGTTGAGCTCGAGTCCCTGAGGGACATCCCCTCTATCAACATGCCTGTTACCAGTGTCGTTACTTGGGACATTGGTCCTGCCATAATGGACAGGGCTCTCATTGGACCTGAGCGACCAAAGAACTGCCATCTCCATTGCCTTCGTCACCTGTCACCACCCACACTTGCTCTCACTGCCCCCTCTCCTCTGCCCTGACAAACTCCTGCCACTTGTCCTCAAGGGTCTGAGGACCTTAGGGGGGGGGTGATGTTACACCCATGCAGGGGCTCTTTCCTTTTTTGCTCAAATTGCCAAGTCATGTGTGTCACATGCCTCGTTGCATTGTTTGTCCTTGCCATGGTCATCCTCAGTCTCAAGGCTTGTGTGGCCTTCAGATTGCCAGCGGTGGTGGTATTTCCAATACCAACTGATGCTGCATATGCCCTTGTCACTCTGACTCACAGCTGTGCCTGCAGCTGATGGACGTATGTCTTGTTTATGTTTACTTCCTGATCCACTTTTGCTTTGTGTCTGTTTCTGATTACTTATATGGTTAGAACTTAGTTCCAGTGTCAGGCTCCTTGCTGTGCATTGATTGTGCAGCCAGTATAGCCTTCACTTCCATGACTGTTCCCCTTTGGGACACTGTATGACTCCTTTGTATTTCATCGTTTACTACTGCAGATACTTACTACCTGGATGGCACGACTGGTGGGGTACTCAGGTCTTGAGTTATTTAAACCCTCGTACCATACTATGTATCCTCAGTTCTTTGATTACTTGCAACTCAGCTGTCATCTTTGACTCATACTCTGTTCTCCCTCTGTTGCAATCTCAGAAGAACTCGCCAGAAGGGTGAACCTCTGCTCATACTCATCAATAAACAAGTTGAGCCATAGGGGTTATGATAAGTTTGGCCCATAGTTTCCCCTCGTGACATTTGTGCCTAGTCCATTTGATGAAGTCACTCATCATGAGCATAACAGTTTGGGGGGGAAAGTTGTGATCCCCTATGCTCCTCTCACCCCACAGACCCCCAAAGCTTGACCCCTGTTGACATCTGACTCACCCTGTCTGCTTTTGGATGTACTATATTGGCATCAGATCAGCACTGCCTCTCTGTCACCCCACCTTGGCCTAGAAGCAATCTCTTTGAGATGTGACATGCACAGCCTCCCCCTAATGTGATTCCAGTGTGCTTTCCCAGTTCCTGACATTACTTGACTCACACTTTGACATTCTGGCTGTCCTTGACTCACCTATTGCCAATACTTACCAATCTTTTGACTTTGCTTACTGATTCTTTGCTTTTTGGCTTACTTATCCTTACCAATGCTCACCAATGCTTTCTATGATTACCCATCACTTACATTCCTTACTCATCAGTTACCAATCACTTACCAAGTGTTTGCACCTTGTTTTCCATAGGCAATGCCCCCACACTGTATATAAATCACCATATTTAGATGGCTGAAAAAGAAGAAGACATCAGAGAGCCCATCTTGCTTGCATTTTATCATCTCTCAGTGAATCATTCATCAGCTTTGATAGTTGAGACTTTATTAAGGGTCTAACTATTGTCTACTTTGCTTATCATCATCTATCATCAATATGCTTCACTCCAAGTCCTCCCTGAGCTCAGTGCAGCTCAGAGCCTCAAAATAAGTCATCAATCATCCTTCTGTAGGCTGACAGCAGTCTACCCCATTGCATTCTATTGCATTCCTGCTCCCTCTTTGTCAGGGGCACCCCCAACCCTCAGCACTCATCTTTGAGTGTTGTAGGTTGCAAAAAACCCTCCCAAAGAAAAGGTTCTACCATCTAGGTACCACATAGGCACACCACCACTTGCTTTCATTGTCTTTTGTGTTAGTTTTGGTTGGTTTTCACCACTGAACCACACTTTGACTCACAGTGGTCCCATTTATCACCATAGTGGGGCACAAAGTTTTGTATGAAGGCCAAATACCCAATGAATCCAAAGTACAGAAGGTTTGAGACTGGCCATATTGCAAGAACATCACAGAAGTGTGAGGCTTCTTAGGCCTCTGCAGCTACTGCCACATCTTTGTTCAAGACTATGCAAAAAGCACAAAACCATTAATCAAGTTGTCCAAGAAAGGAGTAGTCTTCAGATTTGATGAAGTACATGAACTGGTGATGGACAACTTAAAGGAAGCACTTTCCAATTCACCAGCATTGAAACTGATAGATTACAAGTCTGGATGGTGAGTCATCCTGGCTGTTGATACCTCACACATGGCAGTAGATCTACCTACTTTTACAGATCAGAGAAGACTTGAAGCATTATCCATCAAGGTTCAGGTCAATCATGTTCAATGAAAGGGAAAGTCAGTATAGCCAGGCAAAGCTAGAATTGTTCAGTCTATTTCACATGCTTTGGGACATACAAAACCACACATTCAGAGTCCTGTGGAAGTTGATGCCAAGTACATGTATCAAGGGTATGATCAATAACCCAGACCTGCAACTGAATGCAACCATCAACTGATGGATTGCTGGTATACTTCTCTTTGAATTCAAACTGATACATATACTGGTGGAGAAGCATAGAGGCCCAGACAGATTGTTGAGGAGACCTTGAGCAAATGAGGATCCAGAACCAGAAGATGATTACAAGGACTGGATCAATGAGGTAGGATTGTTTGCAGCCAAACTCCTCAACCCACAGCAAGGTGAATGAGAAGAGGCCTTTTTCCAAAGTTGGAAGACCATTGAGCTGAAACAAGCATGAATTCCCTATATTGGAAAGCAGGGATCTGAGAGGTTGAGCAAAGTAACCAAGACCCAGTGGTTTTATCACAGGCATCAGGGACAGATGCTACTGCTGATATAGAAATCCCTGGGACAGAGAAAGGGAAGCAGCAAGATGAACAGTTTGAAGTAGTTCACAGGTTCCTCAAGGATCAACAGTGACTGCCTGGAATGTCAGACTTGGATCTGAACTTGCTAATCAAGTATGTAGCGAGGTTCTTCTTGAAGAATGGAGAGCTATGGCACTGAGAATTGAGGGGACAGCATCAAGCAGTACCCTTGTACAAAAAGTGCTTGGAGCTGATGAAACAAGTGCACAATGATCTGGGTCACAAGGGAGTATTCCCTACTAAGTTGAGACTACTGATTCACTTTTGGTGGCTGTCACTAGATTGAGATGTACAATGGTTCTTCCATACCTGCAATGAATGTCAAATTTGACACATGGACAAGATATGCATCCCACCTGTCATAGCCATGCCCAAGCCTCTGTTTTATAAGGCATACATGGATTCAATGGTGATGCCAAAGTCAAACAGGTTCTGGGACATTGTACAAGCTAGGTGTTCTCTGACTTTGTATCCTGAGTGGCAGATGCTGCATGCAGAGACAGGACACACCTTAGGTCAATTCATATTTGAACAGATCCTGTGCTGATGGGGTGTCATGGGGGAGATTGTCACAGACAACAGCTCCATGTTCAAACAAGCCCTCACCTACTTTGTGAAGAAATACAATATCAGGCATATAAAGATCTTGGCATACAATTCTCAAGCCAATGGGGTTGTTGAGTGAAGGCATCTAACAGTCCAAGAAGCTCTTGTCAAGAATTGTGAGGGTGAGGTGGGCAAATGGTCTTCATAGGCATCATCAGTGTTCTGGGTCAAAAGGGTGATGACACAAAATCAACAAAGCTTTCACCATATCAGATGGTCCACAGGATCAAGCCAAGACTGCCATTTGACTTCACTGAAGTGACCTTTCTGGTGAGTTGGGACAAGGATAAGTATTTGACTGAAGAACTGATATTACATAGGTGCCACCAGCTGCAGTGAAGACAAGAAGTCTTAGAGCAGGTTCATCAACAAGTATACAAGGCATGGTGCCAGATGGCAAGGGAATTTGAGCAGAGGGTAAAGGGGTTGATACAAAGCTACAAGTTTGAGCCAGGAGCACTAGTCTTAGCTTGCAATATGAGAATTGAAAAGGGGCTCAACCACAAGATGAAGCCAAGATACTTAGGCCCTATGGTAGTTGTCAGGTGAACTGAAGGAGGTTCCTACCTATTAGCTGGACTTGATGGCTTGATTTCTCAACTTTGATATGCTGCATTTTGCTTGCTCCCTTATTATTCTAGGAAATGAACCTTGATATCTTGATAGTGGTAAAGGAACTCATGAACTGATGTAGGGAATCCACATTCCCTGGAGGTGTAAGCCCCTATCATTGACCATTCCATGACTACCATTATGTCCCCTTGCTGCTCACATCCACCATCATACATGTGCTACCTTCCCATGCCCTTGCTCCCTCTTGTGCAGTGCTATACCCATGGCTGCTGTTCTCAGGTCACTTCTTTTCCCTTGGACACTTTCTTTTACCATGGTCTCTATTCCTTTTGTGCTAGTAGTATACCCTCAGCCTCTGTTCTTGCCTGTCTTGTATGTGCACACTGTCATGAGGTTTTCCTTTACTTGTACCTTGTCTTACTTAGGTTCTGGGTTTGCCTGGACTATAAAGCCCCATACTTAGGTACAGAATGATACCTTTTGGCACTCAGAAGGTCACCATGAGTTTCTTTTCCACTTTGTCTACACTGCATGTTTCACATACTGCTGCACACAAACTACACACACCACTCACACCACTCACACCACTCACATCACCAGTACAACTCTGTGGACCATGCTGCACACATCACAGATCACTACCACTACAAAGCACTGGGTCTCACCTTCTAGTCTCAGCAGTCCAGAATCCCTTGGGATGAGCAATTCATTCCCTTCATTGTTTATTGTTGTTATCTAAGCCATCTAGCTTGTATTATACAGCTACTTGGACTTTTCCTACACCAAAGTGAAGAACAGCTGTGCAAGCTCAAAGATGAGTTGATAGAGGACAAATTGATCCCTGAAGCCAAAGACATCCTACCAGAAGAGGACATTGAAGGGAGTGAGTCAGGTGAGAGTATCTGAGACCTTCAGCTGTAGATATTGGTGTGCTTGTTCAACCAAGGCACTTTGGTGATTGGCTTGAATTTGAGTGTAATTTGGTGTAACCAGTACCCAACTTGTACACACTGTCAAGAAATAAAAATAAAAAATAAGTCATGGCTTTTGAACAATTCAAAAAAGCACTGATCGATTCTGTGTTGGACAGGACTATACAGGAGATATGATGATGGGGCTGTTGAAGCCCAGAAAGGAGATAATGCAAGCTACCTAATCATGTGACTTTCTCTTACCCAACACCTTCTTGGATGTGACATGGCCCTTCAAGGCCTGGTCTAACACTTTGGTCATGGCATGAAGGGCTTTGCAAAGCATGACCAACATCTCAGCATTGGAGAGTGAAGGCAAGGAGAGTTAGAGGGCATGGGGTCCAAGGAAGGGGTTAGAGAGGATGGGTACAAAGCCAAGGACATCTACACAGGGAGAGGGGACAACCAAGGATGGTGGGCATCTAAACCCCCCCTCAGATGTAGGGAACATGGACCTTTTCCCCATGAGAAGCTGCTCCTCTAGTGTGTTGAAGGGAAGGTTTGGGGATGGAGAGTGTAGGCAAGGGTTAAAGAGGGTTCAGACTTAGGGGTTGTGGCTGAGGGGACTTAGTGTTGAAAAGTTGAAAGCTGACTAAGCATGTGAGTAGTCACAGTGCATGCCACATCACATAGACAACTACAGTACATTGCAGGGAAGGGACTACTGTACTAGGAGTGACTGTCTACTCTTTGGTTCTTCTTGGGGGAGAACAAAGTTCACATTTTCTACTCTTTTGTCAAGTTTTTCTTTGAGTGCCTAAGAAAATCCTCTTGGGTGAGTTCCCTCTTTGTTTGTCCAAAGTACTTACCTTGCATCCAGACTGATGTCACACACCAAAGGTGTTTGGTGAGGTGGACATGGATACTGCTGATGAATGGAGATGAATAAAAGGTTCCACCATCTAGGTGCCACATAGGCACACCACCACTCACTTTCATTGTCTTTTGTGTTGGTTTTGGTTGGTTTCTGCCACTGAACTACACTTTGACTCACACTGAAGCCCCTTCAGGGTCAACCTGACTTGAGCCAAACCCAGCTCCTCTAGAGTTGGTGTTCTCAGCCACAGTACATCAGTTTCTTACAGCACTGTGGAAAACCTTGAACTTAGAGTACACCTTTCAACTCCAATTCAATGCTGTTTCAAGTGTGTAACCACCTCTGCCAAGATGCCCAGGCTCCCCAGGAGGTTTGGGAACCTTCAACTCTGACTGGATGCTTGAGGTCAAGTCATTGTCTGAAGACACCACTTCTTCCTCATCAGATGAGGTGCTAGGAGTACTGGTGGATTCAGAATGAACCTGTGAAGGGGCTTTCTTCAGGTAGGGAGATCCAAACTGCATGTCTGGAGTCTTGGAAGCTACAATGAACTCAGGGGCCAGAGTAGATTTCTGGGATTGTGCCAGAACTTCAGAGACATGCACCTTCTCTGACAAAAGTGTATGGGCTGGGGGGAGGACTTTGTCAGCAAGTAGAGCTTTTTGAATGAGATGTTTTTCCAAAGAGCTCAAGTTGGTCAGTAAGCATAGTAGGAAATGGTGGAGGTGTGGCTGAATCATGGTTGTAGAATGGTGAAATGCTCTTAATGATGGAAGGCATAGGTGAGTACAAACAAGATGGGTGGATTGATTGATAGGGCTGTTGATTGGTTGGTCACCTGTATTTAATGCTGTGAGTCAAAGTGTGGTTCAGTGGTGAAAACCAACCAAAACTAACACAAAAGACAATGAAAGCAAGTGGTGGTGTGCCTATGTGGTACCTAGATGGTAGAACCTTTTCTTTGGGAGGGTTTTTTGCAACCTACAACACTCAAAGATGAGTGCTGAGGGTTGGGGGTGCCCCTGACAAAGAGGGAGCAGGAATGCAATAGAATGCAATGGGGTAGACTGCTGTCAGCCTACAGAAGGATGATTGATGACTTATTTTGAGGCTCTGAGCTGCACTGAGCTCAGGGAGGACTTGGAGTGAAGCATATTGATGATAGATGATGATAAGCAAAGTAGACAATAGTTAGACCCTTAATAAAGTCTCAACTATCAAAGCTGATGAATGATTCACTGAGAGATGATAAAATGCAAGCAAGATGGGCTCTCTGATGTCTTCTTCTTTTTCAGCCATCTAAATATGGTGATTTATATACAGTGTGGGGGCATTGCCTATGGAAAACAAGGTGCAAACACTTGGTAAGTGATTGGTAACTGATGAGTAAGGAATGTAAGTGATGGGTAATCATAGAAAGCATTGGTGAGCATTGGTAAGGATAAGTAAGCCAAAAAGCAAAGAATCAGTAAGCAAAGTCAAAAGATTGGTAAGTATTGGCAATAGGTGAGTCAAGGACAGCCAGAATGTCAAAGTGTGAGTCAAGTAATGTCAGGAACTGGGAAAGCACACTGGAATCACATTAGGGGGAGGCTGTGCATGTCACATCTCAAAGAGATTGCTTCTAGGCCAAGGTGGGGTGACAGAGAGGCAGTGCTGATCTGATGCCAATTGTCAAGTTCAGGCTGTCCAGGTTGAGGCTGGACTGGAAACTGAAGTGGGTGCGAGGCTGAGGGATTGGGGTCAGGAGGAAAGATGAAGGTACAGGGGGGTGGACTGTTTGGACTTAGTGACTGAGGTTACAGCACTATTCCCTTGCATGGATCTCAGTCCAAGTCTGAGGCCAAGATGGGGTTATCAGTGTAACTTAGTTGATTTCAGACTGAAGAGTACAGGCTGAGTATCTATGAGTTTATATACTAGAGACAACTATAGTATGGAGACTGGTAATGCCAATCTTGCAAAGATTGCTAAGACAATTGGTAAGACAAGGATTAGTAATGTATGACTAATGTGATGGAGACCGGGACAGGGTGGACTGGGGACAGGACCAGGCAGGATTCAACCAAAGTGACAGGCACTGCAAAGCAGTGTTTACTGTGCTAGGACATCTGGGGATAAGCAATTGGTGAGGCTGAGGCCAGACTGAGTGAGTGTGAGGCCAAGTCCAGCCAGGGTTGAGACATGACTATGACAGTATCCCCCTCTTAGGAGTCGAACCCATGAGACCCCTGCAAGAGTGGTAGGCTGAGTCCGAAACTTTGGCTGAGTTTGAAAAATTGATACTTGTAGGCCACTAAGCCCTTTGCATCTTTCTTTCACATCCTATCCATCATGTCTGATTCAAGGCTGATCACCACTACTGACAACAACAATGAAGGCTGGGTCATCATTGACTGGACCCAGGTATCAGATGATGCCATCCAATATGATACTGACAATGAGGAGGAGACAATGAGGGCCAAGGTGAAGGAGAGGAAGAGATGAAAGGTGATTGAACAAGCCTGGCAGGAACAACAGGCTTGGCTTGAGGCTGAGAGGGTGGAGAGGGAGAAAGCCAAGGCTGAGAGGGCAGAGCAGGAGGGGGCTGAGGCCAAGAGAGCAGAGAGGGAGGCCAAGGAGAAGAAGGCATGTGAAGAGGAGGAGAGGTGGGAGGCCAAGTGCAAGCACAAGGCTGAGGCTGGCAAGGGTGATGAGGCCAGCACTGGGGGCACCAGTGGTGAGGCTGGGGGTGAGGTGAAAAGGGTGGTAATGGACCCCAGGTGAGTACATTTTTGACCTGGTGCATGTTTTCCTTCTAACCTCCTTTTTAGTTGTACTCATTGTGCCTGGGCCAAAGTTGTCTGCAAGCTCCTCATGGATGGCAACAAGAAGAGGGTTGCCTGGGTGTGCTGCAACCAGTCCAAAGGCAAGTGCTGGTGGCCTGGGGATGGGAAAGATGCCAAGGCCAGTCCCAACGCCACCTCCAAGGTCAACAAAGGGAAGAAGAGGAAGGCCAATGACAAGATGCCTGAGCCCAGGCCAAGCCAGAAGAAGTGGGTGAAATTGAAAGCAGTCAAGGTGTTGGAGATTGACAAGCCTGAAGCTGGTGGGAGCAGGGTGAGGAAGACTGGTGCAGGGGGGTTCTTGGGTTTAGAAGACAAACTCAAGCAACTCATTGACATTGTGGGGCTTATTGCCAACAACCTGGCAGGCCTCTTCAAGCTTCAAGAGGCCATGGTTGAGAACTCAGGCCAGATTGCTGACACACTCAAGTTGATAATTGATGAGTCCTATGGCTTTGGGGTGGCAGTCACCCCCTTGGATTCAGGGTCATCTGAGCTTGACTTGGATGAGTTGTGCAAGGAGGCTGACTGGCTGCAGGCTGAGGCTGAGGGTGAAGAGGAAGAGGAAGCCAAGGGGGAGGACAAACCCATGGCTGAGTCCAAGTAGTACACTAGCATAGTGCCTTTGTTATCCCTGTCTGCGAATGTGATGTGTCTGGTGTCTGGTGCCCAGTGTCCAGTGCTATGTAATAAAGTAAGAGAAACAAGAAGGGGAAAACAGGGTAAGTAAGAGATCAAAGGAAAACTAGATACCAATAGGAAACAGAACAGAAACTGAGGCTGGTTGAAGCCAGTCCTCATTGGAAAGGGCTGGGTTTATTGGGGTAGCATGAATGGAACTCCTGTACAAGTTCAGACACATTGTCTAACTCAGTGGTGGGTACCCAAGTAGTTTCTTTGTCAGTCCCCTCATAGCCAGTCCAACAGACTAAGTATTGAAGCCAACACTGGCGATGCTGGTCAACCTTGGAGTTGAGGATTTTGGCCACCTCAAACTCTAGTTCACCATCAACTTTGACTGGTGGGGGTGGTGGCTGAGTCCAGTTTGGGATGGTATTAGGGATGGCTGGTTTGAGTTGGGAAATGTGGAAGACCAGATGTACTGTGCACATTGAGTCCAGCAGGCACAGTGTGAACAAATGGGTACTGGCCTGAGCTATGACCAGATATGGTCCAAGGTTTTTCTCTGAGAGTTTCTTGGAAGGCCAGGTTGACCAAAAGTACTTGGCTTTGACATATACTTGGTCACTGACCTTGAAGTCTGGGGCCAGCATGCATTTAGCATCAGCTGGGCCTTGATGGTGCTGTTGTGCTAGGGTCATTTCTTCCTGTAGGTATTGATGCAGCGAGTCTAAATCGACTGCATAGTCATGAGCCTGAGTGGAGGTAAGGTCATGCTCCAGGTACACCAAGATATTTGGATGGTATCCCTTATTAGCAAAGAACAGAGAGACACCAGTGGTAGCACTAGGGGCATTATTGTAAGCAAACTCGGCCAGGGGCAGTAGTTTGGCCCAGTTGTCCTGCTGGTAGTTGCAGTACACTTGGAGGTATTGCTCAAGAGTTTGGTTGGTCCTTTTGGTCTGACCATCACCTTCAGGGTGGTAGCCCAAGGTGAAGTGCAAGCGCATGTCTAAAGCCTTACCAAGTGACCAGAAGAAATGAGATACGAACTCCAAGCCTCAGTCTGAGGTTACATGGGCTGGCACTCTGCTTTGAAAAGACATGGAGTAAGAAGAGTTTGGCAAGTTCTGGGGCTGTGATAGTGTCATGGGTTGGGATGAATATGGCCTGCTTGGAAAGCTGGTCAACTACTATGAGGATGGCTGTGAAGCCAGTTGAGGCTGGGAGTTGCTCAATGAAATCAATAGATATGGAACTCCACAGTTTCTCCAGCACTGGGAGTTGCTTGAGGAGGCTGTAAGGCCAATGGCAGGGAACCTTAGCCTGAGCACAGGCCATGCAAGACTGGACATAGTCTTTAACAAATGTCCTGAGGCCAGACCAGGTATATTCATGCCATATGAGCTCTAAAGTACAGTTTTGGCCAAAGTGGCCAGACAGAGGGTGGTCATGCTTGAGGCGCAAGACCCTAAGGCGAAGGTTGTTTGAGTCTGGCATGTAGATCCTTCAATCAAGCCAAAGGAAGCCAGTGTCATCTACTGACCACCAGGGATCAGACATGTCAGACAGGCAGATTTGTGAGACCAGGTTGTCTGGCAGTGCAGTCAGGATATCATTGTGAAGTTTCTCTATATCCATCAGTGCAACTGCTCGTAAGACTGGGTACTCGAGGTAGGTTGTGCAAAGGGAGACTGCTAGTTGCTCCTGGGTGAAGACCAGTCTCAGGTTTTGCAGGTTCACTCAGGCATAGCTGCTATCCCCCTCTTTGGGGTAGATGTCCCATCATCTAGTTAGGGCATTGGGCTTAGCCCCAAGCTTACCAGGCTTGAATCTAATGATCATATTGAACTGAGAAAGGAATTCTGACCAGCAAGCTTGGCAGCAGGTGAGTACTTTAGAGGTAGAGAAGTACTTGAGGTTCTTGTGGTTGGTAACAATGTTGACTGGTGAGGCCAAGCCCTCAAGGTAGTGGTGCCAGGTCCAGAATGCTTCAAAAATTGCAAGCAATTCCTTATCATGGGTATCACAGTTCAACTCTGGGGTGGTCAGAGTTTGGGAGTAGAATGCAACCAGATGAATCTGGCCATCGCTGCAAGTGATAGACAGAATGCCAGTGATGGCATAGTCTGATGCATTGGTCTCAATGGTGATGGGAACCCCAGGGATGAAATGAGTTAAGACTGGCACAGTGGTGAAGGCAGCCTTGAGGGTATTAAATGACCAGTGGCACTCCTTGGAGAAGTTCCAAGGAGCACCCTTGTGGGTAAGCTGAGTCAGTGGTATGATGATGTCTGAATAATTAAAGATAAACTGGCAATAGAACTTAGCAAAGCCAAGGAAGGATTGTATGTCCTTGACCTTGTGAGGCTTGGGCCAGTCACAGATGGTCTGGACCTTTTCCTTTGACATCATGAGGCCAGCAGGGGAAAGGTGGAATCCAAGGTATTTGACTGAGTCCAAGTGAAACTCACATTTCTCTGGCTTCACATAAAGGCTGTGAAGCTGAAGCTGGCAGTGTACCTCTCAGACATGCTGCTTGTGAGACTCCTTATCTCCAGAGTAGATCAAAATGTCATCTAGGTAGACAACCACACAGACATCCAACATATCCACAAAGATAGTGTTGACAAAGTGCTGGAAAGTGGCCAGAGCATTGGTGAGGCCAAAGGGCATTACCAGCCACTCATAGGATCCATACCAAGTCCAAAATGCAGTCTTCCATTCATCACCTGGGGCAATCTGGATGAGATGGTAAGCATGCTGAAGATCAATTTTAGTATAGATCTTGGCTCAGCTTGGTGAATCTAAGAGGTCAGAGATGAGCAGGAGTGGGTAGTGGTCCTTCTTAGTGATTTTGTTCAGACTGCAGAAGTCTACACAAAGCCAGAGGGAGCCATCCCTCTTTTTGACAAAGAGGACCAGTGCAGCATAGGGGGAAGAGGTTGGCTGAATGAAACTGGTAGTGAGGTTTTCATTGATGAAAGTCCAGAGAGCTTGGAGCTCAACCAGGGACAGCGAGTAGATGGTGCTGAGGGGTGGGGTTGTTCCTTCTTCAAGCTCTATCTTCAGGTCATACTCCCAGTGAGGTGGGAGTGCTGAGGCCTTGGCCTTGCTGAATACATCAGCAAAGTTGTGGTACTCTTCCAGGACATTGGGTAAAGCCAGAGGAGGGGAAGCTGAGGCCAATTGGGCTTGAGCTGAGTCTGAGGGGTGGAGCTGAAGTTGGAACTGGACAGACCCTTCTAGTTTGCAGGTGTGCACAAAGGTGGCTGCATTAATTAGGGAAATGAGAGGGGCCTTCAGGGGGGTGTGAGCCAGGGAGTTGGAGACCAGTACAGATGGCACAAGGCTGGGTTGGTCACTAGGACCAGAGTCAGGAAGGCCAGTGGGGACTGGGCTTACAGGGGGTGTCAACAGGGTTGGCATCCCTTGTGCAGGAGTCTGGAAAGTTAGACTGCCCAATACCCAATCAATCAACAGATTGTAGTGGGTGAGCCAGTCGCATCCGAGGACTATCCTACACTCAGAATCCAACAGGGCTAAAAACAGGGTTACTGGTGTGACATTGCCAGACACAAAGCAGATATTGACATCTACTGCTTGGGTTATGATAAAGGTGGATGTTCCATTGAAAAGCCAGAGTTAGATTGGGGAGACCGAGCATGGTGTCATAACCGTGTGTTCATCATAGGTCTTTGCTCACTCCGCAACCTTTTCCACCGGTCATCCACTCACTCTGTGCCAACTCTGCCCAACTTCTGTTGGTTGCGAACCATCTCTGCTCCGACTGCTGTTGGACTTGTGTTGCTCTCCTACCGGACTGAGTGGTCCATTCTCTGAGGGGTCATGTGACTACCTTCGCAGTCAGGTACTCCACAGTGCACTCACCGCATGGTCCAGTGCCTGGACTGTTTCCTTTTCTGGATGTTCTGTGTTACCCATTTGTATGTCCTCTGTCTACCCTTCATTCATTGTCCAGGAAATTTTACTTGAAAATTTATGAGTCTCCATATGTCAGTTCCGATTCCGATTACTGTACCTCCGTAGCAGTATAAAAGCATGTACTGTACTCCACTGTTCTTCAGTATGAATATCAACTTAGTTCCTACTCCCTCTGATTCCATCTTCTGTCTGTCGGAGTTATCTCTGACTCTCTGTCTGTACTCTCCCTCTGAAATATGAGGGCTGAGATCGTGCAAGGGGGTAGCGCATGAGCTAAACCCGACGCCCTCACTCCGCTCCACCTTTGCTTTGGCGGTCTTCATTCCTGCCGACACTCTGCTAGTCGGAGTTCTGTTCTTCTGTGTCAGACTTGCTTCCGGACCCTCCTCTAGACCTTGTTTAGCATCGGAGTTGGTCGGAGTAGGCCTGGACTTGACACATGGGGTAAATGAATGTTGATTAGCAAATTGATCATCTATAAAACAATGGGTGAAGCCAGAGTCCACTAAAGTATGAAGCTGAGGAAATTCTGGGTTTTCTAATGTGACATAGGGGGTTAAAGAGTTTGGACTGGAAAGAGCAGATGTGTTGAGATGAGCCTCCAAGTTTGCACAACCAGAGTCAATGCAGCTCCCAGATTGTGCAGAGTCCTGGGAGCTGCTACCTATTTTTTTGTCTTGGGGGTAGAACTTGAGCCTGAGGCCAGTGTGGCCTCAGTGGTGGCTGCAGTGCAAGCCTTGGCCTTTCTGGCTTTCTTGGGGCATTTATCAGCGAAGTGACCAGACCCTCCACAGAACATGCAGAGGTTTCCATCTATGTGATGCTTGTGTTCTTCTGGGGTGAGCTTCCCATCCTTCCTGAGTTTGCTAGGCTTGGGCTTGGACAAGTTGCTGTTATTACCTGGCTTCAATGAAGCTGGCTTGGACTGGGTGGAACCAGTGTTGTTGTTGTTGCTGGTCTTGGCTTTCTCTTGACCAGTCTTGGCTTGATTGCTGTTGTCAGAGCCTCCAGACTTATTGTTGCTGGAGTTGGACAAGCCTTGGTGCTTACTTGCCCATTGGATTTCTTCTTTGTGCTCCCAATAATGTGCATCTATCTCTTGGGTGAGGTGGCAGAGCTTGTGTAGAGTCTGGGGCTTGCCAACTTGACAGACTTCATCCTTAATCCAGTCTGGGAGCCTGGAGTAGAAGTGGTGATGCAGTGCACCATCTCCATAGCCCCAGACTTGTGAAGCAAGTCAGTTGAAGTCTACTACATATTTGTTTATGTGCTGAGTATCCTTCATATGTAAGTGGTTGAGCTGACTCTTGGCATCAGTGACCAGATTGTGGGGGCTGAAGGTGGTTTGTAACTCTAGGATGAACTCCCTCCAGGAGTCCATCCAGAGAGGCTGGTCATCAGGGTCATTGAGTCTGAGCAAGTCTGGCTCGAACCATTCTAAGGCCATACCTTTGAGGTAGGACTGGGCGAAGATGACCTTGGCATGGTTGGTCCTGAAAGCCTGGGGATGGTCTTGAAAATTAAGTTCACACTGGATGAAGAAAGTGCAAAGTTTCTTGGGGTTGGTACCATCGAAAGTGTTGGGCTTGTGCAACTTGGTCCTGCTTGAGGACTCAGGACTAGTGTGGGCATTATGAGCCAACAGTTTGATGGCTGCTGCAAGGTTATCCAGGACTGTAATGGCAGGTTCAGTGTCTGGATCTGGGAAGCCTGGATCATCCTCCAGATCATTATCTTCCAGATTATCATCACCTGGCCCATCATCACTGGGACCATTGCCAGGGTCATCCTCATCAGGGTTATTATCATCATTGTTGCCTGGCCCATCATTGCTGGGGTCATCCTCAGGGATGGGAGCAGTGGGACAACATGGTGTGGGGGTATTGGATGTGCAGGCTGAAAAGCCCCTGAAAGGACTAATGGGATCTGGAGAGCGCCTAGTGGTGCCCAAGGCAGCTAGTGCTGTCTTGTGGCAAGTCCCACTGGCTGAAGCAGAGTCAGGGTTGGTGGCAGAACAGCCATGGGGAGGTTGGAAACAAGTTTTGGTTGCCATGGTGTGTTAGACCCACGCAAGTGGAGAGTCTGAAATACTGTCAAGTTTGGGCTGTCTGGGTTGAGGCCAGACCAGAGACCAAAGCAGGTGTGAGGCTGAGGGGTCAGGGTCAGGAGGAAAGATGAAGGTACAGGGGGGTGGACTGTTTGGACTTAGTGACTGAGGTTACAGTGCTATTCCCTTGCATGGATCTCAGTCTGAGTCTGAGGCTGAGACAGGGTTATCAGGGTAACTTAGTTGATTTCAGACTGAAGAGTACAGGCCAAGTATCTACCAGTTTATATACTAGAGACGACTATAGTATGGAAACTGGTAATGCCAGTCTCACAAAGATTGCTAAGACAATTGGTAAGACAAGGATTAGTAATGTATGACTAATGTGATGGAGACCGGGACAGGGTGGACTGGGGACAGGACCAGGCAGGATTCAACCAAAGTGACAGGCACTGCAAAGCAGTGTTTACTGCGCTAGGACATCTGGGGATAAGCAATTGGCAAGGCCAAGGCCAGACTGAGTGAGTGTGAGGCCAAGTCTGGCTGGGGTCAAGACACAACTATGACACCAATATAGTACATCCAAAAGCAGACAGGGTGAGTCAGATGTCAACAGGGGTCAAGCTTTGGGGGTCTGTGGGGTGAGAGGAGCATAGGGGATCACAACTTTCCCCCCCAAACCATCCTCTCAGTGAGGCAAATAAAAACTTCATGAATGAGACTCTGTTGGAAGAGAGGATGAAGAGGGAGCATCTTCTGCTCTATCTTGCAACAAGGAGGCAAGATGTGCATCATACTCATCATGGATGCAATCAGGGAGAGTGGAGAACAGTAGATTATACTGTAGCTGTCACAATTTTGGAAGAATGACAGATGAGATTGGTATGAAGATGTTGCAGGGAGCAGGGAGGAAGGATCCATATATTTCTTGGACTGGAGAGACTGAAATGACCACATAAGACCTTTCCAAGTGAATGACAGACCTGAGGTGACCAAAGAACATCCTCCTAGAGGTCATACTGACAAAAATAATGTGCTGTCCAAGCCAGATGGGCTGAGAGGGGGCAGATGAGGATGGGATGTACCAGGACACTTCAGGATGGAAGCTGGTAGGGAGCCCATGCACCTGGTTAGGCCATATGAGACAGTCAGCAGAGGCTGACAATCAGCCACCACTGATGGGCCAGCAGAGGTTGAGCCCATGCATGGCTTGTGCATGTGTGTTACATGAGAGCCATGAACTTATTGTCACCTTGTAGTATGGGAGAGCCCAACTGATGAGTGTCACCATGTAGTACAGCTGAGCCCTGAGAGGAAATGTTGTCATGAGGAATGGTGCAGCTGTGGTTTGAATTGTCATTGTCAGTTACAAGCAGGCTGGGGAGTAAGTGTCATCATGGACTATGGGAGAGCCCAATAAATGAATGTCACCATTATGGAGCATGGCTGGGCTGATGTTAGAATTGTCATCATGGGGTACAAGCCAGCTGTGGGATTACAGTGTAGCCACTGCAATATGAGTAGTCCCATGTAAGCCCAGACTTGGGTGTCCCAGTATAGGGAATGAGTTTGAGTTCCCTACAAGAAGCTGTCTTGGTCAGGAGTTTAGGAGTTGAGAGTTTCTTTTTGTTTTATTTATTTCTCTTGTTTTTCATGTTTGTACCACTGGACTTAGTGGCGAGCAGCTGTGTTGCTGACTAAGCATGTGTGCTGTGTTCATGCAAGTTCAGTTTACCATACAACCAGTACATGTCAGAGGCCCTCAGTAGCAGGGTGAATTAGTCTCACATTTCAGTGGGTTTTTGGAAGTTGATTTTATTACTTTGTGGAGTACCCAAAGGGCCAGGAGGACTGGCAATAGGTTTAGTATAGCAGGCAGCAGCCCAGAGCTAAGTTTTCCTTTTAGTTCGCAATTTTTACACTTTTACTACACTTTGTTTCTCCAAGACAGGATCTCCCTTTTGGGTTGAGTGCATACTCACCCATTACTGACTAATTACTATATCTAGGTTTATCAATTACCTATTCCTACACCAGGAAGGTATGGATGGGCTCAGCCTCTGAGTTCAGCCATGGCAACAACATCATGCAAGCTGGCCCAACACCAATGCCATGCTAGCCATCCTGGCAACACTGCCATGTGGGCTGGCCCACCACCAATGCCATGCAGGCCATCCTGGGATAAATGCCATGTGAGCTGGGCCAACACCAATGCAATATGAACAGGCCCAATACCAATGCCATGCAGGCTGGCACAACACCAATACCACATGCTCTGGCACATTGCCACTGCCATGGGGCCATCATGGAAGCAGTCCTGGCACTGATGTATTGTGAGCTGGCCCTGACACCAGGTCCGTGTGTTCCAGCACATCCCCAATGCCATGGGGCCATCATGCAGGCCATCCCAGCACCATTGTAGTGTGTTCTGGCACAACACTAATGTTATGGAAGCCATCCCAGCACCTATGCCATATGTTCCAGCACATCCCCATTGCCATGGGGCCATCATGCAGGCCATCCTGGCACCATTGTGGCACAACACTAATGTTATGGAAGCCATCCTGGCACCTATGCCATATGTTCCAGCACATCCCCATTGCCATGGGGCCATCATGCAGGCCATCCTGGCACCATTGTAGTGTGTTCCAGCACAACACTAATGTTATGGAAGCCATCCCAGCACCTATGCCATGTGTTCTGGCACATCCCCAATACCATGAGGCCCATTGTGCAGGCCATTCTGGCACCATTGTAATGTGTACTGGCACTGGATGAATGCCATGGAGGCTACCCCAGCACCAATTCCATGTATTCTGGCATATCCTCATTGCCATGAGTCCATCATGCAGGCTGTCCCAGCACCATTGTAATGAGTGCTGGCACATCCCCAATGCCATGAGGCCATCATGCAGGCTGTCCCAGCACCATTGTAATGAGTGCTGGCACATCCCCAATGCCATGAGGCCATCATGCAGGCTGTCCCAGCACCATTGTAATGAGTGCCAGCACATCCCCAATGCTGTGAGGCTATCAGTCAAGCTGTCCTAGCACCAATGCCATGAATGCCATCCTGGTGCCAATGCCACAGAGGCCTGCCCAGAAATTATACCATACCATTCCTGACCTGCCTGACCTCCTGGGAGCAGGTCCACAGTGTATGTACATACTGGTACCAGTACCATGCCAGAGATGCATGTATTACCAAAATGGTGGCTCTGGTAATGACCAGAAGACTACCCAACTACCCAGTATGTTTAAACTGTGAATTCAATGCCTTACAGCCTCCAGCAAGCCAGAACAATACCATGAAAGTCACCATCATGCTATACAGCAGAAACAATTTAGTTATGCTGGCCAGTCATCATTCAATCATCTAGGTGAACCATGACTCCATTGGCCCTTAGTGCTTGTCACACCACATCCTTGGTACAGACATCACCATACCAGATTGGTTTTCCAGTATCTGAATCATACAGTAACAACTACCAGCAGGGGTAGCTACTTCTTCCTGGAGATTGCATTTTGACAACATAGAATATATTGCTGGAGCTAACAAAGTACAAGTACAAAGACAAAAAAACATAAATGGATTGCAAAATGACATGTACACTAATGTTAGTCAACCTCCATCCTACCTTCCTGTCTGGGCACTGATCCTACTGCTGGTGGTGGTGGAGTAATAGAGATTGCTGGACCTCCAGCAGGTCCATGCACAGGTTTGACATTCAAAGGAGGCACTTCCAAGCCAGCACCTCTGTCAAATGAAGCCAGGAGGGGTTCAGTGGACTCCTGTCTTGAGCCACTTTGGGATGATTGAACCTCTACAACTCTGGTGGCAGTGCCAAGTTCCACCATGACTGGCATGTGAGGTACCAGTGTAGGGTTGGAAGTCATGTGAAATGGGACCAGAGGATGGTTAAGCACATCTGGGGCTGGGAATAGGTGATTATGGATGGCATCTACCACCCAATGGAGAGCAGCAAGCTCAGTATGGGTTACTTCTATCTCCCACCTCATGTCAGCATTCTCCCTCTTGAGGATGGTAACCTCTTGCTGATACTTGTCACAATGGCACAGATCATTGGCACCAGTTGTAGTAGTTGGCACTGGAGTGATGGGTGGGTCTGTTGCAACACTTCTTGCATGAGACCATGACCAGGATAGCCATGACAGAGTAACAATTTCCACTACTCAATAGAAATATTAGTTCAACCAATTAGCCAAAAATATAGGACTGTGAATAACTTACTGGGGTGGCCAGTCAGGAGACGAATGATGGCTCATTACTTTGGATGGACCAGTGGATTGATTTCAGCTTGGTGCCCTTTGATGTTTGGCTTGTCAACTAGTTGATGGAGCTGGCCCAGCAAGCATTGAAGTGGTGGGAAGGCTGGCAGTGTCTTCTGGGGATCATTGCCAGAGAGGCCTTGAATGGGAGGCTTTTTGCTGCATCTCAGACTTGTCTCTCCTCCCCTTGAACAAGCTGCATGAATATTTGGTACAGTGGCATTACCAGCATTCCCTGCCAGCTAGCACCATACAGGGCCAACTCCATTCCCAGCATCTCACACACTGCTACACTTCCAGCACTACCTCCCAGAACTCAGGAGGGTTGTTGATGTCTCACCAGTCCTGCACATCCTCATCGACTGCTGATTTCACCTTCTTCATTGGTCTCCTTGACTGGCTCTGGCCTCTACTGGTCTGATCACTGGCATTGACAGGCTTGGCCACTGGCTGGCCATGTCTTGACTGGCTATGGCCCCATGCCTTCTCCCTGTTCTGATCCTCCTCATTTCCTGGCTTCTGCATTGCAACTTCAGTGGTCCTAGCCATAGTGTCCATGGGTGCATCTTCAGACCCCATATCAGTAGTCCACCCAATTGCCATCCCCAGAATTAGTGCTCACCTGGAAGCCAAATCCCTTGAGCCTCATCTGTAGCCAATTCTGTCCCCTTCCCCTTATCCATGGGCTGGGCCTGGTGCTCAGCCCTCAATGAAGGCCAGGTAAGCTCCTCCATGACCTTGTAATATAGGTGAGACTTGGGCTGGTGGTGAAGGCAATACCATGCATGATCCTTCACATTGCCCTCTTGTGCTGTCATCATCTGGTTGAAAGGCAGCCACTTCTGCATGGCAAAGATTGTTGCCAGGTCAATCATGTGCATATTGATGGCAATAAGATGTGGATGCATCTTGAATGCTGGGGGTAGATGATCAACAACCATGCAGACCATTCCCTACATAGATGTCAGGAACAGATATCATGGCTGCAATTTCACTTACCAGCTGTGCCCACACAAGCTGAGCCACTTTCCCCCTGTGCCTAGTGTCCCAGCCATGAAGCCCTCTCAGTGCCTGCATTGTAACTGTGGCAGCCTCCTTGACCATCCACTTGGCATTTTCAGTGCTGATGACTGGCCAGATGTTGTTGGTCAATTGTGCCAGGACAAAGGCACTGGTGTTGGCAGTGTTGGCAGTAGACATAGTGCTGTTAAAGCTTAGGTGTGCAGGTGGTGGGTACTTGAGCAGTGTGGTGAATTCACTGGCTAGTATACACCATTCAACAGGCTTAAATAAGCACAATACAAATGCTCACTCTGGTGATGCTATGATTTACAATATTCAATGTACTGGTTTAACCATTGAAAATATTTTGGTGGGAGTAATGTATGGCAGTTGACAGTCATTCTACTAAGTGCCCATTTACATTATGTATGCCCTTGCACATCCTACATGATGACTGGTGAAAAAATATTATGTAAGACAATCTTATCACTGGTACTGAAATCATTCTCAAACATCAGTGTAATCCCCATGGCCCCTACAACATTTTTAACTTTCATATGGCTCCCAGAAATGTTAGATTCAGTTCTGGCAGTCCAGATAAACTCCATAAGTCAACTGGTCCAAGGACCATTACTTCTGATGACTGTGTGCAGTAATTCTGTCATGCCATGATATGCAGCAGCTTGCATCTCTGGATGAGGATGAGGAAATGTTTACTGAAGATGGCCTGCCAGACATGCCATCATCCCCATTACATGAGCCACCTTTCAAGCTGTTCCCAGCTCAAACAACATGCACAACTGGACTGGAACCATCCTTCCAGTCCCCTGGTTCACCCAGATCACCTTTGATAGAGCCAGCATGGGAGTCATTGGCACCATCTCCCTCCTCTAGAAGCCCATTGGTTGAGCCTCCTTGGGACTCCATATCAACATGCCTCTCTGACAGCACTCTGTTACTTGAGCTGGCATGGGACAAATCACCACCACCTGTTGCCCCAGCTACTCCATTGCATGAGCTGGCTTGGGGGTCCCCCCTGCCATTTCAGTCCTCACTGGTTGGTCCTTTACAAGAACTGCCATTTCAGTTGCCTGCTGCCACAAGATCATCAGCTTACATCTACCCAACTCAGGCAGCTGGCCAATCATCACAACCATTCATCCTATTGCATGAGCCCCAATTTCAGTCCTTAACTCCCTCTGTGTCACCAGCCCATTGCAATCCTATCCTGGTTCCCAGCTCAACAACATTTGCATCACCCAGTGGTGATTTCCCTGGTCCTCATCAACATATGGACCTTTCAGATGCTCCTGCATCATTCAGCTCCATGTTGATACCACTGGCTAGATCCACATCACTGGTGCCAATTGCATTGTCACATTCAGAGCTTTTTGCAGTCTCCCAGGAGTTTGCCATACATCCAGGAGTTGATACTCCACAAACTGAGCATAAGTCCAGAAGTTCCTACACAACCATAGCTAAACATGTCTACCAGTTCAAATGTCAAGGCAGATCTCCAGTATCATGGCTAGGAGTGGGGTGTGTCAGCCAGCATCAATGCTGCACACAATGCCAATTTGATCACCACATATAGGTGTTATGCCAATACCCTGGTGGATGCAACCAGGGAGTGGTGATCACATGTTGAGTGGCATGCCATGCTTACCAGATTCCAGCAACAGTTAGCTGATCTTCTGGAGGAAGAGCTGGCAGGTGGAGGCTACCATTGCCATCTTAAACCAGACCAGCTATAGTTTGTATATTTAGCTCATTTCAATGAATGTTATGTTGAATGGAATTGGAGAAGTGCACAAATTGGCTGGGATTGGATTGTGAAAGTGGGTTATGGTACATGGTAGCTATGGGGCCAGTTATTCACCAGCAACTCTTGCACTGTGCACTATATATGTTTGTCACAAGTCTACAGGACAACATTTGGTACCAGCCTCAATTCTACCTTCACCTCCTCATGGTTGGGGCAGGATAATTATCATCTGGCTGCCATGGGGGGCTATGATTCCGCTCTGGGCAACAGGCCACACCATCCTCTTCTGCTTGATCTGACAATCTATTTTCCCTGTCCATCACATGGCCTCTAGGCATGGCATTTGAATTGCTACCCACTGGATCAACTCCTGACATAGATAAGCATGTGTAATTGTGTTATGGATGTATACCTATGATCATAAGGTGTTGGCCCTTCCCCACTGCCACCATTTCCATGGTAGGACTTGGATATGACCATCTTATCATTCTGGGTGGCTGTAGAATGCTGTAATGAGAGGATTAACCAAGTGTGCATGGAAACCAACCATTGGATCTGATTCTTGGCTTGGGCTTCCTTGCAGTTGAATCACCACCATCATTGGCATGATTGTCTGATACAATTCTATCAGCAATATTCATTGTTGCCAGGTACCACTTACCAGCTGGCTTGGGGTATGCAGTAGTCATATTGTGCCAGTCAGATGTGGACTGGTTCTGTCATCTGTTGTCCTCCTGTGCATTGGATGTCCCAGTGGGATGATCTTTGGCACATGATTCCAAGGTCATGTTAGGGTTACCAGTAAAGAATCTGACCAGCTCCAACATACCATCTATCTGTTGCCATTTGGTGGAAGGTTTTGTGGGAGGAGTTGGTTCCTCCTCTGAGTGATGTCCATAGTCAGAGCCATCAATGGAATTTACTTAATGTGTGATCAGTTATGTGTATCCAAATTGATCATGACCTCACCTTCTGTCCAGGGTCTCTTCCCTTTGGCTTTTTCTGACCAGCATTGGTGCTTGGTGACTGGCTCTTCCAGGGAACCATCCTGAGATCTCCACCTTCAGAACCAGAAGACATCTTCTGGGTGCTCCTGCTGTCACTCCTTCCAGAACTCCAAGGTTTTGATTAGTTCATGATGTGTCAGCCTGGTGGGCTCTTTGAATGGGATATTGGGAGGAAGATACTTGGAAGACACATAGGATGCCCAGTTGTCAGCTATTGCAGCCCAAGGTACACTGGCATTTGTCTTCCCACAAGCCAAGCCTGTGTTTAGATGTTAGTAACTCATTGACCATAGAAATTGGCACATACAATAATGGCCAGTTATGAACACCCTCATGATGTCCATTAATTCTGGTGTCCATAAGTCCAAGAGATTTGGAAGAATGGGCATGCCATCATCATTGGTGGACAGGGAGAATTGAGACTGCTTTTTTCCTTTCCATGCTTTTACCATGGTTTGACTGGCCTCAGCCTCTCTGCTGCCATCCTCTGTACCATTGGCCCCAAAGGCCTTCTTTGCATAGGCTGACCACTTTCCATGAAGGTCTTCCCAAGCTGAATAGAGCTCTTCATTGCCCAGCTTGTCATTGAAGTCATTCCTACACCAGTCAGATATGGTGAAGCCTGTCAGGAAAGCACTCACACTCCAACCATCACTTCACCATCCTTATCCTTCCATGCTGACATGATCACCACTCTCATCCCACACTGCTTCCACATGTTGTACACAAACTGTTTTGCATACTTTTGGCCCTTACTTGTTGCCACTCTGCAATTAAGTTAGTATTTGTTATGTTTCACCCCTGTTTTTGCTTCTTTTACCTTACATTTGCCTCATGTTTGATCTGTTGGACTACTTTTCCTTTTAGAGCCATCTTCTCTCTGATCCAACAGCTCTCTATTTCCACCACTGGCATTCCTTTCTTGTTACATGCTTAGGACATGTGTCACTATTGTTCAACCAATAGCATAGTTACCTTGTTACATGTGGATGCCTTGTGGTCCATTCCTTTGTAGTATTTAGCCTGCCAGCTCAAGTCCTGGAACCCCAGACTTGAGCTGCTCAATCATACACAGCATTCTCAGAACTTTGCCCTCAGTATCCCTAACCAGGATCACTCTTACTGGCATTGCCTAAATCCTCTGTCATTTACAGAGGTTACTGCAGCCATTGCTCAGTAGAAATCCTCAGTCTGCAGCTGAGCTCCCCTTACACCTTGACTTCAGTCTCAGCATAACAAAAGCTCAAGTCTGACAGCCTTTAGGCTGAATGGTCACTGTTTAGTGTACCACCATGAACCCCCAAAACAACCAATGTTGGGCACTGTTGCAACCCACATGGGAAGAATCATCATCTGACAAAGAACAGGAGAGCACTGTCACAGACACCTCCTCCAATGAACCAGAACAACTGGACCTCAGGTATCCTCTCGAACCTCTTTAACCAATCCCTTACTACCCTTGGTACTCCCATCCCACCAGTACCTCCCCCTGCCACATTTCCTAGACCCCTGACCCCACCCATGATGTCCAGTTCATCATTGAAGGCAACAACTGGCACTACTGCCATCAAAGCCACTGAACTGAAGATTGGTGCCCTGTCTGATTTTGATGGCAACCAAAAGAATGCCATGAGCTGGCTGTATTCAGTCCAGAGGTACCTCATGGTGAATGAAGAAGTATATGACACTGACACCAAAAAGGTGGTCTACACACTGTTGTACATGAAGAGAGGGGTTGCTCACTCCCGGGCAGCAACCTTCCAGAAAACCTCTCTGGAAAAGAACCCCCCAAGTTTTGGCTCTTTTGCTGATTTCAAGAAAGACTTTAAAGATTTGTTCATCTCCCCTGACACCACTGGTACTGCTATTGCTAAGCTACATACCATGAAACAGAAAGACTCTGTGGAATAGTATATCACCAACTTCTGAACTGCCACTGCTGACTCTACCATCATGGAAGACATCACTTTGATCAAGTTCTTCTCACAAGGACTCAAACCCTTCATTGTGAACCATATACATATGATGGAGACCACTCCCACCAAGATCACAGAGTGGTACACCCAAGCACAGAAGTTCAACACCAAATGGAGAAAGGTGAATGAACTTTCTGGAAAGAAAGAAAAGAGAACATTCTACCCAAAGAACAATCTCTCCAAAGAAAAAGATCAAAATGCCATGGATGTGGATGGAGTGAGACTCTCCCAGGAAGAATGAGACCATCACATCAAAGAAGGAAGATGTTTTGGTTGTGGAAACAAAGGACGTCTCTCTCAAGAATGTCCTGACAAAGGGAAGACCCCCCAAAAGAAGGTCAAGAAGATCTGAAAGATTGTGGAGGTTGAAGAAAATGACAATGGAGAAAGAGTTGCTGGTCCCTCCATTGCCTTAGTCAATATCACTAGGGCACTAGGAAAGGATTTTTAGAAGGGAACTCTGAGTTGATGCCAGATGTTCCCAGTACTAAGGACAGTTCTCCCTCTGTTGTGCCTGTACTTGTATCTTCCACCCCAGATCATACTATGCAAATCCCCATTGCTCTCTATGCATCAGAAAGAACCTCAAAAGTCATCAACACCACCACTCTAGTTGACTCTGGAGCAGAAATATCCTGCATCGACTGGGGCTTCATGTGAAAACATTGAATCCCCACTCAACACCTTACTGAACCCATCCTTGCCAAAAATGCAAATGGATCTCAAAACTCCAAGGGAAAGGTTCTGTTTTCTACCACCCTATACTTCAAGATCAAAGGACTCATTCATCAGTCCTTCTTCCACATCATCAACTGTGGGTTGGAAAATGTTATTCTTGGCCTCCCTTGGCTGCAAGGGAACAACCCCATCAGTGATTGGAGAATGGGAACCCTCTCCATTGATGAAAAGACTGATAGGTCAAAAGAACTGTCATGCAACATCTCTTCCATTGCTGTTGAAGAACCAACTGTAAATCTTGTGTCCCCAACTGAAAAGAAAGCGATCAACAAGTTTATGGATTATGAAGAACCAGAAGATGAGACAATTTGTGCCCATTTTGTTATGGCATGTGGAAAACTCATTGAAGAAGCAAAGAAAAAAAATAGCCTTCTTAGAAAAATCACCATGGCCACTGCATTGGCCAAGAAGAACACAAGAAGACACCCAAAGCTGTCCTCCCTGAGGAATATAAAGAATGCACTTCAGTTTTCAAGAAACCTTCTGATGGAGTGTTACCTCCATCATGACCTTATGACCATACCATAAACCTTGTTGAGGATTTCATCCCCAAGGTGGCTAAAGCCTACCCACTCTCTCCCTCAGAAAGAGAGTCTGCAGAGAAATTCATTGAAGAAAACCTTCAAGAGGGAAAGATCTGCACCTCAAAATCCCCTCAAGCAGCCTCCTTCTTCTTCATTGGAAAGAAAGATGGCTCCCTTCATCCCTGTCAGGACTATCAATATTTGAATAAAAATATGGTGAAGGATGCATACCCCCTTCCCCTCATCTCAGATCTTGTCAATAAACTCAAAGGAGCATCTATCTTCACAAAGATGAATGTAAGATCAGGCTACAACAACACTTCAGTCAACCCCCTTTGGAGACCTATTAGGTCTACATATTTCTACAGATGTATATACCTATGAGGTCTCAACAGGTCAGGTATCCCCAGCCACTGGCAGGGAAAATCTTTTCTCCAGCACCATGCTTGGGGATTCTCTGCACCTGCCATTTTATAGAGGTGGGAGAAAAGGATTTTGCCATAATTAATATACATTAGCCTGAATATGTCAGGGTGACTGGGGTCCAGATGGACCTTTCTCCAGCTGAAATTGGGCCTCAATGGGACATTCTCCATGCTAAAAAGGACCCAAATGAAGCTTTCCCCAGCCAAAATAGGGCCTCAGTAGGGGATTCTCCATGCCAAAAAGGACCCAAATGAAGCTTTCTCCAGTTGAAATTGGACCTCAATGGGACATTCTCCATGCTAAAAAGGACCCAAATGAAAATTTCTGCAGTTGAAATAGGACCTCAATGGGACACTCCATGCCAAGGACCACACATTGTTTTGGTTGGGGTACATGGTGCATTCAGTAGGTGAATCTGGCATGAAACAAAGTCATGAATGCCTATTTTTGGCATTTCCTGCCAATTCTTCAGGGATGTGCTTGTAATTTTTGCATTTTTCAGTAGTTCCATTAACATATTTACATTCCTGATGTGAATGTGATCACATATTACAGACATTCAATGTACATCTCCAAACTCTAGTATCTATGTCTTTTTGATGGTAATTGAATTGGTGAGGATGGCAAGTAGCCATTTTCAAGACCCTCCAACCACCCTTCATCTTCTGTGAATTCCTCTTCATCTGTTTGTCCAATATCATACTCTTCTGATAGTGCCATCTCTCCAATGGCCCCCAATAGTTCATCACCTTCTGATGTCAAATCCTCCCACTCACAGTCATAGTCTTCTGGTTGTTGCTCAGCTGCATGGT
Organism: Pisolithus tinctorius; assembly: GCA_024663395.1. Classification (NCBI taxonomy): domain Eukaryota; kingdom Fungi; phylum Basidiomycota; class Agaricomycetes; order Boletales; family Pisolithaceae; genus Pisolithus; species Pisolithus tinctorius. The sequence continues at coordinate 1,805,906 of JANFAH010000002.1, forward strand.
GCATGGCAGGCACTCCACATGGCTTGTAAGGGGCTGAATGAAATGCTGCTATGTCCTCTGCTGTGGGTCCCCATGGCCTTGATGGAGGCCAAGCATGTGGTATATGTCAAACCTTGGCTTCCCATTTAGTATATGTTTCCACCAGGCTATCCTTTTGTGCTTGCACATACTTCTAACATGCATCTAGAAAGTGACAAACTCAGAAACCATGTGATATCAATAATAACTCTACTCACCAGCATTGTTCTGAGCAGCCTCTACACTTTGCCACTCCACAGAAAACCACTCCTGTAAAATGGTCTGCTCTCTTGACAACCTTCTTTCTTCTTCATTGCAACGATCAACCTCCAACATAAGTCTTATTCCCTTGCACACACCCTCATCAGCAAGCCAACCAGGGGGATCAGGGTAACCCTCCTCAAATCCAATATCCTGCCAAATATCACTATCAACATCCAGTTGAAAAATACCCTTAGATGGTATGGGAGGAGGAGCAATAGCACCAGGAGGTGCTTTCTGCAGCTGAATCATACCCTGCAATTGACCACAGAGATTATTATATGCTGTGACTAGCTTCAGTACAGTGAGTTCTCATTGTTTGATGGATGACTCCACATGTGATTGTAAATGATTTTCTATGGCTTGTTATTGGCAATAGAAACCACAAACAAAACACCACTCACCTTTGACAGAGCTCCTGTATGATTGTTCCAACCTCTCCAACTCAAACTTGCATTGATGAAGCCACTCTCTAATTTGAATTTTTAAGGCTTGTGTATTTGTTTGGGTCTGTAGCCACTTATTGTTCCTCAACAGGTGTAGGTCCACATGTGCAGAAACTCCCAATGCTTTCTTTTTTTGGCTAAGAGCCTGAGTTGCCTTTGACAGGGATGCTTTTGCTGCAGCATGCTGGAGATTGTAGTCAATGAGGTCATTGACATGATCATTGACAAGATCCTTCTCCAATTGATCCACATGGCACTGGTAATCTTCAACAGTCTTTTCCAGTGCAAGTATATGTGCCAACTGTTCAGCACCCTTGTTCTTTGACCACCCTAGATATCTGATGAGAATATGATTGCAAGCACAAGGAAAAGACTAACTGGGTAAGGGTTGAGTTTGTGAATGCACCTGTGCAGCCCACTGCTCTCTCAGTATTTGCATGTCAACATGCAATGCATGGAGGGCTGCCAAAGCCAACATTTTCTTGCTTTTGCAGAGGGTCCATTTCTTGTTCAACCACTGGCCAAGAGCAGCAAAAGACTTCTTATCCAGGTGAAGAATTTGATTGTCAAGAACAAATAGTCTTTGATGATGCTGAGGAGGAAGTTAGCACCTGAACTTTGCAGTATATTACAGAAGCAGAAGATCAATGCTTACACCAGAAATTTGGAGGGTGGGAATGAGTATCTTCAAAGAGCTCCACAGCTGCTCACACCCTTCACCATCTGACAAACCAAAGCCCACACATTTACATGGGTGGTATACCAACTGGCAAGGCCACTGATGACCATAAGCATGGAAAACTGAGATACCAAACTTCAACCTAGATAATATTCCATCATCCAGGAGCTTCCACTTGTGGCAACTACATTCCAGTTGACAGCCAATGTCATACAAGAGACCAACAGTCATGGTGGCAGGGAGATGCTCAAACAAATGTTTCACTAGCACTAGAGCATAGTGCTGCCTTTCCCCTGCTGATGTCATATTGACCAACCAGAGAACATGATCATGACAACAGAGCAAAGCCATAAGCCCTGTAAAGAGGTACTTGCTTTCTGCCTCTTCTCATCTGCTGCCTGGAAAGACTCCCCACATCCATCCAACACAGAAGTAGGAACTTTCATCCCATTCTCCAGACTGTCCTCCTTTGATTGATTTTGAGTCAGGGAATATTGACTGGATGGGAGGGACCACTGTTGCCCAATGAAAAGTTCCATAGCCTTCACATCTGACTCAGGGATGAAGACAGTACTAGTAGGGTTAGGAGGGTCATTGGCAGCAGAGTTATGGGGATTATGGGTTCGCTTTTGAGTGAAACATGCATCCAAGCAGACAATGCACCCCAAACTATTGGAGGTCAGCAATCAAGTCACTAGTAGTGTACCTGTGAACTCACTCATCCTGAGCAGCACCAGTTCTCTGCAAATCACCTCCAAAACAAAGAGGGCAATGAGCACACAAGTAGTCACTTGCTCAAGAACTACCTTGTTTTTCAGAGGCTGAGGGAAAGGAGTGTACCAGGGCAGCAATATGTTCACCAGAGTATATTCTCAACACTATATACCAATGATAAGCATTGGTAAATTGTCTTCAAAGAGTGTCCTGGTGGTTTTTGGTCAGTACACTTGTCATGGAGACACTCAAATGCATGCATGTGTGCCATAAGATATACCACTGCAGCAAGAGCAGTACTCTACAGTAATGTACATGCAGGGACATGTCATACAGTAACATAGGGGTACAGAGTGGGTGAAATGTACATAGGATGAAGAGGATTAATATCATGAAGCAGAACATACCTTTGACTGCATCTTGTACCCTTGGGCATCCAAAAAACTTTCAAGTGCCTCACACCATGCAGTTGTGTTGGGGGTCAACCACACAAAAAGTGTCTTCACAAACTCCAGGACATGAAGATCTACAGCAAGAGTTGGAGTAATTGGTGAGCATGCAAACAGGCCATGCCCTATAAGCTGTACAGGGGCTGGAGTGCATGTGCAGTAGCTGATCTCAATCTCCTCCAAACCTGATACATGTAAGCACAGTGCTAGGGGGATACAAAAGCTACATACAGTCAAAGAAAAGACAACAGACACTGAGCTGATGTACAGCACAAGTACATTGACTTGGTGTGGCAACTTGAGGCTCTACCACAATGTGCAGGCTTTGTGAAACCTCAAGGTACCACAGGTATGGCTTGACAAGGACTGGGATAATTTCTGACCACTGCCACCATTGCTTTTGTTGCTTCTGCAAACTGCTTGGGGGCAAAGTACTCTGGATGACTGAAACCTCAGGCATGACATCAAAGATACCAAGTTCACATGTAGGATGTTGTTGTTGAGGTCATTGTGGTATGGCATCCGCATGCTGGGCAAGTCTTTGGCAGCCAGGAAGGACAAAAACAGGAGGGGGGGTGGGAAGGTAGAGCAATTTTGTACCAGGAGGGTGGCGGCAACAGGCTAGGGGTGGGGGGACAAACAAGGCCTGCACTGGGCCCTAGTCAAGGATGAGTATCCATGATGTCATAAGTTAATGTCAAACATACCAAAGGGCCGGCCACAGCAGACATGTTCGAGACAACATTCTGCGACTGACTAGTTGATGTGGATGATGTGGAGGGACCCTATAGGGGAGATAAGCAATATGAACACCATGTAAATGAGGCTGGACACACCAAAGGATCAGGCATACAAGGTAATTGCTGTTTATTTGATGACAAAGAGAAAAGGTCCAGAACTGTTTCAGAATCCTGTAGGGAAAGATAGGTACAAAGAACTATTCAATGAAGAGAAAAACTAACATAATCAGAACTATCTAATGTAACATGGGCAGGCTGCCCTGGTGCATGGAAGCAGAAACTTCATGACACTTCTGTGGCTTTGGACGATGGACTGCCATGAAACCCATGACACAAAGTCAATGTGATATACCCTGGACTCAAAGTCAACAGATGGTCAGTACAAAGTGAGTTGGCAAGATAACAAACTGGTGGGATTGAACAACTGAAGCTAGAAAACAGATGAAAATTAGCAGTGGTGGCAGGGTGAAGATGGTACACACCAAGGTCACTATATGTAGAGCACAATGTGTGAAGATGATGGAGAGCTAGAGGCCATAAAGAAAAGTGTGAGGCAGTCACAGTGACAGTGGTGAAAAGTTGCTACATATCCGAGTCACTGGATATTGAGCACAGTGCAACAACAGATGACAGGAGCTAGAGGTGAAAAAAGACATAAGACAGCACACAGCAAAGAGTTATACTCCTTACCTATAAGCACAAGCCACAATTGATATGGTAGCGACAAAAATCAGCAAGCTACAACCAGATGTCAGATACAGTACACAATGAAAGGGATGCTACTGACCAAAGTTGTGACAGTCGAGAGAGTAAGTTGCTATCAAGAAGAGAAGTGATTAGACACCCAAGATGCCAAGGATAAGATAAGGTTCAGTCAAGCATGACAACATGGCATGCAGTATATGTTGCGACCCAGACCAACAAATCAGAATATGTAGTACAACTTATTTAAATACATGTAAAAAAGCAGGGGAGGGAGGGTTGTTGTCCAAGAAAATCAAATGCAGTTTGCACATAAAACTCTGCTGCACAAACAAATACCCCATATGCTCTGGCACTTTCCTCACCATCCAGCTCAGCAGGAGATTGCAGATGAGAAGGTGCTCCAGGCCATGTCGAGAGCAACTCACGAAAACTGTTGAGGTAGGGCAATGCAACTTGCATGTCGGAGGAGCACATACCAATCTGGCTGGAGTCCTGCAGCAGAGGCTCCAACCACATCACTAGACCAGACTCTCTGGGGAAGATACTGTAAAGGAGCATCTGGTGAGTCAGCTGAGCTTCATCTGATGAGGTCCAAAGAGAAGCAGCCAGGACATGATTGAGCACATAAAGTTCAAAACAGAAATTGAGTTCATACAGTTCCCACAAGAGGGAACACATGAACTGGAGAGGGGGATCTGAAAGTGTTGAGACCTGAACCTGTATTAACATATGAATGAGTTGAGAGGTGGATTCAAAGATAACAATATACTTGCCTGCATTCCCTGCCACACAATTTCTTCTGGCACTCCTGCCAACCCTTGAGCTGATTGAATGATCCTGTCACCCAAGATGTCCTGAACTGCCAATTTGGTTGTTGATGAGAAGGATGAAGAGAGATGCTGGACATTAACAGTATTGAGGAAACCCCTCCACATCTGAGGAGAAGGGAACTTGGGGGGATGGCAAACATCAGCTTCACTGATCCAGAGCGCACAGGCAGACAGCCAATTGACGAGATATGTTTTCTTTCACTCTGGAGTTGTGGTGTTGACAAAAAGTGTCAGCTTTGGAAATCAATAGCCTGGGTCAATGAAGCCAGACTTGACTCTCTGCAAATCTTTGGAAGCTCTCTTCCAAGCTGACTTGAAAAGGCTGTGTGCCCATGGAATTTCAGGATGGTCGGGCTCATCCCATCTTCCCTGTCCACCTGTTGATTGTTAGGGGGGTGATGCTACCACTTGGTTAGCAATGAGACAAGCAAAATACAAATGGTTACACACCTCTAGAAGGGTCACCACTGACAACTTGTCTTGCAGTTCTGGTCTACTTCATGGTGGGCTGCCTGCCAGTACTTGAGGATGTATTTGATGAGGATGGATATGTGGCAGTGGGTAGGGTGGGTGTGGACTCCAGCTCTTCTGTGAAGGAGCCTTCATAGCTATGGCAAGTATGGAAGTGGCAGAGGGAATTGCCTGGGCCATGATGGAGAATTCAAAATGGCTTAGCTACCCCATTTTCTGTATACATGGCCTTAACAATATGGTCAGTGTATGTGAGCTGCACCAGTTGGACAATGTTCATGGTTGGAGGGATGAATGCTTCCCTGTGATACAACCAAACAGGTACCCCTACAAAATATAGTGACTTGCATACTTGGGTATCTTTTGTGAAGCACCTCATCCAGATCAGATTGATGCACATGGGACATGAGGGTGGGTTTAGGAGAAGTGGATGAAGAATTTTGATGAAGTCGAGGATGGCATGAACATTGAGTAATGTACACTGCAGCTGGCCAACAAAAATGACAAGATCACAATATAGGAGGGGGTGGTGCCACAAGCACATCACCTGGTGCTGAGCCAAACAGACCCAGTGTCACACACCAAAGGTGTTGTGGACATGGTTACAGCTGACTCTGCCTAACTTGTTGACAAGTTGTGTGCAATGCCCATGCATGCAGATGAAGACTAGAGGCCTCATGGGTAGAAAGACTGCTGGACGTGAGTAGTCATCCTTTGCACAAGAACAAGTTGTCAGTGCTAAAGAGAAAAGAGGAAGTGAGTTAAGCATGCATAAAAGGTTTTAGCACCTGTGTATGGCATTCCAGTTTTCATCATATCTCTGCCATTTCCAAAGATATCAACTCTGTTCTCACACTTGCTTAAAGTGCTCAGCCACGTGGTTCTGCCTTCCAAATTTGGAGAGGATCCTTGCACCCTATGCATTTCTACAGCACTCCATTCATCAGACACTCATTTCGTGAAGTCCATCAATCATGGCCACCTCTTTGTCAATCATCTTCCTTGTCTCATTTGCCAGAGACAGTGGCTACATATATCTGCCAGGTGTTCCCACCAGCTTCCATCCTGAAGCCCCCTGGTTCATCCCATCATTGTCAGCCCTGTCTCATCCCATGCAGCTTGGTCAGTGTGTTCTCCTTGTCAGTATGGCTTCCAGAAGGACATTCTTTGGTTGCCTCAGGTCTGTCACTTGGTTGGAAAGGTCTTATGTGGTTGTTTTGGTCTCCCCAGTTGATGAAGCATATGGATCATTCCTCCCTGCTCCCTGCACCATCTTTATTCCAGTCTCATCCATTGTTCTTCCCACATTGCAACAGCTGCAGCATAGTCTACTGTTCTCCAGCCTCCCTGATCGCATTCATGATGAGTATGATGTGCATCTTGCCTTCTTACTGCAAGATTCAGCAGAAGATGTTCCCCCTTCTCCTCCTCCTCCATCAGAGCCCTGTCCATGAAGTTTTTGTTAACTTCACTGAGAGGATGGCAGGGTGGGAAATGCGATCACTTATGCTCCCATTGCCCCACAGACCCCCAACACCTTAGCCCCCTTTGATGCCTGACTCATGCCCTTCAATTCTGGAATTAATACTTCCCTATCTGGAAACGCCATCCATCTGTCATGCCATCTTTGGATCTAGAGATGTCTCCACTGAGATCTGACTTGCATTGCCACCCCCTAATGTGATATCAGTGCACTTACTCAGTTTCTGACTCCATTTGACTCATTCTGTGATATTTTGACTGTCCTTGACTCATTCATTGCCAATACTTACCAATCTTCTTTGCTTGCTTACTTTTCATTTCTCACTTACTCATCATGATTACTCAGTCCTTACTCATTACTTACCAAGCATTTGTACCTTGTTTGTCACAAGCTGTGCTCCCCCCACAGTATATAAACCTCCATGTACTTAGCTACCCCCAAGCAATCAAGAAGTCACTCAGCAGTCAGTTCAGCTCAGCATATCTCATCGTCAACAGTTGAGGCTCATTTGGAAGAGTCTATCTGTCATCATTCATATACTTGGTAGTTGAGGCTCATTTGGAAGAGTCTATCTGCCATCCTTCATCATCAGCAGTATCATCAGTGCTTAGTCAGCAACCTCTTGCTTAGTCATTCTTCCACTCCTGCATAACTCGTCATCAACTTGCACCAGGAGCATATTCTATCAAAGTCCATTACTCCCAAGTCCTTTCAGCTGAACACCCCTGCTCTGTTCAGCATCCCCTTCTCAATCAGCATTCATTCATCCTCTCCTGTGTAACTCATCAATGACTTGCACCAGGAGCACCTCTACTTGAAGTCCCCCCCACACATTCAGGTTTTTCTGCACTCCAGGTTCTGTGGAGGCAAACCACCACTCACTCTTATTTGTCTTTTGTGTTGGATTTGTTTGGTTTTCACCAGCTTTCCACACTTTGACTCACACTGGATGCGCATGACTTCCTGTTTGATGGGTCAGTCTCAGAGCTTGTGATAGTGGCTTTGCAAGGCTTGAAGTACATCCTCAAAATCCTTGACTTTCCCCTCCTGAAGGGTGCCTACCATGAACCTGGAGCCAGTTGGAATAATGAAGTTGCTGGGAGTAAGAGTGTCCCACACAATACCAAGAGTGGGGAGTGTATCCTTTCAGGGAACACACATTGAATATTCATATTCCTTCTCATATGTTTGAGGCCATTGAAAGCAGTCAACCAGCCCAAACCAACTGTCAGCTCGGCATTGAAGGTCCTGGTCATCGAAAATGTGTGGGTCAGTGATGTAATCTGCATGTGGCAATGTTATTACCCAGCCATCCTTGCATGCCACTGCCCACACATTGAGCAAGGTAATTGTAGCTGTGAATATAAGTTATCTGTCGCCATCCACCAAACAAAACAAAAAGAAAATGCAACATACCATCGTTGGACCAGGTGTAGGGTTTAAACTGGGAGAGGGCAGTGGCCATGGAGCAATTGAAGAAGCCTTCATGGTCGAGAGATACAAGAATAGTTGGTGAACAATAGGATTAGTATGAGGACTAAGGAATGGGATCTTTCTGTGAACTAACCTTGGGCTAAGGACAGGCAGAAGGGGCAGTGGCTGAAGAAAGGGATCTAGTACACTCCTTGAGGTCTTCAACCCCACTGGCATGTGATATGAGGTGGTGCCAGGGCAACCTCAGTGACACAAAGTCAACTCCAGATCTATGAGCAGCACAAAGCCAACTCAAAATCCAGTCATAGAGCAGAGGGGGCAGGGAACGCATGAGGAGGAGGCTGGGAGTCAGAGCGAGAGGTTGACAAGGCTAGGGGAGTGACTTCAGTAGGACTCTGATGGTGATGCTAGTGAGTATGGTTGTGTACTTACAAGTGTGAGTTTGAGTTTATTTGGTCATCACTTTTGATTTATTAGAGTCATGTGATTCACTTCATGAACTAACTTAATATCAGAGTCATGTGATTGACTTGGAGAATTCCCAGGGTGAAAATACCTAAGTCATCCCATGCTTCCCCATGGCCTCTGCATGGTTCCCTCATGATTTACCCACTGTCAGCATCATCTCCACCTCGAGAACAAGACTCTCAGCTGCCCTTGCCACCCGCCTTGGTTTGTTATAAAGCATCGTGATATCATTGCTTACAACATTTCCCCTAGTAGATCAAGATTCAACCCTCCTATGGACCATTATCAAGCTGGCTTCATGCTGCTCACAGATCTGGAGTTGACTTTGTGTCACTTCAGGTCACACTCTGTTGACTTTGTGTCACTGAGGTCACCCCAGCACCACCTCGTATTGCGTGCCAGTGGGGTTGAAGACCTTGAGGAGTGTACTCCATTGGATCTCGTTCCAGCTATCCCTCCCTACTCATTCTGTCTAATCACCACTCACTTCATTCTCCTTGGGCCCTCATCACCATGAATAGATAAGTATTCTCGCTTATATCCTTCTGAATTGCGTGCTGATAAGTTATCCAGATGAGTCTATCATATGTTTATTTGCACTTGTTCCATTTTATCCTTGCTGTGTTATATCAGGGATTTAGGTACATGTTCATAACTCCCTTGCCAGCCTTTTAGTCACTTATGCTGGAAATGCTATGTTTCTGTGGCTCGACTTGTTCTCATCATCTTGCAGTATCCAATGATGCTCATACTCACTGAATCAAACACTTTCTGCTGGTGATGCCAATCGACCAGTGCAGCAGTTCATTACAGATTATGGAAGCCCCTAGATGAAGACTTGCTGGTCCTCCTCACTCTCATATCAGAACCTAATGTATGTATTTGTATTAATTCCCTCCCAACTCCAACTTTTTACTCACTCTAGATCATGAATCACTTTCTGTCCTCCCATTGAGTTTACTTTGGTATTTACATCAATCCCTTCTACCACTTTTTAGTCACTCATACTAGACAACTCCCCTTGATCAAGAGTTGCTAGCCCTCATCCCACCATATTTACTTTTTGCCACTCACTGATTTGAATAAACCACCCCAGCATCACATCATATTGAGCACCAAATGATTCTGTAGGCTTCAAAGAGTGTGTGGGTATCTTTCCTCCTCGCCCATTCTTTGCACCTATGTAGTATGGCCATCATTGGACATACATATCAGATCGGCACACACTGTTAGACTTTATTCTGCTGACCTTATGTCAGTTTCATGATAGCTTCCCTGACCCACAAGGCCTGAACGATCTGAGCATAGGAGGAACTGGAGGGAATGTGCTTATCCCTTTTGCTCTCCCTCCATTTCTCATTCCATCAACCCTGCATCAGTTCCATGATAGTTTCCCTGATCTAAAATGCTGGAACAATCCAAGCCAGCAGGAAGTGAAGGGTGTGCTCATCTCCTCTCCCTCCCTCCATTTCCTACCACAATGGTGTCCACTGCTATATTTTATTCCATCAACTCTATGTTGGGTTCATGATATCTCCCTTGACCCTCAAGGCCAGAACATACTAGTTAAGTGGAAGCACACCTGTCTCCTCTCATCCATCCATTTTGTGTTATGACCACATGCCCACTGTCACATTTTTTATTCTGGCCCACTGTTTTGGTAGCTAGGAAGAAGTGAGGGTGCTAGTGCAAATCAGGTCTGTGAATCTTGTCACTTGACAACATAAATCGCCCACTCACTTGGGTTTCGTCCTCAAAACTTCCCACTTTCCTTTCACCACAGTCACTCCCTTGTTTCCATCTTTTCCATTGGGTGATACCTTGCTTGAATTTGTTTCTGCAAGGTTGTTGGGTAACTTCATGTCCCCAGATATTCACTGCTTGACTATGTGTCTGCTGTGAGATCCTTGGCATGCCTCCAAAAAAATCGTGCACCGATGTCCCCATGAAAATTGGTCCTCCTGTTGGCATTAGAAAGTCGAAGAGAATCAAGGTGACCTCCTCACCAACCAAGGTACAACCCAGGTGGCATGTAAAGTTCTGCCATCAAATCATTAAACATTAGTATTAGATTGTTGCCTTTGCTTTTATGCTGGCACTGATGCAGTTTCTCATAGCATCAAGCAGAAATCACAATAATACTCCTGTTGTCAGTGCATCCCCTTCAATTCCCTTGGCCACATTTCCTATACTGATATGACCACAGCCCAAAACTGAACCACTCCCAGATGACGAGGGTGAAGATAGTCGCATTGTATGTATTTTTTTAATTTTGATTTTGATTGGCTTGTGGACCCTTCTTCCAGGATGGCAACAGCCAAGCAGCCAGGTGTGCATCCATCAAGCCATGACAGACAAAGAGAAGGAGGAACAGTACCTTCACTCCTTCCATACCAAGATCATCACACTCACAAGTGGTAAACAACTTGATTCCCATGTGGCCCTGCAGTTGCTCTGTGCTGGTGCCATCTCGAGGCAGGATGTAGTTGCTGAGGATGGTCCTGAAGGTGATCATGAACAACATAAGTATAATTTTGACTCTGTGATGTCCCCCCCTCCTGATATTGCCACTAGCCATCCTCCCCACTGCCCCACCTGCAGATGTGAGTGCAAGCCCTGACCATCCGAGAGCTCCTGTGGACAGTGAAGAAGATGAACAAGTGATCGAAAATGCCATGAGCTCTGTCAACCCAGATGATGTTGCCACCAATGATGAAGACAATGAAGGTAACTTTGTCACTTGTATATTGCATTGTATAGAATTGACCATATGATATAGCCAACCAACAGTTGCATGGCGCTATTAGGGCAGATGGTAATGCTAAGCATGACTTGTCATCAGGTAGCATCACTTGATTGAACATACTCTTTTTGTAACTCATACCTATATCAATAGAAAGTTCAGCCAAAGACGACGACAGTGACTGGGAGGCTGATGAGAGGCATCTTCTCAAGCTTGAACAATCACGACAAGAGATACTTGCTGGAAACTATGACCTTGACCATCATGCAGCCACCCTGCCCCTAGAATTTCCATCATCTTTGGAAGATGACAAAGATGAGGCAGTGGATGTGTTTGACTTGACTGAGATCTCCCACACAAAGACTAAGAAGAAACCTACTCATCACCTTGCCAAGTTCACCAGAGCATCTCCTGTGGGGCTGGACAATGAGGAGAATCCATGTGATGCTGAACAAAGCTCACAAAGTTTCAAACATGGTAGACTCCCCTTAGAGGCAATAAGAAAGGCTCAAGCACTTGGTATGAAAACCACCCAGGAGGCCCACACCATTGCAATGCAATATGGCAAAACACTTACATCAATTATGGCCACTGCTGGCCTTACTACCAAGGCAATGAGGGCTGAGTCAGTTTGGAATATGCACCAAGCATGGTATGCACATACCAATCCAAAAACATCAGAGGGTTAGTGACTTACTTGTCATCAATTTCTGTTAAATGCTAACTTAATTACAGAGGACATGCAGAGTTACTACAGCTGCCACATGCTGCATTATGGTGCTCACAAAGATGAAGAAGAATATCTGGAACTTTGGGATGAAATTCACAAGTACTGGAAGGAAAGTGTAAGTGGGATAAAGGATATGAGCTCCAAGGCAATGGTAGGGTGTGTGATGACCTGTAGAGATTCGTTCACACAAGCTGTAAGTACCCATGTGTTATCATTTATTCATGGGATTAAATCCTTATGCAGGCACAGACATGGTGTAATGTTGAGGACATCCATGTATTTGGATGTGTAATCTATGGTGGCAACAATGAAGCTGCCTGCCAGGCTCAGGGCATCTTCGCTGGCTCTCCAATATGTATGGAGCTAGCAAGCAGGAGGCAGACAGATGTCACAAGGCTGATAGATTACCTGGCCACAATTGTGAAGTAAGTACAATTTATTGTGGCTACAATTATCCTTGCCATATCTCATTTTACTCTAGATATAAAATCCTCAATCCTGGTGTTTCAGTTGCATTACCTGACTTTGGGGCTCTATTGCAAACAATATATGACCCAGTTTTCATGTTTAAATCCCAAGAATCCAAGCATGATCATAATCACCAAGTTCTGCCTCAGGTCTTCTTGTACAAACTATGTAAGTGCTGGCCATGTATCAATGACTGAGCTGCTACCACATCTTCCTCACAGATGAAGTGGGTATCATGAGTGCACAGAGGAATGTCCCATGGAAGTCTTTACTCAACCTTCTCTATATGCACCAGTACACCATTGTTAATTGGCCTGCTGCTGTCCCCACTGTTGGCCCAGATTTCAATATCAAGGGCCTCAGTGCTGACAAGCTCCATGCCTTGACTGTCCCTTTTCTAAAGGAACAAATGGGTGCTGACTTCCATTCTGAGGTTCATGTAGAGGATGAGGGTGATGATTCCTTGGTGCCAGTACCCATGGCATCATTTGATCTCAGGGAGTGGACACCTGGTGAGTTCGAAAAATTCTACATAATCATATGGACCCTGACTCGAATAATCCAGAGCAGAAGGAGCTATTTAAGATAGTTAGCCCAGAGATGTTCGAAATCCTGCTGCTAGTAAATACATTTAATCGACCCCTTCATATTCTTTCAGATTCACAAGCCTTCATTAAAGCAATCCTGAGAAGCATGGGCCCCTCTGACTCAGAAAGGACACCCTTGCCACTTCCTCCATCATCACCCCCTGTTGAAGATTCACCACAGTCACTCATACATGGTAGTATGGGAGTGAATGCACCTGCAGACTATCATCATTCCACTCCCCCCTCCTCACCCATGACTGATGTGCCACAACAGGTGCTTGCATGAGGCTGTGCACTAGCCAATGTGCTGGGGGTTTGCCATGTGCATCGTCACTCTCCAGTAGGCCAGCATTCTCTTCACTGTTCCACAGTGCCAGATGAAGAGTCATGCCATGTGCATCATCACTCTCCAGTAGGCCAGCATTTGCTTCACCATTCCACATCCCCAGATGAAGAGTCACAGCAGCTCCCTGTGTGAGGTGTCTGGCACACACATCATGCCAATCAAGCAGCATCCCACCCATCTACATCCTATAGTACTAGGCACTCCCACAGTCACTCTCAGACTCCATGTCCTTGACACTGCTCCTGGCAGGCATCTCACAAGTGTTGTAGGGAATATCAAGTGAATTCAAGCAATGATGATTTGCCACACTTGCAACAGAGAACCCACTGCAGGTATATCCACATCGTTGTGTTCTGCATTTTGTAACTAACAATTACTAGTGTTGTCCAGTATGTCTATTGGGAGCCTCCATGTAAGAGGCATCATCACCATGATTCCAACAATGAAGATCACCATGTGGTGCAGTAACCACACTAAGCAGGTAGGTCGTGTTTCACTCATTGTCTTGTATGAATCTTATGTTTGGATGATCGCCCCTCATAGTCTTATACCATTATTCACCACCTACACAATTATTTGGCTGACATTCCTTGTGACTCCATCTTTTGCCCTTGCCCTTTCTCACTGTGGTGCCCCATCACTGGCCACATATCTGGACCAGTGTTATACCTTGCCACATATTAGTCACCTATTGTTTGGTCATTCTCAATTAATAATTGAACATCATCAGATTTACCCACTGGGCCCTTTGTCTCCGTTATTACTCACTTCTACATACTAGCTACCTTTGTAGACTTGTATTATATCCTCTTGGACTGCTTTATGGACTAGGTACCACCTGTTTGCACATTGTTGGATACCTATTTGTCCTTAGCTATAAATGACAGTGATTTTTGTGATATTGATATGAATCTGAAGGAACAAATAAGGAACACATGCACTTGTTCAGATGTTAGGAGTGCCAGACACATATGCACTTGGAGATTCCCCATTCTCACCTGGAGATTCTGCACACCCACATGGATTCCCTGAACTGACTTGGAGATTCCCCATACCAACTTGGAGAATATCCACACCTGCCTGGAGAATCTCCACACCTGCTTGGAGATTCTCCCAACTGACTTGAAGATTCCCCCAACCCACTTGGAGAATCTCCACACCTGCTTGGGGATTCCCCCAACCCACTTGGAGAATCTCCACACCTGCTTGGAGATTCTCCAAACCCACTTGGAGATTCCCCATGCTAACTTGGAGATTCTCCACACCTGCTTGGGGATTCCCCCAACTGACTTGGAGATTCTCCACACCTGCTTGGAGATTCCCCCAACTGACTTGGAGATTCTCCACACCTGCTTGGAGATTCCCCCAACTGACTTGGAGATTCTCCAAACCCACATGGAGATTCCCCCAACCCACATGGAGATTCCCCATGCTAACTTGGAGAATCTCCACACCTGCTTGGAGATTCCCCCAACCCACTTGGAGAATCTCCACACCTGCTTGGAGATTCCCCCAACCCATTTGGAGAATTTCCACACCTGCTTGGAGAATCTCCACACCTGCTTGGAGATTCCCCATGCTAACTTGGAGATTCTCCACACCTGCTTGGGGATTCCCCCAACTGACTTGGAGATTCTCCAAACCCACATGGAGATTCCCCCAACCCACCTTGTCAAGTCCGGGCCTACTCTGACCAACTCCAATGCTATACAAGGTCTAGAGGAGGGTCTGGAAGCAAGTCCAACACACAGGAACAGAACTCCGACTAGTGGAGTGTTGGCAGGGATGAAGACTGCCAAAGCAAGGGTGGAGTGGAGTGAGGGCATCGGGTTTAGCTCATGTGCTACCCCCTTGCATGATCTCAGCCCTCATATTTCAGGGGGAGAGTACAGATGGAGAGTTGGAGATAACTCCAACAGGCAGAAGACAGAATCAGAGGGAGTAGGAACTAAGTTGATATTCATACTGAAGAACAGCAGAGTACAATACATGCTTTTATACTGTTACAGAGGTACAGTAACCAGAATCAGAACTGACATACGGAGACCCAGAAATTTTCAAGTAAAAACTTCCTAGACAATGAATGAAGGGTAGATGGAGGACATATGAACAGGTAACATAGAACATCCAGAAAAGGAAACAGTCCAGATGCTGGACCATGCGGTGCACATGCTGCAGAGTACCTGACTGCACACTGCCAGGGAGAAGTCCGAAGACAGTCACATGACCACTCAGAGAGCAGTCCACTTGGTCTGGTAGGAGAACAACACAAGTCCAACAGCAGTCAGAGTGGAGATGGTTCGTAGACAATAGAAGGTGGGCAGAGTTGGTGCAGAGTGAACAAATGACCGGTGGAAGAGGGTGCAGAGTGAGTAAAGACCTAGAGTGAACACACAGTTATGACACACCTGGAGATTCCCCATGCTAACTTGGAGAATCTCCACACCTGCTTGGAGATTCCCCCAACCCACTTGGAGATTCTCCACACCTGCTTGGAGATTCTCCCAACCTACTTGGAGATTCCCCCAACTGACTTGGAGATTCTCCACACCTGCCTGGAGATTCCCCCAACCCACTTGGAGATTCCCCATACTAACTTGGAGAATCTCCACACCTGCTTGGAGATTCCCCCAACCCATTTGGAGAATCTCCACACCTGCCTGGAGATTGTCCAAACCCACATGGAGATTCCCCCAAGCCACTTGGAGATTCCCCATACTGACATGGAGATTCTCCATACCTACTTGGGGATTCTCCCAATCCACTTGGAGATTCCTCCAACCCATTTGGACATTCCCCATACTTACTTGGAGATTTTGCACACCTGTTTGCAGATTCTCCCACCCCACTTGGAGATTCCCCATACTTGCTTGGAGATTCCCCATACTAATTTGTCCCCACCCATTCTTGGTGGATTCCCCCAATCTGCACAATAGTTGGGTGAACAGTGGAACCAATGGAGCTGACAAGCTGACCTATACTTCCAATGTACAAATGTTCTCCACACCATAATGGATACCAGCAATGCCTATGGCTGGTTCACATATCTCCAGACTAACCTGGGGAATTCCCCATGCCTCCATGGAGTGATTGTTCTCTCACAGTCAGATATATGGGCTCTTCTCCAACAAGTCACTGCACTCAGTCCACATCAATGGGGTTGTTAGAATCCATCATTGCTACTGGGTACATTGAAGCACTATTTCTCCTGGAGCAAGTTTCATTTGCATCCTTTTTATTATGGAGAATGTCACATTGTGGCCCTATTTCACCTGGAGAAAGCTCCATTTGGGTCCTTTTTAGCATGGAGAATGTCCCATTGAGGTCCAATTTCAAACTGGAGAAAGCTTCATTTGGGTCCTTTTTAGCATGGAGAATGTCCCATTGAGGTCCAATTTCAACTGGAGAAAGCTTCATTTGGGTCCTTTTTGGCATGGAGAATCCCCTACTGAGGCCCTATTTTGGCTGGGGAAAGCTTCATTTGGGTCCTTTTTAGCATGGAGAATGTCCCATTGAGGCCCAATTTCAGCTGGAGAAAGGTCCATCTGGACCCCAGTCACCCTGACATATTCAGGCTAATGTATATTAATTATGGTAAAATCCTTTTCTCCCACCTCTATAAAATGGCAGGTGCAGAGAATCCCCAAGCATGGTGCTGGAGAAAAGATTTTCCCTGCCAGTGGCTGGGGATACCTGACCTGTTGAGACCTCATAGGTATATACATCTGTAGAAATATGTAGACCTGATAGGTCTCCAAAGGGGGTTGACTGAAGTGGTCTGGGGAGAGGTTCAGAAGCAAGTCCAACAGAAAGAACTGAACTCCGACTGGCAGAGTGTTGGCAGGAATGAAGTCTGCCAAGACAAAGGTGGAGGGCATCAGGTTTAGCTTGTGTGCTACCCCCTTGCACAATCTCAGCCCTTGTATTTCAGAGGGAGAGTACAGATGGATAGTCAGAGGTAACTCTGACAGGCAGAAGATGGAGACAGAGGATCCCAGGATGTATTCCAGCCTTCACAAGTACTTGCTGGATATCCTTCTTACACTGCAGCTTGATCACCTTTAGGGCAGTCCATTTGGAGCCATACTTGACCAGGGCCTTCCATGCCTGGGACTGACTGTTGTTATACATCCAGTTCTTGATGGCCTGTAAAATATACTTAACATCAACTGCAAGCACATCAAAACTGTCAAGCTTACCATCCATTTTCATTCCATTCATTTTGTTTGAGGCTCTTGTTGGCATCCAGCTGCTTGATTTTGTTCTGCATGCCCTCCATCAGTGAGGCCCTTTTGTTTGTGTCAGCTTCCTTCCAATCCTTTAGACCATCTTGGAGGATTTGAAGTTCATCTGGTCTCAGCTTTCCTGGTGCAGATTTTTCTGTCTCCATGCTATCCAAGCTAGATTCCTCATCTGAGGTATTAACACAATTAGTACTCTGGTTGCTGCTGGCCATTCTGAATGTTGGAGAAGGTGTTGGGGTTGGTTAGTTGCAGGTCATGTTACCCTCTGTTGAAAGAAAATTTGGAGTCTATTCCTCATAGTTACTGTCACCCATTCTTGAATAAACTTCCAGGGGCTGAGTAATGTTCCAGTCATGATACATACCCATTGTTAGTATGGTCTTGTTCCAGTCAATCAGTACCATGGCCAAACATGGTAAGCTGATTTGTCTATCATCTAATCTGCTACTATATATAGATAAAGTATAGTTTGATCCCAATTGGATCTTCTGACATTGATTCTGAGATCCAACTCAAATCATAGTCATGCCAGGCATCACAATGAGGCATGTATGGCTGAGGCCTGCAGACATCCTGCAAGGACTTGATACATCACAGTACCTGGTTGACCATTGCCTGATTACTTGCACATAGCATTGGCATTGAAATGGAAGTTCAAGGTGACAAGCAGTCATTAGCAACAATCCAAGATAAATTCAATGAGTTGGATAGCAAGGTACCAGATGGCTTGCATCAGTTATGGGTGGAACAAGAACTTGTGGTGCAGTCATTCTGGCAGAATACTCTGCAGGCCATGGACATATATGAAGTCCAGCTGGAGAAGGGTAAGGGGGCCAACTGTATCATCTGTCCCAAAACTTACATACATCATGGTAGCACCCACCATGAAAGCCATTGAGATTGACCTAATCCATAATGACCATTCATTCAGCAGCTCACATGGTTCAGCTACTTGGATTGCATGGGCATTAAAGGTTGAGCAGGCTCAAATAGTGCTTGCTATGGATACATGACAGATGGATGCCAGGGCAACAGAGGCAGACTGGTTGTCAATTTCATGCTGGCAAGACCAGTTGCAATCACAGATTGATGCACTAGTACATGGAGCAGCCCAGTTCATCAGAAATGACTGGCAAGTTAACTCCAGGCAAAGGCCCAGAAGTATAGCCCCATTTAACAGGGACAGTAATGATGAAACTGATGATCCATTCCTCCCTGATCATCCTGGTCACCAGCAGGTCAGCAATGTTCCACTGCCATCATATATCAGAGTACAGTATTTCTATGACATTGGCCTTAGCAGTCTTGTGGAACAGGAAATAGATCTGAGACAGGGCCAGGAAAATGATGCATTGCATGAATTGCATCTGGCCCTTGTGGACAAGGCTGTGATATTTCATACAGATGTCTGGAAAGGAGGGAACTACAAAATGACAACCTGGGCATGGGGCCAGATATCCAATGCAGAGGCAATGGTTCAGCAGCATGCTGCCATCTATCACCAGTGCTGAAAGCACTTATTGCACTGGGGGCTGGGGAGGACATTCTTGGCAAATACCAAGAATTGAATAGGGCAGACCTGACTGTGAGTGCCACAATTGCAGACCCAAATGCAAGAGTCATCACAACAACACTCTGGCCTGGTTTTGGAATGTGGACCTTCCCCAGGATTCTGCCATGAATGACAGGATGTCAGAATGTAGGCAGATCAATTGGGCTTGTGTGAAATACTGAACTGACTGAATTATCACAGTTTATCAAGTCAACTGGCTGCATACAAAAGTGCTACAGGATCGCTGGGAAGAAGAGCTAGAGTTAGTCACACTGGAGACTGGGTGGACACAGAAATTCTTCTTATGCAAGGAGAAATTCTGGAGTGGCTGGCATATGGAGGCATTGGCAGTGGGCAATACCAGTTTCACATGTTATATGTATGGCTAGGCAGTCCCAGATGTATCAGGATTTAGCTGGAACACTAGGATGTACTTCAGGATATGAATTGGAAGAGTAATGTGCATACATCTCTAGATAGTATGAAACTGGGGAAATTACATATAAAGATTGTAATGAGATGTGTAATGAGGACAGCACCATACTTGTTGCTGGCTCCTGGCCAGGTAACTGAATTGACTCAGAAGTCCTCAAACTGGTCCTGTACATGTCCAAGCCCATCAAAAAGGGTGAGCCATTCACTGCAGAATTCCATCACACCATGGAGCCAGCCAATCTCCTCCTGATGGATCATCTCATCACAGCTTTCAATCAACCAGCCAATGCTGTCTGATGGCATCCAGTCCATGTCACACAGAAGTGGAAGACTCTCATTTCCTTCCTGTGGCATGGATGGATTCAATGCAATGATTGAAAACAGCCCACCCTGCACCTCAACCCCAACAAAAAATTCCTTGGCCTCCTGCAAAACTTCCTCCAATGACTGATGATCATACCTGTCCAGATGGGTAGGGTCCCTTGTCAACCAGGTATGTGGCATAGGACTGGTGTGGATCATATGTCTCACCTCTCCTCTTTTGACCTGCAGGACATTCAACTCCATGATGTGTGCCATCAGGGCAGTCTCTCCCATATTTTGTATGGCTGTCCACCAAAGCAGTTCATTGGCAATGTATGGGATCTTCATGATTGTCCCATATGAATTGCAGGTAGCCAGGGCCTGCTTCAATATATGCTGTGGAAAAGTCCATGACACAGCAAACCAGCATCCATTTTGATGAACTCACTGTTTCCAACTGAACCTGCTGATACCAGTCATCTGGCAGTCAATTGCTTGGGTTGTTGGCCTGCTGCAAAGCATATGTGAACTGTCTAAATTGGACACTGATGTATTGGATGATCATAGAGAGGTAGGATAGATTAGTGGTCCTGACATCCATGCTGATTCAGAATAGAGTTGGATCAGGTGAAAATGTTATTACATAGCAATGTGGCTGACACATGTGATGACCACAAGGTAAGAGATCATCAATAATCACATCCTGGGAGGCCAGAATAGCAAGTGGCCTATCCTGGTGCAGTGGTTGTCATGAGCCAAGTGGCTGGATATCAATCTGAACAAGACTGATGATGAGACTGTAGTGTATCTATGCATTACCAGCACCACTGGACCAGTACTGGGAAAGGCAGCATTGCATTTTCTCAATGGCTGTGGAATAGGCAATTAGTTGGAAAGGCCCAGGCTATCATTCAATGCTTGTGTACAGTGTATAATGAAAGGTCCACATGCTGAAATATGACCAGTGTGGTAGGAAGTGTAGCTAGTGCCAGACCTGTACTAGAAAAGGCTGCATTGTGTTTTCTCAATGGCTGTGGAATATGAAATTAGGTTGAAAGGCCTCAGTCTATCATCTAATACTTTGGCATGGTGTATAAAGAAACATGAACACTGTGAAATGGACTGGTGAGGTAGGAAGTGTAGCTAGCACTGGAGCCATTGCAGAACTTGTCATCTATTGCCTCTATCTTGGTACCCATACCATGCTGGAATAATATGTGGAAGCTGGAGGTACTATGCTGCCATAGTGGCACCTGTTTTTGAAGGCTGGAATGGTTATTTACCAATGCTGTGTAACCATGGCGGCTTCGCTATGACCTGGAAAACGCCGGCGCACATAGCCATGGTTCCATACTACACACTACAGCTACCAGATAGCACCAGGAATGCTCCAGTCAAACCTTCCTGGGACTGAATGCCCCCAAACCAGATCCTCCACTCCACATTCCAACACATGACATTGTCACTATGAATCAGATAGTGGCCAGCATGCATGTGGCATACAATAATAGAAGTAAGCTGATGTCCCAGCTGAATGTAAAATCAAATGTAAATTGTATTGCAGAGCAAAGTGGCATTGACCTGATCTGGCTTTCTGAGTGCCTTTCTGCTATGGAATTGGGGTTGATGAAACCCAGGAGGCAGGCCACCTGGAAGTGCATCCATCAAGTCTGACCAGCTTTGTGGATGAACCTATGGTAATCCTTGGTACCAGTGAAACCATTGCATTGTGGTACCTTCCTGACACCATCACCAATGATTTGCAAGTCAGTTCAAACATTTCCTTTACACTCTATATTATTCAGGCATCCCTGCAGACACACATGCTTGCCACTCTGGACCCCCTTCACCACACACTGTTGAAGAGTATGACAAGTGGCTCCTGGCAGAAAAATGCTGAATATTTCAATCAAACTTCATGGTCACTGGGGTGCCTGGAGTTTTTCCCAGCCAGGCACCAACAGGGGCATATGGTATGGTTATATTACCTCAGGAGTATGTCTCTCAAGTGGCATCCAGACCCTGAAAACTTTGCCCCATCAGTTTCCACTGACCTGTGGATGGATGCCAGTTGTGAATGGTCCCAGTGGTCTTACCTCCTGGCTGCCATCCTGTCCAGTGCATTTTTGATTATGCACCCAGGCCTGTATGACACCAGAAGGCAAGCCATGCAGTCATTGGACACGTGGTTGAGTCAGCATAACCAAGATATGCAGGATGCCTTGCAGCACTGGCCATCAGTTTTTACTAATGTCTCCATAATCTCTAACCAGACCACACCCTTTCACCAGGACTCACACTCACAGTCTGATTGGTATGACATGCTGGTCATGGTTGGCAATCTTGAATATTGTGTATTGGATATCCCCACACTTGGCCTTCAGTTCCTTTACAACCCCAGCACTGTAGTTGCATTTTCTGGCCAGCTTCTTTGAAATGGGGTTAGTTCTGTGGGTGGGAACCAATGTTGCTTTGCCTACTACATGAGGGACAACATACACAATTGGATAGGGATACCCTGTGGGGATTGGATGAGAGTTCAGAATGTCTGGACATGGTTGATGCCTGCAGGTCCAGTGGGACATGCCATATAACCTACACTTATCCAATAGGGGGTCCATGTAAAGGTAGTTCTATAGATATTATATGCCATCCAAAGCCAAGTTATTTTCCATATACCTCTCCCACATATCAACTATGGCTGGCCAGTAATTGGCAGAACACTTCAACTCGAGCCAAATCCAGTCAGATGGCACACTAGGATATTGGCTTGCTTGTTGTGCATGAGACTGTGGCATATGTGCCAGACCACATGGATTGGTGATCATAATACATGGGCTGACTCAAGACAAATGGGACACCATATCATGGGCCTCCCATACACCATGAAACACTGGAATATTCATCCAGCCTGTCCTACAGGATCATAATATCTGGGCCCACCCCAAGGACATGGTACAATGGACTATAAGCCCTCCATAGTACATGGGCACTCCTATTCAGGCTGAGGCCAATGTGCACAGCACACTGAAATATGCTCCCACCATTCCAAATGGAACACTGCAGGTCCAGCCACACCTTATTACATGGGCCACTGATATATAAGCCCCATAGACAATAGCTTCCCAGCTGAGCCAATACATATGGGACACTATTTGTATGGCTCACACATTGGCCAGAGGATGGCAAAAGACTAGCCCATCATCTAAACTGGTGACATTAAGTGGCCTTAACTGGGCATCCATGCCAATCAACCACCATAGGCTTGGCATCTGTCCTGGTCCCCTAGCATAAGGCTAGTATGTGTCCTGGATCATGGTCATCAACTGGGAATTTGGCCTGGTGTGAGTCAAAGTGTGGAAAGCTGGCAGAAACCAACCAAAACCAACACCAAAGACAAATAAGAGTGAGTGGTGGTTTGCCTCTGTGGAACCTGGAGTGCAGAAGAAATCTAATGTGGGGTGGGGACTTCAAGTGGAGTGGAGTGCTCCTGGTGCAAGTTGATGATGAGTTACACAGGAGGAGATGAACAAATGCTGACTGAGAGTGAGATGCTGAATGGAGTGAAGGTATTCAGCTGAAAGGACTCCTGGTGCAAGTCAATGTTGAGTTACACAGGAGTAGAGGGATGAGGGATGACTGTGAGGGGGATGCTGAGTAGACTGATGAGCTTCAATGGGATGTGCTCCTGGTGCAAGTCAGTGACAAGTTATGCAGGAGGAGATGAATGACTAAGCAAACATTGCTGACTAAGCACTGATGATACTGATGAAGGCAGATAGACCCCTCTGTGGAGCCTCAACTACCAAGTATGATGAATGATGACAGATAGACTCTTCCAAACAAGCCTCAACTGTCAATGACAAGTTATGCACTGAACTGACTGCTGAGTGAATGGCTTCTGGTTCACTTGGGTTGTAGCTAAGTACATTGGGGTTTATATCCATGGGGGGGGCATGGTCTATGACAGACAGGGCACAAATGCTTGGTAAGTAATGAGTAAGGACTGAGTAGTCATGATGAGTAAGCAAGAAATGAAAAGTAAGCAAGCAAAGAGGATTGGTAAGTATTGGCAATAAATGAGTCAAGGATAGTCAAAATATCACAGAATGAGTCAGATAGAGTCAGAAACTGAGTAAGCACACTGATATCACATTAGGGGGTGGCAATGCAAGTCAGATCTTGGCAGAGACATCTCTAGATCCAAAGATGGCATGACAGATGGATGGTGTTTCCAGATAGGGAAGTATTACAGTGGCTCAAAAAACTGACTGCATGTTTGGACATTTTTCACTAAAGTCAATACTGCCCCATATCCCCTAACCTAGGCCCTAACCTATAAGTGTATGAAACAAAGCCCTTACCATTGGCACTCTATTGGTTCAGGGGTCAAGGGTTTTGGATAAGGTTTGATCAAATGGCAGCCATTTCAAAATGATGACTCATGCAGTCAGTTTTTTGACTTTAGGTTTCAATTACATATATTAGACCCTGGGATACTGTAATATTAGTACATACATTTTGTAATGGTTCTATTATGTCACCTTTATGTAATTGAGTGTCAGACACTATAAATAAACCCCACCATCACTATGAAACCCATCTCTCCATCTCAAAGAAAGAGCAACACATCTCTCTCCTCTCTTGATCTTTCCACCAGGAAAATTGCTTCCCAAACTGGCTTAGGGCAGTCTACAGTATGCCAGGTCCTTCAGAAACTCCAGGCAGAGAGGACTAGGCTTTGTGGTGGCCATCCATTAAAGCTTACCCCTACCAACAAAAGGGCTATTGTTCAGCAAATCATTATTGGCAAGCCCAAAAATGCTGTCCATGCCATTCAATTCATCAATTCTATTATTGATACTCCTGTCAACCACAGACTGTGTGAAATACCCTCAAGGAATCCTCTGTGAAGGCTGTGGTCAAGAAAAAGAAGCCCTTGCTTTCTAATGTACACAAGAAGAGAAGGCTAACCTTTGCTCTCAAGTACCAGAATTGGACTGCGGAGGACAGGAAGAGAGTTATATGGTCAGATGAGACCTAAATACATAGGACTGGGTCAGATGGGCAAGAGTATGTGTGGGAAAAGAAGGGTGAAGGGCTAATTGCTAGAGAGGTCAAGGGTACAGTTAAGTGTGGAAGTGGTTCACTGATGGTATGGGGCTGCAGAAGGTGGAATGGAGCAGGAGTTTTGAGTGAGGTGGAAGGTAGATGGATGCTGGTCAGTATGTGGCCATTTTGGAGCAGGGGCTGCTGCAAATCTTGGAAGATTCTGGAATTCCAGAAGGTGACATTATCTTTCAACAAGATAATGGCCCCAAGCACACCTCTAGGAGAGCCCAAAGTTGGTTGGAAGAACAGGAAATCAACCTTCTGGACTGGCCTGCACAATTTCCAGACTGTAATCCCATTGAACATACTTGGAATCACCTCAAGAGATGCCTCTCAGGTTATGAGAGTGCTCCTACAGTAATTCACTGACTGTGGGAAAGAGTGGGGGAAGAGTGGGGGAAGATTGACAAGGAGCAGTGTCAAAAATGGATAGAAAGCATGCCTAGAAGGATTGAAGCAGTTATTAGGGCCAAAGGAGCTCATATGAAGTACTAGATACTTAAATTGATATAAAGTAAAAAAACTGACCACATGAGTCATCATTTTGAAATGGCTGCCATTTGATCAAACCTTATCCAAAACCATTGACCTCTGCACCAATAGAGTGCCAATGGTAAGGGCTTTGTTTCATACACTTATAGGTTAGGGCCTAGGTTAGGGGATATGGGGCAGTATTGACTTTAGTGAAAAATGTCCAAACATGCAGTCAGTTTTTTGAGCCACTGTAATTCCAGAATTGAAGGGCATGAGTCAGGCATCAAAGGAGCTAGGGCATTGTGGGTCTGTGGGGCAATGGGAGCATATATGATTGCATCTCCCACCCTTTCATCCTCTCAGCAAAGTTAACAAAAGCTTCATGAATGGGGTTCTGATGGAGGAGGAGAAGAGGGGACATCTTCTGCTGGATCTTGCAGTAAGAAGGCAACATGCATGTCATACTCATCATGAATGTGATCAGGGAGGCTGGAGAACAGTAGACTATGCTGTAGCTGTCACAACATGGGAAGAATGATGGACAAGATTGGAATAAAGATGGTGCAGGGAGCAGGGAGGAATGATCCATATGCTTCATCAAGAGGGGAGACTGAAACAACCACATAAGACCTTTCCAACTGAGTGACAGACCTGAGGCAACCAAAGAATGTCCTTCTGGAAGTCATCCTGATGAGGAGAACATGCTGACCAAGCTGCATGGGATGAGATGGGGCTGACAACAATGGAATGAACCAGGGGGCTTCAGGACAGAAGCTGGTGGGAACACCAGGCAGATATATGTTGCCAATGTCTCTGGCAAATGAGACAAGTGAGATGATTGATGGAGAGGTGGCCATATCTGATGGACCTAGCAAAATGATCATCTGATGGATGGAGTGCTGTAGAAATGCATAGGGTGCAAGGATCCTCTCCAAATTTGGAAGGCAGAATCATGTGGCTGAGCACTTTAAGTGAGTGTGAGAACAGAGCTGATATCTTTGGAAATGGTGGAGATATGACAGAAGTGTCATAGTTGTATCTCAACCCCAGCCAGACTCAGTCTTGCACTCATTCAGTCTGGCCTTGGCCTTGGCAATCCCTTATCCCCAGTTAGTCTAGTGTGGTAAACACTGCTTTGCAGTGTGGGTCACTTCAGTAGAATCCTGCTTGGTCTTGTCCCCAGTCTGCCCTGTCCCAGTCTCCATTACCTTAGTCATACCTTACTAATACTAGTCTTACCAATCACCTTAGCAATCTTTGTGAGACCAGCATTACTGGTCTCTGTATTATGGTTGTCTCTAGTATATAAACCTGTAGATACTCGGCCTGTATCCCCTCAGTCTGAAATCATGTAAGTTACTCTGATAATTCTGCCTTGGCCTTGGACTTGGACTGAGACCCATGCAAGGGAATAGCACTGTAACCTCAGTCACTAAGTCCAATCAGTCCACCCCTCTGTATCTCTGCTACACATCTGACCCCAACCCCCCTTGGCCTCACACCCACTTCAGACTCTGGTCCGGCCTCAATGCAGACATCATGAACTTGACAGTATTTCAGACTGACTACTTGTGTTGGTCTAAACATCATGGCAACAAAGACTTGTTTCCAACCCCCCCATGGCCACTTGGCCACCAACCCCAATTCCATCTCAGCCAGTGGGACTCACTGTGCAGCAGCACTAACTGCCTTGGGTACCACTAGGCACTCTCCCAACCCCATTAGTCCTTTCAGAGGCTTTTCAGCCTGAACATCCAATACTCCTACCCCATGTCATCCCATTGCTCCTATCCCCAGTGATGACCCTGGGGATGAAGGGCCAGATGACAACAACAACAACAACCCTGATGATGATGACCCTGGCAATGGTCCTGGTGATGATGGGCCCAGTGACAACACTCTGGATGAGAATGATCTGGAGGACAAACCTGTCAAGTTCAGGATGTCTGGGTTGAGGCTGGACTGGAGACCAAAGCAGGCATGAGGCTGAGAGGGGTTGGGGCCAGGGGTGTAACAGAGATGCAGAGGGGTGGACTGATTGGACTTAGTAACTGAGGTTACAGCACTATTCCCTTGTGTGGGTCTCAGTCTGAGTCCAAGGCTGAAGTGGGATTATCAGAGTAACTTAGTTGATTTCAGACTGGAGACTACAGGCCAAGTATCTAAGAGTTTATATACTAGAAGTATCTATAGTATGGAGACCAGTAATGCTGGTCTCACAAAGATTGCTAAGATGATTGGTAAGACAAGTATTAGTAAGGTATGACTAAGGTAGCAGAGACCAAGACAGGGTGGACTGGGGACAAGACTGGGCAGGGCTTTACTGAAGTGACATGCACTGCAAAGCAGTGTTCACTGCACTAGGACACCCAGGGATAAGGAATTGGTGAGGCTGAGACTGGACTGAATGAATATGAGGCTGAGTCTGGCCAGGGTCAGGACATGACTATGACAGTATCCCCCTCTTAGGGGTTGAACCCATGAAACCCCTGCAAGAGTGGTAGGCTGAGTCCAAAACTTGGCTGAGTTTGAAAAAGCTGGTACTTGTGGGCTGCTAAGCCCTTTGCATCTTTCTTTCACATCCTATCCATCATGTCTGAATTGAGATTGATTGTCACCACTGATAACAACAACAAGGGCCATGCCATCATTGACTGGACCCAAGTACCTGATGATGAAATTAGGTATGACACTGATGACAAGGAAGAGGTGATGAAAGCCAAGTCAAAGGAAAGCAAGAGGCAAAAGGCAGCTGAACAAGCCTGGTGGGAGGAGCAAGTGCAGTTGGAGGCCAAGAGAGTGGAGAGGGAGTGGATTGAGGCTGAGAGGGCAGAAAGAGAGAGAGTTGAGGTCAAGTGAGCAGAGAGGGAGGCCAAGGAGAAGAGAGTGTGTGAAGAGGAGGAGAGGTGAGAGGCTGAGTGCAAGCACAAGGCCAAGGCTGTGAAGGGTGATGAAGCTGGTGTGAGTCAAAGTGTGGTTCAGTGGTGGAAACCAACCAAAACCAACACAAAAGACAATAAGAGCAAGTGGTGGTGTGCCTATGTGGTACCTAGATGGTAGAACCTTTGATTTGGGTGGGTTTTTGTGAGCTACAACACTCAAAGACAAGTGCTGAGGGTTGGGGGTGCTCCTGACAAAGAGGGAGCAAGAATGTGATAGAAAGCAATAGGGTAGACTGCTGTCAGCCTACAGAAGGATGGATGACAACTTAATTTGATGTCCTAAGCTGCACTGAGCTCAGGGAGGGCTTGGAGTGAAGTAGATCAATGATAGACGATAATAAGCAAAGTAGACAATAGTTAGACCATTAATAAAGTCTCAACTATCAAAGCTGCTGAATGATTTACTGAGTGATGATGAAATGCAAGCAAGAGGGGCTCTCTGATGTCTTCTTCCTATTCAGCTATCTAAGTACAGTGATTTATATACAGTACAGGGGCATTGCCTATGGAAAACAAGGTGCAAACACTTGGTAAGTGATTGGTAACTGATGAGTAAGGAATGTAAGCAGTGGGTAATCATCTTAGAAAGCATTGGTGAGCATTGGTAAGGATAAATAAGCCAAAAAGCGAAGAATCAGTAAGCAAAGTCAAAAGATTGGTACAGTGAGGGACAAAAGTGTTGCAATGTTTGTGAGGTCTGACTTGTTGCTGATGTAGCTTGGGCTATTCTGCACAGATAATTATGACACCTATACCATTGGAAAGGGGTGACTCTAAGCTTTCCAGAGCACTAAGGTTCAGTCCAAACAAAGCAATACATGCTGAGATACACCCTATTCTTTCCAAAAAGTGCATTGCAACGCTTTTGTCCCTGACTGGTGAAATCATGAAATGTGACCTTTTGATGGGATTGAGGGCATGGAGGATGGGAAAAAATGCTTACATAATAAACCACATGGTCTTCCAGATGATTTGTCAGCATGTAAACAATGACAAACATTGGACTTGTACCATTAATCCTCCCTCTTTTACCACAACTCATGAATTCATCTCTCTAGCTCACATGGTCATTTTCTCAAGGAATTCTTATCAAATACTGGTGGCCACCACAGTGCCATCATTATAACATGCTCTCAGAACCATCAGTCCCTTAAAAAACCTGCTGTCAGTCATTTCCTGGACTGTTTCCCCCCCCATGCCTGATGTGTTCTGGGACTAATCAGTACTTGGAAGGCTGAAAATGTTATGGAGGTCAATCTGGCACTTCAGAACATGATGTACAAACAAGTCCCCTCTCAACCAATGCATTTCTGGCACAGGAACATTGATATGGAAGTTGGGGTGAGACAAAATCCTCCTTGTGCTCTGAGCACCATAAGAGGGTTCACTAGATCTTGCTCTGATCTGAACTGTAGATGACTGGGGAAGGATTATTTGGTCATATGTCACCAAAGGCAATATTCAGGGCCAGATGGAAGCACAGGATTTTGCTCCATGGCAATTCAGTAGCATATCCTTCTGATGACACCTAGGGGTAAAGAGGATTTTGTCTTGCCCTAACTTCCATACCACTGTCCCTGTGCCAGAAATGCATTGGTTGAGAGGGGACTGGTTTGCACATCATGTTCTGAAGTGCCAGATTGACCTCCATAACATTTTCAGCCTTCCAAGTACTGATTAGTCCCAGAACACATCAGGCATGGGGGGGGAAACAGTCCAGGAAATGACTGACAGCAGGTTTTTTAAGGGACTGATGGTTCTGAGAGCATGTTATAATGATGGCACTGTGGTGGCCACCAGTATTTGATAAGAATTCCTTGAGAAAATGACCATGTGAGCTAGAGAGATGAATTCATGAGTTGTGGTAAAAGAGGGAGGATTAATGGTACAAGTCCAATGTTTGTCATTGTTTACATGCTGACAAATCATCTGGAAGACCATGTGGTTTATTATGTAAGCATTTTTTCCCATCCTCCATGCCCTCAATCCCATCAAAAGGTCACATTTCATGATTTCACCAGTCAGGGACAAAAGCGTTGCAATGCACTTTTTGGAAAGAATAGGGTGTATCTCAGCATGTATTGCTTTGTTTGGACTGAACCTTAGTGCTCTGGAAAGCTTAGAGTCACCCCTTTCCAATGGTATAGGTGTCATAATTATCTGTGCAGAATAGCCCAAGCTACATCAGCAACAAGTCAGACCTCACAAACATTGCAACACTTTTGTCCCTCACTGTAAGTATTGGCAATAGGTGAGTCAAAGACAGTCAGGATGTCAAAGTATGAGTCAAGTAAGGTCAGAAACTGGGAAAGCACACTAGAATCGCATTAGGGGGAGGCTGTGCATGTCACATCTCAAAGAGATTGCCTCTTGGCCAAAGTGGGATGACAGAGAGGCAGTGCTAATCTGATGCTGATATAGTACATCCAAAAGTGGACAGGGTG
Source organism: Pisolithus tinctorius (assembly GCA_024663395.1). Taxonomy (NCBI): domain Eukaryota; kingdom Fungi; phylum Basidiomycota; class Agaricomycetes; order Boletales; family Pisolithaceae; genus Pisolithus; species Pisolithus tinctorius. The sequence goes on from JANFAH010000002.1 coordinate 1,836,984, forward strand.
AGTCAGATGTCAACAGGGGTCAAGCTTTGGGGGTCTGTGGGGTTACAGGAGCATAAGGGATCACAACTTTCCCCCCCTAACTGTCCTCTCAGTGAAGCAAGTAAAAACTTCATGAATGAGGCTCTGTTGGAGGAGAGGATGAAGGGGGAGCATCTTCTGCTGTATCTTGCAATAAGGAGGCAAGATGTGCATCATACTCATCATGGATGCAATCAGGGAGAGTGGAGAACAGTAGATTATACTGTAGCTGTCACAATTTTGGAAGAATGATGGATGAGACTGGTATGAAGATGTTGCAGGGAGCAGGGAGGAAGGATCCATATGGTTCTTGGACTGGAGAGACTGAAATGACCACATAAGACCTTTCCAAGCAAATGACAGACCTGAGGCAACCAAAGAACATCCTCCTAGAGGTCATACTGACAAAAAGAATGTGCTGTCCAAGCTGGATGGGCTGAGAGGGGGCAGATGAGGATGGGATGTACCAGGATGTTTCAGGACAGAAGCTGGTAGGAACTCCTGGTAGATATACATAGCCATGGTCCCTAGCACAGGGGACAAGCAAAATGATTGATGTGGAGGTGGCCATATCAGAAGAATTAGCAAAATGAGCATCTTTTGGAGGGAGTGCTGTAGAAATGTGTGGAGTGTGCAAATCCTTTCCAATTTTGGAAGGTAGGATCACATGGCTGAGCACTACAAGCAAGTGTGGGAATGGTGTTGGTATCTGCAGAATTGGTGGAGATATGTCAAAAACCAGAATGCCATACACAGGCACTTAAGAATTTTCATTGGTGCTTAACTCACTCCCTTTCTTTTTCTTTGGCATTGATGACTTGTTCTTGTGTGAGGGATGACTGCCAACATTTCTGGCTGTCCTTCTTTGCATGAGGGCTATGGTCTTCATCTCCATTCATCAGCTGCATCCATGTCCACCTCACCAAACACCTTTGGTGTGTGACACCAGGGCTGGTAGTAGTGAGGCCACTGAGGTGAAGAAGGTGGTCATGGACCCCAGGTGAGTACCTTCTCTGCTCCTGTGCATTTTGTCTGAAGCCCACTTTCAGCTGTACCCACTGCACCCAGGTGAAGACTGTCTGTGAGTTCCTTGTGGATGGTAACAAGAAGCAGGTCCCCTGCATATGGTGCAATCAGTCAAAGGGCAAGTGCCAGTGGCCCAGGGATGGTAAGGATGCTGAGGCTGGTCCTAAGGCCACAGTTGACAAAGGGAAGAAGCAGAAGGCCAATGATGAGATGCCTGAGCCAGAAGAAGCAGGTGAAGTTAAAACTGACTGAGGTGCTGGAGATTGACAAGCCCAAGGCCAGTGTGAGCAGGGCAAGGAGGGCCATCACAGGGGGGTCCTTGGGCTTGGAAGACAAGCTTGAGCAGCTTATTGATGTTGCAGGGCTCATTGCCAACAACTTGGCAGGCCTTTTTGAACTCCAAGAGGCTGCAGTTGAGAACTCAGGCCACATTGCTGATGCACTCGAGGCCATAATCAACAAGTCTTATGGCTTTGGGGTGGCAGTCACCCCCTTGGACTCAGGCTCATCTGAGCTTGACTTGGATGAGCTGTGTGAGGAAGCAGAGTGGCTGCAGGCCAAGGGTGAGGAAGAGGAGGCCAAGGGGGAAGATGAGCCCATGGCCAAGGCTGAGTAGTACATTAGCATAGTGCCTTTGTTATCCCTCTCTGTGAATGTGATGTGTCTGGTGTCTGGTGCTATGCAATAAAGTAAGAGAAACAAGGAGGGTCTCACCCCAACTTCCATACCACTGTCCCTGTGCCAGAAATGCATTGGTTGAGAGGGGGCTAGTTTGTCCATCATGTTCTGAAGTGCCAGATGGACCTCCAAAACATTCTCAGCCTTCCAAGTACTGATTAGTCCCAGAACACATCAGGCATGCAGGGGGAAACAGTCCAGGGAATGACTGACAGCAGGTTTTTTAAGGCACTGATGGTCCTGAGGGCATGTTATACTGATGGCACTGTGATGGCCACCAGTATTTGATAAGAATTCCTTGAGAAAATGACCATGTGAGCTAGAGAGATGATTTCATGAGTTGTGGTAAAAGAGGGAGGGTTAATGGTACAAGTCCAATGTTTGTCATTGTTTACATGCTGACAAATCATCTGGAAGATCATGTGGTTTATTATGTAATCATATTTTCCCGTCCTTCATGCCCTCAATCCCACCAAAAGGTCACTTTTCACTATTTCCCCAGTCAGGGACAAAAGCATTGCAATGCACTTTTTGGAAAGAATAGGGTGTATCTCAGCATGTATTGCTTTGTTTGGACTGAACCTTAGTGGTCTGGAAAGCTTAGAGTCACCCCTTTCAAATGGTATAGGTATCATGAGTATCTGTGCAGAATAGCCCAAGCTACATCAGCAGCAAGTCACACCTCACAAACATTGCAATGCTTTTGTCCCTCACTGTACTGTGCACATTGAGTCCAGCAGGCACAGTGTGAATGAGTGGGTACCAGCCTGAGCTATGACTGGATATGGTCCAAGGTTCTTCTCTGAGAGCTTCTTGGAACGCTGGGTTGACCAGAAGTACTTGGCTTTGACATATACTTGGTCACTGACCTTGAAGTCCAGAGCTGGTATGCATCTGGCATCAGCCAGGCCTTGGTATGGTTGTTGGGCAAGGGTCATCTCCTCACATAGGTATTGGTGCAGTGAGTCTAGGTCAACTGTATAATCATGAGCCCAAGCAGAGGTAAGATCATGCTCAGGGTATACAGAGATGTTGGGGTGGTAGCCCTTATTAGTGAAACACCAGTAGTAGCACTAGGGGCATTGTTGTAAGCAAACTCAGCCAAAGGTAAGAGGTTGGCCTGGTTGTCCTGTTGATAGTTACGATAGACTTGGAGATGCTGTTCCAGTGTCTGGTTGGTCCTTTCAGTCTGGCCATTGCCCTTGGGGTGGTAATGCATGTCCAAGGCCTTACTGAGTGACTGGAAGAAGTGAGACATGAACTCCAAGCCTTGGTCTGAGGTTACATGGGCCAGTACTCTGTGCTTTGAAAAGACATGGAGTATGAAGAGTTTAGCAAATTCTGGGGCCATGATGGTGTTGTGGGTGGGGATGAAGATGGCCTGCTTGGAAAGCCAGTCAACTACTACAAGGATGGCCATGAAGCTGGATGAGGCTGGGAGCTGCTCAATGAAATCCATAGATATGGAATTCCACAGTTTCTCCAGCACTGGGAGTTGCTTGAGGAGGCTGTAAGGCTGGTGTCAGGGAACCTTAGCCTGAGCACAGCCCATGCAAGACCAGACATAGTCTTTGACAAATGTCCTGAGGCTGGGCCAGGTATATTCATGCCAGATGAGCTCTAGGGTGTGGTTCTGGCCAAAGTGGCCAGACAGAGGGTGGTCATGCTTAAGCTGCAAGACCCTAAGGCAGAGATCATTTGAGTCCAGCATGTAGGATCCTTCCATCAAGACAAAGGAAGCCAATGTCATCTACAGACCACCAGGGATCAGACATGTCAGACAAGTGGACCTGTGAGACTGGGTTGTCCAGCAGTGCAGTCAGGATATCATTATGAAGTTTTTCTATATCCATTAGTGTGACTGCTTGTAAGACTGGGTACTTGAGGTAGGTTGTGCAAAGGGAGACTGCTAGCTGCTCCTGGGTGAAGACCATTCTCAGGTTTTGCAGGTTCACTCAGGCATAGCTGCTGTCCTCCTCTTTGGGGTAGATGTCCCATCATCTAGTTAGGGCATCAGGCTTAGCCCTGAGCTTACTGGGTCTGAATCTAATGACCATATTGAACTGAGACAGGAATTCAGACCAGCAAGCTTGGCAGCAGGTGAGCACTTTAGAGGTAGAGAAGTACTCTAGGTTCTTATGGTTGGTAACAATATTGACCAGTGAGGCTGAGCCCTCAAGGTAATAGTGCCAGGTCCAGAATGCTTCAAAAATTGCAAGCAATTCCTTATCATGAGTATCATAGTTCAACTCTGGGGCAGTCAGAGTCTGGGAGTAGAAGGTGACCAGATGAATCTGGCCATTGCTGCAGGTGATAGACAGAACACTGGCGATGGCATAGTCTGAAGCATTGGTCTCAATGGTGATGGGGACCCTGGGGATGAAGTGGGTTAAGACTGGCACAGTAGTGAAGGTGGCCTTGAGGTTATTAAATGACTGGCAGCACTCCTTGGAGAAATTCCAAGGGGCACCCTTGTGGGTAAGGCAAGTCAATGGTATGACAATGTCCAAGTAGTTGAAGATGAACTGGCAGTAAAAATTAGTGAAGCTGAGGAAAGATTGTATGTCCTTGACCTTGTGAGGCTCAGGCCAATTGCAGATGGTCTGGACCTTTTCCTTTGACATTGTGAGGCTGCCAGGGGAAAGGTGGAAACTGAGATATTTGACTGAGTCTGAGTGGAATTCACATTTCTCTGGCTTCACGTGAAGGCTGTGAAGCTGAAGCTGGTAGAGTACCTCTTGGACATGCTGCTTGTGGCCCTCCTTATCTCTGGAGTAGATTGGAATATCATCAAGGTAGATGACTATGCAAACATCCAACATGTCCACAAAGATGGTATTCAAGAAGTGTTGGAAGGCAGCCAGAGCATTGGTGAGGCTGAAAGGCATTACCAACCACTCATAGGACCCATACTGAGTCTGAAATGCAGTCTTTCATTCATCACCTGGGGCAATCCAGATGAGATGGTAGGCATGCTGGAGATCAATCTTTGTATAGATTTTGGCTCAGCTTGGTGAGTCCAAGAGATCAGAGATGAGTGGTAGTGGGTAGTGGTCTTTCTTAGTAATTTTGTTCAGGCTGCAGAAGTCTACACAGAGCTGGAGGGAGCCATCCTTCTTTTTGACAAAGAGGACCAGTGCAGCATAAGGGGAGGAAGTAGGCCAAATGAAACCAGTAGTGAGGTTCTCATCAATGAAAGTCCAGAGAGCTTGGAGCTCAAGCAGGGATAGCAAATAGATGGTGCCTAATGGCAGTGTTGTTCCTTCTTCAAGCTCTATTTTCAGGTCATACTCCTGGTGAAGTGGGAGTGCTGAGGCCTTGGCTTTACTGAAGACATCAGCAAAATCATGGTACTCTTCCAGGACATTGGGTAAGGCTGGGGGAGAGGAAGCCAAGACCAATTGGGCTTGAACTGAGTCCAAGGGGCAGACCTGAAGTTGGAATTGGACAGACCCTTCAAGTTTGTAGGTGCACATGAAGGCAGCTGCATTGATTAGGGAAATGAGAGGGACCTTCAGGGGGGTGTGAGCTGGGGAGTCAGAGACTGGTACAGATGGCACAAGGCCAGGTTGGTCACTAGGACCGGGGTCAGGAAGGCTGGTGGAGACTGGGCTTACAGGGGGTGTTGATGGGGTTAGCATTCCTTGTATATGAGTCCAGAAAGTAATACTGCTCAATACCCAGTCAATCAATGGATTGTATTGGGTGAGCCAGCTATGCCCAAGAACTATTTTACACTCAGAATCTAACAGGGCAAGATACAAGGTTACTGGCATGACATCTCCAGATGTGAAGCAGATTGAGACATCTATTGCCTGGGTTATGGTGAACATGGATGTTCCATCAAAAAGCTGGAGTTGGATTGGTGAGACCAAGTACAGGGTAAAAGAGTGTTGATTAGCAAACTGATTATCTATAAAACAGTGAGTGGAGCTGGAGTCCACTAGAGTATGAAGCCAAGGTAATTCTGGGTTTTCTAATGTGACATAGGGGGTTAATGAATTCAGACTGGAAAGAGTGGATGTGTTGAGATGAGCCTCCAAGTTTGCACAACCAGAGTCAATGCAGTTCCTGGATTGTGCAGAGTCCCAGGAGCTGCTACCTATTGTTTTGTCTCAGGGGTAGAACCTGAGCCCAAGGCCAATGCAGCCTTGGTGGTAGCCACAGTGTGAGCCTTGGCCTTGCTGGCTTTCTTGGGGCATTTATCAGCAAAATGACTGGACCCTCCACAGAACATGCAGAGGATCCTGTCCATGCAACACTTGTGTTCCTCAGGGGTAAGCTTTCCATCCTTGCTGAGTTTGCTAGACTCAGGCTTGGACAAATTGCTGTTATTGTTGTTGCCTGGCTTTGATGAAGCTGGCTTGGGGGAGGAGCCAGAGTTGTTATTGTTGCCAGTCTTGGCTTTCTCTTGACTGGTCTTGGGCTGACTGTTGTTGCTGGAGGTGGACAAGCCTTGATGCTTACTTGCCTGTTGGACTTCTTCCTTGTGCTCCCAATAGCATGCATCTATTTCCTGGGCAAGATGACATAGCTCATGTAGAGTCTGCAGTTTACCAACCTGACATACTTTGTCTTTGATGTGGTCTGGGAGCCTGGAGTAGAAATGATGATGCAGTGCACCATCTCCATAGCCCTGGACTTGCAAAGCAAGTCAGTTGAAGTCTACTATGTATTTGTTTATGCACTGAGTATCCTTCATATGTAAATGGTCAAGCTGACTCTCGGTGTCAGTGACCAGATTGTGGGGGCCAAAGGTGGTTTGTAGTTCTAGGATGAATTCTCTCCAGGAGTCCATCCAGAGAGGCCAGTCATTGGGGTCATCAAGTCCAAGCAAGTCTGGCTCAAACCATTCAAGAGCCATGCCCTTGAGGTAAGATTGCATGAAGATGACTTTGGCATGGTCGGTCCTGAAAGCCTGAGGATGGTCTTGGAAATTCAGCTTGCACTGAATGAAGAAGGCATGAAGTTTCTTGGGGTCAGTGCCATCAAAGGTATCAGGCTCATGCAACTTGGTCCTGCTTGAGGACTCAGGACTAGTGCAGGCATTGCAAGCCAACAGTTTGATGGCTTCTGCAAGATTGTCCAGGACCATAATTGTGGGCTCAGTGTCTGGATCTGGGAAGTCTGGTTTGTCCTCCAGATCATTCTCATCTGGGTTGTTGTCACCAGGCCCATCATCACCAGGACTGTTGCCAGGGTCATCATCATCAGGATTGTTGTCATCATCATCACCCAGCCCATCATCACCAGGGTCATTCTCAGGGATGGGAGCAGTGGGACAATGTGGGGTGGGAGTGTTGGATGTCCAGGCTGAGAAGCCCCTGAAAGGACTAATGGGATCTGGAGAGTGCTGTAGGGAATGAGTTCAGGGGTGGAGAGCTTTCTTTTGTTTTATTTCCTTCTTTTGTTTTTTGCATTGTACCACTGGACTTAGTGGCAAGCAGCCATGTTGCTGACTAAGTGTGTGTGCTGTGTTTGTGCAAGTTCAGTTTACCATAACAACCAATCCATGACACAGGCCTTCAGTAGTAGGGTGAATTCATCTCGCAATTTGGTGAGTTTTTGAAGTTAGATTTATTACTTTGGGGAGTACCCAATGTGCCAGGAGGACTGGCAAGAGTATTACACAGGCACAGCTAAGTATCCTTTGACAGTTCGCATTTTTCACCCTTTTACTACACTTCATTTCTCCAAAACAGGACCTCCCTTTTGGGTTGAGCACAAATCTTGCCCATCACTGACATTTACTAATTCTAGGTACATCTCATTACCTATTCCTACAGTGCCTAGTGGTGCCCAAGTCAGCTAGTGCTGTCTCATGGCAGGTTCCACTGGCTGAAGTGGAGTCAGGGTTGGTGGCAGAGCAGCCATGGGGGGGTTGGAAATGAGTCTTTGTTGCCATGATATGTTAGACCCACACAAGTGGCAAGTCTGAAATACTGTCAAGTTCAGGATGTCCAGGTTGAGGCCAGACTGGAGACCAAAACAGGCATGAGGCTGAGAGGGGTCAGGGTCAGGGGTGTAACAGAGATGCAGAGGGGTGGACTGATTGGACTTAGTGACTGAGGTTACAGTGCTATTCCCTTGCATGGGTCTCAGTCCAAGTCCAAGGCTGAAGCAGGATTATCAGAGTAACTTAGTTGATTTCAGACTGGAGACTACAGGCCAAGTATCTAAGAGTTTATATACTAGAAGTATCTATAGTATGGAGACCAGTAATGCCAGTCTCACAAAGATTGCTAAGATGATTGGTAAGACAAGTATTAGTAAGGTATGACTAAGGTAGTAGAGACTGGGACAGGGTGGACTGGGGACAAGACATGGCAGGGCTTTACTGAAGTGACATGCACTGCAAAGCAGTGTTCACTGCACTAGGACATCTGGGGATAAGGAATTGGTGAGGCCAAGACTGGACTGAATGAATACAAGGCTGAGTCCAGCCAGGGTTGGGACACAACTATGACAGAACTGAACTTTCCAGATCTGGACACCAAACCCACAATTATGATCCTGGACAACCTGACAGAGGCCATCAAACTGTTGGCTTGAAATGCCCACACTAGTCCTGAGTCCTCAAGCAGGACCAAGTTGTGCAAGCCTGATACCTTTGATAGTACTGACCCCAAGAAGCTTTGCACCTTCTTCATCCAGTGCAAGCTTAATTTTCAAGACCAACCCCAGGCTTTTAGGACTGACTGTGCAAAGGTCATCTTTGCCCAGTCCTACCTCAAAGGCATGGCCTTAGAATGGTTTGAGCTGGACTTGCTTTGGGTCAAGGACCCCAATGACCAATCTCTCTGGATGGACTCCTGGAGGGAGTTCATCCTAGAACTACAAATGACCTTCAGCCCCCACAACCCAGTTTCTGACACTGAGAGTCAGCTTGACCATTTACATATGAAGGATAGTCAGTGCATCAATAAATATGTAGTGGACTTCAACTGGCTTGCTTTGCAAGTCCAGGGCTACAGAGATGGTGCACTGCACCACCACTTCTACTCCAGCCTCCCAGACTGGATCAAAGATGAGGTCTGTCAGGTTGGCAAGCCCTGGACTCTTCACAAGCTCTGCCACCTCACCCAGGAAATAGATGCATGCTATTGGGAGCACAAGGAAGAAATCCAACAGGCAAGTAAGCATCAAGGATTGTCCTCCTCCTCCTCCAACAAGTCTGGTGGCTCTGCCAGCAACAATCAGCCCAAGACCAGTCAAGAGAAAGCCAAGACCAGTAGCAACAATAACAGCAATTCGTCCAAGCCCAAGTCTAGTAAACTTGGCAAGGATGGAAAGCTCACCCTGGAAGAATGCAAGCATCACATAGATGGAAACCTCTGCATGTTCTGCAGAGGGTCTGGTCATTTCACTGATAAATGCCCCAAGAAACCCAGAAAGGCCAAAGCTTGCACTGCAGCCACCACTGAAGCTGCACCAGCCTTGGGCTCAGGTTCTACCCCCAAGACAAAAAAATAGGTAGCAGCTCCTGGGACTCCACACATACCAGGAGCTGCATTGCCTCCAGTTGTGCAAACTTGGAGGCTAGACTCAATGTGTCTGCTCTTTCCAGTCCAAATTCATTAACTCCATACATCACTATAGAAAATCATGATTTACCTCAGCTTCATACCCTAGTGGACTCTGTCTCCACCCATTGTTTTATAGATAATCAATTTGCTAATCAACATTCACTTACCCCTTACTTTGTCTCACCAATCTGACTCTGGCTCTTTGATGGAATGTCCACATTCACCATAACCCAGGCAATAGATGTCTCAATCCACTTCACATCCAGAGATGTCACACCAGTAACCCTGTATCTTGCCCCATTAGATTCTGAGTGTAAAGTAGTTCTCAGGCATAACTGGCTCACCCAATACAATCCATTGATTGACTGGGTACTGAGCAGTATTACTTTCTGGACTCATACACAAGGAATGCTAACCCCATCAACACCCTCTGTAAGACTGGTCTCCACCAGCCTTCCTGACTCCAGTCCTAGTGACCAACCCAGCCTTGTGCAATCTGTACTGGTCTCTGACTCCCCAGCTTGCACCCCCCTGAAAGCCCCTCTTGTTTCCCTAATCAATGCAGCCACCTTCATGTGTGCCTGCAAACTTGAAGGGTCTGTCCCATTCCAACTTCAGGTCTGCCCCTTGGACTCAGCCCAAGTGTGATCAGCCTTGGCCTCATCTCCCCTGGCCTTTTCCAATGTCCCAGAGGAGTACCATGATTTTGCTGATGTCTTCAGTAAAGCCAAGGCCTTGGCACTCCTGCCTCACTGGGAGTACAACCTGAAAATAGAGCTTGAAGAAGGGACAACACCACCCCTAGGCACCATCTACTCACTGTCCCAGTCAAGCTACAAGGCTCTCCAGACTTGCATTGATGAAAATCTCACTACCAGTTTCATTTGTCTGACTTCCTCCCCCTATGCTGCACTGGTCCTCTTCATCAAAAAGAAGGATGGCTCCCTCTGGCTTTGTGTAGACTTCCACAGCCTCAACAAAATCACTAAGAAAGACTGATACCCACTACTGCTCATCTCCAACTTCTTAGACTCACCAAGCCAAGCCAAAATCTATACCAAGATCAATCTATGGCATGCCTACCATCTCATCCTGATTGCCCCAGGTGATGAATGGAAGACCACTTTTCAGACTTGGTATGGTTCTTATGAGTGGTTAGTGATGCCCTTCAGCCTCACCAATGCCCTGGCCACTTTCCAGTGCTTCATCAACACTATCCTTGTGGATATGCTGGATATATGTGTAGTTGTCTACCTTGATGACATTTTGATCTACTCCAGAGACAAGGAGTCTCACAAGCAGCATGTCCAAGAAGTACTCTGCTGGCTTCAGCTTCATGGCCTTTATGCAAAGCCAGAGAAATGTGAGTTCCACTCAGACTCAGTCAAATATCTTGGTTTCCACCTTTCCCCTGCTGGCCTCACAATGTCAAAAGAAAAGGTCCAGACCATCTGTGACTGGCCCAAGCCTCACAAGGTCAAGGACATACAATCTTTCCTTGGCTTCACTAATTTTTACTGCCAGTTCATCTTCAATTACTCAGACATTGTCATACCATTGACCTGGCTTACTTGCAAAGGTGCCCCTTGGAACTTCTCCAAGGAGTGCCACCAGTCATTCAATAACCTCAAGGCCACCTTCACCACCACACCAGTCTTAACTCACTTCATCCCTGGGGTCCCCATCACCATCAAGACCAATGCATCAGACTATGCCATTGCCAGCATTCTATCTATCACCTGTGGTGACAGCCAGATACATCCAGTCACTTTCTACTCCCAGATTCTGACAGCCCCAGAATTGAACTATGATACTCATGATAAGGAATTGCTTGCTATTTTCAAAGCATTCTGCACCTGGTGCCACTACCTTGAGGGCTTGGCCTCACCAGTTGACATTGTCACTGACCATAAGAACCTAGAGTACTTTTCTGCCTCTAAGGTACTCACTTGCTGCCAAGCTCACTGGTCTGAATTCCTCTTGCAGTTCAACATGATCATCAGGTTCAGGCCTGGTAAGCTTGGGGCTAAGCCTGATGCCCTAACTAGACCATGGGACATCTACCCCAAAGAGGGGGATAGTGGCTATGCCCAAGTGAACCCACAGAACCTGAGACCAGTCTTCACCCAGGAGCAACTAGCAGTCTCCCTCTGTGCAACCTACCTTGAGTACCCAGTCTTATGAGCAGTTGCCTTAATGGATGTCAAAAAACTCCATAATGATATCCTGGCTGCACTGCTGGATGACCCAGTCTCACAAGTCCACTTGTCCAACATGTCTAATCCCCAGTGGTCTGTAGATGACATCAGCTTCCTTCACCTCGATGGAAGGATCTACATGCTGGACTCAAAGGATCTCTGCCTTAGGGTCTTGCAACTCAAGCATGACCATCCCCTGTCTGGCCACTTTGGCCAAAACAGAACCCTAGAGCTTATATGGCAAGAGTACACCTGGCCTGGCCTCAGGACCTTCATCAAGGACTATGTCTGGTCCTGCACAGCCTGTGCTCAGGCTAAGGTTCCCTGCCATTGGCCTTATGGCCTTCTCAAACAACTTCCAGTGCTGGAGAAGCCATGGAATTCCATATCTATGGATTTCATCAAGCAACTTCCAACCTCATCCAGCTTCACAGCCATCCTCATAGTAGTTGCCTAGCTCTCCAAGCAGGCCATCATCATCCCCACCCACAACACCATCATGGCCCCAGAACTCACCAAACTCTTCCTACTCCATGTCTTTCCAAAGCACAGAGTACTGGCCCATGTAACCTCAGACCAAGACTCAGAGTTCATATCTCACTTCTTCCAGTCACTTGGTAAGGCCTTAGATATGCATTTACACTTCACTTTGGGCTACCACCCCAAAGGTGATGGCCAGACCAAAAGGACCAACCAGACTCTCAAACAGTACCTCTGAATGTACTGCAACTACCAGCAGGACAATTGGGCCAACCTCTTAGGCACCATTCACCCTCCAAAGTCAAAGTTGAAAACTTTGACTTTGACTTTGGCAATGTAGTCACATGATGATTATATAAGCTGTGCATGCCCACATGAATGCAAAGTCCAAGCTTTGGGCTTCTGCTTCAGTAATGTAGTCATGTGATGATTATATAAGACAACAACACAACTTGTAGTTCAATAGATAACATTGTGATAACAGATCAAACAACTCTGCTATGGATCTTGAAGCACAGCAGCTCCAGCACCATCATCATTGCTGTCTTGCTGCAGTTGTAGTAGCAGTGATGATCCAGGTGCTATGCCTTTATGACCTCCTTTTTCATTCTGACTCAGAACCAATCCCCTACCATACCTCAATCCTGACTGGTGAGGGGTGGATGCTAGAGCTCCTGAATGGTCATCCAGACAGGATACAGACTTGCCTTGGTGTCAGCCATGGGGTTTTTGATCACCTGATGCAGGTGCTCACCCATCATGGTTTTGTGCCTTCTTGCAATGGAATTTCAGTGGAGGAACAACTTGGGATATTCCTCTACACCTGTGTTACTGGGTTGTCATCCTGGCACATTGCTGAGAGGTTCCAACACTCACCAGGGACCATCACTAGGTAGGGAGTTCATTGGACTGTCTGATATTTTTCTCACAATTTTTTAGATATTTCAAAGCAATGTTGGCTTTCTTTTCTGGAGGACAATTCTATGCATCCCAAGTGCAATTCCCCACCAACAACACTCCCATATCAACTATGATTACTAGTGACCCACACTTCTGATTTTTCCAGGATTGTATTGGTGCAGTTGATGGCACTCATATTTGAGCATTCACTGCTGCTGAGGACCAGCCTTACATGGGGAACTGGAAGGGCTACCTATCTCAAAACTGTCTCTTCATCTGTGATTTTGACTTCTTTTCACATATGCCCTCACTGGATTTGATGGGTCAACTGCAGATGCAACCATGTGGCATGATGCACACAGGAATGACTTGCACATGCCACCTGGGAAGTACCTTCTTGCAGATGCAGGGTTTGGGACCTGTGATGCACTTCTGGTTCCCTATTGAGGTGTTTGTTACCATCTGAAAGAATGGTGCCAGGCTGGATTAAGGTAAGTTGCTATTCCATCCTGCTCAGTGTACCTGTAACTTCTATTTTATAGACCTCAAAACTGAGAGGAGTTATTCAACCTTTGCCATGCTGGACTTAGAAATGCCATTGAATGGATATTTGGTGTTATAAAATGCAGGTGGAGGACTCTTCAAATTCCCCCTAAATATAGCATCCACACCCAAACTCAAGTACCTGCTGCTCTCTGTGCCCTCCACAATTTCATATGGCACTATGATCCAGAAGAGTTCTTTGACCCTGAACTTGCCATGGACATAGGAGAGGATGATGGTATTGGAAGCCTTGGTGATGGACCAGCAGATGCTGCAGAGAGGGGAAGGGCTGATAATAGGAGTGACAACATTGCAGAGGAGATGTGGATTGACTATCAGCACCAGCTTACAATTACTGAGCCTGAACATTCAGATTTCATGGTGTACAAATATATGTTCTTACAATTGTTTCACACTCATGTAGAAAAATAACTTCCATTGCCAATAGGAAGCTAGTCATAGTCATGTACATTTTATTATGTACATATTTGTATAAAGGGGGGGGGGGATTTGAAAGGATATGCAGGGGGGGGGGTACATTTGTATATTGTAAAAAAAAAAACAAGACAAACACATATCTCTGCCCATCCCAGTACTTCATCAACCAACGCTGCACCCAAATCTGCTTCACCAGCTCCTGATGCTTGAGGAAAATATTCACTTCATCCAGGGTCGCACTGAGGAAGTAGTCACTGATGTTGATCCAATTGCCTGTTGAGAGCTGCAGCATGTTGTTGATGTAGTCCATGGCAGCATCAACAAGGGGATTTGTAGTGGGTGGCAGGGGCAATGGGGCAGTGATCACATGTGTGAAATTATTGAGCCTGGTGTCATAACTGTGCATTCACTCTAGGTCCTTACTCACTCTGCTGTAGGAATTGGTAAAGAGATGAACCTAGAAATAGTAATTGTTAGTGGGTGAGTAAACTCTCAACCCAAAAGGGAGATCCTGTGTGGAGAAAGAAAAGTGTAGTGAAAAGTATAAAAATGCGAACTAGAAAAGCAGACTTAGCTCTGTCTGTCTAATAACTCTTGCCAGTCCTCCTGGCACTTTGGGTACTCCCCAAAGTAATAAATCTAGCTTCAAAAACTTGCTGAATTGCAAGATGAAATCACCCTACTACTGAGGGCCTATGTCATGGATTGGTTGTTATGGTAAACTGAACTTGCACAAACACAGTGCATGCGCTTAGTCAGCAATGTGGCTGCTCACCACTAAGTCCAGTGGTATAATGCAAAAAACAAAAGAAGGAAATAAAACAAAAGAAAACTCTCCACCCCTGAACTCATGACCCAGACTGCTTCTCCTAGGGAACTCAAACTCATTCCCTACATCCAAGGGGCAGTTTAGAATTGGACCATCCTTGGTCGCCCTCCTCCTTGCACGAACATCCTCACCCTCACATCTACTTCCCTTGACCTCACATCTGCTTCCCTCGACCTTTGAACATGGCGCCTTGCCCCTCTAACCTCACACTACTCGAACACAACCCCCCTTCTCTCCCAAGACATGCTCCAACCTCACCAAACAACCCTCCCATTCTTCAAAACTCCTCACCCTCAAATGCAACTCTTTCCACCCACAAAAATGCCACCTGGCCTCAAACATGCACTCTGCTTCTCAAACACTCCCCTTGCAACCCAAACCTCACACCAAATGACAACAGAGATAAACTCCAGGCAAATGAACAAGTGAGTAATAAATCAAGTGCAGAGCAAGTCAAAGACTGCTCTTCGAGGCACAGTCTTTGTGCAAAATGGTAGCAGGGTGTAACACAGCGCAGTGGCTGGTACAGCAGACACAGACCCTCTATGAGGCAGCTCTAAGACATATATGTACCTAAAAAAGAACCTTGATCAGTTGTGTATTTACTATCCTTATACACATATGTATTCTCAATTACTGCTTGTCCTTAAGACAACTTAGCACAGGGAAAAATCACAGAAAACTCAAAACTACACATCAGAGTGAGTAGAATCACCCCAAGACTAGTACAACTTGGTTGAACAATGTTGCACAAAGCAAAACTCGTGTTAAGGAAAACTATATATCAATACTCTCACCGGGACTTTCTCTATACCATCCTTCTCATTCTCATACCCTCAACTCTCTGCATGCACACATGCTTGACTTCTCATACTTTGTCTGGTACTTTGTCTGGTGGCCAAAGCCCTTGTGCTAAGTGCCACCAAGCGACCTCAAGTTGCCCATCTTCATTCACCACTACCTTGACCCTAGAAACAAATTGTTTTGGTGTAGTAATGTCCGAATCACTGTAAAAGATGTCACCTTAAGCCTGTACATCCTTGAGATCTCTTCAGTGATAGGTCTTCGACCCTGACAGGTGTAGGTGCTAATCTCATTCAATCTCGATTGTTGGCCTTTGACCTCACAGTCAGGCAGATGAAGTCTTGATTCTAAGTACTGATGAATGGCTTTGAGCCATCCCTTCTCATCGATCTCCTTCTCCTTCGCACTAAAGTATCTGTACTTCACAGTATAAAGTGTCTGAATCAAAACTGAAAAGGGTACCTGGACTTGGTATATCCCCTTCCCAAGTTTCCCTTCCAGCGCCCATGCCTTCAACACTCCTCTCACCTTGAGAAACTCCCCCCTTTTCTCATAGCCTTCAACTGTGCTGACCTCACACAGCTGTCCTGTATTTCAAATTTCATTGACATGCAGTATTCGTGCTACCCTTCACTTGTCTTCATTTGGAGTTCCTTTCCCCATTCTGAGTTGTCTGTTTTTCCTAGAGTAGCCAGGTTGTAAGTATAATAACATAAATTCAAAACCAAAACTTGAGCCACTAAGTGCAGCAACCAAGATTCTCCAGTTGTCCCCCCACTTGAAGTAGCACCATCAGATTGCACCAATGGTCCACTGTCCTGTCTCATATGTCTTCGTACTCTGCCATAGATATGCAATCTTCCTGTAGAATCATAGCAGTAAGCGAAAAGGCGCAAAATAAAAGAGAACAGAAGAGCTGTCTAGCCCAGCAGTTGAATCTGCAAAGTCCCTCCTCCACCGAATGACTTCTGTTGCTTCAAACGACCATCAATTGCCAGAAAACCATAATGCCACCATTCGTACTCCTGTGGCCTTCCACAGTCATTCGTATGTATTCTGTACCCTTATGTGCGATGGTCTTCACTTGTACTTGTCATGGTCTAGCCCAGGTTTGCTTGATGTGGTAGAAGAGCAAAAGGTAGGATTACATGCATTGAACAGTTTCTTCGGATGGGGTACTCACTCGTCAATGCCCATGATGTCAGTGCCAATAAATATGACGCTTGCAGGACTCGTGTAGATGAGCCTACAGATGCCAGCTGCAATAGCTGTGTTGATGATGGCTCGGATGCCCTTGATGTTGGCCTTGTAGTAGACGGAGGGGTCTCTCATGCCTCACTGCAGTGAGGCTATGTGTACAATACATGTAGCACCCAACTTATTCCATGTACCTCCCAATCCAAATGAGACGTCACAGTGTCTCTGCATGATATCCAACATGGGGATAGAGTCTCCCTTTGCTAACTGTTTGACAATGTGTCGACCTACTAACTTGCTTTGGTTGACAGTAATGTAGGCATCTTCATCTTGAAGGGAGGCAGTTGCAGGTTGTCCCGATTGGGACCTTCGTACTGTAGGCACATCGACACTCAAGGGTTCATTGATGCTCTGTAAAAATTCACAATCCCTAAAACATGGTAGCTGTAAGTAAAACAGTCTAAGGCAATAACTAAAACTTGGGCTGTAGAGCCCACTCAGTGTGGTCTCAATACTCCTTGCATGTTGTGTATCCTGTCATGACTTCAACTCTTGCCCTCACATTGCTATTCGTGCTAAGTCTTGTGTGCAAGTCCACCGAGTTGCTTTGAATTCATTTCCAGAGGCATATTGTAGTTGTCATACTTGTTTTGCTGTACATCCAAGTGTCTTCCATTCATGGTCCTGCATAGATTCCCATGCCATGACCACACTTTGTTGTAGGTATCTCTTGCTCTTCCTGGAGTAGGATACTTGTAAGTAAAATGCTATGAAATCAAAATAAAACCTTGAGCCATAGTGCTCCATGATTGTCTCCACCATACTCCATGTCCATCAGACGACTATTCTTGTGTTGCATGGCCCCTGATCGTCTTCGAGCACTGTCATAGTCATTTCTTGTACTGTGACCCCTTGGATGTCACTCGCATGTTGTCATGTACAGTCATTTTCCCTAGAGTAGAACAGATGTAAGTAAAATGTACTGAAATCATAACAAACCTTTGCTCCGTCGAGCCCAGAACCTGCGCTCCTCATGCCTTGTCTCCACAGAATGGCCCTTCTCTCCTTGCAGGGCCATTGACCTGCATCAAATGCCATCTTCATCATTTCTTGTATTGTGATCACCCAGATGTTGGTTGCTCTTTGACACATGTACCAGCTTTCTCCTGTGTAGAATAGCTGTAAGTAAAACATTTCGAAACTAAAATAAACCTGTGAGCCATTGGGCTCTCCATCTGTGCTCTTCACACCCCATTTCCATCGAGTGGTGCATCCAATCTCGACTGGCTGTTGATCCACAGTAAGTGTAACCATCATCATTGTTCTTTGTATCACAATTGCTTGGATGTCCTTTGGTCTTTGTCGCATGTAGCCACTTTCCCTAGAATAAAGTACTTGTAAGTAAACTGCTATGGAATGTAAATGAAACCTTGGGCCATTGAGCCCAGTACTGGTGCTCATCATGCCTTGTTCCCATTGAATGGCATACTCAATCTTGCTCAGCCATTGGTCTGCGTGTAGTCTAGTCATCATCATTGTTGCTATCGCTTGAGTTGCTGCTGTTGTCGCTCATGTCCTTGTCGCTATTGCTCATAGTTGCAGTAACTTCCACACAGTGTGTTGTTTGCCCCATCCTTCATGTCCTTTGATTGCTGCGATCTTGCATAGTTGACCTGTAATACTAGATGCATCAGTATGTAGTACTTGAGTGCGTGTGGCCACAACGTGCAGAGCGATCACGTGACTCTGCTTAGTCAACACCATTGGACTTTCTGTACAAGTCCCAACATCAAGTGCACATGTCAATTCACTCAATGAATCCTCAAATAAAATATTTATTCCTGACACTGTGCAGCCATGGAATATTTCGAGTGCAAGGTTGTCAACCCTTGCTGTGTGCTTCAACATTTCGATTTGCAAAACTTCTTCTGGTGGCTTCCTTCACATGAAGAGCCTCGATGGCTCCTTGATCTTGATCCTTCTTGCAACAACCTTCATCTCAGCATGACTTATGTGCTGTGGCGCTCTGTGTGAGTCAATGGCCTCATCACACACCAACCTTTCCGCTTTGAGACTGCCTGCAAGTGTTTCGAGCTCTTCAACTTCAACTCTTGTGGTTTTCACATGTTCTTTGAGCCTTTCTGCTTCAAATTCAAGTGGAATCTTTGACATGAATAGGTCGTCGGTTAACTGATGTGTATATCTGCTGACTGCAGGATTTCTGAGGCTGCTTCTTTCATTGCCTCAACCTCTTAGGTGGGACTCCTGTAGTGACACACCAGTAGCCATCAGAGAAACTTGACATGAACAAAAAGAAAAACCCCTTTGAGTGTTGTAATTTGCCTTGAATTCGAATGGGACTATCGTTGTGAGCAGTTCCTCCACCAATGCTGGTTCAACTTGCTCGAGCTCTACTGTTTCCTGTAACTCAGTAGTCAGTATTCTGTTTGTACTTGAAGAAAACTCTTTTGTCTCAAAACAGGTTGCTGTGGCTGCTTTGATGAGCCTTCCAGGACTTTGGTCCTCACTGTTTGTCTTCTCAGGTGGGCTGCATGGCTGCGCATGACTCGCTGACACTAACATCAGTATTTGCTTGTGCTGTGTGCATTCCAGTAATTCCATAGATTCCTGTACATCAGTTGTCAGTGAGCTGTGCATCAATGAACTTGGAGAAGACTTTGTAGGCAGTTGTTGCTTGTCTGAACTCGATTCTGGGTCGCTTCATGGTTGAATGTAATGTTCTGGGCTTGTCTGTTGTGGGACATGACTTCTGGGAAGTGTGCAACTAGAGGAAGGGTGAAGGGAGAATTCCCTAGGATCATCCCAAGGGGTGCTGTGTGGAAGGAGAAGTCGAGAAAGGGCTTAGAAGTGGTGGGGAAATTTGAGTGTGAACCGCAGAATTTAATTCCAGGCAGATGTAGATGTGTGAGGAACAGCAAGATGGGTATACAAAATTCCGGGAGGATGCTATGTGTCAAGTGGGGTGAATTCGAAGCGAAAGGGATATGGGATTAGGTGTGCAGGGCTGGAGGATGCAGGAGACACAAAGACCTCTGGGGACACTGAAGATGCTGTAGGCTCTATATACACTCTTAGACTCTAGAAACTCTTGAACTCACAGAACACACACAGATAGTGACTCCAAAGGTGGGTGGTATATTTCCAACATCATGGTGGAAT
The DNA here is from genome assembly GCA_024663395.1 of Pisolithus tinctorius. Classification (NCBI taxonomy): domain Eukaryota; kingdom Fungi; phylum Basidiomycota; class Agaricomycetes; order Boletales; family Pisolithaceae; genus Pisolithus; species Pisolithus tinctorius. Next base: position 1,856,801 of record JANFAH010000002.1, read on the forward strand.
TATATAGTACAGGGAAAGTAGGTATGAGTCAGAGTAAGGTGGGGCAGGAAAACTAAAAGACTGGAAAATAAAGGAAGGGACATCAGACATCAGCAAAATACAGAAGCACGTGAAATAGACTGGTGGGTAGTAGACAAGAGTAAGAACAGGACAATGGTAAGGGGTATCTTCCAACAGAATGAGAGTATGCATACAAGTGGGAGGTGGGGCTGAGCTGCACAGGAGGGCAGAGCATAGCATGCTGGCACGAAGTCCAGCTTGCAGAATTTAGGGTGATGGGGGAAACCAGAGTTTTTTAGAGGTAAGTGGCACAGATGACTGGTGACATGGCTGAGCAGTGGCACAGCTACTGAATTCCAGATGACTCTGCATGAATGCAGAATTTCCAGATCAGCATTTTGATGACTGAGCAACATGTGGAAGGTTGGTAGAAACTCCGAAGGTGACAGGGGTGGGGAGGAAACACGAAGACATGAGCAGAACAAATTCCGAAACAGGTTTGTCATAGAGGCCTGCAGAATTTAGTGACAGATTCGTGTTCCAGCCTCAGGGAGTATATGGCTCCCCACACCATGCTCGCTCCAAGCAAAACCCTTTGTGTAGTAGTCTTGTGGCTGCTTATGTCACCTGCTGCATGGGCCATGTATTGTCCGAGTGTCATTGTTGATTGTTGCATCACATTTTCTGAATGATTTCATGCTGGAATTCCTTGTCGAAGCCTTGTAAATAGAGGTCTTCGAGTTTGTCAGCCTCAAGTTGCTGCAAAACCCATAGATATGTCAATAAGTCAAGAAAATAAAGCCTGTAATTTGTTAGTTCCTCCTGTGTACAAATCTCTCTTCTTGCTCAACTGTCAACAAGATTATAAAGGTCACCTCTCAAATGCTGTTTACCCAATTTCTGGGACCCAGGATACAAACACACAATGGCCACTACAAATTTGGGCCAAATCAACTGATCTTCAACAAATTCATACCATGAGTTGGAGACTTCACCGCCTGCATACCAGCAAGCCCATTTTGCCCATTCTTGGTCATTGAAGCAATTCTTGCACTCACAAAGACTTCAAACCTCTTCAAAATACCTAACAAGGTCAGATGCACACCCTGAGAACCATGGTGCATCCCTCAAATGCCTTGGTGGCATTCCCTCAAGTTCTCTCAGCGCATTCTCATGGCTTCTTCGCAGAAATTCGACTATTAATTTGCCTTTGGACTTCTCTCTTGACTCAAGGGATCTTTGACCTAGATACTTGCTCGACATTTGCTGCTTGAAAAATAACTCTGAAAATTCCCCACACTCCTGAGTGTAGACTGTAGCTAGAATTGAAATTCTGAACACTTAGCTTGTCCAGCCCAATCCAGAAAAACTTTTGTGTGGTGATAAAGCAGTGGCTTCTTTCCCCAAAATGAACAGAACCCCCCTTGTGGTGGGCTCCAGATGTAGGAATAGGTAAAGAAGAAGTACCTAGAAACAGTAATTGTTAGTAATGATGGGCGAGTATAATGCTCAACCCAAAAGGGAGGTTCTGTTTCAAGAAAAGAAGAAGTAGTAAAATGTAAAAAATGCGAACTAGAAATGCAGACTTAGCTCTGTCTGTCTAATAACTCTTGCCAGTCCTCCTGGCCCTTTGGGTACTCCCCAAAGTAACAATTCTAACCTCAAAAACTCACCAAATTGCGAGATGAAATCACCCTACTACTGAGGGCCTGTGTCATGGATTGGTTGTTATGGTAAACTGAACTTGCACAAACACAGTGCATGCGCTTAGTCAGCAATGTGGCTGCTCACCACTAAGTCCAGTGGTATAATGCAAAAAACAAAAGAAGGAAATAAAACAAAAGAAAACTCTCCACCCCTGAACTCATGACCCAGACTGCTTCTCCTAGGGAACTCAAACTCGTTCCCTACACTGCACCCTCTTCTGCCAGTTGTTCACTCACTCTGCACCAACTCCACCCAACTTCTGTCAGTTGTGAACCATCTCTGCTCTGACTGCTGTTGGACTTGTGTTGCCCTTCTACCAGACTGAGTGGACTGTTCTCTGAGGAGTCATGTGACTACCTTCAGACTTCTCCCTGACAGCATGCAGTCAGGTACTCTGCAGTGCATGCACTGCATGGTTCAGCGCCTGGACTGTTTCCTTTTCTGGGTGTTCTGTGTTACCCATTTGTATGTCCTCCATTTACCCTTCATTCATCGTCCAGGAAGTTTTACTTGAAATTTTACAAGTCTCCATATGTCAGTTCCGATTCTGGTTACTGTACCTCTGTAACAGTATAAAAGCATGTATCATACTCTGCTGTTCTTCAGTATGAATATCAACTTAGTTCCTACTCCTTCTGCCTCCATCTTCTGTCTGTCAGAGTTACCTCTGACTCTCTGTCTGTACTCTCCCTCTGACATACAAGGGCTGAGATTGTGCAAGGGGGTAGCACATGAGCTAAACCCAACACCCTCACTCTACTCTGCCTTTGCTTCAGCAGACTTCATTCCTGCCACCACCCTGCCAGTCAGAGTTCTGTTCTTTGTGTCAGACTTGCTTCCGAACCACTCTCTAGACCTTCCAGACTTGACACCTGGAAGTGATGGCAGTGATGAATGAACTGCAATCTTCCTCAGTATGTGCTTTGATCCACCTTTGGACATTGCAACAGACTCAGCTTTCCTTTTTCCACAACTGATGCTGGTGATGGCTGATGATGACAATGACCTGGCTGACACATGTGACAAAAAACTTGATGGTGCAAAAGGGGGGATGAAGTTTGGATCCACAGACTGTGTGTGCTTGCAATGGTGAGCGTTGAGAGTGTGCATCATGTTAAGGAGGGAGAGGGAGGGAGGGGGGGTAGGAATAGTTGAAGTGGTGGGGGGTGTGGTAGAGGCAGGAGTATCGAAGGCAGAGGTCATGGTTGTACAAGGCATGGTAGTGGCATGTGGCCAGTAGATAAACCAACCTTGGCAATGTGAGGGGAGAAGGAGCTCTATGCTGGTGCAGTGGGGGAACCCAGAATTGTGAAACAGCTTTATGTCTTTGTGCACCTGACTAGATGTTAGTGGATGATCCGACAAGAAAAAAACTACATTACCTTTACATACCAATCCCAAAGATTGGCATTGTCCAGTGAGATCATTGCACCATGCTCATCATCATAAGCAAAGCCAGAGGCCACTGATTTAAGATTGGTGACAGCATAGTAGGATTTTTTAAGCTGGATAACTGTTAGCAAGGCAAAAAAAATGAATGATACAATGACTTACCACCTTGAACTTCTGCTCACATGATTCAGCTGTCTTATCACCATTATCTGGACCCAGTGGATAATTATGCACCATGTGGGCTGCTGCAGCATTCCACATAGCCTTCTTAAAGCTCCCATTGCTGGCCTGTGAAAGATGAGAGGCCAAGAAATCCAGTAACATGCCTTCCTCCTCTGTTGTCCATACCATAGCTTTCTTGTGAGTCCTGGGGGGAGGCAGGGGGTTCTGCAGGTCTAGAGGATTGATTGTAAGGCCATGTGAGCACAATGAGCAGGTTGATCCTGCAGATGAGCCAGACATTTGATGATTGCAGTATCCAGGTGACAATGGTTCATACCTCAGGTGGATGCACATGACAGTTCACATCATGTGACCCTCTTAACTGAAGCTGAAGTCAAAAACTTGGACTTTGCATTCACAGGGTGAACAGCACCTTACCTTTGGCTGAGTTTGCTTACAATAATGCCCCTAGTGCTACTACCAGTGTCTCTCCATTCTTTGCTAATAAGGGCTACCACCCTAACATCTCAGTATACCCAGAGTGTGATCTCACCTCTGCTCAGGCTCATGATTATGCAGTCAATCTGGACTCACAGCACCAGTACCTACATGAGGAGATGACCCTTGCACAACAGCACTATCAAGGGCTGGCTGATGCCAAGTGCATGCCAGCCCCAGACTTCACTTCAGGTAACCAATTTTCATAAGCATTTAGGCTGAAGTTTTTCTACAAATCATCCAAGCTAAAAGCCACTCAGACCAGGTCATCCCAGGGACATCTGGCCATGTCCCAGGGCTATTTGCAGTGTGCAGGAGCTGGGATGTCCCATGATCCCAGCCCTTTGGTAATATATTTTGGGCTGTCCCATGGCTGCCTTAGGTGTCAGGGGTCCTCAACTGCAAAAGTGCAGCTCACACCCACATTGGAATGTCAGCTTTCAATCACAAACACATTGCTGTTATGATCATCATCCAGACAATGAGCATACCTATCAAACTGGGGGGATGGATGAAAACATTACCCTCCCAAAAAACACTTATTATACATATTAAGTGATATATGAAGACTACTGGGCAATGAGTGTGTTTGTGTGATGCCATCTGCAGAATTGTACAATGTGGATGAAGGTGAACCTGTCAATTACTAAAGGCTAATGGATTCAGAATCCCCCCAATAGTACTGTAAGTTTGTGTTTGTTACAACAGTCACTCCTCACTAAGATCAGTACTTTTGTTTCCAACTTACAGTTGAGGTACATACATACATAGTATCAAAATGATGCTCTTGTGGGGGATGAGCATGTGAGTGCCCCACTGGCATAGGATGCTATATGATCTGATTGGCATGGGGCCCCATGCCCAGGACAGTGGGATGCCCCTTGATAGCTTTGGAGGCCACTGTGGGACATCCCACCCCCCCCCTTCCATAGGCCAGTGGGATGTCCCATGATAGCTTCAGAGGCTATGGTGGGACATCCCATCCCCCTTCCATAGGCCATTGGGATGTCCCATGGTAGCTTTGGAAGCTACTGTGGGACATCCCACCCCCCTTCCAGAGGTCAGTGGGATGTCCCATGATAGCTTCAGAGGCTATGGTGGGACATCCCATCCCCCTTCCATAGGCCATTGGGATGTCCCATGGTAGCTTTGGAAGCTACTGTGGGCCATCCCACCCCCCCCTTCCAGAGGTCAGTGGGATGTCCCATGATAGCTTCAGAGGCTACTGTGGGACATCCCATCCCCCTTCCATAGGCCAATGGGATGTCCCATGGTAGCTTTGGAAGCTACTGTGGGATGTCCCACCCCCCCTTCCAGAGGCCAGTGGGATGTCCCATGATAGCTCCAGAGGCTACTGTGGGACATCCCACCCCTCCTTCCATAGGTCAATGGGATGTCCCATGGTAGCTTTGGAAGCTACTGTGGGACATCCCACCCCCCCTTCCAGAGGCCAGTGTGATGTCCCATGATAGCTTCAGAGGCTACTGTGGGACATCCCACCCCCCCTTCCATAGGCCAATGGGATGTCCCATGGTAGCTTTGGAAGCTACTGTGGGACATCCCATCCCCCCTTCCAGAGGTCAATGGGATGTCCCATGATAGCTTCAGAGGCTACTGTGGGACATCCCATCCCCCTTTCATAGGCCATTGGGATGTCCCATGGTAGCTTTGGAAGCTACTGTGGGACATCCCATCCCCCCTTTCATAGGCCAATGGGATGCCCCATGATAGCTTTGGAAGCTACTGTGGGACATCCCATCCCCCCTTCCAGAGGTCAATGGGATGTCCCATGATAGCTTTGGAAGCTACTGTGGGATGTTCCACCCCCCCCCCTTCCAGTGGCCAGTGGGATGTCCAATGATAGCTTCAGAGGCTACTGTGGGACATCCCACCCCCTTTCTTGAGGCCAGTAGCATGTTTCATCATAGCTTTGGAGGTTACTGGGGGCCATCCCCCCAATTCTGCACACTCCTGGTATATTAAAATATTTCAGATGCCATGGGCACTCATCTAATGAATTTTTCAGAGACATACAAGACTAGCTTCACTATCTACGTGGTCTTTTACTTGGAGATGATGGGGGATCCATATCCAATACATCTAATTCCCAGTCATCTGCCCATGAGAACTCTGTCAATGACATCTCACTGAACTGTTGGTGATATTCATCTGCAAGAGCAAATTCCTCAGCAACACACAGCAAGTCATCATCAAGCATTTCATCATCCCCATCATCATCCTCAGATTCCAAGTCCTCCCATCCCACCTCTTCATTTCTGTCCATGTCCATGGTGAGTGGTGCACAATCCATATTCCTCCATTCTTCAACCCTTGCCTCCCAGCTCTCATCAGCACCTCCTGGAAAGTCCCTCATTTTTTCCTGCCACAAGAGACTCAGACTTGCTAGTGCTGAAGCCCTGTGGTCCAGTTCATATGCAAGATCTGCACCTGATTTTCATTCAATTATCTTAATATATTCAATGACACAACAGCTCTCTTACCTGCATCCACTCTGCATTTCTCCAGCCGTCTCCATTCCTCTGAGTGCCATTCCATCAAGGTTTTTCTTTCATACAGGAGCCTCCTTTCCTCCTCCTCACACCTCTTCAGCTCAAGGAGTGACCTGATCCCCAAGCGCACCCTTTCATCAGCTAACCAAGCTGGTGGCAATCCCACAGAATCATCCTCCAGACCAATATCCTGCCAGATATCATCATCCACATCTAGTTTGAACAAGCCATCCCTTTGGATCAGTATAGGTGCTATGGCCCCTTGAGGGGCTTTCCCCTGGCGGATGAGAGCTACCAACTGCAAACACAAATTATTGTAGGAGGTAGAAAGCTTGACAATTCCTGGTTCTCGTCGCCGGACAGATCCTTCCACATGGATTTGAAGTTTTTTTTCTTCAAAGCAGTCAACCACAAGAGGCAAATGCTTGAGAGCACCACTTACCACTAACTGTCTGTCGGTAAGACCGTTCTAGTCTCTCTAATTCAAACTTTCGTTGACACAGTCGGTCTCGGATACGCTTCTTGATTGCCAATGCATGCATATGCAGCTGAATGCTTTGAATTCAATCAACTTATAAATCTAGAAGAGGAAGAACCACCAGCCTGAAGAAAGGAACTATTCTGGAGCCTGGAAAGCTCTGCAAGCTCATCTATTCCAAGGCTTGCCCTCTGTCTTTGTGAAGCTTGCTTGAAATGTATAATCTTTTTGTGGCACTCTGCTAACTGTATATTTAAATTTGTCATATCAGCCCCTCCTCGGAGAAGACCCTTCTCCAGTTCATCTAGTCTAGCTTCATAAGTTTCCAGTGATTTCTGAGTTGCCATCATTTGCATTATAAAATTTTCTGTGGCTTTTGCAGAGTGCCCTTAAATTACTGTCAGCTCACAGCAAGAGGAATCACTTATACAGGAGGCTTACGAGATGCTGGCTTGGTTTGTACTGAAACCTGAGCCTCCCATTCAGCTTGAAGTGTCTGAATATTGATTCCAGATTTTCTTAGACCCTTTTTTGCAGAAGTCTTTTTTTCTTGACAGTGGTTCCAGCACCGCAAAAGCCACTGGCCAACACCAGTAAGACTCTTCATGTCAAGATAGCGCACCTGGGAGTCAATAACAAAGAGGCGTTGATGATACTGAATAAAATATTAGCCTGCATTTTGTGACACAACTAATTGCATACCCCAGAAACTCGCAGAGATGGTATTAGTGGCTTAATTGAACTCCAAAATCGCTCACAACCCTCTCCATCAGAAAGCCCAAACCCTTCTCGTTTCCGAGGGTGATAGATGAGCTGGCAAGCCCATTGATGACCAAAGGCATGAAAGACTGATATAGCAAAAGAAATTCGGGGTAGAAATGGCCCAAGGTAGCCCCACTTTCTGCAGCTCTGTTCAAGCTGACAGCCTATGTCATATAACAGCCCAATGTGAAAATCATCAGGGAGGTGACTGAATAATGATTTGATGAGGGCAAGTGCATAGTGTTGCTTCTCCCCTGCTGAAGTCATGTTGGCAAGGTGAATAACACGATCATGACGACAGAGTAGGGCCATAACTCCAGTATCTGAAAAGAATTGGGTACTTGCCTATACCACCATCAGAATATTGCAGACAGGTTAAATGACTAAGCTCACTTTCTGACATCTCTCATCAGCTGCAGTGAAGGATTCATTACAACCCTTGAGGACTGATGGTGGTATCCTCATACCCTGCTCAAACCTATCCTCATCTCCACAATTCTTCTTAGAAGACTGACCACTCCTCTTTTGCATTGATGCCTTTGTCCTTCTCAAACCTTCAACCTCACATTCCATAGTATCAATGTCTTCTTGTGACAGAAAAACTGAACCTGTAGGGTTTACTGGGTCATCCTGTTGACTTCTTCTACGTTTCTGGGTAAAGCAAGCATCAATGCAAACAATTGCATCAGGATCAGAGGAGCTAGGACCCAAGACTATTTAGTAACATAGGATTATGTATATGCACCAAGAAACATACCTATTATTATTTTTCCAGTTGTGACTACCAAAGCATAATGGACAACGCTTTCATAGGTATTCTGAAGGCCATGTCCTTGAGCTTGAGACATCTGGAGGGTGGTGAGAGGATGATGGAACTGCAGGGAGGATGTCTGCTGGTGGGGTTGCAGCACTTTCCAAGTGTTGTTGAACATATTCATCAACTGAGATTTCCAGGATGCAATACCAGTGGTATGCATTACTAAACCTTCGACGTATACCTTCCTGTAAGTATCATTAGCAAACATCATTAATAGATATGGATGGAAATAGTTAAAGGCATGCATTGACTTGATAAACACAACACAAGATCAGATCTACAGACATGTGCACATTCATACAACCACAGTGCAATCATTCATTAGACACAAACAACAAAGTCCCAATAGGTTAGACATACACAAAACCGTAGTCTCATAATCACAACATAAACGAAAACAGTGGATACAGATAATATAATCAATGGGACAGAATTCAGACACAAACCTTTGTGTCTACCTTGTAGCCCATGCTAGCAAGATGTGCTTCAAGGGACTCGCACCATGCAGAAATGTTTGGGGGCATGCGCATAAAGACCTGCCTGACCAGACTCAGAAGCTGTAAACTGACAGCAAGGGTTGGCCCCAGTGGTGCAGATGGAAAGTACCCCATCTGCAGGAGCTGAAGTGCTGCCAGCGCACATGGACAGACGGCGAGATCAACCACTTGCAAACCTGGCACAAGCCATATGTCTAAGTAGAGAGGAAAACATGCAATAAAATCTTACCATTGAAACTAACACAGAGAACCTTCAATCGTCGAGAGATGCAACTACACTCTGGGCGCTCATAGTCAACGCGGTGCCGGAAGTTTCTAGAGAGCCGTCGATATGCAAGATAGGGCTCGATAAGTGAGGGGATGGTTTCAGATGACCACCGCTGCCACTGTCTCATTTTCTTGTGAGCATTGCGGGATGGTGAGGATGGCGGGGCAAAAAAGTCATCGTGACTGACATGTAGCCCCTCTGTTAGACAATCCAAATGGGCAGGGGCGAGCTCGTCCTCAGATGGGAGGCAAGCTCCCGTGAGGGGAGGGGAGTTCGTAGCAGAAGCAGTGCGGGGGGCTGAAGTCCCCTGAGGCAGCTGCGTGAAACTGCGACGCCCAGGCAAAGTGACCAGACATTCAATGGGAAGGTAAAAATTGGCTGTGCCCGGCATGCAGTGCGGCGGCTCAACCCGGTCATGGTCAACAAGTACTGCTTGACCTCCAGGGGAATGCAAGTCGGAGACTGGTACGGGAGGAGGATGACTCCCAGAGGAACGCGAGTTGGAGGTCACGGGAATCGAGGAACGGTGATTCAAAAACTTCCTTGGGCGACGAAATGACATCTGGAATGTTGATCAGTTCTCTAGCCAGGGAGAGACGACAATCCAGCAACACCAAGTTGGAGGACTGTGACCAGAACACCTAATTCTAGTCTGCTGGTCGTCAACACCAAGCCACCATGAGCATGTCTGGTTAGCTGGCAGTGATAGATGAAAGCTGACCTTTTGATACACGATAGGCGAGAACAATGACACAGATGAGGGGTGAAATGGATGCAGATTTTACGGTAACTACAAGTACATAGCCACGTAATTATGCTTGTGGGGGACGGGGGGGAAGTGCGGACGACAATGCAGATGATAATGCGGATGATGATGGGATTAAGCGGTTATCGCCCAAGCCGTAAATACTGCGAGGATTTTTCGGAATAAGACGGAGGATGATAGGCAAACGACTGAAGTTATCGAAGAATGACTGCACATAAAATAATGCAAGCCGTTTTTCCACTGCCCAAACACGCGCCGGTGAGGCTGACGATGGAAGTGAGGTTCCCAAATCCGGCAGAAACCCTGGCCACGAAGCGAGCAGCATCCAGAACCTCTCGACATATTCCAGCTTCATTTGGGGTTCTAGTGAGGCCAGACCTTGATCCTTAACCGGGAAGGGTTTGGCAAACATGGTAAGCTCCGAATCTCCTGGGAAGATCTGCATAAAAATTGAGTAAATGGATTCTTTTGAGGTGCAAGGCAAAAACTTACCTGACGGACTTGGTCCAGCCGCTCAGATTCCACATTCGACCAGAGGGCGGGCACCAGCAGACGGTCCAAGGCAACCAGCTCGAAGCAGAAATTATGCTCGTACAGGTCCCAGAGAATCTTGCCCTTTGTTGCCGAGTCGATGGTAGCGAGGTCTGTGAGACCAATTGTAATGTCGCAGAACTGCACATGACTCAGTACATCATGCTGAACCTTCACGAACTCTGGACCAAAGATATCAGCAGCTTCACATATTTGGTTCCCAGAAAAACTGATCGAAATGCAGTCAGGAATCATGTTAAGATAATCGCGCCACAAATGGGGAATGATGGGGGACGCATCCGAAGCAGCGAGTCATGTGATCCAACCTGCTCGGGCCACCAACCAATTCCGGAGGTACCTCTGCCTCCGCTCCGAGGACTCGCCTCTCATAAATAGCGCGGGGTGAGGGAAAAAATACGCGATTTTGGGCACACTGGCACGAATTCTCTTGGGGTCCTTGTTGACGTCAGTAAGCACAGTGTGCCACGAGTAAATGTGAGCGGGGAAGGCAGGATCATCAAAATCCTGCGGCAAGTCGACTTTCGGAGCGGTGGAAGTCTTGGCCTTCTTCAAACCTGCAGAATTATCTGAGCAGATAGTTGTAAGTGTAAAGATCTCGATCAGTAACGAAACACCCACAAGGACCGCTGTGATGTTTAGCCCTATCCGTTCTGACAACTCCCAAGGCGGAGCCGGGCGTGCTGGAACTCGCAGTATTCAAGGCCATTGAGCCGGAGGTTGTGGGAGTCGACGCTGCGGGACTTGGTTCTGGCCAGGGCGCCGCAAATTGCTCAAGGCCCACTACTGGAGCTTCGCGGGTGTGGACATGCATAGGATCGCCAGGGTAATACCACCTAGCGTTCCACTTGAGCATTTGACCGACCTCGAATTCATCTGGGGTAGTGATAATGCCTTCCGGGCATGTAATGTCGACCTCGCGATGTATCTTCATATCCTTTGGCACTAACTCCGGCTTCCAGACTAGCCATATGGGGATGCGTGCTTCAAAAAGTCGCTTGCAGACATCAGGATCCGTGGTAAATGCACCCATCCAACGCTGTTTTGCATTAAAAAATGGGCCAGAAGGGGGGGTAATTTTTATCTCAAGGGAGTCTACCATAGTGTAAATATCCAGACAAAGACGTTGGAAGAGCGCAACTAGGACCACCGTATCACGGAAGGTGAATGGGAGTTGCTATGGAATTGTCAACTATTGAAATATCAGACAACGAGATATCATACCTTCAGATGCATGAGAGACCTTCGACATTGCCTAATCCATATGTGCACCTGGAGAGGTCCCTCGTCATCAGGGTTCTTTGGTGGCCAGTTCTTCGCCCGTTCTTCTAGTCATTTATACAAGATCTCTAGATGCTTCCACTTGTCCGGATGAACCCTACCAACCCTGAACGCCGATCCTCTCTCCAAGGCGAAGTCTTCCGGCACATTCCTGATGTTCCACCACATCCAAGACCACGTCGGGTCGTCCCGATAGACTGCATGTCGAGGGATACATCCGGCCCACATATAACGCTCGGCATATAGTTGAGGCCACTGGAAACAGTCGATGTGGCCGAATCGGCCGTCGCAGCAGAGTGTGATTGTCTTCCCCTCGGAGAGAAACGGTTTGGGAACGAAGTCGGCATTAGGAGAGGTGATCCAGTGGTCGTTATATTTCACGAGAATGCGTGCGTCGAAGGCACCATAATTCCCTGAAAGAGAATGCATTGGTTATGAGCCACATTAGGTTAAATAATAGAGCGCACCATCGCCCGGTTGGGTTGCTGCTATGACCTGTTGAGCGCGTTCTTGAGGCATATCGATCCTATAAATGAAATAAGAACTGAAATATGTAGCATCTTAGTACGGATTCCACCACAGGGTCAATAAAAACGTACCCAGGAGATAAGAGGCATTCGAAGGGGGGAGGAGTTAAATAAAGCAATATGGCTATAGTAGAATTGTTGAAGCGCACCCTGGCACCGAGTCGGAGTACCAGCCCACGACATGGAGTCACATCATCCAACGTTCCTCCAACAACACTAGCGTTGCTGATATCTGTGAGACCGTCAAGGGGGAGATAAATGAGAAAAAAAAGTGGATCACGCACCTACACGGTATATAGAACCTTGCACCCGGTGAAGATTTCATGCACAGATGCCAGGCACACAGTCTTCAATGCCCTGAGTTGCGCTATGCAAGGTAGCGCCTCCACGAAATGGAGTCTCGTCCACGTGACTGGTACCACGAGCACGCCAAGTTTACTGAGATAGGCACCAAACCTATCTCAGCGCTTGAAGGGCACCAAACCCTTCGAATCCTGGCGGAGGAACGCGCCAAACGTTCCTCTCCGCGACACGAATTGATAAAAAGAAAGAGGAATAAAGAAGAAACTTACCTGAGGCAATAGCATGAAGGCGGTCGTGGATTAAGACGCGTGGATCGTTTGAAGGGCTTGCAAAAGAAGTGCAACAAGTGCAGTGAGCACATGATCATTACCGCATTAAGTCAGAGCTGACTTAGCACGAGAAATTTGCTGGCGGTGCGTGCGGACTATTTGGTGGTGGCGGTGCCGTGGGCAACGTTGCGATGCCGCCGGTATGCAGTCAGGTTACGCATGCGGGGCGGGCTAATTGGTGCCTTAACCTAATATATAACATATGTTGTAATGCCCCCGCGTTCAATTCAAACCAGAGTCCCAGAGGAAATACTGACAAATTAATTGTCATAGGTGTGTACTTAGTAACCAAACATACACAATGTTGACACGTTCGCACACTTGTTTCCCTTCTCCACTTTCCACTCTCCACTCTCCACTCTCGTCGTTAATCCTTCGCCAGGGGAACGCTTGGTGCGTCCCCTACCAAGCGTCAGGGGCTTGGTGCCCTTGACGGCTCTCGAAGGCTTGGAGCCTTCGAGAGTCGTCTTGGTATGGATTGGCTGTCAGTCGCGCGGACGAGACTCCATCTCATGGAGGCGCTACTTCGTATAGCGCAACTATGGGCGTTGAAGACTGCCAGCTTTCCTTGGCTACCCTGGAGTCCATCTTTTACTTCCCAAAGGAGACTCAGCTGTTCACGTTACCCGCTGGTGAGTTCGAGGCTTGCGTCTCCCCTAGACGTTAATCAAGTTTCTCTTCGCTTTCTCAAACTTCCTGATCAATGCTACATTCTCTCCATCACCTGTTAAGGCCGACATTTCTCCTTGGCTGCCTCCATCTCCGCCTTCTTCTGAGACAAGACTTCGTTCACTTTGCCCGCTGGTGAGTTCAAGGTTTGCGTCTCCCTTCCTTAGCTGATCTCCAATCGTCTTTGTATAGGGATGCTAATCGGGTTTCTCTTGCTCACTTTCTTACTTTCCTGGTTAAGGCAGTGTTCTCTCCGTTATCTATCAAGGCCGATGGTTTTCCGTGGCTACCCCCAGCTCTGCCTTGTCCATCTGAGACAAGACTCCGTTCACTTTTCCCGCTGGTGAGTTCGAGGCTTGCGTCTCCCCCTTCCTTCGCTGATCTCCGATTGTCTTTGTATAGGGACGCTAATCGGGTTTCTCTTGCTCGCTTTCTTACTTTCCTGGTTAACGCAGCGTTCTCTCCGTTATCTATTAAGGCCGATGGTTTGCCGTGGCTACCCCCAGTTCCATCTTCTCCTTCCGATACTAGAGTCTTTTCAATTTGCCCGCCGGTGAGTTCGAGGCTTGCATCTCCCTTCCTTCGCTGATCTCCAACCGCCTTTGTGTGGAGACGCTAATCAGGTTTATCTTGTTCGCTTTCTTACTTTCATGGTCAACGGTACGTTCTCTTCGACATCTATTACGCCAGGGGAACGTTTGGTGCGTCCCCTACCAAGGGCCAGGGGCTTGGTGCCCTTCGCAGCTCTCAAAGGCTTGGAGCCTTTGAAAGTCATCTTGGTATGGATATACCCTAAACTCTACCTTTTCGTTTCCCGAGGATATTCCGTTCATTTTACAAGCTGGTGAGTTTGAGGCTCGCTTGTTTCCTCAGTTCCTGATCCCCGATTACTCCTGTGTAGGGATGCTAATTAAGTCTTCCCGTCCTTCCTAGTGTTGTCTCCGCTTCCGTCATGGTGAGCCGCGAATGAGTAAGTGTTTAGCCTTTGCATCTATTCCATTAGTTATATTCTTTACCTGGGGCGTACAATGATCCGTTTAACGAGAGTGCAATTACAACATTCCTACAGACCATGCATGCAGGATTCACCGAGGCAGATCCTACGTGTTATTCCATGGCTGCTAACAAATGGGGAAGAAGAACCTTCTGTTGGAGATCCGCCTATCGACTTACAATATTGTCTGTGTTTCTTTCCCTCTCCCTTCCATTCCTCGTCTCACTATGTGCCAGCCACCCTCACTCGATAATGGGCGAAGCATAAGTGCCATCAACCTAAGTGCGTGATTTTCTAACCACTGTCTGATAGCTAACGTTCAAGGGTTATGCAGGCGCTCTAATCACTATTGTTTCGCATCTTGAATTGAGCGCAGTCGATGCTGCCACCCTTGCTGACATCTTACTTTCGAGATCCCAGCGTGAAGGTGGGCACTTTTCCAAGACTTTTGTTCCTTGACAGTAATCATCTCCCATAGCACCATCATTTCCGTTGAGTTCGGCTCCCTCAACGTCGTCATCCTGTCAGGAGGGCACCGCTGCGGTCCCTTTCCTCCCCTTTTCCCCCATTGGCGTGGAGGTCCCCACTCCCCCCGTATCAATACATCTGACGTCCGCCGACACCCCTGACTCCGCCACTGTTCTCGTCTGCGGACATCCGGACATGGAACCAAGTGATCCGTCCCTGGCGGACAAGTGTTGGCATACTTCGACCGGAGTATTTTTCACAGTGACCCTGTAAACATACCTGTTTTGTATAAAGCTTTGCTTTTTTATTTTTTATTTGGCTCAAGTGTAACCAACAACACGACTACTAACGGATTTTCTACCTGGTGCAGGTAAGTGGAGATATCGCAAATACAAAGGTTTCAAGATCGGGACCCTTTCATCATGTACGTGTTGTTACTGACCTGCATCCGTTCTCGCCCCTACCATTTGGCGCGGTTGTCCACAAGAGTTGAGGGCTTGGCGCCCTTGGGGGTTTGGAGCCTTCGAAGGTTCTCGTCGATTGCGTCTACAAGACCCTCGGGAACAGAGTCATGGCATCGTCCAAGCCTTTCCATTCACTGTCGTCGCACGTGTATCATATTACTAAGTGGTACGTATTCCTTCTGTCTTGGTTATTGCTTCTTCCTTACTGTTCTCTTGCTGTTCCGGCATTTACCGATGTTTCGATGTCGATTGCACGCATGAAACCCACATGAACAGAGCTCATCTTCCGAGGCTCTCCGTTTACCACCGTTGCACACGTATTCCATTACCAAGTGGTACGTGTTCCCTCCGTTTTGGGCCTTCAGGGGTTCGAGTCTCCGCTTATTAGCGATGTATTTCCTCCGTTTTTGTTATTACATCTTCCATTCAGCTCCTTCCCCTGTCTTGGCATTCACCACGGTTCGTTCTTGGGGGGGGGTTTGGTCCTTCAAGGGTTTGTTGTGCAGGTTTGTTTTCGATCGCATGCACGAGACCCGCGTGAACAGAGTCCGAATTGTTCAAGTCTCTGTTCACTACCATTGCATGCGTATGTTATTACGAAGTGGTACGTACTCTCTCTGTATTGATTATTGCATATTCCTTATGGTTCGTTCCACCTGGTACTTATCACGATACGGCATGACACCAATCTTCTTTTCTGATATTTTCCTTTTGTTCCACTCGCTACTCATGTAATAACCGCAAGCGTCATTATTCCATCGCAACAAGCCGCCATTTTACCAAATAACTCCATGGGTTTTTTTATATCAGGTAAGGCATGGCTTTACTTAAATACCTCATCTGACCGCTTTTCCCCTCCTCCCCCATCGTTCTTGACATGCCTCACGCGCCGAAAAGTGTTGACCAAGTCGCGGACGACTCTACAGATTTGCACACCCGGGTTCTTCGAAACCGCAAAATCCCCACCACCAAGATGGCTCCTCCACCAGAGGTAAGTTATCTTGTCACCATTGATCCCATCTGACCCCTGCCTTCACAGATCAAAAAAGACAAGCCCAAGCCCCGGCACACGGTGCAACTGCCTGAAGGATGGGAAGAACATATGTTCGGTCTCCATGACAGGTGGAGATCACTCACTCCTAGTGTTTCTGTGTCCTCCCAAAATTCTACTACCCCGATCTTGCAGGAAGACCAGGTCGAGGGCGCTCCGATGGAGGAGGATACTGGTGAGGCTGAGGCTGAGGCTGAGGAGGTTGAGGTCAACGTTCCTGCTGACGAGGGCAGTCAATGTCCTGATGATGGGGCTAGTCAACTTCCAGACGATGAAGGTTCGTTTTTTTTTGAATATTTTTCTCGTTCTCTCACAGTTCTGTAGATGTTGCATTGTTATATCCTTGACTCCGGGGTTTGGTGCCCCCCCCTTCTCTCATCTGACTGTGGGTTCAGTGCCCAATGGTCTAAAGCTAGGCGCTTTGGATCCTCATGAGAGTCGCCAAGTGTCCTGTGTCATTTTCACTTCTTTTCTAGACACTTTGTTATCCTTTGATGTGTCTTTTGTCGCACTGCAATGCATTCTCTTCCAATATTGACATGTTCATAGTAGATCAGGATGATTCTGAATCATCACTTCCTCCATCTTCGCCACCAGCTGAAGACTCCAGTTCCGATGCTGAGGATGAGTTTCCCCCACATCATCCTGGTCGCCGTGTGGAACACAAACCTAAAAGCAAGGGCAAAAGTAGGGCTATGGATGTTGACGACAGTGATATAGTGAGTCAGGATGATCATGAACACGCCTGGAATGCGAAATTTAGGAAGACTGGGAACTTGTCCCATGCCGCTCTCGATGAGATACGTGACTTCGCGACCGAAGTCAAGGCAAAAGCAGAAGAACTTGGACGTCGACACGGCAAGTCTCCTCGTGACATCCTTGTTGCTGCTGGGCTCAGTGTCAAACCATCTCACACGAAGCTCAATGAGGCCAACCTCTTCCGCTCGTGGTATTGGGCCACCCAACCGAAACCTGATGGCGGTATGCATGCCCTTGTCACATACTCTTTTATAACATTCTTCCCAGCTGACCGAAACATGGTCAACAATATCATTACGGCGGAGTACAATCAACTCATGAAAGATATCCCCAAAGACGACACCGCGGCAAGAAAGGAGAAGTTGAAGGCCATTTATGAATGGAGCGAGAGCTCCTCAGCAGTGCCCGCTAACAAATCAGTCAAGTCCATCGCAGTCAGAGTCCACAACGTGAAGACGCAGTTCTCTGGATTGGTAAGTGGTTGTAAGTGGGTGGGTGGGTGGCAGATCTTACCGTCAAGCAGGCTGAAGCGTGGTCGACTCTTGAAGACATCGAAATTGCTGGAGTTGTGATGTATGTTGGACAAGACCCTGCAGGACGCCAGACCTCTGGCATATTTGGTGGTTCCGATATCATATGAAAGTACATCAATGATCGTGCCATTGATGTTCGGGGACTTATGGACAAGTACACCGCAATATTTAAGTAAGTGATGTTACACATATCTTACTCGGACTCATTGCAATTAGGTGTCTCAGGGATGGTAATGGTACTGAGGCTGGGTTATTAAGGACGAGTGCTTCTGCCAGTTCAGCTCCGGCATTGGAGTTGCATTGTCGAATGAAGGAGATACCAAGAGATCGCAACCACCGGGTATTTGGATCTATGATGAAGGAGAAGTTGATAACGGCGCTCCAAGATCTATGCAGTACGTATTTCTGGTATTCCGTATATTCTCTTCTAAGTGTCTTCCCATAAGCGACCCGTGGGGTCGAAGTTGGTGATCCCCAGAAAATCATTTGGCAGCGGCTTCTTGAGTTCGTTAGGAGGAACTCTCTCGTCATAATCAACTGGCCACTTGGGGTGCCTCCACCGGGCCCTGGTTTTGAGTACAAGAAACTCAAAGCTGATGCTCTCCACCAACTTGTGGTACCTTATCTGCGGAGAAAGCTAGGCTCGATGTACGATGGACAATCTGATGACGACGATGACGAGAAAAATGATCGTCTGGATGGTGTGCCAGAGGTCGAAATCAAACCCTGGAATGAAGGTATTGCATACATTTTTTGTCTAACTCATCGCTGACCGTTTTTGCAGATGTCATCAGCATAAGGGATGTACACCCATTAAAGGGAGAGATCGCACTGGTCAAGGCTCCTGATGGCACGGTTTTGCACAAGGTGTCTGACGATCCTGAGTGGCAGAAGTCCCGCGAAGAAGAGGATCCAGGTATGGCGGCACATCATGCACAGAGCGGAATCCCATTTCCATTGCGCAAGCGGCCTCGTGTGGAGGTGACGGATAATGACACAGTTCCTCATGAGGTGAGTCAATCCACTCAACCTCTGGTGTCCACTAATGCTCCCCAAGGCTTCACGCTCTGACTGCCAAATGCCCCTGCATGACGAAGGCAGGGATGCATGCCCCATTGCTGGCGACCGCGGTGTAGTGATTTACCCTGCTGCATTTTGGTCGAAACTAACAGGCGACATGCACAGGATGCACTTCGTGACCCACCAGCACACACAAGCCGTGAGAACACTCGAGAGTCCAGTCGATCTGAGTGCCCCTTGCCAGCTCAGTGCTATGGGGTGAGGTCCGGACATACCAGTTGATTAAAAGACTAATGGAGGACTGCACAGGATCTGCATTGTGATGCTGTCCCAAGCCGTTTGCACCCGCGGGACCCTGGCCCTTCTCAGCAGTTTCCACCATCTCGGCGTTATGAGGTGAGTAACCCAGGCATTCTGCTTCTTGAAGGAGACCAATAGGATGTCCCACAGGACCCTCGTTATGACCGCGCCAACTATCATGTTCCTGGCCCCTCCGATATTCCCTACAATGTTCATGGCTTGATCCTTCATTGTCACATTTTGTTTAGCTTCTCTATAGGTATTACCACCTGCCCGCCACGGTTCGGGGCGTTTCCCTCTGTCCCGTCAGACGTATCGCATACCATCTCGCCCTGACCATCATGTTTACCGTGATGCTCCATATATCTCTGACTACTACCCCCCAGCCCAGCCTACAGCACAGCAATGGGTTGACAGAGGTAGTGCTGCACAGTATGAGGACGAATTTCCTGAGGATTACTTAGATTATTAGTCTCCTCAGTATTTTCTTTAGAAATACATGTTTGTTTTTCCATGATAGGGTGAGCAGTGAGTGAATCAAATCTCTCAGTTCTCCGTCATTTTGAATGCAAGAGCATTTGTCTGCTTGACTGTTATTTTGTTACCTCCTGTGGCCACACTGCCATATTGCTGCTCACTTGATCTACCAATGAATTTTCTACTGATTGACATTCTACAGGGAAGATGCATCTACTCAAAATACTGTATGCTTGTTTGAAGAGTTTGGGCTGCAGAGAGTTAGGTCAAAGGACATTTGAGGTGAAGCTTAGAGGCCACACCTACAGATAAAGGAGCCTCCAGCAATGAGGAGGGGATATGGTGACATTAAGCAAGTGTTGATGTGGTGATCACTGACTGACAACTCTCCTAGTGTCACTGTGTCCAATGGCCAGGGGCTCTGGTGAGTTCTGCTGCCTGGTCTCCTGTGTACCTTATCTATATTTGATTACTGTGATCAAGTGATTGTTTTTCCCTGGTGAGTTGAGGGAACTCAATGGAATTCAAATGGAATTGAAATGATTATCTCAAAATAATGGGTAAATAGCCTGAATTTTGAGAGGACTAAAAACACTCAAAAGTCAATTTCCTTCAAGTTTTGACAGATAGGGTTTTTCCACATGGTGAGGGGGGTGGCAAGGTTGGAAAGCAAGGATTGAAAGTGGTGTTGAGGCAAGGTTAGCAGTACCTCAGATTAAAGGGACTTGGGCAACATCTCTTGCTTACTAATCAGGTGTTGTTATCATCATCAGGATACTACAGTTCTATGTTACATGCAAGCAGTGTAGAGCTGCAGAGGTTGACTTCTGGATTTATTTTGGTCTTGTCTGGGTTCTCTCATTGGCTTTTCCCTATAAACATTGTTGTTCAATGCTTTTTCTAAGAGCCTATTTTTTTGTTGAGAATTAATCTACCTGCATTGCTACTAAAACAGGTCTATCTTTTATCAGACCCATCATGTTGTTATCATTTGCAGCTGCACAATTTGCCCCCATTTAATCTGCTACATTGGCCCTTCACTGTGCTCTGTGAGTTAGTATAAAAATTAGATAACATTACCTGTGCAATATGTCAATACAGCCCTGCATGGTGGATCTGGTTGACTTGAAGCTGCCACAAAATTGATTTGAGAGCATTTTGGTGTTCTGACATATAGTACATGGACATCCTACTGGCCTCTATGGAGAGGGGTGGAATGTCCAACTGGCCTTCAGAGGGGGGAGTGGGATGTCCCACAGTAGCTTCCAAAGCTACCATGGGACATCCCATTGGCCTATGGAAGGGGGGGTGGGACATCCCACAGTATCCTCCAAAGCTATCATGGGACATCCCACTGGCCTCCAGAGAGGGGGGTGGGATGTCCCACAGTAGCCTCCAAAGCTATCATGGGACATCCCACTGTCTATAGAAAGGGGGTTGGGATGTCCCATAGTGGCCTCCAAAGCTAGCATGGGACATCCCACTGGCCTCCAGAGAGGAGGGTGGGATGTCCCACAGTAGCCACTGAAGCTATCATGGGACATCCCACTGGCATCTGGAAGGGGGATGGGATGTCCCACAGTAGCCTCTGAAGCTATCATGGGACATCCCACTGGCATCTGGAAGGGGGGTGGGATGTCCCACAGTAGCCTCTGAAGCTATCATGGGACATCCCACCAGCCTATGGAAGGGGGAGTGGGATGTCCCACAGTAGCCTCCAAAGCTATCATGGGACATCCCACTGTCTATGGAAAGGGGGTTGGGATGTCCCATGGTAGCCTCCAAAGCTAGCATGGGACATCCCACTGGCCTCCAGAGAGGAGGGTGGGATGTCCCACAGTAGTCTCTGAAGCTATCAAGGGACATCCCACTGACCTCTGGAAAGGGGGGTTGGATGTCCCACAGTAGCCTCCAAAGCTATCATGGAACATCCCACTGTCCCCTAGAATGGGGGTTGGGATGTTTCACAGTAGCATCAGAAGCTATCATGGGACATCCCACTTGCCTCCAGAGAAGGGGGTGGCATGTCCCATGGTAGCATCTGATGCTCTCATGGGACATCTCACTGACCTCCATAGAGGGGGTTGGGATGTCCCAAAGTAGCCTCCAAAGCTATCATGGGGGATCCCACTGGCTTCCAGAGAGGAGGATGGGATGTCCCATCATAGCCTCCAAAGCTATCATGGGACATCCCACTGGCCTCCAGAGAGGGGAGTGGGATGTCCCACAGTAGCCTCTGAAGCTATCATGGGACATCCCATTGTCCTATGGAAAGGGGGCTGGGATGTCCCACAGTAGCTTCTGAAGCTATCATGGGACATCCCACTGGCCTCCAGAGAGGGGGGTGGGATGTCCCACAGTAGCCTCTGAAGCTATCATGGGACATCCCATTGTCCTATGGAAAGGGGGCTGGGATGTCCCACAGTAGCTTCTGAAGCTATCATGGGACATCCCACTGGTCTCCAGAGCAGGGGGTGGGATGTCCCACAATAGCCTCCAAAGCTATCATGGGACATCCCACTGTCTATAGAAAGGGGGCTGGGATGTCCCACAGTAGCCTCTGAAGCTATCATGGGACATCCCACTGGCCTCCAGAGAGGGGGGTGGGATGTCCCACAGTAGCCTCCAAAGCTATCATGGGACCTCCCACTGGCCTCCAAAAATGGGTGGTGGGATGTCCCATCATTGCCTCTTGGTTGTTCTACATAGATGACCTTGATGAACATGTGACTAAAGGTGGGATTGAACCAGCAGTCTCCTGGAGTTGACCTTGTGGTTTAATCACTGAGCTATATGGTTTGAGTACTAATGTCAGTTGCTTGGGGGTTAGATCAGAACTTTGGGAATAATTATCCATGAAGAGTAATACACAGAATGCACCATCTCCAACAGACTTCAGTGGTCTTTAGCAACACAAGTCCACCCTTCCTTTGAGAATCAACAACGTTCAGTCTTCTGCCCATCCTGGCTGGATTGGTATTTGAAGCACATGGTGGTCCACTGGAGGGCCTTACAGCCCAGGGTCATAATGGGACATTGGGCACCACAGCAATCAGATTACATAACCCCTTTGGACAGTGGGGTTCTCACATGCTTGTGCCCCACAATAGTGTCATGTATTGTGCTACAATCTATTCCTTGGCTTGGAAGGTCTTCCACTCATCCTCATTGAATGCATTTAGTATGATCTTATTAATGTGTACTCCTTCTATAAGCAATGGAACTTACTCATGGGACAGTGCTGAATCCATTAAAATTTATCACAATGATGCAAGGCTCACTTCCAGAAGTATTGTATGATTCTGGAGATGACACCTCACAATCACACTGATTTCCCACTTCAAATTTGTGCATAATAAGTGTACCAAATGGTTTTGGAAAGTCAGTGGCTGCCACATACATAGGCCCCTACTTTGCCAGGTATTCTCATCATCCTGGATAATTGTGACTGCTTTGGTTTCTTGGTCAGAAGTGGGATTTCAGTGTGAATATGAGCTGCACTTTTGCAGCTGAGGACCCCTGACACCTAAGGCAGCCATGGGACAGCCCAAAATATATTACCAAAGGGCTGGGATTATGGGACATCCCAGCTCCTGCACACTGCAAATAGCCCTGGGACATGGCCAGATGTCCCTGGGATGACCTGGTCTGAGTGGCTTTTAGCTTGGATGATTTGTAGAAAAACTTCAGCCTAAATGCTTATGAAAATTGGTTACCTGAAGTGCAGACTTCAAGATTGGTGACCAAGTATATGTCAAAGCCAAGTACTTCCAGTCAACCAGGTGTGAGTCAAAGTGTGGAAAGCTGGTATAAACCAAATAAATCCAACACAAAAGACAAATAACGGTGAGTGGTGGTTTGCCTCTGTGGAACCTGGAGTGCAGAAAAACCTAAATGTGGGAGAGGACTTCAAGTAGAGGTGCTCCTGGCACAAGTCATTGATGAGTTACACAGGAGAAGATGAATGAATGCTGATTGAGAAGGGGATGCTGAACAAAGCAAGGGTGTTCAGCCAAAAGGACTCCTAGTGCAAGTTGATGTTGAGTTATGCAGGAGTAGTGGGATGACTAGGCAAAGACTGCTGACCAAGTGTGGGGTGGACTGCAGATGATGAAGGATGGCAGATAGACTCTTCTGAATGAGCCTCAACTACCAAGTATACAAATGATGACAGATAGACCCCTTTGTGGAGCCTCAACTGTTGATGACAAGTTATGCTGGGAAGAACTGAACTGACTGACTGAATGCTTCTTGATTGCTTGGGGGTTGTAGCTAAGTACATGGGGGTTTATATACTGTGGGGGGAGCACAGCTTGTGACAAACAAGGCACAAACACTTGGCAAGTAATGAGTAAGGACTGAGTAATCATGATGAGTAAGTGAGAAATGAAAAGTAAGCAAGCAAAGAAGATTGGTAAGTATTTGCAATGAACAAGTCAAGGATAGTCAAAACATCACAGAATGAGTCAAATAAAGTCAGAAACTGAGTAAGTGCACTGATATCACATTAGGGGGTGGTGATGCAAGTCAGATCTCGGTGGAGACATCTCTAGATCCAAAGATGGCATGACAGATGGATGGTGTTTCCAGATAGGGAAGTATTAATTCCAGAATTGAAGGGCATGAGTCAGGCATCAAAGGGGCTAGGGCATTGGGGGTCTGTGGGGCAATGGGAGCATAAGCAATCATGTCTCCCTCCCTTTCATCCTCTCAGTGAAGTTAACAAAAACTTCATGAACAGGGCTCTGATGGAGGAGAAGGGGGGATGTCTTCTGCTGGATCTTGCAGTAAGAAGGCAAGATGGACATCATACTCATCATGAATGTGATCAGGGAGGCTGGAGAACAGTAGACTATGCTGTAGCTGTTACAATGTGGGAAGAATGATGGATGAGATTGGAATAAAGACAGTGCAGGGAGCAGGGAGGAATGATCCATATGCTTCACCAACTGGGGAGACTGAAACAACCACATAAGACCTTTCTAACTGAGTGACAGACCTGAGGCAACCAAAGAACATCC
Organism: Pisolithus tinctorius; assembly: GCA_024663395.1. Classification (NCBI taxonomy): domain Eukaryota; kingdom Fungi; phylum Basidiomycota; class Agaricomycetes; order Boletales; family Pisolithaceae; genus Pisolithus; species Pisolithus tinctorius. The sequence continues at coordinate 1,881,403 of JANFAH010000002.1, forward strand.
TGCTGGAATTCATACTGACAAGGAGAACATGCTGACCAAGCTGCATGGGATGAGATGGGGCTGACAATGATGGGATGAACCAGGGGGCTTCAGGACAGAAGCTGGTGGGAACACCTGGCAGATATACATAGCCACTGTTTCTGGCAAATGAGACAAGCAAGATGATTGATGAAGAGGTGGCCATTATTGATGGACTTAGCAAAATGAGCATCTGATGGATGGAGTGCTGTAGAAATGCATAGGGTGTGAGGATCCTCTCCAAATTTGGAAGGCAGAATCATGTGGCTGAGCACTTTAAGCGAGTGTGAGAACAGAGTCAATATCTTTGGAAATGGTGGAGATACAATGAAAACTGGAATGCTGTATATGGGCACTAAAAACTTTTAATGTGCACTTAACTCACTTCCTCTTTTCTCTTTAGCACTGACAACTCATTCTTGTGTGAAGGATGACTGTTAACATCCAGCAGTCTTTCTACACATGAGGCCTTTAGTCTTCATCTGCATGGCATGGGCATTGCACACAACTCATTGACAAGTTAGGCAGAGTCAGCTGTAACCATGTCCACAACACCTTTGGTGTGTGACACCAGCCTTCCAAGAAGCTCTCAGAGAAGAACCTTGGACCATATCTGGTCATAGCCCAGGCTGGTACCCACTTGTTCACACTGTGCCTGCCAGACTCAATGCGCAGAGTACATCTGGTCTTTCACATTTCTCAACCCAAGCCAGCCATCCCTAATACCATCCCAAACCAGACTCAACCACCACCCCCACCAGTCAAGGTCAACAGTGAGTTAGAGCTCAAGGTGGCTGAAATCCTTGACTCCAAGGTTGACTGGTGTCACCAGTGTTGGTTACAGTAGTTAGTCCAGTGGACTGGCCACAAAGGGACCAATGAAGAAACCACTTGGGTACTCACTACTGAGCTTGACAATGCCTCTGAACTTGTACAAGAGTTCCATTTCTGCTACCCCACTAAACCCAGCCCTTTCCAATGAGGACTGGCTTTGACTGGCCTCAGTTTCTGTTCTGTTCTCTATCAGTATATAGTTTCTTTTGATTCCCTACTTGCCTTGTTCCCTTCTTCTTTCTTGTTCTCTCTCAATCTGTTGTACAAGGCTGAGACCAGATGCTGGACCTATGACATTCACAAAAGAAGCAGGCCATTACACTATGGTGGCTACTCAGCCATGGGCTTGTCTTCCCCCTTGGCCTCCTCTTCCTCACCCTTGGCCTGCAGCCACTATGCTTCCTCATGCAGTTCATCTGAGTTGAGCTCAGATGAGCCCAAGTCCAAGGGGGTGACTGCCACCCTGAAGCCATAAGACTCATCAATTATGGCCTTGAGCATTGTCACACACCAAAGGTGTTTGGTGAGGTGGACATGGATGCAGCTGATGAATGGAGATGAAGACCATAGCCCTCATGTGAAGAAGGACAGCCAGAAATGTTGGCAGTCATCCCTCACACAAGAACAAGTCATCAATGCCAAAGAAAAAGAAAGGGAGCAAGTTAAGTGCCAATGAAAATTCTTAAGCACCCATGTACAGCATTCCAGTTTTCAATGTATCTCCACCAATTTTGCAGATACTGACACCATTCCCACACTTGCTTGTAGTGCTCAGCCTCACCACCCAGTGGTCAGATTTGCTTCAGACTTTGACTGCTGTACTCCACAGCCCAACCCACTCCTACTCTGCCCTAAGAGGAAGTCAGGGGTGTTGTCTGACTTTGACAATATGGTACACTTTGTACATGTGAGCTTGAGACAACCCAACTACAGCCTTACAATTTTTTGAAGTGTGTTAATGAGTATTCACAATGACATGTACAACCCACTCTTATGCACAAGCAATGGTGACAAAACCACCCAACAGAGGGGGTGACCCCCCTCCAGACAAACATAATTGTCAGAAAGAAAATGGACCTCCTGAGGTCTGAAAGGATAAGAAAAAGAAACAGAAAGAGGATCCAACCTCAAGGATCACAGTGCAGGGCACTAGTCAAGAAGTGGGTGCTATGTGCCCTGAAAATGAAGCACCCATGCCTGGAGAGTTCCAAGTGTCAGTAACAATGGAAGAAAGTACCAAGAGAGGTATGAGGGAAGTGAGTCTGGCAGAGTTATTCATTCAAGTGATGAGTCCATTGACCCCTCAACCATCTGAATTAGAGAACTCATGGGTGATGCACAACCTGAACAATCCTCAGGATATCAAGAACCCCTTAAATCAAGTGTACATTGAAGGCAAGATGCCCTCAATGAGAGAACTTGATGAGGACATTCCTCTTGATCCTTGGGTAGCCTTAGTGGCTATGAATGAATTTCTGGAAAATATCCAGCAGCAATGGAGGGACTACAGGTACAGACCTGATAGCTTCCATAACCATGGGATAGACCCAGGTGAGCATCATGGCAATACAATAGAGCATATCAGACAAGCACTCACAATAGAGAACCTTGAGGAGCAAACAGTAGGGCTTGTCAAGGTCAGACAACACCCCCGGCTCCTTCTTAGGGCGGAGTTGGAGCGGGTTGGGCTGCGGAGTACAGCGGTCAAAGTCCGAAGCGAATCCGACCACTGGGTGGCGAGATATTCGACGAACAGTGAGCGGAAGGGTATGAAGGAAAGTTTCAGAGGCTGAGGTCGGAGTCGGAGCCGGAGGTTAGAGGTCGGAGGTCGGATGAGAGGGCGTTGGGTTCAGCTAGTGCGCTGCCCCCTTGCGCGAGCTCAGCCCTCGTATTTCAGAGGTGGAGCGGACTCAGAGGAAGTGGAGACGAAACTCCGGAGGGGACTGAGAGGGAGTCGAAGGTGGGGACCTTATTCGATATTCGTACTGATTACATCGGAGTACTACGTGGCCTTATATACGATGTAGGTCAAGGGCGGTGCAGTACGGAATGTAAACCAATAAGTGTATAGTGGGTTAGAGTCCTTCCGACACAAGGGATAGAGGGTAGGGATGACGGGGACCTTAACTGAGACAAGGAAACTACTACAATGAGGAAGAGAGGGTAAATACCGAAGGAGCGGAAGAATGGAGAAAACCGACACGAGGGCGGAACCCTATCTAGAATGCAGGGCCGCAAGTCCGACAGCCCACGTGACCAACCTTAGGGCGGAGTTGAGCGGAGTTGGTCAGAACATGGACGGGAGACCTCGGAGAGGTGTGGAGATGTGTCGGGAGGGTCGGAGTTGCACGGGAACACGTCGGAGGAGGGCAGAGAAGCGCGGGAACATGTCGGAAGAGGGCGGAGTAGGTGTTAGGGGCTTACACTGGTGTCATGGCCATGACAGGGCTAGCAGCTCAGACACTAGGACAGCAACAAAGAGGGAAGAGGTAACTCCTCCTGCCCTGCAGGATAGACCTGCCTCAAGAGAAATTCATACAAATGAACAAGAACATTGTTCAACACAGGGGTATTTAACCCCAGGAAGGCTACCAACAGGGTGAAGCTTTAGTGCCCCAGTCAGAAGTAGAGGCAACAGGAGCAGTCTCACTCCTAGCATGCCAAATCAACTGGTATATCTGTCTGGGCAAAACTCAGACATCATTCACCATATGTATGGAACTAGAAGAGGAACAGCTATCTTCCATCAGATGGCATGAGACTGTGCTATTGTGGTGAGGAACACAGTCAGAGGTGGACCCCTGGATGACAGAGGACCCCCTGACAATGATGGAGATAGTGATGGGGAGGATTGGAATCCCCCATAAAGGAGTGAAGATCATGGACATCCCTATCTGGGATGAGGGAATGGACTGCTAAGGGACAGCCCCCCTGAAGGAAGGAATCATAGGGGAGGCCCACCAGGAGGTGGTTTCTCTGGAGGAGATCCAAGCTTCCCTGGAGGGGATTTCCCCTCCAATGACAAAGATGATGACAATCATTATGGTCATGGAGGTCATGGGGGAGGCCCCACAAGAGGTCAGGGAAATCAACCTAATTACTTAAGGGGATTTACCCCAGGAAATACAAGATATATTGACTTCATGCAAAACAGGTATGCTCAGCATATCTGGGAGCAAGTGGGCCAGCCCACAGGACAATTGGGACCCAAGGTTAAAGCCATGGGTGTCCCAAAGCCAGGGAAATATAAAGGCCAGGACAACCTTGAGGAGTTCAACAACTGGCTAGGACAGCTGCTCAAGTACTTCTGTATGTTCAAAGTGACAGACCCAGACTGCAACACAGACAGGGTACTGTACACCTATGCATACTTGGAGGGGTTGGCCTCCCAATGGTATGACCAGGAGGTCAAATCCCCTAACAGGCAGATTAGGGACTGGTCCTTTGAGGACCTGATTTGTGGACTCTTCAAACAATTCATCCATGAAGCATCTGTACAGAATGTGGCTGATCAATTCAACCACACTAGATATGAACATGAGAAAGGGGCTCTCACATTCTACAATGACCTAAAATGTCACACACACAGAATGGTGCAACCTCCAGATGATTATTCATTCTGGAGGAAGTTCTTGTGCATATTACCACATACAATAATCAAAAGCATATTTGAAGCTCACAGAATCTCCGCTGAGCACTTGATGATTGAGGAGATCCTCAAAGAAGTGTGCTGCATGGAAACAGCACAAAAAGCCTTAAATATGCATATGAGATCGAGCCACAACAGCTCTGAGGGAAATCCTTCCAAGGACAAAGTGGTTCATACTCACACAGGAGGAAGGGTGATCATAACCCTTCAACAAATGAGAACTTTAAGTACATAAAGAAAGGGGACACCCTTTATTGACAAAAGATGAATCCCCCCTCAAAGGCAAATAAATTCATAAAGAGGGATGGCTCAGACCATCAATCTTGTCAGAAAGAGCAGAATCACTCATATGATAAGGGGAAGCAACCCCAGAAATTCCTAACAGGTATCACCTGCTACAATTGCAACTGAGAAGGCCACATGGTGCCAAGTTGTCCCCTTCCTCACAAGGATAAGGGCAGAGCCATGGCTATATGCAGTTGACATCCAAGAGGATGCAGAGCATGAACATGCATGCATAGAGGACAAAGTAGAGGAAGTACCAAACAACCCTGACAACCATGAGGTAGTACAGGCATATGAGGGAAATACAGGGGTTGCCCCAAAAAATACAGAGTTGGCAGAACCCAACAAACTTATCAATACCTTCAAGACATACTCAGAGGTAGACGAGGAAGATGAGCCAGTAGCATATCTTGGCACAATGGACCCTGAAGATGAACCTCTTGAGGAAGAGGTGGTCTATTGCATGTCAATATGCACAGAAGTTCTGGAAGGGCAGATGCCCTCCAAGGGCAATGCCCTGATGCAAGAGGATGATCCTCTGATATGAGAAGACAGTCCCAGTGTGAGCCAAAGTGTGGTTCAGTGGTGGAAACCAACCAAAACCAACACAAAAGACAATGACAGCAAGTGGTGGTGTGCCTATGCAGTACCTAGATGTTAGAACCTTTGATTTGGATGGGTTTTTGTGAGCTACAACACTCAAAAATGGGTGCTGAGGGTTGGGGGTGCTCCTGACAAAGAAGGAGCAGGAATGCAAGAGGATGTAATGGGGTAGACTGCTGTCAGCCTACAGAAGGATGGAGGATGACTTAATTTGGTGTCCTAAGCTGCACTGAGCTCAGGGAGGACTTGGAGTGAAGCTGATAGATGATAGATGATTATAAGCAAAGCAGACAATTGTTAGACCCTTAATAAAGTCTCAACTATTGAGGCTGATGAATGAATTACTGAGTGATGATAAAATGTGAGCAAGAGGGGCTCTCTGATGTCTCCTTATTCAGCTATCTAAGTACAGTGATTTATATACAGTACAGGGGCACTGCCTATGGAAAACAAGGTGAAAACACTTGGTAAGTGATTGGTAACTGATGAGTAAGGAATGTAAGTGATGGGTAATCATCTTAGAAAGCATTGGTGGGCATTGGTAAGGATAAGTAAGCCAAAAAGTGAAGAATCAGTAAGCATGGTCAAAAGATTGGTAAGTATTGGCAATAGGTGAGTCAAGGACAGTCAGAATGTCAAAGTATGAGTCAAGTAATGTCAGGAACTGGGAAAGCACACTAGAATCACATTAGGGGGATGCTGTGCATGTCACATCTTGAAGAAATCACTTCTAGGCCAAGGTGGGATGACAGAGAGGCAGTGCTGATCTGATGCCAATATAGTACATCCAAAAGTGGACAGGGTGAGTCAGATGTCAACAGGAGTCAAGCTTTGGGGGTCTGTGGGGTGACAGGAGCATAGGGGATTGCAACTTCCCCCACCCCCCCCCAAACCATCCTCTCAGTGAAGCAAATAAAAACTTCATGAATGAGGCTCTGTTGGAGGAGAGGATGAAGGGGGAGCATCTTCTGCTGTATCTTGCAATAAGGAGGCAAGATGTGCATCATACTCATCATGGATGCAATCAGGGAGAGTGGAGAACAGTAGATTATACTGTAGCTGTCACAATTTTGGAAGAATGATGGATGAGACTGGTATGAAGACATTGCAGGGAGCAGGGAGGAAGGATCCATATGCTTCTTGGGCTGGAGAGACTGAAATGACCACATAAGACCTTTCCAAGCAAATGACAGACCTGAGGCAACCAAAGAACATCCTCTTAGAGGTCATACTGACAAAAAGAATGTGCTGTCCAAGCTGGATGGGCTGAGAGGGGGCAGATGAGGATGGGATGTACCAGGATGTTTCAGGACAGAAGCTGGTAGGAACTCCTGGTAGATATACATAGCCATGGTCCCTAGCAAAGGGGACAAGCAAAATGATTGATGTGGAGGTGGCCATATCAGAAGAATTAGCAAAATGAGTGTCTTTTGGAGGGAGTGCTGTAGAAACATGTGGAGTGTGCAGATCCTCTCCAATTTTGGAAGGTAGGATCATGTGGCTGAGCACTACAAGCAAGTGTGGGAATGATTTTGGTATCTGCAGAAATGGCAGAGATATGTTGGAAACTGGAATGCCATACACAGGTGCCTAAGAATTTTAACTGGTGCCTAACTCACTTCCTTCCTTTTTCTTTGGCATTGACAACTTCTTCTTGTGTGAGGGATGACTGCCAACATTCCTGGCTGTCCTTCTTCGCATGAGGGCTATGGTCTTCATCTCCATTCATCAGCTGTATCCCTGTCCACCTCACCAAACACCTGTGGTGTGTGACACCATGCCCAAATGGAGGGGCATGGCCTGAGCATCAATCACATTCAGTGTGCAATACATGCAATGGCTAGTTGCATCAGGTCCCTCAAAGCACAACAAGTACAAGCATTGTGTGATATCCAACACTTGCACACAACCGTGCAGACCAGGAATGATATTCCTGGGGAGCTGTATGATCAGCTCCATACAAGTGAACATTGCATAAGTCATCCTAACCCAAATAACAATGAAGTCAGGATATACCCTGATGATATGGTGGTGGAAACACCACACAGAGATATAATCATCAAGGGACATCACATCCATGATAACCCACATATGGCTGCAATGGATTTGCAACCAATAGCAAAGCCACTGACACACACTTTTCAGTATGTGATGCATACTAAGCAGGAAGCAGGAACCCACCCACAAATCACACCAGAATTGCACATGTGTGTAATGGTGTCACACACCAAAGGTGTTGTGGACATGGTTACAGCTGACTCTGCCTAACTTGTTGACGAGTTGCACACAATGCCCATGCCATGCAGATGAAGATTAAAGGCCTCATGTGTGGAAAGACTGCTGGACAAAGTCAGTTAAGCATGCATTAAAAAGTTTTTAGCACCCATGTATGGCATTCCAGTTTTCATCATATCTCCACCATTTCCAAAGATATCGACTCCATTCTCACACTCGCTTAAAGTGCTCAGCCACATGATTCTGCCTTCCAAATTTGGAGAGGATCCTCACACCCTATGCATTTCTACAGCACTCCATCCATCAGATGCTCATTTTGCTAAGTCCATCAATAATGGCCACCTCTTCATCAATCATCTTGCTTGTCTCATTTGCCAGAAACAGTGGCTATGTATATCTGCCAGGTGTTCCCACCAGCTTCTGTCCTGAAGCCCCCTGGTTCATCCCATCATTGTCAGCCCCATCTCATCCCATGCAGCTTGGTCAGCATGTTCTCCTTGTCAGTATGACTTCCAGAAGGACATTCTTTGGTTGCCTCAGGTCTGTCACTCAGTTAGAAAGGTCTTATGTGGTTGTTTTGGTCTCCCCTCTTGATGAACCATATGGATTGTTCCTCCCTGCTCCCTGCACTGTCTTTATTCCAATCTTGTCCATCATTCTCCCCACATTGTGACAGCTGCAGCATAATTTACTGTTCTCCAGCCTCCCTGATTGCATCCATGACAAGTATGACATGCATCTTGCCTTCTTACTGCAAGATCCAGCAGAAGACATCCCCCCTTCTCCTTCTCCTTCAGCAGAGCCCCATCCATGAAGCTTTGTCAACTTTGCTGAGAGGATGAAAGGGAGGGAGACATGATTGTGTATGCTCCCATTGCCCCACAGACCCCCAACACCCTAGCCCCTTTGACACCTGACTCATGCCCTTCAATTCTGGAATTAATACTTCCCTATCTGGAAACACCATCCATCTGTCATGCCATCTTTGGATCTAGAGATGTCTCTGCTGAGATCTGACTTGCATTGCCACCCCCTAATGTGATATCAGGGTGCTTACTCAGTTTCTGACTCCATTTGACTCATTCTGTGATATTTTGACTATCCTTGACTTGTTTATTGCCAATACTTACCAATCCTCTTTGCTTGCTTACTTTTCATTTCTTGCTTACTCATCATGATTACCCAGTCCTTACTCATTACTTACCAAGTGTTTGTGCCTTGTTTGTCACAAGCTGTGCTCCCCCCACAGTATATAAACCCCCATGTACTTAGCTACAACCCCAGTGAAGAAGCAGTCCAGGAGTCATTCAGTCAGTCAGTTCAGCTCTCAGTGCATACCTCATCATCAACAGTTGAGACTCATTTGGAAGAGTCTATCTGTCTTCATTCATATCATTGGTAGTTGAGGCTCCACAAAGGGGTCTATCTACCTCCATCATCTATCTGAAGCTTTATCCCCATGCTTAGTCAGCACATACACTTAGTCATTCCTCCACTCCTGCATAACTTGTCATTGACTTGCACCAGGAGCATGTTTTATTGAAGTTCATCATTCCAGAGGTCCTTTCAGCTGAACACCTTCACTCTGTTCAGCATCCCCTGTCCAGTCATCACTTGCTTGTCTACTCCTGCATAACTTGTCAACAACTTGCACCAGGAGCACTCTACTTGAAGTCCCCCCCCCCCACATCAGGTTTTTCTGCCCACCAGGTTCTGCAGAGGCAAACCACCACTTGCTTCTATTTGTCTTTTGTGTTGGACTTGGTTGGTTTTTACCACCTTTCCTCACTTTGACTCACAATGGTAGATACCACCTTAAATGGCTGTAAAGCCTACATGATGATCAACACTGGAAGCACTGGAAACTTTGTGAGCCCAGCTTTCACCAAGGTCACAAAGATGAAAGTGTTTCCACTTGATCAGCAGCTTACACTGCAATTGGGCTGCATAGGTAGCCAATTGAAAATTACACATGGCAGACTCTCCATGATAAAGATGGGCCACCAACAGACTGACTGTTATTTTGATGTGGCTAATATCAATTGCTACAACTGTATTCTAGGAATCCCATTTCTTAGGCAGCACAAAGTAGTGCTTGACTTCACTGAAAAGTCAATGATGATTGCAGGTGAAAAGGTCCTCATGCTCACAGAGCCTGAGGTCACCAGAGAGGGGTGCCCATGCCCCCCTAAAGCTGCCACCTCCTCAAGCAAATGACTAGCATGCCCTGCAAGGCTGTCACAGCCTTGTGAGGGCTTGCCAGGGGGAGGGTAGTTAGAGTCAAAAAGCAAGCCTACACTTGCAGTAATAAAACCAATACAAAAAAGAACATTGGGGGACAAAGATATACCTTGCCTAAGGGAGCAATGGTTCGAAAGGTTTAGACAAAGGTTTGAAGGGTCAAACTGAAACTACCTCCCTTATGGGAGTTCAACCACAGGATTCCCCTGATTGATGAGGACAAGTGGTACTTGTACCACTTGCCTCATTGTGCTGACATGCTGAAGCAACAGTTGTTGGATAAAATCCATCAGTACACAGACATGGAGTGGTGGGTGCTAAAAAGCATCCCACAAGCCACATCTATGCTGTGTATACCAAAGAAGAATGGCAAACTTCAAACAGTCATTGACTGTTGTAAAGGAAATGAAAACACAATAAGGGATGTAACTCCCTTCCCTGATCAGGACCAGATCAGGATGGACATTGCAAGAGCAAAGTATTGCTCAAAGATCAACTTGTCAAATGCATATGAACAGGTACATGTCAAGCCTGAAGATGTCTGGAACACAGCCTTCTCAATGATTTATGGCACCTTTATAAGCCAAGTCATGCAGCAGGGGGATTGTAATGCCCCTGGGACATTTCAATGCCTTATGACTGCAATCTTTAGAGATCACATAGGACATTTTGTATACATCTACCTTGACAATATATTCATCTACAGTGATACACTGGAGGAGCATGAGCAGCACCTCCAAATAGTGTTTGAAACACTATGTCAGACTGACTTCTTTCTCAAATGGGAGAAGTGTGACTTATATGCCAAGAAACTCAACTGCCTTGGGCACATAATTGAATCGACACCAAGGGCATGCATGCAGATGGAGACAAGATGTCTCAAATTAGGAACTGGAGAGTACCTAGGTCACTCAATGAGGTTCAATGGTTTGTTGGTCTTGTAGAATACCTGGCACAGTTTATGCCAGATATTTCAGCATACATGATGCCACTAACTGGGATACAAAGGAATGGACATCCGTTCCTGTGGAGGGAAATCCATGATTGATGCTTCCAGATGATTAAGGACCTGGCTTGCAAGTACCCAGTACTCTTGCTGATAGATCCAAGGAAGGAAGAGCCAATATAGCTTGTCTGTGATGCATCACTCTATGGAGTAGGTGCACTGTATGGGCAAGGACCCAAATGGAAGACCTGCTGACCAGCAGGTTTCATGTTGAAAAAGCTGAGCAATGCTCAACAAAACTATAGGACCTTTGAGTGAGAGACCCTCATGATAATTGAAGCTTTACTGAAATGGGAGGATAAACTCCTCAGGTTTAAGCTCACAATAGTGACAGACCATGAGGCCCTGGGATACCTCAAAACCCAAACAAACTGTCAAGCCAACAGGTCCAGTGGATAGATTATATGTCATGCTTTGACATGAACATAGTATATGCCAAAGGCTCAGAGAACCAAGTGGCAGATTGCCTATCCCACTACTACAAGGAGGAAGGAGGAGACAACATCTCTGACAAGAACATTGAGTGGGCAAATGCCAACATATGCCTGGACCTGGAAGGAGATGATCTCCCTCAGGACAGATGGCAAGAGCTGAGACTATCAGCAATGGAAGAGCAGGAAGGAACTCTTCATAAGAGTAACTGGCTAAAGGAAAAATGGGAGAACCACATCCTGGAGGCTCAGGAGATGTCCTTGGCTGCAGAAAGGAATGATGAGGAAACCCCTCTTGCAATTGCAGAGGAGGATCCATTGATATTTGAATCTGCTGAGGCCTCATGAACTTCACCAATAACCTATGGAGATGCACCAGAATTCCTGGATGCCATCCATAAGGGATACAAGAACAAGCCTACACTTGTGAAGATACTAGCACAACTGTCACATCACCCTCAATTTGAGGAGAGAGATGGCCTGCTTTACACAAAAAATTGTGGTGGAGAGGAAGTGTTATGCCTTCCACATGCAAAGTACAAGAACAATGACATAATTGCATGGGTCATAGACCAGGTGCACAGGATGCTGGGACATTTTGGATCCCAGAGAACAGTGGATTTCATCACAGGTGGTACTGGTGGCCAAAACTCAGTCAAGAAATGGACAGGTTCTGCAGAACCTGCCCCATATGTCAGACAATGAAGGCTGACAACCAGTGGCCTCCAGGTTTACTGCACAGTCTACCCATGCTGAGATGACCATGGGGGTCAATAGCAATGGACTTTGTGGGACCATTCCCACTGAGCAAAGGGTATGACTACCTGTGGGTAGTCCTATGCCATCTGATGTCCATGATACACCTGATACCAGTGAAGACAACAGTGTGAGCTTCAGAACTCACATGGATATTCATAAAAGAAGTAGCCCACTTGCACAGGCTACCAGAGACAATCATCTCAGACAGAGACACAAAATTTATGTCGACATTCTGGCATGAGATGCACAGAATGCTAGGGGTGAAGCTCCTAATGTCAACTGCATTTCACCCACAGATGGATGGCATGTCCAAATGAGCCATATGCAATGTAGCACAGATGCTATGGTCAATGGTCTGTCCAGACCAGAGGGACTGGGTGTTGAAGCCACCAATGGTTGAGTTTGCAATAAACTCAAGCCTCAACAGCTCTACAGGGCTTGCCCCATTCAAACTGAACTACAGACATATGCCTGTAATGATGCAACACATTGAGAAAGGGACAATGACATCATCCTGAGGGGTAAGGATGTTCATCCAACAAGTGCTAGAAAATCTAGAAATGGCACATGATGCCATAATTAAGAGTAGGGTGGTGCAGACATATCATGCCAACAAGAAACAAAAGGAAGGAACTCACCTTCAAATTGGAGACTTGGTGTATCTCTCCACAAAGAACCTGACCATGCCCAAAGGACAAGCTCATAAGCTTGTACCAAGGTTCATCAGGCCAATGAAGGTTCTGTGCTGTGATAGTGCAAGCAATACATATATGCTTGAGCTACCAGAGCAACTAAGAGTGAGACACATACACCCAATGTTTCACATTGGGCTTCTGCACAAGTATGAGCCAAATGATGACTTACTGTTTCCAAGACATGATGCACATGCCTTCTATGATGTTGGTATGACTGATGACAACAAATGGATAGTGGATGAGGTACTCACCCACTGGTGGTCTGATAACAAGGTAGAGTTCCTTGTCAAGTGGAATCTGGGAGACTCCACATGGGAACCAACATCCCACTGCAAGAAACTCAAGGCCCTGGACAGGTACCCCAAACTTCAAGGCATGTGGAATGTATGCCAGTTGCCTCACAAGGCACAGGATATGCAAGAATGCATAGTAGCCACTTAGTGGCTACAAGTAGTCATGTACTACTAATGGAACCAAACAGACTCAGAGAAAAAACAAAGTCAAATAAAAATAAAAATAAAAATAAAATAACAAAGATAAAGATCAAAAAAGCCTAAAAATAACCAAACACTGCATTCTGTCAAAGGTAGATAGTATAACATAGCCATCTGCCAATCACTCCTTGTTCATGTGTTTGTTCTATGTTGAGTATTACTTAAGTTTTTAATTATGCCTCATGCCCTCCCTTTTTTCCTCTTGCTTCTTCCTCACTCATTCCACTTTGTAGCACCACCTCCTTCCAACACAACAAACCATCAAGTATGTCTTCCCATGATAACTGTTGCAGCACCCAGAGCTCATGCTTCCCCCAGCCCTCCCTGCACTGTTCTCACAGAGAGTCAGCCACATGTGATTGTGGTGAGCTCTCTGCATATCAAGGTGCATGACCTGATAGCAAGGCTCCTTCCTCACCATCCCCCACTGCTCAGCACAGCATGTGTATGGTCAGCAGTGGCCAGAAGCATGCTCACTCCCCATCTGTCATGTTGTCACACACCTCATCTCAAGAGCACAATGATCATCACAACAAATGCCCTTGAGGACCCTTCTGGGTGTGCCACCCACAACTGTCATTTATCTGGCATCATGATTCTGGTTGCATGACATGCAATGCTTACACATTGCATGTCTCCCAGGGCATGGCCCTCTCTGAAGCAGGCCTTACTCCTGCAATATTCAACCTTGCAGACAAAGCTGCATGCATCATCTGCCATTCTCCATACAATGACATGTGTCATTGCATTGCATACCTTGAGGACAACCTCAATGACCATGATGATGAGATTCATCACCTACAAGACAAGATTGATGAACTCCATTGTACATGCCCAGCTCCCACATTGGTCAAGCAGGAGGCATGGGATTTCGAACATGCACAAATTGCATCCCTTGGTGGTCCTGACCACCACATCCTCAACCAGCCTGGAGCTGTTCCCTCAATGTCCCAGACAGCCCTCCCCACTGCAATGTTTATTTCAGGGGGGAGGGTGCAGGCAAAGCCTGCTGGTTCTCATGTTTCAAGGGAGCAACCCTCATCACAGCATGGATGGCCTCACCATCCTCCTATGGAGGATGTGATGATGACCAACCATGCTGTCAACTTCCTGGACATCCCTAGTGATGTCCAAATGACTCTGGATGAGGGTGCACCCTCTGTTCCCACACAGGGAACAATGTTCCCTGAGTTCAATGGGATGGAATGGCCCCATCATGTGCTTAGTCTGGGTGAAGGCTCAGACAGTAAGAATAAAATCCTCTTCATGAGGATCAATGACAATCTCTATGCCTATGAGGGTGACAAGATTGACAGCATGAAGTGCAACCTCAGGTTGCACATCATCCCACTGGTCCTGGTGGGCAAGAGACCATATGGCTGGGCCATACAATTTGAAGGAGGCATCCTGGGGCCCATTGCCCTCTTCAACACCATGGATGATATCTGCCAGCTCTATGCAAGAGCATTAAAGGAGCCAGAAGATAAGGCTCCCTGCATCTGAAAGGCACAGGACCTTATAACTTACCTCAACTTGTGGAAAAGATGCAAGTTGGGGTTGAACAAAGTCATCAACCTTGCACTGAGCAAATGGAAGCCCCCTGTGTGGTCTTCCAAGAAATCTTGCTAGAGGAAAGAGGCTCTCAAAGAAAAGGGGAAGGCAGTCCAACCCCAAAGGGAGGAGGGGCAAGCATCTGCTGTGGGGATACCCCCACCTATGTCTGGCCCCTCTGGAGGTACTCCAGCACTGCAGGAGCAGATAGCAGACACTCCTTCAGGCTCAGCTCCAGCACCTGATGTAGGATCAACTCCTACCCCCACTCTCATTGACTGCATAGCAGTTCAACCACATGAGACTCAACAGGTCTCTGAACAAAGGCCCAGGCTAAGCTCCCAAGCTCAGTCCTCCATGAGGACACAACCTCCTCACAAGGCAAAAGGGGCCAAGCCCTCTGCTGGGAAGTCTAGGGGTATCCCCAAGCTACCATCAAATGCCCCTCCCCTTGACAGCTCCATCAAAGCTTGGAGGGAGTTCATCAACAAAGAACAGAGGCACCCTTGCTGGGGCAAAGATGGCGAGTCCACACTTGTGGCCATGCTCCCAGGGGTACTGGGGACATCGAGCAGGCCAGATGACTCCAATGCAGAGGCCAATCCTCTGTCTCTGCACAACATCTGAGGGTTCCTCCTCTATGAGCACCTGGTGCCAGTTTCCTGGAGCCATAGGGCTTGAAATGTCTGTATGCACAAGTTGGCTTGCCTACTCACAGTAAGGGGACAATATTGGTCCCACCTTGACTGGGCAGAAGTCAGCCCAGTTGAAGGCACTTCACATCCCTGGGATGGTGAGTTCACTGCCTCAGTTGATAGGGCCTCAATTGCAGTGTATCTTGCTGCTAATGGAGTCAGCATGTATGATGCTGACAACATGCTACAATGGGCTCAACAGGCTGGTCAAGAGTATGTCAATGGCATCATTGTAAATGGAGGGGAGAATAACTGTTACAATACATACTCTTTTCTTTTCTCCATCTTATCTAATCTCTTGTCTTATCTTATCTCCTTGAGCTCACTCCAAACTCCAGTCTAGACCTCACCTTGCTGTGACCATGTGTTCTCCTTCTAGTACATTCTGCTCCACTATGATGTCATGAACCTCATGTATGCCTCACCATTGCTGCATGTACTATACTATAAGTACTGTTGCTCAATCACTCAACTAGTTCTAAGCTAGTTCATTTGGGTCTACAAGTCCTAAAGTCCCCTGCTTCTAAGCTGTCTCCCCTCTTCTTCTCTCTACTTCTCTTTGTGGTTCCTTGTGCAAACCTACAACAAACCCTGTTGTTAGGTCTCATCACACTTGAACTAGCTTCTCATCATTGTACCCTCACACCATTCATTATCATTCCTCACTTCTTCCATGAAGGCTCATGGGTGTACTTGCCAAGTCCCCCAGCCTCTGAACCCAACCCAAACCTCTTCATTCCACTCATCTCTGAGCATCACTTGCTCACCCTGCTTTTCAATCTCACCCTCTACCCCCTTCCCCACCTCCATCTTACCCTTCTCTGTCAACTCCATTTTCTGCTGCTTCCCCACCCTCTTTCTCTCACTGCTGAACCACAGTGTTCTGGCTTTTGTCTTTTGTCTCTCAACAACTGACTTCAACCTCTCTTGCTGGAACCCACCCCAGTGGTCACACCTCATGGAGGCAGGCCCCTCTCACTTCCCCCCCTGTTCTGTCCTTCCCCCCATCCAATGCTTTGTGTGTCAAGGCAACCACTTCAAGCAAGACTGCCCTCATGTTAATGGCAGGTGAACCAGTATGCAGGAGTTTGTTCAGAAGGTGCAGGAGGTCATGCTTTGCCAGATGCCCTTTGAAGAGGTGCAGGTGTTCTTTTATGAAAAGCAAATCCATGAAATGAAAATGCAGGGAAGGCATGTAAGGGACCTCCCATGGAAAGAACAGGAGGTGACCCTTCAGAAAATGCCATTCAGGGAGGTACAGGCCTTCTTCTATGAGAAACAGGTTGCCAAAATGAGGGCACAAAGAAAAAGGCCTAGGCCAATACAGGAGCAAACCCTGACTGGGCACATGCTTAGCAGGTTTTCAGTTTTGAATGTTGAGGAAATTGGTGAAGATCACTTCACCCCTGAGGAGCCAAGCACAACAGTCCTGAAAGATGTATCTGTAGGTGTAACAAGGGAGGTGCCCAAAATAAGGACAGCAGATCCAAAAGCCAAGCTGGAGTTGGAAGTCATGTTGGAAGGAAGAGAAAAGAAGTGGGATGTAAAAGTGTTGGTGGATTCTGGAGCAAATGACACCTTCCTAGACAAGAAATGGGCTGATGAAAATGACATTCCTCTTATAAAGCTTGGCTGACCTGTTGCTGTCCTCAATGTTGATGGAACCCCTAATGTCACTGGTAACATCACCCATGTCACCTCCTTCATCATGAACTACCAGGGACACCAAGAGTCCATCTGGGCCCAGGTCACTACACTTGGTATGCACCCTCTCATCCTCAGATATACCTGGCTACAGAAGCATAACCCTGAGGTCTGTTGGGAAACCAAACAGGTAAAGCTCTCACACTGCCCTCAAGAGTGTCATGATCTCACCCCAAAAACAAGGAAGGAAAGACTACAGTGAGGGACAAAAGTGTTGCAATGTTTGTGAGGTCTGACTTGTTGCTGATGTAGCTTGGGCTATTCTGCACAGATAATTATGATACCTATACCATTGGAAAGGGGTGACTCTAAGCTTTCCAGAGCACTAAGGTTCAGTCCAAACAAAGCAATACATGCTGAGATACACCCTATTCTTTCCAAAAAGTGCATTGCAACGCTTTTGTCCCTGACTGGTGAAATCATGAAATGTGACCTTTTGATGGGATTGAGGGCATGGAGGATGGGAAAAAATGCTTACATAATAAACCACATGGTCTTCCAGATGATTTGTCAGCATGTAAACAATGACAAACATTGGACTTGTACCATTAATCCTCCCTCTTTTACCACAACTCATGAATTCATCTCTCTAGCTCACATGGTCATTTTCTCAAGGAATTCTTATCAAATACTGGTGGCCACCACAGTGCCATCATTATAACATGCTCTCAGAACCATCAGTCCCTTAAAAAACCTGCTGTCAGTCATTTCCTGGACTGTTTCCCCCCCATGCCTGATGTGTTCTGGGACTAATCAGTACTTGGAAGGCTGAAAATGTTATGGAGGTCAATCTGGCACTTCAGAACATGATGTGCAAACCAGTCCCCTCTCAACCAATGCATTTCTGGCACAGGGACAGTGGTATGGAAGTTAGGGCAAGACAAAATCCTCTTTACCCCTAGGTGTCATCAGAAGGATATGCTACTGAATTGCCATGGAGCAAAATCCTGTGCTTCCATCTGGCCCTGAATATTGCCTTTGGTGACATATGACCAAATAATCCTTCCCCAGTCATCTACAGTTCAGATCAGAGCAAGATCTAGTGAACCCTCTTATGGTGCTCAGAGCACAAGGAGGATTTTGTCTCACCCCAACTTCCATATCAATGTTCCTGTGCCAGAAATGCATTGGTTGAGAGGGGACTGGTTTGCCCCAAGCTACATCAGCAACAAGTCAGACCTCACAAACATTGCAACACTTTTGTCCCTCACTGTAGCTGAGGAACAGGAAGCTCAGGATATGGAGTACCTCTATCCAAAGCTTCACTCCACTAGGATTAGAGCCAGTACCACTGAGGAACTCATCCCAAAGGAGTACCATTGGTATCTCAAGGTGTTCTCAAAGGAGGAGTCAGAGAGGATGCCACTCCACAAACTGTGGGATCATGCTATTGACCTAAAAGACACCTTCACTCCTAAGTGTGGTTGCCTCATCCCCTTCTCTACTGAGGAACAGAAAGAGGTCTTGGACTTTCTCAAGGATCAACTGCGCAAGGGATACATCCATCCCTCAAAGTCCCCCCAGACCTCTCCCATCTTCTTTGTACTGAAGAAAGATGGCAAGAAGTGCATGGTTCAGGACTACCACTACCTCAATGAACATATGGTTAAAATCACATACCCTCTCCCCCTCATTTCCCAACTCATTGATAAACTCAAGGGCTGTAAACTCTTCACCAAGATGGATCTCCATTGGGGATACAACAATGTTCATGTCAAAGAAGGGGATGAATGGAAAGCCACCTTCATCACACACAAGGGCACTGATGAACCATTGGTCATGTACTTCAGCCTCTGCAATTCCCCATCCACCTTCCAGAACATGATGAACAACATCTTCAGTGACATGGAGGATGTCCTAGTGGTTTACATTGATGATCTCATGATCTTCATGATGACAGATGACAAGGCTGAACATGACAGGATCATCCTGGAGGTCTTAAGGAGGTTGAAGGAAAATGATTTGTTTGTCAAACCAGAGAAATGTTTCTTCAAGCAGAAGCAGGTAGAGTTCCTGGGGATGGTGGTTGGTACTGATGGGGTTAAAATGGATGAGAGCAAGGTGAAAGCTATAATGGAATGGCCAGTGCTGACAAAAGTCCACTCAGTCTGAGCCTTTTTGGGTTTGGCCAACTTCTACTGTCACTTCATCAAGGACTTTGCTCAGATAGCCCATCCCCTTAATGACCTCACTAGGAAAGACCAACTCTGGACCTGGGGTCCTCAGGAACAGCAAGCCTTCAACATGCTGAAAGTCACATTTACCACTACCCCTGTCCTTGCCTTCCCTGATCAGGATAGAGTTCTGCCTTGAGACTGATGCTTTGGACTTTGCTATCAGTGCTGTCCTCTCCATAAAGTGTGAAGATGACCTCTGGCGACCTGTCACCTTCTACTCCCACTCCATGTCCCCTCCTGAGTGTAACTACCAGGTCTTTGACAAGGAGATGCTTGCCATCATCTGTGCCTTGGAAACCTGGCAGCACTACCTAGAGACAACCCCCTATCAGTTTGAAATCTGGACAGACCATTCAAATCTCCAGTATTTCATGAAGGCACAAAACTTAGATTGTTGTCAAGTGCATTGGGCACAGTACCTTTCTTGCTTTAACCATAGGTTGGTCTATAAGCCAGGCCCCTCTATGGCCAAGGCAGATGCTCTCTTAAGGAGAGAGGATCACAAGCCAGAAAAAGGAACTGACAATCAGGGGGTTACTTTGCTTGACCCTTCAAGGGTGGCCTCCATGCTGGTGATTGGAGAAGATACAGATCTTGTCATCGCTTTAAAGTCAGCCTCCTCGGTTACTCCACAGCCCAAAGGGTCCACTCTCCAGGATGGCCTGTACAGCTGCACTGGGAAGGTCTATGTTCCCCCTGCCATCCAGATCCACTGCCTTGAGAAACATCATGACACCCCTGTTGCAGGACACCCTGGTTGGAGGAAAACCCTGGAACTTGTCTCTTGGAACTATACCTGGCCAGGCATGACCTCTTCAGTAAAGGACTATGTCATGGCCTGTCACTGTTGTCAAATGGCCAAGACCTCCTGTACCCCTCCTGCAGGCAAGCTGCTCCCCAACCCTGTCCCTGACCATCCTTGGACCAACATCTTGGTAGATCTTATGGAACTACCAGAAGCACAGGGCTTTGACAATGTCATGGTAGTGGTCAATCGGTTCTCCAAGGAGGTGGTGTTTGCACCCACTGTTGAAGAGGTGTCCTCTCTCCAAACTGCAGAACTGTTCAGGGATCATGTCTGGACCCAGCACAGCCTCCCCTCCTCCATTATCTCCAATTGTGGTCCACAGTGTACCAGCACATTTACCAGCAAACTGTGCAAAATGCTTGGTGTTAAGCCCAAGCTCTCCACTGCCTTCCATCCTCACACTGACAGTCAGACTGAGCATCTCAGTCAGGACCTGCAGCAATATCTCTGCCTCTTCATCAATGACAGACAGGATTCCTGGCCTTCCTGGCTTAAGATTGCCCAGTTCTCCTATAATAACAAGTGTCAGGAGTCCACTGGCAAAAACCCTTTCTCAGTCACCCACTCTTATACTCCTCAGATGGGGGTTGAATTCTTCCTTTCCAAAGCAGAGGCTGCCACTGACCATGCTGTAGACTTTGCTAAACTCCTCAAGGATACAAGAAGGGCCCTAGAGAAAACTGCCAACCAAATGAGAGTCAGTACTGACTCTGAACAGTTGAAGACACCTTTCTATGCTGTTGGGGACATGGTCTGGTTGGAAACTTCGCAGATTTCCCTGTCCAGTTGCCCCTCCTGAAAGCCCACTGAGCAGTGGATCAGTCCCTATAGGATTGTCTCACTCAAGCCAAATGCAGTTGAGTTGAAGCTCCCTAAAACCCTCAAAATACACCTGGTGGTCAATGTCTCTCAGGTGAAGCCATACAAGGGACCAATAGAGGGCCAAACTGTCACCTGTCCTGGCCTGGTGGTGGGTCACAAGGGCAATGAAGAGTTTGAGGTGGAGTATGTTGCTGACTCCTGTCTCAAATGAAACAGACTGGAGTTCTTGGTCCATTGGAAGGGCTACCATGATGAGGACTGCACTTGGGAACCTGAATCCACCTTAAAGTCTGCCTCAGCTGCTGTGTGTGACTTCTACTGCTGTAACCCCTCTGCCCCTTGAAAACTCCATGGCATGGACTCCTCCCTGTTCTCTTCCCTCTTCCACCCCCTTGAAAACTTTACCAACACTGTCCCAACCTTTAATTGCCTGGAAGTCGATTTCTAAGGAGGGAATAGTGTTACAATACATACTCTTTTCTTTTCTCCATCTTATCTTATCTCCTTGAGCTTGCTCCAAACCCTGGTCTAGACCTCACCTCACTGCAGCCATGTGTTCTCCTTCTAGTACATTCCACTCCACTATGATGTCACAAACCTCATGTATGCCTCACTGTTGCTGCATGTACTATACTATAAGTACCATTGCTCAATCACCCAACTAGCTCTCAGCTAGTTCATTTGGGTCTACAAGTCCTACAGTCCCCTGCTTCTAAGCCATCTCCCCTCTTCTTCTCTCTACTTCTCTTTGTGGTTCTTGGTGTGAGCCTACAACAAACCCTGTTGTTAGGTCTTGTCACAATAACCCTCAGGTTATGGCAAAAATCAAGCCCCTGAGGAAGGCTCTTGCCAAACCTTGCCCCCCAAGCAATGTCAGATCAAGGGAGTGGTATGAGCATCAGGCTCAAGCCATTGGTTGCACCATCAACCAGGTCCCTCCAGGTCACATGCCCTTATGGGCTAACAATCAGCAGATCATCTCTGCATTCACCTCTGTGGCATTTATCTATGACCTTCCCCACTGTCCTCATGGGGGAGCATCCACTGTCAGGGGAAATCCCCCTGCTAAAGACTCTGGGCCTGAGGAGGGCAAAATGACTGATGACCTGTTTGAGGACAAGGATAGGTCATGAATGTGAGGGAGTGTTCCCTCTGGAGACTCAACTCTCTGATTAAAGGATTGGGTTCAACACCCCTTCTCTGTGTTTGGACTTTGAGGCCTAACCCTCAAAGTATTAGTTTGCAAAGCCTAACCTTTGCACAATTGTCCTTCTTTTTCCTTTTCTCTTGTCTCTTTCTTTTCTCCTTTTTCTTTACTTTCCAAGCCTGGGTCAGCTCTGCAGGGGAGGGTGTTAGAGGTTATGCCCCAAAAATAGGAGCTACTTAGTATGGGCACATGATACCTCAGTATCACATGCCTCCTTGTATACAAATGTTGTCTTGAGAACTTTAGATAGATATCTTTTTTGTCTCTACATCTTACTGTGCAAATACCATATGGTACACTTTGCACACATGAGCTTGAGACAACCCAACTACAGCCTTACACAGACCCCCAAAGCTTGACTCCTGTTGACATCTGACTCACCCTGTCCACTTTTGGATGTACTATATTGGCATCAGATCAGCACTGCCTCTCTGTCATCCCACCTTGGCCTAGAAGCAATCTCTTTGAGATGTGACATGCACAGCCTCCCCCCTAATGCAATTCCAGTGTGCTTTCCCAGTTCCTGACATTACTTGACTCATACTTTGACATTCTGACTGTCCTTGACTCACCTATTGCCAATACTTACCAATCTTTTGACCATGCTTACTGATTCTTCACTTTTTGGCTTACTTATCCTTACCAATGCTCACCAATGCTTTCTAAGATGATTACCCATCACTTACATTCCTTACTCATCAGTTACCAATCACTTACCAAGTGTTTGCACCTTGTTTTCCATAGGCAATGCCCCTGTACTGTATATAAATCACTGTACTTAGATAGCTGAATAGGAAGAAGACATCAGAGAGCCCCTCTTGCTCACAATTTATCATCTCTCAGTAAATCATTCAGCAGCTTCGATAGTTGAGACTGTATTAAGGGCCTAACTATCATCTACTTCACTTATCATCATTTGTTATTGATATACTTTGCTCCAAGTCCTCCCTGAGCTCAGTGCAGCTCAGAGCATCAAATTAAGTCTTCATCCATCCTTCTGTAGGCTGACAGCAGTCTACCCCACCACATCCTCTCACATTCTTGCTCCATCTTCATCAGGAGCACCCCCAACCCTCAGCACTTGCCTTTGAGTGTTGCAGCTTGCAAAAACCCACCCAAATCAAAGGTTCTACCATCTAGGTACCTCATAGGCACACCACCACTTGCTTTTACTGTCTTTTGTGTTGGTTTTGGTTGATTTCCACCACTGAACCACACTTTGACTCACAATGTCAGTTGCTAAACACAATCATTTGGCACTGGCAGAAATCATCTCTATGGCAAATGCCCTTGTCTCACTGGCCATGGATCCCTTGTTGGATGATAGTAGTCTCTGAGTTGATTCAGTGGCAGAAGACCTTGGCATGTCCATAGATCAGTGCATGAATATCTGTAGGACAAATACCTTGTCTCTATACAATTTACTGACTTAGTTTGACAGAATCCTTGTCACACATCCACAGTATTTTTTTTTGCATGTGCCCTTCTTCCCCCCTCCTTCACACCAGTCATTATCACTGCTCTCTAATCTGCATCAATTCATGTT
Organism: Pisolithus tinctorius; assembly: GCA_024663395.1. NCBI lineage: Eukaryota > Fungi > Basidiomycota > Agaricomycetes > Boletales > Pisolithaceae > Pisolithus > Pisolithus tinctorius. The sequence continues at coordinate 1,905,163 of JANFAH010000002.1, forward strand.
CATAGCCACTTCACTATCATGCCAATTAAAATAATGAAAAAGGTAGGTATGTACAGTGGCTCAAAAAAGTGTCCCAATGTTGGGTGATTGTGGAAAGAGTTGAGATTTATGAGAGACCCAATGGGAATCAGTTCAAACTCCTGCAGGACCAAAAATAGTACTAACCATTGCCTTGACAACAAGGGCTTTCCTATGTAATTTGGTTGACATGGCACCAAGATATAACCATTTTAAAATGACATGTCATTGGGACACTTTTTTGAGCATGATGTTGTCAGTCATTATTTAGTAAATAACATAAAGATTTGACAACTTCTGAGGGATTTTGTGCTTCAACCCTGACTGATTATGTAATGTACATGATCCTGAGCCATTAAAATGGCTTGGGTCCCACTCAGTTAACCTACTTCACCATGAAATGCATATTTGCCTCTGCTAGAGCAAATATCCACCTTCTTTCTGAATCTGGCCTTTCTGCTCATCAAATATCCTCTACAACTGGTCAGGGGAGCTCTACTGTGGCCAGGGTCATCAAAGAGTTCCAGCTAGATTAAGGAAAACCTCAAACTAGGACATCCTTACCAGCCTTCTTCTCCTGGCAGAGGGGAATAGTCTCCAGTATGACCTCTGGAAGAGCTGAAAATGCCATCCAGGCTACCCATATAATGTGTGTGACCCTTTCCTCTCCTGTCACTTCCCAAACTATTTGCAGTGTGCTCAATTCTGCATCCCTGAAGGTGATTGTCAAGCAGGAGATGCCACTCTTGTCTTGCAAGCATACACAACAGTGACTTGCCTTTGCTTTTAACCACAAAAACTGGACTGTGGATGACTGCACTGGGGTCATCTGGTCAGTTGAGCCCAAGATCAATAGTATTGGACCAGACAGAAGGAAATTTGTGTGAAAGATGGTAGGGAAGTGTTTGCAGGATCATTCTCCTGCTTGACTACAGCCATCTGGGATGCAGAATTGAGCACACTGCAAATAGTTTGGGAAGTGACAGGAGAGGAAAGGGTCACACACATTATATGGGTAGCCTGGATGGCATTTTCAGCTCTTCCAGAGGTCATACTGGAGACTATTCCCCTCTGCCAGGAGAAGAAGGCTGGTAAGGATGTCCTAGTTTGAGGTTTTCCTTAATCTAGCTGGAACTCTTTGATGACCCTGGCCACAGTAGAGCTCCCCTGACCAGTTGTAGAGGATATTTGATGAGCAGAAAGGCCAGATTCAGAAAGAAGGTGGATATTTGCTCTAGCAGAGGCAAATATGCATTTCATGGTGAAGTAGGTTAACTGAGTGGGACCCAAGCCATTTTAATGGCTCAGGATCATGTACATTACATAATCAGTCAGGGTTGAAGCACAAAATCCCTCAGAAGTTGTCAAATCTTTATGTTATTTACTAAATAATGACTGACAACATCATGCTCAAAAAAGTGTCCCAATGACATGTCATTTTAAAATGGTTATATCTTGGTGCCATGTCAACCAAATTACATAGGAAAGCCCTTGTTGTCAAGGCAATGGTTAGTACTATTTTTGGTCCTGCAGGAGTTTGAACTGATTCCCATTGGGTCTCTCATAAATCTCAACTCTTTCCACAATCACCCAACATTGGGACACTTTTTTGAGCCACTGTATAATAAGAATGACATGCCATGGATAGCATGGATAGTAGAATAATAGTGCAACAGAGTGTGTGCCTAGGTACACTGTCACCCATAGGCTTCACTGTGCTAGGTTGTCTCAGGCACACACTCTGTTGCACTATTATTCTACTATCCATGCTATCCATGGCATGTCATTCTTATTATACATACTTACCTTTTTCATTATTTTAATTGGCCATGCACTTCCTGATGTACCTATCATGTTTCTAACCTGACAAGTGCATGGCCAATTAAAATAATGAAAAAGGTAGTTATGTATAATAAGAATGACATGCCATGGATAGCATGGATAGTAGAATAATATGAAGAAGTCAAAAAAGTCATTAAGTGAAAAGGCAAAAAAGCCCAGATGGGCAAAGGATCTACCTAAATAAGTTGCAGCACTATCTGCTGTAAGGAATCTGCATTCCTTGGATGCATAAGCCCCTATCATTGACTGTTCCATGACTATTGTCACACTCCCAGACCTCTCACATCCACCATTGTTCACATGCTACCCTCCCATGCCCTTGCTCCCTCTTGCACAATGCTAATCCCACAGCTGCTGTGCTCTGGTTGCTTCCCTTCCTTCAGACTCTTTCCTTTAACATGGTCTCTGTTCCCTTTTCATTAGTAGTATACCCTCAGCCTCTGTTGCAGCCTGTCTTGTGTGTGCACTGCCACACAGCCTTCCCTTACTGGTACTCTGTCTTACTTAGGTTCCAGGTTTGCCTGGACTATAAAGCCCTGTACTTAGGTACAGAATGGGACCTTTTTGGCACTCAGAAGGTCACAACAAGTTTTTTTTCACTTCATCTACACCACATGCCTCACAACAACTGTGCATGAACTACATATACCACTTGCACTGCCCACATCACCAGTACTACTCCATGGAACATGCCATGCATGCCACAAACCACTATCACTACCAAGCACTGAGTCCCACCTTCTAGTTCCAACAGTCCAGAATCCCTTGAGATGAGTGATTCATTCCCTTCATTTTAATGTTGTTACTTAAACCATCTAGCTTGTATTGTATAGCTACTTGGACTTTTCCTACACCATGCTTATTTGACAATCAGTGCTAAAATAAGTATGGATAGTACTCTGTTAATTTCCTGATGAGTCTGACAAAGAATGTATTCAAGTCTGGTATTGTCTGCCAAATGATCTGACTAGGACAGATGTATAGACCACACCTCCATCTGTAACAGTCTGACAGCAGTCTGATCAACCTGTGGACAGGTAAATCTGTCTGAGGCAGAAAGGCGCACGCATGACTTCATACATTTATCTGTCATGACTGAGATGGCTGCCTCCCCTGAAAGTATCTGTGATATCTGTGGCCAGATGTCTCAGGGACTTGACAATTTGCTGATGGACCAAAATCAGCAAGAACTGTGCAGCCATGCCTGCAGGACATGGGTAACAATAGTAGATTCCTTCCCAAAAAGTCACAATAGTCACAAAAAGTCAAAAATAGTAAAGTGTTATTTTCCTGATGCAGTAGATTGGCACTGTTGCAGGTGGGAAGTGGCTTCATCAGGGCCTGCTGTCTTCACAGTACTCAGATCAAAAGATGCAGCATTTGTCCTGGCCTCTAGGCTCAGATTCTGTTGTTCTTTACTCCAACTGACATCTGCTCCTGCCCAGGGCTTCCGGTGTACCACTCGCCACAGCCTCAGTTAACTCCAAGCCAACCTCAACCACTGCCGTATCTGACTCATCTACGACTGCCACCTCCCCCTCCTCCTCAGCTAGTCAGACTTCCTTAATCGCAGTCATTGCAACCTGTACATTGCTCGTTCTCCCCGTCCTACTGTTCTAAGCACCAAAACCCAAATCAACACACTCCATCTCCCTGCCATGTAACACCTCAAATGATGCCTCATGTCATGACTCATATCTCGAGCATTGGGGTCGCTTACCAGATGATGGCAATGGCTGGGAAAGGAGATTATCCATAAGACAACGCGCCCCTTCCACTCCTACTAAGAAACTGGCAGCGATGTTCAGTCGTTCGCCGAGTGCTAACTCTAGGAAGAGATCATCCAAGAATTCTCGTGTCCGTGAACACGTTGTAGTCGTTTGGGAAATACTGTCTGACTTGGCCCCCGAGATGGGTTCACAGGCTGTGGTCGCCGGGGCGGATACCGAGATCATGAAATCACCTCTAGCGCAGCCATTCATGGGCGATATAGTGTTTATTTCATAGGACGGGGAAGCTGTCTGTATTGATTCTTTCCTGTGGAGAGGGCCATGACTATCAGGAGGTATGTCCCCCCCAACATGATGTCTGATGAATAGATGACCCCTGCAGCGATCTCCATCGCTGGGAACGCAAGGAAGTCCTCTGGAAGATGTGGGTGGTAAACAGAATGCTTTCGCGAATGCTGGGTCGTGGCTTTTCCACTGGAGAGAGCGGCAGGTAACCCCTTCTTCAATGCACACGAAAATCCAATCATACGGTCGCTACTTCCGAACATTACTGCAAATCCTTTCATTGACTTATACTCTATGACTGCACCTCCCGTAGAATGCACCACCAATCCGCTCCTCACCGGCAATGCTCGAACCCTACAATCTCTCACTGCAGCACTCGAAACGTCTCCTGCGGAGGTGGAGGAACGCCTGCGCGTCATTTCCGTGCAATCGTCTGTTTATTCCCAAGGTTCGTATCAAGCGAGCGAAACCGGCGAGGATGCCTTCAGTGTAGTGGCTTTCCTCTACCCTCCGGCTCAGATTCCCCACTCATAGATTTACTCTCGCGGCGCTCAAGACCATCCAATGGCATCCCTAACCATACCTTCACACCTTTGTTACTTCCGAGTATGTATGTTATTTCGTGTTTATGTGCCATCTCCTGTTTCCATATCGTGTCGCTTACAGGCCCGGCGTGCACGCCGATCTGGCGTCGGTGCTCACTTGGTCATTCCTTTCATGTGTTGCTTCTTGTGTCTTTTTCCTGCAGTTTCATCGATAATGGAATGTGCGTTTTCCTTGTGCAAGTATGTATGTCCCTCCACTTTTTCACCCCTTGTTCCGTTTTATGTACTACCGGAGTGCATGCGCACACATATCTGGTGAATTGGGTACCATGTTGTACGGCCTCTGAACGGTTTCATACCATCACAGGGCAAGAAGGGAGGCATACATTGGAAACCATGCTGTGACAAGCAATGTAACAAGTATACAGGGTAGAAATTGCAGCACACCTAATGATCTACTGACCGTCCCCTGATACATGTCGTGGACCTCTTCTAACTGTGCGTAGCCCCTGGAGTCACCCTGTCGTGCCCTTCTCTGCACACACCACAAAAGGCTAGTACGTATGCTCCCCAGACGCTGAGATGTACTTGTTGGGCAACTATAGGAATATATTTCAAAATTCACTTCCTCTGCGTTCAAGGTGTGTGTTTGGTATGATTTTGGGGTGGTCATAGAATGCCTCTTCGAGTGGGACAAATGCGACTTCATGCGTGGTAGATCTGAGTGCAACCTGGGAGACACAGCACCATCCTATTCATTTCATACGTGACAAGAGGCAGTTGTGAACAGCAACTGACGTCATATCAGCAGCTATGACCACGTTCTTGCCCTTCATTAAAGAAAGGTATCGGTTGTTCCGCAGATGTGAATTTCGCCAACAAGGGTCCCCACCAGCGACAAAGTTAGCGAGTGACCAAGATCAGCTATGGGTTGGCATAGGCAGTACCCTGGAGGCTCACCAACGAGACCAATTTCCAGAGGGGGTTTCCCGCACAAACTGCAGCCTCGCATCGCAGGATCAGGTGAACATACAGTATCACGGGGTATCACTGTTGCATTGGTCACAAAGGGGGACTGACTAAGAAGCTTGAGTACTTGGGGAGCGTCAGACACATGCGGGAACGTGTATGGGCAGGGTCTATGGGGAGGCAAGGTGTGACTCCAATGCGAAGTTTGGGACTTGCAATGTAGGCACAGTAGAACTTCCTTAGACACGCTACAGGTTATCCAGATGTTTGGGTCTGTATTCGTTGTAGGGAAAAAAAGTCCCGTAATCTACGTTTTACAAGCCTTTTTATACAGTAGACGGTAGGCACGAAACGTGTCAACATAGATGAGCAGGATGAACAGGATCAACAAAAACTTATGAGAACTAAGTGAATCTGTCATGGAACAAATAACGCATGAGAAAACACAACCAACGTCGGGCCGAAACCCTACACTCTCCCCTCCAGGGTACAAAGTACCCTCCCCAGGCATACACACAGAGGTTTGCCACCTCACGCGGCCTTTGCCGGAACCTTTCCCACGGTGGGTCCCTTAGCGGCCTTTTGGATAACGGTGCTCTCCGCACCCACCCCATCATCGTCATCTCCAACAGCGTCCATGTCTTCGTCATAGCCCTCAGGAATGGTATCATCCTGATAGACCTGGGCATGGCTGGGTCCAGCGATGGGTTGATCAGGTACGTTAGGCTCGTGGGCGTGGGGATTGGCAGTGACCTTGGGTGGAGCTGATCGCCCATTAGATTTCAAGGGTACGGTGTTGCGGGGTTGGTGACGACCTGGGGGCATAGCATTACCATAGGGCCTAATTCCACGGCGTCGATCCTCCTGGCGCTTGACGTAGCTCTGGTGCAACATTTGTTTCTGCCTCCTCTGCCACTCAACAGTCTCCCAGAGCAGGGCTTCCACAATATCGGCCTGCAAACTGTTAAGTATCCTCCCTCCTTCTACTTCCTCTCGGCTACGCAGATCCTTGCCGTCCCCCAGTACTTCCTCCTTCGAAGGAGATGGTCCTGGAGCCATGACGCTCGCATTCCCATCTCCATCGAACTCATAGTAGGCAAACATCGACTCAGATTGAGCCTCATGACTGTAGGCTTCCCTAAACAAGTGATAGCCCATCGGGGTGTCAATAAGGGAGTTGTGCTGGCAATGGAGAGCACAATCGTGCTCGAAGAAGGACTTGACTTGCTCACGATGAACAATGGTAAACTCGACCTCCCCTCCATCCTCGTCAAAGGATCGGACCCTGAAGTAGTCACCTCGGTAACGCTCGATGTTCCTAGTGGGGCACGGATCCGACATGGAGTTTTGTTTAGTCTGAAGAGGTGGGGATCGCGAGTTTATTGACAAGGATTGCAGGTCATTGACTATATCTTCTATAAAGCGTTGTACCGGGTCAGGACTCCTCTCAGCAGGACAAGATCTCGCGCTGGCCTTAGGCCAAGAAGATGGTCGAGTTACCTGGGGAGTATTCTTTCGGCTATTACGATCAGGGCGCAGACTGTGGCTCTGACGGCAGTGAGGATGTTGGCGCAATGGTCTCTGGTGCGAGGCATGGGGAGGTACGCGACGAGTATTGTGGGTAGGTGACTTATGGTGACCTCGTCTGTGGGATTTCTGCCTGGGCTGATTATTGCACTGGCAGATGTGGAGTGCATGAGGGGGTCGACGTTGGTTCGATTGTCGTGGAGAAGGGCGAGGTGGCTTGCGAGGACAGGCGTTGCGAGCAGTGTGCGAGGGCTGTGGGAGGCGAGACCAGGATCGCAGAGGTGATAGTCCGCAGGCCAGTCCTCTTCTATCCGAACACGGGTGGTATTTATGGCTTTCACGCAAATGCAGTGCCAAGTGTCCTATGAACACCTGGGGATCGTCATCTGACAAGTCCCCATCACCCACGTCTCTTAATTTATCAATTCCATCGGCCCCGATGGCTTCAAGATAGTCGCTTAACGCCTTCAAATGAGCAACGTCCTCATACAGTAACCACGTCTGGTCACCTACGGCCCATTGTACCTCAAAAATCGCGTCGGAGTGGCTTCCGCGATGCCAGAGTATGCGTTCAACAGCCCACTCGCGACTATTCCCACCGAACTCAGGTATTTGGTCATCCCGCCATCCAGGGAATTTCCTGTCGTCGTTCAGTATATGAACCCTCAACAGCGATGAGTGGAATACATCGTGTACCCCACACTGCTTGAGGTTGGGCGGAAGGTCAATCCGGTATGAGTAGTTACCGAAATCCTCCACGATCTGGTAAGGTCCCATAAATTTCAGGACGAGCTTCCGGGACGTTCCCTTGGGGAAGCTAATATTCTTAGTGGATATGTAGACCAGGTCGCCTTTGACAAACGGGCTGTCACAGCGCTTTTTATTAGCGCCGATCGTCTGTTTTACTCGTGCTTTCATTATCGCATCATGGGCTTCCATTATGGTGAGTTTCATCTTGTTTGCAAACGCTCTGATGCTCGGGCACTCATCCCTTGTAGGTGCATCCCATATCATCTTTTGGGGCATACGGCCGGTATTCAGGAAGAATGGTGCGTATCCTGTTGACTCCGATGTAGCGCTGTTGATCGCAAATTCAATGGCAGGTAATCGAGATACCCAATCCTTCTGATTGGGTCCAATACAACATCGTAGCATTTGGCTGATCGTCCTGTTGGCACGTTCGGTCGCCCTGTCCGTTTCAGGATGGTATGCACTGGACATTTTTTGCTTGATCCCAATCAAGGTGTTCAGGTGGGTCCAGAATAAACTCATGAAGAGTACGTCGCAATCGCTAATAATGGTCCTAGGTAAGCCGTGGTACTTGTATACTTCGGCGAACATTAATTCCACAACTTCGCGCACTGTATAGGTGGTTTTACTCGGTACGAGGTGTACCATGGACGTTAGCAGATCAATAATGACAGTTATCGAATCATAGGTTCCGTTTTGGTCGATCGATTCTGGAAGAGGGCCCACGAAGTCCACGCCTATTGCTTCCCAAGGGCACGAGGGTATAGATAGCGGGTTGAGGAGTCCAAATGGTTTCTGCGTCGGGGGCTTACTACGTTGGCATGTCTTACAGGACACGCAAAATTCAGTGATATCTTTTACCATAGTGTCCCACCATAGGAACTCCCTAATGTAGGATACAGTCTTCTTTGCTCCCAAGTGTGCGAGTATAGAGTGCGCCTGATCGATGACGGCTTCTCGAAGTCGTTTACCGTTGACTTCAATATCTGGCACACAGAATACTGTCCGATCCGGTAGTTTCAGCTTAATAAAGCCATCCGGCATTATCCCAAAATTCTTAAAAACCTTCGGGTCATTTACGATCTGTTTAAAGAATGGGTCCTGGTCATATTTGTGCCTCGCAGCCTCCAGGAGTCCCTCATTGCCTGGATATACTACGAGTGGTACGCGTGTCGCCGTTTCCTTATTTGTGATATTTGCATCTGTATTAGTCGCATTCGTACTCAGCACTTGTCGTGTGCCCAATGTGTGTGTGTCCTGCGTATCTTGCAATGCAGATACAGCATGTTCGTGGGTATGTAAGGTAGGTGTTTCCACACCCTTCCCCCCCTTCTTTCGCTCACCTGGCCCTAGCAGAGCGAAACGATTCTTCATCTGACTAGTGAACTCCATGCCCGTCTCGGGCCATCCTGTTTCCGCTGGAGGAGGGGACCAGCGACGTCTTGGTCATCCAGTTGGCTTGTTCACCTCCACCCCCACTGAAGGTGAGGTTCCTTTCCTTGGAGGGCATATCCTTATCATCAATTTAGGGGTGGTCTGTGACGCTCTCGACGGCGATGCGCTCAGCTGATCACCCAACGGGCCTTCCGCCTCCTGCGGTGTTGCAGCCAGTGCCTCCACCCCCACGTACACAGGTGCTGTAATGATCTGTCCATCTCGGGACAGCGCCAATTCCTCGACATCCATATCATGGTGCAGATACTCGCTTGGAGCACGAATCGTCCCTGGGGCATCGAATTCATATATACACGATAGTGTGTCCGGGAGCACATTCTCCACGCCCAGGACATACTCGATACTGAAGTCGAATTCCGCTAATTTCTCCAGCCACTGAGCCTGCCTGCCAGACAAGTCTTTCTGACCCAGGAGGTATGTTAGGCTTTTATGGTCGGTCACCCAAGTGAAGTGGACTCCTTGTAGGATGTCCCGGTGTCTCAACATAGTCTCCACCCCCGCTAACAACTCCTGTTCATGGACGGGGTAGTTACGCTGTACTGATGACATTTTTGCAGAATAGAATGTGGCAATTTTAGACGATTTCCAGTCTGGGCCCTGTGCAACAACTCCACCGATCCCATTCCCGCAGGCATCGGTCATTACCCAGATAGGCTGGCGATCAGGTCCATAGTCCAACGGTACTCGCGAGTGTGGAGCGCACGCTGATACGTACTGTTTGACAGTCTCGAAAGCTCGCTGTTCTGTGAACGTCCACCTGAAAGGCCTGGTCTCTGCGCTCGCTTCGGCGAGCACTCCCAAAGGTACACAGACCTTATAAATATCGTCTGCAAGGTAGCCAACTGACCTGATGAATCCTTTACAGAGGGTGCGATTGGTAGGCACCTTCCAATTCAATATGCGGTCGACCTTCTCCGGGTCCATCTTGATCCCATCATTGGTGATGACACACCCAAGGATCTCGACCTCGTCGCAGAGGAATTGCAATTTCTTTTCACTCAGGTAAAGTTTCTCCTTTGTCAGTATCTCCAGTACAATTTTAACGTGCCGGATGTGATCCTCCAAGGTATCTGAGTATATGATAATATCGTCAAGATACACGTCCAGGAACGAGCTGATATGTTCCCCGAATATGTGATTCATTAGCGCCTGGTAGGTGGCAGGTGCATTACAGTCCCCTTGTTGCACGACTAGGCTGACCATATTGCCATCAGGCGTGGTCACCACCATTCTCTCGACATGGTCAGGTATAACTCAGATCTGCTCGTAGGCATCAGCGCTGTCAATTATCGAACGATATGGCTTCCTGGCCACACGTCGCAATATGCCATCCATATCGGGCATTGGCGATGACAGTTTCCAAGTATTCTTATTCCGTTCTCGCAAGTCTACGACGATGCGCAACCGAGGAGGGTCTCCGGCCTTCGGGATCAGGAGCATGGGGCAGGTATTACGGGCTGCAGTGAGCTCCCATCGTCCCATCTTCAGGTAAGCATTCTTTTTCTCCGTCCAAAGTGGTTGTAGCGCTTCTGGGCACTTAGAAGGCCGCCAAGGGTATATCTTCTTCTCATCAATCAAAGGAATTTCATGATTTATTGCACGGAAGGGGGGCAACGCCGTGGCACCGACTTGCGAACACAATGGCCTCGACAATTCCTGAAGGTACCTTCACGCCCTTTCCAGGCTCTCATGGTATACCTCAGTTGCTCTTGATTCTAGCACGGATACCTGTGGCCCCCTCATTTCCATGGGGGTCATACTGCCAATCACCACTTGTGGTGAGTGTAATCCCACCAGCGCCTTGTGTTGGAATAGGAATGGAGTTCCTAAGATCAAATCGTAGTTCTGGATGTTCATCACGTCAAAGTGATGCTCGCAATCAATCCCTTGGTATTGGAAATGTACCTTCGCTCCAAAATTGACCTTCGAGCAAGATCCTTGTACAGCCAGTTGGATGGTAAGTGGTTTCTCAAGAGGTATCCGTTTCACGTTCAGCTGTTCAGCAAGGGTTACTGACATGAAATCAGCCAGCGACCCCGTATCAATCAACGCACGAGCAGGGTGGCCATTTATGTGCACCACCACTACCAGTGGCTTCGGAACCCGGCATGTAAAGTCCTTGGCTATCGCAGAATTGCGTTGTAAGGTCAGCCGGTCAGCAGTCTTGGTGACGGCACCATTTAAGTGGAGCATGTGGCATGGTACGTCCTCGTCAGATTCACCTTGACTGACGACTGACTCATCCTTGTTGCCATTAAAGACTCGGGTTAGTCCCAGGTCATCGTCGAGAGGGTCAGGGCTGGCCAGGTCCGTGCACGTGTGCACTAGCCTTTTGGCGTGCCAACGCACAATGTTGAACTTGCTTGATTCCAAGTTCAGTGCAGGGAGTTCGAAGCATAATGCCATATGGTAATCATATACCTCGTCCATGAATTCATCTTTGAAAACGCAGGCGAAACGATTCTGACACTCTCCCTCAAGTACTTGCATGCTGTAGGTCTCAAGTTTGTCTACTATGGCCTCCTCAATGGGTCTGCCCATAGGTGGGGATCTCCACATCCGGGCTCGCTCTTCTCTTCGTAAGTCATGTTTTGCTATCCCAGCATGTTCCCCTTTTCTGAACCAGTACCAGGAGTCAAGATGAAACGTGGGTTTCTTCAATAAAGAAGTCTCGATAGTGATCGCATCGGTGGGACCTAGTACGTCCTTCTCGCTATCAGCAATCATGTGTAATCCATCTCCAATAGGGTAGACAAGAAATCGGGTATCCATAAAGGTACTGAGTGAGTTTGGATCGTCCCCAGGGTAGCTTATCCCCGATAGTCGCTCTACAGCGTGCTCTTCCAGTGGTTGTCTGACCCTAGGGCCTATCAAGCCATGTCCCAGAAAGTGCCTTCGATCGTAGACATGCACTCGCATTTCCCCGACTGGATCACTATCATCAGTGGTGACGCTGTCCCCAGAGCTCCCACCTTCGTCGTCGCTCCAGACACTCTCCAACTCAGGCATGTCATCGTCGTCGTCCCGGACTGTCGGTCCGCGCTGTAGGGAACGAGTTCGAGTTCCCTAGGAGAATCCGTCTTGGTCAGGAGTTTAGGGGTGGAAGGACTTGTTTTATTTCTTGCCTTTGTTTTTGTGTTTGTACCCCTGGACTTGGTGACGAGCAGCCGCGTCGCTGACTAAGCGCGTGTGCTGTGTTCGCGCGAGTTCAGTTTACCATAAGAACGAAGTACATGTCACAGGCCCTCAGTAGTAGGGTGATTTAGTCTCGCATTTCGGCGAGTTTTCGAAGTTAGAATTATTACTTTGGGGAGTACCCAAAGTGCCAGGAGGACTGGCAAGAGTATTAGACAGGCACAGCTAAGTATCTTTTTTCTAGTTCGCATTTTTTACTTCTTTACTACACTTCTTTCTCCAGAGAGAACCTCCCTTTTGGGTCGAGAATTATACTCGCCCATCATTACTGACTATTACCATTATAGGTACATCTAAATTTTACCAATTCCTACATCTGGAGCCCACCGCGAGGGGGGTTCTGTCCAATTTGGGGAAAGAAGCCACCGTTTTATCACCGGACAAAGTCTTGGCTGGGTTGAGTTGGACAAGCTAAGTATTCAGAGTCTTGATTCTAGCTACCATCTACTCTCAGGAATTCAGGAAATTTTCAGAGCTAATTTTCGAGCAACAAATGTCGAGCAAGTGTCAAAGTCGAAGATCCCTCGAGCCAAGAAGCAAGTCCGAAGGCAAATTAATAGTTGAATTTCTGCGAAGAAGTCGTGAGAATGCGCCGAGAGAACTCGAGGGAATGCCACCGAGGCATTCGAGGGATGCACCATGGTTCTCAGGGTGCGCAGCTGACCTTTTTAGGTATTTCGAAGAGGTTCGAAGTCTTTGCGAGTGCGAGAATTGCTTCGATGACCAAGAATGGGCGAAATGGGCTTGCTGGTATGCAAGTGGCGAAATCTCAGACTCATGGTATGAGTTCGTTGAAGATCACCTGAGTTGGCCCGAATTCGTGGTGGCCATTGCGCGTTTGTATCCTGGGTCCCGAAAAATGGATCAACAGTACTCGAGGAATGACCTTTACAGCCTCGTTGACAGCCGAGCAAGAAGAGAAATTCGTACAGAGGAAGAACTGATGAACTACAGACTATATTTTCTAGATTTAGCAACGTTTCTACGGGTTTCGAAGCAACTCGAGGCTGATGAGCTCGAAGACCTCTATGTACAAGGCTTCGACAAGGAATTCCGGCGCAAAATTATTCGGAAAATGCGACGCGACGATCGACGGCGACACTCGGACGATCCATGGCCCATGCAGCAAGTAACACACACAGCCACGCAACTACTACGCAAAGGATTTCGCTCGGAGCGAGCATGAACAAGTGCGGGAGACTACTATGAGCCACGAAGTGACCCAGAATCGAGTTCGGGCAGGCAACATCTATCTACGAAGTGTTTTCTGCCTACAGCTACACATGACTCGCTGACGTCCAGTGTACAGGGATCTACAGAGTTATCAGGATACATAGAGTGCGAGAAAGTACTGAAGTTAGTTTCGACAAGTCATGCGCAGCCACTGAGTTCATCCGAGAAGACAAAGAGTGAAGACCGAAGCCCTGCCAGGCTCGTTGAAGCAGCCGCAGTGACCAGTTTTGAGACGAAAGAGTTTTCCTTGAGTACGAACAGAATACTGACTACTGAGTTACAGGAAGCAGTAGAACTCGAGCGAGTCAAACCTGCATTGGTGGAGGAACCACTCACAACGAAAGTCCCTTTCGAATTCGAAGCGAATTACAACACTCAAAGGAGTTTTTCTTTTTGTTCGTATCGAGCTTCTCTGATGGCTACTGGTGTGTCACTACAGGAGTCCTACCTAAGAGGTCAAGGCAGTGAAAGGAGCGACCTCGGAGTTCCTGCAGTCAGCAGAAATACGCATCAGTTAACCGACGACCTATTCAGGTCAAAGATTCCGCTCGAATTCAAGGCCGAAAGGCTCGAAGAACACCCGAAGCCCACAGGAGTTGAAGTCAAAGGGCTTGAAACACTCACAGGCAGTCCCGAAACAGATAGGTTGGCATACGAAGAGGTCATTGACTCACACAGGGCACCGCAGCACATGAATCACATCGAGTCGAAGGTTATTGCAAGAAGAATTCGGGTCGAGGAGCCATCGAGGCTCGTCATACGAAGGAAGCCGCCAGAAGGAGTTTTGCGAATCGAAATGTTGAAGCACGCGGCGAGGATAGATGCCCTCACACTCGAAATATTCCAGGGCCGCACAGTATCAGCAATATATGTTTTATTCAAGCATTCGTCGAGCGAATCGACGTGCACACTCGGTATTAGGACTTGCGCAGAAAGTCCTGCGATGTTGACTAAGCGGAGTCACGTGACCGCTTTGCGCGTTGTGGCCGCGTGCACTCAAGTACTACATACTGACAACTATAGTGTTACAGGCTGGCTACGCAAGATCGCGACGATCGAAGGATACGAAGAATGGGGCGAACAACGTACCGTATGGAAGTTACCGCGACTACGAGCGACGGCGACGGCAGCAAGGACGACAGCGGTAGCAACCCGGGCGACAGCAACGGCGACGACGACCCTGCTTAGCGCAGGTAAACGGCCGTACAAGGTTGGAGGTGCCGTCCGATGGGAACGATGTGCGACGAGCGCGGATACTGAGCTCGATGGCTCAGAGGTACGTTTTGATTTCGAGACACCTTACTTACATCTATGCTATTCTAGGGAAGGTAACTATCTACGACGAACAGCAACGATCGCAATACAAGCGACGACGACGGTGATTGCACTGAGTGCGGATCAACGGCCAGGCAAGATCGGATGCGCCGTTCTATGGAGACAAGGCGCGACGAGCGCGTGTACTGGGCTCGACGGCCCAGGGTTTTGTTTCGATTTCATAGCATTTTACTTACAGCGTTTCTACACTAGGGATAATGGGTATAGACGACGAAGACCGAAGGAAATCCAAACAATCGTGATACAAAGAACAACGACGACCCTACTTAGCGCGGATCAATGGCCACGCGAGAGTGGAAGCACCGTTCGAAGGAGATGGGGTGCGAAGAGCGCGGACACTGAACTCGATGGCTCATCGGTTTGTTTTGATTTCGGAACGTTTTACTTACAGCTACCTTATTCTAGGAAAAACGGACGTGCGAGACGATGCTCGAGCTACATACAAGCAGCCGGGATACGATGGACTGCGATGACCTACGAGGAAAGTCAGTGGACCGTCAAGGGGAAGCTATGCGAAGCGATCCGACAGAGCTACTACGAATGGGGCGAGCAGTCAGGACAGGCGCAAACGCTACAGTTCAAGCTACATCGGCAATCATCAAGGATACGACGTCTGACGAGCATCGATATGGTGCCCGACGGCTCAGACGACGTCATTGAAGAAGCAAGGGATCGATATACAGCGCGACGACTACGACAACTACGAGACGCCCGAAGAGAAGTCATCAAAGGAATTTTATGGACCTCGGCGCAAGTACTACTACGAACAGCAACACGAAGGCGAAGTTTGGAGTTGCAACAAGACACACAGGAGGCAAGAGGCATCGAAGCCATGCCGAGCGGGCTCGAAGGCCCAAAGTTCAGTTTTTTCTTCGGAGTACTCTACTTACGACTTCGTTGTTTCAGGGAATACAAGCCTTCACAAAGTATTGACGAATCTTCGAGCAGTGACGTACCTGTGGTAAGGAGGGAAATCTGGTATCTACGAGGGAGTGCGAGCGATGTCCAAGTGGCTAGGGTTCGAGGATGGGAAGTGACATACGAGAAGGGACAACAGACTGTTGGTGTGAAGCGACGCGATGCAGCGCAACGATGCTACTATGAATGGGGGGAATGGGTACAGTATACGAGAGGAAGAATGCTGACATTACAGTGCAGTATCGAAGGAAAAGAGATGTTCAATGATGAAGGCCGGGAGGCGGCACGGCGGATATTAGCAATGACGACAGGACTGGATGTGGATCGACAGCCACACAAAATAGGAAGCGTCATTCGATGGAGGCGGAGCACGATGGGCACAGACCCCGAGCTTGACAGCTCGAATTTTCGTTTTGATTTTAAAATGCTTTACTTACGTCTGCGTTATTCTAGGGGAAACAGGTACCTACGACGAAGTGCGACCACGGCGCGAGAACCTACGAAGGACTATGAACATAAGGCACTCGGACATACTGCGAAACAAGTGCGATGACTACGGTTCGAACTACTACAACAATCATCAGGGATGCAAGGTTATTTTAGGGTAGATGACAACTTTGACGAAAGAACGTATCGACCTACGACGCGGCGAGAACGACGTCCGCCAAATGCCACAAGAGACGAGTTCGAAGCGTCTCTGAGGGCTTGCATGCGAGACTTGCTACGAATAGCGGTGCGATGGCGAGGTTTGGAGTCGCGACAAGATGCAGGACGTTTGGGAAGGGTCGAAGTCACATCGAGTGGGCCCGACGGCCTGAATTTTAGTTCTTTCTTCGAAACGTTTAACTTATGGCTACATTGTTTCAGGAAATACAGGTTTTCACGGAGTATCGACAAATCACCGAGCAGCGAAATGCCTGCAGTACGAAGCTCTAGATCAAGACGACCTATGACCAAGTCCCTTCAGGGGGAAGACGCCTACCTTACTGTCGATCGAAGCAAGTTCATAGACCAGCGAATTGCCGGGCGGTATTTACAACGAATGGCGATCACGATACAAGGGACTTCGATGAACTACGAACAAAAGACGTGTGGGCGTACAGTGGAGCGAGTACGACGAATGCCGTTCGAACTACAACAATGGCCTTCGGTGGCAGAAGAGGATGCGCGAAGAGCGGGAGACATTGGGACCATACCAGATGAGCCTGGCGGCTCGATGTTTCATTTTTCGTCCATAAAGTTTTACTTGTGGCTACGTTATTCTAGGTTATGCGAAGACCTACGAAGCAGGGATAAAGATCGCTTGCCCGGTCGACGAGGTTGCGCACGATGTGTTCGAAGTGACTTGGGTTCATGCACCGAGCCCGAGCGCCCGTTTTTGTCTTTCATTTTTATGACGTTCTACTCATGAATCTACAGGTCTAAGGTACTCAACAAAGTTGAAGTGCAGCCGCTGATATCCAAGGGAAAAGAAGATGGTGCGAGCTCACGAGCAGAGTGCGAAGGCCAGATAATGAAACTCAGGAAGGGGAAATACGAAGTCCAGGTGCCCTTTTTAGTTTTGATTCGAACACTATCTACTGCGAAATACAGATACCTTAGCACAAAGGAAAAGGCGATCGACAGGGACGGACAGTTCAAAGCCGTCCATCAGTACTTAGAATCAAGACTTCGTCCGCCTGACTACGAGGTCGAAGGCCGACAATCAAGAGTGAAGCAAATTCATGCCTGTACCCACCGGAGTCGAAGACCTATCTCCGAAGGAGGCTCAAGGATCTATGAAACTAAGGTGACAGGTTTTATTTTACTTCGAGCTTATACTATGTCAAAATGGTTTGTTTCTAGCAGCAAAAAAGTAGTGAATGAAGACGGGCGACTCGAAGTCGCTCGGCGACACTTAGCACAAGGGCTTCGGCCACCAGATGAAGTACCGGACGAAGTATGAGAAAATCAAGTGCGCGCATGCACAGGGAGTCGAGGCTGTGAAAATAGGAATGGGACAAGTGAACGAGGCAAGGGTCCTGGTGAGCGTGTCAATATATAGTTTTCTTTAAAATGAGTTTTGCTTCGAGCGATGTCGTTCAACCGAGTCGTGCTAACCTTCGGGTGATTCTACTCACCCCGGCTTATAGTTTCGAGTTCCATTGTTTTTCTTGGTGCTAAATCGTCTTAAGGACGAGCAGTAGTCGAGAGCACATATGCGTATAAGGATAGTAAATACACGACTGATCGAGGTTTGTTTTAGGTACATATATATGTCTTTGAGCTGCCTCGTAGAGGGCCAGCATCCGCTGTACCAGCCGCAGAGCTGCATTACACTCTGTTACTGTTTCGCACAAAGACTGTGCCTCGAAGAGCTGTCGTTGACTCGCTCTGCACTCGATTTATTACTCACTTGTTCGCTTTCCTGGAGATTATCTCCGTCGTCTTTTGGTTCGAGGTTTGAGCTTTGAGAGGAGTGTTCGAGAGGCCAGGGTGTGTGTTCGAGAGGCCAGGGTGTGTGTTCGAGAGGCCAGGGTGTGTGTTCGAGAGGCCAGGTGGCGCTCTGTAGGCGGAAAGGGTTGTGTTCGAGGGCGAAAGGTTTTGAGGATGAAGAGGGTTGTTCAGCGAGATCAGGAGCGTGTTTTGGGAAGGAAGGGGGTCATGTTCGAGTAGTGAGGAGGTTAGGGGCGAAGAGTTGTGTTTGAAGGGCATGAGGATATGTGGTGAGGTCGAGGGAAGCAGATGCGAGGATGAGGATGTTCGTGCGAGGAGGAGAGCGACCGAGGACGGTCGAATTCTAAACCACCCCTCGGATGTAGGGAACGAGTTCGAGTTCCCTAGGAGAATCCGTCTTGGTCAGGAGTTTAGGGGTGGAAGGACTTGTTTTATTTCTTGCCTTTGTTTTTGTGTTTGTACCCCTGGACTTGGTGACGAGCAGCCGCGTCGCTGACTAAGCGCGTGTGCTGTGTTCGCGCGAGTTCAGTTTACCATAAGAACGAAGTACATGTCACAGGCCCTCAGTAGTAGGGTGATTTAGTCTCGCATTTCGGCGAGTTTTCGAAGTTAGAATTATTACTTTGGGGAGTACCCAAAGTGCCAGGAGGACTGGCAAGAGTATTAGACAGGCACAGCTAAGTATCTTTTTTCTAGTTCGCATTTTTTACTTCTTTACTACACTTCTTTCTCCAGAGAGAACCTCCCTTTTGGGTTGAGAATTATACTCGCCCATCATTACTGACTATTACCATTATAGGTACATCTAAATTTTACCAATTCCTACAGCACGTCTCAATGAAATTCACTGACACCGCAGGGTCAGTGTCAGACGATCTAGCTAGCTGTTGTTGACACTCGACATCCCCAAAGTCGACATCGATGCCGAAGCTTGTGACTCCGGGTGGCTTACCCGAGGAGGAGACGGTGTGCCGGTCAGGGCAGTTGCGGGACATGTGCCCCGCCTTGTGGCAGATGAAGCACAGGCCTTCTGCTTTGTGACGCTCCTGCTCTTCCTTGCTCAGTCGCGGAGTCTCCCACTTTCTCTTCTCTTGGCGTTTCTCTCACCCTCTGTCGTGTCCGAGTGGTTCAACGGTAGACGTCTCTTTTCAGTGAGTGTCTCCCCCGTACTTTCCCCTTCAGCAGCATTTTCTTCCTTTCCTCAAAGTCTCCGGCTCACCTGCTGTTACGGCCGCGCTGTCAACAGTACGTCCTTTGCTTCTCTGATGTCGTGGTCATCTAACATAGTCCCCTGTGATAGACTGTGCGATCTCAAGGATTTTGGCGGCAGCAACAACCTTCTTCAAGGTTGAGACCTCAGGGTTCAATTTTTCCTTCCACAAGTCACACTGGATTTCCTTGCGCAAGCCCGACCAAAATTTGTGGACTTTGGTACGTTCATCCATTTCTCCAATCATTGTCCATATCTCATTCAATTCGAAGAGATAATTTTTTACGGTTTTGGAATTCTGATAGCACGACTGGAGTTTTCCCCGCTGACGCATCCTGAAATCAATTGGGAAGCAGTAGTTAAACAACTCTGTGAAGAAATCTGACAATCTCCACTTGTAGGGGTCACTGGATACTTCGTGTATGTAAAATTCATAAGCCTTGCCCGTCAGGTAATGCGATAGGATGAACGCGTGTTTCTTAGGCACCAAGTTCCTGTCTTCGACATATGCCATCCCTTCTGTCACGAAATGGTGGAACGCGTGTGGGTTATCTGACCCATCATATTTCATAGGAGGTATGGGTTTTATCGTCGTCTTACGGCGTGACTTTGATCTCTTTTTAGATTTGCGCGGTCCCCGACTGCGACCTTTATGTTGTTTGGATCACCCTCTTTGATGACGTTTCCGACTACTCGATGATCTCCTGGAGCTGGATGATGACTTGCTGGAGCTCGAAAGTGAGTCGCTTGAGGTCGACAAGGAATTGTCATCACTCGAGTCCAAGGAACCAGACGATCTCGAGCTGGAGTCGCTGTCCGACGATGAGCTGTCATCAGAGCTGCTGGAGCTAGGTTTGTCTTTGTCCGAGCTTTCGTCACTAGAGGAGTTGTGACGACAATGAGACCTTCCCTTTCCTTTCTTCGATCTTTTAGATCGTTTCTCGTTCTTATTTATGTGTTTAAACACAAGGCCGATGTAACTCTTGGGATCCACCTGTTTCGCGGGCTCCATCGCCCTAGGTGTCTTCTGATGTTCTCGCCGCTTATGGTCCTGGCAGACGACCTTGTCCACCATTTCCCTTACTGGGTTTGGGATGACCTTTGAGGGCCTTGTCATAGTATTCTTATCTTTTCTCTTATTGTCTGACTTATTCCTTCTTGCGGAATTTTTGACAGGTGTGCAGTCTGAGTCTCGACACTCGTCATCAGTGGTTGTCACACCACTCTTAGTATTCCTTTTCTTAGACGGGCCCAGGATCTTGCTCTCGCTTTCGCGTGCGAGTCTATTGGCAGTATTCCACGATGCATATGCCGCACGTTGCGCGTCCAGGTCCAATTCACTGTCGCTGAGGCCTAATCCTCCCCAATTCCTGGGATCTGGGCCCTTACCTTTTTTGCCTTTGGGGTAAGTCTCCGAGTCAGACGTGCTGTTGTCCCGGGTATTTCTTTGTACTGACAAGGACCTTCTTCCGATCCTCTCTCTCTCTTCCAGCATCAGATGTCTCTCGGCCTCCTTGACGGCTCGTTCTTGCTTGGGCCTGAGCTTTTCAATATTGCGTTTTTCGCACGACTTCTTGCACACTACCATGGTCCATGACCACTGGTCGTCAGGCTCTACTTCAGCCTCGCTCGCTATCCAAGGGGAAGGGGCATTGATTTCAACGTCACCGAGTGAGTCTACTACACTGTGAGCGGGTACCGTCGCTCTAACAGTATGTACTTTAGTAGCCTCCGGGAACTCGAAAGCTCCAGGGTACACTGGCGAGGTCATCCTCGAGCCGTAAAGGTCAATGGTCGCACATTCAGGCACTGGGCTGTTGCTTCTGGATCCTGAACGGACCACGTCGCTGTACTTCCACACAGTGCTGGTCTTGGGTTTCTCAACAGAGGTGGTATCGCGACTCCTGACTGGAGTCAGTTTTGATAGCGGAGTTATGTCCATGGTTTCAGCACCAGGCTGGGCCATCGGGCTAGGGGGTAGAGATGCCACTCGAGTTTGTGTGGCTCAGTGTAAGTTGTATCGCATTTTAGGCACTTCAATGATTTTTGACATGATACTCACTTCTTTTCTTTACGAGGGATCAGCTCGCAAATTGGGAGGGAGGTATCTGGTGGGTGTTATAATCGAGGTTGTTTAGACCGGTATATGCCGGATAAAAATGTGTGACTCCAATGCGAAGTTTGGGACTTGCAATGTAGGCACAGTAGAACTTCCTTAGACACGCTACAGGTTATCCAGATGTTTGGGTCTGTATTCGTTGTAGGGAAAAGAAGTCCCGTAATCTACGTTTTACAAGCCTTTTTATACGGTAGACGGTAGGCACGAAACGTGTCAACATAGATGAGCGGGACGAACAGGATCAACAAAAACTTATGAGAACTAAGTGAATCTGTCATGGAACAAATAACGCATGAGAAAACACAACCAACGTCGGGCCGAAACCCTACACAAGGCCCACGCTTCTCGTACGCCGCAGCCTCGTGCCTTCTCTCTACTGATAAGCGCTTCCCCAGTTCTTCAAGTTGTGCGACTCACTCAAGCAGCAAAGCCCAATTTCCTCTCGCCTTTCCAACCAACTTGCGCATTTCGCATCTATTGGTGAGTTCCTATCGGACCATCGTTGTATTGTGCATTGAACTACGTGTAACCTTATCTACAGTTTGAGCTTCGTACAGACACCCAAGTTACCTGCTCGAGACTTCGTGTCATTACTGTGGGTTCTTTTGCACTGCTTGGTTAGCCTCGCTGATTTGAGCAACGTTCAGCTGACACTCAATATTGTTCACCGGGTTTCTTTCCCGTTTCCCTTACTGTCCCTGTCTTGTTGCAAGTGATCACCGAACCTAGCGCGAAAGCAGAACCATTTCCGTGGTGTATATCATCCCGGTGTAACGACATTCAATGGCTTCAACGGACGACGTTTCCCGCAAACGAAAAAACTTGGAACGTTATCCTCCAGGGGAAGATGGCCGGGATGGTGCCCTCTTCGGCCTGGCGTATGCACTCTATGAGAGATACCAAGCAGAGTGTAAAATCGACGACTTGAACGAGGCAATCGATTTGCTCCGTGCTGCTTTGGAACTCCGACCAGTCGAAAACGAGAGGGGTGATCAGTCCGTGTCACTCTTCAACCTCGCTCTCTATCTTTCAAAGAGATATGACGAGCAGGGGGCATCCGGCGATTTGGACAAAGCCATCTCGCTTGGACGTGCAGCACTAAAGCTCCGTCCACCAGGGCATCCCAATCGTGGTGACACTCTCGACATTCTCGCCATCTTCCTCAAGTGCAGGTTTGACAAACAGGCTGCAATCTGCGACTTAGATGAAGCCATCTCGCTCTCATGTGCAGCACTAGAGCTCCAACCACCAGGGCATCCTCGTCATGACAACATTCTCCACAATCTCGCCATCTACCTCATATGCAGGTTCGACAAACAGGCTGCTATCGGCGACTTGGAGGAAGCCATTTCGCTCTCACGTGCAGCACTAGAGCTCCGTCCACCAGCGCATCCTGATCGTGAGGCCACTCTCTACGATCTCGCCTTCTGCCTCGAGAGCAGGTTTGACAAACAGGGTGTCATCGACGACTTGGATGAAGCCATCTCGCTCTTACATGCAGCACTAGAGCTCCGTCCACCAGGGCATCCTGATAGTGAGGCCACTCTCTACGATCTCGCCTTCTGCCTCAAGAGCAGGTTTGACAAACAGGCTGCCATCGGTGACTTGGATGAAGCCATCTTGCTCTTACGTGCAGCACTAGAGCTCCGTCCACCAGCGCATCCTCATCGTGATGCCACTCTCGACAATCTTGCCACCTACCTCAAGTGCAGGTTCGAAAAACAGGCTGCTATCGGTGACTTGGATGAAGCCATCTTGCTCTTACATGCAGAACTAAAACTCCGTCCACCAAGGCGTCCTCGTCGTGATTCCACTTTCGACAATCTCGCCACCTACCTCAAGTGCAGGTGTGACAAACAGGCTGCCATCGGCGACTTGGACGAAGCCATCTTGCTCTTACGTGCAGAACTAAAACTCCGTCCACCAGGGCATCCTCTTCGTGATGCCACTCTCTACGGTCTCGCCTTCTACCTCAAGAGCAGGTTTGACAAACAGGCTGCCATTGGCGACTTGGACGAAGCCATCTCGCTCTTACGTGCAGCGCTAGAGCTCCGTCCACCAGGGCATCCTCATCGTGATGCCACTCTCCACAGCCTCGCCACCTACCTCAAGTGCAGGTTTGACAAACAGGCTGCCATCGGCGACTTGGACGAAGCCATCTCGCTCTTACGTGCAGAACTAGAGCTCCGTCCACCAAGGCATCCTGATCGTGATGCCACTCTCGACAATCTCGCCACCTACCTCAAGTGCAGGTTCGACAAACAGGCTGCCATCGGCGACTTGGACGAAGCCATCTCGCTTTTACGTGCACAACTAAGGCTCCGTCCACCAGGGCATCCTGATCGTGATGCCACTCTCTACGGTCTCGCCCTCTACCTCAAGAGCAATTTTGACAAACAGGCTGTCATCGGCGACTTGGACGAAGCCATCTCGCTCTCACGTGCAGCACTAGAGCTCCGTCCACCAGGGCATCCTGATCGTGATGCCACTCTCCACAATCTCTCCATCTACCTCAGGTGCAGGTTCGACGAACAGGCTGCAATTGGCGACTTGGACGAAGCCATCTCGCTCTTACGTGCAGAACTAGAGCTCCGTCCACTAGGGCATCCCGATCGCGGCAAATATCTTTACCACCTCGCTTGCGACCTCTGGACAAAGTTTCAAAAACAAGTTGACATGCCTGGGTTGCACGGTGCGAATTCCCTTAATCAAACCGCGTCGGCGGACCATCCAACAAGCACAGCTGATCTCGCATCCTCGCTTCTCGCACTTTCACTCCACCTCTGGGACAGGCTCGAGAAAGAGGCTGCAATGACTGCCTTGGACGCTGCTATTTGCTGTACAACGTATGCTCTGGAACTTCGGTTACCACGAGACTCCCATTACGAGGGAGCTTGGGTTCAGAGGCCAGCCCAGGGCACTGGCTCAAATGAACCTATCGTACTTGGTCGAGAGATAGACAATCTAGTCGCTCTGGTCAATTACTTTGTGGGGCATAGATCTGGCAATCACCACGCAATTGTCGGTCTGAACGAGGACATAACACTGTGTCGATATGTATTGCAATCCTTCCCGACTGACCATCCCGGTCGTGCTTCGCCCCTGCATAGCCTGGCACAGTGTCTAGCGCACCGGTTTCGTCAACAACCCGCCGCAGCGGATCTGGACGAGGCTATTGCTCTTGAGCAAGAAGCCCTGGAGTTACTCCTACCTGAAGACCCGGCTTACCAGGCGTCTCGACGCTGTCTTACAGCCTGCCTCCAAATGAAATCCAATCCACAAGCTGCCATGATGTCCTCTGATGCCCCAAGTGTTACCCTCTTTGACGTTAAGCAAGTCATCCGTAACGTTGCATTTGAAACCCTCAAAACTACCCCGACCAGGCTGCTGTACACACCTACTGGCATCTTGTGCAACCGTGATGCGCAGGTATCACATTTTATGAACAGTCAACAGTGCAAACAGCTGGTGTCACTATGCACAACACGCGACCGGGACCAGCAAATGCATTTCATTCATACTAATGTCCCGAAACACTTCCAGTACGCCACGCTTTCGCACCGCTGGGATGAAGATGCAGAGCCATTTTTGCGTGACATTGAGGGCCGCCCAATATATGGCATGTCAGCCAAGGGGGGCTTTGGAAAGCTCCAAGCCTTCTGTCGTGTTGCTTTGGAGTGGGGTTACTTATGGGCATGGAGCGACACGTGCTGCATCGACAAACACAGCAGTGCCGAGGTGCAAGAAACGATTGGATCAATGTTTGCGTGGTATCGACAGTCCGCCTTGACCATCATACACCTTGCTGATGTTTCTGATACCGGCTCGTTTGAGTGCAGCGAATGGTTCAAGCGTGGGTGGACCCTCCAAGAACTACTGGCTCCCAAACGCATACTATTCTACACCCAAAACTGGTCACTTTACAAGAACCTGGCGTCTTCGAACCATAAAACCGATGTCGCTGTGCTGGAAGAATTAATGATGGCAACTGGGATAGAGTCCCGATTCCTGTCCGACTTTTATCCTGGCATGGATGACGCGCGCTCGAGACTACAATGGTCGTCTTTGTGTCGAACCACGCGGCCTGAGGACATCGCCTACTCACTTTTCGGGATCTTCAATCTTCACCTTCCTGTTCTGTATGGTGAATCTGCTGAGAAAGCGCTTGGGCGTCTCCTGGGCGAAATCATTTCGCAGTCTGGGGATGTCTCAGTTCTGGATTGGGTTGGGGAGGTGTCACCATTTCATAGCTGTTTCCCTGCTCACATCACCTCATACCAAATGCTACCGTTACCTCCAGCCCAACCTAACGCAGATGAACAATCATTGACAATGAGTTCGCAGTCTATGTTACCATTCGGAGTACTGCAATGGTTGCGTGGCTCACTCACTACGTCGCACTTCCCTCAGTTTCTCAGCCGACCCCAATCACCGTCAGGCACTGCCCAGCGTTTTCCGGCGATCCCGCTGCACACTCCAGATTCATACGCACCACGCGACGTGTACGACTTCCACTCGCTCACTAGGGTGCCCCTTCCACGTTTTCTCAATCCCCGTCTCATATTACCATGTATTGCCCATTGTGTCACAGTGGTTCATCTGAAAGGGTCAGATCCATCGGCACCGATTTACACGTATAACATCCAGGCATCCGGTCTGAGGCCACTTGAGATCACACTGCCAAACAAGCTAGAAGATGAAATGCGGTCGCAAGGTTCTCTGCAACTTGTTCGCCCTTGGCACTCGAAGTTGCCTGGTTCATCCGCCGAACTAGATGCCGTGACTGAAGAACAGCTGCTCTCTACACTTGAAAGACCATTTAACGCTCTTCTGTTGAGTCAACTACCTCATGACGAGCACAGAAGGATCGCGTCTTCTATTCGCATTACTGCTCAACCCATAGATCGGGCCAGCATTCTGAAAAGCAAAACCCGGATATTCAATATTGTCTAGGTAGCCATGGCATTATGATATCTGGTATCGACATCCACATTGTCCTATTGTCCTGCCATTTACTTTTTGTTCTCCTTCGTCTGGTCATATCTTGTAGGAGTGCATGCATATACATGTCCAGTGAATCCCAGTCTGACTTGTCGCGTTCGCGTCGTCGTTGGCCGGATTGGCAGGCAGACCTGTAACTGACGGCCTAACGGGGACGGCTACGGAGTACACGAATTCTGCATTGTAGTAAAATATTGCAGGTGGACCCATAAATACATACGAACCGAACGCTGTAAGGAGCCCTTTTTGACCTTTGGAGCGCAAGTTGGCAATGACACAGGTAACGATGATTTATTATGTAGGTCTACCAATGGGGCAAATCTCAACTTAGGAACATGCTATTCTTTGGATTAGTATACATGCATGTTGCATTGCGTGTGGCATTCATCTACATTGCAAGATTTCAGCAGAGGCCGAGTACATTTGAGACTGCCCTGTGATACTGTGCCATCGTTGAAAGGCCACATTGTGAGCTAGGCATTTAATTCACCACATTTGTATTTGGATGTACTCCTACGTATGACGAGACGAAGGGGAAAAATCAGGCAAGTGGAAGGCCATGTGTGCACAAGGAAAACGTGCATTCCAGTATCGATCAAAGTGCAAGAACAAGGCACACGAAGTAACACGCGAAACGGAGTGACCAAGTGGATGTCGATACCAGATCAGTGTGCGCGCCCGGCCTGTACATCTGTGAAAATATAATAGAAGTATAGATATGCACAATATGGAAACAGGAAACAACACATAAAAACGAAAGAACATACATAGTCGGAAGTAGGAAGGATGTGCATGGAGGGCGCATGACTAGCGATGCGATTGGTCGGTCTTGAGCACCACGAGAGCAAAACTATACATGCGGAATTTGAGTCGGAGGATAAGGAAAGGCCCGCTATACTGACGGCATCCTCGCCGGTTTCGCTCGCTAGGTACGAACCCCAGGAATAAATAGACGATTGCATACACAGCCCTCCGGGCGCCCCTGGACGCCACAGGAGCAAGCACTATGGAAAGCCGGACAATCATGCTCGAATAAGGAAAGTCCAACGGCAAAATGCCCAACTCAAAATGGAAATGGCCGACGGCGGACCTTGACCACTCCAAGTACTTTTTTTTTTTTGCCATTGTCGTAATGAAAAATGAAAAAACACGTTTGTCGAAGTACTTTTTTTTTTTTTTGCCATCGTCATAATGAAAAAAGAAAAAACCCCTTTGTCAAACTTGTGACTGCATTTCCTACGTATCTATAATTGCAGTGTTAATGCCGTCTCCTTATCATAGCCAACAAGAAGTTCCCCTCAGCAACAGACCTGTCCTAGCTCAACCGCCCCCCCGAAATATCACGTGACGTCACGTGACATATTGGCGGTATTCCAAATTAGGAATGTCAGCGAAGCGCAGGTGGGTGTGAACGAGGCTGTAAGAAAAACTATTACCGGTGATGCACTCCATGTGTATGCCATAAATATAATAGGTGTAAGTTATGCTACATCTCTCGCTTTTTTGCAGGATCGCGATAGCTTCCTGTTGATCATAGGATCTTCCAGACAGGCCAAGCAGTTCCAGGGTTATCTGCATATTTGTGGGAAGGCCCACCCTTGAGGTCTCGTCGTTGTATCTCGCGTGTTGCTATGCCGTTTCTCTCGCCTTTCGGGTCCTTTGTTTCCCTCACTCCGACATCGTTGGGGACGCCTCATTCATCCAAATCCGTGCGGTTGTTATAGAGATACGACCGTTTTTGTGTTAGGAATGCTGTGTGTTGCTTTTGTGTATACCTCGTGACTGGGTGGTCAGGTTAGTGCGGTTCCCTTTTTTCTGCACTCTTAGAGGTGTTCCCTACGATCTCCCAGTGTTTTTTGTTGATCCCCCCAGCCGTTGTCGTTCAGGCGACTCTCCTGTCCCCACCTTTGAGGACTTGAGATCGTATCTCACGCGTTTCTCCGCCGTTCCTCTCGCTTTTTTGGAAGTTTCTTCCCCTCGCTTTGCCCTTCCTGGGGATACATTTTTCATCCGTTTCCGCGCAGCCACCGTCGATATATGCCTGTTTTTGTATTCAGGGGGTGGTGAGGCAACTTTGGGTATAGTTCTGGCCTGGGTGGTCGAGGTGGCGCGGTTCCTGTTTCTGGTGTACGTCTGCGGGTTCCCTACCATCTGCCATAATTTGGTGTTGATCCCCCCAGCTGTTGTCACTGGAGGGTCTCCCCTCTCCCTCCCCCAGGCGATACCTCACCGGTGCGCACGCTATAGCTCGCCCGTTTCGCTGTCCTACTTCTCGCTTTTTCAGATTATGGTACTACTCGACGAGACCTTCCGAATGGTATATATTTTATGTGTTTTATTTCTGTTGCTTTGCTTTCTGACTTAGGATTACTGCATTTTTGCCTCGTAGTACTCATTTTTGCATGCTTAGTCAGCACCCAGCAATACATGTGCATACAACTTTTTATTATACAAAAACAATAGATGGGTTTCAGCTTAGCCAGAGGCGAGTCTGTGAATTCTTTACCTAGGGCTACGAAATCTACTACATACTTTTCATTGGCTGCTGATACTATTCCATTTGACCCATACATACAAAGCTGTCATTAGGTTGATGAGTTTTTTTTTCAATTCGATGATGGCCAAAAAAAAAAAGTACTTTGATAAATGCATTTTTTTTTTTCATTATGACGATGGCAAAAAAAAAAAAAGTACTTCGACAAACGTGTTTTTTCATTTTTCATTACGATGATGGCAAAAAAAAAAAAGTACTTGGAGTGATCGAGGTCCGCCGTCAGCCATTTCCATTTTGAGTTGGGCATTTTGCCGTTGGACTTTCCTTATTCGAGCATGATTGTCCGGCTTTCCATAAAGCACTTTATGTTGCCAAGTGTACGTAGATATGTTTGGAAGTCTACATCATTCTTTTTTGCCAGTCACAGATGATGTCGAGTTTCTCACTCATTGACGCTATTGGTGGATAACTATATCGTTCTCCTTGTACCTCCGTTACTGTGTGTTGTGTTATGACGCTGCATCTGTAACATTCATCGAAGGGACAGGGAATGACGGAATCGTGGTCAGGACCAGTCAGCGACGGGTTTAAACAAGTTTAAACCATCTATTCGCTTCCTGATGTTAAACAAACAAAAATAAAAAAAAGCCAATTGCGTGACTTTTGCAGAAAATTAGCAGGTGGCTGTGCCCACAGCTACTGACTAAGCAGGGCACGTGCACGGGGGAGCGGGCGAGTCAGGGCTACACGCACTCCTCGCCCATTCCTCGGGTATCGTTTCGATGCCACTGTACATAACCCATGTAATAACGGGTATTTTGCCAAGAAACGGGCCCAAATTCGCTAGGCCAGTGATGACTTGTGGCGCGGAGTGCGGTCACATGAATTTGCAGGTGGCGATGCCGTGGGAATTTCCTGAAGGAGCAATCCCGCCACTAGGCGGGAGGGGCGGGGGAGGGGGTCGAGCGTTCGAGCAGGCCCTGTGGGGCATCACGGCCTTGTGGATCAGGCGGGATGACTGGGGAGGGTGCCGATGAACTGTGTTCACGTCCTGCCTACGTTTATCTATTTTATCTGCCCTCCTAGCTAGTGCAAAGTGGTGCAAGGCATCTATGCAGACAAGACGTCATAAGTGTCACCGCAAAAATGCGCCGTGGTGTTCCGCAATAGATTTTATAGCTTTCAACGTCAAGTAGGAGTACCGTTCCACGAACTCGCCAACAGGGCTTGCACGACAGACCAACAACGGTCCTCTAGGGTACACTGACCCCACACTAAGATCACTGCACACCGTAATGCGCTCCAACGTATACTCTTGCCATATAAACTTGTAAGTCATAGCAGCATCATCGCTGACACCAGCGATGTCTATGCACAATTGACGCACGCGACTGTCCATGACACATTACAAAATACGCCTGCAAGTTCTTTGCACGACGTTCTGAGGTGAGATGAACAAACCCCAACATTCCAATCTCCCCAACCCTTCCCCTGCACGTGACCGGACCTAATGGTCCCGTTAAGTCCGGTATGATCGTGGACGACAAAGAGTTTACAGACCTGGGCCTAACGGCGTCCAGGAATAGAAATGGCGCGAAGGTGCCCCTCCACCTCCACAGGAGACATTTCGAGTGCCGCAATGAGAGATTGTAGGGCTCGACCATTCCAGTAGAAGGCGGATTGGTGGTAGATTCTGTAGGAGGTGCAATGATTGAGTATAAGTCAGCGAAAGGATTTGCGGTAGTGTTCGGAAGCAGCGTCCGTTTGGTTGGCTTGTCCTGTGCATTGAAGAAGGGGTTATTTGCCACCCTCTTCTCGGAACGGCCGCGGTGTCCGCAGAAGGATTCTGTTTACCATCTGCATGTTCCACATGATCTGTGTGCCAGGGCTTCCGCACTTTGCCGGTGGTGCAGATCTGACCCTGTCGCTACAGGGTTCACCTTTTCCTTGCAATCGTAGTGGGCGACATATTTCCTGATAGTCTTGACCCCCTCGACAAGAAAGAGTCTCCCAGACAGTTTCCCCATCCCATGAGAAAGACTCTACATGGCCCACGAATGTCCGTGCTGGAGGCGGTTTCATGATCTCGACATAAAACAACACATGGCGGGGGTGGTGCAACATGGCAACGAGAGAAGGTGATCTGTGGAAGGAGCGACGAGTATATTGAAAGGATCCCCAACACAGAAGGGAGAGAATCTCTACTCAGAAGAGTCGAAAAGAAGGCCAACGCTGGGTCTCTGTTACATAACACTTCACTGCGATGATGGCCTCCTCGAGTGCACCACCGTACTACGTGCTTGCATCTCACAACACACTCCAGTCCAGCACATCCGCACAACCCTCAAGCATACTTGACCACGTCGACATACAATATCGCCACGCCGACGACTCTCCGCTGTCATTACTTCCTAGCCACCCAGATGAGCATGTGTTCGTCCTCTATCACGACCCAGACAACCCCACGGCTCCGACCATCAAGAGCACCTCAAGTCAGTTTGCTCTTTCAGGAATCAAGGTCTCGTCAGCGCCAGGGGCCACTATGGACGAGGACAAGAACCCTAACATGTCTGTCCTGCAAGTGATGTCCATCAGTGCGGATGATAGCCAGTATGCCAGATAAGTTATTATGGAGGATCCGATAGCGCACTGAGTCGAATGACCCGCTGCCACAGTGTCAATTTAGAATCGTCACAGGCATATCCACAGAACACCCAGGCATTGGTGACACGTTTCAAGCAAAGGTACGCTGGCCCACACTCAATGCGATGTGATCAAGCTCAGTCCCCACCTAGGAACCATGCCATTCGCAGTATCTTGGAGTACACGGGGTAGATGAGCCAAAATTCTGTACCGATGGCTCGATGGCTCTCCACACCACCCCAAACGATGCTGATGCCATTAATTTGCAAATGATTCGCATCACACCAGTCTGCATGGATGTATCGTTGCTGAGTAATGTCATTGCCTTGTGACGTATAGACCACCCCATTGTGCTATTGACCCATCAACGTTATCAACTCCCTTGCGTGGCAGGGCTCATAGACAACGTGAGTGCTCAAGGTTTGATGTGTGATGGCTTCGTAGGTTCTGCGCCAAAAATGGAGCCGACAAGTCGGATTCGAAGATGGCATGCGTCGGTGACACTACATATTGCATCAAAATGACAAGTCTAGATTTGCACCTCGGAATTGACAATGGCACAATACAGCACAACGATACGAAGTCTCCAGATCACTGGTTTTCGTTGGCAGTCGGACCGGTGGGGTTCCCCCGTACGGCTCCGTACCTGGACAACTCAATACCAGGGTTGCCGAGAAAGTGCCAACACCATATTGGTCGCTTTCTGTCACTTCCACGGGTACAAATGCCAGCAGCTCTATTTTTTTTTTTTTTTTTCATTGGGCCACCGATGGAGACATAAGGATCGGAGTAGTGATACCGAGAGACCCCCCATTATTAACAGTGAGGCGACGCCGTGCCTACATGTCGCTGGAAAAGACTAGATTATTTAAATCAACGAGCATGGGGATAGCAGATACAGTGAATACCGGGCCGAGCTGGACTACCTCAGTGAGAAAAGAAAACTAAGATCCCTGATTCCGCCTCCAAGATGAAAAGCTAAGAGCCCCAATAACCCCAACGACCAGTAATGCTGTCCCCGCGCCTACCAGGCTAGGGACATACAGATACCAGGCGTTGTCGATATCATCCTTACCCTTGACATTGTCAATGAAGATCAACTCATCCTTCGTCCGCTCCTGCCTTCTTCGCCGGACAACTCTCTCCTGCTCCGAGTACATGGAGCCTTCGCCAGAATAGGCGCTCTCGGGCGCAGAGTGGTGGTGGATTTCCAATGAGGGCATCTCGAGTTCAGTGTGACCACTTCTTTCGTCCGAGATCACCGGTATGTCGAGATCGGGATTCATCGCCCGAGCACGGTCGAAATAGCGACCCGCAGCATCTCTATCCCGCTTCCACGCCTCCGCGCCATTTTCAGGTTGTGGATGCGGAGGAACACGAATTGAAGACAAGGTCGCATACGAAGCAGAGAGCACGACGGAAGCGGCACCCTCGAGATGCAGAAGCCCAGCTTCCAGGTACAACTGCCCAAGTCCAGCGGCTCCGCCAATACATTGCACGTAATAAGACAGAGTCCCCCGTGTGTTTTCCTCAGCCTCTTTCACAAGGCTTAAAGATGTGTGCGGTGGGAGGTAGTGTGTGACCAATTTCATAGTGGCAGATGGGAGGTGTGCTTGGTGCCATGCTCGCCTGAAGGAAAAATACATCAGCCCACGAGTGACGAATTCAGAAAAGAACACGTACACGAAGCATTCAAATGCTTCCTCTTTATCCTTCCTGATATCGAGAAGCTCAATGGCAAAAAGGACAAGACTAGTGGGATCCATGTTATATTTCACCTCAAGATCAGGGTCATACAGCATGGGGATCGGTGGAGATGGGAAAAGTTCCTGAGGTACGGCACCGACGATGAGCGACGGCCAAATGACAGACTGGTCCTTTTCCAGATGCAAAGTTAACAATCTTCCTGAAGACGAGTGAAATGACTCTAGCGAAGAGAACGATGAGAGGGCATGGGGTTGCATGACAGGCGACACATGTCCAGATACAGCTGGGGCCGCCACCCGCCGATGATATCCGGGCTGCTCTTCTGCAGACGATGTGGGCGAGGACAGCGCGGGGGAAGGTGTTACGGGCTCTTCGGCGTCTGACGCCTGCGCGCTCTCCAGTGATGCAGCGAAGCTGCTCGATATCTCCGGGTCAGATACAAAGGCATAAGACGATTGGGTAGATGCGGTTGATAAAGTCGAAGTAGTGCGTTCCCGGGTGGAAGGCCGTGAAGTCCGCGGTTCGAGCTGCCATGCTGAGTTGGCGACGTCGACATTGCCGTAGAGGCGTCCCTGAGTTCATGCATATTGGTATTGAGAAGGATAGGGAGAACATAGTGGACATTCAATAATACATACCTTCACTACGGGTTGTTGACCCTTGACTCCAGCCAACAAGTAACTCCGTTCTATCACAACCTGTTGGAAACTCTATATGGGCACTCCTATACGGGGGAGGCGGGTATAACTCATGGCGACATCTTCTTCTGAGGTCTCGAGCGGAACTACAGTAGCAACAGCACAGTTGCCTATGCGCGAACCTGAGCACGCCGGATATTTTGCTGACAAATCGACCCCCGTCGGATCTCTCCCAACTAGAGCTGCTCTCGTCCTGTTAAGTTTTGACTGGGGCTGAACGATCGTCTGGGTGGACGAACGTTGTCCAAGGACAAAATGTGGACTCCGTCTCCATACTAAACAACGTACGTTTGCGCCTCTCCTGCTTCTATGAGATTCCGATGTTGGAGAGAGTCATCCAACAACAGGTCAAACTCGCAAAAAACGATCAAGATTAAAGCCTTGAACGAGTTGCTTCGTATATGTGCGGTACCGACAACTCTCGTGAAAGGCGCAGGGAAGACGGTGTGTGGCGATCTTTAAACGAGATGCCTCCAGTGATTGGAGTCAAGTGCCCTCGCTACCATGGTTCCCAGGTCTATCGGTGCGTGGTTGGACGTACGGTGGGTTCTCGCCATGGAGTAGATTGGCACTGTTGCAGGTGGGAAGCGGCTTCGTCAGGGTCTGCTGTCTTCACAGCACTCGAATCAACAGATGCAGCGCTCCTCCCGGTCTCTAGGCTCTGATTCTGTCGTTTCCCTATTCCAATCGGCATCTACTCTCGCCCAGAGCTTCCGGCCTACCACTCGTCGCGGCCTCAGATAGCTCCGAGCCAACCTCAACCACTGCCGTATCCGACTCACCTACAACTGCCACCTCCGCCTCTTCCTCAGCCAGTCAGATTTCCTTACTGACGGTCATTGGAACGTTTATGTTTCCTGTTCTTCCCGTCCTACTGTTCTAAGCACCAAAACCCAAATCAACACTCTCCATCTCCCTGCCATGTAACACCGCAAATGATGCCTCACGTCACGACTCACATCTCGAGCATTGGGGTCGCTTACCAGACGACGACGACGACGATAGCTGGGAAAGGAAATTATCCATGAGACAACGCGTCCCTTCAACTCCTACTAAGAACTGGCAGCGATATTCAGTCGTTTTCCGAGTACTAACTCTAGGAAGAGATCATCCGAGAATTTTCATATTCGTGAACTCGTTGCAACCGTTCGAGAGATACTGTCCGACTTGGCCCCTGAGATGGCTTCGCAGGCTGCGGTCGCTGAGGCGGATATCGAGATCATGAAACCACCGCTAGCACGGACATTCATGTGCCATGTAGTGGCTATTTCATGGGACGGGGAAGCTGTCTGCATTGATTCATTCCTGCGGAGAGGGCCACGATTATCAGGAGGTATGTCCCCCAACGTGATGTCCGATGAATAGATGACCCCTGCAGCGATCTGCATCGCTGGGGATGCGAGGAAGTCCTCTGGAAGATGCGGGTGGTAATCAGAATGCTTTCGCGGATGCCGTGGCTGTTCTGCTGAAGAGAGCGGCAAGTAACCCTCTCAATGCACACGAAAAGCCAATTATACGGCCGCTACTTCCGAACATTACTGCAAATCCTTTCGCTGACTTATACTCTATCACTGCACCTCCCATAGAATGTACCACCAATCCGCTCCTCACCGGCAATGCTCGAGCCCTACAATCTCGGCACTCGAAACGTCTGCTGTGGAGGTGGAGGAATGTCTGCGCGTTATTTCCGTGCAATCGTCTGGTTATTCCCAAGGTTCGTATCAAGCGAGCGAAACCGGCGAGGATGCATTCAGTGTAGTGGCTTTCCTCTACCCTCCGGCTCAGATTCCGCACTCGTAGCTGTGCTCTCGTGGCGCTCAAGACTGTCCAATGGCATCCTTAGCCATACTTGCGCACGTTCGTTATTTCCGAGTACGTATGTTATTTCGTTTTTATATGCCATCTCCTGTTTCCATATCGTGTCGCGTACAGGCCGGGCGTGCACGCCTATCTGGTATTGACGCCCACTTGGTCAGTCCTTTCATGTGTTGCTTCGTGTATCTTTTCCTCGCACTTGGATCGATAATGGAATGTGCGTTTGCCTTCTGCAAGTATATCCTTCCACTTGCTTTTTTCCACCCTTCGTTCCGTCTTATGTACTACCGGAGTGTATGCAAACATATATCTGGTGAATCGGGTACCACATTGTACGGCCTCTGAATGATTGCACACGATCACAGGGTGGGAAGAGCGGCGTACATTGGAAACCATGCTGTGACGAGCAATGTAACAAGTATATACAGTATACCAACACCGAGGAACTGCGGCACACCTAACGATCTGCCGGCCATCCCCTGATACGTGGACCTCTTCTAACTGTGCGCAGCCCCTGGTGTCACCCTGTTGTACCCATCTCTGCATACACCACAAAAGGCCAACTCCCCGGTCGCTGAGATGTACTTGTTGGGCGACGATAGGAACTTATTTCCTAACTCACTTCCTCTGCGTTCGAGGCGTGTGTGGTACGACTTTGGGGCAGTCGTAGAAAGCCTCCTCGAGTGGGACAAATGCGACTTCATGCACAGTAGATCTGAGTGCAACCTGGGAGACACGGCGCCATCCCATTCATTTCATATGTGGCGCGGGGTAGGTTGTGAACTCTATCAGTCCGACGGACTGGGCAACTGACGTTATACCAGCAGCTATGAGCATGCTCTTGCCATTCAGAAGAAAGGCAGCGGTTGCTCCGCAGACGTGAATTTCGCTAACAAGGGTCCCCACCAGCGACGAAGTTAGCGAGTGACCAAGATCAGCTATGGGTTGGCATATGCAGTACCTGGAGGTCCACCAACGAGACCAGTTTCGAGAAGGGGGCATAGCCAGTTTCCCTTACGAACGGCAGCCTCGCATCTCAGGATCAGGCGGACATAGAGTATCGCACTGGCAGAGTATCGCCGTTGCGTTGGTCACAGAGGGGGACTGACCAAGAAGCTCGAGTACTTGGGGAGCATCAGACACGCGGGAACGTATACGGGCAGCGTCTAAGGTAGAGGTGAACCCTGTGCTTTTCGTACGCTGCAGCCACGTGCCCTCTCTCCCACAAACGTCCACCAACCGTTGTTCTGCTGGTGAGCGCCTCCTCGGTTCTTCAAGCTGTGTGACTCACTCAAGCAGCAAAGCCCAATTTCCTCTCGCCTTTCCAACCAACTTACGCATTTCGCATCTATTGGTGAGTTCCTATCAGACCATCTTTGCGTTATATGCATCGAACCGCGTATAACCTTATGCACAGTTTGAGCTTCGAACCGACACCCAAGGTTGCCTGCTCGAGACTTCGTGTCTTCACCGTGGGTTCTTTTGTGCTGCTTGGTTAGCCACGCTGATTTGAGCAGCGTTCAGCTGACACTCAACATTGCTCACCGAGCTTCTTTCAGAGGGTATGACTTTACTGTCCCTGTCTCGTTGCAAGTGAACACCGAACCTAGCGCGAAGGCAGAACCATTTCCGTCGTGCATATCATCCTGATGTAACGACAATCAATGGCTTCAACAGACGACGTTTCCCGCAAACGAGAAAACCTGGCATGTTGTCCTCCAGGGGATGATGGCCGGTATGATGCCCTCTTCGACCTGGCGTACGCACTTCACCAGAGATACGAAAAAGAGCGTAAAATCGACGACCTGAACGAGGCAATCAATTTACATCGCGCCGCTTTGGAACTCCGACCAGTCGAAGACGAGACGGGTGATCGGTCCACGTCACTCCACAACCTCGCTCTCTGTCTTTCAAAGAGATATAACAAACAGGGGGCAGTCGACGACTTAGAAGAAGCCATCTCGCTTGGACGTGCAGCACTAGAGCTCCGTCCACCGGGGCGTCCTGGTCGTGGTATCGCTCTCCACAATCTCGGTGTCTACCTAAACAACAGGTTCAACAACCAGGCTGCAATCTGCGACTTGGATGAAGCCATCTCGTTCGGACGTGCAGCACTAGAGCTCCATCCACCAGGGCATTCTGAGCGTGATTTCACTCTCCACCAGCTCGCCACCTACCTCAACAAGAGGTTCAACAAACAGGCTACCATCGGTGACCTGAATGAAGCCATCTCGCTCTCATGTGCAGAACTAGAGCTCCGTCGACCAGGGCATCCCAACCGTGATTTCACTCTCCACCAGCTCGCCTTCTACCTCAGCGCCAGGTTCAAAAAACAGGCTGCAATCGGTGACCTGGATGAAGCCATCTCGCTCTCACGTGCAGAACTAGAGCTCTGTCCACCAGGGCATCCCGATCATGATTCCACTCTCCACAATCTCACCTCCTACCTCAACAAGAGGTTCGAAAAACAGGCTGCAATCTGCAACGTGGATGAAGCCATCTTGCTCTCATGTGCAGAACTAGAGCTCTGTCCACCAGGGCATCCCAAACGTGATTCCACTCTCCACGATCTCGCCTTCTACCTCAACGCCAGGTTCGAAAAACAGGCTGCAATCTGTGACGTGGATGAAGCCATCTCGCTCTCACGTGCAGAACTAGAGCTCCGTCGACCAGGGCATCCCAACCGTGATTTCACTCTCCACCAGCTCGCCTTCTACCTCAGTGCCAGGTTCGAAAAACAGGCTGCAATCGGTGGCCTGGATGAAGCCATCTCGCTCTCACGTGCAGAACTAGAGCTCCGTCGACCAGGGCATCCCAATTGTCATTCCACTCTCCACAATCTCGCCTTCTACCTCAACGCCAGGTTCGAAAAACAGGCTGCCATCGGCGACTTGGAGGAAGCCATCTCTCTCTCACATGCAGAGCTAGAGCTCTGTCCACCAGGGCATCCCGATCATGATTCCACTCTCCACACTCTCGCCTCCTACCTCAACAAGAGGTTCGACAAACAGGCTGCAATCTGTGACTTGGAGGAAGCCATCTTGCTCAGACGTGCAGCACTAGAGCTCCATCCGCTAGGGCATCCTGATCGCGGCAAATATCTTTACGAACTCGCTCGCGACCTCTGGACAAAGTTTCAGAAACAAGTTGACATGCCTGGGTTGCACGGTGCGAATTCTCTTCATCAAGCTGCATCGGTGGTCCGTCCAACAAGCACGGCTGATCTCGCATCCTCGCTTCTCAAGTTCTCACTCCACCTCTGGGACAGGTTCCAGAAGGAGGCTGCGATGACTGACTTGGACAGTACTATTTGTGGTGTAGCGTGTGCTTTGGAACTTTGGTTACCACGAGACTCCCATCACGAGGGAGCCTGGTTCCAGAGGCCAGCCCAGGGCACTAACTCAGATGAACCTGCTGTACTTCGTCGAGAGACCGACAATCTAGGCGCTCTGGTCAATTACTTTGTGAGGCATAGGTCTGGTAGTCAACACCCAATTGTCGGTCTGAACGAGGCCATAACACTGTGTCAATATGTACTGCAATCCCGCCCAACTGACCATCCTGGTCATGCTTCGTCCCTGCATGACCTGGCACAGTGTCTAGCACACCGGTTTCGTCAACAACCCGCAGCAGCGGATCTCGATGAGGCTATTGCTCTTGAGCAAGAAGCCCTGGAGTTACTCCCACCCGAAGACCCGGGTTACGAGGCATCTCGACGCTGTCTTACGGCCTGCCTCCAAATGAAATCCAACCCACAAGCTGCTATGGTGTCCTCGGATGCCTCAAGTATTACCCTCTTTGACGTGAAGCAAGTCATCCGTAACGTTGCATTTGAAACCCTCAAAACTACCCCGACCAGGCTGCTGTACACACCTACTGGTATCTTGTGCAGCCGTGACATGCAGGTATCACATTTTATGAACAGCCAACGGTGCAAACGGCTGGTGTCACTATGCACAACACGCAGCCGGGACCAGCAAATGGACCTCATCCGTACCGATGTCCCGAAACACTTCCAGTACGCCACGCTTTCGCACCGCTGGGATGAAGATGCAGAGCCATCTTTGCGTGACATCGAGGGCCGCCCAATATATGGCATGTCAGCCAAGGGGGGCTTTGGAAAGCTCCAAGCCTTCTGTCGTGTTGCTTTGGAGTGGGGTTACTTATGGGCATGGAGCGACACGTGCTGCATCGACAAACACAGCAGTGCCGAGGTGCAAGAAACGATTGGATCAATGTTCGCGTGGTATCGACAGTCCGCCTTGACCATCATATACCTTGCTGATGTTTCTGATACCGGCTCGTTTGAGTGCAGCGAATGGTTCAAGCGTGGGTGGACCCTCCAAGAACTACTGGCTCCCAAACGCATACTATTCTACACCCAAAACTGGTCACTTTACAAGAACCTGGCGTCTTTGAACCATAAAACCGATGTCGCTGTGCTGGAAGAATTAATGATGGCAACTGGGATAGAGTCCCGATTCCTGTCCGACTTTTATCCTGGCATGGATGATGCGCGCTCGAGACTACAATGGTCGTCTTTGCGTCGAACCACGCGGCCTGAGGACATCGCCTACTCACTTTTCGGGATCTTCAATCTTCACCTTCCTGTTCTGTATGGTGAATCTGCTGAGAAAGCGCTTGGGCGTCTCCTGGGCGAAATCATTTCGCAGTCTGGGGATGTCTCAGTTCTGGATTGGGTTGGGGAGGTGTCACCATTTCATAGCTGTTTCCCTGCTCACATCACCTCATACCAAATGCTACCGTTACCTCCAGCCCAACCTAACGCAGATGAACAATCATTGACAATGAGTTCGCAGTCTATGTTACCATTCGGAGTACTGCAATGGCTGCGTGGCTCACTCACTACGTCGCACTTCCCTCAGTTTCTCAGCCGACCCCAAACACCGTCAGGCACTGCCCAGCGTTTTCCGACGATCCCGCTGCACACTCCGGATTCATACACACCACGTGACGTGTACGACTTCCACTCGCTCACTAGGGTGCCCCTTCCACGTTTTCTCAATCCCCGTCTCATATTGCCATGTATTACGCATTGTGTCACAGTGGTTCATCTGAGAGGGTCAGATCCATCGGCACTGATTTACATGTATAACATCCAGGCATCCGGTCTGAGGCCACTTGAGATCACACTGCCAAACAAGCTAGAAGATGAAATGCGGTCGCAAGGTTCTCTGCAACTTGTTCGCCCTTGGCACTCGAAATTACCTGGTTCATCTACCGAACTAGATTCCGTGACTGAAGAACAGCTGCTCTCTACACTTGAGGGGCCATTTAACGCTCTTCTGTTGAGTCAACTACCTCATGACGAGCACAAAAGGATCGCATCTTTTATTCACATTACTGCTCAGCCCATAGATCGGGCCAGCATTCTGAAAAGCAAAATTCGGATATTCAATATTGTCTAGATAGCCATGGCATTATGATATCTGGTATCGACATCCACTTTGTCCCGCTGTTTACTTTTTGTTTTCCTTCGTCCGAATATTTTGTAGGAGTGCATGCATATACATGTCCAGTGAACCCCAGTCTGACTGGTCGCATTCGCGTCATCGTTGGCCGGATTGGCGGGCAGACCTGTAACTGACGGCCTAACGGCAATGGCTACGGAGTACACGAATTTTGCATTGTAATTAATGAAAATTGCAGGTGGACCCATAAATACATGCGAACCGAATGCTGTATAATGGGCCCTTTTTGACCATTGCAGCGCAAGTTGGCAATGACACAAGTAACGAAGGCGATTTAGATTCATCATGTAAGTAAATATCTTCGTTGCCTACCACTGGGGCGAATCTCAACTTGGGAGCATACTATTCTTTGGATTAGTATACATGCATGTTGCATTGCTCGTGATATTCATCTGCAGTGCAAGACTTCAGGAGAGGCCGAGTACATTTGAGACTGCCCTGCGATGGTGTGCTGTCGTTGAAATTTTGAAAGGCCACATTGTGAGCTAGGCATCCAATTCACCAGATTTATGTTTGCATGTACTCCTCCATATGACGAGACGGAGAGGAAAAAACAGGCAAGTGGAAGGCCATGTTTGCACAAGGAAAACGTGCATTCCAGTATCGATCAAAGTGCGAGACCAAGGTACATGAAGTAACGCATGAAACGGAGTGATCAAGTGGGTGTCAATACCAGATCAGCGTGCGCGCCCGGCTTGTACATGTGTGAAAATATAATCAAAGTATAGATATGCACAAAATGAAAACAGGAAACAACACATAAGAACGAAATAACATACCAAAGCCCTCCGGGTGCCCCTGGACCCATTCGGACAAGCACGTGATGTCTACTTTATCGCATTTTATAAATTCAGTGCAGGATGGGGACACTTCTAAATTACAAAGTCAACATGGAAGCAAGTGGAAGGATGTCTGAGTGAAATTTAAAACTCGATATGGAAGTAAGTGAGGAATGTCTGTCGGGTGAAGAAAGTCAGTCTAAGCGTTGCACGGGTTGGGGATTTCTAGGTGTGGTGGAAGATGACAGAGCTGTGGAGGGGCATGAGATGTTGCTATAGGATGGGGTAATAATGGCATACGAGTTTTGGTCGATGATGTGGAGGATGGGAGGAATGCATAGTGACGTAGATCCACAGACCTGCCCTCCAAGTGTCCAGATGGCATCGACGATTCCCAAGTGATAGAAGGTGGCTACGGGTTGGGCATGACGACGGGGAACACTCGCGAAGTCGAGTGATAACCATCCATGGTCGTTTAGGGAGCATACATGTGATCTGCAAGCGAACAGGGGATGATGGGTCTCTTCGCAGGCAATGAAATGAAAGCCGCAGGACTTGTATTTAAGGAGAGCATGGATGTGACTTGGAGAGAAGGTACGTTCGTGAAGGCTGGCAGTGTTGATCATGGCGCGGTGGCGTAGGGTTAGCGAGGGGTAGGCGCAGAATAGGGAGTTGGCAGTGAAGAAATTCATGACAGCAGTTGAATGGAATTGAAAAATGGGAGAGAGAGCTGATGTAGTTTTGGAGATGATGACGTCGATGAGTCTTTGACCGTTTCCGAAGGTGGTGACTGTAAAGATGGTGGAGGGGGAGTAGTCACTGTCATCGGTGTTGTGCTCGCAAACAATGTTGTAGTTATGTTTATTGAGGAGGTTGTAGAGTTGCATGTGGTTGTTCTGAGAGACGTATATGTCGAGGTCTGAGGTTGCCCAGTTGCATGCATTGGCAGGGAGTACCATACGAAGCGCTGCGGATCCAGATACAATGGCATTGCATGCCAAAAGTATGTTGGTAGTCACTTCAGGGTTAGGGAAGAAAGGGCTGCACGTAGTTCGCAGACGGTGTTGTAGATACCACCTGATGTGTTTAGCATTGGTGGTTGACATTGCAGCAAAGCTGAGTAAGTCTCTGATATCGCAATGCTCGAGCACGAGTTGTAAGAGGTCAACGTGGGTGAAGAGAGGGAATTCGCATGTTGGAGGGGCAGCGGTCAACATGTCGAACACCGTTGGGCAATATGTCTCTCGTGTTCATTTTATGTTGAGAATCTTGATGTCGTCATAGGCTGGTATAGGGGTCGGTGGGGTGGTCAGGGGTTGAGTAATGCTATTGAAAAGTAAATTTGACAATCGAGAATCGACAATGTCACTTTCGGGGTTTTACAAATGTGTAGAAACGTCACATCGCAATATCAATCTAAAAGGGGAAAATGTCGGTCTAGAGTGGAAGTGCGCAGAAAGAAAGAAAGTGTCGTTGCAGAGAGGGTCCTATCCATACACTAATTGGTGTTAAATCTGTTGGAGTTGCTCGCCGTCTGAGGGATGGCTTGGGATCAGATTGTTTAATCTGGGCTTAGATCAGATGCTATTAAAGGGGGAGGAGGGAATTGAAATACAATGTGAGGGCATCTAGTATGGGATCTAAGTCATTTTCAGGCCAAATGTGGACAGGATGGCCATGGGAGCCAATGCGAATGAATAGATACGACGCTTGAGAATGCTGGTGTTGGTGACGACAATGATCAAAAATGATGTGGAAGTGGTAGTCTTTTACATGGACATTGGTCTCACAGAGCGTACTGTTGATGGGGAAGACGTTGCTTTGTACTAAAATTTCAATGTCGTTATTGAGGCTTTTAAATGATACAATGTGTTGTCCACTGCTTTCATGCAGGAAGAGATAGAAGGCGAGAACTGATGTCATGAGGACTGATGGGGTTTGCGAGATTAACATCTCTGCTATATATTTATTGTCTATATCACGATTGAAAGACGGTGAGGTCAGCGCGGGTGATGATGAGGTAGCTGGGGATTTACCCTGACGAAGATGACGACAGTGACATTATGGAGAGGTCGAGATGCGATTACAAATTTGGAAAGGAGGGAAATGATGTATGTTAAGGGGGGTGGAAGATTGTCTATGACGGTGCAACGTTCGAGGCCATTGTCGAAAGACGGTCCATTGTAGAAACATAGAGTGAGAGAAACCAAAAAGTCAGTTAATGATGAAATGTGCACTAGGAACTTTTAAATTGTGAGATCTGCGATTTCAACTCCACTTTCATTGCTCTGTTCTGGATCAAGGTAATACAGATCTTGAAGGAGGTAAACGGCCTCAAGTTCGAATTGTGCTTTGGAAATGCTCCAACGTCCGTTCTCATCCTTTTGATGATAACAATTAAGATGCATTTCTAGCAAGACAAGTGCGCATTTTTGGAGGTAGGAAATGTCGAGTTTGGTCATCATACATTTGCTTTTAAGTATTTCACGAGCGTCATAAATTGAGCTGAAAAGAACGGGCTGGGATCGGGATGAAAAAGGGTTGGGGGTTATTTGTTAATAGACATATGGCACCACCATTCTTTGGG
The DNA here is from genome assembly GCA_024663395.1 of Pisolithus tinctorius. Classification (NCBI taxonomy): domain Eukaryota; kingdom Fungi; phylum Basidiomycota; class Agaricomycetes; order Boletales; family Pisolithaceae; genus Pisolithus; species Pisolithus tinctorius. The sequence continues at coordinate 1,949,946 of JANFAH010000002.1, forward strand.
CTCTGCCAGCAGACAGTACGGAGAAGGCCATGGTCATGTTCATTTATAGCTGTTCACAGTGACGACAAATGTTAAGGTTTGTTCAAATTTAGATGGGGGAGAACGAATGTAGTTTTGGGGAAGAGAATTCCGACAGTAATCGGTTTGCATATTGCCTGAGCTTTGATGACAGTGAAAGGATTGTGATAGAGCACTGACTGTCCAGTGCACCGTTTTTCATGAACCACGTGCTGGTGATATGTCCGAGAAGCCAAATGTTGATGGGTTCGTTTGTGCTCGGATTGCAGAGCACTTTGCTGCGGTCTTCATAGGGGTCCGTCGTCCCCCAGGTTGTGGTGGGTAAGATGTGTCTGAGCCCAAAGGTGTTGGCATCACTGTTGCAATATGTGGAGAGTATTTTGATGTGGCTTAATGTATTGAAAGGGGGGCATTGTTGGAAATCATTAGTAGGCGATGGTTGGGGGCATCTGTAGACACTTACTTTAGCAATGGCTCTGGACAGGTAGATACGTGATCGTGGTCAAAGTGACAAGGTTCAGGGGCAGGGCCTAACATGCCGATGGTCCCTGTGATTGTTGTCGAAGCGTGAAGAGCATTGTCAGAAGACAAATCTTGCGAGGGGGCAGCAGTGTCCTGTGATTGGGAGGCGGCAGATTGGTGGGACATGGGCCCATCAGTAGTAATAGAGGTGCTTGTGCTTGGGAGGGTGCCTGTCGAGGGCATGGATGTAGGGTCAGGTTCCTCACTTGAGGGAGGCTCGCCAGGGACAGGATGGGAGGCGATGGATGTTGTAGTACTTACAGTAGTTGGCGATTCAGTCTGGGGAGCAGCTGGCTCATCAGACATTGAGGCCGGAGTAGCCAGAGAGGTGGCAGCTGTTCGCATTCGTTTGGGAGGGGATACATCTTTATTTTGAGAGGCGTCACGTTTAGGACCCATCGTGGAGGATGACGGGAGGGAGTGTAAGGTAGGAATGCTTACGAGGACCACGCTCTCTCCCCAGAAAAGAATCATTGGGGACGGTAGACATTGGGGAGACGGTGAACCTGTGGAAGAAGAATTTTCACGTTGGTCCGGTGATCATATAGGGTGGAGGTGGATGCAGACGTTCACTGTGATTCAAGAAAATGTGTTAAGAATAGTATGTTATAATAATCATTACAGCAAAAACAAATATCATGATTCTATGCCAATCGTAGTGATTCGAGAAAATGTGTGAAGGATAGTATGTTATGGTGATCATTATAGCAAAGATGAACTCTATGATTCTAAGTGGTCTTTAATGTTTACACGGCAAGACGTAATGTAATGTGGAGAATTTGTTAGGTTACAAGGGTGGTGAAGTTGCCTGGAATGTTGTGGAACGGTGGCTGATCAACTGTGAAGTCGACGCGGAATTCAGCTCGCACATAGTTGGTTCTGATGGGCGGACATCCGGGACCTCTTTAGTAGATTGGTTGGTTCGCATGCATCTGATCTCTTTTGGGGTGGATGTCGCTATTGGAGTTCTGGTAGGCTGTGGTGACACTGTTAATAATTCGTCTTAAGTTGGACTGAGGGTTACAAGCCTGTGAAGGACTGGCGGACTGCAGGCACAGGATTTGTTTGCATGTCAAGAAGACATGTAAGTGGGTCCGGGTGGCATGAGTTTGAATAATGATGAGATCAAATTCTGTGTCAATCTCGACGAAATCACTGCGGGATAGCAGAACTTCATGAATCGCTGTTATGCTTCCATCCCCTTGCATTTCTAGAATCTCGAGTGGCCTGTTCCATTCCCAAGGGGGCTCCAGAAGGCTTGGAATGTGAACATTTTGAGCTGTGGCATTCTGGGTAACGTGCTGTGCCTGAGATTCTTCCAAATCTGACAGGTGCTTGGGCATAATTTCAGTGTTTTGAAATGAAAGTGGAGCAAAAGACGAAGACGGGAATACCTTGGTAAAGACCTTTCTTTGCATATGTAGGTGGTGTTGAAATTGAATGGATGGGAGTGGTATTTTTAGAATGCGGCTGGCAAAGGTTGCTGCTAGATTCAAGTGTTCAACTTGATTCCGCCACACAGCCATGTTACCCATGCTGCTGATTGATAGGCTTTGAACAGCGTACACTGCCCTCGCACAGTCACTGTGAGTGTGGTCAACATTAGTGATGAGGGGAATGTTTTGAATGCTGACCCGTTCCAATTTCCGAAATCACCAATGCAAAATTTGTCGAGGAATCTGTAGATGCGTACAGACACCGGGAACAACACGTTACAGGGTTCGGGAATGGGTAAGGTTTTGTAGACAAGCATGTGAGAGTGTCTACGGTCGGGAGTGCTGGGATGTTGGGCAATAGTTGCCCATTCGATCATTTGGGAAAGGGAGCTGGGGAAATGTTCCCACAGCTGGAGCTCATGATTGGGCATGCGGTTTTGGATGATAGTCTGCAAATCGCCTGTCCATAGGTCGGTGCTGAGTAAGTGACCTGGAGATGGTAAGAAAGACATGGGGGGAATGGGGTATGTAGATTGTGTGAGCACTTGATTTTAAATCAGCGGTCGTCTTTTATGCTGAGTAAAGGAAATTCGAGATACTGGATGCGCCTAGGTGTGTAAAAGTTGATGTGATGTAGGCAACGATGTCAGAGCAGGGTTGAGTCACCGTCTGTGTCAGGAATAGCAGGAGATACATCGATCTGTGACGAAGTACATGTTGATGTCACTGTTATGGAGAGATGGTGTTTGGTGAAGGTCACAGTTGTGGCGGTATTGAGGTTTGCTAGGCGTTGTAACTTGTCACGAAGATCGTGTTGCAAATAGCCAAGGGTTCAGTGAGTGGAGAAGGGCTGTAAGATTGCAAGGTTGGAAAGGGAATGGGCATGGGATAACATGACATATGCATGTTGCACCCCTCTTGCACTAGCCAAATTGACGATAACTTTGTCGAGGGTAGTGCCTTGTGCCCTGTAGTCATTTAAAGCCCACCCTGGCACTACGGGAACCTGGCAGTGGGTGATTTGAAATCTTCCCGCATGCTCGGTAATGTAAGGGAACGAACATGTTTGAGGAAAGACAGCAACAATATGTGCATCTTCTCCCAGCAATTGTAATGTAGACACTGGTACAGAAACGTAAACACACCTGAGGACACGTTTGCCATTCACTGCAAAGCATATGATGTCCTGTTGTGGGACACTACCTCTAGGTAGTGTGCGAATAGGGGAAAGCTGTAGGGAAAATCCCTAGGCTCGACCCAAGGGGTGCTGAGTAGGAAGGAGATGTAGAACACGATGGTAGAGTTGGTCAAAGAGTTGAATGTGAGTCACAGAATTTAATTCTGCAGAGTCGAAGGTAGGGACAGACTTGCTTTTGAAATTCCGGACGACAATCTTGTACCAAGGAGGTAACTCCGAGACGAATTAAGTGCATGGGAGAGGCAAACGAGTACTAGCAGAACAAGGACACAAAGACACAGTAGACACAGTAGATGCAAAGACACAGATACACAGCAGACACAGAGGATGCAAAGACTCTTTGAACTCTTCAGACTCGCAGAAGACACAGAATGTGGGTCCTAAAAAGATTATTCTCATTTCATTGCTGAGGCAGAATTATATAGTACATGGTTAGTAAGGTACTGATCGGAGAAATGTGGGGCGGGAGAAGCAAAACTCCGAAAAATAAAGGGGATGACATGTCAGACGTCAAAGCCATACAGCAACGTGTGAAAACAAACTGTAAGGTAGTAACTGAGAAAGACAACAGGAAAGACAGGTATCTTCTGACAGGACGAGTGTACACTGTACCATAGAGTGGAATGCGAAGGGTAGAGGCTGTAGGTAGAAAGGGGTTCTCACATTGTGGAGAAAGGTTCATGGGAAAGGAACAAGAGGGGTGACTGGAGTTTTTACTGATGATCTACATGGCTTCCCGGCTACGTGGCAAAGTGAGGGTTGAGGCGACATGACTGCAGAATTCTGGATAGACAAATGTTGGGTTGACGTTGACACAGAATTTCGGGATGATGACTGATGTGCGTTACTGATGGATAGGGAAGCTCCAAAGGTTCGACGGGCAAGGCAGCGCACGAGGCAGATGCACGAGGCAGATGGGATAATTCCGAAGATGACAGACATGGATGGTAATGGTGGAATTTTGGTGTTGGCATCCCTATTTCAGCCACAGGGAGTATACTACTCCCTACACCTCCCAGGGTCTTCGAATGCTGACTGTCCTTGGTCAGAGGTCATCGAGTCACAACAGAAGGGCAGTGGAGATTCAGATGGTGACGTAACAAAGAAGGCTTGTGTTCGGCCACATGGCTTGTGTGAACAAAAAAAAAACTCTGCACCCAGATAATGTGTCAGCAGCAGCCCTTCAGAATTAAAAACTTGCCCAGAAACGTCTCATCGTCAGATTCACCCCTGCTACTCCAGCATCTCACTCTCAGACTCTCACAACTCTCAGCAACTACCATGCAAGCTTACTCCATCAACGACGCACACCCCGTGTTCAGCATGAGGGACCAGGTGACCATGGTGCTCGCTGCAGCTCTAGGGCATTTTGGGACTTGATTGAGGGGGTGCCACAGCCAGAGGAGAGGCTGGAGACCATCTATGTGTGGGTGGAGGACTGGGACAAGACATGGGTGAGCAACCTTCCACTACAGTGCATCACGCATTGACAGAGATCCGCAGGCCAGCATTCACTCATGGTGGAAATACGTTGATGATAACGGGATTGCCATGCCAAAGGTTTGTGATGAGTGCATGCGCGACTACACCGAGGAATCTGCGATGTGCCAAAGCCTTTTAGTCCTGGGTGCTATCACCATCGCCAACCTCCATCACCCAGTGGAGCAGAGGCAGATCCACATTGACGACATCTTTGAAGACTACCAGGAGAGGGTAGAGTTGAGGGTGCAGCTCGAGGCAGAGAGGTTGACAAGAGAACCTTCTATGCACATGCAGAGACAGGCAGCAACAGCAACTGGTGAAGGTCAAGGCTGCACGCCCAGTGACACTGAAGCAGGGGAGTCTTCAGGAGGGGCTGGACGACCAGTGAGGCGACAGACGGATAGCACAGGCAAGGGGAAGGGCAAGGAAAAGGTACGTCCTACCCTCCAGGAAACTCCAAGCATGATGGCTAATGTTCAGAAAAACTCCGCAGGCCACAGACGAAGTCGATGAGTTGGAGAACGACGAAGGCAAACACCCACCGAACCCTGACCCATCGAAAACTGGTGCTCCAGCAGCTGAAGCCGACCTTCGATGCAGGGAGTGCACGAAGGTAAATGCAGTGTGCAAAGGGCTACCTGGGGAGTTGTGCGAGCGATGCAGGCAGGCCAAGCGGAAATGTAGCCAGTCGCTCAGAGTGGGTAGGAAGGTGAGTACGAGCTGATCATGATGTGACGAATGAGGACACTGAACCGTAACACAGCGCAAGAATGCTGGTAGTGGAGAGATGGCTGCTGGGCCATCGCATAAACGGACTAAGTCAGTAATGGTAGTGACGACGACTGAAACTCCGGCAACAACTGGGCTGAAACTCTGGATCCCTGCTCACAAACCACCCCCCAGGCAAAACTCCGAGCCGACTCCTGGACACCCAACACCTCGTGCTAGTCCCCCATCGACCTCGAACATGCCTCCTCCTCCCACACCTCAACCTCCTCTCTTCCTTCCATCAGCAACCCCTGCACCTCGACCTCTCCCTGAGCTAACTCCGCCACCAATGGACAATCTGGGAGACCTTGGTGATGGTGGACTTTTTGGCAGACCGACAGGATTATTGGACGATCCTCCCACCCCTGTCATCATGCGCAGGATGAGTGTGAAGGTCCTCCAGTCGAAGAAACTCTGCAGGTCGCACACCCGAGTGAATTGACTACGTGTGAGACTCTTGCTGAGTGCATCTGACTGTTGGAGGGCAGGGCAGACGACGAGGAGTTTGAGTTGACCCAGATCCACCAAATGCTGGGGCTGTTGGCGACACGAGTAGAGCGACAGATTGGCACAGTTCAGGGGCGATGTGAGGAGCTGAAGAGGTTGAAGGATCAGCTCAAAGATATGTAGGTACATGTACAGTAGCATAAGTAGATTGCGGAAATCATTTGTTTTATTTTATTTTGTCAATCTTTCGGTATTTTGAACAGGATTATCACTAAGAAGGGAGCAGGGAAAGAGAACGAATCGACAAGAGACTGGAGATGAGCGGAAATATATATATATATATATATATTTTTTGGGGGGGGGACAGTTTTGTTTCATATGAGATGAAGGGGGTAACTATATAAGCGAAAGGAAAAGCGGAGAAAGAGAGGAAAGAAAAGAAAGAAAAAGATAGAGAGAAAGGTGTGCTACTCATCTGATTCGTCCAAAGGGACACCAGCGAGTGCAGGGTCTGGTAGCAAATCGTCTTCCAAGCGATCCAAGTCACCTGTGGAAATTCCAGTCAACTGCATGACTTCAATACGAGAGTTGTTCTGCAGGAAATAGGGGTAAAGATGGAAGGCGGCAAAGCGGAATTTGGACATGGCTCCATCTAATTCTGCCAGGATGTACGAGCCTCCTTTGGTACACTGAACGACGATCATGGGGCCTAGGTAGTGTGGTTTGGTCTTGCGATCTAGTTCTCACTCAATATGTGAATTCTGCACGAGGACGAGTGACCCAGGGTCGAAGTCGAAGTCTTGGATGGTGTGCACAAAACAAGCAACGAAGTCTTTGACTGACGCAAAGTGGGATCTCAGAACGAGGTCATGGATTCAAGCAAGGTCTTCTGGACTTTTCTGGAGTTGGTGGGCACGATGGGCGATGAGATCTGATGTCGAGTAAAATTCTGCCTCAAAAGGGGCCAAGAATGTCACCTCGACAATGTCAAAAGGGAGTCTAGGTTTGACACTGTGAGCCATATAAAATGGAGAAAACCCAGTTGCCTTGTGAACCGTAACCCTCTCTGCCCAGAACACCACAGGAGCTGCTTCTGACCACTTTGATGCTTCTCCTCCGCAACTCTTTACCAACACCTCCCTCACATTGAAATGCTGACGCTCAACAACTCCGTTAGCTTGTGAGTTATAGGGTGAGATTCGGATGTGGCGAATTCCGAGGGTTTTGGAAAGCCAATCAAGAGCGAGGATGTAGGGACCACCGTTGTCTGTGACAATTTCTGCAACTGCACCCCAGCAGCACAAGATCTGTTCGAAAATGAATTTTCCGATGGACTTGCCAGTCTCCATGCGAAGCATAGCCCACTCTGGATAACTAGTAAGTGAACAGTGAGCTTGGGTGATGTAGCGAAATCTGTTCAACTTCGGCATTAAGAATGTGTCCATGCATGCTTTGAAGAGTAGGGGCTCAGGGATGGCGACGACTGGCGGAATATGAACGTGATCCAGACAGAGTATTTGGCATTCGTGACATGACTTGACGTACCAGCGGACATCCTGCTCTAGCATAGGCCACCAGAAACAAGTCAGCAAATGCATGCGGGTCGAGAAGATACCCTTGTGCCCTAGTTCATCATGAGCCTGACGAAGAATCCCAAGGCACTTGTGAGAAGCGACTACTAGTTGGTGACGTCCTTGAGGCTCTTTCCTCCACAGCTCTCCTCCTTTGACAAAATACTGAGTGGCGAGACGCACCAGGCTTTCCAACTCCCCTTCCTCCAATCCTTCTGGCGCCTTCTTCATCTCCAAAAATTCCTTTACCACTTTCAACCTCTCCTCTCTCTGGATCGCTTTCTCTGAGCATGGAATTTCTGTCTCGTAGACACTTGACGAGGTTTGTTCGGAGGAGTAGATGCCTAGACTCTGTGACAAGACCGAAGGTGAGTCTGACAAGGTACTTGGAATTTCCGAAGGGTAAGGCTGGGACTCGAAACGGGCCTCCCTACAGTTCAAGAGCTCTACAGCGAAGGCTCCACACTCATCTATCCAGTCCTTGTAGTCCTCTTCCCCATCCTCATCTTCTGCTGCTTTCGGTCTCCTTGAAAGACCATCCAGCGCTGCATGCTTGTGTGCAGGGACATGTATGAGCTTGAAGTCAGATAAAAGAATTCCTGCAATCCAGTGGTTGATGGTAGTGTTGGGCTGTAAGTCAGGATTGTTAATCATCCCCTTTATATATTGTGCGTCAACCTTGACAACTAAATTCCGCATGCCGAAAATGTGAAGTCTGACGTCGTGTAAAGCGCGGAAAAGACCAAAGAGTTCCAGTTTGGCTTGGCTATAACGGCATTCACGGTCGTTGAGAGTTATCAAGCTGAACCTTGCAGGATAGTGTTTTTCATCTTCTCCCTCCTGCATGAGGAGGTATCCTATAGCAATGTTCGAAGTGTCGACTGCTAGAATGACCTTCTTATCGGAATTGTAGTCAATAGTGCATAGGGCAGGGGACGAGATGATAGCTTGGCGAAGATAGTCCATGGCTTCTTTGTGTTCATCATGGAATTCGAAGGAGATGTCTTTCTTGGTCAGCTCAACGAGGGGACGTGCATGTTTAGCGAAATCCTTGATAAAGATCCTGCAGTACGAGCAAAGACCTAAAAATCCACGCACTTTGGTGACGTTAGTGCAGTAGGGCCAATCTTTAATTTTTTGGACTTTAGCTTTGTCCGGAATTCTCCCCTTGAACGACACCTTATGCCCAACCACTATGATAGACGGCACGGCGATGACACATTTCTTCGCTGAGACAGTAGCTCCTGCGTGATGCAGGCGATGTAAGACGCAGTTGATGTTCTGCAGATGTTCCCAGATGAAGCATCTGATCCCAGAGTTTTGTGCGATTGTCTGGTAGGTACTGTCGGAATTTTGGTAATGAGATTTGGGACCTTTGATCGGGCAATCGTCGATGAACGGGATGGTAACTTCCGGAATTTCATCCTTTAATATCCAACAGACGTCTCCGTGGAAAATTTGGATGGCATTTGTGTAGCCCATAGGTAGTTTGGTGAGTCGAAGGGTACCAATAGGGGTTTGGAAGGTAGTTAGATCGCGGTATTCGTCATGGATGGTGCGATGATCGTATCTGACCATAAGATTTAAAATTCCATAGACAGAGTGGCAGGCGAAAGCTTCTGCAATCAAGTCGACAAAAGGGGGAATGGCTGAATCCTGTATAGATACGGCATTCAGAGGTTGTAAGTCATGAACAAGGTGCAGAGATTTTCCATCCTTTTTGACTACGCAGAACCATTTTGAGCGATAGGACGAAGTAGAAGGTTCATAGACACCTGTGGAAATCTTTTCTTTGATTATGCTGACGACATCACAGAAAATGGCAGGAGGTATGGGGATATTCCACTCGACCCAGGGTTTGTGGGCTAGCATGGGTATCTTCAACAGTGGAAACATATCTTCTCAGAAGGTTCCTCTTTCTGAGGCATCCCAAGCGAAGGCGGTCTCGTGTGTCTTGACCAGCCATTGTACCAGATTTAACTCCATGGGCCAAAGGAACTTCGAAGGGTCCAGATCAAGCTTGTCAGCCCTTTCCTGGGTGAACCTGGAGCCTGGCACAAATGGAGGAGGATGAGTAGGTAATACAGGTAAGTCTGCGAGAGGATCTCCAGCCTCCTGACGCTCTACCCGGAATTCCACAGGCATCAACATCAGTACAGGCCTGACCTTCTTTGCTACAGGTTTGTATTTTAAGATATGAAGGACAGAATCGAACTGGTAAGTAGAATGTAAGGCTGAAATTGTCAGTGGTGAAACAGTAGTGCTAGTAGAAAATAAGAAAGGGTCATTCGAAGAAACAGAACTGGAATCGAACGGGTCAACTGGGGGCATACTGTTGCTTTGTAAATCATAGAGCAATGCCGCAGCAGGATTTTGGGTAGTATCTGTAGAGAAAAGAGAAGCCAGCTTCGAAGGTAACAAGGCAGAATCAGAAACGTAGAGCGAACACACGGAGAAAACGTTATCATGGCCTCCTTGTGATCTAAACGAGTCATCGACTGACACTAAAAACCCTGCTCAGGTTGTTTCATGTGGCAACGCATCTCCTTGCATGCAAAGTAGTCTTCTTCGTCTTCGGAATTTACAAACCATGGAAGAGGCTGTAGTCTGTTTCAAGGGCGTGTCAGAATTAATACCTGTCTTCCCGAGTTAGGGTCACGAATCTCTAGGGACTGTTCCCCATCAGGGAAATCTCATAGGATGCTGGTGAGCAGACAGAAGAAGGGTCGCCTGAGAAGTAGATCAAATGGAGCATGATCAATGACCTGAATTTGGAGGTGCGCTTCGATATTCCCTATGCGCAAGGATGTGTTCTCTATGCGCAAGGATGTGTTCTCTATGCGCAAGGATGTGTTCTCTATGCGCAAGGATGTGTTCTCTATGACACCTAGAGTACTTTCTTTGGATTGGTTAGTGGCCTCGAGAGTCATGCTCATGTCAGAACGAAGAGGAGCCCCTAAGGCCTCCCATAGTTCACAATGCAAGGCTACCACCTGACAACCACTGTCCAGAATGCATTCGACGTGGAGTTTGTTCATTAAGATGCCATCGACAGCACGTAAGGGGGCAGTAGCGAGGCCTACACACTTCCCTTCGATGTCTCTGACCCAGAATTGTTCATAGGACGCCCAGGTAGGTGATGCCACAGCTTCTGACGCTGTTTCCAGGCTCCCAATCATTATCTTCTTCATCACAGCCAGTTCTCGGACCTGCTTACGAATCTCCAGGCTGACAGCAAGGAGGTCTTTGGTAGAGATCTCCATCTTCACTTCTAAGACTTGGTTTATGAGACGTCTGGTAGCAGCCACTTCATTGAAACTGCTCTGGTATTGAAATTGGGGTGCGGGAATTGTTGTAGGCTTAGATTTCCTGGAATCTGTGGGATTAGAGATGGCCAGAGTTTTACTAATGGTTGGGATGTCTGTAACATGGGCAGGATCATTTGGAACGGAATTAACGACTGGCCTGGGGGCAGATGACACATTAGCAGGTGCTGGACTTGTTGTGGGGTTTCGCTGATGGCAGACCGGAATTTCTACACTGTCAAAACGAGCGACCTTCTTCTTCTTGATATTATTTTTCAATTCTTCTACTTGCACATAAGCTCTCACCAAGGTGCGCTGGTCTTCTTCATTGGCATTACTCTCTAGTTCTTCGTCGATTAGGTAGGAGGAGGGATGTAGGTCGACCTGAAACTCCATGGATTCTTCATTAGTGAAGAACATCGTGCTGACGAGATGAGGTGGGGTTTCACATCCTCGAGATGGGTTTGATGACTGGCTAGGATGTTGTACGGAGACAAGGTTTGCTGAGGCGATGATAGAATCGTGCATGGCAAGGAAGTTGTCGATCTTTTCTTTAAAGTTCCGTCCAGCAGCCATCCTAGGAATGTCAGAACCATCAGGCATAAATACTCTTCCCCCTATCAGGGTGCATTTCCCAGCTTGTATGTATTCACGACACAGTGTGCACTCTGCCATATGGTGACCATTGGTGCTCCCACAGAAGAAACACCATGGGTCAAAAGAGCAACAGAATTGGGCCTCTTGACCTTGCTGAGGGGGTGACGTGTCGGTAGGTTGTTGGGTGACTTGGACATACTTGCATTTTAAGATAGTGGGGACAGTCGATGAAGAAGGGGGTGTGGAGTTCTGGGGAAACAAGGCCGAAGAATCAGGTTGAGGGAGATTTTGTTTTGCTCCACTGAGTAGGTAGTTAGCATGCTTGTAGACCAGATTGAACTCCCAAGGTTCATCGATGTCATGATCTAGGTCTGAAAGTTGCAATCATGGGAGCAAGGAATTCCGGAACCTCAGGGGAAATCCCTCAAGGAATTTCTCATTGATGTAGTCCTCAGGGAGCTTCTTCTTCTGGACGAGGCCCAGGATGTGTCGGAATTCCCAGACGTATTTACTGAGATCTTCCAGCGATCCCATAGGTTTCTGGACTTGATGGTAGAGTAGGGTTTCCAGGTTGGCTTTGGTGTAGCGGCGATCTTGCACCGAGGCACCTGGGTAGTAGTTCAGGAGTTCTTTGGAAAACGCGTCCCAGTCATTGAAGCTGTTGGTTGCAGTGTCTAAGGTGGACCAAAATTCCGCCTCATTGTGATCGGCATAACGGATGACCCAGTGGATTTTATCTCTTCTGGTGTCAAGGCCAGCTTCGATGCAGAGTTGTTCGACATCTTCAAGGTAGCAAGTGATGTCTTCAGTACGACCGGAAAACTTTGGGGCTTTGTTAGAGCCCCTAAGTGGCATGTCTCTAGCTCCAGACATTATGCAAATGGATGCGGAATTTAAGAGTGGGGCAACTGAGGTATTCTGAGTGGGAACTTGGGCAGGGGAAACAATAGCGGGATTTAAAGTGAGTGATTGCGAAGGGATAAGGAGTTGTTCAGCAGCGAGTTCGGAATTACTAGATGACAAGGGCGAAGAAGAGGTGAGTTCTGAGGGAGGCGAAAGTTCTTGATGCTCCACAGGAGGATCGAAGGGTTCGTCAAAGTCGAAACCTCCTGGAAATGCTGGGTAAAACGCTGGGGACTCTGGGCTCCAGAAGATCTTGTCTAACCTGAGATCTGAGTCTGATGAGTGTGGCTCTGAAATATCTCTAGGATCAGTTACCAGAATTAAGATTTCTGATGAGGAAATAGATAGTCTGTGGAAGGGCTCTAGGAGCTCTTCAAGTTCGGTTCTTTGATGAGTGGGTTGTAAGGATCTCCTTTCCAGATCTACAGACCCCTTGTGGTGGGCTCCAAAATGATGTGGGACACTACCTCTAGGTAGCGTGTGAATAGGGGAAAGCTGTAGGGAAAATCCCTAGGCTCAACCCAAGGGGTGCTGAGTAGGAAGGAGACATAGAATGCGATGGTAGAGTCGGTCAAAGAGTCGAATGTGAGTCACGGAATTTAATTCCGCAGAGTCGAAGGTAGGGACAGACTTGCTTTTGAAATTCTGGACGACGATCTTGCACCAAGGAGGTAACTCCAAGACGAATTAAATGCGTGGGAGAGGCAAATGAGTACTAGCAGAACAAGGACACAAAGACACAGTAGACACAGTAGATGCAAAGACACAGATACACAGCAGACACAGAGGACACGAAGACTCTTTGAACTCTTCAGACTCGCAGAAGACACAGAATGTGGGTCCTAAAAAGATTATTCTCATTTCATCGCTGAGGCAGAATTATATAGTACATGGTTAGTAAGGTACTGATCGGAGAAATGTGGGGCAGGAGAAGCAAAACTCCGAAAAATAAAGGGGATGACGTGTCAGACGTCAAAGCCATACAGCAACGTATGAAAACAAACTGTAAGGTAGTAACTGAGAAAGACAACAGGAAAGACAAGTATCTTCCGACAGGACGAGTGTACACTGTACCATAGAGTGGAACGCAAAGGGTAGAGGCCATAGGTAGAAAGGGGTTCTCGCATTGAGGAGAAAGGTTCGTGGGAAAGGAACGAGAGGGGTAACCGGAGTTTTTACTGATGATCTACATGGCTTCCTGGCTACATGGTGAAGCGAGGGTCGAGGTGACACGACTGCGGAATTCCAGATAGACAAATGTTGGGTTGACATTGACATGGAATTTCGGGATGATGACTGATGTGCATTACTGATGGATAGGGAAGCTCCAAAGGTTCGACGGGCAAGGTGGTGCACGAGGCAGATGCATGAGGCAGATGGGATAATTCTGAAGATGACAGACATGGATGGTAATGGTGGAATTTTGGTGTTGGCATCCCTATTTCGGCCTCAGGGAGTATACTACTCCCTACACCGTACTGTCCCGCGTGCACCATTCACAACTTTTCCAGCAACACAAAGGTTTTCCATGATGATGACCGGCATACCCGGCAGGAGCGGGAGTCGACCAAGGATATCTTTGGATTCCTTCGGATGTAGCATTGCCAGCCACTCGTCCTCCTCTCCAGTGAAATGTTCCCCATCACAGAAATGCTCTGCATAGCAATATTCGAACGGTTGACCTGTATCGCAAGCGAATGATTTCGCCATCTCTTCATTCCAACAATCGCGCAGTTGACGTTCACCAAAGACAATTGGGGCCTCGGAGAAATGTAGGAAATCTTCCTTTGAGTTTGATCATAATTTGGTAAGCAGTCTCAGTTGCAAACAGTGCCAATCAGAGGGGGGTGAGCCAGGCAACGTTGTTGCTGTTCCAAGTCTGATCCGACCAAGCATTTCAATAAAAGTGGGATCTGCTCTTGCTCATTCATTTTCGACAAGTTGAACTACATGAGTCAGGGATCTCCATAGAAAGGCTCCAAATAAACGCTGTTGAGCTTTGACAGTTTCAAAGGTACATCTTGCTAAGTTATTTACAACGGCATGCGAATACAAGGCAGTACCACTCACAGGCCAAAGTTGGGCCATATCGCCAGCGAAGATGACATTGACACCACCAAAAGGTTTATCTTTACTCTCAGGATCTCCTGGCTTCGCAAGACTTATATGGTTTGCTATATCGGAGAGCAGTTCTGCAGAAATCATCGAAACTTCGTCCAAAACCAAATACGTGACATCTTGCCATATTTCCTGCAACTCGTCGATGTCGACATTCCCTCCGTATCATCTGTCTTTTCCCTGAGTTCAAGAATTCATTAGAGTAAGTGCGTGGATTGTAAAACCATCAATGAGGCATGCGGCACTACCTGTCGGGGCACTCAACAGAATCTCTTGGGAGCGACCGAGTTGAGCAAACACATCCACAATCGCCTGTATGAGATGACTTTTCCTGGATCCTCCGATACCAGTGATGAACATCATCATTTGTTCCGGGTCATCCCACAACATGTGCTCGATTATTATCGTAAAGGCATGTTTTTGTTCTTCATTATTCTGAAGTGTCCACTTTGAAATCATATGTGACAGGAAGGTTTCTCATTCAAGGTTCTTTGCCATGGCCTGATTAGCAGAGCATGCACTTTCCACTGTACCAACGTCAAGGGATGGAGACCACTTGTTGAGAGAGGTATGAGGACACTTTCTACTCGTTGATGCCTCATCAACGTCGATGTCCTCACTAACCGCAGATCTTTCAGGTCATTTGCGCTTTCGCTGCGAATTCATGTATGTATTATGGAGAGAAATCTGATCTTCCATATCAAAACTGACTTCAAGGATTCAGCCATCGAAGGTATTCGAATGCTCATGCCGCTTCAGATTCCCATGAAGTGCCCGCAACATAGCAATGATGTCCAACTCGTCCTGAGGGAGGACGGCACCTGACTGGTCATCTAAATCTCCAGAAAGCTGGGACTCAGACTCACACTGGTCTGTTTGATCCAGGTCCAAATCGAGAATGAGTGCTTCTTTTAAGAGTTCTACATCAAATCCACTGGCTTTCTGTACCCGGAAATCAGAAGAGTCTTTCCCCCACGGCGTCTTCTTATTATACTCGTCCCACACAACATCCCTGGCATCCCTACACTCCAATTCAATGAGGAAGTTCGATATTATGCTGGAGGCAGAAGCTCCGAAGTGGTAAGCATCAAATGCTTCAGTCCAACATGAATAACCACAGAGCAGATCGGAGGGTTTTCACCACATACAGAAGAGAAGTAACATTGCCCGGCAGAACTCTTCCATGTGCCAGTCAACCTTGCGGGGCAAAGGAATCGATTCCCCTAGCAAAATGGGCATGACGAAGGTGTTGCACATACACAGTTTGTGAGTACTGAATTGCAGATGCATGGGATCTGCGAATGGCACTCGAAATCTGCACGAATATGCTGGATGTTTGGCAGCTGAACCCGTCGCGTCATTTTCATGCACTGTGTGTTTTTCAAGTGCCATGTCTGTATTGCTTCCAGTCCGTTTAACTTTTTGCATTTGTTCCCAGAACTGCCATAAGCACATCTCCTCGAAAGGTGCCATGGTGGGATGCATTGTGTAATCCAAAGGTTCCAACACCACAGACAGCGTATCATCGGATGCATGTGCCATACACATCGAACCACACACATTTCCAGGACAATCTGCACCGGCTTGTGCTCCACAGTCGCAATCACCGTCGATGTGAAGCTCATGCAGCAACACTATGTCAATAAATTCATAAAATTGTATGGTATGGAACTCATGGCTAGTGTAATAATCACCACCTCCGATTAAATAGCTCATAACCTGTTGGTGGGAGACCTTGCGCCTGCCCATCATAGCATTGACGGCTTTTGTCAGCAAGTTTCGTTTGCACACTGTTGAAGAAGCCTCCACATCACCCATAAAATGTTTCCGATGACTGTCCATAGCTGCACGAATGGCCTGAAGACCGACATGTACTTGTAATTCGTTTTTGGTGATATAATCACTGACATAGTAAGTCAATGCTTTCGCTGCTGCACCAGACCCAATGAACTTAATGTCCATGTTACATTGCAACAGGAATAAAACAACGTTGTTATAATTATTGATCCATGGATGATGTCACCGAAGAAGGATAGATTGTGTCTCAGGATCGAGGTAAGACAGCGCGCAGATGGAACCATCAATTCGCATCCGACAATTCTCATCTTGGGGTTCCTCTCCGGGGTGAAGATGTTTAAAACAGGTTGGGGTATGTTCATGCCAATTACACTGAATTGCAAGGCACGTGACAAATTCATGAAATGCATCTTTGAAGACACTCTGCTCACACATGGCAATCTGAGGTGGCTCCTGTAAATGAGGATCGGGTGCATCCTCCACTCGTGTGGGTTTTGATGAACCTGTATCTCCAATGCTCTCAATCATCATTCCAGGGAGTTCACACCGGATAACGTCCTCCAACCAGCGGAAGAGCAAACCTTCAAACCATTTGTCATTCATCATCATCGACCGCAACTGTTCTGGATTTGGATGTCCATCGATCCACAGCAACATATGGCAGTGAAGGGTCCCTCTTCCCTGCGCCTCCACCATACCATAGTATCCAGAACATCTTCCAAACAAACTGCTGCCATTGTTATATTTAATAACAATGTCTATGAAACCCTGGATAAGAACGTCGAATGCCTTAGCTGCAGCGGCTGGATGGGAAGCAATGAAGACAGCCTGCTCATATGCCCCGAGTTGGCGCCATAGAGATATGTCTAGACCCCCAAAGTGAGCGACAAGAACATTCGTCAGGTCATGTGGATTTAAAGTTAGGAAAAATGCAGGGGTACACAGTTGCCATGTCAGTGAGCGAATTTCGTTGCACCGACATAGCTTGTACCCATCACTGCCAGGCAATGAATGACAGATTACATTTAGCTCTCGAAACAATTGGAGCATGCCCCTTTTGCCAATGGTCTCGACCTTCGCCCTTGGGTCCCATTCCAATTTCTCAGCCAAAGATGTTATGAAGGACTCAGCCTCATGAATGTCACTTACAAGGCTGTGGCATCATGCTGACGGTATGGAGAATGCCACATTCTCACTTGCTGCCCGTTTCTGCAAAATATTCCAGCATACGAAAGGAAAACTCGGGTCTTGTGTGAAGGGCGAATCCACTTGTCGCAGCAAATTTTTCAATTGATGTTGGAAGGAAATGTGTTGTTCGATTTGCAGCATACCTTAAAAAAAACCCAAGCCGTGGAAAACAATCCTTTGCCTTGCAATCTTTGGGAATCCACTGCGTATTCCTCAGAATGATATAGCCACTAAGGGAATGCAAAGCTGGAATTGGGATCAGCTGTGTGCAGGGTCCAATGTGGGACGATGGCACTGATATTGTTGATTATGCAAAATGCGCTAAGGGGAATTAGCTGCATTTGCTCGCGGAAGCTAACCTCATCATCTTGGTGTCTGAGGTACACATGGTAGCACGCTGGGAGGGGAGGAGTATAGCTGGCATGCAACACCGTCACCAGAATCAAGCTATTAAGCTGATTCTGAAGGAATTATGTATCAGTCCCACATTGTGAAAAATTGATGTAAAACCTACCAAGTCCATTGCTAGGTTTGCAAACCAATGCGTGGGCCATCCTGCTGTAGGATAAGTCCAAGTAGCTGTATAATACAAGCTAGATGGCTTAGATAACAACAATAATAAATGAAGGGAACGAATCGTTCGTCCCAAGGGATTCTGGACTGTCGGGAGTAGAAGGAGAGACCCAGCGCTTTGTAGCGGTAGTGTTTCATGACGTGCGCGGCGTGGTCTGCGGAGTAGTACTGGTGATGCGAGCGGTGCGAGTGGTATACATAGTTCGTGCGCGGCGGAATGCGAGATGTGTGGTGTAGACAAAGTGGAAAGGAAACTCATGGTGACCTTCCAAGTGCCAAAAGGTATCCTTCTGTACCTAAGTACAGGGCTTTTATAGTCCAGACAAACCCGGAACCTAAGTAAGACAGGGTACAGTAAGGGAAGGCCGCGCGACAGCGCGTACTCAGAAGACAGGCCAAAACAGAGGCCGAGGGTATACTACAAGCACTAAAAGAATAGAGACCGTGATAAAAAAAAAGAGTCTGAGGAAAAACAACAACCGGAGCACAGCGGCCGTGGGTATAGCATTGCGCGAGAAGGAGCGAGGGCATGGGAAGGTAGTGCGTGAACAATGGCAAACACAAGAGGGGAGCAGACGTAACAGTAGTCACGGAACGGTTAATGATAGGGGCTTACGCATCCAGGGAATGCGGATTCCTCACACCGCGATATTGGCAGTCTGCTTCAGATGTACAGAGGCCACCTCAATCCAGCACACCAAGTAGATGATACCCATCTCTACCACAGACTGGCAAGATGGGTGTGATTGGCTGGCGATGAATGGCTCCAGACAATTTTCAAAGGCAGAATGTGGATAATGAACGACTTCCATCAAATCGAGCATATTGATGAGTCGAAGGCCCTGAGACGCTGCACCATACTGGTCCCTTGCAGATGTGCCCAATTCTCTCGCAATGGCATTCGCAGCACACACAAGGTGCCTATTGAGGGTGGGATCGAATGGCGTGTCGCTGGGAGTGGTGTTTCCACAGTAGCGAGATACCACGGCATGTAAGGCACGCAGGACTACAATTATCAATGTCAATGGCATATCAGATTAAGCTCATGCCCATACCCTGATCGCAATGTGGAACAGGTGCCAATCCCCATTGTTCCATTTGAAGAGATTGCTGTTCGGATGGAAGTTCACCTACATAATCAATGGATATCACCGATCACATGAATGGAACCAAATAAATGCTCACCATTGTGACGAGACCTAAACAACAGGATTTGTTGTAGGCTCGCACCAAGAACCAACAGAGAAGAAGAGAGAGAGAGGAGAGGAGACGGCTTAGAAGCAGGCGACTTTAGGACTCGAAGACCCAAATGAACTAGCTTGGAGCTAGCTGGGTGATTGAGTGAAGATACTTATACTACAGTACATGAGGCAACGGCGAGGCGTACATGAGGTCCATGACATCATAATGATGTCATAATGATATCATAGTGGAGTGGAACGTACCAGAAGGAGGAAGCAAGGTAAAGGCGAGGCGAGGTCCAGACCGGGGTCTGGGCCGAGTCCAAGAGATAAGATAAGACGAAAAGATTAGATAAGAGAAAAAGGAAAAGAGAAGAAAAGAAAAGAGTACATATCGTAACACTATCCCCTCCTTAGAAATCGACTTCCAGGCGATTGAAGGTAGGGACAGTTTCGGTAAAGTTTTCCAGGGGTTTGAAGAGGGAGGAGAAAAGGGAGGAATCCATGCCACGGAGTTTTCGAGGGGCAGAAGGGTTACGGCGATGGAAGTCCCTGACAGCACCAGGGGCAGACTTCAAAGCGGACTCAGGTTCCCAAGTGCGATCTTCGTCGTGATACCCCTTCCAATGGATGAGATACTCAAGCCTGTTCCTTTTCAGGCGAGAATCAGCGACGTAGTCCACCTCAAACTCTTCATCGCCTTCATGTCCTACCACCGGTCCTGGACGAGTAATGGTTTGGCCCTCCAAAGGTCCCCTGTATGGTTTCACCCGAGAAACATTAACAACTGGGTGGATTTTGAGGGTCTTAGGAAGTTTCAACTCTACCGCATTGGGCTTGAGTGAAATAACCTTGTAGGGGCCAATCCACCGTTCTGTGAGTTTCCTGGAGGGGCGGCCCGAGAGAGAGATGCGGGAGGTTTCCAGCCAGACCATGTCACCAACTGAGTAGGGAGGGGCGTCAGAATGAGACGTGTCTGCAGACACCCTCATCCATTCTGCAGCTTTATCTAAAGCCTTCTTTGTGTCCTCCAAAACCCTGGTGAGGTCAACGGCATGATCCGTAGCCGCCTCTGCCTTGGAAAGGAAGGGTTCTACACCCATCCTGGGAGTGTAAGAACGAGTGACCGAGAAGGGGCTCTTGCCAGTAGACTCCTGTCATTTATTATTGTAGGAGAACTGAGCGACCTTGAGCCAAGAAGGCCAAGAGTCTTGGCGGTCATTGACAAAAAGGCGGAGATACTGCTGTAGGTCCTGGTTAAGGCGTTCCGTTTGACCATCAGTTTGGGGGTGGAAAGCGGTGGAGAGCTTGGGTTTGACCCCAAGCATTTTGCAGAGCTCAGAGGTGAACGCGCTGGTAAACTGAGGGCTGCGATCAGAAATGACGGAGGATGGTAAGCCATGTTGAGTCCAGACATGGTCGTGGAAAAGTTCTGCCGTTTGTAACGAAGACACCTCCTTGACAGTAGGGGCAAAGACCACCTCTTTTGAAAACCTGTCCACTACCACCATGACGTTGTCGAAACCCTGTGCTTCAGGTAACTCCATGAAGTCAACCGAGATGTCAGTCCAGGGGCATTCTGGAACAGGGTTTGGAAGGAGTTTTCCTGCAGGAGGGGTCCTAGAACTCTTGGCCATCTGGCAATGGTGACATGCTGAGACATAGTCTCTAACAGTGGCTGTCATTCCCGGCCAGACATAGTTACGGGAGACGAGCTCTAGGGTCTTTTTCCAACCAGGGTGTCCTGCGACTGGGGTGTCGTGATGTTTTTCAAGGCAGTGCATCCTGACAGCAGGTGGGACATAGACCTTCCCTTGACAGACGTACAACCCCTCTGTGAGGACAGAACCCTCTGGTTGCGGTGTTACCGAGGAGGCGGACTTCAGGGCGATGACAAGGTCAGTGTCCTCTCCCACCACCAAGGTAGCTGCCACCCTGGAGGGATCGAGCAATGTGACCCCTTGATTATCTGACCCTTTCGGCTCGTGATCCTCTCTCCTAGAAAGGGCGTCAGCCTTAGCCATTGAAGACCCGGGCTTATACACCAGCTTGTAGTTGAAGCGAGAGAGGTACTGGGCCCAGCGTGCCTGGCAGCGATCTAGATTTTGTGCCTTCATGAAGTACTGGAGGTTAGCGTGGTCAGTCCAGATTTCAAACTGGTAAGGGGTGGCTTCAAGGTAATGTCGCCATGTCTCCAGAGCACGAATTATGGCCAGCATCTCTTTATCAAAGACCTGGTAGTTTTGTTCTGGCGGAGACATGGAGTGAGAATAGAAGGCAACAGGGCGCCAGAGGTCATCCTCGCATTTTACGGAGAGCACGGCTCCAGTGGCAAAGTCTGAGGCATCCATTTCTAAGCGGAATTCCTTGTCTTGATCCGGAAAAGCGAGGACAGGAGCGGTGGTAAAGGCGACCTTTAAAGCATCAAAGGCTTGTTGTTCTTGGGGGCCCCAAGTCCAGAGCTGGTCTTTTCTTGTGAGGTCATTGAGCGGTCGGGCAATCTGTGCAAAGTCTTTGATGAAACGGCGGTAGAAGTTTGCTAGTCCCAAGAAGGCTCGCACTGAGCGGACCTTTGTGGGAACTGGCCACTCTGTTATGGCTTTAACCTTGCTTTCATCCATGCTGACCCCCTCAGTTCCAACCACCATGCCCAGGAACTCCACCTGTTTTTGCTTGAAGAAGCACTTTTCTGGTTTGACGAAGAGGTCATTTTCCTCTAGCCTTCTCAGTACCTCCAGGACTATCCTGTCATGCTCCTTTTCATCACCTGTCCTTGTGAAGATCATCAGGTCATCGATATAGACCATGAGGACGTCCTCCATATCACCGAAGATGTCGTTCATCATGTTCTGGAAGGTAGACAGTGAGTTGCAGAGACCAAAGTACATGACCAGTGGCTCATATGCTCCTTTATGAGTGACGAAGGCAGCCTTCCACTCGTCTCCTTCCTTTACGCAAACATTGTTGTATCCCCATCGGAGATCCATCTTGGTGAAGAGTTTACAGCCCTTAAGCTTGTCGACGAGCTGAGAAATAAGGGGGAGAGGGTACGCATTCTTAACTGTATGTTCATTGAGATACCGATAGTCTTGCACCATGCATTTCTTTCCATCCTTCTTTGGAACGAAGAAGACAGGGGAGGTCTGGGGCGACTTCGAGGGACGTATATATCCCTTACGTAGTTGGTCCTCAAGGAAGTCCGACACCTCCTTTTGTTCTTCTACAGAGAGCAGGATGAGATGACCTCGTTTGGGAGTGAAGGTCTCCTTCAGGTCGATGGCATGATCCCATGGTTTACAAAGCAGCATTCTTTCCGACTCTTCCTTTGAGAAGACCTTCAGGTACTGGTGGTACTCCTTTGGGATGAGTTCTTCAGTAGTACCAGCCCGGAGCCTGGTGGAGCGAAGCTTCGGATAGAGATACTCCATATCTTGTGCCTCTTGTTCTTCAGCTATCCTCTCTGCCCTTGTTTTTGGGGCAAGATCATGACACTCACGGGGACATCGGGACAGTTTCACCTGCTTGGTCTCCCAGCACACCTCCGGATTGTGTTTTCGTAGCCAGGTATAACCGAGTATGAGGGGGTGGGTACCGAGCGTAGTGACCTGAGCCCAGACAGACTCTCGGTGTCCCTGGTAGTTCATGACGAGGGAGGCAACATGCGTGATGTTTCCTGCTACGTTAGGAGTTCCATCAACGTTGAGGACAGCCACGGGTCGGCCAAGCTTGATCAGCAGGACGTCATTTTCATCGGCCCATTTCTTGTCCAAGAAGGTATCGTTGGCTCCTGAATCCACCAATGCTTTTACATTCCTTTTCTTTTCTCGTCCTTCCAACACCACTTCTAATTCCAACTCTGCTTTTGGATCTGCCGTTCTTATTTTTGGGGTTTCTTTTGTTCTCTGGATAGGTGTGTTTTTATTTTTATCGCAAGAGGAATTAAGCACCGGCAGTTTTACATCCGTGGCCGTGCCCACTGGGGTCGCCTCTTCAGATGGTACAGTAGTCTCCGAGTTAAATATATCCTGCTCAGTAGAGAGATTGTCAACGCCTAAGAGAGAAAACTTATTATATACGTAGCCAGTGGAGACCCAATCCTCTACTGGCCGAACTCTTTTCCCTGACTCTTCATTTCATTGATCTGCTTGTCATAGAAGAAGGCCTGCATTTCTTCGAACGACATCTGACGGAGGACGGTTTCTTGTGCTTCCTGTGTTACCTCCCGTATGCTGGGTCTAGCAGGCCCCTTTCCTTTAGTACGGGGGCAGTCACACTTGTAGTGGTTCCCCTGGCAGTCGAAACACTTAATATGAGAAGGGACGGGACGAGGGGGAAAGCGAGCAGCGCCAATTTCCATAGGAGCGCCACGACCGGGTTGAGTACCGGTAGGAGTGAAGCGGGGGGAGTATGAGGGGCGGTTATATGAGGAGCGGGGAGCGGGTTCGTCAGGGTAGTGATTATACAGAAGCTTAAAGCGGTCCCTGGCAAGGGTGGCTTTGCGAAATGCGACGGTCATTTGGAGATAGTTGCCCTGTGTATATCCCCTCCTTAGGGCTTCCTTAACGATGGCGGGATGTACAGCATTCTCCAGAAGGAAGCCAGCGGTTTCGTCAGTGACTCGTCCCTGGACCTTTAGGGACTCGAACTTTGCATAGAACTCTTCATAGCGAGAGTTCCCCTGGTGCATAGTGCGCATCTGAGCTTTGGCCCACTCCACATCCGTTTGAGGGGCGAAGAACCTATCAATATCTTCTATCATCTCGGCCGTGTCAGGCCATACCCCAGTGACGATTGCGAGCGAAAACTTGGCCTGAGCAAATCTTCCAGCTACAGGGCCTGTCATACGGTGTAGGAATAGGTAAAATAGGATTTACCTAGAATGGTAATAGTCAGTAATGGGCGAGTTTAGTGCTCGACCCAAAAGGGAGGTTCTCTCTGGAGAAAGAAGTGTAGTAAAAAGTAAAAAATGCGAACGAAATGCGAGTCAAAATCACCCTGCTACTGAGGGCCTGTGACATGTACTTCGTTGTTCTGGTAAACTGAACTTGCGCGAACACAGCACACGTGCTTAGTCAGCGACGCGGCTGCTCGTCACCAAGTCCAGGGGTACAAACACAAAAACAAAGGCAAGAAATAAAACAAGTCCTTCCACCCCTAAACTCCTGACCAAGACGGATTCTCCTAGGGAACTTGAACTCGTTCCCTACATCCGAGGGGTGGTTTAGAATTCGACCGTCCTCGGTCACTCTCCTCCTCACACAAACATCCTCATCCTCGCATCTGCTTCCCTCAACCTCACCACATATCCTCATGCCCTTCAAACACAACTCTTCACCCCTAACCTCCTCACTACTTGAACATGACCCCCTTCCTTCCCAAAACACGCTCCTGATCTCGCTGAACAACCCTCTTCATCCTCAAAACCTTTCGCCCTCGAACACAACCCTTTCCACCTACAGAGTGCCACCTGGCCTCTCAAACACACACCCTGCCTCTCGAACACTCCCCTCAAGGCCCAAACCTCGAACCAAAAGACGACGGAGATAATCTCCAGGCAAGTGAACAAGTGAGTAATAAATCGAGTGCAGAGCGAGTCAATGACAGCTCTTCGAGGCACAGTCTTTGTGCGAAACAGTAACAGAGTGTAATGCAGCTCAGCGGCTGGTACAGCGGATGCTGGCCCTCTACGAGGCAGCTCGAAGACGTATATATGTACCTAAAACAAATCTCGATCAGTCGTGTATTTACTATCCTTATACGCATATGTGCTCTCGACTACTGCTCGTCCTTAAGACGATTTAGCACCAAGAAAAAACAATGGAACTCGAAACTATAAGTCGGGGTGAGTAGAATCACCCGAAGGTTAGCACGACTCGGTTGAACGACGTCGCTCGAAGCAAAACTCAAACGAAAGAAAAACTATATATATACGCTCACCGGGACCTTCGCTCCGTCCACCCGTCCCATTCCTATTTTCACAGTCTCGACTCGCTGTGCACGCGCGCCCTTGATTTCTCATACTTCATCCGGTATTTCGTCTGGTGGCCGAAGCCCTTGCTCTAAGTGTCGCTGAGCGACTTCGAGTCGCCCATCTTCATTCACTACTTTTTCACTGCTAGAAACCAAGTACTTCAACGTAGCACATGTTTGAGCTCTAATAAAACCTGTCACCTTTAGTTCGTAGATCCTTGAGCCTCCTTCAGTGATAGGTCTTCGACCCCGACGGGTGAAGGTGCTAACTTTGTTCGATCTTGGTCGTTGGCCTTCAACCTCACAGTCGGGTGGACAAAGTCTTGATGCTAAATACTGATGAACAGCTTCGAGCCGTCCATCCCCATCGATCGCCTTTTCCTTCGCACCAGGGTGCCTGTACCTCGCAGTAGATAATGTTCGAATCAAAACCGAAAAGGGCACCTTGGCTTCAAATTTCCCCTTCCTGAGTTTCGTCAATAGCTCTTCACACTCTACCCATGAACTCGCGCTGTCTTCTTTTCCTTCTGATATCAGCAGCCGTGCTCCGACTTTGTCAAGTACCTTGGACCCATAGATTCGTGAGTGGAACGTCATAAAAACAAGAGACAAAAATGAGCGCTCGGGGTCTAGTTTGGGTTCGCTCGACATGGTAGAGGAGTAAGAGGGAGGAGGAACGAGCTCGTTCCCAGCAAGTAGGATTGTGCGCGTGATGTTCCCGTTGTAGGTACAATCGAACAGACTTCCGCTGCCACCTATCTGGCTGTCTCTGGACCCGAACACCCCTTGGGCATCATTATATGCGTCGAACGGCTTCTCCAGGTAGGGCACTCGTTCGTCGACATTCACGACGTCAGTGCTGTCAAATACGACGCCTGCAGAACTCGTGTAGACGAGCCTACAGACACCAGCTGTGATGGCTGCTTCGATGATGGCTCGGGTGCCTTCGACGTAACCCCTGAAGTAGACGGAGGGGTCTCTCGCGCCTTGCCGTAGTAAGGCATTCTGTACAATATATGTAACACCTGATCTCTCCAATATATCCAACACGTCCTGTTCATCTGTGGTGTCCCCCGAATAAAATGGGACATCATGATGTCTCTGCACAATATCCAACATGGGGATGGTGTCTCCCCTCGCTAACTGCTCGACGGCGTGTCGACCTAAAATTTCGCTTCGATCGACGGTAAGGTAGGCTTCTTCTTCTTCAAAGGACGCGGTCGCAGGTCGTCCCAATCCGGACCTTTGTACTGTAGGCGCGTCGACACTCGAAGGTTCATTGATACTCTGTAAAAATTCGCGTTCCCTAAAATGCAGTAGCTGTAAGCAAAATGGTCTAAGGAAATAACTAAAACTTGGGCTGTGGAGCCCACTCGGTGTGGTCTCGATACTCTTCGCATGTTGTGTATCCTGTCGCGACTTCAAATCTCGCCTTCGTGTTGCTATTCGTGCTAAGTCTTGTGTGCGAGTCCACCGAGTCGCTTCGAGCTTGTTTCTTGTGGCACTTCATGGCCGTCGTACTTGTCGCGCTGTAAATCGACGTGTTCTATCTTCGAAGCTGTCGCTTACTCTAGTACGATGTAGCAGTAAGTAGAAAGTTGCGAAATTAAAGCTAAAACCTGAGCCGTCACGCTCAGTATATATGCTCGTCGGATCCCATGTTTCCGAGGATCGCTGCTGTAAATTGAACCGTAGTCGCCGCGCTAGTCCCGCGATACTTCCGTGTGATCTTCGTACTTGTCGCTCTGTGACCCGCTGCGATCTTCCTTCGAAGTCGTCGTCTATTCTAGAATAACCTATCTGTGAGTAAAAAGTTGCGCGACTAAAATAGAGACTCGGGCTGTCGCGCTCAGTGCCCATGTCTGTCGGATCTCGTATCTTCGGTGATCGTTGCCATAGATCGAACTGTAGTCTTCGTAGTTGTTTCGCCGTACTTCGTTCATGGTTTGTTGTAGCTTCGTTGATACCTTGTAAAAAGTCACACTCCCTAAAACGGCATAGGTGTAAGTAAAACAGCTTAAAGACAAAACTAAGACTTGGGCCTTGGAGCCCACTCGGTGTGGTTTCAACACTGTCTGCACGCCGCGCATCTTGCTCTGAGTCCGAATTCCTCTGTCGTGCTGCCATTTGTAGCAGTTCTTGTATACGAGTCCGCAGAGTCGCTCCAAACGTTCCTCTTGTGACTCTTCTTGGTTTCGCTCGTCGCTCTGTAAGTTGCTGCGTCCTTTCTTCTGATTCATTGTCTATTCTAGAAAAATGTACCTGTAAGTAAAAAGTTATGAAACAAAAACAAAAACTTGAGTCGTCGGGCTCCATTTCCACGTTCGTCGGATGTCGTATCCTCGACGATCGCCATTGACGTTCGTGCATAGATTCTTGAGCCTTGATCACAGGGACACTGGTTGCATTTCATCGCAAGTGTCTGCCGTCCATTGCACCTCGTTCCCAGTGAACGGCTGTTCTAGCCTTGCACGGCCACCGATCTGTTTCGAGCCTTGTTGTCGTCGTTGTTGCTGTCCCTGTAGTCGCTGTCGTTGTCCCTTGTACCGCGATCGTTGTCCATCGTAGACATCTGGCCTCCCTAGAATAACGAAGGTGTAAGTAAACTATCATAGGACTAAAACAGAACTTCGAGCGTTCGAGCTCGGTGGTCTTCATCGCGCATTGTTTCCTTCGGATGGCAATTCTTGCCCCGTGTCGCACTCGTCGTAGGTACCTTTCCGCCCTAGAATAAGGTAGTTGTAAGTAAAACATTCCGAAATCTAAACAAACCGATGAGCCGTTAGGCTCAGTATCTGCACTCCTCGCACCCCATTCCCATCGAA
This sequence comes from Pisolithus tinctorius, assembly GCA_024663395.1. Lineage (NCBI taxonomy): Eukaryota > Fungi > Basidiomycota > Agaricomycetes > Boletales > Pisolithaceae > Pisolithus > Pisolithus tinctorius. The sequence continues at coordinate 1,977,845 of JANFAH010000002.1, forward strand.
TGGCACTTCCACTCTCACACGAGCGTTGGTCCGCGCTCAGTGCAACCGTCTTTGTTGTTCCTTGTACCGTGATCGCTTGGACGTCGGCCAGTTTCCATCGCATGTACCAGCTTTCTCCTGCGTAGAATAGCTGTAAGTAAAACGTTTCAAAACTAAAACAAACCTGCGAGCCATTGGGCTCTCCATCTGCACTCTTCGCACCCCGTTTCCATCGAGTGGTGCATCCGATCTCACCCAGCCGTTGATCTGCGCTAAGTAAAGTCATTGTCGTCGTTGCTGTCGCTTGGGTTGCTGCCGTTGTTGTCCTCACTGCTGCCGCCATTCGTTCGTAGTCCATCGTTGACCCTCGAATTGCGATCGCGAGGGCCTCCATTGTGCTTCGTCGCGTATGTCCGTTTTCCCTAGAATAGAGTAGATGTAAGTAAAATGTACTGAGATCATAACAAACCTTTGCTCCGTCGAGCCCAGAACCCGCGCTCCTCGTGCCTCGTCTCCACAAGATGGCTGTTCCAGCCTCGCATGGCTGTCGCTCTGAGTCCAGCGCTGTCATCGTCCTTGCTCGCGCTCGTGTTGTTGTTGTCGCTCTTGTCACCATCGCTGTCGCTCGTAGTCGTGGTAGTTTCCATATGGTACCTTGTTCACCCCATTCTTCGTATCCGATTGTCGCGATCTCGCGTAGCCAGCCTGTAACACTATAGTTGTCAGTATGTAGTACTTGAGTGTGCATGGCCACAACGCGCAAAGCGGTCACGTGACTCCGCTTAGTCAACATCGCTGGACTTCTTCTACAAGTCCTAACACTGAGTGCGCGCGTCGATTCTCTCGACAGATTCTCGAATAAAATATATATTGCTGGCACTGCGCTGCCATGGAACATTTCAAGTGCGAGGTCGTCCACCCTCGCTGCGTGCTTCAACATTTTGATTCGCAAAATTTCTTCTGGTGGCTTCCTTCGTATGACGAGCCTCGATGGCTCCTCGACCCAATTTCTTCTCGCAATAACCTTCGACTCGATGTGATTCATGTGCTGCGGCGCTCTGTGTGAGTCAATGACCTCGTTGTATGCCAACCTATCTGTTTCGGGACTGCCTGTGAGTATTTCGAGCCCTTCGACTTCAACTCCTGTGGGCTTCGGGTGTTCTTCGAGCCTTTCGGCTTTGAACTCGAGCAGAATCTTTGACCTGAATGGGTCATTGGTTAACTGATGCATATTTCTGCTGACTGCAGGAATTCCGAGGCCGCTCCTTTCATTACCTCGACCTCTTAGGTAGGACTCCTGTAGTGACACACCAGTAGCCATCAGAGAAGCTCAATATGAACAAAAAGAAAACCCCCTTTGAGTGTTGTAATTCGCTTCGAATTCAAATGGGACTTTCGTTGTGAGTGGTTCCTCCACCAATGCAGGTTCAACTCGCTCGAGTTCTACTGCTTCCTGTAACTCAGTAGTCAGTATTCTGTTCGTACTCAAGGAAAACTCTTTCGTCTCAAAACTGGTCACTGCAGCTGCTTCAACGAACCTGCCAGGGCTTTGGTCCTCACTATTTGTCTTCTCGGGTGGGCTGTGTGGCTGCGTGTGACTTGTCAAAACTAACTTCAGTACTTTCTCGCACTCTATGTATCCTGTAGATCCCTGTATACTGGACATCAGTGAGCTGTGCATCAATGAACTCGGAAAAGACTTCGTAGGCTGTTGCTGCTTGTCCGAACTAGTTCTCTGGTCGTTTCGATGCTTGTAGTAGTCTTCCATGCTTGTTCGCGCTCGCTCTGAGCGAAATCCTTTGCGTAGTAGTTGTGTGGCTGTGTATGTTACTTGCTGCATGGGCCATGGGTCATCCGAGTGTCGCCATCGATCGTCGCGTCGCATTTTCCGAACAATTTCGCACCGGAATTCCTTGTTGAAGCCTTGTAAATAGAGGTCTTCGAGCTCGTCGGCCTCGAGTTGCTTCAAAACCCGTAGATACGTTGCTAAATCTAGAAAATAAAGTCTGTAGTTCATTAGTTCTTCCTCTGTACAAACTTCTCTTCTTGCTCGGCTGTCAATGAGGCTGTAAAGGTCATTCCTTGAGTACTGTTGATCCCATTCCCTAGATCTGGGATATAAGCGTGCAATGGCCACTGCGAACTCGGGCCAACTCAGCTGATCTTCGATGAATTCATACCATGAGTCCGAGACTTCGCTGCTTGCATACCAGCAGACCCATTTCACCCATTCTTGGTCATCGAAGCAATTCTCGCACTCGCAAAGACTTCGAACCTCTTCGAAATACCTAAAAAGGTCAGATGCATACCCCGAGAACCATGGTGCATCCTTCGAATGCCTCGGTGGCATTCCCTCGAGTTCTCTCGGCGCATTCTCACGACTTCTTCGCAGAAATTCGACTATTAATTTTCCTTCGGACTTGCTTCTCAGCTCGAGAGATCTTCGACTTAGATACTTGCTCAACATTTGCTGCTCGAAAAATAGCTCTGAAAATTTTCCAAATTCCTGAGAGTAGACTGTAACTATAACCAAGACTCTGAGTACTTAGCTTGTCCAACTCAACCCAGCAAAACTTCGTTCGGTGATAAAACGGTAGCTTCTTTCCCCAAAGTGGACAGAACCCCCCTCGCGGTGGGCTCCAGATGTAGGAATAGGTAAAATAGGATTTACCTAGAATGGTAATAGTCAGTAATGGGCGAGTTTAGTGCTCGACCCAAAAGGGAGGTTCTCTCTGGAGAAAGAAGTGTAGTAAAAAGTAAAAAATGCGAACGAAATGCGAGTCAAAATCACCCTGCTACTGAGGGCCTGTGACATGTACTTCGTTGTTCTGGTAAACTGAACTTGCGCGAACACAGCACACGTGCTTAGTCAGCGACGCAGCTGCTCATCACCAAGTCCAGGGGTACAAACACAAAAAAAAAGGCAAGAAATAAAACAAGTCCTTCCACCCCTAAACTCCTGACCAAGACGGATTCTCCTAGGGAACTCGAACTCGTTCCCTACACCGGACCGGCCTCATGTATTTAACCCCTGTACATACTTTGTAGTACCCTCAGTCAGAATATCAACTTAGTATTACCCTCAACTCTGTATTACCCCTCGAGACTACTCTATAGCTAAGGCCGAGCCCTAAGCTATCCCTGACCCCTGTCCCGGACCTCTCCCCGGCTTGCATAAGGGTACAGCACATAAGCTGAGACCAAGGGAGGTAGATCCAACCCCGGACCGGCTTCCCCTTGTGCGCACTCCAACACCGGTCGGTTTCCCACGCTACCGGCCTTGTTCCCACGCTCCCGGTCTTAAGTCCGGTCCTCCGGACTTAGCCCCTAACCTCCGGCCTCGACTCTGGTCCAACCGGACTTGGCCCCTGTCTCTCGGCCTTGACTTTGGCCACTCGGACTTAACCCCTGTCACCCGGTCTTGAAGCCTGGTCACTCCGAGGGTAAACCCGTACTTCACAGTATATTCTGACTCACACTTGTGCAAGCCATTGCATCATGTCTAGGTCCTGCTCTAGAGCCCCTACCCATGACCTTGCCCATCAGGACTCATCGGGATACCTCTCCTCTGACTCTGGGGCCCAACCCGGAGATCTCTGCTAAAGCAGAGAGGTAACCCGGCACCCCTCGGCACTCTGCACACCCCCGGGTTGCATTACCCCTGACACTATGTCCTTAGTGGTCAAAACCTAATGCATCCATTCCCTCACTCCTGCCCTGCCTGCCCCTCATTTTCTCCTGACTCCAGACCGGCCATGTCAACCCCTGAGTCGGACTCACCATCCGGACTCACTACCAACCTGGGTTCACGCCTGAGCCCACTCCCAAGTCGGAGTTACTCTCCAGACTTGCCCCTGAGCCGGCCTCATCAACCGGACTCACTTCTGTTAGCTCCCCCGAGCTACCTCTGACCCCTGGCTGGTCACCCCAGTCTTCACCACAGTCCTTACCTCAGTCATCCCAGCACTCTAGCCCAGCTGTCTTCATCCAGTTCTACTGTACTGAACACTGGGATCTCATCACTCATTTGACCTCCTGACCCCCCGATATTGGTCTTCGGACACCTGTGCACCTCCGGTGCAGCCCACAGGCCTGGACTTAGCCAGTCCCGGCCCTCAACACCTTCCCTGGTTCCCCATTGGCACTCGGCTTCAGCAGTTTTTGGGTCCGGTCTCCACCCTCGGCCTTTGCTACACTGACCTTGGAGCCCGGGACCCCCTTCCGGTCTCCAGACTGTCTGTTACCGGCCTGTCCGGCCTTGGCTGGCTTGTCCACACTCACCCGGACTTGCCTGGAGCCGGTTTGCCACTTCCCTCGGCCTCCTGCCCCTTGTTACTGGCCCTCTCGGCCCCGGTTTGGTTCAGCCACCTCACCCAGACTTGTCTAGACCTGTTGCTAGGTTTTGGACTGGTCTGTCATATCCATGACTCTCGGACTCGGACTCAATCCAGTCCGGACCCCTAGCCCCTATCTCCGGTCAACTCCGGTCCTAGTCCAGCCTGGAAAACCCAATCCCGGCCCTAGATAACTCAACTCCGGCCTGCACAACTCAAGTCCAGTGTTTTACCCCTATCTCCGGTCCATTTCGGCCTCCCAGCCTTGCGCTGCTCCACCCCGGTCCTCCCAGGTCTATGTCCGGGTCACCCGGACATAACTCCGGTCTGTTTCCCTTTGTTTGTACTATATTTAGTCTAGCCCGTTCATCAGACCTTGCTTACTGTACAATCCTGTGTCCGACCCCGGTTATGCTGGTCACCCGGACTTTAGCTATTAGTCTCTGCACAGCCTCTGTGGCTATCCTCACTCTTGCTAATCATCTTGCTAATAGCTTATTCACAAGTCCGGCTTCATGTCCTTTACTCCGGACCGGCCTCAAGTATTTAACCCCTGTACATACGTCGTAGTACCCTCAGTCAGAATATCAACTTAGTATTACCCTCAACTCCGTACTACACCCCGAGACTACTCTATAGCTAAGGCCGAGCCTTAAGCTATCCCCAACCCCTGTCCCGGACCTCTCCCCGGCTTGCATAAGGGTACAGCACATAAGCTGAGACCAAGGGAGGTAGATCCAACCCCGGACCGGCTTCCCCTTGTGCGCACTCCAACACCGGTCGGTTTCCCACGCTACCGGCCTTGTTCCCGCGCTCCTGGTCTTAAGTCCGGTCCTCTGGACTTAGCCCCTAACCTCCGGCCTCAACTCCGGTCCAACCAGACTTGGCCCCTGTCTCTCGGCCTTGACTTTGGCCACTCGGACTTAACCCCTGTCACCCGGTCTTGAAGCCTGGTCACCTGAGGGTAAACCCGTACTTCACATGGTCCTGGCTCTCCTCAGACCTTTTCTGTTCCTCACAGACCCCTCCTGGGTCTCCTGTCCATTGTCCCAGTGCTGCACTAGTCACCTCGGCCTCAGGATGGTGCTTGTCCTTTGGACCTGCACCAGACCTCAGCTCTGGTGGTCGTAGCTAGCACATGACACCTCCATTTCGGTCTAGGACTGGTCTGCCAGCCCTCTGGCCCTTAGCCTGGTCCTGACCTCTTTTCTGGCCTCACTTTTCACTTAGAGGCACCCCCTGGGCATGCTAGCCCTTTGGACTTGCTCCTGACCCCCGATTTTCGGTCTAGGACCGGTCTGCCGGTCCTCCGGCCCCTATCCCGGTCCCTGACCTCACTTCCAGTCCTTTCCCTGTCCTCTGTCTGCCCCGGGATCCTAACCGGGTTAACAAGTTGGTAGCTTTGTACTCCGGAAGCCAAAACCGGTAGTCTCAGTTGAGACAAAACAATTAGAGTCTACCCCAGGATCCTGACTGGGTCAACAAGTTGGTACTCTGGTACACCAGAAGCCAAACTGGTGGTCTCGGTAGAGACAAATCAATTAGTGCACCACTCTGTTCCCCTTAGCAGTCCCCCCTGGCTTGTCCTGCCAGGCCTTTGGTTTCACCCGGCTTTACAGCCCTGGTCTGGACTTGCCAACTCCGGTCCCCTTGTGGCCCTGGCTCGTCCTGCCAGTCCCTCGGCCTCAACCTGGCTTTGTAGCATGGACTGGACTTGCTAACTCCGGTCCTCCTATTTGTGTCCACTTTGTCCCACCTCTGGACTCCCTTATGACCGGTCCTCTGAGTTCCGGTCTTCCCTCCTTCACTAGGCCTTGTTGGCCTGTCACCTCCAGACTTCCTTATAACCCCTGACCGGTCTTGCTGACTCTGGACTCCTTTCTCTTTCTCGGTGCTTGTCTCCGGACTTCCTCATGGTCCCTGACCGGTCTTACTCACTCCGGACTCATTCCTTTTGGCCGGTCTCCTGTCTCCGGCCTCCCTCGGCCTTTGATACCCCTTGGATAGCTCTATGCTACTCCTCTGTCACTCATTTGGCCTTCGGGCCTCTCCCTCCCCCCGGAACCACCCCTGTCCTCTACCCCAGTGCTATGGTCTTGACCTAGCACCTCTTTCCGGTCCTTGGTGGACCCAGCTTTGGCTCTCTCTCGGTCTCCGACCCCTGTTTTAACTGGCCTTGTCAACTCGTTAGGAACTGAAGTATCTTGGTTGTAGGGAACTGACTAGCCCACTCAATAGGCACCCGTTGGTGGCCGAGTGTAGTGCAGTCACCTATCCCCGCCTAATACTAAAAGTTTGCTAACCCCCCTGACGTCAACCCCGCCTTGGAGCATGAATTTGCTTGCAAGACACCCCGGGCTTCGGCCCATCTGACAAACCCCCGACTCTGCCGGTCTGTTTCCCAGCTCACCCACTCGCCCCGGAACTTGTATGTTCGCGAGGCCCCTTCGGGTACCAGCTGACCCCTCACCTTCCCCTAACCATTGCCACTGTCACCCCACCATCAACTCCAGAACTCCGGTCCTACCCACTCTCCTGACTCCGGTCTTACCGGTTGTCTTTTGGCCTGCTGGTCTTCACTGGCCTTCTGGTTTCCTCTTGGGCTCTGGTTCCGGCCTTCATACCCTCACCCTTGACTCCGACACTCCTTACTATCCCTGTACCAGTCCGGCCTGCTCTGCCGGCCTTGTATCTCCGGTTTTAAAGCTTTTCCAGCCTTGAAAAAGCTTCCCGAAACCAGTCTTGACACCTGTTAAGCCGGTCTCAGCATTCTCAGTACTCGGACTTACAACTCCGGTGGTAGGACTCCTACTACCCATCCAGTACTCTGCTCCATGGTCCTAGCCCATACCTCATACCCCTGTAGACTTGGGAAGTCTACCCTAAGAGGGGGATAAGGGACCTCGCTAGTGACCTACTCTCTTCCAAACTCCTGTCTGCTACCTCTCCAGTGCCCTCAGCACAACCCTGCTCGGTCCCTGCACACCGGTTCCCAGTTCCTTGGCCCGGTCCTTGCATACTGAAGCACTCCTGAACCACCTGCCCTGGGTTGCTCCCAGCCCCTGACATTTGTGTTGGTACTCCGGTCTCACTATCTCAGTAGTCCTCAGCCTCAGTGGTTGTGTGTTCACCGGTCTCACCAGTCTCGGCCTCCTGTTCTCAGCCTTTTGGCTGGACAACCCCTAGGCCTCACCCGGTCTCCAGACCCCCTGAACCGGTCCTCCAATGACTTTTGGCCCTCAGGCTTCTTGCCACCGGAAAACCCACTTCCAACCAACTCCGGACACCCCTAAACCGGACTCAACAACTGGACTCACTTCCTGCCGACATCCCTAGGCCTTCATTGAACCGGTTTTATGACCTGCTGGTCTCCGGTTCATGCCTAGCTATGTCCAGCCCTCCAGTCTTTGTGCAAACTCAACTCTTGCTGTCCTAGACAGCCTCCCCGGTCCCTCACTGTCCTCCAGAAGCCCATCCGGCCTGTTCCAAGGTGCTCGGCACCTGGCCTTGCCACTTCCAGCCTCGGGTTTGCATCTTGCTACCCCTGGTCTCAGTGTTAGCCCACCGGCCTACACTGTTTTGGCCTCCCGTTATCAGCCTGCTAGCTGGATAGCACCTCAGATCATCTCCGACTACCCCAAACCCCTCTGACACCTTCAGACCAGCCTCCAGTCAGCCACTCCGGCCCAACCCAGCTCCAGACCAGTCTCCCTTTGGATTTCCGGCCTCACAGCCCCATCCAGGTCGAGACTGGTCTCCCATAGCCTTTTCTAGCCCTTTTAGCCCTTACTGGTTCCCGACTGGTCCCCACCTGGCTTTTCTAAGCCCCCTGACCATTAGACCGGTCTCCGGTTGCCCCCTTCGGTCCTCTCTGACCCTCAGACCGGTTCCCGGCCTTCCAGGCCTTCTGTTCCCTTGACCGGTTTTCGGTCTTGCTGTTTTCGCCAGACCACTCGCTTTAGCACAACAGGCTTCAGCCACTCTCAGTCTTGGTCTCCAGCTTTGGCCACCACCGGCCTGAGCCACCCTCGGTCTCAGCCTTCGGCTTTGACCCCTGTCTCTGGCTTCGGTTTCCTGTTTCCTTGTTATATGTTGTCTCGGTTTTCTGTTATCTGTTTTCTTTTTCTGTAGATACACACTCTCAGACCCCGTGACCCCCTGGAGCAGACCTTGGACCTAAACCCGGCCTTCTCGGCACTTCTCGTGACCCTCTGTATCCCTGCAGTGCAGTCCCAGTCCAACTGGTGCATTCCTAGACCGGTTTTCCAGCCTTCCTGGCACCCACCTAGCCTTTGTGTCATTCTGCTGTCACTCAACAGCACCTGGTACACCCCTGGACCATCTTATGGTCACCTCCGGACCTCTCTGGACCCTCTCGGCCTCCATGTTGCCCTGAACCGGCTTTGAAGCACACTTCTGGCCCTAGTGGCACACTCCTGGTACATTAGTTGGACATTACCGGTCCCCTGCACATCTTCGGTCTCCGGCTTTCCCTGACCTGGCCCTGAAGCACACCCCTAGGCCTTACCTGGTCATTCCCAGCCTTCGGTTTGCCTTAACCCAGCTCCGAAGTGCAACTCCAGCCCTCTGAGACATCGGCCTCAGCTTTCAGCTGTCTCCGGAAACCCCCGTACAGCTGGTCTAGTCACTTCCGGACTCGGCTTTGCCTTGTCCCGGCCTGCTGGACTGTCTGGCAGCCTCCTAGACCGGTCTCCGGCCCTCTTGTTGTCGCTTCTCTGGCCTCGGGTTCCCAGAACAGTCCTCGGACTTGACCCTTGCCCACAAACCCGGCTTGTCCCATTCTGGTCTGAACTACTGGACCTCCAGTCATCGCTGGCCTGTCTCCCAGCCCTCGGGCTCACCCTTGGCACTGTGTGTGCACTCGGACTCACTCCTAGTCATGGGACCTCACTGCATAACCCTCTGAGCGTATTTCCCTATGGAACCTCAAGGGTTCAGTTCCTAAGAGGGGGATACTGTCATATCCATGACTCTCGGACTCATTCCCAGTCCAGTCCGGACCCCTAGCCCCTATCTCCGGTCAACTCCGGTCCTAGTCCAGCCTAGAAAACCCAATCCCGGCCCTAGATAACTCAACTCCGGCCTGCATAACTCAAGTCCGGTGTTTTACCCCTATCTCCGGTCCATTTTGGCCTCCCGGCCTTGTGCTGCTCCACCCCGGTCCTCCCAGGTCTATGTCCGGGTCACCCGGACATAACTCCGGTCTGTTTCCCTTTGTTTGTACTATATTTAGTCTAGCCCGTTCATCTGACTTTTGCTTACTGTACAAATCCTGTGTCTGACCCCAGTATGCCGGTCACCCGGACTTTAGCTATTAGTCTCTGCACAGCCTCTGTGGCTATCCTCACTCTTGCTAATCATCTTGCTAATAGCTTATTCACAAGTCCGGCTTCATGTTCTTTACTCCAGACTGGCCTCATGTATTTAACCCCTGTACATACTTTGTAGTACCCTCAGTCAGAATATCAACTTAGTATTACCCTCAACTCTGTATTACCCCTCGAGACTACTCTATAGCTAAGGCCGGGCCCTAAGCTATCCCCGACCCCTGTCCCGGACCTCTCCCCGGCTTGCATAAGGGTACAGCACATAAGCTGAGACCAAGGGAGGTAGATCCAACCCCAGACCAGCTTCCCCTTGTGCGCACTCCAACACCGGTCGGTTTCCCATGCTACCGGTCTTGTTCCTGCGCTCCCGGCCTTAAGTCCGGTCCTCCGGACTTAGCCCCTAACCTCCGGCCTCGACTCTGGTCCAACCGGACTTGGCCCCTGTCTCTCGGCCTTGACTTTGGCCACTCGGACTTAACCCCTGTCACCCGGTCTTGAAGCCTGGTCACTCCGAGGGTAAACCCGTACTTCACAATGTGCAGTACCAACAACTCTCATGAAAGGTGCAGGGAAGATGGTGTGTGGTGATCTTTAAACAAGATGCCTCCAGTGATTGGAGTCAAGTGCCATTGCTACCATGGTTCCCAGGTCTATCAGTGTGTAGTTGGACATACAGTGTTCTCACTATGGAGTAGATTGGCACTGTTGCAGGCAGGAAGTGGTTTTGTCAGGGCCTGCTGTCTTCACAGCACTCAAATCAAAAGATGCAGTGCTCCTCCCAATCTCTAGGCTCTGATTCTGTCATTTCCCTACTCCAACCGCCATCTGCTCCCACCCAGGGCTTCCAGCATACCACTCACCATGGCCTCAGATAACTCCAAGCCAACCTCAACCACTGCCATATCAGACTCATCTATGAATGCCTCTTCCTCAGCCAGTCAGATTTCCTTAATGATGGTCATTGCAATGTTTATACTCATTCTTCCCATCCTACTGTTCTAAGCACCAAAACCCAAATCAACCCACTCCATCTCCCTGCCATGCAACACCACAAATGATGCCTCAGTCACAACTCACATCTCGAGCATTGGGGTTGCTTACCAGATGATGACAACGATAGCTGGGAAAGGAAATTGTCCATGAGACAATGCACCCCTTCAACACTTACTAAGAAACTGGCAGCAATGTTTGGTCATTTCCGAGTACTAACTCTAGGAAGAGATCATCCATGAATTTTCATGTTTGTTAACACTAGTATGTATGCTCCCCAGTCGCTGAGATGTACTTGTTGGGCAACAATAGGAATATATTGTTGATACCATTCAGTTGATGACTCAGGCACAAACCCAAATGAATCATCGACATAAAGGAAGCTATAAACAACAAGGAGTTTGAAGATGACAATCCAAAGGACCAATGACATGAAACCATGCCAGATACACTGGGATGCCTGTCCTCCAAAGACATTGCAGCAATCAAGATAGTGCTGTGACCTGATGGTGACAATCTGCTTGATTTGCCAGAGGGGATGCATGGGCATTAGGCAGTATGCTTCACTAACATCCCCTTTCCAAATAACCAAATGTTCTAAGGGATGAGTGAGGCAATAGTGACAGAGTGCCTGATCTAGGTCATAGATGTTATCGAGTGTGACACCTGATACATCTTCTCAACCAATCATGTTGTTCAGCACAAATTCACTGGTGCTATGATCAGTGACCAGTCAAAACTTTTTAACCCCAGGTTTTGGCATGGCATGTATAGGCATCAAGTACATCCCCAGTAGAAGGTTCAGTCCGAAATCCTTTGAAAAGCAACCCTTGGCAATTTCCTTTTCAACTTGAGCACTAACAAACTCTATTTCTTTGGCAGATTTTAAGGGGCGACGAGAATTATCCCACATAGAGGGCCAGTCTCAATGATGAGTATGTGCATAAGGCCAAAAACCTTCATGAAGTCCACAACAGATAGACTGGACAAACTTCTGGTTAGGATGGTCATGTAGAAGCTCCTCGAAGCTGTCAACATTGATGGGTGTAATAACCTGGAACAGATGGGGGTTTGAGGAGATTGTATCAACAGCAGTGGCATTTTCAAATTCCTCAGGAGGAGGTTGAGGTAATGGTAAAGCTGTTTCAGTCCAAAGAGCTGTCTGACTAACAAAGGAATGACTGTGTCCCCAAACATACTGACAATGGAAACATTGACCTCGTGCAATTTGGTCGTTCTCAAACCCTCACTGCCTTCGAACATTCAGGTCTCTTGTGTGATCCATGACAACCCCTTCAGTCACAGCAGTGTGTGTAGAAACACTTGGCTTCTGATTTTTGACAGAGGCCATGATTCCACCAATGACAGGGGTCTTGGAACTGACCAGACAGTCCTGATCTAATTCTGTTCTGCACTGAAGGTGTGAATTCAGAGGAATGGGATCCGATGCCATGAGAGGACAGGAAAGTGGTCCTAAGGTTGTTGAATTGGGAAGGATCAGTGACGCATAGGTGTCATTGGACTGACACATGATTTCAGACTGCACAGTCATAGTCAATGACTCTTGAATGGAATACTGGTTCAATGGAATGGAAGAGGCAACCAATGTGTGATTGGTATTCTGAATATTCCTCCCATTGTTGAGGGAAAACAAATGCAAGGGCCTTGACAAACATTGTGAAAGCAGTGTTGTGATCTGTGGCTGATTTGATGGTTCCTGCAGGTTTTGTAACTCTGAAGGACAATTCAACCTTGTCATCAATAACATGCAATTGTTTGGGATCAAGCTCCATTGAATGCACTGATTCAAGGACTTTCACCAAGTCAGTGTGCTTCCACTGGATGAGGTTTGTCCACTGACTGGGTGGAAACAGTGGACATCCTGGCATGGAGAGGATGTGCTCGACAACTTGTCTGGGATCCTTTGAGTAAAGTTCAATTTGTTCAAAGGTCATTCTGATATCCTCTGCAAGAGTGGCAATTTGTGTCTGTCACCACTCATTCCAAGGGAAACTCCTAACATCAAGCTCGACTTGCTTTCTTTTAACTGGGCGTCCATCATCATCTCTCCCCCTACAGATGAGTGTTCAGAGACCCTATCTGATCTATCAGTCTCATCCTCTTCTGATCTCCTTTCTCCGTCTCACTGTTCGACCCTTCCCAAGATCGTTTCAGATAACATCTGGCTTGACTGTTGCTCTCCATGCCAGGCTGCTCTGTCAGTTGATCTATCAACTTCATCGAGCATGTCAACATAAATGGCAAGAGCAATTGAGAGGTGTTCTGATCCTCCTGATTTGACAGTCGGTGCATCGACGAGAACTTCCCTGATTCCAAGCAATGCCAATGATTTGATGATCTCCCCCTTTCTATATCTGTCAACAAACTCTTCACACTGTTTGACACATTCAGCATCCCATTCGAATGCATTCTCCCTTTCTTCTGCGGGGGGATCCCTAGGCTCCAAGGCATTTCTTTCAGCGGACATAGGGTGAGCCGAAGGCAATCAATAAATTAATTATAAATAGCAAAAAAGGCACTGGTGATGAGGTACGACAGGTCAGAAAGGATATTAAATAAGTGAGGTGGAACTTACCTGGCAATGCGGTAGGACAGGTCAGAAAGGAGATGGATCCTTTGTAACTACCGCACGCCAGATAATAAGGGGCCACAAGGTATGACACCATACCTGACCAGTGAGGTCACGCAAAAGGGGGTTAACGGTGCCACCCGAATGCGCCTCGTAAGAACGAGAGATCCCGCGTATCGTGCCCCTCGGCGACCCATTAGCTTAGTAATAAACAAGTTTATACTCCAATAATTCACTTCCTCTGCGTTCAGGGTGTGTGTGTGTGGTACGATTTTGGGGTGATCGTAGAAAGCCTCTTCGAGTGGGACAAATGCGACTTCATGCACAGTAGATCAGAGTGCAACCTGGGAGACACGGCGCCATCCTATTCATTTCATACGCGACACGAGGTAGTTGTGAATGGCAACTGACGTCATATCAGTAGCTATGAGCATGTTCTTGCCTTCATTAAAGAAAGGTATCGGTCGTTCCGCAGACGTGAATTTCGCCAACAAGGGTCCCCACCAGCAACGAAGTTAGCGAGTGACCAAGATCAGCTATGGGTTGGCTAGGCAGTACCCTGGAGGCTCACCAACGAGACCAGTTTCCAGAGGGGGCATAGCCAGTTTTCCGCACGAACTGCGGCTTCGCATCGCGGGATCAGGTGAACATACAGTATTACGGGGTATCGCCATTGCATTGGTCACAAAGAGGGACTGACTAAGAAGCTTGAGTACTTGAAGAGCGTCAGACATGCGGGAACGTGTATGGGTAGGGTCTAGGGGAGAGGCAAGGCCTATGCTTTTTGTACGCCGCAGCCTCGTGCCCTCGCTCTCCCACAAACGTCCACCAACCGTTGGTCTACTGGTAAGCGCTTCCCCAGTTCATCAAGGTGTATGACTCACTTAAGCAGCAGAGCCCAATTTCTTCTCGCCTTTCCAACCAACTTGCATTTTTCGCATTCATTGGTGAGTTCCTATCGGACCATCGTTGTATTATATGTATTGAACCGCGTGTAACCTTATCCACAGTTTGAGCTTCGTACAGACACCCAAGCTACCTGCTCGAGACTCCGTGTCTTTACTGTGGGTGCTTTTGCGCTGCTTGGTTAGCCTCGATGATTTGAGCAACGTTCAGCTGACACTCAATATTGCTCACCGGGTTTCTTTCCCGTTTCTCTTACTGTCCCTGTCTTGTTGCAAGTGATCACCGAACCTAGCGCGAAAGCAGAACCATTTCCGTGGTGTATATCATCCTGGTGTAACGACATTCAATGGCTTCAACGGACGACGTTTCCCGCAAACGAAAAAACTTAGAACGTTATCCTCCAGGGGAAGATGGTCGGTGTGGCGCCCTCTTCGGCCTGGCGTACGCACTCCACCAGAGATACGAAGAAGAGCGTAAAATCGACGACTTGAACGAGGCAATCGATTTGTGTCGCGCTGCTTTGGAACTCCGACCAGTCGAAAACGAAACGGGTGATCGGTCCAGGTCACTCAGCGACCTCGCTTTCTGTCTTTCACGTAGATATGACGAGCAGGGGGCAGTCGACGACTTAGAAGAGGCCATCTCGCTTGGACGTGCAGTACTAGAGCTTCATCCACCAGGGCATCCTGGTCATGATTTCACTCTCCACCGGCTCACCACTTACCTCAACAAGAGGTTCAACAAACAGGCTACCATCGGCGACTTGGAGGAAGCCATCTCGCTCTTACGTGAAGAACTAGAGCTCCGTCCACCTGGGAATCCTCGTCGTGATGCCACTCTCCGACAACTCGCCATCTACCTCAAGAGCAGGTCCGACAAACAGGCTGCCATCGGCGACTTGGAGGAAGCCATCTCGCTCAGACGTGCAGCACTAGAGCTCCATCCGCTAGGGCACCCCGATCGCGGCAAATATCTTTACGACCTCGCTTGCGACCTCTGGACAAAGATTCAGAAACAAGCTGACATGCCTGGGTTGCACGGTGCGAATTCTCTTCATCAAGCTGCATCGGTGGTCCGTCCAACAAGCACGGCTGATATCGCGTCCTCGCTTCTCACGCTCTCACTCCACCTCTGGGACAGGTTCCAGAAGGAGGCTGCGATGACCGACCTGGACGGTGCTATTTGCTGTGCAGCGTATGCTTTGGAACTTTGGTTACCACGAGACTCCCATCACGAAGGAGCCTGGTTCCAGAGGCCAGCCCAGGGCACTAACTCAGATGAACCTGCCGTACTTCGTCGAGAGATCGACAATCTAGGCGCTCTGGTCAATTACTTTGTGAGGCATAGGTGTGGTAGTCAACACCCAATTGTTGGTCTGAACGAGGCCATAACACTGTGTCGATATGTACTGCAATCCCGCCCGACTGACCATCCTAGTCGTGCTTCGTCTCTGCATGACCTGGCACAGTGTCTAGCACACCGGTTTCATCAACAACCTGCAGCAGCGGATCTCGACGAGGCTATTTTGTTGGAGCAAGAGGTCTTGCAGGTACTCATACCTGGAGATCCCACCTACGACATATCCCAGTGCTCCCTTGCAGCCTACCTCCGCATGAAGATCAAGTCACGAATTGCTATGACATCCTCCAATGCCTCGACTGTTACCCACTTTGACGTCGAGCAACTCATCCGTAATGTTGCATTTGAAATCCTCAAAACTATACCGACCAGGCTGCTACACACACATACTGGTGTCCTGTGCAACCGGCATGCGCAGTTGACCCGGTTTATGAACAGCAAACAGTACAAACAGCTGGTGTCGCTTTGCACAACGTGCGACCCAGATCAGCAAATGGAGCTCGTCCGTACGGCCGTGTTGAAATACTTTCAGTACGTCATGCTTTCTCACCGTTGGGGTGAAGACGAGCCATCATTGCGCGACGTCGAGGGCCACCGGATATATGATATGTCAGCAAAGGCGGGCTTTGAAAAGCTGCAAGCCTTCTGCGTTGTTGCCTGCGAACGAGGTTTTCTGTGGGCATGGAGTGACACGTGTTGCATAGACAAAGACAGCAGTGCCGAGTTGCAAGAAGCCATAGGATCGATGTTTGCGTGGTATCGACGGTCTTCCCTAACCATTGTGTATCTCTCTGATGTTCCAGATACTTGTTCGCTTGGGAACAGCGAATGGTTCAGACGTGGGTGGACCCTCCAGGAGCTACTGGCTCCCCAGACCATACTATTCTACACCCAAAATTGGTCACTTTACAAGAACCTCGCGTCTTCGAACCATAAAACCGATATCGCGGTGTTGGAAGAGCTGGAGAGGGCGGCTGGAATAGAGTCCCAGTTCCTCACTCACTTTTCCCCGGGTACGGATGACGCTCGTTCCAGACTCCAATGGGCGTCATTACGTCGTACCACGCGGCCTGAGGATGTCGCCTATTCACTTTTTGGGATCTTTAACCTTCACCTTCCCGTTCTGTATGGTGAACCCGCTGAGAAAGCGCTTGGGCGTCTCATGGCCGAAATCATTTCGCAGTCTGGGGATATCTCAGTTCTGGATTGGGTTGGGGAGTCGTCGCGGTTTCATACCTGTTTCCCTGCCCAGATCATCTCGTTCCAAATGCTACCGTTACTCCGACCTCAACCTGATGCAGAAGAACGCTCAGCGGCGATAAGCCAGGGACCCTCACTAATATCATTCGAAACACTGCGAAACTTGTGTGGCTCACTCGCGGCGCCGCTCTTTCCAGACATTTTCAGTCGTTACTTTACATCATTATCCAATATCGACCATCACGTTCCGGCGGTTCAATTGCCAACACCGGATTCATACTCCCCAGGTGACGTGTACGACTTCCACTCCCTCACTAGGGTGCCCCTTCCACGTTTTCTCAATCGCCGCCTCATATTACCATGTATTGCGCATTGTGTCACAGTGGTTCATCTGAAAGGGTCAGATCCATCGGCACTGAGTTACACGTATAGCATCCAGGCATTCGGGCTGAGGCCTCTTGAAATCACTCTGCCAAACAAACTAGAGGATGAAACGCGGTCGCGAGGTTCTCTGCAACTTGTTCGCCCATGGCACTCGAAGTTGCCTGGTTCATCTGCCGAACTAGATGCCGCGACTGAAGAACAGCTGCTCTCTACACTTGAGTGGCCATTTAACGCTCTTTTGTTGAGTCAACTTGCTCATAACGAGCACGAAAGGATCGCGTCTTCTACTCGCATTACTGCTCAGCCCATAGACCGGGCCAGCATTCTGAAAAGCAAAATACGGATATTCAATATTGTGTAGATAGCGGTGGCGCTATGATATCTTGGTATCGACATCCACGCTGTCCTGCCGTTCACGTTTCGTTCTCCTTCGTCCGGTCATATCTTGTAGGAATGCATGCATATACATGTCCAGTGAATCCCAGTCTGACTGGTTGCGTTCGCGTCGTCATTGGCTGGATTGGCAGGCAGACAATTCTGCATTGTAATGAAATATTGCAGGTGGATCCATCAATACATACGAACCGAACGCTTATAATAGGCCCTTTTTGACCATTGGAGCGCAAGTTGGCAATGACACAAGTAACGAAGACGTTTTACTGTGTTGGTAAATATCTTCCTAACGTTGCCTACCACTGGGACGAATCCCAATTTGGGAGCATACTATTCTTTGGATTAGTATACATGCATGTTGCGTTGCTCGTGGTGTTCGTCTGCAGTGCAAGACTCCAGAAGAGGGCCAACTACATTTGAGACTACCCTGCGATGGTGTGCGGTCGTCGAAAGGCCACATTGTGAACTAGGCATTCGATTCACCAGATTTATATTTGCATGTACTCCTACGTATGATGAAACGAAGAGGAAAAAACAGGCAAGTGGAAGGCTATGTTTGCACAAGGAAAACGCACATTCCAGTATCGATCCAAGTGCGAGAACAAGGCACACGAAGCAACGCGTGAAACGGAGTGACCAAGTGGGTGTCGATACCAGATCGGCGTGCGCGCCCGGCCTGTACATGTGTGAAAATATAATCAAAGTATAGATATGCACAAAATGAAAACAGGAAACAACACATAAAAACGAAATAACATACGTAGTCGGAAGTAGGAAGGATGTGCACAGAGGGCGTACGGCTAGTTATGCAATTGGCCGGTCTTGAGCACCACCAGAGGAAAACTATGCGTGCGGAACTTAAGTCGAGGATAAGGAAAAGCCGCTATACTGATGGCATCCTCGCCGGTTTCGCTCGCTAGGTACGAACTCCGGGAATAAACAGACGATTGCACAGAAATGGCGAGAAGGCGCCCCTCCACCTCTGCAGGAGACGTTTCGAGTATCGCAATGAGAGATTGTAGGGCTCGCTCGACCATTGCCGGTAGGAGGCGGATTGGGGGTAGATTCTATAGGGGGTGCAGTGATTGAGTATAAGTCAGCGAAGGGATTTGCCGTAGTGTTCACAAGCAGTGTCCGCAGACGAATTCTGTTTACCATCTGCATGTTCCAGATGATCTGTGTGTAAGATTTCCGCGCTTTTCCAGTGGTGCAGATCTGAACCTGTCGCTACAGGGGTCACCTTTTCCTTGCATATCGTATTGGACGATATATTTCCTGATAGTCATTACCCTCTCGACAAGAAAGTCTCCCCAGACAATTTCCCCATCCCATGAAAAAGACTCTACATGGCCCACAAATGTCTGTGCTGGAGGCGGTTTCGTGATCTCGGCATCTGCTTCTGCGATAGCAGCTATTTCTCAAGGTTGTAATGTGCGAAAAGATTCGGGAACGCGAGGGCCCTCAGATGATTTCTCCCCAGAGGTGGTACTCGGGGAACGATTGAACATCGCCACCAGTTTCTCAATAGGAGTTGAAAGGGGACGTTGTCTCATGGATAATATTCCTTCCCAACGATCTTCATTGACATCTGGTAAGCGACCCCAAGGTTCGAGATGGGAGCGACGACGCAAAACATCATTTGCGGCGTTACGCTGGCAGCCGGGTGGAGAACGCTTTCGGTTTGATTTTTGGCGCTTAGAACAATAGAAGGCGAGTGGGGCAGCAAGAATAAGCACTGCGAACGCTGCGACGCATGCTCCAATGACCGTGCTTACTGTCCTTTTCAGGCAACCTTGCCGCGTGGGAAAATTGCACTAAAAACACACCCCATCTCGGCCTTGCTATATCTCCACAACTACCTATCACAAGTAGATAAAAAATACACCACTGAGTACCGACAGACCTAAAGAATCTGTTCCGCATGAATTGATGGTGAAAAAAAAGAAATTTCAAAATGTTGATTTTCCAAGGTTCGGCGAAATCTTCGGATTGCCTCATTTGAGATCAAATCTCCATTATCTGTTGTGGGTAGAGAAATTCTGGGGTACGACCCACCATGGGTCGTACCTGTGGTACCTTGTATACGCTACTACAAAATTGTAACATACTACTAAAGTACAATACAATACATGCAAAACGAGCGGGTGGGATCAAAGACAAGCAAGTGGGGTGTGGACATGCAGGTGAGATTACGGGTAGAGCCCATAGAACACAAACGACAATCCCATCGCCACGCCCCGAATGATCTTCGCATGCTGAGTTTCACGCGCATAGGTGATCATTTCCTCTGCATGCGCCTGGCCGGCAGAACCGAGCACGATCAAGCCCATGGCATAACCAGTGGCCTCTCCAGCAACAGCAGAATCTGAAAAGAGTCTCCCTCAAATCATCATAAGCATCAGTGTTCCGACTACCCATCCCAGCAATGCCAAGTCTGAGGGTGGCACCGTGTTGAACAATTTCGTTCTGAGAGTTTCGCAGAGCTTCCTGGAGATAATCCATGGTTTGGCTGCCTCCATAAGCATTGATCATACCCAAAGCGTACAATGCTCCACCTTCCGAATACATTGCACCCTGTATCTGACTTTCAGTGCCAGTTTGAGGAAGGTAAGGACCAAGGGAGAGTATGGCTGAAAACATGTGGGTGGGATCAAAAATGTATTCATGAGGGGTAAAAACGCACTGGCAGGTTTGATTCATTCGAAAACAGGTGGCAAGGGAGGGCATGGCTGGAAATATGCACATGGGGCTGAAAACATGTGGGTGGGATTAAAAAGTGTACAAGTGGGGCCAAAAACGTGTGGTGGGATTATAAACAGCTGGGTGTGGCTAAAAATGCACCGGCAGGATCAACCAGGTAGGGAGGGAGGGAGGGAGCAGCTGAAAACATGCAGGTGTGATTAAAAACATACAAGTACGACCGAAAACGTACCAGCAGGATTGACAACAAGCAAGTGGGGTGGGTAGTAGGGCTTCAATGCCACTGGCAGAGACAATGTTGTCAGACACGAGAAATTGAGCACTGAACCAATGCAGGCAGCAGGAGTGAGGTCACGTACTATACTCTTGGGCAACCAGTGAGAAGAACGTCACTTTCATTTTGCACTTGGCGAAGTGCAAGTTCACAATTGCCAATCTCACAAGGGGGAAGACATAAGAGCTTTCCCCATGTGCGATCTGAATGGTAGTATAGATTGAGTACCAGGTAATAGCCAGTTGAACATTTGTCCCCAGTTGCGGTGACTGAGTTGGACGATCACAAAAGACAGTTTACAAGCGATTATCAAATGAGCACTGCTGGAACCACGAGGCAGGGTTTTTTGCCCTACCAGCTATAAATCATAATCTGCCCTGCAGTTTGAATGTTGCCAGACCAGAACCACTCACGTATGGCCTCAGGAAGATGCAACTCGAAGACACGGGCAGATACAATTTTGACGACTGACTCTCGAGCTCGGACGACTAAGGCAGGCAAGCCATCAATTCTATTTCTAAATTTACTACTCATTTATTCACCCAGTATAGTGGCAATAGGTCAGAAAACAAGGGCCTGTGCTGGCTGTGCAGCTCGTAAGACCCGATGCAAGTTCATGCCTGAGGCTGCTGTGTGCTGCAGATGTCAAGAAGTTGGGATCGAGTGTGTCCCCAAAGAAAGTCGTGCTCGCTGTACTCGTGGCAACAGTGCCACACAGGCTCCTTCCGACTTGGATGTCAGCACTCAACAGCATTCACAGGTGAGAATGGCATTGTGCTACCCATTCAAATGGAGTGCTCATTGTAGTTGATTTGTTTCGACCTACTTAGGCTACCATGACTCGTGAATGGCAAGGTTCACCCAAGTCACGGGCAGATAACCTGGGCCAGCGTGAGAATACCCATTGCTATCATCCAGTGGACTTGGAAGCTGTTGTTGAGGACACTCTCTCTGACTCTGCCAGTGTCGATGTTGCATCAGTACAGCATGATCTGATGGTATTCAAACATGCTGAAGATCTTGCCAGTGTGCTCTATGTTCCAGATGATGTCGACACACAGCCAGTTGATGGAATGGACTCTCAAAGCGAAGAAATATTTGATATTGGTGACGTGTCATCAAGTGACAGTGAGGATGAAGACGATGACACTCTGCTGGCTGGTCATTGGCAGAATCCTAGACCTGGATTGCAGTCGAAGTCCACCAAGCCAAGCATGCAACCTATCAAATCATTGAAAAGGAAACCAGTCCCACAACCGTCTTCGATGCTGTCAAGTTACTATGACCGTGATACTTGTAGTAAGTTGCTATTCTGTACTATGTAGCATTTTTGTCTCACAAAACTGTCCTCTAGTGTTTGATATTGAATGTGCAGTTCGCCAACAGGATGGAACCAATTCCCCATTCCGGATTTCATCAACTGTCTTACTTGATGATCTACGCAATATTGTTGCTGAAAAGTTAGAGTGGTTTCCTCGACATGTACGCCTTCGCTATCGTCTGGACTCAGATAAGGCAAAGGCTGGCGCAATCTCAATCCAAACAGAGGTTGAATTCAAGCTCTTCAAGGATCGTATGTGGGATCTTCTCGTACCTCCAGTTCTTGCCAATGGAAAGAAATCATCACGTGTAATGAGAAAGGTTCAAGTTTTTTTTGAGGATGTGAGTATCGACCAACAGAGCTCTAACCCTGTTGGTAATAAAGTACGTATTTTACCATCCACTGATGTGTAACTAATTTTCATTACATAGGGTGGAACGGCAACACGGACAGGTGGTGGCAAACAAAACTCGTCTCTGGCCAACACTGAGATGGACACGAAGTTGAAGGGTCATATTGAAGATCTTCAACGACGCTGGAAGTGTGCTACACACACGAAAGGGACCGATGCTTACTGTTACCAGCCAAGTGGAGGTGGTGTCTGCTTCCCGATCAGTCACAGTAACTTGAGATTTTGGGCCCTTGAAATCGTACGTGTGTTATTTATTTGAGTGGACATATATGCTAATAATTTAGCAATCTAGGTTGAAGGTAAAGCAACAATCGACGACAAACCAATGACCCTTCAGTTTCATGATGCACGGTCACGTTCACGCTCAACTGTTCAACCTCAGCTTGAAATACCTCAAATGGGGTATCCTGGAGTCCCTCCAGGCTATGGCTACCCTCCGTTTTACCCCTTCCCACCATGGGGGACAGGATGTCAAAACTATTCTCCTAATTCCCTTCAGCCTTCAGGTCATGGTTCACCAGCATCATCCACCACCAACATTACACGTTCTCCCAGCCCGCTTCCTGTCAACTCTACTGATCGGAACCCCCCAGACATTGACATTGTCTCTTGGTTTTCATTTCTTGACCGTGATGCACGAAGTAGCAGGGACAATCAAAGTTATGCTCGGTTTGGACCATGTGTTAAGTCCGGGTCTTTACCGGTCCAAGGCCGGTCTGGAGTCCGGTCGGAGGTCAGGGGATAGTACGAGGTATCAAGGGGTTTGGACTATTGGACTTAGCGACTGAAGACGCAGTGCTATTCCCTTGCGTGGGCCGTAGTCCGGTCGAGGAGCAGAAGACAGATGAGCAGGGAGACCGGGTTAAGACGGGAACTAAGTTGATTTCAGACTGAGGCTAGAACAGATTATCCTACAGCTTAAATACTAGAAGTAACCTAAGTGTAACGTAGCACCGGAGACCGGTCTGCGCCGGTACAGCGATGATTGGTAAGTAGTGTTACAAAGAATCTTATCAAGCAAAGAGTATGAACAAGGGATTACCGGGAACCGGGGCAGGACATGTGGCTGGGCCGGGTGTTACACCGGCCCGGTACTAACTGAGGGGACAACTCGACTGGGCACTGCCTTGCAGTGCCTTGCGAGCTAACACGTTTCTGGGTCGAAGGATTAAGGCCGGGACCGGGGCAAGGGTTGGATGGGACCGGTCGAGACCGGCGTAGAGCCGGTCTAGGGTGGTCTAGACACGGTCATGACACCATGTTTGAGGGACAAAGGATTTATGCATGTATCCCAGCTCACAACTGGCTTTGTTCAGTTGTCAGAATTGCAGGACTGGCTTGGAATCAAGCGTGGCACAGCAATCTTGATCATGCAGTATGCGAAGCAGGACTTGAATGCTATTAGGTCAGGGAGCTGGGTGTTTCCTGGAGATGATTAGGACTTGAACATAATCATTTACTGAATATGTAGTTGCTTGGAATAAACATTCTTCGCTGCACTTGTTGAAAGTCATGTGTGCAATTACTCTCGAAAACTGAGACATAAAAAGTAGGATGACATTCCAGACGAGTAAACAACGTTACACATATCCACAGTGACAATACCAACCAAATGAATCTTCTGGTGTAATGATATACAATGCCTTGAGTAGTGTGATATATATTTCTTCGTCAGACATATCTGTCATTACCATCCTCACATAATCTCCGTTCCTACGAAGGTGGTATTTCATAGCTGAGAAGGCAAGTTCAATCGGGTTGAGGTCGGGAGAGTATGGTGGCAAGAATTCACAGCGAACTCCCCTGTATACAATTAGTTATATATAAAACCACATCACAACTACGTACTTGCTTTCAATCAGTTGCTGAATGTCAGGGTGTTTGTGGATTTGGCAGTTATCCATAACGATGACAGAGTTTACAGCGGGGAATGGATTCATATGTACGAGTAGGCGTTCAATGAATTTTGTAAATGTTTCTGTACAAAATGATCCCTCAACAACGTCGCAATGCAAGATGCCATCACGAAGGGATAATGCTGGAAGGACAGAAAAGCTTTGAGATAGTTAGTGATGATCTCAACAATCAGCAACATGCTCACCGTCGTCCTCGTACAAAAAATGCTTTACGTTGTGCTTTTGTTCCTCTGAATGACCATGCTCGTCCACGATATGTTGTTCTGCGATCCACAGAACTCTCGTCTACTGAGATAATCAAGGCGTTTCTCTGCTGAATGTTCAGCTGCAACACGTGTAATCTTATGGAAAAAAGTGAGCACCAGACAACATAATGTGGACTACAATTACCTTCTTCATTGTAAATCCCGCTCGATGAAGTGTGCGCCACACAGTTGAACGTGAGACCTCAACTCCAGCTGTTGTTGCTAGAACTTCCTGGAGTTCATCAAGGTACAAATCAGGCACTTTTTGAATTGTTCCAAGCAGAAACTGTAATAATACATTGTAAGTCCAAAATTTCACAACTTTTAGGCTCACCTCAACATCAGCATCCCGCAGATGCCTATTTCCTTTCTTTTTGCCTTCGTCTGATAGCGCTTCCATGGGTGGCAGGTATGGGATTGTTCCATGGGCATCAAAATGTGATAGCACATGCCTAACAGTGCGAATGGATAGATCAAGGCCAGCAGCAATGTGATCTTTCCCAATTATACTAGACAGTCGCACGATAGCCCATTGAAGTTCAGGGGAAATTTTCTGGCCTTGTGGCATGGCTACAGAATCACCGGGGGTCAGTGATGATCAACCTAACAAAACGCCGAAGCCATAAAATACCGAAATTACCAAAAAGACTTCTACACAGATCGGTCAACACGGAATGGATTTGGGGGGCCCGTCGGTATCGAATGGTAGCTTTTCCGCACAATTTTGACGAGTAGTTGAGGAGATACAGTGGGACCGAGATGGGGTGCGTTGTTTGTACAATTTTTTCCCACGCGGCAAGGTTGCCTGAAAAGGACAGTAAGGGAATCTGATTGTCTGAAGTAGTGGCAGCGGAGGTGGAGATCGTAGATGGGTCAGCGGACACGGCAGTGGTTAAGGTTGGTTTGGAACTATCTGAAGATGGGACGAGTGGTACGCCTGCTTGTGTACTGGATGAGAGCGGATGCAGTTGGGAGAGGAGCGCGCTGTTGCTATCCTGCCGCTATTGCAACAGCATGGGCGGTGGTGGGGCTGGTGCAACATGGAAATGAGAGAAGGTGATCTGTGGAAGGACCGACGAGTATATTGAAAGGATCCCAACACAGAAGGGATCAGGCTCGAGAACAGAGAATCTCTACTCAGAAGAGTCGAAAAAGAAGGCCAACACCGGGTCGCTATTACGTAACACTTCACTGCGATGACGGCCTCCTCGAGTGCACCACCGTACTACGTGCTTGCATCTCACAACACACTCCAGTCCAGCACATCTGCACAACCATCAACCGTACTTGCCCACGTCGACATCCAATATCGCCACGTCGACGACTCTCCGCTGTCATTACTTCCTAGCCACCCAGATGAGCATGTGTTCGTCCTCTACCACGACCCAGACAACCCCACGGCTCCAACCATCAAGGGCACGTCAAGTCAGTTTGCTCTTTCAGGCATTAAGGTATCGCCAGCGCCAGGGGCCACCATGGACGAGGACAAGAACCCTAACATGTATGTCCTGCAAGTGACCTCCACCGGTGCGGATAGTAGCCAGTACGCCAGATAAGTTATTATGGGGGGTCCGATAGCGCACTAAGTCGAATGACCCGCTGCCATAGTGTCAATTTAGAATCGTCACAAGCATATCCACAGAACCCCCAGGCATTGGTGACACGTTTCAAGCAAAGGTACGCCGGCCCGCACTCAATGCGATGTGATCAAGCTCAGTCCCCACCTAGGAACCATGCCATTCGCAGCATCCTGGAGTACGCAGGGTAGAGGAGCCGAAATCCTGTACCGATGGCTCGATGGCTCTCCACACTATTACCCCAGACGATGCTGATGCCATTATTTCGCAATTGATTCGCATCACGCCAGTCTGTATGGATGCACCGTTGCTGAGTAATGTTATTGCATTGTGACGTATAGACCACCCCATTGTGTTATTGACCCATCAACTCCCTTGCGTGGCAGGGCTCATAGACAACGTGAGTGCTCAAGGTTTGATGTGTGATGGCTTCGTACGTTCTGCGCCCAAAATGGAGCCGATAAGTCGGATTCGAAGATGGCATCCGTCGGTGACACTACGTCTTGCATCAAAACGACAAGTCTAGATCTTCCTCTCGGAATCGACAGTGGCACAATACAGCACAACGATACGAAGTCTCCGGATTGCTGGTTTTCGTTGGCAGTCGGACCGGTGGGGTTCCCCTCGACGGCTCCGTACCTGGACAACTCAACAAGAGCAAAGCTCCAATTGCACACCAGGGTTACCGAGAACGTGCCTACATTATATTGGTCACTTTCTGTCAGTTCCACGGGCACAAATGCCAGCAGCTCTATTTTTTCTCATTGGGGCCACCACTGGAGACATAAGGATCCGAGTAGTGATACCGAGAGACCCCTCATCAATAACAGTGCAGCAGCGTCATGCCTACATGTTGCTGGGAAAGACTAGATTATTTAAATCAACAGGCATGGGGATAGCAAATACAGTGAATACCGGGCCGAGCATGGACTACCTCAGTGAGAAAAGAGAACTAAGATCCCTGATTCCGCCTCCAAGATGAAAAGCTAAGAATGCCAATAACGCCAACGACCAGTAATGCTGTCCCCGCACCTACGAGGCTAGGGACATACAGATACCAGGCGTTGTCGATATCGTCCTTACCCTCGACATTGTCGATGAAAATCAACTCGTCCGTTCCTGCCTTCTTCGTCGGACAACTCTCCCCTGCTCCGAGTACATGGAGCCTTCGCCAGAATAGGCGCTCTCGGGCGCAGAGTGGTGGTGGATTTCCAATGAGGGCATCTCGAGTTCAGTGTGACCACTTCTTTCGTCTGAGATCACCGGTATGTCGAGATCGGGATTCATCGCCCGAGCACGGTCGAAATAGCGGCCCGCAGTATCTCTATCCCACTTTCACGCCTCTGCGCCATTTTCGGGTTGTGGGTGAGGGGGAACACGAATTGAAGACAGGGTCGCGTACGAAGCAGAGAGCACGACGGAAGCGGCACCCTCGAGATGCAGAAGCCCAGCTTCCAGGTACAGCTGCCCAAGTCCAGCGGCCCCGCCGATACATTGTACGTAATAAGACAGCGTCCCCCGTGTGTTTTCCTCAGCCTCTTTCACATGGCTCAAGGATGTATGCGGTGGGAGATAGTGTGTGACCAATTTCATAGTGGCAGATGGGAGGTGTGCTTGGTGCCACGCTCGCCTGAAGGAAAAATACATCAGCCCACGAGAGACGAATTTAGAAAAGAACACGTACACGAAGCATTCAAATGCTTCCTCTTTATCCTTCCTGATATCGAGAAGTTCAATAGCAAAAAGGACGAGACTAGTGGGATCCATGTTATATTTCACCTCAAGATCAGGGTCATACAGCATGGGGATCGGTGGAGACGGGAAAAGTTCCTGAGGTACGGCACCCACGATGAGCGACGGCCAAATGACAGACTGGTCCTTTTCCAGATGCGGAGTTAACAGTCTTCCTGAAGACGAGTGCAACGACTCTAGCGAGGAGAACGATGAGAGAGCATGGGGTTGCATGACGGGCGATACATGTCCAGATACAGCTGGGGCCGCCGCCCGCCGATGATATCCGGGGTGCTCTTCTGCAGACGATGTGGGCGAGGACAGCGCGGGGGAAGGTGTTACGGGCTCTTCGGCGTCTGACGCCTGCGCGCTCTCCAGTGATGCAGCGAAGCTGCTCGATATCTCGGGGTCAGATACGAAGGCATAAGACGATTGGGTAGATGCGGTTGATAAAGTCGAAGTAGTGCGTTCCCGGGTGGAAGGCCACGAAGTCCGCGGTTCGAGCTGCCATGCCGAGTTGGCGACATCGACATTGCCGTAGAGGCGTCCCTGAATTCATGCATATTGGTATTGAGAGGGATAGGGAGAACATAGTGGACATTCAATAATACATACCTTCACTACGGGTTGTTGACCCTTGACTCCAGCCAACAAGTAACTCCGTTCTATCACAACCTGTTGGAAACTCTATATGGGCACTCCTATACGGGGGAGGCGGGTATAACTCATGGCGACATCTTCTTCTGAGGTCTCGAGCGGAACTACAGTAGCAACAGCACAGTTGCCTATGCGCGAACCTGAGCACGCCGGATATTTTGCTGACAAATCGACCCCCGTCGGATCTCTCCCAACTAGAGCTGCTCTCGTCCTGTTAAGTTTTGACTGGGGCTGAACGATCGTCTGGGTGGACGAACGTTGTCCAAGGACAAAATGTGGACTCCGTCTCCATACTAAACAACGTACGTTTGCGCCTCTCCTGCTTCTATGAGATTCCGATGTTGGAGAGAGTCATCCAACAACAGGTCAAACTCGCAAAAAACGATCAAGATTAAAGCCTTGAACGAGTCGCTTCGTATATGTGCGGTACCGACAACTCTCGTGAAAGGCGCAGGGAAGACGGTGTGTGGCGATCTTTAAACGAGATGCCTCCAGTGATTGGAGTCAAGTGCCCTCGCTACCATGGTTCCCAGGTCTATCGGTGCGTGGTTGGACGTACGGTGGGTTCTCGCCATGGAGTAGATTGGCACTGTTGCAGGTGGGAAGCGGCTTCGTCAGGGTCTGCTGTCTTCACAGCACTCGAATCAAAAGATGCAGCGCTCCTCCCGGTCTCTAGGCTCTGATTCTGTCGTTTCCCTATTCCAATCGGCATCTACTCTCGCCCAGAGCTTCCGGCCTACCACTCGTCGCGGCCTCAGATAGCTCCGAGCCAACCTCAACCACTGCCGTATCCGACTCACCTACGACTGCCACCTCCGCCTCTTCCTCAGCCAGTCAGATTTCCTTACTGACGGTCATTGGAACGTTTATGTTTCCCGTTCTTCCCGTCCTACTGTTCTAAGCACCAAAACCCAAATCAACACTCTCCATCTCCCTGCCATGTAACACCGCAAATGATGCCTCACGTCACGACTCACATCTCGAGCATTGGGGTCGCTTACCAGACGACGACGACGACGACGACGATAGCTGGGAAAGGAAATTATCCATGAGACAACGCGTCCCTTCAACTCCTACTAAGAAACTGGCAGCGATATTCAGTCGTTTTCCGAGTACTAACTCTAGGAAGAGATCATCCGAGAATTTTCATGTTCGTGAACTCGTTGCAACCGTTCGAGAGATACTGTCCGACTTGGCCCCTGAGATGGCTTCGCAGGCTGCGGTCGCTGAGGCGGATATCGAGATCATGAAACCACCGCTAGCACGGACATTCATGTGCCATGTAGTGGCTATTTCATGGGACGGGGAAGCTGTCTGCATTGATTCATTCCTGCGGAGAGGGCCACGATTATCAGGAGGTATGTCCCCCAACGTGATGTCCGATGAATAGATGACCCCTGCAGCGATCTGCATCGCTGGGGATGCGAGGAAGTCCTCTGGAAGATGCAGGTGGTAATCAGAATGCTTTCGCGGATGCCGTGGCTGTTCCGCTGAAGAGAGCGGCAAGTAACCCTCTCAATGCACACGAAAAGCCAATTATACGGCCGCTACTTCCGAACATTACTGCAAATCCTTTCGCTGACTTATACTCTATCACTGCACCTCCCATAGAATGTACCACCAATCCGCTCCTCACCGGCAATGCTCGAGCCCTACAATCTCGGCACTCAAAACGTCTGCTGTGGAGGTGGAGGAATGTCTGCGCGTTATTTCCGTGCAATCGTCTGGTTATTCCCAAGGTTCGTATCAAGCGAGCGAAACCGGCGAGGATGCATTCAGTGTAGTGGCTTTCCTCTACTCTCCGGCTCAGATTCCGCACTCGTAGCTGTGCTCTCGTGGTGCTCAAGACTGTCCAATGGCATCCTTAGCCATACTTGCGCACGTTCGTTATTTCCGAGTACGTATGTTATTTCGTTTTTATATGCCATCTCCTGTTTCCATATCGTGTCGCGTACAGGCCGGGCGTGCACGCCTATCTGGTATTGACGCCCACTTGGTCAGTCCTTTCATGTGTTGCTTCGTGTATCTTTTCCTCGCACTTGGATCGATAATGGAATGTGCGTTTGCCTTCTGCAAGTATATCCTTCCACTTGCTTTTTTCCACCCTTCGTTCCGTCTTATGTACTACCGGAGTGTATGCAAACATATATCTGGTGAATCGGGTACCACATTGTACGGCCTCTGAATGATTGCACACGATCACAGGGTGGGAAGAGCGGCGTACATTGGAAACCATGCTGTGACGAGCAATGTAACAAGTATATACAGTATACCAACACCGAGGAACTGCGGCACACCTAACGATCTGCCGGCCATCCCCTGATACGTGGACCTCTTCTAACTGTGCGCAGCCCCTGGTGTCACCCTGTTGTACCCATCTCTGCATACACCACAAAAGGCCAACTCCCCGGTCGCTGAGATGTACTTGTTGGGCGACGATAGAAACTTATTTCCTAACTCACTTCCTCTGCGTTCGAGGCGTGTGTGGTACGACTTTGGGGCAGTCGTAGAAAGCCTCCTCGAGTGGGACAAATGCGACTTCATGCACAGTAGATCTGAGTGCAACCTGGGAGACACGGCGCCATCCCATTCATTTCATATGTGGCACGAGGTAGGTTGTGAACTCTATCAGTCCGACGGACTGGGCAACTGACGTTATATCAGCAGCTATGAGCATGCTCTTGCCCTTCAGAAGAAAGGCAGCGGTTGCTTCGCAGACGTGAATTTCGCTAACAAGGGTGCCCACCAGCGACGAAGTCAACGAGTGACCTAGATCAGCTATAGGTTGGCATGGGTAGTACCTGGAGGTTCGCCAACAAAACCAGTTTCAGGAAGGGGGCATAGCCAATTTCCCTTACGAACAGTGGCGGCCTCGCATCTCGGGATCAGGCGGACATAGACTATCGCAGAGTATCGCCGTTGCGTTGGTCACAGAGGGGGACTGATCAAGAAGCTCGAGTACTTGGGGAGCATCAGACACGCGGAAACATATACGGGCAGCGTCTAAGGTAGATGCGAACCCTGTGCTTTTCGTACGCTGCAGCCACGTGCTCTCTCTCCCACAAACGTCCACCAACCGTTGTTCTGCTGGTGAGCGCCTCCTCGGTTCTTCAAGCTGTGTGACTCACTCAAGCAGCCAAGCCCAATTTGCTCTCGCCTTTCCAACCAACTTACGCATTTCGCATCTATTGGTGAGTTCCTATCAGACCATCTTTGCGTTATATGCATCGAACCGCGTATAACCTTATGCACAGTTTGTGCTTCGAACCGACACCCAAGGTTGCCTGCTCGAGACTTCGTGTCTTACCGTGGGTTCTTTTGTGCTGCTTGGTTAGCCACGCTGATTTGAGCAGCGTTCAGCTGACACTCAACATTGCTCACCGAGCTTCTTTCAGAGGGTATGACTTTACTGTCCCTGTCTCGTTGCAAGTGATCACCGAACCTAGCGTGAAGGCAGAACCATTTCCGTCGTGCATATCATCCTGATGTAACGACAATCAATGACTTCAACAGACAACGTTTCTCGCAAACGGGAAAACTTGGCATGTTGTCCTCCAGGGGATGATGGCCGGTATGATGCCCTCTTCGACCTGGCGTACGCACTTCACCAGAGATACGAAAAAGAGCGTAAAATCGACGACCTGAACGAGGCAATCAATTTACATCGCGCCGCTTTGGAACTCCGACCAGTCGAAGACGAGACGGGTGATCGGTCCGTGTCACTCAAGAACCTCGCTGTTTGTCTTTCAGATAGATATGCCAAGCGGGGGGCGGCCGACGACTTGGAAGCAGCCATCTTGCTTGGACGTGCAGCACTAGAGCTCCGTCCACCAGGGCATCCTGATCGTGATGCCACTCTCTGCAATCTCGCTGTCTACCTCAAGTGGAGGTTCGAAGAACAGGCTGCCATCGGCGACTTGGAGGAAGCCATCTCATTCTCATGTGCAGCACTTGAGCTCAGACCCCCAGGGCATCCTCATCGTGATATCGCTCTCTACAATTTCGCTCTCTGCCTGGAGAGCAGGTTCGACAAACAGGCTGCAATCAGCGACTTGGACGAAGCCATCTCGCTCTCACGTGAAGTACTAGAGCTCCATCCACCAGGACATCCTTCTCGTGATACCAGTCTCAACAATCTCGCCTCCTACCTCAACAGACGATTCGACAAACAGGCTGCCATCGGCGACTTGGAGGAAGCCATCTCACTCAGACGTGCAGCACTAGAACTTCGTCCACTAGGACATCCCGATCGCGGCAAAAATCTTTACGACCTCGCTTGCGACCTCTGGACAAGGTTTCAGAAACAAGTTGACATGGCTGGGTTGCACGGTGCGAATTCTCTTCATCAAGCTGCGTCGGTGGTCCGTCTAACAAGCACGGCTGATCTCGCGTCCTCGCTCCTCAAGTTCTCACTCCGCCTCTGGGACAGGTTCCAGAAGGAGGCCGCGATGACCGACTTGGACGGTGCTATTTGTGGTGCAGCGTATGCTTTGGAACTTTGGTTACCACGAGACTCCCATCACGAGGGAGCCTGGTTCCAGAGGCCAGCTCAGGGCACCGACTCAGATGAACCTGCCGTACTTCGTCGAGAGATCGACAATCTAGGCGCTCTGGTCAATTACTTTGTGAGGCATAGGTCTGGTAGTCAACACCCAGTTGTTGGTCTGAACGAGGCCATAACACTGTGTCGATATGTACTGCAATCCCGCCCGACTGACCATCCTAGTCGTGCTTCGTCTCTGCATGACTTGGCACAGTGTCTAGCACACCGGTTTCGTCAACAACCCGCAGCAGCGGATCTCGACGAGGCTATTTTGTTGGAGCAAGAGGTCTTGCAGGTACTCATACCTGGAGATCCCGGTTACGACATATCCCAGTGCTCCCTTGCAGCCTACCTCCGCATGAAGGTCAAGTCACAAGTTGCTGTGACATCCTCCAATGCCTCACCTGTTACCCACTTTGACGTCGAGCAACTCATCCGTAATGTTGCATTTGAAATCCTCAAAACTATGCCGACCAGGCTGCTACACACGCATACTGGCGTCCTGTGCAACCGGCATGCGCAGTTGACCCGGTTTATGAACAGCAAACAGTACAAACAGCTGGTTTCGCTTTGCACAACGTGCGACCCAGATCAGCGAATGGAGCTCGTCCGTACGGCCGTCTTGAAATACTTTCAGTACGTCACCCTTTCTCACCGTTGGGGTGAAGACGAGCCATCATTGCGCGACATCGATGGCCACCGGATATATGATATGTCAGCAAAGGCGGGCTTTGAAAAGCTGCAAACCTTCTGCGTTGTTGCCTGCGAACGAGGTTTTCTGTGGGCATGGAGTGACACGTGCTGCATAGACAAAGACAGCAGTGCCGAGTTGCAAGAAGCCATAGGATCGATGTTTGCGTGGTATCGACGGTCTTCCCTAACCGTTGTGTATCTCTCTGATGTGCCGGATACCGGTTCGCTCGGAAACAGCGAGTGGTTCAGACGCGGGTGGACCCTCCAGGAACTACTGGCTCCCCGAACCGTACTATTCTACACCCAGAATTGGTCACTTTACAAGAACCTCACGTCTTTGAACCATAAAACCGATATCGCGGTGCTGGAAGAGCTGGAGGGGGCGAGTGGAATAGAGTCCCGGTTCCTCACCCGCTTTTCCCCAGGTATGGATGACGCTCGTTCGAGACTCCAATGGGCGTCATCACGTCGTACCACGCGGCCTGAGGATGTCGCCTATTCACTTTTTGGGATCTTTAATCTTCACCTGCCCGTTTTGTACGGTGAACTTGCTGAAAAAGCGCTTGGGCGCCTCCTGGCCGAAATCATCTCGCAGTCTGGGGATATCTCAGTTCTGGATTGGGTTGGGGAGGCGTCGCAGTTTCACAGCTGTTTCCCTGCCCAGATCACCTCGTTCCAAATGCTGCCGTTGCTCCGATCTCAACCTAATGCCGAAGAACCATCAGTGGCGATAAGTCACGGTCCCTCACCAATATCATCCGAAGATTCATACTCCCCAGGTGACGTGTACGACTTCCACTCGCTCACTAGGGTGCCCCTTCCACGTTTTCTCAATCGCCGCCTCATACTACCATGTATTGCCCATTGCATCACAGGGGTTCATCTGAAAGGGTCAGATCCATCGGCACCGAGTTACACGTATAGCATCCAAGCATTCGGGCTGAGGCCTCTTGAAATCACTCTGCCAAACAAACTAGAGGATGAAACGCGGTTGCGAGGTTCTCTGCAACTTGTTCGCCCTTGGCACTCGAAGTTGCCTGGTTCATCTGCCGAACTAGATACCTCGAGTGAAGAACAGCTGCTCTCTACGCTTGAGAGGCCATTTAACGCTCTTCTCTTACGTCAACTACCTCACAACGAGCACAAAAGGATCGCGTCTTCTACTCGCATTACTGCTCAGCCCACAGACCAGGCCAGCATTCTGAAAAGCAAGATTCGGGTGTTCAATATTGTCTAGATAGCCGTGGCGTTATGATATCTGGTATCGACATCCACGTTGTCCCGCCGTTCACTTCTTGTTTTCCTTCGTCCGATCACATCTTGTAGGAGTGCATGTATATATATCTACATGTCCAGTGAATCCCAGTCTGACTGGTTGCGTTCGCGTCATCGTTGGCCGGATTGGCGGGCAGACCTGTAACTGACGGCCTAACGGGGACGGCTACAGAGTACACGAATTTTGCATTGTAATGAAATATTGCAGGTGGACCAATAAATACATGCGAACCGAATGCTGTATAATGGGCCCTTTTTGACCATTGGAGCGCAAGTTGGCAATGACACAAGTAACGAAGACGATTTATCATGTAAGTAAATATCTTCCTGACGTTGCCTACTACTAGGGCGAATCAACTTGGGAGCATACTATTCTTTGGACTAGTATACATGCATGTTGCATTGCTCGTGATGTTCATCTGCAGTGCAAGACTTCAGGAGAGGCCGTGTACATTTGAGACTGCCCTGCGATGGTGTGCTGTCGTTGAAATTTTGAAAGGCCACATTGTGAGCTAGGCATCCGATTCACCAGATTTATATTTGCGTGTACTCCTCCGTATGACGAGACGAAGGGGAAAAAACAGGCAAGTGGAAGGCCATGTTTGCACACAAGGAAAACGCGCATTCCAGTATCGATCGAAGTGCGAGAGCAAGGTACACAAAGTAACGCGTGAAACGGAGTGACCAAGTTGGTGTCGATACCAGATCAGAGTGCGCGCCCGGCCTGTGCATGTGTGAAAATATAATTAAAGTGTAGATATGCACAATATGGAAACAGGAAACAACACATAAAAACGAAATAACATACGTAGTCGGAAGTAGGAAGGATGTGCACGGAGGGCGTACGGCTAGCAATGCAATTGGTCAGTCTTGAGCACCACGAGAGCAAAACTATGCGTGCGGAATCTAAGTCGGAGGATAAGGAAAAGCCGTTATACTGACGGCATCCTCGCCGGTTTCGCTCGCTAGGTACGAGCCCCGGGAATAAACAGACGATTGCATAGAAATGGTGCGAAGGCGCCCTTCCACCTCTGCAGGAGACGTTTCGAGTGTCGCAATGAGAGATTGTAGGGCTCGACCATTGCCGGTAGGAGGGTGATTGGTGGTAGATTCTGTAGGGGGTACAGTGATTGAGTATAAGTCAACGAAAGGATTTGCCGTAGTGTTCGGAAGCAGCGTCCGTTTGGTTGGCTTGTCCTGTACATTGAAGAAGGGGTTACTTGCCGCCCTCTCCGGCGGAACGGCTGCGGCGTCCGCGAAAGGATTCTGATTACTGTCTGCGTGTTCCAGATGATCTATGTGCAGGACTTCCGCGCTTTGCCAGTGGTGCAGATCTGACCCTGTCGCTGCAGGGCTCACCTTTTCCTTGCACATCGTAGCGGGTGACATTTTTCCTGGTAGTCGTGACCCTCTCGACAAGAAAGAGTCTCCCTGGATAGTTTCCCCATCCCGTGAGAAAGACTATATGACCCATGAATGTCCGTGCTGGAGGCAGTTTCATGATCTCGGCATCTGCTTCTGCGATATCAGCCTGCGAAACCATCTCAGCAGCCAAGTCAGGATGGTATTTCTCAAAGGGTGCAATGTGTCGATAGATTCGCGAACGTGAGGGCCCTCGGATGATTTTCTCCCCAGAGGTGGTACTCGGGGAATCACTGCCAGCTTCTCAATAGCAGTTGAAAGGGGACGTTGTCTCATGGATAATTTTCCTTCCAACAATCTTCATTGACATCTGGCAAGTGATCCCAAGGCTCGAGATGGGAGCGACGATGTGAAACATCATTTGCAGTGTTACGATCGCACCCGGGTGGAGAACGTTTCCGGTTTATTTTTTGGCGGTTAGAGCAATAGAAGGCGAGTAGGGCAGCAAAAATAAGTGCTGCGAACGCTGCGACGCATGCTCCAATGACCGTGCTTAAGGGAATCTGATTGTCTGAAGTGGTGGCGGCGAAGGTGGCAGTCGTAGATGGGTTAGCGGATATGACAGTGGTTATGTTGGTTGGGAACTATCTGAAGACGTGACGAGTGGTACGCCTGCTTGCGTACCAGAAGCAATTGCAGCTGTGTTCTGGATGAGAGCGGACGCAGTTGGAGTCAGATTACTGACGACGATGGAGACAGAGATGGCAATGAGAGAAGGCGATCTGTGGAAGGACCGACGGGCGTATTGGAAAAACCCCAACTCTACTCAGAAGAGTCGAAAAGAAGTCCAATGCTGGGTCGCTATCACATAACACTTCACTGCAATGACAGCCTTCTCGAGTGCACCACCGTACTAGGTGCTTGCACCTCACAACACACTCCAGCCCAGCATATCCACACAACCCTCAAGCGTACTTGCCCACGTCGACATCCAATATCGCCACGCCGACGATGCTCCGCTGTCATTACTTCCGAGCCACCCAGATGAGCATGTGTTCGTCCTCTACCACGACCCAGAGAACCCCACAGCTCCGACCATCAAGAGCACATCAAGTCAGTTCTCTCTTTCAGGCATTAAGGTCTCGTCAGCGCCAGGGGCCACTATGGACGAGGACAAGAATCCTAATATGTATGTCCTGCAAGTGACGTCCATCGGTGCAGATAATAGCCAGTACGCCAGATAGGTTATTACGGGGGACCTGATAGCGCACTGAGTCGAATGACCCACTGCCATAGTGTCAATTTAGAATCGTCACAGGCATATCCACAGAACCCCCAGGCATTGGTGACACGTTTCAAGCAAAGGTACACCGGCACGCACTCATTGCGATATGATCAAGCTTAGCCCCCACCTGGGAACTATGTCATTCGCAGTGTCTTGGACCAATTTCATAGTGGCAGATGGGAGGTGTGCTTGGTGCCACGCTCGCCTGAAGGAAAAATACATCAGCCTACGAGTGACGGATTCAGAAAAGAACATGCACACGAAGCATTCAAATGCTTCCTCTTTATCATTCCTGATATCGAGAAGTTCAATAGTAAAGAGGACGAGACTAGTGGGATCCATGTTATATTTCACCTCAAGATCAGGGTCATACAGCATAGGGATCGGTGGAGATGGGAAAAGTTCCTGAGGTACGGCACCCACGATGAGCGACGGCCAAATAACAGACTGGTCCTTTTCCAGATGCAAAGTCAACAATCTTCCTGAAGACGAGTGCAACGACTCTAGCGAGAACGATGAGAGGGCATGGGGTTGCATTACAGGCGATACATGTCCAGATACAGCTGGGGCTGCCGCCGGCCGATGATATCCGGGCTGCTCTTCTGCAGATGATGTGGGCGAGGACAACGCGGGGGAGGGTGTTACGGGCTCTTCGGCGTCTGACGCTTGCGCGCTCTCCAGTGATGCAGTGAAACTGCTCGATATCTCGGGGTCAGATATGAAGGCATAAGGCGATTGGGTAGATGCGGTTGATAAAGTCGAAGTAGTGTGTTCTCGGGTGGAAGGCCGTGAAGTCCACGGTTCGAGCTGCCATGCCAAGTTGGCGCCGTCGACATTGCCGTAGAGGCGTCACGGATATTTTGCTGACAAATCGAACCCCATCAGATCTCGCTGGACTAGAGAGCCGCTCTTGTCCTGCTAAGTTTTGACTGGCGCTGAATGATCATCTGGGTGGACGAGCGTTGTCCAAGAACAAATGTGGACTGCGTCTCCATACTAAACAACGTACATTTGCGTCTCTCCCGCTTCTATGAGATTCCGATGTTGGAGAGAGTCATCCAACAACAGATCAAACTCGCAAAAAACAATCAAGATTATAGCCTTGAACGAGTCGCTTCGTATACGTGCGGTACCAACAACTCTCGTGAAGCACGCAGGGAAGGCGGTGTGTGGCGATCTTTAAACGAGATGCCACTAGTGATCAGAGTCGAGCGCCATCGCTACCGTGGTCGCCAGGTCTATCGGTGCGTAGTTGGACGTACGGTGGGTTCTCGCCACGGAGTAGATTGGCACTGTTGCAGGTGGGAAGCGGCTTCGTCAGGGCCTGCTGTCTTCACAGCACCCGGATCAAAAGATGCAGCGTTCGTCCCGGCCTCTAGGCTCTGATTCTGTCGTTTCCCTACTCCAACCAGCATCTGCTCCCGCC
Source organism: Pisolithus tinctorius (assembly GCA_024663395.1). Lineage (NCBI taxonomy): Eukaryota > Fungi > Basidiomycota > Agaricomycetes > Boletales > Pisolithaceae > Pisolithus > Pisolithus tinctorius. The sequence continues at coordinate 2,016,745 of JANFAH010000002.1, forward strand.
CACGGCTTCCGGCGTACTACTCGCCGCGGCCTCAGATAACTCCGAGCCAACCTCAACCACTGCCGTATCTGACTCATCTACGACTGCCACCTCGTAGCGCGTCATTGAGTAATGGTAATCTAACTCACGACGATTGTTTGGTACGTTGCATGAGCCCGGAAACATGGACCCCGTGTGCCTCAGCCGCCCCAACCGCAAACCTTCCCCCTTCGATACCCTCCAGAGATAAGGGAGAGCTGCATCCTGATTGTCCGCTTACTACATATTCCCCTGACTCCCCTTCAGTCACGTTGGCTATCGTTCAATTAGATGACCACCTTCGTGAAATGTCTACGCAACTTGAGGCTTCGAAAGCTGAACGAAAGGCCCTTGTTACGGCCGCAGCGAGACAAAATCGGGTATGCTTCTATGTTCTCATGATACTGCCGTGTGGTTCATCCTAAGCCAGGTAACGTCTGGCATGAATGCGCATAATATGGAAGATATTCTACGGATAGAAGACGAGTGTGTCCGGTATGCGCTTATTCGTTTTTGTTCCTTACTATCGTGTACCGATTCCGCCGCAGATTGTCAGCTCAAGCCTGCCACCTTCAACAGCAGATGGACAAGGCCAAGGCTGATGCAAGATCTCGCGAAGAAGAGCTTTTGAAAGAGATTGAAGTCTTACAGTCTCGGGTCAGGCGATCGTCTTCTGTGAGTGTTTCAGTCGGGTTATTGGAATCTAAGAGACCCACGTATTACAGCCACTGTTCCCCGTCGATGCCAGTATAGCAGAAGAAAGTATGGAACTTGCGACACCTCTTCAACCTACTATGCTTTTATCCATACAGAATCACAATACCCCACCAGAGCCAATCGACCCTTCTCTTATACCATTGCCCTTCTCCCCTGTGCGAACGTCTTCTCCGACTTTTTTGCCTCGATGTGTTTCTTCACAAAGTCCTACCCCTGCCGATATACAGCGAGTAGAAGGTGCCCTTACGACAGCTAGAGAAAATCTAGCGCAGAAAGAAAATGCACTAGCTCAGTTACGGATGGAGGTCGAAGATCTGCGACGACAAATACCGCTCCCCAATCCACTACAGGACAGGGAGGCATGATACTTGAATTGTGAATATAATTCTCTTATTTTTTTGGCTATCCATTTGCTTTCGCGATTATCTATCTGTTACTCCCTTGCGTACTCTGTTACTTTATGGACTTGTTTTGTTGTCTCGCTTATCTGTTTTGCGTATCGGTGTCAATGTAGCATATCTGGGCGTGGTAACGGTATCTACTGTCCCCTGCCCTTCTTCTGCTGCTGTTTGCCATGCGTGTTAGGGTCTTTGGGAGGAGGAACATATTGCAGGTTGGGGAATTGCATATTTTTCCAAGGGTGCGCTGGATCTGGAGGTTGCTTCACGTAGCTTATTTCTTTTGGAGGAGGAGGGACTCTACGGGGTTCTTCCGGAGCGGGAGATGGTGGACGCGAGGAAACGGGTGTGTTAGTGTACGACGACACGGTTACTTTCTTCGTTGTGTTGTTCAACGACATTACTTTATGGCTTGACTGGGGACCGGCAACCGTGCCCTTGCGTACTCCCTGTGTGCCGCCCGCACCGGGAAGCATGGGGAATGAGCCCTCTGCCTTGCGAGCCTCCACGATAGCTCGTTGCCGTTCCTCGTCCTCTTTCACGACCTGCATACACAGCTCGTCCTGTATCTGGGCGACTAACGCCGGGCGACGGCTATTGTCAAGGAACGACTCGCCACAATGCGGGCAGGCATAGTGCGGTAAGTTGAGATTGCAAAGAACGAGGCCGCAGCCATAGCAAAGGGGAACGTAGGTAGATAGATCGTGTTCCCTGGCTGGACAGTTGGCGGCCCGCGCACACAGATGTACTGAGCACTGTCCTGGCAATGGAAAGGAGGGCAATCGAATACGTACCCAAACAGAAACAGCTGCCTTTGGGGTCTTTCTCCTTCCCAGAAGCGTATTCTACGTTGTGAAGGCACGTTTCGAGTGCTGAGACGGCCTTACTTTTGGGAGGCCCTTGCCCCTTTCCTTTTGCTTGTTGCTTTGCAGGGAGGTGTCGCGCTGGTATACGATCAGATGTAAGGGATCCAGACGATGTCCAGGGTGTTCGGTGCATGTTGGGGGTCAAGGTGAGACGTGTGGAATCGGCTTGGTTTTCACATCTACATACCACTCGTCGCGGCCTCAGATAATTCCGAGCCAACCTCAACCACTGCCGTATCCGACTCATCTACGACTGCCACCTCCGCCTCTTCCTCAGCCAGTCAGATTTCCTTAATCACGGTCACTGCAACGTGTATATTGCTCGTTCTTCCCGTCCTACTGTTCTAAGCACCAAAACCCAAATCGACACACTCTCCATCTCCCTGCGATGTAACACCGCAAATGATGCCTCACGTCAGAGCTCACATCTCGAGCATTGGGGTCGCTTACCAGACGACGACGACAGCAACGACGATAGCTAGGAAAGGAAATCGTCCAGGAGACAACACACCCCTTCAACTCCTACTAAGAAACTGGCAGCGATGTTCAGTCATTCCCCGGGTACTAACTCTAGGAAGAGATCATCCAAGAATTTTCATGTTCGTGAATACTGCTAGTACGTATGCTCCCCAGTCGCTGAGATGTACTTGTTTGGCAACAATAGGAATATATTTCATAATTCACTTCCTCTGCGTTCAAGGTGTGTGTGTGGTACGATTTTGGGGTGGACGTAGAAAGCCTCTTCGAGTGAGACAAATGCGACTTCATGCACGGTGGATCTGAGTGCAACCTGGGAGACACAGCGCCATCCTATTCATTTCATGTGTGACACGAGGCAGTTGTGAACGGCAACTGACGTCATATCAACAGCTATTCCTGGACGCCGTTAGGCCCAGGTCTGTAAACTCTTTGTCGTTCACGATCATACCGAACCGTTAACTCCGGTCACGTGCAGGGGGGGCTGGGGAGAATTGGAATGTTGGGGTTTAACGTTTAGTATTCATCATGTTTCGGAACGTCATGCAAACTGCTTGCAGGCATATTTGAGGCATATTATCCAACATGTCATGGACAGTGGTGTGCGTTTTGCGCGTACCCTAGCCTCACCCTGCATCACCGTTCTGTGATCAATACCGCAAGGCTACGTCAACGCACATTCTCTCCTACCAGTGTTCAGGCGCTCCTAATGGCGCGGCTCTCGCTTCATCTCCTGCGAAGAAACAAACCACCCGCACTTCGCTTGCAGGACCAAAATCCGATCTCTGAATGATCCAGGTTGGCTATCTCTCGACTTCGAAATGGTTCCTCATCGTAGCACAGCACCCACTGCCACCTGTTATCGCTTGGCTATCGTCAACGCCGTATGGACGACACTCGGAGGGCAGGTCTGCGGCTCAACTTCATTATGCGTCCAGCCGATCCTCCACATCATTGAAGACTGCTTGTATGTTGCTCACTGACCATACCTGCAATAACTCGCCATGCAACAGTTACGTCATCTACCACCCTATATAATCCACCCCGCCGGACAATAGCCTACGAACGTTTGCCACTCTCGCCCAGACATTTATCAACGAAAATAGACATTCGATAACAGCCCCCTTAGAAATACAATATCTACGTACACTGGTAAAAGTTCAGATCTTTGAACATAAGGCGCTTCCTCCTGTGGCGTCCAGATAAAGTTTGACTTGGGTACGACTTGACGAAAATGGGAAGCAAGCATAGTCAAAAGTGCTAAGGTCAGTCGAGCCGGTAGTCTAGGATGATACATGTACCTGTTACTTCAGGGGTAGTGAACTCGACCATCTAGACTTGCGGCGCTATCCACATTACTGTCTTATGAACCGGTGACCAGTATCCGGCAAACCTACCTGCTGTAGGTACATATGCTTGGAAGCACTCTGCAGTATGTACACAGTACACGCTACCAATGCATGTAGGTCCACAGGCGTCCAGGGGCGCCCGGAGGGCTTTGGTATAAGCATGTTCTTGCCCTTCATTAAAGAAAGGTATCAGTTGTTCCGCAGACGTGAATTTCGCCAAGGGTCCCCACCAGCGACGAAGTTAGCAAGTGACCAAGATCAGCTATGGGTTGCCATAGGCAGTACTTGCAGGTTCACCAATGAGACCAGTTCCGGGAGGAGACATAGCCAGTTTTCCGCGCGAACTGCGGCCTCGCATCGCGGGATCGGGTGAACAACAGTATCACGGGGTATCACCGTTGGGTTGGTCACAAAGGGGGACCGACTAAGAAGCTTGAGTACTTGGGGAGCGTCGGACATGCGGGAACGTGTATGGGCAGGGTCTAGGGGAGAGGCAAGGCCCATGCTTTTCGTACGCCGCAGCCTCGTGCCCTCTCTCTCCCACAGACGTCCACAAACCGTTGGTCTACTGGTAAGCGCTTCCCCAGTTCTTCAAGTTGTGTGACTCACTCAAGCAGCAAAGCCCGATTTCCTCTCGCCTTTCCAACCAACTTGCACTTTTCGCATCTATTGGTGAGTTCCTATCGGACCATCGTTGCGTTATGTGCATTGACCTGCGTGTAACGTTATACGCGGTTTGTGCTTTGTACCGACACCCAAGGTTGCCTGCTCGAGACTCCGTGTCTTTACCGTGGGTTCTTTTGCGTTGCTTGGTTAGCCTCGCTAATTTGAGCAATGTTCAGCTGACACCCAATATTGCTCACCGGGTTTCTCTCAAAGGGTATGACTTCACTGTCCCTGTCTTGTTGCAAGTGATCACCGAACCTAGCGCGGAAGCAGAACCATTTCCGTTGTGCATATCATCCTGGTGTAACCACGTTCAATGGCTTCAACGGACGACGTTTACTGGAAACGAAAAAACCTGGAACGTTGTCCTCCAGGGAGAGATGGCCGGTATAATGCCCTCTTCGGCCTGGCGTGCGCACTCTACTGGAGATACAAAAAAGAGCGTAAAATCGGCGACTTGGACGAGGCAATCGATTTTCCGCGCCACTCCACGGCCTCGCTCTCTATCTTTCAGATAGATATGACGAACGGGGGGCAGTCGACGACTTGGAAGAAGCCATCTCGCTTGGACGTGCAGCACTAGAGCTCCGTCCACGAGGGCATCCTCATCGTGATGCCACTCTCCACACACTCACTGGCTGCCTCAACAGACGGTTTGACAAACAGGCTGCCATCGGCGACTTGGACGAAGCCATCTCACTCTTACGAGCAGCACTAGAGCTCCGTCCACCAGGGCATCCTCATCGTGATGCCACTCTCCACACACTCGCTGGCTGCCTCAACAGACGGTTTGACAAACAGGCTGCCGTCGGCGACTTGGACGAAGCCATCTCACTCTTACGAGCAGCACTAGAGCTCCGTCCACCAGGGCATCCTCATCGTGATGCCACTCTCCACACACTCGCTGGCTGCCTCAACAGATGGTTTGACAAACAGGCTGCCATCGGCGACTTGGACGAAGCCATCTTGTTCTCACGTGCAGCACTAGAGCTCCGTCCACCAGGGCATCCTCGCCGTGATATCACTCTCGACAAACTCGTTCTCTACCTCAAGAGCAGGTCCGACAAACAGGCTGCCATCGGCGACCTGGACGAAGCCATCTCACTCTTACGTGCAGCACTAGAGCTCTGTCCACCAGGGCATCCTGATCGTGATACCACTCTCTACAATCTCGCCATCTACCTCAACACCAGGTTCGACAAACAGGCTGGCATCGGCGACTTGGACGAAATCATCTCACTCTTACGAGCAGCACTAGAGCTCCGTCCACGAGGGCATCCTCATCGTGATGCCACTCTCCACACACTCACTGGCTGCCTCAACAGACGGTTTGACAAACAGGCTGCCGTCGGCGACTTGGACGAAGCCATCTCGCTCTTACGTGCAGCACTAGAGCTCCGTCCACGAGGGCATCCTCATCGTGATGCCACTCTCCACACACTCGCTGGCTGCCTCAACAGACGGTTTGACAAACAGGCTGCCATCGGCGACTTGGACGAAGCCATCTTGTTCTCACGTGCAGCACTAGAGCTCCGTCCACCAGGGCATCCTGATCGTGATACCACTCTCTACAATCTCGCCGTCTATCTCAACACCAGGTTCGACAAACAGGCTGCCATCGGTGACTTGGACGAAGCCATCTTATTATCACGTGCAGCACTAGAGCTCCGTCCACCAGGGCATCCTGATCGTGATACCACTCTCTACAATCTCGCCGTCTACCTCAACACCAGGTTTGACAAACAGGCTGCCATCGGCGATGTGGACGAAGCCATCTTGTTCTCACGTGCAGCACTAGAGCTCCGTCCACCAGGGCATCCTCGTCGTGATGCTGCTCTCCACGCACTTTCTGTCTACTTCAAGAGCAGGTTCGACAAACTGGCTGCAATCGGCGACTTGAAGAATGCCATCTCGCTCTCACGTGCAGCACTAGAGCTCCGTCCACCAGGGCATCCTCGTCATGATATCACTCTCGACAATCTCGTTCTCTACCTCAAGAGCAGGTTCGACAAACAGGCTGCCATCGGCGACCTGGAGGAAGCCATCTCGCTCAGACGTGCAACACTACAGCTCCGTCCACTAGGGCATCCCGATCGCAGCAAATATCTTTATGACCTCGCTCGTGACCTCTGGACAAAGTTTCAGAAACAAGTTGACATGCCTGGGTTGCACGGTGCGATTTCTCTTCATCAAGCTGCGTTGGTGGACCATCCAACAAGCACAGCTGATCTCGCTTCCTCGCTTCTCGCGTTCTCACTCCACCTCTGGGACAGGCTCCCGAAGGAGGCCGCGATAACTGACTTAGACGATGCTATTTGTTATGCAACGTATGCTCTGGAACTTCGGTTACCACGAGACTCCCATTACGAGGGAGCTTGGATTCAAAGGCCAGCCCAGGGCACCGACTCAGATGAACCTCTCGTACTTGGTCGAGAGATAGACAATCTAGGCGCTCTGGTCAATTACTTTGTGAGGCATAGATCTGGCAATCAACAAGCAATTGTCGGTCTGAATGAGGACATAACACTGTGTCGATATGTATTGCAATGCTTCCCGATCGACCATTCTGGTCGTGCTTTGTCCTTGCATAACCTGGCACAGTGTCTAGCACACCGGTTTCGTCAACAATCCGCAACAGCGGATCTGGACGAGGCTATTTTGTTGGAGCAAGAAGTCTTGCGGGTACTTATACCTGGAGATCCTGGTTACGAGATATCCCGGTGCTCCCTTGCGGCCTATCTCCACATGAAGGTCGAGCCACAAGTTGCTATGACATCCTCCAATATCTCACCTGTTACCCACTTTGATGTTGAGCATCTCATCCGTAATGTTGCATTTGAAACCCTCAAAACCATGCCGACCAGACTGCTGTACATGCATACTGGCGTCCTGTGCAACCGGCATGCGCAGTTGACCCAGTTTATGAACAGCCAACAGTACAAACGGCTGGTGTCGCAGTGCACAACGTGCGACCCAGACCAGCGAATGAAGCTGGTCGATACAGCTATCTTGAAATACTTTCAGTTCGTTATGCTTTCCCACCGTTGGGGTGAAGACGAGCCATCATTGCGCGACATCGAGGGCCACCTGATATATGATATGTCAGCAAAGGAGGGCTTTAAGAAGCTGCAAGCCTTCTGCCTTGTTGCCTTCAAACGAGATTTCCTGTGGGCATGGAGTGACACTTGTTGCATAGACAAAGACAGCAGTGCCGAGTTGCAAGAAGCTATAGGATCGATGTTTGTGTGGTATCGACAGTCTTCCCTAACCATTGCGTATCTCTCTGATGTTCCGGCTACCGGTTCGCTCCAGAACAGCGAGTGGTTCAGACGCGGGTGGACTCTCCAGGAGCTACTAGCTCCCGGAACCGTACTATTCTACACCCAAAATTGGTCACTTTACAAGAACCTCACGTCTTCGAACCATAAAACCGATAAGGTGGTGCTGGAAGAGCTGGAGGGGGCGAGTGGAATAGAGTCCCAGTTCCTCACTCGCTTTTCCCCAGGTACGGATGACGCTCGTTCGAGACTCCAATGGGCGTCATTACGTCGTACCACGCGACCCGAGGATATCGCCTATTCGCTTTTCGGGATCTTCAATCTTCACCTTCCTGTTCTATATGGTGAACCCGCTGAGAAAGCTCTTGGGCGTCTCCTGGCCGAAATCATTTCGCAGTCTGGGGATATCTCAGTTCTGGATTGGGTTGGGGAGGCGTCACCATTTCATAGTTGTTTCCCTGCTCACATCACCTCATACCAAATACTACCGTTGCCTCCAGCCCAACTTAAAGCAGATCAACAATCATCGACAATGAGTTCGCAGTCTACGTTACCATTCGGAGTACTGCGAAGGTTGCGTGGCTCACTCACTATGTCACACTTCCCTCAGTTCCCCGGTCGACCCCAGACATCCTCAGGCATTTCCCGGCGTTTTCCGGCGATCCCGCTGCACACACCAGATTCATACGCACCACGCGGCGTGTATGACTTCCACTCGCTTACTAGGGTGCCCCTTCCACGTTTTCTCAATCGCCGCCTCATACTACCATGTATTGCCCATTTTGTCACAGTCGTTCTTCTGAAAGGGTCAGATCCATCGGCACCGAGTTACATGTATAGCATCCAAGCATTCGGTCTGAGGCCACTCGAAATCACTCTGCCAAACAAGTTAGAAGATGAAACACGGTCACGAGGTTCTCTGCAACTTGTTCGCCCTTGGCACTCGAAGTTCCCTGGTTCATCTGCCGAACTAGATGCCGTGACTGAAGACACTGTAAAAAGTAAAATCACTAAAATAAAGTGTCCAAGTCACCTTTAATGAGTGTCAGAGCAGCTGAAAATCAGTGTCAGTCATTGAACTTCAGTGTTTTTATGTGACACTGAAGTGCCCATTTGGCCTACTAAAAAACAGTGTCCTAACCACTGAAAAATAAGTGTTTCTATCACTGAAAAATGGTGTCCTTTTCATTGAATAAAAATGTTCTATGTGCTGGTTAACAGCATCACGTATCATGTAGTACTACCATCTACTACTATGGCACGCTCTAATGTGATTATGTAAGCAGGCTAGACATTGCATCAGGGTTTTACACTCACCAACTTTTTTTTTCAGGAGAAGTGGCCTGGTTCGGTCTCGAACTTAGGACCTTCAAGGAACTGGGGATGATACATTACCACTGCACCACCAGTGCTTGCAATTAGAGGTGCATCTTTACTACTTAGCCACTCAGTCAAATTTTGAATCCCGCTTCTAACTCCGACAGCCTCATTGCTCACAATCTGACTCGCAGTGAACTCCAGGTGGACCGGCCCCTACCAATATTGGAACTCCGATTCTATCTCCGACCACGTGCACGAATTCAAACTCCGACTAATTAGGTTTGAATTCATAATCCCTAGCTATTAATGGGGACACTGATTTTTCATGTCCGACATTGAAAATCAAGTGCACAAATTGCAGCATCCATAAAATCATTGTCCGACTGATGACACTGAAAAGACGTGTCCCTGACTTCAGTGTCACAGACACTGACTTTGTTCACATCAGTGTCTGTGACACTGTTTTTTAGTGATTTTACTTTTTACAGTGAGAACAGCTGCTCTCTACACTTGAGAGGCCATTTAATGCTCTTCTGTTGAGTCAACTACCTCATGACGAGCACAAAAGGATCGTGTCTTCTACTCGCATTACTGCTCACCCCATAGATCGGGCCAGCATTCTGAAAAGCAAAATTCGGATATTCAATATTGTCTAGATAGCCACAGTGTTATGATATCTTGGTATTGACATCCACGTTGTCCTGATGTTTGCATTTTGTTCTCCTTTGTCCAGTCATATCTTGTAGGAGTGCATGCATATACATGTCCAGTGAATCCCAGTCTGACTTATCGCATTCGTGTCGTCGTTGGCCGGATTGGCAGGCAGACCTGTAACTGATGGCCTAGCAAGGATGGCTATGGAGTACACAAATTCTGCATTGTGATGAAATATCACAGGTGGACCCATAAATACATATGAACCAAATGCTGTAATGGGCCCTTTTCGACCATTGGAGCGCAAGTTGGCAATGACACAAGCAACGAAGATGATTTATCATGTAAGTAAATATCTTCATAATGTTGCCTATCACTGGGGCGAATCTCAACTTGGGAGCATACTATTCTTTAGATTAGTATATATGCATGTTGCATTACTCATGGTGTTCATCTGTGGTGCAAGACTTCTGGAGAGGCTGAGTACATTTGAGACTGCCATGCGATGGTGTACGGTCATCAAAGGCCACATTGTGAGCTAGGCATTCGATTCACTAGATTTATATTTGCATGTACTCCTGCATATGATGAGACAAAGGGGAGGAAACAGGCAAGTGGAAGGCTATGTTTGCACAAGGAAAATGCACATTCCAGTATCGATCCAAGTGCGAGAACAAGGCACACGAAGCAACATGTGAAACAGAGTGACCAAGTGGGTGTCGATACCAGATCGGTGTGCACACCTGGCCTGTACATGTGTGAAAATATAATCAAAGTATAGATATGCACAATATGAAAACAGGAAACAACACATAAAAACGAAATAACATACGTAGTCGGAAGTAGGAAGGATGTACATGGAGGGTGTACAGCTAGCGATGCAATTGGTCGGTCTTGAGCACCAAGAGAGCAAAACTATGTGTGCGGAATCTAAGTCAGAGGATAAGGAAAAGCTGCTATACTGACAGCATCCTCACTGGTTTCACTCGCTAGGTACGAACCCTGGGAATAAAGAGACGGTTGCATAGAAATGGTGCGAAGGCGCCCCTCCACCTCCACAGGAGACATTTCGAGTGCTGCAATGAGAGATTGTAGGGCTCGACCATTGCCAATAGGAGGTGGATTGGTGGTAGATGCTGTAGGGGGTGCAATGATTGAGTATAAGTCAGCAAAAGGATTTGCGGTAGTGTTCAGAAGCAGCGTCCATTTGGTTGGCTTGTCCTGTGCATTGAAGAAGGGGTTATTTACCACCTTCTTCACAGAATGGCCATGGTGTCTGCAGAAGGATTCTGTTTACCATCTGCATGTTCCAGATGATCTGTGTGCCAGGGCTTCCACGCTTTGCCAGTGGTGCAGATCTGACCCTGTCACTGCAGGGCTCACCTTTTCATTGCACATCGTAGTGGGCGACATATTTCCTGATAGTCGTGACCCCCTTGACAAGAAAGAGTCTCCCAGACAGTTTTCCCATCCCATGAGAAAGACTCTACATGGCCCACGAATGTCCATGCTGGAGGTGGTTTCATGATCTTGACATAAAACAACACAAAAACGAAATAACATGGCGGGGGTGGTGCAACATGGCAACGAGAGAAGGTGATCTGCGGAAGGAGCAACGAGTATATTGAAAGGATCCCCAACACAGAAGGGAGAGAATCTCTACTCAGATGGGTCTCTATTATGTAACACTTCGCTGCGGTGATGGCCTCCTCAAGTGCACCACCGTACTACGTGCTTGCATCTCACAACACACTCCAGTCCAGCACATCCGCACAACCCTCAAGCATACTTGCCCACGTCAACATCCAATATCACCATGCAGACGACTCTCCACTGTCATTACTTCCTAGCCACCCAGATGAGCATGTGTTTGTCCTCTACCACGACCCAGACAACCCCACAGCTCCAACCATCAAGAGCATGTCAAGTCAGTTTGCTCTTTCAGGCATTAAGGTCTCGCCAGCGCCAGGGGTCACTATGGGTGAGGACAAGAACCCTAACATGTATGTCCTGCAAGTGATGTCCATCGATGCGGATAGTAGCCAGTACACCAGATAAGTTCTTATGGGAGATCCGACAGCACACTGAGTTGAATGACCCACTGCCATAGTATCAGTTTAGAATCGTCACAGGCATATCCACAGAACCCCCAGGCATTGGTGACACATTTCAAGCAAAGGTACGCTGGCCCGCACTCAATGTGATGTGATCAAGCTTAGTTCCCACCTAGGAACCATGCCATTCGCAGCATCCTGGAGTACATGGGTAGAGGAGCCGAAATCCTGTACTGATGGCTTGATGGCTCTCCACACCACCCCAGATGATGCTGATGCCATTATTTTGCAATTGATTTGCATCACACCAGTCTGTACACCCCAGGCATAATTCAGTAGCAGGTTGATCTGAATCCCACCCATCACACATACTAAGTTTATAATTTCATGAGTACATTGTGTAGTGCTGTAAGTCTACTGAAATCCAAAGTATCAGTAAGGTGTCCATGATGTACAAGCTTGACTGTTATTAGAAATCTAGTATACATCACTGATAGTCCATGTCTCAACTAGAATCTTAAATTCCATGCATGTACAAACACTGCAGCTAGTTGACTGAGAACCTAAATTTCAGGTGTGAATTATATGCAGCAGGACAGTGATGAAAAATAATGTCAAATGTGGAGAGCAGTACATTCAGTGCCAGCATGATATACTTAAAATCAGGTGAGTTGATATGCTACAGGAAAGCTTCATGTCAGACATGCTGCAGCTGAGCTGCTACACTGACAGAAATTTCAATATCAGTCAAGGAGTAAACATGTCATGACTTAGGGTGTTGTGAAGGTCACAGTCTTGGTGGCAGTTCATCCTTTGTTTTGGATGTTGGCTGCATGTCGATGAGTGCCTGATGTTTTGTGTTTCAGTCGCAAGCCAGCACAGCTCCCAGCCTTAATGAAACTTAGAATATCAGTAGAGTTGTTGACACGTGCTGGCTGCTGGAGCTGGAGCCGGCCTGCTGCTCTGTGCTGCATGGCATTACTGGAGGTACACAAGTGCCAGAGCGCTGGCAATTCGTCACTCTGTGGCTCACAAACATTTTATAATATATTTTACAATATCAAGTTGAGAGCAGTTTTCTTTCATTGACAGCCATATCCATGGACAGGGATGGTGGGGAATGCAGGTTGGTAATCTACACAGTGAGAAGTCGTGTGAACATGTGGCATGATATATCAAATCGATAAATGAAAAAGCACCAATTTGTCATCGATTGGCAGTGTACAATGCCAAAGTCCTACAGGCACCCCTGGATGCACCCTCTGTAGTATTGTTGCTTGCTCGTACCTACATCTAAGGACAATACACGTGGTCAGTTTTGTGAGCATGCATCAATTTTTGACTTACCGTGAAGGGGGTCGAATTCCAGCGTAATGGGAAGGCAAAGAGCTGTAGTATCGTCGCTTGCTTGTACCTATATCTAAGAACAATACACATGGCCAGTTTTGTGAGTGTGCATTGATTTTTGACTTACCATGAAGGGGGTTGAATTCCAGTGTAACAGGAAGACGAAGGGCCCCAATGACAAAAGTACTTCCTATCTACATGCTTGTAAGTGGACCATTGGGCAGCATTCCAGTTCCAACCCCACCATCTCTTTATCCGCCTGCTGCCCCACTCCTTGTTTTGCTGTTGAGTAACTCCTACATCTTTAAATTCCTTCGTGTTTGCAAAGGCCACCATTCCCCTCCATGCATCCATCATGGCATCTTGGGTCATCTTGACTGGAGGAGTTCCATCTTGGGCAGAAGGATTGGACAAAGTGCTGAGTAGACTTGCTCACAAAGCCTGCAGAACTGAGAGGGACCACCAGTAGTATATATGTTCTGCATTGACATCATGGTCAGCAACAAGCAAAACAGCTCCCAGAAATAACTGTGAATGACATGACCTTACTTTTACTAACTGCATCTTTTCTGTGTCCATGAATGTCACAGGGACAGTCTGCAAAACCTCACCAATTCCAGCAGCATCAACTCCTGCCATCAACAGACAAAGTACAATTTGCAGACATGCCACCATTTGGTGTTGAAGTGGATTCTTGCAGCACCAGCAGCATCACCAGGACCATACTGTAGTCGGAAAGCAGAAAGCAGTGCAGAGTGTGCAGCTGTATGAGATGCATGTGTATGTTGAGTAGTAAAGGTCAGGTCATGTGCAAGGAGCTTCAATTCAACAAGCAGCAGCCATTGGATATCATCTTCTTTGTCAGAGGATGGTGCAACTGTATTCTGGTTACGTAGTTGGGTAATAAACATATGGGTGTAAAGGCATCTGGGATGTATGATTTTACGATATATTGCCCAATCTTCATCGTTGGCACTGAACGTGTCCTCTTTCCATACCCACTCAGTCTTCGCAGGCAAACTCCACTTGCCCAGATGGAGACTCACCTGTACCTGCCTTCCAGTTCATCTTTGATACTCAATCATCTGCAGCAAGGGAAGCGATGTTCTTCATCCATGCCTGTGCAACAACATTCTTCCTATCTGAAAGGGCAGCTTTGCGATGTTCATGCTCCTTAATCCTGCTCATGATCGCCTAGGTGCAGAAGTAGTTAATGCAAAGAATCGAATATATGTACCTCTTGTTCCTCGTGCGGCCTTCCAGCCCAACCATCAAAGTCATTTTCTCGTTCTTCCTCATCGCAATGTTCCTCCACTTCCCATTCTTCTCTTTCCTTTTCTTTTTCCCTGCATGCCTGAGCATGTGCTTCAAACCCAGTCTTGAGGAGTTTGTTGGTACCTGTAGTAGAACGACATGAGGGTATCAATGCAAAATGCCAGTGATGGGACAGAATATTGTCCAAACATGAGCTCAGACATGACTGCCAGTGTGCTCAAGTCAACCAAAAAAAAAAGAACGAAATGTGATGAGCGAAAGCACCTATGTGCTCGAGTGTAATGGAGATGTGAGCCGCTCTGTCATTAACAAGGGGTGGGCAATGGTGTCTGTGTTGATCCCCAATTGATGAATGCACAATCCAAGGCATGTTCCTGTTCGCGTTAAGCATACCATAGGCATACCAGTACATGCAGACCATGAAAACCCCCTGTTAGGACCTAAACCATGCAGACAGAAAATGATGAACCAGTGCATCAAAATTGAGGAGTACATCACCCTCCCATGGCATATGCACTTGTCCTTTGGCTCCACTGTCCACACCAATACTGTCTCTGAATAACAGCAATGGCTGGTTGGTCTTGCGATCCTGAGCTCTTCTTCTGACATCCTCTGCAGGGTGCTGCCTGTCCAGACTTGGTTCACTGTTCACTTTCATCGACCAAATGACATCTAACAACTCTATCCAAATCCATACTACATGCATACCCAAAATGGAAATTGCAGCATTTCCAGCCTGGCAAAAACTCAGGGGACAAATCAATTTTCAGACCTGGACCAGGATGTGACCAGAAATACATAACATAGTATAATACCAATCAGCCTTTGTAAATTTCCATCTATCATGCAATGTTCAAAAGCCTTCAAGTATAGAGCCCTCTACAGTATTCAGTCCTTGTCTAAGCTCACTTGTGATAGTTGAGTAGTAAAGTCTTCCACCTCACCCTCGGTGTTGCTGTCATTACCTTCTGGTTTGGTGGAAGTGTCACCACTGTTCTCATTGTCTGTCTGCATCACCAGCAGGGTAGCACCAGTGTGTGGTGGGACAACAACCTCTGGAACTTGATCAGTGAACACTGACATGTCAGCCAAGGACGACCTGACCTGTTTTTCCACTCTCGAAATTATACCATTTATCTGCCTGGGCATTCAGTTTCTTTCTCTCGTTAGGCAGTAAGGATGTCAGCCAACTTCCCTTGTAGCAGTTGAGTGGCAGTCCTGGGGGTGCCACCACATCCTCATTGATGAGGCTACTGGGTACTTGGTACCTGGGTTCTTGACCATGAATAGATCTGTGTCCAACTCTTGGCTGGCAATTGGAAATGATCATGGAATCTATGGTGCACATAAGATTGGCCAGTTCTTTGCTGCGCCAAGCAGGAGGGATTATCAGATAAACTTTGTGCCCATCTGAGTCTGTGTCTGACTTGTCTGAGCTGACACCTTGAGAGCCTATTAATTGTATCAGGTCATTATGAATGATAAGTTCATCATTGTTTGTGACACAATCTGCCCTGCTCATATAAAGCTTGGGGCACATAAGATAAGGGAGGGCATGTAGGTACAGTCGATGATGTACCCTTGTTTTGTGTGTACTATGAGTGGTGCTCCTCAGCCTTGCGTGACACATCTCCTCTGACTTTTTCAAGTTGGTGTACACATCCTTGACATAATGCAGGTGAAGGTAGAGGGACAGTTTGATGTATTCCAACTGCAGGAAGTGAGCAGGTGGAGGTGTTGGAAAAGAATACCATTTGCTCTCCTCTACCTTCCTCTTGAAGTCCTTGGCAAATACACAAATAGCCTCTGTGTTGAAAGGCATTTGATGGGAGCGCGATAGATTGATGCAGAAGTCATTGGGAGTTATCTTGATGCAGCCTGGGTCATGCCTGTTGAATGCGAGATTTTCATCATCAGAGGGGGGTGGTGGCAATTGGTCTAGACAGCTATAATTGCTAATATGCAGTAATTGCAAGAAGTGTTTCTGTATCAATTGCTGGTGGAATGTGAGCCACTCAGAATTGTAGTGAGTAAAGGCATACCCGGAATTTTGTATGACTGGGTTTTCCACAATGTCTGTCTTCCAAGGGGGCCTGCTTGCATCTTTGAGTGGGCTTGGACCCTGCAGACTCATTTTGTCCCTGCAAGGTTGCCTGAGCACCCCCAGATTCTGATCTGCTGTTGAGAGCTTGGTAATTCAGCTGCATCAATCCATCAAATTCCATGCACATTTGCTTCATGTCCCATTGGTGTGCCTTGGAACTTGCATTCACAGCTGCGATCAGCTCCAACATCCTTGCAGACATCAGTGAAAAAATTGGGCCCATGCCAGACCCCACTGTTGGAATCTAGATCAATCCATAGTAGGTATAGATAGGAATTCTAGTACGTAGGAGGCACGACAGAGTAATAGAATATCGTCTTCGTGCGAGTGGCTGTGTAGCCGCGCGCCTCGTTTTTCCTTTCCTCCATCGTCGTCAGAACCCAGCCCACAGCGTGGGCTTCTCAGCGTTCAGTTTTCACTCCCTTTTTCCCGTCGCTCCTTAATTCCAACTAATCAAGTCACTCCTTTCCACCCTTTTCAAGGATCTCCCCATCCACGCCCCAGATCGCAGGCGATCTCAGGCTCCTCAGCGCCACAACCATGGACGCCCAACAACCTCAACAACCACAGCGACCCAACTTCAATCTACCGGCCTTCCAGGGCGTAGTAGAGCTCGTGATGGCAGGGGCAAACCTGTCCTGGGAGGAGGCCATTGGAGCTTTAGAACAGTGCTGGGACCAGAACAACCCGCCAGGCGAACAACAGCAAGAGGACCAGCCACAACAGGAAGAAGAACACAGACTCCCTCCTCCCCCAGTCCACCCACCAGTCGCTGACCCTGAACGTCCTCACCAGCGCGCCCCAGAGACCAACCCCCCCACCTTCGACGCGGATGCCATAGTATCCACCAACCTACCGACCCGACCAGCTGAATACGCCCTCAAGAAGATAGAAGCGTTCAAATTTGTACACATGTGGTATTTTACGAGGGAAGGATTGCAGGAAGCTGCACAAATGGTCAGGCGACTCGAGGAGAACGACATGCTAGCCATCACTCAGGCCGGCGAAGGTAACGTGACGTTGCGCACCGCCAACTCTCTAACCGCCTCCAAGAACGCCAAACCAGACCACGGGCTAACCTTTGCAGAATACATGTACGCCAAGAATCACTTCCTAACATGCATCGAAAACGCAGGCTGGGGCAACAAATTAGTAGACGCTTTCAACTGGTTCTTCCACAGATTAGACAACCACCGCCTTCGAGACTGGGGGGACCGAGGAGAGCGAACGCTCCTACACTACGCATCTAAAGTCCGGCAAGACTGGCACGACAAGGCCGCGTGGAACCAAGCTTACAACATCGGGATCATCAACGAAGATCTACTAGCGGACATTGGGCGAGACTTAGACACCAAAGACGTCCAGTCAGGGCTTGACCAGGTCAGTAACTTCCCCCACACCCTCCTGCAACAACAAACACCAGACTGACGACCCAACCCCCATCGCTCCCCCCCACTCCCAACCCATCCCCGTCTCGTGACACCACATCCCACTGCTGCCACACACTGGCCCGTCCCCATGCTGCTGCCTAACAATGGCCACGCCCCTTCACCCTCCTGCCCGCGGACCAACCCGCGCCGCTCGCTGCTGCTACCTGCTGCTGCTACCCGCTGATGCTACCCACTGCTGCTGCCCATGTGCCAACGGATGCTCACCACCATCCCTCGCTACTCCACCCCAAATCAAACGCTACACCATGCCACCAACCACAATCGTGTCACCCAACAGCTCCAACGCAGCCGCGCCCCCCGCATAGAAACCACAGAGAGAGGGCGACAACCCTACCGATTCCCAAGACGCAGACCCTCCCGCTCCCCATCCCCCGGGTTCAACCAGGGCCAGAAGCCAAGGCAACGCTACCAGAGGTCCAGGTCTCGTCGTCCCAGGTCTCCCCCACTCCACAAGCGCTCCAGATCCCCACGACGCAGCCCCAGCAGAGAAAGAAGAGGCCGCCGCGACTTTCGCACCAAACCCTACATCGTTTGCCCGAAGTGTCTGGGACGACACGAAGACCACTCCTTCTGCAATGAACCCATGCGATGGGACAAAGCAATGACAACGTACTGCATGCGGGACCAACAGGGTCACCTCGTTAACAAGAACGGACGTTTCCTCTGCTGGGACTTCCAACGTCCCCGCGGTTGCTCAAGCAAATTACATTGCCACGAATGCTCTGGCTGTGGAGATAATAAGCACGGAGCCCAGGACTGCCCCCACCGTCAGCCAGCTTGAAGCGCGACAGCGAGGAGTCGCCCTAACCCCATACCGCCCACAAGCTTGGAAGGAACTACTCGCACGTCACTACATCACTCCGAAATACCCTTCCCTAGTCGACCAGCTAATCTACGGCTTTCATGTCCGCGTACCCAACATACCCCGAACATACACACCCCCAAACAGCCCCTCCATAATCCAATACAGCCACGCGTTCCAGGAGATAGTCGAGAAAGAATTCGCACGAGGTCGATACCTAGGCCCCTTCCCCCCCCACCTCCTCGAGCAGTACATAGGCCCCTTCCAATCATCCCCCCTTAGTATCATACCCAAACCCGGCAAACCGGGGAAGTACCGACTAATACAAAACTTATCCTACCCAATTGTACCTAGACATGACGCTGCTGCTTCAATCAACTCGCACGTTGATGCTTCACTATTCCCTTGCACCTGGGGAACGTTCCCCACAGTGTGTGCCCTAATAGTGTCGCTTCCCCCGGGCTGCCAGGGAGCGACCAGAGATGTAGCTGAAGCCTACAGAACTATACCCATTCACCCATCTCAATGGCCAGGACTAATAGTGCGCCTTTCAGACAACCCACCGACTTTCGCGATCGACACAGCGCTATGCTTCGGATACGGGCCCTCAGCAGGAGTCTATGGAGGAGTCAGAGACGCAAGCCTAGAAATCATGCGAGCCGAAGGAATTGGCCCCATAATCGCCTGGGTCGATGACCACCTATTCATACACTTACCCGCATCCCAAATATCCGAGTACAACACCGTCAGGAACCAGAAAGCCGAAATAATCGCGCAGAACGGGGGAACAAAGACAGACCACGGACGTTTATGGTACAAAGGCGAGACGCTAGCCAACGGAGACTACGAAGAATTCGCGGAGGACTGCCTCCACCCGTTAAAAGCCTTCGAAGCCACCAGCGACCACACTTCACACAACAACGCCCATGCATACTCCTTCGAGCACATAGACGCGATAGCTAATCAACTGGGCATACCCTGGGAGCTCTCCAAAGACACGCCCTTCTCTAACTCACCGACCTTCATGGGCTTCTCATGGAACTTAGACAACAAAACCGTAGGACTTACAGCGAGCAAAAGACAGAAGTACACGACATCCATAGATGAATGGCTCAAAAAGAAGACGCACAACCTAGAGGAAGTCCAGAAGCTCCACGGGAGACTCTCACATGCAGCGCTAGTGATCCCAGGGGGAAGCGCTTACCTAACCTCCCTACAGGCCATGCTTACCATTTTCGGAGACAAGCCGTTCATGCCCCGAACTCCGCCTCGAGCCTTACAAAACGAACTACGTTGGTGGCGAACAGCCCTACACCTCTCCCCCCCCATCCCCATCCCGATTCACTGATCAGCGATAGATCTCCGAGTGTTCTCAGATGCCAGCTCCACCGTCGGTCTGGCGGTCGTCATCGGGGAAAGATGGAGAGCCTGGAAGCTACACCCAGATTGGAAGAAGGACGAGAGAGACATCGGCTGGGCAGAGAGTGTTGCGTTCGAGTTGCTCGTACATTACCTACTCATCATCAGTCCCTCCCCCGAACCTATCCGCGTCTTCGGGGACAACGAAGGAGTGGTCAGAGCCTGGAAGAAAGGGAGAAGCAACAACAGGCCTACTAACGAAACCTTTCGAAGGATCCACTCTCTCCTCGCCTCTCCCCCGCGACGAATTTTCGCAGAATACATCCCGAGCGAAGACAACCCAGCAGACAGCCCGTCCCGGGGCATCTATCCCCCCCCCGAACTTGCTCTCCCACCCATCTCGATCCCAGATCCCATCGCCCACCTCGTACTTGATCTCGACGACCTGCGCTCCAACAACATCACAATCCAACATTGACTTCAGTAAAATCACCACTACCCCGATCATCCAACAGCCTCGCCTTCTCCAGAGACCCACTACCATCCTCCCCTACCCGACGAACTTAACGCCGAAACCCTCCAAACTTCGCCCGATATGCCCAGCAAAGGATCGGCTAGAGCGTTGGCAACCACACCCCACCGTCGTACAGGCGCTAAATGTCCCACCGGACTTTCGGGACAGGGTACGAGAAGTTACCCTGAGAGGTTGGAATGAAAGCACCAGAGCCTCATACGGAGCTGGGCTGCTGGTCTACCACGTCTTCTGCGACAGTCAGAACGTCCCAGAAGAAGAGCGAGCTCCAGCGGACACGAACCTAATATCCACCTTCATATCTTCCTTAGCCGGCTCGTATTCGGGCAAGACTATACACGGATACATATACAGCATACGCGCGTGGCACACTCTCAACGGCTTACCCTGGGTGATACACGAAGACCAGATAGCGACAATGCTTAAAGGCGCAGCCAAATTCGCCCCCTCTTCGTCCAAGCAGAACCTCCGCAGACTGATCACAGTACAGATGATATGTGACATCCACAAACAGCTACAGAAAGAGGAACCCCTGGACGCAGCGGTATTCGCGTGCCTAACCACCACCTTTTATGCAGCTGCCAGGGTAGGCGAATTCACAGTCAAACGCCTTGATTCCTTCGATCCCACACTGCACATCACCCCCAAAGGAGTTCGCGAGGACATCAACCGAAATGGACTCAGCACGACGGTGTTCCTCCTGCCGAGCACGAAATCAAACCCCAGAGGAGAAGAGGTAAACTGGGCAAAGCAGTCGGGACCCTCCGACCCCCACGCAGCCCTCGCCTGGCACCTACACATCAACAGCCCACCCGAGGACGGCCCCCTCTTCGCATACAGGAAAGACGGCCAACACCGACCCCTAACTCGCCACGCATTCATTTCACGCCTGAAGAAACTAGCCAAAGCAGCGGGACACGACCACGTACACGGTCACGGGCTCAGGATCAGTGCTACGTTAGAATACCTGCTACGGGGGGTCCCTTTCGAAGTAATGAAAGTCAAAGGGAGGTGGGCTAGCGACGCTTTCCAGCTCTACCTGCGCAAACACAATCAAATCCTCGCTCCGTATATACAAGCCATGCCAACAGAGACAGCGACTGAATTCATCCGCATCGCCATGCCCCCAGTGCGCTGAGTCTGCAAACCCACATCGTGAGTAAACCCATTGCCCTCCTAGTTTCATGGGAGCCGAGCGTCAGCCTGTCGCGTCGGGCAAAATAACCTCCCTCCTAACACCCAGGATCTGCAGCTGACGCTCGTCTCAGATCACCTCTCTTCACGGCCGGAAGGCGCTCCGCACCTTCGCCCACCCCCGCTTACATGTACATTACAGTTACCAGTATCAGTCCATTTCTCCAAGCGTGTACTGCTACGATACGCGAAGATAGGAATTCTAGTACGTAGGAGATACGACAGAGTAATAGAATATCGTCTTCGCGCGAGTGGCTGTGTAGCCGCGCGCCTCGTTTTTCCTTTCCTCCATCATCGTCAGAACCCAGCCCACAGCGTGGGCTTCTCAGCGTTCAGTTTTCACCCACCCACCACACCGCTGAAATTCTCCAGACCCGAACCCTTACGAATTTCTCCTCGCTCGACTCGCATCAAGCTGCTGTGCCGGGACGGTGGTCCTCAGAAGACAGACACCATCCAGCGCGAGGGGTCCCACCCGCCCCCGCAGCTGACGCTCGTCTCAGATCACCTCTCTTCACGGCTGGAAGGCGCTCCGCGCCTTCGCCCACCCCCACTTACATGTACATTACAGTTACCAGTATCAGTCCATTTCTCCAAGTGTGTACTGCTACGATACGCGAAGACACATATTGAGAGAAGAAAGCTGAAGCTTACCTCCTGTGCATTGTGCATTGTCTCCTTCTCATGTCCTATGTTGACTCATTGTGGCTGTTTCATTTCATGGGCAGTGGCAGCTGGTGGGTTTAAAGCACCCTCGAATGTGGGAGCTGTTGATTGAGATCGAGGTGCCAGAGGGAAGGTATTCTGCGCCATAATTGGTTGTTGAATGACACCTACAGAGCCATGAGCCAGAGGTCAGCCTGAAGTAGAAGCTGTCTGCTGGGGTTGGATGGGGTGCGCAGAGTCAATGGTGGGATGATGGGAACTGCCAGTGCTCCTGTCTGTGGAAAAAAGGTGCTGAGATAAGGGGGCAGATGGGACAACATGTTGCCCCCTGGGATTGTGTCACTGAAATGACCCCACAGGGTCCTGAGGCATATGATGGTTCAATCAAGCACCAGAATATGCTGTAGTCTGTTGGTACTGAGGTGGTCATCAAAACTGGGAACTGGGCACCTCCCCAAATAGTGTGAGATCAGTGATTTGACTGGTCTTTCGATTCTGTTCCATCCAGGCATTGACTGCAGTGCCGATGGAGGCAAGAGGAGGGTGTGTGAGGTTGCTAGGGGCCATGGTTGTTACAGGGTCGACCTGTGAGTGCAGGAAGGCAGAGGAAACCATTGTGACCTGGTGTTCACATGGAGTCAAGTTGTTCAGTGGCAGCTGATGAGGATAACAGTTCATCAGCATTGGCAGATGCACATTTCCCATAAGGGGTCTCAGCATTGAGGGTTGGCCTTGTGAATATTTCGTGATGTCAGGATATATGTTCAATGAACGGGGAAAACTTGTCCCCTCTGCATTACCCACAGGGAACTGCAAAAGACTATCAGTACATGTCAATGGGCATGGCCACAGCTCTTACCAAGTTGTGGGAAACACATTGTAAATGCCTGTTTGACTGAACAAGGAACAGAACACAAGTGAAATCAGCAAGGTCCAGCCACCCATGGCCCTCAGTATCTACTGCATTCCTGAATGACACAAGTCATGTCAGCATCTCTTAGTATTCTCATAGTAAAAGGGAGATATTTTGTACCAGACCTCCTGAGATGCTGATGGTGAAATCTGTAAACCATTCAATGCTGCAAGGACATGCTGATAAGCAACAAGTTCCTTGCATCCACCCATGGCCTTGAGATGGCAAAACCAATTTTGTATGTCATCTGAAATAGCATTGAAATGTACAGTGAGGGACAAAAGCATTGCAATGTTTGTGAGGTGTGACTTGTTGCCGATGTAGCTCAGGCTATTCCGCACAGATAATCATGATACCTATACCATTGGAAAGGGGTGACTCTAAGCTTTCCATAGCACTAGGGCGCAGTCCAAATAAAGCAATACATGCTGAGATACACCCTATTCTTTCTGAAAAGTGCATTGCAATGCTTTTGTCCCTGACTGGTGAAATCATGAAAAGTGACCTTTTGATGGGATTGCAGGCATGGAGGATGGGAAAAAATGATTACATAATAAACCACATGATCATCCAGATGATTTGTCAGCATGCAAACAATGACAAACATTGGACTTGTACCATTAATCCTCCCTCTTTTACCACAACTCATGAAATCATCTCTCTAGCTCACATGGTCATTTTCTCAAGGAATTCTTATCAAATACTGGTGGCCACCACAGTTCCATCAGTATAATATGCTCTCAGAACCAACAGTCCCTTAAAAAACCTGCTGTCAGTCATTTCCTGGACTGTTTCCCCCCATGCCTGATGTGTTCTGGGACTAATCAGTACTTGGAAGGCTGAAAATGTTATGGAGGTCAATCTGGCACTTCAGAACATGATGTACAAACCAGTCCCCTCTCAACCAATGCATTTCTGGCACATGGACAGTGGTATGGAAGTTAGGGCAAGACAAAATCCTCTTTACCCCTGGGTATCATCAGAAGGATATGCTACTGAACTGCCATGGAGCAGAATCCTGTGCTTCCATCTGGCCCTGAATATTGCCTTTGGTCACATATGACCAAATAATCCCTCCCCAGTCATCTACAGTTCAGATCAGAGCAAGATCTAGTGAACCCTCTTATGGTGCTCAGAGCACAGGGAGGTTTTGTCTCACCCCAACTTCCATACCAGTGTTCCTGTGCCAGAAATGCATTGATTGAGAGGGGACTGGTTTGTACATCATGTTCTGAAGTGCCAGATTGACCTCCATAACATTTTCAGCCTTCCAAGTACTGATTAGTCCCAGAACACATCAGGCATGGGGGGAAACAGTCCAGGAAATGACTGACAGCAGGTTTTTTAAGGGACTGTTGGTTCTGAGAGCATATTATACTGATGGAACTGTGGTGGCCACCAGTATTTGATAAGAATTCCTTGAGAAAATGACCATGTGAGCTAGAGAGATGATTTCATGAGTTGTGGTAAAAGAGGGAGGATTAATGGTACAAGTCCAATGTTTGTCATTGTTTGCATGCTGACAAATCATCTGGATGATCATGTGGTTTATCATGTAATCATTTTTTCCCATCCTCCATGCCCTCAATCCCATCAAAAGGTCACTTTTCATGATTTCACCAGTCAGGGACAAAAGCATTGCAATGCACTTTTCAGAAAGAATAGGGTGTATCTCAGCATGTATTGCTTTATTTGGACTGCGCCCTAGTGCTATGGACAGCTTAGAGTCACCCCTTTCTAATGGTATAGGTATCATGATTATCCGTGCAGAATAGCCTGAGCTACATCAGCAACAAGTCACACCTCACAAACATTGCAATGCTTTCGTCCCTCACTGTATAAAGGTTGTGCAAGATAACTTCCAGCTATATCTTCACTCTCTTGTTAGGTTATTTCCCCTGTCTGTCCTCAAACCTAATCACCACCTCTCCCTTCACCTGGTTGAATGTATGTGACTTTTTGGCCCCACACATGGCTGGTGGGCATTTCCATTTGAATGGTACAACAGAATTTTAGGCAGTGCTAACACAAATGGAAAGGAGGGTGTGTAGTTGCTATTGTGTGTATGTATGATCTGAACCCACACTCATTGCATTTCAGGCAAGATGGAACTGTCCTTTTTCAAGTCCTTCTGCCATGGCAGAAATTTGTGCACACTCGTTCAGCAGCATGACTTACTGGGTCAAGTCAGCATGCTGTGTGGGAAGTACATTAGCTCCACATCGCAAGGGAGCATCCTCAGCAATATTCAACCACTACAGCATTCTGCTGTCAGTGGTATTGCAGCAGATGCTGGAAGAACAGAGCAGCTGGATGACACTTCCTACCAAGGTTTACTCAAGTGGCTCCACCTTAATAATGGGTCTGTTAATTATTGTGCTGATCATGATGATGTAGCTGGCACTATGGTTCTCTTGCAGGATGCTCATTTTGTCAACAAAATTATGATTAAGAGTGCAAGTTATACCACCAATTGTAAGGTACACTGTGACTCCCTTATCCAGTTTCATTGCATACCTGGAGAGGACTGCCAATTGGGGCAGATTCAGGATGTCTTTCTTCACACTTGTGCTGGCCCAAATGGAGATACCCTTGTAGAATACTTTCTAATCATTTGACCTTTCTGCCCTCTCTCCCCTGCACAAGTGGAAAATGACCCCTACTTGAAGTTCCCTCTCTTGGACGTTTGTCTCTACCATGAGGAGCTTCTTCCAGGGCTCGTTATTGGCGCAACCAATGTAATCGGCCACATTGCATGTTGCCCCTACAAAGGAAGTTTGCCCGAGGGAAATGTCCAGGTCATTCTCTCACTCTCCAGGGTAAGTTCTTGAGCAGTCTACTTGCATAGTTTCCACTTACAAAGATAAAGGAATGAATACTGAAACCTGAACCAGTTCCCATGTTGCCTCGGGCTGTCACCATTCTCTTATGCTTTACCTGGGAGTTACATTGCACCTGTCTTTGCATCTATGCTGGGAGTGTGGTGGTTGCATAGAATGATCATTCACTATTTACTAGTATCACCTGTGTGGACTGTCATGTACTATGTGCTTCGTGTGCTTAATGTTACACTTGTAGGCTATAACAACAATTTGACAGTAAATTGGCCTATCGAACGTTTGTGGTAGACAAGTTCTTGTGATTATATTGACACAAGTTGGGTGCCATTAACCCTTCAGTGCTTGCTTGGCCATCTGTACCAGTTCCCTCAAAGTGTCCAGCATCCTGTTGTAGGCCTCTGCAAAGGTCCGCATTTCCTGTAATTGGGATTATCAGCTGGAAACCTCACAAGTTAGTGGTAGGAACTTACCTGTGGGACAAGACCCACAATGATCTTGCCTGTTACAGGGTCAGTCAAGTGATTCTTTGACTTTTGTGTTAGGTGGCACAGTAGAGCTATGAATTTGGGTTGAACCTACAAGTGGGATAGAAACACCAGGGTGACTGATGCTCTGTTCTCACTTCGTGGACATTGATGACATGCTAGGTAGAATCTCTTCTTGTTTCTGACAAAGGTTTGTGGATGATCATCACTCCAGGTGAATATGTTCAAGCCATGATAATGTACCATGGGGAAAAGAGTAATGGGGCAAATGGATGAAGTCAGTGGATGCTGGGGGCACACATCTGTGGTGCCGGTGAGGCATACTGGCTTTTCCCTTTGCATGTTGAGTAAGTGGCACAATAAAACTACAAAGGAGGGAAGCTGACCTTGCATGACTTAAAAGTGTACCTCAAGAACAAAGGGACTGTCCAGCCATGTTTCCTATGATGTGTTGAGCAGCAGCCTAGTGGTCTCCCCCATGACAGACTAGCTGGGTGCAAAGAGGACAAAAGCCTTTGATCTGGCTGGACTCTTGGATGTTGATATCAGCCTTGTCAGGTTTGTGTGATCAGCCCTGGCGCTGACCTGATCCTTGAAAGTTGACACACAGTATGTCTTTCACTTACGAAGATGAAGGAAGGAATGAGTATGGATCCTGGTGTCCATGCTGGGAGTGCCAGTGGTGGTTACATTACATGGAATGATTGTTCACAGTCAAGTATTGTTCCAGGATGCAGAGCAGTCCTGGTCGAGCAGCAGCCTGGCGGCCTGTTCTTCTCTCCCCTCCTGCAAATTGATGGGAAATCAGCCCTTCCAATGATTATGTAAACACCATACCATCCCTCCCATCCTGCCACCAGAGTCGCCCAAGAGTCGCACACATTGGGTGTCCATAGTCGGAGGTAAGTAATAAACTGTTACTCTCTGACTATTTCTGTTGATGTCTCCTTGGGTGTTTTGGATCAATGTGTAAGTTTCTTTGCTGGGACTCAAGGATTGAATATGGGCACCGTAAGGCAAATTGCTTCGATTTCCATGAGTCGGCCCACTCTCCACCTTCCCACCCTCTTCTGAATGCCCCCACTTTCTAACCAGAGTCGCTCAAGAGTCACATGCATTGGGCATCCATAGTCAGATCAGGTACACTACTTATTGTTCCAAAGTGTCTGTCACGCCCACATTCCCTAGACAGTCATCACTACCCTTGGTGGTGGGAGGAACTATAGTCAGGTCAGAAGGTAGTTTAGGTTGCTGGCACTGTTGGTAAGTAATAATGCCTTCGACATTACTCATTTTCCAGGTCTTAATCAACTTTTCACAACTACAAACATCCAAACCTCATTGACTACCTCTCCATGTGTCTCCCATTTCTGGAGTTGATGGTGTTATGCGCCTGACCTCTACCTCCCCAAACATGCTCGCAGTTTTCCAAAATCGGGAAGGTCATGTGACACATCGCTGCATTATCTGTGGAAAAAGTACCCCAAGATGAGGAATTCCACTTCTGAACCCACACAAAGGCCCTGGTGGAGAAACAGCATACCATGGTTGACATTAGAAAGGCAACTGATGGTGGAGAGGTCATGCTGAATGGTATGTCAGCAGAAGCAGCAGGGGCTTTACCAATGCAGAATGCTATGTTGATGGCAGCGGCCACAGAAGGGGAGAATGGTGACACAGCAGGGGATATATCTATGCTGTCCGTTGTATGAATGCTCTGTCACGGTACCATGCATAGGGGATGTATGCTTTTGGGAGGTAACTGACCTAACAGATGAGATACTCTCTGGTCCAGTACCAGGCTTCTGCATGCTGCAAATGAATGGGAGAGTGACAGTTGTCTGTATAGTGTGTAAGCCATGCTTTGAATCGATGCCACAAATATACTAATGGTCTCTGTAATCAGCTTTGGTGTCTTCTTGGTATTGTGAGGGTGTCCAATTTGTCAAGGATGAGAAGAAAAAAGGTTCAATATTGAAGCTGAGAGGAAGGTTGTGGGACTGCAGCAAAGAGAGGTGAGAGTAAACTCATGTTGTTCCCAGCATCTTCAAAACATTCAAGGACAAATTATCAATGAAAAATGCCCGAATTCAAATGCCCTTGGGTTGCTGTTTTGCAGAGCAGACAACTTGCAGCTTGTTCCAAAATGCCTGATAACTAGCACTGTCAGTGTTACGTTTCGCCCCTAACTTTTCTTTTCACTGTACGATTACCTTGTGTTTGATCCATTGGACATGTTTTCCTTTTTGAGCCGTCTTCTCTCTGATCTGACAGCTCTCTAGTTCCACCACTAGCGTTACTGTCTCATAACATGCTTTGGACATGTGTCGTCATTGTTCAACCAATGGCATAGTTACCTCGGTACATGTGGACACCTCATGGTCCGTTTCCTTGTAGTATTTAGACTGTCGGGCTCAAGTCCTGGAACTCCAGACTTGAGCTGCTCAATCATACGCAGCGTTCTCAGAACTTCACCCTCAGTGTCCCTTACCAGGACCACTCTAAAAGGCGTTGCCTTAAAAATCCTCTGTCGTTTACAGAGGTTACTGCAGCCGTTGCTCAGTAGAAACCTTAGTCTGTGATTTGAGCTCTCCCTATGTCTTGACTTCGGTCGAGCGTAACAGTCAGCAGTAACAGTTATAGTTCGTTCTACACCCGATCTATCAGCAAGTGCTGAATCATGATTGGTGATCTTTTGTAGATGGTGTTAACCATTTCATCCCATAATGCACATCATGTCTATTTGTATCCTATATCCTCTGCTGCAATGATATATTTTAATTACACACCATTATTTTTCAATATATAATGGTGTAGACTCGTGGTCTCCTGTAGGCAGACCAAAGCTGACTGTGGTAGACTTGTGACCTTGTAACATCTGTTTTCATTGGCTCTTATGTAAACACCATCCCTCCCATCCTGCCCCCAGAGTGGCGCAAGAGTCACACACATTGGGTGTCCATAGTCATCATACCTGCCATTCTTATCAATTTGTCCTGGACATCCAAGATCACCCTCAAGCCAACCATTGACCATTGAACAAAGACTATTTTGCCATGGTTGTATGGTCTTTAATGGTCTTTATGTTTAGATTGTTTGAATCACCTTTGTTTCTTAGGGCATGAGGCTGTCGAGACCACTGGACCCAGGATGTGAATTTGGGTATTTATTCTGCTCACTGAGCGGCTCCATTCCATACTACTTCCATGGAACAAGAACCACATGAATATGTGGGCATGGTACTTTTTCAATTGTGCTACTATGAACATTTACTCACTCTGTGTGGGGCCAGACACCAGGTGCTGAAGAGCCTCCAGATGGGCACAAGTCTCCATTAGCTGGATCGGCACAGAGAGTCCCAGAATCAGCAGGGGGGCATCAGCAAGAGGTATCACCTGGATCTGAATGTGAAGTGGTCGAAGAACCGGCGCCTGTAAGGACAAAGTGTGGCCCCCGAAAGCAATGGACAAGTGGGTATCACCTTCCTAAGTCCCTGAAGGCCAATAAGGATGCCAGCTTGGAAGTGGTACATGTGGTGTGTTTTATTTGCTGTATGAATTTTTGCATGTCAATGTCTGCAGGTGCCTGATCCCCCACCTTGTAAAAGTTGCCTCTGAGAACTGGCAGAGAGACAGCATTCCGCTAGGCTAGCTGAGCATGACCAGGACCCAGATTGATTTGGCATCACAAATCACTATTCCATGGCAAACAATTCTGGATCAATTCTGCCTACATCAGTCATGGGAATGGTCCACATGGCTACCCACACCATTTGTGGTCTTTTGGATTCTGATGACACCACGTCACCTCAGGTAAAGTTTTCATCACTCAAGGCAAGCACTCTTCTGATTTTATGTTCAGGTTTGTTCAACTGCCAACAGCGATATGCGCTTTAATGGAGTGCCAGCAACTCCAGTAGAGCAGTCTAACAGCAGTGATGTTCAAATATCTGTGCAAAGGGTGAACAAAAATAACTCTTCCTGCACTCAGCCACTAATGAACTTCGTTGTTAGGCTTTGGTCTCAAATGAACACAATCCTCATCAGCATATCACCCTGGACCCAACAGAGCAGTCGATCTGCCATGATGTTCAGATGCCCATGTGCCAGATGTGGGCACAACAGGTGAACAAAAAGAAATCTTCCTGCACTTGACCACTGATGACCTTCATTGTTAGGCTTTGGTCTCGAATGAACATAATCCTCATTGGCACATCACCCCAGACCCAACAGAGCAGTCGATTCGCCGTGATGCTCAGATGCCTGTGTACCAGATGTCAGCACAACAGGTGAATGAAAAGAAATCTTCACACACTCAGCCACTAATGACCTTCATTGTTAGGCTTTGGTCTCAAATGATCATAATCCTCATCAGCATATCACCCCAGACCTGACAGAGCAATCAATTTGCCATGATGCTCAGATGCTGGCATACCAGATGTCAGTGCAACAGGTGAACAAAAAGAACTCTTCCTGCACTCAGCCACTAATGAACTTCATCATTAGGCTTTGGTCTCAAATGATCATAACCCTCATCAGCATATCACCCCAGACCTGATGGAGCAGTTGAATCGCAGTGATGATCAGATGTCCACTTTTCAGACATCTGCATGACAGGTGAGTGACAACAACTCTGCCCCCCCTTGGCTGCTAATGAACTTCATCATTAGGCTTTGCAAGTATCTGCCTTGAATGGCTGTACTATCCCTCCTCAGCATATTGTGACAGAGCTGTCTAACTATGGTGATGTTCAGATGTCTACTGAAACACCTCATGCCATGCATCAGACATCTGCAGAGCAGGTGAAAGAAAACTGCTTTCCCCCATCGGTCCACTAATGAACTTTCTCACCAGACCTTGCAAGTGTCAAATGACCACAATTCAGACTTGACAATGCACCCTGACTACGGTGATGTTCAGATGGCCACTGAGGTGCCTCTCATCTCGTATCAGTGGTCTGCACAGCAGGTGAATGAATGATGAATCTGCTCCTGCACAGTTACTAATGGACTTCCTCACTAGGCTGGGCAAGTATCTCTCTCGAACAACTGTAACCCCCATCAGGCCTATGGTGATATCAAGATGTCTTCTGAGGCAGCCTGTGCCCCATATTGTGCATCTGCACAGCAGGTGAGCAGGAACACTCTGCCATCACCTACCAGCTAATGAACTTCATAATTAGGCTGTACAAAGTGTACATTTCAACACTATTTCAGATGATGTACAAAATTGGTTTCACCATCTCGAGGCCATGGGTGGACATAAGGGACTTGTCGCTTATCAGCATGTCCTTGCAGCATTGAATGGTTTACAGATTTCACTGTCAGCATCTCAGGAGGTCTGGTACAAAATATCTCCCTTTTACTATGAGAATACTAAGAGATGCTGACATGACTTGTGTCATTCAGGAATGCAGTAGATACTGAGGGCCATGGGTGGCTGGACCTTGCTGATTTCACTTGTGTTCTGTTCCTCGTTCAGTCAAACAGGCATTTACAATGTGTTTCCCACAACTTGGTAAGAGCTGTGGCCATGCCCATTGACATGTACTGATAGTCTTTTGCAGTTCCCTGTGGGTAATGCAGAGGGGACAAGTTTTCCCTGTTCATCGAACATATATCCTGATGTCACAAAATATTCACAAGGCCAACCCTCAATGCTGGGACCCCTTATGGGAAATGCACATCTGCCAGTGCCGATGAACCATTATCCTCATCAGCTGCCACTGAACAACTTGACTCCATGTGAACACCAGGTCACAATGGTTTCCTCTGCCTTCCTGCACTCGCAGGTCAACCCTGTAACAACCATGGCCCCTAGCAACCTCGCACACCCTCCTCTTGCCTCCATCAGCACTGTGGTCGATGCCTGGATGGAACAGAATCGAAAGACCAGTCAAATCACTGATCTCACACTATTTGGGGAGGTGCCCAGTTCCCAGTTTCGATGACCACCTTGGTACCAACAGACTACAGTGGATTCTGGTGCTCGATTGAACCATCATATGCCTTGGGACCCTGTGGGGTCATTTCAGTGACACAATCCCAGGGGGCAACACATTGTCCCATCTGCCCCCTTATCTCAGCACCTTTTTTCCACAGACAGGAGCACTGGCAGTTCCCATCATCCCACCGTTGACTCTGCACACCCCATCCAACCCCAGCAGACAGCTTCTACTTCGGGCCAACCTCTGGCTCATGGCTCTGTAGGTGTCATTCAACAACCAATTATGGCGCAGAATACCTTCCCTCCAGCACCTTGATCTCAATCAACAGCTCCCACATTTGAGGGTGCTTTAAACCTGCCAGCTGCCACTGCCCATGAAATGAACCAGCTGCAATGAGTCAACATAGGACATGAGAAGGAGACAATGCACAATGCACAGGAGGTAAGCTTCGGCTTTCTTCTCTCAATATGTGTCTATACCTACTATGGATTGATCTAGATTCTGATGGTGGGGTCTGGCACAGGCCTGATTTTTTCACTGATGTCTGCAAGGATGTTGGAGCTGATCGCAGCTGTGAATGCAAGTTCCAAGGCACACCAATGGGACATGAAGCAAATGTGCATGGAATTTGATGGATTGATGCAGCTGAATTACCAAGCTCTCAACAGCAGATCAGAATCTGGGGGTGCTCAGGCAACCTTGCAGGGATGAAACGAGTCTGCAGGGTCCAAGCCCACTCGAAGACGCAAGCAGGCCCCCTTGGAAGACAGACATTGTGGAAAACCCAGTCATACAAAATTCCGGGTACACCTTTACTCAGTACAATTCTGAGTGGCTCACATTCCACCAGCAATTGATACAGAAACACTTCTTGCAATTACTGCATATTAGCAATTATAGCTGTCTAGACCAATTGCTACCACCCCCCTCTGACGATGAAAATCTCACATTCAACAGGCATGACCTGGGCCACATCAAGATAACTCCCAATGACTTCTGCATCAATTTATCGTGCTCCTGTCGAATGCCTTTCAACACAGAGGCTATTTGTGTATTTGCCAAGGACTTCAAGAGGAAGGTAGAGGAGAGCAAATGGTATTCTTTTCCAACACCTCCACCTGCTCACTTCCTGCAGTTGGAATACATCGAACTGTCCCTCTACCTTCACCTGCATTATGTCAAGGACGTGTACACCAACTTGAAAAAGTCAGAGGAGACATGCCACGCAAGGCTGAGGAGCACTGTGAGTCAAAGTGTGGAATGCTGGTGAAAACCAAACAAATCCAACACAAAAGACAAATAAGAGCGAGTGGTGGTTTGCCTCCACAGAACCTGGAGTGCAGAGAAACCTAAATGTGGGGGAGACTTCAAGTAGAGGTGCTCCTGGCACAAGTCGTCGATGAGTTACACAGGAGTAGATGAATGGATGATGACTGAGGAGGGGATGCTGAACAGAGTGAAGGTGTTCAGCCAAAAGTACTTGGGGGTAATGGACTTTGATAGAATATGCTCCTTGCACAAGTCGATGATGAGTTATGCAGGAGTGGGGGGGATGACTAAGACTGCTGACTAAGAGGAAGCTTCAGATGATGAAGGATGGCAGATAGACTCTTCTGAATGAGCCTCAACTACCAAGTATACAAATGATGACAGATAGACCCCTTTGTGGAGCCTCAACTGTTGATAATGAGATATGCTGAGCTGAGCTGAACTGACTGCTGGATTGCTTCTGATTGCTTTCTGGTAGCTAAGTACATGGGGGTTTATATACTGTGGGGGGGGCACAGCTTGTGACAAACAAGGCACAAACACTTGGTAAGTAATGAGTAAGGACTGAGTAATCATGATGAGTAAGCGAGAAATGAAAAGTAAGCAAGCAAAGAAGATTGGTAAGTATTGGCAATGAACAAGTCAAGGATAGTCAAAATATCACAAAATGAGTCAAATAGAATCAGAAACTGAGTAAGCGCACTGATATCACATTAGGGGGTGGTGATGCAAGTTAGATCTCAGCAGAGACATCTCTAGATCCAAAGACAGCATGACAGATGGATGGTGTTTCCAGACAGGGAAGTATTAATGCCAGAACTGAAGGGCATGAGTCAGGTGTCAAAGGGGGCTAGGGCGTTGGGGGTCTGTGGGGCAATGAGAGCATATGCAATCACATCTCCCACCCTTCCATCCTCTCAGCAAAGTTAACAAAAACTTCATGAATGGGGCTCTGATGGAGGAGGAGGAGAAGGGGGGACGTCTTCTGCTGGATCTTGCAGTAAGAAGGCAAGATGCATGTCATACTCATCATGAATGTGATCAGGGAGGCTGGAGGACAGTAGATTACCTGCAGCTGTCGCAATGTGGGAAGAATGATGGATGAGACTGGAACAAAGACGGTGCAGGGAGCAGGGAGGAACGATCCATATGCTTCATCAACTGGGGAGACCAAAACGACCACATAAGACCTTTCTAACTGAGTGACAGACCTGAGGCGACCAAAGAACGTCCTTCTGGAAGTCATACTGACAAGGAGAACACACTGACCAAGCTGCATGGGATGAGATGGGGCTGACAACAATGGGATGAACCAGGGGGCTTCAGGACGGAAGCTGGTGGGAACGCCTGGCAGATATACGTAGCCACTGTCTCTGGCAAATGAGACAAGTGAGAAGATCGATGAAGAGGTGGCCATGATTGATGGACTTAGCGAAATGAGCATCTGATGGATGGAGTGCTGTAGAAATGTGCAGGGTGCAAGGATCCTCTCCAAATTTGGAAGGAAGAATTGTGGGGCTGAGCACTTTAAGTGAGTGTGGGGATGGAGTTGATATCTTTGGAAATGGTGGAGATATGATGAAAACTGGAATGCTGTACACGGGCGCTAAAAACCTTTAATGTGTGCTTAACTCGCTTCCACTTTTCTCTTTAGCACTGATGACTCGTTCTTGTGTGAAGGATGACTGTTAACATCTGACAGTCTTTCTATGCATGAGGCCTTTAGTCTTCATCTGCATGCTTGGGCATTGTGCACAACTTGTCAACGAGTTAGGCAGAGTCAGCTGTAACCATGTCCACAACACCTTTGGTGTGTGACAGCGCCACTTGTAGTATGTGTAAAACAAGGGTACGTCATCGACTGTACCTACATGCCCTCCCTTATCTTACATGCCCCAAGCTTTATATGAGCAGGGCAGATTGTGTTGCAAACAATGATGAACTTATCATTCATAATGACCTGATACAATTAATAGGCTCTCAAGGTGTCAGCTCGGATGAGTCAGACACAGACTCAGATGGGCACAAAGTTTATCTGATAATCCCTCCTGCTTGGCGCAGCGAAGAACTGGCTGATCTTATGCACACCATAGATTCCACGATCATTTCCAATTGCCAGCCAAGAGTTGGACACAGATCTATTCACGGTCAAGAACCCAGGCGCTGAGTACCCAGTAGCCTTGTCAATGAGGATGTGGTGGTGCCCCCAGGACTGCCACTCAACTGCTACAAGGGAAGTTGGCTGACATCCTTACTGCCTAATGAGAGAAAGAAACTGAACACCTGGGCGGATAAATGGTATAATTTTGAGAGTGGAAAAACAGGTCAGGTTGTCCTCAGCTGACATGTCAGCATTTACTGATCAAGTTCCAGAGGTCATTGTCCCACCACACGCTGGTGCTACCCTGCTGGTGATGCAGACAGACAATGAGAACAGTGGTGACACTTCCACTGAACTGGAAGGTA
Organism: Pisolithus tinctorius; assembly: GCA_024663395.1. NCBI lineage: Eukaryota > Fungi > Basidiomycota > Agaricomycetes > Boletales > Pisolithaceae > Pisolithus > Pisolithus tinctorius. The sequence goes on from JANFAH010000002.1 coordinate 2,053,191, forward strand.
ATGACAGCAACACCGAGAGCGAGGTGGAAGACTTTACTACTCAACTATCACAAGTGAGCTTAGACGAGGACTGAATACTGTAGAGGGCTCTATACTCGAAGGCTTTTGAACATTGCATGATAGATAGAAATTTACAAAGGCTGATTGGTATTATACTATGTTATGTATTCCTGGATGCATCCTGGTCCAGGTCTGAAAATTGATTTGTCCCCTGAGTTTTTGCCAGGCTGGAAATGCTGCAATTTCCATTTTGGGTATGCATGTAGTATGGATTTGGATAGAGTTGTTAGATGTTGTTTGGTCGATGAAAGTGAACAGCGAACCAAGTCCGGACAGGCAGCACCCTGCAGAGGATGTCAGAAGAAGAGCTCAGGATCGCAAGACCAACCAGCCATTGCTGTTATTCAGAGACAGTATTGGTGCAGACAGTGGAGCCAAAGGACAAGTGTGTATGCCATGGGAGGGTGATGTACTCCTCAATTTTGATGCACTGGTTCATCATTTTCTGTCTGCATGGTTTAGGTCCTAACAGGGGGTTTTCATGGTCTGCATGTACTGGTATGCCTATGGTATGCTTAATGCGAACAGGAACATGCCTTGGATTGTGCATTCATCAATTGGGGATTGACACAGACACTGTTGACCACCCCTTGTTAATGACAGAGTGGCTCACATCTCCATTATGCTCGAGCATGTAGGTGCTTTCGCTCATCACATTTTGTTCTTTTTTTTTGGTTGACTTGAGCACACTGGCAGTCACATCCAAGCTCATGTTTGGACAATATTCTGTCCCATCACTGGCATTTTGCATCGATGCCCTCATGTTGTTCTACTACAGGTACCAATGAACTCCTCAAGACTGGGTTTGAAGCACATGCTCAGGCACGCAGGGAAAAAGAAAAGGAAAGAGAAGAATGGGAAGCAGAGGAACATCACAATGAGGAAGAATGAGAAAACGACTTTGATGGTTGGGCTGGAAGGCCATATGAGGAACAAGAGGTACATATATTCAATTCTTTGTGTTAACTACTTCTGCACCTAGGCGATCATGAGCAGGATTAAGGAGCATGAACATCGCAAAGCTGCCCTTTCAGATAGGAAGAATGTTGTTGCACAGGCACAGATGAAGAACATTGCTTCCCTTGCTGCAGACAATCAAGTATCAAAGATGAACTGGAAGGCAGGTACAGGTGAGTCTCCATCCAGGCAAGCAGAGTTCACCTGCAAAGACTGAGTGGGTATGGAAAGAGGACATGTTTGGCACCAACGATGAAGATTGGGCAATATATTGTAAAATCATATGTCCCAGATGCCTTTACTCCCATATGTTTATTATCCAACTATGTAACCAGAATACAGTTGCACCATCCTCTGATGAAGAAGACAATATCCAACAGCTGCTGCTTGTTGAATCAAAGCTCCTTGCACATGACCTGACCTTTACTACTCAACATACACATGCATCTCATTAAGCCACATGCTCTGCACTGCTTTCTGCTTTCCAACTACAGTATGGTCCTGGTGATGCTGCTGGTGCTGCAAGAATCCACTTCAACACTGAACAGTGGCATGTCTGCAAATCGTACTTTGTCCATTGATGGCAGGAGTTGATGCTGCTGGAATTGGTGAGGTTTTGCAGACTGTCCCTGCGACGTTCATGGACACAGAAGAGATGTGGTTAGTAAAAGTAAGGTCATGTCATTTGCAGTTATTTCTGGGAGCTGTTTTGCTTGTCACTGACCATGATGTCAATGCAGAACATATATACTACTGGTGGTCCCTCTCAGTTCCGCAGGCTTCGTGAGCAAGTCTACTCAGCACTTTGTCCAATCCTTCTGCCCAAGATGGAACTCCTCCAGTCAAGATGACCCAAGATGCCATGATGGATGCATGGAGGGGAATGGTGGCCTTTGCAAACATGAAGGAATTTAAAGATGTAGGGGTTACTCAACAGCAAAACAAGGAGTGGGGCAGTGGGCAGATAAAGAGATGGTGGGGTTGGAACTGGAATGCTGCCCAATGGTCCACTTACAAGCATGTAGATAGGAAGTACTTTTGTCATTGGGGCCCTTCGTCTTCCCATTACACTGTAATTCAACCCCCTTCATGGTAAGTCAAAAATTGATGCACACTCACAAAACTGACCATGTGTATTGTTCTTAGATATAGGTACGAGCAAGCAATGATACTACAGCTCTTCGCCTTCCCATTATGCTGGAATTTGACCCCCTTCATGGTAAGTCAAAAATTGATGCACACTCACAAAACCGACCACGTGTATTGTCCTTAGATGTAGGTACGAGCAAGCAATGATACTACAGAGGGTGTGTCCAGGGGCACCCATAGGACTTTGGCATTGTACACTGCCAATCAATAACAAATCAGTGCTTTTTCATTTATCAATTCAATATATCATGCCATGCATCCACATGACTTCTTGCTGTGTAGATTGCCAGCCTGTGTTCCCCACCATCCCCATCCATGGATATGGCTGTCAATGAAAGAAAACTGCTCTCAACTTGATATTGTAAAATATATTATAAAATGTTTGTGAGCCACAGAGTAATGAATTGCCAGTGCTCTGGTGCTTGTGTACCTCCAGTAATGCCATGCAGCACAGAGCAGTGGGCCAGCTCCAGCTCCAGCGGCCAGTGCATGTCAATGACTCTACTGATATTCTAAGTTTCATTAAGGCTGGGAGCTGCACTGGCTCACGACTGAAACACAAAACATCCGGCACTCATCAACATGCAGCCAACATCCAAAACAAAGGACAAACTGCCACCGAGACTGTGACCTTCACAACACCCTAAGTCATGACATGTTTACTCCTTGACTGATATTGAAATTTCTGTCAGTGTAGCAGCTCAGCTGCAGCATGTCCAACATGAAGCTTTCCTGTAGCATATCAACTCGCCTGATTTTAAGTATATCATGCTGGCACTGAATGTACTGCTCTCCACATTTGACATTATTTTTCATCACTGTCCTGCTGCATACAATTCACACATGAAATTTAGGTTCTCAGTTGACTAGCTGCAGTGTTTGTACATGCATGGAATTTAAGATTCTAGTTGGGACATGGACTATCAGTGATGTATACTAGATTTCTAATAACAGTCAAGCTTGTACATCATGGACACCTTACTGATACTTTGGATTTCAGTAGACTTACAGCACTACACAACATACTCATGAAATTATAAACTTAGTATGTGTGATGGGTGGGATTCAGATCAACCTGCTACCGAATTATGCCTGGGGTGTGTGTGGATGTATCGTTGCTGAGTAATGTTATTGCATTGTGACGTATGGACCACCCCATCGCGCTATTGACCCATCAACTCCCTTGCGTGGCAGGGCTCATACACAACGTGAGTGCTCAAGGTTTGATGTGTGATGGCTTCGTACGTTCTGCGCCCAAAATGGAGCCGACAAGTCGGATTCGAAGATGGCATCCGTCGGTGACACTACGTCTTGTATCAAAACGATAAGTCTAGATCTTCCTCTCGGAATCGACAGTGGCACAATACAGCACAACGATACGAAGTCTCCGGATTGCTGGTTTTCGTTGGCAGTCGGACCGGTGGGGTTCCCCTCGACGGTTCCGTACCTGGACAACTCAACAAGAGCAAAGCTCCAATTGCACACCAGGGTTACCGAGAACGTGCCAACATTATATTGGTCACTTTCTGTCAGTTCCACGGGCACAAATGCCAGCAGCTCTATTTTTTTCTCATTGGGCCACCGGTGGAGACATAAGGATCCGAGTAGTGATACCGAGAGACCCCCCAATATTAACAGTGCAGCGGCGTCGTGCCTACATGTCGCTGGAAAAAGACTAGATTATTTAATCAACGAGCATGGGGGATAGCAAATACAGTGAATACCGGGCCGAGCTATGGACTACCCTCAGTGAGAAAAAGAGAACTAAGATCCCTGATTCCGCCTCCAAGATGAAAAGCTAAGAGCGCCAATGACGCCAACGACCAGTAATGCTGTCCCCGCGCCTACGAGGCTAGGGACATACAGATACCAGGCGTTGTCGATATCGTCCTTACCCTTGACATCGTCGATGAAGATCAACTCGTCCTTCGTCCGTTCTTGCCTTCTTCGCCGGACAACTCTCTCCTGCTCCGAGTACTTGGAGCCTTCACCAGAATAGGCGCTCTCGGGCGCAGAGTGGTGGTGGATTTCCAATGAGGGCATCTCGAGTTCAGTGTGACCACTTCTTTCGTCCGAGATCACCGGTATGTCGAGATCGGGATTCATCGCCCGAGCACGGTCGAAATAGCGGCCCGCAGCATCTCTATCCCGCTTCCACGCCTCCGCACCATTTTCGGGTTGTGGGTGAGGGGGAACACGAATTGAGGACAGGGTCGCGTACGAAGCAGAGAGAACGACGGAAGCGGCACCCTCGAGATGCAGAAGCCCAGCTTCCAGATACAGCTGCCCAAGTCCAGCGGCTCCGCCAATACATTGCACGTAATAAGACAGAGTCCCCCGTGTGTTTTCCTCAGCCTCATTCAGATGGCTTAAGGATGTGTGCGGTGGGAGGTAGTGTGTGACCAATTTCATAGTGGCAGATGGGAGGTGTGCTTGGTACCACGCTCGCCTGAAGGACAAATACATCAGCCCACGAGTGACGAATTCAGAAAGGAACACGTACACGAAGCATTCAAATGCTTCCTCTTTATCCTTCCTGATATCGAGAAGTTCAATAGCAAAAAGGACGAGACTAGTGGGATCCATGTTATATTTCACCTCAAGATCAGGGTCATACAGCATAAGGATCAGTGGAGACGGGAAAAGTTCCTGAGGTACGGTACCCACGATGAGCGACGGCCAAATGACAGACCGGTCCTTTTCCAGATGCAGAGTTAAGAGTCGTCCTGAAGACGAGTGCAACGACTCTAGCGAGGAGAACGATGAGAGGGCATGGGGTTGTATGACAGGCGATACATGTCCAGATACAGCTGGGGCCGCCGCCCGCCGATGATATCCGGGCTGCTTTTCTGCAGACGATGTGAGCGAGGAGAGCGCGGGGGAGGGCGTTACAGGCTCTTCGGTGTCTGACACCTGCGCGCTCTCCAGTGATGTAGCGAAGCTACTTGATATCTCCGGGTCAGATACGAAGGCATAAGACGATTGGGTAGATGCGGTTGATAAAGTCGAAGTAGTGCGTTCTCGGGTGGAAGGCCGCGAAGTCCACGGTTCGAGCTGCCATGCCGAATTGGCGACGTCGACATTGCCGTAGAGGCGTCCCTGAGTTGACGCATATCGGTATTGAGAGGGACAGGGAGAGCATAGTGGACATTCAATAATACATACCTTCGCTACGGGCTGTTGACCCTTGACTCCAGGCAGCAAGTAACTCCGTTCTATTAGAACCTGTTGGAAACTCCATATGGGCACTCCTATACGGGGGAGTCAGGTATAACTCACGGCAACATCTTCTGAGGTCTCGAGCGGAACTACAGTAGCAACAGCACAGTTGCCTATGCGCGAACCTGAGCACGACGGATATTTTGCTGACAAGTCGAGCCCTGTCAGATCTCGCCCGACTAGAACCGCTCTCGTCCTGTTAAGTTTTGACTGGCGCTGAACGATCATCTGGGTGGACGAACGTTGTCCAGAGACAAAATGTGGACTCCGTCTCCATACTAAACGACGTACATTTGCGCCTCTCCCGCTTCTATGAGATTCCGATGTTGGAGAGAGTCATCCAACAACAGGTCAAACTCGCAACAATGGATCAAGCTTATAGCCTTGAAGGAGTCGCTTCGTATATGTCCGGTACCAACAACTCTGAACGGCGCAGGGAAGACGGTGTGTGGCGATCTTTAAACGAGATGCCACCAGTGATTGGAGTCAAATGCCATCGCTACCGCGGTTCCCAGGTCTATCGGTGCGTGGTTGGACGTACGGTGGGTTCTCGCCAAGAAGTAGATTGGCACTGTTGCAGGCGGGAAGCGGCTTCGTCAGGGCCTGCTGTCTTCACAGCACTCGGATCGAAAGATGCAGCTGCAGCGCTCCTCCCGGTCTCTAGGCTCAGATTCTGTCGTTTCCCTACTCCAACCGCCATCTGCTCTTGCCTGGGGCTTCCAGCGTACCACTCGCCGCGGCCTCAGATAACTCCGAGCCAACCACTGCCGTATCCGACTCATCTACAACTGCCACTTCCTCAGCCAGTCAGACTTCCTTAATCACGGTCATTGCAACATTTATATTGCTCGTTCTTCCCGTCCTACTGTTCTAAGCACCCAAAACCTAAATCAACACACACTCCATCTCCCTGCGATGTAACACCGCAAATGATGCCTCACGTCACGACTCACATCTCGAGCATTGGGGTCGCTTACCAGACGACGACGACGATAGCTGGGAAACGAAATTGTCCATGAGACAACGCGCCCCTTCAACACCTGCTAAGAAACTGGCAGCAATGTTCAGTCGTTCCCCGAGTATTGTCTCTAGGAAGAGATCATCCGAGAATTCTCATGTCCGTGAACACGTTGCAGCCGTTCGAAAAATACTGCCCGACTTGGGCCCCGAGATGGCTTTGCAGGCTGCGGTCGTCGAGGCGGATACCGAGATCATGAAACCACCGCTAGCACGGACATTCATGTGCCATGCAGAGTCTACGTCATGGGACGGGGAAGCTGTCTGTATTGATTCCTTCCTGTGGAGAGGGCCACGACTATCAGGAAATATGTCCCCCAACATGATGTCCGATGAATAGATGACCCCTGCGACGATCTGCATCGCTGGGAGCGTGAGGAAGTCCTCTGGAAGATGCGGGTGGTAAAGAAAATGCTTTCGCAGACGCCGTGGCTGTTCCGTTGAAGAGAGTGGCAAGTAACCCCTTCTTCAATGCTCACGAAAAACCAATCATATGGTCCCTACTTCCGAACATTACTGCGAATCCTTTCGCTGACTTGTACTCTATCACTGCACCTCCCATAGAATGTACCACCAATCCGCTCCTCACCGGCAATGCCCGAGCCCTATGATCTCTCATTGTGGCACTCGAAACATCTCCTGCGGAGGTGGAGGAATGCCTGCGCATCATTTCCGTGCAATCGTCTGTTTATTCCCGAGGTCCGTATCTAGCGAGCGGAACTGGCGAGGATGGCGCCGGTGTAGCGGCCTTCCCTTACCCTCCAGCTCAGATTCCGCACTCATAGCTTTACTCTCGTAGTGCTCAAGACCCTCCAATGGCGTCCTTAGCCATACCTGCATACCCTTACTACTTCCAAGTACGTATGAATGTATCACGTACAGGCTGGGCATGCACGCCGATCTGGCTCGACACCCACTTGTCAGTCCTTTCATGCGTGCTTTGTGTATCTTTTTCTCGCACTTTGATCGACAATGGAATGTGTGTTTTCCTTGTGCAAGTATGTCCTTCCGCTTGCCTTTTTTCACCCTTCGTTCCGTCTTGTGTACTACTGGAGTGCATGCAAACATATATCTGGTGAATCGGGTACCACATTGTACGGTCTCTGAATGGTTGCACACCACCACAGGGCAGGAAGAGAGGTATAGATTGGAAACCATGCTGTGACGAGCATTGTAACAAGTATATACAGTATACCAATACTGAGGAATTGCGGCACACCTAACGATCTGCCGACCATCGTGTCGTCACTGGACCTCTTCTAACTGTGTGTAGCCCCCGATGTCATCCTGTTGTGTCCTCTGCATACACCACAAAAGGCCAGCACGCATGCTCCCCAGATGTACTTGTTGGGCAACGATAGGAATATATTCCACAATTCACTTCCTCTGCGTTCAAGGTGTGTGTGGTACAACCTCGAGTAGGACTAATGCGACTTCATGCGGAGTAGATCTGAGTGCAGCCTGGGAGACACGGCACCATCCTATCCATTTCATTTGTGGCACGAGGCAGGTTGTGAACTCTATCAGTACGACGAACTCTATGGAAAGCCGGACAATCGCGCTCCCGAACGGGCAAGTGCCCTCGGCGGAATGCCGAAGTGCATCAAGAATTTCGGACGGCAGTACTTAAAACGGAAGGAGGACACCAGACACTGCACGAATGCAGAAGTTCGTCATGCATTAAGTCCGTAGTGCGGAAGTTCGTCACGCTGTAAGTTGGTAGTTTTGAAATTTCGAAGTACACAGGTTTGTAGTGCAGAAGTTCGTCTCGCAGTAAGTTTGTAGTTTTGTAGTTTTGTAGTACACAGGTTTGTAGTGCAGAAGTTTGTCACGCGGTAGGTTGGTAGTTTTATGTTTCGTAGTACACTGGCCACAAGACAGGGCATATCTCTGCAACTGTGGCAGCAAGTGCAATGTACAGTACACCATCTGAAAGCCTTCAATGAGTAGCGTACAGTCCAAAGAAAGCGAGAGGAACGACCGTAAAACGCGTGGGACACGCGAGATAATGTCCTGGGGGAGGAAGCGAGGAGGCCCTCAAACGGCAACAGCTGATGTGACTGACACGAAACTCTGGGATGTGGTAGAATACTCCCAGGGAATCAAGGGGAAAGAGGAAACACGCCAATCGGATCACCCGATCCTGAGTTATACGCCAAACCATCTCGAAACCCTTCAAACACAAAAACAGGAGATCTCGACAATGAGCACACAGAAGTGTATTAACAAGGGTTCCTAAGAAATGAGTCAGTCAGAGGGATTTGCGGCTCGAAGAGCGAGAGAAGCAATGCAGAAATGCATGAGGTACGATGAGAGGATGTCAAGGGTGGGCCTTGCCACCAAAATGCGATTAACATTTCGTCTCGCATTCTTGGAAGTGTCCGAACGCCTCCTGAGAATAATAAATGGTTCATGACGATGCACCCGCTTGTGGGTTAAGCAGACTCACTTGTAGCAAACTGAGAGGAGTAATTCGAACCCTTCAGCATGACTTCAGGAACTGGGAGTAAGTAGTACCCTATCGGAAACAGTTTTACGACCAAAGTCAAATATTATTGGCCAGTGGATGCACGGGGTTTGGTGAGTAGAAACAACCAGGTAAAGAACAGGTATACATGTTGAAGTAACAAGAAGCAAGAACAACATAATAAAGTCCAAGACTCATGAGTGACAAAATACAGGAGGGAGAAGGGAATGTATACACAGCACATAGCAATAGCAATTACAATACCCTTGGAATGATGATGGAATCAGTTGTTTGCACTGCTGGTCACAGCCCCAAATTTGTCTAAGTCAAAGCCAGCCCATTCACAGAATTGATTACATCTGTGGCACTTCTCGAACAAAGTAACCATGGACTCGACATTCCCTTCACTAAAGACGTCGAGCCCATCCCCGACCGAGCTATCCAAAGAGTTAGGTATAACTATGTGCATGTGAATTTTCAGAAGAACGTACAGGTCTGTTAGAATTTGAGGGTCTGTGAGCAGTGTTGTGCTCCCTGTGAAGGTTAGCAAAAGCATGCGTCAGATGAGACGAGTGCACTTGCCTTGGTAATCAGAAATGAATGTGAGTCCTCCGGTCTTTGTGTATTGGACATGTTGAGTAAACGCAAGAAACTCTGCAATATCATAGCCATCCTCATACTCATCGAGTGAGGGACCGCAGTCCATATTGTGGATGAACTTCTTAAACACTGCATGACCCCCTTCAATCTTCTCCTCCAGCAGATACACACCAGATGCCATGCCACTGAGTTTGGGGTTGATAGGACCTGGGCCTTTGGATTCATCAGCAAATCACGAGTTTACTTATCCTTACTTGACAGCTACTTAACATTTGCTTATCATACCAACTGCCAAGCAGCCGTCTGCTTGGATAAGTAGATCCTTCTGCTGGATACTTACTTAGCACTGCTTATTTTTTACTTAATGCGTGCTTAGCTTATTAGTTTCTTACTTGAAATAATGCTGGTTCTGTTCCGTCAAGCAGATAAGCAGCAATGAAGTGCAATTAATATCTGCTAAGCACATGCTAAGCAGCGGTGAAGTAAATTACGTGGCAGTAAGATTGAGGGATTGAAAAACATAGATGAACTAGTGATAGCAATTGGGAAGATGTATTAGAGATCCTGTTGTGGACTCAGTGGATCATATAAGCAGTAGGGAATGAAAACCTACAGATAAGTGCATACTTGTCGTCAGATCCTGCATCACTCAACAGCTCGGGGTCGAGTTCTTGCCCTATCGCAAGCGAAGCAAGGGTGAGCTCTACGATGGCTTGAAGCTGAGCAATAGATCTTCTTTTGGCGGCCCCCATAAACTTCCTCGTTGGGGCTCCCCAATTCTGGTCTGAAAATGCGCATGCAGTCTTGCTATCCTTGCCTGAAGCCATGTTGTATTTGACAGGGGTCCACACAAACCTCGTTGCCACTTTGGCAATACCATCTTTGACATTGACGGGGGACTTGAGCTTGATGTCACCAGATCTAACGAGGTTCAAGCCACGTGAGAGCTAAAAAACTAATCAATACTGTAGCTATGAAAATGACTCGATAAATGTTACCACAGCAGCACAAAGTCCAAGAGCACCAACAACACCATGCTTCGCCAAAGACGAAGTGTCAAGAGTGGGGACTTGAACGTATCCTTTGGTTGCAGTCAAATGGCTGCTCAGCAGCAGCTGTTGCACAAAAATGGAGCAGAAGGCCTTCTCAGGAACAGTCATGTCGAGGTCTTCATATAAGAATGTGAAATGATCAAGTAATACTTTTGCAGTGTCAGCAGGCAATGGGTCTTGAGGATTGAGGAAGAAAGCTATGAGTTGCACAATGGCCGCGGAGGCAAAGCCATGCCTCCAATCACACAAGCATTGAGACGCCTATGGCAAACACGGTCAGCTACAGATGAAGTCAGAATGAAATGGACTTACAACAGAAACCATGGGTGAGCTGGGAAGAATGCTACCTGCCATGTTCTTGAGTATGGGGTATATGACTGGCATGATCTCCTGTAGAGCCCTGCAAATATCTTGCTTGGTGATGTTGAATGCATCCTCTTGGTTTCCGGCCCATAGGATTAGTGTTGGAATAACTTCCCTCTTCCACTTCTGATCTTTATGCAGATCCGAGGGGAGATCTGAATTGTTGAAATGCACTTGTGCAGGGACAGTCTGCACTTGACTCAACGAATCGCTTGCTACAATAGATCTCTTGCTAGTAGATGTGGCCGATAAGCTGGACATAGAGTCGCAAGCTTGTATCTTGATCTTCTTTGGCATGCCCTTTGTAACCGTGATGTGTGACTGAAAGAAAATAAAAGATGAAGGAACATGGAGAAAGGTGGTTAGCACATACCTTGGCCACGGCATTCTTGTGCCCCAAAACACGGGTGGCATCATCTAGATTGTCACAGTTATCATCGACGCCGTTGCCCTCAACCTCAGAGGTTGAGACATATTCCAACTCGGCTACTTTCCTCTTGACGTTGGCGAGTCTGGTGGCAGGATCATTGGCCTCATAATCCTTGGCCATTGCAGCAGTGCACTGAGACTACCATTGCATGAGTAAAAACCGTTTCAGTGTGAAAGATACTCAATGATAACATTTTGAAGAGTGGGGACGTCCAAAGCCAGAGGTCTCACTGGCCCACTAGCTTCTCCATCTTTGCGATCAGGTAGCAAGTCGAAGTTTTCTGGTAGTTGGGATTTGAACTTGTAGTTGTATTGGGGATCATTTGGCAGTGGAGAGCTGAGATTGAATACACGGAACTCAACATTGGTAGTACTTGTAGCGAGGGTACTTGTGGACGGAGGTGGTGCAGCTGATGTGCGAGGACTGGCACTGGCACTCGAAGATCGCGTAGAGCTTGTGTCGATGATGTTCACCCAATTTTTGACACGCTTAGATAAAGTCAGTTTATCATCAGAGCTGGCAGTTGTTAGGACATTCGCAAAGAAAAGAGTTGCCTCAGTTAGGAGGAACATGTTAAGAAGTAAGATGCACATCAAACCAGTACTAGCACTGATGCTATTGTCACATGTTGATGGCGGGGATACTTTGTTGCGTGTGGAGATTATCGCTTCACACAGCGATTTTGCCTTTGCTGCTTTTGTCCCTTTCCCCTTCATCACTACAGGTTCAGCATTGTCTTCCATGTCAGCTAGGGGGGTAAGTGGCTCATTCATCCCTACAAAAAAAATCAGCCTCATGTTTTCTTGGTTAAGCATGATAGATACCACCATCACTCTCATTTCTTTGCCTGCCAACAGTGCGAGGATGAGGATGAGGACATGGCTTGATGGGCTTAGTGCCAGCAGCGACACCACTTTGGTTGACCTCCATTTCATCCTCAATTTTGCCAATCTGTTGATAACCTCTCTTCAGCGCTGCAACCTTTTTGGCAAGGGCTTCCCGGGTGCGTTCATTGTTAGCTTCCTTCTCCGTGCTCGTCTGTCTTCTTGGTTGGCTGTCGAGGATGATCCTACCAGGATGCACATTAGCCACCTGGCGCTTCGGGCGACCACTCGCAAGTGTCTCCTGTGGGCACTCTGTGGCCGGTTGGTTGTCCATATCTCGCAGTGCAAAGGGTCGTTGGCTGTGTGTGAAGGTGGAAGACGAAGAGACAGAAAAAAAGGTATGCCCACTGCCATCTCTTTTGGCTTAGTTTGATTCTATGTTCAGTTGGCAAATCTTTGCTGTCCCACAGTAACTCCCATTACTCATCATTTTTCTTTCAGATATGATTCCCTGCACAAAACCTGGCTGCTGTCGATGGTTCAGAAACAAGTCGGGCCTAACCCAGCACGTCAATGTATACCACCCAGTATTTCTGCCTATCAACATCCCCGCACAGGTAGAACAGCCAGATCAGGTACCATCGCCTGAAGAGGAACAATTCCAGTTCTGACCGGATGATGACAACTATAGTGACCCATCCACAAGCCCTTCAAATCCAACCCTTCTGGCAGAGTTTGTTGGACAAGGCAACAAGTATTATCAGAACTATCACCCAAACCTCACCGGTACGCAGTATGGGTGAAAAAATTAAGTATTTACTGATGTATTATTTGACAGGGCAGCCTTGTGATTCGTCTGGAAACCCCCTCCCAGTTGGACAGTTGTCCCTGCAAACTCCTTCTGAAAAGCAACCTAACGATTGGTCGCCATACTCCAGTCATCTGGAGTTCGAGCTAGCTGACTTCCTGTTCACCCGCAGCCAGATGTCTGCAGCCAATATTAATGAGTTACTAGATCTCTGGAATGCGACACTTCTCAGCGCTGGCAGCCAGCCTGTCTTCAAAGATAGCGCCGAAATGTACAAGACAATCGATCACACTATACTTGGTGATGTACAGTGGGAGAATTTTTGCATATCCTATACCAGTGAATGACCAACTGATAATGTCCCATCATGGATGAACGCCATGTATGATATTTGGTTCCGGGACCCTAAAGACGTTATTCACGATATGCTTTCCCGACCCAATTTTTTGAGAGACATGGATTACCGGCCGTTTTGGGAATATGAGAGCGCGACAGACAAGAGACAGTGGGAGGATTTCATGTCTGGTGATTGGGCATGGACTCAAGCGGTGTGTCTTTTATCTTCTATGTCTCTGAGCGCTGTACTAATGGCATGCAAATAACAGGACATAATTTCTCGTGATTCAACCATGCATGGGTCAACCTTCGTTCCAATCATCCTTGGCAGTGACAAGACAACCGTGTCAGTCACAACCAGTCAAAACGATTATTATCCCCTCTACCTCTCAATAGGTAACATGAGCAACAAAGTTCGTCGTGCACATCGCAATAGTGTCACTCTCATCGCTTTCCTTGCAATCCCACATAGTAAGTGCATCTGATAGATACATAGGAAAGTAATGGCACTAATGAGAGATATACTTGTAGCTGACAAAGAGCATGCACCCACTGACACATTCCAACAATTCTGCCACCAACTCTTTCATTTGTCACTTGCATATATCCTTCGAAATCTCAAGCCTGTGATGACCAAACCAACTGTTATGCAGTTCAGTGATGGACACTATCGCTGTGTAATTTTTGGACTCAGCCCTTATATCGCCAATTATGAGGAACAAGTCCTTCTGGCATGTATTGTGCGAGGGTGGTGTGCGAAGTATGTTTTTCTACTTTCCAACTCTTACTATCAACTAACTAGAATCTCAGATGTCTTGCGATGAGGCAGGAACTCGATACTGATGCACTTTATCGGAGTCGTGAACATGCAGAAGCGCTGATCGAGGAGTTTGATCTCAAGACCTTACGGGATGCATATGGCATTGTGGGCGATACAATTGTAAGTATCATTTCACTTAGATTCCACTGTGCCTGTGTCCTGAAAACCGATTTCAGCCGTTCACCAGCAGTTTTCCCCATGCCGATATATACCAACTCATCGCCCCTGATATACTACACCAGATCATCAAAGGGACATTCAAGGATCATTTGGTCAAGTGGGTCGCAAGCTATTTGAAGACTGTGCATGGCACAACAAAGGCAAATGTGATCTTAGATGATATTGACCAGAGGTATGTCTGCTTTAATTTACGTTTCTTTCTTTCCTCATGTAGGATACCTTAGAATCATGGCCATCGCGCCTTTCACAGGGCTCTGTCACTTTCCCGAGGGCCGTCATTTCAAACAGTGGACTGGTAACGACTCAAAGGCACTAATGAAGGTAATTTTAGATCAGGTTGTTTATACAGTCTGTCATTAACGTTCGATACATAGGTGTATCTACCCGCCATTGAGGGGCATGTACCAACAGAGATTGTGTGAACATTTCGCACTTTGTTGGAGTTCACATACCTGGTCTGTCGCAATGTCCTCACTGAAGAAACCTTGGTTGCAGTTCAAGATACCATCAACTGCTTTCACAAGTACTGGGAAATATTTCGCCAATCGGGTACCATTCAAACTTTTTCCTTACCGTGCCAGCATGCAATGAAGCACTACCCTGATCTTATATGTTTATTTGGGGTGCTGAACGGACTTTGCACATCAATCACCGAATCAAAGCATATTGATGCTGTGAAGGACCCGTACCGGCAGACCAATTGTAACAAGCCACTGGGCCAAATGCTCATTATCAATCAGCGCTTAGATAAGTTGGCGGCCTCTCGAAGGGATTTCAACGAACGAGGGATGCTAGAGGGAAACTGCCTCATGGCAACTATGCAGCTCCTTTCGACTCAAGGTCAGTCATTGGACGATCATATTGATTTTCATCATATTCACATGAAGTAAACAGATGGCAGAGAGAATGGCGGTACATCACAGGTCCTAGGTTCTGGTCCCCATAATGAAGACAATGGTGAGGCTGTGGACTGCCCAACATCCATAGAGGCGCATGTTGAACTCACTTGCACCACCTGTATGTACCTTATTAATGTCAAAGTCGGACAACACCCCTGGCTCCTTCTTAGGGCGGAGTTGGAGCGGGTTGGGCTGCGGAGTACAGTGGTCAAAGTCCGAAGTGAATCCGACCACTGGGTGGCAAGATATTCGATGAACAGTGAGTGGAGGGGTATGAAGGAAAGTCTCGGAGGCTGAGGTCGGAGTCGGAGTCGGAGGTCAGAGGTCAGAGGTCGGATGAGAGGGCGTTGGGTTCAGCTAGTGCGCTGCCCCCTTGCACGAGCTCAGCCCTCGTATTTCAGAGGTGGAGCGGACTCAGAGGAAGTGGAGACGAAACTCCGGAGGGGACTGAGAGGGAGTCGAAGGTGGGGACTTTATTCGATATTCGTACTGATTACATCGGAGTACTATGTGGCCTTATATACGATGTAGGTCAAGGGCGGTGTAGTACGGAATGTAAACCAATAAGTGTATAGTGGGTTAGAGTCCTTCCGACACAAGGGATAGAGAGTAGGGACGACGGGGACCTTAACTGAGACAAGGAAACTACTACAACGAGGAAGAGAGGGTAAATACCGAAGAAGCGGAAGAATGGAGAAAACCGACACGAGGGCGGAACCCTATCTAGAATGCAGGGCTGCAAGTCCGACAGCCCACGTGACCAACCTTAGGGCGGAGTTGAGCAGAGTTGGTCAGAACGTGGACAGGGGACCTTGGAGAGGTGTGGAGATGTGTCGGGAGGGTCGGAGGAGCGTGGGAACACGTCGGAGGAGGGTGGAGAAGTGCGGGAACATGTCGGAGGAGGGCAGAGTAGGTATTAGGGGCTTACGCTGGTGTCATGGTCATGACAGTATCCCCCCCTTAGGGCCTGAACCCCTGAAGGCCACAGCAAAGCTACAACAGAGGTGAGTAAGGTCCAGGTTTATGAGGATAGCGAGCATGATAAGCAGCCAACAACTCGGAGGCATGTTCTAACTCTGTTGCCAACACCCAAGAGGTCTCGTCTTCAGTATTCTCATAGCCTGCCCAGCAGACTGGATACAGCAACTGACAATGACGGCGGCGGCGATCCACCTTTGAGTCAAGGATCTCCGAAATCTCGTACTCAAGGTCACCATCCACCTCAACAGGCGGAGGCGGAGGTTGGTGCCGATCAGGGAAGGGGTTCGGAGCAGCAGGCTCTAACTGCGACACGTGAAAGACAGGGTGGATGGCCCGCATCGCATCAGGTAAGCGGAGGGTGATGGAGTGCGTACCAGGCCTAGCTATGATAGCATAGGGGCCCAAGTTCTTCTCCGCAAGTTTAGCCGAAGGGCGGGTGGAGCGGAAGTACTTGGCCTTGACATAAGCCTGGTCACCGACTTTGAACTCTGGTGGCGGAATGCATCTAGCATCAGCCAGACCTTGATAGCGGAGTTGAGCGGCAGCCATCTCAGTGCGGAGGAAGTTGTGCAGGGCGGAAAGCTCCACAACATAGTTATGGGCCTTCGGAGAGGTGAGATCGCGGTCAGAGTAAACTGACAAGTTTGGGTGGTAACCCTTATTAGCGAAAAAGGGAGAGACTCCAGTAGTAGCACTCGGCGCATTATTACAAGCAAACTCCGCTAGTGGGAGTAACTCCGACCAATCGTCTTGCTGATAGTTACAGTAGGTGCGGAGATACTGCTCAAGGGTCTGATTCATGCGCTCTGTTTGGCCATCGCCTTCTGGGTGGTAGCCCGATGTAAAATGAAGGCGCATATCTAAGGCCTTTCCAAGGGAGCGGAAGAAGTGCGACACAAACTCTGGACCCCTGTCAGAGGTGACATGAGCAGGTACCCCATGTTTGGAAAAGACGTGGGTAAGGAAGAGTTTTGCTAGGTCAGCGGAGGTGATGGAGTCATGGGTCGGAATGAACACGGTCTGTTTAGAAAGGCAGTCTACAACAACCAAGATGGCGGAGTAGCCTGCGGAGTTGGGGAGATGCTCGATGAAATCCATTGAGATGGAGTTCCATGGCTTCTCAGGGACGGGAAGCTGCTTCAGTAGGCCGAAGGGGCGGTGACGAGGGACCTTGCTGCGACCACAAGTGGTGCAGGACCTGACATAGTTCTTTACATCAGTGCGGAGGTTAGGCCATACGTACTCGCGGCGAACAAGCTCTACAGTGCGACTCTGCCCAAAGTGACCCGCAAGTGGATGGTCATGTTTAAACCGAAGCACTCGGAGGCGGAGACCATCAATGTCGGGGACAAAGATGTGGCCATCAAGGCGGAGGAGACCCTCGTGGTCTAATGACCAGCGGAGGTCTGTCGGAGTTGGGAGATGGGAAGCGGAGATGGGGTCGGAGGGTAGTGTGGAGATGATGTCGGCATGGAGCTGCTCAACATCGAAGATCATGGCGGCTCGGAGCACAGGGGCCAAGAGGTGGGTAGTACGGAGGGACGAAGCGAACTGTTCCTGGGTAAACACAGGGCGGAGGTTATGAGGGTTTACCTGCGCATAGTCCTTATCCCCCTCTTTTGGGTAAACATCCCAGCGGCGGGTAAGTGCGTCGGGCTTGGCTCCAAGGCGGCCAGGGCGGAAATGGATGGCTAGGTTGAACTGGGAGAGGTACTCCGACCAACGAGCCTGATGGCGGGTTAGGACCTTAGAGGTGGAGAAATACTCCAAGTTTTTATGGTCAGTCACCACGTCAGCAGGAGTGGCGGAACCTTCCAAGTAATGTCACCAGTGGCGGAAGGCCTTGAAAATCGCCAACAGCTCCTTATCATGAGTGTCATAGTTGAGCTCCGGGGCAGTGAGTGTGCGGGAGTAAAAGGCAACCGGGCGGAGTTCACCATCGGAGCAGGTAATCGAGAGGATACCCGCAATGGCATAGTCCGATGCGTCGGTCTCAACTGTGACAGGGGCATCAGGCACCCAATGAGTAAGGATCGGAGCGGAGGTGAAGGCGGTCTTAAGGCGGAGGAAAGCGGAGTGGCACTCTTCGGAGAAGCTCCAAGGAGCGCCCTTCCGAGTGAGGCGGGTGAGCGGAACAACTATGTCGGAGTAGTTACCGATGAACCGACGATAGAAGTTTGCGAACCCAAGAAAGGACTGGATGTCTTTAACCTTGCGTGGTTCAGGCCAATCACGAATGGACTGGACCTTATCAGCGGACATGGTCAGACCGGATGGGGAGAGGACATAGCCGAGGTACTCGACAGAGTCTTTGTGGAACTCGCACTTTTCCGGCTTAGCAAAGAGGCTATGCTGGCGGAGGTGGTGGAGGACCTCTTTTACATGTTGGCAGTGCAACTCCTCGTTGTGGGAGTAGATGAGGATGTCATCAAGGTAAACAACAACACAGACATCGAGCATGTCGGCGAAGATGCTATTAACAAACCGCTGGGAAGCCACTGGCGCATTAGTAAGACCAAAGGGCATAACCAACCATTCATAGGAACCATAGCGAGTGTAAAAGGCAGTTTTCCATTCGTCACCAGCACCGATTCAGACTAAGTGGTAGGCATGGTGGAGGTCGATTTTACTATAGATTTTAGCGCGGCTCGGAGAATCGAGCAAGTCGGAGATGAGAGGGAGCGGGTAGTGGTCTTTCTTGGTGATTTTATTGAGTCCTCGGTAATCCACACAGAGGCGGAGCAAGCCGTCCTTCTTCTTAACGAAGAGGACAGGAGCACCATGGGCAGAGGTTGACTGTTTAATGAAACTGTAGCTGAGGTGCTCATCTATGAAGGTGCGGAGTGCCTCAAGCTCAGGCGGAGAGAGGGAGTAGACAGTGCCTAGAGGCGGAGAAGCCCCTTCTTCGAGATCTATATTTAAATCGAAGCTGCGGTGCGGAGGGAGTTCAGTAGCCTTTGCTTTACTAAAAACATCAGCAAACTCATGGTAGTCGGAGGGTACTGCAGAGAGATCAGGAGGTGCAGAGGGCATCGAAGAGGCTCGGAGTTTCATATCTTGGGGGCGAAGGTGCAAGCGGAACTGTGCGGAGCCAGGAAGGGCACATGCATGGACAAAGGCTGCAGCTCCGATGAGAGAGATATGCGGAGCAGTGCGTGGCAAGCCAGCTGTCGGAGTAGGCAGTGGAGCTGATGTTGGAGGAGTGGACGGAGCGGAGGGTGTCGGTACTGAAGCGGAAGTCGCGACAGAAGGTGACGGAGGCGCCAAGGGCGTTGGCATTCTTTGTATCGATGGTCGGAACGAGATACTGCTCAATACCCAGTCAATCGACGGATTGTAGCGGGTGAGCCAGTTGTGTCCCAAGACCAACGAACAGGCAGAATCCAACGGAGTTACATAACAGGAAACAGATGTGACATCGCCAGAGGCAAAGTGGACAGAGAAATCTACTACTTGGGAAATGGTGGTATTACTAGTACCATCAAACAGTCGGAGAGGAATAGGCGGAGAGACATTTTTTGTTGGGATTTTATATTTTTTAACTAAAGAGGGGTCGATGAAACAGTGCGAAGAGCCTGAGTCGACCAGAGCGGGGAAAGTATCTACGGAGAAATCAGGAAGAGAAATAATCGGAAGAAGAGAATTAGGGTCGGAAAGAGCGGATGCGTTGAGGTGGACTTCTGCACGGATGGGATCAATGCTTCCTCCAGGACGTACAGGCTCCCTGGAGGAGCGGGTTAATTTTTTGACTCTGACCTCTCTGCAGGCGGAGCGGTCGGAGTGGCGGCTTTAGCGGCACGGGCCTTGGCAGCGCGGGAAGTCGACCTTGGGCAATCCTTGGTGGAGTGGCCAGGTTCACCACAGAAGAGGCACAGCCCACCAGTAAGGCGGCAGAGCCGCTCAGCTGCTGTGAGCTTGCCATCCTTTCCAAGGAGATGGTTGATGTCGGACTTTGGCGCTTCGGCCTTTTTAGAGTCGGACTTAGGGGCGGAGGATGATGTGGAGGGTTTCGGCCTTGAGTCGGAGGTGCGGAGTGGAGTTCTTTCGGCAGGAGGAGGCTTGGTGGAGTGGGAGACTTCTGACCTGCGCTCCCAGTAGCGTGCATCTACTGTCTGGGCCAACTCGCGGAGTGCATGAAGAGTGGCGGGCTTGCCGACACGGGACACTTCATCCTTGATGCGGTCAGGGAGACCCGAGTAGAAGCGGTGGCGGAGTGCGCCTTCGCCATAGTCCTTTACCTGAGAAGCCCAGCGGTTGAACTCCACCAAGTACTTCGCAATGCGTGAAGAGTCCTTCATGGTAAGATTTTCCAGATGCTGGACGGCATCGGCAGCAGCATCATGAGGGCCGAAATTGGTAGTGAGCTCACGGAGGAACTCGTGGTGGTCATCCATCCACAGTGGACGATTAAGGTAATCATCCAGATTGAGAAGGTCTGGTTCGAACCAGGCCAATGCCATGCCCTTAAGGTAGGACTGCGCATACGTGACCTTGGCTCGGTCGGAGCGGAATGCCCGAGGGCGGTCCTGGAAATTGAGCTCGCACTGGACCAGGAACTCATGGAGTTTTTTAGGGTCGGACCCATCAAAGGTGTCTGGCTTGCGGACTTTGGTTCGCGGAGCGGAGTCTCCAGAGCGCTGGTTGGAGCGGGCTAGGGCATGGATGGCCTGGGTCAGAGCAAGGACCGGGTCATCAAGGGGATCCCCGAGGTTGTCAGGATCATCCTCATCATCAGGCCCATCACCAGGATGGTAGTCAGGGTCGTCGGGGTCATCGTCGGGGTCGCCTGGTCCATCTCTGCCAGGGTGAATGACGATAGGAGGTGGCGGAGAGCGGAGGGCGGACTGCTGACGGATGGAGGGTGCAGCACGTGAGGTGCTGTCTGGAGCAGGGTCGGAGTTGGAGCGCCCCCTGGAGGAGAAGCTCCGGAAGGGCTCAACAACCGAAGGGAGACGTCGGGGGTTTGCCAAGGCTGTAGCAAGGGCCTCGGTAGCATCCCGTTGTCGGAGACGTGTCATGGGAGGCATAACAGATGTGGTAGGGGAAGTGAGAGAGCTCGTACAAGTGATAGTACGAATATACTGTCAAAGTCGGACAACACCCCTGGCTCCTTCTTAGGGCGGAGTTGGAGCGGGTTGGGCTGCGGAGTACAGCGGTCAAAGTCCGAAGCGAATCCGACCACTGGGTGGCAAGATATTCGACGAACAGTGAGTGGAGGGGTATGAAGGAAAGTCTTGGAGGCTGAGGTCGGAGTCAGAGTCGGAGGTCAGAGGTCGGAGGTCGGATGAGAGGGCGTTGGGTTCAGCTAGTGCGCTGCCCCCTTGCATGAGCTCAGCCCTCATATTTCAGAGGTGGAGCGGACTCAGAGGAAGTGGAGACAAAACTCCGGAGGGGACTGAGAGGGAGTCGAAGGTGGGGACTTTATTCGATATTCGTACTGATTACATCGGAGTACTATGTGGCCTTATATACGATGTAGGTCAAGGGCGGTGTAGTACGGAATGTAAACCAATAAGTGTATAGTGGGTTAGAGTCCTTCCGACACAAGGGATAGAGAGTAGGGACGACGGGGACCTTAACTGAGACAAGGAAACTACTACAACGAGGAAGAGAGGGTAAATACCGAAGAAGCGGAAGAATGGAGAAAACCGACACGAGGGCGGAACCCTATCTAGAATGCAGGGCTGCAAGTCCGACAGCCCACGTGACCAACCTTAGGGCGGAGTTGAGCGGAGTTGGTCAGAACGTGGACAGGGGACCTTGGAGAGGTGTGGAGATGTGTCGGGAGGGTCGGAGGAGCGTGGGAACACGTCGGAGGAGGGTGGAGAAGTGCGGGAACATGTCGGAGGAGGGCGGAGTAGGTATTAGGGGCTTACGCTGGTGTCATGGTCATGACAATTAACCTGAGTAGTGCAGCAGCTCACAAAATCAACCTCTTGCATTCAGAAATGAAGCGGGCCAGAACCATGACAGATCTTGCAATCAAGCTTGGTCTATCGCATCTCCCTACCATTCTGGAGGAGTTCCTGCTTCAACAAGCCAATGCTGAAGACTACCACGATCTCTGTGACATCCCACTATCTGAGCACCCCATCTATGGCAACAAAATCACCGTCGTTAATTCTGCAGCTGCACTATTCTATGCGCCAAGTGATATCAGTGGTATTGGTGGCATGCGGCATGAGTATATCCGCTCGTGTCATTCATGGCAGAATGGGCCACCCCGGTATGACTGTGCATTTGTGAATACTAATCCAGGGCTGAAGGGGATGCATGGTTTGGATGTCGTGCATATCCTTGGGTTTTTTTCCTTCGTTTCCCAAAGCAAGCATTACCCATGTGCAGTAGTGCAGTGGTTTGACCATGTCGGGGATGACCCAGATCTGGATACAGGGATGTGGATTGTACGCCCGGCCCTTACTGCAAATCGTCACCCGGCCACTGCTGTCATACATGTAGACACCATATATCGTGCGGCACACCTTGTTCCCTTGTACAGCACCCACCCCATTCCCAGAACCATAAAGCTGCATCATTCTTATGACGCATTTACCACCTTCTACATGCACAGATTTATCAACCATCATGCATTTTCACTTTTATCAGATTCATACTTGTAGCATACTTGATTGTATGCTTGAATTCCATAGTAACTTAGCTGCTTGGGATGCTTATCTACTTGAGTTGCACTTAAACATTTGCCAAGTTACTTGGCGGTCATGCATGACAAAAACTAAGTAGAAAATAGCTCACATACAATTAGTAAAGTGTAAAACAAATGCAAGGGATAACTATACCTCAGCCACTGCCTGAGTATGGGCAAGATGACTGAGGGTTTTGTAAGTGAGAGAAGTGAAGTATATATATGTGAAAACAAGCTTGTAAGAACAAGGGACAAGGGGTAAGAAAAGATACTAGTAGTGATACATAACCTGTCAAAAAATAGAGGCGCGGGAAAAAGGCCGGTTCGTCTAAGGTTTGTCTAAGGTTCATCAGAGGTTTGTCTGCTGGCCACTTATGTAACCCTGTCACTTGTTGACAATGCATGCTTGGCAATGTGGGTACTTGATGTGCTTATGCTACTTATGTGCTTGACAGGTGCTGCTAAGTGGTCAAGCACGGTTAAGCAGACTTATGATTTGCTGATGTTGCGAATGAGTGAGGGCTAAGCCAGCTTCCACAAAGCACAACTTGGGAATCTCAAATGGAGGTGGATGTTCAGCTGACGAGATAGCACTGTATATGAATTTGTAAGTCATCACAAGCAGCGCCTTAGCCCAATATAGCATATTGGCCTCGCAATGCAACTTTGGGAGTTCATCACCCAATGACAGGCATATGATGCGTCGCCTCTCACTTTTGGGAGAATGCTTTCCCGCTACACCACAAGTGGCCTTGGTGCCAGATGCAAGTGTGAGAGTAGGAGGGCTGATAAATGGACGCTTTACAACAACATCATGGTAGGGTTTCGATCCTAGACCAGATGGGGAGGGTGGAGTCAGCATTAATGACCCACTTTGTGCAGTTTTGAATCTGCCGATGCCAATAAATGGGCCAGGTGTATGATCCACCCCTAACTTGCCAGGATAGCTCTCAGATTGGTGGAGATCAAATGAGCGATAACTGGGATTTTGCAAGATCTCAGAAAGGGGCCGTGTTGGGATGGGATAAAACTGAATGAATTCGAATGACTGCATTAAAACTACAAGTTTCAGTTAGCAGGGTCAAGCAGTAAGCATTGCTGTGGATGCTCACCTTTGTTGACATTGAGTTCTGAGGTTCCACCAGACTTTAATGCTTCCCTTAGATCAGTTCAGCTGGGAGATGCAAATGGTCCCAGTGCCGGTATCTTCCGGGGTGGTGACCTGGCTGTTGGTGGTGGACTAACAATGCTCCATTTCATAGCCACCGGATTTGTGATCGATGGAACACAAGATGTGCTACCACTGGACTCAGCAGTCGGTTTGGAAGCTGTCAAACTCAGTTAGTGCCCAAGCATCTGCAGCATTCTTGTCGACTCGAGCCCATGCACCTGGTTAGGCCATATGAGACGGTCAGTGGAGGCTGACAATTGGCTGTTGGTGATGGGCCAGCGGAGGTTGAGCCCATGTATGGCTTGTGCATGTGTGTTACATGAGAGCCATGAACCTATTGTCACCTTGTAGTATGGGAGAGCCCAACTGATGAGTGTCACCATGTAGTACAGCTGAGCCTGGGAGGAAATGTTGTCATGAGGAATGGTGCAGCTGTGGTTTGAATTGTCATTGTCAGTTACAAGCAGGCTGGGGAGTAAGTGTCATCATGGACTATGGGGGGGCCCAATAAATGAGTGTCACCATAGCATACAGCTGAGCCCATAAGTAGGAGTCATTATAGAGAATGGCTGCACAGAGGTTAGAATTGTCATCATGGGGTACAAGCCAGCTGTGGGACTAGGGTGTAGCCACTGCAATATGAGTAGTCCCAGGTAAGCCCAGAGTTGGGTGTCCCTGGAAGGTATGGATGGGCTCAGCCCCAGAGTTCACCCCTGGCAGCACTGTCATGCAAGCTGGCCCAACACCAATGCCATGCTAGCTGTCCCAGCAACACTGCCATGTGGGCTGGCCCACCACAAATGCCATGCAGGCCATCCTGGGATGATTGCCATGTGAGCCAGGCCAACACCAATGCAATATGAATAGGACCAATACCAATGCCATGCAGGCTGGCACAACACCAATGCCATGCTGGCTGTCCTGGGATCGATTCCACGTGGGCAGACCCAATACCAATGCCATCCAAGGCATCCCAGCACCAAAGCAATGTGAGCCAGGCCAACACAAACCCAGGACTAATGCCATGGAAGCTGTCCATGCCGGCACTGATTTAATGTGAACTGGCACAATGCCAATGCCATGGAAGCCATGCTGGCACCAATGCCAAGTGCTCCAGCACATCGCCACTGCTCTGGGGCCATCATGGAAGCTGTCCCGGCACCGATGTATTGTAAGCCGGCACCAGCACCAGGTCCATGTGTTCCAGCACATCCCCAATGCCATGGGGCCATCATGCAGGCCATCCCAGTACCATTGGAATGTGTTCCAGCACAACACCAATGCCAGAACCTATGCAATATGTTCTGGCCATCCCCAATACCATGAGGCCTATTGTGCAGGCCATTCTTGCACCATTGTAATGTGTACCAGCACTGGACCAATGCCATGGAGGCCAGCCCGGCACCGGTTCCATGTATTCTGGCATATCCCCAATGCCACAGGTCCATCATGCAAACCATCCCGGAACCTTTGTAATGAGTGCCAGCACATCCCCAATGCCATGGAGGCCGTCCTGGCACCAGCTCTATGTATTCCGGCATATCCCCAATGCGATAGGTCCATCATGCAAGCACCTTTGCAATTAGTGCTGGCACATCCCCAATGCCATGGGGCCATCATGCAGGCCATTCTGGCACCATTGTAATGTAATGTGTTCTGGCAAAACACCAATGCTGTGGAAGCCGTCCCAGCACCTATGCCATTGTAATGTGTTCTGGTACAGCACCAATGCCATGGAAGCCAGCCCGGCACCGGTTCCATGTATTCTGGCATATCCCCAATTCCATGAGTCCATCATGTAAGCCATCCTGGCACCATCATAATGTGTTCCGGCACAACACCAACACCGTGGAAGCCGTGCTGGCACCTATGCCATATGTTCTGGCACATCCCCAATTCCATGAGGCCATTATGCAGGCTGTCACAGCACCATTGTAAGGAGTTCCGGCACATCCACCAATGCCATGAGGCCATCAGTCAAGCTGTCCTGGCACCAATGCCATGGAGGCCTGCCCAGAAATTATACCATACCATGCCTGACCTGCCTGACCTCCTGGGAGCAGGTCCACAGTGTATGTATGTACTGGTACCAGTACCATGCCAGAGATGCATGTATTACCACAATGGTGGCTCTGGTAATGACCAGAAGACTAACTAACTACCCAGTGCATTTAAACCGTGAATTCAATGTTTTACGGCCTCCAGCAAGCCAGAACAATACCATGAAAGCCACCATCATGCTATACAGCAAAAGCAATTGAGTTATGCCAGCCAGTCATCATTCAATCATCTAGGTGAACCATGACTCCATTGGCCCTTAGCACTTGTCACACCACAGCCTTGGTACAGACCTCACCATACCAGATTGGTTTTCCAGTATCTGAATCATACAGTAACAACTACCAGCAGTGGTAGCTACTTCTTCCTGGAGATCGCATTTTGACAATATAGAATATATTGCTCCAGCTAACAAAGTACAAGTACAAAGACAAAAAAACATGAATGGATTGCAAAATGATATGTACATTAATGTTAGTCGACCTCCATCCTACCTTCCTGTCCGGGTGCTGATCCAACTGCTGGTGGTGGCGGAGTAATAGAGATTGCTGGACCTCCAGCAGGTCCATGCACAGGTTCAACATTCGAAGGAGGTACTTCCAAGCCAGCACCTCCCTCAAATGAAGCCAGAGGGGGTTCAGTGGACTCCTGTCTTGAGCTGCTTTGGGATGATTGAACCTCTACAACACTGGTGGCAGTGCCAAGTTTGACCATGACCAGCATGTGAGGTACTGGTGTAGGGTTGGAGGTAGCGTGAAATGGGACCAGAGGATGGTTAAGCATGTCTGGGGCTGGGAATAGGTGATTATGGATGGCATCTACCACCCGATGGAGAGCGGCAAGCTCAGTATGGGTTACTTCTATCTCCTGCCTCATGTCAGCATTCTCCTGCTTTGGGATGGTAACCTCTTCCTGATATTCATCACAATGGCACGGATCATTGGCACCGGTTGTAGTAGTTGGCACTGGAGTGATGGGTGGGTCTGTTGCAACGCTTCTTGCACAAGACCGTGACTGGGATAGCCATGATGGAGTAATAATTTCCACTACTCAATAGAAATATTAGTTCAACTGATTAGCCAAAAATATAGGACTGTGAACAACTTACTGGGGCGGCCAGTCTGTGGGCCAGGAGACGAATGACAGCTTGTTATTTTGGATGGACCGGCAGATTGATTTTGGCTTGGTGCCCTTTGATGTTTGGCTTGTCGACCGGTCGATGGAGCTGGCACAGCAAGCGTTGAAGTGGTGGGAAGGCTGGTGGTGTCTTCTGGGGATCGTTGCCAGTGAGGCCTTGATCGGGAGGCTTTTCACTGCATCTCAGACTTGTCTCCCCTCCCCTTGAACAAGCTGCATGAATATTTCGTACAGTGGCATTGCCAGCATGCCCTGCCAGCTAGCACCATACAGGGCCAACTCCTGTCCTGGCATCTCACACACCGCTCAGCTTCTGGCACTACCTCCCAAGACTCAGGAGGGTTGTTGATGTCTTGCTGGTCCTGCACATCCTCGTCGACTGGTTTTGCCTTCTTCGTTGGTCTCCTTGACTGGCTCCGGCCTCTACTGGTCTGATCACTGGCATCGACAGGCTTAGCCGCTGGCTGGCCATGTCTTGACTGGCTATGGCCCTGTGCCTTCTGCCGGTTCTGATCCTCTTCATTTCCCGGCTTCTGCATCGCAACTCCAGTGGTCTTAGCCGTAATGTCTGTGGGTGCATGTTCGAGATCCCATGTCAGTGGTCTACCCAATTGCCATCATCAGAATCAGTGCTCACCTGGAAGCCGAGTCCCTTGAGCCTCATCCATACCCAACTCTTTCCCCTTCCCCTTATCCACCAGCTGTGCCTGGTGCTCGGCCCTTGATGAAGGCCCACTAAGCTCCTCCATCACCTTGTAATATGGGTGAGACTTAGGCTGGTGATGAAGGTGATACCATGGATGATCCTTCACATCGGCCTCTCGTGCCATCATCATCTGGTTGAAAGGGGGCCATGTCTGCGTCACCATGATTATTGCCAGGTCAACCATGTGCATATCGATAGCAATAAGATGTGGAGGGATCTCGAATGCTGGGGGTAGATGTTGAACAACTGTGCAGACCATTCCCTACATAGATTTCAGGAACGGATATCATGGCTGCAATGTCACTTACCAGCTGGGCCCACACAAGCTGAGCTGCTTTGCACCAGTGCGTACCATCCCGGCCCCGAAGCCCTTTTAGTTCCTGCATTGTAACCCTGGCAGCCTCCTCGACCATCTGCTTGGCATTTTCAGCAGTGATGACTGGCTGGATGTTGTTGGTCGATTGTGCCGGGATGAAGGTGCTGGTGTTGGCGGTAGACATAGTGCTGTTTCACCTTGGGTGTGCAGGTGGTGGGCAGCTAGCATACACCATTCAACAGGCTTACATAAGCACAATACAAATGCTCACTCCGGTGATGCTGTGATTTACAATATTCAATGGACTGGTTTAACCATTGAACATATTTTGCTGGGAGTATTGTATGGCAGTTGACAGTCATTCCACTAAGTGCCCATTTACATTATGTATGCACTTGCACATCCTGCATGATGACTGGTGAAAAAATATTGTGTAATACAATTGCCTTGTTTATATGGGCACTCCAGCCCAAAAATGAGACACTTTTTTCGACATCCGTGCATCTGCCTGATAATTGACTCCGCAAGGCAAAACCCACCAGTCGTGACTGTGTTCCAGCATGGTAAACAAGGTGCCTGCCAGCGGCGCCAGCCATGTTCTAATCTTATCACTGGTACCAAAATCATTCTCAAACATCAGTGTAATCCCCATGGTGCCTACAACATTTCGAACTTTCATATGGCTCCCAGAAATGTTAGATTCAGTTCTGGCAGTCCAGATAAACTCTGTAAGTCAGCCAGGCCAAGGACCATTACTTCTAATGACTGTGTGCAGTAATTCCGTCATGCCATGATATGCAGCAGCTTGCATCTCTTGATGAGGATGAGGAAATGCTTACTGAAGATGACCTGCCGGACACACCATCATCCCTGTTACGCGAGCCACCTTTCGAGCTGTCCCCAGCTCAAACAACATGCACAACCAGACCAGAACCCTCCTTCCAGTCCCCTGGTTTGCCCAGATCACCTTTGATAGAGCCAGCATGGGAGTCATTTGCACCGTCTCCCTCCTCTAGCAGCCCATTGGTTGAGCCTCCTTGGGACTCCATATCAACATGCCTCTCTGACAGCACCCCATTACTTGAGCCAGCATGGGACAAATCACCACCGCCTGTTTCCCCAGGTACTCCATTGCACGAGCCACCTTGGGGGTCACCCCCACCATTTCAGTCCCCACCGGTCAGTCCTTTACAAGAACTGGCATTTCAGTTGCCTGCTGCCACAAGATCATCAGCTCACATCTACCCAACTCAAGCAGCTGGCCAATCATCACGACTGCTCATCCTATTGCATGAGCCCCAATTTCAGTCCTTGACTCCTTCTGTGTCACCAGCCCATCGCAATCCTATCCCGGTTCCAAGCCCAACAACATTTGCATCGCCCAGCGGCAATTTCCCCGGTCCTCATCAACCTATGGGCCTTTCAGATGCTCCTGCATCATTCAGCTCCACATCGATACTGCCAGCTAGATCCCCGTCACTGGTTCCAATCCTGTTGTCACATTCAGAGCTTTTCGCAGTCTCCCAGGAGTTCGCCATACAGCCAGGAGTTGATACTCCACAAACCGAGTGTAAGTCCAGAAGTTCCTACACAACCATAGCTAAACATGTCTACCAGTTCAAATGTCAAGGCAGATCTCCAGTATCGTGGCTAGGAGTGGGGTGTGTCAGCCAGACATCAATACCGCACATGATGCCAATCTGATCACCGCATATAGGTATTATGCGAATACCCTGGTGGATGCAACCAGGGAGTGGCGATCACATGTTGAGCAGCATTCCATGCTTACCAGATTCTGGAAACAGTTAGCAGATCTTCTGGAGGAAGAGCCGGCAGTTGTAGGCTACTGTCTTAAACCAGACCAGCTTTAATTTGTATATTTAACTCATTTCAATGAACATTATGTTGAATGGAATTGGAGAAGTGCACATATTGGCCATGATTGGATTGTGACAGTGGGTTATGGTACATGGTAGCTATGGGGCCGGTAATTCACCGGTGATTCTTGCACTGTGCACTATATATGTTTGGTCTATGGGAAACCATTAGGTACTGGCCTCAATTCTACCTTCGCCTCCTCATGGTTGGAGTAGGATAATTATCATCTGGACGCCATGGGGGCCTACAATTCCGCTCTGGGCAACGAGCCACAGCATCCCCTTCTGCTTGATCCAACAGTCTATCATCCCTGTCCATCACACAGCCTCTAGGCCTGGCATTCAAATTCCTACCCACTGGATCAACTCCTGACATAGATAAGCATGTGTAATTGTGTTATGGATGTATACCTACCATCATTAGGTGATATGACCGTCTTATCATTCTGGGCTGCTGTAGAATGCTGTAATGAGAGGATTAACCAAGTGTGCATGGAAACCAACCATTGGATCTGATTCTTGGCGTGGGCTTGGGCTTCCTTGCAGTTGAATTGACACCATCATTGGCATGATTGTCTGATACAATTCTATCAGCAATATTCATTGTTGCTGGATACCACTTACCAGCTGGATTGGGGTATGCAGTAGCTGTATTGCACCAGTCTGATGTGGACTGGTTCTGCCATCTGTTGTCCTCCTGTGCATTGGATGTTCCAGTGGGATGATCTATGGCACACAATTCCAAGGTCATGTTAGGGTTACCAGTAAAAAATCTGACCAGCTCTGACATACCATCTATCCATTGCCATTTGGTGGAAGGTTTTGTGGGAGGAGCTTGTTCCTCCTCTGAGTGATGTCCATAGTCAGAGCCATCAATGGAATTTACTTAATGTGCGATCAGTTATGTATATCCAAATTGATCATGACCTCACCTTCCATCCAGGGTCTCTTCCCTTTGGCTTTGTCTGACCGGCGTTGGTGTTTGGAGACCAGCTCCTCCAGAGAACCATCCTGAGATCTCCACCTTCGGAACCAGAAGACATCTTCTGGGTGCTCCTGCTGTTGCTCCTTCCAGAACTCCAAGGTTTCGATTAGTTCATGATGTGTCAGCCTGGTGGGCTCTTTGAACAGGATATTGGGAGGAAGATACTTGGAAGACACATAGGATGCCCAGTTGTCAGCTATTGCGGCCCAAGGTACACTGGCATTTGTCTTCCCACAAGCCAAGCCTGTGTTTAGATGTTAGTAACTCATCGACCATGGAAATTGGCACGTACAATAATGGCCGGTTACAAACACCCTCATGATGTCCTTTAATTCTGGTGTCCATAAGTCCAAGAGATTCAGAAGAATGGGCGTGCCATCATCATTGGTGGACAGGGAGAATTGAGACCGCTTTTTTCCTTTCCATGCTTTTACTGTGGTTTGACTGGCCTCATCCTCTCCACTGCCATCCTCTGTACCATTGGCCCCAAAGGCCTTCTTTGCGTAGGCTGACCACTTTCCATGAAGGTCTTCCCAATCTGAATAGAGCTCTCCATCACCCAGCTCGTCATTGAAGTCATTCCTACACTGGTCAGATATGGTGAAGCCTGTCAGGAAAGCACTCACACTCCAACCATCACTTTGCCATCCTTATCCTTCCATGCCGACATGATCACCACTCTCATCCCACACTGCTTCCACATGTCATACACAAACTGTTTTGCATACTTTCGGCCCTTACTTGTTGTGGCCCTGCATTTAAGTTAGTATTGCCCATGGGAGACCTTGGATGCTTACTCTGCCTGG
The DNA here is from genome assembly GCA_024663395.1 of Pisolithus tinctorius. Lineage (NCBI taxonomy): Eukaryota > Fungi > Basidiomycota > Agaricomycetes > Boletales > Pisolithaceae > Pisolithus > Pisolithus tinctorius. The sequence goes on from JANFAH010000002.1 coordinate 2,085,052, forward strand.
GCTTCAGGTGGCGGCTTTCTCTCGTTCCACTCTTTCACCAAACGGGCTGCCTGGTCCAATTCAGCCTTGGTCAACGACTGGAATACCTTCTGAACAGCCGGCTGATAGTGTTTGATCATAGCCAACATCCCGGGCTGTATTCCGGCCTTCACAAGTACTTGCTGGATATCCTTCTTACGCTGCAGCTTGATCACCTTTAGGGCCGTCCATTTGGAGCCATACTTGACCAAGGCCTTCCGTGCCTGGGACTGACTGTTGTTATACATCCAGTTCTTGATGGCCTGTAAAATATACTTAACACGACTGCAAGCACATCAATACTGTTAAGCTTACCGTCCATTTTCTATTCCATTCATTTTGTTTGAGGCTCTTGTTGGCATCCAGCCGCTTGATTTTGTTCCACATGCTCTCCATCAGCGAGGCCCTTTTGTTTGTGTCAGCTTCCTTCCAATCATTTAGACCATCTTGGAGGATTTGAAGTTCATCCAGTCTCAGCTTTCCTGGCACAGATTTTGCTGTCTCCATGCTATCTGAGCTAGATTCCTCATCAGAGGAAAAGTCCTCCTCATCTGAGGTATTAACACCATTAGTACTGTGATCACTGCTGGCCATTCTGAATGTTGGAGAAGGTGTTGGGGTTGGTTAGTTGCAGGTAATGTTACCCTTTGTTGAAAGAAAATTTGGAGTCCGTTCCTCATAGTTACTGTCACCCATTCTTGAATAAAGTTCCAGGGGCCGAGTAATGTTCTGGTCATGATACATACCCATTGTTAGTATAGTCTTGTTCCAGTCGATCAGTACCGTAGCCAAACATGGTAAGCTGATTCATCTATCATCCAGTCTGCTACTATATATAGATAAAGTATAGTTTGATCCTGATTGGATCTTCTGACATTGATTCTGAGATCCAACTCAAATCATAGTCGTGCCAGGCATCACAATGAGGCATGTATGGCTGAGGCCTGCAGACATCCTGCAAGGACTTGATACTAGACATGGGCAGGTCACGAATCACCCGAGCTGCAGTGGCCACCCCAGTAACCCATGTCACTTGGAAAAAGGTGAAAACCACCAGGGGATCCAAAGAAAAGATGGTCAAGTTTACTCCAAGAAAGAAGGCAAGATATGCAACCGGCCAAAGCAATGAATCACCTACTAGGGCAGGATCTTCGAGCATCCAGGAACCCAATTTAGTCCAGGGTAATGATGCTGACCTATATTGCTACATGGATGATGCATCACCACTGAGGACATCAAGAATTCCAAAAAGCCAGGTGTGCATTATCAAACATCCCGGTGCTGGCAATGTGTGCCTTACAGTATTACAGAACAGTTATCTGGAAGAGTGGCTGCCCTATAAGAGTAGATACCTGTCTGTGCTCCTGAACATGGAGGCCCCACCCGATGTCATGGCTTGTTTTGTGTGTAAAGCAGAAGGGGCACCATATAGATGCATGGACTGTGCGCATCGCCCATTGTCTTGTAAAACATGTTGCATCGAGCAACACAAGCTCAGACCGTTCCATCGGGTACAAAAATGGAATGGAAGATTCTTTGAAGACTTCACTCTATGGCTGGTGAGTTCCGGTTTCAACCCATCATCTGTGATGACTGATATCGTAGGTTGGTTTGGTGCTACACTTGGGCCATGCCAGAGCACCATGCCTGGCAGGAAAAGGTTCTTGGGAGGATGCTGCCAGCCATGTAGATGATGAGTGGGAGGACATCGAGGAGAGTCACCAACCAGCACATCTCAACCCACCGGATGATAGAAACTATCTGACAGTTGTGGACACTGGCGGCATGCACTTTTGCAATGTGCAGTATTGCAACTGCCCTGGGTCTGAGGATTCACATCTTCAGCTTACCATGGCCGGCCTATTCCTGGCTATGACTAAGGCACCAAGGACGGCTTTCACTTTCCAGGTGCTGGACGACTTCATCAGGGACAATGTTGAATGTGGAACCTCCGCCATGAACTATTATAGCAAACTTCAGAGAGTCACCTCAAGCACATTTCCTCACCTAGTGCCAGTGAGTGCGATCACCCCTGGCCTACCATATGCCACATCGCTCATGCCAGTCGAAGAATAGGTATAGGGAATTGCTCAGGGTGTCAAGAATGTGGAGGCTCCTAAAGCTGTTGAAATGGCAGGGATTCCATCAACAGTCGCCTGATCCCCGGGCCGGTGAACTTGTCCTCTTCTGCCCTGCCTGTCCCCAGCCAGGGATCAATGTACCAGATCAGGATATTGCTCTCTCTGAGTCCATATTCTATTCATTATTGCAAAGGCATTGTTAGCCTGACTTGTGTAGCTGGCAGTTTGCTAGGACCTTTGTGATGGATGGCAACTTCAAGGCCAAGCATATGCTGCCCAAGAATGCTGCTGAAGAGGTCTCACTCATGGATGGAAATGGCTTCATGGTCACATCGGCTCCATACAAGGAATATTTGACTGGGACCGTAAATAGAATAGAAGTTGGTGTGCCATGATCTCTCCAAAGGCACTGGACTGATTGCATTGTGCAGAAATCTGACTGCAATAACCACCGGGCTGTTAATCAAGCAAATGCACAAAGGAATAAGTTGGAATCGACCAGGATTGGTGGATGTGCCTGTGCGAGGCATGGCTGTTTTGTACCTCATGCAATGGTCGACTTTCAGAAGGGAGAGCAGTACGCACCAATTCATAGTCCCTGGTCATGACTAACAATATAGCAGGCAGGTCAATATGGATTATGCTCTGGTCAATGCCATGCACCATGAATTGGACCCCTGGCAACCAGTCATAACCTTTTATGACATCAATTGTCAGTATAGCAAGAACTTGGCCCGCCAGCTTGAGGAAAATAGATATCTCTCTCTGCCTTCCGGATTACGGATTCAGCCCAGCATTGGACTATGGCATGTCCATGGCCATCAGACAGAGTGCTTCGCCAGATATGCTCCAAACTTTATCCCAGGTGCTGGCCGGGTGGATGGTGAAATCATGGAGACCCTCTGGTCTTCTCTCAACATAATCTCACCATCAGCCTGGGGAATGGCGACAGCACATCGTCAGGAGTTGCTGGACTTCCAAATGAATGATAGTAACTTCCTCAAAATGATATGGATGCATATGTCATCACAGTACCTGGTTGACCACCGCTTGATTACTTGCACATAGCATCAGCATTGAAATGGAAGTTCAAGGTTGCCAAGCAGTCATTAGCAACAATCCAAGATAAATTCAATGAGTTGGATAGCAAGGTACCGGATGGCTTGCGTCGGTTATGGGTGGAACAAGAACTTGTGGCGCAGTCATGCCAGCAGAATACTCCGCAGGCCATGGACATATATGAAGTCCGGCTGGAGAAGGGTAAGGGGGCCAACTGTATCATCTGTCCCATAACTTACATACATCATGGTAGCACCCACCATGAAAGCCATTGAGATTGACCTAATCCATAAGGACCATTCATTCAGCAGCTCACGTGGTTCAGCTACTTGGATTGCACGGGCATTAAAGGTTGAGCAGGCTCAAATAGTGCTTGCTATGGATACACGACATATGGACACCAGGGCAAGAGGCAGACCGGTTGTCGATTTCGCACTGGCAAGACTGGTTGCAATCACAGATTGATGCACTAGTACATGGAGCAGCCCAGTTCATCGGAAATGACTGGCAAGTTAACCCCAGGCAAAGGCCCAGAAGTATAGCCCCATTCAACAGGGACAGTAATGACAAAACTGATGATCCATTCCTCCCTGATCGTCCTGGTCACCAGGAGGTCAGCGATGTTCCACTGCCATCATATATCAGAGTACAGTATTTCCATGACATGGGCCTCGGCAGTCTTGTGGAACAGGAAATACATCTGAGACAGGGCCAGGCAAATGATGCATTGCATGAATTGCGTCTGGCCCTTGTGGACAAGGCCATGATATTTCGTACAGATGTCCGGAAAGGAGGGAACTACACAATGACAACCTGGGCATGGGGCTGGATATCCAATGCAGAGGCAATGGTTCAGCGGCATGCCGCCATCTATCGCCAGTGCCGAAAGCAACTTATTGCACTGGGGGCTGGGGAGGACATTCTTGGCAAATACCAAGAATTGAATAGGGCAGACCTGACTGTGAGTGCCACAATTGCAGACCCAAATGCAAGAGGTCATCGTGACGACACTCTGGCCTGGTTTTGGACCGTGGACCTTCCCCAGGATTCTGCCATGAATGACAGGATGTTGGAATGTAGGCAGATCAATTGGGCTTGTGTGAAATACTGACTGAATTATCACAGTTTATCGAGTCAACTGGCTGTGTACAAAAGTGCTACAGGATCGCTGGGAAGAAGAGCTAGAGTTACTCACACTGGAGACTGGGTGGACACAGAAATTCTTCTTACACAAGGAGAAATTCTGGAGTGGCCGGCATATGGAGGCATTGGCAGTGGGCAATACTGGTTTCGCATGTTATTCGGCTAGGCAGTCCCAGATGTATCAAGATTTAGCAGGAACACTAGGATGTACTTCAAGATAGGAATTGGCAGAGTAATGTGCATATATCTCTAGATAGTATGAAACCAGGGAAATTACATATCAAGATTCTAATGAGATGTGTAATGAGGACAGCACCCTACTTATTGCTGGCTCCTGGCTGGGTAACTGAATTGACTCGGAAGTCCTCAAGCTGGTCCTGTACTTGTCCAAGGCTGTCAAAAAGGGTGAGCCATTCACTGCAGAATTCCATCACACCATGGAGCCGGCAAATCTCCTCCTCCTCCTGATGGATCATCTCGTCACAGCTTTCAATCAACTGGCCGATGCTGTCTGATGGCATCTGGTCCATGTCACACAGCAGTGGGAGACTCTCTTTTCCTTCCTATGGCATGGATGGATTCAATGGAATGATCAAAAAATGGCCACCTGTGAAGTACGGGTTTACCCTCGGGTGACTGGGCTTCAAGACTGGGTGACAGGGGCCAAGTCCAAGTGGCCAGAATCAAGGCTGGGAGACAGGGGCCAAGTCTGGTTAGACTGGAGTTAAGGCCGGAGGTCAGGGGCTAAGTCCAGGGGACCAGACTTAAGGCCGGGAGTGTGGGAACAAGACCAGTAGCATGGGAAACCGACCAGTCTTGGGGTGCGCACAGGGGGAAGCCAGTCTGGGGTTGGATCTACCTCCCTTGGTCTCAGCTTATGTGCTGTACCCTTATGCAAGCCAGGGAGAGGTCCAGGACAGGGGCTGGGGATAGCTTAAGGCTTGGCCTTAGCTATAGAGTAGTCTCGGGGTGTAGTATGGAGTTGAGGGTAATACTTAATTGATATTCTGACTGAGAGTGCTATGAAGTATGTACAGGGGTTAAATACATGAGGCCGGTCCGGGATAATGAACATAGAGCCGGACTTGTTAATAAGCTATTAGCAAGAAGATTAGCAAGAGAGTGGATAGCCATAGTGGCTGTGCCGAGGCTAATAGCCAAAGTCCGGGTGACTGGCATACCGGGGTCAGACACAGGATTTGTACAGTAAGCAAAGTCAGATGATGGGCTAGACTAAATATAGTACAAACAAAGGGAAACAGACCGGAGTTATGTCTGGGTGACCTGGACATGGACCTAGGAGGACCGGGGTGGAGCAGTGCAAGGTCGGGAGGCCGAAACAGACCGGAGATAGGGGTAAAACACCGGACTTGAGTTATGCAGGCTGGAGTTGAGTTATCTAGGGCCGGGATTGGGTTTTCTAGGCTGGACCAGGACCAGACTTGACCGTAGATAGGGGCTAGGGGTCCGGACTGGTCCGAGTCCGAGTCCGAGAGTCATGGATATGACACCACCATGCACCTCAACAAAGAATTCCTTGGCCTCCTGCAAAACTTCCTGCAATGACCGACGATCATACCCACCCAGATGGGTAGGCTCCCTTGTCCACCAGGTATGTGGCATAGGACCAGTGTGGATCATACATCTCACCTCTCCTCGTTTGACCTGCAGCACATTCAACTCCATGATGTGTGCCAGCAGGGCGGTCTCTCCCATATTTTGTATGGCCGTCCACCAAAGCAGTTCATTGGCAACATGTGGGACCTTCATGATTGTCCCATATGAGTTGCAGGTAGCCAGGGCCTGCTTCAATATATGCTGTGGAAAAGTCCATGACACAGCAAACCAGCATCCATTTTGACAAACTCACTGTTTCCACCTGAACCTGCTGATACCAGTCATCTGGCAGTTGATCGCTTGGGTTGTTGGCCTGCTGCAAAGCATATGTGAACTGTCTAAATCAGACACTGATGTATTGGATTATCATGGAGAGGTAGGATAGATTAGCGGTCCTGACATCCATGGTGATTCAGAGTAGAGTTGGATCAGGTGAAAATGTTATTACATAGCAATGTGGCTGACACATGTGATGACTGCAAGATAAGAGATCATCAATAATCACATCCCAGGAGGCCAGAATAGCAAGTGGCCTATCCCGGTGCAGCGGTTGTCATGAGCCAAGTGGCTGGATATCAATCTGAACAATGCTGATGATGCAACCGTAGTGTATCTATGCATTACCAGCACTGCCAGACCTGTACTGGGAAAGGCCGTGTTGCATTTTCTCAATGGCTGTGGAATAGGCAATTAGTTGGAAAGGCCCCAGGCTATCGTCCAATGCTTGTGGACAGTGTATAATGAAAGGTCCACATGCTGAAATATGACCGGCATGGTAGGAAGTGTAGCTAGTGGCAGACCCGTAGCAGAACATTGTATCCATGCATTACCAGGACTGCCGGACCTGTGCTAGAAAAGGCTGCATCATGTTTTCTCAATGGCTGTGGAATACAAAATTAGGTTGAAAGGCCCCAGTCCATCATCTAATGCTTTGGCATGGTGTATAAAGGAACATGAACACCATGAAATGGAACCGGTGTGGTAGGAAGTGTAGCTAGCACTGGAGCGATAGCAGAACTCGCCATCTATAGCCTCTACCTTGGTACCCATACCATGCTGGAATAATATGTGGAAGCCGGAGGTACTATGCCACCATAGTGGCACCTGTTTTTGAAGGCTTGAATGGTCATTTACCAACGCCATGTAACCATGGCAGCTTCACTATGGTCTGGAAAACACCGGCATACATAGCCACGGTTCCATACTACACACTACAGCTACCAGATTACTGATCATCAACACCATGCTCGCTATATTGTCTTCTGATCTTAATGGCAATAAATCACAGTGCCACCTGGGATATTACACAGTATATGTGCTGGGAATTCTCCAGTCAAACCTTCCTGGGACCGAATGCCCCCAAACCAGATCCTCCACTCCAGATTCCAACACATGGCATTGTCGCTATGAATCAGATAGTGGCCAGCATGCATGTGGCATACAATAATAGAAGTAAGCTGATGTCCTGGCTGAATGTAAAATCAAATGTAAATTGTATTGCAGAGCAAAGCGGCATCGATCTGATCCGGCTTTCTGAGCGTCTTTCAGCTATGGAATTGGGGGTTGATGAAACCCAGGAGGCAGGCCACCTGGCAGCGCATCCATCAAGTCTGACTGGCTTTGTGGATGAACCTATGGTAATCCTCAGTACCGGCAATACCATTGCATTGTGGTACCTTCCCAGCACCATCACCAATGATTTGCAAGTCAGTTCAAGCATTTCCTTTACACTCTATATTATTCAGGCATCCCTGCAGACACACATGCTTGCTACTCTGGACCCCCTTCACCACGCAATGTCCAAGAGTATGACAAGTGGCTCCTGGTGGAAAAATGCTGAATATTTCAATCACACTTCACAGTCACCGGGGTGCCTGGAGTTTTCCCTGGCCAGGCACCAACAGGGGCATATGGTATGGCTATATTACCTCAGGGGTATGTCTCTCAAGTGGCATCCAGACCCTGAACTTTGCCCTGTCAGTTTCCACTGACCTACAGATGGATGCCAGTTGTGAATGGTCCCAGCAGTCTTACCTCCCAGCTGCCATCCTCTCCAGTGCACTTTCGATTATGCACCCAGGCCTGTATGAGGCTGGAAGGCAAGCCATGCAGTCTTTGGACACATGGTCAAGTCAGCATAACCAAGATATGCAGGATGCCTTGCAGCACTGGCTGTCGGTTTTTACTAATGTCTCTGTAATCTCTAACTGGTGTAGGGAACAAGTTTGAGTTCCCTAGGAGAAGCTGTCTTGGTCATGAGTTCAGGGGTGGAGGGTTTTCTTTGTTTTATTTCCTTCTTTTTGTTTTTGCATTGTACCACTGGACTTAGTGGCGAGCAGCCGCGTCACTGACTAAGCACGTGTGCTGTGTTCATGCGAGTTCAGTTTACCATAACACCAGCACATGTCACAGGCCCTCAGTAGCAGGGTGATCTAGTCTCGCATTTTGGCGAGTGTTTGAAGTTAGATTTATTACTTTGGGGAGTACCCAAAGTGCCAGGAGGACTGGCAAGAGGTATTGGTCAGGCAGAGCTAAGTATTCATTTTCAGTTCGCATTTTTACATTTTACTACTTCTTCTTTTCTCCAAAACAGGACCTCCCTTTTGGGTCGAGCACTAAACTCGCCCATTACTGACTGTTACTATTTCTAGGTACTTCTTTTTACCAAATTCCTACATCTGGAGCCCACCACAAGGGGGGTTCTGTCCATTTTGGGGAAAGAAGCCACTGTTTTATCACTGAACGAAGTTTTTGCTGGGTTAAGTTGGACAAGCTAAGTACTCCAAATCTTGATTCTAGTTACAGTCTACACTCAGGAACCCCAGAAGTTTCAGAATTATTTTTTTTCGAGCAGCAAATGTCAAGCAAGTATCTAAGTCGAAGATCCCTCGAGCCGAGAAGCAAGTCCAAAGGCAAATTAATAGTCAAATTTCTGCGAAGAAGTCGTGAGAATGCGCCGAGAGAACTCGAGGGAATGCCACCGAGGCATTCGAGGGATGCCCCATGGTTCTCAGGGTGCGCAGCTGACCTTTTTAGGTATTTCGAAGAGGTTCGAAGTCTTTGCGAGCACAAGAATTGCTTCGATGACCAAGAATGGGTGAAATGGGTCTGCTGGTATGCAAGCAGCGAAGTCTTGGACTCATGGTATGAATTCGTCGAAGATCAGCTGAGTTGGCCCAAATTCATGGTGGCCATTGCACATTTGTATCCTGGGTCCTGGAAAATGGATCAACAGTACTCAAGGAATGACCTTTACAGCCTCGTTGACAGCCGAGCAAGAAGAGAAATTCGTACAGAGGAAGAACTGATGAACTACAGACTCTATTTTCTAGATTTAGCAATGTTTCTACAGGTTTCGAAGCAACTCAAGGCTGACGAGCTCGAAGACCTCTATGTACAAAGCTTCGACAAGGAATTCCGGCGCAAAATCATTTGGAAAATGCAACACAACGATCGACAGCGACACTCGGACGATCCATGGCCCATGCAGCAAGTAACATACACAGCAACACAACTACTACACGAAGGATTTCGCTCGGAGTGAGCACGAACAAGCACAGGAGACTACTATGAGCCACGAAGTGACCCAGAATCGAGTTCGGACAAGCAACATCTATCTACAAAGTGTTTTCTGCCTACAGCTACACATGACTCGCTGACGTCCAGTATACAGGGATCTACAGAGTTATCAGGGTACATAGAGTGCAAGAAAGTACCAAAGTTAGTTTTGACAAGTTGCGTGCAGCCACTGAGTTCATCCAAGAAGACAAAGAGTGAAGACCAAAGCCCAGGCAGGCTCGTCAAAGCAGCTGCAGCAACCTGTTTTGAGACAGGAGAGTTTTCTTTGAGTATGAACAGAATACTGACTACTGAGTTACAGGAAGCAGTAGAACTAGAGCAAGTCGAAACAGCATTGGTGGAGGAACTGCTCACAACGAAAGTCCCATTCGAATTCAAGGCGAATTACAACACACAAAGGGGTTTTTCTTTTTGTTCGTATCGAGTCTCTCTGATGGCTACTGGTGTGTCACTACAGGAGTCCTACCTAAGAGGTTGAGGCAGTGAAAGAAGCGGCCTCAGAGTTCCTGCAGTCAACAGATATACGCATCAGTTAACCGACAACCTATTCAGGTCAAAGATTCCGCTCGAATTCGAAGCCAAAAGGCTCGAAGAACACCCGAAGCCCACAGGAGTTGAAGTCGAAGGGCTCAAAACACTCACAGGCAGTCCTGAAACAGATAGGTTGGCATACAAAGAGGCCACTGACTCACACAGAGAGCCGCAGCACATGAATCACATCAAGTCAAAGGTTATTGCAAGAAGAATTCAGATTGAGGAGCCATCAAGGCTCGTCATATGAAGGAAGCCCCCAGATGAAGTTTTGCGAATTGAAATGTTGAAGCATGCGGCGAGGGTGGACAACCTTGTGCTTGAAATGTTCCACGGCAGCATGGTGCCAGCAATATATATTTTATTCGAGAATCCATCAAGAGAATTGACGTGCGCACTCGGTGTTAGGACTTGTAGAGGAAGTCCAGCGATGTTGACTAAGCGGAGTCACGTGACCGCTCTGCGCGTTGTGGCCATGTGCACTCAAGTACTACATACTGACGACTCTACTGTTACAGGCCAACTATGCAGGATCACAGCGATTGAAGAATATGAGGAATGGGGCAAGTGGCGTACCGTATGGAAGTTACTGCGACTACAAGCAACGGCGATGGCAGCAAGGACGACAATGGTAGCAACCCGAGCGACAGCAACGACGACGACAACCCTACTTAGTGCAGATAAACAGCCGTACGAGGTTGGAGGTGCTGTCTGATGGGAACGATGTGCGACGAGCAAGGATACTGAGCTCGATGGCTCAGAGGTACGTTTTGATTTCGAGATGCCTTACTTACATCTATGCTATTCCAGGGAAGGTAGCTATCTACAATGAACAGTGACGATCGCAATACCAAGAATGATGACAATGACAGTGTTTTACACAGACTGACAGACGCAAGAGGCTAGGACAGCTGTTCGATGGGAACAAGGCGTGGTGAGCACGGATACTGGGCTTGACGGCCCAAGGTTCTGTTTTGATTCCATTATGTTTTACTTACAACTATCCTACTCTACGGAAAGCGGCTACATGTGACAGAGACTGACTGACATCCCAGCGATTGCACTACAAGAGACGACAACAACAGTGCTGGATGCAGAGCGATGGCCATGTGAGGCTAGAACTACTGTTATATACAGACAAAGTGCGGCGAGCGCAGATACTGAGCTCGATGGTGCAGAGGTACATTCTGATTTCGAGATGCTTTACTTACATCTACGCTATTCTAGGGCTGAAAGATACCTATGACGAAGTGCAACCACGGCACGAGAATCTATGAAGGACCATAAACGAGAGACACTCAGACATACTGCGAAGCGAGTGCGAAAACTACATTTCGATCTACAACAACGACTGTCGAAGATACAAGAGCAAGCACGACGTGAGGGAGACATCGAGATCACACAGAATGAGCTCCATGGCTCGGCTTTTCATTTTGACTTCGGGACATTGTACTCACACTGGCCTTATTTTAGGGAAGGTAGCTATCTACGACAAACAGCAATCGTGGCACAAGGAATGAAGACGACGATTAGATGTGGCGAGGATCAACAGCCATGCGAGAGTGGAAGTGCTGTTCAATGGAGATGGGGCACGAGGAGCGCAGACACTGAGCTCGACGGCTCATCAGTTTGTTTTGATTTCGGAATGTCCTACTTACAGCTACCTTATTCTAGGAAAAATGGATGTGCAAGATGACACTCAAGCTACATCCAAGCTGCCGTGGTGCGAGGAACTACAATGATCTATGAGGAAAGACGATGGACCATAAAGGAGAAACTATGTGACATGATACAGCGGTATTACTACGAATGGGGCGAGTGGTCAGGGCAAGCCAAAGGCTACAAGGTGGTGTTATTCTTTTCATACAGTACAGAAGCTACGCCTGAAGAGACTGTGTACAGACTAGCGACTTCAGCAAGGATGACAACAACAACGATAAGCACGCAGGCGACAGTGACAAGTGTAGCGACGACAACAACAACCAGACTTACCACAGATCAAAGGCCGTACGAGACCAGAAGAACCATCCGATGGAAACAGGGTGCGACGAGCGCAGATATTGAGCATTACGGCCCAGGGTTTTGTTTCGATTGCATAGCAGTCTACTTACAGTTATCCTACTCTAGAAAAAATGGATGTATGCAACAAAGAGTGCAACCAACGACAACAAGAGTGACAGTGATGTCAACAACATTCAACACAGACCAAAGGCCATACGAGGCAGGAATGGCAGTCCAGTGGACACGGAGTGCAATGGAGGTTACTGAGCTCGAATGCTCGAGGTTTCGCTTCAATTCTAGGACATTTTACTTTCAACTACTTTATTCTAGGGAAAATGGATGTACGAGACGACACTTAGGCGACATCCAGGCCACTGCGATACGAGGGACTATGACGATCTACGAAGAGAGACAGCAGGCGGTCAAGGGAAAGCTACATGACAAGATGCGAAGGCACTACTACGAATGGGGCGAGTGGTCAGGACAAGCGCGAAGGCTACGGTTCAAGCTACAATGGCAATCGTCGAAGATACAACATCCAATGAGCACGGATATGGAGCCTGATGGCCAAAGTTTTTATTTTTGCTTCGCGCATTTTTACTTACAGATACGTTGTTCTAGAGTTGTCATAACCGTGCGTTCATCATAGGTCTTTGCTCACTCTGCAACCTTTTCCGCCGGTCATCCACTCACTCTGCACCAACTCTGCCCAACTTCTGTTGGTTGCAAACCATCTCTGCTCCGACTGCTGTCGGACTTGTGTTGCTCTCCTACCGGACCAAGCAGTCTGTTCTCTGAGGGGTCATGTGACTACCTTTGCAGTCAGGTACTCCACAGTGTGCTCACTGCATGGTCCAGCACCTGGACTGTTTCCTTTTCTGGATGTTCTGTGTTACCCATTCGTATGTCCTCCATCTACCCTTCATTCGTTGTCCAGGAAATTTTACTTGAAAACTTATGAGTCTCCATATGTCAGTTCCGATTCCGATTACTGTACCTCCGTAGTAGTATAAAAACATGTACTGTACTCCGCTGTTCTTCAGTACAAATATCAACGATTCTGTCTTCTGTCTGTCAGAGTTATCTCCGAATCTCCGTCTGTACTCTCCCTCTGAAATACGAGGGCTGAGATCGTGCAAGGGGGTAGCGCATGAGCTAAACCCAATGCCCTCACTCCACTCTGCCTTTGCTTCAGCAGTCTTCATTCCTGTCGACACTCCACTAGTCGGAGTTCTGTTCTTCTGTGTTGGACTTGCTTCCAGACCCTCCTCTAGACCTTGTTTAGCGTCGGAGTTGGTCGGAGTAGGCCCAGACTTGACAGTATATTCGTACTCACACTTGTACGATCTCCTTTTCTGTCTTCCAAAAAACTTACACCGTTATGAGAACTCGAGCTCAATCTCAGAGAGAGGTCGCTGAGAACCTTGCTGTTGCGCTAGCTAATCCACTGTAGGAATAGGTAATATAGATGTACCTATAATGGTAATAGTCAGTAATGATGGGCGAGTATAATTCTCGACCCAAAAGGGAGGTTCTCTCTGGAGAAAAGAAGTGTAGTAAAAAAGTGTAAAAATGCGAACTGAAAACAAATACTTAGCTCTGCCTGACCAATATCTCTTGCCAGTCCTCCTGGCACTTTGGGTACTCCCCAAAGTAATAAATATAACTTTGAAAACTCACCGAAATGTGAGACTAAATCACCCTACTACTGAGGGCCTGTGACATGTACTTCGTTCTTATGGTAAACTGAACTCGTGCGAACACAGCACACGTGCTTAGTCAGCGATGCGGCTGCTCGTCACCAAGTCCAGGGGTACAAACACAAAAACAAAGGCAAGAAACAAAACAAGTCCTTCCACCCCTAAACTCCCGACCAAGATGGATTCTCCTAGGGAACTCAAACTTGTTCCCTACATCCGAGGGGTGGTTTAGAACTCGACCGTCCCTGGTCGCTCTCCTCCTCACACAAACATCCTCATCCTTGCACCTGCTTCCCTCGACCTCACCACATATCCTCATGCCCTTCAAACACAACTCTTCGCCCCTAACCTCCTCACTACTCGAACATGACCCCCTTCCTTCCCAAAACACGCTCCTGATCTCGCTGAACAACCCTCTTCATCCTCAAAACCTTTCGCCCTCGAACACAACCCTTTCCGCCTACAGAGCGCCACCTGGCCTCTCGAACACACACCCTGCCTCTCGAATGCTCCCCTCAAGGCCCAAACCTCGAACCAAAAGACGATGGAGATAATCTCCAGGCAAGCGAACAAGTGAGTAATAAATCGAGTGCAGAGTGAGTCAATGACAGCTCTTCGAGGCACAGTCTTTGTGCGAAACAGTAACAGAGTGTAATGCAGCTCTGCAGCTGGTACAGCGGATGCTGGCCTTCTACGAGGCAGCTCGAAGACATATATATGTACCTAAAACAAACCTCGATCAGTCATGTATTTACTATCCTTATACGCATATGTGCTCTCGACTACTGCTCGTCCTTAAGACGATTTAGCACCAAGAAAAACAATGGAACTCGAAACTATAAGTCGGGGTGAGTAGAATCACCCGAAGGTTAGCACGACTCAGTTGAACGACGTCGCTCGAAGCAAAACTCATTTTAAAGAAAACTATATATCGACACGCTCACTGGGACCCTTGCCTCGTTCACTTGTCCCATTCCTATTTTCACAGCCTCGACTCCCTGTGCATGCGCGCACTTGATTTTCTCGTACTTCGTCTGGTACTCCATCAGGTGACCGAAGCTCTCGCACTAAGTGTTGCCGAGCGACCTCGAGTCGCCCATCTTCGTCTACCACTTGTTCACTGCTAGAAACAAAATATCTCGAAGTAGCACATGTTTGAACTATAATAAAAGCTGTCACCTTAAGTCTGTAGATCCTCAAGCTCTCTTCGATGATAGGTCTTCAGCCCCGACGGGTGAAGGTGCTAACTTCGTTCAATCTTGGTCGTCGGCCTTCAACCTCACAGTCGGGTGGACGAAGTCTTGATGCTAAGTACTGATGAACAGCTTCGAGCTGTCCATCCCCATCGATCGCCTTTTCCTTCGCACCAGGGTACCTGTACCTCGCAGTAGATAATGTTCGAATCAAAATTGAAAAGGGCACCTTGGCTTCAAATTTCCCCTTCCTGAGTTTCGTCAATAGCTCTTCGCACTCTACCCATGAACTCGCGCCGTCTTCTTTTCCTTCGGATATCAGCGACTGCGCTTCGACTCGGTCGAGTACCTTAGACCTGTAGATTCGTGAGTAGATCGTCATAAAAACAAAAGACAAAAACGAGCGCTCGGGCTCAGTGTCTGGATCCACATTGCCTCGAATACACTGTGTGCGACTTCATTGTTCTGGCCAGCCTCGCCCCTCCTCAATCTTCGCATACTGCTCGCCATCTCGCCTACTCAAACTCACTTCGTCTTCTTCTCTTCCAGACATCAGTAGCCACATGTCGATTCCTCCACATGTCCTTTGCTCACAGTTCATCGTAGTCTCTTGTTCCGCGACCGCAATTTGCTGCAAACATCCATCTTCCCTAGAATAACGAGGATGTAAACAGAATGTTCTAGGATCAAAATGAAAACCCGAGCTGTCAAGCCCAGCGCATGAATCCTCTATGTTGCTCCTCTGCTGAGAGCTCTCTGTTGCTTCAAACGACCATCGTTCGGTGATAACTCGAGTCCTTGTCGCTTCGCATAGTCGGTCGACAACACATCGACCCATAAAACCGCTTCTTCATACTGCAGACATCTTGTAGCTCAAAGATTCCTCAACTGCTGGTAGTACTTTGTCTTTCCTAAAACGATGCGGCCATAAGTAAAACGCTCTAAGGAGAAAGCTAAACTTCGGGCTGTCAAGCCCACTCGGCAGGGCCTTGATACTCCTCGCATTGCACGCGTCTCTTTGCGACTTCGAGACTTGCTGCTGTAGATCGAACCGTATTCGTCGCGCTAGTCTGGCCATACTTGGTTCGAAGCTTGTTGCAGATCCGTTGATTCCTTGTAAACACTCGACGCTCTTCAGACATCGCGCGTCTTGTTGCGGCTCCGAATCCCACTGTCGTGCTGCCATTCGTAGCAGCTCTTGCATACAAGTTAGCAAAGTCGCTTCGAATGTTCCTCTTGTAGCTCCTCTTAGTCGTGCTCGTCGCTCCAGAAGTCGATGCGTTCTTTCTTCTGATTCGTTGTCTATTCTAGAATAATGTACCTGTAAGTAAAAGGCCATGAAACAAAAATAAAAACTTGAGCCGTCAGGCTCCATTTCCACGTTCGTCAGATGTCGTATCCTCGACGATTGCCGTTGTAGTTTGAGTCGTAGTCTTCGTGCTTGTCCCGCGGCAACTCCGTGCAATCTTCGTACTTGTCGCTCTGTATGTTGATACCTTGTTTCTTCGAAGTCATTGTCTATCCTAAAGTAACCTAACTGTGAGTAAAAAGCCGCACCACTAAAATCAAAACTTGGGCCATCGCGCTTGGCGTCCATGTCTGTCGAATCTTGTATCTTTGGTGATCGTTGCCGTAGATCGAACTGTAGTCTTCGTAGTTGTTTCGCCGTACTTCGTTCGTGGTTTGTTGTAGCCTCGTTGATACCTTGTAAAAAGTCACACTCCCTAAAACAGCGTAGGTGTAAGTAAACTATCATAGGACTAAAACAGAACTTCGAGCGTTTGAGCTCAGTGGTCTTCATCGCGCGTTGTTTCCTTCGGATGGCAATTCTTGCCTCGTGGCACACTCGCCCTTGTATCCTCGATGGTCGTTGTTGTAGATCGAACCATAGTCGTCGCCCTTGTTTCGCTGTACGTCCAAGTGTCTTCTGTTCATGGTCCTGCGTAGATTCTCGCGCCGCGACCGCGCTTCGTCATAGGTATCTCTCGCTCTTCCTAGAGTAGGATAGCTGTAAGTAAAACGCTATGAAATCAAAATAAAACCTTGAGCCGTAATGCTCAATATCTGCGCCCGTCGCACCCTGTCTCCATCGAACAGCTGCTCCAGCCTTGCGTGGCTGTCGCTCTGAGTCCAGCACTGTTGTTGTCCTCGCTGTAACTGTCGCTGTCGCTAGATTTAAGCCTTCGGCTTGTCCTGACCATTCACCCCACTCGTAGTAGTACCACTGTATTGTGTCGCGTAGCTTCTCCTTGACGGTCCACTGTCCTTGGTAGACCGTCGTAGATCCTTGAATCGCCACTGCTCGGACGTCGTTCGAGCATCGTCCCGCACATCTGCTTTTCCTAGAGTAGGATAGTTGTAAGTAAAACATCCTGAAATCGACATAAAACCTTGAGCCATAGGGCTCAGTATCTGCACTCAGCATAATCGTCGTCGTTGTTCCTTGTATCGCGATTGTTGTCCGTAGTAGATATCTGGCTCCTCTTTCCGCCCTAGAATAGCGTAGATGTAAGTAAAATGTTTCGAAATATGAACGAACCTGTGAGCCGTTGGGCTCTCCATCTGCATTCCTCGCGCCCCAATTCTGTTGAGCGGCACATCCGATCTTGCTTGGCTGTCGATCTCTGCTAGGTCTTGTCATCATCGTCGTTTCTTGTATCGCGATGGCCTGGGTGTCGCTCGTATGTCGTTGTGTATAGCCGTTTTCCCTCCATGGAATGGCACTTCCGCTCTCGCACGAGCGTCAGTCCACGCTCAGTGCAACCGTCTTTGTCGTTCCTTGTACCGTGATCGCTCGGACGTCGGTTGGTCTCCGTCGCATGTACCAGCTTTCTCCTGCGTAGAATAGCTGTAAGTAAAACATTTCGAAACTAAAACAAACCTGTGAGCCGTTGGGCTCTCCATCTGCGCTCTTCGCACCCCGTTTCCATCGAGTGGTGCATCCAATTTCACCTGGCCGTTGGTCCGCAGTAAGTGTAACCGTCGTCGTCGTTCTTTGTATCACAATTGTTGTCTGTTGTGAATATCTGGTTTCCCTAGAGTAAGGCAGATGTAAGTAAAACGTTCTGCAATCAAAACCGACCTTTGAGCTGTCGAGCTCAGACCCTGCGCTCATCGCGCCCTGTTTCCATAGCACTGTCCTTCCCATCTCGCCCAGCCGTTGATCTGCACTAAGTAAAGTCGTTGTTGTTGTCATCGCTGTCACTCGAGTCACTGCCATTGTCACTTTTGCTGCTGTCGCCATCACTCGTAACTGCGGTACCTCGCACGTGGTACGTCGTTCGCCCCATTCTTCATATCCTTCGGTTGCTGCGATCTTGCGTAGTTGGCCTGTAATACTAGATGCGTCGGTATGTAGTACTTGAGTGCGTGCGGCCACGACACGCAGAGCGGTCACGTGACTCCGCTTAGTCAACATCGCAGGACTTTCTGCGCAAGTCCTAACACTGAGTGCGCGCATCGATTCGCTCAACGAATCCTCAAATAAAACATTTATTGCTGATACTGTGCAGCCACGGAATGTTTCGAGTGCGAGGGCATCTATCCTCGCTGCGTGCTTCAACATTTCGATTTGCAAAATTTCTTCTGGTGGCTTCCTTCGTATGACGAGCCTCAATGGCTCCTTGACCCGAATTCTTCTCGCAATAACCTTCGACTTGATGTGATTCATGTGCTGCAGCGCTCTGTGTGAGTCAATGACCTCTTCGTATGCCAACCTATCTGTTTCAGGACTGCCTGTGAGTATTTCGAGCCCTTCGACTTCAACTCCTGTGGGCTTCAGGTGTTCTTCAAGCCTTTCGGCTTTGAATTCGAGTGGAATCTTTGACCTGAATGGGTCATTGGTTAACTGATGCATATTTCTGCTGACTGCAGGAATTCCGAGGCTGCTCCTTTCATTACCTTGACCTCTTAGGTAGGACTCCTGTAGTGACACACCAGTAGCCATCAGAGAAGCTCGATACGAACAAAAAGAAAAACCCCTTTGAGTGTTGTAATTCGCTTCGAATTCGAATGGGACTTTCGTTGTGAGTGGTTCCTCCACCAATGCAGGTTCGACTTGCTCGAGTTCTACTGCTTCCTGTAACTCAGTAGTCAGTATTCTGTTCGTACTCAAGGAAAACTCTTTCATCTCAAAACTGGTCACTGCGGCTGCTTCAACGAGCCTGCCAGGGCTTCGGTCCTCACTATTTGTCTTCTCGGGTGGGCTGTGTGGCTGCACGCGACTTGTCGAAACTAACTTTGGTACTTTCTCGCACTCCATGTACCTTGATACTTCTGTAGATCCCTGTACATTGTTCGTCAGCAAGTCATGTGTAGCTGTAGGCAGAAAATACTTCGTAGATAGATGTTGCTTGTCTGAACTCGATTCTGGGTCACTTCGTGGCTCATAGTAGTCTTCCACGCTTGTTCGTGCTCGCTCCGAGCGAAATCCTTTGTGTAGTAGTTGTGTTGCTGTGTATGTTACTTGCTCCATGGGCCATGGATTGTCCGAGTGTCGCCGTCGATCGTCACGTCGCATTTTCCAAATGATTTCGCGCCGGAATTCCTTGTTGAAGCCTTGTACATAGAGGTCTTCGAGCTTGTCAGCCTCGAGTTGCTTCGAAACCCGTAGATACGTTGCTATATCTAGAAAATATAGTCTGTAGTTCATCAGTTCTTCCTCTGTATGAACTTCTCTTCTTGCTCGGCTGTCAATGAGGCTGTAAATGTCATTCCTTGAATACTGTTGATCCATTTTCCGGGACCCAGGATACAAACGTGCAATGGCCACCACAAATTCGGGCCAACTCAGCTGATCTTCGACGAATTCATACCATGAGTCCGAGACTTTGCTGCTTGCATACCAGCAGACCCATTTCGCCCATTCTTGGTCATCGAAGCAATTCTCGCACTCGCAAAGACTTCGAACCTCTTCGAAATACCTAAAAAGGTCAGATGCATACCCCGAGAACCATGGTGCATCCTTCGAATGCCTCGGTGGCATTCCCTCGAGTTCTCTCGGTGCATTCTCACAACTTCTTCGCAGAAATTCGACTATTAATTTTCCTTCGGACTTGCTTCTCGGCTCGAGGGATCTTCGACTTAGATACTTGCTCGACATTTGCTGCTCGAAAAATATCTCTGAAAATTTTCCAAATTCCTGAGAGTAGACTGTAGCTAGAATCGAGATTCTGAACACTTAGCTTGTCCAACTCAACCCAGCAAAACTTCGTTCGGTGATAAAATGGTGGCTTCTTTCCCCAAAACGAACAGAACCCCCCTCGCGGTGGGCTCCAGATGTAGGAATAGGTAATATAGATGTACCTATAATGGTAATAGTCAGTAATGATGGGCGAGTATAATTCTCGACCCAAAAGGGAGGTTCTCTCTGGAGAAAAGAAGTGTAGTAAAAAAGTGTAAAAATGCGAACTGAAAACAAATACTTAGCTCTGCCTGACCAATATCTCTTGCCAGTCCTCCTGGCACTTTGGGTACTCCCCAAAGTAATAAATCTAACTTTGAAAACTTGCCGAAATGTGAGACTAAATCACCCTACTACTGAGGGCCTGTGACATGTACTTCATTCTTATGGTAAACTGAACTCGCGCAAACACAGCACACGTGCTTAGTCAGTGACGTGGCTGCTCGTCACCAAGTCCAGGGGTACAAACACAAAAACAAAGGCAAGAAACAAAACAAGTCCTTCCACCCCTAAACTCCCGACCAAGACGGATTCTCCTAGGGAACTTGAACTCGTTCCCTACACCGCGTCGACTCCCTTCTGTCGTCGAACAGTTCCAATCATTCTCTGCTCAATGCCGCTCTTGCGCTGAGGGCGAAAGCACTTCGCAAGCTGGTCGCTCCGACCTCCACCCAACAACCTTCCATACTCCGTCTCCTCGTAATCGAGATGATGGACCCGACCCCGACCCTGATTATCCTGATGGTGATCCCAATGGTGGGGGCAGCAGTGATGGGGATATCCCCGAAGACCCAGCTGAGCCACCAGAGGATCCCCTTGTAGCTCTTGCTAGAGCTGTCCATGCACTTGCGCGGTCTAGTTCATGCACTGGGGACTCCACTCCGAAAACCAAGGTCTGCAAGCCTGACACCTTCGACGGCTCCGACCCTAAAAAACTCCGCGAGTTCCTCGTTCAGTGCGAGTTGAACTTCCAAGACCGCCCTCATGCATTCTGCTCCGACAGAGCAAAGGTTACCTTCGCTCAATCTTATCTTAAGGGTATGGCCCTGGCTTAGTTCGAGCCAGACCTACTAAACCCTGACAACTATGACCGCCCGCTCTGGATGGATGACTACCATGAGTTCTTACAAGAGCTCACAACTAATTTTGGTCCGCATGATGCCATAGCGGATGCCATCCAACAACTTGAGAACCTCACCATGAAGGATGGTTCTCAAATTACCAAATACGTCGTGGAGTTCAATTGCTGGGCTTCACAGGTCAAGGACTACGGTGTCGGTGCACTCTGCCACCACTTCTATAGCGGACTTCCAGACTGCATCTGTTACGCTCGACCGAAGTCAAGACGTAGGGAGAGCTCAAACGCAGACTAAGGTTTCTACTGAGCAATGGCTGCAGTAACCTCTGTAAACGACAGAGGATTTAAGGCAATGCCGGTAAGAGTGGTCCTTGTTAGGGACACTGAGGGCGAAGTTCTGAGAACGCTGCATATGATTGAGCAGCTCAAGTCTGGGTTTCCAGGACTTGAGCCGGCAGTCTAAATACTACACAGAAACGGACCATGAGGCGTCTGCATGTAACGAGGTAACTACACCATTGGTTGAACAATGACGACACATGTCCTAAGCATGTAACGAGCTAGTAATGCTAGTGGTGGAAATAGGGAGCCGTCGGATCAGAGAGAAGATGGCTCAGAAAGGAAATTAAGTCCAATGGTTCAAAAACGAGGTAAACGTACAACAGGAAAGGAAAAGCCAGGGGTGAAATGTAACATTACCCCCTTTCTAAGCGTTGAAGTCCCTGACTTCAACTACTCTCCGTAAGGCTCTCCGGTCATGTTACTGATGGCGGAGTCGTCGAAATCAAAATCATTGTCGTATAAATCGTTGTCCTCGCTCCCGACGAGGGTACGATCATCTACCAAAGCGGGGGTAGCTATTCTGTCCTGTAAAGGACGGCGAGGGCGGATGGAAGGACACTGGGCCTGAGTGTGTCCGGGACGGGTGGCGTGGCAAAGGGGACATTCATACAGTTCACAGTTGACGCGGATATGGCCGAGACGATGGCAGACGTAACACGCTTGACGATAGCGTGGATCGGATGGAGTAAGGGGTATATCGAATTCGGTCAAGGCGTTCAGCACAGGAGATGGCGGCAACTGCGCAAGGGACTCGACGATGTTTAACGTGTAGTCGAGTTCTGCACGGGAGACGCCAAAGGCAGTCTCGGGGTCTACTTCAGACGGGGAGTCATGAGACTCGCAAGGTTGTGGGTTAGGGCCTGACAAACAACAGGCGCGAGGTCTATCAGCTCTTCAGAGAGAGCGAGACGAACAGGAGGACAACGACGATGGTGCGGGAGGGGAGGACGACGCAGAGGAAACTGGAGGAGAGGTTGCAGTCAAGGGCCTTCTAGACCCAGGTGGGGGAGGTGCGATCAACGTTGGATACTGGCGAATGTTATAAATGAGGTCGGCGCCTCCAAGGACATCAAAAAGTTTCAGAAGCAAGGGAACCTGTTGGAGAGCGATCTCGCTCAGAATAGTACGAGCAGGAGACAGAAGGGGGTTCTGGCGGTTAACATAGCGGGAGAGTTCCTCAAGCCGAAGGGCTTGGATAGTGGCGTGGTAAACAAGATCAAGAGGGGAGTCTTCATCCACCTCATGATAAACAGTGCCGATGACGGCGGGGTCAGCAACGAAGAGTCGGTAAGAGGCGATCATTTGATCACTGGCAGGTTGTCTCTGTCGACGGGTGAATGGGGTGTGGCGGCGAGAGGGTTCGCGAGGGTAGGTGTAACGACGAGGAGGCATTTCAAGAGTAATGTTTCTGACGGTATGAGTGGAGTGTCGAGTGGGTTGTTTTTTAGGGGGGAAGTCTTTAGGGAACCGTTTCTTATAAGCGGAGAGCATATCATCTGCATGTTCAAGGTGCGATTCTTTCTGCCACAAGTTTTTGGAAGAAGGGTAACCCTTCCATTTAATCAAGAAGGCGTGTCCACGGCCAGACCTTTTATGGCCGACTATCGCCTCAACCTCGTACTCTTCTTCCTTGTTGACCAGGTCAGGTGGTGGAGCCGGGAAGTTCGGTCCATGAATGTCATTTTTGCGATAGGGCGATAAGAGGGAAGCATGGAAGACATTGTGGATCTTCCAATGTGCGGGGATCGTGAGGCGATACGTTATCGGAGATAGGACGTTGGAGATGACGAAGGGTCCTTCTCGTTTTGGTGCTAGCTTCCTATTTTCATAGGAGCATTTCAAATTGCGTGCCTCTAGCCAAACCTTATCACCTTTCTGGAATGGGGTGAAGGGTCGTGACGAGCAGTCTTTCATTGTTTTTCCTGCTAGGTTGTGGGCCGCTAGGGCTTCCTCTCTAGCTTTTCTGAGTTCATCGAGTCTGGACTCGGCGGCGGGAAGGTGGGTTTCCGCAATCAGGGAGGGAAGGGGTTTTGGTTCATAGCCATACATGAGGTAGAACGGCGATTGACATGTGACGGAGTGGGGTTGGTGGTTGTGCGCGAATTCTGCCATAGGAAGGTTGGCTACCCACGAGGCGGGGTCGTTTTGGCAAAAGATGCGGAGATAGGTCTCCACTTCTTGGTTTACACGTTCAGTTTCTCCGTCAGTCTGTGGGTGGTATGCCGTTGACAGGGCAAGAGAGTACCCTAAAAGGGAAGCTAGTTCTTTTGCGAAGGCGGAGGCGAACTGAGGGCCTCGATCAGATATAATTTTGTCGTACAACCCAAAGCAGGAGTAGACTTTCTTGAAAAATAGTGCCGCGATGTCAGCAG
This sequence comes from Pisolithus tinctorius, assembly GCA_024663395.1. Lineage (NCBI taxonomy): Eukaryota > Fungi > Basidiomycota > Agaricomycetes > Boletales > Pisolithaceae > Pisolithus > Pisolithus tinctorius. The sequence continues at coordinate 2,108,948 of JANFAH010000002.1, forward strand.
CAGAGGCGGTTTTCTTGGTGGGTGATAAAATTACCCCCTTTGTAAGCCCATGGTCTACCATGACCAAAAGGGAATCATAACCGTATGAAACGGGTAAGTCGGTAACCAGATCGCAAGAGATCTGCTGGAAGGGGCAGGTTGTCGTGGAGGGAATAGGCATAAGGGGTGGTGTCATGGGGTGAGTATTTACTTTGTTTTGCTGGCATATAGCACAGCCTTCAACGTATTTTCGGACAAAGGACACGAGTCCAGGCCACCAGAATTCGGATGAGACGAGTTGTCGGGTTTTCAGGACACCAGGGTGTCCGGCAGAGGGATGGTCATGGTGGTTGGACACGACGGTCCGGCGGAGGGTAGGGTCGTTGGGGATATACACCCGGTCTTTGTAAAGTAACACTCCACTGTCGAATCTCCAATCAGAGAGATGGGATTTGAACGGGAGTGGCATGTCAACGTTCTCAATGGCACGAAGTGCTGTTTGGACGATGGGATCTTTTTCGGAAGATGATGTGACCTTCTGCGTAAGGTTGGTGTCAATAAGATTGATAAACAGGGTTTGGGGGAGGAGGGTGACTCCTTTGTTATCCTCATCATCTTCGGGAATATGATCAGGGCGGTGGGAGAGCACATCTGGTGCCGCCAGGTCTTTGCCTGGGATGTGTTCTAACTGCAAATCAAAGTCTGCAAGGTCGAGGAGCCAGCGGGCCTGGCGACGATTCAAATTCTGAGGAGCTTTGAAGTATGTCAGGTTTTTATGGTCGGTGAAGACCTTAACTGGGAATGGGGATCCATGGAGATAATGTCTCCAGGATTTCAATGCACGAATAACTCCTAGCAGTTCTCTGTCATAAATGTCGTAGTTTCTTTCTGCAGGGTTAAATGATTGGGACAGGAAGGCACAGGGCTGCCATTGTCCATTCGAATCTTCTTGAAGGAGGATTCCTCCTGTTGCGTACTTGGACGTGTCTGTGGTAATTGTGAATGGCCGAGAGGTGTTGGGCATTCGAAGTGTAGGTTGTGCCATAAAGATCCGTTTGAGAAGTTCAAAGGCATCTTGGCATTTCTTGGACCAACTCCAATCGACCGTTTTCTTGGTGAGGTCGATGAGTGGTCATGCAATGTCTGAGTAGTAGGGGACAAATCTCCGGTAAAAGTTTGCGAATCCTAGGAAGGATCGCACATCCTTGACCTTCTTAGGGACAGGCCAGTCGGCTATGCCCTGGACTTTGACGGGGTCCATGGCAATGGTGTTTTCTTTGATGATCATGCCAAGGTATTCCACCTTGGCAAGGTCAAAATGACATTTCTCCAGTTTTAAGGGAAGGGAGAGTTCCCTCATTCATTCGAGAACACGACGGGTTCTTCGTTTATGTTCTTCGGGGTTGTTTGAAAAGATGAGAAGGTCATCCATATAGACGACTAGCCATCCTTCGGCGATCATATCTCTGAAAGAGTCGTTCATGAATCGCTGGAAGGTGGTGGGGGAGTTGCACAACCCGAAGAACATAACAGTTGGTTCGAAGAGTCCTTTGTGCGTGATGAACACTGCTTTCCATTGGTCTCCTTCTTTGACGTGGACATTATTATAGCCCGATCTGACATCCATTTTCATGAAGATAGAGGCTCCTTTTAGCTTGTCTACGAGGTCCGAAACGAGGGGAAGAGGGTACGCATCCTTCACTGTATTCTTGTTTAGGTACCTGTAGTCTTGACAGGGGCGTAAGGAGCCGTCCTTCTTTCCTACGAAGAAGAAGGGGGCAGCTTGGGGGGACTTCGAGGGATGGATCTTTCCCTCGCGAAGGTTTTCTTCAATGAACCTTTCTGCGGACTCTCGCTCAGAGGGAGAGAGAGGGTATGCTTTGGCCACTTTGGGGACGAAGTCCTCTACAAGATTTATGGCGTGGTCATACGGTCGTGATGGAGGTAAAACTCCATCGGATGGTTTCTCGAAAACCGAGGCGAAGTCCTTGTAATCTTCGGGAAGGACAGCCTTCGGTTTCTTTTTGTGTTCTTCTTGGGCTAACTCTGTAGCCGTGGTGATTTTTCGAAGAAGACTATTGTTGGGATTAATCTTCTTTGCTTCTTCGACAAGTTTTCTGACCGACATAACGAAGTGTGCTCGGATGGTTTCGTCTTCCGGTTCTTCATAATCCATGAATTTGTTTATCCCTTTCTTTTCAACAGGGGTTACAAGATTCACGGTTGATTCTTCGATGGCAACGGAAGAGACGTTGCGTCTTAATTCTTTAGATCTATCGGTTTTCTCATCGATAGACAGCGTGCCCATCCTCCAGTCCATGACAGGGTTGTTTTCCTGGAGCCAAGGGAGACCCAGAATGACGTTTTCCATTCCACAGTTGATGACATGGAAAAAGGACTGGTGAACGAGTCCTTTAACCTTGAAGTAGAGGGTGGCGGAAAACAATATTCTTCCTTTAGAGTTTTGGGTTCCATTGGCATTCTTTGCAAGGATGGGTTCAGCGAGGCGTTGAGTGGGGATTCGGTGTTTTCGCACAAAGCCCCAGTCGATGCAAGAAATTTCTGCTCCGGAGTCAACCAGAGCGGTAGTGTTGACGACTTTCTGAGTGGTTTCTGATGTGTAAAGGGAGATGGGGATCTGCATAGTACGTTCTGGTGTAGACGTTACAAGTACAGGTGCAACAGAAACTAAACTGTCCTTAGTCTGGGGAACATCTGGCGTCAACGCAGAGTTCCCATTCAAAAATCCTTTCCAAGAGCTCTAGCAATGTTAACTAGAGCGATGGATGGACCAGCGACTTTTTCTTCATCGTCGCTTTCTTCTACTTCCACAATTTTGCGGATTTTCTTGACTTTCTTTTGGGGAGTCTTCCCCTTGTCTGGACATTCTCGGGAGAGATGTCCCTTATTTCCGCAACCGAAACATCTTCCTTCTTTGATGTGATGGTCTTGTTCTTCTTTGGAGAGTCTCACTCCATCCACGTCCATGGCGTTAGGATCTTTTTCTTCAGCAAAATTGTTCCTTGGGTGGAACATTTTCTTTTCTTTTCTTCCAAAGGTTTCATTGACCTTTCTCCACTTGGCGTCGAACTTTTGTGCTTGGGTGTACCACTCAGTAACCTTGGTAGGAGTGGTTTCCATCATGTGAATCTGGTTCACGATGAAAGGTTTGAGTCCTTGTGAGAAGAACTCAATCAAGGCGATGTCTTCCGTGATGGTAGAGTCGGCGGCGGCAGTTCGGAAATCGGTGATATATTGCTCAACCGATTCTTTTTGTTTCAGGGTACGTAGCTTGGCGATGGCAGTACCCACGGTGTCTGCGGAGGTAAACGAAGCTTTGAAATCTTTTATGAAATCGGCAAAAGTGCCGAAACTTGGGGGGTTCTTTTCCAGAGACGTTTTCTGGAAGGTGGCAGCCCAGGAGCGGGCGACATCTTTCTTCATGTACGACAGCGCATAGACAACCTTCTTGGTGTCAGAGTCGTACAATTCTTCGTTTACCAAGAGGTAGGTCTGTACGGAGTACAGCCAGCTCATGGCGTTCTTCTGGTTTCCATCAAAATCAGATGGGGCACCAATCTTTAGTTCAGTGGCTTTGGTGGCATTGCCAACTGGTGCCTTCGACGATGAGCCAGACATCGTAATCTGTGGTGGGGGTGGCGGTACAGAGAAAAGTGGCGGCGGGCTTGGTTGGATGGGGGTACCAAGCGATGCGAGTGACTGGGAGAAGAGATTCGAGAGAATTCCAGAGGTAAAACCTCTATCTGGCTGTTTGGGTTCGTTGGAGGAGGTGTCAGTGACAGTGCTCTCCTGTTCTTCGTCAGATGACGATTCTTCGCAAGTGGGTCACAACGGCGCCCAACGTCGGTTGTTTCGGGGGTTCGTGGTGGTGCACTAAGCAGTGACCGTTTTGGCCAAAGGCTGTTAGACTTGAGCTTTTGTTACGCTCGACCGAAGTCAAGACGTAGGGAGAGCTCAAACGCAGACTAAGGTTTCTACTGAGCAACGGCTGCAGTAACCTCTGTAATCGACAGAGGATTTAAGGCAACACCGGTAAGAGTGGTCCTTGTTAGGGACACTGAGGGCGAAGTTCTGAGAACACTGCATATGATTGAGCAGCTCAAGTCTGGGTTTCCAGGACTTGAGCTGGCAGTCTAAATACTACACAGAAATGGACCATGAGGCGTCTGCATGTAACGAGGTAACTACACCATTGGTTGAACAACGACGACACATGTCCTAAGCATGTAACGAGCTAGTAATGCTAGTGGTGGAAATAGGGAGCCGTCGGATCAGAGAGAAGACGGCTCAGAAAGGAAATTAAGTCCAACGGTTCAAAAATGAGGTAAACGTACAACAGGAAAGGAAAAGCCAGGGGTGAAATGTAACAGCATCAAGGATGAGATCGCTCACGTCGGAAAACCTTCTACCCTTGCACAACTCCGCGAACTCACTCAGACCATCGATGCACGCTACTGGGAGCACAAAGCAGAGATCTCGTCCACCACCAAGTCCACCTCCGACAAGTCGCAGTCTTCCAACTCCGACAATAAAACTAAATTGTCGTCCTTGTCATCCTCCACTCCAAAGTCCGACGCCAAGGGCAAGGGCAAGCAGAAACATCCACCCAAGTCCAATATTGCCCACCTTCTGGGCAAAGATGGCAAACTCACCTCTGCTGAGCGCCAGCGCAGGATGAAAAACAACCTCTGCCTCTTCTGTGGCAAGGCTGGCCACTCTGCTAAGGACTGCCCCAAGTCCACCTCTCATGCAGCCAAAGCCTGTGCAGCTACGGCTGGAACTCCGCCTACTCCGACTGAGGAGAAGGCAGAGCCAAAAAATTAGTCCGCTCCTCCAGGGAGCTTGCACAGCCTGGAGGAAGCGTTGATACCAAATGTGCACAGCCAGACATCCAACTCAACGCATCCGCTCTTTCTAGTCCCAATTCTTTACTTCCGTCTGTAACTCTTCTTGACTATTCTGTTGATACTGTTTCTGTGTTGATCGATTCCGGCTCTTCTCATTGTTTCGTAGACCCGTCAATAATTAAATAATATGCTATCCCTGTTTCCTCCATTTCTCTGCCAATTCCACTCCGCTTGTTTGATGGTAGTACAAATGCTGTCATTTCCCAAGAAGTAGATCTTTCCCTCTGCTTTCCTTCCGGCAATGTCAGTTCCGTTTCATTTTATGTTACTCCATTGGATTCTTCATGTTCGCTGGTGTTAGGACACAACTGGCTCACCTGCTTCAATCTGTTGATTGACTGGGTACTGGGCAGTATATCGTTCAAACCATCGTTACAGGGAATGCCGACACCCCAGGTGCCTTCGTCATCTTCTGCTGCGACCTCCGCTCTGGATCCGACACCCTCCGCTCTGTTTGCAGCTCCGACTGCACCTCCGACAGACTCGCCGCACTCCGCTCCGCTCATCTCACTCATCAATGCTGCTGCATATGTCAGAGCCTGTGCTCTCCCTGGCTCTAGACAGTTCCACTTACAGCTCTCCACTGATGATGTGAAGCTTCGTGCGTCCTCCACTTCTTCTCCGCCTCCTGACCTCTCCTCGGTTCCTCCTGAGTATCACGAGTTTGCTGATGTCTTTAGCAAAGACAAGGCCACAGAACTTCCGCCACACCGCTCGTTCGATCTCAAGATCGACCTCGAGGAAGGAGCCTCTCCACCCATTGGTACAATCTACTCTCTTTCTCCACCAGAGCTTGAGGCTCTCCACACCTTCATTGATGAGCATCTTGGCTATGGCTTCATCAAACAATCCACCTCCACTCATGGTGCCCCTGTCCTCTTCGTAAAGAAGAAGGACAGTTCACTCCACCTCTGCGTAGACTATTGAGGACTCAACAAAATCATGAAAAAAGATCGCTATCTGCTGCCGCTCATCTCCAACCTACTTGACTCTCCAAGCCGCACTAAAGTCTACACCAAGATCGATCTCCACCATGCCTATCATCTAGTCTGCATAGCAGATGGAGATGAATGGAAAACGGCTTTCCACACTTGTTATGGTTCTTACGAGTGGCGGGTAATGCCATTCGGTCTGACTAATGTGCCTGCAGCTTTCCAGCGATTCATCAATAGCATCTTTGCAGACATGCTCGATGTCTGCGTCATGGTATACCTCAATGACATCCTAATCTATTTGCAGGACATGGAGTCGCATCGCGAACATGTAAAAGAGGTACTCTGCTGCCTTCGAAAGCATGGCCTTTATGCCAAGCCGGAGAAGTGCGAGTTTCACTCCAACTCCGTCGAGTACCTCAGTTATGTTCTTTCTCCCTCTGGTCTCACCATGTCCACTGAGAAGGTTCAGGCAGTCTGCGACTGGCCTGAGCCGTGGAAGGTGCGAGACATCCAGTCCTTCCTCGGCTTCGCAAATTTCTACAGACGATTCATTAATAACTACTCTGACATCGTCATTCCACTCACTCGCCTCACGTGAAAGGGTGCTCCTTGGAACTTTTCCGAGGAGTGCCGGTCCACTTTCCTCCACCTGAAGGATGCCTTCAGCTCTGCTCCTATTCTCACTCATTGGGTTCCTGATGCTCCGCTTACAGTTGAAACCGATGCCTCCGACTATGCCATTGCTGGCATTTTGTCGATCACCTGCTCTGACGGTGAACTCCGCCCAGTCGCTTTCTACTCTCGCACCATGACTGTGCCAGAACTCAACTATGATACCCACAACAAGGAGCTGTTGGCTATCTTCGAGGCCTTCCACCATTGGCAGCATTACTTAGAAGGCTCCGCCTTACCTGTCGATGTGGTGACGGACCACAAAAACCTTGAGTACTTTTCTACCTCTAAGGTTCTCACTTGTCGACAGGCCCGCTGGTTGGAGTACCTTTCCCAGTTCAATCTTTCGATTCACTTCCGACCTGGCTGCCTAGGAGCCAAACCCGACACACTTATGCAACGTTGGGACATCTACCCAAAAGGGGGGGATAGGGACTACATGCAGGTAAATCCTCACAACCTCCGCCCTATGTTTACACAGGAGCAACTTGCATTGTCCCTCCATACCACCACCCTCTTGGCACCTGTACTCCGCGCCGCCATGGTCTTCGATGTTGAGTGCTTGCACTTCGACATCATCTCCGCCCTACCCTCAGACCCTGTCTCCGCCAGCCATCTCCCAACTCCAACTAAGCCTTGGTGGTCCCTGGACTCCGATGGTCTACTCTGCCTTGACGGTCGTATCTTTGTCCCTGACATTGATGACCTCCGCCTTCGAGTGCTTTGGTTCAAGCATGATCATCCTCTAGCAGGCCATTTCGGGCAGAACCGCACCCTAGAACTCGTCCACAGGGACTATGTGTGGCCCAACCTCTGCTCCGACGTAAAAGAATATGTCAGGTCTTGCACTGCCTGTGGATGGAGCAAAACTCCGCGCCACCACCCTTATGGTCTACTGAAGCAACTCCCCATCCCAGAGAGACCTTGGAACTCCATCTCCATGGACTTCATCGAACACCTCCCCAACTCCGATGGCTACTCTGCCATACTCGTGGTAGTGGACTGCCTCTCAAAGCAAGCGGTGTTCATCCCCACCCACGACTCCGTCACCTCTGCCAAACTTGCTAAGCTCTTCCTTACCCATGTCTTCTCCAAGCATGGAGTACCAGCTAATGTCACCTCCGACAGAGGTCCTGAGTTCGTCTCACACTTCTTCCGCTCTCTAGGAAAGGCCCTTGATATGTGTCTTCACTTCACCTCGGGTTACCACCCAGAAGGCGATGGCCAAACCAAGTGAATGAACCAGACCCTTGAGCAGTACCTTCATGTCTACTGTAACTACCAACAAGACAACTGGGCTGAGCTGTTACCTCTAGCAGAGTTTGCTTTCAACAACACACCAAGTGTGACAACTGGAGTTTCTCCCTTCTTCACTAACAAGGGATACCATCCAAACCTAGCAAATGAACCAGACCCTCAAACAGTACCTTCGTGTCGACTGTAACTACCAACAAGACAACTGGGCTGAGCTGTTACCTCTAGCGGAGTTCGCTTTCAACAACGCACCAAGTGCGACTACTGGAGTTTCTCCCTTCTTTGCTAACAAGGGATACCATCCAAACTTGTCTGTGGTCCCTGACCAAGACTTCACCTCTCTGAGGGCTCACGACTATGTCATCGAGCTCTCTGTCCTTCATGACTTCCTCTGCTCTGAAATGTCTGCTGCTCAACAGCGCTACCAGGGTCCAGCAGATGCTAAACGCATACCTCCGCCTGAGTTCAAGGTTGGAGAACAGGCCTACGTCAAAGCCAAGTACTTCCGCTCCACTCATCCTTCGGAAAAACTCTCTGAAAAGTACTTAGGTCCGTTCACCATCCTGGCCAGGCCAGGTATGCATTCTGTCACCCTTAAGCTCCCTGACTCTATGCGCTTGGTACATCCGGTCTTCCATGTCTCACAACTGGAAGCTGCAGCGGCTAACCCTTTCCCAAACCGACAACAACCTCTGCCTCCGCCAGTGGATGTCAATGGTGACCTTGAGTATGAAGTATCAGAGATACTCGACTCTAAGGTGGACCGCCATTGCCGCCACTGTCAACTCTTGTATCTAGTCCGCTGGGCTGGTTATGAGAACACCGATGAAGAAACCTCTTGGTTGCTTGCAACTGAGCTAGATCACGCTTCCGACATAGTATTTGCTTTCCATGAACGCTATCCACACAAACCTGGCCTGTACCAACCTCCACCATAATACTCCGCCTCTTACCGAACTACCTTAAGTACTTTAGAATTTTCTCCACTTATCCATTTCACTTCTCAGAGTCACAAACAAAATCGCAAGTCTATCTCGTAGTAATACAAAATATACAAACTAAAGACAAAAAAAAAAAAAAGAGAAAAGAAACAAGAAAACACAACTACTCTACTCTTCCATCGCTTGCTCTCCGCCACCCTCCTGTTCTTCACTGCCTTCCTGCTCTCCTTCAACTTCTTCCTCGTTATCCCCCTCTGCACCTTCATCCGCTTCCTCTCGCTGGTCCTCCGCCGCCTCTGACTGAGGCCTTTTCCAACCTCCTCCCGCGCGCTCGAGTTCAGCCAGTCTGGCTTCACACACGTCTTCCCTCCTCCTCATCTCTGCCCACTCCGCCCATGCGCGGTACATTCCCCACTCGTCGGCAGTCTGCTCCGCTGCCTCCGCCATCCGCTCCACTGCCCTTGCCATCCTCTCGAAGGCTGTCGCAGCCTTCTCATGCGCTGCCACGTACCTCTCCACAGCCTGCAGCTGCCGCTCCCACTCCCACTCCGTCCGCCAGGAGGAGACCCCTGCCCCTGAGGGTCCCTTGTGTGGTGTTACAGGCTCCTCCTCGTCTTCTCTGCCTATCTCCCGCTTGTCATCTGCTTCCTCCATCTCTGTCGCTTTCTCCTTCCCCTTCCCTCGCATCCTCTTCTTCTTCTCTCCTCAGGAGCTCCCCATCCCTGCTCTCTTCCGCGAAGGCCCTGCCGCCGCCTCTTCCCGCATCCAACTGCACGTCTTCTTCTTGTTATGACAGGGCACGCAGGCCCTGGTCTTGCCTTGTCCCAGCTCGCACTGCCCCACTGTCAGACTCGCTATACAGCGAGTGCAGGGGGCTCTCTTGGTCGCGGTGACCACCACAGAGGCCCCAGGGACCTTCTGGGCAGTGTTGACGTCATACACCACTCCGGTTAACCTGAAATAGAGTAAGGTCAAAAAAAAAAATAGGTCAGCTCTGCCTGACTTGCAGTAATCTGCTACTCACCTCTGCACGGCCTCATCCCTCCTGGCCTGGGCTCTCTCCTGAGAGGCTCTCTGCCTCTGCCTCTCTGCCTCTTCCTCTGCTGCCCTCTTCTTTCGAGCCTCCTCTTCCTCTGTTGCCCTTCTCCTCTGAGCCTCCTCTTCCACTCTCTTCTTCTGCTCTGCCTCCAACCGCTCCTCCTCCGCCTTCCGCCTCTTGGCCTCCTCGCGCTTGGCCTTGCGCTCTCTCTCTCTCTCCGCTCGGCCTCCTCTCATCAGTGCGCCTTCTCTGCGGACTTCTCTCGCTCAGTGTTGGTGGAGTCGTCGGTGAGGATGACCAGCTCTTCATCCACGACTTGGGAGTAGTTGTGAATGTGGCCGGGGGTTGGCTGGGGGGTGTTGCTCTGGCGCTGGGAAGGCATGATGATGGAGGGAAGGGACGAAGGTTCAGTACCCTAACACGTGTTTTTAAGCGGTACTTCGAACTCCGATGGAGCTCTGCCACAGCTAAAGCCATCATCCTTGAGGCATCAAAATAATTTCAAATGATCAACTCGTGTTGATCTCATCCCGTACATGCGGCCTTCAGGGGTTCAGGCCCTAAGGGGGGGGCACTGTCATAACCGTGCGTTCGTCATAGGTCTTTGCTCACTCCACAACCTTTTCCGCCAGTCATCCGCTCACTCTGCACCAACTCCACCCAACTTCTGTTGGTTGCAAACCATCTCCACTCCGACTGCTGTCGGACTTGTGTTGCTCTCCTACTGGACCAAGCAGTCTGTTCTCTGAGGGGTCATGTGACTACCTTCGCAGTCAGGTACTCCGCAGCATGCTCACCGCATGGTCCAGCGCCTGGACTGTTTCCTTTTCTGGATGTTCTGTGTTACCCATTCGTATGTCCTCCATCTACCCTTCATTCATTGTCCAGGAAATTTTACTTGAAAACTTATGAGTCTCCGTATGTCAGTTCTGATTCCGATTACTGTACCTCTGTAGTAGTATAAAAACATGTACTGTACTCCACTGTTCTTCAGTACAAATATCAACTTAGTTCCTACTCCCTCTGATTCCGTCTTCTGTCTGTTGGAGTTATCTCTGAATCTCCGTCTGTACTCTCCCTCTGAAATACGAGGGCTGAGATCATGCAAGGGGGTAGCGCATGAGCTAAACCTGATGCCCTCACTCCACTCCACCTTTGCTTCGGCGGTCTTCGTTCCTGTCGACACTCCACTAGTCGGAGTTCTGTTCTTCTGTGTCGGACTTGCTTCCGGACCCTCCTCTAGACCTTGTTTAGCATCGGAGTTAGTCAGAGTAGGCCTGGACTTGACAAGAGTAGACAATAACCTAGGAGGAAGAATGCATCGACTTACAGTCCAGCAAGTACGAAGACCATGAAATAATGCGAGAGACATGCTCGAACCAACCTCACGGACTTCTATGCAAGAACTGCTACAAAGAGCAGCACGACAGCAAGTTTTGGAATCACAACAAGATGCGCAATGTGTGAGGAGTATAGAGTCCACACCAAGTGGGCTCCAAGGCCCAAGTTCTAGTTTGTCCTTTCGAGCGTTTTACTTACAGCTACAGTATTTTAGGGAGCACAAGTCTTTACAGAGTGTCGATGAGTCTTCGAGTGGCGATGCGTCTGCAGTACGAAGCGGTCTAGTAGGACAATATATCGATGATAGGCTGGCAGAGGGAGGCTCTGTCTCCGTGTTGGGTGTCGTGCAGAGAAATCACAGAGCCCCTGGTCGTGTGGAAAATGTTACTGATGAGCAGGACGTGTTGGATATGTTGAAGAGGTTGGGCGTTACATGTACCATACAGGCTACCTTACTACAGCGAGGTGCGGAAGACCCCTCTGTCTACATCAGGGTCAATGTCGAGGGTACCCGAGCTGTCATTGTCATGGCTGTTGCAGCTGGTGCCTGTAGGCTCGTCTGTGCGAGTCCCGCAGGCATCCTATTTATTGGCACTGATGTTGTGGACCTCGACGAGCAAGTACCCCATCTGAAGAAACTGTTCGATGCATACCGCGACGAGTATGAGCGAAGACCATCGCACTTAAAGGTACAGGGTGTATATGAATGACTACACAAAGTGACAAGGACTCGAATTATCACCGAATGATGGTCGTTTGAAGCAACAGTAGATGTTCAATGGGAGAGAGGCATGAGAGATACACCCGCTGAGCTCGATGGCTCATACTTTCTCTTCTGTTTTGTGTCATATCACTTACAACTGCGTAACTATAGGAAGATCTGATGTCTACACTGGAGTACGATGACATACGAGATAAGATGGTGGACCATCAATGTGATCCGACAATGCTACTTCGAGTGGGGTGAAGGGAAAAGGCGACATGAGAAGGCAATGAAGTACGTCCTTGGAGTGGAGAGGTCTAAGACATACAAGGAAGACGATGCACAGCCACTGGTATCCGAAGGAGAAGAAGATGGTGTGGGCTCGCGAGCAGAGTGCGAAGACCAGATAACAAAGCTCAGGAAGGGGAAATACGAAGTCCAGGTGCCCTTTTCAGTTTTGATTACACTATCTACTGCGAAATACAGATACCCTAGCACAAAGGAAAAGGCGATCAACAGTGATGGACGGCTCGAGGCCGTTCATCAGTACTTAGTATCAGGACTCTGTCCACCTGACTGCGAGGTGGGAGGACGAAGCTCGAGATTGAACGAAGTTAGTGCTTGTAACCATCGGAGTTGAAGACCTATCTGGGAAGCAGGCCTGAAGATCTACAGATCGAAGGTGACATGTTCTGTTATTATTTGAGCTTTTACTACGTTGAAATACTTTGTTTCTAGCAGTGAAGAAGTAGTGAACGAAGATGGGCGACTCGAGGTTGCTCAGCGATACTTAGCACAAGGGCTTCAGCCACCAGGCAAAGTGCCAGACGAGGTACGAGGAGTCAAGCATACGCATGCGTGGAGAGTCGAGGGTATGAAAATGAAGAGGACAATGTAGCGAGAGTCCCAGTGAGTGTGTCGTATATAGTTTTCCTTAAATGAGTTTTGCTTCGAGCGACTTTGTTCAACCAAGTCATGCTAATCTTCAGGTGATTCTACTCACCCTGATGTCTAGTTTCAATTTTCTTTCACTGTTCTTATGTGCTAGATCATCTTAAGGATGAGCAGGAGTCAAGAACACATATGTGTTCAAGGATAGTAAATACACGACTGAGCGAGAGTTTCTTTTAGGTACATATATGACTTCGAGCTGCCTTGCAGAGGGCCGATCTCTGCTGTACCAGCCGCAGCACTGTGTTATGCTGTGTTACCATTCCAGGCAAAGACTGTGCCTCGAAGAGCAGTCACCAACTCGCTCCACACTCGATTTATTACTCACTTGTTTGTTGTCCTGGAGTTTATCTCTGTCGTCGTTTGGTGTGGGGTTTGGGTTTTGAGAGGAGTGTTCGAGAGGCAGGGTGTGTGTTCGAGAGACCAGGTGGCGCTTTGTAGGTGGAAAGGGTTGTGTTCGAGGGCGAAAGGTTTTGAGGATGAAGAGGGTTGTTCAGCGAGATCGGGAGCATGTTTTGGGAAGGAAGGGGGTCATGTTTGAGTAGTGAGGAGGTTAGGGGCGAAGAGTTGTGTTTGAAGGGCATGAGGATATGCGGTGAGGTCGAGGGAAGCAGATGCGAGGATGAGGATGTTCGTGCGAGGAGGAGAGCGACCGAGGACGGTCGAATTCTAAACCACCCCTCGGATGTAGGGAACAAGTTTGAGTTCCCTAGGAGAAGCTGTCTTGGTCATGAGTTCAGGGGTGGAGGGTTTTCTTTGTTTTATTTCCTTCTTTTTGTTTTTGCATTGTACCACTGGACTTAGTGGCGAGCAGCTGCGTCACTGACTAAGCGTGTGTGCTGTGTTCGCATGAGTTCAGTTTACCATAACACCAGCACATGTCACAGGCCCTCAGTAGCAGGGTGATCTAGTCTCGCATTTTGGCAAGTGTTTGAAGTTAGATTTATTACTTTGGGGAGTACCCAAAGTGCCAGGAGGACTGGCAAGAGGTATTGGTCAGGCAGAGCTAAGTATTCATTTTCAGTTCGCATTTTTACATTTTACTACTTCTTCTTTTCTCCAAAACAGGACCTCCCTTTTGGGTCAAGCACTAAACTTGCCCATTACTGACTGTTACTATTTCTAGGTACTTCTTTTTACCAAATTCCTACACCGGACCACACCCTTTCACCAGGACCCACACTCACGGTCCAATTGGTATGACATGCTGGTCATGGTCAGCGATTATGAAGATTGTGTATTGGATATCCCCACGCTTGGCCTTCAGTTCCTTTACAACCCCGGCACTGTAGTTGCATTTTCTGGCCAGCTTCTTCGACATGGGGTTAGTTCTGTGGGTGGGAACTGATGTTGCTTTGCCTACTACATGAGGGACAACATACACAATTGGATAGGGATACCCTGTGGGGATTGGATGAGAGTTCAGAATGTCCGGACTTGGTTGATGCCTGCAGGTCTGGTGGGACCTTCCATATAACCTACACTTATCCAATAGTGGGTCCATGTAAAGGTGGTTCTATAGATATTATATGCCATCCCAAGTCAAGTTATTTGCCATATACCTCTCCCAAATTTTGACTATGGCTGGCCCATAATTGGTGGAACACTTCAACTCGAGCCGAATCCAGTCAGATGGCACACTGGGAGATTGGCTTGCTTGTTGTGCACGAGACCGTGGCATATGTGCCAGACCACATGGATTGGTGATCATAATACACGGGCTGACTCGACACAGACTGGACACCGTATCGTGGGACTCCCATACACCATGAAACACTGGAGTATTCATCCAACCTGTCCTATGGGATCACAATATCTGGGCCCACCCCAAGGGCATGGTACAATGGACTATAAGCTGTCCATAGTACATGGGCACTCCAATTTGGGCTGAGGCCAATGCACATGGCACACTGAAATATGCTCCCACCATTCCAAACGGAACACTGCAGGTCCAGCCAAGCCTTATTACATGGGCCACTGATATATCAGCCCCATAGACAATAGCTTCCCAGCCCAGCCAATATATATGGGACACTATTTGTATGGCTCATGCATTCCCCAGGGGATGCCAAAAGACTAGCCCATCATCTAAACCGGTAACATCAAGTGGCCTTAACTGGGCATCCATGCCAATCAACCACCATAGGCTGGGCATCTGTCCCAGTCCCTTAGCATAAGGCCGGTATGTGTCCCGGGTTACGGTCACCAATTGGGAGTTTGGCCTGGCTGACTGGACTTTGCTGGAACATATACTGGCCCAATAGAATCCCACTGGAGTGCCTTCTGAACCACTGTAAATAGCCTGGAGAGTGTCATCCATCCCAGCCAACTGGAGCTGGTTCAGAATTGATGCCAAACAACTGCCAACAGCCCTGAACCTGTGCTGACCCACTATAATGTGGCCGGTATGTGTCCTGGGCCATGTTCAACAACTGGGAATTTGACCCAGCTGACTGGATTTGGCAGGAACATATACTGGCCCAATACTGTCCCACTGGAATGCCTTCTGAACCACTGTAAATAGCATGGAGGTTGTGATCCATTCCGGCCAACTGGAGTTAGTTAGGAATTGATGCCAACCAACTGTCACTGGCCTTGGCCCCCTGCCGGTCCCCTAGATTCAGCCAGGTAGATATCCCGGCTCACTGGCAATAACATGGGATCTGGCCCAGCTAACTGGAAATGTCAGGAAGCCATACCGGCCCAATAGCATCCCACTAGAGTGCTTTCTGAACCACTGCAAATATCCTGGAGGATGTGATCCATCCGGCCCACCTGGAATTAGATGAGCATCCATGCCCACACACCAACACCAGCTTATCCTCTATTCCAGCATATTTGCACTATACTGGTATGGATCCCGGCTTACTATTCCCGGCATGAAAGCTGGCTAGATGTATATTCCAACTACCCGCCATAATCCAGGCACCTGTCACGGCCCACTTGCATAAGGCTGGTATGTGACCTGGCATACTAGAATTTGCTGTAACTCATACCGGCCCAATGGATGTACATTGGTATGCCTTCCGACCCACTGGAAATAGTGTGGTTGCTGTCATCCATACCGGCCAACTGGAATTAGCTCGGAATCCATGCAAACTGACCATCACCACCTTGGCATCTGTGCCAGCCCACTAGCATAAGACTGGTATGTTTCCTGGCTTATTGGCATTATCCCAGCATTTGTCCCAGCTTACTGGAATTAGCCTGGCATTCATACCAACCCAATAGAATTACAGTGGAATGCCTTCTGACCCACTGGCAATTGCTGACACATGCTGGGCTCATGCCAGTGAGCCCAGACCAGGTTAGTACCAGACCTTTCCCAACTTGCCAGAATCCATGCCGGGATTATCCAGGCAAGATGTATATAGTAGTAACCCCTCAGCCACACTGTGCAGTATGGTGACATCCAATGATCATGGCTATGCTGTGTGACACGATGACAACTCAGAGGTGGGCTTGACTTTAGCCAGTCTGTGCAACATGGCCGATTGTCAACCTCATTTGGTTGTATGATATGGTACAAAGTAGGTACATTATGTGTTGACTCACCTTTGTTGGCACATGTGGGTGATATAGCCATACATGTAGGCATGAACATACTCTGGGCATGGCACAAATGGAAAGGGAGAGTAGATATATTGCTAGTCGATGCCATGCTGGAAGTGGTCATCACTCCATTGACTTGAGAATCACAAGACACATCACTGTCTGGAGGGCCAGTGTCACTAGAAGTCGCTGCAGCATTTTCAAAGAAGACTTCGTATTCATGCCACTGCGCAGCAGGAACAACAACATATAATTGGAATTGCTTGGATTTAAACACCACGGAATTTGGGTTCTTGTGTGCTGGCTGGAGACACTGAGGGTAGAAATATGGCAATGGGGAATGGTGTGCACCAAGGTCAACCCAGTCAGTATCACGAACCACAAACTTGTTGAACCACCAAGGAAATGTGGGGCAAAAAGTCTTGACTTTAGGTACAATGGTTTCGAGCGCTACTGTGACAAGGTCTTGGGCACTGATGGTGGCATCAATATCTTTCTTCCCTTCACATATATTCTAAAGCATGATCAGAGTTTATAAGAGTCTAGGAGATTAGTGCTCATGCCAAATGCTATAGATTGAGTGCACCCACGCTTCAAAACAGCTTCATAGTGTGCAGATATTTTCAGCATGATAGTTTCTGCAGGGGGTGAGGTAAAGGACCATCTGGCCCACCGTTGGTGTTCTTGACTGTAGCGGCTGTGCTGAGATGTGTAACCTGCATGAGGTGGCAACAATGGTGGCTCATGTGCACCCAGCGTGCCACCTGCATGTGCTACACAAGGGCCAGGACCAGGGAGTGAATGTTGCGATGAACCCCTATGAGATGGTGGTAATGATCCATTGGCATGCCATGTAGATGGAACTACAATGTCTGGGCCACGGGGAATGGCCACAACCTGGGGTGGGTTTATCGATGCTGAATTATTGGTCAGAAGATTCTATCCACTAGTCTCTCAGGTAACATACATCCATGCTGTGCAGCATTTACAGATTGCTGGATTTGGCATGGGTCTGGCTGAGAACGATTGGTGGGTGCAGCATCAACAGGTAATTGTAGATGTTTCGTGGCAGCTGGTAATTCAAGTAGATAGTGTCAGCATCATCTGCTATTCTTAGAGGCAAATGGAGCACACTCACCGGTATGGCAAACAGTAGTTGATGGCTTGCACAAGTAATGGAGATTGCAGGCAGAGCACACCCGCTGTCCACGTTGACCAGGTTCAATAGTCGCAATATAGAATGCTGGTTCACCTTGGCATATCAGGGCCCCACATTTTGGGTGCTCACAATAACGGTCTTGTTTGGCATATGCATCTTCAGTAAATTGGGTGGAGACTTCAGGAAGACGGTCGGCCATGAGCAAATTCTACAATGGTGACAGAAGGTGATGAAATATCTGGTGAGAAGACCACAACATTAATTTCCCTGAGCAGCTTTTAAGTCCATCCGTCTGTCCAATCAATAGTACACCATTGTTAAATACAGTGGATCGCCCAGACTCTTCATGTTATGGCATGCGACACCTCGATCCAAAAACCTCTGTTGAAGTGTCAATACTGGATCCTGGCTAAGGCCTGGGCACAGAGATATGGACACACATGTACACACTTGGGAGGGAAGAGGATACCGATGCAAAGGTGCAAAAAAGCATGACAAGCATGGGAAGTAACAGAGACCTTGATAGAGTCTTCAGAGAATATCGTGTTAGCCTCTGAGTTGGGGATGGGGAAACACTACTGACTTATTGATGCATTGAACACCAGCAAATCCAAGTAAACCATGTGCTTGGACAAGATAATGAGAGGCCCTGGATACCAAGAAGGCACACACCTGCATTCAAAGATGTGCAGGGTAAGATGTCCTGCTGGGAGGGGAGCTTTCGTTGCTTATATGGTCGAGGGTACCTTTAGTTCTTACAGAGTTCGCCGGTCCTTGTGTATTGGCTTCGCAATACAAGGCGACCTCATGCCATTATTCAGCATCCTCATGTCAGTCCTTGTGTCATTATTTCAGGCCGTTCAACAGTACTACTACTTTGTTGGCAGGTTTCTGCAAAATGACCTCCTTATAAACCTCCCAGGATGTTCAACCTCAACTGCCAGTAACCAGTGACTACCCTATATTCCCTATGCCAAACCAGAATAAGCCCACCTGTCAGTAAATGCGCCGTCCAGATCAGTAGCACTGCTAATAACATTTTTCTTAACATATGCAGCACCTCTCAAGGACATCAAGCCTCACATCATGTGCTTGTGGAAATCACGACTGACCGACAAGCAAATTGTTGAAGAACTCCAGAAGCATATTGATACGAATCAATATGGCATCGGGTAAGTCACAGTTTGATGGAGCTTGCCTACTACTAACACAGCACGTCCACTGACTGTTCTCATTGTAGCCTCACAAAATTTATACAGATCCGCAAGGAAATGGGACTAATTTGAACCCACCAACAGAATCACAATCCTGAATCCATTCAAGCTGCTATGGTTGAATTGCGAGCAATGTTCCCTAATGCAGGTGCTCAGGAAATGATTAGTTTGCTTTATCACGAGCGGAATATGAGTGTATCTAGGTAAGGATTATCCTTTCCTCGAGCTACTGGCTTGATGTTGTATTTTGCAGAAGTGTTATGCGAGATTATTTTGCTGTCTATGAACCGCATCCCGTCTGCCAATGCAAGGCACATCGCCTCCAATGTCGTCGGTTTTGGGCTGCCGGTGTCAATGATATCTGGGCAGTAGATCAACATGACAAGTGGACCTGATTTGGCCTTGCGCTTCACACCAGTGTTGAACCATTCTCAGGGAAAATCTTTTGGATACATGTTTGGCATTCTAACCAAAACCCCCAGCTGATTCTTTCTTACTACCTCAATGTCATAGAAGAATTTGGGTGTAAGTGTGTGCCAGCTCACTTGTTCGTGACTGTGCTGATAAACGTTTTTAAGTCATTCCACTCGTTACTCAGAGCGATCCTGGCTCAGAGAATTTTGGTATTGCTAATGCCCAGACGATGTTGCATCAGTGGCATGAGCCTGCACTAGCAGGAACTCTTCAACACCAATGGATGCGATCGAAGAAGAACATCAAACCTGAAATTATGTGGTCCCAACTTCACCAGCACTTCACCCCTGGTTTCGAGGCCCTGCTGGAAGATGGGGTGCAACCAGGGATGGTTCGACATTAATAATACCTTGCAACTGTAAGTCATGGCTCTTCAGCACATACTCCGGGTCACAACTAATTACAATTATTCAGCATGGTTTTCCACTGGATTTTCATTCCATGGCTGCAACAGGAACTCAATGGCTACTGAGAGCGAGTCAATCACACATCCAAATGGCATGACTGTAACAAGGTTGGAAACTCTTGGTCACCACTAGGTGCACTGGTTGACTCATACTATTTGCAGGTGCTGCCTCATGGCGTTCCAGAATTAATTGTTAGCTCACCAGAAGATTATGGCGCATTGGATTTCAAGGTAGGTTGTTCCTACTGTAAACCAGTTAAATGTTATGTAACGAAGCTGTAGTTCATGGTTGACAAGGCAGCATTAACACATGTTCACCAATTGTACATTGATCCGAACCACTTGGTGTTTGATTTAGTACCAGGGCCATTGAATATGCACCTGGAAGAGTGTTATAACAGGCTGGGACGTCCTCCTGTAACTCATCTAACAGTTTGGGATGTCTACTTGGACCTTCTTCACACAGTTCAGGACCACACAGCTTTGCACATAGTGTAGTCACACTTAGTCACAACACATGGGCAGCCTGTGCACCAAAACACCAACACTTATATAGACCCTGAGATGGGCCCGCCTAAATAGATTAGCCAGTACACATGGACAGGCCTGAGGGACTAAAGTGTGAGCAACATATGTATGGGCCCGTAAGTGCATTACCACAACATATGGGAGGGCCTGTGGTGTGTAAGGATGTTGAAACATTTAGATGGGCCCATGACCAATTAAGAATACTGAGCTGCTGTAAGACATGGGCGGGCCCAACCTGGTAGGTTACACCCCTGTCACAACATCAAGGCGGGCCTGTCAAT
Source organism: Pisolithus tinctorius (assembly GCA_024663395.1). NCBI lineage: Eukaryota > Fungi > Basidiomycota > Agaricomycetes > Boletales > Pisolithaceae > Pisolithus > Pisolithus tinctorius. Next base: position 2,129,305 of record JANFAH010000002.1, read on the forward strand.
AGCAAGATGTACTGCTGTTGAAACATAAAGATGGGCCTGTCATTAATATCATGTAATAGAGTCACAACATAAGGGCGGGCCCTTCAGTAGTATTATTTATATTGTTGCAACATATGGACAGGCCTGTCCACAGTAAGATGTACCTCTGATGAAACATAAAGACAGGCCCTTCAGTAGTATTATTTATATTGTCACAACATATGGGGGGGCCTGGCCCCAGTAAGATGGACCCTGTCAAAACATAAAGACGGGCCTGTCACTAGTATCCTTGAATAGAGTCACAACATATGGACAAGCCCTTCAGTGATATTATTTATATTGTCACAACATATGGACAGGCCTGTCCACAGTAAGATGTACCTCTGATGAAACATAAAGACAGGCCCTTCAGTAGTATTATTTATATTGTCACAACATATGGGGGGGCCTGGCCCCAGTAAGATGGACCCTGTCAAAACATAAAGATGGGCCTGTCACTAGTATCCTTGAATAGAGTCACAACATATGGACAGGCCTGTCCACAGTAAGATGTACCTCTGATGAAACATGAAGACAGGCCCATCAGTAATCTCATGTATAGCATCACAAGATATGGACAGGCCCTTCAGTAGTATAATTGATATTGTCACAACATATGGGCAGGCCCATCCACAGCAAGATGTAGCTTGGATGAAACATAAAGACAGGCCCATCAGTAATCTCATGTATAGCATCACAACATATGGATGGGCCCTTCAGTAGTATTATTTATATTATCACAGCATATGGGCAGGCCCAGCCCCAGTAAAATGTACCCTGTTGAAACATAAAGACAGGCCTGTCACTAATGGATGTGGTATCCCTGGCACCCACTAAACAGCAGCTTTCAATGGACACCATGCTGGCATGAATTGGAGATGATTTGAGTGACCCAGATCTCACAAGCTGCAGCCTGGATGTATTTGGCATTAATCGGACTATTGCCAGCCATCTGCCCATCCACATTGAGCAGATGCGGCATCCCCAGCACCCCCCCAATATTGGCTTGCCATGGACACCATTCCAGCATGAATTGGAGCTGATTTGAGTGTCCCAGACCTGACAAGCTGCACCCAGGATGTATGTCCCATTAATTAGACTATTTCCAGCCTTCCGCCCATCTGTATCGAGCGGATGTGGTATCCCCAGCACCCACTGAACAGCGGCTTTCCATCAACACCATTCTGGCATGAATTGGAGCTGATTTGAGTGTCCCAGACCTCACAAGCTGCATGCCAGATATATGTCCCATTTATTAGACTATTTCCAGGCTTCTGCCCATCTGTATTGAGCGGATGAGGTATCCTCAGCACCCACTCAACAGTGGATTTCCATGGAAACCATTCTGGCATGAATCAGAGCTGATTTGAGTGTCCCAGACCTGACAAGCTGCACCCAGGATGTATGTCCCATTAATTAGACTATTTCCAGCCTTCCGGCCATCTGTATTGAGCGGATGGGGTATCCTTGGCACCCACTCAACAGTGGCTTTCCATGGACACAATTCTGGCATGAATTGGAGCTGATTTGAGTGACCCAGATCTCACAAGCTGCACCCTTGGTGTATTTGGCATTAATCACACTATTGCTAGCCTTCCGCTCATCTGTATAGAGCGGATATGGTATCCCCAGCACCTGCTGAACAGTGGCTTTCCATCGACACCATTCTGGCATGAATCAGAGCTGATTTGAGCGACCCAGACCTCACAAGCTGCACCTGGGATGTATGTCCCATTAATTAGACTATTGCCAGCCTTCCGCCCATCTGTATTGAGCAGATGAGGTATCCTCAGCACCTGCTCAACAGTGGCTTTCCATGTACACAATTCCGGCATGAATCAGAGCTGATTTGAGTGTCCCAGACCTGACAAGCTGCACCCAGGATGTATGTCCCATTAATTAGACTATTTCCAGCCTTCTGCCCATCTGTATTGAGTGGATGGGGTGTCCTTGGCACCCACTCAACAGTGGCTTTCCATGGACACAATTCTGGCATGAATTGGAGCTGATTTGAGTGACCCAGATCTCACAAGCTGCACCCTTGGTGTATTTGGCATTAATCACACTATTGCTAGCCTTCCACTCATCTGTATAGAGCAGATATGGTATCCCCAGCACCTGCTGAACAGCAGCTTTCCATGGACACCATTCTGGCATGAATCAGAGCTGATTTGAGCGACCCAGACCTCACAAGCTGCACCTGGGATGTATGTCCCATTAATTAGACTATTGCCAGCCTTCTGCCCATCTGTATTGAGCAGATGAGGTATCCCCAGCACCTGCTCAACAGCGGCCTTCCATGGACACCATTCTGGCATGAATTGGAGCTGATTTGAGTGACCCAGACCTCACAAGCTGCACCTGGGATGTATGTCCCATTAATTAGACTATTGCCAGCCTTCTGCCCATTTGTATTGAGCAGATGAGGTATCCCCAGCACCTGCTCAACAGCGGCTTTCCATGGACACCATTCTGGCATGAATTGGAGCTGATTTGAGTGACCCAGACCTCACAAGCTGCACCTGGGATGTATGTCCCATTAATTAGACCATTGCCAGCCTTGCACCCATCTGCATTGAGCAGATGAGGTATCCCCAGCACCTGCTCAACAGCGGCTTTCCATGGAATCCATTCTGGCATGAATTGGAGCTGATTTGAGTGACCCAGACCTCACAAGCTGCACCCCAGATGTATGTCCCATTAATTAGACTATTGCCAGCCTTCTGCCTATCTATATTGAGTGGATGAGGTATCCTCAGCACCCACTCAACAGTGGCTTTCCATGGAAACCATTCTGGCATGAATTGGAGCTGATTTGAGTGACCCAGATCTCACAAGCTCCACCCTTGGTGTATTTGGCATTAATCACACTATTGCCAGCCTTCCACCCATCTGTATTGAGTGGATGTGGTATCCCCAGCACCTGCTGAACAGCGGCTTTCCATGGACACCATTCCAGCATGAATCAGAGCTGATTTGAGTGACCCAGACCTCACAAGCTACACCTGCGATGTATGTCCCATTAACCATCTGCCCATCTGCATTCAGCAGGTGCAGTATCCCCAGCACCTACTGAACAGCGGCTTTCCATGGATACCCTTCCAGCATGAATTGGACCTGATTTGAGCCATCCAGATCTCACAAGTTGCTCCCTGGATTCAAGTCCCATTAATCAGGGTATTGCCAGCCATCCACCTATTCATATTGAGCTGATAAAGTATCCCCAGCATCTGCTCAACAGTGGCTTTCCATGGACACCATTCCCACATGAATTGGCGCTGATTTCCATGACCCAGATGATATCTGCCCACCCCCCCTTGTGCCCTTTGGAGTTTCTCCCCACAAGTCCCCACAGTTTATTTTCATCACTCCTCTGAATTTTATGGAATTACATAAGCAACAAAAAGCGCAGCCACTACTCCCAGAAACATGTCCTCATTTGGCATGTGCCTGATATCCAACATTCCCACACACTGCCCTCATTATCCCCAGCCTCCCCTTTCTTTCTGGCCTCTGTCCCTTCACTGTAGGCATTGTATAAGATAGTTACATGTACTATAAGTCCATTAGACCATAAATGAATGCTTTTCTGCCCATCCTAATGGGCCTAAATAATTGCAATGTCTGATTGGGGCAAAACCAGAAAAAGCAATTGCTTTTTTGATATATTGGTTATATCTATCTATTTATTGTGTCCCCTTGAAGGGGCCATGTGTCCCTATAACATATCACAAGTTGATTGGCTGGGATGGCATGCTTCAAGTGTAGTAAAACTGGAAATTATCTTAGGGGCTCAAACAAAAAAAGTGTTCGCATTTTTGATATATTTGACATGGGCACTTGCAAAAGGAACTAGCTTTGAGGATGGTTCTGTACCTACAACATATCAACAGCTCATTATGTGGGGCAGACACCTTGAGGTGTTGTGCCATGATCTCTTCCTGCTGGTGTGTAGGGGTTTCATCATGTTCTAGGCTGTTTACTGCTATTCTGACTATCTAGGCAGCACTGTAATACTGATTGGCAGTCACCACAACATTCCCAAGCTCATCCCTTCAGGGGAGAGCACTGGGGAACTGAAACAATCCTCCAGGGAGCATGGGAAAAGGTGCAAAAAATTGTGGAGACTTTCAAAACATATCAAAAACATGAAATTGCTCACCCCACACAATGTATGACATCCAATGGATCATAGTACTGAGATTTTGTTCATATGATAGGACCTACTGGGACTATATTAGACCCACTTGAGTGTAACACAATTCAGAACTTCAGACTTGGTGTTAGTCTCCTACACCTTGAGTAGTCAAATGTATCCATTGAATGACAGCACCTAGTTTATCAATTTTGGCATTTTTGGGTGTTAATGAGTGATGAATATAATATGTTACATGTATATATATCCCATCACCAAGGGACACTCAGTACTATGATCCATTGGATGTCATACATTGTGTGGGGTGAGCAATTTCATGTTTTTGATATGTTTTGAAAGTCTCCACAATTTTTTGCACCTTTTCCCATGCCAAATGAGGACATGTTTCTGGGAGTAGTGGCTGCGCTTTTTGTTGCTTATGTAATTCCATAAAATTCAGAGGAGTGATGAAAATAAACTGTGGGGACTTGTGGGGAGAAACTCCAAAGGGCACAAGGGGGGGTGGGCAGATATCATCTGGGTCATGGAAATCAGCGCCAATTCATGTGGGAATGGTGTCCATGGAAAGCCACTGTTGAGCAGATGCTGGGGATACTTTATCAGCTCAATATGAATAGGTGGATGGCTGGCAATACCCTGATTAATGGGACTTGAATCCAGGGAGCAACTTGTGAGATCTGGATGGCTCAAATCAGGTCCAATTCATGCTGGAAGGGTATCCATGGAAAGCCGCTGTTCAGTAGGTGCTGGGGATACTGCACCTGCTGAATGCAGATGGGCAGATGGTTAATGGGACATACATCGCAGGTGTAGCTTGTGAGGTCTGGGTCACTCAAATCAGCTCTGATTCATGCTGGAATGGTGTCCATGGAAAGCCGCTGTTCAGCAGGTGCTGGGGATACCACATCCACTCAATACAGATGGGTGGAAGGCTGGCAATAGTGTGATTAATGCCAAATACACCAAGGGTGGAGCTTGTGAGATCTGGGTCACTCAAATCAGCTCCAATTCATGCCAGAATGGTTTCCATGGAAAGCCACTGTTGAGTGGGTGCTGAGGATACCTCATCCACTCAATATAGATAGGCAGAAGGCTGGCAATAGTCTAATTAATGGGACATACATCTGGGGTGCAGCTTGTGAGGTCTGGGTCACTCAAATCAGCTCCAATTCATGCCAGAATGGATTCCATGGAAAGCCGCTGTTGAGCAGGTGCTGGGGATACCTCATCTGCTCAATGCAGATGGGTGCAAGGCTGGCAATGGTCTAATTAATGGGACATACATCCCAGGTGCAGTTTGTGAGGTCTGGGTCACTCAAATCAGCTCCAATTCATGCTGGAATGGTGTCCATGGAAAGCCGCTGTTCAGCAGGTGCTGGGGATACCTCATCCGCTCAATACAAATGGGCAGAAGGCTGGCAATAGTCTAATTAATGGGACATACATCCCAGGTGCAGCTTGTGAGGTCTGGGTCACTCAAATCAGCTCCAATTCATGCCAGAATGGTGTCCATGGAAGGCCGCTGTTGAGCAGGTGCTGGGGATACCTCATCTGCTCAATACAGATGGGCAGAAGGCTGGCAATAGTCTAATTAATGGGACATACATCCCAGGTGCAGCTTGTGAGGTCTGGGTCGCTCAAATCAGCTCTGATTCATGCCAGAATGGTGTCCATGGAAAGCTGCTGTTCAGCAGGTGCTGGGGATACCATATCTGCTCTATACAGATGAGTGGAAGGCTAGCAATAGTGTGATTAATGCCAAATACACCAAGGGTGCAGCTTGTGAGATCTGGGTCACTCAAATCAGCTCCAATTCATGCCAGAATTGTGTCCATGGAAAGCCACTGTTGAGTGGGTGCCAAGGACACCCCATCCACTCAATACAGATGGGCAGAAGGCTGGAAATAGTCTAATTAATGGGACATACATCCTGGGTGCAGCTTGTCAGGTCTGGGACACTCAAATCAGCTCTGATTCATGCCAGAATGGTTTCCATGGAAATCCACTGTTGAGTGGGTGCTGAGGATACCTCATCCGCTCATTACAGATGGGCAGAAGCCTGGAAATAGTCTAATTAATGGGACATACATCTGGCATGCAGCTTGTGAGGTCTGGGACACTCAAATCAGCTCCAATTCATGCCAGAATGGTGTCGATGGAAAGCCGCTGTTCAGCGGGTGCTGGGGATACCACATCCGCTCAATACAGATGGGCGGAAGGCTGGAAATAGTCTAATTAATGGGACATACATCCTGGGTGCAGCTTGTCAGGTCTGGGACACTCAAATCATCTCCGATTCATGCTGGAATGGTTTCCATGGAAAGCCACTGTTGAGTGGGTGCTGAGGATACCTCATCTGCTCAATACAGATGGGCGGAAGGCTGGCAATAGTCTAAATAATGGGACATACATCTGGCATGCAGCTTGTGAGGTCTGGGACACTCAAATCAGCTCTGATTCATGCTAGAATGGTGTCGATGGAAAGCCGCTGTTCAGTGGGTGCTGGGGATACCACATCTGCTCAATACAGATGGGCAGAATGCTGGCAATAGTGTGATTAATGCCAAATACACCAAGGGTGCAGCTTGTGAGATCTGGGTCACTCAAATCAGCTCCAATTCATGCCAGAATGGTGTCCATGGAAAGCCACTGTTGAGTGGGTGCCAAGGATACCTCATCCACCCAATACAGATGGGCGGAAGGCTGGAAATAGTCTAATTAATGGGACATACATCCCAGGTGCAGCTTGTGAGGTCTGGGTCCATCAAATCAGCTCCAATTCATGCCAGAATGGTGTCCATGGAAAGCCGCTGTTGAGCGGGTGCTGGGGATACCTCATCCGCTCAATGCAGATGGGCAGAAGGCTGGCAATAGTCTAATTAATGGAACATACATCCCAGGTGCAGCTTGTGAGGTCTGGGTCACTCAAATCAGCTCCAATTCATGCCAGAATGGTTTCCATGGAAAGCCGCTGTTGAGTGGGTGCTGAGGATACCTCATCCACTCAATACAGATGTGTGGAAGGCTGGCAATAGTGTGATTAATGGGGCATACACCCCAGCTGCAGCTTGTGAGGTCTGGGTCACTCAAATCCACTTCAATTCATGCCAGCATGGTGTCCATGCAAAGCCACTGTTGAGGGGGTGCCAGGGATGCCACATCCACTCAATGCAGATGGGCAGATGGCTGGCAATAGTGTGATTAATGCCAAATACACCAAGGGTGCAGCTTGTGAGGTCTGCGTCACTCAAATCAACTCCAATTCATGCCAGAATGGTTTCCATGGAAAGCCACTGTTGAGTGGGTGCCAGGGATGCTGCATCCACTCAATACAGATGGGCAGATGGCTGGCAATAGTCTGATTAATGCTAAATACACCAAGGGTGCAGCTTGTGATGTCTGGGTCACTCAAATTAGCTCCAATTCATTCCAGAATGGTGTCCATGGCAAGCCAATATTGGGGGGGTGCTGGGGATGCCGCATCTGCTCAATGTGGATGGGCAGATGGCTGGCAATAGTCCGATTAATGCCAAATACATCCAGGCTGCAGCTTGTGAGATCTGGGTCACTCAAATCATCTCCAATTCATGCCAGCATGGTGTCCATTGAAAGCCACTGTTTAGTGGGTGCCAGGGATACCACATCCATTAGTGACAGGCCCGTCTTTATGTTTCAACAGGGTACATCTTACTGGGGCTGGGCCTGCCCATATGCTGTGATAATATAAATAATACTACTGAAGGGCCCGTCCATATGTTGTGATGCTATACATGAGATTACTGATGGGCCTGTCTTTATGTTTCATCCAAGCTACATCTTGCTGTGGACGGGCCTGCCCATATGTTGTGACAATATCAATTATACTACTGAAGGGCCTGTCCATATCTTGTGATGCTATACATGAGATTACTGACGGGCCTGTCTTCATGTTTCATCAGAGGTACATCTTACTGTGGACAGGCCTGTCCATATGTTGTGACAATATAAATAATATCACTGAAGGGCCCATCCATATGTTGTGACTCTATTCAAGGATACTAGTGACGGGCCTGTCTTTATGTTTTGACAGGGTACATCTTACTGGGGCCAGGCCCCCCCATATGTTGTGACAATATAAATAATACTACTGAAGGGCCCGTCTTTATGTTTCATCAGAGGTACATCTTACTGTGGACAGGCCTGTCCATATGTTGCAACAATATAAATAATACTACTGAAGGGGCTGCCCTTATGTTGTGACTCTATTAAATGATATTAATGACAGGCCCGTCTTTATGTTTCAACAGCGGTACATCTTGCTATTGACAGGCCCGCCTTGATGTTGTGACAGGGGTGTAACCTACCAGGACGGGCCTGCCCATGTCTTACAGCAGCTCAGTATTCTTAATTGGTCATGGGCCTGTCTAAATGTTTCAACATCCTTACACACCACGGGCCCTCCCATATGTTGTGGTAATGCACTTACGGGCCCATACATATGTTGCTCACACTTTAGTCCCTCAGGCCTGTCCATGTGTACTGGCTAATCTATTTAGGTGGGCCCATCTCGGGGTCTATATAAGTGTTGGTGTTTTGGCGCACAGGCTGCCCATGTGTTGTGACTAAATGGACTACATGGGGTCGGCTTTGCTGTCATCTCTCACTGCTGTCATGACAGTACCTGATGCCAATGCAGATGACTCCCTACAATTACTTGACAGACAACATGATCTTCTATTCAATGAGCATGCTGATGGTTACTACTATATGGGTGGCATTGGGGGAGGGCTGGGCTTAGGTGAGTGAACATTTGACCTTGACATGAGAAATAGCTGATGTTTTTTCAGACGAAGTTCATGTGCAATGCTTGCATGAATTGGATGCTGCAGATGAACCTGATATTCTTGAGGCAGTGCCTGACATAGTTGTCAGTGAATTCTCCAACGAAGAGGCAGTCAGTGATGGGGATGATTGGTCGTAGTTTACTGCCTTTATTTGCTTAACATACGTTTTTTTGGGTGATGACTTGCTGCACAGCAAACTTGTGTACTATGAACAAACAACTACCAACCTACCACATGAACATCCTCTCATTGTACCTCGTGCATTTCTGTGTATGGTTTGGTGTATAACTCAGGATCAGGTGATCCGATTGGCGTGTTTCCTCTTTCCCCTTGATTCCCTGGGAGTATTTTACCACATCCCAGAGTTTCGTGTCAGTCACATCAGCCGTTGCCGTTTGAGGGCCTCCTCGCTCCCTCCCCCAGGACATTATCTCGTGTGTCCCACATGTTTTACGGTCGTTCCTCTCACTTTCTTTGGACTGTACGCTACTCATTGAAGGCTTTCAGATGATGTACTGTACATTGCACTTGCTGCCACAGTTGCAGAGATATGCCCTGTTGTAGGGTTTCGGCCCGACATTGGTTGTGTTTTTCTCATGCGTTATTTGTTCCACGACAGACCCACTTAGTTCTCATTAGTTTTATTGATCCTGTTTGTCCCGCTCATCTACGTTGTCACATTTCGTGCCTACTGTCTACCATATAAAAGGGCTTGTAAAACGTAGATTACGGGACTTCTTTTCCCTACAACGAATACAGACCCAAACGTCTGGATAACCTGTAGCATGCCTAAGGAAGTTCTACTGTGCCTACATTGCAAGTCCCAAACTTCGCATTGGAGTCACACCTGTCTTGTGGCCAGTGTACTACGAAACATAAAACTACCAACCTACCACGTGACAAACTTCTGCACTACAAACCTGTGTACTACAAAACTACAAAACTACAAACTTACTGCAAGACAAACTTCTGCACTACAAACCTGTGTACTTCGAAATTTCAAAACTACCAACTTACAGCGTGACGAACTTCTGCACTACGGACTTAATGCATGACGAACTTCTGCATTCGTGCAGTGTCTGGTGTCCTCCTTCCGTTTTAAGTACTGCCGTCCGAAATTCTTGATGCACTTCGGCATTCCGCCGAGGGCACTTGCCCGTTCGGGAGCGCGATTGTCCGGCTTTCCATAGAACTCAGCTAAACCAAGATGAACAACTGAAAGCGCTACTTTGAGAGAAGGACGAACAAGTTCGTCTAATAGTTCACTGCAACTGCCCGTTCTTTTTTTTTTTTTTTTTCGCAAGATAGTAGCCCTTGGGAGTTGGAAGCTTGCAGTGCTCGAGCATCTGCGACTCACGTTCGCTTACTTAACACCGTGCACATCTTAGACTCGCTGAGGGCACAACATGCTTCGGAAATCTCCGTTCCAGAGCAGGAGAGGATTAAACTTACACACAACGTTGACCAATGGCGCACCGTCTCCAAAGCATTGGAAGTTGAAAAAGATGAGATGAAGGATGTAGTGGAGGATCTTATCGAGAAAAGTGTGTGTAGAACCAACTTTTGAGTTTATTCTCTCAAGTTCTGACGGAACATAGTTCAGATATCCAACGAATGGACTTCGTGGCCTTGCAGTCGCCTGCACATCTCCAAACCTGCTGGTGAGTTCCCTACCCACTCGGGCCTACTTCGGAACTTAGGAATTTCCAGAACATCCCTATATGCCCGCCAACGAACTAGAATCTACAGCCAAGAGTCCCAACGACGACCTTCTTGTATACGCATCTGCGATTATCACCAGGTTACGGAGTGAACTTGAATTTGAACGTCGCGAGCATCGTAATACAGTCGAGGAAGCTAACCATCGTATCGAAGAACTCGAAGCACAGGTCGCCGTCAGGGAGACGGAACTGGAGACGCGTATTCGTTTGCCAAGTCAAAGAGTATTTGAAGGTGACACCGGTAGTCGTTTACCCGTACGAAAGATACCAACAAACGTACGTTTATGTCCGAAGACGCTCTCGCACGAGGAATGCTTTCGTGTTCTGGAGAGTAATAGTGCGCGAAATAGATCGATGGAAACCGAGATCCGTGGTATACTTGCCAAGGTAAGCCATTCGTTCCCTACTTCTTGTTGTCACAGTGCTTGATGTAACGAGGAATAGTTGGAGGAGGCTAGACTCGCGGCGCCATCGCCGAGTGGACCTGACAATCGTCCCGAAGTACCCCAACGTAGCGCGCCATTGAGTAATGGCAATCTATCTCATGGCGATCATTTGGTACGTCGAGCGAGCCCGGAGACACGGACCCCATGTGCCTCAGCCGCCCCGGCCCCGAGCCTTCCCCCTTCGTTACCCTCCAGAAATGAAGGAGAACTGCAACCTGATTGTCCATATACCACACATTCCCCTGACTCCCCTTCAGCCATGTTGGCCATCGTTCAATTAGATGACCACATTTGTGAAATGTCTGCGCAACTTGAGGCTTCGAAAGCTGAACGAAAGGCCCTTGTCGCGGCCGCGGCGAGACAAAAACGGGTATGCCTCTGCGTTCTCATGACACTGCCGTGTGGTTCATCCTAAGCCAGGTAACGTCTGGCATGAAGGCGCATAATATGGAAGACATTCTACGGATAGAAGACGAGTGTGTCCGGTATGTCCATATTCGTTTTTGTTCCTTACTCTCGTGTACTGATTCCGAGGCAGATTGTCAGCTCAAGTCTGCCACCTTCAACAGCAGATGGACAAGGCCAAGGCTGATGCAAGATCTCGCGAAGAAGAGCTTTTGAAAGCGATTGAAGTCTTACAGTCTCGGGTCAGGCGATCGTCTTCTGTGAGTGTTTCAGTTGGGTTATTGGAATCTAAGAGACCCACGTATTACAGCCACTGTTCCCCGTCGATGCCAGTATAGCAGAAGAAAGTATGGAACTTGCGACACCTCTTCAACCTACTATGCTTTTATCCATACAGAATCACAATACCCCACCAGAGCCAATCGACCCTTCTCTTATTCCATTACCCTTCTCCCCTGTGCGAACGTCTTCTCCGACTTTTTCGCCTCGATGTGTTTCTTCACAAAGTCCTACCCCTGCCGATATACAGCGAGTAGAAGGTGCCCTTACGACAGCTAGAGAAAATCTAGCGCAGAAAGAAAATGCACTAGCTCAGTTACGGATGGAAGTCGAAGATCTGCGATGACAAATACCGCTCCCTAGCTCACCACAGGACAGGGAAGCATGATGCTTGGATTGTAAATATAAATCTCTCTCTCTCTTTTTTTTGGCTATCCATTTGCTTTCGTGATTATCTATCTGTTATATTCCCTTGCGTATTCTGTTACTATATGGACTTGTTGTCTTGCTTATCTGTTTTGCGTATCGGTGTCAATGTAGCATATCTGGGCGTGGTAATACTATCTACTGTCCCCTGCCTTTCTTCTGCTGCTGTTTGCCATGCGTGTTAGGGTCTTTGGGTGGAGGAACATACTGCAGGTCGGGGAATTGCATATTTTTCCAAGGGTGCGCTGGATCTGGAGGTTGCTTCACGTAGCTTATTTCTTTTGGAGGAGGAGGGACTCTACAGGGTTCTTCCGGAGCGGGAGATGGTGGACGTGAGGAAACGGGTGTGTTAGTGTACGACGACACGGTTACTTTCTTCGTTGTATTGTTCAACGACATTACTTTATGGCCTGACTGGGGACCGGCAGCCGTGCCCTTGCGTGCTCCCTGTGTACCGCCCGCACCGGGAAGCATGGGGAATGCGCCCTCTGCCTTGCGAGCCTCCACGATAGCTCGTTGCCGTTCCTCGTCCTCTTTCACGACCTGGATGCGCAGCTCCTCCTGTATCTGGGCGACTAACGCCGGGCGACGGCTATTGTCAAGGAACGACTCGCCACAATGCGGGCAGGCATAGTGCGGTAAGTTGAGATTGCAAAGAACGAGGCCGCAGCCATAGCAAAGGGGAACGTAGGTAGATAGATCGTGTTCCCTGGCTGGACAGTTGGCGGCCCGCGCACACAGATGTACTGAGCACTGTCCTGGCAATGGAAAGGAGGGCGATCGAATACGTACCCAAACAGAAACAGCTGCCTTTGGGGTCTTTCTCCTTCCCAGAAGCGTATTCTACGTTGTGAAGGCACGTTTCGAGTGCTGAGACGGCCTTACTTTTGGGAGGCCCTTGCCCCTTTCCTTTTGCTTGTTGCTTTGCAGGGAGGTGTCGCGCTGGTATACGATCAGATGTAAGGGATCCAGACGATGTCCAGGGTGTTCGGTGCATGTTGGGGGTCAAGGTGAGACGTGTGGAATCGGCTTGGTTTTCACATCTACATACCACTCGTCGCGGCCTCAGATAATTCCGAGCCAACCTCAACCACTGCCGTATCCGACTCATCTACGACTGCCACCTCCGCCTCTTCCTCAGCCAGTCAGATTTCCTTAATCACGGTCACTGCAACGTGTATATTGCTCTTTCTTCCCGTCCTACTGTTCTAAGCACCAAAACCCAAATCAACACACTCCATCTCTAAGTGATGTAACACCGCAAATGATGCCTCACGTCATGGCTCGCATCTCGAGCATTGGGGTCGATTACCAGTCGACGACGACGATAGCTGGGAAAGGAAATTATCCATGAGACAACGCGCCTCTTCAACTCCTACTAAGAAATCGGCAGCGATGTTCAGTCATTCCCCGAGTACTAATTCTAGGAAGAGATCGTCCAAGAATTTTCATGCTCGTGAACACTAGTACGTATGCTCCCCAGTCGCTGAGATGTACTTATTGGGCAACAATAGCATAATTCACTTCCTCTGCGTTCAAGGTGTGTGTGTGGTACGATTTTGGGGTGGTCGTAGAAAGCCTCTTCGAGTGGGACAAATGCGACTTCATGCGCGGGCAACCTGGGAGACACGGTGCCATCCTATTCATTTCATATGTGACACGAGGCAGATGTGAACGGCAACTGACGTCATATCAGCAGCTATGAGCATGTTCTTGCCCTTCATTAAAGAAAGGTATCGGTTGTTCCGCAGACGTGAATTTCGCCAACAAGGGTCCCCACCAGCGACGAAGTTGGCGAGTGACCAAGATCAGCTATGGGTTGGCATGGGCAGTACCTGCAGGTTCACCGACGAGACCAGTTCTGGGAGGAGACATAGCCAGTTTCCCGCACGAACTGCGGCCTCGCATTGCGGGATCGGGTGGACATACAGTATCACGGGGTATCACGGTTGCGTTGGTCACAGAGGGACTGACTAAGAAGCTTGAGTAGTTGGGGAGCGTCAGACATGCAGGAGCGTGTATGGGCAGGGTCTAGGGGAGAGGCGAGGCCTATGCTTTTCGTACGCCGCAGCCTCGTGCCCTCGCTCTCCCACAAACGTCCACCAACCGTTGGTCTACTGGTACGCGCTTCCCCAGTTCTTCAAGTTGTGCGACTCACCCAAGCAGCAAAGCCCAATTTCCTCTCGCCTTTCCAACCAACTTGCATTTTTCGCATCCATTGGTGAGTTCCTATCGGACCATCGTTGTATTATATGCGTTAAACCGCGTGTAACCTTATCCACAGTTTGAGTTTCGTACAGACACCCAAGTTACCTGCTCGAGACTCCGTGTCTTTACCGTGGGTTCTGTTGCGCTGCTTGGTTAGCCTCGCTGATTTGAGCAACGTTCAGCTGACACTCAATATTGCTCACCGGGTTTCTTTCCCGTTTCCCTTATTGTCCCTGTCTTGTTGCAAGTGATCACCGAACCTAGCGCGAAGGCAGAACCATTTCCGTCGTGCATATCATCCTGGTGTAACCACGTTCAATGGCTTCAACAGACAAGGTTTCCCGGAGACGAAAGAACTTGGCACGTTGTCCTCCAGGGAAAGCTGGCCGGTATGATGCCCTCGTCGACCTGGCGTACGCACTCTACGAGAGATACGAAAAAGAGCGTAAAATCGACGACTTGAACGAGGCAACTGATTTGTATCGCGCTGCTTTGGAACTCCGACCAGTCGAAAACGAGACGTATGATCGGTCCACGTCTCTCCACAACCTCGCTAGCTGTCTTTCATATAGATATGACGAGCAGGGGGCAGTTGACGACTTAGAAGAAGCCATCTCGCTTGGACGTGCAGCACTGGAGCTCCGTCCACCGGGGCATCCTCTTCGTGATACCACTCTCGACAATCTCGCATGCTACCTCAAGTGCAGGTTCGACAAACAGGCTGCCATCGGCGACTTGGAGGAAGCCATCTCGCTCTCACGTGCAGCACTAGAGCTCCGTCCAACAGGGCATCCTCGTCGTGATGTCACTCTCCACAATCTCGCTCTCTCCCTCAAGAGCAGGTTCGACAAACAGGCTGCCATCGGCGACTTGGACGAAGCCATCTCGCTCGCACGTGAAGCACTAGAGCTCTGTCCACCGGGGCATCCCAATCGTGATTCCACTCTCCACAATCTCGCTCTCTCCCTCAGGTGCAGGTTCGACAAACAGGCTGCCATCGGCGACTTGGACGAAGCCATCTCGCTCTCACGTGCAGCACTAGAGCTCCGTCCAACAGGGCATCCTCGTCGTGATGTCACTCTCCACACTCTCGCCTTCTACCTCGTGAGCAGGTTCGACAAACAGGCTGCCATCGGCGACTTGGACGAAGCCATCTCGCTCTCACGTGCAGCACTAGAGCTCCATCCACCAGGTCCTCATCATGATGTCACTCTCCAAAATCTCGCCTTCTACCTCAAGAGCAGGTTCGACAAACAGGCTGCCATCGGCGACTTGGACGAAGCCATCTCGCTCTCACGTGCAGCGCTAGAGCTCCGTCCACCAGGGCATCCTCATCATGATGCCACTCTCCACAATCTCGCTGTCTCCCTCAGGTGCAGGTTCGACAAACAGGCTGCCATCGGCGACTTGGACGAAGCCATCTCACTCTCACGTGCAGCACTAGAGCTCCGTCCACCAGGGCATCCCGATCGCGGCAAATATCTTTACGGCCTCGCTTGCGACCTCTGGACAAAGTTTCAGAAACAAGTTGACATGCCTGGGTTGCACGATGCGGATTCTCTTCATCAAACTGCGTCGGTGGTTCATCTAACAAGCAGGGCTGATGCCGCCTCTTCCCTTTTCGAGCTCTCAGAATGCCTCTGGAACAGGTTTCAGAAGCAGGCCATGATGACCGCCTTAGACGATGCCATTTGTTGTGCAACGTATGCTTTGGAACTCCGATTTCCTCCTGAAGTCGCTTCCGTTGAAGCTTGGGTTCAGAAGCTGTCCCAAGGGGCCAACTCGAATGAACCTGCCATACTTGATCGAGCGGCAGACGATCTGTGTGTCCTTGCGAAATACCATAGGGCCAGATTCGAAGCTCAGCGCACAATCGTCGACCTGAATGAGGCCATCACCTTATACCAATATGTATTGCGACTCCACCGGACTGAGCATCCCAGTCGCGCTGCGTCCCTCCACATCCTTGCACAGTGTCTAGCAGACAGGTTTCGTCGAAAACATGCAGCAGTGGATCTGAACGAGGCTATTTTATTGGAGCAAGAAGTCTTGCAGCTACTCATACCCGGAGATCCCACTTACGACATATCCCAGTGCACCCTTGCAGCCTACCTCCGCATGAAGTTCAAATCACGAGTTGCGATGACGTCCTCCAATGACTCTCCTGTTACCCACTTTGATGTCGAGCAACTCATCCGTAATGTTGCATTTGAAATCCTCAAAACCATGCCGACCAGGCTGCTGCACACGCATACTGGCGTCCTGTGCAACCGGCATGCGCAGTTGACCCGGTTTATGAACAGCAAACAGTACAAACAGCTGGTGTCGCTTTGCACAACCTGCGACCCAGATCAGCGAATGGAGCTCGTCCGTACGGCCGTCTTGAAATACTTTCAGTACGTCACCCTTTCTCACCGTTGGGGTGAAGACGAGCCATCATTGCGCGACATCGAGGGCCACCTGATATATGATATGTCAGCAAAGGCGGGCTTTGAAAAGCTACAAACCTTTTGCGTTGTTGCCTGCGAACGAGGTTTTCTGTGGGCATGGAGTGACACGTGCTGCATAGACAAAGACAGCAGTGCCGAGTTGCAAGAAGCTATAGGATCGATGTTTGCGTGGTATCGACGGTCTTCCCTAACCGTTGTGTATCTCTCTGATGTGCCGGATACCGGTTCGCTCGGAAACAGCGAGTGGTTCAGACGCGGGTGGACCCTCCAGGAACTACTGGCTCCCCGAACCGTACTATTCTACACCCAAAATTGGTCACTTTACAAGAACCTCACGTCTTCGAACCATAAAACCGATATCGCGGTGCTGGAAGCGCTGGAGAGAGCGACTGGAATAGAGTCCCGGTTCCTCACCCACTTTTCCCCAGGTATGGATGACGCTCGTTCGAGACTCCAATGGGCGTCATCACGTCGTACCACGCGGCCTGAGGATATCGCCTATTCACTTTTTGGGATCTTTAATCTTCACCTACCCGTTTTGTATGGTGAACTTGCTGAAAAAGCGCTTGGGCGTCTCCTGGCCGAAATCATTTCGCAGTCTGGGGATATCTCAGTTCTGGATTGGGTTGGGGAGGCGTCACAGTTTCATAGCTGTTTCCCTGCCCAGATTACCTCGTTCCAAATGCTGCCGTTGCTCCGACCTCAACTTAATGCCGAAGAACCGTCAGCGGCGATAAATCAGGGTCCCTCACCTATATCATCCGAAGATTCATACTCCCCAGGTGACGTGTACGACTTCCACTCGCTCGCTAGGGTGCCCCTTCCACGTTTTCTTAATCGCCGCCTCATACTACCATGTATTGCGCATTGTGTCGCAGTCGTTCATCTGAAAGGGTCAGATCCATCGGCACCGAGTTACATGTATAGCATCCAAGCATTCGGTCTGAGGCCACTCGAAATCACTCTGCCAAACAAGTTAGAAGATGAAACACGGTCACGAGGTTCTCTGCAACTTGTTCGCCCTTGGCACTCGAAGTTGCCTGGTTCATCCGCCGAACTAGATGCCGTGACTGAAGAACAGCTGCTCTCTACACTTGAGAGGCCATTTAACGCTCTTCTGTTAAGTCAACTACCTCATAACGAGCACAAGAGGATCGCATCTTCTACTTGCATCACAGTTCAGCCAAAAGGCCGGGCTAGTATTCTGAAAAGCAAAATTCGGATATTCAATATTGTGTAGATGGCCGTGGCATTATGATATCTGGTATCGACATCCACATTGTCCTGCCCTTTATTCTTTGTTTTCCTTCGTCCGATCATATCTTGTAGGAGTGCATGTATATATGTACATGTCCAGTGAATCCCAGTCTGACTGGTCGCGTTCGCGTCGTCGTTGGTCAGATTGGCAGGCAGACCTGTAACTGGCGGCCTAACGGGGACGGCTACGGAGTACATGAATTCTGCACTGTAATAAAATATTGCAGGTGGACCCATAAATACATATGAACCGAACGCTATAAGGGGCCCTTTTTGACCATTGGAGCGCACGCTGGAAATGACACAAGTAACGAAGGCGATTTATTATGTTGGTAAATATCTTCCTAATGTTGCCTACCACTGGAGCGAATCTCAACTTGGGAGCATACTATAATATTAGCCCTCCGCGCGCCCCTGGACGCATGGGGCGGGACACGTGATCTGGGTGGGCTGGTAATTTCCAGAAAACATTTCTAGTACGGATCATAGGAAACTTATATCTCTACAGAAGATAGGTTGCATCGTCCAGATTTTACAGAGTATGTCCTGGAATAGACAGTAAAAGACAGAATATGCCCCGGAATAGACAGTAAAAATGCATTGTCCAGGTCCTGAATAGACAGAAAAAATGTAAAATATGTTCCATTGTCCAGGTTCTACAGAATATGTCCCGGAATAGACAGTAAAAATGTTCTATCGGTTCTTGTTCGGATATGTTGACTATGAGAAGGATTACGTTGGGTGATAGATTTCATAGCTGGGGAGAGGCGTGAGACATTCTAACAAGGTTGGTGTGAATGTGGCTTATGAGTTGTTGTTGATGATGTGAAGGATGGGAGGGACGCATAATGAGATGGAGCCACAGACATGTCCACTGAGAGTCCAAATGGCGTCCACGATACCCAGGTGATAGAATGTGGTGATGGGCTGGGTGTCATGATGTGGGACAGTGGCGAAGTTGAGTGATAGCCAACCGTTGTCATTTAGTGACCTTACACGACTTCTGCAAATGAAGGGTGCATGGAGGGCTTCTTCGCACGAAATGAATTGGAACCCGCGCGATTTATATTTGAGGAGGGCTTGCATGTGGCTGGGAGGGAAGGTGCAGTTGCAGAGGCTGGCGGTATTGATTAGAGCACGGTGATGGAGGGTCAGGCTGGGGTATGCGCAGAACAGGGAGTTGGCAGTGAAGAAGTTCATGACAGCAGTAGAGTGGAATTGGAAAATGGGAGAGAGGGCGGATGACATTCTGGACATGACGACATCGATGTTTTTTTGCCCATTTCCAAAGGTGGTCACAGTGAATACAGTGGCTCACAAAATTGTCCCAATGTTTGCATGTTTTTCATTAATCATGGTGTAGTGAGTGAACTATCATTATTGAGTCCAAGGTGTTGGTGGATGGATTAAAGCAGCTGGTCATGGTTCTCTGATGAGCCATATTACATAATATTTGGATAGAAACTGATGACAGAATACCCAAATGAAAATGAGAGCTCATTGGGACAATTATGTAACTTTGTGATATACTGGAGATGTAGTCCTTGGGAACACATATAAAACATGGTGATATGCTCACCAATGCTTACATAATGTATTACATGGTCTACTGAATGATTTGTCAACAAACACACAATGCCAAACAGTGATTTTGCACCCCTAAGCCTCCTTGCTGTAACACAAGTCAAGAAATCACCATTCTGGCTCATCAGGGACATTCTGTCAGGGCAACCTCAGCAAATGCTGGTGTACACTATAGTATAATCAATAGAATATGCTATCAGCACCATTGGTCTCTTCAGAAACCTGCTGGAAGTCATTTCCTGCACTGTTTCCCCACCAATGCCCCATGTGTCCTGGAACTAATCATTACTGTGAGAGCTGAGAATGATGTGGAAGTCCAATCTGGCATTCATCCTATCATAAACAAACCAATCACCCATTAACTAGTGCATTTATGTGAAGGGGAAACTGGTATGGAGGTCAGGGTGAAGCTAAACCCTCTCTCACTCCAGGTACCATGGGAGGGATATGCTACTGAGCTACCAGGTTGCACATTCCTGGCCTTCTATCTGGCACTGGATATTTCCTTTAGTCATATATGATCAAATAACTCCTTCCCAGTGATCCCCAGTTCAGCTCAGAGTACAGTCTGGCCAACCATCCCATGATACTGGGAGTGCCCAGGAGGGTTGTGCTTCACCTGAGCCTGCAGGCAGGCTTTTCTTCAGCTGTGATGTAGTAGTTAGTGGGTGATTTGTTTGCTTATGATAGGATGAATGCCAGATTGGACTTCCACATCATTCTCAGCTCTCACAGTAATGATTAGTTCCAGGACACATGGGGCATTGGTGGGGAAACAGTGCAGGAAATGACTTCCAGCAGGTTTCTGAAGAGACCAATGGTGCTGATAGCATATTCTATTGATTATACTATAGTGTACACCAGCATTTGCTGAGGTTGCCCTGACAGAATGTCCCTGATGAGCCAGAATGGTGATTTCTTGACTTGTGTTACAGCAAGGAGGCTTAGGGGTGCAAAATCACTGTTTGGCATTGTGTGTTTGTTGACAAATCATTCAGTAGACCATGTAATACATTATGTAAGCATTGGTGAGCATATCACCATGTTTTATATGTGTTCCCAAGGACTACATCTCCAGTATATCACAAAGTTACATAATTGTCCCAATGAGCTCTCATTTTCATTTGGGTATTCTGTCATCAGTTTCTATCCAAATATTATGTAATATGGCTCATCAGAGAACCATGACCAGCTGCTTTAATCCATCCACCAACACCTTGGACTCAATAATGATAGTTCACTCACTACACCATGATTAATGAAAAACATGCAAACATTGGGACAATTTTGTGAGCCACTGTATGGTGGAAGGCGAGTAGTCATTGTGGTTGGTGCGGCCTTCGCGTATAATGTTATAGTGATGCTTGCATAGAAGGTTGTACAGTTGCGGTTGGCTGTTAAACGAGATGTATATGTCAAGGTCGGAAGATGACCAATTGCATGCATTGGCAGGGAGTAGCATCCGAAGGGCAGCGGATCTGGATACAATGGCGTCGCATGTGGAGAGCATGTCGGTGAGATGCGCCATGCAAGGGAAGAATGGGCTGCAAATCATGTTGAGGCGGTGCCTCAAATACAGTCTGACATGCTTGGCATTGGTGGTGGATGTTGAGGCAAGGGCCAGTAAGTCTTTTATATCACAATGCTCGAGGACAAGTTGTAAGAGGTCGGGTTTGCCAAAAAGTGGGAACTTGGATGTTAGTTGGAGGGTGGGAGGCATTGCAGGCTTTGTCATGAGGTGGTGATGGTTGGCTTTTTATGTGGAAAGCAGCGATGAGGTCACTCGGTGGCATAGGGGTTGCGGGGGTGGGGGGCAGTCTGTTTGAATCTAGAAACGGATGTTGGAAATACATGGGTTTCGGGGCAGTACAGAGATTGTTCGAGGCTTGATATATTTTAGCAGCATCTGTATGGGGAAAAAGTCTAGACCAAAGAATGTTAACCTCTAATAAGTGAATGCATGTGAAGAACAGTGGTCTGTCTCTGATAACAATGTTTATGGAATGGCTTTAATTACGGATGGAGTTCCTCTCGTCCGGAGCATGGCAAGGGAATCGGTCATTCAGCCTGTGGAACATTTAGACAAGGATAACAGAGGACAGTAGGATTGGGGAATACACAAGGAGGGCCTCTAATATGTGATGGAGGTCGTTCTCTGGCCAAATGTGAGTGGGCAGGCCATGCTGGTTGATCTGGATGAAGAGATATGAGGCTTGAGAGTGGAGGCATTGATGGTGGAGGATGCGGAAGTGGATGCCATTGATGTGGATGTCGGTTTCAGAAAGGGTGTGGTCGACAGGGAAGACATTGCGTTGGACTACAATCTCAATGTCATCATTAAGACGCTTAAAAGTTACGATGCATTGTCCACTGTGTTCGTTTGCAGAGTAGAAAAATGTGAGGATAGATGCCATTATTGCAGAGCGAACAGGGGCATGGAGGAGGTCGACCCAGCTCTTGTCTATTTATATTTTATGATGCTTGTGGCTGATGGTGGAACGATGAAGTCAGAGCAGGAGGTGAAGGAGATGCTGCCAAGCAACCCCAAAGGACAGGATGATCGAGAATTGATGGGTGATTGATCAATGGTTAGGGGAAACTGTGATACCCTAGATTTCTAGGCTGGCAATTTCTATGCCAGTGTTGCTGGATGTCTGCGCTTCTGGTACCCAGGGATCTTGTAGTAGATATATCGCTTGGAGTTCAAATTGTGCCCTAGCGATGGTCCAGTGCCCTTTTTCATCCTTTTGCCGGTACTGTTGTAGGTGCATTTCGACCAGGATAAGTGCTCGCTTTTCGAGGTAGGAGATATCTAATTTTTGCATCGAGCTTTTGCTTTTGAGGATTTTCCATGCGTTGTAGATGCTGTTAAACAGTATGGGCTGAAATGGAAATTGGTTAAGGTTTGTCACTAGGTGAGGGAAGACCTACGGTGCCGCTGCCCTTCGGGCTCTGCCATTGAACAGCATGGATGAGCCCAGAGTCAAACTCGTTTATGGCTGAGGAAACCAGTTTTTGGGGTTAGGCAGGGCCTGGAAAATGAGCAGATATGGGACATACACAGCATTGGGGTGGAGAATCCCGATACCAATTGGTTGGCATATTGTCCAAGGTTTGAGGATAATGGAAGGATGGTCACAGAGCATTGGTTGTCTGGGTCACCATTTTTTAAGAACCAGGTGCTGCTGATGTGTCCAAGAATCCAAATATTGATAGGCTCATTCGTTTTGGGATTGCAAAGCAGTTTTCTGCAGTCGTCAAATGCAGTTGTTGTTCCCCAAGTCGCGTTTGGTAACAGGTGACCAAGTGCAAAAGTGTTTGCATCCATGTTGGAATAAGTGGATAGCATTTCAAGGCATCTTGGAGTGCAGGGGAGGTAAGTGTTGGATTGTAA
The DNA here is from genome assembly GCA_024663395.1 of Pisolithus tinctorius. Lineage (NCBI taxonomy): Eukaryota > Fungi > Basidiomycota > Agaricomycetes > Boletales > Pisolithaceae > Pisolithus > Pisolithus tinctorius. The sequence goes on from JANFAH010000002.1 coordinate 2,152,472, forward strand.
GGGATTTGAATTGATACCTACCTTACGAGTGGCTCTGGGCAAGTTGACGTGCGCTCAGGATCGATAAGACACGATACTGGTGTGGGTACCACAGCAGTCACGGTGGTTCCTGCACTAGTTGGGTTAGGATGATTACTGCCAGAGGGACTTGTTTGTTGAGAGGAGGGCGGGGCATCCTTTGGTAGTATGTCATGAGGAGGCATTTGGAGGGGAGGCCCAGGATCAGGCAAGGAATCCCTCACAGGGACCGAGGCATGGGAGCTTGGGAGGGTGTTGGTCGATGGAGTGGATGAGGTGCCAACATCACTGCCGCAGGGTTGGTGCTCAGGAACGGCCTTGTGCTGTTTGGTGGTGACCGACATCACTGTAGGTTGGTTTGACATGGCAGACCACATCTGTTTTGCAGGCGATGTGTCTTTTGTTTGAGACACTTCTCGCTTGGGGGCCATCAGGGACAATGAAACGAGCATGGCATGGTGTGATGTTTAGTTGTCAACTCAGCAGCGATGTGGGGAGCGGTAACTGCAATCGCCATCATTTGGGGTTGGGGGGGCGGCTTGGGCAATTTAGAGGACTCGGTGGAAATGCTCCTTTTTTCATTTTTAAATTCATTATGTGGATGGAGCCGTCGAATGTTCGATGGCATCACTGCAAGCACTAAACCAGTACATGTACATTACAAGGTCACATGGCCATAAAAGGAAGTCTATGAATCTATGAAATTGCAAGTGTTTGTAGCTCGATGGTCAGGGAAACACAGTGGGATTCAAATGCAGGGGGCAAGACAGTTAGTTGGAGATGTATTCCGCTTTTTCTCACTCAGCGAATGAACCCGGAACCTGTGAGGATGAAGGGCGGCCCGGTTCACATGGGACCAGACTGAACTGCAGGGTGCCACAATGATTGTCAGTGGTTGCATTGGCACACATGCGCTTAATCTCTGTATACGAGGAAGGAGGCTGAGCCATACCTGAGGCCTTCAGGCATGGATGTGAATCCGAGGCAGGAAGACGTGAAAAAGGGAGCGAACCTGTACAGAACGTGCTGATTGCAGGCATAAGATCTGCTTGCAAGTCAAGAAGACATGCAAGTGGGTCCTGGAGGTATGCATGCGAACGACAACAAGATCAAATTCTGCATCGATTTCCATGAAATCCCCCTGGGACAGTAATACTTTGTGAATGGGGGATATGGTCCCATCCCTGTTGCATTCAAGAATTTCGACAGGGCCATTCCACACCCAAGGGTAGTCCAGGAGCTTAGGGAGGTGTGTGTTTTGGGGGGCACTGTTGACAGGTGGAGTTAGTTGATCATCGGGAGGATGGAGATCCTAACGCGACATTTGTGTTAGTAACCAACAGAACAGGTGAGCAGTTGCAAAACCTTTGTGAAAACCTTTCTCTGCATGTGAACGCGACCTTGGAACTGTTTTGCAGGAAGTGGGATCTTTAGGACACGGCTGGCAAATGTTGCTGCAAGATTTAGGTGCTCGAGTTGATTTTGCCAGGCGGTTGTGTTCCCGGTGCCGCTGATAGACAGGCTCTGAACAGCATACGCTGCTTTTGCACAGTCTCTGCAAAGCCAGGCTTAGATATACATCAAAGAAGGAGCACTGGTGACCAACCCGGTCCAGTTACCAAACTCGCCAACACAGAACTTGTCGAGGAAACTGTAGATACAAACAGAGACAGGGTACAACACCCCACAGGGCTCAGGAACAGGCAACATTTTGTAAACGATTAGATGCGAGCGCCTCTGGTCCGTACAGGTTGGATGCTGTGCTACAGTGGCCCATTCGACTAATTGAGCGAGGGAAGTGGGGAAGCATTCCCATTGTTGGAGTTCACGAATGTTAGTGCGACTTTTGATCAAGGCTTGCAAGTCCTCTGCCCATAAGTCAGTGCCAAGGGGATGATTAGGTGAGGGTAGAAACGACATGGGAAAAGGAAAGAGCAATACGGGAAGCACACACCAACAAAATCAATTTAAATGCCAGACCAGAAATAGGGGAAATATGAGATGTGGGGATGTGTGAAAACTACAATGAAGTAGGTTGCGACGTCACTGTGGCATCGGGATGGCATTCAGTGTAGTGTGCAGTTGTTGATGCGTCAAGGTCCGTCAGACGCTCCAACTCGGCGTGAAGGTCGTGCTGCAGCCAGCCCAGGGCACAACGTGGTGAGAAAGGATGAAGGATGGCAAGGTTTGCGAGGGATCAAGCGCGAGATAACATGACATAGGCATGTTGTACATCCCTGGCACTTGCCAGATTGACAATCACTTTATCGAGTGTGGTGCCTTGCACTTTGTAGTCCATGAATGCCCACCCAGGCACTACAGGTACCTGACGGCACATGATTCGGAACCGACCAGCATGTTCTGAGAAATAAGAGAATGTATACGGTTGAGGGAATACAGCAACAATGTGTGCGTCTTTGCCCGGCAATTCTAAAGTAGAGGCTGGGACAGCAACATATATGCAACGCACAATGTGCTTACCATTGACAACAGAACACACGATGTCGCAGACTGTGCCATGGGCCCCATTGACTACCCTCCCTGTGACGGAGAGGTTTTCTGTGATCAGGACTGGCATTCCTGGAAAAAGGGGGAGATGGCCAAGGTAATCCTTCGATTCCTTCGGGTGTACTAATGCCAAACGTTCATCTTCTTCTCCTGTGAGGTGTTCTCTGTTGCAGAAGTGTTCAGCAAAGTAATATTCAAATGGCTGGCCTGATTCACGAGCGAATGATTTTGCCTTTTCTTCATTCCAGCAATCGCGCAAACGATGCTCGCTGAAGATGATCAGAGCCTCGGAGAAGTTCAGGAACTCATCAACACAGTTCTTATGTAATTGCTTAAGCAGCCTCTGTTGTAAATGGTCCCAGTCGGAAGAGGGCGAGTTGGGGGTCATCGTTCCCACACCCAATCTAATCCAACCAAGCATCTCGATGAAAGAAGGGTCAGCTTTGGCACATTCATTTTGGATGAGTTGAACCACATGGGTTAATGATCTCCACAGGAAGGCACCAAACAATCGACGCTGACTCCTGACAGTTTCAAACATACACTTCGATAAATTGTTCATGACAGCATGCGAGTATAAAGCTGTACCAGTCACAGGGCGAAGTTGTGCCATATTGCCAGCAAAGATTACGTTGATGCCTCTGAATGGTTTGTCCCTTTTGTCTGGTTCGCCAGCTTTTGCGAGACTTATGCAATTCGCGATGTCCAAAAGCAGCTCAGCAGAAACCATCAAAACTTCATCCAAAACCAAATACAATATGTCCTGCCATATCTCCTGCAATTCATCCATATTGACATTGCGCTCGTTACTATTGCGTTGATCCCGTCTTTTGTCCTTCCCCAGAGAATGAGTGTTCATCAGGGTAAGCGCATGTATTGTGAAACCATCGATAAGACAGGCAGCACTACCAGTTGGAGCACTCAGGATAATTTCTCTGGAATGGCCCCGTTGCGCAAATGCATCTACAATCACTCAGATGAGATGGCTCTTCCTGGAACCGCTGATACCTGTGATGAACATCAACATCTGTTCCGGGTCGTCCTGCAACATGTGTTCGATGATAATTGTAAAGGCACGTTTCTGTTCTTCATTGCCATCTAAAGACCATTTTGAAATCATCTCCATCAGAAAGCTCTCTTCCTCAAACTTGTTTGCTGCAATCTCCATTGCAGATTGCTCATGTTGTACAGCACCAACCGAGATGGTCCCGGCCCCCCCACACCTGAGGTTCGACGTCGTTTCTGAGACATCGATACCTCTTCACCACCAACATCATCGCCTGGTGATGCTGTCTCTGGATGTTTTCGTTTGCACTGGGAATTCATGTATGTATTATGGAGTGTAATTTGGTCTTGCAAGTCGATGCTCACTTCCATGACATGGCCCTCAATTGTGCAGGAAGGAGAACCCTGTGTGTCCCGTTGATGAAGAGAGTGAGACATTGCAATAATGTCTTGTTCATCCTGTGGAAGTGCAGCTTCTCCATAGTTGTTGGATTCCTCAGCAACCAACGGCTGTGACCCAAACGAACCTGCTTGATCCAAGTCGGAATCGAGGATGAGGGCCTCCCTCAAGAGTTCCACATTGGATTCACCCGCATTCTGCTCGCAGAAGCCCGAACCGGCTGTAGCATGGGGTCTCTTACTGGCATAATTCTCTTGCTTGACATCTCTGGCATCCAAGCACTCCAACTCGATAAGGAAGTTAGATATCATACGAGATGTAGCATCGCAAAACTGGAAAGCATCAAAGGCTTCCGTCCAACAAGAATGACCATCCATCAGGTCTGAGAGCTTATGCCATGGCTTGAAGAGAAGTAACATCGCCTGACAGAACTCCTCCATGTGCAAATTGGATTTTCGTGGCAAAGGGATTGAGTCTCCCAGGAGCACGGGTACAACGAATGTGTTTCGCATGCAGAGTTCGTGAGTTGCAATTTGGGGATGTGCAGATTCCATAAATGGCACACAGAATCTACGAGAATATGCAGGTCGCTCTGTAGCGAGAAATGTAGTATCATCACCTGATGTCGTGTGTCTCTCCTGTGTTCCCTCTGCTTTGCTTGATGAACGCTTTACCTTTTGTGTCTGTTCCAGGAACTGCCATAAACACATACCGTCAAATGGTGCAATCGCAGGGCGCATTAAGTAGTCCAGTGGTTCCAGGACAACAGCTAACAAACCACCCAATGTATGTGCTGTGCATGTAGAGCCACACAGATTTTCCGGACAATCTGCAAGCGAACCGTCCCCACAGCCGCATTCACTATTGACATGTAGTTCATGTGCAATGGCCATATCCACAAACTCATGAAACCGTACAGTACGAAATTCGTGACTTGTATAATAGTCTCCGCCTCCAATTAAATAACTCATCACTTGTTGGTGGGAGACCTCCCATCTGCCCATCATGGCATTAACAGCCTTCGTCAACAGGTTCTGCTCGTGCACCGAAGAAGACGCTTCCACATCATCGATGAAATGTTTGCAGTGACTGTCGATCACAGCCCGAATGGCCTGAAGACCGACATGCACCTGAAGATCGTTCTTGGTGATGTAATCACTAATGTAGTAAGTCAATGCTTTCACAGCAGTGCCAGACCCTATAAATTTGATGTCCATGTTACACTGCAATAGGAACATCACAATGTCATCATAGTTGTTGACCCATGGATGGTGTCGCCGGAGAAGAATGGACTGCATCTCAGGGTCAAGATAAGATGCCATGCGAACAGATCTGTCAATCCGCATTCGACAATTCTCATCCCAGGGCTCTTCACCCAGGCGAAGGTTTTTAAAACACGTTGGCATGTGCTCATGCCAGTTACACTCAACAGCAAGCCATCCAACAAAGTCATAAAATGCCTCTTCAAAGGCACCTTCCCCTACCTCGTCAATTTGAGGCAGTAATTGTAAACACGGATCAGGTACTCCCTCCAGTCGTACAGGCCTCGAAGGACTCACATCAATAGCGCCAACACTCTCCACTGATGTCCCCAGCAGCTCACAGCGAATAACGTCCTCAAGCCACTGAAAAAGTAAGGATTCAAAATTGTCGTCCTCCATCATCATTGACCACAAGTGTTCCGGATTAGGATGACCCTCGATCCACAACAACATATGGCAATGGAGCATCCCTCTCCCCTAGGCCTCCACAGTACTGTAGTATCCTGAACATTTACCAAATAACCTGCAACCATTGTTGTATTTGACAACAATGTCTATAAATCCTCTAATAAGAACGTCAAAAGCCTTAGCAGCCGCAGCAGGATGGGATGTGACGAAAGCCGCATGCTCGTATGCACCCAGTTGGTGCCACCGAGTCGCATCCAAACCCCCGAAGTGAGCAATGAGAATGTTGGTCAAATCATGGGGATTCAACGTCAGGAAAAAGGCAGGGGTGCCCAGCTGATGAGTCAGTGAGCAGATCTCATTGCAACAGCAAAGCTTGTATCCATCGCTACCAGGCATCAAGTGACAGATCACATTCAACTCCCAAAACAATCATAGCACCCCCTTCTCCCCTGCAGAATCTATCTTCGCCTTAGGATTGCGTTCCAGTTTTTCAGCCAAGGACATTATGCTTGACTCCGCCTCCCTTACATCATTCACGAGACTATGCTGACATGCGGAGGAGATGCAAAATGCCGTATTTTCACTCACTGCGCGCTTCTGCAGAATATTCCAACATATAAAAGGAAAGCAGGTGTTGCGCGCAAAAGGAGAGTCCACTTGCCATAGCAAATTGCGAAGTTGACATTGGAAGGAAATCTGTTGCTCAGGGCGCCGAGCTGGATGATTAAACCCACCAATACCCCAGGGGTCCAGGTGTGGGAATACTGTAGTCAGAAAACCTGGCGAGTTGTCATTCATCAATTCGAAACCAGCACGACTAACCAGGAATTTTTTCTGATCCATAGCATGTGCCAGTGCACTGGCCTTCATGGCATGCCAGGATCGCTCTGAACAGTCACCCTCGATGTATGCAACCGTTTCAGTCACGAGATTGGCAGTCAATGTAGACCAGTCAAAACGCCCACTTTCCTCACCAGGATCATTATCATTACGAAGGTGGGTGATTTCAATCCCCTGCAAGACACCTGTGTCCTCCCCACCCACGACCAGTGCTGCCAAATTCTCTGCACTGAATGTGATCCCACTTTCCGCATACCACTCATTGTTAGAAATCAACCACTCAATCACAGATTTCACTCTAGACCTGCTAACAAGAACCAGGGGGAATTTCTGCAAAGCCTCCACACTTGGATGAAAGGCCGCCCCTGCAAATACCATGCACACTGCCCCATGCATATCACTCGGCGACAGAGGAAGCACATTTGACAACAACGTCAGATCCTGAGGTAAAAGTGCAACATTCCCTCTATTGAAATGCTGACTTGCCTCTTCAGGAATTTGCCTGCCCCGAAGCCCCCTACTCTGATAGTGATGTGTAATCACTGTTGCCCGACATGCCGCAACAAGCATCAGTTCCAATGTAGTGGATGCCTGTATATTTTCGCGAACGTTGTGCGGCAACTCAAAGTCTGCATAGTATTGAAAATTGGCTATCACATCCTTAGGTTGATGGGGCGTCTTCGCCGTCAATACCTTTCGACAGGAAACACACATCTGCAACATTCCGACATCATCCAAGCACTGCATACCCCAAGGGCAAAGAATTGCCCCTTGATATTTCTCTAGATTGTACGTCCGTGGTTGACACTGAAGTGGCAACCAATCATTTCTCAGCATGCAGAGCATTTCCGAGGTCGGAACAATATCAGTGAGATCGCTACATCGAACCAGCTGCGTGCAAACAGCACAGACACCTTCATCGAGTTTCTCCAGTGTCATCTTGTTCTGCCAATCATGGATGATGTCAAATTTATCCCCCAACAATCGTATTGGTGGATAACTCTGTGCCAGTTCACTCTCCCCCATTGTCGGTTTCGGCCAGCCTGCTTGCACAATGCTTCTGTGCACACTTCTAACATTCGTGATGTTCCTCTCCAGCGCGACCGGTGGTTGTAATACAGGCAGTAGATTTCTCCCCTGCCGTGCTGTTCTTAGCTGTCGAAATACATATAATAAAGAGGGACATGCAACTGAACACTCATGAAGCCGAAGGGTGTCAATGCACATTGCACAGTGCAGACTACCATTCAGTACCATGTTGTGATGCCCAGCAATGGCCCTGAGGTCCTTTAAATTCAAAAACGGGTACTGTTCCACAAGCTCCCACATCGAGTCACAGCAACATACCAACAGCAGCCCAGTGGGGTACAACAACCCAACATTGAAGTCCTCATGCACAGCAACATGCTCAAACGCATACTCTCGGCGTAGAAACTCATAGCCAATTGATCCATCATCACTGGCTCCCAATGCATCGACATACAAGCGGCAAATGCCACCGTCCATGATTTTCAAGCACAAACCCAACTATGTGCTTCCAGGTAGTCTGCAGGACAATGCATAACGTAAGATGTGCAAACCCCAAGAAAGTACCCAAGCCCAACCCCAAAGGTAACCAACGCACGTGACTGGCACTCCTGGTCTGGTATGATCGGTGGTCACAAAGAGTTTACAGACCTGGGCCTGACGGTGTCCAGGAATTCTTTGGATTAGTATATATGCATGTTGCATTACTCATGGTGTTCATCTGCAGTGCAAGACTTCAGGAGAGGCCGAGTACATTTGAGACTGCCCTGCGATGGTGTGCAGTCATCGAAAGGCCACATTGAGAGCTAGGCATTTGATTCACCAGATTTATATTTGCATGTACTCCTACGTATGATGAGACCAAGGGGAAAAAACAGGCAAGTGGAAGGCTATGTTTGCACAAGGAAAACGCGCATTCCAGTATCGATCCAAGCGCGAGAACAAGGCACACGAAGCAACGTGTGAAACGGAGTGACCAAGTGGGTGTTGATACCAGATCGGTGTGCGCACCCAGCCTGTACATGTGTGAAAATACAATTAAAGCATGGATATGCACAATATGGGAACAGGACACAACACATAAAAACGAAATAACATACATAGTCAGAAGTAGAAAGGATGTGCACGTAGGGCGTATGGCTAGTCATGCAATTGGCCGGAATCTAAGTTGGAGGATAAGGAAAAGCTGCTATACTGACGGCATCCTCGATGGTTTCGCTCGCTAGGTACGAACCCTGGGAATAAACAGACGATTGCATAGAAATGATGCGAAGGCGCCCCTCCATGTCTGCAGGAGATGTTTCGAGTGTCGCAATGAGAGATTGTAGGGCTTGACCATTGCTGGTAGGAGGGTGATTAGTGGTAGATTCTGTAGGGAGTGCAGTGATTGAGTATAAGTCAGCGAAAGGATTTGCCATAGTGTTCGGAAGCAGCGTCCATTTGGTTGGCATGTCCTGTGCATTGGAGAAGGGATTGCTTGCCGCCCTCTTCAGCAGAACAGCCGCAGTGTCCACAGAAGGATTCTGTTTACCATCTGCATGTTCCAGACAATCTGTATGCTAGGGCTTCTGTGCTTTGCCAGTGGTGCAGATCTGACCCTGTCACTGCAGGGCTCACCTTTTCCTTGCACATCGTAGTGGGCAACATATTTCCTGATAGTAGTGACCCCCTCGACAAGAAAGAGTCTCCCAGACAGTTTCCCCATCCCATGAGAAAGACTATATGGCCTATGAATGTCCGTGCTGGAGGCAGTTTCATGATCTCGGCATCTGCTTCTGCGATATCAGCCTGCGAAACCATCTCAGCAGCCAAGTCAGGATGGTATTTCTCAAAGGGTGCAATGTGTCGAAAGATTCATGAATGTGAGGGCCCTCGGATGATTTTCTCCCCAGAGGTGGTACTCGGGGAATCACTGCCAGCTTCTCAGTAGCAGTTGAAAGGGGACATTGTCTCATGGATAATTTTCCTTCCCAACAATCTTCATTGACATCTGGCAAGTGACCCCAAGGCTCAAGATGGGAGTGACGGCGCGAAACATCATTTGCGGGGTTACGATCGCACCTGGGTGGAGAACGCTTCTGGTTTATTTTTTGGCACTTAGAGCAATAGGAGGCGAGTAGGGCAGCAAAAATAAGTGCTGCGAATGCTGCGACGCATGCCCCAATGACCATGCTTAAGGGAATCTGATTGTCTGAAGTGGTGGCGGCGAAGGTGGCAGTTGTAGATGGGTTAGCAGATATGACAGTGGTTATGTTGGTTGGGAACTATCTGAAGACATGACGAGTGGTACACCTGCTTGCGTACTAGAAGCAACTGCAGCTGTGTTCTGGATGAGAGTGAACGCAGTTGGAGTCAGGTTACTGGCGACAATGGAGACAGAGATGGCAATGAGAGAAGGCGATCTGTGCAAGGACTGATGGGTGTATTGGAAAAACCCCAACTCTACTCAAAAGAGTCGAAAAGAAGTCCAATGCTGGGTTGCTATCACATAACACTTCACTGCAATGATGGCCTCCTCAAGTGCACCACCATACTAGGTGCTTGCATCTCACAACACACTCCAGTCCAGCACATCCACATAACCCTCAAGCATACTTGCCCACATCAACATCCAATATCACCATGCTGATGATGCTCTGCTGTCATTACTTCTGAGCCACCCAGATGAGCATGTGTTCGTCCTCTACTACGACCCAGAGAACCCCATGGCTCCGACCATCAGGAGCATGTCAAGTCAGTTCTTTCTTTCAGGCATTAAGGTCTCACCAGCGCCACTATGGACGAGGACAAGAATCCTAATATGTATGTCCTGCAAGTGACGTCCATTGGTGCAGATAATAGCCAGTACGCCAGATAGGTTATTACGGGGGATCTGATAGTGCACTGAGTCGAATGACCCGCTGCCATAGTGTCAGTTTAGAATCATCACAGGCATATCCACAGAACCCCCAGGCATTGGTGACACGGTTCAAGCAAAGGTACACTGGTGCACACTCATTGCGATATGATCAAGCTTAGCCCCCACCTATCGCAGTGTCTTGGACCAATTTCATAGTGGCAGATGGGAGGTGTGCTTGGTGCCATGCTCTCCTGAAGGAAAAATACATCAGCCTACGAGTGACGGATTCAGAAAAGAACACGTACACAAAGCATTCAAATGCTTCCTCTTTATCCTTCCTGATATTGAGAAGTTCAATAGTAAAGAGGACAAGACTAGTGGGATCCATATTATATTTCACCTCAAGATCGGGGTCATACAGCATGGGGATTGGTGGAGATGGGAAAAGTTCCTGAGGTATGACACCCACGATGAGTGATGGCCAAATCACAGACTGGTCCTTTTCCAGATGCAAAGTTAACAGTCTTCCTGAAGATGAGTGCAACAACTCTAGTGAGGAGAATGATGAGAGGGCATGGGGTTGCATGCCAGGCGATACATGTCCAGATACAGCTGGGGCTGCCGCCAGCTGATGATATCCAGGCTGCTCTTCTGCAGACGATGTGGGCGAGGACAGCGCAGGGAAAGGTGTTATGGGCTCTTCGGCATCTGACGCCTGCATGCTCTCTAGTGATGCAGCGAAGCTACTTGATATCTCTGGGTCAGATATGAAGGCATAAGATGACTGCATCTGCAAAACTAGCTGGGCTATAATGGACCATAATGGACACGTGTTGGCAACGTTGTGGCAATGGTGACTTAAGAGGCTACATGTAGTTCGGGCAAGACCATTAACAAAGTTAACAGTAGTTATCTTGCAAATAATCAAGTAGTAATTGAATTTAGCAACGACTGCTAATTACATTTAACACGCCCCTAACATCTCTGCCCCTCGTGCATGTATGTCCTCTAAAAGCTTATTATAAGATTCCAACTTGTTGTCTTGTAGAGTAGTCATGTGAGAATGCAATTTGCGATGCAGCGAGCCATTGGTTCTCGCACTGAAGTCTTGTGGTAAGAATATGCCATTTGAATACTCATCGAGCACTTGGTATAAAATTGTTCTGGTGAAGACAATAATGGGGGTGAGGTTCTTTCTCTCAACATCGAGATACCACTGGTATTGCTTGTCACCCCAGAGCAGGGTGACAACAGTTTGAACAAGTGCTGGGTGGCCAAAAGGCATGCAGCTTGTACCATACTCATTCTGAAATAAAACGGTCAGGGCGTGTTTGGATTGTAAGACAGACAAGGCCTACCATTACAACTTTGTCCAACCACATGTATCTGGAAAAAAGAATGGGTATTCGCTCTTGTCACAACCTGACTTCTTGTCTGCGAGATCGTATATGGACGGTTAATCCATATAGCAGTGGCGCTAAGATGCATGCAACGTTCTTGAAGTTGTTGCGGATGTTTGTCATGATATCTTGACGTTTTTTCGTTTCTTTCATGGCATTGTGCTCCAGCCAGTTTTTGAAACCGGCTGTAATAAATATCAGTGGTCAGAGAGATCATGTAGTAAGAAGGCATTTACCTCGATCATATGGTGTCACCGCATCATACAATGCCTGTTTGATCATGGTCACGAGCTCGTCGCTATCAGGAAGGAGATTTTGTGATAGTAGGATTCACTTCAAAGCGGTTCTTGCATTGGTGGTGATCGCACGGACCTCCTGTGCTCCCAAGGTGGCCACAGATCTGTGGTCAGTCGCTGATCCAGATTCTGGTACATGTGGGGGGGGAAGTCATGAGCCGGATCCGTCCCGAGTGATGCTTCGAGTGGTTTGGCCCACCTGCTGCAAAGCGAACCAGAGATCAGACCATAGCGTAATGGTAGCGATGAACGACTTACTCAAATCACATGTTGTTTAGGGATAGAAAAGGCTTCACTTGGTGTTGTTTCTCCAGGCTGAAGCCACCTTTGTGCTAACTTGGGGTGTTGCGACGGTACGCTGTATGGAGTAGGATGAGGGGCCATCGAGCACATGAACCTTGCAGCGAGTGTGGGCAGGGCATAGTCGAGCTCAGGTGGAAGATAGGTCTAAGGTCCCAATGTGGGACTGTAGGAGTGGGACACCTCAGGCACGGATTTGTATGCATGTTCAGGCATAAAAGAAGTTGGTGCTTCAGGCATGCTGGGGAGAGCTGGCTGCATGGTGTACGATGAGGGCCTGACCATAGGAGGTATCCGATCTTCTCGATGACTGTTGACATTGTTCAAATAGTGGTTGTGGGCCTTGACCTGCAGCTGCCATTCAATGTCGGATGCTGGTAAAGGTTGCTCCTCCATGAGGCCAATCTGGGTCGCCACTGAGTTTCCAGACAGGTTCATCCCACAATTTTCAGGAAACTTTTCTCTCATCTGAATTAGATTAAGTAGATTAGTATCATTCGAGAAACAGTTTTACAGATGACAGGGTACTCACCTTTCTCCCTCACTTTCCCCTCGACAAAGCACTCATGGTGGTTAGTGAAGAAAAGAAGTTCATGTGTTGTTCTTATCATGATCACAGATGTGATAGGGTTCACTGATTCTCTCAATTCAACCATACAGCAATTCCAGATGTACAACACTTATATATCGGGGAAACCTGCTATCAACACATGCTTAAATCTGAAGCTACTGTCGTTAGAGATATGGCGATGCTTGTCGAAAACAGTGCTTACTACTGTATTACAAATCATCTTCAGAGTCGCTGTGCTCACTCCCATCTGTTTGCAAAGCATCCACAGTAATTGAAGCAGCCAAGATGGCTGACAAGTCATCTTCGGAGTCAGCTGCTTCCCTCTCCCCTCTTTCGCCTGACACCTCCTCCATCTGGGCGAGATGTTTGTCTTCCAATGCAAGCAACGTTAAATCTTGACCATATGCCCCGACCTCAAATCTGCCTCATGTTTCAGTTCATTGACTGAGCGATGTTCCATGGTGCTCATGAACAACTGGAGATCATCAGTTGATTGAAGGAACTTCTGCATATTCTCTTCTTGGATCGCGAGAAGGAACTCTCTCTGGCGGTTGACGGCTTCCAGTTCCCAGGCAGTCGTAAGAGCGTGCAGTCGTGCAGATTCTCAGTTGGCCTCCTTCATCGCCAAGGCCTTGCTGAATGCATTCTCAGGCATCGCTCGCAGTCCATGCATGAGAAGTGATTTTCCCTGAATAATGTGTGAGAATGGATGAAACAGACATATAGAGATCTTTTACCACTCTTGCATCCTCCAAAGTGATACCATCGTATGTCTGTCTTCCAAGGGACTTCTCGGTAAAGCGGAGTTCAATAGAACTTGCACCACATGGCTTCTGGTATGGTGTACACTTGTTATGAGCTTGCTTTGCACAGGCTGATAACCTATGAACGGTAGGAGGGAGGGATGTAGCGAGATAGTCCCCTGAGTGATCCCCTGTGGGACCCTTTTCGACACTGCAGGAAATGCGAAGCATTTCTTGCAAGCTGTTACGTTCCGGTAAATGCTTTGGGAGGGGAGTACTCGGCAATGGCATAATTCCCATATCAATCTTTCTATTGAATAATCTCTGGGTCTTGGAAGTGCGAAGGGGAGAAAGGGGTGGGGATTTGCTGCGATGTCTGCTAGTATCCAAGTGATGGGATTGGGGAGAGCTTGGGGGAGGGGTAAGGCGAGAAGACATAATCACAATCACCAATGGGACTACAGATGTGGCCTGGGTGGACAATGCCAGAGGCAAGTGGAACTTGGGAAGTGGAGCTTGAAAGACTTAGAGAATTTTCGAGCCTCTCCCACTATATCGATATGGATACTCGAATATGCCCACTTCCCCCTGCTCTTTGTTCAACACAGGAGTCAGGGGACCGCACTGCCCAATACCATGCGAGATCAGGTTGGGTGTATGGTCAGTTGAAGAACACACTGGAATGAATAGAAGATGATTGATATCAGAAGAATCATGAAACAAACATTTACTGGCCTTTCCAAAGTCACGCAGAGTGGAGGTTGGGAAAATTTCTTGTTGAAAACCTCATGCAGGCTCAAATCAATGTATTTCTCAAATTGGAGTGGGTGAGTTTCGTGTTAGTACTACCCAGAATGCTTGCCTCATACATTCCAATGTAGTGGAATGGTCAAAAACCATCATTCTCGTCAGCTTGCCAGCTCCTTGAGTGGATGGACACCCTGCCATCAGGGCTGAAATGGCAAGTCATGCAACTTGAAGTCAATGGCTACAACACAGAGAAGAAGATCAAATTCATTTATCAAGATGGACTGGAGGTTGTAGAAAGTCCTTTTGGAAATCCAATATTTGCACAAAACATGTCCTTTGACCCCCTTCATGTGTGGAGAAATACAGAGAGCGAGTATGGTGAATGGTTCACAGCGGATGAGGCAACCCGTATCCAGGTCAGCTGCTTTAAAGCACTTACTACCTCCTGCACAAGGCTAATGTTTGTTAAGAACACACTTCCTGAGGGCGCGACCATCATTCCCATTATCACTGCATCAGACAAGACGCCCATCATGAAGCATACTGGTAACCTCGAAATGCATCCCCTGTTTCTAATGATTGCCAACATTGACTCTGACATCTGCATGAAGGCCACAGCACATGCCTGGTGTTGTGTTGCCTTCATGCTGGTTATTAAGTTCAACATTCATCTGGACTACCAGACGATTTTGCAGGCTCAGCTCTGGCATAGATGTATGGACATTGTCATGGAGAGATTGAAGCGTGTTGCTAATGTTGGAGAGTTCATGACAGATGCTTTCAGTGACATCCAATTCTGCTTCACACCCTTGGTTGCATGGACGGCTGACCTGCCAGAACAACAATTAATTGCAGCAGTGGCTAGAAATGCATCCCCTATCACCCTGGCGACTCTTGAGCAGTTCGGAGACCCAACATGTCAGCCCCCTCACACAAAACAGTATACCCTCGATCACATTCACCAGATCAGTAGAACAGGGGGCGGAAGGGACCCTTGGAAGGTAGATAGTTTCCAGAAGGTGGCGAAGGCTAACCAACTCCTTGGAGTGCAACTTCCATTCTTCCGAAATTGGCAACACAGTGACCCTGCCAGGTTTCTTGTGCCTGAAGTTCTTCATTCCCTCCATAAATTTTTCTGGGATCATGTACTGAAGTGGTACAAGGAAGTGGTTGGGATTGACAAACTCAACACTCGCTACAAGGTCCACCACAAACACATCGGTTTTTGCCACTTTGCTTCTGGGATATCGTGCGCAACCCAAATGATGGGACAGGAATATTGTGACATACAGCGCACGATTGTTCCCATGATTGCTGGTGCTGCCCCTGCTGCGATGGTTCAGCCTATCTGCGCACTCATGGACTTCTTTTATCTTGCCCAAAGACATGTCCACACCGAATCATCCATCAGAGATATGGAAGCCTCACTTGCCGAGTTTCATTCAACAAAGAATGGCATTCTCGACACTGGGGCTCACGCTGGAAAGGAGGATTTCAATATCCCCAAGCTAGAGCTCATGCTGAGCTTCACAGATGCCATCAGAAGAAATGGTGGGTTGATCCAGTATAGTGCCAATGTTTCCAAACGTCTTCTCATCACTCACTGCAAGATGCCATTCACTCGCACCAATAGGCAATCTGACTTCACTGAACAGATCATCCGCCTCCTTGACTGTGAGGAGCGCATTTGTCTGTTCGACATATACCTTTTGCTCCATGAACATAACAAGCCCTTGATGAATGCCACCGAGGATGAAGAGAATCTTCTCAGTTCAGCAGACCCTACCTCATCATGGATCTCTCATGTTGCCCCCAGTGAACAATGCCACTTTAATTTCCCCCGCTCTATTCGAAATCTATTCACAAAGGGTTTAATGTCCAAAGGAACTGTAGCTGCGCTATCCGTCACGATCACTCCTGATTGTGTCAAACTGAATATCGCTGATGTCGGTACCACTTATGCACTTCCTGACTTTTTCGAGAGGCTCAATGAATACATTGTGCGCTGTGCAGATAGCATCGCATCCCACATCGCCCTGCAGATGTTTGACAGAGTCTCAGTGTGGTATAAATTCCACATTCAACAATACTCGACCTGCAGGCCCTCGGTGATCATGCCAAGTCAAGTGGTTCAAGCTCAGCCTCCATCACCCAACTTCCCCTACAGGAACTGCGATGCTGTTCTTCTTAATGTGGATGGACAGAATCCAGACAACCCTAATTGTATGTTCCATAATGTATGTCCCTGGATAGTGCTAATGTATCATTTATTCATACAGGTCATGTTGCAGAAGTATGTGTTATATTTCAGCTGAACCACTCCTGCCGATTTAGAGACTCTTCACTTCCCAACTCCCTAACTCAACCTCTCATATACATTCAGCCATTCCATATCATCGCCATGCCAGAAGATCAACCGGATACATGTCTCTGGATCCTCGAAAGAGGATACAGCCCACACTCACCCCAGGCACTGGTGTGCCATAGTGGTCTTATCATCCCCTTAACTGAGGTCACTCATCCTGCAGATCTAGTACCTGTTTTTGGGAAGAATGTGGACCATACAGTGACAATGGCTACCTCTCAGGAATTATATGATCACTTTTTTCTTAATTCATACACTACCAAAGAGGCCTTTGACACGTTGTACCATCTATACACTTGAGTAGATATGACTATTACGGCTGAAATTTTAGAATGGTTTTCTCAATACCTCGTAGCACGATATTCTGTTGGTGATGGATTGCAATCTACTATGCCTTGCAGTTAAGTGACCGCTAATTAGAGAAAAATAAAAAGAAACAAAGGAAAAACAAAAAGAATGTCAGCCAATCAGCAGTCACTGTTTGAGTGAACGTAACCTCTCGTCACCTGTGAGGGTCTTGCTTGCTAAGTGTTCATTTCAGGCATTTCGCAGATGTGGGTAGATGCGGTTGATGAAGTTGATGTAGTGCATTCCTGGGTGGAAGGCCATGAAGTCTGTGGTTCGAGCTGCCATGCTGAGTTGGCGACGTCGACATTGCCATAGAGGCGTCACAGATATTTTGCTTACAAATCGAGCCCCATCAGATCTGTTATGTAAGTTTTGACTGGCGCTGAACGATCATCTGGGTGGACGAGCGTTGTCCAAGGACAAACTGTGGACTTCGTCTCCATACTAAACAATGTAAGTTTGCACCTTTCACACTTCTATGAGATTCCAATGTTGGAGAGAGTCATCCAACACCAGGTCAAACTCACAAAAAAGGATCAGGATTATAGCCTTGAAGGAGTCGCTTCGTATATGTGTGGTACCAACAACTCCATGAAAGGCACAGGAAAGACGGTGTGCAGTGATCCTTAAACGAGATGCCTCCAGTGATTGGAGTCAAGTGCCATCGCTACCATGGTTCCAAGGTCTATTGGCACGTGGTTGGACGTACAGTGGGTTCTCGCCACGGAATAGATTGGCACTGTTGCAGGTGGGAAGTGGCTTCGTCAGGGCCTGCTGTCTTCACAGCACCCGGATCAAAAGATGCAGCATTCATCCCAGCCTCTAGGCTCTGATGCTGTCATTTCCCTACTCCAACCAGCATCCACTCCCACCCACGGCTTCTGGTGTACCACTCGCCGCAGCCTCAGATAACTCCAAGCCAACCTCAACCACTGCCATATCTGATTCATCTACAACTGCCACCTCATAGCACATCATTGAGTAATGGTAATCTAACTCACGACAATTGTTTGGTATGTTGCATGAGCCTGGAAACATGGACCCCATGTGCCTCGGCTGCCCCAACCACAAACCTTCCCCCTTCGTTACCCTCCAGAGATGAGGGAGAGCTGCATCCTGATTGTCCACTTACTACATATTCCCCTGACTCCCCTTCAGTCATGTTGGCCCTCGCTCAATTAGATGACCACATTTGTGAAATGTCTGCGCAACTTGAGGCTTCGAAAGCTGAATGAAAGGCCCTCGTTGCGGCCACAGCAAGACAAAACCGGGTATGCTTCTGCATTCTCATGATACTGCTGTGTGGTTCATCCTAAGCCAGGTAACGTCTGGCATGAAGGCACGTAATATGGAAGATATTCTAAGGATAGAAGATGAGTGTGTCCGGTATGTTCATATTCATTTTTGTTCCTTACTCTCATGTACTGATTCCGACACAGATTGTCAGCTCAAGTCTGCCACCTTCAACAGCAGATGGACAAGGCCAAGGCTGATGCAAGATCTCACGAAGAAGAGCTTTTGAAAGAGATTGAACTCTTACAGTCTCGGGTCAGGCGATCGTCTTCTGTGAGTGTTTCAGTTGGGTTATTGGAATCTAAGAGACCCACGTATTACAGCCACTGTTCCCCATCGATGCCAGTATAGCAGAAGAAAGTATGGAACTTGCGACACCTCTTCAACCTACTATGCTTTTATCCATACAGAATCACAATACCCCACCAGAACCAATCGACCCTTCCCTTATACCACTGCCCTTCTCCCCTGTGCAAACGTCATCTCCGACTTTTTTGCCTCGATGTGTTTCTTCACAAAGTCCTACCCCTGCCGATATACAACGAGTGGAAGATGCCCTTATGACAGCTAGAGAAAATCTAGCACAGAAGGAAAATGCACTAGCTCAGTTGCGAATGGAGGTCGAAGATCTGCAACGACAAATACCACTCCCTAGTCCATCACAAGACAGGGAAGCATGATGCTTGGATTGTGAATGTAAATCTCTCTTTCTCTTCTTTTTTTTGGCTATCGATTTGCTTTCATGATTATCTATCCATTATATTCCCTTGTGTATTCTGTTACTATATGGACTTGTTGTCTTGCTTATCTGTTTTGCGTATTGGTGTCAATTTAGCATATCTGGGCATGGTAATAGTATCTACTGTCCCCTGCCTTTCTTCTGCTGCTGTTTGCCATGTGTGTTAGGGTCTTTGGGAGGAGGAACATGTTGCAGGTTGGGAAATTGCATATTTTTCCAAGGGTGTGCTGGATCTGGAGGTTGCTTCACGTAGCTTATTTCTTTTGGAGGGGGAGGGATTCTATGGGGCTCTTCCAGAGCGGGAGATGGTGGATGCAAGGAAATGGGTGTGTTAGTGTATGATGACATGGTTACTTTCTTTGTTGTGTTGTTCAATGACATTACTTTATGGCTTGACTGGGGACCGGTGGCCATGCCCTTGCATGCTCCCTGTGTACCGCCGGCACTGGGAAGCATGGGGAATGTGCCCTCTGCCTTGCGAGCCTCCATGATAGCTCGTTGCCGTTCCTCGTCCTCTTTCACGACCTGCATACACAGCTCGTCCTGTATCTGGGCGACTAATGTCAGGCGATGGCTATTGTCAAGGAACAACTCGCCACAATGCAGGCAGGCATAGTGCGGTAAGTTGAGATTGCAAAGAATGAGGCTGCAGCCATAGCAAAGGGGAACGTAGGTAGATAGATCGTGTTCCCTGGCTGAACCAGTTGGCAGCCCACATACAGAGATCCTGAGCACTGTCCTGGCAGTGGGGAGAGTGATCGGATATGTACCCAAACAGAAACAGCTGCCTGTGGGGTCTTTCTCCTTCCCAGAAGTGTATTCTATGTTGTGAAGGCACGTTTCGAGTGCTGAGACAGCCTTACTTTTGGGAGGCCCTTGCCCCTTTCCTTTGGCTTGTTGCTTTGCAGGGAGGGGTTGTGCTGGTATACAATCAGATACAAGGGATCCAGACGATGTCCAGGGCGTTCAGTGCATGTTTGGGGTCAAAGTGAGAGTGCGGAATCGGCTTGGTTTCCATGTCTGCATACAACTCGTCACAGCCTCAGATAACTCTGAGCCAATCTTGACCACTGCCACCTCCGCTTCTTCCTCAACCAGTCAGACTTCCTTAATCACGGTCACTGCAATTTGTATATTGCTCGTTCTTGTGGTCCTACTATTCTAAGCACCAAAACCCAAATCAACACCCTCTCCATCTCCCTGCCATGTAACATCGCAAATGATGCCTCATGTCATGACTCACTTCTCGAGCATTGGGGTCGCTAACCAGACGATGACGAAGGTAGCCAGGAAAGGAAATTATCCATGAGACAATGTGCCCCTTCAACTCCCACTAAGAAACTGGCAGCGATGTTCAGTCATTCTCTGAGTACTAACTCTAGGAAGAGATTATCCAAGAATTATCATTTTCGTGAACACTAGTACGTATGCTCCCCAGTCACTGAGATGTACTTGTTGGGCAACAATAGGAATATATTTCAAAATTCACTTCCTGTGTGTTCAAGGTGTGTGTGGTACGATTTTGGGGTGGTTGTAGAAAGCCTCTTTGAGTGGGACAAATGTGACTTCATGCGTGTTAGATCTGAGTGTAGCCTGGGAGACACAGCACCATCCCATTCATTTCATATGTGGCACGAGGCAGTTGTGAACAGCAACTGACATCATATCAGCAGCCCTATGAGCATGCACATGCCCTTCATTGAAGAGAGGCATCGGTTGTTCCGCAGACGTGAATTTCGCCAACAAGGGTCCCCACCAGCGATGAAGTTGGCGAGTGACCAAGATCAGCTATGGGTTGGCATAGGCAGTACCCGCAGGTTCACCAACAAGACCAGTTCCAGGAGGAGAGATAGCCACTTTCCCACATGAACTGCAGCCTTGCATCACGGGATCAGGTGAACATACAGTATCACAGGGTATCACTGTTGTGTTGGTGCAAGGGGGGACTCACTAAGAACCTTGAGTACTTGGGGTGTTATGCCGACGACTCGTATCGTGCCACGAATCGAGTGCGATGAGGCACAAGCACGTGACTGCGCAAGAGTGGTGCGTAATTTAACTTTACTAGCGGCGGAACACTAGTCTTGGCCAATTGAAGTCGTACTGGTGAGTCCTTGTTGGTACAATGCGCAGAGCTAAGGGTGGTTGCAAAGTAGATTTCGAATGGGAGACCAGTACGATACATGCAGGTTTATATACGTATGTACAGTACTGCAGGTCAAACATTTGAATACTCGTATAGTCGTTCACCCGAGTCTGAACAAGGCAAGACGGAGTCATTGCGACGTGGGCGCGAGGGTAGACGGCTATGCGAGAGGGATTAAATGCAAGGGTAAACGAGGGACTAGCCACGTATCTATGAAGCAAGTGGAGCGTTCACCCGGGGTGAACGCATCACATGACCGCATGGATCAGGGCCACCAGCAGATCACAGAAGGAAGGGGAAGCAGACATGATGTCCAGATATAGTACAATGCGGGGTTGACAGGGGTCAACCATAAAAGGAAACAGAAAGGGGAAACGTACAGAACGCAAGACATAGTCTTGCGGAAAGGTAAGAGAATGTTCCCTGAGGTGGGACGGCATGCAAACGTATGACGTAAGTGTCTGCAAAAGGGAGAAATGTGAGCGCAGTGTAACATCACCCCCCTCTCAAGGCCTGAGGTCCTCCGAAGGCGAGTAGAGGCCTTGTTGTACCCAGGAGCGGATTTCGGAGTTAGTTGCCACTGCGAGCTGGGCAGTTAGTCGACCAATGTCCAAGGCATGAACATCGGTAGCAGGCAAACTGGTGGAGGGGATGCTGCCAATCGACGGGAACGAGCCCACCAAATTCTCTCTTGCTGAGGGCAGAAACAGGTATAGGGATGAAGGGAGCTGCCGGTAGAGCTCTTGATGTCTGAGTAGCATTAAAGATGGCTCTTCCAGCAGCATCTCCTCGGGCCTGGGTGAAGAAGTCGAGCCAGTCGTGGGGGGATCCATTGAATGGGACAGATGCGAGCGAGTCTGTGATGGCTTGAAAGTGTTCTCAACCCTGGCCCGGTATAACCTTCTCCCAGCAATCGCGACACCTCGTTTCGACATCTCTGACAACCTCTCCGCTTCCTCCGGGTCCATGTTGTACCGACCTTCTGAGACCGGTTTCTTCTCCCGCGACCTTCCGTGTTTCCTCTCTGTTAGGGTCCGAAGGTAGGCCTGATCCTCCAGACGCTGCTTGATGCGTCGGAGGGAGGAGCCCACGGACCACAACGTCGAGGGGAGTTCGGTCGAGGAAGGCTCAAAAGGAGGAGATGAGGGAAGGACCGTAGTCTTCGTGAACGATTTTGACGACGGCTTCCTGGGTCTTCAGTGTCTCCTGGAGGATGGCGGAGTTGGCTTTGTCGATGTCTTCATATGTATGCGCTTCAAAACTCCCTTCCGCCGTAGCCACCTGGTCATGAACGCGCTTACCGATTATTTCTGAGCTTCTGAAGATCTTAGACAGCACCTGTAAATGCTCGTGGTGTTCTCCTGCTCTCCAGCTGTGTGATTCCCACCGCTTGAAGTCGTTAAGCAGCCGCACGTAACCGAGGAAGACACTTGCCTCAGGAGCCACCCACTTTCCCGTAGAGGGGGCTGCGGGAGCGACCGAGGGGGCCGAGAGACCGGCCGGTGCGACGGAAGGTGCTGGAGCGGATGGGCCAGCACAAGGGAGCGGGGAGGGGGATCTGTAACCAGCCTGGGAGAGTGGGGGGGTGTTGCAGGCTCTGAAAGTGGGGTCATAGTGAGGCTCAGGTGTCCCCAAGTGAGCCTTGGACTTTCCCTTGCAGGCATCCTTGCAAGCTCTCTGCGAGGAGGGGACCGAGCAGATGACCGGGTATGGGTATGGGCGTGTAGCGGAGGTGACAGAGTCGTGAAGGGGTTGGTAGGTACTGCCATGTGGGGAGTTGGCAGATACTGCGGGGGATACGGGTCGTACTGCTCTGGGGGAGCATACTGGTGGTTCTGAGAGGCGAGGTGGGGGGCTGGCATAGCTATGGAAGTAGGGACAGGAAGGGTCATAGGGTTCATCGATATCGGCATGGAAGTCATTGTCGAAATAGTCGGAGCCGGGGTTTTCAGTGTTGGGGGTGTAGGACATAGCGAGTTTAGAGACCGTGGACGCACTTGTACTCCCCAAGAACCTCTGGGGCATTTATAAGGTTGTCCTCGCTTTCCCAGCTGTTCTGGGAGTGCGGGTAACCAAGCCATTTGACGAGGTAGAGGTATTTTTGCTGCGGGGTTACACTGGGCTCTTTAGACGATGACTTGACTTTGCGCGCATGTTTGTGCTTAAGTATAGCTTCGACCTCCCATTCGTTCTCGTCTCCTACCAGTTCTGGTGGAGGCGGGGGTTTGCTGGGCCATACTCGTGTGTTTCGACAAAAGGGGTAAGCTTCGACGCGTGGAACACGGGGTGAATCCGCCAGCTAGGGGGTAGCTGCAGCTTGTAGGCGACCGGGCTGATCTGTTCGGAAATTACAAACGGGCCGTGGTGTCGGGGCGCAAGCTTCTTCGACGGAACTTCTCTTTTTAGGTCAGAAGCATCAAGCCAAACCTTATCTCCTACGGAGAACTCCATATAAGTCCCTTTTGATTTCATCTTCATTAACTCCTGCGCTTCTTTATGAGCAATTATCGCAGCGTCCCGATTGGCGGCCAGCTGCTCGAGTCGATCACCTGCAAGCGACTCCTGCGGGGGTTGCCCCATAGGGTATGGTGCGGGGTCGAATCCGTACATGAGTGAATATGGCGTTTGGTTATGGGACGAGTGCACACGCGAGTTGTGCGCCATTTGTGCGTCAGGGAGTTTTGTATGCCAGTTATGGGGGTCCGTGTCTGCATACATGCGGAGGTAGGTCCCGACTTCTTGGTTTACACGTTCGGCCTCGCCATTGGTCTGCAGGTGGTACGCGGTGGAGGCCTTCAATTTGATTCCAAGGGAACGGTAGAGATCCCGAGTAAAGGCGGAGACGAATTGAGGTCCGCGGTCCGAAATGACAGCCTCTGGGACACCCCAGTGCAGGTAGACGTAAGCGTGATACAGGTTGGCTATGCCGACGCTATCTATCGTTTTAGCAGTCGGCAAGAAGAACACGCCTTTAGTGAGCCCTTGGTCCACAATGGTGAGGATAGAGTCATACTTGCCGCCGGACAGGGGCAAGTCGGTAACCAGATCCATCGAGATCTGTTTGAAGGGGAAGGGGTTCTTTGCTACGTCATGCAGGGTAACTGGGGGTGTCGTCGGATGCGTGTTGACCTTGTTGGCTTGGCACGAAGGGCAACCTTTGCAGTAGTTCCGGATGGACTGGTACATGCCAGGCCACCAGACATACTTGTTCATTTTCTTCGTCATCGCCTTCACTCCAGGGTGTCCGAAAGCAGGGGTATCATGGTACTGCCGAAGGACGTCTTGGCGGACTGGTTCCGGCACAAAGATCCTTCTTCCTTTTCTTCTGACTCCGTCAGACCCTTCTGTTGTTTCCGGGGCGGAGAGGGACGCGGAGGTCTTTTTCACCTCCTGGTACAGGTCAGCATTGAGCTGGAACACGCGTCCTTCACCTTTCCGAGTCTTTGTTGTCCTCTCAGATGGGTGCTCGGTAGGGTTTTTGTCCTCGAAGGAGACTTTCTGAATGGGTGGGGGAGCCTCTGGAGGCTCTGAAGTGGTTCGGTCGATCTTAAAGAGGGAAACAACGGAGGGTCTCACCCCCCCCTCAAGCCAAACGGCCTTTGGAAGTAGGGTGGAGACGGTCTCCGGCTTGGCATTGAAATCCAAGCAGCGTGAGAGGGTGTCAGCAGCAGAATTTTTGGTTCCTGCTATGTGGACGAATTGCAACAGGTACTCCTGTAGGGTAGCTTGCCAGCGGGCTTGTCAGGCTGTAAGCTTTTGTGGTTGTGCATAGTACGTGATATTTTGGTGGTCTGTATAGACCCGAGTCGGCTCTGGCGGAGATAGGAGGTAAGGGCGCCATTGCTTGAGGGTGCGCATTACCGCGAGCATTTCCAGGTCATAGACCTGATAGTTCTGTTCTGCTCCGGTCAGTGACTGAGACATATACGCACAGGGGTGGAGTATCCCCGAGTCGTCGGCTTGTGACAGGACGGCACCAGTGCCGAGCTTTGAGGCATCGGTGTGGAGTATGAAGGGCTTCCGGAGGTCCGGAAGACGAAGGACTGGTTTGGACGAGAGGGCCTTCTTGAGGGCTTCGAAAGCGGAGCTTTGCTCCGGGCCCCAAGTCCATTTTGCGTTTTTCTTGGAAAGGTCGTGTAGCAGTCGGGCGGTCTGCAAAAAGCCGGAAATGAACTGTCGGTAGAAGTTGCAGAAGCCTAAGAAGGACCGAAGTTCCTTGAGAGTCGTCGGCACGGGCCATGTTTTGATGGCTTCGATTTTAATTTCTGACGGTTCGTATTGACCCTGACGGATCACGAACCCCAAGAACTCTATTTCCTCGGCTTCGAAGGTGCACTTCTTCAGCTTCAGGCGGAGGTGTTCCTTTGCGGCGATTTGCAGGAAGCGGCGAACTGCTTCATGAAGCCCTTCCTTGGTTTTCGAGTGTATGGTGACATCATCCATGAAAATGATGGCCTTTCTCTCGTTCTTGAGTTCTCCGAACGTATGGTCCATGTACCTTTGGAAAGTAGGCGGTGAATTACACTGCCCAAAGAACATTACCGTTGGTTCAAAGAGTCCTCTAGGGGTTATGAATGCCCCTTTCCATTCGTCGCCCTCCTTTACCCTTATGTTTGTGAAGCCCCAGCGAACGTCAAACTTGGTGAAGTAACGAGAGCCAGCAAGTTCGTCAAGGAGGGTCTTGACATCGGGGAGAGGGTACGAGTCGATGATGGTGTGAGAGTTCAGGTATCTGTAGTCCTGGATGAGTCTCCTTTTTCCGTCTTTCTTTCCTATGAAAAAGACAGGGGCTGCTTGTGAAGATTTCGAGGGGCGGATCTTTCCACACTTGAGGTTTTCTTCGATGAACTCATCAAGGCCCTTGAGTTCGTCGAGCGAGAGCGGGTAGATGGCTCCTTTCTTCGGATGGAAGCCGGGCTTCAGGCATATTTCGTGGTCGAGGAAACCTCGATGTGGCGGAAGAGGGATTTCTTCTTTGGAGAAGACCACCGAGAAATCCCGGTATTCCGAAGGTAAATTAACCTCTGCTTGTATGTGAGAAGCTTCGAGTTTCGTAGAAATGGAGGTATGGGTTATTTTTATGGTCCTGGCGAAGTCGGTTCCACAGACACGGTTTTTCCTATCGAGACCGTGGTCGAGTTCCCCCCATCCTATCAGCTTTCTGGAGGTCCAGCTGATTATGGGGTTGTGCTCTTTGAGCCAGGGCATTCCGAGAAGGAGGGACTCCCAATTTCCGAGCTTGAGGACATAGGCGTGAATGCGCATAGTTCTTCCCCAGATCTTGGCTCTGAAAGAAGCAATATGGGTGACCCAATCTCCGGTTTTGCCTTTGTAGCTCCTGGACTCCCATGGGCGGGCAATTTTTCGTGTCGGGATTTCGTATCTTTCGACTATAGCCGGATCAATGATGTTTGTTTCAGCGCCCGAGTCGAGGATGGTTTGGACAGTAGCGTTTTGTCGGTCGACGAGGTAAGTGAAACCAGCAATAGAAGTGATTGACATATCTTGTTTGTAATCATACACTTTCTCGGTCTCTATCTTAGCCTCTACTTTCCGGGATACTATGGGCTCTCTTCCTGACGCTACACCAGGGGAGCCTTTCAAAAATCCAGTTGACCCTTGGCTCCACCATCGTCTGTGGGTTCGTCATTCTCCCCACAGTAATTGTTGGTCGGTTCTGAATCTTCCTCCTCTTCGGAATTCTTGTTGAACTCCTCGAGCATTGCCAGGATGCGAGTGCGGAATTTCTGGGCCAAGGAAGACTTACTGTTCGAGGGGCATTTGGACTTCATGTGCCCTGTCTTACCGCATCCATAACAAGTAGGAGCTTCGCTCTGTGATCGGACCTTGGACTTCCGATCAACATCCATGGCGTAAGGGTCTCGGTACGGAGTCTTTGGAAATGAAGAAGACAACTTTGATCCGTGAGAAGTTTGTTCTTGTTTCCATAAGTAGGAGCAGTCTTGGAAAGTTGCCTTTCCAGAGAAGACCTTTAGAGTAGCCATAGCCGCGTGCACTGAAGTAGCTTGGCGGATCCAGTCTTCTACTGTGTTGGGCTTGGGGCCTGACATGAGGATCCATTTGTTGACTTCTTCGTTAAGGCCTTTTCCAAAGAACATGGCGGCGGTGGTGTCCTTGGTGGAGATCTGGGCCTTGTTGAGGCAGTTGTGGAAGTCGGTGATGTACTCATCGAGGGAGCGGTCCCCTTGACGGATGGCCGACAGGTAGATTAGCGCAGTGGCCTTGGCATCCCCTACCTGGAAGGTTTCCTTTAGTTTTGCAACAAACTCATCCCATCCATCGAAGATTTTGAGATCGCCGAGAACCATGGTATTTTTGTTGACATAGGCTTCCGCGAAGGCCCGGGCTGAACCACTGCCCATGTAAGAGAGGGCGAAGGCGATCTTGGACTGATCTTCATAGTAGATGTGTTCATTAGTGGCGAGGTAGAGTTTGACGCTGCTTAACCAGGCGGAGAAGTCCTGGTGTGCCCCATTATATGAGAAGGGCTTGTTCAAGCCGATTTCTTTCAGTCTGCTCCCCCTAGAGTTGCGATCCTTTCCTTTCTCCTCGGATCCTCGGGGAGGGCCTTTAGGCTTTTCCACATCTCGGTTGAACAGGGACTTGTAGAAGTGCGCAGCCATTTCAGGGGTTACCTTACTCTGACCGGCGAAGGGGTCTTGGAGGGAAAGTCCCTCAGTTTGGTGGGCGAGTTCTTCTGCCATTGGGTCGGCTGGAGCTGGTATGTAGATATCGGAAGAGTCGGATGGTAAGGGGTCCGCTGGTCCGGCTGGCCCTTGAGTTTCAGCGATGTCTGAGCCGAGAGGCTCCGGGTTTCGGTATGAAGTAAAGTTAACTGGTGAAGTCGATTCTGCCGCTTGCCCTAGTTGGGGCTTTACAGGTGGGTCTTCAAGACCTATACGAGGTTTGGGTGTGTCGACTGAAGGATGACGAATAAGTGGTCTCGCTTGGAGAACCTCTTTTCCTTTTCTGGATGGTACGGGAGGTTTGAACGAGGAGGCTGCTGATGGAGGCCTCCGACTTCCTTCTTCTTGGCAGTGCGAAGACACGTTGACGGAGGGGAAGTTAGTGCCAAAGGTTAGGGGCTAGCTCACTGATGTTAAACCAGTGGTTCCTGATGAAGTGGCGGGAGGTGGACGTTTTGCAGGCTATTTTGCCTAGCAAGGATTCCAGTCCACAGGTATCCAAAAGGTAATCCGGGCTTTGATGTGTCCAGGTGATTTGAAATCTTCTGTTATGCCGATGACTCGTATCGCGCCACGAATCGAGTGCGATGAGGCACAAGCACGTGACTGCACGAGAGTGGCGCATAATTTAACTTTACTAGCGGCGGAACACTAGTCTTGGCCAACTGAAGTCGTACTGGCGAGTCCATGTTGGTACAATGCGCAGAGCTAAGGGTGGTTGCAAAGTAGATTTCGAATGGGAGACCAGTACGATACATGCGGGTTTATATACGTATGTACAGTACTGCGGGTCAAACATTCGAATACTCGTATAGTCGTTCACCCGAGTCCGAACAAGGCAAGACGGAGTCATTGCGATGCGGGTGCGAGGGTAGACGGCTATGCAAGAGGGATTAAACGCAAGGGTAAACGAGGGACTAACTGCGTATCTATGAAGCAAGTGGAGCGTTCACCCAGGGTGAACGTGTCACGTGACCACGTGGATCAGGGCCACCAGCGGATCACGGAAGGAAGGGGAAGCGGACATGATGTCTGGATATAGTACAATGCAGGGTTGACAGGGGTCAACCATAAAAGGAAACAGAAAGGGGAAACGTACAGAACGCAAGATGTAGTCTTGCGGAAAGGTAAGAGAATGTTCCCTGAGGCGGGACGGCGCGCAAACGTACGACATAAGTGTCTGCAAAAGGGAGAAATGTGAGCGCAGCGTAACATGGGGAGCATTAGACATGCAGGAACGTGTCGGTCAGCGTCTAGGGGAGAGGCAAAGTCTCACATTTTGTACACCATAGCCACATGCCCCCTCTCTCCCACACATGTCCACCAATCATTGCTGTACTGGTGCGCCCCTCCTCAGATCTTCAAGCTGTGTGGCTCACTCAAGTAGCAAAGTCCGATTTCCTCTTGCCTTTCCAACCAACTTGCACATTTCGCATCTATTGGTGAGTTCCTATCAGACCATCTTTGCGTTATATGCATTGAACCGTGTGTAACCTTGTCCATAGTTTGTGCTTCGTACTGACACCCAAGGTTACCTGCTCGAGACTCTGTGTCTTTACCGTGGGTTCTTTTGCGCTGCTTGGTTAGCCTCGCTGATTTGAGCAGCGTTCAGCTGACACTCATTATTGCTCACCGGGTTTCTTTCCCATTTCAAAGGGTATGACTATACTGTCCCTGTCTTGTTGCAAGTGTTCACTGGACTTAGTGTGAAAGCAGAACCAGTTCCCTCATGTATATCATCCTGGTGTAATGACATTCAATGGCTTCAACAGAGGACGTTTCCTGCAATCGCAAAAACTTGGAATGTTGCCCTCCAGGGGAAGATGGCCGGTTTGGCGCCCTCTTCGACCTAGTGTTGGCACTCTGCGAGAGATATGACGAAGAGCATAAAATCGACGACTTGAACGAGGCAATTGATTTGCAACGTGCTGCTTTGGAACTTTGACCAGTCGAAAACGAGACTGGAGATCGGTCCGTGTCACTCTTCAACCTCACTCTCTATCTTTCAGATAGATATGACGAGCAGGACACAGTCGGTGACTTAGAAGAAGTCATCTCACTTTCACGTGCAGCACTAGAGCTCTGTCCACCAGGGCATCCCAATCATGGTTCCACTCTCCACCTGCTCGCCTTCTACCTCAACAAGAGGTTCGAAAAACAGGCTGCAATCGGTGACTTGGATGAAGCCATCTCAGTCTCACGTGCAGCACTAGAGTTCCATCCACCAGGTCATCCTTGTCATGATACCACTCTCCGACGACTCGCCATCTACCTCAAGAGCAGGTCCAACAAACATGCTGCCATCGGCAACTTGGAGGAAGCCATCTCGCTCAGACATGCAGCACTAGAGCTCCATCCGTTAGGGCATCCCGATCACAGCAAATATCTTTACAACCTTGCTCACGACCTCTGGACAAAGTGTCAGAAACAAGTTGACATGCCTGGGTTGCATGGTGTGAATTCTCTTCATCAAGCTGTGTCAGTGGTCCATCCAACAAGCACAGCTGATCTTGCGTCCTCGCTTCTCAAGTTTTCACTCCACCTCTGGGACAGGTTCCAGAAGGAGGCTGCGATGACTGGCCTGGACGATGCTATTTATTATGCAATGTATGCTCTGGAACTTTGGTTACCACGAGACTCCCATCACGAGGGAGCTTGGATTCAGAGGCTAGCCCAGGGCACCGAATCAGATGAACCTGCCGTACTTGGTCGAGAGATCAACAATCTAGGTGCTCTGATCAATTGCTTTGTGAGGCATAGATCTGGTAGTCAACACCCAATCATCGGTCTGAACGAGGCCATAACACTGTGTCGATATGTACTGCAATTCCGCCCGACTGGCCATCCCAGTCGTGTTTCGTCCCTGCATGACCTCGCACAGTGTCTAGCACTGCGGTTTCTTCAACAACCCGCAGCAGCAGATCTCGACGAGGCTATTTTGTTGGAGCAAGAAGTCTTGCAGGTACTCATGCTTGGAGATCCTGGTTACGAGATATCTTGGTGCTCCCTTGCGGCTTACCTCCACGTGAAGGTCGAGCCATGAGTTGCAATGACTTCCTCCAATGCCTCGCCTATCACCCACTTTGATGTCGAGTGACTCATCCATAATGTTGCATTTGAAATCCTCAAATCCATGCTGACCAGGCTGCTGCACATGCATACTGGCGCCCTGTGCAACCGGCATTCGCAGTTGACTTGGTTTATGAACAGCCCACAGTACAAACGGCTGGTGTCACTGTGCACAACGTGCGAACCAGATCAGCGAATGGAGCTGGTCCATATGGCCATCTTGAAATATTTTCAGTATGTCATGCTTTCTCATTGTTGGGGTGAAGACGAGCCGTCATTGTGTGACATTGGGGGCCACCGGATATATGATATGTCAACAAGGGAGGGCTTTAAAAAGCTACAAGCCTTCTGCCTTGTTGCCTTTGAACGAGATTTCCTGTGGGCATGGAGTGACACGTGCTGCATAGACAAAGATAGCAGTGCTGAGTTGCAAGAAGCCATAGGATCGATGTTTGTGTGGTATCGACGGTCTTCCCTAACCATTGTGTATCTCTCTGATGTTCCAGATACCGGTTTGTTCGAGAGCAGCGAATGGTTCAGATGTGGGTGGACCCTCCAGGAGCTACTGGCTCCCCAGACCATACTATTCTACACTCAATCCTGGTCACTTTACAAGAACCTCACATCTTCGAACCATAAAACCGATAAGGTGGTGCTGGAAGAGCTGGAGAGGGCGAGTGCAATTGAGTCTCGGTTCCTCACTGACTTTTCCCCGGGTATGGATGACGCTCACTCGAGACTCCAATGGGCATCACTACGTCATACCATGCGGCCCGAGGATATGGCCTATTCACTTTTTGGGATCTTCAATCTTCACCTTCCCATTCTGTATGGTGAATCTGCTGAGAAAGTGCTTGGGCGTCTCCTGGGCGAAATCATTTCGCAGTTTGGGGATGTCTCAGTTCTGGATTGGGTTGGGGAGCCATCACCATTTCATAGCTGTTTCCCTGCTCACATCATCTCATATTGAGTGCTACCGTTGCCTCCAGCTCAACCTAATGCAGATGAACAATCATCAATGATGAGTTTGCAGTCTACATTACCATCCAGAGTACTGCAAAGGTTGCATGGCTCACTCACTATGTCGTGCCCCCCTCAGTTTCTCAGCCATCCCCAGACATCCTCAGGCATTTCCCAGCGTTTTCCGGCGATCCCACTGCACACTCCAGATTTGTACTCACCATGCGATGTGTATGACTTCCACTCGCTCACTAGGGTACCCCTTCCATGTTTTCTCAATCCCCGCCTCATACTACCATGTATTGCTCATCGTGTCAAAGTGGTTCATCTGAAAGGGTCAGATCCATCGGCACTGATTTACATGTACAACATCCAGGCATCCGGTCTGAGGCCACTTGAGATCACTCTGCCAAACAAGCT
The DNA here is from genome assembly GCA_024663395.1 of Pisolithus tinctorius. Taxonomy (NCBI): domain Eukaryota; kingdom Fungi; phylum Basidiomycota; class Agaricomycetes; order Boletales; family Pisolithaceae; genus Pisolithus; species Pisolithus tinctorius. The sequence continues at coordinate 2,184,885 of JANFAH010000002.1, forward strand.
AGAAGATGAATCATGGCTGCAAGGTTCTCTGCAACTTGTTTGCCCTTGGCACTTGAAGTTGCCTGGTTCATCTGCCGAACTAGGTGCTGTGGCTGAAGGACAGCTGCTCTCTACACTTGAGAGGCCATTTAATGCTCTTCTGTTAAGTCAACTACCTCATAATGAGCACAAGAGGATCACATCTTCTACTTGCACTACTGCTCAGCCCAAAGACTGGGCCAGCATTCTGAAAAGCAAAATTTGGATATTCAATATTGTGTAGATAGCCATGGCGTCATGATATCTTGGTATTGACATCCATGTTGTCCTGATGTTTACATTTTGTTCTCCTTCGTCCAGTCATATCTTGTAGGAGTGCATGCATATACATGTCCAGTGAGTCCCAATCTGACTGGTCACATTCGCATTGTCATTGGCAGGATTGGCAGGCAGACCTGTAACTGATGGCCTAACAGGGACAGCTACGGAGTACATGAATTTTGCATTGTAATGAAATATTGCAGGTGGACCCATAAATACATGCGAACCGAATGCTGTATAATGGGCCCTTTTTGACCATTGGAGTGCAAGTTGGCAATGACACAAGTAACGAAGATGATTTATCATGTAAGTAAATATCTTCCTGATGTTGCCTACTACTGGGGCAAATCTCAACTTGGGAGCATACTATTCTTTGGATTAGTATACATGCATGTTGCATTGCTCGTGATGTTCATCTGCAGTGCAAGACTTCAGGAGAGGCCAAGTACATTTGAGACTGCCCTGCAATGGTGTGCTGTCGTTGAAATTTTGAAAGGCCACATTATGAGCTAGGCATCCGATTCACCAGATTTATATTTGCATGTACTCCTCCATATGATGAGACGAAGGGGAAAAACAGGCAAGTGGAAGGCCATGTTTGCACACAAGGAAAACGTGCATTCCAGTATCAATCAAAGTGCGAGAGCAAGGTACACAAAGTAACACGTGAAACGGAGTGACCAAGTGGGTGTCAATACCAGATCTGCATGCGCGCCTGGCCTGTGCATGTGTGAAAATATAATTAAAGTGTAGATATGCACAATATGGAAACAGGAAACAACACATAAAAACGAAATAACATATGTAGTCAGAAGTAGGAAGGATGTGCACAGAGGGCATATGGCTAGCAATGCAATTGGTCAGTCTTGAGCACCACAAGAGCAAAACTATGCATGCAGAATCTAAGTCAGAGGATAAGGAAAAGCTGTTATACTGACAGCATCCTCGCCAGTTTCACTTGCTAGGTACGAACCCCAGGAATAAAGAGACGATTGCATAGAAATGGTGCGAAGGCGCCCTTCCACCTCTGCAGGAGACATTTCGAGTGTTGCAATGAGAGATTGTAGGGCTCGACCATTGCCGGTAGGAGGGTGATTGGTGGTAGATTCCGTAGGGGGTGCAGTGATTGAGTATAAGTCAGCGAAAGGATTTGCTGTAGTGTTCCGAAGTAGCGTCCGTTTGGTTGGCTTGTCCTGTGCATTGAAGAAGGGGTTACTTGCTGCCTTCTCCAGTGGTACAGCTGTGGCGTCTGCGAAAGGATTCTGATTACTGTATGCATGTTCTAGATGATCTATGTGCAGGACTTCCGTGCTTTTCCAGTGGTGCAGATCTGACCCTGTCGCTGCAGGGCTCACCTTTTCCTTGCACATCATAGCGGGCGACATTTTTCCTGATAGTCGTGACCCTCCCGACAAGAAAGAGTCTCCCTGGACAGCTTCCCCATCCCATGAGAAAGACTATATGGCCCATGAATGTCTGTGCTGAAGGCAGTTTCATGATTTCGGCATCTGCTTCTGTGATATTGGCCTGTGAAACCATCTCAGCAGCCAAGTCAGGATGGTATGTCTCAAAGGGTGCAATGTGTCAAAAGATTCACGAACGTGAGGGCCGTCGGATGATTTTCTGCCCAGAGGTGGTACTCAGGGAATCACTGCCAGCTTCTCAATAGCAGTTGAAAGGGGATGTTGTCTCATAAATAATTTTCCTTCCCAACAATCTTCATCGACATCTGGTAAGTGACCCCAAGGCTCGAGATGGGAGCGATGACGCGAAACATCATTTGTGGGGTTACGATCGCACCCAGGTGGAGAATGCTTCCGGTTTATTTTTTTGGCGCTTAGAGCAATGGAAGGCGAGTAGGGCAGCAAAAATAAGTGCTGCAAACGCTGTGACGCATGCTCCAATGACCATGCTCAAGGGAATCTGATTGTCTGAAGTGGTGATGGTGAAGGCAGTGGTCATAGATGAGTTAGTGGATATGACAGTGGTTATGTTGGTTGGGAACTATCTGAAGACGTGACGAGTGGTACGCCTGCTTGTGTACTAGAAGCAACTGCAGCTGTGTTCTGCATGAGAGCAGACGCAGTTGGAGTCAGGTTACTGATGACGATGGAGACAGAGATGGTAATGAGAGAAGGTGATCTGTGGAAGGACCGACAGGTATATTGGAAAAACCCCACCTCTACTCAAAAGAGTCAAAAAGAAGTCCAATGCTGGGTTGCTATCACATAACACTTCACTGCGATGACAGCCTCCTCGAGTGCACCACTGTACTAGGTGCTTGCATCTTACAACACACTCCAGTCCAGCACATCCACACAACCCTCAAGTGTACTTGCCCACGTCAACATACAATATCGCCACGCTGACGATGCTCTGCTGTCATTACTTCCGAGCCACCCAGATGAGCATGTGTTCATCCTCTACCACGACCCAGAGAACCCCATGGCTCCAACCATCAAGAGCACGTCAAGTCAGTTCTCTCTTTCAGGCATTAAGGTCTCGCCAGCACCACTATGGACGAGGACAAGAATCCTAATATGTAGGTCCTGCAAGTGACGTTCATCGGTGCAGATAATAGCCAGTATGCCAGATAGGTTATTGCAGGGGATCTGATAGCACACTGAGTCGAATGACCCGCTGCCATAGTGTCAATTTAGAATCGTCACAGGCATATCCACAGAACCCCCAGGCATTGGTGACATGGTTCAAGCAAAGGTACACTGGCGTGCACTCATTGCGATATGATCAAGCTTAGTCCCCACCTAGGAACTATGCCATTCGCAGTGTCTTGGACCAATTTCATAGTGGCAGATGGGAGGTGTGCTTGGTGCCACGCTCGCCTGAAGGAAAAATACATCAGTCTATGAGTGACGGATTCAGAAAAGACCATGTGCACAAAGCATTCAAATGCTTCCTCTTTATCCTTCCTGATATTGAGAAGTTCAATAGTAAAGAGGACGAGACTAGTGGGATCCATGTTATATTTCACCTCAAGATTGGGGTCATACAGCATGGGGATCGGTGGAGATGGGAAAAGTTCCTGAAGTATGGCACCCACGATGAGCAACAGCCAAATGACAGACTGGTCCTTTTCCAGATGCAAAGTTAACAATCTTCCTGAAGACGAGTGCAACGACTCTAGTGAGGAGAACAATGAGAGGGCATGGGGTTGCATTACAGGTGATACATGTCCAGATACAGCTGGGGCTGCCGCCGGCCGACAATATCCGGGCGGCTCTTCTGCAGATGATGTGGGCGAGGACAGCATGGGAGAAGGTGTTATGGGCTCTTTGGCATCTGATGTCTGTGCACTCTCCAGTGATGCAGCAAAACTGCTCGATATCTTGGGGTCAGATACAAAGGCATAAGACGATTGGGAAGATGCAGTTGATAAAGTCAAAGTAGTGCATTCCCTGGTGGAAGGCCACAAAGATAGCAATTCTAGTATGTAGGAGGTATGACTAGTAATAGAATTTTGTCTTTGCATGAGTGGCTGTGCTGCGATGTGCCTCGTCTTTCCTTTCCTCCACTGTCATCAGCACTTGGGCCCACAGTGTGGGCCCCCACCTCGTTCCTTTTTCACTGACCATAGTCAATCCTTTCACCACTCCTTCATTCTTCTGTCCAACCACCTGCATTGCTTTCCCAGCCATAGATCAGAAACATCGCCTCACACAATCAAGCCAGCCTTGCAAAGCACTTCAAACATGGACACACAACAACCCCAGCGACCGATTAGACCCAACTTCACTCTCCCAGCCTTCCAAGGCATGGTAGAACTCGTAGCCGCTGTAGGAAATCAGAGATTTATGGGTGAGTAGAAGTAGCTGAGTAAAGCAGGGATATCTGAGGGGAGTGAGTAAGCCAAAGGGGCTTCTACAGCCTAGGCAAGGATCCTGGTTGTCATCTGAAGGCTTCTGAGGCTGTCTGGGTGCAGGGAATCAACCTGCTCAAATTCATCTCTCATCTTTGGTAACTCATCTATTGTTTTTTTTAAAAAAACTAACTACATCCAGTACTAGGTAGTGCTGACTAAGCAACCAAAATGCGAAATTCTAAGTACCACTAGCAGAAAAAACTCCTAGAATCAAAACTAAATAAAATGAACAAAATAAAACAATTCCCCTAGTAGGGAAATTACATTCCCTACATCCCAGGGGTACTTGAGATATTGACTGTCCCCAGTCAACTTGAAGGAGGCTCGACTATACAAGAATCCGAAGCCATGAGGGAGGGGGGCAAGACAACACCTTGTCGACAAAAAACAGTTGCTCGAGATGGCACGAAACAAGACACGATGGTAGAAGGGAATGCAACGAGCACAGCGCAAAACGAACAGAGAGAGCCCACGACCCCAAACCTGAGATATCCATAAATCTGCCCAAGGGTACCCTCATCCACCAAAAATGAAATGTAGCCACGAGTTCTGCAGCGACGACGACGGAAAAGGCACCATTCTGAAGCTGTTAAACAGTAGCATCAGGATCCCGAGAAGCGAGAGATTCGTTCAAGAAATGGGCGAGATACTCGCAGAGTCGTCCTAGGGTGCCTGCAACAACAAAATGGCGCACATCTCCACAACGGCAGTAGCGAGCGTGATCTATGATATACCGTCAGAAAGCCCTCGATGAGTAGTACAAAGTCCCCGAAAAGCGAGAGGTCCGGCGGTGAAATGGGCGAGCTATCGTGCGTACGGCGTTGTTGACTGAAGAGGGAACACTGCAGAGCAACAATGGATGCTCGGGACATGGCAAAACTGCCAGTAATGATGGAGGGGGATGTAGCGGACATGCTGGAAAGGGGACGGAGGGAATCTGTCTACATGGGCCTAAGATATTTGTGAAGTTGTCTGAAAGTGCCTCTACCCACGGAAACGAGCGTATCTCGCCGATGTCTGTGCGGAATTTGACAAAAGAGGCATCCCTGGAAAGGGCTGCATGAGGGGAACGGACTGCCAGAAAAGCGAGAGGAACGGCGCTCGAGTGCGCGAGATATGACAAGAGGACCTCAAGGGCAGGGAGAAGGGGTCGACTCGCACAACAATGGCTGGGACAATCAACACGAAACTCCGGGAGGCGGTAGAGGATTCGCAGATGAACAGGGAGAACGCGGAAATACGCCGAATGGACCAGCCGATCCCGAGTTATACGTGAAACTGGCTCGAAGCCCTCTGGATACGAAAATGCTGATATCTCAACAATGGTTGTGCAGATTTTACAAATCAGGTGTCCCCAGGAAGGGCTCAGCGAGAGGGATGAACGACCTGAAAAGCGAGAGGAGCGACGCAGAACTGTGTGAGCGACTATGGCATGACCTCGAGGATGGCCTTCGCACAAAAATGCAAACATCTCCGGAGCTACTGGACCAATCTGAACAATCCTGATATCAACATGGAGCATTCGTCGTGGACTACAATCTTCCCAAAAAGCGAGAGGTGCGGCGTGGAAACGAGTGAGATACGACCACAGGACCCTGAGAATGGACCTATCCACAAAAATGCGAATATCTCCTGAACGGCTGAGCGCATGCAAGCGAGCTTGGTACCAATAGACAGCTGACGTCGAGTAGTACGATCCTTCCAAAAAGCGAGAGGAACGGCGCAAAAACGCGCAAGATACGCGCTGGATACGTGCTTGGTATGAGGGAGGTAGTATTCACCTTGACGAGCAACAAGCAGTGTTGATGGTGGCCTCGTTGACAGCGTGCCTTGCTGGAGCTGTATCTGCAGATGGGAGGCATCATGCAGAGTGCGGGAAGGTGCTGGGTGCGATGCTAAACAGCGCTCCATGGGGAACTCGAGCCTGGGGGAGGTAAAAGATGAAGGGCAAAACAAGAAAATTTGAACATATCTAATGTACCAAAAATTCCGCATTACGATGTAGGTAGATCCATACTAGATACTGTAAGATCCATAAGCAAAAGAAGTATAAAAAAAACAACATAACGGAATTCATGCGACATGCAGTGTTAACGCGCTCTTCGAGAGCGCCGGGGCGCACGACTGTGGCTGTGCGATCGCCTTGGCTTGGAGCAGACATACAAATGTACCTCCCTCGAACATGAACGAGAGCGCGAGTGTGAGGACGAGGACGAGGACAAGGAAGAAGGGAGGGAGCTACTGGTCAAATATGAATACGAGCGCCTTCGAGGGTGATACTGCTTCGAGCTGCAGGCATATGACTGGACCGGTACGAATTCATCATTTGAACACACGTACGAACCCATTTGAGCCTGTGAGCACGAATGTGAACGACAATGCGAGGGCGATTGGCCCTGGGTACGTGGCCACCTCGACTGTGGCTGCGCGTGCGGTGAACTGCGAGAGCGCTCGGCTGATGAGCAACGAGACTGAATGGCTGGTGGGTCAGGAACTACTGGCTTGAGCTGGACAGTAGGTAGGGACTGAGTATGCATGATGCTCGTCTGAGCAGGTATGCGCAATGGCTCATTGAACATGCGTCGAGAGGGTGTGGCTGTGGGTGAAAGTGAGTGAGCGGGTGATGGGCCTGTACGAGTCTCGAACTGGCTTGTCAACAAAGACCAGTTGTCGAGACAGTCTCGTAGAGTCCGTCCAGCGACTTTGCGCAGGATTTCCTGACCTGTAGGTAGAACAACATGGCCGTCGACAAGTAGACACTTTCCCGAAGCTAAATACGACTTGAATGAATGGCAACCTGCCCGAATATGGCCCGAACGTCCGCAGAAGAAGCAGAACGAATACAAACGGCGGGGTGTACGGCTGTCCGAGGCTTGTGGTGGCTGCGCATGCGAACTGTCGACCTTGCAGCTCTTCCAGAGGCCGCCACTCGACCTCAGGACCTCCTTAGCTGTAGACATTAGACTGAGCACAGAATACTCTGATGTGTTGTGGTGCTCAAGCACCTCTCGCCTGAACTCTGGAGGGAACCCATACTTGAACATACTGGCTAGGTGGGGCAACGGACCCAGCAGGTTCTCGAGAGATAATGAAATTTGATGGAAATTGCGATAATACTGCCCTAGGGATGACATTGAGATGACATCTGAACTCGCAAATCCAACCTTTAGGCTGGCAAGCTCGGCAGCATGACTTCGACTCGTTTCATCCAATTCTGGGTACTGCTGAGTGATTTCTGAGGTAAAACGAGCCCAATCTCCTTGACTACTGCTGATGAAGTGGGACCAGAGGTCCGCCAATTCGAAAGGCGCATATTTGAGCACAAATTTGATGCGCACGAGCCCGTCCGAGAGGCCGAATCCATCACAGAAGTCGATTATGTCATCAAAATAACTTTGAAGGTCCTCGGGGCGCCCAGAGAAGCTCGGTGCTTCGGGCGAGCCTTGGCACGGAATTTTGAGGCCGAGCATGACTTCGGGGGGTAATACGAGTGTGAATGCTTGATATGCGAATGTGTGCGAGCAAGAAAACCCGAAAATGCGACTATGGGACTGTGAAAAGACGAGACCAAGAGGTGAAACTTGCTAAACCGAGCCTGAAAATTGCGAAAACAGAGCGGGAAAACTGCAAAAATGAAGCTGAGGATAGTAGGAGGGGTGCCAGGCTAAGACAGAAGCCCCTCGCGGTGGGCTCCAGTTGTAGGAAATCAGAGATTTATGGGTGAGTAGAAGTAGCTGAGTAAAGCAGGGATATCTGAGGGGAGTGAGTAAGCCAAAGGGGCTTCTACAGCCTAGGCAAGGATCCTGGTTGTCATCTGAAGGCTTCTGAGGCTGTCTGGGTACAGGGAATCGACCTGCTCGAATTCGTCTCTCGTCTTTGGTAACTCGTCTATTGTTTTTTTTTAAAAAACTAACTACATCCAGTACTAGGTAGTGCTGACTAAGCAACCAAAATGCGAAATTCTAAGTACCACTAGCAGAAAAAACTCCTAGAATCAAAACTAAATAAAATGAACAAAATAAAACAATTCCCCTAGTAGGGAAATTACATTCCCTACACTGCCAGTGGAAACATGACCCAAGAAGAAGCCATTGAAGCCCTAGAGCAACGCTGGGAACAAGACAACCCCCAAGGAGAGGAACAGCAGGCCAACCAGGCACCCCAGGAAGAGGAACAAGGACCACCACCTGACAATCCTCCATGTCCCCTAGTCCAGCCACCAGTGGTCCAGAATGAACACCCTCCCCAATGGACGACAGACCTGACCCCACCCACCTTTGACCCCGACGCCATCGTCTCATCTAATCTCCCGACACAACCAGCAGAATATGCCATCAAAAAGATAGAAGCATTCAAATTCGTGCACATGTGGTATTTTACTAGGGAGGGACTACAAGAAGCGGCATGCACAGTGAGATGCTTAGAGGAGAATGATACCCTAGTGATCACCCAAGCAGGTGAAGGAAATGTGATGCTGTGCATGGCAAACTCCCTCACTGCCTCCAGAAATGCCAGACCATACCACAACCTCACCTTCACTGAATACATGTATGCCAAGAACCACTTCCTGACATGCATTGAGAATGCAGGGTGGGGAAACCAACTTGTTGATGCTTTCAACTGGTTCTTCCACAGGATTGACAACCATTGCCTTCAGGATCGTGGCAAATGGGGCGAACGTGCTCTCCTCCACTATGCATCAAAGGTCAGGCAAGACTGGCATGACAAAGCAGTGCAAAACCAGGCCTACAACATTGGAATAATAAATGAGGATCTCCTGGCAGACATCAGATGGGATCTGGACACCAGAGACATCCAGACAGGACTCGAGCAGGTCAGTGCCTGCCCCAGAACAAACACAGACAGGAAGCTGACAATCTATCCTATCTTCCCCCCCGCCATTCCCATCCCCATGCTCATCCCCACTGACCTCCCACCCAACTGCTGCTCCTGTAATGGGCCCTCCCCCCAAAACCCACACTCCCCACCCATCCATCCTGGGGTGCATGCCTCCAAACCCACATGACGAATGGTGCTGCTGCTGCCTCACGGCCCCTGACCTTTCCCCATCACATCCCACATGACCCACATGCTGCTGCTGCCCATGGGCCCGCTGCTACCAAACTCAACCCCACCACTGCTACATGAACCCTACTTCCCCCCCCCCGCCCCTCCCACCCCACCACCCAATTAACCACCACCCAGCTCCAAAACAATTGCTATCCCTGCCATGAGCCCATCAAGAGAGGCAGGCAGACAGCACGATTCCCAAAGCAGAAACCATCCCGCTCACCATCCCCCATACATGGACAGGGACCAAGGCCCAGACCATGCTACCAAAGGTCACGATCGTGTCGCCCCAGATCCCGCTCCCCCCAGAGATGCTCCAAATCCCCCAGGCAAAGCCCAAGCAGAGACAGAAGACCCCGTCGCAACTTTCGCACCAAGAACCATATTGTATGCCCAAAATGCCTCAGTCATCATGAGGACCAACAGTTCTGCAACGAGCCCATGCACTGGGACAAGGCAGCAACAGCATACTGCACCTGAGATCAACAAGGTCATCTCGTCAACAAGAATGGCCGCATCCTTTGCTGGGATTTCCAACACCCCCAGGGATGTACCAGTAAATTGCATTGTCACGAATGCTCAGGCTGTGGTGATGACAAGCACAGGGTGCAAGACTGCCTGCACTGTCAACCCACTTGAAAAATGGCTGCACGGAAATGCTCTCACCCCCTACCACCCCCAGGCCTGGAGGGACCTACTAGCCCACTTCAACCTCTCGTCAAAATACCCCTCACTAGTCAATCAACTAATCTACGGCTTCCACGTCTGTGTACCCAACATACCCAGTACATTCACCCCCCCCAACAGTCCATCCATAGACCAGCATTATGCCGCCTTCCAAGAGATAATCACAAAGGAGTTCGCCAAAGGTCGATACCTGGGTCCCTTCCCACCCCACCTCCTTGAACAGTACATAGGCCCATTCCAATCCTCTCCCTTAAGTATCATACCGAAGCCTGGCAAACTGGGGAAGTACTGTCTAATACAGAACCTATCTTACCCCCTTGTACCTAGACACGATGCTGCTTGTTCAATCAACTCTCAGGTTGATTCAACCCTCTTCCCCTGCACCTGGGGAACCTTCCAAACGACATGTGCTTTGATCGCATCACTCCCACTGGGTTGCCAAGGAGCAACCAGAGACATAGCAGAGGCCTATAGAATGATTCCCATTCACCCGTCTCAGTGGCTGGGCTTAGTAGTGCGACTAACAAATGACCCACCAACCTTCGCAGTAGACACTGCTTTGTGTTTTGGGTATGGACCCTCAGCAGGCATGTATGGAGGAGTCAGAGATGCTGGGCTAGACATCATGAGAGCTGTCGGGATTGGACCAGTCATTGCATGGGTTGACGACCATTTATTCATATGACTCCTCAGAGAGGAGATAAGTCAATACAACCTCATCAGGAAATGGAAAACCGCCATAATCACACTGAACGGAGGTGCAAGGGCAGATGGTGGCTGAATATGGTACAAAGGAATGCACTTAGCCAATGGAGGTCATGAAGAGCTCGCAGAAGATTGCACCTTCCCCCTGAAAACTTTCGAAGGGGACCTGAATAATGCACCACACAAGGGTCCTCATGCATACACCTTTGAACACATCGACACCATCGCTAATCAACTCGGCATCCCCTGGGAACTCTCGAAGGACGCACCTTTCTTGCAATCCCTGACCTTCATGGGCTTTGTCTGGCACTTAGACAACAAAACCATGGGCCTCACCGAAAGCAAAAGGGATAAGTACATAGCATCCATAGACGACTGGTCCCGCAAGAGAACACACAACCTAGAAGAAGTACAAAAGCTCCATGGCTGACTCTCTCATGCAGCACTAGTAATACCGGGAGGAAACACTTACCTAACATCACTACAAGCTATGCTAACTATTTTTGGCGATAAACCCTTCATGCCCCGCTCACAGCTGCGAGGACTACATTGCGAGTTGCTCTGGTGGTGAACAGCCTTGCAAACATCCCCTCCCATCCCCATACCCATCCACCAGACCGTCATCAACCTTCGAGCATTCTCAGATGCCAGCTCCAGCATTGGTCTGGTGATCACCGTCAGAGAAAGATGGAGGGCCTGGAAGCTACACCCAGACTGGCAGAGAGACAAGAGAGACATCGGTTGGGCAGAGAGTGTGGCCTTTGAACTTCTCATACGACACCTCTTACTCATCAGTCCCTCCACCGAACCTCTACAGGTATTCGGAGACAATGAGGGAGTCATCAAAGCTTGGAGAAAGGGAAGGAGCAACAACAAACCCACGAACGACACCTTCCGAAGGATCCATGCTCTCCTCGCCTCTCCCCCATGCAGAGTTTTCACAAGCTACATCCCGAGTGAGTCCAACCCAGCAGACAAACCGTCATGGGGTATCTATCCCTCTGCCAAACTTGCACTCCCCTGCATCCCAATCCCAGACGCAATCGCACACCTCGTATTCGACATTGACGACCCACACACCAGGGATCTCCCAATCCAACATCGATTTCAATAACATCCTGACTATGATACTCCCTCAACAACCAAGCGCACACCCAAAGCCCACAATCATACTCCCATATCCGTCAAACCTGACACCCAAACCATTGGAACTATGCCCGACTTGCCCAGCAAAGGACAGGCTAGAGCAATGGCAGCCACATCCCAGCATGGTGCATTCACTGAATGTCCTGCCGGACTTCAGAGACAGAGTACGAGAGGTCACCCTCAGGGGCTGGAACAAGAGCACTAGAGCAGCATACGGGGCAGGGTTACTTGTATATCATGTTTTCTGCAACAGTAGGAACATCACGGAAGAGGAGAGAGCACCCACAGACACAAATCTAATATCAACTTTCATATCCTCCCTAGCCAGGTCATACTCAGGGAAAACCATACAGGGCTACATATACAGCGTATGTGCATGGCACACCCTAAACGGTCTGCCATGGATACTCCACGAAGACCAAATAGCCACAATGCTCAAAGGGGCCTCCAAAATCGTGCCTCCCTCGTCCAAGCAAAACCTCTGCAGGCCGATCACAGCACAGATGATATGTGACTTCCACAAGTTCTTGCTGAAGGACGACCCCCTAGATACAGCCGTCTTCGCATGCCTGACAACCACCTTCTACACAGCAGCCAGAGTCAGAGAATTCACGCTGAAGTGCCTTGACACTTTCAATCCCATGTTACACATTACCCCTGCGGGAGTTCAGGAGGATACCGATCGCAATGGACTAAAAACCACAGTCTTCGCACTGCCAAGTATGAAATCAAACCCCAGGGGAGAGGAAGTCAACTGGGCGAAACAGTCAGGCCCATCAGACCCACACGACGCCTACCTCCAACATCTAAAAATCAACAGCCCCCCAGAGAACAGCCCCCTCTTCGCCTACAAGAAGGACAGAAGCCACCGCCCCCTTACCCGGCAAGCATTCATCTTGCATCTAAAGAAACTAGCTAAAACAGCTGGACATCAACACGTACATGGACACGGTCTCAGGATAGGAGCGACCCTAGAATACCTACTGTGGGGAGTTCCCTTTGAGGTGATGAAAGTCAAAGGAAGATGGGCGAGCGATGCCTTTCAGCTTTACCTTTGAAAGCACAACCAAATCCTCGCCCCATACATCCAAGCCATGCCGGCAGAAACGGCCACTGAATTCATTCGCATTGCCATGCCCCCAGTACGCTGAACCCCCTCACACCATCGGTGAGTCAGAACCATTGCCCTACCTAATCTCAGGGGGAGCCAAGCATTAGCTCGTTGCATTGGGCAAACCCCCTCCTAACACCAGGGATCTGCAGCTAACCCTTGTCTCGCAGGTCCCTATCTCACCACAGCTGGGAGGCGCTTTGCACCTCTGCCCACTCGCTTCTAAGTACCACACATCACCCACTGCCTTCACTACTTTAAGCAGCTACCAGTTATGACATGCAAAGACTGTGGTTCGAGCTGCCATGCCAAGTTGGCGATGCTGACATTGCTGTAGAGGCGTCACAGATATTTTGCTGACAAATTGAATCCCATCAGATCTCGCTGGACTAGAGCCGCTCTTGTCCTGTTAAGTTTTGACTGGCGCTGAACGATCATCTGGGTGGATGAACATTGTCCAGAGGCAAAGTGTGGACTGCGTCTCCATACTAAACAATGTATATTTGGGCCTCTCCCGCTTCTATGAGATTCCAATGTTGGAGTGAGTCATCCAACAACAGGTCAAACTCGCAAAAAACAATCAAGATTATAGCCCTGAACAAGTCGCTTTGTATATGTGGGGTACCAACAACTCCTGTGAAAGGCACAGGGAAGATGGTGTGTGGCAATCTTTAAATGAGATGCCAGCTGTGATTGGAGTCAAGTGCCATCGCTACCTTGGTTCCCAGGTCTATCGGTGCATAGTTGGACTGTGGTGGCTTCTCGCCATGGAGTAGATTGGCACTGTTGCAGGTGGAAGCAGCTTCGTCAGGGCCTCTGTCTTCACAGCACTCGGATCGAAAGATGCAGCGCTTCTCCTGGTCTCTAGGCTCAGATTCTACTCCACCCAGCATCTGCTCCTGCCCAGGGCTTCCGGTGTACCACTCACCATGGCCTCAGATGACTCTGTGCCAACCTCAACTGCCACTGTATCTGACTCATCTACAACTGCCACCTCGTAGTGCGTCATTGAGTAATGGTAATCTAACTCACGTCGATAGTTTGGTATGTTGCATGAGCCCAGAAACACGGACCCCATGTGCCTCAGCCACCCCAACCCCAAACCTTCCCCCTTCATTACCCTCCAGAGATGAGGGAGAGCTGCATCCTGATTGTCCGCTTACTACACATTCCCCTGACTCCCCTTTGGCCATGTTGACCATCGTTCAATTAGATAACCACATTTGTGAGATGTCTGTGCAACTTGAGGCTTCGAAAGCTGAACAAAAGTCCCTTGTCATGGCCACGGCGAGACAAAAGCAGGTATGCTTCTGCATTCTCATGATACTGCCATGTGGTTCATCCTAAGCCAGGTAACGTCTGGCATGAATGCGCATAATATGGAAGATATTCTATGGATAGAAGACAAGTGTGTCTGGTATGTCCATATTCATTTCTGTTCCTTACTATCGTGTACCGATTCCGACACAGATTGTCAGCTCAAGTCTGCCACCTTCAACAGCAGATGGACAAGGCCAAGGCGGATGCAAGATCTTGCGAAGAAGAACTTTTGAAAGAGATTGAACTCTTACAGTCTCAGGTCAGGTGATTGTCTTCTGTGAGTATTTCTGTTGAGCTATTGGAATCTAGGAGACTCATGTATTACAGCCACTGTTCCCTGTTGATGGCAGTATAGCAGAAGAAAGTATGGAACTTGCGACACCTCTTCAACCTACTATGCTTTTATCCATGCAGAGTCACAATACCCCACCAGAGCCAATTGACCCTTCTCTTATACCATTGCCCTTCTCCCCTGTGTGAACATCTTCTCCAACTTTTTTGCCTCGATTTGTTTCTTCACAGAGTCCTACCCCTGCCGATATACAGCAAGTGGAAGATGCCCTTATGACAGCTAGAGAAAATCTAGTGCAGAAAGAAAATGCACTAGCTCAGTTATGGATGGAAGTCAAAGATCTGCGATGACAAATACCGCTCCCTAGCTCACCACAGGACAGGGAAGCATGATGCTTGGATTGTAAATATAAATCTCTCTCTCTCTCTTTTTTGGCTATCCATTTGCTTTTGTGATTATCTATCTGTTATATTCCCTTGTGTATTCTGTTACTATATGGACTTGTTGTCTTGCTTACCTGTTTTGCATATCGGTGTCAATGTAGCATATCTGGGCATGGTAATACTATCTACTGTCCCCTGCCTTTCTTCTGCTGCTGTTTGCCATGCATGTTAGGGTCTTTGGGTGGAGGAACATACTGCAGGTCGGGGAATTGCATATTTTTCCAAGGGTGTGCTGGATCTGGAGGTTGCTTCACATAGCTTATTTCTTTTGGAGGGGGAGGGACCCTATGGGGTTCTTCCGGAGCAGGAGATGGTGGACGCGAGGAAACAGGTGTGTTAGTGTACAATGACATGGTTACTTTCTTCGTTGTGTTGTTCAACGACATTACTTTATGGCTTGACTGGGGACCAGCAACTGTGCCCTTGTGTGCTCCCTGTGTGCCACTGGCACCAGGAAGCATGGGGAATGTGCCCTCTGCCTTGCGAGCCTCCACGATAGCTCGTTGCCATTCCTTGTCCTCTTTCATGACCTGCATACACAGCTCGTCCTGTATCTGGGCAACTAATGCCAGGCGATGGCTATTGTCAAGGAACAACTCACCACAATGTGGGCAGGCATAGTGTGGTAAGTTGAGATTGCAAAGAACGAGGCTGCAGCCATAGTGAAGGGGAACGTAGGTAGATAAATCGTGTTCCCTGGCTGGACAGTTGGTGGCCCACACACACAGACACACTGAGTATTGTCCTGGCAGTGGGAAGAAGAGCGATCAGATACATACCCAAACAGAAACAGCCACCTTTGGGGTCTTTCTCCTTCCCAGAAGCGTATTCTACGTTGTGAAGGCACGTTTCAAGTGCTGAGACGGCCTTGCTTTTGGGAGGCCCTTGCCCCTTTTCTTTTGCTTGTTGCTTTGCAGGGAGGGGTCGCGCTGGTACACAATCAGATGTAAGGGATCCAGACGATGTTCAGGGCATTTGGTGCATGTTTGGGGTCAAAGTGAGAAATTCCGAGCCAACCTCAGCCACTGCCGTATCCAACTCATCTACGACTACCACCTCCGCCTCTTCCTCAGCCAGTCAGACTTCCTTAATGACGGTCATTGCAATGTTTATATTGTATGGAAAGCCGGACAATCGTGCTCCCAAATGGGCAAGTGCCCTCGGCGGAATGCTGAAGTGCATCAAGAATTTTGGACAGCAGTACTTAAAATGGAAGGAGGACACCAGACACTGCATGAATGCAGAAGTTCGTCATGCATTAAGTCCGTAGTGCAGAAGTTCGTCATGCTGTAAGTTGGTAGTTTTGAAATTTCAAAGTACACAAGTTTGTAGTGCAGAAGTTCATCATGCAGTAAGTTTGTAGTTTTGTAGTTTTGTAGTACACAGGTTTGTAGTGCAGAAGTTTGTCATGCGGTAGGTTGGTAGTTTTATGTTTCGTAGTACACTGGCCACAAGGCAGGGCATAGTGCAATGTACAGTGCACCATCTGAAAGCCTTCAATGAGTAGTATACAGTCCAAAGAAAGCGAGAGGAACAACCATAAAACGCATGGGATGCACGAGATAATGTCCTGGGGGAGGGAGCAAGGAGGCCCTCAAACAGCAATGGCTGATGTGACCGACACGAAACTCTGGGATGTGGTAGAATACTCCCAGGGAATCAAGGGGAAAGAGGAAACACGCCAATCGGATCACCCGATCCTGAGTTATACGCCAAACCATCTCGAAACCCTTCAAACACAAAAACAGGAGTATCTCGACAATGAGCGCACAATGCAGAAATGCATGAGGTACGATGAGAGGATGTTCATGCAGTAGGTTGGTAGTTTTTTGTTTCATAGTACACAAGTTTGCTGTGCAGCAAGTCATCACCCAAAAAAACATATGTTGGGTGGGTGGGGGCAGTAAACTACGACCAATCATCCCCATCACTGACTGCCTCTTCATCAGAGAATTCACTGACAACTACATCAGGCCCTGCCTCAAGAATATCAGGTTCATCTTCAGCATCCAATTCGTTCAAGTGTTGCACATGAACTTCATCTGAAAAAACATCAGCTATTTCTCATGTCAAGGTCAAATGTTCACTCACCTAAGCCCAGCCCTCCCCCAATGCTGCCCATATAGTAGTAACCATCAGCATGCTCATTGAATAGAAGATCACATTGTCCGTCAAGTAATTGTAGGGAGTCATCTGCATCGGCATCAGGTACTGTCATGACAGCAGTGAGAGATGACAGCAAAGCCATGTGGTCCTGAACTGTGTGAAGAAGGTCCAAGTAGACATCCCAAACTGTTAGATGAGTTACAGGAGGATGTCCCAGCCCATTATAACACTCTTCCAGGTGCATATTCAATGGCCCTGGTACTAAATCAAACACCAAGTGGTTCAGATCAATGTACAATTGGCGAACATGTGTTAATGCTGCCTTGTCAACCATGAACTACAGCTTTGTTACATAACATTTAACTGGTTTACAGTAGGAACAACCTACCTTGAAATCCAATGCACCATAATCTTCTGGTGAGCTAAAAATTAATTCTGGAATGCCATGAGGCAGCACCTGCAAATAGTATGAGTCAACAAGTGCACCTAGTGGTGACCAAGAGTTTCCAACCTTGTTACGGTCACGCCATTTGGATGTGTGATTGACTCGCTCTCGGTAGCCCTCAAGTTCCTGTTGCAGCCATGGAATGAAAATCCAGCAGAAAACCATGCTGAATGATTGTAATTAGTTATGACCTGGAGTATGTGCTGAAGAGCAATGACTTACAGTTGCAAGGTATTATTAATGTCGAACCATCCCTGTTGCACCCCATCTTCCAGCAGGGCCTCGAAACCAGGGGTGAAGCACCGGCGAAGTTGGGACCACATAATTTCAGGTTTGATGTTCTTCTTCGATCACATCCATCGGTGTTGAAGAGTTCCTGCTAGTGCGGGCTCATGCCACTGACACAACATCGTCTGGGCATTAGCAATACCAAAATTCTCTGAGCCAGGATCGCTCTGAGTAACAAGTGGAATGACTTAAAAATGTTTATCAACACAGTCGTGAACAAGTGAGCTGGCACACACTTACACCCAAATTCTTCTACGACATTGAGGTAGTAAGAAAGAATCAGCTGGGGGTTCCGGTTAGAATGCCAAACACGTATCCAAAGGATTTTCCCTGAGAATGGTTCAACACCAGGGTGAAGCACAAGGCCAAATTGGGTCCACTTGTCATGTTGATCTACTGCCCAGATATCATTGATGCCAGCAGCCCAAAACTGACGACATTGGAGGCAATGTGCCTTGCATTGGAAGACGAGATGTGGTTCATAGACAGCAAAATAATCTCGCATAACACTTCTGCAAAATATAATGTCAAGCCAGTAGCTCGAGGAAGGGATAATCCTTACCTAGATACACTCATATTCCACTCATGATAAAGCAAACTAATCATTTCCCAAGCACCCACGTTAGGGAACATTGCTCGCAATTCAACCATAGCAGCTTGAATGGATTCAGGATTGTGATTCTGTTGGTGGGTTCGAATTAGTCCCATTTCCTTGTGGATCTGTATAAATTTTGTGAGGCTACAATGAGAACAGTCAGTGGATGTGCTGTGTTAGTAGTAGGCAAGCTCCATCAAACTGTGACTTACCCGATGCCATATTGATTTGTATCAATATGCTTCTGGAGTTCTTCGACAATTTGCTTGTCGGTGTAGGAAAAGGATTTAAGAGGGAGAGAGGTTTGGTAGGGATATCTGAGGGGAATGAGTAGGCCAAAAGGGGCTTCTATAGCCTAGCAAGATCCTGGTAGTCGTCTGAAGGCTTCTGAGGCTGTCTGGGTGCAGGGAAACGACCTGCTCGAACTCGTCTCTCGTCTGTGGTAACTCGTCTTTTGTTTTTGTAAGGAAAACTAATTATGCCAGTCACTAGGTAGTGCTGACTAAGCAACAGAAAAGCGAAATTCTAAGTACCACTAGCAGAAAAACACCTAGAATCAAAACTAAATAAAATGAACAAAATAAAACAATTCCCCTAGTAGGGAAATTACATTCCCTACATCGGTCAGTTGTGATTTCCACAAGCACATGATGTGAGGCTTGATGTCCTTGAGAGGTGCTGCATATGTTAAGAAAAATGTTATTAGCAGTGCTACTGATCTGGACAGTGCATTTACTGATGGGTGGGCTTATTCTGGTTCAGCATAGGGAATATAGGGTGCTCACTGGTTACTGGCAGTTGAGGTTGAACATCCTGGGAGGTTTATAAGGAGGTCATTTTGTGGAAACCTGCTAACAAAGTAGTAGTACTGTTGAACAGCCTGAAATAATGACACGAGGACTGACATGAGGGTGCTGAATAATGGCATGAGGTCGCCTCGTATTGTGAAGCCAATACACAATGACCAGCGAACTCTGTAAGAACTAAACCCTTGACTGTATAAGCAATGAAAGCTCCCCTCCCAGCAGGACATCTTACCCTGCACATCTTCGAATGCAGGTGCGTGCCTTCTTGGTATCCAGGGCCTCTCATTATCTTGTCCAAGCACATGGTTTACTTGGATTTGCTGGTGTTTGATGCATCAATAAGTCAGTAGTGTTTCCCCATCCCCAACTCAGAGGCTAACACGATATTCTCTGAAGACTCTATTGAGGTCTCCATTACTTCCCATGCTTGTCATGCTTTTGTGCACCTTTGCATTAGTATCCTCTTCCCTCCCAAGTGTGTACATGTGTGTCCATATCTCCATGCCCAGGCCTTAGCCAGGATCCAGTATTGACACTTCAACAGAGGTTTTTGGATCGAGGCATTGCATGCCATAACATGAAGAGTCTGGGCAATCCACCATGTTTAACAATAGTGTACTATTGATTGGACAGATAGACAGACTTAAAAGCTGCTCAGGGAAATTAATGTTGTGGTCTTCTCACCAGATATTTCATCACCTTCTGTCACCATTGTAGAATTTGCTCATGGCCAACCATCTTCCTGAAGTCTCCACCCAATTTACTGAAGATGCATATGCCAAACAAGACCGTTATTTTGAGCGCCCAAAATGTGGGGCCCTGATATGCCAAGGTGAACCAGCATTCTATATTGCAACTATTGAACCTGATCAACGTGGACAGTGGGTGTGCTCTGCCTGCAATCTCCATTACTTGCACAAGCCATCAACTACCATTTGCCATACCAGTGAGTGTGCTCCATTTGCCTCTAAGAATAGCAGATGATGCTGACACTATCTACTTGAATTACCAGCTGCCATGAAACATCTTCAATTACCTGTTGATGCTGCACCCACCAATCATTCTCAGCCAGACCCATGCCAAATCCAGCAATCTGTAAATGCTGCACAGCATGGATGTATGTTACCTGAGAGACTAGTGGATAGAATCTTCTGACCAATAATTCAGCATCGATAAACCCACCCCGGGTTGTGGCTGTTCCCCATGGCCCAGATGTTGTAGTTCCATCTACATGGCATGCCAATGGATCATTACCACCATCTCATAGGGGTTCATCGCAACATTTGCTCCCTGGTCCTGGCCCTTGTGTAGCACATGCAGGTGGCATGCTGGGTGCACATGAGCCACCGTTGTTGCCACCTCATGCAGGTTACACATCTCAGCACAGCTGCTACAGTCAAGAATGCCAATGGTGGGCCAGATGGTCCTTTACCTCACCCCCTGCAGAAACTATCACACTGAAAATATCTGCACACTATGAAGCTGTTTTGAAGCATGGGCACACTCAATCTATAGCATTTGGCATGAGCACTAATCTCCTAGACTCTTATAAACTCTGATCACACTTTAGAATATATGTGAAGGGAAGAAAGATATTGATGCCACCATCAGTGCCCAAGACCTTGTCATGGTAGCACTCAAAACCATTGTACCTAAAGTCAAGACTTTTTGCCCCACATTTCCTTGGTGGTTCAATGAGTTTGTGGTTCATGATACTGACTGGGTCGACCTCAGTGCACACCATTCCCCATTGCCATATTTCTACCCTGAGTGTCTCCAGCCAGCATGCAAGAACCCAAATTCTGTGGTGTTTAAATCCAAGCAATTCCAATTATATGTTGTTGTTCCTGCTGCGCAGTGGCATGAATACGAAGTCTTCTTCGAAAATGCTGCAGCGACTTCTAGTGACACTGACCCTCCAGACAGTGATGTGTCTTGTGATTCTCGAGTCAATGGAGTGATGACCACTTCCAGCATGGCATTGACTAGCAATATATCTACTCTCCCTTTCCATTTGTGCCATGCCCAGAGTATGTTCATGCCTACACATATGGCTATATCACCCACATGTGCCAATGAAGGTGAGTCAACAAGAATGCTGCAGATGCTTGGGCACTAACTGAGTTTGACAGCTTCCAAACCGACTGCCGAGTCCAGTGGTAGCACATCTTGTGTTCCATCGATCACAAATTTGGTGGCTATGAAACGGAGCATCATTAGTCCACCACCAACAGCCAGGTCACTGCCCAGGAAGATACTGGCACTGGGACCATTTGCATCTCCCAGCCGAACCAATCTAAGGGAAGCATTAAAGTCTGGTGGAACCTTGGAACTCAATGTCAACAAAGGTGAGCATCCACAACAATGCTTACTGCTTGAACCTGCTAACTGAAACTTGTAGTTTTAATGCAGTCATTCAAATTCATTCAGTTTTATCCCATCCCAACACGGCCCCTTTCTGAGATCTTGCAAAATCCCAGTTATTGCTCATTTGATCTCCACCAATCTGAGAGCTATCCTGGCAAGTTAGGGGTGGATCATACACCTGGCTCATTTATTGGCATTGGTGGTGTCACACACCAAAGGTGTTGTGGACATGGTTACAGCTGACTCTGCCTAACTCATCGACAAGTTGTGCACAATGCCCATGCATGCAGATGAAGACTAAAGGCCTCATGTGTAGAAAGACTGCTGGACATTAACAGTCATCCTTCACACAAGAACAAGTTGTCAGTGCTGAAGAGAAAAGAGGAAGTGAGTTAAGCGTGCATTAAAAGTTTTTAGCACCTGTGTATGGCATTCCAGTTTTCATCATATCTCTGCCATTTCCAAAGATATCGACTTGGTTCTCACACTCACTTAAAGTGCTCAGCCCCATGATTCTTCCTTCCAAATTTGGAGAGGATCCTCGCACCCTGCACATTTCTACAGCACTCCATCCATCAGATGCTCATTTTGCTAAGTCCATCAATCATGGCTGCCTCTTCATTGATCATCTTGCTTGTCTCATTTGCCAGAGACAATGGCTATGTATATCTGCCAGGCATTCCCACCAGCTTCCGTCCTGAAGCCCCCTGGTTCCTCCTGTTGTTGTCAGCCCCATCCTGTCCCATGCAGCTTGGTCAGCATGTTCTCCTTGTCAGTATGACTTCCAGAAGGACGTTCTTTGGTTGCCTCAGGTCTGTCACTTGGTTAGAAAGGTCTTATGTGGTTGTTTCAGTCTCTCCTCTTGATGAAGCATATGGATCGTTCCTCCCTGCTCCCTGCACCATCTTTATTCCAATCTTGTCCATCATTCTTCCCACATTGCGACAGCTGCAGTATAATCTACTGTTCTCCAGCCTCCCTGATTGCATCCATGATGAGTATGACATGCATCTTGCCTTCCTACTGCAAGATCCAGCAGAAGACATCCCCCCTTCTCCTCCTCCTCTATCAGAACCCCATTCATGAAGTTTTTGTTAACTTCGCTGAGAGGATGAAAGGGTGGGAGATGCAATCGCATATGCTTCCCATTGCCCCACAGACCCCCAATGCCCTGGCCCCCTTTGATGCCTGACTCATGCCCTTCAATTCTGGAATTAATACTTCCCTATCTGGAAACACTGTCTATCTGTCATGCCATCTTTGGATCTAGAGATGTCTCTGCTGAGATCTGACTTGCATCGCCACCCCCTAATGTGATATCAGTGCACTTATTCAGTTTCTGACTCTATTTGACTCATTCTGTGATATTTTGACTATCCTTGACTCATTCATTGCCAATACTTACCAATCCTCTTTGCTTGCTTACTTTTCATTTCTCACTTACTCATCATGATTACTCAGTCCTTACTCATTACTTACCAAGTGTTTGTGCCTTGTTTGTCACAAGCTGTGCTCCCCCCATAGTATATAAACCCCCATGTACTTAGCTACCCAAGAAGCAATTCAGAAGCAGTCCAGAAGTCAGTTCAGTGCATATCTTGTCATTGACAGTTGAGGCTCATTTGGAAGAGTCTATCTGTCTTCATTCGTATCATTGGTAGTTGAGGCTCCATCAAGGGTCTATCTACCTTCATTCATTCTTCTGAAGTATCATCTGTGCTCTGTCAGCACACCTGCTTAGTCATCCATCCACTCCTGCATAACTCATCATTGACTTGTGCCAGGAGCACGTCTTATCAAAGTCCATCATCCCAAGTCCTTTCAGCTGAACACCTTCACTCTGTTCAGCATCCCTCATCCAGTCATCACTCGTTCATCTGCTCTTGCATAACTCATTGACAACTTGCGCCAGGAGCACTCTACTTGAAGTCCCTCCCCCCACATCAGGTTTCTCTGCCCTCCAGGTTCTGTGGAGGCAAACCACCACTCACTCTTATTTGTCTTTTGTGTTGGATTTGTTTGGTTTATACCACCTTTCCACACTTTGACTCACAGCAGATTCAAAACTGCACAAAGTGGGTCATTAATGCTGACTCCACCCTCCCCATCTGGTCTAGGATCAAAACCCTACCACAATGTTGTTGTAAAGTGTCCATTTATCAGCCCTCCTACTCTCACGCTCACATCTGGCACCGAGGCCACTCGTGGTGTAGTGGGAAAGCATTCTCCCAAAAGTGAGAGGCAGTGCATCATACACCTTTCATTGGGTGATGAACTCCTGAAGTTGCATTGTGAGGCCAATACGCTATATTGGGCTAAGGTGCTGCTTGCAATGACTTATGAATTCATATACAGTGCTATCTCATCAGCTGAACATCCACCTCTGTTTGAGATTCCCAAGTTGCGCTTTGTGGAAGCTGGCTTAGCCCTCGCTCATTCGCAATCCAAAGGCCCAGGTCCTATCAACCCCAAACTCAGTGGCATGGCATCTGGCATGTATCTGCTGGAGGAGAAGATTGAAGGGGGTCATGTGGTGTTTAAGAAGTTCATCCACAATATGGACTGTGGTCCCTCACTCGATGAGTACGAGGATGCACATAATGTAGTCGCACTTAGTCACAACATATGGGTAGCCTGTGTGCCAAATTACCATTACTGATATAGAACCCGACGTGGGCCTGTCAAATTAATTAAGCTGTGACACATGAACAGGCCTGAGGGCGCAGAGCGACAGTAACATATGAGTGGGCCCACAAGTCAGCTGTCACAACTTATGGAATGGGCTGACAGGGATAAGCATAGCACAACACATAGGGGGGGCCAGCAAAGAGGGGAGATTACTGGTGAACTGTAAGAATATAGACAGGCCTGTTCATGGTACAGTGGGTGAAGAGATAATACATGGGCAGGCCCATGCACAAGGGTTTGAATGATGCCACAACATAAGTGTGGGCCATTTACTGTCTGGCAGATGGCATCGCAACAAATGGGCAGGCCCATCCATCATATCATGGAAATGCCCAATCACATGCATGGGACCATCTATCATATAGCAGGTGGAGTTGCAACAAATAGAGGGGCCCAAATATCAAACCATGGACGATGCCGCATCTGATAGATGGGCCTGTCTGTCACATGGCAAATAATGTCAAAACAAATGGATGGGCCTGTCAACCATTTCATCAATAATGACTCAATGAATTAACAGGCCCATCCATGGTGTGAATGGAAAGATCACAGCATAAACAAGGGCCCATCTTTTGTATGATGGATTGCGCCACATCAGATGGACGGGTGTGTCCAACAGCCCCCTCCATTGGGGAGCAGGTAATGGTCACACTGCATGGATTGGCCAGCCAATGGTATGATTGCCTGGCTCAAAACATGAAAACTGGCCCGGCGGTCAGAATGCGGATCACATCATATCATATGGACAGGCAGGTCATGAATATCGTGGTTCAGGTCGCATCAAATGAACAGGCCAGTCCTCCATTGTATAGCTGATGATGCATCACATGGACAGGCCCATCGATGGTATGATCTGTAAGATCAAAAGATGCAGACAGGCCTGTCCTCCATTGTACAGCTAATGTTGCACCGCATGGACAGGCCTGTTAATTGTGTGATCTGGAAGATGGAAAGATAAAGGCAGGCCCATTCACCTGAATGTGGATCACGGCATCACACATTGATGGGCCCATGCAATATGTCACGGATGAGTTGCATCTAATCAAAGGGCCTGTCCCCCATTGCAGAGCTAATGTCAAATTATGAGGATGGACCCATTGATGGTATTGTGTAGAAGATAAAAAGATGAAGACGTGCCCAACCTCTATGGTATATCTACTGATGCATTGCATGGATGGGCCAAATGATGATATGATCAGTGAGATCAAGAGATGCAGCCAGGCCCACCTGGAAGAACATGGATCATGCTGAGTCATATGGACAGGCCCATCCACCATGCAGGGGTTCACGTTGCATCAAATGAACAGGCCCGTCCGCCACTACATAGCTAATGTCACATCACATGGATGGGCCCATCAACTGTGTGCTCTGCGAGATCAAGAGATAAAGACAGGCCCATCTGCCTGCAAGCAGATCACACCATATCACATTGATGGGCCCATGCAATGTGGCGTGGTCACCTTCGCATCAAATCGAAAGGCCTGTCATCCATTAAATATATTGATGCATGACATGGATGGGCCAAAGGATTGTAGATCGTACAATAAAGAGGGGACCATCCGTCAAACGTGGTTTATGGCACATCATGCGGATGGGTCCAACCGCCATGCAGCTGTGCACATTACATGACATGAATGAGCACATATGTCAGAACATAGATGATGCCATATCATACAGACAGGCCAGTGCACCATATCCTAGCTAAACATGCAGACAGGCCTGTCCATGGGCCCCTGCATCAAGCTTCATGATATAGACAGGCCCATCCACAATGTCAGGGTTGAGGTGAAATCAAATGAACAGGCCTCCCCTCTATTGAATGGAAACTGTCACAACAGAGGGTTGGGCCCATCGACGGGATGATTCGCAAGATCGCAACATGAAAACAGGCCCATCTGGCCTACCATGGCAGATGCCACATCGCCAGTAAGGACGCGATTACCATCTCACGATCCTTGTCACATCATCCCAACTGTCCAGAATTTCATCTGCTGGATCAAAAGTGAAAGATAGGGCATCCAATGGATTGTCAACCCAATCACAGCAAAGGGAGATCAATCGTCCCGCAGAAAATGACATTGCAAATCAATGAAGGGCAGATCTGTCACATACGAATATGCGCAATAGATGAGCAGGCAGGTTGATCACATAATCTGCCCAGTGATGAGAAAATGAGTGTGCTGTCAGCATTGGGCAGATGATGCCACATGGCATGGAGGGAGCTGCCTGCCATATGATGTGCCAACTAATAAATACATTCTGACTAGTATGTTGCATTGAAAAACCATATGTTCATGCCATTCTGAGTGATCATAGGCTGCATTGCTTACATTTCATCTGAGGGCAGGTCAAGTAAATGCGACTAAGGTCCAAATATTCTGAATCCTGTATTCAACAGCAAGCAAAGATTTTACTATCAGTTCATAAATCTATTGTACCTGCTGTCCGATAGTAATGTGGTGTTAGTTTAATGCGATGCAATCCTTCCGCCCTGGAGACATTGTGGCATTCCAAGTTCATGACGATATTCTGTAGGAATGATACAGCGAACAACAAACACAAAGTACAAAAGCAGTACGCAAGCATCATGTTGGCATTGTTACCCGAAAATTAATGCAAACCGTCACTGCTACCCAAAGCTGCTTCACTCTCCACAATGCCATGAGCACCTACAATGCACACATTGAACTCGAAAACGCTGCAAAGTTGATCTTGGAAATCATTGAAAGCCAAGTAAATGGCTCAAGGGATTTTGTGGATAAGCCGAGATTTGCAGCATGGAAGGCAGGTGTGAGAGCAGTTGCAGTGGTAGTGGTGAGTCGCTGCATAATCTCACAGAGGCCATGTCTGATGGATGAAGGACTCCATGTGCGAGATTGCTCGTGTCACCCAACAGATTCCGCTCACCCTCATTGCCACCGAAAAATTTTGCAAATGGCATGAGAGGGTGGGTTATGAATGTGAGGGTCACCTGTTCCCAAAGTGGAGGCAAATCACCCACCCTGAGAAGGCTGACCTTGCTGGCCACCTATGGTTACAGAGCATCGAAGAATGTGTGCATTCAACATGTGCAGACACCTCCATGGCTCCCATTCCCCCAACCCTGAAACCAAAATCTGCAAAACCATCGAAGGCAGCAAGTTGAAAAGGAAAGGAAAAGGCTTCAGCAGCTGAGGTTGAGCAGATGATGCAGGTCAATGACCGTGATGGAGAGGGTAAAGGCATTGATAAGGATGTGGAGATGGTGGGTGCTCGGATTGATGAGGGCCGTCCTTGCAGACTGTCTATCACGAATGAATGAGCTGCATCTACCTCCTGCCTGCCCAGTCGTGAATCCCAAATGCCAAGGCCAAAGTTAATCAAGCAGGAGATGGTGGAGGAGGATGAGGAGGACGAGTTGGATGATGATGAGGATCTGCATGTTGCCTTGGACGCAGGCCAGCCTGCTACATCGACATGTCTGCAACCTCATTCAACAGCACCTGCCATCACAGCTCTGCCAAAATCCACGCCGGGATGTGGACCCTGTGACACATGCGTTCGCTGCAACGTTACTTGCACTCCAAGGACAAAGGGTTCATGTGCGCAATGCAAGCATCGCAAGATTCGCTGCTTGCAATCCGACCTGCGCCCTCTTAAAGGCAGTACTCCTGGGACTTCTTCAGGATGGAATTGCTCTTGTGCACATAGCAAGAAACACGCTTGCAGCACCACCACACCTAGTGACAATGAGCAACTTGACAAACCAGACCATCCAGCAAAGAAACCTCGCCAAACACCAGCCATAACCCCCATCCCAAAGAGCTGCCAGGTGGTCTTGATAACTCAGGGCAGACCAGGTGCATTTCAGCTCCGGCATAAGACGTGATTTCATGACATCTAAAACAGTGATACATCTACCAGCAAGGCCTGCTTGGACCACCTTGCAAGTCTTGCCTGCCCAACCACAGCAACACCTGCAACCCACTTGCACCACCATGCCAGGTGCTGGACCATCAAGAATGCCTCAATCTAGCATGATTCCAGGTCAGCGTGCACTTTATGAATCATAATGTAGTTCTGACATTTCTCACCCGTAAATTGAATGTAGCACATGAGCAGAATGCCACCCTGTCCACCTGCACTCCTCAGTCTGCACCAACACCACAACTGCAACCACCAACATTATTCGAAGTCGATGTGTGCGATGAGCTCAACCAGCTCTTTTTCTTCCACAAGTCCATCTCTGCACAAATGGTGGAAGTCAAAATGCAGCTGAACACCATGGACAGCCATTGACAGGCTGCCATGCCTGGGCTGGTCGAGGATCAGATGCGAAGCATGGCCAATGAGCTTGCCTGCATTTCATTGTGACAAGCATCCACCGACAGGAAGTTGGACTGCGCAATCTGCACAATTGAAGCCTTGCACTTACAAGTGGTTGGCCACACCAAAGGACCTCCCGACGCTATTGAAAATTTGACCATGGCAATGACCGCACCACCTCCACCTGACGAGGAGTTGATGGATGGAATGGAAGGGTTGGGTTCGAGTGCTAAGGGTCCACTCAGTAGATCAGTCAGCAGCTTTGTGGTTGATGAGGTTGCGGGTGTTGTGCCAGAAAGGCAGGCAGCAGGCATTGAAGAGCACTTGCTAGATTCAGGTCCATGCAATGAGGACCTAATGGTGGACTTGGATGGAGGGCAAGGACAATGAGAGGATTCAGCCAGACACCCAGCAACGCATTTCGCAATTGCAGTTGCTCCCCCACTGCACCCACAAACTGAATCGAACATCGATCGGCCATCCACTGAGGAGCCACAACAGCATTAGACAGTAGGAAATTCAGTACAAGATGGGACTGATGAGGTGGATACAACATTTACTATTGAATGTGATGTATGGGGTGGAGATATGACCACCATGGTTGTTGGGTCAATGCCAGAGTGCTTGCCAAGGATCCTACCATCTTATATCAATTAGTTCTATTGTCCATCAGAAGATGTGGGTTTTGTCATATGGTATCCTTAGAATGCATTTTTCTTAGTGGCTGAATGTCAATTTTCAATTTGCCACCTGTGACAGGAGGACAGATTGGTGACATCCGATGGGGATATGGCAACACCAATGTCAACATTTGCACATGGGCAGTGTAAGTACATTACACGGAGGATGCTGGTATATGGCTATGTATTGACATTGTCAAGATCCATCAGATTAGGTATTTCTGTCAAGTTCATCTCCTGCCATTTGAACTGAGTGTGCTCTGCAAGTCACTCAAATATTGCTATCTGCTTTGCAGCGTAGCAGGTAGGCCCAACGGCTTCACATTTGGACTGAAAGATCCGCCATTGCGCAGCTTGATGGGTGAAGAAATTGAGTGTCCATTGAAATTTGGCCATCAGCAATTCTTGTTCTTCTGTCCAGCAATCTTGTACCACTTTGGCTCGAAGCCAATGAATGCGGTAAACTTACACAGCAGTAAATCTCGCTGTCTACTGTGATAGATGAGTGACCTACATTCTGACATCCATGTAATTGATTCTGTATCCCTAGGCATGTCGATAGACCAAAACCATGGTAATTGGCTGCCCTGGTGGTCATGCGCATTCTGACTGATGGCTGCTGTACTGACGGTGAGGTGTGATTTCTGCATTTCCTGGAACCTTGAAAGGGTCTCTTCAGTTGCACCAAGAGATACCATCACTGCTTGGCATTGCTTGTAAATTGTGGCTTGCTTGCAAACTGCACTGTTGATGGTATGGATCATATCCCATGCCCACGTTTTCATAGCATAGCTTTTTGCCTGCCACACCACATTTTGGAAGACTACCACCTTATCCACTAAGGCAAGCCAAAGCCCATGCAGCACATCATTCGCTTGGCCAATCTGCAGTTTCAATTCGATCTCCTGGATGCTGTCCAGTCCAGAAGCAATGCATTGATTAATTCCCAAGTTTGATGGGAGTGGCAGTGACATGCTGCCTACAAGGTCAGCAGCATCCATGGTCAGTGATCTGTCTGTGCTGTCATTTGGCTCATCGGGATCAGATGTGCATTTGCCAGATATACCAAGCGGGTCATCCATAGAGCCATCCCATCCATGTTTGGCAGAGGAAATACCTCCCACTTCATGTTGTACACCAAAATATACTGCTCCATCTGCGATAAACACAGACTGCTCAGAGGATAAACGCTCTATCTGACGAGCAATGGCTAGTCGTTTCAATTCTGGGGCATGTGCACCGACATGGTGATGATCGATCCGCAGTGTGATTGATGCCTCCTCAAGCTGGAGACCCCGCACAAGCCAACTTCCAATGCTGAGCTGCATTCCAACATTTGAGGTGTTTTCCAACAATTCCAGTTTGATGGCATGTACAGTTGGTGCTGTCTGGATGTCAGGATGGATGGAAAATTCAAAGCATTCCAAAGACTGCACCCTTCTTCATTTGCACCTTGAAGACGTCCATAGTGGAGGCATTGTGAATTCTGTCATTGAATGCAGTTTCCTCTTGATTGCGCCAGGAATGTCATTGTGAAGTGGATACTCCCTCGTCAAGCATTTGGAATGCCTGCATTGCCAGATCCGCGGCCACCCACATGGCTGCAAGCTTCCGAGACAGACTATCGACTATGCACACCACATCAGCAGTGTGAATGGATCAAGAGAATTACTTACCCATTCGAATCATCTTCATGAAGTTACAGTCACTCATCTGAAAATCTAACAGCTCCTGTCGGTGCAGGGAACTCATGCCCTGCACAGATGCAGATACAACATTCAGTAATGACCACAAGGTTTTGATGATTTCACTGTCTACCCAGCCAGCACCTTTCATAAACAAGGGGGGATATCTCACATAGCATTCCTGCTTGTGACCATGCACATGCCAGATTCTGATCCCAGGCATAATCTGCAGCGATCATGGGATTTCAATGAAGGAGCTATTTCCAACCCGCATGCATAGATTTTTCATGTAAGAACAGTTTATGTCATAGAAACAGAGGACCTTGTTGATGCCTGCCATGTTGTAGTGTAAGGCATTTGCCAGTGAGTAATCCATATTTAACTGCCTACACTTCCGTGAGCAGCAGGCACATGAGTGAAGGGATGTATTACCTTTCACCCTTTTGGAAGTCAACAACAGAATGCAGGTAAAAGCACCCATGCCTCACACAAGCCATTGCACCTATTCTGGTTGAGTGAAGCTTGCTGCGGTTAGCATTGGCCTGATTGATAGCTCTATGGTTGTTGCATGGCAATTTCTGGCCATTGTATGAGTGCTTGAATGATGGAAAATGTCAGATATATGTACCTCTGTGACATGGGGAGTGGCCTGCAGGTATGCCTGATACTCGGAGTCAGAGACCATGTATCTGCGTCCATCCATCATCCACACCTGGTCTGCTGGATGCCTGTCATGCATATGTTCAGCTTTGAAATTTCTGTCCATCACCAGCATGCAGGCATATTTCCAGCTTTAGAAGGTGAGCAGATGGTGAGTGAGTTGATTCTGGCCTCTCACTGATTCAAATCTTCTGCCAGGTCGACGTTGATACCCAGCTGTGGACATGTTGCACAAAATAACACTAGGTCACCTTGCTTGTGTGTGTCTGTGCATTCCAAGATGCCACTCCATTTCATCAGTTTCAGGAGTCGCCATTGCCATGCAACTCGCAGCAACTCGTGGTACCTGTCCTGTTTGCATGAAGTCATTAGACTGGTTAGTAAAGACGATTTTACTACGATCACTTACTGGAACCAAGTGAGGAAACATGGCAGATGTGATCTGGCACAATTTACTGTAATAGTTCATCCTGGTTGTCTCTCATGAAATCGTCCAAAACTGCAAATGTAAATGTAGTGCTGGGTTTTTCAAAGGTTGCAGGAAATAACTTCACTCGGAGTAACTGAATTGGGTAGGCTTTGGCATCTTTGCATTGGCACCAACATACTGGGATGAAATGCACCCTGGTGACATCGACCATGGTGAGATATTTCGACCTGACAGGTCGCCACAAGTGGGGTGGCATATCATCCACATCTTCCCATTCCTTTCTATCAATTGGGCAGGTCCCACTAGCATGACTTGCACTTGGCAGATCCAATGGACAAATTGCTCTGCTGTGCCCAAGATGGAGCTCAGCCCCTGTCTATGGCCCGCTTTGTGATTGTCACCCGACTTCATGGACTGATCTCTCACCATGTGCAATGCTGATTCCTTGAAAAAGTTCCCTGCCCATTGCTGGACTCTGTGGAACAGCAAGCCCTGATGGGTAACCCTGCAGCATTCCTTGCAGAACAGTGGCTGGTGGATGCAATCAGGACATCTGTAACCCCCTTCCACTCCACACCTGGCACAGTTCTGTGGCTTGGGGGGTGCTTCCAGATCCAAAAGGACCTTCATGAATTCCTCCTTGTGTGGAAGCCACTCTTGGATATAATCATTCTGTGTCTGACAATTGGAGTGAGCTTGGTTGTATGCCAGAAGGATGTCTTGGCACCTTCTTTTGAGGTAACTGTAATGGCTCTACATGTGGGGCATCATTATCATGTTGCATGTCAAATGCATCCTCAATGGGATCCATGTGTGGCTTGGAAGGAGATCAAGAGTGCTTGGATGGGGAGGAGTGGGGAAAATGGACAGAGGAGGTGGCATCTAGTGGTGTAATTGCCACCTCTACTAATCTCGATCTGCACCTACTGCTTGTTGTCCAAGTCTTAATCTGAAGCTGCTTGACTTGATGGCCAGGGGTACAGCCAATCATTCACATATGCTTTCCTCCGCTGTGTTTAGCCATATCTATGCTGTTGACAGTGAACTATGTATCTGTTAGTTGCTGGTAGGAATGACCATGATCTCTTTACTACTGTTTCACTTTCAGCTCACAGATCTCAATGTGATGCACCAGATCTTCGGTATCATTGCCCAATGAAGGTGATTGGGCATCTCCAATTTTGCCCCCAACCTAAACCCAGCAGCTGCCAACCTTATTGGGGTAGGAATAGTCAACAGAATGAATGCAATTGGTTCACTTGCTGGATGTCAAGATTAATGGCCCCTGAAGCGCTGATAATTAATGGGGGAAGATCACCAAAAGTCAATTGGCAAGTGGGCAGATGCAATCAGGATGTGATTTGGACAATGTCATGGATACCAAAGTGCATTGGATTAGTCTATTATAATACTTAATGCAATAATGTTGAAAGATACCCACTTTCCATTCCAGATATCACCATGGATTCACAATATGACAAAGACAATGGCTACAATGATAGTGGCCTGACAGATCTTGATGATGGTGGTAGCATCTTCAACCAAGGCACAGAGCAGTCAGTCATTGGGGATGAGGACCAGGAGAGTTTTGACATAGATGAATTGGAGGTCTTGGTTCAAAGACAGAAGGATTGGAAAGAGTCTGGAAAGACAAAGAAGCTGATGATCTTGCAGTCCATATTGGGAGAGCTGCACGAATTAGAAAAAAACAGGGAGCTGTCGCATGCAGAAATGCAGCTGAAAGCGGGGGTATGCAGCTGCAACTATGGATGCCTCTTCCATGATTAACACATACCTGGTAGCTCATCACCTCTTGGTTGAAGAAGCTGCTGCGTGCATGGAAGCCCTGTATTACTCTCTGGTCCAGATACAAGTACTCAGTGTGGTCGGTGGTTTGGGAACTATATCACGACTGTATCCAGCGGAAGCTGGCTGCCATGAGAGGGGAAAATGAGGATGGTGAAGGAACCAGGGCAATTGGGGTGTATCAGCAGGCATTGACCTCAGTCATACAAGAGGACCTCTCTGACGAGCAGCTGGCAGCAGCACAGGACATAGCTGACAAGTGGAATGGAATGGAAGGACCCACCCCTGAAATGAAAGCCAGGTGCATTGTCAGCTGTGAAGATCGTTGCTGAAGTTGTGAATTGATGTGAGTGCATAGAAATGCAGCGAAATATGGGTACAAGTATTGCTGAAATTTCACAGAAGAGATGTGGCGGTACTGCGGCATGCAGGTGGTATGTGTTGCAGGTTGGAAGAATGTGGAGGGCAGCGTCGAAGCATGCATGTAAGTGCCAATACTCAGCCAGCATTGTAGCAGAACACTGATCCTCCACAAGAATGGACTTCAACCGAGATATTGCCAATGGAACTGCATTTAATGAGATCCACAACTTAGAAGGGTCCTGGTGGGAGTACCTCGGTGAAGCATTCAAGGAGGACAGAATATCGACTGACGAAGATGACCCCCGCACTGAAGGCAGTCCGCGGAAGAAGACAGTCCACACCATTAAAGTGGATCCTGTGACTTTGATTATGGATGCAGATGGGACCATATCCATCCCTGAAATCGAAGGTCTGACATGCGATTTGCTGCAGAAAACAGTGTGTGGGTTCCTGACAGCACACTACAGTGAGTGTCAGTTTTGTATATGCAGCTTCTTCTGATAGGCAATGTTAAGGACAAGCCTGCAGAAAGGCTACTGCAGCCGTCCCATTCAAACAGCTCAGGTCGCATCAAATCAAAATGATTGCGGCAGAGTATCTACCCACCAATTTTTCCTTCACAGGTGACCCTAGTCATATGTCAGTGTCAGTGGCAACATGGCTTTTGAGCTTTTGGCAGCAATGGCAACAAACTAATCCAGATGATGTGTTCACCTTCCACAAGTGGTTGGATCAATTTGGGGAGTTGCACTCCCCAGTGGATGGCAGAATTCATCCACTACAAATCGCAAGGGACCGGCAATCAAGGTCTCGGACCCCCACAGCTGCTCGAGAGAGATCCAAGGTGCATGGCTGGAATACCAGACCATCAGGCATGGCAGGAAAGGGAAAGGGAAAAGCAGATGCAATTCCAGCAGATAATCATCAGACTGACATAGGTATTGTTGAACAGACATCCCCCATGAGCCACCCGATGGGATGCATGTCTGGCTCGTGCCAACATCACAGTAGCCAGATTAATTCCACTGGCAATACATCCTGCAGAACACATCTTGTTGGCAATATGATCATGTCCGACACTGCCTCAGAGGGTGAAGATGCTGAGGATGAAGTGGAGCAGCGGTCAAATGGCCCTCATGCTGCAACTCCCTTCCCATGACCTACGGCTGTGCGCACCCGGCCAGCCATCGAGCATCAGCAAGCAACCCATAAGTCGTGCATGAAAACACCTTTGCCTGTCACATTGGTAACAGCAAGCCTTGGTCCCAATGCTGATCAGGACGAGGAAGGCCAGTCTGAAGGGAAAGCCTCGGACAGCATAGATGACATGGAGGAATTGCCTGTGTTGGCTTGCAGGAATCGAGGTCAGCCCCATTGTCATTGGAGAGATTGGATATTAAAACATTCTTCAGATATAATTGGCCAGATCAAAGACCACTCTGCAAATCAAGGCGACGATAGCCTGCACGGTTTGCCATTGGTGAAAAATGCATCGAATGTTCCAGATCAATGCCAATTGAAGTCAGCAGATGGACAGTTGAGGCCATCTTTGAAAACAAGCCGAGGTCCACCCACTACTAAGAATCCATCCACACATGTGGCTGCAGCAGCCCTGAAGAGTGGACCATCACACACAATGCAGAAAGGCACAACCAATGGTAAATCATCCAAGGGCATTCCAGCTAAGACCCTCGGAGATGGAATGGGAGATGCCATCTGGAAATCACCCCAGGTTTGCAAAGCACCTGCCTGGCCAGATGCTGATGTCCTCTCGCCCCCATCAAAGAATCATGGAAGCACAAATCAGCTGCATCCCCTGGGCCAGCTGGCAAGAGGCAAAGGATACAGTGATGTCAGATGGAATATGTATTGGGAGCTCTATACTGTGAGATAGACATGATCATCTTAGTTTAGGTAGTGACTGTTGGAATGCCTATGCTAGCTGCCCCCCAGGCTCTGAAGTGGCATATCTGCGCTATGAGCTGCCAAGGAATCTCGGTCCAACGAACCTTTTCAATGAACAGACAAAGTTCACAATGCTGATCTCATCAAAATGAACACAGTACAATTTCAACCTGGAATATATTTCATGTGGCAGGGCCATACCTGAGTTATGCGCTGCAGCTGCACAATGCATGGGGCTCCCACCTCGCATATGGCATTCCCATGGTTTGAAATTGATATTGCGAGTGCCAACACCTTCCAATGGTGAAATTACTGAGCACTCTCCCATCATGGCAGAACAATCACTGCACAGTGTTCATTTCAATCCTGGAGGTATGATTCACACCTTGTTCCACAGTAATCTCACTAATCATTGGTAGTTCAGATCCGTCAAATCGAAGCCAGAGGGGACAATCTGGGAACTGCAGACCCATCGTGGAGT
This sequence comes from Pisolithus tinctorius, assembly GCA_024663395.1. Taxonomy (NCBI): domain Eukaryota; kingdom Fungi; phylum Basidiomycota; class Agaricomycetes; order Boletales; family Pisolithaceae; genus Pisolithus; species Pisolithus tinctorius. The sequence goes on from JANFAH010000002.1 coordinate 2,221,449, forward strand.
GATCACAGTCGAAGAAGACATCAACAACCCATGAGCTATGGTGAAAAAACGATGCAGGATCCAGTGCCACCCCCACAACCCCCATCTACAGCCGCCTATTCAAAGGACCTTCTTGTTCCACCCCCCCCTCCACCATTTGAGACTGCTTCCCCAATGGAAGAGCTCGTTCCACCTCTGCCACTGCCTTCAGACACCACTGAGGTCGCAGCCAAGCCGGAAGAAGTTCCGCCACTACCACCACCTGCTAAAGATATTGAGGACAAGGATGTGGACCATCTGCCACCGCCACCATCATCTGATGACGACAAGTCTGCTGATGACCTTACCCCACCTCCACCTCCATCATCCAAGGACTGTAGTATGTCAGATGAGCCAATCCCACTGCCGCCTCCACCCATGGATGAATCTGACTCTTGCAGTTCGATTGCATCGCCCACCAGTACATCGAATCGATTGTTCATGCATTAGATTGGCCCCCTCATCACTACAGAAATGGAAACAGAGGTAGCTTTGGCCGAACTACTGCCAGCTGAAGCTGAAGGTAATCATTAAATGACTGATGACATGAAGTCAGCAATGATTATCTGAAATTACAGATACTCGATTCTTGGCAGCTGCAGTTGCTGTGCCACAACATCCATTGCCAGAAGATCAACCTGACGTATTTACGCACACAGAACGGAACTGACTGCGAAGAACATTCCAGGATTTGTGTTCTGCTTGGATTGGTAGGGTTCATGACATTTCATGAGACTAGTTACAACAGCTGACATGGTACAGTGTAACGATTCACGATCTTACACGACCGTTAACGCCTCGGAATAATAATGTTTTATTTCCTTTTCTTTCTCTTTCTTTATATCTCCCCTTTTAGTTACTCGTTTGTCTCCCACCGCACTCTGAACGTATATAAACCGTAGTTACTGATGTACGAGTTCCCCCAGTCTACCTCGAACAGAGAATCCTTCGGCCAGTTCTTCTTGAGCGACCATAAGAAATCCTCCTACGAGAACGGACTACCTCCGTGTGACCTAAACGAAACCGCTTTTGTCACATATTTTGAACTGCCTATAACCCTTCTCTTACCCTCTTAACCCACCTTCGATCTCGACGTCACCCGCTCGCTATTGGTCTGGCCAACCGGTGCGTAGTAGCAACGTCAAACTTTTATACTGATGTCTTCTCCATTTAACCCGAAAGCAATAAACAAAGAAATCCGACGCTGTTTCTGGGCCATCGAGCCAGAATGGGTCGGTTCGATCCAGTTTGGAGGGGTCACGAGGGGGGTTGATTATGATTATCAGACCACGCCCGACGAAACGACCTCTCCGTTAGCTCACAGGTCTGCAGAACCTGTTAGGACACTGGGTGGTGCCCAAGGCCGCATCGACGATGCGAGCGACGTGCCAAGCAAAGCCGTCATGCAGCTGGTCCACGAGCTCGGGAGCACGCCACAAGGCTGTGCCCCAGACCCCCCAGCAGCGACTGGAGTGGATAGTTTAGCGCACGCAGAAAGTGATGAGTTTGTTAAGCCGCGGTCACCCGCCCGTAGCAACGTCTCACTAGTCCCGACATCTGTATTATTAGACCAAAACAGATGGCCTGCCTGGATGCGCGATGAACCGGAAGCGAATACTAAAAATGAAGATAATCTTAGCCCGAAGATGGTATGGTCAGAACTCGTTGAGAACGATGAAGAATTAAGGAAAACCGTACCGCAGTGGTTCGGGAATTCTGTGGTCCCGAACGATAACAACCAACCCAGTAGTATGAAACGCAGTCAACCGACCTCAGATACAAGCGCCCCAAGGCTTACCGCAGAAGTAAAAGGGAAATGGAGAGCGCTCGCTCGCAGCGAAGCCTCAGAAGAATGCCCTGTAAACGATAATAGTCAACATCACATCTCGGAGCGAGAGGAACAAGATGAAAATATGAAGTACTTGGTACTGAAGCTGAAAGAAGCTGGCCTGATCGAGCAGCTCGATAGTGCCGAGGCTCTGATCCGCAAACAACAGACAATCATCGAATCATTTAAATGACACACGAAACGCGAGTCTATGAATCTGGGACCATCGGGACTCAGTGTCGAGCAGAAGGAACGTGTGCCCCAAATGACTAAAAATATTGGCTCGGACGAACCAGATAATGCAGATGCTACAAAGTACTACTTTACTGATAGCACTAAACCGGCTAAACGATCAGAATCGCCAGAAATTACAATCGACAGAAAGGCTCACCATAAGGATAAGACCTCTGCAACTAAGGTGACCTCCAATGTTCGAGCCTCGTCCGCATTCCCGTGCGAGAGTACTGTACTGCGCGCGATGCGCGGAGACCCTGGGGATGATGATGACTCATCAGAATCTGACAGCACGGATAAAGGACATAAGAAACTGACAGAACACAATCGTCGGCAAGCAATCGCCCCCAGCGATCCATCTGACTCGTCCTCGAATGACAGTGACTCTTTTTCAGAAAGGGATTCATCGTTTGGCTCAGACTTCTATGGGGAAGAACCCTCGACAATTGGCACCAACAACTCAGATAGAGAAAAGGCGCGGAAGCGCGAGAAGAAGCGTCGCTATCGTGCGAAACTAAATAAATTAAAGTATCAACAAGCATTTTTAAAGGAAGATCCGCCATTTACTTACCGAGGCGAGGTACAAGTAGGCCTCTTTAAGAAATGGTGTCGCGAGCTGCGCAACTGGGTAAAACACGCCCAAATAGACCGTAAAAAGAGTATTAGGTTAGCAGGAAAGTACTTGAGTGGACGTGCTTACCAATTCTACGAACGAAACGTACTTGACTTGAAGAAAAAATATAACCTCACAACCTTCTTCGAGGACTTGTTCGATTATATATTCCCTGCGGACTTCCGAATGCAACAACGCGATAAGTTTGACGCATGCCGTCAAGAGGGACGCTCGGTCCTAGATTTCTTGAGAAAATTACAGGAAATAGCGGACACTGTAGGTGACATTAGTGACCGCGAAATAGTACTCGCATTTTGGAGACGGTGCCAACCTTACTTGAGAGCAGAACCAACGACGGTCTCTATCGTGACCCTGGAATCCGAATGCGTAAGGTATGAAAAAGCCAAGCGCGTTATCGATGAGGACAGAAATCGCAAACCCCCACATGACCAAAGATACACACACAGGATAAGCACTGATCGACTTAGTGCAGCCTCTGTAAAAACTAACGGCACGACGGATGCGGGAAGCGCAGCTCATAACAAAGATAATAGCACGCGCCAGGACCAGAACCATCATCATCGCAAAGAGCAGAACCCCGATAAAGAGCAGAAGAGGCGCCTTCGAGCAGAAGGTAAGTGCTTCAACTGCGAAGGCACAGACCACCTAGAGCGTAATTGTCCCAAGCGTTGGCAGACCAGGGACAAGCAGAAAGGACCGCATGTCCGTCTTAACACTGTTAACATGTCCCCCGCCGAAGCTCGCCTCGCAGCCATCAAAGAAGGGGCTGAACTTGGCCTCTTCGTGCTAGGAATTACTCACTCGGAAACGCCTGAGCTTTTCCAGTTAAAATGAGAAACTTTGAAGGCACGTATGATAGCTACATTGTACAACACTGTTCCATTGACTCTCAACCAGGAGATCGACCCGGACAATTCCCCCTACCAGCGTGATCGTTTTACCTTAGAAGACTACGGTGGCCCAGACACATACTTATTGACGGATCAGTATACCCTCGACAATCACATCCTCTACTACGAGGATCTCGCTGACCCCGATTTTGATGTCGTCCATTGGCTCCACCAGAAGAAAGCTGAGCGCTATGACGAACTAGTCTTTGACAAATGCGAAACGAGATGGCACGGGCCCCCTCCCATAGTCCCAAATTGCCTTAAACCCATCAGCACCAATACCTTGGAGTGCAGAGCAGCTCGACTGCACTCCCCCGAGGGGGATCACGAAGAGGAAACCTACACGCTCGAATGAAGTGCCGCGTGCGTCAAAGGTACCACTCGCCTCCTGCCCAAACCCATCATTGTCGTAGTCTGCGTCAATGACAAGCCCTGCCGAGCGTTGCTCGACTCTGGATCGTCGTCAGACTTTATTTCCACCACGCTCGTAGACCAATTACAACTCCCCCTCGATCTACTCGATAAACCCCTAAACCTCCAGCTCGCCATCTCGGGATCACGCGGAAAAGTAAAAGCTACCACGACGCCCTGGATCTCATACCAGAACATTCATGAAGAACGCATACTAGACATCGCGAATCTTGACTCATATGACTTAATCCTCGGTATGCCATTTTTGTTCCAACATAAGATTTTACTTGGTTTCAATCTGTCTCAAATTACCGTCCGCAGCGACAACTCGTTACCCATCCGGGGACCGCAAACTATCGCGCTAGAGTCACGAGCGGTGGAGCTATTAGCAGACAAGAAGGAGAGGTGTCGAGAAGAACTGAGGGCGTATGCAAGGGATATATGCAAGGAGGCCATTGAAACCCCCCTTCCCCCGCTCCGTGACATTAATCATGTTATCCCACTGATAGATGATAATAAAGTATACTCTTGGCGTCCATCCCGCTGCCCTGAACCACTCAAGCCTTTATGGCACTCAAAGCGAGATGACTACATTCGAACCGGACGCTGGGAGTTTAGCAGCAGTACAAATGCTATCCCTATGCTAATGCTTAAAAAGGCCACAAAGGATGGCTCGCTAAGACTGAGAACGGTAATAGATACAAGGGAACGGAATGCCAACACAAGGAAACTAGCCTCTCCACTACCAGATATGGAGGCGATCCTCCGCAATGTGGTATCTCACCCCTACAGGTCTCTGCTCAATGGCAAGGATGCCTACGAGCAGATCCGTATCACTCCAGAGGATGTCCCTAAGACACTATTTACAACACCGGATGGGACTATGATCAGCCATGTTATGCAAATTGGCGACTGCAATGCAGGTGCAACTTATCAATCGCTGATGAACCATATATTCGTGCCATACATCGGAATCTTCATGGACGTTTACCTAGATGACATAGTGATTTACTCTGACTCACTCGAAGATCATGTGAAGCATGTCAAAATTGTTATTGACACTCTGCGGACACATAAATTCTATCTGAGCGAACACAAACTTCAATTTTTTATGAACGAATTACGAATCCTGGGACATGTGATCGATGCGGACGGTATCCGTATGGACCCTGACAAAGTGGATAAAATTGTTAACTGGAAAATGCCTACTAACAAAGACTTACTCATGGGGTTCATCGGAGCAGTCGGGTATCTCGCGCCTGGATGCGAGGGCGTTCGCATACCCCTCGGGCACTTGCACAAGACAGCAGTGGCCAACACTCCTTGGTGCTGGTCATTCACAGAACAAAGGGCATTTTATTTGGTGAAGGAGTTAGTACATAAACATCACGAAGTATGGCAAACAATGCTAGACTACTCACCTGGACATGCACCAATAAACTTATCCTGTGACGCATGCCTGTCAGGTGGAAGCGGCATAATTTGGCAGGGTGAAACTATGGAGAAAGGGAATATCATAGCGTTTTGGTCTGGTGAATTTAACCTGGCCCAGCAGAATTACCCCGTGCATGAACAAGAGCTATTAGCTATAGTCGAGTCATTGAAAAGATTCCAACACTTACTGCAGGGTGTGAAATTCCAAATATTCACGGACCATAAGGGACTTGAGTGGATACAGACACAACGAAAGCTGTCCCCACGGCAGGCTAGGTGGCTCGAAACGTTGAGTGACTTTGATTTCGAGATCGTACATATACTGGGCAGGACAAACGTCATTGCTGACGCACTGAGCCGTATATACTCAGATGAACCTAAAGGGACAGTACGATCAGCCTCGGAATATGTCAGTGCTGAGGAAGAGCATGCACCTTCAAAACTGCTGCTGAACTTGATCACCACCCTGCTATACACGGGATCGCCCATATTCCTGGGAGTGACAAGGCGTCATTCTAGCACACGGGAAGCATTCCCTAACGCAAAACGAGTGATCCTGAAGTTACCTGGCGACCCAACACGATCACTGGAGGGCGGGAATATGCCAAAGCCTGACACATCACCTGGTGTGCCAACAGTACCTGAGACACCCGCCGAGACAAAAATACCTACGACATGTGTTAACAATGGCCCAGAAGATGACATCATAGCTGATGAACAGGAACCAACCTCATTGCCTGAATTAGTCACCATGGCAGAGTCAGACTTAGACATATGCGAGGACATACGCCATCAATACCATAGGGACAAATTTTTTGTTGACATTGTTAAAAACCCTAAGAACTACAAAAATTTTGAAGTAGACAATGGTCTGATTTACCTGAAGGACAAAGGACAGCGAGTTCTTTGTATTCCTGACATAAACTTGGGTTCCCACCGCTTACGTGAGATCTTGATCTCGCACGCGCATTCAATATTAGCTCACCTAGGCCCCGGGAAAACTACCAACTACCTACGAGACAATGTATGGTGGAAGGGGATCAATTCAGATGTAGACGAATTCTGCAGATCCTGTACACTATGTCAGACTTCTAAGCCCAGTAATCACCCCAGCTACGGACTATTAGAAACACTTGATGTCCCAACATACCCCTGGGAAACCATTGGAATTGACTTTGTCGGCCCCTTGCCGGAATCACGTACACGTAACGGAACCTTCGATATGACACTTGTCATAATCGATTACCTAACTGTCATGGTACACCTCGTCCCTACGAAACAGACTTACTGCGCCAAGGACATCGCCAAGGTAATGTTTGATAGAGTGTACAAGCATCATGGAATGCCGCGGAATATAATTAGTGACAGAGACTCCCTATTCACAAGCACTTTCTGGAATAAACTAAATGAACTAACAGGGACTGAGCTAAGAATGTCGTCAAGCTTTCACCCACAGACAGATGGAATCACTGAGCGAGCCAACCGCACGTTTACTCAGATGCTACATGCATGCATATCCCCAAACCAGAAGGACTGGGCCTCAAAACTACCGGCAATTGAATTTGCAATGAACTCGGCTCGGTCGGAAACTACTGGGTTTACCCCATTTATGCTAAACTACGGGTGGTCGCCAAGATCTATGATCTGGGAAACCAACTCGGAATTCCCCGGTGTAAGAGTATTCGCCCAGCGCATGAAAAATGCTATTATGCAAGCTCACGATTCAATTATTGCTGCACATATAAAACAAACTACTATGGCAAATCGGAAATGTAGGGACGCGCCATTTGTTAAAGGCGACTTAGTATACCTATCTACAGCCAACATAGCATTACCTAAAGGGCATGCCCGAAAACTCACGCCTAAGTTTATCGGACCCTATAAGATCTTAGATGACTACTGGAACAACACATTCCTGCTTGATTTGCCGAATGACCTCGAACAGCGTGGGATACACCCCACCTTTCACGCCAGCCTGTTACATCTGCACGTCCCTAATGATGATCGACGATTCCCCGGATGACAACTCCCTCAAATAATCAGCCTCGGGAAAGTCGAACACCTTTCAGTCAAGCAGATTACAGATCACCATGGAAAGGGAAGAGACGCCCTCTTTCAGATCGAATACTCAAGCGGCGACAAGGTGTGGCTTCCCCTCCATGAGGTCTCACACCTTGAAGCATTCACCCAATACCTAGAAGCGCTGAACGTATCTAGCGCTGACAACCTTACACTTAGGAACCAGAGTGACCGCGGTCCACAGGAGCTGCCTCTGCTGGCTATATCCACGCTCGATTGCGCTGCCTGTCGTGAAGCACTAGACATCATCGACAACATCACTATGAGTGACAGCTGGGCAACTCCGCCAGCTCCATCCACCGATTACTCCTCGGCATCAAGGACTACCCCTAGGAGGAGCCCAAAGACATATAAAAAGCGAACTTTGAGTGCTCAGTTGACCAGCACCCCACGATCAATTATGCATTTCACGCCGCTCGAACTAGAACGTTTCCGCGTCACTGCTACAGCCATCTGCGATGGCTCGTTCGACATCAAACGAGATGTCATGCCACCTGGTTATGTTAACTTCTGCGTCCTTCATGCAGATGATCCCAATCCGTATCTACGATACCCCCTTCCTCCTGCTTTCGAGCAAGCTCAAACAGTGAAACCTAAGAGAAAATCCACTCGACGAGGTAACAATCAAGCTGGATACCTCACTCGAGTTATCTTCGATCGCTTCGCAGCGGATACTGCCACTCGTAAGCGTGCTCCCTCACGGGAGAAACACCGCACTTACCGTAGAGCAGAACAAGCAAACATATCTCATGGTAGTCAAAGGCACTGCCGGCACGAACCTTATGCACCCAGGGGTCGAGGCGGAGGGCGCGAAAACCATGGTCACCCCAAGCGAGGAGGATGGGCTACTTTCTTTAAGAACCGCTCTCGCAACTTCCGCAATCAACCCTTCGAGAATCTTTCTCAGACCCCAGCTCAATCCAATGCGCCTTTCTCATCTAATAACCCTTGCGGCCCTTTCCACGAATTCAATAACTACTCAGCAAACGTCGACGCCATGTTGCAGAACCTAGAGATCAACTCTACCATCGACGGATCTCAGAATACCCCTGCCGGCTCAGAGACTGCTGGTCCATCCACAGGTTGGACTATCGTCTTCATTTTCTCTGTGATTATACTTATGATCTACACAGCCGCTACTCCAATGGATAGTGCGGTAACGAACTGAATGATTTAACCTTCTTGTCGAAGGTCAGGAGGGCGAATGTAACGATTCACGATCTTACACGACCGTTAACGCCTCGGAATAATAATGTTTTATTTCCTTTTCTTTCTCTTTCTTTATATCTCCCCTTTTAGTTACTCGTTTGTCTCCCACCGCACTCTGAACATATATAAACCGTAGTTACTGATGTACGAGTTCCCCCAGTCTACCTCGAACAGAGAATCCTTTGGCCAGTTCTTCTTGAGCGACCGTAAGAAATCCTCCTACAAGAATGGACTACCTCTGTGTGACCTAAACGAAACTGCTTTCGTCACATACAGGGCATGATCTATCTGATGAGGAGAAGATGCAAATGGAGATGGATGGGTTCGTACATCCTGGAGCTGACGTTGCGGGTAAGCATTCAGATAATATTGGGACAGCCGGGTTGACATCTGAGCAGTATACTGGGAAATTCATCGACTGAGACTTGATCGTCATCCTGTGCAGTATCGTTTTCCCTTTGTCCTGCATGAATGGTATGATAGGGCAATTGTGGATGGAATGTCCCGGACAGCAACTGAATTTGCATATTCAGTGGCATGCTGGATGGACCTTCTTGAAGAAGGGGACAGGTGCCTGGGTCAGCTAGACGATCTGGAAGAGTTCCACGATCCATTCATTTCATTAGGCCTCCAACGCTATGCAGGACAGCCACAAAATCTCGCACAAAACTCAGTAATGGACATGATTGTCATGTACATGGCTTGCCGAATCAATACTGCAGTGCGGCACCTAACCCAGCTGCCGAGCACCACTCACTGGCCTGAAGACTGGTATCAACATCTGTGCATTGATATGGTGAGTTTTATTTCTAGGCAGATGTTCCCACTTTTGTACATTTATCCAGGGCACCCTGGACTGTCTCATTCCCATTGTGGTCACCCAGAATTGTTATTGGCCCCCACTTCCTGCCATGTACATCTTACATCATATGGGCAGATGGACAGAAGCAACCTTCCGTGATGCTTTGTTTCAAATTCCTGAGGCACAGATAACTAATTTCACCTATAGCATTATTGAGCTGCTGCCTCAGTGGTCTCCACATCCAGATACCGATGGTGGCTTCGTGTTGCCTTGGTGGTTGAACGGCATATCCAACTATGCAAGCGAGGCTCGGGTCCTGCGTTCCGACGAGGTCCAGACTATCACACAGAGGTACTTCACTGTAGGGCTTCTGAGTTGTCCAGTTTATATGTGAGGATGATGATACTTTGCTCAGGATCTTTGGCCATTGCAAAAGTCCCCCATCAAGGATTGCCTACATGGGGTCTTGGATGCCCAGGTAAAGCGGTATAAGAACAATGCACTGAGGGTAGAGGCACTGCTCCCAGGTCTGACAGCCAAAGTCAAAGAATCATTTGAGCGGCTCAACCACATGGCTCAGATGTTGGGGTGGTACCGCGAACCCAATGCATGCATTGTATGTATGGATGGAAATTAGCTTGTATTACCATAGCAGATATACATTTGTCTAGGACTTCCCCTAGCAATACATTAATTCTCATCTACATTTATGTGGGACCCACACACAGCTCTGTTGCGATATCCAATACATGCAGCCCACAACATAGCGGGATGTCTACATACTGATGCATGTTCTCTCACATGTAATATGCAAGGCATGCCCGATCACTGTCTGCGCTATCAACCTGATGAACCAATGATGCTCCTGACATTGCAATTATGGTGCCTGAATTGTATCGGAACTGCATTCCCAGCTCTGGGATGACAAAGTCCAGAGGTGTCAAGTCCGGGCCTACTCCGACCAACTCTGACGCTAAACAAGGTCTAGAGGAGGGTCCAGAAGCAAGTCTGACACAGAAGAACAGAACTCTGACTAGCGGAGTGTTGACAGGAACGAAGACCGCCAAAGCAAAGGCGGAGTGGAGTGAGGGTGTCGGGTTTAGCTCATGTGCTACCCCCTTGCACGATCTCAGCCCTCATATTTCAGAGGGAGAGTACAGACGGAGATTTGGAGATAACTCCGACAGACAGAAGACGGAATCAGAGGGAGTAGGAACTAAGTTGATATTCGTACTGAAGAACAGTGGAGTACAGTACATGTTTTTATACTACTACGGAGGTACAGTAATCGGAATTGGAACTGACATACGGAGACTCATAAGTTTTCAAGTAAAATTTCCTGGACGACGAATGAAGGGTAGATGGAGGACATACGAACGGGTAACACAGAACATCCAGAAAAGGAAACAGTCCAGGTGCTGGACCATGTGGTGAGCACGCTGCAGAGTACCTGACTGCGAAGGTAGTCACATGACCCCTCAGAGAATGGACCGCTCGATCTGGTAGGAGAGCAACACAAGTCCGACAGCAGTTGGAGTGGAGATGGTTCGCAACCAACAGAAGTTGGGCGGAGTTGGTGCGGAGTGAGCGGATGACCAGCAGAAAAGGTTGCAGAGTGAGCAAAGACCTATGACGAATGCATGGTTATGACAGTGCCCCCCCCTTAGGGCCTGAACCCCTGAAGGCTGCATGTATGGGACGAGATCAACACGAGTTGATCATTTGAAATTATTTTGATGCCTTGAGGATGATGGCTTTAGCCGCGGCGGAGCTCCGTCGGAGTTTGAAGTACCGCTTAAAAACACGTGTTAGGGTACCGAACCTTCGTCCCTTCCCCCCATCATCATGCCTTCCCAGCGCCAGAGCAACACCCCCCAGCCAACCCCTGGCCACGTTCGCAACTACTCCCAAGTCGCGGATGAAGAGCTGGTTGTCCTCACCGATGACTCCACCGACACCAAGTGAGAGAAGTCCACAGAGAAGGCGCACCAATGAGAGGAGGCCGAGCGGAGAGAGAGAGAGCGCAAGGCCAAGCGCAAGGAGGCCAAGAGGCGGAAGGCAGAGGAGGAGCAGTTGGAGGCGGAGCGGAAGAAGAGAGCAGAAGAGGAGGCTCAGAGGAGAAGGGCGACGGAGGAAGAGGAGGCTCGAAAGAAGAGGGCGGCAGAGGAAGAGGCAGAGAGGCAGAGGCAGAGAGCCCAGGCCAGGAGGGACGAGGCCACGCAGAGGTGAGTAGCAGATTACTGCAAGTCAGGCAGAGCTGACCTATTTTTTTTTTTGACCTTACTCTATTTCAGGTTAACCGGAGTGGTGTATGACATCAACACTGCCCAGAAGGTCCCTGGGGCCTCTGTGGTGGTCACTGCAACCAAGAGAGCCCCCTGCACTCGCTGTATAGCAAGTCTGACGGCGGGGCAGTGCGAGCCGGGACAAGGCAAGACCAGGGCCTGCATGCCCTGTCATAACAAGAAGACATGCAGTTGGACGCAGGAAGAGGCGGCAGCGGGGCCTTTGCGGAAGAGAGCAGGGACGGGGAGCTCCTGAGGAGAGAAGAAGAAGAGGACACAAGGGAAGGGGAAGGAGAAAACGACAGAGACGGAGGAAGCAGACGACGAGCGGGAGATAGGCGGAGAAGACGAGGAGGAGCCTGTAACACTGCACGAGGGACCCTCAGGGGCAGGGGTCTCCTCCTGGTGGACGGAGTGGGAGCAGGAGTGGCAGCTGCAGGCTGCGGAGAGGTACGCGGCGGTGCACGAGAAGGCTGCGACAGCCTTTGAGAGGATGGCAAGGGCAGCGGAGCGGACTGCTGATGAGTGGGGAATGTACCACGCATGGGCGGAGTGGGCAGAGATGAGGAGGGAAGATGTGCATGAAGCCAGACTGGCTGAACTCAAGCGCATGGGAGGAGGTTGGAAAAGGCCTCAGTCAGAGGCGGCGGAGGACCAGCGAGAGGAAGTGGATGAAGGTGCGGAGGGGGATAATGAGGAAGAAGTCAAAGGAGAGCAGGAAGGCGGTGAAGAACAGGAGGGTGGTGGAGAGCAAGCAATGGAAGAGTAGAGTAGTTGTGTTTTCTTGTTTCTTTTCTCTTTTTTTTTTTTTTGTCTTTAGTTTGTATATTTTGTATTACTACGAGATAGACTTGCGATTTTGTTTGTGACTCTGAGAAGTGAAATGGATAAGCGGAGAAAATTCTAAAGTACTTAAGGTAGTTCAGTAAGAGGTGGAGTTGGCCTGCAGAGGAGGTTTATGTAGGCGGAGTATTATGGCAGAGGTTGGTACGGGCCAGGTTTGTGTGGATAGCGTTCATGGAAAGCGGATACTATGTTGGAAGTGTGATCTAGCTCAGTTGCAAGCAACCAAGAGGTTTCTTTGTCGGTGTTCTCGTAACCAGCCCAGCAGACTAGATACAAGAGTTGACAGTGGCGGTGATGGCGGTCCACCTTAGAGTTGAGTATCTCTGATACTTTGTACTCAAGGTCACCATTGACATCCACTGGCGGAGGCAGAGGTTGTTGTCGGTTTGGGAAAGGGTTAGCCGCTGCGGCTTCCAGTTGTGAGACATGGAAGACCAGATGTACCGAGCGCATAGAGTCAGGGAGCTTAAGGGTGACAGAATGCATACCTGGCCTGGCCAGGATGGTGAACAGACCTAAGTACTTTTCAGAGAGTTTTTCCAAAGGACGAGTGGAGCAGAAGTACTTGGCTTTGACATAGGCCTGTTCTCCAACCTTGAACTCAGGCGGAGGTATGCGTTTAGCATCTGCTGGACCCTGGTAGCGCTGTTGAGCAGCAGACATTTCAGAGCGGAGGAAGTCATGAAGGGCAGAGAGCTCAACGATGTAGTCGTGAGCCCTCAGAGAGGTGAAGTCTTGGTCAGGGACCACAGACAAGTTTGGATGGTATCCCTTGTTAGCGAAGAAGGGAGAAACTCCAGTAGTCGCACTTGGTGCGTTGTTGAAAGTGAACTCCGCTAGAGGTAACAGCTCAGCCCAGTTGTCTTGTTGGTAGTTACAGTAGACACGAAGGTACTGTTCAAGGGTCTGGTTCGTTTGCTCGGTCTGGCCATCGCCTTCTGGGTGGTAGCCCGAAGTGAAGTGAAGACGCATATCAAGGGCCTTTCCTAAAGAGCGGAAGAAGTGTGAGACGAACTCAGGACCTCTGTCAGAGGTGACATTAGCTGGTACTCTGTGCTTGGAGAAGACATGGGTAAGGAAGAGCTTAGCGAGTTCGGCAGAGGTGATGGAGTTGTGGGTGGGGATGAACACCGCTTGCTTTGAGAGGCGGTCCACTACCATGAGTATGGCGGAGTAGCCATCAGAGTTGGGGAGGTGTTCAATGAAGTCCATGGAGATGGAGTTCCAAGGTCTCTCTGGGATGGGGAGTTGCTTCAGTAGACCATAAGGGCGGTGGCGTGGAGTTTTGCTCCGTCCACAGGCGGTGCAAGACCTGACGTATTCTTTTACGTCGGAGCGGAGGTTGGGCCACACGTAGTCCCTGTGGACGAGTTCTAGGGTGCAGTTCTGCCCGAAATGGCCTGCTAGAGGATGATCATGCTTGAACCGAAGCACTCGAAGGCGGAGGTCATCAATGTCAGGGACAAAGATACAACCGTCAAGGTGGAGTAGACCGTCAGAGTCCAGGGACCACCGAGGCTTAGTCAGAGTTGGGAGATGGCTGGTGGAGACAGGGTCTGAGGGTAGGGCAGAGATGATGTCGGAGTGCAAGCACTCAACATCGAAGACCATGGCGGCGTGGAGTACAGGTGCCAAGAGGGTGGTGGTATGGAGGGACAACGCGAGTTGCTCCTGTGTAAACATAGGGTGGAGGTTGTGAGGATTTACCTGCACGTAGTCCCTATCCCCCCCTTTTGGGTAGACGTCCCAACGTCACGTAAGTGTGTCGGGTTTGGCTCCTAGGCAGCCAGGTCAGAAGTGAATCAAATGATTGAACTGGGAAAGGTACTCCGACCAGCGGGCCTGTCGACGAGTGAGAACCTTAGAGGTAGAAAAGTACTCAAGGTTTTTGTGGTCCGTCACCACATTGACAGGTAAGGTGGAGCCTTCTAAGTAATGCCACCAATGGCAGAAGGCCTCGAAGATAGCCAACAGCTCCTTGTCGTGGGTATCATAGTTGAGTTCTGGCATGGTCATGGTGCGAGAGTAGAAAGCGACTGGGCGGAGTTCACCGTTGGAGCAGGTGATCGACAAAATGCCAGCAATGGCATAGTCGGAGGCGTTGGTTTCAACTGTAAGCAGAGCATCAGGAACCCAATGAGTGAGAATAGGAGCAGAGCTGAAGGCATCCTTCAGGCGGTGGAAAGCGGACTGGCACTCCTCAGAAAAGTTCCAAGGAGCACCCTTTCACATGAGGTGAGTGAGTGGAACAACAATGTCGGAGTAGTTATTAATGAATCATCTGTAGAAATTTGGGAAGCCGAGGAAGGACTGGATGTCTCGCACCTTCTGTGGCTCAGGCCAGTCGCGGACTGCCTGAACCTTCTCAGCGGACATGGTGAGACCGGAGGGAGAAAGAACATAACCAAGGTACTCGACGGAGTCGGAGTGAAACTCACACTTCTCTGGCTTGGCATAAAGGCCATGCTTTCGAAGGCGGCGGAGTACCTCTTTTATGTGTTCACAATGCGACTCCATGTCCTGCGAATAGATTAGGATGTCATCGAGGTATACCATGATGCAGACATCGAGCATGTCTGCAAAGATGCTATTGATGAATCACTGGAAAGCCGCAGGCGCATTAGTCAGACTGAATGGCATTACCCGCCACTTGTTGTTACGATACGTACTCTTTCCCTTTCTTCTCTTTTCTTTTCGTCTTATCTAGTCTTTTCATCTTATCTTATCTCTCAGACTCGGCCCGGACCCCGGTCTGGACCTCGCCTCACCTCTGCCTTGCTTTCCCCTTCTAGTACGTTCCGCTCCACTATGATATCATTATGACATCACCATGATGTCACGGACCTCATGTGTGCCTCACCGTTACCTCATGTACTATAGTATAAGTACCGTTGCTCAATCACCCAACTAGCTCTAAGCTAGTTCATTTGGGTCTTCGAGTCCTAAAGTCGCCTGCTTCTAAACCGTCTCCTCTTCTCTTTTTCTCTTCTTCTTTCTGTTGGTTCTTGGTGCGAGCCTACAACAAACCCTGTTGTTTAGGTCTCGTCACACTTGAACTAGCTTCTCATCGTTGTACCCTCGCACCCTCCGTCACCATTCCTCGCTTCCTCTGTGAAGGCTCGTGGGTGTACTCGCCAAGTCCCCCAGCCTCTGAACCCGACCCAAACCTTTTCGTCCTGTACATCCCCGAGCGTCGTTCGCTCACTCCGCTCTTCGATCACGACCTTTACCCCCTTCTGCCACCCCCCTCTTACCCTTTCTCCACCGAGTCCGTCTTCCCTTGTTCGCTTCCCGCTGAACCCCAGCAACCCCGCTACAACCTCCGCCCCCGTCACACCCTAAGACGTCCAGATCGCTATGGAAGGCATCCAGGACCAGCTTACCGAGCTCCGCGACACTCTCGACACTCTTCGAGACGAAAATTACAGGTTAAGCAACGAGCTAAGGGACACTCAAGGAACAATCACAGCCATCGAGGGCCAGCGTAATCAGTGGAATGCCCTCCCCGCAGATGTTATCCAAAGAAGGATAGAGGTGATGGCCGACCTGGGTCAGTACGCCGGTGATCGTGCCAAGTTTTCAGAATGGTGGGTGAAAATGAAGGTGTGGGTCACACAGAATAGGACTGCCTTGCCCACCGCCCAAGATAAGTGTACTGTGGTATGGTCCCATATGACAGGCCCTGTAGCTGGAAGATTCGCTCAGGCCAAGTTTTCACTCGCAATCGTCACTGGAGTATGGCCTGACACGGCCGAAATGATAGAGGATATCGACAGATTCTTTGCCCCTCAAACAGACGTGGAATGGGCCAAAGCTCAGATGCGCACTATGCGCCAGGGGAACTCTTGGTATGAAGAGTTCTACACCAAGTTCGAGTCCCTCAAGGTACAGGGACGAGTCACTGATGAAACCGCCGGCTTCTTGCTGGAAAACGCTGTCCATCCCGCCATCGTGAAAGAAGCCCTAAGGAGGGGGTACACCCAGGGCAACTATCTCCAGATGACTGTCGCGTTCCGAGAAGCTGCCCTGGCCAGAGACTGCTTCAAGCTTTTATACAATCACTATCCCGATGAACCCGCTCCCCGCTCTTCCTATAATCGCCCCTCATACTCCCCTCGCTTTACTCCTACCAGTACTCAACCTGGCCGCGGTGCTCCCATGGAAATTGGCGCTGCTCGCTTCCCCCCTCGTCCCGTCCCTTCCCACATTAAGTGTTTCGACTGCCAAGGGAACCACTACAAGCGTGACTGTCCGTGTGCTAAAGGAAAGGGTCCCGCTAGGCCCAACATACGGGAGGTGACCCAGGAGGCTCAAGAGACCGCTCTCCATCAAATGTCGTTTGAAGAGATGCAAGCCTTCTTCTACGACAAACAGATCAACGAGATGAAGAGCCAGGGAAAAGAGTTCGGCCAGTAGAGGATCGGGTCTCCTCTGGCTACATTTATAATAAGTTTTCTGTCTTAGGCATTGACGATACCTCTACCGAGCAGGATATATTTAACTCGGAGACTACTGTACCATCTGAAGAGGCAACCCCAGTGGGCGCGGCCATGGATGTAAAACTGCCGGTGCTTAATTCCTCTTGTGATAAAAATAAAAGTACGCCTGTCCAGAAAACAAGAGAAACCCCGAAAATAAGAACAGCGGACCCAAAGGCCAAGTTGGAGTTAGAGGTAGTGTTAGAAGGATGAGAGAAGAAGTGGAATGTAAAAGCATTGGTCGACTCCGGAGCCAATGACACCTTCCTGGACAAGAAATGGGCCGATGAAAATGATGTCCCGCTGATCAAGCTTGGTCGACCCGTGGCTGTCCTCAACATTGATGGAACCCCTAACGTGGCAGGCAACATCACACACGTCGCCTCCCTTGTTATGAACTATCAAGGACACCAAGAGTCTGTCTGGGCTCAGGTCACCACGCTCGGCATGCACCCCCTTATACTCGGCTACACCTGGTTACGAAAACACAACCCAGAGGTGTGTTGGGAAACCAAGCAGGTGAAGTTGTCCCGTTGTCCTCGCGAGTGCCGTGATCTGGCTCCGAAGACGAGAGCAGAGAGAATAGCGGAAGAACAGGAGTCACAGGACATGGAGTATCTTTATCCGAAGCTCCGCTCCGCCAGGGTTCGAGCTGGCACTACGGAAGAACTCGTCCCGAAGGAGTACCACCAGTACCTAAAGGTCTTCTCGAAAGAAGAGTCGGAAAGGATGCCGCTTCGCAAACCCTGGGATCATGCCATCGACCTTAAAGAAACCTTCACTCCCAAACATGGTCATCTCATCCCACTCTCTGTAGAAGAACAGAAAGAGGTGTCTGATTTCCTTGAAGACCAACTACGGAAGGGCTATATCCGTCCCTCGAAGTCACCACAGACCTCTCCAGTGTTCTTCATTCCAAAGAAAGATGGGAAGAAACGTATGGTTCAGGACTACTGCTACCTCAACGAACATACAGTGAAGAATGCATACCCTCTCCCCCTCATTTCTCAGCTCGTCAACAAGCTCAAGGGCTGTAAACTCTTCACTAAGATGGATCTCCGATGGGGATACAACAATGTCCATGTCAAGGAAGGAGACGAATGGAAGGCTGCCTTCGTTACTCATAAAGGCGCTTATGAACCACTGGTCATGTACTTTGGCCTCTGCAACTCGCCGTCCACCTTCCAAAACATGATGAATGACATCTTCGGTGACATGGAGGACGTCCTTGTGGTCTATATCGACGACCTGATGATCTTCACCAAGACGGATGATGAGAAGGAGCACGACAGGATAGTCCTGGAGGTGTTAAGAAGGCTACAGGAGAACGACCTGTTCATCAAACCAGAAAAGTGCTTCTTCAAACAGAAGCAGGTGGAGTTCTTGGGCATGGTGGTTGGAACTGAAGGGGTCAGCATGGACGAGAGTAAGGTCAAGGCCATAACCGAATGGCCGGTCCCTACAAAGGTTCGCTCGGTACGGGCCTTCTTGGGCTTGGCAAACTTTTACCGGCGCTTCATCAAGGACTTCGCCCAAATCACTCGTCCACTCAATGACCTCACAAGAAAGGATCAACTCTGGGCTTGGGGTCCACGAGAGCAGCAGGCCTTCGACACCCTGAAGAACGCCTTCACCACTGCTCCCGTCCTCGCTTTCCCAGATCAGGACAGAGAGTTCCATTTAGAAACCAATGCCTCAGACTTTGCTACCGGTGCTGTCCTCTCTGTAAAATGCGAGGATGACCTCTGGCGACCTGTCGCCTTCTACTCCCATTCCATGTCCCCTCCTGAACGAAACTACCAGGTCTTTGATAAAGAGATGCTGGCTATAATCCATGCTCTAGAAACGTGGCGACACTATCTGGAGGCCACCCCTTACCAGTTTGAGATCTGGACAGACCACTCGAACCTCCAGTATTTCATGAAAGCACAGAATCTAGATCGCCATCAGGCACGATGGGCCCAGTACCTCTCCCGGTTCAACTACAAACTGGTGTATAAACCTGGATCTTCAATGGCCAAGGCTGATGCCCTTTCCAGAAGAGAGGATCATGAACCAGAAAAGGGATCAGATAACCAAGGACTCACGTTGCTCGATCCCTCTAGGGTGGCAGCTACCTTGATAGTGGGGGAGGATGTCGACCTTGTCCTCGCTCTGAAATCCGCCTCTTTGGTGACGCCACAACCAGAAGGTTCAGTTCTTAAGGAAGGACTATATGTTTGTCAGGGGAAGGTTTATGTCCCGCCTGCTGTCAGGGTCCCCTGCCTCGAGAAACACCATGACACTCCGCTTGCAGGACATCCTGGATGGAAGAAGACTCTGGAACTTGTCTCCCGCAGCTATGTTTGGCCTGGAATGACCACCACTGTTAGAGACTATGTCTCGGCGTGTCACCGCTGCCAAATGGCTAAAAGTTCTAGAACCCCTCCCGCAGGAAAGCTCCTTCCAAATCCCGTCCCAGAACGCCCCTGGACCGATATCTCGGTTGACTTCATGGAGTTACCGGAGGCACAGGGCTTTGACAATGTCATGGTGGTGGTGGACAGGTTTTCAAAGGAGGTGGTCTTTGCCCCCACTACCAAGGAGGTTTCCTCCCTTCAGACAGCAGAGCTCTTCCGGGATCACGTGTGGACTCAGCATGGGTTACCTGCCTCCGTTATCTCTGATCGGGGCCCCCAGTTCACCAGTGCGTTCACTACTGAGCTTTGCAAAATGCTCGGGGTCAAGCCCAAACTCTCCACCGCCTTCCACCCTCAGACAGATGGCCAGACAGAATGCCTCAACCAGGACCTACAGCAGTATCTCCGCCTCTTTGTCAACGACCAACAGGATTCTTGGCCTTCTTGGCTTAAGATCGCCCAGTTCTCCTATAATAACAAGCAACAGGAGTCTACTGGCAAAAGTCCCTTCTCGGTTACTCATTCCTACACCCCCAGGATGGGCGTGGAACCCTTCCTTTCCAGGGCAGAGGCAGCTACAGATCATGCTGTTGATCTCGCTAAGGTTTTGGAGGACACAAAGAAGGCTTTGGACAAAGCTGCAGAACAGATGAAGGTATCTGCAGATGCGTCTCGCTCTGACGCCCCCTCCTACTCAGTTGGTGACATGGTTTGGCTGGAGGCCTCCCGCATCTCCCTCTCTGGTCGCCCCTCCAGGAAGCTCACGGAACGCTGGATCGGTCCTTACAAGGTTGTTTCATTAAAACCCAATGTGGTAGAACTGAAACTCCCAAAGACCCTCAAAATCCATCCGGTCGTTAATGTTTCTCAGGTAAAACTGTACAAAGGGCCTTTGGAGGGCCAAACCGTCACTCGCCCAGGACCGGTGGTAGGGCATGAGGGCGACGAAGAGTTCGAGGTGGACTATGTCGCCGATTCTCGCCTAAAAAGGAACAGGCTTGAGTACCTCATCCATTGGAAGGGGTATCATGACGAGGATCGCACTTGGGAACCTGAGTCCGCCTTGAAGTCTGCCCCTGGTGCTATCAGGGACTTCCATCATCGCAACCCTTCTGCCCCTTGAAAACTCTGGGGCATGGACTCCTCCCTCTTCTCCTCCCTCTTCAAAACCTTAGAAAACTTCACTGACACCATCCCTACCTTCAATTGCCTGGAAGTCGATTTCTAAGGAGGGGATAGTGTTACGATACGTACTCTTTCCCTTTCTTCTCTTTTCTTTTCGTCTTATCTAGTCTTTTCATCTTATCTTATCTCTCAGACTCGGCCCGGACCCCAGTCTGGACCTCGCCTCACCTCTGCCTTGCTTTCCCCTTCTAGTACGTTCCGCTCCACTATGATATCATTATGACATCACCATGATGTCACGGACCTCATGTGTGCCTCACCGTTACCTCATGTACTATAGTATAAGTACCGTTGCTCAATCACCCAACTAGCTCTAAGCTAGTTCATTTGGGTCTTCGAGTCCTAAAGTCGCCTGCTTCTAAACCATCTCCTCTTCTCTTTTTCTCTTCTTCTTTCTGTTGGTTCTTGGTGTGAGCCTACAACAAACCCTGTTGTTTAGGTCTCGTCACACTTGTAAGAACCATAACGAGTGCGGAAAGCCGTTTTCCATTCATCTCCATCTGCTATGCAGACTAGATGATAGGCATGGCGGAGATTGATCTTGGTGTAGACTTTAGCATGGCTTGGAGAGTCAAGTAGGTCGGAGATGAGTGGCAGCAGTGTCACACACCAAAGGTGTTGTGGACATGGTTACAGCTGACTCTGCCTAACTTGTCAACGAGTTGTGTGCAATGCCCATGCATGCAGATGAAGACTAAAGGCCTCATGCATAGAAAGACTGTTGGACATTAACAGTCATCCTTCACACAAGATCAAGTCGTCAGTGCTAAAGAGAAAAGAGGAAGCGAGTTAAGCACGCATTAAAAGTTTTTAGCGCCCATGTATGGCATTCTGGTTTTTGTCGTATCTCCACCATTTCCAAAGATATCGACTCTGTTCCCATGCTCGCTTAAAGTGCTCAGCCCCACGATTCTTCCTTCCAAATTTGGAGAGGATCCTCGCACCCTGCGTGTTTCTACAGCACTCCATCCATCAGACGCTCATTTTGCTAAGTCCATCAATCATGGCCACCTCTTCGTCGATCATCTCGCTTGTCTCATTTGCCAGAGACAGTGGCTACGTATATCTGCCAGGCATTCCCACCAGCTTCTGTCCTGAAGCCCCCTGGTTCATCCTGTCGTTGTCAGCCCCATCTCATCCCATGCAGCTTGGTCAGCATGTTCTCCTTGTCAGTATGACTTCCAGAAGGACGTTCTTTGGTTGCCTCAGGTCTGTCACTCGGTTAGAAAGGTCTTATGTGGTCATTTCAGTCTCCCCGGTTGATGAAGCATATGGATTGTTCCTCCCTGCTCCCTGCACCATCTTCATTCCAGTCTCATCCGTCATTCTTCCCACGTTGCGACAGCTGCAGTATAATCTACTGTCCTCCAGCCTCCCTGATTGCATTCATGACGAGTATGACATGCATCTTGCCTTCTTACTGCAAGATCCAGCAGAAGACGTTCCCCCTTCTCCTCCTCCTCCATCAGAGCCCCATTCATGAAGTTTTTGTTAACTTCACTGAGAGGATGGAAGGGTGGGAGACACGATCGCGTATGCTCTCATTGCCCCACAGACCCCCAACGCCCTAGCCCCCTTTGACACCTGACTCATGCCCTTCAATTCTGGAATTAATACTTCCCTATCTGGAAACACCATCCATCTGTCATGCCGTCTTTGGGTCTAGAGATGTCTCCGCCGAGATCTAACTTGCATCGCCACCCCCTAATGTGATATCAGTGTGCTTACTCAGTTTCTGACTCCATTTGACTCATTCTGTGATATTTTGACTATCCTTGACTTGTTCATTGCCAATACTTACCAATCCTCTTTGCTTGCTTACTTTGCATTTCTCGCTTACTCATCATGATTACTCAGTCCTTACTCATTACTTACCAAGTGTTTGTGCCTTGTTTGTCACAAGCTGTGCTCCCCCCATAGTATATAAACCCCCATGTACTTAGCTACCCACAATCAATCAAGCAATCAAGAAGCAATTCAGAAGAAGTCAGCTCAGCTCAGCATATCTTGTCGTCGACAGTTGAGGCTCATTCAGAAGAGTCTATCTGTCTTCATTCTTATACTTGGTAGTTGAGGCTCATTCAGAAGAGTCTATCTGCCTCCATCATTCATCTGAAGCTTTCTCTTAGTCAGCAGTCTTAGTCATCCTCCCACTCCTGCATAACTTGTCATCGACTTGTGCAAGGAGCACGTTTACTTGAAGTTCATTACTTGAAGTACCTTTCGGCTGAACACCTTCACTCTGTTCAGCATCCCCCATCCAATCATCATCCATTCGTCTTCTCCTGCGTAACTCGTCGACGACTTGCGCCAGGAGCACCTCCACTTGAAGTTCCCCCCACATTTAGGTTTCTGCACTCCAGGTTCCGCAGAGGCAAACCACCACTCGCACATATTTGTCTTTTGTGTTGGATTTGCCTGGTTTTCACCACCTTTCCACACTTTGACTCACAGCGGATAGTGATCTTTTTTCGTGATTTTGTTGAGTCCTCGATAGTCTATGCAGAGGCAGAGTGAACTGTCCTTCTTCTTTATGAAGAGGACAGGGGCACCATGAGTGGAGGTGGATTGTTTGATGAAGCTGTAGCCAAGATGCTTGTCAATGAAGGTGCGGAGAGCCTCAAGCTCTGGCGGAGAAAGAGAGTAGATTGTACCAATGGGTGGAGAGGCTCCTTCCTCAAGGTCGATCTTGAGATCGAACGAGCAGTGTGGCGGAAGTTCTGTGGCCTTGTCTTTGCTAAAGATGTTGGCAAACTCGTGATACTCAGGAGGAACCGAGGAGAGGTCAGGAGGCGGAGAAGAAGCAGAGGACGCATGAAGCTTCACATCATCAGTGGAGAGCTGTAAGCAGAACTGTCTAGAGCCAGGGAGAGCACAGGCTCTGACATACGCAGCAGCATTGATGAGTGAGACGAGTGGAGTGGAGTGTGGTGAGTCTGTCAGAGGTGCAGTCGGAGCTGCAAACGGAGTGGAGGGTGTCGGCTCCGGAGTGGAGGTCGCAGCGGAAGATGACGAAGGTGCCTGGGGTGTTGGCATTCCCTGTAACGATGGTTTGAATGATATACTGCCCAGTACCCAGTCAATCGACGGATTGAAGCGGGTGAGCCAGTTGTGTCCTAACACCAGCAAACATGAAGAATCCAACGGAGTAACATAAAATGAAATGGAACTGACATCGCCGGAAGGAAAGCGGAGGGAAAGATCTACTTCTTGGGAAATGACAGCATTTGTACTACCATCGAACAAGCGGAGCGGAATTGGCGGAGAAATGGAGGAAACAGGGATAGCATATTTTTTAATTATAGACGGGTCTACAAAACAATGAGAAGAGCCGGAATCGATCAACGCAGAAACAGTATCAACAGAATAGTCAAGAAGAGTTACAGATGGAAGTAAAGAATTGGGACTAGAAAGAGCAGAGGCGTTGAGTTGGATGTCCGGCTGCGCACAGCTCCCTGGAGGAGCAGACTAATTTTTTGGCTCTGCCTTCTCCTCAGTCGGAGTAGGTGGAGTTCCAGCTGTAGCTGCATGGGCTTTGGCTGCATGAGAGGTGGACTTGGGGCAGTCCTTAGCAGAGTGGCCAGCCTCACCACAGAAGAGGCAGAGGTTGTTTTTCATCCTGTGCTGGCGCTCAGCAGAGGTGAGTTTGCCATCTTTGCCCAGAAGGTGGGCAATATTGGACTTGGGCGGATCTTTCTGCTTGCCCTTGCCCTTGGCGTCAGACTTTGGAGCAGAGGATGATGAGGACGATGATTTAGTTTTATTGTCGGAGTTGGAAGACTGTGACTTGTCAGAGGCAGACTTGGTGGTGCGCAAGATCTCTGCTTTGCGCTCCCAGTAGCACACATCGATGGTCTGAGTGAGTTTGCGGAGTTGTGCGAGGGTAGAAGGTTTTCCGACACAAGCGATCTCGTCCTTGATGCAGTCTGGAAGTCCGCTATAGAAGCAGTGGCAGAGTGCACCGACACCGTAGTCCTTGACCTGTGAAGCCCAGCGATTGAACTCCACGACATATTTGGTAATTCGAGAACCATCCTTCATGGTGAGGTTCTTGAGTTGTTGGATGGCATCCGCTATGGCATCATGCGGACCAAAATTAGTTGTGAGCTCTTGTAAGAACTCACGGTAGTTGTCCATCCAGAGCGGGCGGTCATAGTTGTCGGGGTTTAGTAGGTCTGGCTTGAACCAAGCCAGGGCCATACCCTTAAGATAAGATTGAGCGAAGGTATCCTTTGCTCTGTCTGAGTGGAATGCATGAGGGCGGTCTTGGAAGTTCAACTCACACTGAACGAGGAACTTGCAGAGTTTTTTAGGGTCGGAGCCATCGAAGGTGTCAGGCTCGCGGACCTTGGTTTTCGGAGTGGAGTCCCCAGTGCACGAACTAGACCGCACAAGTGCATGGACAGCTCTAGCAAGAGCTACGAGGGGATCCTCTGGTGGCTCAGCCGGGTCTTCAGGGATATCCCTGTCACCGCTGCCCCCGCCATCAGGATCACCATCAGGATAATCAGGGTCAGGGTCAGGTCCATCATCTCAATTATGAGGAGATGGAGTATGGAAGGTTGTTGGGTGGAGGTCGGAGCAACCAGCTTGCGAAGCGCTTTCGCCCTCAGTGTGAGAGCAGCGTCGAGCGGAGAATGATTGGAACTGTTCAATGACGGAAGGGAGTCGACACGGATTAGCTAGCGCAACAGCGAGGTTCTCAGCGACCTCTCTCTGAGATTGAGCTCGAGTTCTCATAACAGTGTAAGTTTTTTGGAAGACAGAAAAGGAGATCGTACAAGTGCGAGTACGAATATACTGTCAAGTCCGGGCCTACTCCGACCAACTCCGACACTAAACAAGGTCTAGAGGAGGGTCCGGAAGCAAGTCCGACACAGAAGAACAGAACTCCGACTAGCGGAGTGTCGACAGGAACGAAGACTGCCGAAGCAAAGGCAGAGTGGAGTGAGGGCATCGGGTTTAGCTCATGTGCTACCCCCTTGCATGATCTCAGCCCTCGTATTTCAGAGGGAGAGTACAGACAGAGATTCAGAGATAACTCCGACAGACAGAAGACGGAATCAGAGGGAGTAGGAACTAAGTTGATATTCGTACTGAAGAACAGCAGAGTACAGTACATGTTTTTATACTACTACAGAGGTACAGTAATCAGAATCGGAACTGACATATGGAGACTCATAAGTTTTCAAGTAAAATTTCCTGGACGACGAATGAAGGGTAGACAGAGGACATATGAACAGGTAACACAGAACATCCAGAAAAGGAAACAGTCCAGGCGCTGGACCATGCGGTGAGCACACTGCGGAGTACCTGACTGCGAAGGTAGTCACATGACCCCTCAGAGAACGGACCGCTTGGTCCAGTAGGAGAGCAACACAAGTCCGACAGCAGTCGGAGTGGAGATGGTTCACAACCAACAGAAGTTGGGTGGAGTTGGTGCAGAGTGAGTGGATGACCGGCGGAAAAGGTTGCGGAGTGAGCAAAGACCTATGACGAATGCATGGTTATGACAAGAGGAGTGTAGTGTCCGACTGTCAACAACGTATCCAACCATACCTTTCGGCCATTCATATCTTTATGAGGGGGAGCCTTCCAATTTACCATTAATGACATGGAACTGTAGATGCTGTTCCAGATTGGCAATATGGCCTGCATATCCTTGTCTTGCCATGCGACTGCCATTGATCTGAGTTGCATGAGCGCCTCCCACCCATGTAGGTACATTTTTGGGTGCATGATACACAATGCACCCGACAGAATGGTGTGTAGCCCAGCCATGCTATCCAGCCATTGATGGGTCTCCTTTGCTCCTGACTTTTCTTTTAAAAGTAGTGATACTTCCAGGTGATGTGAAGGGTTGCTGGGCTGTTGGCAGAGTTACAGGAGTGAAATCATCTTCGAATGGATAATGACTCACCCCACGCCCTTGCTGAAACCATGCTGGTGAGAGGTTGATGGCGCCTTTAAGATCTGCGGCTGGGCGAAAATGGTTGGAATCATGCTGCCAGCTGCCTGCCCTGTTGGACTTCACACTCCGTGCAAGTGGGATACTGAGGTTGCCCAACAAATTCCAAATCTCGGCCTGATGGGATCATTAGCAAAGTGTGGGATGCCCCATTCAGTTTGCCAACCTGATATGCCTCACTGAATGCATTTGGTAGATACCACAGGAGGATGTTTCCCTCTTTGTCAATTACCACTGCTGGACAGTTGATTTCCATGTAACTTGAATGGTCCGCAATGACATTAATGTCCCACATTTCCTCAACAATGACTGGGAATTTCTTAGCCTTTCAAATTTCATGGATAGATGGACTTACTGCATTCACGATATGCCTCGACTATGACCAGCAAAATGTGATCTGCTTCGCAAGCTATCTGCAATGGAATCAATACATGTGGGAGGGCACGTGGGCCACCAATGACCTCCTCACGCAACTGGGACACCATGTATGTAGAGATGCAGTCTGTCAGATCCATTTTCCAATTATCCGGGAGGCTTTTGGGGCTTTTTAATGGTGTCATTGTATGGTGTACAAGTGGCAGATTGTTGGACCGAAATTCTGAGATCGTTGGCACGGGCAGACAATAAGACAAATCAGTATTTGAATTACGGAAACGCCAGGCACCCGATGTATTCTCAAGTGTCAGTAAGGAAATCGAAGCTATCAATGGTAATGACATTGCACATTTGGATTGTTGCTATTGTCCAGCATCATGGATGTACCCGCACGACAATTCCATCTTTACAACTTTTGTATATGCCCAAGTTGATATATCATGTGAGGCAGGTGCCCTTGGTTGCAATATTATGAATACAGAGCCAATGTGAACCCACTTGTTGACAAATCCAGTGCAGATACCAGTCCTGGTGTTCACAGCATCAGTTGGCAAGTGTCACTGGGCCTTGATATTCAGCACGTTGTCAGGTTGGCCATGTATGTGAGGGGATGCTACTTTGGATCTGCCCACTGGCCACCATGCCTGCAATGTTGCCAGAGCAGCATTTCACCGCATTGTCACTTGGGCCTTTGCAATCAATACACAAAAAATGTCACAAAGGCATTGCAATTCGCTGAATACATTTCCTTCACTTTCCATCTCCATCTCTATTTGTGGGGAACTTTCACAACATGTCCGAGACGAATGACGGGTCCATCCATCGAGCAGGCCAATATCCACCATCCACTGGCCATGCCCGAATATCTACGGGGTCCAGGCACTCTTAATTATGGCATCAGGCCAGTTGTGATGGGTTCTCATGAATTGCAACTGCCCGGACCATTGTAAGTTAGGTATTAAGCAACACTAGGGAGTGCTGGGGACTCCTAGGGCTTGACAGAATAGGGTCCAGTTCGACCCAGAGGGGTTCTGAGCTTGGAAGTGAGAAAAGAGGGTGAAGGAGTGACTGGAGTTGGTCAAAATGAATGGAGTGGGGAAATGAGTGAACAACGGTGTCTGGAGGTCGTCTAGGGGTGCCTCAGTGAGGGCTTTCACTGTCTTTCTTTCGCAGTCTTTGATTTCGCAGTCTTCGCAGTCTTGTTCTTCCTTTTTTGTTGTGTACTGTAGACCTACACTAGTGCGCAAAAAATGCTGACTAAGCTACCAAAAATGCGCCACAAAGGTAGGCTAAGTATCACTAATGTAAATCAAAGCAAAAACACAATAGAAAAGATAAAATAATTAAATCACCTCAGTAGGGAGTACTTATTCCCTACACCATTCCATACAAGGTCCCTTGCTGCTGTTGCCATGTTCAACCGTCATGCAATTGATGATCCAGCTCATGCATTTTGTCATCATCTGGAACATGAACCATAGGCATGCGTATATCTTTCAATGAATGCCATGTTGCATAGACGAGCCTGTTCATTCATTGTGCCAGCATCTGCCACATAAATTTGTCAGCCCAGCTATAAGTTGCGCAGGATTCAACGTCACATTGTCAGGCCTGCCCAAATGTTATGAAAGCACACACCATCCATGCGATGTGCTTTCCCACTCAATTCTCCTGGGTCAAGATGGCTTGCTAGTGGCCCTCCATGTGTTCAAATGGATCTGCCAAACCAACATCGGGCCCCCCATAGGTTGCGCTGCATGCGACATCCCATCGACGGGCCCATACATGGCCTATGAGAGCACCCACAACATTGCTCACAGGCCTCCTCATCTGTTTCGACAGGTTCAACATTTCTTCGACAGGCCCATTGATGCCTTACACCAGCATCTGCGATATACTGCCTGGCACTGCCCATCTGTTTTGACACGCTCAGAAGTCCATGCATGCGCCCGTCCATGGGTTGTGACAGTGTCTGTCATTTAACTGTCAGGCCTGCTCATAAGTTGCGACACATGCGACATCCCTTTTATGGGCCCGGCTGTTTGTTGCGACAGTACCATGTATTCGCAGGACAGGCCTGCCCATTAGTTTTGATGGGTTCAACATTCTTTGGATGGGCCCATCCATGTATTTTCACAGCACCCACCCCATATGTGACAGGCCTGCCAATAGGTTTGATGGATGCAATATCCTTTCAACGGGCCTGTCCATGCCTTATTACAGCACCCATTCCGCATACAACAGGCCTGCCCATTAGCTTCAATGGGTTCAACATACCCTCGTCAGGCCCGTCCATTTGTTGTCACAGCATCTGCCCCCAAAATGACAGGCCCACCCATATGTTGGGACAGATGCAATATCTTCTGGACGGGCCTACCCATCAGTTTCTACAGGTTCAAAGTTTCTTGGATGGGCCTGCCCATGGGTTGGGACGCCCTCTACTTTGATGATGACAGGCCCATGCATTAGGTGCCATGGGGCAGCACATCCTGCCACCAGCCTGCCTGGGCCTGCACATACATTGTAATATACTTGTCACAGGCCTGCTCATTTGCTGCTGTCACTCTGGGCCTCTGGGCCTCTTCATATGTTGTGACTTAATTAATTTGACAGGCCCACATCGGGCTCTATGTGAGTAATGGTAATTTGGCACACAGGCTACCCATGTGTTGTGACTAAGCTGACTACATGGGGTCGAGGATGGCTATGATATTGCAGAGTTTCTCGCATTTACTCAACATGTCCAATACACAAAGACCAGAGGACTCGCATTCATTTCTGATTACCAAGGCAAGTGCACTCATCTCATCTGACACATGCTTTTGCTAACCTTCACAGGGAGCATGACACTGCTCACAGACCCTCAAATTCCAACAGACCTGTATGTTCTTCTGAACATTCACATGCACATAGTTATACCTAACTCTTTGGATAGCTCAGTCAGGGATGGGCTCGACGTCTTTAGTGAAGGGAATGTCGAGTCCACGGTTACCTTGTTCGAGAAGTGCCACAGATGTAATCGATTCTGTGAATGGGCTGGCTTTGACTTAGACAAATTTGGGGCTGTGACCAGCAGTGTGAACAACTGATTCTGTCATCATTCCAAGGGTATTGTAATTGCTATTGCTATGTGCTGTGTATACGTTCCCTTCTCCCTCCTGTATTTTGTCACTCACGAGTCTTGGACTTTATTATGTTGTTCTTGCTTCTTGTTACTTCAACATGTATACCTGTTCTTTACCTGGTTGTTTCTACTCACCAAACCCCGTGCATCCACTGGCCAATAATATTTGACTTTGGTCATAAAACTGTTTCTGATAAGGTACTACTTACTCCCAGTTCCTGAAGTCATGCTGAAGGGTTCGAATTACTCCTCTCAGTTTGCTACAACAAGTGAGTCTGCTTAACCCACAAGCAGGTGCATCATCATGAACCATTTATTATTCTCAGGAGGCGATCGGACACTTCCAAGAATGCGAGATGAAATGTTAATCACATTTTGGTGGCAAGGCCCACCCTTGACATCCTCTCATTGTACCTCGTGCATTTCTGCATCGCTTCTCTCGCTCTTCGAGCCACAAATCCCTCTGACTGACTCATTTCTTAGGAACCCTTGTTAATACACTTCTGTGTGCTCATTGTTGAGATACTCCTGTTTTTGTGTTTGAAGGGTTTCGAGATGGTTTGGTGTATAACTCAGGATTGGGTGATCTGATTGGCATGTTTCCTCTTTCCCCTTGATTCCCTGGGAGTATTCTACCACATCCAAGAGTTTTGTGTCAGTCACATCAGCTGTTGCTGTTTGAGGGCCTCCTTGCTCCCTCCCCCAGGACATTATCTTGCGCATCCCACACGTTTTATGGTCATTCCTCTCGCTTTCTTTGGACTGTACACTACTCATTGAAGGCTTTCAGATGGTGTACTGTACATTGCACTTGCTGCCACAGTTGCAGAGATATGCCCTGTCTTGTGGCCAGTGTACTACAAAACATAAAACTACCAACCTACCATGTGACAAACTTCTGCACTACAAACCTGTGTACTACAAAACTACAAAACTACAAACTTACTGCGTGACAAACTTCTGCACTACAAACTTGTGTACTTCGAAATTTCAAAACTACCAACTTACAGCATGACAAACTTCCACACTATGGACTTACAGCAGTTCCCAAGTGTAATGAGTCTGTGTGAATTTTTTTGAGTTGTGCATTGAGTCATTCCAAATTGGGAACAAGTTGTAATAAGTCATGTTGTGAACATTCCCTACACCTCTGCATCAGCATTCTCACTGCTATGGACCCCCCCCAATGAGCCTGATCCAATAGGCTGTGGGGTGGAATTGGTGGAGCAGGCAAATGAGCAAAAAGCCTCTCCTGGCTCCACCATTCGTAAGTTCTATTATCCGTCTCTACCCAGCAGCGCACTGATATCCCTAGACACGTTCACGTTTATTGACAATGCATATATCCCTCCATGTGAATCGGTGACATCTACACCGGTTGCTAGCCCTGTCAAGAACTCTCCAAAGAAAATCTCTGCTAAGACCCCTACAAAGAAAGTGAAGTGTGGCCACAAGCAGAAGTGATCCAATTCCCCATCTTCCCCAAAGTCCCCTGCCTCAAGAAAGAAGAAGAAAGTGAAGAAATTGATGTCGAAGACAGCCATATTCAATATTAGCAACTCAGAGGATAGCGTTGCTGAACCCCCACCCCAATCTATCACAGCACACCTGCATCTTGAGACGTCTGTCAAGGTCTTGGCCTGCACACGGGGCAAATTGACATCCTCAACCTCTGTCAAACTTACCCAGTGCAACCCTTTTATATTCACAGTCAAGGATACTTTTGATACCTTCATCAATGCCATTGCTGACACTGCTGATACCATGCCATGGCATCTGGTGGCTGAACAGTTGTGCTGGTGATTTGAAACTCCCACTAATCTCCAGCTCAAACTCATCACAAATGAGGGAGGATATTGGGTGATGATCAATGCTGTGAAGTCATGCAAGAAGGATCAAGTTATTTTTCTGTATGTGCTGAGGCCCATTCCATGTGAGCTCATAAGCAATCTTCATTTCTTCTGTGAGCAACAAGTGCTGAACTACGACAGCCAATGATTGAGGAAAAGAAGAGAGGGAGAGGGAAGAGCTCAGGGGTGGCGAGAGAACTTGATGATGAACCACTGCCCAACTTGTCTATCAAATTGCAAATCAATTCACTTCATAACTGCTCTGCAAACGAGCTCAAGGAATTACAAGACAAATATCCTGTTTGGAATCATCCCCACTTTCCAAACAAGCACATATATGCATCAGGGGGACTCTTCTGGGAGCTAACCCCACTTTGCCTTCAAATTTGGGCAAATGCCATCACTGCAAAGGTATGTCATAAGTGGAATATTGATTTGAATACATTGCTGACACCCTGATAGCCACCAACTGCAACATGTGATACCCCACCAATGTCCAATCACTTTACGAAGGCATCTGCTATTCCTGCTAGCCAAATGCCAGTGGATGTTCCAAATCCGATCCTTGGTGCATGGAATGAAGACCACCATAGTGCACCTGGGCCTCATGGCCTTTGGCATGCCCCTGGCCCCCACCCCATGTATCCATTCGGCTCTTACTTTCCTCCTCCACTGATTCCCTATGGTTTGTATGGCTACTATATGTCAAACATGACATCTCTGCCTGCACCAACCCCACCACTGCCCAGTCAAAGTATGACCATCTTCTCTTCACCCAGTTCCACCATGATGCACAATGTTTTGCTCTTGGAGTTCTGTACAAAGTATTGGCTGTCAGCACATACTCAAGAGAAGTTGGAGAAACTGGACTACATTCCTGGGAATAAAGTTGTAGAATCACTCTCAGAGGCAGACTGGAAGGACAGCAGACTCTCTGTTCTCACATCCCACTCATTTTTAGCAGTGCATCGGAAGTTTTGTGAGGCAATCTGTGCAGGCACTTGGGAATAGGAGTAGTCAGTCGTTCACGCTGTGTAATATTGTGTCTAGTGTGCAAATGTCATGCATGCTCTTTTTTTTTCCTTGGTGCTTCAAAAATTGCAAGTCAAGTTTCTCAAGCATTTCTCAAACAAAAAGATGACTAGACTCTTCTACAGAACAGACTCAAAAATATTCTGTAAATCTCCAGTGACTACATTGTAATATAACCAGCATGGCGTATCCACTCCTGACATTTCCCAGCAGTGATGTAGCTTGTTGCCTCAAGGAGCATATTGATGGGATCTTCCTCCCAGTGTAGATGATGAGTGTGGTGATGGAGATGTGCCTTTACTGTGATATGTTGTGAGCAAGTTCAAGAAACAGAAAGAAACAAGACGATGCACAAGTGCTGAATGATTCCTCGATCAGGTTGAGATCTGGGGAATATGGAGGCAAGAACATGAGAATACAACCTGTGGAGGATAAATGAGCGATGAAATGAAGTGTAGATTGTACTTACCAGCTTCCTGGACTGCGGCTTCAAGGTCTTCATTGTGATGGATGCAGCAGTTGTCGAGGACAATAACAGACCTTTCAGCAGGGAAGGGATTCATGGCGGGCAGCTACATTGAAATATCAGCTAGGACGATCAAAGGAACAGGAAAATGACTTACAAGTTGCTGTGTGATGAAGTCACAAAATAGATCATGATCATAAGAACCCTCCATGACCTCAGCAGCAATATATCCATCGACCATCATTGCTGCAACCAAGGAATACCAGTCACCTCGAATGAAGACATCTGAGAGGGGCGCATGAGCACCTGACATTGCACGACCATAGTGACATGCCCATGTATGCTCATCTTTGCTTGTTTCATCCACAAACATGAATTCACGACTATCCCCTTGGAAGTTGGCAATAATTTGTTCCTGAAAGTCTCCACAGCGTTCCTCATCCCTCTCTGCAGCTATTTTGTGAAGTATTTTGTGAGTGAGCTCAATTTCAGTGAGATTGCGAGCAAGCATCAACATGGAGATGATGATGTCATGTTCGAGGGCTAGCCAAGTCTTTACTTCATCAAGAAATAGATCCAGTTCTTGAGAGAATAGGCCCTGGCAGGCCTGAATGAGGGTGCAGGTAAGGATACGAAGGCCTTGGCCTTTGTTACAATACGTACTCTTTTCCTTTCTTCTCTTTTCTTTCTCATCTTATCTAATCTTTTCATCTTGTCTTATCTCTTGATCTCGGTCCGGCCTCTGGCCTAGACCTTGCCTCACCTTTGCCATACTTTCTCCTTCTGGTACGTTCCACTCCACTATGATATCATCATGACATCACCATGGTGTCACAGACCTCATGTATGCCTCACCGTTACCTCATGTACTGTAGTATAAGTACCGTTGCTCAATCACCCAACTAGCCCTAAGCTAGTTCATTTGGGTCTTCGAGTCCTAAAGTCCCTGCTTCTAAAGTCGTCTCCTCTTCCTTCTCTCAACTCCTCTCTGTTGGTTCTTGGTGCGAGCCTACAACAAACCCTGTTGTTTAGGTCTCGTCACACTTGAACTAGCTTCTTATCGTTGTACCCTCGCACCGTTCAGTCACCATTCCTCGCTTCCTCTGTGAAGGCTCATGGGTGTACTCGCCAAGTCCCCCAGCCTCAGAACCTGATCCTAACCTCTTCGTCCCATACATTCCTGAGCATCGTTCGCTCACTCCGCTCTTCGATCACAACCTCTACTCCCTCCCTCCACCCCCTTCTTACCCCTTCTCCATCAAATCCATCTTCCCTTGTTCACTCCCTGCTGAACCACAGCAACCCCATTACAACCTTTGACCCCGTCACACCCTAAGATGTCCAGATCGCTATGGAAGGCATCCAGGACCAGCTTACCGAGCTCCGCGACACTCTCGACACTCTTCGAGACGAAAATTACAGGTTAAGCAACGAGCTAAGGGACGCTCAAGGAACGATCACAACCATCGAGGGTCAGCGTAATCAGTGGAATGCCCTCCCTGCAGATGTGATCCAGAGGAGGATAGAAGTGATGGCCAACCCGGGACAGTACGCCAGTGATCGTGCTAAGTTCTCCGAATGGTGGGTGAAGATGAAGGTATGGGTTGCGCAGAATAGGACTGCCCTACTGACTGCCCAAGATAAGTGTACTGCGGTATGGTCCCGCATGACAGGTCCTGTAGCTGGAAGGTTCGCTCAGGCCAAGTTCTCACTTGCCATCGTTACTGGAGTATGGCCTGATATGGCCGAGATGATCAAAGATATCGACAGGTTCTTTGCCCCTCAGACTGACGTAGAGTGGGCCAAAGCTCAGATGCGCACTATGCACCAAGGGAACTCTTGCTACGAAGAGTTCTATGCAAAGTTCGAGTCCCTAAAGGTTCAGGGACGAGTCACTGACGAAACCACTGGCTTCCTTCTGGAAAATGCCGTTCATCCCGCCATCGTAAAGGAGGCCCTAAAGAGGGGATACACCCAGGGCAACTACCTTCAGATGACAGTTGCATTCCGGGAGGCTGCCCTTGCTAGGGATCGTTTTAAGCTCCTGTATAATCACTACCCCGATGAACCCGCCCCCCGCTCCTCATATAACTGTCCCTCATACTTCCCCCACTTCACTCCTACTGGTACTCAACCTGGCCGTGGCGCTCCTATGGAAATCGGCGCTGCTTGCTTCCCTCCTCGCCCTGTTCCTTCCCATATCAAGTGCTTCGATTGCCAAGGGAATCACTACAAACGTGATTGCCCTCATACCAAAGGAAAGGGTCCCACTAGACCCAACGTACGGGAGGTAACACAAGAAGCACAAGAGACCACCCTTCGCCAAATGTCGTTTGAAGAGATGCAAGCCTTCTTCTACGATAAGCAAATCAACGAGATGAAGAGCCAGGGAAAAGAGTTCGGCCAGTAGAGGATCAGGTCTCCACTGGCTACGTTTATAATAAGTTTTCTGTCTTAGGCATTGACAATCTCTCTACCGAGCAGGATATATTTAACTCGGAGACTACTGTACCATCTGAAGAGGCGACCCCAGTGGGCGCGGCCACAGATGTAAAACTACCAGTGCTTAATTCCTCTTGTGATAAAAATAAAAATATGCCTATCCAGAGAACAGAGGAAACCCCAAAAATAAGAACAGCAGATCCAAAGGCCAAGTTGGAGTTAGAAGTAGTGTTGGAGGGATGAGAGAAGAAGTGGAGTGTAAAAGCGTTGGTGGATTCAGGGGCCAATGACACCTTCTTGGACAAAAGGTGGGCCAATGAAAATGATGTCCCTCTGATCAAGCTTGGTCGACCTGTTGCTGTCCTCAATGTTGATGGAACTCCTAACGTGGCTGGTAACATCACACATGTCGCCTCCCTTGTCATGAACTATCAGGGTCATCGAGAGTCAGTCTGGGCACAGGTCACCACGCTCGGCACGCACCCCCTCATACTTGGCTACACCTGGTTACAAAAACACAACCCAGAGGTGTGTTGGGAGACCAAACAGGTGAAGTTATCCCATTGTCCCCACGAGTGCCACGATCTTGCCCCAAGGACAAGGGCAGAAAGAATAGCCAAGGAGCAAGAGGCACAGGACATGGAGTACCTCTACCCGAAGCTTCGCTCCACCAGAGTTTGGGTTGGCACTACTGAAGAACTCGTCCCGAAGGAGTATCACCAGTACCTAAAGGTGTTCTCAAAGGAAGAGTCAGAAAGGATGCCACTTCGTAAACCCTGGGATCATGCCATCGACCTTAAAGAAACCTTCACTCCCAAACGCAGTCGCCTCATCCCGCTCTCTGTAGAGGAACAAAAGGAGGTGTCAGACTTCCTTGAGGACCAACTATGTAAAGGCTACATCCATCCCTCGAAGTCACCACAAACCTCACTGGTATTCTTTGTGCCAAAGAAAGATGGGAAGAAATGTATGGTTCAGGACTACCGCTATCTCAACAAACATACAGTCAAGAATGCGTACCCTCTCCCTCTTATCTCCCAGCTCGTGGACAAACTCAAGGGTTGTAAACTCTTCACCAAGATGGACCTCCAATGTGGGTACAACAACGTCTGTGTCAAGGAAGGAGATGAATGGAAAGCCACCTTTGTTACTCATAAGGGCACTTATGAACCACTGGTCATGTACTTTGGCCTCTGCAACTCGCCATCTACCTTCCAAAACATGATGAACGACATCTTTGGTGACATGGAGGACGTCCTCATGGTCTATATCGACGACCTGATGGTCTTCACGAAGATGGATGATGAAAAGGAGCACGACAGGATAGTCCTAGAGGTACTAAGAAGGTTGGAGGAGAATGACCTCTTCGTCAAACCAGAAAAGTGCTTCTTCAAACACAAACAGGTGGAGTTCCTAGGCATGGTGGTTGGAACTGAAGGGGTCAGCATGGATGAGAATAAGGTGAAAGCCATTACAGAGTGGCCGGTTCCTATGAAGGTCCGCTCAGTGCAAGCCTTCTTAGGGCTAGTGAACTTCTATCGCCGTTTCATCAGGGACTTTGCACAGATCGCTCGTCCCTTCAACAACCTTACAAGGAAGGATCAACTTTGGATCTGGGGCCCTCGAGAACAGCAGGCCTTCGATGCCTTGAAACTCGCCTTCACCACTGCCCCTGTCCTTGCATTCCCAGATCAGGACAGGGAGTTCCATCTAGAAACCGACGCCTCAGACTTCGCCACCGGTGCTGTCTTGTCTGTAAAATGTGAAGATGACCTCTGGCAGCCTGTTGCCTTTTACTCTCACTCCATGTCTCCCCCAGAACGAAACTACCAGGTCTTTGATAAAGAGATGCTGGCCATAATTTGCACTCTGGAAACATGGAGACACTATCTGGAGGCCACTCCTTATCAGTTTGAAATCTGGACTGACCATGCAAATCTCCAGTATTTCATGAAGGCGCAAAATCTGGATCGTCGCCAGGCACGCTGGGCCCAGTATCTCTCTAGGTTCAACTACAAGCTGGTGTACAAACCCAGCTCTTCAATGGCTAAGGCTGATGCCCTTTCTAGAAGAGAGGATCACGAACCAAGAGAGTTGGACAACCAGGGGGTTACATTACTCGATCCCTCTAGAGTGGCAGCTACCTTGGTGGTAGGGGAGGATGCTGATCTCGTTCTTGCTCTGAAGTCTGCCTCCTCAGCAACACCGCAACCAGAGGATTCTGTCCTTAAGGAAGGGCTGTATGTCTGTCAGGGAAAGGTTTATGTCCCACCCGCTGTCAGGGTTCATTGTCTTGAGAAGCATCATGACATCCCACTTGCGGGACATCCTGGATGGAAGAAGACTCTGGAGCTCGTCTCCTGCCACTATATTTGGCCTGGAATGACCGCCACTGTTAGAGACTATGTTTTGGCGTGTCACCGCTGCCAAATGGCTAAAAGTTCTAGAACTCCTCCCGCAGGAAAGCTCCTCCCAAATCCTGTCCCAGAACGTCCCTGGACTGACATCTCGGTTGACTTCATGGAGTTACCAGAAGCACAAGGCTTCGATAACGTCATGGTGGTGGTAGACAGGTTTTCGAAGGAGGTGGTCTTTGCCCCCACTACCAAGGAGGTTTCCTCACTCCAAACTGTGGAGCTCTTCCATGATCATGTGTGGACCCAGCATGGGTTACCTTCCTCAGTCATTTCCGACCATGGACCCCAGTTCGCTGGCACCTTCACTGCCAAGCTTTGCAAAATGCTTGGGGTCAAACCCAAGCTCTCCACTGCCTTCCATCCTCAGACAGACAGCCAGACAGAACGTCTTAACCAGGATCTGCAGCAGTATCTCCACCTCTTTGTCAACAACCAACAGGATTCTTGGCCTTCTTGGCTCAAGGTCGCCCAGTTCTCCTATAATAACAAATGGCAGGAGTCCACTGGTAGGAGTCCCTTCTCGATCACTCGTTCCTACACCCCCCAGATGGGTGTGGAACCCTTTCTCTCCAAGGCAGAGGCAGCCACAGATCACGCTGTCGACCTTGCTAAGGTCTTGGAAGACACAAAGAAGGCTTTGGATAAGGCTGCGGAATGGATGAAGCTGTCTGCAGACACGTCTCGCTCTGACACTCCCTCCTACTCAGTTGGCAACATGGTTTGGCTGGAGACCTCCCGCATCTCTCTCTCTGGCTGCCCTTCCAGGAAACTCACAGAATGATGGATAGGCCCTTACAAGGTTGTTTCACTCAAACCCAATGCGGTAGAGTTAAAACTTCCCAAGACCCTCAAAATCCATCCGGTTGTTAACATTTCTTGGGTCAAGCCGTACAAGGGCCCTTTGGAAGGACAGACTGTCACTTGCCCTGGACTGGTGGTGGGACACGAAGGTGACAAAGAGTTCGAGGTGGACTATGTTGCTGATTCTTGCCTGAAAAGGAACAGGCTTGAATACCTTGTCCATTGGAGGGGGTACCATGACGAGGATCGCACCTGGGAACCTGAATCTGCCTTAAAATCTGCCCCTGGTGCTGTCAAGGACTTCCACTGTCATAATCCTTCTGCTCCCCAAAAACTCCATGGCATGAACTCTTCCCTCTTTTCCTCCCTCTTTAAACCCCTAGAAAACTTTACTGACACCATCCCTACCTTCAATTGCCTGGAAGTCGATTTCTAAGGAGGGGATAGTGTTACGATACGTACTCTTTTCCTTTCTTCTCTTTTCTTTCTCATCTTATCTAATCTTTTCATCTTGTCTTATCTCTTGATCTCGGTCTGGCCTCCAGCCTAGACCTCGCCTCACCTTTGCCGTACTTTCTCCTTCTGGTACATTCCGCTCCACTATGATATCATCATGACATCACCATGGTGTCACAGACCTCATGTACGCCTCACTGTTACCTCATGTACTGTAGTATAAGTACCATTGCTCAATCACCCAACTAGCCCTAAGCTAGTTCATTTGGGTCTTCGAGTCCTAAAGTCCCTGCTTCTAAAGTCGTCTCCTCTTCCTTCTCTCAACTCCTCTCTGTTGGTTCTTGGTGCGAGCCTACAACAAACCCTGTTGTTTAGGTCTCATCACAGCCTTTCAGTGGTGACAGGGGACAGTTGACACTGCCATGCTCTGCAAAAATCACTTGCCATCGATAGAGGCTTGCATGAGATATTCCTAAGGTATCACATATATCCTCTGCCTCCCAGCCTTGATCCCAAAGCTTGAGGGCGATTTCCTTGATGTCTTTGCTGATACAGTGGTTTCCCATCGTTGTGGTGGGATGCCAATGGTGTAGGGAATGTTCACGACATGACTTATTATGACTCGTTCCCAATTTGGAATGACTCAACGCGCAACTCAAAAAAATTCACACAGTCTCATTACACTTGGGAACTGCTGTAATGCATGACGAACTTCTGCATTCATGCAGTGTCTGGTGTCCTCCTTCCGTTTTAAGTACTGCCATCCGAAATTCTTGATGCACTTCGGCATTCCGCCGAGGGCACTTGCCCGTTCGGGAGCGCGACTGTCCGGCTTTCCATAATATTGCTTGTTCTTCCCGTCCTACTGTTCTAAGCACCAAAGCCCAAATCAACATACTCCATCTCCCTGCCATGTAACACCGCAAATGATGCCTCACGTCACGGCTCGCATCTCGAGCATTGGGGTCGATTACCAGTCGACGACGATGATAGCTGGGAAAGGAAATTATCTATGAGACAACACGCCTCTTCAACTCCTACTAAGAAATTGGCAGCGATGTTCAGTCATTCCCCGAGTACTAATTCTAGGAAGAGATCGTCCAAGAATTTTCATGCTCGTGAACACTAGTACGTATGCTCCCCAGTCGCTGAGATGTACTTGTTGGACAACAATAGGAATATAATTCATAATTCACTTCCCCTGCATTCAAGGTGCGTGTGGTACGATTTTGCGGTGGTCGTAGAAGCCTCTTCGAGTGGGACAAATGCGACTTCATGCGCGGTAGATCTGAGTGCAACCTGGGAGACAGGGCGCCATCCTATTCATTTCATACGTGACATGAGGCAGTTGTGAACGGCAACTGACGTCATATCAGCAGCTATGACCATGTTCTTGCCCTTCATTAAAGAAAGGTATCGGTTGTTCCGCAGATGTGAATTTCGCCAACAAGGGTCCCCACCAGCGACGAAGTTAGCGAGTGACCAAGATTAGCTATGGGTTGGCATAGGCAATACCCTGGAGGCTCACCAACAAGACCAATTTCCGGAGGGGGTTTCCCGCACGAACTGCAGCCTCGCATCGCGGGATCGGGTGAACATACAGTATCACGGGGTATCGCCATTGTGTTAGTCACAAAGGGGGACTGACTAAGAAGCTTAATCACCTTGTTTACAAGGTCACTGCACCCCGAAAATTGAGACGCTTTTTTCGACATGTGGATGTCGAAAAAAGTGTCTCAATTTTCGGGAGCATCAGACATACGGGAACGTGTATGGGCAGGGTCTAAGGGGAGGCAAGGCCCACGCTTTTCGTACGCCGCAGCCTCGTGCCTTCTCTCACCCATAAACGTCCACCAACTGTTGGTCTACTGGTGAGCACCTCCCCAGTTCTTCAAGTTGTGCGGCTCACTTAAGCAGCAAAGCCCAATTTCCTCTCGCCTTTCCAACCAACTCGTGCATTTCGCATCTATTGGTGAGTTCCTATCAGACCATCGTTGTATTGTGCATTGAACCACGTGTAACCTTATCTATAGTTTGAGCTTCGTACAGACACCCAAGTTACCTGCTCGAGACTCCGTGTCATTACTGTGGGTTCTTTTGCACTGCTTGGTTAGCCTCGCTGATTTGAGCAACGTTCAGCTGACACTCAATATTGCTCACCGGGTTTCTTTCCCGTTTCCCTTACTGTCCCTGTCTTGTTGCAAGTGATCACCGAACCTAGCGCGAAAGCAGAACCATTTCCGTGGTGTATATCATCCCGGTGTAACGACATTCAATGGCTTCAACAGACGACGTTTCCCGCGAACGAGAAAACTTGGAATGTTGTCCTCCAGGGGAAGATGGCCGGTATGATGCCCTCTTCGACCTGGCACGGGCCCTCTTCGAGAGATACGAAAAAGAGTGTGAAATCGATGACCTGAACGAGGCAATCGATTTGCTCCGTGCTGCTTTGGAACTCCGACCAGTCGAAAATGAGACGGGCGATCGTTTCAAGTCACTCTTCAACCCCAGTCAAAACTGGACAGGACGTAGGGGGACGTACGAGGACGAGAGCTGACGACGTTGCTTAATAGGGAAAAAAGTCGGATGTGGTCAGATGTCGCCCTGTGCCATCCCATTTCCTGCATGACGGGGCAGACCCACAGAGGACGACCACGGCTTTTCTTCCTTTCAATCAGATCTTGTCATATTTCAGTAGATACTGTGTATATAGCATAGGTTATGACAACAGCGGCCCAGCTCTGACCAGATCTGACTTCGTATGCGTTGATCCGATCTTGTCATTTGTAGTCACTTCACAACATATTGCATTCTGACCCCACAGGATCTCGTCGTACCATACAGGATCTGTACTGTACACACCCTAATCAGGTACTATACGACCAGATACAGCGCCTTGCGGGCAGGCAGCAGGTGGGACCAGCAGGTATAATACAGCAGCCGGCCATCCCAAGCGAGAGAACGAGAACGCGAGTATAAATGTGCGAGAACGATCGAACGCGAGAGAATGTGAATTATTGAATGCAGTGGAGGGGAACGAGCAACGCAAGTACAATTCTGGCAGAGAATTGATTGAGTGCGACCACGACAAAACAAATGAAACTACAAACGAGCGAGAATGATCG
Source organism: Pisolithus tinctorius (assembly GCA_024663395.1). NCBI lineage: Eukaryota > Fungi > Basidiomycota > Agaricomycetes > Boletales > Pisolithaceae > Pisolithus > Pisolithus tinctorius. Next base: position 2,264,237 of record JANFAH010000002.1, read on the forward strand.
AACGTGAGAGAATGTGAATTGTTGAATGCAGTGGAGGGGAACGAGCAGTGCGAGTACAATTCTGGCAGAGAATTGGTTGAGTGCGGCCACGACAAAACAGATGAAAGTACAAACGAGTGAGAGTGATGTCTAGTGGCCGGCCATCCAAAGCGAGAGAACGAGAGCGGGAGAACGACGCCTAGTGTAGCTTGCCTTTGCAGATGGCGGGGTCAGACGGCTTTGTCCACAGACCCTCCTTCTCAAGCTGTTCAGCTTCGATTCGATAATCTTCACGTTGAGTTGCTGTTAGGGCGTCCCAGTATACGCGGAACTCCTCTGTCGTGCCGTTTTTAGAAACCTGCTTCAACCATCGCAAAGCGCACAAGTTCCTTGTGTAAAATGGAGGTTAGTAATGTTACGAAAGAGAAACTGAACTTGCCTAGCGTTCTTTGCCGCGCCAGGGCGCATCTTGCTGACCTTCTTTCCATCGACCTTCGCTGTGACGGTCAGTGGTTCGGAATTTGTGCACTCGCTTGCAGGTGGAACCCGGGGTTGGGCTGGGACAAGAGGTGCCCTCTTCGGAACTCCTTGCACGCCAAACACACGAGAACTAAGTGATAGAATAAGTCTATGTTTATTGTTACGAATGAAACATACAGCGGGTTTGCTAGTGGAAACTCGTTCTCCTTATTGGAGTTATGTCGGGGCAGCGCAGATGATGCAGCGGATGTCGAGCACTTGGCAGGTGGCACCGACGTCGATCGCGAGCGGATAGGCGATGGCTTGGGCATTGGTAGAAACATACCAAATGGCACCTCTGCGGCGCTCCCACATGGACTTGGAGATCATGATGCTATGACTGGAGTTAGCGCGCGATGATCTTGTGGCTCGGTCGAGGGCCCGCTACGATGTTCAGCTTCAACTAGCGCTCAACTGATGTTAGTGCTGAACGTATCAGAATAAAGGCACTTACCAGTACCAGGTAACCCGAGGCTTTCTTGTTGCCGCAAAGCGCCCGGTTCTTCAACGGCTGGCTGTATGAGCGTATCCGAACCTCGGAGAGTGATAATTAGTAACAGAACGTAGGAAATCAAACATTGTACCTTTGGATCGCTTTGTGCGTGGGTGTGGATGCGAAAGTGGAGGCATGCCACCCCCATCATCATTCTCGCACTTTTTACCTTTTAAATCAAGCGGCGAGACGACAGCTCCATCGGATGCTTCTTCTGACTCTTCTTTTAGAGGGGCTTTGCTTGACGAAGCATCCTTCCATTCGCCAGTGGGTGTGAGGTGATTTTTGTGCCACTTGGGATAGTCCGTCACACAGAGCATCTCGAGTTTGAATCCATCGTTGTCAAGTGCGAATAGCGGGTGTTTCTTGACCATGATCTTGTATATGAGTTCTTTGCCAGAAGTGCTGACCTTGGTCCATGTTGGCAGTGCAAGCTTGCGCTGGACGAGCTCGGCCCATGCGCTGCGAAGGGTTGTTCGGACAGCACTCAGCTGTTGTGAGGTCAGTGGGTCACCGTTTTCGAGCTCCAGCCAAGGCGCTTTTCCACGATCGAGGCCTTGAGATTCAGGAGAAAGGGTAAATGCATCATAGTCCACTTTAGTCCAGAAACGGACGGCAGGGTGCTTCTCCTTGAGAGTACGTTCGTCCAGAGTAGGAGGACCCTGTGTGATGACATCTGCGAGTGAGAAGGTCAAAGGGTCTGTATCATCTGGTAGTTTCAGCACAGAGATCAGTGAATGGAAGGCTGCCCTGACAACGACCCAGTCAAAAAGCAGAAGTCACCGTGATTAGGCCATACTTAATTGTATCACGTTCGGTGGCAGTCTTGGTCAACTGGTTCTGCAGGTTGTTGATCTCCGACTCATACAGTCCACTGCTCGGATTATATCTCATGTGCTGGTGAGAAAAACGAGAGTATTGCTACATATATGCACCATTTTTGTGATTCAAGCGATGAATTGTGCCAATGAAAGAATTCGGAGAATGGAACTCGCCTGAGAATGCCGAGCAAACGAACTATCTTGGGGGTCGATCTGGGTCTGATGACGGCGGAATCCTGGCTGTGTGGGGCTCTCTGGAGTGTCTAAAAGGCTTGGTATGCTACTCATAAAGCCAGATTGAGATCCGCTGAACGGATCCATGGTATCAGCGAGGGGGAGGGGGAATAGGAGGAGAGCGATGGTGGTGGTATTGGGCAAAGGTTATTTTCCCACGCTACGGTAGTCTTTGTGGTAGTAAGTACGAACAAGTTTGGTACGGCCAAGTCTAATCATTACTACAACTACATGGACCTACCCCTTGCCGTCCAACATTTCTTCGACATACCAGACGATATTGATCTCGACAACGCTATTCTGAGTGATCCAAGCCTGACTGAGAGCAGCAGCAGCCCACCCCACCTAACAGCGTCCGACGATCAGTTGCTCTCCCCGGATTATTGGCTCTCCAACGCTGCTCGATATGCTCAACTTAGGCAGCGCTTTCTTCCGTACAAACTCTCAACAACCTCTTCTAATGCCAACTGGGTTGATGACCTGTAAGTATACACAGTAAATTTCTATTACTTTCCACCTCACTCTCTGTAGTTTTGATCATTCTCCTCATGTATGCGTGCCAGTGGCCTCGACGATAACTGCCACGACGTGTCCATCCCCCGGTTCCACAACAGAACCCGAATCCGAGCCAGAGACAGGTAAGTAAATATATCATTCTATCCAACTCGATGCAGCTCGAGTCTTCCGGCCTTGGAATGCATCTCCACCCCCCGTCCTACTAATTCCAATGTAGCGGCTTTGGCACCGCGTCCGTCGCCCGGTTCGACAACCGAATCCGAGTCGGACGTCCCTGCGCAAGAAGAAACACCATGCCCGACTATAGCACGACATCCATCTCCCGGTTCGACAACTGAATCCGAGTCGGACGTCCCTGCGCGAGAAGAAACACCACGCCCGACTATAGCACGACATCCATCTCCCGGTTCGACAACTGAATCCGAGTCGGACGTCCCTGCGCGAGAAGAAACACCACGCCCGGCTTTGGAGAAGAAGAGCATATTCGATACTCCAAGCCCACCTCCGCCAGGATCAATTTATTGGAAGTATGTCACACCAGAAGAAGATGCAAAATGGTATGATCGCGCAGGAAAAAACTCTGAATTTGATACGGTTCGGCGTTGGAAGCGGGAGCTCGAGAACATGTAAGAAGTAGTATTGTACAGACTGTAACTGTAAACTGTAGTTAACTCAATCATCACGGTCTTCGTCGTCTGCCATATCATCCTGGATACCCTCGCCTTCATAAGAAACACCAAATGTAGCTATGTCCAGCCCCGGTCACTCCACCATGAAATAGCAATAGCCTACATCAGGGAACCGGTGTAACGCCATCCCTACTACACCTGTAATCGATGTGACATCGATAACATGCACGTCGTCTTCTAAACGTTGGCACGCATAAACGGTTTGATATGAAAGTTTGAATAGAGTTGGGCTGGGGGGGGAGAACATCGTGACCACCGCTACGTTCTTCCAGATCCAAGCATCGCCGGGACCTTCGGCTCGAACAGCAAGGCGAGTAAAGTACTGGACTTCCACTACACGGGTAGTCTCAGCGAGTACAACCTGGAAAATATGTGTTAGGACATAACTGTGATTGGTTTTAGGACATACCTTAACAAAACGGGCTGGCCGTATCTGGTCCGGTGCGCGTAGTAGCTCCCTCCATGCAGTCCGGGCAATCTGCCCATTAGGCAAGCGCAGGCGGGCCCATCGATATATTTTTGTCGTGGATGGTTGACCTAAATAGTTGGAAATTGCAACGCTCGCCAGACCTTGGGGGAAGACTGGACGTCGATCTCGTTTGCGAAGTAGTATATAGCCGTTATCGAGGTCGGCCACTGTCGATGGGAAGAGTGTCTTTTCGGGGCACAGACTAGGTACCATCGCCTTTAATGCATTGACTTGGCAACGCTGTACTCCCTCGCGTGACAAGTTAGCATACGGATTCAATGGCTGTCAAATCTCCTGACCCAGGTTGCCGATGGTGTGCTCCATAGTCCACTGGGAATAACAGATAGCGGGACCCTTCTTGGTTGTTTGCTGCATCAAATGGGAGACCTGATGTACGCACGGTCTCACGAAGTGGAGTCAGGCTGCAGACCGCTGGCAGTAGAGTTCTTCGTAATCGAGTGGCCATTCTGTAAGTAGTATGTGGGCATCACAAAGCTCCGAGCAGGTGATATGGGTCTGGCATATGAGCTGGAATCCTCGGACTAGCTTGCAGAAGTTGCGCCAATACGCTTCGGGAAGGATGCCATGCAGTAATGCAGGCGCGATGCCGAACATGTACAACTGGAACTCCCATGTCTTGTATCCAGACGAGATCTTTTCAGCGGGGTTACATGGCTTGCGATCAAAAGAACCTGGAAGGTGCTGAGCGGCGGATGATACGAGGGCACCGTGGAGTTCCCAAGCGTCAGAACGTCTGAATACGGCCCATGGCCATTGTGAGAGATGGTCAGGAGGTGTGCAATCGATTGTACCGCGCCACAATGATAGAAATAGATCTGAAAGGAGGGCAGCAAGGTGCATGATATCAGGAGTGAGGCAATCGGGGATGCCGAGCGTACGGGAGACATCGAGACCGAGAAGGATGGCAGGTTTGGTGATGCCAGTTTCCATGCGAAGCTTCTTGTATTGCGTTGTATTGCGAGCGGCGACCAAGAGACAAAGATTTTCAAAGTATTCGGAAGAACCGGGGTCTTGGATGTCGTATGGACTGTGGTCGGGGTGATTACTGCCTTCCATGTTGTAGTTGTTTGGGAGAAGTAAGGCGGGGTAATAGTGATTCCCTTTGCGGCGTCCGAGGAGTCCACAATATAGACGACAGCCATTGCGGCCACTGTGCCCCACCATCCCATTGAAATAGACCAGGCCAGGGCCATCGGCCGTTGCAAAGATGAGATACAAGTCTGATAGAAAAGTAACGTTTCGGGATGCGTCCCAGATGCATAAATGTTCATTTTGTAGAGCGGCAAGGTGGTGGAGGCCAGGGAAGAGAAAGGAGTCGACGTTCTTGGGTTTGTTGGGACCTGGAATAAAGCCACCCGGCAGGACGTAGCGCTTCTTGTAGCGCTTGTCTGGGGCATGGTTCATAACAATCCAGATGTATATCCAGCAGTCGGACTCCTTGCTTTCGTAGAGCTGAGCGCCGTCGAGCGAAATCATAAGGACAATGTCATCGGGTTTGATATCACCCCGCTTGACAGCCTCAAGATAGTCTGACCCTTTGCAAAAGTCGTCGTAAAGATCGATCACACCGCCGTTGATATGAAGCTGTTCACAGATCCGCTGTGTCTCCTCTCGTAGATACTGAGTTTCTTTGGCGTGCTCGGGATCGCGCCAAAGCGCTTGAAGTTGGGGCCCAAGCGGTATAGTAACAAACTTGCGGCGGGCGATGTGAGATCGCCCACCACTGGTTCGCAGTCGGATAGCATCGTAGCGATCCTCGCCACATATGGGACATGCGTCAAGTGCAGCATACGGGCCAGTGAAGGCTACGCATGTGTCTGGGCACATATCATGTTCGATCGACTCTACACCTGTGTATTCCACGATGAGCTTCTCGACGCTGTAATAGCTCGGCACCCCCATGGCATTCCCCTTGAAACAACGTCCTGCCGATTGTCTGATGGACTCGTAGGAACTAATGGCAGAATGTTCAAGCGCAAAGTACGATTCGATTCCAAAACGAATCGCATCATCATCAACTGTAAGTCGGTAGCGAGGCAGATTCCGAAGTCTATGGAGCGCTGTATCATCTAATTTGGCGACGGGATCGTCTAGCGATGCGGTACGGAGGAGTTCGATGAATTGAATGGCATCCGTATGCTTTGAATGGATAGCAGCACGCTTGAGAGCATCGATGTCGAAGATGGTACGAGAGGGAATGCGAGCGTCATGAACAGGCGATTGGGGAGCCTGAGGTGAAGAAGGTGGGGGTCGCTGAGGTGAGGAAGGAGATGGGCGAGCTTCTGGGCTTCCTGGCCGTCTACAGCCTCGCTCGTCTTCGTGCACTTGATGGGGTGAAGCAGGAGGTGGGGGGATTTCTGGGATTTCTGACCCTCCGTGGCCTTGCTCGTCTTCGTGCACTTGATGGGGTGAAGCAGGGGGTGGGAGGACTTCTGGGGTTTCTGACCGTCTGTAGCCTTGCTGGTCTGAAGGAGACAACCGCAGATTGTCTCGAGGAGCTGGGATGTCATTCTCCCCCACCTAGACGATTCAGTATAAACCCAAGAGCAAAAAACAATGCTACATACCTCTAGTGTGTGTGGACCACCATCAGTACGCCCATCCATCTGTAAATTGTGGGTATAAGCCAGTGGAAATTGGAAGAATATATGGGACGTACCTCACGCTCTGAACGGGCCCGCTTACGACGTCCTTGTGTCGCGTCTCCGCTGCCTGTACCACGTTTCACTAACACACGGTGGGCTTGCCGAGTATGTTCAGACTTAGGAAGTTGGGTATTAAGAAAACTGTAGAGACTATTATCAGGCCGATAGCATAACCCATAGATATACTACATACCTTTGCATTGCATAGCACTGAGAAGACGAACTCAGCGATGTGATGTGTGCAATGTACGTTGTACATTGTACTATCAGCAATGTGATGTACGTTGCACTATCGGGAATGTAATGCATACTGTATGTTGTACTACGTGGACTCCAGACATTGCATTGCTAATGTAATGCAATCCATAACAAATTACAATACGATGTACTGATGGCTATCACACCTCGTCCGATTTCGTCCGAGGAAAATCCCACAGATCTGACCTTAGCAGCCTACGTCCTCCTGCGTCCTGTCCAGTTTTGACTGGGCTTCAACCTCGCTGTCTGTCTTTCACACAGATATGGCGAGCAGGGGGCAGTCGACGACTTAGAAGAAGCCATCTCGCTTGGACGTGAGCACTAGGGCTCTGTCCACCAGATCATCCCAATCTTGATGCCCCTCTCCACAGTCTCGCTGCCTGCCTCAACAACAGGTTCAACAAACAGGCTGCAATCAGCGACTTGGACAATGCCATCTTGCTCTCACGTGCAGCACTAGAGCTCCGTCCACCTGGGCATCCTGATCGTTATGACACTCTCCACAACTTCGCCATCTTCCTCAAGAGCAGGTTTGACAAACAGGCTGCCATCGGCGACTTGGAGGAAGCCATCTCGCTCAGACGTGCAGCACTAGAGCTCTGTCCACCAGGGAATCCTCGCCGTGATGTCGCTCTCGGCCAACTCGCTGTCTACCTCAAGTGCAGGTTTGACAAACAGGCTGCCATCGGCGACTTGGAGGAAGCCATCTCGCTCTTACGTGCAGCACTAGATCTCTGTCCACCAGGGCATCCTCATCGTGATGCCACTCTCCACGACCTCGCCATCTACCTCAAGTGCAGGTTCGACAAACAGGCTGCCATCGGCGACTTGGAGGAAGCCATCTCGTTCAGACGTGCAGCACTAGAGCTCCATCCGCTAGGGCACCCCGACCGCGGCATATATCTTTACGACCTCGCTTGCGACCTCTGGACAAAGTTTCAGAAACAGGCTGACATGCCTAGGTTGCACGGTGCGAATTCTCTTCATCAAGCTGCGTCGGTGGACCATCCAACAAGCACAGCTGATCTCGCTTCCTCGCTTCTGACACTCTCACTCCACCTCTGGGACAGGCTCGAGAAAGAGGCTGCGATGACTGCCTTGGACGATGCTATTTGCTGTGCAGCGTATGCTTTGGAACTTTGGTTACCACGAGACTCTCATCACGAGGGAGCCTGGTTCCAGAGGCCAGCCCAGGGCACTGACTCAGATGAACCTGCCGTACTTCGTCGAGAGATCGACAATCTAGGCGCTTTGGTCAATTATTTTGTGAGGCATAGGTGTGGTAGTCAACACCCGTTTGTCGGTCTGAACGAGGCCATAACACTGTGTCGATATGTACTGCAATCCCGCCCGACTGACCATCCTAGTCGTGCTTCGTCTCTGCATGACCTGGCACAGTGTCTAGCACACCGGTTTCGTCAACAACCCGCAGCAGCGGATCTCGACGAGGCTATTTTGTTGGAGCAAGAGGTCTTGCAGGTACTTATACCTGGAGGTCCTGGTTACGACATATCCCAGCGCTCCCTTGCAGCCTACCTCTGCATGAAGTTCAAGTCACGAGCTGCGATGACGTCCTCCAATGACTCACCTGTTACCCACTTTGATGTCGAGCAACTCATCCGTAATGTTGCATTTGAAATCCTCAAAACCATGCCGACCAGGCTGCTGCACACGCATACTGGCGTCCTGTGCAACCGGCATGCGCAGTTGACCCGGTTTATGAACAGCCAACAGTACAAACAGCTGATGTTACTTTGCACAACGTGCGAACCAGATCAGCGAATGGAACTGGCCCGTATGGACATCTTGAAATACTCTCGGTATGTCACGCTTTCTCACCGTTGGGGTGAAGACGAGCCATCATTGCGCGACATCGAGGGCCACCTGATATATGACATGTTAGCAAAGGAGGGCGTTGAAAAGCTGCAAGCCTTCTGCACTGTTGCCTGCGAACAAGGTTTCCTGTGGGCATGGAGCGACACATGTTGCATAGACAAAGACAGCAGTGCCGAGTTGCAAGAAGCCATAGGATCGATGTTTGCGTGGTATCGACGGTCTTCCCTAACCGTTGTGTATCTCTCTGATGTTCCGGATACTTGTTCGCTCGCGAACAGCGAGTGGTTCAGACGTGGGTGGACCCTCCAGGAGCTACTGGCTCCCCAGACCGTACTATTCTACACCCAAAATTGGTCACTTTACAAGAACCTCACGTCTTCGAACCATAAAACCGATATCGCGGTGCTGGAAGAGCTGGAGATGGCGACTGGAATAGAGTCCCGGTTCCTCACCCACTTTTCTCCAGGTATGGATGACGCTCGTTCGAGACTCCAGTGGGCGTCATTACGTCGTACCACGCGGCCTGAGGATGTCGCCTATTCACTTTTTGGGATATTTAACCTTCACCTTCCCGTTCTGTATGGTGAACCCGCTGAGAAAGCGCTTGGGCGTCTCCTGGCCGAAATCATTTCGCAGTCTGGGGATATCTCAGTTCTGGATTGGGTTGGGGAGTCATCGCAGTTTCATAGCTGTTTCCCTGCCCAGATCATCTCGTTCCAAATGCTACCGTTACTCCGACCTCAACCTGATGCAGAAGAACCCTCAGCGGCGATAAGTCAGGGACCCTCACTAATATCATTCGAAACACTGCGAAACTTGTGTGGCTCACTCGCGGCGCCGCTCTTTCCAGACATTTTCAGTCGTTACTTTACATTATCCAATATCGACCATCACGTTCCGGCGGTTCAATTACGAACCCCGGATTCATACTCCCCAGGTGACGTGTACGACTTCCACTTGCTCACTAGGGTGCCCCTTCCACGTTTTCTCAATCGCCGCCTCATATTACCATGTATTGCCCATTGTGTCACAGTGGTTCATCTGAAAGGGTCAGATCCATCGGCACTGAGTTACACGTATAGCATCCAGGCATTCGGGCTGAGGCCTCTTGAAATCACTCTACCAAACAAACTAGAGGATGAAACGCGGTCACGAGGTTCTCTGCAACTTGTTTGCCCATGGCACTCGAAGTTGCCTGGTTCATCTGCCAAGCTAGATGCCTCGAGTGAAGAACAGCTGCTCTCTACGCTTGAGAGGCCATTTAACGCTCTTCTGTTGAGTCAACTACCTCATAACGAGCACGAAAGGATCGCGTCTTCTACTCGCATTGCTGCTCAGTCCACAGACCGGGCCAGCATTCTGAAAAGTAAAATACGGATATTCAATATTGTGTAGATAACCGTGGCGTTATGATATCTGGTATCGACATCCACGTTGTCCCTCCGTTTACTTTTTGTTCTCCTTCGTCCGGTCATATCTTGCAGGAGTGCATGCATATACATGTCCAGCGAATCCCAGTCTGACTGGTTGCGTTCGCGTCATTGTTGGCCGGATTGGCCAGCAGACCTGTAACTGACGGCCTAACGGCGACGGCTACGGAGTACACGAATTTTGCATTTCAATGAAAATTGCAGGTGGACCCATAAATACATACGAACCGAACGCCGTAATGGGCCCTTTTTGACCATTGGAGCGCAAGTTGGCAATGACACAAGTAACGAAGACAACTTATCATGTAAGTAAATATCTTCCTAATGTTGCCTATCACTGGGGCAAATCTCAACCTGGGAGCATACTATTCTTTGGATTAGTATATATGCATGTTGCATTACTCGTGATGTTCATCTGTGGTGCAAGACTTCAGGAGAGGCCGAGTACAACTGAGACTGCCCTGCAATGGTGTGCAGTCGTCGAAAGACCGCATTGCGAGCTAGGCATTCGATTCACCAGATTTATATTTGCATGTACTCCTACGTATGATGAGACGAAGGGGAAAAAAAAGGCAAGTGGAAGGCTATGTTTGCACAAGGAAAACGCACATTCCAGTATCGATCCAAGTGCGAGAACAAGGTACACGAAGCAACGCGTGAAACGGAGTGACCAAGTGGGTGTCGATACCAGATCGGCGTGCGCGCCCGGCCTGTGCATGTGTGAAAATATAATCAAAGTATAGATATGCACAATACGGAAACACGAGACAACACATAAAAACGAAATAACATACGTAGTCGGAAGTAAGAAGGATGTGCACGGAGGGCGTATTGCTAGCGATGCAATTGGTCGGTCTTGAGCACCAAGAGAGCAAAACTATGCGTGCGGAATCTAAGTCGGAGGATAAGGAAAGGCCGCTATACTGACGACATCCTCGCCGGTTTCGCTCGCTAGGTACGAACCCCGGGAATAAACAGATGATTGCGCAGAAATGGCGCAAGGGCACCCCTCCACCTCCGCAGGAGACGTTTCGAGTGCTACAGGGAGAGATTGTAGGACTCGACCATTGCTGGTAGGAGGCGTGTTGGTGGTAGATTCCGTAGGGGGTGCAATGATTGAGTATAAGTCAGCGAAAGGATTTTGCGGTAGTGTTCGGAAGCAGCGTCCGTTTGGTTGGCATGTCCTGTGCATTAAAGAAGGGGTTATTTGCCACCCTCTTCACGGAACGGCCACGGTGTCTGCAGAAGGATTCTGTTTACCATCTGCATGTTCCAGACGATCTGTGTGCCAGGGCTTCCGCGCTTTGCCAGTGGTGCAGATCTGACCCTGTCACTGCAGGGTTCACCTTTTCCTTGCACATCGTAGTGGGTGACATATTTCCTGATAGTCGTGACCCCCTCGACAAGAATGAGTCTCCCAGACAGTTTCCCCATCCCATGAGAAAGACTTTACATGGCCCACGAATGTCCATGCTGGAGACGGTTTCATGATCTTGACATAAAACAACACAAAAACGAAATAACATGGCGGGGGTGGTGCAACATGGCAACGAGAGAAGGTGATCTGTGGAAGGACCGACGAGTATATTGAAAGGATCCCAACATAGAAGGGAGAGAATCTACCCACTCAGATGGGTCGCTATTACGTAACACTTCACCGCCATGACGGCCTCCTCGAGTGCACCACCGTACTACGTGCTTGCATCTCACAACACACTCCAGTCCAGCACATCCGCACAACCCTCAAGCGTACTTGCCCACGTCGACATACAATATCGCCACGCAGACGACTCTCCGCTGTCACTACTTCCTAGCCACCCAGATGAGCATGTGTTCGTCCTCTACCACGACCCAGACAACCTCACGGCTCCAACCATCAAGAGCACGTCAAGTCAGTTTGCTCTTTCAGGCATTAAGGTCTCGCTAGCGCCAGGGGCCACTATGGGTGAGGACAAGAACCCTAACATGTATGTCCTGCAAGTGACGTCCATCGATGCGGATAGTAGCCAGTACGCCAGATAAGTTCTTATGGGAGATCCGACAGCACACTGAGTCGAATGACCCGCTGCCATAGTGTCAGTTTAGAATCGTCACAGGCATATCCACAGAACCCCCAGGCATTGGTGACACGTTTCAAGCAAAGGTACGCCGGCCCGCACTCAATGCGATGTGATCAAGCTCAGTTCCCACCTAGGAACCATGCCATTCGCAGCATCCTGGAGTACACGGGTAGAGGAGCCGAAATCCTGTACTGATGGCTCGATGGCTCTCCACACCACCCCAGATGATGCTGATGCCATTATTTTGCAATTGATTCGCATCACACCAGTCTGTATGGATGTATCGTTGCTGAGTAATGTTATTGCATTGTGACGTATAGACCACCCTATTGTGCTATTGACCCATCAACTCCCTTGCGTGGCAGGGCTCATAGACAACGTGAGTGCTCAAGGTTTGATGTGTGATGGCTTCGTACGTTCTGCGCCCAAAATGGAGCCAACAAGTCGGATTCGAAGATGGCATCCGTCGGTGACACTACGTCTTGCATTAAAACGACAAGTCTAGATCTTCCTCTCGGAATCGACAGTGGCACAATACAGCACAACGATACGAAGTCTCCGGATTGCTGGTTTTCGTTGGCAGTCGGACCGGTGGGGTTCCCCTCGACGGCTCCGTACCTGGACAACTCAACAAGAGCAAAGCTCCAATTGCACACCAGGGTTACCGAGAACGTGCCTACATTATATTGGTCACTTTCTGTCAGTTCCACGGGCACAAATGCCAGCAGCTCTATTTTTTTCTCATTGGGCCACCGGTGGAGACATAAGGATCCGAGTAGTGATACCGAGAGACCCCCCAATATTAACAGTGCAGCGGCGTCGTGCCTACATGTCGCTGGAAAAAGACTAGATTATTTAATCAACGAGCATGGGGATAGCAAATACAGTGAATACCGGGCCGAGCTATGGACTACCCTCATGCTACAACCTGTAAGGGATTCCTTTCCTGTCCGCGAGGTGCACAGGCGCAGCGCCACTCTGAGAAAAAGAGAACTAAGATCCCTGATTCCGCCTCCAAGATGAAAAGCTAAGAGCGCCAATGACGCCAACGACCAGTAATGCTGTCCCCGCGCCTACGAGACTAGGGACATACAGATACCAGGCGTTGTCGATATCGTCCTTACCCTTGACATTGTCGATGATGATCAACTCGTCCTTCGTCCGTTCCTGCCTTCTTCGCCGGACAACTCTCTCCTGCTCCGAGTACATGGAGCCTTCGCCAGAATAGGCGCTCTCAGGCGCAGAGTGGTGGTGGATTTCCAATGAGGGCATCTCGAGTTCAGTGTGACCACTTCTTTCGTCCGAGATCACCGGTATGTCGAGATCGGGATTCATCGCCCGAGCACGGTCGAAATAGCGGCCCGCAGCATCTCTATCCCGCTTCCACGCCTCCGCGCCATTTTCAGGTTGTGGATGCGGAGGAACACGAATTGAAGACAAGGTCGCATACGAAGCAGAGAGCACGACGGAAGCGGCACCCTCGAGATGCAGAAGCCCAGCTTCCAGGTACAGCTGCCCAAGTCCAGCGGCTCCGCCAATACATTGCACGTAATAAGACAGAGTCCCCCGTGTGTTTTCCTCAGCCTCTTTCACAAGGCTTAAAGATGTGTGCGGTGGGAGGTAGTGTGTGACCAATTTCATAGTGGCAGATGGGAGGTGTGCTTGGTGCCATGCTCGCCTGAAGGAAAAATACATCAGCCCACGAGTGACGAATTCAGAAAAGAACACGTACACGAAGTATTCAAATGCTTCCTCTTTATCCTTCCTGATATCGAGAAGCTCAATAGCAAAAAGGACAAGACTAGTGGGATCCATGTTATATTTCACCTCAAGCTCAGGGTCATACAGCATGGGGATCGGTGGAGACGGGAAAAGTTCCTGAGGTACGGCACCCACGATGAGCGACGGCCAAATGACAGACTGGTCCTTTTCCAGATGCAAAGTTAACAATCTTCCTGAAGACGAGTGCAATGACTCTAGCGAGGAGAACGATGAGAGGGCATGGGGTTGCATGACGGGCGATACATGTCCAGATACAGCTGGGGCCGCCGCCCGCCGATGATATCCGGGGTGCTCTTCTGCAGACGATGTGGGCGAGGACAGCGCGGGGGAAGGTGTTACGGGCTCTTCGGCGTCTGACGCCTGCGCGCTCTCCAGTGATGCAGCGAAGCTGCTCGATATCTCGGGGTCAGATACGAAGGCATAAGACGATTGGGTAGATGCGGTTGATAAAGTCGAAGTAGTGCGTTCCCGGGTGGAAGGCCGCGAAGTCCGCGGTTCGAGCTGCCATGCCGAGTTGGCGACATCGACATTGCCGTAGAGGCGTCCCTGAGTTCATGCATATTGATATTGAGAGGGATATGGAGAACATAGTGGACATTCAATAATACATACCTTCACTACGGGTTGTTGACCCTTGACTCCAGCCAGCAAGTAACTCCGTTCTATTACAACCTGTTGGAAACTCCATATGGGCACTCCTATACGGGGAGGCGGGTATAACTCACGGCGACATCTTCTTCTGAGGTCTCGAGCGGAACTAGCAACAGCACAGTTGCCTATGCGCGAACCACGGGTCAGAATTTCCTAGTGCCAATGTCGAACCACCTCGTTCACCTGATCATGAGACTAGGAATGGATGGCCAACGTGTTAGCCGCTGAATAGCCGCGACGATACTGTGCGATGGAGTTCGGACGCACCTGATGCCAGGAATACGAGTGCTTGGAAGCGACGCAGTTCTCCGTTGCCATTTTCCTGAATATCGTGATCAGTTCGTGAGTTACTTTCAACAAGGACGAGTGTGTCGAATTAGTCTCTAGTAATTGTGTACAGCAACAGCAGGCGGAGTCAGAACACTGGCTCACGTGTACCAAGACTCATACAGGGGTCAAATTGCCTGCCATGGTATCCGTTTCCCGCCCAGTGTGAAATGCAAGAGACATATTAGGCCAAGAAGCAATTGTAGCAACGTATTCAATCATGTACATCCCAAGTTACAATGGAGAAAATGAAAGTGACAGGAAAAAAGAAAAAGAAAAGGACCTTGTGTGGTATATGTAGATAGGAATTGCGAAAGCAGATCAAAAAAAAAAAAAAAGCGACGTTGATAGAGCAAAGAAAACTTCATGACATCGGTACTTTTGCAGTTTCAGCAATCCTCCTCATCGTATCTCGTTCTGCCTGCATATGTTGTATAACCATCCCGTCCAATTTCTTGGACGATTCTTCTAGAGCTAACTGTTCCCTCTGCCATCGACGAATGTTTTCTTCCCCTGGCGTAGCTGGTCGACGAAGAGGGGAAGACGACTGGGATTCGATGAGATGCTCTTTCGAGTTCTGGGACAGTGATAGCTGTGAGAGGGAGTGCGGTGACGCCTTAAGGTTCGTAAAATAGTGCTTTTCCGGCGGAGCGTTGCCAACGGGCTTCTTCCGATCTTTAGAAATACCAGTAGGATAATATGGCACAGTAGCACCACGCATAATGTCGGGCGTAGAATGATTGCCCAGTCGCGTAAACGAACGTTGCGGCTCTGGAGGAGGAGCATAGACGGCGGTTAATTCTGGGTCCGCTTCACTGGCACTGTCCTCCGAATCATATAGTCCATCCATGGCACTTGGATAACCTTGTATATGATCAAAGAACTCAGCGGTAGACGAAGGGGGCGGCGCAGAATGGAGGGCAGAGTGGAAACTGAGCACTGAATGATTCACATCTAGAGGTGTGGGTAATTGCATATGCTGTGATGCCGAAGCTGATACAAACGAGCGGAAGGTTCCTCGGCTAAGATCGGAGGATGATCGAGAGGGTGGCACAATGCGTGAAGGTGTGGAGTGGAAAGGCAGGTATCCTGGACGAGGGGCTGGGGTAAGTGCAATACCGGCGAGCGAAGAAGACGATCGGGGTGGTGGTGACATCGCAGATAAGCGCGACGAACGACTCGCAGGTGATGTAGGGGGTTCCCGGAGATTATGTGGCGTCCCTGCAAGCTGGAGCTGCGAGTTGGCAGAGTAATACCCCTCCGACCACCGGTCACGGAACGCGGAGGCGGTAGGCGAAGGCTGTGAGTATTCCGACGAAGTTGGACGTCCATCTATACTTTGCACCGACAACACAAGGGATGGCCTAAAAGCTGGTTCATGCGGAACGGCCACGTCCTCAGGCTCACTCGTATAGCGCGACAAGCTCGTGATCAGACTGATACGGTGGTGCGACGAAGGGATCGGCGAAACGCTGAGGGAAGGCATCGGGGGTGGAGTCTTTGTCGGTGTCATCGTCCCAGTGGTCCTTGCTTCATGCGTATCAGAGAGCATAGGTGACGACATAGACCTACGCAATACTTTCTTAGGACGTTGAGCAAGGAGCACTTGCATCGGGGTTGATAGGTCCGTTTGCGACTTCGAATACGGGAGAGCTCGACGTGGTGGTGGAGATAGAGGTATATGCGGTACAGGGGTTTCGGCACGGAGAGGGGCATAGTTAGACAACCGATGAATATCGGGGATTAGAGCGGCTGTAAGTGTGGCGGGAGGACCAGTAGGATTCGCGGGAGTGGCAGGAGTCGGACTGAATGGGGGATCGAAGTCTTCAGAAGGATCAATGATCGGATGGCTCAATATCTTCTGCTCCAACATTTTCTTCTGTTGTTGAATGCCTATATGGTTCAAAGACTCAGATGACCTAACATGGTGCGGTGACTTCGTAGGTGTTGAGTGAACGGCGGAGAGTGACGCAGCTGAATTGTTGAGGGAATGATTTACAGCTTCGTGGAGAAGTGCTTTCCTCCATGCATTGTCCCGAGGATCTAGAGTAGATGCACCAGGGCTCGCAGGGGGCGGTAAACGCTCCGCCAGTACGGCCGCTCCAACCGACTCCTCGATACCCAAGCCGTGTAGAGCAGAAGCCTGCAAGGCAAGCGGATAGTTCGCGGAAGGTGGCGGGATATCAACCACATCCGTCGGATCGACAATCCCATCAAAGATTTCGGGCTTACATCGCCGAGTCGCCCGCTCGCGATCCGCCAGGAACTCGTGAGTGTTCAAGTCGACCTCGGCTTGCTTCGCAGCAGCGTCCAGATCATCCACCTTTTCCCTGACTACAACAACTCTCGTCATGTGTTGCCCACCCAGTGGTGGGCGGAACACTTGCATGGACGGACGTGCGTTGTCGCGAAGAACATAACCAGATGCAGTCGTCGAGTCTGACGTCACCCTAACCACAGGAGCCGGTGCATCAGGACTGGCCGGCTTTGATTTTGCTTTCCCAACACGGAACAAGTCCAAAAAGGCAGGTGCGGGCGCCTTCTTCGTGGGATTGATGGCAGGAGGAAAATCAGAAGGCGACGGTTTAGAGTGAGCAGGGGGAAGGAAGTAGCTGTTCTTCATGAGTAACCGAAGGCGATATGAAACGTCATCTGCATCAAATTCCTGCACTTTCGAGACGTCTAAATCAACTGCAGGAATTATCATAGAGTGTACCTGCTCCACGGGTGACACTGGAGAAGGGGGAGACTCTGTTCCTGTCGACGTGCTGAGCGGGTAAACTGAAGAGGACGTCGAAGACTGTTGGGTAAGCAGCGAATCCCGCATGCTGCTTCTGACGTTATCACCTTCAGCATGAGTAGGTCGGAAAGATGACGGGGGAGAAGTAAGGCGGGGTAGATTCGAGTTTCGCCCCTTCCCCTTCATCTACTTGACTTCAGTTTTACGCGTCTCTGAGGTGCGACGACTTACAAATGTTGTTGGAGCTGCAATGATTTCCACCTTCCGCGGTGGCTCGGGTTGACTGCCCGTCGAACCAGCTCCACCATTAGCCTGGCTCGACGTTCCGTTCTGCCCAACTGGTCCAAATGTTCCGCATGTCTCCTTGCTCGTATTAGGGTTGACATTGTTGTGAATGTCAGAGATATTATTCCCAGTCTCAGAATGGGATGCCGGGGGGTCGTTTGGTGTCTCGGACGGACCGCTGAGTGAAGTAGAGACCAGCTCTTGATTGTGCGAAGCAGAGATGTCCAAGACGTTGTCAAATTCAGTTGGTATGCATTCTGGACGCGAGGACTCCGTGGTCGTTCGCGTCCGTTTTCTTATGCGCGAGCGACGGGATAAACTGGCCCCGCTACTACTGACCGTGCTTGCCAACGAATTTGAGCGAGATGCTCCGGGAAATATAATGGGCGAAGAATCCGGCATGAGACACCTGCATGGGTTTCCGGGTCCCACTCTGCTTCAGAAGGTAGCAACTGGCAAAACGGCCACAAGTAAAACTGGGAAAAATCTACTTTAGGAAACTATTACGTTACACCCACGTGCCTTAGAATGTTGGGCCTGGTTGCGATCCACACGGGCACTTGTTCACAACGACAATAATGGCATTCGACACCGAGGCTGTCTTCGAACGTAGGTCGAAAATCCTGCCAAGCCTATCAATCTGATAACGGCCAGTAGTTCTACCAAAGGACGAGGGACTTCTGCCGAAATGGCAACTGCTGGTGGTTGCCATGGCGGTCTTCAACACCATACAAAACTTCGCCACGTTGAAGTTGACGCGCAAGCTCTACACACGAGTCGCACCTAATCATGGTGAGTTTTCTTTCCCTTTCTGTCCAAGATATCGCTTACATACTGCTTCTCGAAAAGTCACCGCTCTGCAAGCGAGGACCTTCGCAGTCTGGACTCTGACAGCTGCGATTGTCCGCGGGTACGCCGCATACCATATCCACGACAAAAGGTGCGTACCAACCCAGACACGTCTCTCAAGTTCTTACCCCATCTACTGTAGGATCTATGACATGGCTCTCTTCACTTATCTTATTGCTTTCGGCCACTTTTCCTCTGAAATTTTGATATTTCGAACTGCTAGGCTCAACTCCGCAGCCCTGAGTCCGGTGATCGTGTCCAGTTGAGTTCATTACACCCTCGGTCTCACAACCCTTCTGATTTCTACTTCTATGAAGCTGTGTCTTTGATATGGATGTTGCGTCACTACGACTTCTACGTCACTCCCTGAGCACCTCCCGCAGATGGACACGTTGTGTATTCTCAATAACCAATGTGCATTTGTTTTATAAACACCCCGAGGGGTTAGAAGGAGTTAGACTATCGATGCTCGACCGGGTAGCCCGATGCAAGGACGGACACTATTCCTATCGAAAAGGGGCTAGTTCAGAACAGACGAACCCTGCTGCTCACGGGAAATCCAAATCCGGGCCATCGCATTGTTTTCTTCCACATGTATAGCTGTCACCAACCCTAGAAGCCCCGCAAATGCAGAAGCTGGTGTGAGAGCGAGCGTGCGATGGCCAGCGCTGAAGTCAAAATTGTTGTATAATTGACCTACGAAGCCCACCACACTTCATAATGCTATAGACTACCTAGGAATGGTTTCCATTGCCAGCAGCATCCCCCGACATACCATAACCATAATTGGTCAGTAGGCGAAGCACAAGATCCCGCAATCTACCGTGACGTCCAACAGTATACGTGGATCAAAATTTGATATGACTTGTAAAGCCGCCACAACGCCAAACTTCCACTGCAATCTGCCTATCGTGGATGATTAAGATACTTTTTCCAGGAATCTCGTAGCAACAGAATCGATAGGGCGGTCTGCCGCTTTTGAACTTCTCTCGGTCCCCTCGAGTTGCGCCACGTTGCCCTCGGACTGCGCCTCTCGATGGCGCGATTGTGACCGAATCCATGTGCAACATATAACTCCCACTTCTCCCGCTGCATTTCAAAACCATAAACCGATCTTTCTAGCTTCTCAACACCGAGTATTCTGGGGTGGTGGAAATTCTAGCCCCATGGGGAAATTCGTGTTGGAAAGCAAGGCGGCAATTGCGCGAAGAGGCGTCATATGGCGACTCTATGAAGATGGTCACCGAGTTGTTACGCAACGCGCGCATTGCTTAGGAACACACCGTTATGAAAGTACCTTGTAATAGTGTCAGTTACTTAACAGTGTCATTACGAACATACCTCACCTGACACACTTAGTTCTTTGAACGTGTGTCGCCTCAGGGGGCACGTACGCCCTAATGGCGAAGGAGCTTCAAATAAACCAGACACGAACTTTTTTCGGATTTAAGTGACTATATGGGTAAAATTTGAAAGTTTCGGAATAGGAACGCCTGAAACGTAAACGAACGGAACGGTGACACCTGGTGATACAGGCAGGTTGTTGCTGTGAGTTTTTACCTACTTAAAAGTCACGGGGTTCGCTGTGTCATTGATATATCAAAAAACCGGTCATAACTCAAATTCAGACTTTGGCCGTGTGCTGTCACAGACAATTTCGACAACGCAGAAGCTCATGGGCACATTTGTTTTCCCTCTGAGGTGGCTTTCCTTGGTCCTAAAATTACCCGGATCTATGCAGGCACGAGGTATTAATGAAGAGCGCTAGACGATCGAGACAACCTTCCCCCCACAAATAAGGTCGCCCCCCAGATTACATAATCCACATACCCGCGCCGGCTAAGTGATGTCAGGGCTAAGCCTGGCTAAGCACCGACCGTAAGATTATAAAAGAGGCTCCGACTTCCTTGCACATTCCCCCATTCCGTGGCATCCGTTTCCTTTTTACACCATGTCTGCCATCTCGCGGTGCCCTTCAGAATTACTGTGCATAATATGCTCCCATATCTATTCCGCAGGTATACCTGCTTCTCCGAGCTCGTTAGATCCTGTAGCGTTAGGTGACTATGGCATACCCACCGCTCTACCTTCATCGATGGCCCCCAGTCACTGGCCGGAGCCCCTAGTGCGCAAGGCCCTCGCTAATTTATGTCTCGTCAATCACGCCTGGTACGATGCTGCCAAACCATGGTTATGGCGGAGGATAGAGGTTCGGCTGCCTCGCAGCTGGCTCGCCCTAGTGGACGAAATAACCGGAGGAGAAGACGAATTAAATGCCGAAAGGACTGCTATTGCTGTTGAACAGTCGATCCAGGCCTTCGCCGAAGCAGCCGTAGCAACGACTGCAATGGCAGGAACCTCCTCAGACGAAGAGGCCCTCAAGAAATGGAAGGAGTGTATTCTCCAGACTCTTGCAGGTCCGGATGGATCAGTTCCTCCGGACATCCTTACTCCCCCAGCTTCCCGTGATCCGAGTCCGAGGCGCCTGAGGGCGAAAAGCAAGAGTCCAGCTCGCTGGAAACTGATGCGGTCCATAAGCGATGCCGTGCAAGACATAGCTGACCGTAATGAGTTCGGCCTATACGGTCCGGTTATTTCCCTCCGATCACATTCTAGACGCGTCCTGACATCCTACTTCTGTAGTTCCGAGAGTGCATGACCCTCGACCCGGGAGGTTTGTACAGCATATTGACTTTAATCATTTTCGGACCATCGGCATGCGCCGTTCCGTAGAAGAAGGAGTGAACAGCCGTTTTGTGACTGGTCAGCGTGTGGAGGCAATTCTCAAGGTACGTCTTTGCCGTACTCCACGTTTATTTCGGCGCCTGTGCTTAACCTTATTTCCCAGGAAATGCCCAACCTTACTGCATTTGGTGCGACCGAGTATATGGACGGTGCATTGACTTTGCCTGTTCTGAACGAACTTTTCTTCCGTGGCTCCTCTTCTCGTGTTCCAGGTCGCCCCTCTCGTGGGCGTGGACTAATTACAGTGGACCCTAACAATACCGACGAGGAGGACCATGAAAGAAGGCGTGACTGCAGCGAACTTGAAGCTGTAGATTTCACGGGCTGCGTCAGCGTTGTGTTCGTGAGCGCTCTCACAGAGTTTGTCGACACCCATTTGTCACCGGTGTCCAATAACACAAGCGACGAGGATCGCAGGGATGAAAGGCGCTCCCGCCGCGCGGTACGCTTTGAAGAGGATGGTCCATTAACGTTCCCCGGCCTGCGACGCCTGAGTCTTCGTGGTGTCAAGTCAATCCAGCCACCCGTCCTCAACTCGTTCGTGCTCGCTTTCCCCTCGCTCACTCACTTGGATCTTTCTGCCACGCGAGTAACGCCTGACTTGCTTACTGCACTTGGAAACACGTCCGTCAGGCTTCGTTCCTTGTCACTTGCTCGATGCATCCGCCTCACCGGAGAGAGCATCAAGACGTTCTTGATACAAGCACCTGCCGCAGCCCAAATTCAAGAATTGTCGCTTTACGGAGACCAGACATTCCCCTCTCCCCTTTCCACCAGCGATCTCGAGGAACTATTCACACTTGCGCCTTGCTTTACCAGCGGTGAACTCATCTATTTGGATCTATCTAGCTCTCCCGTGACCGCCGAGTCGTTGAGCAAATGGGGACCACAGCCTAAGCTCAGATCTTTCGGGCTTTCTTATATTCCCGACCTACAATTGGAGGACATCGCTAAATTTATCACAAGCAAAGCCCAAAATGTAGAAATTTTAACGTTGGTATCCACATCCCCAGACCTGGAGTGGAGTAGGACTGGCGGGGGCATCGAGATACCCAGAGGTACTGCACGACAGACCTCACTTGCGTTACACTCGAAAATCATTTCGCCGCTGTGTACGCCTCCGCTTATTTCGATTCTTACGCCAGTCACGACGCAACCGCCTACCCGCGTACGGGTGATAGAACTGTCTATGCCAGCACTGGTCGGCCTAGGTGCCGGTGCTGGTACATGGCGTAGTATTCGCAGCAAGGGTGGTAGGGGCTGGTATGTCGACACTGCTAGTGGCTGGGTCGGAGGCGAACTCATACGTGGCCTGCCCCGCGATCACCCTTTCCGCATGGAAATGAATCGCTTGGCGGACGCCAATGGCAATGTCAGTAGTGGAGTAGGCTGGCATGCTCGTAAGATGGAGGTACGTTTCCATCTGACTGTTACCGTGAATGGTTGAGATTGATGAGCGATATTCTTAGGTGCTACATGGATGTGGAATGTCAGGACGTGAAGATGGTCTTTATGGTGCTGTCTCCTTTGCGTACCAAGGGTGAAATAATGGGTTTTTCTTCTTCTTTCATTCCTGAATATATTTATGATTGCTGGAGCTTAGTCCTAGTGACAGCCCCTCCTGCACATATACGCTATCCACTGTGTTTTTAGTTGCCTTGCTATTAGGATATATGTAATTATCCGTGTAGAATTGTGCTAGTCGTAGACCTTGACCAGCAGATAAATTATAAAGGGTTGAGGTTTATGGATTTAATTCCCTTTTCGTAGCCTTGAGTTGAAGATGTTTTGATCTGCTGATCAGTGTACGTCACTTCACAACAATAGGGTGGTGAGTGGAAGCCTAGAATCTACTGTACAGTAATAAACTCCTATGGAGCTGCATGTGCGCCCAGCGTAGTTGGCCAAATAATTTCAAACTAGACCCAAATCGGTACATACGAAGGTGATAATGCGTCCACCGTCTTGTCCACCGTCTAACTCACCTCCGAATTGATGCCTTTTAAGAGACAACCCCATAGATCTGTGCCGCAAGAGTCTCCTCCAGACGATTTGGTTAACATGATCATGATTTTTTTTCCCGGTTTGGTCGAGCCGCTAAAAAGCACGTTCATATCAACCCCTCCTGTGGTTTTATACATTGATTATTATCGGTGCGCCATTGTGCCCTTACAGGGGTCTGTGATGCTCATGCCATCAGGGAAAACTGAGAGTTTGAATGTGCATAGAACCCTCAAGACGCAGGGCTAAGTTGAGACCTTAGTAATCCAGTGCCCTTTTCGTCATCATTCACACGACCTTTACGCTTGACGAGGTCTCAAACTACGATGTGATGCCGCTGATCGCAGCCAGAAGCCCTACAAAAGATCATGCGATCCAATAGAACGACGACTTCCTCTTGTCACGTACGATTGGACGGACCATGATTTCCTACTTAAATAACTCCACGGCGCCGACACCCAGGCGTGAGCGGTTTACTTAATGCTGCCGGTCCGTACAACCATCACAGAATGGATTTTCCCCTTTGGCATTTACCTCGTACGTCCGATGTTCACACATACTTATGAAACCTACTGGTTGCAGCACCACGGACAACGTTGTACAGGCCCCCTCTCGGCGTTAAATGGACCCCTGCACACTCGTCCGAACTGAGCAAGGCCGCATCGGCGAATCCTCAAACAGTTTCACGTCCGCGTGCGACTATGGGTAAATACATATAGGTGAAAAGGTAGCGTAGTTTCGAGGCCAATGTAAAAACCGAGCAGACAGCCGAAGAAACTTTCGATAACCTTTGCAATAGTTCTCCAGCAGGTAAGTAGCCACTGAAAATCCGTTTCAACCAGAAATGCATTGATTCAGAGAACAACCATTACAAACTAGGCCAGGACACCCCCTGCGCTCTGAGAGGGGCTAATTAGTCACTAACGCCCGCGGAGCCAGTATCGCAGCTCCTCGCGGTCTTTCGTGGGGCTAGGTCTGCAACAGGGTTGCAACCCGTCACCATGTTCTCCCGCAATGTGAGGTTACCTGAGGGCCAGTTTTCGAGTTTTGTTTATCCGCAAGGGCTAGCCCGCGAGCTTCACCCAGATGCGCTTCGGCACGCACCCTTCCGCCTTGCCTTCATCTATTCGCCAATTCCGGTTGTTCATGTACAAGTTCCGGTCTCCATATCCTCGTTGTCGCATTCTGTACCTTCAGTTCAGGTTTTCGGGCACAGTAGGTGAGTATGCCGTCTTTTGAGTTTGAGGGCATCCAACTGTGTCAAGGTGTGATGTGGTCTCCTTGAGAAAGAAAATTCGCAGGAACCTCTCTCCCAATAAGGCCTGTTGTATGCCAGGCCCTTTCCTTCCACGGTGAGGGGGTCCAGCGGTGGTTGGGAAGCAGTTTGGTTGTATGTCTTATTCCGTTTTCAGAACTGCCGACTTTCTTCGTACCTTCAGGTATCTAGGCAAGCTTGACAGTGAGCACCCCCCACACTTAGGTTCCGGAAACGGTGCCATGGTCGCCGAGCCTGTGAATTACCAACTCTGTGTGCTTGCAGTATTGAGCAGTGAGAAAAAGGCCACTACAACTCCACCATTTCATTTGAGGTGTGGTCTTCGTGTGAAAGTTACAGGAACATCGGCTGTATGATCAGTGTTAGCTGTTGCTAGGTGTCTGGGGGCGTGAGATGACTTAGAAGGGCAGCTCCAGTCCTGCATGACTCATAGTTCCGCGGATGTCATATAGTAGCCATCGCCTTGTAGGGCCAAACCCCGTGCCCCTCATCCGAAGACGGGTTAGATACTTCACACCGCTTGATGCGAATATATACTGGAATATCGCAGGTAATGGATAGGCTGATAACTCTCCAACTATGTTTTTAGTATTTACAGCAGTTTCTTCGATTGGAATCTCTGTGGGCAGAAGCATGATGTCCGACCAGCGGGCATGAATCACCAAGTCTTGTGGGAATGCCGGCAGCGGGAGTTTCCATTGCAGTGTCAACCAGAGGTTCACAGGACATGTCCCGACCACGGAAAACGCAGCTTGTCAAGAGTTCTCACTCCCTATTAGACTTTCAAAAGTAATGTCGACAAACTAACTGTTCATCCATTGAGACGAGTGGGATTTGGGCGTTATGGCTCTTCGCGTACGCCCAGCCACAGCTTGGGTGTAAATATAAGGTTCGTCTATGATATACCGTGGCCTGGCTTCCAGATTATGAAGCGGAGCTTCATGTGAAGAGCTGCACCGAGCCCGACACGGGGCTCGAGGTATGTACATATATAACTTAACAGAAGCGTGTCAACATATCCTTCCACAAGATCACTATTCGAGATTTTTCTCGTATCGGGTGACTGCTAAGCGCAAGGCGGTCATGACGAACGCAGTGTTGACCATGAACCGTCTTCTGTATACTCTATAGGCAGAGCATAGGAAGCCTCACATTCAAAAGTGGCGGTGATGCACAGACTTCCCAGCATACGTACCTAACACCGGCCCGCAAGTTAAGGGAAATTCTTTAAGCAGCCGTCGGTAACATGCTGCAGACACCCACCCACCGAGCGGAAAGCAACACACGCACTATATGACATCACGCTTGCGATCGGGTACAAATAAGTGCCTGTTTCTGCTTCCGTCCCGGAGTGATCATCGCCAAGCTTTGCATGGAAAAGTTGTTCACACTTCCAGGTGACGGTTACATTCAGTGAATACAGACCACTCGAAACGCCATTTTCTATCTTCAGGATCTGCCATGTGGTTCAGTCGAGGGGAGCAGGGATTAGTAGGCCGAAACACAATGTACTGACGCCAAATTTGTTGCCTTGGCGCGTGAGCAAACAGCAAGGCTGATATGAACGGTGCACGCCGCTGCGGAATGGTGAATAAATCGGCACTACCCTCTTACCTGGGGATGTGGAGTTCGGAACTCGAGACGTTATAGGAGGTGTTGTGTCGAGGCATGGGAGAACCACCATTGAATCGAGCGAGCGCCGCAAAACTACGTGTGCCAAGGTTCCAGAACCGATTGATCCCGTCGCCAACCTCTGCAGGTAGCAGTCAACACCGCTCTTCGTGGAGCACATCTACAGTACACGCGCATTGATAAATTTATTTCTCGTCACCTTTGTTTACCTGCGGGTGGGGGACTAAGCCCCGCAGAGCACCCAGTCATGGCGCGTCGCTGCGAAGCTTTCCGAGAAGGCCTCCATGATGTAATACACAATAGTAGGGCTGCGGCTAATGAGTTGCGTTGTACTCATTACTGACTAGGGGGTAAAAGTAAGTGCATACTGAGAGGGAGGGCGCAGTCAATTCGGGCAGGCGAAACTGCAGTGTCTCCGGACGCGTTGTGGATAGCTTTTGGCAGAGCAAGGCCGAGGTAAGGTCAAAAATTCAGTCCATCGATTGACAAGATGCGCCTTGCACAAATCAGAGGACTATCCGAGCTGAGGCGCGCCTCAAAGTTATGTGTATTATCGAGTGGTACAAGGCTGATATGTGCTTACCGCATTGGAGCACGATCTGAGGCAGTGCGATCAATTGTTGCATGGTACATGTGTATGGAATGTTCTGTTAGAACACGGGTGTCTTCTCCCACAGCCGAGAATCTCCGCTCGCAGAGCACTGCTGGACCAGTGGGCCCTCCGGGTCGCGCCCTCCGTCATTCAATTATTGTACCGCTTTGATTGTCACACAACGGTGGTGGGTCCATGAGTCGGTGGTGGGTTGGCGAGTGCGCAATTGGAGACGACGGCATGGAAAGTTGCCGTGATCGACGCAGCCACCACCATTACGTAAACGTACGATAGTAATGTACATATATACATGAACAAAAATTGGAACACGGCCTGTCCTCTTACAACCCGCCGAACTACACAGCTGTCTTCCAATCTTCGTTCAGGCAGTATCCACTGATAAAACATCCTCTGCGCAGCACCCCCCTAGAACCTGTGCTATCGAACGTATAATTTGCCAGTACGTGACAGGAGAAGGCTCCATCCGCAATCATTCATGGACGAGGCGAAATCAACAGTGTCGGACCCGGACTCGAACTTGGGGCGGGCGCCGTCTGACTCACGACTGCTGCAGTCCGACGAAATGCCGCAACCTCGCCGGAGTTCCACAAATCCCGTCGCACAGAGTAGGCCCGCCAACCGCGTCTTAAGCCGGCAATCGCTGAAGCGCCACTTTACGACGCTTTTGCAACCAGAGAGGAAACTTTCTTCTCCCCCTTCTGCCTGGCAAAGCTTGCGGGCCATTATCCTAGCATCTTGTAAGTTCCTCTGTCAACTCACTGTAATGATTATGATACATCTGTACCCTAGGGTTAAATGTCCTCTTAGTCTGTATCCCGATATCGGTATGTAGGTCCGTTGGTACCGGCTTTCTGCTCTGACTGGCGGGCATGCAGTGGGCGATGAACTTTGCTCTTCCCGACCAACATACTCTTATATTCGTTTGTACGTCGCCCCTGTTCTGTTCTTGTCGCACTCTTCTAATCTAAGTAACAGTCTCATTCCTGGCTATAATTCCGCTTGCCAAGGTATATTATTTAAACATTACTAGATAACCTTTTTGACAAGGTATAAAGCTCCTTGCCTTTGCTACTGATGAGCTATCGATGCGTGTTGGGCAAACGCTTGCAGGGCTTATGAATGCAACTTTGGTGTGTGTGCTCGGTTTACTTGTGGATCACCGACTGATGTACCTGTCCAGGGAAATGCGTAAGTCGTGCCTTTCACATGCAAGCGGTCATTCACTTCCTCTGCTTTCCAGTGTTGAACTCATTGTTTCGGTGCGTTTTGGTCATCATTCCCGAATTTGCTATTCTCAATCACCGATCAGATAATTGCGTTGACGAAATGCGAATTGCAGATTGTTCAATCGTCCCGTGAGTGCTATACCATTGACTGATTGAATGCCCAGGTTGATGCTTCAGTTAGTGGTGGGATCCGTCCTGAGTAATTTGTGTACGTCTTAGCACAAGTCGTGAACAACGTACTAATGATGGATTTTTAGTACTCGTCCTGGGCATGTGTTTCTTCGCAGGTGGTCTACGGTTCTCGGAGCAAGGATTCGGACATGGTTCGCAGCCTCCTCCCATCCGCGGAAACTATCCATTCTGACGGTCTCACAGTTGCGGCCCAACTGAACTCTACCCTTCTAACCGTCAGCGTCATTGCCGTCCTGTTACCTGGGGCTTTCCATATGGCTTTGCAGGGCTCCACCTCAGTCAGTGAAAGCGATTTAGATGACCGAATCTTGAAGACTAGTCACGGAGTGAGTAATTTACAAGTGGATAACATTAAGTTTAACTTTTGTCGAAGGTCGCCGTTATCCTACTCTTCAGTGAGGCAACTTCTCTTCCTCAATTTAAGCTAGCAAAACTAATTCCTCACTCTTTAGTCTACTGTTCATATCTCCTGTTCCAGCTCTTTTCCCATAAGAACCTTTACAGTGATGATGCCTTCGAGGCATCAAGGAAGTATTCGGGGGAGAATCCGTTTAAATTGGGTCACAGACTGCGTCGCAGACGACGAGCTGCAAACGACGTGGGCATGACAGACCTTCCGATGGTTTCCTCTCCCCGTCAGGAGAGCGTTCACATCGACCACGGCGATGAAAATTCCATAAGTCATCCCGACGTTACCCATGATGTCGAGAGCGGATCCTCCGAAGAGGAAGAAAAGCCTCAGATGTCAGTGCCAGTGTCCTTGGGCCTCCTTGTTGCTGTCACGGTGGTAAGTTTGCACAGCTCCATTTTCCGATTTGATCACCGACAGTAGCATCAATACACAGCTCGTTGCTGTCACCGCGGAATTCTTGGTGGATTCCATCAACGGTTTAACTTCGGGAGGCGCTATTAGCACGGAATTTGTTGGCGTGATACTACTTCCTATCGTTGGCAATGCTGCGGAGCATGTTACCGCGGTTACAGTGTCGGTCAAAGACAAGCTAACCTTGAGCTTGGGCGTGGCCGTCGGATCGAGCATTGTACGCACTTCCACTCTGGCGTATTTGTAGTTTGTGCTCACAATTTTTATATATAGCAAATCGCCTTGTTTGTCATTCCGTATGTGCTTCCTGTAGTTTTGTTGTGTTTCCCGTGTTCACCAGTTTGACAGCTTCATTGTTACGCTGGGATGGATTCTTGGAAAGCCGTTAACCCTCATGTTCGACCCGCTGGAGTCTATAGTCATGTTCCTTGCTGGTAAGTCGACCCCTCTGACCAGTCGCACCACTTTGACGCAGAGCTTCGCAGTCCTCACCGTTAACTACGTCATTCAAGATGGCAGGTCGAATTGGTTGGAGGGCATGCTCCTCATGTGTAAGTCCTCGCTCCTTTCTTGTGGATCGTCTATGACGCTCACGGGTGAATGGACAGCGCTATATCTCATCCTTTGCGTGACATTCTGGTATTACCCTGGTACGTCAATTGAACATGCTCGGAAATGCTGATTCATTTATGTCATGATTTAGGTACCTCGCCGATTTTAAGCTGCTAAACATCCAAACCAATATCTGGAGAATGTTTATGATGCTAATAAGTCCAGTTGCAGTATTCACTCTGGAATGAAGTCCACGACTCTTATACATGACTATTCTCCCTTCCTTCGTGTATCATCTACAGGTTTTCCATTATTTTTTTGATGCCACATGTCTATGACGATATAAGATATCCAAATATTTACTTGTCTAAGCGTTCAACGCCGCAATAATTTCCGAGTGCCAAGAGGATGAGTGGAGCTTGTGACACGGTCAGAACTAGGTATAGTAGGCAACTTAATTTTCATGCTATAACTAGAAGGCTGTGGCAGTATACACAATATACAGCACATTTAGCCAGCTCACAACCTACAGACTCACTCGAACATCGAGGCCAATAAGAATATTTACGGTAGTTGGTGAGAAGAAATTTTTTATAGTCTGGCCTTGGCATCTCCATTGACAAGTGTCGCTGCTGCTGTTGCAAGGACGATGGTTCCTCGTTCCTTCACCTTGGTTGCTAAATTGGAAATACGTCGTAAAGTAAGCCCCTGGAGAACCTGGATGCTGACGCACGAAATGACGTACTGAAGATGACTTTGGAACCTTCTTTCCACATTTCAGTGACGAGGGTTTCACCCGGAAAGACCACTCCTGCAAAGCTATGCATAGTGGAAGAGAGGGGGAAAGAGGGACACGTGTCATCCTTGTGGGGAGTCTAGTGGGGAAAAAAAGGCATACTGACCGTACTTTGATGTCATTAAATGCTCCGAACGTTTGCAGCACGTGTTTTCCAGCAAATCCCATGAAGCATAGTCCTTATCAAACACAGCAAAGACAGACAGCGGTTCAGGACAAGGATAGACACAAGCTTGACATTGATATCTGAGATAGGGCCACCTACCATGAAGGATGGGTTTATCAAAGCCGCCAACGGCAGCAAAATCGGGATCTATCTGTTAGCATCCGAATCCAAATGAGGTTGTTCATCAGAAGTTTCCCAAAAGCTTTTCTGGAATTCTGGGAAGGAAAACTCACGTGCAAAGGGTTGTAATCGCCACTTAACCTGTATTGAAAAATTCCTTAGCCATTCCTCCAATAGTGACGCAATCGCATGATGCCAAGACAGGTATGAAAACACCAAGCTACAATGTATAGAGGAACATGGCTTACCGATAGAGTGCAGCTTGGCTAGGTAGCGTCTTTTCTTCCACCACAGCATCCGGCCTGCGAGTAGGTGGCACATTTGCAGCCGTGGCAGGACCTCTATCTGTAGATACGGCGACCAACGGTCATGGGGCATGGGAAAAGATCGGACGTCAGGCATGATGAGTCCTCACCTGACCCCACGCGTTTGCCACCGAACCCTCCAGCACCGCGGATAAAGACGGTCACCTGGTTCTCGAAGAGAAGCCTTCCAGTGTCTTTGTCCTTGGTATGAACGATGCTAGTGATTGATGCGGCCTTCCCTTTGTCTAAAACTTCCAGAAGCCTAAACAATACAATATGTAGCAGTCAGTTGTCAACACTAGGATGACACTATTCGCGTGGCTAGACCTTGTTTCGTTTATGAGCGTTCCCGAAGTAGGTATAGGTCCCTTGATAGCCAAGTACTGCTCTCCATGAAGGAGCTTCGCCTAACCATAACCGTTCATGGTGTCAAGTTTAAACAGTTAAATAACTGGAAGTTGGCGATTCAAGGGAATGGTGCCTCACAGGGTTAAAGTTTGGAAGCCATCCAAACGAAATACTTGAGCTTGCGGGAAACTGTGGAACCACGCCAAACGTTGGAAGTGCTGCGAAGTCACTGTGGCCCTCATACGACCACTGGAGGTCTCGTTCCGTCGCTCCTATACCGAGATTGTACAGGATGACGTCGCGTTCAGTGTATTCGAATTCCTCGTCCGGAGGCACCTCCTTCTTTGCTTCGGCGACCAGCCGTGAATCCTCCGGGTCTGCAAAGACGGCGGGCAATGTCATCGTGGAGGTTTACAGCGAAGACGGACTGCCCTGCTGTCGATATAACCGAGCTCTGGGAAATCACATGCTCGGCGCTCGAATAGACTCTGATTAAGAATCGAATGACCATTGACACTCTTCACTAGGCTTCCGCAAGCCATATGGCTGCATTATACTCTCACAGGAGTCGATATAACGATTTAGCAATCGGCGAATCAGTCTTTTACAGCTTCGCTTTAAGTGCTCTCCCAGCTTCTTTAACCGCTTCCACAGCACCCTCAATTACCGATCCCGCCTTATTCTCAAAGTTGTCGATGATTTGCTGCAAGCTCTCAGCCGATGTCGCCGGGAACGTAGCCCTGCCATCATCTACGAAAAAGAGAAAGAGTCACTACAGAGAAAAAAAAAACACTCAGAAGCAGCAATTACAACGCACCAAATGTCGTAAAGGTTTCCCACTTCGCTATGACTTCTTCAGGAGTCAACTCCACGTTTATCGGGAAGCCATGGCCGCCCGTTCGTTGCCAACGTGTCTCTGCTGCCCAACCACCAGATATTTCGAACAGCCGACCGGTGGTGTCGGTGTTATCCTCGCTCGTTAAGAAACCTACAACAGGGGCTATGTAGTCCGGCTAGAGGGAAAGAGGTGTGTTGAGAGCAACGAATGGGGTAAATGGAAGAGACTTGCGAACCTTGTAAGCATCAACCATCTCTTTCGGCCTAGAATATTTCAGTGTCAAGAAAAAAAGCCTAGTATGGAATCGACACACCAGATTGTCATGGTCATCGCGGTACCGGCAGAAGGAGCGATGACATTACAGAGAATGTTGTATTTTCGACCCTCGAAACCAAGAGTCTTGGTAAGGCCGATAACGGCGGCTTTTGCAGACGAGTACTGCGTCACCCCCGTGTATGAGCCTCGTATCACGGGAAAAAAAATAGTAGCTTTACATTGGTCTGCCCAAAGTTACCATCTGGTATTTCAAAGTCAGGAGAAAAAAGAGCGTGCAGAACTGATGAAGGCTTACATATACCAACCTGTGAGGCCGTCGTAACTATGCGACCGTATTTCTGCTTCTGGAATACCGGCCACACGGCCTTTGCGCACTGCACAACTGTGTAATCAGCCACGTGTAACATCCTGTATAGCTGGAAGCAGACCTTGTATGTACCACGAAGATGGACGGCGATCACCGTGTCCCACTCTTGCTCGGTCATAGCTGCAAACGATCGATCTCGGAGGACACCCGCATTGGCAATCAGGACATGCACGCCACCGAACGCGTCCAGTGCCGCTTTGACAATCTTCTCCCCCTCTTCGGCCGAGCAGACGACAGGCACTGCCTTTCCGCCAGCTACCCCACGTTGAATTTTTTGGTTGGTTCCCCGCAATGAATCTCTGTTACGCACCAGCTTCAACTTCCTTGCAGACTCCAGTTGCCCCCTGCTCGTTAACGTCGTTTACAACGACATTCGCTCCGAGACGCCCGTACATAAGTGCATACGCACGTCCGAGACCGGCACCTGCACCCGTGATGATGACGGTCTTTCCATCAAAACGGACCGGAGGTGTTGCTTGAGCATTGGGTGGTAGCTTGGCAGCAACCTCGAGCTGTGACGTCACAGAATATAATCTCCGTTTCGCATTGCAACCACACTCTGCAACTTACCAGCTTCTCGCTATCAGCCATTGACTGTGGACTGTGCGCGCAAAGCATTTAAGAAGTGAGAAAGTACGAGAAGAATACGTACTTACTGCCTAGGATCTGAAAAGTCAGTGACCTCTGACCACTTGAGTTTAACCTTTGGAAATTTCTCAGTCGTGACCACGGCAGCAGAAGGTAAGGAATGGCATTTACAGCGGACGGAGTGAACGTCTCATCTGTCTTCCAGATCGCTCCCTTGCTTCGCTCCCATCGGATCTCGGCGACGAAGCCTGCTCCAACCTCAAACACGCGTCCAGAGGCGTTCGGGCCGTCGGGATGGCAAACAGCAGCTACGAACGGTGCTACGAATTCAGGCTGTGCCATGAAAAAAGTTTGAAAATGGGACTAAGGTCTTTCCGAGTGACTGTAGAAACAAATACCTTCAAATTCGCGAGCATATCCGGAGGCATGATCGTCTCTGTCATTTGCGACGCAGCAACCTAAACGCACCATTTTTTTTAATTATCAGACCAGACTCTCTTCCCCCGAAGAGGGTACAGAACAGTGACAGCCCATACCGGAGCAACAGCGATAGCACCAATACCATACTTCACGCCTTCTCTTGCAAGAGATTTCGTGAACGAGATCAACCCCATCTTCGCAGCGCTATAGTTAGCTTGGCCAAAGTTACCTAGTAGATAGGCATGAGCGATTCGTAACTTGTATGTAAATTTTCCCCAAGACAAACCATAGATGCCAGCAGCACTGGTGATGTTCACAATCCGACCGAACTTCTGGTTCCGGAAATGAGGCCATGCAGCTTTCGTGCACGCAAACGCTCCCTTCAAATGGACAGCGATGACTTGGTCCCATTCCGCATCAGACATATTCTTGAACCTATATGATAATAATAATAAAGTTCCCATAAATATGATCACACTCGTAGTGCTATAAAACACTGACCCTTTGTCCCGCAGAATACCTGCATTGTTGATGAGGATAGTAACTCGCCCGAATGAGTTGATTGCGGTCTGGACGACAGCAGCACCGTCCGTTGCCGAGGATGCGTTCACGACCGCGGTGCCTCCGGCTGCCGACACGTCATAACCCACAGTCAACTAGGATAGAATGCCACACACCTTGTTTGATCTCGTCGACTACTTTCTGCGCAGCAGCAGCATTGAAGTCGTTAACGACAACATTGGCACCGCGAGAAGCAAACAAGAGCGAATAACTTGATCGATCAGGTAAGGTTAGATCACACCACAGCCAATATCATTATCCACTCCGCACTTACGCTCTGCCCAGTCCACCACCTGCACCGGTGACGACGACCGTA
Organism: Pisolithus tinctorius; assembly: GCA_024663395.1. NCBI lineage: Eukaryota > Fungi > Basidiomycota > Agaricomycetes > Boletales > Pisolithaceae > Pisolithus > Pisolithus tinctorius. The sequence goes on from JANFAH010000002.1 coordinate 2,299,002, forward strand.
TGACCCTTGAACGAGAGTGGTGCCATGATTGTTTGGCAGCTCTTGGATCGCAAGTTACCAAGGTATTCCGCCTCAAAGCGGGCGGGCCTTATTTTAGTGTGTCGGTCTCACGTGAAAAACGGTCTCGGTGCTGTCACCGGCGCCAGCTGATAGTAGTTTAGCCGGCACCACGTGCTTCACACTCCATAGTGGTAATTTCGCAATTGCGCATAAATAATTTGGTTGTTTGATTTGAGGTCAGTTTGAGCGCCCGGCGCGGCTAAAGTCACAGTATATACACTGGTGCCAAGACTCTAGCTTCAAGAACTAAAGAGGAGGGGCGGGAACGCGCCGGAACAAAAATGAGAAACAAAAATCGTTCCCGCCAGCCGAAAATTGCTCTGAAAGGGGTAGGGGGGGGAGGGGGGACCTTGAATATTGAGCCCAACGAAATAGAAAACTGACCACGAAGCGGCCAGCTGAATGTAAATTGCAAAGTGATAGATGACTGAAACAATAAACACCACGAAAAGACAAAGGGAACAAAACGACAAAAGACGAGAGAAGAGGGAGATGATTGAGAGAGTGCATGGCATACATGAGTAATTGTAGGCAAATGCCAGAGATGCGGGTAGAAGTGTAATGAAGGGCATAGGCGTAGTTGTGTGGGTAACAAATACGTGGTTCGACCATGGCGAACGGTGACGCGAGGCCAGTAATGCGGCTGACAGAAACACGTGGCGACAGATTAGAGTGTCCAGAGGAATGCATGGGGGTGAAATAGCAAGGCAAAGCGACACATACGCAGATGAAGACATGACTCGAGTGTGTGTAATCAGACAATTGAGATTGTGAAGACAATGATGCAAGGACGGTATGCAAGCACAAAGATGATGAGACTGAATGATACTGCGATGTGGGGGTATCGTGAATTCTCGGGTTTTTATTTCTTGAGCATCAGGTGGTCCTGGCCGGTTGATCGCCAGTTGTTCTTTGCCCAATCGATGGCGAAAAGCGAGGCCTTGAGAAATTTCTTGTGCGCATACTTTTGGCATACGTATAGCTGCGTAGAATTCTCTTCAAGAAGCTTTTCACAAATCCATTGGTGACCTGGCTCCAGGTGTTCGGCCACGAAACCAGAGTAAAACACGAATGCATCATTCTGCCGAAGGAGGAAAGTGAGTCGCACGGACCACGTGTGGTCAACATTGTTCAACCCACCCAATCACCGCCTAGCATTCTCCTTGCACTGTACATTGCAACCGCAGAGATAAGACTGGGTTTGCATCTCAAAAACCGGTGGTCAAGCAGAGCAACCTCTGCGATGAACTTGCCAAGGGTTCTTGTCTGAATGTCGTAGTTGTCTGCCTTGCTGATGCGACGCATCCAGCTGTACGGTGAGCAGTACTGCGAAACTTTGAAGTCGAGGGTTTGCAGGACGACACGCTCGCCCTTCAGGATCTCCTCCTTGGTGTATCCGTTCTCGGTCATGTAGACAAACTCGTCGACCGATGGTGCGACGATTTCCTCGTATTTGGCTGCAATGAACATGGCGGTGACACCAACGAGCTGGAGCTTAACGAGGGCAACGGGACGCCTGCTGAGGAAGCGGTCGACTATGTTAATAGCTATCCAGAGGGTCTCAGGAAGCATGTGCCATCTCAGATGTACTTGCAGGAGCCAGTCGACGAGCGTTTGCCTCATTGACCAGGTGACCTCCGCCTGCGCATCCATATAATCGGGGTTGGGCATGATGTCATTCTGGAGACAGGTCAATCTCTGTGCTCGGTGAAAATCAGGGACACTTACCTCCAACTCCGACATGTACTGGAAGATATCGTCGGCATACTCCGATACCATGGTGGTGTCGTAGATATCAACCTCGTCCTCGAACGACTCTTGGATTTTGGTCACTTCCTTGTGATGTCTCGTTGCGCGCTCCGTGTCGACATCAGGCCAGACACGGGGTGCGTTGGTCACCGTCGGGTTCTCTGCGTCTTCGGCCACTTCGACCTCTATTTCTTGGACGTCTACCATGTTTTCTACTTCTCTCTCGTTGATGATGCTGAGATCGGGGTCAGCATCTGGCTCTACGATTTGGGGAACCTCGATATCCATGTCGTTCTCTTTGTCGTCCTCTGTAGGGATGATAACTGGTACAGCGGTTTCCTGCCGCGACATACGTTTGAAGACCGATGCTTTCTGGGCACGAGCAACGGGTTGACGGGGAACATTGGTTGCGCTCTGTGTTTTGCCTGGACCCAAGGGAACACGCTGTGGGCCAGTAGCAGCTGCAAGTGACGCTGAGCGGGTACGCTTGAGGCCCTGCTCTTGGGAGGCGTCCTTCAATCCGTCTTTGGCAGTAGTTTTCCCTGCAACATCCTGAAATGAGGCGCGGCGGACGCGTCAGTCATGCGTGTGCTGTGGCATTTACCTGTACTGACCTTGCGATTGACAGCGGTTGTGGTCACTTCATTAAGCGCGGGACGCTGTTGCCCAACCTTGAGTCCACTGAGGACGGAGGATGCGCGCGACGCGCCGGCACCAACAATGCCTGATCCCTGGCGCAGGTGCTTGCTGGTGGCATTTTCGTCGCCGTTCGCCTTGCGTGCGCCAAAGCGGGTACGGGTCTGGGACGGCTGTGGCGTGTGTCAGTGACGAGGAATTAGCAGAGATGGGGGGAGGGTGTACTCGGATAATGTTGTTGGGCATGGTAGAAATGAAGTGTAGATGCTACAGAGAGATACCAAACTCTGGGAGCGACGAGGTACGGAGTGGGGGGTCGAGAAAGGTACAGAGAAGGGATTGTGGTGGGGAAGAGAAAGAACAATAGAAAGCCAAGCCGTGGCTGCTAATAAACTGTGAGTGAGTTCGCCGGTCTCGACAGAGACTACAGAAACGGAACGGTCGAATGGGCGAGCACAAGCCTCTGGGGACAAGAAATTCGTCGCGTAGAGGTGGAACGCGAACCACCCACGTGACTAATAAAAACACTCCACAACAGACACGTCGCGACGCGGCCCGCTAATTAGTCTTGGCTTTAAAATGTTTTTGGACAGTGGACAGCAGTGTGAGTGAGACGCTACAGGTATCGGAGGTACCACAGATACAACATTGTACATTATCATATCTGACAGCCAATCACCGATCAGCGGCTCATCATCCATTGCCGCTAAAGAATCCCACATGGGTTCCTACGGATCACGAGCCCATTGACCCGCAGCGGGTAAGGGCGAAATAAAGTCAACAGCATGACGGTAGTGGCACACTCTGACCCTGATGATGTTCAGTAAAACGACAAGCGAGACGGAAGAAGCCAATAGTATACTGACATTCCTATTAGCCTGCTCCATCATTTGCTGTGGCTCGCACACTCTCCCACCGTCGCTCTTTGCCGTCCTCTCTCCACTGGTGAAAGGATTGTGGGGGTGGCCCCGTCTTGTCCGGCGACATCCCAAGTCCTGCTCTGGGTGGGAGTGGGGTCACCTCCAAGGGCACTACCAGTCCCGAGCCATTCTCGCCGTCCCCACCTGCGGATGAGCCAAGAGCCTGTCCGGGTTGCCATCCTTGCTTCAGGAGCAGTTGCCGGCCAATGTTGCTCTCCGATAAGGGTCCAGGACGTCGCGGAACTTCAACACAAGAGGGAATTGAATGTGGGGCAGATAACTGCTGCGCCAATTCAGGAGTCGGTTTATTCAAGATACCCGGTGAGTTGCCCCTAGGGCTCTGGACGCCAGGACTATCATACTGCGATCCCGGATACATCGCACGCCGACGTGCCGAACGATCGACGTAAGTGGTGGCAGTAGACCGCATGTCGGATGGTGGCAAGCTCGAACCAGATGCAAGCTCATGAGCACTGTGATGTCGTGAAAGGAGAGCACGTTTGAGGGTCGTCAGTGCTTTCTTCGGGTCCCTCCTCTCAACAATCATCGTCTGCTGTTGCTCAAGTCCTGCAGATTCAGAAGACCTCTTGCCACCAGTGATGTGACCGTTGCCTTTCGGGACAGTGAAGAGAGGTACGTCACCCTGGCCATTGGACATGCATTCTACACAAGGTGTTCGGTCCTCGTGTATGTGACAAAGAAACGTGGTACTGCCAATAATCAATCGGTCAAGGTGGCATAGTGGCCGTGGTATGCTCGCTACCCGGGGAGGAGACAGACGAACAGGCTCCGTGTCAAGCTGGCGCCCAGACTGTAAGAACGTGCCATGCTTAGAGCCCATGTCCACCACAGCCCACTCCCGTCTCTCCTTATCCCAATAAGCGGTAGCATGTAGCTTCGAGACCTCCATCTCCTTCAATCGAATACGTGGTACCGCGCTACCCACAGGGGCATGATCGCGCCCAAATTGAGCTTCTCCATAGGCGTCGAGCACAGCAACTCGGAGGTGTTTATGAAGGATGGAGCTCTTGAGGACTAATAGACGCAATGGCGGCCAGGCTGTCGATGTTGTGCGCTCAGAGACTCCACTGACATCGCTGTCGCCAGGCCATTCGTACGCAGGGTCGTGCTCGGACACCTCGTAGCCAGAGAAATGCATTGAGACATTTCAAACTCCGATCCCCTATCGACCTTGAGCTCACCCATCTTCAAAGGAACTGCTGATGGAGTACTTCAGTGAGGTATTTGCCGCCCACTCCGTACCACCAAACGCGTCCGACGCATGGCATGACCACACAGGAACACTCTAAGCTTCTGCTATCGAAAGAGTGGTTGGTGAAAGTCGACGCACAGACGGCCAAACCATACCTATTTGTCCGTCATCCTCGCCTTTTCTACCATACCCACATTAGCCATTGACATCAAATCGTGTGTGACGTATTCTGCCACAGAAATTTCACTCTTCCTCAGTGGATTTGACATGCTGTTTCATGATTACAGATACCAAGTGTATTTGGGCGGAGGGTGAGTATGCCCCGCCACCGGTAATTAACGAACTGAGACACATCGTCAGCTTGTTCATCTTTCTAGTATTGAATAGCAAGCAATTCGCCAGGCGCTGGCGTGAATGCAACCGAAGAATTAGCTCTCCCCTTTTGGATGATGACGCGGAAGAGGCATGGAGAACACGCAACCTCGACCTTTTATCCCGGGCGCATACCCTGGGCGGTGTGTCAGACGTATCCTTTGAGCCCGTGGAATCCAAAATAGCGGTGCATTTTGTTCTTGCTGTGGGTATGTAGTCGTGTTTAGCTGATTCATGATGTGTGATAGGACCTGGCGTTTGAATTGGAATGTGATACGTTCAAGTGGCGGTGGGACACCATCTTCGTGGGTCACAAGGCCTCCGCGGACATTTTGTCACAACACCTCATTATGCCCCTGATAAGCGTTAACCATCTTGCCTTCAGCAGCCCAAATGCAGTTGGTGATTTCAGCGGAGACGAACTAGAGAAGGTATGTACCTTATCGAGTCAGCCACGCACTTGGCAAAAAAGAAGCGATCTTATAACGCACCCTCACAACAGGCTATCGATAAGATTGGTCGCACAGCTCGCAGGACCGTCGACACGCATATCAAAAATGCGATGTCTAAACCCCGCTTGGCAACAACCCTTCGGCGCATGACTGCAGTTTTCAACTTCATTTCGGATCTACGTGGGTTATGCATGACTTCTTCCTGCGTCGAATTATTAAATTACCTCTCATTCCAGCTAAAGTGACGATTGCGAACGACGTAACCCCTCTTCAACCTCGAGAACCAGCGCCGAAATTAAGCACGGGAACTAAGCTCTCGAAAAGTACGGGGAGTTATGTAACGGATGTGAGCAATTACCAACCTTCTTGACTGTTGCCAATATTGAGCCTCATGCAATTTGCAGAAGACGACTGATATCAGAGGGGATTTGAAATCTGAGGCAATAACTTTAGGGGTTCAGAGTCCCATCACTGCGGACGTGGATATGGGTTCTGCCACAGAATCCGAAAGTGATAGTCACCCTCATGCATCGATGAGTCGTGAGTCTGCAAACAAGCGCCCTGTGACCGAGAGTCAACATGGTACAACCGCCGCAAAGTTCCCTGTACCATCAAAGGCACCCTCGCCTGCTCCGAGTGGGCCACAAAGTCGAAACGCAATCAAACCACCCCCCGTATCCAGTGACACGGACTCTTCGCCTATCCGACCAGCCAAGAAATCGAGGCCGTCCCCCGCAAGCGACGAGGACAGCGAAGAGGAGCGTAAGAAACTTGCGGCTCAGATCAAAAGTGGGGCTACTTCCGTACGGGGTACAAGGCAACCACTTCGACGAGGAGGCAGGAAGTTTTGAGTGCTGCACCCCCTATTTCAATAGTAAATGCCCTTCCCATTCAAGAGTCTTGGCGGATGATCATGAAAAATTGATGTATGGAGCTACATTATATGGTTTCGGCTGCGGTCAATAGACTCCTCTTCAGATAGCTCACGAGTTGTTCGTTCCAGACCTCAATCGCGTGTTCTGACCCTTGCAGTCCTCTTTACGATGGATGTCACGTAAGGCAGATCGAGGACGATGCCATTCATCTCTGGGTGCGTCGGGTAAGTAACATACGTGAAAAAACACGGTGTCGCGAGTATCACGGAGGGCGTAGGCTACGAAAGCTAATATCGCGTGAGAGATGAGGGGGGCTAGATAAGTTACAGACGAAAACAATGCGGCTGGCTAAACATGCATGTGTGATGATGATAGTGGCAAAACAAATGGGGGTAGTGAAAGTCGGTGATGGTGGGTCCCGTGCATCATGGACCAGATACGGAACAGATAGTTCGCGGGCAGCAGCAACAGCAATGGCAAAAAGGCCTCCGTCACATCACCACTGTCGACCTGAGCGACGGCCGTAATCAATCCCTTGTGCAGCCTCCTCTACCTGACAGTCATCGCATTTCGTCTGGAAGAGATTGCGCACTCTCCGGTGATCAGTGTATTCCTAAAATAGGTACCACGATGAGCGCCAAACCACGGGGTTCGGGTTAGTCAGTTCGAAGTCACCTCCCTCAGGAAGGAGCGTAGTACTGACCGTGCTGCACCCGCAATTCCTGGCGGTTTTGTGCATGTGTGCGGCGCTCAACTTGCAGTAAGGAGATCCGCAATCAATCGTGATCCCCGTTTGATATATCCGGACATAGTGCTTCGCGGATGGCGAGGACGGTGTCAAAAGACAAGAACCATCGGGAAAGACGTCAACGGACACCTACCCCACAACCCCTGTACTGGTCTCCGAAGCTGTTGTTGCCGTCAGTGAGTCCGAACAGAAGCACAACAGCGAACTCTAATGACAGATATTCACCATTCCATGCTACACATATTGGATAGTAGTAGTGAAGAGGGGACGATACGGTTAGAGCGAGGAGAGGATCGAGTTGAAAGGCAGGGAAGAGAGGTTAGTACTAAGTTCAATGGTTAGCGACGCTGTAAAGCGACCAGGTTTTATAGCCGAACGGGATAGGCCACTCGGAGGGCTGAGGTATTAGTGCATGATTTGGTAAGGCGTTCTTCGGGGCAACGGAAGTTCAACGTTCATCTTCATCGATCATCGTGGGAGCTGTCATGGCATCATAGACTCGTGCCAAACACACAGGTATGTGGATAATAGTAAGAAAAAGGGGGCTGTAAGTTATGATAATATGATACAGCAAGTTAATAACAACATGATGCATGGCGGTCGGGACTGCCTTGTTGGTGTTGGCAAGCCCTGGATCTTCCACTAGTCCTTCTTCCCTGAATCTCATTTCATCCGTCTCTTCCTGGAGGGCTCTCTAGGATCTCACCATACTAGGTACACGGCGCGGGGGTTTTGCCACATGTCACATCTCTCTTTCATCGATAACATCGACCTCCCGAATCGGGTACGAACTGGGCAACACGAGGTATTCCCCTTTGTTGGGCAGTCAAGGCACCGGTAGGTAGCCAATACTACAGTCACTCTGCCGCACACTCCAACGGCCCGTGTCGGTCCGAGAACGCACGATGGTTTAGTTCAAAATGAAACAGGTCCAAATCAACCATCCTTATAATACGTATCTTGATTGTCGCAGATTCGGTCACGGATTTTAAAAGAGACCGTCCTCACCGTAAATAGACAAGCTGCAGCAGTCACTACACACGAAGATGAAACAAGTCTTCTTGTATTTGGAATAATTAACCACCCAGCAACGTTTGAAGTGCACGAGTCAGATTCTGGGTAACATGAGCGGCACGTTGTGCGGTGTCAGTGCCCATGCAGCAGGTACAAACATGTTGGACCATATTTCAGTTGTATCAGCGGACTTTCTTGATCGCTCGACAGGTGATGAACAACGGCGGCTGCCGCAAGAAGACACAACACATGACCACTGAAGACATGACGGTCACGGAAGCAAGCTGAGAGCACTCTTCTCTTCCGGTCAACACTGGACAACAACTTGTCGAACTTGTCGATCACGGGTTCAGGGCATGAAAAACCGTATCTTCTACTATCCAATCCAGTTCCCTGGAGTCGGAGAAGAGAAGACAAGGGAGATAAAGAAACGGTTATGCGATAAGTAAATTTAGACCCGACACACACATACCCGGGTTAGATTACGGGAAAATGCCCGTAGTGCGCCCATAGAGACAGCACCAGTACTTCACGCGCGCGGCTGGATGTGGAAACTAGAGACATGCAGTTGAACGACAATTGTCTCGCTTTCTCCATAACTGTGATATATCCCAACGATACACAATGACATTTAGGGTCGAATAGTTGCAAGGAAAGTCACTCACGTAAAGAAGCCGTCTAACGTGGCGCAAACTATTGTTGTTATGGGGTCAATTGCATCCCTTCCGTGCACTAAATTCCTCCCCGGCGTCAGGCGTGGTCGTTTATCACAAACTGTTTGATCGGTGTGTTAGCGGACCCACCGTGTAAATGAGCGGTGAAGGCGTTTGCACTAGTTCCCAACAAGAAGTGATGATGGCGAGGGCGGCGGAGGATGATTCTGTGCCAAACTCCTCCGTTCGTCGGTCGGAAAGAGGAATCCTGCCACCAGTAGTTATCTCACCTGGTCATGCGACATGCGACGTAAGCACAGCGTCATAGCTATCATTGCGTGATGTTATTATACAACGGCTTCTCGGTCACATGCCGATGCGTACGTGTCTCCCATCAATATAGTCTCCGGAGCCATTGGAATCCGCATCGGATAGAGGTAGTCAGGCGAACAACCAGTAGGGGAATTAGAGCGACCGGCGTGGCTGTCAGATAACACAGGGAATTCAGAATGGTCCGGCACAGTGGCGTTGCGAATGCTGCGCCCTCGCAACTTCCCGGCTCTTATTTTTTTGAATTCCGGGAGACGTGGTATAGGTAGATGCGTAGAAGTTATCACTACTTGGCGTTGATCTACCATCTTCGCACGGCTGGGTGGCTACGTTGTACGTTGTGGCTCCCGTCCAAGAGTAATCGCAGGGAAATTCTCACATGGGGAGACCTGTTGCAGCAGTTGTGTGGGTGAACTGTTAATGCTGCTTCGATGTCACGGTGCGGAGCACGCTCCGCTTGCATACGGCAAGAAAACTTACAGGGTCGCAACAATGCATGACAGAACCATCCTACCTCGAGACCGCCAATATTAGGATGTTCCCACCGAAGACTGCACAAATTTGGAGAGCTACCAGCGTGTCTGGGGTAGTTACTTCCCACCGACGGGTCTTCAATTTGCGGCAGGACACGGCACCTATTGTGTAACGTTCTGTGATGGGCTTCTGCGCTACGGAAGGATCATTGATTGTCCTTCTACCAGAGTAGTTCCCTGCTCTTGAGGCTGTTCAATGGGGAATGCGATCATTCGCGTGCAGAGAAGTTGACTTGAGCTCGTAGTGCCTAGCAGGATAAAGCCTTGCGTACGAGCTCGAGTAGTATCAGCACTGAGGCGCAAGATCGTGCCGCAGTTCAATGGCCTTCATGACGGTGGCAAAAGCACAGCCAAGTTGGGTGGTCTCTAACCGAATGGCAAATACGAGGGCGTTCCCATGCTGAGATATCAAGGAAATTACTGATGCGAGTAGCGGAACACCTGTTTGGTTTCAAAGAATTGGAGGAACGGTCGCATGGATAACGTTGAGTTTAAGATGTGACATCCAAAGAAGATCTCAGTAGTGAAGAAGTTTTGAAATTTGACGCCTATTACGTATTTGGCGGAGCCAGCGTTTGGCACTTTGGCAGCTCAAGCCGGGAACTTCTTGCCAGCATGTAGATAGTACCGACGAGCGAACGGTATTTTTTCTATCGTGGTTGACAGGTTCTTACAGGTCTACAATCAAGATCCGATTATCGATATTGGCGAACTTGGGTGAACTCAAGGAGGACTCACAAGGTACTTCCCCAACATCAAACATCGTTCGCGGCCGCTTCATGACCATCATATAATGTCACTCAAGAATGTTCCAAAGTCGACGGCCATAACGGCGACCTGAGGCCGTTTGCAACGTCGTTCGATGCAGCTGTGATAGCAAGCAAAGGTGGTCGGTGACTCCCACCTACCAGGTACAACGTTCACCCAAACTGTACACGCGGCGGGGTAATACTGCCATGGTGAACGTGCCAGCGGTCAGGTAGGCTTCCATGTCCTCCATGCACTCCGCATGGCCCGGGGACGGGCTGATGGCCATCTTACATCCACTATATCACGTACGTCAAGATGGGAATGTGGGTCAATGTTAATGGGAGTAGGGCTGTTACTGCTCCGAGTTTGTCAAATAACCGATAGCATCAAAGTCAAGTGCCATGGAAAGAAGGCGGGCTTGAGCACTCGAATTTGGTGAATGTATGGCATCAGATGGTCTAGGCGGGTCCTTCTTCTTAACTTGACTCTTTTCTGCAGGAGGACCGCAGCGTCGACTGAAAGGGGGAACAGATTCGGTTCGCGAGCAGTGGATTGCAATTGCTTCAGAGGCGCAATTCTGATCCTACCGTGTGCTTGGCAAAGATAGGTGATATCCAGGATTTACCAACTGGTTCATTTAAGCATGGGTATTGCAATCTCTGTAAGTTACAGTACCCAAGGAATTCATCTAAAGGGTTTAGGATGGACATGTGCTGATGGCAGTTCGGTTTGAGGCGTATTTCCTCCGCTGCCGGTCTGCCGCTGCAAGCGCGGCAACCCAGCGTCGTGTGGACCCTCTTTACGCAAGACTACAAATCAAATCAATGGAGCCGGAGGTACTCGGATCGGAAATTTGATGGCTAAGAGCAACAGATGCGCTCATTGGTGTGCTGCGCGCGATAAAATTTCCGCTCCCTCCATTCCTCGACGTCACATGTATGGAGCCATCTTGATCATGTGTCTGTATATGTGCTGTGTGGTCCGAGTGGCCCCACCGGGTTTGCCACTTTTTCCACCATAGATCAGTCGAATGTTCGTAACAGCCCCACCACTTAGTCTTGGTGACTCAAGGTAGTCCTTAGTCAAGGAAGACGAATATTCACGGCCAACTTACAGTTGCTGTGGAAACCGGGTCTAGGCTCTACAACAGGCAATGTGGATTCCAGACCCGTATGGTGGCTTGACACCGTAAGCCGGGTACATACGTCATACGGAACCTTACAGACTGTCAGTACCAGGAAAAATGACGTCCCCCGTTGACAGTTTCTCCCTCGCCTGTCGACCGGTCTGCATCAGATCGGAGGCATGAGGTAGTTCACTGATTCTCACCTGAGTCAATAAGTCGCTATCGATCTCCGGTAGCGTCTCTCGTACATCCCCAGGAAACGGCACGACGTCCCAGCGCGTAGGCGGGTTCTCAATGCACAGACACAAATCGGCAGGAATATGAGCTCCATGATCCGCGTTAAAATCGTCTCGTACTTGGCGTTCCTCTGTCAACCTCATGTAAGTGCTGGATGGTAGAATTTACAGAAGGGGAATACTTACCTTCTGCCATGGCTCGCAGTTGTCCTATCATACCCTCGACAATCTTCTCAGCCGCCTCCCGGTACTGTCGCCTACGCGCGATCTCAATGAGTAGCTTGTTGAACGAGGATTGGTATAACACGTATCGGTGGCGGAGTTCTTCTACCACCTGTAATCGCTGTTGTAAACCTTCTATGACATCCTCGCAATCTTCCTAACAGGCAGAAGTTATCGAAAGAATGAACAATGGGTGGCATGCGGCGAGAGCCTACTTCAACTTCCTGCTGCTTCTCTAGCATGTCTGACATGATCTCCCCCAGTTCATCGAGGTCATCCAGAATACTGCTACTGGTATCCAATTTCTCCTTGGCAGTAGCTTTGGCTGTTAGCAACTTCTCGCTGAACGATGTCAGTCATTTACGTAGCTGCAGATTACGCGGTGGTTCTCACTCACTGAGCCGCTTCGATTTCCTTGACATTGTCTTCAAGCTCGGACATAATTGCTGGTAACTCCTCCGTGTCCCGGTTCATCTCTAGATCAGAATGGGGTGATTAAGAGACGGAGTCCCCGGCTAAGTTGCCTACCTTTCATGTCCTCTTCGCTGAATACTTCACCGGTTTCACTGTCGTGCAAAGCACTCGCCATCTGCTCGTAGTGCTCAGTCAGGCTCTCCAAATGCTTGGCCATGTCAATCGTGGTATGCTCCTGAATAGATAATATAGGGTTTATAGGAGGATAGGCGCCGCTGACTGGCAAGGACGCTCGTATTGACGCTACAGCATTCGACAGCGTCTCTGGGTAGTGATACGTGGATGCCATGATGTCCTATAAAACGTTTCACATGGCTGCGGTGCTTTAATTTGCACGATTTGCACGTCCACTTACATCCAGACGCGTCCTCTCACCCTCTACAGCATCCAGAACATCTTCTATGGCAGCCTCGTCCACGAAGTCGCGGAGTGTCTTCCATTTTGACCGGTCCACGTTCTGACGGGTCTTGCGACCGAGCTGGTCGTCGCGTACGGTCGCAGTCGGACTCAACCGCGGATCGATGATGCCGTTCGGCTTATCAATAGACTCCTGGCTTCCGAATAGTGATGAATCTGAAGAGGTCTGGTGGAAGTCTGGTGGGACGAGTTGGGTGCCCAGTGCCTCAAGTATACTGTCTAGCGCAGTGGTGTGCTGCGAACGAATGGTGTCCCATTCCTGTAGACAAGCGTAGTTTGTTATGCCTCCTGGAGACCACAATGAAGATACGTACACGAATCCGTCTTTCTAGCTGAGACCGTCTGAGCTCGATGGACTTCGCCACAGTGGCGGCAAGCTATGGCCCAATGGAACGTGCAACGACTCAGTATATTGTCTCCACAAGCAAGTAAGGTCAAAGACCGAACCTTAAGCTGCTCGATCACAGCTTCGCTAACCCACTTCACTTTGGCATCTAATGCAAGCACGTCCACTGCACATTGTGCGGACGCGTTCGTGAGGGAATTTGCCTTCGAGCAGAGTTGTTCTCCATGTTGAAGTGCCTTCTTTGACTGCAGAACCAGTGACACGAGGGGTGGTTGCTCTGTACGAGTTCCGCTTGGTGGTGAGCTCATCGTCGTCGGTGTCCCCGCTGGAAGTGGGGAAATCGGGGACGCTCGGTATTCGGTGGCTGTGCTAATAGGGGTCCCGTTCATGTCCACCTCATGCAAGCATCTATTCATATAGGCAACCATGGTGACAAGCCAACTCAATCGCACTACAAATTTATGCCTGGCTTGTTCGTCTTCTTTGCCCCCAAGGGCTCAGAGCGTCTTCCTCACACCTTGCTGCGCACGCCCAATCTGTCCGGCGTGTCTATCCTCCAATCCACGACTTGGCAGATACAATCCTTGCCTGTCATGTCTGGGAGGCACTGCAGTCGTCAGTGCATCGTCTTCCAGCCGTCATCTTTCGCCTGGTCTTGCGACATCGGAGAAAAATGTGATTAATGTTGACGGCGCTCTCCGTGATAACGATATGTTTGTGCTCGGAGACGATGACGAGGAGGTCGATCATAAGGTAGAGCATAAACCCTCAGGTAACACCGAATCATCCAATATCAAGGCCTCCCAGTTGGGCGTTACTTCTTCAGAGCCTATTCTCAACCACGCATCTCACTCGCAGGCCCAAACGGAGCCCGGTCCACCTTCCGAACAAACATCCTTCAGATATGAAGCAGTGCCACCCTTATACTATCTTGAGCGCGGAGATACCCTACAAGGTATCGCTCTTCGCCTCAACGTGAACGTCAGTACCGTTATCAAACCAAGGTAGTCATCAGGGCTAATTTAGATTCCCAAGGGACACGAGTTGTGCCGCCTTAACAATCTTCCGATGAGCACACTGACCACGACACCCCACCTCTTGCACACTCGTACGTCTATCAGGTTACCCCCGAGCGCACGTCTGCAGCCTCGTAGTACACCTGCCCCAGTTGATCCGGAGGCCAAGGCTAGGGCTGCTCGCGAGCGTGCTGAGAAGCGACTGCAAGTGGTTACGAAGGAAGAGGATTGGCGCGTGGCTAAAGCATATGTTGCGCTGGCAGATGATCCAGAAGCTGACATTTTGTTCGATGTGAAGTGCAAGGAACTTGGTACGCACGTAATTGGGACCGGCTTGGAAGCTCGTGCCTTAGACATGTACTTAGATGACGAAGAGTGGGAGAAAGGACAGCGGAGAGTGGGAGCAGCCCCTACGACAAACCGCAAGGTCTGTAAGTAGAAATTCGCATATTGGCCTACCAACAATTTGCGACATTGCTATTGCGTTGAAAGACGCAATACCATGTTATAGTCATCCAGCACCGCCCACAGTAACTCGGTGGAGGTTACTGCCTCGACAAATATGGATTGCCAACATACATGCACGCCAATTTATTCAATACATGCACAAAGATTCTACACACATCCACGCTTCATTCACTCAACTTTCCTCACAATGTTCTTGTCCTGTGACACGGCGTGAATGAGTGTCTAGACTGACGCGATACTTGCAGTCGTACCTGGTAGCTGGTACTCTTCCCGGTGTTGTCGTTCTTGATGACATACCGCGTTTGCTACGACAGGTCAGTTGTGCATCTTCTGAGATGGGATGGAAAGCTTACGTCACCCGTCCCCTCTACAGCCTCGATGACACCGGTGCTATGGGATACAGTATCTTCGGCCCCACCGACTGGCCTATACTCGACATGATCGCCTTGCTACTTAAGAATAAGACACAGCTTCCAGGGTACGTTGAATTATGCGTTACCTTGTAGTGAGTCTTCATCTCATTGTTAGACTATACGCTTCTGAAAAAACTAGAGTGACTTACCATTTCTGCCTTGCGAGTGTTTTGGTGCGTTCGATTTGAGAGCAACTGATGTGGGAGCAAGTAGTGCAAGATTCGGTTGAATGTCCCCCCTGGCTTGTTCCTCTTTATATGAGCTATGGCGTATCTTGCGTCATCCTGGACGTCACTCCTAGTGATTTAAGATGATGCAAAGGTGCCCTTGAATTTCAGCATAACCCTGGCCACTTCATAGAACGTCGATCTGCTCCTAAAAGAAGACTGCTTACATAATCATATCACGTGTACTTCGTGTGAATATTCCTCGTTTTGGTCGTTGGCTGCGTCGGCCGCCAACCCGTTCTCGAGCACCGTTCAACCCTGTACAAAATGGCGAAGCTCGACCCCGCAGACGAGCAGCTTCTCAAGGTGTGTATGTGAATTACATTCCCTGCTTTGAAATCGCCTGACGAATCTTAACAGTCGGCGCTGGGACATCCTTTTGAACCTGCCGATGTCCCCATACAGCCTGCAGTTCCACCCCCAGTAGGCTCCAATGAAATTCCCGCCCCAACAGCGAATGCACTTACCGAACCTGTGACGTCAGCGGAACCTGCCGAAGAAGATCCTTGGAAAGCAGAGTTCGAAGCTCAAGTTGAGGAATGGCGAGCCAAATCTGCGGAAGATCGTGAAAAGGCGGAACACGAGAGGGCTAAGTGGGAAGCAATCAGGAAACAGGAGGAGGAAGAGAGGCTAGCTCTTGGCCAGGAGCCGGAGACGTGGGAAAGCCTCGGGTCGCACATCACTACTTCCATCGCCGCCGCCAGCGAAGTCCTGGCAGGTTCGACTCCTTCCCTTGTGAGCATTCCTTCCCGTACGGAGGGTGCAGAGAAGGTGGTGAGCGAGAAACCGGAATCGACTCCAAATTTAACACCTCCATCTACTGGTCCTCCGTCATATCAACAGTCCTACCCGTCCCTTTCGCTCTCTGGCCCATCCGGTTCACAATCTTCGTCACACCGTCGTGATTCTTTTCCCGTGGAGTATCCCCCTTCACCACCTCGAAGGACGACGGAAGCTAAAGCCACTAACCCACCCCCGTCTACCCTTCCCTCCATCTTAGACGGCACAATTAAACGACGAACTCGACTATCCCTCATACTGTCCTCCCTTGCTATCAATTTACTACTTCCATTCATAAATGGTGTCATGCTTGGGTTCGGTGAAATATTTGCCAAGAATGTTTTGGTTGGTTGGTTTGGGTGGAAATTGCGGAGCGGGCGTACTGCTGCTAGCGTCGGTCTCCGACCGTGAGCTGTGAGTTGTGCACCAATACCCCGTGTAGGATGTAGCATACCTACCACAATATAGAACGCTCGTACTACTGTGTCCATCACATACCTATGGACGCTTGCGCTAGGGTAGGTGATCTAAGCTGGCCGAAGTTATTGCCTGGTGAAAACAAGTAAAACTGGAACATTATTATTTCCGCACTGGTGGTGAGTCAGCTGTAAGTAGGATTATACCTAAGGTGCGAGATGTAGGAGGCGACGCGAGCGGGGTTATGATGTCGGGAATATGGATAAGATTTGCGGTTTACAGGCTCTGACGCTTTGATAGACAGCGAGTTCAATGATGGTATGCGTGCAACCGCAAGACCGCGAAGTCCATTCGTTGGAGACCCAAACTATACCGATCCGGCAGGACTTGAGAGAGCAGACAAGGATTCCACCCACACATTTTTCAGCGACTGTCCCATCCCATGTTCCTCGACCTCCAATTCATCGGACACAGTCGCTATCATAACATGCGAGTTTAATTTTCTTCTACTCGACAGCGGAGATTTCCAAAGTACGTTGTGTCCGCAGCGACTCTAAGATGTCTGAGGTTTTGAGTAAGCAAATGCAGATGGCAGAAGCTCGAGCACTGCAAGCTTCCACTGGCTGGCGTTCGACGGCTGCTATCTGCAGCGCACTGGTTAGAGTTGCGGAACCACTAGACGTACAGAGAAGAAAGACAATGTATCTGAGAGACGTCATACATGATACAGACATGAGTTCAAAACGTTCGAAGGGTGAAGTCATGAAGTCATGAAGATGTGAAATTTATATTACAGACAAAGGAAGGTACCGATGAACGGTAGACCACCCTATCACTGAACGAAGTTAATTCCTTCGGGACCTGTTCTTCATTCGGATGTAGGCTCCAAGACACAGTTGAGCCTCATCGTAGCAAGGATCTCCGGGTGTGAGTAGCTGTAGGGTTTCTCGCTCAAGCGCAATGGCCTCATCAAGATCAGCTGTGCCACGACCAGCACTCCCAGGTGGACGGCGTGCTAATGCTGCGCGTCCAGGTGTGGCGACTTCTGTCTTATATCTATCCACAAGGCAGAGACCGAGTAAGTGAAGCGATGAATATCGAGGAGGACCTCCGGGGGGGCGTAACTCCAAAACTGCGCGGTGCATCTCAATCGCCTCCTCCAAGTCGCAGATAGCAGCCCGTTTCGCGAACATCTTCCTGAGATCACATGCAAGATTGTGGAGAGATATACAATGATCTGGATGCCCTGGTGGACAGATCTCTAGTGCTGAACGTCCAAGCGTGATGGCTTCTTCCAAGTCAGCAACATTCCCCCGACAGTCATATCTCTCCGCGAGACAGATCGCAAGGCCACGAAGTGAGAAAGCCCGATCGCCATTCCTGAGTGGTAGGTGTTCTAAAGCTTTTCGGTGCAGAATGATCGCATCCTCCAAGAAACGGACTCGCCCCGTTTGTTGGAACATGTGGCGTATCCCCTCCGCCATGTTGCTCTGCATAACACCAAGAGCGTCCATCGAATGAGGCCACACCGGGAGGATATACACTCAGTGGAAATGATTCTGCCTTCAGGCCAGGTTTGTTAATGAGTGCAACAAGTCACGCAGATTGAACATGGGGGGGGAACTCACCAGTAACCCAACAATTGGTGGACGTCAGTGGGTGAGAGGACAGGCGGCTCTGGAAGCGTGGGTCCCCCAGACCCTACTTATAAGCTGCGCCACTGATCCCAAATAGTACCTGTTCCCCCCCCTTCCTAAACCCGCGCTGCGAGGCTGCACCCAATTTGCGTGTAAGAGGGCCCACTCAATCACAGCTCAAACGCCCACACTGACCACGGTCTTGCTATCCGTGGCAACCATTAACTTATCATGGTTACTCGCTGGCAAAACTCTTGTCAGCGATATTCAAAAGTGTGGGACAAATTCTGCCCGTCGCTGGAAGCTCCCTTGTTCAGTATCCCCAGAGTGCTGCTCATACAATTCCCTTGCCGAGTCCATTAGATCAGCCATCTGTTAGGTCCTTGACCTGGTTGCACTTGGAGCTGCTGTGTATGATGTCGCGTTCGTGCTCTCGAAGCAGCTTTCTATAAAAGTGCCGGACCAGCATTACATACATATCTTCTGAATGCGAATGAGGTGGGGCCTAAATAAATTGTTAGCGTTGCCCACCAGACACGTCTCAGCGACTTCTGAGCATGTGTACTTGCATGTCGCGACTTACACTGAGAAGGGCGAACGCTCAGGGTGATTCAAAGATCTAGTCTGGGCATTACCAGGATGATATTCGAAGCCAACGATTGCTTGGGTTTTACTTATCGGATTGCTTGTCGCGGTCGTCCACAGTACGGTTTCGAACGTACTTGGCTCTCTCCTGCCACTTTGCGAAGGTGTGCCATAGCGTGGAGGCCACATTATGACACCAGACACGTATTTGGATGTACCGCTACACACCACGAATGACGTGACGAAGGAGAAGATTGAGAGATATGGGAACACGAGACAGCACATAAAACGGTATGTATAACATACGTACCTCGGAAATAGGAAGGATGTACGTCGGGGGCAGCACGACTAACGATGCAACTAGACTGTCGTGACCACCGTGTCAGAGGGTAGGAAACTGACGACGTCCTCGTCAGTAGGTGCGAACCTCAGGAATAAATAAATGATTGCACGGAAATGACGCGAGGCCGCCCTTCCACTGCCGCAAGAGACGTTTCGAGTACTGCAAAGAGAGATTGTAGGGCTCGAGCATTGTTAGTAGGGAGCAGATTGATAGTAGATTCCGTCAGGGGAGCCAGCAAAGGAATTTGTCCTGGAATGGCGTCTTGCTGGTCGGCTTTTCCAATGCATTGAAGAAGAGGCTATCTGCCACCCTCTTCAGAGAAACGCCGGCAGTGTCCGCAAAGTATTCTGTTGCTAAATGCAAGGCTCGGGTGATCTTTGCATTAGAGTTTCGCGCATTCCCAGGGACGAAGCTCGCATGCTGTTGCTGGCGGTGTCATCTTTTCCTTGGGCATCATGATTAATTACTATATGCATATTTCCTGATGGACATGACCTCCTCTACAGGAAGGAATTGACGTGAAGGATTTTCCCTGTGTCAGGCATCTGCATCTGCAGCAGCAGCCCGCGGAGCCATCTCAGCGACCAATATTGAGGTGAGCGTGAGGCAAGGCCCCTCGGATGACTTCTCCTCAGAGTTGGTATGGGCTGAACGATTGAACGTCGCTCGAAACGTCTCAATAGGGCTGGAAGAGGGGATTGTCTCATGGGTAATTTCCTTCCACGCGATCCTCGTCATCTGGTAAACGACTCCAAGGGTCGAGATGTGAACGACGTCGTGGGTCACGTAAGTAACGATGACGGGAAGACGGAGAACATTTTTGATGTGACTTTGGACCGAAGCCACGAAGTCCATTCGCTGAGTAACTGAACTATGTAAACCGATCCGTCGGGACTTGAGAGAATAGGCAAGGATTCCACACATACTTTTCTCAATGAGATCCTCTACCACATCCTTCCAATGCTTTGGAGACGAGTCGATGTCGTGTGCAAGTATGTTGTGCTCGCAGCAAGTCTAAGACGCCCATGGTTTTGAGTAAGTGGATGTCGAGCACTGCAAGCCTCCAGTTGTTGAATGAGCGCGGAGTCGGAGTTGCAGGATTAGACTGTCTTGAGTCAAACACATACCCTACACATGGATTAGTATGTAGTAGACTACACATAGCCCACTTTTCCATTTCCAGACAATAAAATACCCCGCCAGAGCGCTTTCGTTTTGCACTGCGGTACTCATGGCGTTCCTTTTGGCTTTAGGCGCAACATGCACCGCGGTTGTCAGCTTGTGGATACTGGCGACTTGGGTTCAGAAGTCCAAACTCCGTTATCCACCTGGGCCTAAAGGACTCCCCTTCCTTGGGAATGCCCTCGATATTGGCCCGCAGAGACCTCAACTTACCTATGCTCAGTGGGGAAAAACCTATGGTTTGTGGACCAACATATTCAAGACCTAAGTTGACTTAGCTTTCACTTCTCTGGAGGTGACATCGTTTACACTCCTACCTTTGGTCAAGATATCATCATCGTGAACTCAGAAAAGGCTGCACGAATTTTAGCCGACGGGCGGCCTGAAATCTACTCAGATCGTTACCGTTCGTCTATCTACAGAGTGTAAGTTGATGCGCCCAACGTCTTCGCCTACGTCCCTCACCGTTCCGGAAGTTATGGCACCTATCGCATGACGATTGTCATGGAGTACGGGAATGAGTGGAAGACACATAGAAGGCTGTTTCATCTTAGTCTCCGGAATGACGTTGTTGGCCAGTACAACGACTTGTACCTCGGTCATGCTCGCCAACTCTTGGACAACCTGTTGCGTGACAGCACAAATATCTTTGAGCATTTTGATCTGTAAGTCTGTGTCTTTTTGGCAGTGAGGTCTTATAATGATCGGCTAGGTATGCTGGTGCCGTCGTGGTCGAGCTAATATATGGACGGCGAGTAGAGGGGAAGGATGATCCTGTCTTCGCGATGGCTAATGGCCTAGCTGAAATGTTGTGTAAGGAAGTGACAGCGAACAGGGTTGTTCTGCTGAAAGTCTTGCCATTCCGTGAGTATAAATTCTGTTTTTCCACTGTTGCACAGACATTCAAGGTTGATGGTCAGTTCAATATCTTCCGTCATGGTTTCCCGGTGCTGGCTTCAAGCGCAACGCAGACCGATGTAGAGATATGGTCGAAAAGATGGCAGAACTCCCGTTCACTATGGCAAAGGATGAAATGGCAAGTCGTCGCCAATCACTTGCCGTCGTGCAAAGCTTTCACTGATTTCGTACAGGAACACGGCGTATTGCCGCACTGTATGGTCTCCGATATGTTGAAGCATGGCGGAGTGGAGGAATCGGCGGCGAAGGCTGCAGTTAGCAGTATCTATATAGGTTCGCCCCACAGTTCTGGAACTAATGCACTCGTACTAATTGAAAGTTAGCTGGGGCCGAGACGGCAAGTGCACACATTCTTGTCACTGCTCCAATCCTTCTGATCGTTCGATAGACCGCTACTGTATTGAAAACCGTGGCGTTAGTTATGATACTTTACCCAGATGTTCAAGACAAAGTTCACAAGGAACTAGACGCCGTCATCGGAAGAGGAACTTTACCGACCTTCGCAGATAAATCACGGCTACCGTATCTGCAGGCTGTTTTGTATGAGGTCATAAGATGGAACCCACCCACCCCGCTAGGTCTCCCGATTCGTTACTTTCGTTCGTGCTCTGACAATAGAGATAATAGGCCTCCCACATGTCACAACTGCGAGCGACATATATGAAGGGTATTATATTGCGAAAGGTGCCTGTATTTTTTTCTTTCAAAGTAGTTTTGATCAACCTTCATGCTTTGTGACCACAGGGACTATGGTGTTATTCAACTACTGGTGCATCAGTTTTCATTCTCCTTCGCCACGCTAACAACCAGGTAACAGGGCAATGAAAGACCATGGCTACGATGACCCAGAACGTTTTGACCCAACTCGGCACTTGACGTCCGATGGCCAGCTTAGTCCTCAAGCTAGACAGAACATCTCGATCTTCTTCGGATTCGGAAAGAGGTGCGTAGCGGTGGGTGGTTCGCTGCTCCGTAGAACGTGACACGTTTACCAGAGCTTGCCCCGGGCGGTTCTTTGCCGAACATTCTCTCTGGGCAGCAACCGCTATGATGCTATCTGCTGTGAAATTTGGTAAAGCCAAGGATTCGTTTGGAAAGTATATCGATGTGGAACCTGTCTTCTCGCATGGTTTGGTTAGGTCAGTGGGGCGTAGATGATTTATCCTCAGTTCCGTTGAAATTCATACTTTTTAGTTGTCCAGCTCCGTTCCCTTGTTCTATTACTGGCAGGGTCGTGGACTGGAAGGAGTAGATGGTTGCCTCTGCCGTGCGTGTAGTCCTTTTGTTAACTGTGCTGAATGCTGTCTGTACTTCGTTATCCAGGACATTCTATGTTGTTTTGTTATATGCTGTATAGTACTTGGATTGTATGTCAGGGCTCGGAAGCCTCTTCCTTGCCACACGCCTTCTCTCCGATGGGGATACTAGTAACTACGACACCCCACTTCCTGCACACTCGTACGTCTATCAGGCTCCCTACAAGCATGTCTCTTGATCCCCTCTTCCGCTGCGATTTTTCTTGGTTCAAATCCTCCTGCGTATTGCCACTATAACCTATCCCTTCCACCATGACCTGCAGAACTGTCGTGGGTGGACGCACGGCTTATTACATTAGAATATTGAGTCAAGGCACTTCACTACACACTGGGCTGCATGTGGAAGTCGGCGTAGCCCTACCTCATTTGTAACCTTCGAAGGGCGCCGGCCCGTTAAGTCCAAGTTTGGTGGCCCATTATCTGGTGTGAAACTTACCGGAAAAGAAAGAAGAGGGTAACATCCGTACCAAGTTCCTTCACCTCGCATCGAACAAAATGATAGTTTCTGGGTCATCCGAGTGCCCTATCCTTGGTTTCTGGGCCAGCTTGTACGCCCAAGCAAGACTGCAGAGGGTAGAGAACAGAGTAAAAATTGGTCTTACAGATAAGTGGTACTCCCAGAAACTTCAAACATACTAGATAATCTAGCATTGGGTCTGTGCGTGGTGTCACGAGGACTTGCATAGCGTATACATACTTGGTATCGGGAGTTCGTCGACGTTGTCACCAACGACAGCCTCAGAGCTACTTCGCACCTTCGGAGGGATGCTTAGATGCGAAGTCACGAGGGACCTCAGTGCCAGTTGGGAGTTCGAGGTGGAAGGGCTGAGATATGGACGGACTTCACGACGTTGTCGTCGTGTGTTTCTGATCACTGCACCCGTGTGCGAACACATGACCGACTTTTCCATTTCCAGAAATGAAGTACCCCACCATTGACCGGAGTGAATGCATTGCGGTTCATACTCATGACATTCTTTTTCGCCTTAGGTGCAGCGTGTGCCACAGTTGTCGGCTTGTGGGTACTGGCGACTTGGG
Source organism: Pisolithus tinctorius (assembly GCA_024663395.1). NCBI lineage: Eukaryota > Fungi > Basidiomycota > Agaricomycetes > Boletales > Pisolithaceae > Pisolithus > Pisolithus tinctorius. The sequence continues at coordinate 2,322,468 of JANFAH010000002.1, forward strand.
CTCGGAAATCCAAACTTCCTTATCCACCTGGGCCCAAAGGACTCCCCTTCATTGGGAACGCTCTTGATATCGACCGAAAGAGACCCCATCTTACATATACTCAGTGGGGCAAAACTTATGGTTTGTGGTCCAACTCATTCCGTCAAGTTCTGAATTGACTCGCCTTTCACTTCTCTGGAGGTGACATCGTTTACACTCGTTCCCTTGGGCAAGATATCGTCGTCGTGAACTCAGAAAAGACTGCACGAATTTTAGCCGACGGGCGCTCTGCAATCTATGCCGATCGTTTCCGTTCGTCTATCTTTAGAATGTAAGTTGCGGTTCCCACGCCTCCGTTTACATGTGTCGTACATCTTTCTGGCAGCTATGGTACCGATCGCATGACGCCTGTTTTGGAGTATGGGAATGAGTGGAAGACGCATAGAAGGTTGTTTCATCTCAGTCTCCGGAGTGATATCGTCGACAAATATAACAACTTGCACCTCACTAATGCAAACCAGCTCTTGGAAAACATATTGCGTGATAGTGCAAATTTGTTTGAGCATTTTGATCTGTAAGTCCATGTCTTTCCAATAGCCAAGTAGCTTGATGATCGGCTAGGTTTGCTGGTGCCGCTGCGGTCGAGCTGATATATGGACGGCGAGTAGAGGGGAAGGATGATCCCGTCTTCGCAATGGCCAGTGGCCTAGCTGAAGTCTTGTGCAAGGAATTGACACCGGACAGGGTTGTTCTGCTCAAGGTCATGCCATTTCGTGGGTATAATTTCTGTTTTTGCACAGTTGCACAGATACTCAAGGTCGACGGGTCAGTCCGATATCTTCCGTCGTGGTTTCCAGGTGCTGGTTTCAAGCGTAACGCAGCCAAATGTAGAGGTATGGCTGCAGAGATGGCAGAACTCCCCTTCGCCATGGCAAAGGATGAAATGGCAAGTTAATGGTCGTTATGTAAAGCTTTCGCTGATTTCGTACAGGATCGCGGTGTATTATCGCACTGTATGATCTCCGATATGCTGAAGCATGGGGGAGTAGAGGAATCGGCGGCGAAGGGTGCACTCAGCGGTGTCTATATAGGTTTGTCCCTTTTCCTACATTACTTAAAAGTGATGGACTCGCATTGATTGTCAATCAGCTGGTACAGAGTCGGCAAGTACACGCGCGCTTGTGGCTCCTCGAATCACGTTGACCTTTCGATAGACCGGCACTATATTGAAAACCGTGGCGTTAGTTATGATTCTTTACCCGGATGTTCAAGACAAGGTTCACGAAGAGCTAGACGCCGTCGTCGGCAGAGGAACTTTACCGACTTTCGCAGATAGGCCACGGTTGCCTTATCTACAGGCTGTTTTGTATGAGGTCATGAGGTGGAGTCCACCCAGCCCGCTAGGTCTCTGCACTCTTCTCTTTCGTCCATGTCTTGACAACGGAACTAGGCCTCCCACATGTCACAACTGCAAGTGACACCTATGAAGGGTATTATATTCCGAAAGGTGCCTGTTTCTCTCTCAACAGTTTTGATAGATATTGATGCTTTGTGATCACAGGAACTATGGTGTTATTCAATTATTGGTGCATCGGTTTTCTCCAGTGCTCCTTCGCCACGCTAAGAGCCGGGTGACAGGGCAATGGCAATGAAAGACCATGGCTACGATGACCCGGAACGTTTTGACCCAACTCGGCACTTGACGTCTGATGGACAACTTAGTCCTCAAGCCAGACAGAACAATTCAATGTTCTTCGGATTCGGAAAGAGGTGCGTAGCGGTTGGTGACTTCCTCTTGCGGAGAACATGATGCGGTTGGCCAGAGTTTGTCCTGGGCGTTTTTTTGCCGAACATTCCCACTGGGCAGCAGCAGCAGTGATGCTATCTGCTCTGAAATTTGGTAAAGCCAAGGATTCGTCTGGGAAGTATATCGATGTGGAACCCGTTTTTTCGGATGGTTTGACTAGGTAAGTGTGGCGTAAATAACTTCTCAGTTTTGTTGAAACCTGTACGTTCTAGATGTCCAGCTCCGTTCCCGTGTTCTATTACTAGCAGGCTCGTGGAGTAGGCGGAGTGAAGGCTGGTTTGGAGGTGCATGTAGTGTTTTGCTAGCTGCTCATATGTACTTTGTCACAGTATGACCACAGCACTTGATCGTCGCCTGAGCTGTCGGAAAACTGGAACAGAATCTCTACAATGGAGATATTGCACTGGGTCACGCGTCTCCTCCGGAGCGAGAAAATGCATCCGCGTTTCTCTCGTACACGAAAGTCCCATACATACACCATATCTACTCGCGAGTGCAGGGGGATTAGAGTCAGAAAAACGAGTCACTCAGCTTTCATTCGCTGGGAAACCTGCTAACAATGGAACATTGAAATGGAGCGGGGTGACTGTACCAATGAATGGTCAGTTGACGTGTGACCGCGCCTAGCAGCACGATCGGTCACTCGCCTAATGACGCCCGGTCGAAATACTGGTACCACCTCAATGTCATTCCCGAGGGAGTCCTTGGCTTTCTCAAAACGAAAAGCGGACAGAATGACTGCTGTGGCTGCCCACAGCGCATCGTCTGCGAAAAATCGTCCCGGACACGCTCTGCTTGATTGTCACAACTGAGCTGACGTATTCTTTATGTCACGCGCACCTCCTTCCGAAACCAAAGTACTTTGAGCTGTTCTGCTTGGCTTCTGGCTTCAGTTTCCCATCTGCGTCGAAGTGGCGTGTCGGATCGAAGCGCTCTGGATCACTATATTCGCGGTTTGACATACCCCTGATACTTCCAATTCAACATCAAGAGATGCCTAAAGAATAGGTGTAACGTGCCAGGCGTTGAAAATCACAACAGTTCCTGCCATAAGACCCTATGATAAGCATCTCCCACAAAGCTAATGAGGCCTACGCACCTTTCGGAATATAATACCCGTCGAAGACATCGCTTGTGGTAGTGAAATGAGGAACACCTGGTTTTCTTGTCAGCAGCCTTAACATCGCGGAGTAGTCCGAGGTGACCTAGCGGAAAGGCAGGACGCCATCTCATGACCTCGTACAGAACAGCCTGCAAATAAGGCAACCGTTCCCTGTCTTCGAAGGTAGGCAGCGCGCCCCCTCCAACGACGGCATCCAACTCTGCATGGACCTTATCTTGAACGCCGGGGTTCAGTATCATGGCCAATACGAGGATCTTCAAGGTAGCGGACGACTGAACACGATTGAATTGTTATGTGCAGCGTGAAAAAACTGAGTCTATACGCACGCTCTCTGCCGCAGCTATGTAACATGTGTCAACGGTGAAGAAATGGTGCTTCTAGAGAATATACCTAGGTAAACACCTGTGGCTGTTACTTTGGCTGCCGATTCGTCTTCCCCACATTGTGTTAGGATGTCGGAAACGAAGCTGGGTTGCAATCCACTTGTTTCCTGCCAGCAATCAACATCGTTAACTCGCTTGAAGAACGAAGAACTCACCGCCTGTTTTTTCGCCGCATCGAATGGAAGTTCAGAGAAGGCAGCAACCAAATTTCTGCAGTGTCGAGCTTCATGCTGGAACTTAGCACCGGGAAACCACAATGGAACGCATGTGACTGCAACAGCCCATTTAAAAGTTCATACCACGCAAAAGGAACTCAGACTAACGCATCGGTAAGGCCGTCAGCAAGCCGATCCTCTCTCCGGTGATCCCCTTGGACATGACATCTGCTAACCTATTGGCCAAGGAGATGATGGGATCTTCCTTTCCTTCTATCCTTCGTCCGTACGTGAACTCAAGAGCGAGGCCACCAGTATACCTAAATAGGAGTTAGAAAGACCCGAGAAAAGTGGCCCTACACACTCACAGGTCAAAGTGTTCATAAAAGTTCTTACTGTCACGTCGTACGTTTTCTAGAAGTCGATGGGCACTACGGAGATGCATGTCTCGATACCGGTCAACAACGTCGTTGCGAAGGCTGAGGTGGAGTAGTTTCCTCTGGGTTTTCCATTCACTGCCATATTGCAAGCCTGGGGTCATGTGGTGGATACCAAAACTGACAAGAAAAACAGCTGTTAGGTGGTTATCAGGGGTACGTTTCGTCAAAATCTCACAGCCGATAAATTGGGGAATGAGGTCGATCCGAGTAGATGGAAGAGCGCTGGTCGGCTAGAAGTCTTGCAGTGTTCTCTGAATTCACGATGAGAAAGTCTTGACCAAAGATGCGAGAGTAAACTAGGTCCCCTGTGCGCAGGTAAGAGATAAGGTGGTTAGCTTTGAAGAGCTAAATGAGACGGAACGCGAACCATAGATTTTTCCCCACTCTGTATACGTGAGATAAGGCTCCTTAAAATTGATATCGAAGGCGTTTCCGGCAATGGGTAGCCGTTTTGGGCCAGGAGGGTAAGGCAGCCCAACTGGCCTCCGAGTCGTACGAAGCGCGAACCACAGAACAATCACGATGGCACATACAGCACTAACGGAAAACAGAGAAGCTGCCATCTTTTAGAGCTAGTGAAAACGGAGGCGACGCCAGAGCATCTCATATATGTGCGAGCGCTGTACATGAGAGAGGCGGAGCTGGCAGTGTCTTAGATCAAAGTAAGCAAATGAAACATAGCGGTGCAAGACTTAGTACAATACCATTTCATCCAATGATCAACAGCGTTTTGCCACGACGAGTCCGACAGGGGTCAGCTACAAGTGGTCGCCTGCCCTTGTACCTATGTCATACATACGCACATGACATGGCCCCTGGCATAAGCAATATCTTGACATTCTGGCTAAGGAAAGATGCCGATGACCTCGCAGAGTTAACACCTGAGCAAAGACCACGATCTTGGGAATAGCGTAATCGTTTACGAGCGGTGGCTCCGGAGCTACCAAGTCATAAAGCGAAATACCTTTGAAGACGTTCCCCGGCGAATCCTGCAGTGTTTGTTGGGCGGCACTTGAACTCAAAGGCGGGCAGGTGGCACGGGGAAGACATTCAATGGGTGTCCGATACTCTGGAAGTTAGGCAAGCACATTGCACAACTACGTACTCCCATGGAAACGGGCGGCCTTGCGACGAACATACTGTATTTTGGTTTCTCCGTGAGGTCGTAGTAAAATACCATATGGCTGTGGTTTTCCCCATGTGAACGTTTGACGTCCCTTGGCCTTTTTTATTACTGCCGCCCTTTGTCTTCATCCTGCCAACGCGCTTTCGACCCCCGTGGTCCACCCAGTCCAACACGGCGTCTGCAGTAGCGCCTCTGCAGGCGCTCTCTTACAGTCGTCGACGCTGTCAGTGACGGTACTAGCATTACCTTTTGTACGTACGAGGGGTGATTCCAAGCCGTGGATGTGCTAACGGAACCGACTATGTAATAGCGACCCAGCGTTGGCCTTCTTTTCGACTCTTCTGAGTAGAGATTCTCTGCTCTCGAGCCTGATCCCTCCTGTGTTGGGATCCTTTCAATACACTCGTCGGTCCTTCCACAGATCACCTTCTCTCATTGTCATGTTGCACCACCCCCGCCACCGCCCACGGCTGTTGCGACAGCGGCAGGATAGCAACAGCGCCCTCCTCCCCGTCTCTGGCTCCGTCGTCGTCAGTAATCCGACTCCAACTGCGTCTGCTCTCGTCCAGAACACAGCTGCAGTGGCTTCCGGCACACAAGCAGGCGTACCACTCGTCCCGTCTTCAGATAGTTCCCAACCAACCATAACCACTGCCGTATCCGACCCATCTACGACCGCCACCTCCGCCGCCGCCACCACTTCAGACAATCAAATTCCCTTAAGCACGGTCATTGGCGCATGCGTCGCAGCGTTCGCAGTGCTCATTCTTGCTGCCCTACTCGCCTTCTATTGTTCTAAGCGCCAAAAATTAAACCGAAAGCGTTCTCCGCCTGGGTGCCACCGTAACGCCGCAAATGATGTTTCGCGTCGTCGCTCTCATCTCGAGCCTTGGGGTCGCTTACCAGATGTCAATGAAGATCGTTGGGAAGGAAAATTATCCATGAGACAACGTCCCCTTTCAACTCCTATTGAGAAGCTGGCAGCGATGTTCAATCGTTCCCCGAGTACCACCTCTGGGGAGAAATCATCCGAGGGCCCTCACGTTCGCGAATCTTTTGGCACATTACAACCTTTCGAGAAATACCATCCCGACTTGGCTGCTGAGATGGCTTCGCAGGCTGCTATCGCAGAAACAGATGCCAAGATCACGAAACCACCTCCAGCACGGACATTCGTGGGCCATGTAGAGTCTTTCTCATGGGATGGGGAAACTGTCCGGGGAGACTCTTTCTTGTCGAGAGGGTCACGGTTATCAGGAAATATGTCACCCACTATGATGTGCAAGGAAAAGGTGACCCCTGCAGCGACAGGGTCAGATCTACATCGCTGGCAAAGCGCAGAAGTCCTGCACACAGATCATCTGGAACATGCAGATGGTAAACAGAATCCTTTCGCGGACACCGCGGCCGTTCCGCTGAAGAGGGTGGCAAGTAACCCCTTCTTCAATGCACAGGAAAAGCCAACCAAACGGACGCTGCTTCCGAACACTACGGCAAATCCTTTCGCTGACTTATACTCAATCACTGCACCCCCTACAGAATCTGCCACCAATCCGCCTCCTACCGGCAATGGTCGAGCCCTACAATCTCTCATTGCGGCACTCGAAACGTCTCCTGCGGAGGTGGAGGGGCGTTTTCGCGCCATTTCTATGCATTCGTCTGTTTATTCCCGGGGTTCGTACCTAGCGAGCGAAACCGGCGAGGATGCCATCAGTATAGCGGCTTTTCCTTATCCTCCGACTTAAATTCTGCACGCATTGTTTTGCTCTCGTGGTGCTCAAGACCGTCCAATTGCATCGCTAGCCATACGCCCTCCTTGCACATCCTTCTTACTTCCGACTACGTATGTTATTTCGTTTTTATGTGTTGTTTCCTGTTTCCATATTGTGCATATCTATACCTTTATTATGTTTTCACACATGTACAGGCCGGGCGCGCACGCCGATCTGGTATCGACACCCACTTGGTCACTCCGTTTCACGCGTTACTTCGTGTACCTTGTTCTCGCACTTTGATCGATACTGGAATGCGCGTTTTCCTTGTGCAAACATGGCCTTCCACTTGCCCGTTTTTTCCCCTTCGTCTCGTCATACGTAGGAGTACATGCAAATATACATCTGGTGAATCGAATGCCGAGCTCACAATGTGGCCTTTCAACGACCGTACACCATCGCAGGGCAGTCTCAAATGTAGTTGACCCTCTCCTGAAGTCTTGCACTGCAGACGAACACCACAAGCAACGCGACATGCATACATACTAATCCAAAGAATAGTATGCTCCGAAGTTGAGATTCGCCCCAGTGGTAGACAACGTTAGGAAGATATTCAAGGTTCACTTAGTCTGCATTCAAGAGATAGGCATACAAACACTGCAGAAATGAGATTAATACGCAGGAGTCGGGCACTTTCATAGAAAGCTTCGTCGAGGGAACTAATCGACTCGTTCGCCCTCTCCTCAGTAACAGAATCAATGCAAATCTTTTCCAGACTAGCGTTCGCGACGTGGGATATAATAACGCGATGACTATCTACACGATATTGAATATCTCAACTTTGCTTCTCAAAATGCTAGCCCGGTCTATAGGCTGAGCGGTAATGAGGGTAGAAGACGCGATCCTTTTGCGCTCGTTGAAAGGTAGTCGAGACAACAGAAGAGCATTAAATGGCCTCCCAAGTGTAGAAAGCAGCTTCTCTTCATTCACGGCAAGATCTAGCGCGGTGGGAACAAGCGACTTTGGGTGCCAAGGGCGAACAACCTGCAGAGAACCTTGCGACCCCGTTGCATTTTCCAACTTGTCTGGAAGTGCAATCTCAAGTGGCTTGAGGCCGAATGCCTGGATCTTGTACGTGTAACTCGGTGCGGATGGATCTGCCACTTTCAGCTGAACAGCTGTAACACGGTGAGCGATACATGATAATATAAGGCAGCCATTGGTAAATCGTGGGAAGGGTGCGCTGGGAAGGGTATGGAAGCCGGACATGGAACGAGTGAGAAAATGAGGGCGGAGAGACGTGGCAAGTGAGCGACGCAATTTTTGCAGTGCTTTGAACGACGTAGACTGCTGACTCGTCGATGACTGCTCTTCTGCGCTTGGGTGGGGTGGAGGCAGTGGCACCTTTTGATACGAGGTGATCTGGGCAGGGAAACAGCTATGAAATGGTGATGGCTCTCCGACCCAATCCAAAACCGAGATGTCCCCAGACTGTGATATGATTTCAGCCAAGAGACGGCCAAGTGCGTTCTCAGCACTTTCGCCATAAAGAACGGGCAGGTGAAGGTTAAAGATCCCAAAGAGTGAATAAGCAATATCTTCAGGCCGAGTAGTACCACGCAGTGACGCCCATTGGAGTCTGGAACGTGCGTCGTCCATACCTGGAGAAAAGTTGGTAAGAAACCGGGACTCTATTCCCGTTGCCCTCTCTAGCTCTTCCAGCACAGCAGCATCGGCTTTATGGTTCGAAGACGTGAGGTTCTTGTAAAGTGTCCAGATTCGGGTGTAGAATAGTATGCTGCGAGGAGCCAGTAGTTCTTGGAGGGTCCATCCACGTCTGAACCACTCGCTCCCCTCGAACGAACCAGCATCGGGAACGTCGGAAAGATACACGATAGTCAGGGAAGACCGTCGATACCATGCGAACATTGATCCTACAGCTTCTTGTAACTCGGCACTGCTATTTTTATCTATACAGCAAGTGTCGCTCCATGCCCACAAGTAATCCCGCTCGCAGGCAACAAGACAGAAGGCTTGGAGCTTTCCGAAGCCCCCGTCTGTTGACATAGCAAATATCGGCCGGCCCTCGACGTCGTGTAATAATGGCTCGCGTTTACCCCAGCGGTGAGAGAACGTGACATACTCAAAGTATCTCGAGACTTCGGTACGGATGAGTTTCATTCGCTGATCCGGGTCGCACGTTGCGTACGAAGACAGTAGGTGATTGTATTGCTGACTGGTCATAAAATGAGAGATATCTGTGCGTCCCGGTTGCATAGGATGCCAGTAGGTGTGTGCAGCAGCCTGGGTGGCGAGGTTCCTAGAGTTTCAAATGCGATATTACGGATGACTTCCTTAATGTCAAAATGGGTGACAAGTGAGGGATTGGGGGACGCCTTAGCAACTTGTAGCCTGATCTTCATTTGGAGATAAGCCATAAGACAGCGCTGAGACGTGGCGTAACTTGGGTCTTCCGATATGAGTAGCTGCAGGACTTCTTGTTGAAGCGCAATAGCCTCTTCCAGATCAGCTGGGGTGGATTGTTGACGAAACCGTTCCACTAGACACTGTGCAAGGTTGTGGAGGGACGAAGCGCGACTGGGACGCCCAGTCGGACGGAGTTGGAGTACACACTGGTATAATGTGATGGCTTCGTTGAGGTCGACGACTGCATGCTGAATTTGGAACCTGGCCCTAAGGTAATTCGCAAGGACACATAGATCATCTGCCGCTCGACCAAGCTCGACCGGTTCGTCTGAGTTTGCCCCCTGGACCAGCCTCTGAACCCATCCCCTAACGGAAACATCCTCAGGCAGTAATCGAAGCTCTAAAGCATATGTCGCAAGACAAATAGCATTGTCCAAATCGGTCATCGTGGACTGCTTCTGAAACCTGTCCCAGAGGTGTAGCGAGAGCTCAAAGAGTGATGAGGCGAAATCAGTTCTCCTCTTCGGACGCGCCACCGAAATCCAGCCGGGCATGTCAGCCTGTCCCTGAAACTTCTTCCAGACGTCGCAAGCAAGGTTGTAAAGAACTGTGCCACGACCGGAGTGCCCAGGTGGACAGAGCTCTAGTGCTGCACGCCCGAGTGTGATGGCTTCTTCCAAGTCATCGACTAACCCTCGTTTGTCATGCCTATTCGACAGACAGAGAGCAAGTTCACGGAGTGATGAAGACCGACATGGATGCCCAGAGGGACGTAGTTCCAAAGCTGCGCGGTGCAACATAATCGCTTCCTCCAAGTCGTGTATTGTGGCCTGCTTCACGAGCCTCTTCCTTACGTCACAAGCGAGATTGTGAAGAGATCCATCACGATCGGAATGCCCTGGCGGATGGAGGACTAGTGCTGCACGTCCACACGAGATAGCTTCTTCCAAGTCGTCGACTGTCCCAAGCTTGTCATATCTATTCGACAGATACAGAGCCAACCCATGGAGCGTCAAGGACCGATCAGGATGTCCAGGGGGACACAGTTCCAGAGCTGAACGGAGCAGTTCAATCGATTCCTCCAAGTCGCGAATCACAGCCTTCGTCGTGAACCTCCTCCTGAGGTTGCAAGCGAGATTGTAGAGATATACACCACGGTTGAGGTGCCCTAGTGGACACAGCTCCAGCGCTGCACGTGTAAGCGTGATAGCTTCTTCTAAGTCGTCGACTTCCCCCTGCTCGTCATATCTATATGAAAGGCAGAGAGCGAGGTGGTGTAGTGAGGTGGACCGATGATACATGTCGTTTTCGACTGGTTGGAGTTCTAAAACTGCGCGGTGGAAAGTGATCTCCTCGTTCAAGTCTTCAATTTCGTTATCTCTGTTGTATTTCTGGCAGAGGGCACAAGCCAGCTCGAAGAGGGGAGCATGCCGACCATCTTCCTGTGGAGGACAGCGTTTCAGAGGGGTGGCGGGGTGCATGAGGGCTGGGGCACGGGGGTTCGAACTGTCGTCCGTTGAAACCATTGAATGCTGTTACACGGGAAGGATATACACGGTGGAAATGAATATGCCTTCGGACCAAGTCCGCCAATCAGCTGCAATAAGACGGGAACAGTACAATCATACGTTACACTTGAAGCGGAAACGAAAAAGAAACGGGATCAACAATCTTGAATGTCAGGATGCTATCCAAATCAGTGAGGCTAATTAAGCAACCCGAAAGAACTCACAGCTAGAGACAAAGTATAGAACAGCAATCTTGGGTGCCGGGGAGAACGAAGTGTGAATAGCACTACATCTAGGTCAATGCACAACGCAGCGATGATCCGATAAGAACTCACCGATGGATGAGAGAAGTGCAAGGTGGTTGGCAAGCCGAGAGGAATTTGGCTATGCTCTTTGGGTAAGTTACGCAGATTGAAGAACTGACGGGGGCATAGCCAGCTTAGAGCCTCGTGGCGTATCGGTCGAGTCCACACTCTTGCTTTCCACCTCGGGGCGAGGTCCCAGAACCAAGTCGACATGCGCGAGTTGGAGGAGGCGACTTAGCTCTCAGCCCGCCGATATTTTCAGTGACAACGAATACGATCATCTAGGTGGACAAACTGTGGACTCTGTCTCCATACTAAACAACGTAGGTTTGTGCCTGTCCGGCCTCTCTGTGATTCGGACTTTTGCCAACAACAGGTCAAACGTGCAAAAAAGCGCAAGAATATGGCCTTGAACGAGTGGTTTCATGTATGTGCGGTAGCGACAACTCTGGTGCAAGGCGCAGGAGAGCCATGCTGTGGCGACCTTTAAACAAGATGCCACTAATGATTGGAGGCGAGCGCCATCGCTACCGCGGTTACCAGGTCTATCGGCGTGTAGTTGGGCATATGGTGGCTTACCATGTATCGGGTTCTCGCAAACACGTGCAGGTGGGAAGTAGCTTCGTCTTCATACCACTCGGATCAAAAGATAGAGCGTTCCTCCCGGTCTCTGATTTCGTCGTTGTCCTACTCCAGTCGGCATCTGCTCTCGCCCAGAGCTTCCGGCATACCACTCGTCGCATCCTCAGATAATACTCAGCCATTCTCAACTGCTGCTGTATTCGACTCGTACTACAAGACAGCCGACTCCGCATCCGCCAGGCAGTCAGATCTTCTTAAGCGCGGTCATTGGAGCATGCGCCTCAGCGTTCGCGGTGCTCATTCTTGGCGTCCAACTCGCCTCCTATTGTTCTAAGCGCCAAAGATTAAACCAAAAGTGTCCTCCATCTTCGCGTCGTCGCTCGCATCTCGAGCCTTGGGGTCGCTCACCAGACGACAGGGCAGTGAAGATCGTTGGGAAGGAAAAATATCTACGAGACAACGCCCCCTTCAAGTCCTATTGAGAAGCGCTAACTCTGGGGAGAAATCATCCGAGAGCCCTCACGTTCGCGAATCTTTTGGCACATTACAACCTTCCGAGAAATACCATTCCGACTCTGCACAGACCGAGCACGCACGCCGATCTGGTATCGACACACTTGGTCACTCCTTTCCATGCGTTGCTTCGAGTACCTTGTTCTCACATTTTGATTGCTACTGGAATGTGCGTTTTCCTTGTGCAAATATGGCCTTCCACTTGCTTTTTCCCCGTCATGCGTAGTAGGAGTAGACATAAATAGTTACATGTCTGGTAAATTGAGTGCTACGCAATATGGCTTCTGAACGCCATCACAGGGCAAGAAAAACATACACATCGTAAACCATACTGTGACGGGCAATGCAGCAAGTGTATATATCAGCACTGAGGCCCGAGGAATCGTGGCATAGCATCAGAGGGACAGATATGACAAACACGGGGGGGTCGACGATTTAGAAGAAGCCATCACGCTTGAACGTGGGGCACTAGAGCTTCGTCCACCCGGGCATCCCTATCGCCGTCTATCTCTCTACAACCTTGCTACTAACTTCTGGAGGAGGTTTCGGAACAAGTTGCCATGCGTGAGCTCGATGAAAGTGATTGTGCTGCATCGTGCAGTTCTGGAACTTTCTCCCTGGACATCGTGATCGGTCTTCAACGCTCCACGAACTTACTCTCTGTCTCTCGAATAGATACGAAAATCAGGGGGTAGTCAATGACTTGGAAGAAGTCGTGACACTCGGACCTGCGGAACTAGAACTGTGTCCGCGAGGGCATCCTGACCATGCTGCATCTCTTCACAACCTTGCTCGCGACCCCAGGAAGAGATTCACAGAAAAGGCTGCGATTCGCGACTTGGAGGAATCAATTGAGCTGCTCCGTCCAGCTTTGGAACTCCGTCCTCCTGGACATGTTGATAGGTTCTCAACGCTCCATGAACTGAACTTGCTCTCTGTTTGCCAATTAGATACGACAAGCTGGGGACAGTCGACAACTTGGAAGAAGCTATCATGCATGAACGTGCAGCGTTAGCGTTCTGTCCACCAGGGCATGTCGATCGTGGCGAGTTTCTCCACAATCTCGCTTGCTACCTCAGGAAGAGATTCGCGAAACAGGCTGCGGTGTGCGACTTGGAGGAAGCGATTGAGCTGCACCATACAGCTTCGGAACTACGTCCCTCCGGACATCAACGTCGGTCTTCGTTGCTCCGTGGACTTGCTCTCCGTCTCTCGAATAGACATGACAAATTGGGGGCGGTCGACAATTTGGAAGAAGCCATCATACTTGGACGTGGAGTGGCAGGGCTCTGTACATCAGGGCATGCTGATCGTGGTGCATCTCTTCACAACCTTGCTTGCGATCTCCGGAGGAGGTCCGTAGAAAAGGCTACGATCTGCTACTTAGAAGAGGCTATCGAGTTACTTCGTCTGATTGCGGAACTACGTCCCGGTGGACATCTCGATCGACCCCCAACGCCCTGTGAACTTGCACTCTGTCTGTCGAATAGCCATGATAAACGACGGTTAATCGATGACTTGGAAGAACCTATCACCCTCGGATCTGCAGCACTAGAGCTCTATCCACCATCGTGGCGCAGTTCTTTACAACCTTACTTGCGACCTTGGAAGAAGTTTCAGAAATAGGCTGACATGCCCAGTTGGATTTCGGTGGCCCATTCGACAAGCGGGGCTGATTTTGTCTCCTCACTCCTTGAGCTCTCACTCCACCTCTGGAACAGGTATCAGAAGCAGGCCACGATAGCTGACTTGGACACCGCCATTCGTTTTGCGACGTATGCTTTAGAGCTCCGTTTACCTCCTGAAGATGTTTCTGTTGCAGGATGGGTTCAGACGCTAGCCCAGGGGACGAACCCGGACGAACCCGTCATGCTTGATCGAACGGTAGACAATATATGTATCCTTGCGAATTGTCATAGGGCCAGATACCAAACAGCATGCAATCGGCGACCTGAACGAGGCCATCGCATTATACCGATATATGCTGCAATTGCGCTCAACTGGACATCCCAGTCGCGCTTCGTCCCTCCACGACCTTGCACAGTGTCTTGCAGATCGCTTCCGTCAGCAACTCACTGCGACTGATCTGGCCGAGGCTATTGCGCTTGAGCAAGAAGTATTGCAACCACTCGCACGTGAAGATCCGGGTTACGACGTCTCTCGGCACTGTCTTACGGCCTACGTCCAAATGAAGATCAGCTCACAAGTTGCCATGATGTCCTCGGATGCCTCAGGTGTTACCCACTTTGACGTTGAGCAAACTATCCATAATGTGGTACTCGAAACCCTCGAAACCCTGCCTACCAGGCTGCTTCACACGCATAGTGGCGTCCTGTGCAATCGGAATGCATAGGTATCACATTTTATGAACAGTCAGCAGTACAAACCGCCTGGCGTCTATCTGTACATCGTGCGACCGACACCAGAAAATGGAACTCATTCGTATTGATATTTCGAGACACTTCCAGTACGTCACGCTTTCTCACCACTGGGCCATCGTTGCACGAAATCGAAGGCCGCCCAATATATGGTATGTCAGCCAAGGGAGGTTTTGGAAAGCTTCAAGCCTTCTGTGCTACTGCTTGTGAGTGGGATTATTTATGGGCATGGAGCGACACGTGCTGCATAGACAAAGATAGCAGTGCGGAGGTGCAAGAAACGATAGGATCAATGTTTGCGTGGTATCGACGGTCCGCTCTGACCATCGTGTACCTTCCTGACGTTCTCGATACCGGTTCAGTTGAGAACAGCGAATGGTTTAAACGAGGGTGGACCCTCCAAGGACTACCGGCTCCCAAACGCATGTTATTCTACACCCCAAACTGGCCACTTTACAAGAACCTCTCATCCTCGAACCATAAAGCCGATAGCGTTATGCTGGAAGAGTTAAAGAGGGCGACTGGAATAGAGTCCCGGTTCCTCACTAACTTGTCTCCGGGTATGGATGACGCACGTTCGAGACTGCAATGGGGATCACTGCGTCGTACTACCCGACCTGAAGATATCGCCTATTCACTCTCCAGTTGCCTGTCCTGTATGGGGAATCTGCTAAGAATGCCCTTGGCCGGCTCCTGGCCAAAATCATATCCCAATCTGCAAATATTTCGGTTCTGGATTGGGTCGGGGAGGCATCGCCATTTCATAGTTGTTTCCCCGCTCACATCACCTCGTATCATATACTACCATCGCCTCAACCCCAACCTCGCCCAGAAAGACAGTTATCGGCGAGTCAGGGGCCCTTGTCATTTGAAAAACTGCGAAACCTCCGTGGCTCATTTATTCTCCCCCGATTTCTCAGTCATTTCCTGACACCTTCAAGCATCTCCCGGGTGGTTCGGCTGCGAACTCCAGATTCATACGCCCCAAGTGATATGTACAACTTCCCCTCATTCGCAAGAGCACCACTTCCGCGATTCCGCAATCGTTGCCTTAAACTGCCGTGCATCGCCCATCGTGTCACAGCGGTTCGATTGACAGGCGAGGATTCATCGGCACCGACTTACTCATGCAAGATCCATGCGTGTGGTCTGAGGCCATTGGAGATCGCACTGCCAGACAAGCCAGAAGATGCGACAATCTCACAAGGTGCTCTGCAGCTCGTTCGTCCGTGGCACTCGAAGGGTCAATCTGCCGTATTCGACGCCACGAATAAAGAGCAGTGACTTGTTGCACTTGGGAGGCCATTTAATGCTCTTCTATTGGCCGAACTGCCTCACTCACAGTACAAACGGATTGGGTCTTCCACTCTCATTACTATTCGGCCCACAGACAGCCAGCATTCTGAAAAGCAAATTTCGGATATTCAATATTGTGTAGATGGCCACGGCGTTATGACAGGTTGATTTCAATACCCACTTTGAATGGTGTTGGGGTGCTCGTTTCCTCTGCACATGTGTATCCTGCCACTTATTTTTTTTCTCTTCGTTCCGCCATGCGTAGCACGAGTACACGCAAGTATACGTCTGGTGAATCGAGTACCATATAATATGGCCTCTGAACGGTTGTACACCACCACGGGGCAGGGGCGATGTACATATACACTGGAAACCATGCTGTGACGAGCAATACAACGAGTGTATATACTACCAACGCTGGGGTATTTGGGCACATCTAATGATCTTGAGACCGTACTGTGAGTAGTTCATGTTGCTACAATGTTGCTACTCTGTCTGAATCGTAAGGGACAGAGTGTACGCCATGGGCCCGCGGAAAATGACAATCCTGGGGCCCTGCAGGGGCGTTGCCAAGACCACAGCCTAACATCACCGCCCTCCCTCCCATACTTCCGCTGTGGTGCGCTCGTCAATCTGCGTGTCTTGCTCAAGCGGCAAAGCCGCGACTTTCCTCTCGCCTTTCTAACCAACTTGCTTCGTACCCACCAGTGAGTCTCTATCGGTCCATCGCCGCCTTTGTGCACCGACGTCCATGTGATGTTATTCACAGGTATTTCTTCGTACAGATACCCAAGCTTGCCTGCTCTACACTCCGTGTCTTTTCCTGCGGTCTCTTTTCGGTTGTTTATTGGCCTCCCTGATTTGAGTAGCATTCTGAACGCAAGATTGTTCACTCTGTTCCTCTGTCGTTTCCAAGGATAACGTAGGTTCAGCTGTTCCTGTCGTATTGCAGCTGATCACTGAACCTGGTCCAAAGGCAGTGCCATTTCCACCTTGTATCTCATTCTATGGCTTCAACAGATGACGTTTCCCGTAAGCGAGTAAAGTTGGAACGCTGCCCTCCAGGACATGATGGAAGGGATGTTGCCCTCTCCGACTTGGCGGGCGCCCTCTTCGACAGATACGTGAACGGGAAGGGAATCGACGACTTGAATGACGACGCGAACGACAACTTGAAAGAGGCGGTCACTTTGTACCGTGCTGCTTTGGAACTCCGACCAGACGAAAACGACCAGTATTATCGGTCCTCGTCACTCAACAATCTTGCTGTTTGTTTGTCATTCAAATACGACGAACAGGGGGTAGTTGACGACTTAGAAGAAGCCATTGCGCTCGGTCGCCATGCACTCCAGCTCCGTCCACCAGGGCATGCTAATCGTGGCGTGTCTCTCTTCAATCTCGCTGACAATCTCCGGAAGAGGTTCGAGAAACAGGCTTTGATGCATGACTTGAATGAAGCAATTGAGCTGCACCATCAAGCTCTGGAACTATATCCCCCAGGACATCCCGATCGGTCTTCATCGCTCCGTGAACTTGTGCTCTGTCTCAGATAGATATGAAAATCAAGGGGGAATTGATGACTTGGAAGAAGTCGTGACCCTCAGACGTGCACAACTAGAACTTTGCTTGCGAGGGCATCCAAATCACGCCGCATCTCTTCACAACCTTGCCTGTGATCTCAGGAGGAGGTTCACAAAAAAGGCTGTGATCAGCGACTTGGAAGAGGCGATCGAGCTGCTCCGTCAAGCTGTGGAACTACGTCCCCCTGGACATTCTGACAGGTCCTCGTCACTCTATGAACTTGCTCTTTGCTTGTCGAATCGATATGACAAGCAAGGGCTAGTTAACGACTTGGAAGAAGCCATTACACTCGGCCGTGGAGTACTAGCGCTCCGTCTCCCAGGACAGGCTAATCGTGGCGAATCTCTTCACAGTCTCGCTCGTGACCTCAGGAAGAGGTTTGTGAAACTGGCTGCGATACAGGACTTAGAGAAAGCGATCGAACTGCACCGTGCAACTTTGGAATTACGTCCGGCTGGACATCCTGATCGGTCGTTATCGCTCCGAGACCTTGCTCTCTGTCTGTCGAATAGGTACGACAAACTAGGGATAATCGATGACTTACAAGAAGCCATCTCGCTTGGACGCATGGCGCTGGAGCTCTGTCCTCCAGAGCACGCCGAGCGTGGCGAATCTCTCCACAATCTTGCTTGTGACCTCGGAAGGAGGTTCGCGAAGGAGTCTGCAATCTGCGACTTGCAAGAGGCGATTGAGCTGTTTCGTCCAGCTTTGGAACTACGTCCCTCCGGACATCCTGATCGGTCCTCATCGCTACATGAGCTTTCTCTATGCCTGTCGAATAGGCATGCTATGTACGGGGTGGTCGATGATTTGGAAGAAGCCATTGCGCTCGGGCGTGCAGCGCTAGAACTCTGTCCAACAGGGCATCCGAATCGTGCTGTAGTACTTTACAACCTTGCGCGCAACCTCTGGAAGATATTTCAGAAACAGATTAACATGCCCGAGTTGCACAGGTCGAATTTTCCTGATCAGGCTGCGGCGGTGGTCTGTCCCACAAGCAGTGCTGATGTCGCCTCTTCCCTTTTCGGGCTCTCAATAGACCTCTTGGGGCGGTTTCAGAAGCAGGCTGCGACGACTGACTTGGATGACGCCATTTCTCTTGCAACGTATGCTTTGGAGCTTCGATTATCTGATGAAGATGTTTCCGTTGCAAGATGGGTTCAGAGACTGGCCCAGGGTGCAGATTCAGATGAACCCGTCATGCTTGCTCGGGTGGCAGACAATCCATGTGTCCTTGCGAATTGCCATAGGGCCAGATATCAAACCAAGCACGCAATCGTCGACCTGAACGAGACCATCACATTATACCGTTATATACTGCAGTTCCGCCCGGCTAGGCATCCCAGTCGCGCTTCGTCCCTTCATGACCTTGCACAGTGTCTAGCAGAACGGTTTCGTCGGGAACCCGCGGCCGCCGATTTGGACCAAGCCATTGCGTTTGAACAAGAAGCCTTGGAGTTACTTGTACGTGGAGATCCGGATTATGGCGCGTCTCGGTGCTGTCTTACGGCCTACCTTCAAATGAAGATCAGTTCACAAGTTGCTATGATTTCCCCGGATCCTTCAGGTGTTGGCCACTTCGACATCGAGCAGGTCATCCGTAATGTTGCATTCGATACTCTCAAAACTGCTCCAATTAGGCTGCTCCATACGCCTACTGGTATCCTGTGCAGCCGGGATGCGCAGGTGTTGCAGTTTATGCGCAGTCAACAGTGCAAACGATTGTTGTCTCTGTGCACAGCATGCGATCGAGCTCAGCAGATGGGTCTCATCCAAACTAATCTCTCCGAATACTTCCAGTACGTCATGCTTTCTCACCGCTGGGGTGACGGTGAGCCATCATCGCGCGACATTGAGGGCCATCCGATATATGGCATGTCACCACTTGGGGGCTTTGGCAAGCTCCAAGCCTTCTGTGCTGTTGCTTGCGAGCTGGATTACTTATGGGCGTGGAGCGACACGTGCTGCATCGACAAACACAGCAGTGCTGAGGTACAAGAAACGATAGGATCAATGTTCGCATGGTATCGGCAGTCTGCCTTGACTATCGTATACCTTTCTGACGTTCCCGATGCCGGTTCGTTTGGAAGCAGTGAATGGTTCGGCCGTGGGTGGACCCTCCAAGAGCTACTGGCTCCCAAACGCATCCTATTCTACACCAAAAACTGGTCACTTTACAAGAACATCTCGTCTTCGAACCATAAAACCGATGTCGCTGTGCTGGATGAGCTCGAACGGGCGACTGGAATAGAGTCCCGGTTCCTCACCAACTTTTTTCCAGGTTTGGATAATGCCCGTTCGAGACTCCAATGGGCGTCTTTGCGTCGAACCACGCGACCTGAGGATATCGCCTACTCACTTTTCGGGATCTTTAATCTTCACCTTCCAGTTCTGTATGGGGAATCTGCTGAGGACTCACTTGGCCGTCTTCTAGCCAAAATCATATCGCGGTCGGGGGATATTTCGGTTCTGGATTGGGTCGGCCAGGCGTCATCGTTTCATAGCTGTTTCCCTGCTCACATTAGCTCGTATCAAACGGTATCATTGCCTCCACTCCAACTTAACACAGAAGAACTATCATCGACGATAAGTCAGGGGTTCTTGTCATTCGAAGTACTGCGTAGCTTCACTATGTCGCTCCTTCCTCGATTTCTCAGTCGCCCTTCGACACCATCAAGCACTGCCCCGACGATCCGGCTGCGAACTCCGGATTCATACGCACCAAGCAACGTGTATGATTTCAACTCATTCACTAGAGCACCACTTCCGCGATTCCGCAATCGTTGCCTTATTCTGCCATGCATCGCCCACCGTGTCACAGCGGTTCAACTGACAGATGAAGGACGCCTCTTGACTCCGCTCCACGTGGCACCCCGACAAGGACCCCGAAAGAAAAATTTTCTTCGACCCTTCTCGCCCCAGCCAGGACTAGCTGAGCCCGTCGCAGAACATTGCGACGTACAGTAGTGTTCCTTTAGAACCGAACTCACAAGAATAAACGCTAAATCGACCCCCACAACACCAATCCGCCCCATTTTATGACCTCGACAGGACGAACGTCCTCGAGGTCACATTCCCACGCCATGCCAGGCCCCCCGCCAGGACCCCGAATGTCGAATCCCACTCAACTTGGCAAAACTACCAGAAGTAGCGGACTATCACTCGAAGAAATCATCAACGACCCAGAAGCCGAAATCAAGGATGTAACAACAGCAAGAACGTTCCTGGATCAGCTCTACACTATACAGGGAGAACCAGTGACACTGGAACACATATTGCATGCTCTCTTCTACATATCGCAGACCAAGGGGGTAAACAACACCTTATGCTCGGCAATCCAAGCCACGGCTTACCTGGTCAGAGACCTCGCTACATCAGAAATGACTGATACCATTATCACAGCAATCTCGAGCAAAGTAGAAAACTCAGTCGTAGCCGCCATATCCCCTCAAGTTGCCAACATCCTCACAGCAGCTGAAAACCTGGAGAAAACCAACGAGAACACAAAGATCGTCAATGACAACACCATCAAGAAGATCGAATTGATCACCAGCTCCTCTACCCGCACGGATACCACCCAACTGGAGACCCACATAAGAAACCTAATCGGGGAAATGGATGCAGTGAAAACAGCACTAGCAGACATGAAGAACCACCTCAAAACCCAGCCCCACACGCTCCCCACTCCATACAAAGATGCGCTAGCTTCGGCACCACCCAACCCGAACCACATCCCGCTAGGAAAGCGACTAGACCCGGAATACACTAAGGCCCACGCAGCTATTAAGGAAAGGCAACTACTGATCGACCCTAACAGCAACCACCCCACCCTGAACAACGCCGCAACGAGGGAATCCACCATCGACCACATCAAGCAAGCCCTGGAAGCAGTGGACCGAGTCGACAACCCCGATATGCAACTAAGATCAATCGCTCGACTACGCAACAACGGAATCCTCCTTGAGTTCAACAGCCAAGAAGCGGTAGCGTGGATCAAAGAACCGGCCAACAAAACGGTCTTCCTCGAGAGACTGGGAGGAGAAGTAGCGATAAAAGACAGGCATTTCAACATAGTAATCCCTTTCCTTCCAATCTTGACAGCGACTGACAATCCAGACACCCTCCGTGAAATGGAAATCGAGAACAACATCCTGCAAGGGTCAATCGCCAAGATCAAATGGATCAAAGACCCAGCCAAACGCACTCCCAATCAACGAGTAGCCCATGCACTTGCATCCATCACCTCCCCCGAGATCGCTAACCAACTCCTTAGAGACGGACTATACTGGGGACTAGACAGACTCCGCCCGCACAAGGACAAAAGAGAACCAGTCAGATGCCTCAAATGCCAGCGCATTGGTCACCTCGCTAGGGACTGCAAACAGACGACTGACATGTGTGGCATATGCGCCCTACCACATCGCACACAAGACTGTAACACCCCTTCCCCCACCCCTTACTGCGTCATCTGCAAGAACAACACCCACGCAAGTGAAGATAGAAACTGCCCAGACCTCATCAGAAGACGCAATGCAATGGACGAACACACACCCGAAAATCGCATGCCCTACTTCCCCACATCGGAAGAATGGACACACGTCGAGCTCCCGGCCCAGCCAACAGCCCCCATCATCCCCACAAGACCCCCAGCCACGACACCCACCACCAATGGATCACTCAGACAAATAACATTAGGGGAAGCGATGACCCTGCGAACCGGACCACCAAGCCGCGGTCAGTTCAACAGAATACGTGGAGGCAGAGGCGGACTGCCCATACGTTACAATACGATACACTACACCCCACCAACGTCCACACCCACCCTACCCCCAACCCTTCCCCCCCCTCAGGAAACGGAAACCCAGTCAGAAGACCCAAACTCAGCACCTCCATCAATCAATGCCTGAAGATCCAACGCAATCCAACGCGCTAACCAAACTACGCATATGGCAACAAAACCTAAACACCTCTCACATAGCCCTACATTCGCTAATAAACAGCCAACTATCAGACGATTGGGACATAATCGCCCTACAAGAACCACCAATAGACCAACTCGGCAACACGCGAGCCAACACCCACTGGAGGGTAGTCTACCCCACGAAGAAAATGACACAGAACACCAGACCACGAGTGGTAACCCTAGTAAACTCCAGGATCAGTACTAACACTTGGGAACAGGTCGAATTTCCCTCCACGGATGTCGTCGTAACGCGGCTAAGGACTACTAAGGGCACGTACATGCTATTCAACATCTACAATGACTGCACACATGATCGCACCATGGAAGACTTGAGCTCGTTCCTGGCTGGAAACATAAGGGATATACGACGAGCGACAAATGACCAGATGCTATGGCTAGGCGATTTCAACAGGCATCACCCCATATGGGATGAAGCGCGCAACCACCACCTCTTCACCCCGGTGGCTCTCATGTCGGCACAGAAGCTACTAGAACTAGTAGCAGACTATGGAATGGTCCAGATGTTGCCCAAGGGAATACCCACCCTGCAGTCGTCGTCCACAGGTAACTGGACGTGCCCGGACAATGCCTTCTGCACGGACACCACGCTAGACGACCTAATCAGCTGTGACACCAGCCCAGAAAACCGCGGCCCCAACACCGACCACGTCCCAATCCTCACATGCCTAGAGACATCCCTCACGCCATCCACCTCCCCTCCATCCTATAACTACCGCGATGTCGACTGGAAAAAATTCAACGCCACCATCAAGTCCGAACTGACTAAGATAGGCCCACCAAGACCAATCACCAGCGAGCAAGAGTTTCAAAGGACCACAAGAGGAATCGATATGGCCCTACAAACAACGTTGGCAAAGGAGGTTCCTAAGACCCACCCACACCCTCACGTCAAACGATGGTGGTCGAAAGAACTAACGCTGCTACGAGGGGAGCTCAAACTGCTAAGTAAAACCGCGTTCACCTTCCGTGCAGTACATGATCACCCTGTCCACAGATTACGCAAGGAGAAGGCGAAGGAGTACGACAAAGCCATCCGGGAAGCCAAGAAACGACACTGGAGAGACTGGCTGGAAGAAGCAAACGATCGGGACCTATGGATCGCGAACTCTTACATCTCCAAGCCACAAGGCGACGGCAGCAAGACCAGAATACCAACGCTCAAACACACCACCATGGAGGGCACCGTCACCATGATCAGCTCCAATGAAGACAAAAGCCGCCTGTTCGCACAGACCCTATTCCCCCCACCCCTGCCCCGCTCGACGGTACCCCAGGACTACGAGTATCCCGAACCAGCAACACGTTGGAACCAAATTACGAAGGAACAACTAATGCGCACCATCAAAAATCTCAGTCCGTACAAGGCACCAGGGCCCGACGGAGTGGCCAATATCGTATTTCAAAAAACTCCACTACTCGCCGAATACTTACTACATCTATTTAACGCAGTCTTCACCTTCCGCACGTATTACGACCCATGGAAAGAGTCAATCACGGTAATACTACGCAAGCCCGGCAAACCCGACTATTCCACTCCGAAAGCCTACCGACCGATAGCGCTACTTAATACCACCGCAAAGCTACTCTCGGCAATAGTGGCAGACTGCACGTCCTACATTCTCGAGAAACACCATCTCCTCCCGGCCACCCACTTTGGAGGTAGGCCAGGATGCTCAACAGAAGACTCGTTACTTCTGCTCGAAACCACCATAAGACACGCCTGGCGACAGAAAAAGGTAGTATCCGCCCTATTCCTAGACATCGAGGGAGCGTTCCCGAACGCGGTAACAGACCGTCTGCTACACAACATGAGGAAGAGAAGGCTCCCGCTGGAGATAGTACGATTCACAGAACGGCTACTCACGAACAGGAAAACAAAGTTAAGATTCGACGACTATGAATCAAATTGGTTCCCCATCAAGAACGGCATAGGCCAGGGTGACCCGCTGTCAATGATCTTATACATCATTTACAGCGCGGACCTAGTTGACACGGCTAGAGGCAAAGACGAACTAACTTTAGCATTTGTAGATGACATGGCATTCATAGCCATAGGCAAGACTTTCGCGGACACCCATGCCATGCTACTCAACATGATGGAGCAAGAAGAAGGAGGCTACGATTGGTCCACCAAGCACAACTCACGATTCGAAACAAGTAAATTCGCGCTAATGGACTTCACACTCAACAGAGCCAAACCCAGGACACCGATAACGATAAGAGGTACGGTAATAGCCCCAACAGCAACTCACAAATTTTTAGGCGTAATACTGGACCAAGAACTGAGATGGAAAGCCCATGCGGCTCAGGCCCTAGCCAAAGGTACAAAACAGGCACTCCTCTTGAGAAGGATCTCCATGACGTTGTGGGGCATACCAATGAAGCTCGTACGGCAACTCTACCAGACCACAGTCGTCCCAAAGGTGATGTATGCAGCCGCGGTATGGCTGAAACCAGCCTACGCTGGCAATCAAGCCACTGCCATGAGAGGGTCGAAAGGAATCGCAAAGCGACTTCTGGCAGTCCAAAGAACGGCGGCTCTAGCGGCCACAGGAGCCATGAGAACCACCCCTACTGACGCGTTACTCGCCCACGCCCACATCCCCCCCGCACCACTACTCATTCAGCACACACTCCACAAAGCCGCATTGCGCCTGTCCACCCTACCAAACGACCACCCACTACACCCTCACGTCACCAGAATCGCAAAAACCAACGTCAAACGTCATCGCGCAGCGCTCCACCGTCTACTCCACGACCTAGGAATCAACCCAAAACACATCGAGAAAATACATCCATGCCCGGTCCCCCCGAACGCACGCCCGTCGCACGCGACGGCCATAGCCCCAAACAAAAAAGAAGCAATCAAAGACCTCTCTAAAATCAGTGACCGCACACTAATATTCACAGACGGCTCATGTACGGAAGGAGGAGTCGGAGTGGCAGCAGTACTATATGTAGACTATAAACACATAACCACGCTACGCTACCACCTGGGCAACGGGTCGCAACACACGGTATTCGAAGCCGAGGCAGTGGCAATGGTCTTAGCAGCACACCTCCTGGACACCAGAGACAAGATAACGTACCCAGTCACAATACTGGTCGACAACCAGGCAGCCATCAGATCGAGTGAGCGACCTACAGCGAAACCAGGACATTATCTACTAATGCTATTTAGAACGATGGTCATCAAGACCCTCAAGGAGGAGCGACGGACAAGTAAAGACGTCACAGTTCGTTGGGTAGCAGGGCATATGGACATCGAAGGCAACAAGTTAGTGGACAGGGAAGCTAAGCTAGCAGCGAAAAGAGCAGACTTCTCCAGCCCCCGGTGCGAGCTACCCCCCTCGTTAAGAAATCAACTACCCTGCAGCATATCTGCTCTCAAACAGGCCCACTCAGCGAAACAGAGGACCCTATGGGCCAATCTATGGAAGAAATCCCCCCGATACAGTCGCATATCACACGTCGACCCAACTCTACCTAGCGCGTCGTTCACCAAGTTAACCGCCTCGCTAACCAAAAAACAAACAGGCCTCCTCATACAACTACGCACCGGTCACATCCCGCTAAACAAACATCTCTTTTGCTTCAAACGCAGCAATACTCCCATGTGCCTACAATGCGGAGAGGTCGCCCCAGAAGACGTCCATCACTTCCTCTTCCAGTGCCCCAGATATGACAGGGAACGACACGTTATGAGGAACGCCCTAGGAAGGGACGCCACATCCCTCTCATACCTCCTATCCAACCAGAAAGCCCAGTCACAGCTCATCAAATATGTAGCAACGACCAAGCGTCTACAAAACACGTTCGGTGAGGTACTCAAACAATAGAACGGCGTTAGATAACGCAGCACACAGGGAAACACCAGCCAAACACAATACGTTATCAACCCTAGACTTCCCAATACGATCACGGGCCAGCTCTCTGCGCACCCTCCCCACCACGTCCCCTCAACAACCACGCCTTCACCCCCCAGTCCACACGAACCAATCGCCACACCTCATCCATATCACCCCTCCATCCGGCAACCCCCAGCAACATGTTCCCACGTCCACCCCCACTAATCCCCCACCAAACCCGCTCTGATAAACCTACAAGACAGACCCAGAGAAAATGGACGATGGAGAACACGTAGCTCACCGCACCAGCTGGCCTAAGGGCTGCCAGTTCAGTGTAGAAAGAGTTTAAATGGCTAGCGACGTCTTAAGCCTTCCCTACTGCAAGACAGAGTGTCTAAAACGGCTGGCGGGAACGGCGGACTGATGGGGGGTCAACGACCCTGCCATCAGGGCATTCACTCGTTTGTAGGGAAAGGCAGGCCACAGGGGGCCCCCTTTTAGTCATTAAACCACGTTAGAATAGTGCAACATAGGACAAACTCGTCCTCAAGCACTTTAAATACAGATGAAAAAAAAAAAAAAAAAAAAAAAAAAAAAAAACTGACAGATGAAGATCCATCGACACCGAGTTACACGTACAAAATCCACGCATGCGGTTTGAGGCCATTGGAGATTGCACTTCCAGACAAGCTAGAAAGTGCGATCATCTCTCAAGATGCTCTGCAACTCGTTCGTCCCTGGCACTCGAAGGGTCAGTCTGCCGCATTAGACGCCGCAAATGAAGAAAAGCTACTCGTTACACTTGGAAAGCCGTTTAATGGACTTCTGCTAACTGAGCTGCCTCACTCGCAGTACAAAAGGATTGGGTCTTCTACTCTCATTACTGCTCAGCCCGTAGACTCGGCCAGCATTCTGAAGAGCAAGATTCGGATATTCAATATTGTGTAGATAACCACGACATTATGATATGGACTGAGATTGGCACTCACTTTGTCACTCCTTTTCATGCGTTGCCTCGCCTACTTCTTCCTTGCACTTTAATCGATATTGGAATGCTTGTTTCCTTGTGCATATACTACTCGTCACTTGTTTTCTCTTCTCCTTCGTTCAGTCATACGTTGTAGGAGCGCATGCAAACACCTGTGTGGTGAATCATGTGCTATAAGCAATGCAACCTGACGATCTTGCCATCTTCCCTTGATACGTTTGGTAGGCCTCTCCTAGCCGTCCGCCATCCCTGGTGTTTCCCTGCCGTGGCCTTCTCTGCACATGCCACACAAGGCCAGTACGCACGCTCCTAAGTCGGCAGTATACCCTTAGTAGGCAACACTAGGAACATAATCTGAATTTACCTTTTAAGCTGTTGTTTGCAACGAGTAGGGAGGTATCAGACATGCAGGAACGCGCCCAAGCGGAGTGCATTACAGCTGTTCGCGAGATATTTCGATTCTGAGGTGCGTGCTGCAAGACAAGGGAGTGGCAGCAATCTCGAGGTTTTTCTCTCACGGCAAACCTTTCCCGAAACAGCCGTAGGGTAGAGGCGTGGCGCGTGCTTTTCGTACGCCGTCGCCCTCTGCCCTCTCTCTCTCCTACGGAGTCATCCACCACCCGCTGGTGTACTGCTGAGCTCCTCAATCCGTGACTCACTCAAGCAGTAAAGCCGAGTTTTCTCCCGCGTTTTCAACCAACCAGTACTTTTCGGACCTATTGGTGAGTTCCTATTGGTCCATCACTGCGCCATACGCATGGACCTCCATGTAACGCTATTCTTTGCGCTTTCCAATCAGCCTCCCAGATTGGGGTAGCGTTCTGGCACTCAAGATTGGTCACCCTGTTTCTCTGTCAGTTCCAAGGACAACGTAGGTTTAACTGTTGCTGTCTTATTGCAACTGACCATTGAACCTGGTCTGAAGGTAGAGCCATTTCTGCCGTGTATATCATCCCAGCGTAACGTCATTCAATGGCTTCAACCGACGACGTTTCCCAGAAGCGAGCAGAGCTGGAACGCTGTCCTCCTGGGGAAGATGACCGGGATGTTGCTCTCTTCAACCTGGCGTGCGCCCTTCACGAAAGATACGATAAAGAGGAAGAAATCGATGACTTGAACGAGGCGATCACTTTCCACCGTGCTGCTTTGTCACTGCGACCAGTCGGGAATGACGATCGGTCTCTGTCACTCCTCAACCTCGCTTTCTGTCTTGGGATTAGGTATGACCAACAGGGGGCAGTCGACGACTTAGAAGAAGCCATCACACTTGAACGTGACACACTAGAACTCTCTCCACCAGGACATTACAATCATGATGTATGTCTTTACAACCTTGCTACTCACCTCGAATGGAGGTTCCGCCAACAGGCTGACATGCGGGACCTGGATGAAGTGATTGACCTGCACCGTGCAGTTTTGGAACTATATCCCCCTGGACATCCTGAACGGTCTTCATCGCTTGATCAACTTGCCCTCTGTCTCTTGAATAGGTATGAAGATAGGGGGATGGTCGATGACTTGGACGAAGTTGTGACACTCAGACGTGCAGCACTAGAGCTCTGTCCACGGGGCCATCCTGATCATGGCGAATCTCTTCACAACCTTGCTTGTGACCTCAGGAGGAGGTTCACGGCTCAGGCTGCGATCCGCGACTTGGAGGAATCGATTGAACTGCTCCGTTCAGCTCTCGAATTGCGTCCCCCTGGACATCCTGATCGGTCCTCGACGTTCCATGAGCTTGCTCTGTGTCTATCCAACAGATATGACAAGCTGGGGACAGTCGACGACTTGGAAGAAGCTATCGTGCGTGGACGTGCAGCACTAGACCTCCATCCGCCGGAGCATGCCGATCGTGATGAATCTCTTCACGATCTCGCTTGCGCCCTAAGGAAGAGGTTCGTGAAGCAGGCTACAATACACGACTTGGAGGAAGCGATTGAGTTGCACCACGCAGCTTTGGAACTACGTCCCTCTGGGAATCAATGTCGGTCTTCGTCACTCCGTGGACTTGCTCTCTGTCTGTCGAATAGATATGACAAGCTGGGGGTAGTTGATGACTTGGAAGAAGCCATCACGCTTGAACGTACAGCGCTAGAGCTCTGTCCACTTGGGCATGCCGATCATGGTGCATCTCTTCACAACCTTGCTTGTGATCTCAGGAAGAGGTTTACAAAAAAGGCTGTGATCAGCGACTTGCAAGAGGCGATTGAGCTGCTCCGCCCAGCTTTGAAGCTACGTCCCATCGGACATCCTGATCGGTCCTCATCACTTCATGAGCTTGCTCTCTGTCTGTCTAATAGGCATGACAAGCTGGGGGTAGTCGATGATCTGGAAGAAGCCATCGCGCTTGGAGGTGCAGCACTAGAGCTCTGTCCCACAGGGCATCTCGATCGCGGCGTAGTGCTTTACAGCCTTGCATGCAACTTGTGGAAGAAGTTTCAGAAGCAGGCTGACATGCCCGAGTTGTGCAGGGAAATTTTCCTTGATCAGGCGGCGTCGGTGGTCTGTCCAACAAGCAGGGTTGATGTCGCCTTTTCCCTTTCCGAGCTTTCACTACACCTGTGGGTCCGGTTTCAGAAGCAGGCCACGATGGCTGACCTAGACAATGCTATTTGTCTTGCAACGTGTGCTGTAGAACTCCGATTACCTCATGAAGATGTTTCCGTAGGAGCATGGGTTCAGAGGGTAGCCCAGGGGGCAGGCTCTGGCGAACCCGTAATACTTGGTCAAGCGGCAAATGATCTATGTGTCCTTGCGAATTGCCATAGGGCCAGATACCAAACCCAGCATGCAATCGTCGACCTGAACGAGGCCATCACATATTACCGATATATGCTGCAACTCCGCCCTGCTGGACATCCTAGCCGCGCTTCGTCCCTCCACGACCTTGCACAGTGCCTAGCAGATCGATTTCGTCGACAATCCACAACAGTTGATCTGGACGATGCCATTGTCCTTGAACAAGAGGTCCTGGATTTACTCGTACGTGGCGATCCAGGTTACGACGAGTCCCGGGTCTTTCTTACGACCTACCTCCAAATGAAGTTCAGCTCACAAGTTGCTACGATGTCCACGGATGCCTCAAGTGTTACCCTCTTTGACATTAAGCAAGTTATCCGCAATGTTGCGTTTGAAATCCTCAAGACCGTACCGACCAGGCTACTGCACACACCTACTGGCATCCTATGCAACCGTGATGCGCAGGTATCACAATTCATGAACAGTCAACAGTACAAACGGCTGGTGTCTCTGTGCACAACACGCAGCCGGGCCCAGCAAATGGAACTTATCCATACTAATGTCTCTAGACACTTCCAGTACGTCACGCTTTCTCACCGCTGGGGTGAAGCAGAGCCATCATTGCGCGACATCGAGGGCCACCCGATATATGGTATGTCAACCAAAGGAGGGTTTGGAAAGCTCCAAGCCTTCTGTCGCGTTGCTTTGGAGCGGGATTACATATGGGCATGGAGCGATACGTGCTGTATCGACAAACACAGCAGTGCCGAGGTACAAGAAACGATTGGATCAATGTTCGTGTGGTATCGGCAGTCTGCCTTGACCATCGTATACCTTTCTGATGTTCCCAGTGCTGGTTTCCTCGGCAACAGCGAATGGTTCAGGCGCGGATGGACCCTCCAAGAACTACTGGCTCCCAAAATCACAGTATTCTATACCCAAGACTGGTCACTTTATAAGAACCTAACGTCATCGAACCATAAGACCGATGTCGCTGTGCTGGAAGAGCTGGAGAGGGCAACTGGAATAGAATCACGTTTCCTCGCCAACTTTTCTCCCGGTATGGATGATGCACGGTCGAGATTGCAATGGGCATCATCGCGTCGCACCACCCGACCAGAAGATATTGCTTATTCACTTTTCGGGATCTTCAATGTTCACCTTCCCGTTCTGTATGGCGAATCCGCCGAGAACGCGACTGGTCGTCTTCTGGCGGAAATCATATCAGATTCTGGGGATATCTCGGTTCTAGATTGGGTCGGGGAGGCATCTTCGTTTCATAGCTGTCTCCCTGCTCACATCACCTCGTATCAAATATTGCCATCGCCTCGACTCCAACCTAATTCGGAAGAACAGTCATTGGCGATAAGTCAGGGGCTCTCGTCATTCGAGGTACTGCGTAACTTCGCCACGTCCCTACTCCCCCAATTCCTCAGTCGTTCTCTGAGACCATCAAGCATTACCCCTGCGGATCGGCTGCGAATTCCAGATTCATACGCACCGAGCGATGTGTATGATTTCAACTCATTTACTAGAGCACCCCTTCCGCGGTTCCGCAACCGTTGCCTTATACTGCCGTGCATCGCCCACCTCATCACAGCGGCTCAATTGAGAGGCGAAGATTTATCGGCACCGAGTTACACATACAAAATCCAGGCACGCGGTCTGAGGCCATTGGAGATCGAGCTTCCAGACAAGCTAGAAAGTGCGACAATCTCACAAGGGGCTCTGCAGCTCGTTCGCCCTTGGCACTCGAGGGGTCAATCTGCCGCATTAGACGCCACAAGTGAAGGGCGGCTACTTCTTACACTTGGAAGGCCATTTAATGCTCTTCTGCTGATTGAAGTGCCTCATTCACAGTACAAAAGGATTGCGTCTTCTACGCTCATTACTGCTCAGCCCGCAGACTCGGCCAGCATTCTGAAAAGCAAAGTCAGGATATTTCATATTGTGTAGATATGTTCAATTTATGGCGATCCGGGATATCCGTGACGTGATTGAGATGCGTCTGCGGGATCGATCTAGTACTGTTTTGTCTGTAACGGACGTATCAGTGTATAGACCAGGGCATGTATGTATGGCGTGTACATGCATCGGCGTCGTCGCACGTTTGAATCGGTCGATAGTACTGAACAGCTGAACGTCGTATCCGTATGGCGCTCCGTTTGGGAAAAAAATAATGCGCGACACAGGATAATGCGCGACACAGGATATGCGGTGCGAGGCGCGCGATGTCGGGAGTGCACGAATGGTTGGCCATTTATGGAGGGGAACTATCCCAAGTAAATGCGGGGAGTGATAGTCTAAATGATTTACGGAACTAGCAGGTAACTACGTAGCATGGACTCTATGATACTTTGATAGGAAGAGAGGTACACCATACTGCTGATCCCATGAAGCACCCATGGGACGATTCGAAATGTTAGAACTTCAGCGCTAGTTGACTTGAAAGAACTCCTTGACAACCACTGCCGAATTTTTGTATGCGTTCTTCCTGTTAGTATGGGACACCATAAATCACGCTGCAGAGACGACTGGCATTAACTGTGGTGGAATGGGATGGGAACATCACTACATCGATGGTTTGAAGCCTTGGTGAATCGTGACGCTGTGGGCGTGGGAAGTCAAACCCTAACCCTAACCCATGATTGGTGACAGTATTTGCTGCAAACTTCTCCATTCGAGGTCACCCCCAGAAAGATCATTTGCTAGGCTGTAGTCCATGCAGAATCCACACTTCGGATGCATGCAAATATGCCTTTCTATAAATTTCGCCGTTGTATTCACTCCATGTTCAATGTGTACCCTCACACAATTGATAAATTGACATTATGTCTCCAAGTTCATGTGGTTTCTGTGTTGGGAAAATCTAGATTCTACTAGCAAATACTGTAGGCTTGTTTTGCTGGATGGTATAGGTTGAATACAAGCATGAGTCGAGCATTGTCTCCAAGTACATTATTGCATATCATGCATTATATGTCCTGTGTTGCACATTGTATATTCTGTGTCATGCATTGTATATTGTGTATTGCACATTCACTGTGGAAATGAGATTTTGTCTGGTACTGGGTATTGTATGGGCAGACAACAGGACTGTAGATAGAATGTATGTCAACAGGTGATCCACCTTCATTGAGGTAGGTTATGTAATGCCATGCTTCTCTGACACTCACTGGAGTCCAGCCAGCCTCAGTGGCTGCAGTTCTGGCAGACAGATACCATGTCACTTGTCCCTTCTCCAGTTGTCATCCAGCCAGATGGTCTGTTGATACAGTTATAGTATAGGATTGTTTGAGTTCATCTGTAGGCATAATGCAGAATCCCTATGCAAATCCCCCCCTGGGTACCCTCCCTTCTGCAATTCTCACATATAGTGCACCTTCTGTTTGTCACCCACACATTCATCATCCTCCTGGCTAGCTCCTGAATATGTTCCAAGGCCCATGTGACCATGAGCTGCCTGAGCAGGTCTGTGGCATGAGTGTGGACATGAGTTTCAGCCACATGATTCAGTCACTTGTAGTCATAAAAGTGGGTCATCCAACATGTACATTTTGTCCTGAAACTGGGACTAACCAACATCAGCCAGTGGTCCCTAGGGGTGGGTAGGCCAAACCAAACTGTGAAGGTGTGGTTGGCCTATGTCATAGGATGGTGGATCAACTGCCCTGGAAGTGGGGTTGGCTGACATGACTAAAGGATGGATCAATGACCTGGAAGTGAGGTCAGCCAATGCAGCTATGGGATGAATTAGTGACCTGAAAGTGGGGTGGGCCAATGCAGCTGTGGGATGAATTAGTGACCTGGAAGTGGGGTCAGCCAACACAGTGTCACACACCAAAGGTGTTGTGGACATGGTTACAGCTGACTCTGCCTAACTTGTTGACAAGTTGCATGCAATGCCCATGCCATGCAGATGAAGACTAAAGGGCTCATGCATAGAAAGACTGCTAGATGTGAACAGTCATCCTTTGCACAAGAATGAGTTGTCAGTGCTAAAGAGAAAAGAGGAAGCGAGTTAAGCACACATTAAAGGTTTTTAGCACCCATGTATGGCATTCCAGTTTTTGTCATATCTCCACCATTTCCAAAGATATTGACTCCATTCTCACACTCACTTAAAGTGCTCAGCCACACAATTCTGCCTTCCAAATTTGGAGAGGATCCTTGCACCCTATGCATTTCTACAGCACTCCATCCATCAGATGCTCATTTTGCTAAGTCTATCAATAATGGCTGCCTCTTCATCGATTGTCTCACTTGTCTCATTTGCCAGAGACAGTGGTTATGTATATCTGCCAGGCATTCCCACCAGCTTCTGTCCTGAAGCCCCCTGGTTCATCCCATCATTGTCAGCCCCATCTCATCCCATGCAGCTTGGTCAGTGTGTTCTCCTTGTCAGTATGACTTCCAGAAGGATGTTCTTTGGTCACCTCGGGTCTGTCACTTGGTTAGAAAGGTCTTATGTGGTTGTTTCAGTCTCCCCTCTTGATGAAGCATATGGATTGTTCCTCCCTGCTCCCTGCACCATCTTTATTCCAATCTTGTCCATCATTCTCCCCACATTGCAACAGCTGCAGCATAATCTACTGTTCTCCAGCCTCCCAGATCACATCCATGATGAGTATGACATGCATCTTGCCTTCTTACTGCAAGATCCAGCAGAAGACATCCCCCCTTCTCCTCCTCCATCAGAGCCCCATTCATGAAGCTTTTGTTAACTTTGCTGAGAGGATGAAAGGGTGGGAGACATGATCCCTTATGCTCCCATTGCCCCACAGACCCCCAATGCCCTAGCCCCCTTTGATGCCTGACTCATGCCCTTCAATTCTGGAATTAATACTTTCCTATCTGGAAACACTGTCCATCTGTCATGCCATCTTTGGATCTAGAGATGTCTCTGCCAAGATCTGACTTGCATCACCACCCCCTAATGTGATATCAGTGTGCTTACTTAGTTTCTGACTTTATTTGACTCATTCTGTGATATTTTGATTGTCCTTGACTCATTCATTGCCAATACTTACCAATCTTTTTTGCTTGCTTACTTTTCATTTCTCACTTACTCATCATGATTACTCAGTCCTTACTCATTACTTACCAAGTGTTTGTGCCTTGTTTGTCACAAGCTGTGCCCCTCCCACAGTATATAAACCCCCATGTACTTAGCTACAACCCAAGCAATCAAGAAGCAGCCCAGAAGTCAGTTCAGTTCAGCTCAGCATATCTCATCATTGACAGTTGAGGCTCATTCAGAGGAGTCTATCTGTCTTCATTCATACTTGGTAGTTGAGGCTCCATGAAGGGGTCTATCTGCCTCCATCCTTTATCTGAAGCTTCATCCACACTTAGTCAGCAGGTCTTGCTTAGTCATCCTCCCACTCCTGCATAACTCGTCATTGACTTGTGCCAGGAGCATGTTTTATCAAAGTCCATCATTCCAGAGTACTTTCAGCTGAACACCTTCACTCTGTTCAGCATCCTCCATCCAGTCATCACTCGCTTGCCTACTCCTGCATAACTTGTTGTCAACTTGCACTGTGGGGAGCAGGTATCTGCTACCTAGTATGGGGATGTGGGCTCCAGCCTAGGGATAGGCAATCTGAAGGGGTGAGTTTGACCCAAGAGGAGTCACTCTAGCAGTAGGAGGGTGGAGGGAATGAATGTGACTGAGTTGTGGGAGTTGCTTGACCAGTAAACAAAAAGCTCAATGGATTAGGAAGTGCACAGGCCTTGAGCCTGCCTAGAAATCTGTCAGAATTATGCCTGTGACTCAGCACTGGGCAGGGGAAACAGTAGGGGTTGTGTTGACATCATTACTCTGCTTGCTCTCTCTGTCTCTAACTTGGGGGCTTCAAAGTTGTTATTTTTCCTGTCAATGAGGACAGGTATATCTGTAGCTACATGGGGAGTATGTAACTATGAAGTAAGTGCTGTCAAAAGCCAAAAGAGTGACAGGAAGGAATGGAAATTAATGGAGATTGACATAATGATGGCCATGAGGCCAGTATAGTATCAGCAATCAAAAGAGCAACTAAAATAAAGAAAGTGCAAGGAAGTGCAAGCAGTCCAAAGGGAAGTGAACAAGATTACAGTGAGAGTGCCAGAAATGCGCTTACATAACCAATAGTGTGGACCTGAAGAGTGTGAGTGAGTGAGCACAGGCAACAAGAAACCTGTTGCAAGTGTCAGAACTTTGTCGCAATGGCTGAGGGGAGTGTCTAATGGTCACGTGATGGCAGGGGAAGTGATTTGACCAAAGAGGATGGAGTATTGGGCGAGCTAGAGCATAGATGATGCTCAAGAGGGGTTGCATCTGCATCTCTTTTGTCAGAATGCCTGTAGAAGCTTAGTAGACATCCTACTGATGTGATACCAACACTCCTAGTGTAGGGAGATCCCTCTCCCCACAGTGCTAGGAGCACCTCCACTTGAGGTCCCCCCCCACTTTAGATTTCTCTGAACTCCAGGTTCTGTGGAGGTAAACCACCACTCACTCTTATTTGTCTTTTGTGTTGGATTTGTTTGGTTTATACCAGCTTTCCACACTTTGACTCACAATGGCTATGGGATATATTAGTGTCCTAGAAGTGAGGTTGGCTGATGCAGCTATGGGATGAATTAGTGACCTGGAAGTGGGTACGGCTGATGCAGCTGTGGGATGAATTAGTGACCTGGAAGTGGGGTCAGCCAACACAGCTAAGGGATGAATTAGTGACCTGGAAGTGGGGTCAGCTGACACAGCTATGGGATAGATTAGTGTCCTAGGAGTGAGGTTGGCTGATGCAGCTATGGGATGAATTAGTGACCTGGAAGTGGGGTCAGCTGATGCAGCTGTGGGATGAGTTAGTGACCTGGAAGTGTGGTTGTCTGATGCAGCTATGGGATGGATTAGTGACCTGGAAGTGAGGTCAGCCAATGCAGCTGTGGGATGAATTAGTGACCTGGAAGTGGGGTAGGCTGACAATGCTATGGGATGAATTAGTGACCTGGAAGTGGGGTCAGCTGATGCAGCTATGGGATGAATTAGTGTCCTGGAAGTGGGGTCAGCTGATGCAGCTATGGGATGGATTAGTGACCTGGAAGTGAGGTTGGCCAATGCAGCTATGGGATGAATTAGTGTCCTGGACATGGGGTTGGCTGACACAGCTATGGGATGAATTAGTGTCCTGGAAGTGAGGTTGGCTGATGCAGCTATGTGATGGATTGATGACCTGGAAGTGGGGCCAGCTGACATGGCTGGGGGAGGGGCTGATGTCCTGGCAGTGGGGTCAGCTGATGTAGCTGGGGGAATGAATCATGACCTGGAATTATGGTTGGGCAGACACTTTGCATGAAAGACCAATATCTTGATAGTGGGTCAGTGGGGCTGGCCAATCTTATTACTCAGTACACTACTTCCTTGGTAGTTAGCTGGCTGAACCCACATGGTTGTGGAAAAATCCTATATCCTATCCTTATCCTGTGGTATTGAAGTTAACTCTACCAACCTGGCCATTGTATTGGAATTACAGTGGCTCAAAAAAGTGTCCCAATGTTGGGTGACTTTGGAAAGAATTGAGATTTATGAGAGAGCCAATAGGAATTCATTCAAACCCCTGCAGGACCAAAGGTAGCACTAACTGTTGCCTTGACAACAAGGGCCTTCTTATGTAATTTGGTTGTCATGGCACTGAGATATAACCATTCTAAAATGATATGTCATTGGGACACTTTTTTGAGCATGATTTTGTCAGTCATTATTTAGTAAATAACATAAGGATTTTGTGTTTCAACCCTGACTGATTATGTAATTTTCATAATCTGGAGCCAAAAAAATGGCCTGGGTCCCACTCAGCTAACCCTACTTCACCATGAAATGCATTTTTGCCTCTGCTAGAGCAAATATTCATCTTCTTTCTGAATCTGGCCTTTCAGCTCATCAAATCTCCTCTACAACTGGTCTGGGGAGCTCTACTGTGGCCAGGGTCATCAAAGAGTTCCAGCTAGATTAAGGAAAACCTCAAACTAGGACATCCTTACCAGCTTTCTTCTACTGGCAGAAGGAGAATTATCTCTAGTATGACCTCTGGAGAGCTGAAGATGCTGTCCAGGCTATCCATATAATGAGCATGGCCCTTTCCTCTCCTGTCACTTCCCAAACTGTTTGCAGTGTGCTCAATTCTGCATCCCTGAAGGCAATTGTCAAGCAGGAGATGCCACTCTTGTCTTGCAAGCATAGGCAACAGGGACTTTCCTTTGCTCTTAAGCACCAAAACAGAACTGTGGAGGACTGGACTAGGGTAATCTGGTCAGCTGAGCCCATGATCAATAGTATTGGGCCAGATGGAAGGAAATATGTGTGGAAAATGGTGGGGAAACCTTTGTAGGATAATTCTCCTGCTTGACTACAGCCTTCAGGGATGCAGAATTGAGCACACTGCAAACAGTTTGGGAAGTGACAGGAGAGGAAAGGGCCATGCTCATTATATGGATAGCCTGGACAGCATCTTCAGCTCTCCAGAGGTCATACTAGAGATAATTCTCCTTCTGCCAGTAGAAGAAAGCTGGTAAGGATGTCCTAGTTTGAGGTTTTCCTTAATCTAGCTGGAACTCTTTGATGACCCTGGCCACAGTAGAGCTCCCCAGACCAGTTGTAGAGGAGATTTGATGAGCTGAAAGGCCAGATTCAGAAAGAAGATGAATATTTGCTCTAGCAGAGGCAAAAATGCATTTCATGGTGAAGTAGGGTTAGCTGAGTGGGACCCAGGCCATTTTTTTGGCTCCAGATTATGAAAATTACATAATCAGTCAGGGTTGAAACACAAAATCCTTATGTTATTTACTAAATAATGACTGACAAAATCATGCTCAAAAAAGCGTCCCAATGACATATCATTTTAAAATGGTTATATCTCAGTGCCATGACAACCAAATTACATAAGAAAGCCCTTGTTGTCAAGGCAACAGTTAGTGCTACCTTTGGTCCTGCAGGGGTTTGAATGAATTCCTATTGGCTCTCTCATAAATCTCAATTCTTTCCAAAGTCACCCAACATTGGGACACTTTTTTGAGCCACTGTAACATTGGACAAATTTACTCAGTTGTGTATCAGTACTTAAGGAGGAGTTGTCCTGCAGGAAATCACTTATTTTCCTGAACATTCAATGTCATATGAAATTTGAAAACACAAAGCAGCTATTTTTGATTGTAGTACATGCATATCATATATATCAAGGTATGGTATTTTACAAACATTCCAACAGCCAGGATGATGTTTGCCCCTTTCCCTGTGTCAGTTTGGTAGCCCCTTTGGACATGCAGATAGTATAGGTTTTGGGGAGGCTGAGATGTGCCCTGTGTGTCCTTCCCACAGCTGGGATTCTTGCACTCATAGGAATGAGTCTGCCCTGAACAACAAGCTTCCCACTTCTGAATGCTATAACACTGAGGGCACTGGACAGGCAATTATTGTCCACAAGGCCTGATGAACTTGTCAGTCCAGATAAATTTACCTTCTCCTGCCACAACATCAAGATGATGTTGGAGTGCCTACCCAACATACCACAGTCACTCAGGGCATACCTGACTGCACTTTGGACATGGAAGCCTTGAATAAGGGTGGAGTCAAGGACACTCATGAGGAAGGGAATGGTGGTGACTAGTCTCTCAGCATCAAAAAGCAACATGGACCTTCACTTGAAACTGATATGGTGTCAGCCATTACCACCAACATTGAAAGAAAACCTACTGTTGCACAGCTGCCTTCAGTCCTTGGAAGCTCTCCTCCTTCCCTACAATAGAACCACATACAAAGAAGATGGGGTCTCCACCCTTGACAATGTTGGAGAAGTGTAACAGAAGGCCTTGCAGAAACTGAAACTGGTCAGATGGGAGTGACAGTCAAACAATGGTGATTTACCTCAAAGACCTCTGTGGCTATTGGAACCTTATTCTCCATTCCAGAGAACAGATCCCCCCTGTCTTCATTGGTATGGGTAGTAAGGAAAATGACTACCTTAGCAAAGGTAGTCAGACTTGAAGCTAGCTCTGATGCTGCAGTGTCATAGGCAGCTCTGGACTCCTTGGTGGTAAAGTTGAAGGGCAAATGTGAGAAGTGGTAGGTGTCTTGTGTGAAATATCCCTGCAACATGATGTGAAGGATATGCACAGGGGCATGGCCAAGCTCCAGAGACTCAAGGTGGAGGTGGATAATGGCAGTAGAGTTACCAGCCACTTCAGAGGTGGTGGCATGCTCAAACCCCCCAATGACCACAAGAGGGTGTTTCAGGACTGGCTTGCCTGACAAGTAGAAGTCCTGTACTTGGAGTTAGAAGTGATTGGGGTGGCAATATGCACTTACAAAATAGGGCTGAGGACTTTCAAATCTTGTCATTTTCCAATGACAGGCAACACACCTGAAATTCATCCAGAGTTTGAGTCAATGGCATTAATTCATAAAAGGGAGGTTAACACACCTGAAGGTCACAGGAAGCTGGGTGACCTCTGCAAGGCAATCTTCAGGTACTACAACACACTTGTTACACACTACCCTTCTGCAACCTGCCTGATCACAAGGCCACAATGTCCCTCCATCCCTGCACATCACACAGAACTGCATAGAATGTTAGAAAGATGGATGGAAAATAACAAGAGACTTGCCAAGTTCCTCATCCTTCTCTTCTTAGCAACAGGGGCCTTCCTAGCATGGGCCTTGCTTGACTTGGCAGCTTGTTTTTCCCTAGCTTGCAGACCAGCAAGAGGTACCCTGGGAGCTCTACCTCCAGTGGTCTTCTTAGCTGTCTGCTTGGTCTTCACCATCTTAGTCTAGTATGTGAACATTAGTGAGTGGCAGCAACATGTGACACAGAAGAGAACAGTAGCATACCTTATTATCTTTACAAGACACAAAAGGGGTAGGGGACAAGCAATAAGATAACAATAAATGCATTTAGTTTGGTACATATATGATGGAGCAGGGATAGATATCTACATATTTATGGAAAGGAGAAGCCAATGTGATCTGATTTATGCAACTACACACAACACTGGGCACTGGATAAGCAGACCAGAGAGGGGGTGTGTGAGTATTATCTGGACACCATGAAGTAGAAGTCCAACAACATACCTTATTGGATGAGACACAGCAAGGGAGATGCAGTGTGGCAGGAGGGAGATATGAATTGATAGCCTACTAGTGTATTTTGTGAGTGGTACAGGGACACCAGGAACTGGGATGACATACCTTTTGTAGGATGAGACATGGCAAGGGGGTGTTTTGTGAGTGGTAGAGGGACACTGCAAGCTGGGATGACAAACCTTTTTGTGGATGAGACATGGCAAGGGGGTGTTCTGTAAGTGGTACAGGGGCACCACAAGCTGAGATGACAAACCTTTTTTGGCAAGAGACAAGGCAAGGGGGTGTTCAGTGAGTGGTACAGGGATGCCATGAGCTGGGATGACAAACCTCTTTTGTGATGAGACATGGCAAGGTGTTCTGTAAGTTGTAAAGGGACACTGCAGGCTGGGATGACAAACCTTTTTTCTGCATGAGACATGGCAAGAGGGGGGGTGTTTTGTGAGTGGTACAAGGATGCCAGGAACTGGGATGACATACCTTTATTTTGGAAGAGACACAGTGAGGGGGTGTTGTGAGTGGTAGAGGGACACTGCATGCTGGATGACATACCTGTTTTGTTTTTTGGAAGGGAGATGTGGTGTTGCAGGGACAACATACCTATTTTGTGTTTAGAGAGGGAGAGGTGCAGGAAGTGCTGAGTGAGAGAGTGATGTATGACAATCTTGAGGGAGAGATCATTTCACAATGTCATGCTAGTGCTTTATGTGAGTATGATCCAGATGATGCAATCTAGAGGACAATGACATACCTAAGATTTTGCTGAGATGCAGCAGGGCCAGAGAGTGGGATAGTGCAACAATGGTCAGTGAGGGAGACACTGCATGGCAGGAAGTAGAGGAGCAAGAGACCATGTCAATCCAGATACTCAGATGCACAGATCTTGATTTTGGACAGGTAGAGACAGTCATGTAGTGGGATCTATGATAATCTTGACACAACCTTAATTGTGACATGAACAATGTCATGGCTGTCACAATTATCACACCTGTTTCCCTGTACTTTGGATGCATCTCTGGAACATTATGTAGTACTATTTATGGAGTGGTCAGTCAGTGCTGGGCCAATTTCTGGTTTCAATAAATGGCTACATGTAGTAAATGATCCAGTAGTACTACTACAATACATTTGCTATGAAGTCCCAAGAGTAAGCCACTACTACTGCTCAACCAATGGCATGAGTGAGTGCTTGCTTGGCTCAGCACTGCAATTATGAGAATGTCAAATGAAAATTTAGTATTTAGTATATAGAAGCCAAATCTGGTGACATCCCTATTTGCTATGTATGGTACAATGAGCAGTATTGACTTAGAGGAAGTTGCTGGCACCAGCAGCAACCAAACATGTGCTGAGGCTGAGAATGTGACATGCATAGAAGCCAAACTTTGACAGTGACCTCACTAGTTGGACTGTTGCCAAACAACAGTACATAAGACTCAAGTATATAAATCTCCCCCAGTTGTTGGCATGCTTTTTCCCTTACTGTGTTTCCCTGTGATGTGATGCTTCCCCCCCATAGTCCTGCCTCTCCCTTTCTCCCTCTCTCTCTCCCATTTTGTGCACAATGTCATCTTTGTTTTTATCTCAGCCCATTGTCTTGGCTGTGATAAGGTAAGTGTTTCCTCTGATCTCAAAGTCTTCACACTACTTGATTACTGTTGCCTTGTAGCATCCTTGGCACCTCCCTACTGACTGTAGTCTGCAGCTACAGGATGTAGGGGGGGGCTACCCTCCACCTTATATTGTGCTTAGCCAGCACAATTTTTGGTTGGGGGGGCAATATGGTGGGTCTGGGGGAATAGTCTGTGCCTATTTCTTGTAGGCCAGCTGATTTGGAATCTGGGGGCTGTTGGAACATACTGCTGTTCTGTACAGTGAGTACTGCTTATGTAATACTTCCATACATTTTAGCCACTTCATTTTTCCTCATACCTCAGACTTTGTCCTACTTCAAAGACTGAGGTAATGTTCTTACTGGTGTTATACCCTACTTTTACTTACCAGGTTGAGTAGTTTTCATACTCTTTAGTTCACCCTGCAACCTTGGTGTTATGATACGTACTCTTTTTCCTTTCTTCTCTTTTCTTTTCATCTTATCTAATCTTTTCATCCTGTCTTATCTCTCGGACTTGGTCCGGACTCCGGCCTGGACCTTGCCTCGCC
This sequence comes from Pisolithus tinctorius, assembly GCA_024663395.1. Classification (NCBI taxonomy): domain Eukaryota; kingdom Fungi; phylum Basidiomycota; class Agaricomycetes; order Boletales; family Pisolithaceae; genus Pisolithus; species Pisolithus tinctorius. Next base: position 2,365,624 of record JANFAH010000002.1, read on the forward strand.
TTCGCCTTGCTTCCCCCTTCTAGTATGTTCCGCTCCACTATGATATCATTATGACATCACTGTGATGTCACGAACCTCATGTATGCCTCACCGTAGCCTCGTGTACTATAGTATAAGTATCGCCCTTCAATCACCCAACTAGCTCTAAGCTAGTTCATTTGGGTCTACAAGTCCTAAAGTCGCCTGCTTCTAAGCCGTCTCCTCCTCTTTCTCTCTTCTTCTTTCTATTGGTTCTTGGTGTGAGCCTACAACAAACCCTGTTGTTTAGGTCTCGTCACACTTGAACTAGCTTCTTATCGTTGTACCCTCGCACCCATCGTCACCATTCCTTGTTTCCTTCGTGAAGGCTTGTGGGTGTACTCGCCAAGTCCCCCAGCCTCTGAACCCGACCCCAACCTCTTCGTTCCATACATCCCTGAACGTCGTTCGCTCACCCTGCTCTTCGATCACAACCTTTACCCCCTTCCACCTCCACCCTCTTACCCTTTCTCTGTCGAGTCCGTCTTCCCTTGCTCGCTCCCTGCTGAACCACAGCAACCCCGCTACAACCTCCGCCCCTGTCACACCCTAAGACGTCCAGATCGCTATGGAAGGCATCCAGGACCAGCTTACCGACCTCCAAGACACCCTTGACACTCTGCGAGACGAAAATTACAGACTAAGCAACGAGCTAAGAGACGCTCAAGGAACAATCGCAACCATTGAGGGTCAGCAAAATCAATGGAATGCCCTACCTGCCGATGTTATTCAAAGAAGGATTGAAGTGATGGCCGACCCGGGTCAGTATGCCGGTGATCGTGCCAAGTTCTCAGAATGGTGGGTCAAGATGAAGGTGTGGGTCGCGCAGAATAGGACTGCCCTACTGACTGCCCAGGATAAGTGCACTGCAGTATGGTCCTGCATGACAGGTCCTGTAGCTGGAAGATTCACTCAGGCCAAGTTTTCGCTTGCTATCGTCACAGGAGTATGGCCTGACACGGCCGAGATGATAGAAGATATTGATAGATTCTTCGCCCCTCAAACAGATGTTGAGTGGGCCAAAGCACAGATGTGCACTATGCGCCAAGGGAACTCCCGCTATGAAGAATTCTATGCCAAGTTCGAGTCTCTCAAGGTACAAGGACGTGTTACTGATGAGACTGCTGGCTTCTTGCTGGAAAATGCTGTCCACCCCGCCATTGTAAAAGAGGCCCTAAGGAGAGGATATACGCAGGGCAACTATCTCCAGATGACCATCGCATTTCGTGAAGCCACCCTTGCCAGGGACCGCTTCAAACTTCTGTATAATCACTACCCTGATGAACCCGCTCCCCACTCCTCGTATAATCGTCCCTCATACTCTCCCCATTTCACCCCTACCAGCACTCAACCTGGTCGCGGCGCTCCTATGGAAATTGGCGCTGCTCGCTTTCCCCCTCGCCCCATCCCCTCTCATATCAAGTGCTTCGATTGCCAGGGAAATCATTACAAACATGATTGTCCCCGTACCAAAGGAAAGGGTCCCGCTAGGCCCAACATACAGGAGGTAACGCAGGAGGCACAGGAGACTGCCCTCCGCCAGATGTTGTTTGAAGAAATGCAGGCCTTCTTTTACAACAAGCAAATCAACGAGATGAAGAGTCAGGGAAAAGAGTTCGGCCAGTAGAGGATCGGGTCTCCTCTGGCTACGTCTACAATAAGTTTTCTATCTTAGGCATTGACAATTTCTCTACCGAGCAGGATATATTTAACTCGGAGACTACTATACCATCTGAAGAGGCGACCCCAGTGGGCACAGCCGTGGATGTAAAACCATCGGTGCTTAATTCCTCTTGCGATAAAAATAAAAATACACCTATCCAGAAAATGAAAGAAACCCCGAAAATAAGAACAGCAGATCCAAAGGCCGAGTTGGAGTTGGAGGTAGTGTTAGAAGGACGAGAGAAGAAATGGAATGTGAAAGCATTGGTGGATTCAGGAGCCAACGATACCTTCTTGGACAAGAAGTGGGCTGATGAAAATGACGTTCCACTAATCAAGCTTGGACAACCCGTCACTGTCCTCAACATCAACAGAACACCTAATGTGGCGGGCAACATCACGCACGTCGCCTCCCTTGTTATGAACTATCAAGGACATCGAGAGTCTGTCTGGGCTCAGGTCACTACACTCGGCACACACCCTCTCATACTTGGCTACACCTGGTTATGAAAACACAACCCAGAGGTGTGTTGGGAAACCAAACAGGTGAAGTTGTCCCGCTGCCCTTGCGAGTGCCACGATCTCGCCCCAAAAACAAGAGCAGAGAGGATGGCAGAGGAACAGGAAGCACAGGACATGGAGTACCTCTATCTGAAACTCCGCTCTACCAGAGTTCGAGCTGGCACTACTGAAGAACTTGTCCCGAAGGAGTATCACCAGTACCTAAAGGTGTTCTCAAAGGAAGAGTCAGAAAGGATGCTGCTTCATAAACCATGGGATCATGCCATCGACCTTAAGGAGACCTTCGTTCCCAAACACGGTCGTCTCATCCCGCTCTCTGTAGAGGAACAAAAGGAGGTATCGGACTTCCTTGAGGACCAACTTCATAAAGGCTACATCTGTCCCTCGAAATCGCCGCAAACCTTGCCGGTGTTCTTTGTCCCAAAGAAGGATGGGAAGAAACATATGGTTCAGGATTACCGCTATCTCAATGAACATACGGTCAAGAACGCATACCCTCTTCCCCTCATCTCTCAGCTCGTCGATAAGCTCAAAGGGTGTAAACTCTTCACCAAGATGGATCTCTGATGGGGATACAATAATGTCCGTGTCAAGGAAGGAGACGAGTGGAAGGCTGCCTTCGTCACCCATAAGGGGGCCTACGAACCATTGGTCATGTACTTTGGCCTCTGTAACTCACCGTCTACCTTCCAAAACATGATGAATGACATCTTTGGTGACATGGAGGAGGTCCTTGTGGTCTATATTGACGACGAGATGATCTTCACAAAGATGGATGATGAAAGGGAACATGACAGGATAGTCCTGGAGGTACTAAGGAGGCTCGAGGAGAACGACCTCTTTGTCAAACCGGAGAAGTGCTTCTTCAAGCAGAAACAGGTGGAGTTCCTGGGCATGGTGGTGGGGACTGAAGGAGTCAGTATGGATGAAAGTAAGGTCAAGGCCATAACCGAGTGGCCGATTCCTACGAAGGTCCGCTCAGTACGAGCTTTCTTGGGGCTAGCAAACTTCTATCATCGCTTCATCAAAGACTTTGCACAAATCACTCGTCCCCTCAATGACCTCACAAAAAAGGATCAACTCTGGACCTGGGGACCCCGGGAACAGCAAGCCTTCGACACTCTGAAACTCGCCTTTACCACTGCCCCTGTCCTTGCATTCCCGGATCAGGACAAGGAGTTCCGTCTAGAAACCGATGCTTCTGACTTTGCCACCGGTGCTGTCCTCTCCATGAAATGTGAAGATGATCTCTGGCAACCTGTTGCCTACTACTCCCATTCCATGTCCCCTCCTGAACGAAATTATCAGGTCTTTGACAAGGAAATGTTAGCCATAATTCGTGCCCTGGAAACGTGGCGACACTACCTCGAGGCCACCCCTTATCAGTTTGAGATCTGGACAGATCATGCAAATCTCCAGTATTTCATGAAGGCGCAAAACCTGGATTGTCGCCAGGCATGCTGGGCCCAGTACCTCTCTCGCTTCAACTACAAGCTGGTGTACAAACCTGGGTCTTCAATGGCTAAGGCTGACGCCCTTTCCAGAAGAGAGGATCACGAGCCAAAAGGGTCAGACAATCAAGGAGTCACGTTGCTCGATCCCTCTAGAGTGGCAGCTACCTTGGTGGTGGGAGAAGACACTGACCTTGTCATCGCCCTGAAGTCCGCCTCTGCAGTAACGCCACAACCAGAAGGCTCTGTCCTCGCAGAAGGATTGTACATCTGTCAGGGGAAGGTTTATGTCCCACCTGCTGTCAGGATGCACTGCCTCGAAAAACATCACGACATCCCGGTTGCAGGACACCCTGGTTGGAAAAAGACCCTGGAACTCGTTTCCCGCAACTATGTCTGGCCAGGAATGACAGCCACTGTTAGAGACTACGTCTCAGCATGTCATCGTTGCCAGATGGCTAAGAGTTCTAGAACCCCTCCCGCAGGAAAACTCCTCCCAAATCCTGTTCCAGAATGCCCCTGGACCGACATCTCAGTTGACTTCATGGAGTTACCTGAGGCACAGGGGTTCGATAACATCATGGTGGTGGTGGACAGGTTTTCAAAGGAGGTGGTCTTTGCCCCTACTGTCAAGGAGGTGTCTTCGTTACAAACAGCAGAGCTTTTCCGTGACCATGTCTGGACTCAACATGGCTTACCGTCCTCCGTCATCTCCGATCGCGGCCCCCAGTTTGCCAGCACGTTCACCACTGAGCTCTGCAAAATGCTCGGGGTCAAACCCAAACTCTCCACCGCCTTCCACCCTCAGACTGATGGTCAAACGGAACGCCTTAACCAAGACCTACAGCAGTATCTCCGCCTTTTTGTCAATGACTGACAGGACTCTTGGCCCTCTTGGCTCAAGGTCGCTCAGTTTTCCTACAATAATAAGCGACAGGAGTCTACTGGCAGGAGCCCCTTCTCGGTCACTCGTTCCTACACCCCCAGGATGGGCGTGGAACCCTTCCTTTCCAAAGCAGAGGCAGCTACAGATCATGCCATGGACCTCGCTAAAGTTCTGGAGGACACAAAGAAAGCTCTGGATAAAGCCACAGAACGGATGAAGGTGTCTGCAGACGCATCTCGTTCTGATGCCCCTTCTTACTCGGTTGGTGACATGGTTTGGCTGGAGACCTCCTGCATCTCTCTCTCTGGCCACCCTTCCAGGAAACTCACAGAACGGTGGATTGGCCCTTACAGGGTTGTTTCACTCAAACCCAATGCAGTAGAGTTGAAACTTCCTAAGACCCTCAAAATCCACCCAGTTGTTAACGTTTCTCGGGTCAAACCGTACAAGGGCCCTTTGGAAGGACAGACTGTTACTCGCCCAGGACCGGTGGTGGGACACGAAGGTGATGAAGAGTTTGAGGTGGACTACATTGCTGATTCCCGCCTGAAGAGAAACAGGCTTGAGTACCTTGTCCATTGGAAGGGGTATCATGACGAGGATCGCACCTGGGAACCTGAGTCCGCTTTGAGGTCTGCCCCTGGTGCTGTCAGGGATTTCCACCGTCGTAATCCTTCTGCCCCTCGAAAGCTTCGCAGTATGAGCTCCTCCCTCTTCTCCTCCCTCTTCCGTCCCCTGGAGAACTTCACCGACACTGTCCCTACCTTCAATCGCCTGGAAGTCGATTTCTAAGGAGGGGATAGTGTTATGATATGTACTCTTTTTCCTTTCTTCTCTTTTCTTTTCATCTTATCTAATCTTTTCATCCTGTCTTATCTCTCAGACTCGGTCCGGACTCCGGCCTGGACCTCGCCTCGCCTTCGCCTTGCTTCCCCCTTCTAGTACGTTCCGCTCCACTATGATATCATTATGACATCACTGTGATGTCACGAACCTCATGTATGCCTCACCGTAGCCTCGTGTACTATAGTATAAGTATCGCCCTTCAATCACCCAACTAGCTCTAAGCTAGTTCATTTGGGTCTATGAGTCCTAAAGTTGCCTGCTTCTAAGCCGTCTCCTCCTCTTTCTCTCTTCTTCTTTCTATTGGTTCTTGGTGCGAGCCTACAACAAACCCTGTTGTTTAGGTCTCGTCACACTTGGTCCCTTCTCAAAAGGGGCTAGTCTGTGCCTACATTGTAGGTCAGCTAATGTCATTTTATTTGGTCTGTACCCACCTGTGTGGGTCAGCCTATGACATTTTTTCTATCTGTGGTATGTGCTTGTATATATTGGTAGTGGCTAGTTGGTCAGAGGCTTTGGTGTAGTGAGTATTCAGCTTATGTAGAATCTATGTTGAACTGACATAGACCTTGTAGAGCTGTTCATCTTTGTCTTTTGGTGATAGTGCACCTCAGGTATGTGAACCTTGCACAGTTTTGTTGATGCTAATGTGCATCTAGGATCTTTGTTATCATCTGTTGTGCACTTTTTGGGAACTTGGTTGAATTGAGGATGTTTTTTATTGGCCCAACTGTACTTCTGGAGGAGGGCCCCCTCTGGAATGCAGGCAAGCCTTGGTTTCTTTTGAAACCATTATGCTTTTGTAATTGAATTTGTAACTGTAGTTGAATTTATGTATGGACTTGTCAATGTCACTGCTTTGATTGTATTTGAATGCTGTGCGGGAATCTATGGCTCTTTTTTTGAATGAAGCATGTGCTAACCCTAACCCTAGCATAAGACTTGGTGTATTTTTTCATGCAAGTCTGCTCCTAACCCTAACCTTAGCAAAAGACTTGGTGTATTGTATCATGTCAGTCTGCCTAGCTGGTGGATGGTGCTAGATTAGCACTGGTGTTCCATGGCTGATCTTGTTAAGCAAGGTTTCCCTTTGATGCTCAAGAGCTTGCCAATGGCATTACCAGCAACCCAGCATCTTTCCTTCAAATGCAGACTGGATGTGTTCCTAGCTGTTGGATGTTGCTAGATTAGTATTGGTGTTCCATGGTTTCCCTTGATGCTCAAGAGATTGCTGACTGGATTGACTTGGAGTTCAACTGGTGCTGAGTTTGATTGCACCACTCCAGACCCCTGCTTACATGACTAGATGTTTCAAGAAACATAGTGTATCTAATAGACTAAGTTGGGTTTCTGGATTCTGGATCTTACTTATGTACTGAGTGATTTTTAACTATTTTTCTCATGGCTGAAAAAATTTCCTTTGACCTTTCCAACACCCCCCACATACAATGGTGGTTGGAATGCTGAAGGCTGCCTTTGGGACAGTCCCTATGATCTCTTCCAGCTCTATGTTCTCAAATCACCAGCTCAGGAAGCCAAGGTAAGCCATAAGTAATGATGCTACACTTGCTATGTATTTAGTTGGATAATAGACTTTGATCCTTGGGTGAGTCAGGGCAACATTGCAAGGGGAATCTGGTCTAACTTCAGATGCTACTACATCTTTGGAAGTTAGGCTGGCATCTGCAGTCATTACACATGCCATCCTCAATCCATGTAGGTGATGTTCCACAACAATTGCAAGTGATCCAAGTCTGACCCTTAATAGATGTGTTGGATTGGGATGCAGACAGGTTTTCTGAACCATTGGTGCATGCTGTTACACTGCACTCACATTTATTCCTTTTTCAGACTTTGTACTATACTGCTTGTGCCATTGCAGCCTCTGAGCAACATTCCCTTCATCTGCAAGCCACTGTCTATGCAGTTGGACTTGTGTTCTGTATGTTTCCTTTTATATCCTACCCCTGTTTACCCTGTGCTGCACTATAGCTGAACTATGTCTGTTTACCCTTCCTTCCATGATCTGCTGGTGGCCCTGATCCACATGGTCACATGACACATGTAACCTGGTTACATGGTTACCCCTCCATTGTCATATGCTTACCCCTGGTTCCTTCCACTGTGGAGACTTGGTTATATGTGCAAACCTGCTGCACAGTGATGCACTATGACTCAATGATACCTTAGCAGGAACTTGGGTGTATGTTTAAACATTTTTGAATGTTTGTCCTGCAGTACTTTACATATGTATATAAATCTGCATGTATCATACTGGTGAAATCTACTTTGCAACCACCCTTAGCTCTGCTTGCTGTACCCATGAGGACTTGACAGTATGACTTTGGTTGGCCAAGATTAGTGTCCTGTCACCAGTGAAGTTAAATTACACATCACTTCTTGTGCAGTTACATGCTTGTGCTACATCACACTTGATTCATGATGCAATATGAGTCATCAGCATAACAGAAGATTTCAAATCACCTGGCCATGTCAAAGACCAGACTACCTCTTGGATACCTGTGCTCTGGAATCCTTGCTAGGCAAAATAGCCTGCAAAACAAGCACCTCCCACCACCACCACAGGAACCACTGTGTTAATCATTGGTGAGCTAGCCCCTAACCTTTGGCACTAACCTTCCTCTTCATCAATGTGTCTTCACTCCAAGAAGAAGGAAGTAAGAGGCCTCCATCAGCAGCCTCTTCATTCAAACCTCCCATACCATCTTGTAAGGGAAAAGAAGTCCTCCAAGCAAGGCCACTTATTTGTCACCCTTTGGTGCAAACTCCAAACCCTCATATATGTCTTGAAGACCTGCCAGTAAGGCCTCAACTAAGGCAAGCAGCAGAATCAACCTCACCAGTCAACTTTACTACTTATCAAAACCCAGAACCACTTGGCTCAGATATTGACACACAACCACAAGGGACAGCTGGACCAGCAGACCCCTCAGCTTCATCTTCATCCACTGACATATACCTTCCAACTTCTACCAATCCAATGGCAGAAGAACTTGCTCAGCAAACCTCTGGACTCAACATCCAGGACCCCTTCACTGGAAAGAGTAGGGTAACCCCTGGAATGGCCACTGAATTCTACAAGAGTCTCTTCAACAGAGATGTACAACCTGAACCTCATAGAGGCCTGCCCCAAGGTTCTGATGGAGAAAGAAAGGAACATGACTCTAGAGGGGGGGGTAATATGAAGGAAATCAGGTTAAACAAACCATTCTCTTATAATGGAGCTCACCAAGATTTTTCTGCCTGGTTGAGCAGTGTCAAACTCTACCTTGCCACCAATGACCACATTTACCATGAGGACCAATCCAAGATCACATTTGCCCTCTTTTGTATGGGGAGTGGCTTAGCTCATGCCTTTGCAGAAGCCTATGTCAATGAAAATACTACCACACTTGGAGACCTCAAGATATTCAATGGCTGGGATGAGTTTGTCACAAAACTTAAGGAAACCTTCCAAGTAGGAGATACTAAGTCCACTGCACTCATCTACCATTCTGCTATCTGTCAAGGAGACTGTTCCCTTGATGAGTACATCACCAACTTCTGCAATTGCCTCAACAAAGCCCAAATCTCTACCAGAGGCTTGACTGCAGCAGTCTTCTTTGGCAAGGGCCTTAATGAGGAAATTAACAAGTGGATCCTTATGGCTGGCCCAAAGCCAGACACTGTTGAAGACTGGATCTGCCAAGCAACAGCAGCTTGTGCAGCAATGGCCACTCTCAAAGTCTTCTCGGGAAAAGTGACCTTCCAGGACCACTCCTATCTTTGGAAACAAGAACAAACTTCTCATGGATCTCAATCCAATTCATCTGCAAAGATTCTGTACCAAGACCCTTATGCTATGGATGTTGACTGGAAGTCTAAAGTCTGATCACAGAGTGAAGCTCCTACCTGTTATGGATGTGGCAAGACAGGGCACATGAAGTCTAAATGCCCCTTGTCTGCAACAAGCAGTAAGTCTCACTTGGCCATGGAATTCTGCACTCACATCCTGGCTATGCTCAAGGAACTTGACCAAGCCTCCAGAGACAAAGAAGATCAAGAACCAGAAGACAAGTACAGTGGGGAGAATGACAAACCCACAGACAACAGGGGACCAAAAGGAAACCCTGATTTTTGAAAGGCTCCCCTGGTGTAGCATCAGGAAGAGAGCCAATCATATCTCAAAAGATAGAGGTCAAAATAGAAACTGAAAAAGTGCATGATTACAGACAAGATATGTCAATCACTTCTATTGCTGGTTTCACTTACCTTGTTGATTGCAAAAACACTACCATCCAAACCATCCTCAACTTGGGTGCCAAAACAAACATCATCGACCTGGCAATAGTCCAGAAGTATGACATCCCAACACACAAAATTGCTAGACCCTGGGAGTCAAGAAGCTACAAAGGCAAGACTGGAGATTGGGTAACCCATATTGCTTCCTTCAGGGCCAAGATCTGGGGAAAGGTCATGCTCATCCACACATATGTCCTCAAGCTTGGAAATTGGGAATCCCTTCTCCTTGGCATGCCATGGCTCAAACAGCACAACCCTATTATCAGCTGGACCTTTTGAAAGCTGATCAGTTGGGGGGAGCTTGACCATGGTCTCAACAAGAAAAATCACATCTGTGGAACTGACTTTGCCCAGACTGTCAAAATCAACTGCACCTCTATTTCTACAAAACTCAAGGTGTCACATATACAAGCAGAGGTTGAGTTACCACTGGAATATTGGGAGTTCTCAGTAGTCTTCTCTGAAGAAGAAATCCCTCTTCCACCTCACCAGGAGTTCCTTGATCATGACATCTGCTTGAAGCCCAGCTTTCAGCCAAAGAAAGGAGCCATCTACCCACTCTCACTTGATGAACTCAAGGCTCTTGATGAGTTCATCAATGAGAACCTTAAATGTGGAAAGATTCACCCCTTGAAATCTTTGCAAGCTGCCCCTGTGTTGTTTGTAGGAAAAAAGGATGGTAAAAGAAGACTCATCCAAGATTACTGCTATCTAAACTTGCACACAATTGTCAACTCATACCCCTTACCCAATGTCAAGACCCTTCTCAATGAACTCACCAACTCAAAATACTTTGCTAAGTTTGATGTTTGTTGGGGGTTCACCAATATTAGGGTAAAGGAGGGCGATGAGTGGAAAGGGGCCTTCATAACCCCTAGAGGACTCTTTGAACCAATGGTAATGTTCTTTGGGCAGTGCAATTCACTGCCTACCATTCAAATGTACATGGACCATACATTCAGAGAACTCAAAAGCGAGAGGAAAGCTGTCATCTTTATGGATGATGTTACTATACACTCAAAGACCAGAGAAGGATTGTGCACCACCATCCAACAGTTCCTGCACATCACTGCAAAGGAACACCTTCATCTAAAGCTTGAGAAATGTACCTTTGAAGCTGAAGAAATAGAGTTCTTAGGGTTTGTGATCTGTCAAGGTCAATACAAACCATCAGAAATTAAAATTGAAGCTATCAAAACTTGGCCTGCTCTGACAACCCTGAAAGAACTCTGTTCCTTCCTCAGCTTCTGTAACTTCTACCAACAGTTCATTTCTGGCTTTTTGCAAACTGTGTACTCCCTTCATGATCTCTTGAAGAACAATGCAAAATGGACCTGGGGACCTGAACAGGCTTCTGCCTTCAAAGCCTTGAACAAAGCCCTGTCATCCAAACCTGTTCTTTGTCTACCCAACCTTCAGAAACTGTTTGTACTCCACACTGATGCCTCAAAGCTTGGCACTGGTGCAGTTCTGTCACAAGCTGATGACTTGGGAACACTTCACCCTTGCACTTATATGTTGCAGTTGCTTACCAGAGCTGAACAAAACTACCAAGTCTATGACTTGGAAATGCTAGCAGTCATGTACTGTGAGTCAAAGTGTGGTTCAGTGGTGGAAACCAACCAAAACCAACACAAAAGGCAATAAGAGTGAGTGGTGGTGTGCCTATGTGGTACCTAGATTGTGGAACCTTTTATTTGGGAGGGTTTTTGCAAGCTACAACACTCAAAGACAAGTGCTGAGGGGTCAGGGTGTTCCTGGTGAAGAGGGAGCAAGAAAGTGATAGAATGCAATAGGGTAGACTGCTGTCAGCCTACAGAAGGATGGATGATGACTTAATTCAATGCTCTGAGCTGCACTGAGCTCAGGGAGGACTTGGAGAAAAGCTGATTGATGATAGATGATAATAAGTGAAGTAGACAATAGCTAGACCCTTAATAAAGTCTCAACTATTGAAGCTGATGAATGAATTGATGAAATGCAAGCAAGAGGGGCTCTCTGACATCTTCTTCCTCATTCAGCTATCTAAGTACAGTGATTTATATACAGTACAGGGGTGTTGCCTATGGAAAACAAGGTGCAAATGCTTGGTAAGTGCTTGGTAAGTGATAAGTAAGGAATGTAAGTGGTGGGTAATTGTCTTAGAAAGCATTGGTAAGCATTGGTAAGGATAGGTAAGCCAAAAAGTGAAGAATCAGTAAGCAAGGTCAAAAGATTGGTAAGTATTGGCAATAGGTGAGTCAAAGACAGTCAGAATGTCAAAGTATGAGTCAAGTAATGTCAGAAACTGGGAAAGCACACTGGAATCACATTAGGGGGGGGCTGTGCATGTCACATCTCAAAGAGATTGCTTCTGGGCCAAAGTGGGATGACAGAGAGGCAGTGCTGATCTGATGCCAATATAGTACATCCAAAAGCAGGCAGGGTGAGTCAGATGTCAACAGGGGTCAAGCTTTGGGGGTCTGTGGGGTGACAGGAGCATAGGGGATTGCAACTTTCCCCCCCTAACTGTGCTCTCAGTGAAGCAAATAAAAACTTCATGAATGAGGCTCTGTTGGAAGAGAGGATGAAGGGGGAGTGTCTTCTGCTGTATCTTGCAATAAGGAGGCAAGATGTGCATCATACTCATCATGGATGTGATCAGGGAGAGTGGAGAACAGTAGATTATACTGTAGCTGTCACAATTTTGGAAGAATGATGGACAAGACTGGTATGAAGACATTGCAGGGAGCAGGGAGGAAGGATCCATATGCTTCTTGGACTGGAGAGACTGAAATGACCACATAAGACCTTTCCAAGTGAATGACAGACCTGAGGTGACCAAAGAATGTCCTCCTAGAGGTCATACTGACAAAAAGAATGTGCTGTCCAAGCTGGATGGGCTGAGAGGGGGCAGACAAGGATGGGATGTACCAGGACACTCCAGGATGGAAGCTGGTAGGAACTCCTGGTAGATATACATAGCCATGGTCCCTAGCAAAGGGGACAAGTGAAATGATTGATGTAGAGGTGGCCATATCAGAAGAATTAGTGAAATGAGCATCTTTTGGAGGGAGTGCTGTAGAAACATGTGGAGTGTACAAATCCTTTCCAATTTTGGAAGGTGGGATCACATGGCTGAGCACTATAAGTGAGGGTGGGAATAGTGTTGGTATCTGTGGAATTGGTGGAGATATGTTGAAAACTGGAATGCCATACATGGGTGCTTGAGAATTTTCATTGGCACTTAACTTCCTTCCTTCCTTTTTCTTTGGCACTGATGACCCATTCTTATGTGAGGGATGACTGCTGACATTTCTGGCTGTCCTTCACATGAGGGCTATGGTCTTCATCTCCATTCATCAGCTGTATCCATGTCCACCTTACCAAACACCTCTGGTGTGTGACACCAGTTACACATCTACCCCTGTATACATACACAGTTACCCCTCCTTTGTCATACACTTACCCCTGATTCCTTCCACTGTGGAGACTTGGTTATACATGCAAACCTGCTGTGCAGTGATGCACTATGACTCAATGATACCTTAGCAGGAACTTGGGTGTATGTTTAAACATTTTTGAATGTTTGTCCTGCAGTACTTTACATATGTATATAAACCTGCATGTATCATACTGGTCCTGCATTTGAAATCTACTTTGCAACCACCCTTAGCTCTGCTTGCTGTACCCATGAGGACTCAACAGTATGACTTCAGTTGGCCAAGACTAGTGTCCCATCACTAGTGAAGTTAAATTACACATCACTTCTTGTGCAGTTATGTGCTTGTGCTACATACATTGCACTCAATTTGTGACATGATACAAGTTGTTGGCATAACACATGCCAAGTGCAGGACCATCCATTTTGAAAACCCAAAAATTGGGTATATCAATTCTCCTGCCACAGTTCTGGATGTGCATGGCAGGGTGATAGTATGCTATCTGCCTGGTATCATCCCAGATGCAAGGATAGCAAGTGTTTTCATTCTCTGACAACCCTTCACTTCAGCTTTTATATCATAGGAACTTCTCAATTCCCTTCTCCTTTCCATACCAGACAATCTTCAGACTGAGCCCAAGAACAAGCCAAAAGACAAAAGCAAGCTTAACAAAATGATATGGCCATAAGCATCAGCCTGTTGACTGAGTCATGTATGGACATGGCAGGATTTCCATGTCTCCTGCCACATTCCAACAGGCTCATGAGGTTTGTCCAGGTGCTGTGATTTCCATGGTAGGGGCTGACAAATTTACAGAGGTTGGTTGATACACTCTATCAAAGCACATCCCTCAAACAGAAAGCCAATAGGAAATGGCTGCTTGACATTTCTTATGTGGAACACTTCTGGAGCAATGTAGCAAATGTCTCATTGCCAGATATGGCCAGGGCTGGTGGTCAAGCAATGTTGGCCAAGGCTGGCAGGGTGGAGAATGAGATATCCACAGATTGGCCATCAGTCTATACCAACATCAATATTATTGTCAACAAGAAACTCCCTCTCACCAAGATGTCACATTGGCCCCAACCCTTCTGGATTTATTAGTGAGCCTGGGTTCTCACAATGCTAAATTCCTTATTCCAGGTCTGGGGGCCGAGCTGGCTTATTCCCCAGGCACCATGATTTTCCTATCAGGAAAAATCCTTCAACATTCTGTGCCAAAGTGGGAGAAGGGAGAAAGAATTGCATTGGTGCATTATATGAAGGACAAAGTACATGATTGACTCAAGGTCACAAGACCAGCATAGACTACCCAAAAGGATATTCTTGGGTTGGCTGTCAGGTACACTTAAAATACATTTTAGTGGCAATGTTTGGGTACAAATATTTTAAATACATCTGATAACCTTGTTCTGGAGTTGTGTGGTGTTGTTTTGGGGATTAAAAAATTTCAATACAGCTGGCTAAGGGGGGGATATGTGAGCAGTGCTGTCAGGCAGAAGGAAGTATCAGATGCATGTCCTGCATTGGTGTGCATGCCTGGTGTGGTCCTTGTGCTGTGAAAGTGCATCAAAATCTTCCATTCCACAAGGTACAAAGATGGAATGCTACTCATTACCAGGCTACCTCCTTGATGGAACTTGGGTCCCTTTGGCACATTGGCCATGGGGGTCATCCTTGCCCTCAAAACAGACAGAATCAAGATCCAGACTCAGAGGTGTTGGGCTATACTTCTGGGAAGGGACTCCCAATTACAGGTCAATGGCAGTCATATCCTGTAGCCTCAATGTTAACCTCTGGTAGAAGGAGATCCTTCAGATCAAAAATGACCATAGTGCACACAGAAGGAATTTTCACTCATGAAATTTCTTGGTGCAGTTGCCCTGGGTCAGATCCAATGGACTGGCACCTTGAATTACTCAGGGAAAGACTCTTTCCAGCCAGTATAACAAAGCCCCAAACTGCTTTCACCTTTGATGTTCTTAATCACTTTGTCATTGATGCCCTGGAGTGCAAGACTTCAGCTATGAATTTCTATCAGAAGCTGAAGAGGTTCACCAACAATGCATTTCCTGATTGTATACCAGTTGAGTGCCATGCACTATTTGCTCTTAGAGGGTTCTATTAATGCATTCATTTCCAATTAGGACAGGTACTGAGAGCTGATGAGGGTTTCCAGACTGTGGAGGGATTTGAAACATAGGAAATGGTTTGGCTTTGGTCATGATAAAGAACAAGATCCTAGACAAGGAGAACTTGCACTCTTCTGTCCTGCCTGCCCACAACCAGGTATTAATTTACCTCCAGATTGGAAATCCTGATATGACAGGTATGGAGTCATAATCTGTAGGGTGTTGATTTCTAACTCCTCCCTCCCCCCTTAGTGATACCATAATGAGGCAATATGTCATGGATGGGAACTTCACTGCTCAGCATATGAAAATGAACAAGCCTGAGTTGGATGTGTCATTATCAGATGGAACTGGTTACATGGTTGCCAAAGAGCCCTACCAGGCCCATCTTGAGCAGTCTTTGGATAACAAGGAGGTGAGTTGTCCCAAGGTCATGGAGTTTAAATAACCCACTGTACTGGTAGAGATCCACCTGCAGCAATCACAGGGTAATCAATGCTGCTAATATTAACAAGTCCAATCTCCAGTCCACTGGGATTGGTGCCACAGCCTGTGCTCAGCATGGTTGCTTTGTTCCCCATTCTGTGGTGGATTTTCAGAAAGGGGAAAAGTGAGTGGACCTGATGGATGTACTGGAAGCCTTTGGAACTCATTTGGTGCCAGGTACATGAACACAGATTACTCCATCTGCAGTGTTCTTGATTATCATTCAGAAAGCATCACAAAGGCCCTTGTCATTTATGATGTTGGGTGCCAGTGGAGTATTAACTTCCAGAGCTGGGTAAAATCTAGCTGCTCTCTCCATCTCCCTCCCTCCCTGGAAATCATTCCTGCTGTGGGGAAGTTTCATCTTGCTGCCCACAAACTCTCTTGCTTTCCAAGATATAGCCTCAACTTTATCAAGGGTGCTGGTCATCTGGATGGTGAAATTCTGGAGACATTGTGGGCTCCATTCAATAAGATCTCTCCCACTGCAAGGTCTATGACTCAGGCCCACAGACAAGAAGTGTATGATGACCATATGAGAGATTCTAACTGGAAAAAAATTGTCAACATGGGTGAGAGACCTGTTCTTCAAACAGAAGTTAATTTACCCTGTACATCTCATTTCCTGCACTGTTGAAAAATACAAGACCTCACACAAGTGCCTAGAAGAAATGAATCAGGCATATGAGCAGTTGACAGCTGTTCTAGACCCTGGCCAACTTGCTCAATGGGAGTTGGATGTTCTTGAGGCAGAAGCAAATTGAGGTGATTCCCTGGACATTTATTTGTTGACAGGGGACAAAGGTCAGTATGTTCCTAAGAAACCCTGGGCATGTCTGATGGCCTGTAGCCCCTACCATGGGTGAAGTGCAGTTAAAGCTCATGAAAAATCCACTTGTGTCCCCAGGGAACCATGGTTCTGTGGCTTGGCTTGTGGAAGGAATTAGCATAGAGGATGCACAGTATGGTCTGTGGTTTCCAGAAGTAATAGGTTGCTAACCAGACCTGCAGGGACCAGCTAAGATCTGAGCTTAGACAGAGCCACATGTCTACCAGACAAGAAGTCAAAGTCTCAGAGAAAAGAAAAAGACTTTCTGCCAGGATTGACAAATTCCATAGCACCAGCCAGGCATTTCTCAAAGGTTTGGAGGTGGATGA
Organism: Pisolithus tinctorius; assembly: GCA_024663395.1. Taxonomy (NCBI): domain Eukaryota; kingdom Fungi; phylum Basidiomycota; class Agaricomycetes; order Boletales; family Pisolithaceae; genus Pisolithus; species Pisolithus tinctorius. The sequence continues at coordinate 2,382,506 of JANFAH010000002.1, forward strand.
TGTCTTTATACCCCAGGATGATCCAGCATTCCTTGGGCAAGGTGAAGAAATTGATGGAAATGGGGAGTACCAAGAAGACGATGAGGATTGGGAGGCTACAGAAGAAGGAGAGGAGCTACCCACTGAGTTCATGAGTATATGGATGCCCTCATCCATTGGAGCAACCAAACTGATGGAGCTTGGCCTTCATGACCTCCTCAAAGAAGTAATGGAACTCAGGATTGGGCAAGCTAATGATTGTCTAGACTGGCTCTGAACCAACCTTGGACACAAGGCAATGTTATACAGACAGAACTTCCACAGTGCACAATCAACTAGGGAAGGTACAAGAACCAAGCAGGACATCCAAAATGTGGTGGCCCAGATAAACAAGCAGGTCAGAAGTTATCAAAGGGCAAGGCAGGCCATTCTCCAGTTGGAACCCAATCAAGAGATTGGACAAAAATATCAGGATATTCAGCCCCAGGACCTGGCAGTGAGTAAGGATGTGACAGAGGAGAACTGGTTTGGGCAGGGAACCAGTAAAATGGCATGGTTTTGGATGATGGATGGTGAACAGGGTCAACTGAATGCTGAGAAGGGGGGTTTAATGGAGGAGTGTACATAAGTGTTAATACTACTCAAAAAAATCTCACCAATAAATTGTGGGGCAGTTTACAGGATCAATTGGCTCAAAGCAAGGGCAAGAAGGGACAGATGGAAAGAAGAATTGTCATTGGTGAGGCATGAGATGGTTTGGGCCATCTTATGGTTTGAGTTCCAGAAGGACATATGGGAGAAAAGGGCTCTACAATTGTTGGAACCAGGGACAAAAGTTTATGCTAATAAGCAGATAGTGTTGTGGACTGACTTTTCCAAAAAGGCCCAATTGATGTTCAAAGGTAAACAAATGGATTGTATTTAGAACATGGGTATATGTGTATAGTTTTCCAATTATCCTTACTTTGCACTTGGTATCTGAATCAAAGTGAATAGCAAATACATCAAAACAATCATACCATAATGGTACCTTTCCCAAATGAGTGATGGCCAAAAACTTCAACCTCCTGCCTAAATTGGGAAAGGCTGAAAATTTTTCACCTTGCTTCCAACCTCCATCTGTGCTGCTAATTATCCCCCTGATTTAATTCCCTCATGGCTGATTGGTCTGAAGTCTACTCTGATCTGCTGTCCTCCTATGTGGAGCAGTACACAGATGCCTGAGGGAATCATGACCTCAGGGCCCAGATCCTGGCTGATGTGAAATCCCAGATCCTTCAGCAAGCATCTTCAGGATCTGTGGAATTGCCCCAGCACTTGAGAGTGGTATGGTATCTTTTTCATCAAGTTTCACATACCTCAAGTGTATTTAGGCCATCAGAAGGGTGTTTTTGCCAGAACTAGACCCTGAAGACTGAGATGATGAGGAACACATCATTGAGAGCATCCTGGCTGCATTGGACATGAGGAAGGAACAGCCTGGGACTGGTGAGGATGAGGATGCCAGAGAGGAGAGGACCAGACCTACCAAGGCTGGAAACTACAGAAAACCCTTCACTGATTTTACTGCCTCCCAGCAGCTCTTCAAAGAGGACATGGATGCCTATGATAGGGAGAGGAGGGACACCAAGGACCCCAAGACTATAGGTCAGAGGACCAAAATCATCCAACAGCAGTGGGAGTCTCTTGCAGATGACAAGAAAGCTGAAGCAGGGAGGGCTGCTTCCAAGTGGAATAAGTTGGGTGCTCCAAAAGAAACTCATGAATTGTCAGTGCTAGCCTACTTCAAATGTCTTATACTAATCATGCAATAATTCAGGTACAGGAGAAAATTTTTTCCCAACATGGCTGGAGAGTTTATTGAAACAGTCTGCTGGACCATGGGGTCAAATATCGTGATGTTTCTGGCTCATGAGACTACTCATTCTCAGATCAAGATGGCAGTGTAGGTTCCCCTTTACCTTGTCTATCCAATGCTAATGAAGAAACCTAGCTTTGAAACACAACCCCCTGATGGGAAGAAGGTCTTCTCAGAGTCTTCAGAGCCCACCAAGGATTGGGTTCTAAAGGGAGAGCAAATGTCAACTGATTATCTTTTGACTGAAGCTGGTAAGTGATAAACATTGGTGATTGATGTAATATGTGTACCTAGGTTGATTCCATACTCAGCTGAGGAAGATTTGAATGATGAGAATCCCCAGGTGGAGATAGCCCTGGATGATGAAGGAAACCCAGAGGTACCAGCTTGGACCAGTCAGAAACTCAAGGTCCAGCAGAGTTTGGCAAGAATGGTCTTCCAGGCTGCTTATGGTATGTTCTTGATTGTCAAGTGCATCTACAGTTGTTGATGGAAGTTGGAAACATAGCAAAGTTTACAGGGAAGCCCAAGGCCAAGGTTCCCTGGAGCCTGCTTATCATGTCCCCTTTGGAGTATCTGAGTTCAGATTCCATCCCAGAAGGATTTGTGATGAAGGATCTTTCAAAATGGACCAAGGCTGACATGTGGATGCTTTGGAATCATTGGAATTCCCAAGAGGTGGAGGATAAGGTGATCATTTCATTCATCAAGTGCAAAAAGGAGGATGAGCCATTGGGAAGGCCCTGGAACAGGAAAGCCCCATCCAAAAAGAGAGAGTGGATGAGCCCTGGGGAGGACAGTAAAGCTGGGGTGGAGCCCAAGCCCTCAGATTTAGGGGTAGAAATCAGTGGGGCTGGTATGACCCCTATAGCAACTTCATCAGGGGCCCAGGATATCCTTGACTCTGGGAGGGCCCCATCTGAAGATACCCCTCATGAATCCAGCCCTGCTTGTCATGCCAATGGGGACAGGGTGAAATATTTGAAGTCCCTTTGCATCATGCCTGGGTACCAGGAACTTGTTAAGCTTGTAGATGGCTTGCCAGAGACAGTAAGTGATAAACTTCCTTCAAACACCAGGTTAACAAAGATTTTGTACAGGAACCTGATGCTGGACCAGTCAACTTGCCTGTCTGGGCATCTTGGGCCTGGAGTGCCCAGTATTTGCCCCAGTAGATGCATGGCAATGGGGATTCCTTCTGGAAGGCACTGTATCAATTGCAAAGTGAAAAGTTTGCATCCACCCAGAAAGGTCTTACCATTGTACTGGGATTTGGTATGTTGTGGAGGGAGTGTAAAAGAGCACAGGACATAGAATGAGATGACCCTGAAGCTGCTAATCTGGGATTTCTGCTAGGCTCAGGTCTTGATATCCACAAGGGGGAAGATGTTATGGGTGCAGTAGGGCTGGTAGTTGCAAGACTGCAGCAGAATTCTGGTGGCTCAGCCATAGGGTGCATTGGAAACAACCAGGGTCAGTGCAGGGGATTCCTGTCCCACCCAGGGGGGTGGCATGAAGGAATCCCAAAATACAAGAAAGGATTCAAGGAAAAGAAAAAGGGGAGGCATTGGGGATGTTGATCAGAGGATAGCAAAGGAGGGTGAAGAGGCAAGCAAAAAATCAACTAGAGCTTGTCAACCAAGCAAGAGAGCTCTGGGTCTTGGTCTATAGATAAACTGTAGATGGTGTAAATCAAAAGGATCCCTACAGTGGCTCAAAAAACTGTCTGCATGTTTGTATGTTTTACATTAGTTATGACTAAATGCAATAACCCCTAACCCTAGCCCTAAACCATGAGTGTATGAAATAAGGTACTTACTCTTGGCTTTCTATTGGTCCATGAATCAAGTGATTTGGATAGGAATTGATTGAATAGCAGCCATTCAAAAATGACATGTCATGCAGACAGTTTTTTGACTTAAAGTTTTGATTACATAGTTTTGAGTTTAACACAGTTTACAATGCTGTGAGGTGCTTACTAATGCTTACATGGTATATCACATGGTCTATTTGATGATTTGTCATCATACAAACAATGCCAAACAATGAATTGGGTCCATCAAGGCTCCCTCTTCTACCCCAACTCATGAAACCATCCTCCTGGTCCATCTGGGCCATTTTCTCAGAGTAATCCCCATAAATATTGGTGCCCACTACAGTAATGTCATCAGGGTATATGTCCAACACAATCAAACCCTTAAAAAATCTACTTTCAGTCATCCCTGTGCTGTTTCCCCCACCCATACCTGACATGTTCTGCAACTAATCAGCACTGAGAATGCTGAAAATGCCATGATGGTTAATCTGGCACTGTAAAACATGAGCAACAATCCAATCACCTCTTATCTGGTGGGTTTCCACCTCAGGGGTGCTGGTTTGAGGGCTTGGGTGGACTAAAACTCTTCATTACAGTCCAGGTGCCCTGGGGGGGATAGTCCACTGAGCTATTAGGAGGGAGATTCCATCACTCCATCTAGCCCTGAGTATTACCTATGGTCTTATATAACCAAATCACCCATTCTCAGTCATCCACAGTCAGCTGAGAGCACAGTCTAGCCATGCTTCCCATGCCACCTGAAGTGCACAGGAATGTTTTGTCTCACCACAGCATTGAAACTAGTTGCACTGTGGTGAAAATGCACTGGTTAAAAGGTGTTTTGTTTGTTCATCATTTCCTGATGTGCCAGATTGACCTCCATGGCATTTTCAGCATTCTCAGTGCTGATTAGTTGCAGAACATGTCAGGTATGGGTGGGGGAAACAGCACAGGGATGACTGAAAGTAGATTTTTTAAGGGTTTGATTGTGTTGGACATATACCCTGATGACATTACTGTAGTGGGCACCAATATTTATGGGGATTACTCTGAGAAAATGGCCCAGATGGACCAGGAGGATGGTTTCATGAGTTGGGGTAGAAGAGGGAGCCTTGATGGACCCAATTCATTGTTTGGCATTGTTTGTATGATGACAAATCATCAAATAGACCATGTGATATACCATGTAAGCATTAGTAAGCACCTCACAGCATTGTAAACTGTGTTAAACTCAAAACTATGTAATCAAAACTTTAAGTCAAAAAACTGTCTGCATGACATGTCATTTTTGAATGGCTGCTATTCAATCAATTCCTATCCAAATCACTTGATTCATGGACCAATAGAAAGCCAAGAGTAAGTACCTTATTTCATACACTCATGGTTTAGGGCTAGGGTTAGGGGTTATTGCATTTAGTCATAACTAATGTAAAACATACAAACATGCAGACAGTTTTTTGAGCCACTGTATATATGGCTACCCATGCTCATTGCAGGTTTCAAACCCTGTGAGATCACTGACATCACCTGGAGGTGAAGAATGGCCATGGATTCAGGGAGTGAGGCCACCCCCCAGTGAGGTTGGCCAACACTGGTCTCAGGGGGTATGTCCATCTGGAAATGACATCAGAGTCAATACTTCAGGTAACATCTAAATTGACAAGCAACTGATTATGCCAAGGGAATTTTCAAGGTTTGGCCAACCCTACTTCCAGGGGGTGAGGTCTGTGTCTGTCAAGTTCATGGTTGTCCAGGTTGAGGCTGGACCAGAGACTGAAGCAGGCACAAGGCTGAGGGGTTGGGGTCAAGAGGAGAGACAAGGATACAGATGGGTGGACTGTTTGGACTTAGTGACTGAGGCCACAGCACTATTCCCTTGCATGGGTCTCAGTCCAAGTCCAAGGCCGAGACGAGATTATTAGGATAACTTTGTTGATTTCAGACTGAGGAAGTACAGGCCAAGTATCTAAGACTTTATATACTAGAAGTAGCTATAGTATGGAGACCAGTAATGCCAGTCTTGCAAGAATTGCTAAGACAATTGGTAAGACAAGGATTAGTAATGTATGACCAAGGTAATGGAGACCAGGACAGGGCAGACTGGGGACAAGACCAGGCAGGATTCAACTGAAGTGACAGGCACTGCAAAGCAGTGTTTACTGTGCTAGGACATCTGGGGATAGGGGACAGGTGAGGCCAAGGCTGGACTGAATGAGTGCAAGGCCAAGTCTGGCCAGGGTTGAGGCATGACTATGACAGTGTCCATCCCCCAGTGAAATCAGCCAACCCCACTTCCAGGGTGTGAGGTCATCCCCCAGTGAGGTTGACTGGCACCTCTTCCAGGGTGTGAGTCCATCCCCCAGTGATGTTGGCCAACACCACTTCCAGGCCATAAGTCCATCCCCCAGTGAAGTCAGCTGACCCCACTTCCAGGGTGTGGGTCCATCCCCCAGTGAGGTTGGCCAACCCCACTTCCAGGGTGTGGGCCCATCCCCCAGTGACCTTGGCCAACACCACTTCCAGGATGTGGGCCCATCCCCCAGTGACCTTGGCCAACACCACTTCCAGGGTGTGGGTCCATCCCCCAGTGAGGTCAGCTGACCCCACTTCCAGGGTGTGGATCCATCCCCCAGTGAGGTTGGTTGACACTGCTTCCAGGCCATGAGGTCATCCCCCACTGAGGTCAGCCAACCTCCCTCCAACATGTCAGCCTATCCACCATCAGGGTCTACAGGCTGATGTCAGTTAGTCCCACTTTCAGGACCAAATGTGCATGTTGGATGACCCACTTTCTGGATTACATGTGACTGAAGGGTCAGGTTTTGGCCAAGTAGTGGCACAAGCAGATCACAAAACCAGACCTTGGTCTGAGTACACTTATAAAGATACTTTGTGTCTGTAGGTGTGTGGGTAAATAGCAGCACATACAAACTCAAAAAAGAGAGTATATGCATACAATATACAGTATTTGTTGAGCTGCCTATGATGCTGACAAAGGATGAGGTGTGGAGGTGCCAATGAGGATGTGGGGGTGCTTGATGAGGTGGTGGATGTTGGTGAACTTGAAGTCAAAGTAGTGGTATGTGCTGTTGTAGTTGGTTGTGCACTGGATGGCTGTTAGCTGGTGTTTTGCAACAAATGATATCTCACAACTTGCCTGGTAGTCAGTGAATACAGAGGTGTCTGTTGCAGTCTGTTAGAGGTCCAGTGACTGACATGTTCAGCAGCTTGTGTCAACAACTCACCTTGACTTGGAGAGTATGCATGAAGGTGCCATGATATAGGGTGTGGGAACCTAGGTGACAGTGGGTGGCTAGTGATGGGGGTTGGCAGAGAGAAGCACCTTGAAGAAAATTTCACAAAGTATCAACAACCTGTCTGGAAGGTGTCATGGCATACAGGCAGGCAAGCAGAAGCATGCCTGGACATATGGTGTGGACAGACAATATGTTGATCTGTTTGGATGATGGATTTGGTATGGACATGTGATCTGTCTCCAAATCATACATCAAGATTTTTGCTGAGGCTTAAGTGGATTTCACAAAGTCTGGATTTAGTACAGAAAAGCTCCCAAATATTTCTGACAGTCAGATTTGGTCAAGGAATACAGTTAGCCATATTTGTATTACAGGCAGACCACCTTCCATGGTCTATTTACTGTACTGACAGAACATCAGGAAATTAACACTTTACTATTTTTGACTTTTTGTGACTATTGTGACTATTTGTGACTTTTTGGGAAGGAATCTACTATCTGTACTTTTTTTTTGACCATATACAGCATTTTGAAGAATGAAAAGAGAACAGAATCTATTGAGAGAACTAAGTGATGACATATCTAAGCCAAGAAGACTAGAAAATGTCTGAAAATTCAGAGATACTGAGCCATCAGTGTGATGCACACTGTCTGAGAGAAAAATCACAATATCTCTTTGGAACCTCCAGCAATGCAGCCATGCCTGCAGGGCATGGGTAACAATAGTAGATTCCTTCCCAAAAAGTCACAATAGTCACAAAAAGTCAACAATAGTGAAGTGTTATTTTCCTGATGAATCTAGTTTCTGCAGTGATTCTATACTGTGTATCACCCATACCTCTGTGTATCGCACGCATTATTTTTTACCCAAACGGAGCGCCATACAGGTCTGCCTGCCAATCCAGCAAACAACGACGCGAACGTGACCAATTAGGCTGGGGTTCACTGGACATGTACACGCATGCACTCCTACTAGCAAGATATGACCAGACGAAGGAGAACAAAAAACGTAGAGGACAACGTGGATGTCAATACCAGGTACCATAACGCCATGGCTATCTACACAATATTGAATATCCGAATTTTGCTTTTCAGAATGCTGGCCCGATCTATGGGCTGAGCAGTAATGCGAGTAGAAGACGCGATCCTCTTGCGCTCGTTATGAGGTAGTTGACTCAACAGCAGAGCGTTAAATGGCCTCTCAAGTGTAGAGAGCAGCTGTTCTTCAGTCGCGACATCTAGTTCAGCAGATGAACCAGGAAACTTCGAGTGCCAAGGGCGAACAAGTTGCAGAGAACCTTGCAGCCGCGTTACATCTTCTAGCTTGTTTGGCAGAGTGATCTCAAGTGACCTCAGACCGAATGCCTGGATGCTATACGTGTAACTCGGTGCCGATGGATCTGACCCTTTCAGGTGAACCACTGTGACACAATGGGCAATACATGGTAGTATGAGGCGGCGATTGAGAAAACGTGGAAGGGGCACCCTGGTGAGTGAGTGGAAGTCGTACACGTCACCTGGGGAGTATGAATCCGCGGTTCGCGAATGAACCGCCGGAGCGTGGTGGTCGGTATTAGATAATGTAAAGGCACGACTGAGAATTTTTGGGAAGAGCGGCGCCACGAGTGAGCCACACAAGTTTCGCAGTGCTTCGAATGATATTAGTGAGGGACCCTGACTTATCGCCGCTGACGGTTCTTCTGCATCAGGTTGAGGTCGGAGCAATGGTAGCGATTGGAACGAGGTGATCTGGGCAGGGAAACAGCTATGAAACCGGGACGCCTCTCCAACCCAATCCAGAACTGAGGTATCCGAAGACTGCGAAATGATTTCGGCCAGGAGACGCCCAAGCGCGTTCTCAGCAGATTCACCATAGAGAACGGGAAGGTGAAGATTGAAGATCCCGAAAAGTGAGTAGGCGATATCCTCAGGCCGCGTGGTACGACGTAATGACGCCCATTGGAGTCTCGAACGAGCGTCATCCATACCTGGGGAAAAACGAGTGAGGAACCAGGAGTCTACTCCAGTCGCTCTCTCCAGCTCTTCCAGCACCGCGATATCAGTCTTATGGTTTGAAGACATGAGGTTCTTGTAAAGTGACCAATTCTGGGTGTAGAATAGTACAGTTCCGGGAGCTAGTAGCTCCTGGAGGGTCCACCCGCGTCTGAACCACTCGCTGTTCCCGAGCGAACCGGTATCCGGAACATCAGAGAGGTACGCAATGGTTAGGGAAGACCGTCGATACCACTCAAACATTGATCCTATGGCTTCTTGTAACTCGGCACTGCTGTCTTTGTCTATGCAACACGTGTCACTCCATGCCCACAGGAAATCTCGTTCAAAGGCAACAAGGCAGAAGGCTTGCAGCTTTTTAAAGCCCTCCTTTGCTGATATATCATATATCCGGTGGCCTTCGATGTCGCGCAATGATGGCTCGTCTTCACCCCAACGGTGAGAAAGTGTGACGTACTCAAAGTATTTCAAGATGGCCGTATGGACCAGCTCCATTCGCTTATTTGGGTCGCACGTTGTGCACAGCGACACCAGCCGTTTGTACTGTTGGCTGCTCATAAACTGGGTCAACTGCGCATGCCGGGTGCACAGGACGCCAGTATGCGTGTGCAGCAGCCTGGTGGGCATGGTTTTGAGGGTTTCAAATGCAACATTACGGATGAGTTGCTCGACATCAAAGTGGGTAACAGGTGAGACATTGGAGGATGTCAAAGCAACTTGTGACTCGACTTTCAAGTGGAGGTAAGCGGTAAGGGAGCACCGGGACATGTCGTAACCAGGATCTCCAGGTATGAGTAGCTGCAAGACTTCTTGCTCCAATAAAATAGCCTCGTCCAAATCTGCTGCCGCGGGTTGTTGACGAAACCGGTCTGCTAGACACTGTGCCAGGTTATGCAGGGATGAAGCACGACCGGGATGGTCAGTCGGGCAGAATTGCAATACATATCGACACAGTGTTATGTCCTCGTTCAGACCGGCAATTGCGCGTTGATTGCCAGATCTATGCCTCACAAAGTAATTGACCAGAACGCCTAGATTGTCTATCTCTCGACCAAGTACGACGGGTTCATCTGAGTCGGAGCCCTGGGCTAGCCTCTGAACCCAAGCTCCCTCGTGATGGGAGTCTCGTGGTAACCGAAGTTCCAGAGCATACGTTGCACAGCAAATAGCATCATCCAAGTTGGTCATCGCGGCCTCCTTCTGGAACCTGTCCCAGAGGTGGAGTGAAAGCTTGAGAAGTGAGGACGCGAGATCAGCTGTGTTTTCTGGACAGACGAGCAATGCAGTTTGATGAAGAGAATTCGCACCGTCCAACCTAGGCATGTCAACTTGTTTCTGAAACTTTGTCCAGAGGTCGCGAGCGAGGTCGTAAAGATATTTGCCGCGATCCGGATGCCCTAGTGGACGCAGCTCTAGTGCTGCACGTCTGAGCGAGATGGTTTCCTCCAAGTCGCAGATCGCAGCCTGCGTGTCGAACCGTCTGTTGAGGCAGATGGCGAGTGTCTGGAGAGTGGCATCACGATCAGGATGCCCGGGTGGACGGAGCTCTAGTGCTGCACGTGACAGCGAGATGGCTTCCTCCAAGTCGCCGATGCTAGCCTGTTTGTCGAACTGTCTGTTGAGGCAGACAGCGAGTGTGTGGAGAGTGGCATCACGATGATGATGCCCTGGTGGACGAAGCTCTAGTGCTGCACGTGACAGCGAGATGGCTTCCTCCAAATCGCCGAGAGCAGCCTGTTTGTCGAACTGTCTGTTGAGGCAGAAAGCGAGTTTGTGGAGAGTGGCATCACGATGAGGATGCCCTGGTGGACGGAGCTCTAGTGCTGCACGTGAGAGCGAGATGGCTTCCTCCAAGTCGCCGATGCCAGCCTGTTTGTCGAACCTGCTGTTGAGGCAGACAGCAAGATTGTGGAGAGTGGCATCACGACGAGGATGCCCTGGTGGACGGAGTTCTAGTGCTGCACGTGACAGCGAGATGGCTTCCTCCAAGTCGCAGATTGCAACCTGTTTGTCGAACCTCTTGTTGAGGTAGAAGGAGAGATTGTGGAGAGTGAAATCACGATAAGGATGCCCTGGTGGACGGAGCCTTAGTGCTGCACGTGACAGCGAGATGGCTTCTTCTAAGTCGTCGACTGCCCCCTGCTCGTCATATCTATAGGAAAGACAGACAGCAAGGTTGTTGAGAGACGCAGACCGATCATATTTCTGGTTTTCGACTGGTCGGAGTTCCAAAGCAGTGCAATGCAAATCGATTGCCTCGTGCAAGTCGTCGATTTTACGCGCTTTTTTGTATCTCTGGTAGAGTGCGAGCGCCAGGCCGAAGAGGGCAACATCCCGGCCATTTTCTCCTGGAGGACAACGTCCCAAGTTTTCCCGTTTGCGGGAGATGTCGTCTGCTGAAGCCATTGAATGTCGTTACACCGGGATGCTATACACGACGGAAATGGTTCTGCCTTCGCGCTAGGTTCGGTGATCACTTGCAACAAGACAGGGACAGTAAGGTCATACCCTTTGAAACGGGAAAGAAACCCGGTGAGCGAGCTTGAGTGTCAGCTGAACGCTGCTCAAATTAGCGAGGCTAACCAAGCAGCGCAAAAGAACCCACAGTAAAGACACGAAGTCTCGAGCAGGCAACCTTGTGTGTCGGTACGAAGCACAAGCTGTGGATAAGGTCACACGCAGGCCAATGCATATAACGCAACGATCGTCCGATAGGGACTCACCAGTAGATGCGAAATGCGTAAGTTGGTTAGAAAGGCGAGAAGAAACTGGGCTCTGCTGCTTGAATGAGTTACACAGCTTGAAGAACTGGGGTGGCGCTCACCAGCAGAGCAACGGTTGATGGACGTTTGTGGGAGATAGAAGGCACGAGGCTGGGGCGTGCGAAAGCATAGGCCTTGCCCCTTCTCTAGGCCCTGGCCGTACACGTTCCTGCATGTCTGATGCTCCCCAAGTACTCAAGCTTCTTAGTCAGTCCCCCTCTGTGACAAACGCAACGGCGATACTCTGCGGTACTGCATGCCCGCCTGATCCCGTGATGCGAGGCCGCCGTTCGTAAGGGAAACTCGCCATGCGCCCCTTCTGAAACTGGTTTCGTTGGTAGACCTCCAGGTACTGCCTATGCCGACCCATAGCCAATCGCTGACTTCGTCGCTAGTGAGGACCCTTGTTGGCGAAATTCACGTCTGCGGAACTACCACTGCCTTTCTTCTGAAGGACATGAGCATGCTCATAATTGCTGATAACGTCAGCTACCGAGTGCATCGGACTGATAGAGTTCGCAACCCGCCTCGCGCCACAAACGAAACGAATAGCATAGCGCTGTGTCTCCCAGGTTGCACTCAGATCTACTGCGCATGAGGTCGCGTTCGTCCCACTCGAGGTCGTACTACACACACCTTGAACGCAGAGGAAGTTATGAGATATATTCCTATCGTTGCCCAACAAGTACATCTCAGCGACTTGGGAGCTTGCGTACTGGCCGTTTGTGGTGTATGCAGAAAAGGACATACAGGGTGACACCAGGGGCTACTCCACGACACGTATCAGGGGATAGTCGGCAGATCGTTAGGTGTGCCGCAATTCCTTGGCACTGGTACCCTATATACTTGTTACATTGCTTGTCACAACACGGTTTCCAATGTATGCGTCTCTCCTTGCCCTGTGATAATGTGAAACCGTTCAGAGGCCGTACAATGTGGTACCTGGTTCACCAGATGTGTTTGCATGCACTCTGGTAGTACATAAGACGGAACGAAGGGTGAAATTGAAAAAAAGGCAAGTGGAAGGACATACTGGCACAAGGAAAACGCACATTCCATTATCAATCAAGGTGCGAGAAAAACATACACAAGGCAACACATGAAAGGAATGACCAAGTGGGTGTCGATGCCAGATCGGCGTGCACCCCTGGCCTGTACGCGACACAACATGGAAACAGCAGATGGCACATAAAACGAAATAACATACGTACTCGGAAGCAGGACAGGTGTACAGGTATGGCTGAGGATGCAATTGGACAGTCTTGAGCACCACAGGAGCGGAATGATGAGTGCAAATCTGAGTCGGAAGGTAAGGGAAAGCTGCTACACCGATGCCATCCTCGCCGCTTTCATTCGCTAGATACGAATCCCGGGAATAAATAGACGACTGCATGAAAATGATGCGAAGGCGCCCCTCCGCCACCGCAGGAGACGTTCGAGTGAGAGATCGTAGGGATCGAGCATTGCTGGTCGGGAGCGGACTGGTGGTAGATTCTGTAGGAGGTGCAGTGATAGAGTATAAGCCGGCGAGGGGATTTGCAGTAGTATTCGGAAGTAGCGTTCGTTTAACTAGCTTTTCCCGTGCATCGAAGAAGGGGTTACTTGCTGCCCTCTTCAGCGGAACGGCCATGCACGCATGTACAGAAGAGAATTTTTCATGCGTTGCCTGATCACGTGCCTTGCTTCTGCACTGCCGCTATACCACTCCGAGTCAGATCAAAAGATACAGCGCTGCTCCCGGCCTCAGATTGCATCGTATGGTTGTTGCCCTACTCCAACCGGCGTCTGCTCTCGCCCAGAGCTTTTGGCATACCACACGTTACCACCTCAGATAACTCCCAGTCAACCTTAACCACTGCTGTATCCGACTGCGAACTCCGCATCCACCTTCTCTTCAGGCAGTCAGATTTCTTTGAGCACGGTCACTGGTGCGTGTGCGGACGTGTTTCTTCTTGCTGACTTACACATTTTCTTTGTTCTAAGTGCTCTCCATCTTCCTGTGACGTCGCAAATAATGCCTCACGTCACTCACTCGGGGTCGCTTACCAGATGTCAACGAGGATTGTTAAGAAAAATTATCCATGAGACAATTCCCCTCTTCAAGCCCTACTGAGAAGCTGGAAGCGATGTTCAGTCATTCCCCAACTGTACCAATTCTGGGAAAAAATCATCCAAGGGCCCTCATATTCGTGAATGATGTGGTACATTACAACCTTTTGCGGAATACCATCCTGACTTGGTCGCTGAGATGTCTTTGCAGTGTAAGGGGAAGTGCAAGTACGACGTTCAAGGGACCCAGGTTAAGGCTAGTAGCTGCTTGGAGATGATAAGACTGATAACTTTGATACTGATGACTCTTTGACTACAGCCGGGTGGGGCATCGCGGCAGCCTCGTCGTCATTCATGCTGTATTGTCACTATTTCTTGAATGTGCTCTTCGAGAACAATCTCCTACATATTACTGCCAACCCTCTGTTTCCGGGATCACCCCTAATCAGACGGTGTCACAGCAAACACCAGCATGGTCTGCCACCCCGCAAGAGTTGCCGTGCCCACCTACAGTGGGATCGTCAGGGAGGGCACCGGCTAGTGTCGGGCTTCGCGGGTCACTTGCACCCAAAAGGTATGGCAATTAGCCCTCTGTTTTATGCGTGGATGTGGCATACAGGAAGTCGAACGGTGCTCCGTCGCGCTCGGGTGAGAAGATGTGCTTGATCTTTGCCAGGCGCTTCGGTGTACTGTACCTCACCACTCTGGTGATGAAGAACATAGCTGTGAATCGCCAGTGGGTTGTGAGACAATGCGCTGATGGTTCCCATATTAATTCGCTAATTGACTAAAGCAATGCAGGGCACCCTGATTTGAAAGCCAGGTAGGGGGAAGTCGATCAGCAGAAAAATGACGGACGAACATCTTGATTGTCAAAAATAAAGTCAGTCGTGCCAGGCGATGCAGTAAGTGTACAAGTACTTGACAGTGCCGTCCCTTTATATACAGTACATCGCTATCCTTAAGCCATATAGACGCTGTCAGGATACCCGAAGCAATGAGGTGCAACACACGTGCACGCTCCGCTGCAGATCTGTATAAGCATGGCATACAGATCCAGAGGGCACACAAGAAATACCTGAGTGGCACCAATGACCTAGGCAATTTATTGCGAGAGCTCAGGAACACGTTTCTTGAGCGGAACGCCAGTATCGAGCTTTTTGAATATTTCTGAAGAGAGGAGTCCATTATTGACCATGGCCTCAAGCAAGTCACGCATCCAGGTCTGGCAGTTATTGACACAGGATTTTTTGTTGAACTTAGCGGCCTTTGCAAGTGCTATAATCTGGTCGCGCTGTGCCCGGGTGTACTGGCCAAGAACGTAAGATGTGTTTCCCTGTGTAGATCGATCGGAGTCAATCTTGACCTGCGGTGTGTGGAATTGGTAGTTGCCTGGTCCACCGGTGAGGTGGATAATCTGAGTGTAGCTATTTCCCTCTAGATCAACCCCATTCGTCCATTGAAGAAGAACGTGACGGTCATCGGGGTTTTCTGCCACCAAGCCATCTGCCTGGAGCACAATCTCCTTCGTGGTGTCGTTATCCGGGTACTGATTACCAAACGGGTTGATAGCGAGACGACGAGCTGCGGCAGCCATGTCTTGAGGAAATGAGATTAAGGAATGTAGTTTGCGGTAAACTGAGGGCTCACTGAGGGTAAAGTAGAAGCGGGTTCAATGAAACAAGCGGTGACAGCCTGAAAGAGGTTCAAAACGTAGATGGCCTGGCAGACTTGAGACTCAGGGAAGCGACTATTTATGCAGTTTACGGGACTGGCGCTACTCTTCTCTCGCAACCCTCCTTTCTGGGAGGTGACTGCCTATGCAGAGCAAGTGTCGTGTCCTGCCCGCTCGAGTTCTGTAACATGAGTAATGCAGAAGTTTCTGTTGTCAACGATTTATATATTTTCCTGGACGCCGTTAGGCCCAGGTCTGTAAACTCTTTGTCGTCCACGATCATACCGGACTTAACGGGACCGTTAGGTCAGGTCACGTGCAGGGTGGGATTGGGGAGAGTCGGAATTTTGGGGTTTACCCGCCACCATTCGGAACGTTGTGCAATCTGCTGTCCTATCTGTCGGCACGCATATTGTGTAACGAAATATGGACAGTGACGTGCGTCACTTGTGTATAGACGTCACTGGTGTCAGTGATGAAGTTGCCATGAGTTACGAGTTTCTACGACGAGAGTACATGTTGGAGCGCATTACAGTGCGGAATGATCTCAGTATGGGGTCTGTGTACCCTAGAGGACTGTTGTTGGTCTGTCATGCAAACTCTGTTTGGGAGTTTGTGGAGCAGTACCCATACTTGACATTAAAAGCCATTAAATCTATCACGCAATACCACAGCGTGCTTTTGCAGCAACATTTGCGATGCCATGTCTGCTTGGATGCTCTTTGTGGTCATGAGTGTGTAGCAGATTGTCTGTCTTTATTTTATGTGTTCTGACAACTGAGAACTGCCCGGCGTGGACGATGCCTTGCACCAGCACTTACACCAGCTATTTCATTAGAGAGAAATCTCGCTGGTGTTAGAGCTATTCAGAGAGGTGATACACAGGCACGATGGCAACACACAGTGACGGGAGGACAGGGAGAGCAATATAGTTACCCACCGATAGTATCGACGAGTGAAAAACTCGACATCATTCAGGATTGGCAAAAGAATATGTCCCTGCAGCACCTTGCAGAGGATGTTTGCGCTGTGTGCGCACAAATGGTCTCGTGCAGGGATCTCATTGATATTTTCCCAACTACAGAGATGCTTTTGGTATTAAGAAACGACTGGTTACCGACGGCGTGTCTTCCTCGGACGTATGATTTGGCAAAATATTGCGGGGCCATTCTTTGCTCACAAGGAATGCGTTGTTTAGACAATCTTGCAGAGGTATGGGTGTGTCCTTCATGTCAAAAGCCATTGGCGGCAAGGACGCTGCAGCAACCAAAGGACGCGATTGCCAATTTTCAATATTATGTGCATTCGGAGTTGCCACAGGAAGTTTGAGACAGTATTGGGTCTGCGAGTTCGTTGGAGTTGATGCTCGTCGCGGCTTGTCGTGCTACAGTTATAACCCATCATTATCAAACAAAGAGTATTCGAGGGGGGCGAGTCCCTGAGGAGGTGAGTCAGTGTTTTAACCAGGGTAACGTTGCTTTGTTACCTCAGGACCCATCTGCATTGTCAAAAGTCCTTCCACTGGCTCGAAGTGATCTGCGGGGGGCTGTGTGTGTTGTGTTTGCTGGTGGTGCGTTTCGTCCGAGTCCAGAGGCTTTGCGAAAATTCCCCCCAGTGCTGGTTAGCAGGACCAGAGTAAAATGTATGATTGAGTTTTTGATATCTAACAATAAATGGTATATGGAGAGGGGCATCACCTTTAGTGCTGAGAATATGGCGTCACTTGTGAGTGGCGAGGAGGACACAGGTGTGTTGCAGGGGATTGAGATCACACATCTTCGGAGTGAGAACGGGAATGCAGAATCTGATGAGTGTGTAGACTGGTCAGCACTGGCGCATGAACTTGTTACTGAGATGGTTGTGTATATGGATGGAGACCGTTCTGAGCACTCACAGAGAGCTATGAAGGCGACTGCCCTTGCTCATGCATTAAGTC
Organism: Pisolithus tinctorius; assembly: GCA_024663395.1. Classification (NCBI taxonomy): domain Eukaryota; kingdom Fungi; phylum Basidiomycota; class Agaricomycetes; order Boletales; family Pisolithaceae; genus Pisolithus; species Pisolithus tinctorius. Next base: position 2,399,850 of record JANFAH010000002.1, read on the forward strand.
ATAGGAAGTTTCTAGTGAGTCGAGCAGGTTCCGAGTTGATGAATGAGGACTCACCAGGCTTTATGACTGCTGTTTTCCCCCACCTTGATCCATGGGGCATTGGCAGTTTTAATCATCCAGCCCGATGTCTGGATCAGCAGATTTCGTTTTGGTGTCAACTTAGGAACTTGCTATGGCAGGTGGATTCCCCCTTCGCATGGGATGCGACATTCCCATTTATCTGTTGGAACATTTTGCAGAAACGGGCAGCAAGTGAGAATACTGCTTTTTGCATACTGTCTGCGAGACGTCACAGCCTTGTGAAGGATGTGTGGGAGGCAGAGTCGAATATAATATCATTGGCGGAGAAGTTGGAATGGAATCTGAAGGCAAACGTTGACTCCGTAGCTGAGAGGGGGGCGTTGTGATTATTTCAAGAGTTGAATGTCATATGTCGTTCATTGCCTGGCAGTGACAGGTATAAGTTGTGTTGTCGAAACGAAATCAGGTCTTTGACACGCCGACTAGGGACCCCGGCCTTCTTTCTTACTTTGAATCTGCATGATGTGACGAATATCCTCGTTGCTCACTTTGGTGGAATACATGTCTCTCGGTGGCATGAGATGAGCACTTACGATTGGGCAGTCTTTGTCGCATCACATCCAGCTGCAGCGGCCAAGGCATTCGATGTTGTTATTCAAGGTTTTATAGACATCGTGGTGAAATATAATAAGGGAGTGGGATTGTTTGGGAAATGTTTGGGATACTATGGTACAGTGGAAGCACAGGGGAGAGGGACGTTGCATTGTCATATGCTGCTGTGGGTTGAGGGCCATCCAAATCCAGAACGATTGCAGTCGATGATGGTTGACGATGGACATTTTGAGGGCTTGCTTTTCCAATGGTTAGAAGATCTTATTAAATGCGAGCTTCCAGGAACCCACCCTGAAAGCATGAATCCTGCTGAAACAAATCCAGTCAAACCAGTGCAATGGGATGTCGATCTCGATCCTTGTTTACAATTACCTCCTCAGATTGCAGAGCATGGCGAAGAGGCGTTCTTAGATGCCTACCAGGATTTTGTACATCACCTTGCTATTGAATGTAATTGGCACGAACACATGCCTACTTGTTTCAAACATCTTTGGCCAGGCAAGGAGCCAGGGGATGAGAATTGTTGTATGCGAATCGATGGAACAGTGCGAATGCAGAGCTCTGTTGATCCGGAAACAGTCTATTCTTCTTCGTCGACTGCATCCACATATAAATAACTATAACGACGTTACGTTGTTTCTTCTGCAATGTAATATGGATATCAAATTTGTGGGCTCTGGAGCCACAGCGAAAGCGTTGACTTACTACATTAGTGATTATATAACCAAAAATGATTTGCAGGTCCATGTCGGCCTTCAAGCGATCCGTGCTGCTATTGATAGCCATCGAAGGCTTTTTGCAAATGACATTGAAACATCGTCCTCCGTGCATGAACGAAACCTGTTGACAAAGACTGTTAATGCCATGATGGGTAGACAGGAGGTGTTGCATCAACAGGTTATGAGTTATTTGATTGGCAGTGGAGATTTTTATACAGCACATGATTTCCGCACCGTACGTTTCCACGAATTTGTAGATATAGCGATTGCACATGAGCAGCACATCGACGGTGACTGTGACTGCGAAACAGGGAGCACACCAGATTGTCCTGGAAATCTCTATGGTTCAACTTGCACTGCGCACACATCCCGTGGTTCACTGTCAGTGATGTCGGAGACTCTCGATTATTTAATGCAACCTACAATATCCCCCTTCGAGTGCATGAGTCTATGGCAGTTTCTGGAGCAAACTCAGAAGGTAAAACATTCATTTAAGAATGGGGGAGCTGCACCCGAACAATGCACCGAGCACGTAGAAGAGCCAAGGTCTGGCACTACAGAGCGCCCAGCATATTCTCGCAGATTTCGTGCAGTGTTTGCCAGTGAGACCTATCTGCGGTTCAGCACACATGAACTTTGTATTCGGAACACCTTTGTGGTACCCATTTTGCTAGGGGATTCCATTCCATTGCCGCAAAAATCTGATCACCGCATGGAGCACTTCTGTTGCACAATGTTACTTCTGTTTCAACTGTGGCAGAATCCTTCTGAGTTGCTTGAAGGTTATTCGTGCTGGACTGAAGCTTTTGATGCTCACCAGTTCTCTGAAACGTCCTCTCAGATAATCTCTAATTTTCTGATTGAGTTGGAGTGTAAGGACGCCAGGGACATCGTGCAAGGGGATTATACAACAAAACATTCTCGAGGCAACGCATCCTCAGGTTTCCACATACAGAGGGCGAGTGAATATGATGTGGAGCTGTTGCGGGAGGCCCTCATTCAGGATTCCGCTTTAGATGATACAATAGAGTGTGATACACAAGCATTAGACATCGAAGATTCAGATGGGGGTCGCAGGGCAAGGATACCTCAGGATGAACAGGACATAATCTCCATGTCTCGTGTGCTTCATGACCAGGGGTATTCAAATGAGTGTTCCTATGCCATTGAGGGGCAGGTCATGGAAGTCAGCACTAATATGGAGGATCAGATTACACTCCATAGCACATACATGAATTCACAGCGGAAACGTAAACGACCTGAAAGACGTTTGGAGGAGGATGGATTGAATGGTGACGGGACGTCGAGGATTCGTAAACGACTGCGTACAACTGTAGAGAGCAATGCAGCAGGCGTCTCTGTAGAGTCTGTGCAGAAACAATGGCTTTCTGCTGACGCTGCGACCAATGAATGCGAAATCCAAGCCATTGTGGCAGAAATGGTTCCCAAGTGGACCTTGCAAGACAATCCCAAACAAAAACGGGCCTTCACAATAATAGTCGAGCACATGCTGTGGCGAGACCCAGAACAAATGTTGATGTTCATTACCGGTATTGCAGGCTCTGGTAAGAGCCACCTAATTAGAGCAATTGTGGATGCATTTGCACAAGAGGGACGTTCCTGGGAAATTCTGTTGAGTGCTCCTACGGGTAGTGCGGCCTGCCTCATTGATGGATTCACTATTCATGCACTCACTCTTATGAATACATGCACCTTGGGGAAAACAAGAAAGAGCCTGCAGCAGGGTTGTGATGAGTGCAATATAGACATGGATGAATTACAGGAGATTTGGCATGACGTCTCGTATTTGGTCTTGGATGAAGTTTCTATGGTTTCAGCGGAGCTCATGTCCGACATTTCAAGTCGTATTAGTCTCGCAAAGGCCAGCGATCCTGCCAAGAAGGACTTACCCTTTGGAGGTGTCAACGTCATCTTCGCTGGTGATATGGCCCAGCTCCATCCTGTAAATGGCACCACTTTGTATTCGCACTCTGTTGTGAATAACTTAACAAGGTATACGTTTGAAACGGTGAAGTCTCAATGGTGACTATTTGGTGCATTCCTATGGAGATCTCTGACTCATGTTGTACAACTCATTCAAAATGAACGGGCAAAAGCGGATCCAACGTTTATAGAGATGCTTGGTTGTATCTGATTAGGTTCTGTGGACACTTCAAGCATCAGCCCACCTTCTGATTTGCATAATCTCCAGCAGAGGCTACTCACCGAGCTCTACAGAAATGATAAACAAAAATTCCTGCAGTTCTCTGAAGCACCGATCATCTTTGGGGAGCAACGCCTCCATGATCAATGGAACGAAGAGATGGCAAGATTTTTTGCACATAGAACAAATCAATCATTTGAGTATTGTTATGCTGAACATTTCTGTGACAGAGAACGCCTCACCAGCGAGGAGGATGATCATTTAGCATTGGTGCGGCCGAAAGAATCTAAGGATTACCTTGGGCAACTCCCTCTGTTCCCTGGCATGCCTGTCCTTATCATGGAAAATCTTTCCATCGCTGGAAAAGTTGTAAACGGGGTGCATGGGATGGTGCATGACATTGTTTGTTCTACTGTACATGGAAAGCGCATCATTCGTTGCGTTTACGTAGCTGTTCCCACATCTACCCTTCTATTGCCCGGAGAAGACCCCCACATTGTTGCGGTGTTCCCTCAGAACTGTACATTTTCTTATTTCTCTGAACATGCAGGGAGATTCCAAATTACATGACGTCAGGTTCCGGTAATACCCAGCTGGGCCTTCACCGATTACAAAGCTCAAGGAACAACACTGGAGAAAGTTATTGTCAATTTGGCTAGTGCAAGGGGGGTGCAGCACGCGTACATTATGCTATCTCGAGCCCATTCCTTGTCTGGCCTAGCCATCCTACGCTCATTCTCCCCCCATCGATGTCTTGGTCGTCTACAACATGATCTGTGAAACGAGTTGGTTTGCCTAGCAAGTCTTGATGCCGCTACAGCCACAGCCTGCTCCCAGCAATGTCACGACGCAGTGGTGACATCGTCATCTACTTCATCCAGATCTTGACATGCCTGAATTACAGCTATTTCACCTCTCTTATATAACGAACTCTCTTGGCTCTCCAATCTCGCATTTATAATCCAAGGCTGTCCCGGGCTTTCCACCCCGTGTCTTCCTTGCCTTTCACCATGTCTTTCCTACCCTCTCCCAATCACTTACTCAGCGTGGACCTCTGGACAGAGGACCTACAGCGTATCATTCACAGCCGCGCGTCCGTTCAGGATCTCCAGCAGTGGCAATCTTTCCCAACCTCTCTCTGTCATATGGTCAAATGGGTGACTGTGGCTTGTGATCCGACCTCGACCAATCAAAGGTGGTCGCATCTCCTTGTCTACAAAACGCTGCCTATTCCTGAACCTTATGGGGTCTTGTACCCTGTATCCGTCCACATCTACAGTTTCCTAGACAAATTCTGTGTTGGCGACTTCGGAAATTGGAACAGGTTTGCTTCTTATTTTCTGTCATCACGGCAGTCATGAATAAATTGCAGGGATTGCATGAGAGCTGCATATGCTGTGCAAAGCCTGTCTTTGTGCAGTGCCAGGAATGCCACTGTGTGGCGGAATCAACTCGATCGCTTGAACCTTGCTGCTAGCTTTGCGAGCCAGGTTCTCAAACTCCCGCTACCATCCATCCAATTCCACAGTCATCTCCACATGCAAAGGAGGGTTTTTACGAAGGTATTACATATCCCTTTGTATCTATGTACTTCATATCGTGTTTCTGATATGCATTCATCAGCGACCAATTGAAGCACAACCTACAATAGCACGAGATGTCCCGGTGGTGCGCAATGTGACTGCCCAAAATGCGAACATTCCAAAACTTCCTGACCATCCATGGGAATGGAACAGGCCTGTGGAGATTTTGGAAAGAAGCAAAGATGGAACAATAACACCAATCCACAAAGTTCTACTATCTCAGGGGGACTTTGTTGAGGTAGACGCAGAGTTTGATCTTGTTGTAGTTCGAATGCAAGCCAGCAAATCTCATTTGCGCGTTTTCCTGACCTGTAAGCAAGTCCTACAACTCCAAACAGCCTGTATCGTACAGGCTCGTACCCGTTGTCTCACCATCCTGCGAGCTTCTTCCTGACCCCCTCCCTCAGCCTACAGAAGCACCTTCATCCTCATTGCGACCTACTGAAGTTAGGCACATGTGTGTGATCAGGACCACCGAAGAAGTTTCCAGCCCTTGGCTGCCCGAATCCAGCATGGAGGAGCCAGACGCTACATCAATGTCGCTCTGAGGCCGACGTCATTCCTCTGCATCAATGCTGAGTTCATTTGCAATGTAACTAATGCACGTGACCTTCCACACCAATATCGCCAGCTCAATCTGACCAAGTCTACAGCTCTTCTCCCCCCCTTCCAAAGACAGAACGTAGCACCAGTCCTCATCGTAGTTTTAACAACAGCGCCTGGCATGTATTGTACTCCCGTTACATAACAGAAACGATGCATTCCTTTCAACTCAGAAACCCCTCCACGCCCTTGTCTGTGCATCTCCTGTCGTAATCTCTGGCACCCGATGCTCCTATCAATCCCCAAGCATGGCCCATTGTCCCCAATGAATTCAGTCCTCCGCCACAAGCCCCAATATTTCTCTGAATGGCCGGAATAACTTTCCCAACCACATCTACATCCCATCGCGTCGTCATTCCCTGCGATGGCACCCAAGCGAGATGCTCCTCAACCTAAAGAAGCGTCAGTTCCAAAATGAATGCAAACAGCTGCTCCTTCACAAACATCCATCGCCAACAGACTGAGTGTTCCGGAAACAGCCTCGCCTGCTCGCGATACTCCACCGACAACCCCCCGTGACCATCCTGCCTGTGATGATCCTGACTATTCCTCCACCCTGTCAACGGACACGCTACCCAGCACATGCCCCCCCATTGCCGGCGACGTTCCAGCTCCCAAGGAAACTATTCCCTCCCATTTGGAGGAATCTCCCAACCCCCCGCCAAAACCAACTACTAGCAACAATCCGTACCCATCCTCTGTAATCCCAGGAACCATTGCCACGGTAGGACCACCCCCTGACTCACGTCTTTTCGACCCGGAGCATATTTCCACTTGCCCTGAGCCGCTGCTGAAGTAAGTTTTCGCAAATGCTGGTGACCTTCGAGAACTAACCAAAAACCTTACATCCCCAACCACAATCCTAGACGTATAGAGGTCCTTTCGAGCTATTCGAACGGTGATGCCAACACATTCGCGCTTGGACATATCTTACCATGTGCAACCTGGGGGATAGCGGACCTGTACGAGGATTGCAGCAAGATACTTTGCAATCCAAAGACAAATGAACCGGTCAACATCTGGATTCTGGGTCACATTACTAACACATGGTTCATGAAGGACGGTGCCCCAGACAGCCAATGCTCTGTCACCGTCCTTCCTCTGTCCACGAGAATTGGGCAATATGCCAATACCTTGCTTTCCAAATTCTCCAACCTGACTTTGCGTAAGTACTCTCTAGACCACTTCTCACTGCATAAAATCATGCTCAACTATAGCGTCTACAGCGCCAAATGAGTATGACCATGGCCTTATCCACACAGTTCATTGGCAAAGCCCCCGAAGTGGGGGCGTCATACGTCCTTTTCATTTCTCCCTAGAACCCCCCTAACTGTCATCCCAGAGCACCCTCTTTAACTCAATCTATGACGCTCGAGAGGTCCTTAAAACCAAAAGTTCAATGAAGAAATTGGACATTTCCTACCTCGAGAAATGTGCACTTGTCTTACTCGAAACACATTTTAATCGCTACCGCCAAAAAGATGAAAATGGCCAGTGGACTATTTCTAGAACGCAATTTGAACTGCAGGCAATCTATCTCCTTCAGGACCCCTGTCTTCCTGACTCAGACCACAATACAGACAGTGGTGTAGAAATCGCTGGACTCACAATTTAAAATTGCAGCCCCTCTCTCACATCTTCCATCTCCCTCACACTCTAGTTACATTGTCATCATCCATGCTACCTTTCCAAATCTTACACCCATTCCCATATCCAACAAAGGCACCTCTGGGGCATCCGCTGTAGGGAACGAGTTCGGGTTCCCTAGGAGAATCCGTCTTGGTCAGGAGTTTAGGGGTGGAAGGACTTGTTTTGTTTCTTGCCTTTGTTTTTGTGTTTGTACCCCTGGACTTGGTGACGAGCAGCCGCGTCGCTGACTAAGCACGTGTGCTGTGTTCGCGCGAGTTCAGTTTACCATAACAACCAGTACATGACACAGGCCCTCAGTAGTAGGGTGATTTAGTCTCGCATTTCGGCGAGTTTCCAAAGTTAGATTTATTACTTTGCGGAGTACCCAAAGGGCCAGGAGGACTGGCAAGAGCTATCAGACAGACAGAGTTAAGTATTCCATTTAAGTTCGCATTTTTTACATTTTTACTACACTTCATTTCTCCAAAACAGGACCTCCCTTTTGGGTCGAGCATTATACTCGCCCATCATTACTGACTATTACTATTTCTAGGTATATCTATTTTACCTATTCCTACACTGCCTGAACGCTCATCCCTCTTCCACTCCCTGGAATGTCAACCATACTGGCATTCTTCTTATCCACAGCTGGAAACAGTGGTCAAAGACTGGTGTGCTTTCAGCGACTCAACAAAGACATCGAAATCATACACCAAAGAAACCTTTTCCCCCCCAACACCACTCCCTTTGAAAGTGACATCTTCATCAACCACATCCATTTCTGCATCGTCTTTGATCACTACCGCCACCAGTACAACCGATCACAAGCTTCCTATTTATTCATACGCCTCAGCAACCATGGTTGTGCCATCAACATCTGGCCTGAGAATGACATGGACGCTATACTCAAGGCACTTATCATGTATCCCCACCCCCCTTCTCAACTTCCCACAACATCTGACCTGTTCCCAGATTAAATAACTTGCACCCATGCCTTGCCTCAGCCAGCGATGCCAACTTGCAAAATTAAGTTACATCCCACCATGTCCTGTGCAGCCATTTTAACTTTTCCGACTATTACAACACATTGCATCATTGACAATCTTCCCCCTGCCACTGACAATTACGATTTGACGATGGATTATCCTTTACCTATGATTTCAGACATTGCATCATAGAAAAATTTCCTCCTTAACCTTCTTGATATTCTTAGCACGGACTATAAATTGTGTCATAAGCTAGTTCCGTCTTCATTAGAAACTTGAGCATGGGCAATGACATCATCTACTATCACACCAATTTCCAACACTATCCTCTGCGTACACACATTCCAGCCCCTCCCCTAAGTCCTTCACTATATAAAAAATGGCAAGTCACCGTGTACTCCAAAGCGCACTCAAAATGACCTCGCCCACCACTACCAGAGAATTTCCTCTTTTTGCGAACACAGACCTCTTACAGCTCATCTTCGAGCACTGCGATATGAGGGACCTCATCACATTTGCCACCACGTCAACTACTAACGCCGAATGTGTGAAATGGTACTTAAAGCATCAACTAGACATCATATGCACCCCTTTCTTCCAGACCACAGAGCATCTCAAAAGCATTCTCTCTGCATGCGACGCAGTAGTCTCTGGATCCGCAGCCCTGCACATGGTACTCCCGTCCAATGCCTGCAATTGGCATTCATCAGACCTTGACATTTACGTCCCCCTTCACAACCATACACAACTCTACAATCTCCTCCGCAAACATGATTACATCATTGTCCGCAATGGAAGGCCCTACATCGAAAACTATTCCCCTTCCACCATCTACACCGTCACCACCTTCACAAATGGCAAAAAAAAAATCGATGTCATCATATTGAGGAGTGCATCTGCCCTCTCCCCCATCTTTCAATTCCATTCAACAGCCGTTATGAACTTCTTCTCTGCCGACTCGCTGTTTTGCGCATACCCCAGCCTGACTCTACATCACCGTTCTATGATCAATACCACAAGCCTGCATCAGCGCATGTTCTCTCCCTCCAGCATGCAGGCTCTCCTGAAATACAAATTGCGCGGCTTTCGCATCATCTCCTGCGAGGAAACAAACCACCCTCAGTTCGCTTGCAGGACCAAAATCCGATCTCTGAATGATCGGGGTTGGCTATCGCTCGACTTCGAAACAGTTCCTCACCATGGCGCAGCCCCCATTGCCACATTTTTTCGCTTGGGTATCGTCAACGCTGTATGGACTCTCGGGGGACAAGTATGCAGATCAACCTCATTATGCATCCAGCCCATCATCCACATCATTGAAGACTGCTCGTACGTCACTCACTGACCATACCCACCACCAAACTCACCATGCAACAGCTACGTTATTTACCACCCGATATAATCCTCCCCGTCGGACAATAACTTCGGACATACGCTGCACAATAGCCTATGAATAATTTCCCCTTTTTTTTCCCTTCTCTTTCTTAAAAAAACAGCATTATGTACGAAAGACGCTCAACAGTTGCCCCCTTAGAAAGACAATTATATGTAGACAATTATATATACACTCATAAAAAAAACTACGCTTCCTCCTGTGGCATCCAGGGGCGCCCGGAGGGCTTTGTATCCCAACATAAGAGACACCACAGCATCACCAAAATTGCAGAAAAACGAGATACAAATATATATAAATATATTCAATGTAGATTACCACGCCAGAGCACAGTCACGACCGGTGGGTTTTGCCATGCAGAGTCAATTGACAGGCAGATGCACAGATGTCGAAAAAAGCGTCTCATTTTCGAGCTGGAGTGACCTTGTAAACAAGGTGATAAATATATTCAATGTAGACACCAACAACACTGTAGATAAAGAGCAGTCATGTAGTAAAATCTACGAAAACACTCTTTTACAGAGGAATGCCTGTCAACACTGTCATTGAATAGAGTTTTGATGTCAGTTTTCATTGACACGCTTGTTGTTGCTGTTCACTCTCCATGATATAGCAGACGACAACAACATATATCATGATCATCACATTACAACACCATCATACCACACATGATCCCAATACCTGTAGCTATCTGAATGTATACATCACTAGTTGGTGATCAACAGTTCCATCTTGAGAAATCCATGGAATACTAATATACAGAGCCAGTGTGGGACTTGGAGAGTAAAATGGCTGGGAAGTGTGCGAGTGAGAGAGCAGAACAAGACAGTGACGAGTGGATGAATAAAACACACAATGGCAGCTGCCTCAAATAGGTAACCACTGAACAACAGAACTTAACGAGATTAGGCATGCATGAGTTACTTTTTCTTGGAAGCCTGCAAGCTTGATCTCCTTGTCATCATTTCCTTGGTTGGCACCTTACTCTGATCCTTAGTCTTCTTGGAGTGTCTGCCACGTCCCTCCTTTGTCATCTTAGATGGCTTACTTGTGGCAGCCTTCCTACCCCACCATGAATCACAGTCCATTAATGGACTACTCTGTTTGCCAGTGGAAAATGTCATGCTGCACTTGCATTTGAGTTGCAGTGTCCGATCAGTGAGATTGTTCACCTGTGAAGCAGGTGAAGGATCCAGATTTGCTTGTGATTGCCTTCAGGCACAGTGTTCTGGTTCTGAAGTAGAAGGCTGTGGTGAGCACACTAAGGACAGCTGACTAAATGATGAACCTGTATTTTTGGGAGACTGGACTGGAGATGGAGGACTTCCTGGCGATGCCCTGTGGCCATTTGTGTCATTTTCTGAAGCAGATTTTGGTGAGCGAAAAGAGGACAGCTGACCGAATGAAAAACCTGTATTTTCGGGTGACTGGACAGGAGATGGGGGACTTCCTGGCGACAGCCTGCAGCCATTTGTGTGACATTCTGAAGCCAGGGGCTGAGAGGTATTTGGGAAGGACACCTGAGTAGGTGAATGATTTTCAGAAGGGCAAGTCCCAGAAGATGGGCCAGATGAACTGGCAAGATGTGCAGCAATTTGTTGCCTCATGATGGCAAGGTCATCATCGTTGTCATTGATATTGACATCATCACCTGCAGTGCCACAAACATTGTTAAACAATACTCTATACCTTTGTGTCAGTATGCACTCCACAAGAGCCCCTTATGTACTTGTTGTAATGAGAGAACAGCTCTTCAACCCAAGCCTTGTCTTCGTTGTTGATGATAAAGTCAATAATTTGATAATAAAACTCAGAAAAAGAGAATTGCCCATTGAATTTGATGAATTTGTCTTGTGAACAGATGCTGAAATGTGCCTGTGGAAGAGGGTAGTGCATATCATTCTAACACCATATCACTTACATGTACTGCAGCATATGTGATATGGTAAGCTTCTACGTGGGTCATGTGGTGGATCTTCACATTGCTGGCATGTGTGTTGCGCACTTTGCTACCAGGCAAAGCAGAAGACAGTGAAGTGAAGATGTGTTTGAGGACCTGATTCTTAAATTAGTAGTTGATACACATGCAGTAGTATACACTTACTCATTCAATGAAATATCCACAGAGGAATCCTTCATCGCTCTTCTCAGGATTATAGTCCTTACCTGGGATGTCGCTGGAGTAAAGAAATGCCAGCCACTTTTGGGTGGTAACAAGGATGCTACCATTCTGAAGCTGCTTCCTCACCCTATGGAACAGTGAATCAGCTGATTGATAACATCAAGTGGAATGGTACATACCCAGTCGCATCTGCTAGCAAAGCCTGCAGGCTCCTCACTGGACAGAGGAGCTGAGTGAGCTCTGTGTGGTTGAACCCAAGCCTGTCTTTTGAACTCTTCACATTGACAGGTGGATCAATGAGTTTCTTGTCTGGATGGGGAGCTGCATAAGCTGAAATCATGGGCTTGAGATGACTGGCATTGTCAGATCACGTCCGGCTGATCACTTGTTGCATCTGAAAGAAAGTCACTTGTTAGCTGTGTGATGCACTAGACTTGAGTCACCATTGACTTACCTCATGCATGAGAAGCACAGTTTCACCACTCTTCTTCTTAATGAGATCTATGAAGTACAGCACCTGCTCCTTCAGGTAGTCATATATGCACTTGTATCATTTGCATTTCTCAGGGTTGCTGTGATCATAAGAACATTGCATATATGCTGTTAAATGTTGTACTTACACTTTTCTAAGGATCTTATTGCGGGCCTTTCTAGCACTTTCATCATTGGGGTCATTGGTACTGCTCGCTGTATCATCTGCTTCGAGGGCACAGGAGACTTGAATGACTTTGTTCAGGTTACAGTACATATCAAACACATGGGGAATCCATCTTGCCGCATGGAGACACTGATCTCGCAGGGTAGAAACAGCACAATCCTGCAATTTCTTCGACTTTGTCCTATCTGCAGTCAGATCAGCTGGAGAGCACTGCATCATCAGGGTTGGAACTTACTTTGACTTATTAATCTTCCCATTATGGTGGTGTCTTGAGGATGTTTGAGCGCTATCAGATTGATCGCTGTCAGATTCAGAACTATCAGAAGTAGGGTTGGGCTTGTGTGGACATCACATGGACATTGAGGTAGGACAGAAGGAGCAAGTTGGCAAATGCCAAACTCACTTGGTCCCCTTTGTACACTGATCTTCAGCTTCATGACTAATGTCACCATTAACTCGTTCTTTTGAAGTTTCTGGGATGCATCATTGAATGCTCCTTGAGTAGTTCAAACTTGGTACATTTTTGTTCATGTCACCCATCTAAGTCAACTGACGGTGGTTCACAGTAATTTGTACTAGAAATATAACTATTTGCCAATGTCTCTGGCATTCATTTTAATCCATTTGAGTTGCCCGAAATCCCACTCCCTCCTTCTGAAAATTCCGATGTATAGCTGCTTTGGATGTGACACTTTCTTCAAGACTCAGAAGCAGCTCTTGGCACACACACCCCAGTGTCCCAAGTTCCATGAGGTATCACACCAAATATTCCATCTTGAATGCATGAGATGTCTGAAAAGAACTTGTCAAGCTGATGCTGAACCCTGCTTACTGGCTCCCCCCAACAACATACCAGCAGGAGACTCAGATGACTATGATGTGTTAGCTACTAATATCGATGTAAGTTATTGTCCATATATCTGAATCTATGACAACTGTCATATGCGCAGTTTACAATGGAGGTTGCCCTGGGGGTGGACCAACCAGAGCTGGTTCTGTCCTGTCAGTCTGGTTGGCATATTCACATGCCAGCTTGCTTCATTGACTTCCTTCCTGGAAGTTCAACCCACCTTGCACACATGCCTCTCTCAGTTGCTCAGCTACATTCTTTGAGGCCTGACTCACCAGTTCCATCTTTGCCTGAGTCCACCCAGTCTGATACACCTGCTACACTGTGTCTCGAGCTGTTCACAACTGACCCAGACACATTTGGACTATACCATGTCTATGCCAACCAGCCAACTCATATACCTGATGAGTCACTTGGGAGTGTTTGGGATGCTCCAGGCCTGGATGGCTCATTTCCACCTACTTGCATCACTGACCCAGCATCTATGGGAGTTCCAGGTGTTGAAGGTGGCTGCACACATGTGGCCACATTTGCTCCTTTCACCAACCTCACATGCAGTATTTTGATGGCTTGGCAGTATTTGGGAACTAACCAGAAGTCCACTGCAGAACTCAACCAGTTGGCCCAGTTCCTGGCTCACCCCCTCTGCAATCCAAGGGAGCTCACTGGTTTCCACCACTCACATGAGGCCAAACTACTTGACCAGTTCCTTGGCATGAACAACCCATTTAAGGAAGAATATGGATGGTGTCAATCTGCTGTTATGGTTCACCTACCAAATGAAAAGTCGAAGTGGCCATCTGAGTTGGCTGCCCCTGAAATGATTATCGATGGAGTCTGGCATTGGGACCTCATTGACATCATCACAAGTGCCTTTCAAAGTGAACAGTTCAAGACATTCCACACCATGCCATTCAGACAGTGCTGGCAGGTTAGTGATGATTGTGTAATTGACATACTTTCAGAAGCCTACTCCTCACCAGAAATGCTTCATGCACATGAAGACATCAATAAACTGCCTTGTGAACTGGATGGAGACCTAGAACATGTTGTTGTGTGCCTGATGCTTTGGTCAGACTCAACACACCTTACCAACTTCGGAGATGTGTCAATGTGGCTGTTTTATATGTATTTTGGGAACCAGTCAAAATACCTAAGAGGGAAGCCAACAGCCATGGCATGTCACCATGTTGCTTACATTCCGAAGGTATGGTAGCTCCTGTAGCTGGTATGTCACATTTGTGCTTATCCCTCACAGCTTCCAGACAACTTTCAAGATATCTATAGGAGACATTGCAGTCAAGCATCCTCTAGGGAGATTCTCACTCATTGCAAGCATGATTTATTCCATGCCATTTGGGACTTAATCCTCAACACATGGTTCATGGATGCTTACCAAAGTGGTATAGTCATATGGTGTGCTGATGGGATCACACAGTGGATATATCCCTGCTTTTTCTCCTATTCAGCTGATTACCCAGAAAAGTCAGTTTCCTGTTGGCTGGGGTGCCATACTAATGCCATCCTAAGGGTCTTGGTGGTGGGAATCAAATTTCTCGGTAAATGTGCCTGTCCATGATGTCTTGTAGTGAAAAAGTCATTTTCGAAGATGGGCATGGCATGTGATATGCAACACCATGTCAGGCATGTTCAGATGGACAGTATTGAACAGCAGGGGTGCATCAGTCAGGCATGCAAGCTCATATTCCAGAAAGGTGCAGCCATCAATGGAAAGCAAGTGGGATATCAACTGGATGAGCACTCCTATGTTCTGATGATGGTCAGTGTTCAGTGTAAACTACATATAGAAGACTGCTGAATGGAATCTATTTAAGAATGCATTCTCTGAATGCCTGCTACAATTCATGGTCAACTTTTTCCTCCTTCTGGTCATGGACCAGCTCCATGAATTCAAGCTTGGTGTATGGAAGGTAATTTTCACACACCTACTATGTATTCTCTTTGTGGCAGGAGGTGATGGTATACAAGAACTCAATAAAAGGTAAGTACTTGTCTCATAATGATTCAACCAATCCCAATCTCCACTTGCATGTTCATTACTCAATACATTCACCAGATTTTGGAACATCCCTACTTTTGGTCACAGAATGATTCAGAAGTTTGCCCACAATGTGTCAGCCATGAAGAGACTTGCAGCACGAGACTTTGAGGACTTATTACAGGTTTGTGCGAGCCAGAGACAAACATCATCTACCTATTTGACTTTGCCTGGATTAGTGCGCTATGCCTCCCTTCGAAAATTTGCTGCCAGAGCCTCACAACAGTCGCATACTCAACCTACTATTTGACCTTGCTACTTGGCATGCATATGCAAAACTTTGGCTCCATACATCCGACACACTAGACTTATTTGACTCTGCAACAGTCTCTCTAGGTCAGACGGTCCATACTTTCATGAAGACAACATGTGAGTACTATGACACACATGAACTACCACAAGAGACAGCTGTCTGCGGCTGCCATACCACAGCAATGGCAGTAAAGACTGGTATATCAAGCTCAGCTGGGTCATCTGGACCCAAATGCAAATCCCTCAATCTGCAAACATACAAGTTCCACACCCTAGGTGACTACCCAAACACAATCCAACAACGTGGTACAACAGATAATTATACAACGCAACCAGTAGGATTGTTTTTGCACAATTGTAAAACACTTACAGATGAATTTCATAGGGTGAATTTGAACACAGGTGGTTGAAGTGGTGGTACCCATGAACTTCGAAGAACCATGCTACAACAATGGCATACATGAGCAAACACAAGGCTTGAGAATGAGTTATTGACTGAATAGTCAAGTCTCTTGATAAATTGGCATGCAATGACACTGAAGGAAGTGAAAGCAGTGGTGAAAACCACCCAAGGCAGAAACATGAGAGGTCTTCACCTTCTCAACATTATCACATTGCAGTGTCATTGTGAATTCCTGTGGACATCCCTGGTTGGCTGAGTTTGTTGGCAGGTGACAGAGCCACTGAGGTATGTCATCTGGTGTGCATGGCTGCATGCAACCAACCAACTCTTCACAGGACTTTGTTGACCACCTCAAAGACCATCTCCTTGAACACATTCTTGGAGTGGACTACACTGGTGACCCACCAAGCTTTTCTGACACCAACCACAACAATCTTATCATCTCACATAATATGATGTACAAGCATCAGATGTTGCATGTCAACTATATGACCTATGACCTCTGCCGAGAACAAGACACCATTAATCCATGCACTCATGCTGATATCATGCTCTTGTCATGCGAGACAGATGATTGTCATCACCCATATTGGTATGCACACATCATTAAAATTTTCCACATCAATGTACAGTACTATGACAACAATGCCTCATCTGATGGGATAAAGCGGATGAACATGCTCTTTGTGCAGTGGTTCAGCCATGATAACGGCAGACCAGGGGGATCAGGGTTTGCTGCATGCCGACTGTATCAGGTAGGATTCATTTCCAACGATGACCTGGATGCATTTGGGTTTTTGGACCCAGATGTAGTCATTTGTGGCATCCATCTGATTCCAGCTTTCTCACTTGGATGAACATCTGAATATTTAGGACCATTGTTCATGCAGCCTAATGAGGACCTCCATGAGGACTGGTGATATTTTGATGTTAACATGTAAGTGAGGAAATAAATCAACATGGATGTGTACTTAAAGCTCAGATAGGTTTGTTGATCGAGATATGTTCATGCAGTTTTGAGGTGGCAGCATTGGGCATAAGGTATCCAGGGAGTGGGATTCATTCTTACAATCGGACTGTCAAACCGCTGGTGAGGAGGTCAGTGGCATGCGCAAAGAAGTTGATACAGTGCATGGAGCCGAGGAGGACAATGAGATGAGTGGAGAAGAGGAAGATGATGATACAGACCTGGACAAGGATGAGGGAAGCTCCAGCAAGCCTGATGATGTCAAATCAGATGATAATGATGGTGAAATGGTGGCAGGCCTCGATGATAACAAGAACTTGTATGCCCAGGAGGGATATGGGATGCTTTAGTCACTTGTCATTTTCATTCAAAGTCAATGATTTTGTCTTCTTAGATGCCTCTCAGCTTGAATGTGTACACATATATTCACATTAAATCATCATATATTTGACATCATTTCTCAACAGATGCAATTATAGCTACTTTGTAATTTGCATTACCAGAATTTGTTGATCTGCTTCTGAGTGGCAGTGGCCATTTTGCTTCTGACATGGGGCCTTACTACAACAGGGTAATAATGGCAGGCAAAATCAGGGCAATGACCATTAACATGCTTCAAGATGTTGTCTACCTTGAAATCAATGGTGCCCTTTCATCCTGGAACATGCATTACTTCAATGTCAACATCACCACCCCTGGCAGGAAACAAGTTGTGTTTTGTCTGAAAGATGTCTGCAGTAGGTAACACAAGCTATCCTTTTACATTTAAATGTGTATTCTAATTGTTCCCCTATCCCAGGAAGCCTTGTCATGATGTTGCTATACAGACAGACAGCAAGGAGACAAAGGAGCAGGCCATGCAAGCCAGTGACCCCTCCCTCACCCAAGCTGACAATACTATGCTCACAGTAAAGTGTGAGCCTACGTTGCAAGATGTGGAGAATGTAAAGTTTAGGTGCGCCATAGGGTATTCTTTGTGGTTTCTCTACTGATGTCTGCTCACAGCCCATGCTCTGCAACTCCCTGCCAGGTATTCAAGCAGTGCTCACCCTCTGAATATTTTGTCACTCCCCTTGTTCCTCTGGTTGTTGTCAACAAGCTTGCTATGGCATGCAAGAAGCTTAAACATCACCAGAGCTCCTCTTAGGCTTTCAATTTCCCTCTCAGTATGGATTACTGTAAAGTGTAACTATGTTTTACTACCAAGCATGTCATAGGAGTGCATTCTAATGAAGTGATTGGCAAGGCCTGGAACAATGAACTTGTGGTGATATATATATTTCATTGATATGTACAGGCATGTGTGGTAGATGCAATATATAGTAACCAGCATGTGCTGGATGTTGATGTAGATCAATAAATGCTATGTTGTTGCCTCAGCAATCGACAGGATGCACAGGGGTGCATGGTATCATGAGACCGACTCATGGCACATCAGTGGCACAGCCACTCGAAAATATATTCCTTATCAGGCAATAGCGGAGTTTGACAATTTTGGTGATGAGGAATATAAGGTTCTCTGCACCAGTATTCTGAAGTACAAATTGATATAAACTGTGAAATTTGCATAAGAATTTGGCTGGTATGAATTATGGCTAAGTTTCATCCTAGTTCTCATATTATCACAGTGTAAAATCTGATTCAAAGCTCAACTTTTGTCTGTGGGGTTGTGTGAACAATGCAGGAGCAATACTTGAATTTCATTTTAATTTGCAAGCTTGTCAGTATTTTAATTTCCCATAATTATCTGCAGGTAAATAACCTTTATGAAATTATACATACCATCATGCTATCTACTAGGCAGATACCTTACCAAATGATAAACAGGGCAGCATACACAAAAGGAATGCAAATTGAGTGCAAACTGTATGATTGTTTTGCATGTGTGCCACAGCAATATCAAGCATAAATTGAACATTTTTCCTCACTTGCTATCTCACTTCAACCAACATTGCACTTGTAACAAATTTTGTAGTGACAGCTGAGCCACTGGGAGTACTGTAAGCATCATCAGCTAGAGTGCATCAGCTCAGCACCATTCTCAGAGGTCTTGTTTGCACATATACATAAATAGATGTTGATGATTTCTGTTAATGTAGTAGCTGTGCACTGCACAATCCTCAAGTGGCCCACCTATGAACCTCTTGCCAATGACTGCAAACATGCAAGGAACTTCATCTTGGCAGGGTAAATTGGCATTGTAATAGTGTACTGGCCATGTTGTCATTGTTGGCTGCATCAAGCTTGGAGAGGTTCTGGAAGTCAGTTCACTGACAAGGTAGTTGGTGGCACATTGTATAAGGAAGATGTGAGCAGCAAAGAAGTACCCACAGTGATGGCATTTACAATTAAATTGGGTTGAGAAGGAGGCAGAGACAGGGGACCTTATGAGAATGTGGATAGTCAGAAGAAGTCAATGGCTTAGAATGGGAAGATGTCCAGAGCCAGATTTACCTTTCTTGTGCCCTGCACATGGACTGGAGTCAGTTGAACAGGGGCTAAGAGTGCAATTTGTTTTGGGCTCAAGGCTAATGCAGCAGATTCCAATGCAGTCACTGCCTGATGCCCTCATAGATGGTGAGTGATCACTGGGGTAATCCTGCCATGGATGGTCAATCATTCAAATGACAATGGTGGAGCAGTGAAATAGTCTACCATACTGTTGATCCCCAGTGATATCTTGTGTAGGGACAGACACCACTGGCACCCTCAGTGTTTGAATGAGCACCTTACAAAAAGGAAATTGCTGCAATAGGCTTCGTTTTACTGTGTTATTGATTAAATAACTCACCTTAGCATCTGTGGTACTGAGTATCTCATTACAGTGCAATCATGGCCAGGCAACAACAGTACAAGATTTGTCAGTGCTGTGTTCATGGTTGCTGCAGGGGCCACTCATGAGATCCTCTGATGAATGTATCCATCTCAGGTGTTCTGTTGAAACCATCTACTCATGCTCGCCATCAACATGATGAAGAACTATCACAGCAACATTGCCAATCCATGGAAAATGAGGGTGTGGAAAATAGGATTTTATTGGCATCCCTTAAAATGCTGCAGTTAGATGCTACTGTAGCATCCAGGACCAACTCATTGACCATCCTTGATGCTGCTTCTATGAATGTTGAACATGGTTCATCCTCCAGCAGTACATTTCATTAAATGAGCTTTGATTTATCTAGACCCAGGTGGTCTGTCCATTGATCATTCTATTGTCATGAATACCCTCCAAGCACCTCAGCTGGTCACATCTAGGACTGACTCATTGACCATCCCCAGTGTTCCCATTGACATTAATCTGTCTGTTGATCATCCTGCTGATACAAATATCCTCTTGAGGTCCACACTTGCATGTCATCATGATAATGCTGTGAGTCAAAGTGTGGAAAGCTGGTGAAAACCAAACAAAACCAACACAAAAGACAAATGTAGAGTGAGTGGTGGTGTACCTCCATGGAACCTGGAGGGCAGAAGAAATCTAGTGTAGGGGGAACTTCAAGTGGAGGGTTCTCCTAGTGCAAGTTGATGACGAGTTATGCAGGAGTAGACAAGTGAGTGATAACTGATGGGGGATGCTGAACAGAGTGAAGGTGTTCAGCTGAAAGTATTCTGGAGTAATGGACTTCAATAAAACATGCTCCTGGCACAAGTTGATGACAAGTTATGCAGGAGTGGAGGGATGACTAAGCAAGACTGCTGACTAAGAGTGGGTAAAGCTTCAGATAAAGGATGGAGGTAGATAGACCCTTGATGGAGCCTCAACTACCAAGTATATGAGTGATGACAGAGAGACTCCTTTGTTGAGCCTCCAACTGTCAATGATGAGTTATACACTGAAATGAGAGCTGAACTGACTGACTGGATTGCTTGTTGGGTAGCTAAGTACATGGGGGTTTATATACTGTGGGGGGAGCACAGCTTGTGACAAACAAGGCACAAACACTTGGTAAGTAATGAGTAAGGACTGAGTAATCATGATGAGTAAGTGAGAAATGGAAAGTAAGTAAGCATAGAAGAACTGGTAAGTATTGGCAATAAATGAGTCAAGGACAATCAAAATATCACAGTATGAGTCAAATAGAGTCAGAAACTGAGTAAGTGCACTGGATCACATTAGGGGGTGGCAATACAAGTCAGATCTTGGCAGAGACATCACTGGACCAACAGATTGGATAACAGATGGATGGTGTTTGCAGATGGGGAAGTATTAATTCCAGAAAAGGATGGCATGAGTCAGGTGTCAAAGGGCTAGGGCATTGGTGGTCTGTAGGGTAATGGGAGCATAGGCAATTGTGTCCCCCACCTATTCATCCTCTCAGCAAAGTCAATAAATACTTCATGAATGGGGCTCTGACGGAGGAGAGGGAGAAGGGGGGACATCTTCTGCTGGGTCTTGCAGTAAAAAGGCAAGATGCATGTCATACTCATCATGAATGTGATCAGGGAGGCTGGAGGACAGTAGATTATACTGCAGCTGTCACAATGTGGGGAGAATGATGGATGAGATTGGAATAAAGATGGTGCAGGGAGCAGGGAGGAATGATCTGTATGCTTCATCAAGTGGGGAGACTGAAACAACCACATAAGACCTTTGTAACTGAGTGACAGACCTGAGGCAACCAAAGAATGTCCTTCTGGAAGTCATACTGATGAGGAGAACACATTGACCAAGCTGCATGGGATGGGACAGGGCTGACAATGAGGGAGTGAACCAGGGGGCTTCAGGACAGAAGCTGGTGGGAACACCTGGCAGATATATGTAGCCACTGTCTCTGGCAAATGAGACAAGCAAGATGATTGATGAAGAGGCAGCCATATCTGATGGACTTGGCAAAATGAGCATCTGATGGTTGGAGTGCAGTAGAAATGCATAGGGTGTGAGGATCCTCTCCAAACCTGGAAGGCAGGATGGCATGGCTGAGCACTTTAAGCGAGTGTGAGAACAGAGTCAATATCTTTGGAAATGGTGGAGATATGACAAAAACCAGAATGCCATACATGGGCACTAAAAACCTTTAACATGTGCTTAACTTGCTTCCTCTTTTCTCTTTAGCACTGACAACTCATTCTTGTGCAAAGGATGACTGCTCACATCCAGCAGTCCTTCTATGCATGAGGGCTTTAGTCTTCATATGCATGGCATAGTGTGCAACTCATCGACAAGTTAGGCAGAGTCAGCTGTAACCATGTCCACAACACCTTTGGTGTGTGACAGTGGCCCTTTCCTTTGGCATGGGGACAGTCATGTTTATAGTGATTCCCCTGGCAGTCGAAGCATTTGATATGGGAGGGGACAGGGCGAGGGGGAAACTGAGCAGCTCCAATTTCCATGGGAGTGCTGTGACTGGGTTGAGTGCCAGTAGGGGTAAAGTGGGAGGAATAAGGAGGGTAACTGGAAGAAGAATGGGGAGTGGGTTTGTCAGGATAATGATTATAAAGGAGTTTGAAATGATCCCTGGCAAGGCTGCTTCATGGAAGGTGATGGTCATCTGGAGGTAGTTCCCTTGTGTATATCCCCTCCTTAGGGCCTCCTTTACAATGGTGGGATGGACAGCATTCTCCAGCAAGAAGCCAGCAGTTTCATCAGTAACTCATCCCTGGACCTTCAGGGACTCAAACTTAGCATAGAACTCCTCATACCGAGAGTTCCCTTGGCGCATCATGTGCATCTGAGCCTTTGCCCACTTGACATCTGTTTGAGGGGCAAAGAACCTGTCAATATCTTCTATCATCTTGGCCATATCAGGCCATACTCCTGTGATGATAGCAAGTGAAAACTTTGCCTGAGTGAACCTTCCAGCTACAGGCCCTGTCATGCAGGACCATACCACAGTACACTTGTCCTGGGCAGTTGGTAGGGCAGTCCTATTCTGCACAACCCATACCTTCATCTTCACCCACCACTCTGAGAACTTGGCATGATCTCCCATGTACTGACCTGGGTCAGCCATCACTTCTATCCTCCTCTGAATTCCATTGGCAGGGAGGGCATTCCACTGGTTTCACTGACCCTCAATGGTCACAATCATGTCTTGTGCATTTCTTAGGCTGTCGCTTAGCCTGTAGTTTTCATTGCAGAGGGTGTCTAGGGCATTTTGGAGGTCAATCAGCTGGTCCTGGATGCCTTCCATAGTGATCTGGATGTTTCAACATTTGATGGGGACAAAGGTTGTAGTGGGGTTGCTGGGGTTCAGCAGGGAGTGAACAAGGGAAGATGGAGTTGATGGAGAATGGGTAAGATGGAGGCAGGGGAAGAGGGTAGAGGGTGTGATCGAAGAGTGGAGTGAGTGAGTGATGTTTGGGGATATTTGGAATGAAGGGGTTTGGGTTGGGTTCCAAGGCCAGGGGACTTGGCAAGTACACCCACAAGCCTTCATGAAGAAAGTGAGAAATGGTGACGATGAGCAGTGTGAGGGTACAACGAACAGAAGCTAGTTCAAGTGTGATGAGACCTAACAACAGGGTTTGTTGTAGGCTCGCACCAAGAACCAAAAGAAGAAAAGAGAAGAGAAGAAGGGGAGACAACTTAGCAGCAGGTGACTTTAGGACTCATAGACCCAAATGAACTAGCTTAGAGCTAGTTGGGCGATTGAGCAACAGTACTTATACTAAGGTACATGAGGTAACGGTGAGGTATACATGAGGTTCATGACATCATAGTGACATCATAGTGATATCATAGTGGAGTGGAACATACTAGAAGGAAAGCATGTGGTAACAGCAAGGCAAGGTCTAGACCAGAGTCTGGACCAAGACCAAAGAGATTAGATAAGATGGAGAAAGGAGAAAATGTACATATCATAACACTCTACTGTCATCAGGTGTGCTCTTGAGCATGCACCAATGTACACAGAATTCTTGTGGTCTTGCCAGTGCATGGTTGCACTCATTTTGCAGCATCTTGACCTCTTGCACCTTGCTGGACCCCACTGCATGCTGTTCAACAGCCATAGTGCCAATTCCTTCCTTCAGGCACTGCTCTGGTGTGTACTAACACCTACAGGTCTTATTTGTTATTGCCAATGTGCAACCTTGCTTGACATGCAGTCCTGCACCTCCAGGTGCACTGCTGCATGGCTTTGGCCTGTTGAGGGTGTCTCCATAGGTGCACCAAGTTGCAGCCATGGGTAGTGATGCATCCTCAACTCTGTGTGGGCCAGTGTTGTGACTGCCACTGCTGTCCTGGTCAGTTTCAGCCTTTACTGGCTGTGCTCCCACTTTCAGCACATCTTCCCCATTCTTGACTGTTCTGCCACTGACCTCAATACTTCCAGCATCTTCATAATTGCATGCTGATGACTCTTGCTACCAGCTGACTTGTTTGTGTGATCTCAAAGATCCTTTGTACTGATGTTTTGGCCATTGTCATAGCCACTCACATTACCACCATACTCCCCCTCAAGCAGTACTCATCCCCACTCAGTTGGTGACTCCAGTACATAGTTTGTCATAGGGGGTGTAGGTTGACTGTACTTTGTAGGCATTCATAGTAAATTCTTGGCAGTGCATGTCGCATCCTTGGGTTCTGCATGCCCATCTAACTCATTGCAGCTCATCTCCCCTGCTGCATGCTGTTTACCAGCTGTAGTGCCAACTCCCTCCCTTGGGTGTTTGGCTGGTGCCTGGGGACTATTTGGTGGGTCTCAGGCACTCATGCATGCCCTTCTCTCATGTGCATAGTGACCAGGGTTGCCTGTATGGTGCTGCCACCCATGTCCTTTGTGTTGCTGCTGGGGTCATCTACATAGTGTTGTGGCACATCTGTGCCACCACTTGGTTGATCCACAGTGCTGCTTGCACAGCTGCTATCCCACTCCTCTTTGAGCTCTGTTCTCCCAGTTTGGGGGTAGCTGGATGTTCCATCGCTTGGTGACACTCTCACCTCAATGATCCTGGCTGGCCTATCATTGTTGGCCCTTTCCAGTTGTTTGTGTTCTGGCCTGTTTGATGTGTGGCAGATCTCTGTGTCCCCACCATCTGCCTTGAGGTTCACCATCTCCTTGGCTGTGATATCCTGGCCATCAATCTCATCTGTGGCTTCCTCACCCAGACCTCTCTTCATGGCTTTGTTTTCTCTAACCATCCCAGATGTCTTGCCCTTGACTTCAGCTGATTTCACCCTTTCGAACTCAACTGGAGATGTGCACTGACAAAGTGTGTCTTTGGTGGACTTCATAGTCTGCAATTCAACCTCTCCACCCTGCAACATGACTCACTGGGCCACCTCAACTGTAGCCTCAGCTTTTACTTCATCACTGCTTCTTGCCTCATTATGACTGTTCCCCTCAAGCCTCACCTCCTTAGGTGGCTCACTTGACAGTTCATCAGGCTTCACACATGGTACAAGTGTCTTGTCTCATGGTTCTCATGCATTTTTGCACTTGCCATTTGTTCCTTTTGGTTCATCCTTGCCAATGCTTGACTGTTCAGCTGGTGTGCTGACACATTTTACAGGGATGGAGATAGGATTTGGGTTGCCATAGGTAGTTGCTAGGTAGTTGAACATTTCAAGGGCTGTCTTGTAGTATTTGATGCATGAAAAGATGGAATTGGGCATGTTCCACATCAGAATAGAGTCCACAGTTCCACTAGACTTTAGCCATTCCTTTAGTTCATCACTACCTGGCCTTGGTTTTGGCTTCATGCCAACCAATACTTGCTCCACATTTTGGATTCATGTGACCTTGAGTATCTTCACACAATGCTCTTTCCAATTCTGTCCATTCATCTTGAGCTCAGGGATGTAGATGAAGCCTTCCCTAGTCCAGTATCTCTTCACTGCCATTCCTCCTAGGTTCCACCACTAGGCAGGGCTCATAACCTGAAGAAGTTTGTGGGGTTGCAGAGGGAAACCCAGAGAGGAATCTGTAGGGAACCTCAGTAGTCTGTCAAGCTACTTATATTGAGTATAGTACCTGTAGGGAACTATACAAGTTAGTAAGGATATTCTATCTATGTAGAAGTGTACTCACCCTCAGTAGTCTGTCAAGCTACTGAGGGACTAGGTAAAATTTACTAGCGTATGTGTGCGCTCTAACAGCTTATGTAAGCGACATGATCACATGCCTAAGTGAGTAAGGACAGGGGTCATTTCATTCCAACAGGGCCCTCCCATATGTTGTGGTAATGCACTTACAGGCCCATACATATGTTGCTCTCACTCTAGTCCCTCAGGCCTGTCCATGTGTACTGGCTAATCTATTTAGGCAGGCCCTAATGAAGGTATGAGTTTCTCAGTGTATGAAGTAGTCACTTTATTAGTACCTAACAAAGGTATGAGTTTCTACACTACGTCAGTACCAAGTAAATGAGCGGGAATCTAGCTATACTCACCTCAGTGTACGAAGTAGTCACTGAGGTGGAAAAGAATGGTGTGGAAAATTTATAGTACCATAATTAGTAAGCATAATGACATCGGAATTTAATTCCGAGGGTTGGGGAACAATTCTGAGCCCTCTGGGCAAAACTCTGAGACGCTACCATAATTCCGGATCGCATTCTCGACACTCCCCCTCAATCAGAACAAAGTCCAAGTGCAGATGCGAAGTGTTTCGCCTTGATGCTAGGTAAAGGCTTGGTAAGGGTATTGGCAACCATGTCATCAGTAGGACAATAAATTAAATGAAAGGAATGGTTTTCCACAGCAAAACAAATGAAATGGTATCGTATGTCAATGTGCTTTGCATGAGCATGATAGCTGCCATCTTTGGTAAGTGCAATGGCAGATTGACTGTCGGAATACAGCAGGATAGGGTATTTGAGTGGTCGGAAACCTTCTCCAATGAGTCATTGAAGCCACAGGCCCTCTTTGGCTGCATGAGTCACTGCAACATACTCTGCTTCTGCAGTGGAGAGCATTATGAGTTCTTGTTTCTGCAAAGCCCAACTGATAGCTCCACCATCCAGTAGGTAGGCATATCTGCTTATAGCATGTCAATGCTCCTGCAAAGCTCCATCTGCATCGGTATAGCCCTTGAGGCCTTGTTCTGAATTTCCGAACATTAAAGCGAGTGCTTTTGTGCCTGAGATATACCTGTAGATTCATTTCATGGCTTCCCAGTGAGTCATGTTGGGTGCGTTGTTGAACTGAGCAACTGTGGAGACAGCAAATGTGATATCTGGGCATGTTCCAACAGCAAGGTGCATGAGGGAGCCTACAGCAGCATGGTAGGGTATGTTTTTCATGTGTGCAGCTTCTTCAGCTGGCTGTGGAATTTCTCCGTGGGAGAGTTTTATTCCAGGGTCCATCGGAATTGCAGCAGGTTTGCAGTCAGTGAGTGTTAAGTCCGGGTCTTCACCAGTCCAAGGCTGATCTGGAGTCCAGTTGGGGGTCAGAGGATAGTACGAGATATCAAGGGGTTTGGACTATTGGACTTAGCGACTGATGACGCAGCACTATTCCCTTGCGTGGGC
This sequence comes from Pisolithus tinctorius, assembly GCA_024663395.1. NCBI lineage: Eukaryota > Fungi > Basidiomycota > Agaricomycetes > Boletales > Pisolithaceae > Pisolithus > Pisolithus tinctorius. Next base: position 2,427,284 of record JANFAH010000002.1, read on the forward strand.
CGTAGTCCAGTCGAGAAGCAGAAGACAGAAGAACAGGGAGGCCGGGTTAAGACGAGAACTAGTTTGATTTCAGACTGAGGCTAGAACAGATTATCCTACAGCTTAAATACTAGAAGTAATCTAAGTGTAACGTAGCACCAGAGACCGGTCTGTGCCGGTACAGTGATGATTGGTAAACACATTGGTAAGTAATGTTACAAAGAATCTTATCAAGCAAAGACTATGAACAAGGAATTACTGGGAACTGGGGCAGGACATGTGGCCGGGTCGGATGTTACACCGGCCTGGTACAAACTGAGGGGACAACTCGCCTGGGCACTGCCTTGCAGTGCCACATGAGCTAACATGTTTCTGGGTCGAAGGGTTAAGACCGGGACTGGGGCAAGGGTTGGATGGGACCAGTTGAGACCGGTGTAGAGCCGGTCTAGGGTGGCCTGGACACAGTCATGACAGTGAGGTTGTATTTCATCAGGATGGCCTCAATGTAGGACTGCTGTGACAGGGATATGGTGCAGGCTTCTCTGTTCCATGTCACCTTCATCCCAAGTAGCCAACTGATGGGCCCTAGGTCGGAGATTTTAAAACGAGTGCTGATCTCCTGTTTAAATGAGTGAATTAATGATGGGGAACTGCCTGTTACAGTGCAGTTGTCGATGTGGCTGGCAAGGATGAGAATTTCTGATCCTATGCGACCATAGAACACTCCCCAGTCTGTGTGTGCTCTGGTGAGCCCAAGATCTGCAAGAGTAGCACATAGCTTCTGGTACCACCGAAGTGCACCTTGTTTCAAGCTGTATAATGCTACATTTAGCTTCCCAACTGGATGGGAAAAATTCTGCCCTACAGCATAGCCCTCAGGGAGCTCCATGTAGATGTCTTCACCATCTCTGAGTTTGCCATTGAGGAATGCCAAGTGGAAATCGAATACATCAATATCCCAGTCATTGCATGTAGCGACTGCTAGTATGGTGTGGAGAGATGCGAGTCTTGTGACAGGAGCATATGTTTCATCATAGTCAATGCCCTGTATCTGGGAGTAGCCCTTAGCAACTAGGTGGGCCTTGTACTTCTCGATTTCTCTGGCAGCATTGCATTTGATCTTGAAGACCCATTTGCATCCTACAACATTTGCACCTTTGGGGCACTCGATGACATCCCAGGTATGCACTTCCTCTAGGCTCTTTAATTCCGCATTTATGGCGTTTTGCCACTTTGGCCAGTCAGCTCAGGATTTCGCCTCATGGACTGTTGATGGGTCCAGCCCTTCAGCTTCAGCCATCCCTGCCACCATAGCATACACAATGTTAGTGTCATCTTCATCAGCAGCTAGTTCTTCGTCAAATACATAGGTAGCATTTTCTCAGGATTTCAGGCTGCCTGGGTTGCTATCACTCTCTCAGAGTTCTTTTACGAAGTTGAGAGGGATGCACCCATCACAAGTGCCTTCCCCTGCACATAGGCACCTCATATAGTCTGATTCAAAGCACTGGCAAGTGGAATGATGAGGTTGAGGTGGAGGTGTTTTGAAATTGTCTCTGAGTGGGTCTGAAATGAGTCTCGGAATTTCCAAAGTTGCTTCAGTGGGTCACTCAACCATCTGCAGGGCCTTGGAATTTCCCTGTGAAGCTGCGGAGTTCCATTCTGAGGCATCAGAATTTCGTTTTGAGGCTTCGGAATTTCCTTCTGAGGCATCAGAATTCCCCTGCTCCCCCTCGAGCAGCACACCATGTGGTACAAACACATCCTGGCGCTCGAAAATGACACTTCTTTCAATTCTGATTGCTCGTGTGTCAGGCCAGTAGATACAGTGGCCATTGCTCTCAGGATCAAAACCTACCCAGTGTCCGTCTTGGGCTCACATGTCTAGTTTGGAGCCAGAGGTGTCATGGACCTTGACACAACATCCCCAGACCAGAATTTTTGAGAGGTCAGGTGGTCTTTGGTAGAGCATTTCATAGGGAGTTTTTGTGCCTAGATGGCGAGTTGACGAGTGGTTTTTGAGCCAAGTAGCATGCATAATGGCCTCCCCCCAGAGGTTCTTGGGTAGGCCACTGGCATGAATCATTGCACATACATGCTCAACAAGTGTTCTGTTGAGTCATTCTGCAACTCTGTTGTGTTCAGGGGTATCATGGATGGTTATGCATCGTTCTGTGCCTCAGGATTTCAGATATTCCGAAAATTCCACACTAAGGTATTCTCCCCCTCAATCTGAGTGAAGTCACTTGACTTTGGTGTCGAACTGCATGTTCAGCCAGCTTCATAGGCCTTGTATGATGTGAAGGTCTTGGCTTTTGTCTTCTGGAGGTACAGCTTGGTGTAGCGGGTGTGGTTGTCCATGAATGAGATGTAGTATTGACTGTGGCCAGGGGTTTGGACCAGAGAAGGTCCCCAGAGGTCTGTGTGGACCTCATCACCTAGATGTTCACAGTGGGGTGGGTTGCACTGTGAGTCAAAGTGTGGACTGCTGGTATAAACCAAACAAATCCAACACCAAAGACAAATAAAGTGTGAGTGGTGGTGTGCCTCCATGGAACCTGGAGTGCAGAAACCTAAGAGGGGGAAACTTCAATGGGAGGGTGCTCCTAGCACAAGTCGTCGACGAGTTATGCAGGAGAGGATGAATGAATGCTGATTGAGAAGGGGATGCTGAACAGAGCAGGGGTGTTCAGCCAAAAGGACTTGGGAGTAATAGACTTTGATAGAATATGCTCCTGGCACAAGTTGATGACAAGTTACACAGGAGTGGAAGAATGACTAAGCAAGAGGTTGCTGACTAAGCACTGCTGATACTGCTGATGATGAATGAAGGTAGATAGACCCTTAATGGAGCCTCAACTACCAAGGATGATGGATGGTGACAGATAGACTCTTCCAAATGAGCCTCAACTGTCAATGATGAGATAGGCACTGAACTGACTGCTGAGTGAATGGCTTCTGATTGCTTCCTGGTAGCTAAGTACACAGGGGTTTATATACTGTGGGGGGAGCACAGCTTGTGACAAACAAGGCACAAACACTTGGTAAGTAATGAGTAAGGACTGGGTAATCATGATGAGTAAGTGAGAAATGAAAAGTAAGCAAGCAAAGAAGATTGGTAAGTATTGGCAATGAATGAGTCAAGGATAGTCAAAATATCACAAAACGAGTCAAATAGAATCAGAAACTGAGTAAGCACACTGATATCACATTAGGGGGTGGCGATGCAAGTTAGATCTCGGTGGAGACATCTCTAGATCCAAAGATGGCATGACAGATGGACGGTGTTTCCAGATAGGGAAGTATTAATTCCAGAATTGAAGGGCATGAGTCAGGTGTCAAAGGGGGCTAGGGCATTGGGGGTCTGTGGGGCAACGAGAGCATACGCGATCACATCTCCCACCCTTCCATCCTCTCAGCAAAGTTAACAAAAACTTCATGGATGGGGTTCTGATGGAGGAGGAGGAGAAGGGGGGACATCTTCTGCTGGATCTTGCAGTAAGAAGGCAAGATGCATGTCATACTCATCATGAATGCGATCAGGGAGGCTGGAGGACAGTAGATTATGCTGCAGCTGTCGCAATGTGGGAAGAATGATGGACGAGACTGGAATAAAGACAGTGCAGGGAGCAGGGAGGAACAATCCATATGCTTCATCAACCGGGGAGACTGAAACAACCACATAAGACCTTTCTAACTGAGTGACAGACCTGAGGCAACCAAAGAATGTCCTTCTGGAAGTCATACTGACAAGGAGAACATGCTGACCAAGCTGCATGGGATGAGATGGGGCTGACAACAATGGGATGAACCAGGGGGCTTCAGGACAGAAGCTGGTGGGAACGCCTGGCAGATATATGTAGCCACTGTCTCTGGCAAATGAGACAAGCGAGATGATCGATGAAGAGGTGGCCATGATTGATGGACTTAGTGAAATGAGCATCTGATGGATGGAGTGCTGTAGAAACATGCAGGGTGTGAGGATCCTCTCCAAATTTGGAAGGAAGAATCATGGGGCTGAGCACTTTAAGCGAGTGTGGGAACGGAGTTGATATCTTTAGAAATGGTGGAGATACGACGAAAACCGGAATGCCATACACGGGCGCTAAAAACCTTTAATGTGCGCTTAACTCGCTTCCTCTTTTCTCTTTAGCACTGATGACTCGTTCTTGTGCGAAGGATGACTATTAACATCCGACAGTCTTTCTATGCATGAGGCCTTTAGTCTTCATCTGCATGCTTGGGCATTGTGTGCAACTCGTCAACGAGTTAGGCAGAGTCAGCTGTAACCATGTCCACAACACCTTTGGTGTGTGACAGCGCTCCTTCCCAATGGGCTTCTGAGTGGCTTTGGCATATTCACATGAATTGCATGTGCCCATGGTGGAATGTGCTTCATCCAGTTTAATTCCAGTGATTGTGCCATCCTTGAGCATGTTCCAGATGGCTTCAGGAGCAATGTGGCCAAGCCTTATGTGAATCTCCTCCATGGTTAAGGATTCCGTGGCCTTGGCTAGGCCTGCGAAGGCATGATGAGCTTGTTTGAGGCAGTAGAGGCCTTTTTGCATCGGAATTTCGGCTACTTTCTTTTTCTGAGCATCGAAGATTTGACAGTGCTTGTCTTGGAATAATGCTGCATACCCAGCGACATCAAGTTTGCTAACAGAAATGAGTGTAATTCCCATCTTGGGAGCATAGAGCATGTCCTTGAGTCGAATGGGTCTGGGTAGTGCCATTTGGGAGTGAAATTGCGAGATCGCCTTTCCCAATGGCATGGAAGGTGTGGTTGTCTGCAGTGGTGATAGGTTTGGGTACAATTGGCTTGTAATCAAGGAATTTGCTGCAGTAGGAGGACATATGATGTGAAGCGCCAGAGTTGAACAGGATTGTCTCTTCTGCAGGATTTAGGCTTTTGCCTGCAAGGAGAACATGGTCATAGTTGTTTGTATATGCATCTTCTTCATCATTAACAATGTCCTGGGGGTTCGGAATTTCTTCCTCTGCAATTTCTGTAAGCCAGTCGTCATCCTGCAGGTGTGCTAGCCAAACTCCATCAGGTTCTGAGTCAGCGCTGGTCTGCACACTCGAGCTGGCTGATGCAGTGGCTGCTTTTCTGGTACCTTTCTCCTTCTTTTTCCCTTTTCCCTTGTTCTGGAACCACTTGGGCACTTGCCCAGCTTTTCCACCACCCTCTTCCCAGCATTGGTCTTTTGTATGACCTTTCTTTCCGCAGTTTTCACAAGTGGACTTCTTTCTGTCTTTCACTGAGTAAGCTGCATCTTTGGAACTTCCGGAGTTCCCAGAGTTGCCTCTCTTCATCTGCGTTTGGCACCTATCATATTTGTCAGAAATTACTTTGATGATAAAGTCTGGAGATAGGTCCTTTTGCATGACTAGGGCTGAAGATGTCATAGCTGCAAGGTTGGAGTCATAAGAAGTGGGAAGTGAACTGAGGATGATGGCTGTGAAGTCATTGTCTGTGATTGACTGTCCAAGCATGGCAAGTTGTTCGCACAGTGCATGCATCTTGTCGAAGTGAGTGTGGACATCACCTTTTTCTGAACAGCGGGATTCTTGGAGTTTTCTCTGAAGGTCAATTGCGACAATGCAAGAGCGGTTTTGGAAAAGGTCAGTGAGGACACCCCACACACTCTTTGCAGTCTCTTCCTTCAGGACTCAAAGGAACAGAGATTCTGGGAGCGACACAGCAATCACTTGCTTGATGTATCCATTGTCCTTAGCCCATTGCTGAAGTTTTTCTGCATATTCACTAACAAGTTTTTGCTCCATGGTTGTGGGCTTCCAGGAGGCATCTTTCCCTGCTGAAGGGTCCTCTGGTTTTGCATCCAAGCCAGTCAGGTGTCCAATCAGCCCTTTTGAGCTGATGGCCCATTCAACCCAAGCCTTGTAGTATAGCCAGTTGCTTCCATCCACATTTAGGGTTGGGACTTGTAAGGAATGATCATCTTTTGCCATAGTGGGTATTGATGCTGTGTATTAACTCTTTTGGAATTAGAGTGTGAGAGCAGGGCTCATAACCTAATGAAGATATGAGTTTCTCAGTGTACGAAGTAGTCACTTTATTAGTACCTAACAAAGGTATGAGTTTCTACACTATGTCAGTACCAAGTAAATGAGCAGGAATCTAGCTATACTCACCTCAGTGTATGAAGTAGTCACTGAGGTGGAAAAGAACAGTGCAGAAAATTTATAGTACTGTAATTAGTAAGCATAATGACATCGGAATTTAATTCTGAGGGTTGGGGAACAATTCCAAGCCCTCTGGGTGAAACTCCGAGATGCTACCATAATTCCAGATTGCATTCTCAACAGGCCCATCTCAGGGTCTATATAAGTGTTGGTGTTTTGGCACACAGGCTGCCCATGTGGTGTGACTAAGTGTGACTACACTATGTGGTCCCTTCTGCACCTCTATTTCATGCATGTACAGGCTGGGCATGCACACCAATCTGGTATTGGCCCCCACTTGGTCCCTCCTAGGTGCTTTGTGCCCTGTACCTTGTTCTTGCACTTTGATCAATAATGGATCAGGCATTTTCCTTGTGCAAGTGTGTATGTTCTTCCACCCACCTTCTCCCCCTTCACCCAGTCATCTGTAGGAGTACAAGCAAACATGTGTCTGATGAACTGAATGCCACATGATATGGCCTCTGAACCATTGTACACCATCACATGAGATGGAAGGCGGAAACCATGTTGTAAGGAGTGATACAAGAAACATATATACCAATGTCAAGGAATTGCAACACAGCAAGGCCATCAGGAAAATAACACTTTACTATTTTTGACTTTTTGTGACTAATGTGACTTTTTGGGAAGGAATCTACTATCATTACCCATGCCCTGCAGGCATGGCTGCACTGTTCTTGCTGATTTTGGTCTTGTTCAAACCACCTAATTCATAGCTTTCAGTAGATACCACATACATTCAAATTGATGGAGGTTCCAAAGAGATATTGTGATTTTTCTCTCAGACAGTGTGCATCACAACAATGGCTCAATATCTCTGAATTTTCAGACATTTTCTAGTCTTCTTGGCTTAGATATATCATCACTTAGTTGTCTCAATACATTCTGTTCTCTTTTCATTCTTCAAAATGCTGTATATGGTCAAAAAAAAAGTACAGATAGTAGGTTCCTTCCCAAGAAGTCACAAATAGTCACAATAGTCACAAAAGAGTCGAAAAAAGTCACAAAAAGGTCAAAAATAGTAAAGTGTTGATTTCCTGATGAAACAATCTCCCTGCAAGTGACCAAGAGGCTGCAGTTACCCATACATACTGCCTTGGTAACCAATTGTGGTGGAGTTTCTGGCCAACATGGGCAGCAATCCTGGGGGTTCGAGACCACAGCATCCTGCCCTCTCTTCCACAGACTTCTACCAACCGTCGGTGTATGAGTGAGGTCCTCCATAGTTCTTCGATCTGTAGCTCAATCAGGGGGCAGGGTTGGATTTCCTCTCGTATTTCCAACCAACTTCTTGCTTTGCACGTATCAGTGAGTTCCTGTGGTTCCATCGCCATGTTCATGCACTGACATACACGTACTGTTATCCACACTTATTTCTTCATACAGATAACTGGGGATTGCCTACTCCATACTCCGCATCATTGCTCGTGGGTCCTTTCGCACTGTTTAATTAGCCTCCCGATTTGAGCAGCGTTCTGACGCTCAAGGTTGCTCACCCTATTTGTTTGTCGGTTCCAGGGATAACGTATGTAGAGCTTTACTGTTCCTGTCTCATTGCCACTGATTATCAAACCTGATCTGAAAAGCAGAACCATCTTCACCGCGTATATCATCCCAGTCTAATATTCGATGGCTTTAACAGACGTTTCCCACATGCGAGCGAAGTTGGAATGCTGCCCTCCAGGGGATGATGGGCAGGATGTCGCCCTCTACGACCTGGTGGACGCCCTCTACTGGAGATACCGCAGAGAGAGAGAAATCGATGACTTGAACGAGGCAATCACAATGCACCACGCGGCTTTGCAACTCCGACCACTCGAGAATGACGATCGGTCCAACTCACTCAACGATCTTGCTGTTTGTCTTGCACATAGATATGACAGTCAGGGAGCAGTCGATGACTTAGAAGAAGCCATCACGCTTGGACGTGAAGTGTTAGGGCTCCGTCCACCAGGGCATCCTTGGCGAGGCATATCTCTCTACGACCTTGCTACTCACCTCAAGAGGAGATCTCTGAGAGAGGCTAAGACAAGTAACCTGGATGAAGCGATCGAACTGTTCCATGCAGCTTTGCAACTACGTCCCTTTGAGGATGTAGGGCAGTGTTCGGCACTCCGTGAACTTGTTCTCTGTCTCTCGATTAGATATGAAAATCAGGGGGAAGTTGATGACCTCGAAGAAATCGTGGCACTCAGACGTGCAGAACTAGAGCTCTTTCCGCGAGGGGAACCTAGTCATGTTGAATCTCTTTACAACCTGGGTCGTGAGCTTAGGAAGGGGTTCGTAAATAAGGTTGCGACCCACGACTTGGAGGAATCAATTGAGCTGCTCCACCAAGCTTTAGAACTGTGTCCCTCAGAACATCCCAGTCGGTCCTGAATGCTCCATGAGCTTGCTCTGTGTCTGTCGAATAGATATGACAAACTGTGGACAGTCGATGACTTGGGGAAAGCTAATATATGTGGATGTGCAGCACTAGACCTCTGTCTGCTGGGGCATGCCAACCATGGTGAGCCTCTCTGCACTATCGCTTGCGACCTCAGGAGGAGGTTCATGAAACAGGCTATGACACGCAACTTGGAGGAAGTGATTGAGCTGCACCATGCAGCTTTGGAACTTCGTCCTTCTGGGCATCGACATCGGCCTTCACGATAGACATGACAAGCATGGGGCAGTTAATGACTTGGAAGAAGCCATCGCGCTTGGACATACAATGCTAGGGCTCTGTCCACCTGAACATGTCGATCGTGGTGTATCTCTCCATAATCTTGCTTGCGACCTCAGGAGGCGGTTCGCAAAAGAGCCTGTAATCCACGACTTGGTGGAGGTGATTGAGCTATTCCGTGTGGCTTTGGAACTATGTCCTTCCGGACACCCTGACCGCTCCTCAACGCTCCATGAGCTTGCTGTCTGTCTATCGAATAGGCATGGCAAGTACAGGGTAGTTATTGACTTGGAAGAAGCCATCGCCCTTGGACGTGAAGCACTAGAGCTCTGTCCAACAGGGCATCCTGATCGTGGTGTAGTTCTTTACAGCCTCGCATGCAACCTTTGGAACAGGTTTGAACAACAGGCTAACATACCCGAATTGCACAGGACAGACTTCCTTGATCAGGCTGCACTGGCAGCTTGCCCGACAAGCAAGGCTGATCTCTCCTCTTCCCTTTGCGAGCTCTCACTACACCTCTGGGACTGATTCCAGCAGCAGGCCGCCACGACTGATCTAGACGATGCCATTTGTCTTGCAATGTACGCTTTGGAGCTCCGATTGCCTCATGAAGATGTTTCAATTGCAGGGTGGGTTCAGAGGCTGGCCCAGGGAGCAGACTCAGAAAAACCTGTCATGTTTGGTCAAGCGGCAGACAATCTATGTATTCTCGTGAAATATCATAGGGCCGGATTATGGAAAGCCGGACGGTCACGCTCAGAAAGGCAGTGGGCGAGGTGCCCATAAATACTAGACTTGGTAATTGACCCCCTTGGGACCCAAGACACCGCAAACTTACCCGAGATGTAGTTTAACGGCTTTGCATATATTATAATGAATCATGAAAAATGGCCACGAAAATGTAGATACGAGCCTGACATACTACATAGTATCTACCACTTGTCTAGGAATAGGTCGTCATCATCACTTTCATCGTCAGAAAACACCCTACACTGTATTTTTTGAAGCTTTATTCTTGGCCACTGTCGAGAACAGTGGAACTTCAATTGCAGCTGCTCGTCGAAAGCCGAGACTGAAGCTTCACACTATGTAATTGTGTAGCCACACCTCTCGTGGAGTGCTGCCTGCCCTTGCCTGCCTGCCGTAGATAATTCCATAGCCACTGACAAGCTAAAAATGCTGCTGGCCCGCCACTACTCCCAACCCATGTCCACATTTGGTATATATTGAAATTTCCCACCCTACTGCCCTGTAGTCCCCTGGGTCAGCTCCCTTGCCCAACTGGGCTCTATCCTCTGCTGGCATGCACCATATATGGTCATTAACATGAAGTATAAGTATATTAGAGCATAATTGAATGCTTAGTTGAGTATATTAGTGGCCCTGAATAGCTTGGAAATGAGATAGGGGCAAAAAGCCAAAAAGCGGAAGCATTTTTGATATATTGGACATATCTACTTGGTTTTCATGTATCCATCAAGTTAATATGTATGCCTACAACATATTCAAAGTTCATAGACTTTGATGGAGTGCTTTACATGTGGTGACACAATCTCCTCCTCCCTGTATTTCACCATAGAAAATTTTTTCTGGGTCTTTCTGTGCTGGTACTGTAATGTAACATGGTATAATAGTTACACTTAGCGAATTGGTGCATAATTGGACCACCCATTTGGTGGCTGAGAAGCTCTGAATTGCTAGAAAGGATTTCAGGGGTTACAGACAAAAAAGTGTTCGCAATTTTGCTACATTTGATATGGGCATTTGAGAAGGACATCCCCTTGTAGTGGCCCTCTGTACCTATATAATATCACAAGCTCGTTGAATGGGGTGGAGTTCCTGAGGTGTTGTGCCATGGTCTTCCCCTGCTGGTATTTAGGGGCTCCATCAATTTCCAGGCAGTATATTGCTATTCCGAATATCTAGGGATCTATTGAATACTTATTCACAGCCAAAAAATAAATACCAAGTCCACACCAGAAGGGGAGAGAGCAGGGGAAGGAAAACAATCACCCAGAGAGTGTGGGAAAATGTGCAAAAAGTTGCGGAGACTTTTAAAACATATCAGAAAGATGGAATGGTACATCACACACAGTGTCTGGTGCTTAATGGATGGTAGTACTGGGATTTTAACACCTGATAGCTCCTCCTAGAATTATATTACACCTACTTCAGTGTGTCACACCCTCAGAACTTGAGACTTGGTGCCAGTCTCTTATCCTGAGTAGTGAAATGTATTTACTGAATCAAAAGTCCACATGTATCATTTTTCGCATTTTTTTGGGTTCTCTGGGTAATGCAGGTATCATATTACATGAAGGCATGTCCCATGACCAATGGGAACATGGTACTCCATCCATTGAGCACCAGACACTGTGTGTGATGTACCATTCCATCTTTCTGATATGTTTTAAAAGTCTCCGCAACTTTTTGCACATTTTCCCACACTCTCTGGGTGATTGTTTTCCTTCCCCTGCTCTCTCCCCTTCTGGTGTGGACTTGGTATTTATTTTTTGGCTGTGAATAAGTATTCAATAGATCCCTAGATATTCGGAATAGCAATATACTGCCTGGAAATTGATGGAGCCCCTAAATACCAGCAGGGGAAGACCATGGCACAACACCTCAGGAGCTCCACCCCATTCAATGAGCTTGTGATATTATATAGGTACAGAGGGCCACTACAAGGGGATGTCCCTCTCAAATGCCCATATCAAATGTAGCAAAATTGCGAACACTTTTTTGTCTGTAACCCCTGAAATCCTTTCTAGCAATTCAGAGCTTCTCAGCCACCTGATGGGCGGTCAAATTATGCACCAATTCACGAAGTGTAACTACTATACCATGTTACATCACAGTACCAGCACAAAAAGACCCAGAAAAAATTTTCTATGGTGAAATACAGGGAGGAGGAGATTGTGTCACCACATGTAAAGCACTCCATCAAAGGCTATGAACTTTGGATATGCTGTAGGCATACATATTACCTTGAAGGAGACATGAAAACCAAGTAGATATGTCCAATATATCAGAAAAGCGTGCGCTTTTTGGCTTTTTACCCCTATCTCATTTCCAAGCTATTCAGGGCCACTAGTATACTCGACTAAGCATTCAATTATGCTCTAATATACTTATACTTCATGTTAATGACCATATATGGTGCATGCCAGCAGAGGATAGAGCCCAGTTGGGCAAGGGAGCTGACCCAGGGGACTACAGGGCAGTAGGGTGGGAAATTTCAATATATACCAAATGTGGACGTGGGTTGGGAGTAGTGGCGGGCCAGCAGCATTTTTAGCTTGTCAGTGGCTATGGAATTATCTACGGCAGGCAGGCAAGGGCAGGCAGCACTCCACGAGAGGTGTGGCTACACAATTACATAGTGTGAAGCTTCAGTCTCGGCTTTCGACGAGCAGCTGCAATTAAAGTTCCAGAGTGCGCTCGACAGCTGCCGAGATACTGAAGGTTCATTTTCACAGTACTGCCTGGCAATTGATATGATCATCGATGCCCTGAACAGCAGTGATTCCAAGCACACTTTTGCACTGATGCTCTCCCAGCAAGGCATGGTATTAGTGGAAGGCGAGTACCTGTGGTACTTGATACATTATGTAGTACTACGGTAACTAGAATGTCATTACTTGGACTCAACCTTGGCAGTCTGCATAAATACCTATAAACACCCATGTGTATTTTTTCTGGGGCTGTCCCGGGTCCCAAGGTGGCCGACTACCAAATGCAGTAGGTGTACGGCACATCCCCTACCATGTACCTGAGCGTGACCGTCTGGCTTTCCATACCGGATTCCAAACTCAGAACGTGATTGCCGACCTGAACGAGGCCATCACCTTATACCAATATTTGCTGCAGTTCCACCCAACTGGGCATCCCGAACGCGCTTCGTCCCTCCACAACCTTGCACAGTGTCTAGCAGACCGGTTTCGTCGGCAACCCACAGCAGCCGATTTGGACCAGGCTATTTCACTTGAGCAAGAAACCCTACAATTACTCGTACGTGGAGATCCGGGCTACAATGCGTCCTGGTGATGCCTTACGGCCTGTCTCCAAATGAAGATCAGCTCGCAGGTTGTTGTGATTTCCCCAGACCTCTCAGTTGTCACCCACTTTGACATCGAACAAAACATCCGTAATGTTGCATTTGAAACCCTTCGAACTGCACCAACCAGGTTGCTCCATACGCCTACCGGCATCCTGTGCAGCCGGGATGAGCAGGTGTCGCATTTTATGCGCAGTCAACAGTGCAAACGGTTTATATCACTGTGTACAACATGCGATAGAGCTCAGCAAATGGGACTCATCCAAACCCATGTCTCCGAGTACTTCCCATACATCATGCTTTCTCACCACTGGGGTGAAGGCGAGCCATTACTGCGCGACATCAAGGGGCGCGTGATATATGATATGCCAGCGAGAGGTGGCTTTAGAAAGCTCCAGGCCTTCTGTGCCGTTGCTTGCGAGTTGGATTACTTATGGGCCTGGAGCGATACGTGCCGTATCGACAAACACAGCAGTGCCGAGGTACAAGAAACGATTGGATCAATGTTTGTGTGGTATCGAAAATCCATGTTGACCATCGTATACCTTTCTGACATTTCCGATACCGGTTCGTTCGGGACCAGTGAATGGTTCAGGCGCGGGTGGACCCTCCAAGAGCTACTGGCTCCCCGAACCATACTATTCTACACCCAAAACTGGACGCTTTACAAGAACCTAACGTCCTCGAATCATAAAATGGATGCCACTGTGTTGGCAGAGCTGGAAAGAACAACTAGAATAGAGTCCCAGTTCCTCACCAACTTTTCTCCGGGCATGGATGATGCACGTTCCAGACTGCAATGGGCCTCAATGCGTTGCACCACCCAGCCTGAGGATACCGCCTACTCACTTTTTGGGATCTTTAATCTTCATCTACCCATTCCGTATGGCGAATCTGCTGAGGACTCGCTCGGCCGTCTCCTAACCGAAATCGTATCACGCTCGGGGGATATCTCGGTTCTGGATTGGGTCGGGGAGGCGTCATCATTTCATAGCTGTTTCCCTGTTCATATTACATCGTATGAAACGCTATCATTGCCTCGACCCTTACCTAACCCAGAAGAACACGCATCGACAAACAGTCAGAAGCTCTTGTCGTTCAAAGCACTGTGTAACCTCGCTACGTCGCTCCTCCCCCAGTTTCCCAGTCGGTCTCTGACACCATCAAGAATTGCCCCGGGGGTTCGGATACGAACTCCGGATTCATACGCACCAAGCGACGTATACGATTTTCATTCATTGAACAGAGTACCCCTTCCACGATTCCTCAATCGTTGCCTTATACTGCCGTGCATCGCCCACCGTGTCATAGCGGTTCAATTGGCAGGCGAAGATCCATCGAGACCGAGCTACATGTACGAAATCCAGGCATGCGGTCTGAGGCCATTGGAGATCGCCCTGCCAGACAGGCTAGACAATACAACAATCTCACAAGGTGCTCTGCAGCTCGTTCGCCCTTGGCACTCCAAGGGTCAATCTGCAATATTAGACGCCGCGAGTGAAGAGCAATTACTTCTTACACTTGGGAGGCCATTTTTTGCTCTTCTGTTGACCGAACTGCCTCACTCTCAACACAAACAGATTGCGTCTTCTACTCTTATTACTGCCCAGCCCATCAACCGTGCCAGCATTCTGAAAAGCAAAGCTAGGATATTCAGCATTGTATAGATAGCCACGGCGCTGCAGTGCAGGCTGGTGCCAGCGCCCACTTTGTCACCCCTTTCATGTGTTGCCTTTTCTCGCGCTTTGATCGTCATGACATGCTTGCTTCCCCTTGCACGATGCCACGCATGTCCTGCCACTTACTTTTTTGTGCTCCGTGAAGTCATATGTTGTAGGAGTATGCACATCCAAATATAAGTCCAGTGAGTTGCGATCGCCCCTGATTATGAAAAGCACGTTCCAAGATACACAACTGTCAAATGTCATACCTATCATGACCATCGTGTTTCAGGCTAAGTATTCCCTGGCTGTAGTCCTCATCCTAGGTCATATGGATTTCCCATATTGCCTCACATCATTGGGATGAATATGCTGCTCATAGTACAAGTGCGCAAAGCGGCACTGTGCATCACCGCTACCCACCTTAGTAAACAACGTTGGGAGGGTTCATCGCAGCTGTGGTCGGGGGAACGCAGGAGCCTGAATGCCTAGACTCGGGGAAGGCTACAGAAGAATGAGTCACATGGCTCGATACGTATGTCGCTTGCGTCAAATCCGAGAAACGCGGTGGAGAGCGGGTCAGAAAGGGTTTCAAGGAGACTCAGAAAAATATGGCGATGGCAGCAAACTCCTGCTTCACGCTGGGGCAGTGGCTACTTGAGGCGTTAAAAAGTTTGAGGCTGACCCCACAACCAGCAAGGACGTCCTCGTCAAAGTCACAGTGCAGGTAAGTACCTCAGGGATTCTGTTGACTGGTTGTCATGAGTCGCTGTATAGGTAGCGTGTTCTCCAACCCTGGGGCGCAAGGGCAATATTCTAGACAACGAACCAAGCGGAGAGGAGAGGGAAGAACGACGGCATTGCGCTCTCAGAGACAGCAGGATGCTTGGCTTCCAGCGCAGCAGGCTGTCCTACTGTAAAACGTCTTTGTTACTTGTGTCGTTGCCAATTTGCGCTCCAATGGTCAAAGGGGCCCATTATACAGCGTTCTGTTCGTATGTATATATGTGTCCACTTGCAATAATTCATTACAGTGCAGAATTCATGTACTCCGTAGCCGTCCTCGTTAGGTTGTCAATTACAGGTCTGCCCACCAATCCAGCAAACAACGACGCGAACGCAACCAATCAAACTGAGGTTCACTGGACATGTATGTATATGCATGCACTCCTACAAGATATGACCGGACGAAGGAGAGCAAAACGTAAATGGCAGGACAACGGGGATGTCGATACCAAGATATCATAACGCCATGGCTATCTACACAATATTGAATATCCGAATTTTGCTTTTCAGAATGCTGGCCCGATCTATGGGCTGAGCAGTAATGCGAGTAGAAGACGCGATCCTTCTGTGTTCGTTATGAGGTAGCTGTCTCAACAGAAGAGCGTTAAAAGGCCTCTCAAGTGCAGAGAGCAGCTGTTCTTCAGTCACGGCATCTAGTTTGGCAGATGAACCAGGCAACTTCGAGTGCCAAGGGCGAACAAGTTGCAGAGAACCTTGCAGCCGCATTACAACCTCTAGCTTGTTTGGCAGAGTGATCTCAAGCGGCCTCAGACCGAATGCCTGGATGTTATACGTGTAACTCGGTGCTGATGAATCTGACCCTTTCGGATGAACCACTGTGACACAATGGGCAATGCATGGTAGTATGAGGCGGCGATTGAGAAAACGTGGGAGAGGCACCCTAGTGAGCGAATGGAAGTCGTACACATCACCTGGGGAGTATGAATCTGGGGATCGCAATTGAACTGCCGGAACGTGATGGGCGATATTGGACAATGTAAAGTAACGACTAAGAAATCGGGGGAGAACGAATGAGCGACGGAGGTTTCGCAGTTTTTCGAATGACGAAGGACGCTGACTTATCGCTGCTGATGGTTTTTCTGCGTTATGTTGAGGTCGGAGCAACGGTATTGTTTGGAACGAGGTGATCTGGGCAGGGAAACAGCTATGAAACTGCGACGCCTCCCCAACCCAATCCAGAACTGAGATATCTCCAGACTGCGAAATGATTTCGGCCAGGAGACACCCAAGCGCTTTCCCAGCAAGTTCGCCATACAGAACGGGAAGGTGAAGATTAAAGATCCCAAAAAGTGAATAGGCGATATCCTCAGGCTGCGTAGTACGACGTAATGACGCCCATTGGAGTCTCGAACGAGCGTCATCTGTTCCTGGGGAAAAGTGAGTGAGGAACCAGGATTCTATTCCAGTTGCCCTCTCCAGCTCTTCCAGCACCACGATATCTGCTTTATGGTTCGAAGACGTGAGGTTCTTGTAGAGCGACCAACTCTGGGTGTAGAATAGTACAGTTTGGGGGGCCAGTAGCTCCTGGAGGGTCCACCCGCGTCTGAACCACTCGCTGTTCCCAAGCAAACCAGTATCTGGAACATCAGAGAGATACACAATGGTTAGGGAAGACTGTCGATACCACGCAAACATCGATCCTATAGCTTCTTGCAACTCGGCACTGCTGTCTTTGTCTATGCAACACGTGTCACTCCACGCCCACAGGAAATCTCGTTGGCAGGCAACAAGGCAGAAGGCTTGCAGCTTTTTAAAGCCCTCCTTTGCTGACATATCATATATCAGGTGGCCTTCAATGTCGCGCAATGATGGCTCGTCTTCGCCCCAACGGTGAGAAAGCGTGACATACTGAAAGTATTTCAAGATAGCCATATGGACCAGTTCCATTCGCTGATCTGGGCCACACGTTGTGCACAACAACACAAGCCGTTTGTACTGTTGGCTGCTCATAAACTGGGTCAACTGCGCATGCCGGTTGCACAGGGCGCCAGTATGCGTGTGCAGCAACCTGGTTGGCATAGTTTTGAGGGTTTCAAATGCAACATTACGGATGAGTTGCTCAACATCAAAGTGGGCAACAGGTGAGGCATTGGAGGATGTCATAGCAACTTGTGACTCGACCTTCATGTGGAGGTAGGCTGTAAGGGAGCACCGGGATATGTCGTAACCAGGATCTCCAGGTATGAGTACCTGCAAGACTTCTTGCTCCAGTAAAATAGCCTCATCCAGATCCGTTGCTGCAAGTTGTTGACGAAACCGGTGTGCTAGACACTCTGCCAGGCTATGCAGGGACAAAGCACGACCGGGATGGTCAGTCGGGAAGGATTGCAATACATATCGACACAGTGTTATGTCCTCGTTCAGACCGACCATTGCATGTTGATTGCCAGATCTATGCCTCACAAAGCAATTGACCAGAGAGCCTAGATTGTCTATCTCCCGACCAGGTACGACAGGCTCATCTGAGCCGGTGCCCTGGGCTGGCCTCTGAAACCAAGCTCCCCCGTGATGGGAGTCTCGTGGTAACCGAAGTTCCAGAGCATATGTTGCACAGCAAATAGCATCGTCCATGTCGGTCATTGCAGCCTCCTTCTGGAACCTGTCCCAGAGGTGGAGTGAGAGCTTGAGAAGCAAGGACGCAAGATCAGTTGTGCTTGTTGGACGGGCCACCGACGCAGTTTGATGAAGAGAATTCGCACCATGCAACCCAGGCATGTCAACTTGTTTCTGAAACTTTGTCCAGAGGTCGCGAGCGAGGTCGTAAAGATATTTACCGCGATCGGGATGGCCTAGTGGAAAGAGCTCCAGTGCTGCACGTCTGAGCGAGATGGCTTCCTCCAAATCACGGATCGTAGCCTGTCTGGTGAACCTTTTGTTGAGGTAGACAGCGAGTTCGTGGAGAGTGGTATCACGACGAGGATGCCCTGGAGGATGAAGATCTAGTATTGCACGTGAGAGCGAGATGGCTTCCTCCAAGTCGCAGACTGCAGCCTGTTTCTCGAACCTGTCATTGAGGCAGCGGATGAGATTGTGGAGGGTGGCACTACGATCAGGATGCCCTGATGGATGAAGCTCTAGTGCTGCACGTGAGAGCGAGATGGCTTCCTCCAAGTCGCAGATTGCAGCCTGTTTGTCGAACCTGCACTTGAGGTAGTATGCGAGTTTGTAGAGAGTAGCATCACGACGAGGATGCCCTGGTGGACGGAGCTCTAGCGCTGCACGTGAGAGCAAGATGACTTCCTCCAAGTCGCGGATCGAAGCCTGTTTGTCGAACCTGCTATTGATGTAGTATGCGAGTTTGTAGAGAGTGGCATCACGACGAGGATGCCCTGGAGGACGGAGTTCTAGTGCTGCACGTGAGAACGAGATGGCTTCCTCCAAGTCGCGGATCGAAGCCCGTTTGTTGAACCTGCTATTGAGGTAGTATGCGAGATCGTCGAGAGTGGCACTACAATCAGGATGCCCTGGTGGATGAAGCTCTAGTGCTGCACATGAGAGCGAGATGGCTTCCTCCAAGTCGCAGATTGCAGCCTGTTTGTCAAACCTGCTATTGAGGTAGTATGCGAGATCGTCGAGAGTGGCACTACGATCAGGATGCCCTGGTGGATGAAGCTCTAGTGCTGCACGTGAGAGCGAGATGGCTTCCTCCAAGTCGCAGATTGCAGCCTGTTTGTCGAACCGGCTATTGAGGTAGTATGCGAGTTTGTAGAGAGTGGCATCACGATGAGGATGCCCTGGAGGACGGAGCTCTAGTACTGCACGTGAGAGCGAGATGGCTTCCTCCAAGTCACGGATCGAAGCCCGTTTGTTGAACCTGCTATTGAGGTAGTATGCGAGATCGGAGAGAGTGGCATCACAACGAGGATGCCCTGGTGGGCGGAGCTCTAGTGCTGCACGTGAGAGTGAGATGGCTTCCTCCAAGTCGCCGATTGCAGCTTGTTCGTCGAACCTGCTGTTGAGGTAGGCGGCGAGATCGTGGAGAGTGACATCACGGTAAGGATGCCCTGGTGGACAGAGCCCTAGTGCTTTACGTCCAAGCGTGATGGCTTTTTCTAAGTCTTTGACTGCCCCCTGCTCGCCGTATCTATCCGACAGACAGCGAGCAAGACTGTTGAGTGACGTGGACCGATCATATTTCTTGTTTTCGACTGGTCGGAGTTCCAAAGCAGCACGATGCAAATTGATTGCCTCGTTCAAGTCGTCGATTTTACGCTCTTCTTTGTATCTCTTGCAGAGTGCGTATGCCAGGTCGAAGAGGGCATCATACCGGCCATCATCCCCTGGAGGACAACGTTCCAAGTTTTTTCGTCTCCAGGAAACCTTGTCTGTTGAAGCCATTGAATGTCGTTACACCAGGATGATATACACGACGGAAATGGTTCTGCCTTCGCGCTAGATCCAGTGATCACTTGCACCAAGACAGGGACAGTAAAGTCTTACCCTTTGAAACGGGAAAGAAACCCGGTGAGCGATCTTGAGTGTCAGCTGAACGCTGCTCGAATCAGCGAGGCTAACCAAGCAGCGCAAAAGAACCCACAGCAAAGGCACGAAGTCTCGAGCAGGCAACCTTGGGTGTCGGTACGAAGCACACACTGTGGATAACGTTACACGCAAGTCAATGCATATAATGCAACGATGACCCGATAGGAACTCACCAATAGATGCGAAAAGCGCAAGTTGGTTGGAAAGACGAGAGGAAATTGGGCTTTGCTGCTTGAGTGAGTGACACAGCTTGAAGAACTGGGGAGGCGCTCACCAGTACAGCAACAGTTGGTGGACGCTTGAGGTAGAGAGAGGGCACATGGCTACGGCGTACGAAGAGCACAGGATTTACCTCCACCCTAGACGCTGCCCGTACACATTCCCGCACGTCCGATGCTCCCCAAGTACTGAAGTATTCAAGCTTCTTAGTCAGTCCCCCTCTGACAAACGCAATGGCGATACTCTGCGATACTCTACGTCCGCCCAATCCCGAGGCCGCCGTTCATAAGGGAAACTGGCTATGCGCCCTTCCTGAAACTGGTCTCGTTGGCGAACCCTCCAGGTACTGCCCATGCCAACCCATAGCTGATCTTGGTCACTCGTTGACTTCGTCGCTGGCAGGGGCCCTTGTTTGCGAAATTCACGTCTGCGGAACAACCGCTGCCTTTCTTCTGATGGGCATGAGCATGCTTGTAGCTGCTGATATAACCTCAGTTGCCGAGTTCGTCGGACCGATAGAGTTCACAACCTGCCTCATGCCACATATAAAATGAATGGGATGGCGCCGTGTCTCCTAGGTTGCACTCAGATCTACTGCACACGAAGTCCCGTTCGTCCCTCTCGAGGAGGCTTTCCATGACCGCCCCGAAGTCGTACCACACACACCTTGAACGCAGAGGAAGTGAATTGTGAAATATATTCCCGTCGTTGCCAAACAAGTACATCTCAGCGACTGGGGAGCTGGCCTTTTGTGGTGTATGCAGAGAAGGGCACGACAGGTTGACATCAGGGGCTACGCACAGTTAGAAGAGGCCCACGACGCATATCAGGGGATGGTCAGTAGATCGTTAGGTGTGCCGCAATTCCTCGGTATTGGTATACTGTATATACTTGTTACATGACTCGTCACAGCATAGTTTCCAATGTATACCTCTCTTCTTGGCCTGTGATGATGTGCTACCATTCGGAGGCCATACAATATGGTACCCGATGCACCAGATACGTGTTTGCATGCGCTCCGGTAGCACATAAGACGGAACGAAGGGTAAAATTGAAAAAAGGCAAGTGGAAGGACATACCGGTGCGAGGAAAACGCACATTCCATTATCGATTAAAGTGCGAGAAAAAGATACACGACGCAACACATGAGAGGAGCGACCAAGTGGGTGTCGATGCCAGACCGGCCTGCACGCGACACAATATGGAAATATACGTACTCGGAAGTAACAAAGGTGTGCAAGTATGGCCAGGGATGCCATTGGACGGTCTTGAGCGCCACGAGAGCAAAGCTATGGGTGGGAATCTGAGCCGGAGGGTAGGGGAAAGCCACTACACTGAAGGCATCGGTTTCGCTCACTTGCTACGATCCTCGGGAATAAATAGACGACTGCATGAAAATGACGCGAAGGCGCCCCTCCGCCACCGCAGGAGACGTTCGAGTGAGAGATCGTAGGGATCGAGCATTGCTGGTCGGGAGCGGATTGGTGGTAGATTCTGTAGGAGGTGCAGTGATAGAGTATAAGCCGGCGAGGGTATTTGCAGTAGTATTCGGAGGCAGCATTCGTTGAACCAGCTTTTCCCGTGCATCAAAGAAGGGGTTACTTGCCGCCCTCTTCAGCGGAATGGCCGCAGAAGAGAATTTTTCGTGTGTTGCCAGATCACGTGCCTTGTTTTCGCACTGGAATGCTAGTGCCTCTGTGCCACTCCAAGTCAGATCAAAAGATACAGCGCTGCTCTGGGCCTCGGATTGCATCGTATGGTTGTTGCCCTACTCCAACCGGCGTCTGCTCTCGCCCAGAGCTTTTGGCATACCACACATTGCCACCTCATAATTCCTTAAGCACGATCATTGGAGCGCGTGTTGCCGCACTGTACTTTTTGTCTTCAACTTAATCGCATGCGGTCAACTCGCACGTATACTCGTCGTATTTTGCTGTGACAGTATGTCTCCTCTCCCTGCAGGTGTTCTCTTTGTCTCAAACATGCCCTCAGCTGTTTCCAGTCAGTCTGCGGCCTCTGCACCTACTGTGCTCACCAACCCTCCTCCAGCTCTATCATGTCCCACTCTCGCTCTTCACCTACGAATCACTTTATAAGCTGTGGAACGAGTGCCACTCCGTGAAGATCAAGAAAGTTCACCAGAAAGGTCAGAGGATCTACGTTCTCAACATCAGTCAGTTTCCCAAGGAAATTGACATGCGCCCCCTGGATTGGTATTTGGCCTGGGACCGCTACCTAGAATGAATCAGCAACTGTCGGGGCCTGACTATGAAGTCCACGCGGTCTTGTCACTTCCGCTTTCTGACTCAGAAGGACTACTTCCTTAACTATTTCATCGTCATCCTTAGGTTCGACACGGAGATTCGTCGTAGATACTCTGCCGAACCCAACTTCTCCCTTACTTTTGATCAGTATCAATTGTGCTTCATGCAGTTCTTGATCCAGCATATGAGATGCATTCTGACCTCTGACAAGGCCCTTTCCTGTCCCCAGCGCTTTGCTCCTTACTGTTCTCTCACTTTGATCGATACTGGCACAGGCGTTTTCCTTGTGCAGGTATGTATGTTCCTCCACCTACCTTCCTCCCCTTCGTCCCGTCGTCCGTAGGAGTACAAGCAAACACATGTCGGATGAATCGAACGCCATATAATATGGACTCTGAGCGGCTGTACACCATCACATGGCAGGAGAGATGTATACATTAAAAACCATGCTGTGAGGAGCAATACAAGTATGTATACCAATGCCGAGGAATTGTGACACACCCAGCAATCTTCTGACCATCCCTTGATATGTTTGCGTAGCCCCTGGTTTTGTTGCGCAATACCCAGTCATGCCCTTCTCTGCATACACCACGCAAGAGCCAGCTCCTGAGCCCTAAGCCGCTGGGATGTGCTTGGTAGACAACGCTAGGAATTTGTTTCGTCGGCACCGAAGGTGACATGTGTATCATGGTCATAATAAAAAGCGAAGTTCGCGCACGGTAGATCTGTGTGCAAGTTGGGAGATGCACGTCTCCCTCATTTCATGTGCACGAGCCATTTTTGTTGGACTGGATCGATTGGATGAACTTGGCAAGCGGATTGCAAGGTCGTGAATTGCATTTCGCTGGCCCTGCGGTGATCATGATAAGCCATTGGTTACCAAGGGCAGTACATATGAGTAACTGCAGCCTCGTGGCAGAGTTTCAGGCGAACATGTTGCGATTGCGTGCTGGTTACACAAGGTACAACATGGGGTGTTCGAGACCACAGCTTCCTGCCCTCTCTCTTCCACAGACTTCTACTAACCATTGGTGTACGGGTGAGCTCCTCCACAATTCTTCGATCTGTAACTCACTCAAGGGCAGGGTCAAAATTTCCTCTCGTATTTCCAACCAACTTCTTGCTTTGCACGTATCGGTGAGTTCCTACGGGTCCACCGCCACGTTCACGCACTGACATGCGCGTAGGTATTTCTTCATACAGACAATCTTGGATTGCCTACTCTATACTTTGCGTCGTTACTCACGGGCCCTTTCGCACTGTTTAATTAGCCTCCTGATTTGAACAGCGTTCTGATGCTCAAGGTTGCTCACCCTGTTTGTTCGTCGGTTCCCGTGACAACGTAGGGATTAATTGTTCCTATCTCATTGCAACTGATCATCGAACCTGGTTCTGAAGGCAGAACCATTTCACCGAGTATACCATCCCGGTGTAACGGTATTCGATGGCTTCAACAGACGACGTTTCCCGCATACGAGCGAAGTTGGAACGCTTCCCTCCAGGGGATGATGGGCGGGATGTCGCCCTCTACGACCTTGCTTCCGCCCTTTGGGAGAGATACCGCAAAGAGAAAGAAATCGACGACTTGAACGAGGCAATCACACTGCAGCGCAAGTTTTTGGAACTCCGACCACTCAAGAATGACGATCGGTCTAAACCACTCAACGGCCTTGCTTCTTATCTTGCACATAGATATGACAGTCAGGGAGCAGTCGAAGACTTAGAAGAAGCCATCACGCTTGGACGTGAAGTGCTGGGGCTCCGTCCACCAGGGCATCGCGTTCGAGCCATAACTCTCTACAACCTTGCTACTCGCCTCAAGAAGAGGTCTCTGAGAGAGGCTAAAACAAGTGATTTAGACGAAGCGATCGAGCTGCTCTGTGAAGCTTTGGAACTATGTCCCTCTGGACATCCACATCGGTCTTCTCCGCTCCGTGAATTTGTTCTCTGTCTCTCGATTAGATATAAAATTCAGGGGGGAGTTAATGACTTGGAAGAAATCGTGACACTCAGACGTGCAGAACTAGAACTCTGTCCACGAGGGCATCCCGACCATGCCAGAGCTCTTCACAACCTTGCTTGCGACCTCCGGAGGTTCACGAAAAAGACTGCGATCTGCGACTTGGAGGAATCGATTGGGCTCCTCCGTCAAGCTGTGGAACTACGTCCACCTGGACGTGCTAACAGGTCCTCATCGCTTCATGAACTCGCCCTCTGTCTCTCGGATAGACATGACGAGCGGGGGATAGTCGATGACTTGGAAGAAGCCATCACACTTGGACGTGAAGCACTGGCGCTTCGTCCACCAGGCCATGCCAATCGTGACGAATCTCTTCACAATCTCGCTTACAATCTCAGGAAGAGGTTCGTGAGACAGGCTACGATACACGACTTGGAGGAAGCGATTGAGCTGCATCGTGCAGCTTTAGAACTTCGTCCTTCTGGGCATCAACATCGGCCTTCATCACTCCGTGAACTTGCTCTCTGTCTGTCGAACAGATATGACAAGCAAGGGGCAGTTAATGACTTGGAAGAAGCCATCACGCTTGGACGTGCAGTGCTAGAGCTCTGTCCACCCGAGCATGTCGATCGCGGCGTGTCTCTCCATAACCTTGCTTGCGACCTCAGGAGGAGGTTCGCGAAAGAGCATGTGATCGATAACTTGAAGGAGGCAATTGAGCTGCTCCGCCCAGCTTTGGAACTACGTCCCAACGGACATCCTGATCGGTCCTCATCGCTCCACGAACTTGCTCTCTGTCTGTCGAATTGGCATGACAAGTACGGGATAGTTCCTGACTTGGAAGAGGCCATCGTGCTTGGACGTGCAGCACTCGAGCTCTGTCCAGCAGGGCATCCCGATCGTGGTGCCATTCTTTACAGCCTTGCGTGCAATTTGTGTAAGAAGTTTCAGAAGCTGGCTGACATGCCCAAGTTGCCAGGGGCAAAATTCCTTGATCAGGCTGCGTCGGCAGTCTGCCCAAGGGCTGATGTCGCCTCATCCCTTTTCGAGCTTTCACTACACCTCTGGGACCGATTCCAGCAGCAGGCCGCCACGACTGATCTAGACGATGCCATTTGTCTTGCAACGTACGCTTTGGAGCTCCGATTGCCTCATGAAGATGTTTCAATTGCAGGGTGGATTCAGAGGCTGTCCCAGGGAGCAGACTCAGAAAAACTTGTCACCTTTGGTCAAGCGGCGGACAATATATGTGTCCTTGTGAAATACCATAGGGCCAGATTCCAAACTCAGCATGAAATCGTTGATCTGAACGAGGCCATCACCTTATACGGATATATGCTGCAACTCTGCCCGGTTGGGCATCCAAACCGTGTTTCGTCCCTCCATGACCTTGCACAGTGTCTTGCAGAACGGTTTCATCAACAGCCCACAGCGTCCGATTTGGATCAGGCTATTTCACTTGAGCAAGAAGCCCTGCAGTTACTCGTACGTGGAGATCCGGGTTACGATGCGTCTCGGAAATGCTTTACGGCCTACCTCCGAATGAAAATCACTTCGCAGGTTGCTATGACTTCCCCGGGCCCCTCAATCGTCACCCACTTTGATGTCGAACAAGACATCCGTAATGTTGCATTTGAAACTCTTAGATCTGCACCAACCAGGTTGCTCCATATGCCCACCGGTATCCTGTGCAGCCGAGATGCGCAGGTGTCGTATTTTATGCGCAGTCAACAGTGCAAACGGTTGATGTCGCTATGCACAACATGCGATCGAGCTCAGCAAATGAGACTCATCCAAGCCAATGTCTCCGAGTACTTCCTGTACATCACGCTTTCTCACTGCTGGGGCGAAGGCGAGCCATTGTTGCGCGACATCGAGGGTCGTGTGATATATGATATGCCAGTGAGAGCGGGCTTTAGAAAGCTCCAAGCTTTCTGTGCTGTTGCTCGCGAGCTGGATTACTTGTGGGCCTGGAGCGACACGTGCTGTATCGACAAACATAGCAGCGCCGAGTTGCAAGAAACTATAGCATCAATGTTCGCGTGGTATCGACATTCCGCATTGACCATCGTATACCTTTCTGATATTTCTGAAACCGGTTCGCTCGGGAACAGCGAGTGGTTCAGACGTGGGTGGACCCTCCAGGAACTACTGGCTCCCCAAACCGTACTATTCTACACCCAAAATTGGTCACTTTACAAGGACCTCACGCCTTCGAACCACAAAACCGATGTTGCAGTGCTGGAAGAACTGGAGAGGGTAACTGGAATAGAAACCCGGTTCCTCACCAACTTTTCTCCAGGTTTGGATGATGCGCGATCGAGGCTTCAATGGGCGGCACTGCGTCATACCACCCGACCCGAAGATATTGCTTATTCACTTTTTGGGATCTTCAATCTTCACCTTCCTGTTCTGTATGGCGAACCTGCCGAGAACGCACTTGGCCGTCTCCTGTCGGAAATCATATCGCAGTCTGGGGACATATCAGTTCTAGATTGGGTCGGGGAGGCATCATCGTTTCACAGCTGTCTCCCTGCTCATATCACCTCGTATGAAAGGCTGCCATCGCCTCAACCCCAACGTGATGCAGAAGAACAACCATCCGCGACAAGTCAGGCACTGTCGTTGTTCGACATACTGTGTGACCTTGCTGCGTCGCTCCTCCTTCAATTTCTAAGTCGTTTTCTGATATCACCGAGCACCGCCCCAGCGGATCGGCTGCGGACTCTAGATTCATATGCGCCCAGCGACGTATACGATTTCCACTCATTGAACAGAGTACCCCTTCCGCGATTCCTCAATCATTGCCTTATACTGCCATGCATCGCCCACCATGTCACAGCGGTTCAATTGGCGGGTGAAGATCCATCGGGACCGAGTTACATGTACAAAATACAGGCATGCGGTCTGAGGCCATTGGAAATCGCCCTGCCAGACAGGCTAGACAATGCGACAATCTCACAAGGTGCTCTGCACCTCGTTCGCCCTTGGCGCTCGAAGGGTCAATCTGCTGTTTTAGACGCCACGAGTGAAGAGCAATTGCTTCTTACACTTGGGAAGCCATTTAATGCTCTTCTGTTGACCGAACTGCCCCACTCCCAGCACAAACGGATTGCGTCTTCTACTGTTATTACTGCCCAGCCCGTCAACCGTGCTAGCATTCTGAAAAGCAAAGCTAGGATATTCAGCATTGTATAGATAGCCACGGCGTTATGGTGTAGGCTGATGTCGGCGCCCACTTTGGCGCTCCTTGTCATGCGCTGTCTTTTCTCGCGCCTTGATCGTAATGACATGCTTGTTTCCTCTTGTGTTTTGTGCTCTGTGAAGTCATACGTTGTAGGAGTATGTACTTCTGTCAAATGTCATATATTGACACCTGTCAGTAGAGATGAACACTCACGTTTGGCGAATGGCTCTATTAGATCAACTCAGCAACAGGCTTTCCTGTCATTTTAGTAGTCACTGCGGAAGTCTTCGGTGTCAGCACAGAAGTAGGTGAAGCAGACTTGCTGAGCATCTTCGCTGCAACGCCGCTCCCCTCGCCAGTTCGTCAAATCGACAGAATTCATATGTGACGAGTCTCCATAAAATGGCTGTGCCAGTGACAATGGGTAGCGGTTCAGCTCCGCGGCCGTGAATGTCGCGGACAAGGGTTCTGCTAACGACGAAATCAACAAGCGGCTGGTAGGATGTCATATTCACCAATGAGACCAGTTTCGTGGAGGCGCGGGTGCAAGCGAACGAGCAGATGTATGCATCACCCAGTAGCTGGCTGTGTACCACCGTTGCGCCGGTCAGTCGATAGCAGAGGGTTCTAGACAGGAACTGATCAAGAGCAGTGCTGGCCACACCGGTAACACGGTACAGCATGGGTGGTAACCCTTTGCTTTTCGGGGACAACAACACACACGTCCATGAACGTGTTGGGTTACTGGCGAGCTCCTCTCCAGTTCTTCGATCTGCGCGGTTTTCTGAGACAGCACAGAGCCTACACTTCTTCAACCAACTTGCACTTTTCGTATCTATCGGTGAGTTACCCATCCGTCGCGTTTACACAAATATGCATCGACTTCGATGCGGTTTTCCCCACGCTTTGTTCTCATCGACACCCAACATCGCCGGCGGCTCTCTGTTGCTCTTGACCTACGGTTTTCTTCTCACGCAGTTGAAGAAGCCTGACTGATTCGGGTGGCACTCTGACATTCAAACTTGTTTGATACCCCGTTGTCGTATTAGACGCCGCAAGTGAAGAGCAGCTACTGCTTGCACTGGAGAGGCCATTTAATGCTCTTCTGTTGACCGAACTGCTTCACTCGTGGTACAAAAGGGTTGGGTCTTCTGCGCTCATCACTGCTCAGCCTGTAGACTCGGCCAGCGCCCACTTTATTACTCCTCTTCATGCACTGCCTTTGATCGTATTGACATGCTTGTTTCCCCTTGTACATGGTGCCATGCATGTCCTGCCACTTGCTTTTTGTGCTCCGTGAAGTCATACGTTGTAGGAGTATGTACATGCAAGTGTAAGGCCAGTGAGTCGGGATCGCCCCTAGTTATGGAAAGCATGTTCAATATAAGATACACAACTGTCAAATGTCATACCTATCATGACCATTGTGTTTCAGGCTAAGTATGCGCTGGCTGTGGTCCTCATCCTAGGTCATATGGGTTTTCCGTATCGTCTCGCACCGCTGGGATGAATATACTGCCCATAGTACGAGTGCGCAGAGCGGCACTGTGCATCACCGCTACCCACCTTAGTAAACAACGTTGGGGGGGTTCATCGCAGCTGTGGTCAGGGGAACGCAGGAGCCTGAACGCCTAGACTCGGGGAAGGCTACAGAAGAATGAGTCACATGGCTCGACACGTATGCCGCTCGCATCCGAGAAACCCAGTGGAGAGCGGGCCAGAAAGGGTTTCAAGGAGGCTCAGAAAAACATGGCAATGGCTGCGAACCCCTGCTTCGCGCCGAGGCGGTGGTTACTTGAGGAGGCGTTGAAAAGTTTGAGGCTGACCCCGCAACCAGCAAGCACGTTCTCGCCAAAGTCGTGCAGGTACGTACCTAAGGGATTCTGTTGACTGGTTGTCACGAGTCGCTGTATAGGTATCGTGTTCTCCAACCCTGGGGGCGTGAGAGCGATTTCTAGACAACGAACCAAGCGGGGAGGAGAGGGAAGAACGACGGCATTGCGCTCTCGGAGATAGCAGGATGCTTGGCTTTCAGCGCAGCGGGCTGTCCTAATGCAAAACGTCTTTGTTACTTGCGTCGTTGCCAACCTGCGTTCCGATGGTCAAAGGGGGCCCATTATACAGCGTTCTGTTCGTATGTATTTATGGGTCGACCTGCAATAATTCATTACAATTCGGAATTCATGTACTCCGTAGTCGTCCCCGTTAGGCCGTCAGTTACACGCCTGCCTGCCAATCCAGCAAACAACGATGCGAACGTGACCAGTCAGAGCGCGACTCACTGGACATGCATTCCTACAAGATTGACCGGCCGAAGGAGAACAAAAAGTAAATGGCAGGACCACGTGGACGTCGATACCAAGATATCATAACGCCATGGCTGTCTACACAATATTCAATATCCGAATTTTGCTTTTCAGGATGCTGGCCCGGTCTACGGGCTGAGCAGTAATGCGAGTAGAAGAGGCGATCCTCTTGTGCTCGTTATGAGGTAGTTGACTCAACAGAAGAGCATTAAATGGCCTCTCAAGTGTAGAGAGCAGCTGTTCTTCAGTCGCGGCATCTAGTTCGGCAGGTGAGCCAGGAAACTTTGAGTGCCAAGGGCGGACAAGTTGCAGAGAACCTTGCAGCCGCGTTACATCTTCTAGCTCGTTTGGCAGAGTGATCTCGAGTGGCCTCAGACCAAATGCCTGGATGCTATACGCGTAACTCGGTGCCGATGGATCTGACCCTTTCAGATGAACCACTATGACACAATGAGCAATACATGGTAGTATGAGGCGGCGATTAAGAAAACGTGCAAGGGGCACCCTAGTGAGCGAGTGGAAGTCGTGCACGTCATCTGGGGAGTATGAATCCGGGGTTCGCAAATGAACCGCCGGCGCGTGATGGCCGATATTGGATAACGTAAAGGAACGACTGAGAGTGTTTGGGAAGAGCGGCGCCACGAGTGAGCCACACAATTTTCACAGTGCTTCGAATGATATTAGTGAGGGACCCTGACTTGTCGCCGCTGACGGTTCTTCTGCACCAGGTTGAGGTCGGAGCAATGGTAGCGTTTGGAACGAGTTGATCAGGGCGGGGAAACAGCTATGAAACCGGGACGCCTCCCCAACCCAATCCAGAACAGAGATATCCCCAGACTGCGAAATGATTTCGGCCAGGAGACGCCCAAGCGCGTTCTCAGCAGATTCACCATACAGAACAGGAAGGTGAAGATTGAAGATCCCGAAAAGTGAATAGGCGATATCCTC
The DNA here is from genome assembly GCA_024663395.1 of Pisolithus tinctorius. NCBI lineage: Eukaryota > Fungi > Basidiomycota > Agaricomycetes > Boletales > Pisolithaceae > Pisolithus > Pisolithus tinctorius. Next base: position 2,458,032 of record JANFAH010000002.1, read on the forward strand.
AGGCCGCGTGGTACGACGTAATGACGCCCATTGCAGTCTCGAACGAGCGTCATCCGTACCTGGGGCAAAGTGAGTGAGGAACCTGGATTCTATTCCAGTCGCCCTCTCCAGCTCTTCCAGCACCGCGATATCGGTTTTATGGTTCGAAGACGTAAGGTTCTTGTAAAGTGACCAGGGTTGAGTGTAGAATAATATGCTTTGGGAGGCCAGTAGTTCTTGGAGGGTCCACCCACGTCTGAACCATTCGCTGCTCCCGAATGAACCGGTATCCGGAACATCAGAGAGATACACAATGGTTAGCGAAGACTGTCGATACCACGCAAACATCGATCCTATGGCTTCCTGTAACTCGGCATTGCTGTCTTTGTCTATGCAGCACGTGTCACTCCATGCCCACAGGAAACCTCGTTCGCAGGCAACAAGGCAGAAGGCTTGCAGCTTTTTGAAGCCCTCCTTTGCTGACATATCATATATCAGGTGGCCCTCGATGTCGCGCAATGATGGTTCATCTTCACCCCAACGGTGAGAGAGCGTGATGTACTGAAAGTATTTCAAGATGGCCGCATGGACCAGCTCCATTCGCTGATCTGGGTCGCACTTTGTGCACAGCGACACCAGCTGTTTGTACTGTTGGCTGTTCATAAACCGGGTCAACTGCGCATGCCGGCTGCACAGGACGCCGGTATGCGTGTGTAGCAGCCTGGTTGGCATGGTTTTGAGGGTTTCAAATGCAACATTACGAATGAGCTGCTCAACGTCAAAGTGGGTAACAGGCGAGGCATTGGAGGATGTCATCGGAACTCGTGACTTGATCTTCACGCGGAGGTAGGCCGCAAGGGAGGACTGGGATATGTCGTAACCAGGATCTCTGGGTATGAGTACCTGCAAGACTTCTTGCTCCAACAAAATAGCCTCATCGAGATCTGCTGTTGCGGGTTGTTGATGAAACCGGTCTGCTAGACACTGTGCCAGGTCATGCAGAGAAGAAGCACGACTGGGATGGTCAGTCGGGCGGAATTGCAATACAAATCGACATAGTGATATGGCTTCGTTTAGACCGACAATTGGGTGTTGTTTGCCAGATCTATGCCTCACAAAGTAATTGACCAGAGCGCCTAGATTATCTATCTCACGACCAAGTATGACAGGTTCATCTGACTCGGTGCCCTGTGCTAGCCTCTGAACCCAAGCTCCCTCGTGATGGGAGTCTCGTGGTAACCGAAGTTCCAGAGCATACGTTGCATAGCAAATAGCATCGTCTAAGTCAGTCATCGCAGCCTCCTTCTGGAACCTGTCCCAGAGGTGGAGTGAGAGCTTGAGAAGCGAGGAGGCGAGATCGGCCGGGCTTGTTGGACGGACCACTGACGCAGTTTGATGAAGAGAATTCGCGCCGTGCAACCCCGGCATGTCAACTTGTTTCTGAAACTTTGTCCAGAGGTCATGAGCGAGGCAGAGAAGATGTGTGCCGCGACCGGGATGCCCTGGTGGACAGAGCTCTAGTGCTGCACGTCTGAACGAGATGGCTTCCTCCAAGTCGCCGATGGCAGCCTGTTTGTCAAACCTGTTCTTAAGGTAGACGGCGAGATTGTGCAGAGTGATATCACGACCAGGATGCCCTGGTGGACGGAGCTCTAATGCTGCACGTGAGAGCGAGATGGCTTCTTCTAAGTCGTCAGTTGCAGCCTGTTTGTTGAACTTGCTGTTGAGGAAGGCAGTGAGACTGTGCAGAGTGAGATCACGATGAGGATGACCTGGTGGACGGAGCTCTAGTGCTGCACGTGAGAGCGAGATGGCTTCCTCCAAGTCGCCGATCGAAGCCTGTTTGTTGAACCTGTTGTTGAGGTAGAGTGCGAGTTCGTGCAGAGTGAGATCACGATCAGGATGACCTGGTGGACGGAGTTCTAGTGCTGCACGTGAGAGCGAGATGGCTTCCTCCAAGTCGTCAAATGAAGCCTGTTTGTTGAACCTGCTGTTGAGGTAGACAGCGAGACTGTGCAGAGTGAGATCACGACGAGGATGACCTGGTGGATGGAGCTCTAGTGCTGCACGTGAGAGCGAGATGGCTTCCTCCAAGTCGCCAATTGAAGCCTGTTTGTTGAACCTGCTGTCGAGGTAGGCAGCGAGACTGTGCAGAGTGAGATCATGATGAGGATGACCTGGTGGACGGAGCTCTAGTGCTGCACATGAGAGCGAGATGGCTTCCTCCAAGTCGCCGATTGCAGCCCGTTCGTCGAACCTGTTCTTGAAGCAGAGAGCGAGATTGTGGAGAGTGACATGACGACCAGGATGCCCTGGTGGACGAAGTTCTAGTGCTTCACGTCCAAGCGTGACGGCTTCTTCTAAGTCGTCGACTGCCCCCTGCTCGTCATATCTACGTGAAAGACAGAGAGCGAGGTCGTTGAGTGACGTGGACCGATCACCCGTCTCGTTTTCGACTGGTCGGAGTTCCAAAGCAGCGCGATGCAAATCGATTGCCTCGTTCAAGTTGTCGATTTTACGCTCTTCTTCGTATCTCTCATAGAGTGCGAGCGCCAGGCTGAAGAGGGCAACATCCCGGCCATCTTCCCCTGGAGGACAACGTTCCAAGTTTTCCTGTTCGCGGGAAACGTCGTCTGTTGAAGCCATTGAATGTCGTTACACCAGGTTGATATACATGAGGGAACTGGTTCTGCCTTCGTGCTAAGTCCGGTGAACACTTGCAACAAGACAGGGACAGTAGAGTCATACCCATTGAAATGGGAAAGAAACCCGGTGAGCAATATTGAGTGTCAGTTGAACGTTGCTCAAACCAGCGAGGCTAACCAAGCAGCGCAAAAGAACCCACAGTAAAGACACGAAGTCTCGAGTAGGCAACCTTGGGTGTCGGTTCGAAGCACAAACTGTGCTTAAGGTTACACGCAGGTCAATGTATATAAAGCAACGATGGTCCGTTAGGAACTCACCAATAGATGCGAAAGGTGCAAGTTAGTTGGAAAGGCGAGATGAAACAGGGCTTTGTTGCTTGAGTGAGTCACACAGCTTGAAGAAATGGGGAGGCGCTCACCAGTACAGCAACGGTTGGTGGACATTTGTGGGAGAGAGAGGGCACGTGGCTACGGCATACGAAAAGCGCGGGCTTTCCCTCTACCCTAGACGCTGCCCATATACGTTCCCGCGTGTCTGATGCTCCCTAAGTACTCAAACTTCTTAGTCCCCCTCTGACCAACGGAATGCGATACTCTGCGGTACTGTATGTCCGCCTGATCCCGCGATGCGAGGCCGCAGTTCGTAAGGGAAACTGGCTATGCGCCCTCCCTGAAACTGGTCTCGTTGGTGAATCTCCAGGTATTGCCTATGCCAACCCATAGCTGATCTTGGTCACTCGTTGACTTCGTCGCTGGTGGGGTCCCTTGCTGGCGAAATTCACGTCTGCGAAACTACCGCTGCCTCTCTTCGGATGGGCATGAGCATGCTCATAGTGCTGCTGATATAACCCCAGCTGCCGAGTCCGTCGGACTGATAGAGTTCACAACCTGCCTCATGCCACATATGAAATGAATGGGATGGTGCCGTGTCTTCCCGGTTGCACTCAGATCTACTGCGCATGAAGTCCCGTTCGTCCCACTCGAAGAGGCTTTCTACGACCGCCCCAAAGTCGTATTACACACACCTTGAACGCAGAGGAAGTTATGAAATATATTCCTATCATTGCCCAACAAGTACACCTCAGTGACTGGGGAGCATGCATACTGGCCTTTTGTGGTTTACGCAGAGGACACAACGGTGTGACACCAGGGGCTACGCACAGTTAGAAGAAGTCCACAACACGTATCAGCGGATGGTCGGCAGATCGTTAGGTGTGCCGCAATTCCTCGGTATTGGTATACTGTATGTACTTGTTACATTGCTCGTCACAGCATGGTTTCCAATGTATATCTCTCTTCCTGCCCTGTGATGGTGTGGAACTGTTCTGAGGCCATACCATGTGCTACCTGATTCACCAGATGTGCTTGCATGCACTCCGGTAGTACATAAGACGGAACGAAGGGTGAAAAAAGGTAAGTGGAAGGACACAATTTCTAGAAAGGTTGTAAAATGTGCCAAAAGATTCGCAAACGTGAGAGCCCTCGGATAATTTCTCCCCCGGGTTGGTACTGGGTGAACTCACTGGACATCACTTCCAGCTTCTCAATACGAGTTGAAGGGGGGCGTTGTCCCATGGATGATATTGTCGTCTGGTAAGCGACCCCAAGCCTCGAGATGCGAAACATCATTTGCAGTGTACGATGCCGGGAAGATGGAGAACACTTTTGGTTTGATTTTTGGTACTTAGAACAGTAGGACAGCGATAACGAACACTATGAACGTGGTGACGCATGCTCCAATGACTGTACTTGAGGGAATCTGACTGCCAGAGGAGGAGGCGGACGCTGAGCTGGCAGTCATATACTACGAGTCTGATACGGCAGTGGTTGGGGCTGGCTTGGAATTGTCTGAAGACGCGACGAGTGATATGCCAGAAGCTCTGGGCAAGAGTAGACGCCTGTTGGAGCAGGACAACGGCAGAATCAGAGGCCGAGGAGCGCTGTATTTTTTTATCCAGGTGGTGTGAAGACAGCAGGGCGACGAAGGCACCTCCCAGCTGCATCAGCGCATATACTTAGCCTGCTGTGGGACCAGGTGCATGGTGAGCGCTTGAGCCAGTAGTATGCGTATGCCACGGGGGTGACCAAGGACTCAATTCCGTCGATGGCAGAACCAAATCTGCGAGCTCTTGGTGGGCACTCTGAGTTTCGGTAGACAGCAATCTTCTATGTCCGACTTGAAGGGCAAGAAAGTGGGTTTCAGGGTGTCGAATGCGTCGCCACAATCGACGAATGGCAAACAATCATCAATGCACGTTTCGGACAATGCGATGAGTTCCCTCTGGTGGTTTCGCAACTTGGGGGGGGGGACATACATAGTTATGCAAGTGTTCGTCAAAAGGCGTGGACGAGGCTTCCGCTGGGATTTTTGCTTTATGGACATTCTCGGTGCACTCGGCCTTGTCTGTGGTGACCTCAGGCGCATTGGGCGGTGCAATCTCGTACGGAGACTCATAAGGTACCGGTTCCACATGCGAAAAATGTGCTTTGAGAGACAAGTCTCGTACTGCGCTGGATGCTCGATGTCCTAAAAAGCATACTCAGAGGAGGGCATTTCGGGATCTAGAGTGCGTGGGTCTGGCGTGAGGTTGTGAGTGCGAAGATGCGAAGACGACGGTAAAGGCAGCTTCAAGAAGGGCACTAGTTGGCAGTTTTCGACATGGGTGGGTTAGGATTCCATTGAATACTGAAAGAAGATGTTTACCCAGGAGTCCGAAAGCGGAATGGAAAGGCCCTCATGTCTTGAAAAAAGCGTGCTCGCTGAACGTTGAACGATCGTCTGGGTGGACGAACGTTGTCCAAGGACAAACTGTGGACTTGGGTCTCCATAATACTAAACAACGTATGTTTGCGCCTTTCCCGCTTCTATGTGGTTTGGATGTTGGAGAGAGTCATCCAACAACAGGTCAGATGTGCAAAGAAGCGCAAGACTATACAGCCTTGAATGAATCGTTTCATATATGTGCGGTACCAGCAAGTTACAACTCTCGTGCAAGGCGCAGAGAGCCGTTTGGTGGCGATCTCTTAAACAAGATGCTACCAATCATTTGAGTCAAGCATCATCGCTACCGCGGTTCCCAGGTCTATCGGTGCGTAGTTGGATATATGGTGGCTCACCATGTGTCGGGTTCTCGCAACTAAGTGCAGGTGGGAAGTGCCAACTTCGTCGGCCTACTGTCTTCATACCACTCAGATCAAAAGATACAGTGCTTCTTCTAGTCTCTGATTCCGTCGTTGCCCTACTCTAATCGGCATCTGTTCTCTCCCAGAGCTCCTGGTACACCACTTGTCGTGTCCTCAGATAACTCCCAGTCAACCTCAACCACTGCCGTTGTCGGAAAATTATTCGGTCCATTGCAATGACATCAGATTTTTACATGGTGATAATCAGTTCATGATAAGATTGCGAGTGGGAGTGTGGAGTTGTAATATGCTGGCAACGCATGTTGCAATACCCTTTGCAACAGTGTCTGCTACCATCTGCCACTCATTTCCCTTCCCACTCACTTTTCCATCCTGTATTTACTGTATCTACTCTCACAGACCACATTCCTATTGTTTACTGACACCATGCCTCCTGAAAAGCAGATTGTTTTGTGTGAATCATGTGGGAAATTGTTCAAGCCAACTGGAATAGGTCCTCATCAGAAATCATGCATCAGGTGCACTCACAAAACCAATGAAGATCTGGCTCACTTTGACTGGCTTTGTCGACAAGGTAGGCAAGAATTTTATTGGTTGAATTTGTCTGATTTATCATGGCAGTCTATTCCTGAGCAGATGTTATTCCTGGTGTCACTGACAATGGCTGAGGATCCAACATAGAGGTGAACATGGAACCTGCACCTGGTAAGTATCCTACTGCTCCCTGAAATGCACTCTCATAATTGTTAGCAGAGCCCACTGCGTTTTGGCCCATGAATATGGATCTTGAGCTGCCAGCCAGCACCATCGGCACAGATGATGAAGTGAATGGTGTGTGTCAACACAAGTTTTTTGTATTATTCATGACTGATTCATTATGCAGTTGCTCAACCTGCCACCAACTCCAACAACAACATCAATGATATCCAAGTCAAATACCACCTGAATGCTGGAAAGCCAACTGTGAAGGTGCTGTTCGCTGAGTTCAGCCGAGGTCATGTGCCCAAGACATACAAACCAGATCCTTGCACTGCTCCCTGGTACCTATTCCAGACTCATCTCAACTTTGACCTTTCAGAATTCATTCATGAGGCTGCTCTCAATAGGGAGCAAGCAAATTGTATTATCAAGCTTTCGAAATGTTTTCACACTGAGGACTGCACTTTGAATAGTTATAACGATCTCAAGAGCTCTTGGCAGGCTGCTTCCCACCACATGATGGCAGTAAGCATCATTAATTCATTATCATTGCCAACCCTAATCATGTCCTAGTCCAGTTTCAGAAGAGTGTAATAAGCGTGCCATTTGCAGGTGAGATGATGGAGTTTGATGTGTATTACTGTTCGCTGTGGGATTGGGCCTGCAATCTCTTGAAGGATTCCAATGTGGGACAATACTTTGTATTTGATGCCAAGCATCTAGCTAAGTTTGATGGCTCTTCATTTGTTTGTTTCATCAACAAGCCATGGACAGCTAATGATTTTTGGAATGTACAAGCATGTCACTAGTCTCTAGCATATACCCTCAATGAATTTTTTTTTCAGAGTGGTCTACCTTCAGATGGCAAAGTTCTGGCATTCATTCTGTACACTGATAAATCCAAGCTATCGTCATTTGGTCGACAGAAAGGGTATCCAGTCGTCGCATGGATTGCTAACCTTCTGACTTGGATCCATAATGGTGAAGGTTTAGGTGGTGGCCGAGTAGTCAGGTGGTTACCGATCATCAGTTGCTTCATTGATGGTGTCGAGGATACTGACTGACTTTTGTGTTGTGTTTCTAATAGGTAAAGGAAGACAAAAGGTATTCTGGAAAGAAATCATTTACCAACTTCAAGAATCATGTTTGGCATGAATCTTTCAAGAAGATACTGGATACGATCTTGGAGTACTTGAATACCAGCTGCTGGGTAATGTGTTGGGATGGCATCACATGCCAACTCTTTCCTACTGTACTAATTCTTTTGGCTGATTACGAAGAGCAGTAAGTGGCTACATTATCTGAAATCCCCTGAATACAGGCTGACAATCTTACCATTCAGAGTGGTCATGGCACTTATGTGTGGTGTCATGTCAAATTACCCTTGTCCTATTTGCCTCATTCCTCATGAGGAGATATCCAAATTCCCCACAGACTGTGAACATCGTACCAGCAAGAATGTTTTCAAGACGTTACAGGAAGCATGCTCACAGAACTGAGCAGACCACAAGGAACAGATTCTGGCAAAGCAGGGACTACATGATGTAGATGTAAGTTGCTCATGCTATTACCTTCAGTCCTGCTCTGATCCCTTCCAGAGTGCTTTCTGGGAGGTCAAGAACATGGACATTTATTGAGCATTGTGCTGGGACAGACTGCATGCCAACTGCACAGGAAAATTTGGTGATCATTTATGGGGAGAACTTGTGAGGATTCTTGAGACAATGGGCCATCAGATGATGGGAAAAGTAGAATGGAAGTGAGTCTATCTTATTGTATGAAACAGTTGTCCTGATAGTTTTCTAGTCTTAGCGCAGTACCTCATTGGCACGGCCTCAATCATTTTGAGGAAGCACTTTCAGTTTTGTACACAGATGGCCAAAAATTTGAGGATCTGTCCAAGGTATTGTAAATATGCTGCCAAGCTCTGATTTCACTGACATCTCCTGAACAGATAATCGTATTTGCATGTCATGATATCTTCCCACATGATATGGAAAAAGATGGTTACCTTCTATTGTGCTGTTTACATGCTTACATCAAATTTGATATGTATACCACACTGGAATTACAAATGACACACACACTTGCCACTGGGTGGGAGGCGCTTGTTATCTTCAACTCATTGATGAAGGTTGGGTCCTGCTTTTGACATTTGAGCTTTCCCTAACCATTTCTGGACTAGAAATATGCAGAGAAAACACAATATACTGGGAAAAATTGGAACTTTCCAAAGAACCACACCTGGATGCATGTGTTCGATGACATCAAAGCTAAGGGTGTCACCCACAATTTCAATATGAAGCTGAATGAGAAAATGCATGGCCCCTTGAAGGAAGCATATCAGAAACAAACAAACTTCAAGAATGTCACTCAGCAAGTAAGTCTTAGATTGTTCATCATATCCCAGCATGCTTATGCTTCAGTAGATTCTCCACATTGATCACCTTGGACTCATGTGTGAACATATCCGCTGCAAGATTATGGAATACAACACCTACATGTTGACTGCAAAAGCAACACGTCTGGGTAGCCCTGAAGCTGATGAGCCTGAAGAAGAATTTTTCCACATCAAGTTGGGTAGCAAAATGAAGGAACCATTAATGTTTGAGGACATGGAGAGGAAGAGTACTACCGACAATGCATTCAGCTGGTTCCAGGGAAAGCTCAGCAAGTTCCTCAATTCTCACTTTGGTATTGCAGGGAAACCTCTCCCTGGTGGGAAGTGCATCCAATTCCAAACAAATGAGAAGGTGAGACAAAATGGCCTTCCTTGTTCAGTTCCTAATAATCTCTGCAGATCACGGAATTTTGCTTCATCAAGGTTAACTTTGAATCCACTGTCGATTGGTGTCAGTACATGGATTATCTACATTGCCACCCTAATTTCCATGGACACCCCCGTTACGACTGCGTGCTCATCAAGACTCAGCAAAAAGACATATTTGGGCGACTTATACTTTTGTTCCAGTGTGTTGTTGGTGAAGAAGCCTTCCCCTTGGCTTTAATACAGCCATTCGATGCCCCAACTGGGCAATGACTCCACAAGGACAAACACCTCAATTTCTGGAGAGTATGCAAGCAACCACGCATGTCATCTGAAATTATATCAGTCCATTCGATCATTTGTGGTGCCCTTCTATATCCAGATCATACAAGACCTGGCAAGTATCTTGTTGTTGACATGGTTGACACTGACATGTTCCTTCATGTGCAAATGATGCACAAAGCTGCAGGACACCTCTGAAATGCTCTACATATGTCATCTTTCTGAAACTGCCAAGTCTCTCTTCTGATCCTCAATGTATTCAGCATTGACTCCACATTGGGCCCATGAAACAACAATGTTTCCACTACTTAATTGGTCTTCTGATGTGACAATACCTGGTTCATAGATCCATATAAGTATGGGGTTACTAGTTGGAAGGCTGCTTTGGTTCATTTATTACCATGCTGCTAATAGTACCTTAGTGTTTCATCCTCAAACTGTGAAGACATGTGATTACATGGAGTGGGGACTGATGCACTCAGTAAGTTCATAGCAGCGTTACTGAAAGATGATGATAATGGCAGAACTCAGACCTTGTTAGCAGTTCCCAACCCTGCAGTTCTCAGTATTGTGGATGCCTTCTCCCATCCTGTCCACATATCTAGTTCTCCACACACCCAACACCAGTCAAGGCAGCCACAGGTGGGCAAGCTCTACAATCCTGATGATTGCATACCCATTCCTTGTGCAGTGAATCTGAGGCTATATCCAACACAAGCAGCTCCTACTCCCTCGCAATGTTTCAACTTCGCCTCCCCACCATGATCCACCTGCTCATCAACATCTTTTTGTCCACAGAAAGGATGATCCTGTGCATTTCTCTGTCCTCATGAGACTGTCAGCAGCTGGTCCAATTCTCTTCCCTGTCCAGCTCACCTGTCACCATACCACTACCCCAAGAGTGTATACATCCATACTGATGGCCCTGATGTTCCTACATTCTACTTCGACCCACTTATCAATTTGATCTCCCTCCATGGTATGATGCCCAGGAATGCTCTATTCCAATACAGAGAGATTTGTCAAGATGTTGGTGGAATACTATGACTGACTAGGTAACATTCATCATTCTGTCTGTTCCATGGATATGAGGCTCACTGGTTTCACATGAAGACATGAATTTCAAGCCTATGGTGCAGATGACAACTTCAAACCTCCTGAGGAGGTTGAGCCTTTCCTTGCCAAGCACCCATGTCATACCAGAAGCTTCTCAAGTGCTTCATGCTCAACGAATTGCCCAGAAAAAGCCATGGCAAGGAAGAACTTGTTCCATCAGCTCAAGGCAACAAAATTCTTCCAGACGACAAGACTCGATTGGGTGGAAATGGGCTTGCAAGTCTGCAGGCAAGGTTACAACATGCTTAATTTGATGATCTGTTGAAAGGTAATATCTTAACTTGTAGTGTGGAGGCATCTCTGATGATACTGTTTTTCTCCAGTAGAACCTGAATTACAGTGAGGGACAAAAGCATTGCAATGTTTGTGATGTGTGAATTGTTGCTGATGTAGCTTGGGACATTCTGCACAGATAATCATGATACCTATACCATTGGAAAGGGATGACTCTAAGCTTTCCAGAGCACTAAGGTTCAGTCAAAACAAAGCAATACATGCTGAGATACATCCTATTCTTTACAAAACATGCATTGCAACACTTTTGTCCCTGACTGGTGAAATCATGAAATGTGACCTTTTGATGGGATTGACAGCATGGAGGATGGGAAAAAATGCTTACATAATAAACCACATGATCTTCCAGATGATTTGTCAGCATGTAAACAATGACAAACATTGGACTTGTACCATTAATCCTCCCTCTTTTACCACAACTCATGAAATCATCTCTCTAGCTCACATGGTCATTTTCTCAAGGAATTCTTATCAAATACTGGTGGCCACCACAGTGCCATCAGTATAACATGCTCTCAGAACCATCAGTCCCTTAAAAAACCTGCTGTCAGTCATTTCCTGGACTGTTTCCCCCCCATGCCTGATGTGTTCTGGGACTAATCAGTACTTGGAAGGCTGAAAATGTTATGGAGGTCAATCTGGCACTTCAGAACATGATGTACAAACCAGTCCCCTCTCAACCAATGCATTTCTGGCATAGGGACACTGATATGGAAGTTGGGGTGAGACAAAACCTCCTGGTGCTCTGAGCACCATAAGAGGGTTCACTAGATCTTGCTCTGATCTGAACTGTAGATGACTGGGGAAGGATTATTTGGTCATATGTGACCAAAGGCAATATTCAGGGCCAGATGGAAGCACAGGATTCTGCTCCATGGCAGTTCAGTAGCATATCCTTCTGATGACACCCAGGGGTAAAGAGGATTTTGTCTTGCCCTAACTTCCATACCACTGCCCCTGTGCCAGAAATGCATTGGTTGAGAGGGGACTGGTTTGTACATCATGTTCTGAAGTGCCAGATTGACCTCCATAACATTTTCAGCCTTCCAAGTACTGATTAGTCCCAGAACACATCAGGCATGGGGGGGAAACAGTCCAGGAAATGACTGACAGCAGGTTTTTTAAGGGACTGATGGTTCTGAGAGCATGTTATACTGATGGCACTGTGGTGGCCACCAGTATTTGATAAGAATTCCTTGAGAAAATGACCATGTGAGCTAGAGAGATGATTTCATGAGTTGTGGTAAAAGAGGGAGGATTAATGGTACAAGTCCAATGTTTGTCATTGTTTACATGCTGACAAATCATCTGGAAGATCATGTGGTTTATTATGTAAGCATTTTTTCCCATCCTCCATGCTGTCAATCCCATCAAAAGGTCACATTTCATGATTTCACCAGTCAGGGACAAAAGTGTTGCAATGCATGTTTTGTAAAGAATAGGATGTATCTCAGCATGTATTGCTTTGTTTTGACTGAACCTTAGTGCTCTGGAAAGCTTAGAGTCATCCCTTTCCAATGGTATAGGTATCATGATTATCTGTGCAGAATGTCCCAAGCTACATCAGCAACAATTCACACATCACAAACATTGCAACGCTTTTGTCCCTCACTGTACCGGTCCCATCAGCAAGGGACCTGGTTGTGGCTTTGGGGCACTTGGATGGCACATCTGGTTCTTTTTCATGTACAGTATCATCCTGCTTCTAAAATACTGGCTAGGTAACCATCTGGCTCATCAATTCAAAGAGCATAGCCGCAAAGGTATTGCGAATACTGTTGCCAAACAGTGTGTGGAGTTGTGTCACCATCTCGAGCTTCGTGCAGCAGTTATGTACAATATCCTTGACAAGACAGAATGTATTCGACATGGTGCAACTGTCAACAAGGCTGTCAACAAGAACTTAGGACATCTCACATGTGAGTATTGTCTAAACCATTGCCATAATATTACTAATGTGTCATTTGTTATTGGTCATTGACCTTGCCTGTCATGACTAACTTGTACCGTTTAGGCTGTACCCTCCTGTCAGACTAGCCTGACAACAATTCCGCTTGCAGTTTCAACAAAAAATTGTTCTTCACTGCCAAGGCACTGAACATGGCCATTCCTGGAGGACCGAAGTTCGAGCCTCTTTACCATGACATGGACTTGTTTGATGAGGACTGGAGTGAGTTCAATGACATTAACAAGATCATCATTCAGCAGCAGATTTGTACCGAGTACAAGGTCGCCTTCCCTCATCTCTATGACTCCCTTCCCCATTCAGTTCACCTGTCACCATACCACCACCCCAAGAATGTGTACATCCGTACTGATGACCCTGACTTCCCACCTTCTACTTCAACCCACTTATCAACCCCATTTCTCTCGTGGTATGATGCCTAAGAATGCACCTCTGGTTTCGCATGAAGATGTGATTTTTGGGCCTAATGATGCGGACAACAACGACTTTGAGTTGCCTGAGGACGTTGAGCCTTTCCTTGTGGAGCAGCCACTTGAGAATGATTTAGCTGCTGAGGGTATCACACTATGGTGGGCACCTGATCCATACAACCACCATTCTGGATGGACAAGGTGCACTCAGGACATCCCTCTTGTCAAGAATTGGTATCTTGAGCATTTCCCTCCAGGCCAACCTGCCAAAGTTTGCATGTCATACCAGAAGCTTCTCAAGTGCTTCACACTCAACAAATTGAAGAGCCACCTGGAGAAAGCTATGACAAGGAAGAATCTATTCGATCAGCTCAGGCAACAAAGTTCTTCCAGACGACGAGACTCAATTGGGTGGAAGCAGGCTTACAAGTCTGTGGGCAAGGTTACAATGTGCTTAATCTGTTGATCCATCGAAAGGTAAAATTATCTTAATTTGTAGTGTGGAAGTGACTCTGATTTCATTTCTGTCCTGTAGAATCTGAATTACCTGCACCTTGACTATAACATGAACTTGAAGCCCATCAAGACACTGACAATGCAAGAGCAAAAGAAGTTTCATTTCAGAAATGCTTTCCATCTCTACTGCGAGATCTTGCGTCTTACCAAGCTTGTCGTTGATGCGCATGTCCAGTATCGGCTTGGCAGCATCGATGCATTCCAGCTTGCTGATACACTGCAGTATATTTTTGGCCACATCAGTGCATTGACCAGAATGTACTGCTACAAGTATATGGTCAGTTTTTACCTGTTTATATTGCACTCCTTTCTGCTGACACATGATCTTTCCAGTTGATGAGACAAGTTCACATGATGAAGGGCCTCAAGCACTTAATTTATTAATGTTTCAACACCGGTCCCATCAGCAAGGGTCCTGGTAGTGGCTTTGGGACACTTGGATGGTGTGTCTGGCTTTTTTTCATGCATGGTATTGTCCTGCTGCTTGAACGCTGGCTGAGTAATCTCCTGGCTCTTCAGTTCGAGGGGTGTAAATAGCAAGGGTATCGCCAAAACTGTCACCAAGCAGTGTGTTGAATCGCATTACGATCTTGAACTGCATGCAGGCATCATGCACAATATCCTCGATGTGATGCCTGAGTTGATCAAGCAAAATCCAGGAATGCCAACTGCCATCAAAAACATCCTCCAGTACATGAAAACAAGGCAGACTGGTGGGTCAGTGTGGCCCATTACAACTAGGAACGTATTCGATGTGGTGCGACTGTTGACAAGGCTGTCGTCAAGAAGAACTTGGGATGTCTCACACATGAGTATCATCTGAATTATTGCCATGATTTTACTAACATATCATTTAGGGTTATACTTGAAGGCCAAACAGGAGAGGCAGCATGGTTACCTGAAGGATGGTCCATACGTTAGTGCAGAAGAGGCTGTTGTGAGTTACACTGCAACTGTCCACTGGCTTGAGAGCTGTAAATTTGCTCTCATTCCCTTCCCATAAGTCAAATATTCCTCGTGTCACTAAGATTTTTTGCTGATCTGAATACTAGCCCTCTGTCTTATAAGCATGATACGAAATTGCTTGTCTTGGCACTCGAGAAACTTAAAGAGGCATACTCGGTCAAGGGCCATCTCAACCAGTTGCAATGAGAGGAGTTGGCACTTATCAAGCAAGCATACAACAACCACCACAAGTGTAAGTCCTAGTGCATCTCTTCTGGCAGTAATAGTGTGGGGGCCAGCACTAACAATATTATAATTATTGTGGTATTGTGCATTTGCACAGACCGCTGGGCAGACTACATAGATGTCCAATGCAACACGTATGAACAAGACTGGTGTCATGTTCATTGTCCTCAGTGTTCTTATAGGTGGTGTAGACAGCACAGCTAAGTCACTTTATTCATTCAATTTGCTTTGGTCACCACACTAATCAGGTCCCAGTTAGTTTTAAACAGCACCTCACTGACTCCACACGACAATTGGATCATTGTTTGCATCACCATCCTGCTCACTAGCAGTGACTAGTCCATGCCTCGAGGTTTGCTCATGTTTGATATTACACTCAAGCCATAATTCAGTTACAAGCATCATGGCTTCATCATGGCGCACTATTTTTCTGTCAGGTCCATCCATTGGCAGTGTCATGACCATGACACCAGTGTAAGCCCCTAATACCTACTCTGCCCTCCTCCGACATGTTCCCGCGCTTCTCCGCCCTTTTCCGACGTGTTCCCGCGCTCCTCCGACCCTCCCGACACATCTCCACACCTCTCCAAGGTCCCCTGACCAACTCCACTCAACTCCGCCCTAAGGTTGGTCACGTGGGCTGTCGGACTTGCGGCCCTGCATTCTAGATAGGGTTCCGCCCTCGTGTCGGTTTTCTCCATTCTTCCGCTCCTTTGGTATTTACCCTCTTTTCCTCGTTGTAGTAGTTTCCTTGTCTCAGTTAAGGTCCCCGTCGTCCCTACCCTCTGTCCCTTGTCTCGGAAGGACTCTAACCCACTATACACTTATTGGTTTACATTCCGTACTGCACCGCCCTTGACCTACGTCGTGTATAAGGCCACGTAGTACTCCGATGTAATCAGTACGAATATCGAATAAAGTCCCCACCTTCGACTCGCTCTCAGTCCCCTCCGGAGTTTCGTCTCCACTTCCTCTGAGTCCGCTCCGCCTCTGAAATACGAGGGCTGAGCTCGCGCAAGGGGGCAGCGCACTAGCTGAACCCAACGCCCTCTCATCCGACCTCCGACCTCCGATCTCTGACCTCCAACTCCGACTCCACCCTCAGCCTCCGAAACTTCTCTTCATACCCCTCCGCTCACTGTTCATCGAATATCTCGCCACCCAGTGGTCGGATTCGCTTCGGACTTCGACCGCTGTACTCCGCAGCCCAACCCGCTCCAACTCCGCCCTAAGAAGGAGCCAGGGGTGTTGTCCGACTTTGACAGGCAGCACATGCTCCACTCCCACATTCAAAAGGGCATCGAGGAACTCACTGACGACCTATTGCCCATTCCCCCCCATCACGCTGTGTCTGAGTGTTCTGACCCCTTCTGTGATGAATCTCAGTGGACATTCAACATCTGCACTTGCTGATCTAGATGAAGCTGATACTGGGGAAGGTAATCAATGGACTGCCACGAGTGTCTCATCTGGGTGAAGCAAAAGCAGTGGTAATCTTGCAGAGGTTTGTAATTATATTTAAGTTCGAATATTGTTCTTACCAACTACCTCACAGGCACTGAAGGCCATTCAATTGCAACTTGATGTAGAGAAATCCCGAAACCAAGAACTACTGGAGAAGAATATGATCCTAGTGGCAAACAAAATGCGCTGCTCTACAAAGGATGTTCCTGCCAACATGGTTGCATATGATAGCGAAATCAAGATGCTTGGGAAGAAGTACGCTGTGATGATGGAAATGTTTCTGCCACAAACGCCACTAACCAATGTGATGTCTGAGCTGCCTATGTCCCCTACTCCAGTATTCATGACAGCCGAGCACTATGCCAGTGCTGTGGCAGAGGAGCATGGTGTTAAGTCCGGGTCTTCACCGGTCCAAGGCTGGTCCAGAGTCCGGTCGGGGGTTAGAGGGTAATATGAGATATCAAGGGTTTTGGACTATTGGACTTAGCGACTGAGGGCGCAGCGCTATTCCCTTGCGTGGGCCGTAGTCCGGTCAAGAGACAGAAGGCAGAGGACGAGAGAGACCGGGTTAAGATGAGAACTAGTTTGATTTCAGACTGAGGCTAGAACAGATTATCCTACGGCTTAAATACTAGAAGTAACCTAAGTGTAACGTAGCACCAGAGACCGGTCTGCACCGGTACAGCGATGATTGGTAAACAGATTGGTAAGTAGTGTTACAAAGAATCTTATCAAGCAAAGAGTATGAACAAGGGATTACCAGGAACCAGGGCAGAGGATGTGGCTGGGCTGGGTGTTACACCGGCCCGGTACTAACTGAGGGGACAACTCGACTGGGCACTGCCTTGCAGTGCCTCGCGAGCTAACACATTTCTGGGTCGAAGGATCAAGGCTGGGACCGGGGCAAGGGTTGGACAGGACCGGTCGAGACCGGGGTAGAGCCAGTCTGGGGTGGTCTAGGCATGGTCATGACAGTATCCCCCTCTTGGAGCCAAGCCCACGAGGCTCCAATGAGGACAATGCTGAGATCGAAAATTTTGTGTCTGACCTTGAAAACCGGGGGACTTAAGACCGGTCCACCTCAGGTTTGTCCCCTCACTTCGACATGTCTATTTGCCGGTCCAGAACACCATACGATCAAGACATACTGCCCAACCTGACCCAGGTGACGAGTGCAGAGCTGCAGGTAGGCAGCGACAATGATGCCGAGGCCATCCGGGGCAAGTTGGCTGAGCGTAAGAGGCGCAAGGCGAAGGTGCAGGAGGAAGCCCAGTTGGAGGCTGAGAGGCAGGAGCAAGCCCGGCTCGAAGAGGAAAGGGCGCACACAGAGGCAGAGGCGCAGAGACTAGAGGCTGCGTGCAAGGCTGAAGAGGCCAGAAAGGAGGCGGAGAGCCAGCAGGCTGATGCCCTGGTTGGTAGTTCCACTGGGGCTGGGCCAAACGTCGAGGTGATGAGTCCTCAGTGAGTACCGTGACGACCATCATTGGTGTTGATGACTAACACCCAACAGTTGCCTTCGCTGCACCCGGACCAACACACCTTGCCTGTGCAGCACTGATGGTAAGAAGAAGCGCATGGCGTGTAACCGGTGCAACGAGCTCAAGGAGCGCTGCCGGTGGCCAGTCGAAGGTGAGGCTGGTGCTGGGCCGGCTGGGGACAAGGGGAAGAGGAAAGCAGATGTGACGTCCCCTCGCACGGGTGAGAAGAAGAAGAGGTCGCAACATCCATCTGCAAAGGTAACTGAGGGTGCAGGTGACGAGGAGGACAATGTAGAGGAGGGGCCTTCGACGAAGAAGACCGGCGCTGAGACCGGGGCCGGTCCTGTTACCGGCGATCAGATGGAGCGCCTGATCAAGGTGGTGGAGCGCGTGGCCGACAACATGGCCGGTCTTGCGACAGCGCAAAAGGAGGTTTCCCGAAACTTCTACCAGTTCACCTGGTCGTATGAAACCTATGTCGAAGAGTGCTTCGAATTCCTGGCGCCAGAAGTGCCTTCAGACCAGGACACCACTGACAAGGAAGACAGGGAAGTCGAGGGACTTGATGATGAGTTGGAGGGGCTGAGGGAGGAAGAGGAGGAAAGCCAGTCCCGGTCTGAGTCAGGTGATCAGGCCAGTGCTGGTTCCGCTGGGTCCCAAGTCTGAGGTCGCGTGCGTGTAGAGTAGTACCTTCCCTTTCTGTACGCTTTGTGAATGCCAATGCCCGGTTCCGGTTCTGAAGTGTGAAAGAAAACAATATAGAGAAAAATAAAGGAAATCAAGACATAGTAAGTACTAGATAGGGGAAACAGATAAAGAGGAAAGGAAACTTGAGACTGGTTCTGGATTATTTCTGAAAGGGACCAGGTTTGTGTGGGTACCGGTCATGATATTCTTGGATGAGTTCTGAAGCGTTGTCCAGCTCTGTTGCTAATACCCAGGTAGTTTCTTCATCAGTTCCCTCATAACCGGTCCACCGGACCAGGTACTGCAACCAACACCTTCTGCGCCAGTCAACCTTTGAATCGAGTATCTCTGCTACCTCGAATTCTAAATTGCCATCGACATCTACCGGTGGGGGTGGAGGTTGAGACCGGTTGGGTATGGTATTTGGGATGGCTGGTTCAAGCTGGGAAACGTGGAAGACTGGGTGTACAGCGCGCATAGAGTCTGGTAGACGCAGGGTGAACGAGTGAGAGCCGGCCTGGGCTATTATGGGGTAGGGCCCAAGGTTCTTCTCACTTAGTTTCTTGGAGGGCTGGGTCGACCGGAAGTACCTGGCTTTTACATAGACATTGTCGCCCACTTTGAAGTCCGGGGCTGGCATGTGCCTAGCATCTGCCGGTCCTTGGTAGCGTTGCTGGGCGAGAGTCATTTCTTCACGTAGGTACTGATGCAGTGAATCTAGGTCGACTGCATAATCACGAGCCCAGTTGGAAGTGAGGTCGCGCTCAGGGAAGACCGAGATATTAGGGTGGTAACCCTTATTCGCGAAGAAGGGTGATACCCCGGTCGTAGCGCTGGGTGCATTATTGTAAGCAAACTCAGCTAGCGGTAGTAACTCAGCCCAGTTATCCTGTTGGTAGTTACAGTAGACCCGGAGATACTGTTCGAGAGTCTGGTTGGTGCGCTCTGTCTGACCATCCCCCTCTGGGTGATACCCGGAGGTGAAATGTAGACGCATGTCTAGAGCTTTACCTAGAGACCGGAAGAAGTGGGATACGAACTCTGATCCCCGGTCTGAGGTTACATGGGCTGGTACACCGTGCTTAGAGAACACGTGCATGAGGAAGAGTTTGGCGAGCTCAGGGGCTGTGATGGTGTCATGAGTAGGTATGAAGATGGCTTGCTTTGAGAGCCAGTCGACCATGACGAGGATGGCGGTAAAGCCGGTTGAGGCCGGGAGTTGCTCTATGAAATCCATCGAGATGGAATTCCATGGCTTCTCTGGCATGGGGAGCTGTTTGAGCAGGCCGTAAGGCTGGTGGCGAGGTACCTTGGCCTGGGCACAGGTAGTACAAGACCGGACATAGTCCTTGACAAATGTCCTTAGGCCGGGCCAGGTGTACTCTCGTCGGATGAGCTCTAAGGTTCTGTTCTGGCTGAAATGGCCAGATAAAGGATGATCATGTTTAAACCTCAAGACACAAAGGCGAAGGTTGTTAGAGTCCGGTACATAGATTCTTCCATCTAGACGGAGGAAGCTGGTGTCATCAACTGACCACCAGGAATCTGATGTGTCTGAGAACCGGACCTGGGCGACCGGGTCTGAGGGTAGGGCTGAGAGAATATCATTATGCAACTTCTCCACATCCATTAGTGCAACAGCATGTAGGACCGGGTATTCAAGGTAGGTGGCACGCAGGGAGGTGGCTAGCTGTTCCTGCGTGAAGACCGGTCTGAGATTCTGTGGGTTGACCCAGGCATAGTCGCTATCCCCCTCTTTGGGGTAGACGTCCCATCGTCTAGTTAGGGCATCAGGCTTAGCACCAAGTTTACCAGGTCTGAACCGGATAACCATATTGAACTGGGACAAGAACTCAGACCAGCGCGCTTGGCACTGGGTTAATACCTTTGAGGTGGAGAAGTACTCCAGGTTCTTGTGATCAGTAACAACGTCAACCAGTACTGCAGAGCCTTCTAAGTAATGCCGCCATGTCTGGAATGCCTCGAAGATCGCGAGTAATTCCTTATCATGGGTGTCATAGTTTAGCTCCAGGGCTGTTAAGGTGCGAGAGTAGAATGCGACCAGCCGGATTTGACCATCACCACCGGTGATGGACAGAATACCAGCTATGGCGTAGTCAGAAGCATCAGTCTCAACAGTAATAGGAGCTTCCGGGGAAAAGTGAGTTAGGACCGGGGCAGTAGTGAAGGCCTGCTTGAGTTTATTGAAAGACTGGCAGCACTCCTCAGAAAAGTTCCAGGGAGCACCTTTGCGTGTCAACCGGGTTAGAGGTACCACTATGTCCGAGTAGTTAAAAATGAACCGGCGATAGAAATTGGCGAAGCCCAGGAAGGACTGAATGTCCTTTACCTTCCGGGGTTCAGGCCAGTCGCAGATAGCTTTGACTTTCTCTGAAGACATGGTAAGGCCGGCCAGGGACAAGTGGTAACCCAAGTATTCCACGGAGTCCGAGTGGAATTCGCACTTCTCCGGTTTGGCATACAGGCCATGCAACCGGAGCTGGCAAAGAACCTCCCGGACGTGCTGCTTGTGCGATGACTCATCTCCGGAGTAGATTAAAATGTCGTCGAGGTAGACGACGACGCAGACATCTAGCATATCTGCAAAGATTGAATTGATGAACCGCTGGAAGGCGGCCAGGGCATTGGTAAGACCGAAAGGCATCACCAACCACTCGTAAGACCCATAGCGTGTTCTGAAGGCAGTTTTCCATTCATCCCCGGGTGCAATCCGGACGAGGTGGTATGCATGCCTTAAATCGATCTTAGTGTAGATTTTGGCGCGGCTAGGGGAGTCGAGTAGGTCAGATATTAGTGGTAGGGGATACCAGTCTTTCTTGGTGAGCTTGTTAAGGCCCCGGAAGTCAACACATAACCGGAGTGAACCGTCCTTCTTCTTTACGAAGAGGACCAGTGCAGCGTAGGGGGAAGAGGTGGGCCGGATGAAACTGGTAGTCAGGTTTTCGTCGATGAAGGCCTGGAGAGCTTGCAGCTCGACTGGGGATAGCGAGTAGATGGTTCCTACAGGTGGTGTAGTACCTTCTTCCAATTCGATCTTAAGGTTGTACTCCCGATGTGGGGGGAGAGTAGAGGCCTTGGCTTTGCTAAAGACGTCAGCAAAGTCGTGGTAGTCCTTTGGTACACTGGCCAGGTCTGGTGGAGGACCAGTAGAAGTAGACCAGGCCAGGACCGGGTCCAATGGGCGTAGATGAAGTTGGAATTGGGTAGATCCCTCTAGTTTGCAAGTGCGTACATACGCAGCTGCGTTGATCAGGGCGATAGGGGGAGCTTTCAGGGGGGTGCGAACCAGCGAGTCGACAGACAGTACAGATGGCGCAGGGCTGGGGTTGGGTTGGTCAGGTAGACCGGGTTTGGGAAGACCGGTTAAGACCGGTGTGGCAGGGGGTGTCGACGGGGTTGGCATTCCTCCTGTAGATGTCTGGAAAGTTAGACTGCTCAATACCCAATCAATCGATGGATTGTAGCAGGTGAGCCAGTCATGTCCAAGGACTATCTTACATTCAGAATCCAACAGGGCTAGAAACAGGGTTACCGGGGTGACATCGCCAGTCGCAAATTGAACCGAAAGATCTACTGCTTGAGTGATGACAAAACTTGACGACCCATCAAAGAGCCGGAGTTGGATAGGGGACACGGGATAAGGGGCAAAGGAGTGTTGATTAACAAAGTCTTTATCTATGAAACTATGCATGGAACCGGTGTAGGGAACGCGAACCTTTTCCCTACAAGAAGTCGCGCTTCTGTTAGGTTGAAGGGAAGGTTTGAGGGTGAAGGATGTAAGAGAGAGTCGAGGAGGATTCGGGCTTAGGGGTTGTGGCTGAGAAAGGACTTGGTGTCGAAACATAGAGAGCTGACTAAGCGCGCGGGTGGTCACGGCGCGTGCCACGTCACTTAACAACTACGGTACACCAGAGAGGACTACACTGTACTAGTCATCCCGGCCTACTCTGTGTCTTGCTTGGAGGAGCAAAATTTCACTACTTCAGCTCTTTTCTGCCAAGGTTCTTCTTTAGAGTCAAGAATTATATTCTCGGGCGAGTTCCCTTTGCGTTCGTCTAAAGTACTTACCCTGCATCCAGACCGAAGCCCCTTCAGGGTCGACCCGACTCGAGCGGAACCTACCTCTTCTGGAGTCGGAGTTCTCGGCCAACAGAAAACACTATCTTACACTTGGAGCCCACCGCGAGGGGCTTCAACCGACAAACAGGAAGTAAAGTACAACCTCAGGCGAATGGCAGCTAGGGTCGCCCACAAGGAGAGACATAAGAAAGCGAAAGAGGCACTCAGAGCAAGGAAGAAAGCAACGCCTCCCCGTTTAGCTAAGTCATCTCTTGAGAAGCTCCCCACTGAAGTTCCTCTTCCAGAATCCCCAGAACCGGAGGGGCCGAAACAGATCCGAGAACCCACCTTCACAGAATACCGAACACCGGCGCCGGTCATCGGATCAAACTCAGAAACATCGTTCAGTTCGACAGAAGAAGCAGCGAAGCTCCTACAAGAACCACCTTCACCGCTCACGGAATTACCTCTCACAGTATTCATAGAGGAGTCCGAAGACGTTCCATTTTCCATTCCTACATTTACAGGAGCAAAAGTTGATACTACTGGCTTAGAGGACATGTATGAAGCGATCTGGGACGACGGGCGACCGACGAGCTCGTCGAGGTTCGTGATGCCTAAGAAAGAAAAGGAAGAAGAATTACCGCCGTTCACGACCTACTGGGACAAAGGAAAGGAAAGGGCGACAGAGCAGCCGCCTGACAGAATCTACGTCAACGAACCAAAAGCTGCGGTCCACCGAGGACGGACCAGAGAAAGGTCGAGAAGCAGAGGAAGGTCGCCCTCGAGGTCGAGGACAAGGGCGAGGTCGAGACATAGGTCGGGACGTAGGGAGAGGTCGTCCTCGAGGTCGAGGTCGAGGCACGAATACAAGTACAGATCGACTTCCAGGTCGAGTCATAGAATGAGGCACAGGTCGAAGTCCCGTCGCCATGGACATAGAAGGTCGGACAAGTCGAGGAGTAGACACCATAGGAGGTCCTACTCCACAGACAGTTCATCGAGCAACTCGAGCAAGGAAGAAGAAAGAAGAAGGTATCACAGGCGCAAGGAGAAAAGACGCGAGAAGGAACGTCGCTCGAGATATAGATCTCCGTCTACAGAAGCACGGGAGCCGAGGAGGAGAATGGCCCAGCCAGAAGAACTGTCTGAAGGGCAACGTATCCTTAGGCTTCTCGGACAAGGCGCCCTGGCATCTGACAAACCCAAGCCGCTCGAGAAAATGCCCTCTAGGTCTTCGGACAAAGCGCCCAAGTTTTCAGGGAAAACAGCTGATCTGGTTCGTTACCTGGAAGAAATTCATCACCTGTGTAAGAAGGCAGGGTGTACAGACGAGTATGAGTGGCCGAAGTGGGCCATATGGTACCTGGACAACGATACGGCGAACTTGTGGACGCAACTTTTAGAAGAGACGACAGGTAGATGGGACGAGTTCGTGGAAGTGCTGGCGAATGTGTACCCAGGCGCAGGAGAACGAGAGAAGAGATACGTCAAAGCGGACCTGGTCGATCTCGTTCGAGCGCAGTCCAGGAAGGTTATAGCGACGGAAGAGGACCTCGGAGAGTATCTTCGACAGTATGAGACCATAGCGGGCTATCTTAACAGACGCTACAAGCTCACTCAGGAGGACTACGACGGTTACTTCTGGGAGGGCTTGGATCCAGAACTTCAGAAAGATACGCTCGAAAACCTGAAGTTTAGAAATGGCTTACGCGATTCGGACGACCCCTGGCCTATGAACAAGGTCCTACGAGAAATAAAAGAGTTGCTGAGGCACGGGTACCATATGACGAGAAGCCGTGCTGCGAGGAGGGGTGTCATTCAGTTATCGCCCGGAGAGGAAGCCGGGAGGATAGTGCGCGATTTGGTCCAGAGGCAGCCTCAGGTTCGGGCGGAAGCACAGGCCCAGAGAAGGGCAGCACCTGTACCGGCCAGAAACGTTGTCGAAGGAGCACGTGAACCACCTTGAGAAATAATTTGCTTTTTCTGTTTCCTTCAAGGACACCGCACGAGGACTTGTCGCATGTTGGAAAGATATCGCGCGGCCGGCAGGTGTGTCGTCGAAGACGATAGGGTAAAGTTCAACGACGGCACACGCGTTCCTCGAACGGACGAGCCGATGTGCCAGTTGATAGACGAATGGATGGCAAGGGACAGGAGGAGGAGAGAGGAGCAGCAAGCACCCATCGTTCGCATCGAGCACGAAGAGGATCCTCCGATGAACGCGAATATGTTCGTAGCAGCGCACAACGCCTTCCAATATGTTGAGAGAGCTAGGATCGAAGAGTATGTTTCAGATGGAGAGGATACGGCCGAGGAGGTCATTTCGGAGACTGAGTACGAAGCGCGACGAGCAGAAACGGAACAGGCGTTCGCAGCAGCTCGAAGGGAAGAGAATAAGCAGCAGCGAAAGACCCCGAAGTTCGATGGAGTGGCGGTACCCAGGAAAGAGAAACGAACAGCGACCTCGACAGCAGAACAGCCAGGGCCTAGTCGGTCCGGCTCGACGGATGCTCCCGAAGCAAGCTCAAAGGACAAAGGAAAGCAACCAGACAGGAGTGCCGGCGGGTCGCAAGGACCCACATCTGTGCCAAAGACCCAGCCGCGTGTCACAGAAGACCAAGATGCGGGAAGGAAAGGTTATAGGTATACGAGTCTGTTCGAAGACCCTACAGCAGCGATGAGGGTTTTGAACCAGTATTTGGACCAGTCAGTTACGATTCCGGGAAGGGATCTACTCGCTATAAGTCCAGACGTTCGGAGAGAGTTCAAGGACAGAGCAATGACGAAGCGAGTAGCGCTCGGTGCAACCTTCTCGGGCGCGTTGGATAGGTGGGAAGGGTCGCCGCAGTCAATTGACATGAGGGCGTTCGAGTGCGGTATAGGAGATGAGAGGTACGCGCAGACGGATTCGATGCCACTTACGATGGTAGAGGTCGAGCTGGCTGGGAAGGTCATGCTCGAAGGGATTCTCGACAGCGGTTCGCAGATAGTGGCTTTGCGACAGGAAATCGCTGAAGTTCTGCGTCTCCCCATAGAGAGGGATAGTCGAATCATTATGGAAGCCGCGAACCAATCGAAGGACGAAACGCTGGGCCTGGTGCGAGATGCTTCGCTCAGGATCGGTCCAGCGGAAGTGCGAGTGCCGATTCAGGTTGTCAAGTCGGCTCCCTTCGATATCCTTTTGGGCAGGCCGTTCCTGTGTGCGATTCGAGCTAGGACACAAGACTTTAGGAACGGACAACAGACGCTCGAGTTTACGGATCCGGAAACAGAAAAGAGGATCCAAGTCTCACCACAGCCGAGAAGGTCCCTCGCCCAGTTCCCTCAGTTTAGGGACGCGGTCTTGCAGAGGGAGTATATTCGGAGGATAGGGCGCAAACCCCAGAAGGTACAATGTCGATCTAGGGACGAGGGTTTTTAGACTTCGTCCAGGACTCGAATAGCCAGCGAGGAGATGTTTCGATGGGATCAGCCACCCCTGTAAGGCTGGGATATCTCGCTCAGCCTATAGCGGTATATAAGAACGAAGCAAGTACATACGTCTCGGACTTCGACTCGCAGTTTCAAGATATAACTGAAAACAGAAAACAAGAATCGACATTAGACATAGAGGCGACTGGCCATAGAGTTTCTTTTAGATCGAGCATGAATAACGCACTGACTTTTCCCGCAGGTATAGAAGTAGAATCGCAAGATGTTTATCGCAAGGACGCAGGACAGTATCGAAGAGATGAACCCTTTCGTAAGGGATGCGAAGAAGGAGGAATGGATAGAAGCATCAAGGAAGAAGGTCGAAGTGAAGAAACAGAGATTGAGCGCCCAGGGGCAAAACTGAAAGGTTACAAGATGATATTCGCGATGACAGAGGAGGACTTCGAGTCCTCGGGTTTACGTTTCGAATCTTATTTGGTGGAGAGTCTGACCACCGAGCTACAGGACGAGGAAGAATGGATAAAGCAAGTGATGAAGTACAAACCCGTGGTGAAGAAGGTTCGGCTGGTAGTGACAGAGACGCCAGCCAAGTTTAGAGTCGAGAGGAGGGAAGTGGGGGACCCGTTGGCTAACCTCCCTCAGATACCAGTTAAACCCCCAGAGTTCACCCCCGGGGAACGACTTACCCAGGAGCGAGCAGACAAGTTCGAATGGGACCCAGGCGGATTTTTGTGGCACGAAGAACTCAAACTAGTCAAGTGGCTAGTGAGAATCCACGAGAAGGCTTTTGCTTGGGACGCGAGCGAAAGGGGGACGTTCAGAGAGGATATGTTTCCGCCTCTCAAGATTCCGACGGTCCCGCACAAACCATGGGTGTATCGGAATATACCCATTCCACCAGCGATCTATGGGGACGTCGTGCAAATAATCAAGGAAAAGATCGCAGCAGGAGTTTACGAACTGTCAACTTCGTCTTATCGATCGAGATGGTTTTGCATAGTGAAGAAGGATGGGAAGTCGTTGCGGCTGGTCCACGACTTACAGCTGCTCAATGCGGTTTCGATACAGGATTCAGGAGTTCCTCCGCACGTGGATAGTATCGCAGAAGAGTTCGCAGGACATTCGGTGTATGGCATGTACGACCTTATGGTCAGTTACGACCACCGAGTGATCCATGAAGACTATCGAGACCTTACGACCTTTCAAACGCCAATCGGCACGTTCAGGTTGACCAAACTCCCCATGGGCTACACGAACGCTGTACAAGTGTTCCACGGGGATGTGTCGTTTACGCTCAGGGAGGAAACACCGGAAGTAACCATGCCATTCATTGACGACATACCAGTAAAAGGACCGCGAACGAGGTACATGAGAGAGGACGGAACGTATGAAACGATTGAGGGGAATTCGGGGATCAGGAGGTTCGTATGGGAGCACCTCATCAGCACTAATCGAGTTTTACAGCGCCTCGAGCACATCGGAGCGACTGTCTCTGCAAAGAAATTTGCAGTGGCGGTCCCGTCTATCACTGTAGTGGGGCACAAGGTTTCGTACGAAGGCCGAATACCCGACGAATCCAAAGTACAGAAGATTCGAGATTGGCCCTATTGCAAGAACGTCACAGAAGTGCGAGGCTTCTTAGGCCTCTGCAGCTACTGCTGCATCTTCATTCGAGACTATGCAAAGAGGGCGAAACCGTTGATCGAGTTGACCAAGAAAGGAGTAGTCTTCAGGTTCGACAAAGTACACAAAGCAGCGATGGACGACTTAAAGGAAGCGCTCGCCAACTCGCCAGCGTTAAGACCGATAGATTACAAGTCGGGACGGCGAGTCATTTTGGCCGTTGACACCTCGCACATGGCAGTAGGCTACCTGCTTTTACAGGTCGGAGAAGATTCGAAGCGTTATCCGTCAAGGTTCGGATCGATCGCGTTCAACGAAAGGGAAAGTCGCTATAGCCAGGCGAAGCTAGAGTTGTTCGGCCTATTTTGCGCGCTTCGGGACGTACGCAACCACATATTCGGAGTTAAAGATTTAGCTGTGGAAGTCGACGCCAAGTACATCAAGGGTATGATCAATAACCCCGACCTGCAACCGAATGCAACCATCAATCGATGGATTGCTGGTATACTCCTCTTCGAGTTCGAACTGATACACGTACCGGCGGAGAAGCATAGAGGCCCAGACGGGTTATCGAGGAGACCTCGAGCAGATGAGGATCCGGAACCGGAGGACGATTACGAAGATTGGATCGACGAGGTAGGATCGTTCGCAGTCGAACTCCTCAACCCTCAGCGAGGCGAACGAGAAGAAGCTTTCTTTCAAAGTCGAAAGGTAGTCGAACTGAAACTAGGATGGATCCCCTACGTTGGAGAACAGAGATCAGAGAGGTCGAGCGAAGCGACCGAGACCCAGGTGGTTTTATCACAGGCGTCAGGGATGGATGCTACCGCTGATATAGAAATCCCTAGGACAGAGAAAGGGAGGCGACAAGACGAACGGTTGGAAGTAGTTCGCAAGTTCCTCGAAGATCAACAGCGACCGCCTGGAATGTTGGACTTGGATCTGAACTCGTTAATCAAATATGCGGCGAGATTCTTCCTGAAGAACGGAGAACTGTGGCACCGGGAACCGAGGGGACAGCATCAAGTAGTACCCGTGTATGAGAAACGCCTGGAGTTGATGAAGCAAGCGCACGACGATTTGGGTCACAAGGGAGTGTTCCCCACTAAGTCGAGATTACTGATCCGCTTTTGGTGGCCGTCGCTAGATCGAGATGTACGATGGTTCCTCCGTACCTGCCATGAGTGTCAAATTCGACGCATGGATAAAATCCATATCCCACCTGTCGTGGCCATGCCAGAGCCTCTGTTTTACAAGGCATACATGGATTCGATGGTGATGCCGAAGTCGAATGGATTCCGGTACATAGTACAAGCTAGGTGTTCTCTGACTTCGTATCCTGAGTGGCAGATGCTGCGTGCAGAGACAGGACAAACCTTAGGACGATTCATATTCGAACAGATCTTGTGTCGGTGGGGTGCCGTAGGAGAGATTGTCACGGACAACAGCTCCGCGTTCAAACAGGCCCTCGCCTACCTCGCGAAGAAGTATGATATCAGGCATATAAAGATTTCGGCATACAATTCTCAAGCCAATGGAGTGGTCGAGAGAAGACATCTAACTGTTCGAGAGGCTCTCATCAAGACTTGTGAAGGCGAAGTGGGCAAATGGTCGTTGTACGCACTGACGGTGTTCTGGGCCGAAAGGGTGACGACACAAAAGTCGACGAAACTTTCGCCGTATCAGATGGTCCATGGGATCGAGCCGAGATTGCCGTTCGACTTCGCCGAAGCGACTTTTCTGACGAATTGGGACAAGGATAAGTATTCGACCGAAGAACTGATATCGTATAGGTGCCGCCAGCTGCAGCGAAGACAGGAAGACTTACGGCGGGTTCGTCAACAAGTATACAAGGCACGGTGCCAGATGGCAAAGGAGTTCGAACAGAGGGTGAAAAGGTCGATACGAAGCTACGAGTTCGAACCAGGAGCGCTAGTCTTAGCTCGCAATACGAGAATCGAGAAGGAACTCGATCGCAAGACGAAGCCAAGATACCTAGGCCCTATGGTTGTCGTCAGGCGAACTGAAGGGGGTTCATACCTATTAGCTGAGCTTGACGGCTCGATTTCCCGACTTCGATACGCCGCTTTTCGCTTACTCCCTTATTATTCTAGGAAACGAATCTCGATAGCAGTAGAAGAACTCACGAACCGAAGTGAAGAAGAGCTGCGCAGGCTCGAAGAAGAATCGATAGAGGACGAATCGATCCCCGAAGCCGAGGACATCTTACGAGAAGAGGACGTCGAAGCGAGCGAGTCAGGTGAGAGTATCTGAGGCCTCCAGTTGTAGATATTGGTGTACTCGTTCAACCGAGGCACCTTGACTATCGGCTCGAATTCGAGCGTAATTCGGTGCGACTCGCACCCCGACTTGCACATGCTGATCAAAAATAAAAAATATAAAAAATAAAAATAAAAATAAAAAAATAAAAAAATAAAAAAATAAAAATAAAAATAAAAATAAAAAATAAGTCACGACGTTCGGACGATTCGAAAAACGCTGATCAATTCTGTGTTGGACAGGGATATACATGAGGTACGACGACGGGGCTGTTGAAGCCCAGAAAAGAGATAGTGCAAGATACTAATCACGCGATTTCCTCTTGCCCAACGCCTTCTCGGACGCGACGTGGCCCTTCGAGGCCTGGTCTAACACTTTGGTCGCAGCACGAAGGGCTTCGCGAAGAACGACCAACATCTCGGCATTGGAAAGCGAAGGCAGCGAAGGAGGGGAGCTAGAAGTCGAGGGGGTTGGCACCGAGATAGAGGAAGACGTGCCAGAAGTCGAAGGGGGAGGAGTCGGACTGGGAGATGGAGACTTGACACGAGCGCACTTCGAAGCGCGAGCAGGCCTTTGGGTGATCTCGACTACAGGCTTGGCAGGGTAACGAGGAGGGGTGAGAGCAGGAGGAGTTGAGCCCGTACAAAGCGCTTGGACCCAGGCTTGGGACTGTGCCGAGTCGTTCTGGAGCGATGTCAGCAAGACGCCTTAGGACGAAAAGAGGGTGGACGACACGCACGTATAAGGGGCAAGTATAACGAAGTTGACGACAACGCGCGCATTTGAGCCCCAAGGCTCCAGAGCAGACAGCTCGAGCGACGCGACAACGGTCGCAGGGGACAGGCGGGTAGATGGGGAAACCGCCATCCTTCGAAGTACGTTCGACGAGCTCGATGTGCCAATCGGGACGGTAGACCCGCCATTGGAGACCGGACTCCCCGAGACGGTCTGCGTTCTGGATCTCGAAGAGTCAGCTAAGGGACGAAGAAAAAACGAAGGAGGTTAAGACACACCGAAGGGCAGTCAAGAGACGCGTGGCCAGTCAGTGGAGAGTCGGCAGGAAGACGGTCAAGGCCAGACTCGGAAACGTTGAGTGTCTGGCGGGTGGGCGTGGTAGGATCCGCAGGTGCGGCAGCGTCTGGGGCAGAGACCGGACAATCGGGCGAAACGGTTGGCGTAAGAGGAGAAGGAGGGTCCAAGTGACCCGGGAGCGAGGGAGAGGGCGTACGAGAAGGCGCGACGGTGGACGTGGACATGGATGTGGACGACAGAGCGTCCGGGAGCGTGTCGAAGGTGGGAAGGTCGAGAGTAGGCCTGGGGTCCGGTTCCTGGACGACAGTGGTCGCAGGCGTGGGCTCTGCGAGGGTATGGTCGACCGGGGCAGCGGTAGTTGCGGGAACCGGTTCGTCTTGGACAACGTCAGCGGGAGGAGCGTCGACCGGTAGCGCAGGAGGGGAAGCGGCTTGAGGTTCGGGAACCGTAGGAGCCGGCGATGGGCCCTGTAGCGACGGGGTAGTGTCAACGAAACGACCGTCAGGGAAAAGAAAAAAAGACCACGCACCATCAACGACCCCAGACGCACCAACAGCGCATTTCTCGACTCTGTGTCTCCCTGCGACGATCCCAGCAGGAGCTGGAGGACGGAGGCGGCACGCGCGAGGTCGTCAACCGGGACGCCAACGTTGGGAGACGAGTCGTTGGGGTTGGACGACATGAGAGCGAGGGCGAGAAGGAGAAGGATGGGGAAAGAAAAATAGAAGGAACACACGGGGTAGCTTAGATAAGAAGGAGGGGAAAATGGTGGGAAGTCAATCGAAACGGATCGATTATCACCGGAAATCGGAACCTTTGCTCGAAGCAGCGGCAGTCTTACGGTCTCGGCGCACTCAAAGAGCCATAGCATTCTTGCCATATTCTAGCCTATTTTCCTTTTTGCATTATGGCGCTCACTAACGTTCTACACTAGGAAAGACGACGGTTCGAATTCGAACAAGCAAACTAACTGCGAAGGGTAATGACCGGCTGTGAAGGGAACGCTAGACTCCGCAACGTTCTCGGAGCTATGGCATGGATAGGAAGGGTCGCTACAGGAGAGGTATGCAGAGCTGGAACGAGCGAGAAGGGACACGAACCAGGTAGAAACAACACTGGAAGAGAAGCTTGGCCGGGGCAGACGCGATGACAGGTGACCTTTCCGTTTCGATTCGAACGTGTTTTATGGTGGGAACAGGTGTCTCGGCGCAAGAAAAAGTGGATCGACGAAGGGCGAATGTCCGAGGTCGAGCGAGAGCTCGTATTCGTACCCGTCGAGGTCGAAGACCTATCTCCGAAGCGGGATCGAGAGGCTACAAGTTCAAGGTGAGGTATTCTATTGTAGTTCGAACGTAAACTACGTCGAAGTGTTTTGTTTCCAGCGTCGGAAAGGGCGGAAAGCGGGAATGTAAAGCTCCCGGAGGTACATACGAAGAGCCGAGAAATACTAGAAACGCGAGTCGAAGGCCGCTGGTATCATTATGCGCCACGAAATTCGTTCCTGCGCGCGAGGCGCAAGTCCAGGAGCTGAGAAAAGGAGGGGGGGCCGGAGTACCATAGAAAGGATGCAGTATAGGGTAGAAGGAGTCTCCCGAGGGCCCAAACTTTTGTTTTTCTTGGTTTCGTTTCCACTAGTGTCGTCTTAAGGACGAAATGGAGTCGAGAGCGCACAATGCACTCTCGTAGGATTGTGAATACGTCACTGATAGGAGGTTTACAGGTATAAAATAATCTTCGAGCTGGGTCTTCTACTGCCAGCTGCGTTTCGACGCGCCGTTCCTACCTCGCACCGCACTCGATTTATCACCCACTTGTTCGCGCGTTCGAAGCGCCATGATCGTCACCCGGGCTAAGAGGATGGCTTCGGAAGTGTGGAAAATCGCGGGCTCGAGGTGATGAAGAAGGTACAAGAGAGTTGGCTGTGAGGGGTCTTGGGGATGTTGATGAGAGTGGGGGAGAGGTTCGAGGAGTGCAGTGCGGGTTCAGGATCGAAGGGGGGCGCGTTGATGGAGGAAGGAGTTGTTGAGTGCAGAGTGGAAGGTGATGTGAGGTACAGAGTCAGAGGGCAAGGGTGCGAAGGAGAAGCTAAGAGGATGGGTACAAAGCTGAGGACGTCTACGCGAGGAAGGGGACGACCGAGGATGGTCGGCATCTAAACCCCCCCTCGGATGTAGGGAACGCGAACCTTTTCCCTACGAGAAGTCGCGCTTCTGTTAGGTCGAAGGGAAGGTTTGAGGGTGAAGGATGTAAGAGAGAGTCGAGGAGGATTCGGGCTTAGGGGTTGTGGCTGAGAAAGGACTTGGTGTCGAAACATAGAGAGCTGACTAAGCGCGCGGGTGGTCACGGCGCGTGCCACGTCACTTAACAACTACGGTACACCAGAGAGGACTACACTGTACTAGTCATCCCGGCCTACTCTGTGTCTTGCTTGGAGGAGCAAAATTTCACTACTTCAGCTCTTTTCTGCCAAGGTTCTTCTTTAGAGTCAAGAATTATATTCTCGGGTGAGTTCCCTTTGCGTTCGTCTAAAGTACTTACCCTGCATCCAGACCGAAGCCCCTTCAGGGTCGACCCGACTCGAGCGGAACCTACCTCTTCCGGAGTCGGAGTTCTCGGCCAACAGAAAACACTATCTTACACCGGAGTCCACTAGTGTACGAAACCGGGGTAAATCATGACTGACAATAGAAACATGAGGGTTTAATGAGTTTGGATTAGAAAGAGCGGACGTGTTGAGACGAGCCTCCGTGGGTGCACAGCTGGAGTCAACGCAGCTCCCAGTCCGTGCAGAGTCCTGAGAGCTGCTACCTATTTTTTTGCCTCGGGGGCAGAGCCCGAGGTTGAGGCCAGTGCTGCCTCAGAGGTGGCCACAGTGCGAGCTTTGGCTTTCCCAGCTTTCTTGGGACACTTGTTGGCAAAATGTCCGGTTCCCCCACAGAACATACAGAGGTTATTGTCTCTACGGCGTTTGCGCTCCTCCGGTGTCAACTTGCCATCCTTGCCCAGTTTGTTTGAGTCCGGCTTGGGTGTGTTGGAGCCGGTCTGACTGGTCGAGGTGGGTTTGGACTGAGTTTGGTTACTGGAGTTGCTATTTCTGGAGTTATTGCCGGTCTTGGACTTCTCTTGACCGGGCTTAGACTGATTGTTGTGGCCGGGGTTGGGAGTAGACTTGTTACCAGAGGATGACCCCTGGTGTTTACTAGACTGCTGAACCTCCTCTTTGCGCTCCCAGTAACGTGCGTCAATCTCCTGGGCTAGGTGGTGAAGCTCATGAAGGGTTCTTGGTCTGCCGACCCGGCAGACCTCGTCTTTGATACAGTTGGGGAGACCGGTGTAGAAGAAGTGGCACAGAGCGCCATCACCGTATCCCTGGACTTGTGAGGCAAGCTGGTTGAATTCGACCACGTACTTATTGATCCGGTGATTATCTTTCATTTGGAGGTGGTCCAGCTGGCTTTCAGTGTCAGCCACCAGGTCATGAGGTCTGAAAGTAGTTTGAAGTTCTATGACGAACTCCTTCCAGGAGTCCATCCAGTAGGGCCGGTCCTCCAGGTCTTCAGTCCCAAGTAGGTCCGGTTCAAACCACTCGAGAGCCATCCCTTTCAGGAATGACTGCGCGAAAGTGACCTTGGCTTGATCACTTTGAAAGGCCCGGGGCCGGTCCCGGAAGTTAAGTTCGCACTGGATAAGAAATGTGCGCAGCTTCTTTGGGTCTGTCCCATCGAAGGTGTCCAGTTTGCACAACTTGGTTCTAGAGGATGACTCAGAGCCGGTGCGAGCATTACGTGCGAGGAGCTCAATGGCTTTGGCAAGATTATGATTATCAAGCACGGTTACACCAGGCTCGACATCATCCTCTGGGAGGGGTTCTTCATCATCATTACCCGGGTCATCTCCCGGCCCGTCATCGCCAGGACCATCATCACCAGGGTGATTGAAGTCATCTGGTTCGTCCAGGTCCGGTTCATCATCTGGATCATTAGTGGGTGTGAGAGGTCGATTAGGGATGGGGGTAGTGGATCTACGGGCTGAGAAGCCCCTGAAGTTATTGACTTCACCAGGCGACCTTCTGGCTGTCCCTAAGGACACCAGGGCAGCGGTGCGGTGCAAGTCGACTGCTGAAGCGGAATTTGGGTTGGTGGTAGCACGTGCCCGTGCTGCTTGGGTTCTGGTTTGGGTAGGCATGCCAAGGGATGAGCAGAAGGGTGTTGACCCACACAAGTGTGAGTCTGAAATACTGTTAAGTCTGGGTCTTCACCAGTCCAAGGCCGGTCAGGGGTTAGAGGGTAATACAAGATATCAAGGGTTTTGGACTATTGGACTTAGCGACTGAGGGCGCAGCGCTATTCCCTTGCGTGGGCCATAGTCCGGTCGAGAGACAGAAGGCAGAGGACGAGAGAGACCGGGTTAAGATGAGAACTAGTTTGATTTCAGACTGAGGCTAGAACAGATTATCCTACGGCTTAAATACTAGAAGTAACCTAAGTGTAACGTAGCACCGGAGACCGGTCTGCACCAGTACAGCGATGATTGGTAAACAGATTGGTAAGTAGTGTTACAAAGAATCTTATCAAGCAAAGAGTATGAACAAGGGATTACCAGGAACCGGGGCAGAGGATGTGGCTGGGCCGGGTGTTACACCGGCCCGGTACTAACTGAGGGGACAACTCGACTGGGCACTGCCTTGCAGTGCCTCGTGAGCTAACACATTTCTGTGTTGAAGGATCAAGGCCGGGACTGGGGCAAGGGTTGGACAGGACCGGTTGAGACCGGGGTAGAGCCGGTCTGGGGTGGTCTAGGCACAGTCATGACACATGGTCTTGTTGCTGAGCTTGACTCTATTCTTCCAGAACATCTACGTAGAATCAGGAACATGCATTTCTTTCTTGATGTTGTAAGTTTATGCTTGCCATTTTGTCTTACTGTGCTGATGAGATCCTAGTTCACACAGGCAATGCAAAACGGTCAGTCCAACATTCTCTACAAGCTACACAACAATTGCCATGAGATCTTTGGTCTGCCAAAGAACCACTTTTTGCCAAACTCATCCTGTCTCGAAGTTCCTGAAATCATGAAGATGCTCAGGGTTAAGGATGTGGGCACTCCTAACCAATGTTTTACCATCTGGTTCCCCTTCCTCTTCAAGGACATGAAGGTCAATGTGCATAAACCATTCATGAACTGGAAGCCACTTGCTCAGGTGAGTTGGATTAACCTACTATCAGTTTAAGTTTGCACTGACAAGGAAAAGATTTTGAAGGGTGCACTATGGGGGAAAATGTCACTTACAGAAGGTTTTATTCGTCACGGTGGGCCGAAGACAAATGGGCAGAAGTGGAAGGTCACCGTGGTGACACTGGGATGCATTGCATGGGCTGTGACAATGGCAAGTAATATTACTTGCAGTGATACCATCCCACACATCACTGATTTTAATTTCTGTCATTGCAGTGCATGTTCTTGCTCTCGCCTGACAAGGAATTCCTGGGGAACAGTTGTGGACAGATCTCAAAAATCAATTACTATCAAGTATTCTGTGCCTACAAGCAAGTCCTTGTCACCAAGTGGACAGATTGTCACATCCAAAAGGTTGTCGCCGAGATGAATCACTTTGTCTTTGGGAACCCCAATGGGTCAGCCTTGAAGTCCAAGACTGGTATGATGGAGGACCTCTCTGCAGAAATTAATGCAGCAATGGCAGCAATGGATGCTGCCAGGTTGTTGGACAATGATGTAGATGAGGGTGCCACTGATGCCAACAGTCACGAGGGTAGTCTGGTCTCTGATCTGTCAACACCTGATTCAACATCGATAGCTACTGCAAATGTTCAAATTGATATCACATCGGACTTATGCCAAGTTGCGACATCTGCATCTGTACCAACAGTCCCTGGCCCAAGTGATTTCAATGCTAATACTGATAATGTGGAATCCAATAGCACTAAAGGACAGAACAAGTCTAATGGATGCCATGGTAGAGGTAGATGGGCCAAGTAGTTACACTGATTAGTCACTATTACTATCACCATCACCAACTGCATGTAGTAGAGTAAGGTAGACGTGTTAAGCCTTTACTAGTTATTGTGAATGACTATTTTCATTACAATTAGTTGCAAGCACACTACTACCAATCCTATCAAAGTTGTGCTGAAAAAATTGTCTAAGTCCTAATATGCTCCTTAAGAGGAGTTGACATCCTTAAAGAAAGATTGGATGCATAGTCTAATGGTAAACTACACTAAGGTAAGTCCATTACTACTTTGGGCTAGGAAACATAAGTTAATTGCTACTCAGTGTCCGCAGGTTCAAATCCCAGTGCAGCTAAAAAAATAAATAAGTTAGTAGTTAATTAGGAAAGCATGTAGTCATGTAGTAATAATAGTAACCATAACATAAGATAATAGTACTACAAATAGTGATCGTGATGAAGTCGAAAGATAAGATAAGAAGATAAAATACAGTTAAGATTAGATAAGAGTGGTTATAATATTTTTTTTTTGGTTGCTTTAGTCTGAAGCTTATTGCAATCCTCGGTTCTCATCACAATCCATTACAATTCAATTACGGTAAGATAGGGTCTGGGCAATTTTCACGTTACAAGGCTATCATAATAGTTATTATAAGGCCATTGCAACCTGGGGGTGATGGCACCATGTTTGTGCTATCAACCCCCCAACATTGCTGCAATTGGCATTGCTATTCCCATTGCAATGACAATGGCAATGACAATTGTAACTAACATTACATAGAGAACTTCAATAATACAATCTTGTTTCAATTACAAGTTTAATTGCGGGCATTGCAATCGCTTGCAGCACATTGAAATTAATATACAAATTTTCCGACAGTAACCGACCCATACATGGTACTGCCAACTCTGCGTCCGCGTTCTCTTCAGGCAAGTTAGATTTCCTTTACATAAGCACGATCATTGGAATGTGCGTCGCCGCGTTCATATTACTCGCTCTTGCCGTTCTACTCGAGTCATTTTCTATTGTTCTGAGCGCCAAAACTAAATCAAAAGCGTCCTCCATCCTTCTGCTATGTACCACCGCCAATGACGTCTCACGTCGTCGCTCACATCTCGAGCCCTGGGTCGCTTACCAGACGATAACGAAGATCGTTGGGAAGGAAAATTATCCATGGGACAACGCCTCCCTTCAAGTCCTATTAAGAAGCTCGCAGCGATGTTCAGTCGTTCCTCAAGTACCAACTCTAGGGAGAAACCATCCGAGGGCCCTCACGTGCGCGAATCTTTTGGCACATTACAACCTTTCGAGAAATACCATCCCGACTTGGCTGCTGAGATGGCTTCACAGGCTGCTGTCTCCAAAACAGATGCCCAAATCATGGAACCACCGCCAACACAAACACTTGCCATGTAAAGTTTATCTCGTGTAGCGGGGAAACTATCCGAACAGACTCTTTCTTGCCGAGAGGGTCACGGCTATCAGAATATATGCCCTCAGCCATGATTTGCAAAGAAAAGGTGACCCCTGCAGCGAGGGGGTCGCGTTTCCGTCGCTGGGAAAGCGCGGAAGTCCTGCACAGAGATCATCCGGAACCTGCAGATGGTAAACATAATCCTTTCGTGAACACTGCCGGGGGGTTCCGCTGAAGAGGGTAACGTAGCTCAGCAATGCACAGGAAAAGTCAGCCCAACGGACGCTGCTTCAGAACACTACTGCAAATACCAATCCCTTCGTTGACTTGTACTCTATCTCTGCACCTCCCATAGAATCTACCACCAATCTTCCTTCTACCGGCAATGCTCGAGCCCTACAATCTCATTGCAGTACTCGAAACGTCTCCTGCGGAGGCACAGGCACGGCTTCGCGTCGTTTCTGTGCAATTGTCTGTCTGTTCCCGAGGTTCTTGCCTAGCGAGCGAAACTGACGAGGATACCGTCAGTGTAGCGGCCTTGTCCTACCCTCCGTCTCAGATTCTGCACTCACGGTTTTGCTCTCATGGTGCTCAAGACAGTCGAATTGCATCCCCAGCCACGCGGCTTTCCGCGAACATGCTTCCTACTTCCAAGTACGTTTGTCATTTCGTTGTTATGCGTCGCCTCGTGTTTCCATATTGTCCATAGCCGAAATACTCTTCTGTTTCCACACATGCACAGGCTGGGCGCGCATGCCCATCTAGTATCGACACCCACCCGGCCTTCCTTTTCATACGTTGCCTCGTGTACCTCATTCTCGCACTTTGGAATACGCGTTTCCCTGTGCTGGTATGTTCTTTTTCTTTCTTTCTCCGGGCATGCAAAATACATGTCAGGTGAATCGAGTGCCCCATAATCTCGCCTCTGGACGACAGTACACCTCGCAGAGCAGGAGAGAGCCACATACATTCGAAGCCGTGATGTGACGAGCACGGCAAGCAGAGCAACAAGTATTTATACCGACATCAAGGAATCACGGCACACCTAGTGGTCTTCCGACCATCTCTTGATACGTTCGGTGGGCCTCTTCCAACTGTAATGTGTAGCCTCTGTCGTGCACTTCTCTGCGTACGGCACACAAGAAGGCCGGTAATACGCATGCTCCTTTGATGAGATGCGCTTGGTAGGCAATGCTACTAGAATAAACTCAGATTTCGCCTGGTCCGCGTTCGAGGCAATATGTCGAGTAATATACGATATGGGATCGGCACTATTGTAGAAAGCATCGTTGAGGGCACAAATGCGACACAGCAGTTCTGAGTGCAATCTAGCAGACACGCCTCCACCTCAATTCATATGTACGAGGCATGTTATGAAGTCTTGAGGACTCGATCAACTCCACGAACTTGGCAAGCAGATTGTATGAGCAGCAATATGAGGATGCTCAGCAAGCGCACTTCAAGAGAAGGGCAATAGTCCGATTTCGCCGAAAAGGGTGCCGTCAGCGACGAGTAAGCACCGCCTTTGTACTGGCCACTGGAGAGAGGTACTGGTTAAAAAGCTACCGCTTGGGGTCGGTGGCGCATCTGACATGGGAGAACATGTTCAGGGTAGGAGCATGGCCCGTAGATACCCTGGACCACAGCATCCTGCCCTCTCTCCCACAGATGTCCACAAACCGGCAGGTGACTGCCGAGCTCCTTGAGCCCATTTCCAATCTGCGTGATTTGCTCAGGGAGTACAGTGTCACTTTTCCAGAGGATTTCCATCTTTCGGTAAGGTTCCTATCGGTCTGCCGCTGTGTTATACGCATTTACCTGCCTGTAGCGTTGTTCTTCATAGTTCTCCATACCCACGTCCAACATTGCCTGCAATAAACTCTGTCTTTACCTGTGGGTTCTTTTGCGCTGTTCAAATAGCCTCGCTGATTTGAGTAGCATTCAACAGACGCTCTGAGTCACGGTTGCTCACCTCGTTTCTTTGTCGATTCCAAGGATAACGCATGGTTCAACTGTTCCTGTTTTGTTGCAGCTGATCACCAAACCCGGCGCGAAGGCAGAACAACTTGCACCCCGTGAATCCTCCACATCTTAGCGCTTTGCTTATCGAAGTTGGGGCAATTAAGCGCCTAACCTATGACAATTCCAGTGCAAACGTGGGAACATTTAGTGGTTTCAACAGACGACACTTCCCATAGACGAGAAAAGCTGGAACGCTATCCTTCAGGTCAAGATGGCGAGGATATTGCCCTCCCTGATCGGGCGAGGGCCCTGTACGAGAGATTCCTGAAAGAGCATGAGGTCGACGACTTGAACGAGGCGATTGATTTGTGCCATGCTGCTCGGAAACTCCGACGATTCGGGAATAACGATCGGTCTTCATTAATCCACAACCTGCACCGAGCAGCTTTGGAACTACGTCCCTCTGGACATCCTCTTCGGTCTCTATCGCTCCATGGTATTGCTCTTTGTCTATCTAATAGATATGACAACCAGGGGCTAGTTGCTGACTTGGAAGCAGCCATCATGCTCGGACGTGCTGCACTTGAACGCTGTCCATCAGGGCATCCTAATCGTGGTGTAACTTTCTATAATCTCGCTTGCGACCTTAGGAAGAGGTTTGTGAAACAGGCTGGGATCTGCGACTTGGATGAAGCGATCAAGCTGCACCGAGGAGCTTTAGAACTACTTCCCTCCGGACATCCTCTTCGGTCTTTATTGCTTCATGGACTTGCTCTCTGCCTGTCTAATAGATATGACAAGCTGGGGGTAGTTGATGACTTGGAAGAAGCCATCACGCTTGGACGTGCTGCACTAGAACTCTGTCCACCGGGGCATCCCGATCGTGGTGTATCTCTCTACAATCTCGCTTGTGACCTCAGAATGAGGTTCATGAAACAGGCTGTGATGCGCGACTTGGAGGAGGCGATTGACTTGCTCCGTGCAGCTTTAGAACTGCATCCCACTGGACATCCTCTTTGGTCTTTATCGCTCCGCGCGCTCGCTCTCTGTCTGTCGAAAAGATATGACCATCAGGGGCTAGATGCTGGCTTGGAAGAAGCCATTATGCTCAGACGTGCAGCACTGGAGCTCTGTCCACCAGGGCACCCTGATCGTGGCATATCTCTCCACAATCTCGCTTGTGACCTCAGAACGAGGTTCACGAAACAAGCTGTGACGCGCGACTTGGATGAAGCAATTGAGCTACACCATGCAGCTTTGGAACTACATCCTCCTGGAGATCCCCTTCGGTCCTTATCACTCCGGGAACTTGCTCTCTGCCTGTCTAATAGATATGACAAGCTGGGGGTATTTGATGACTTGGAAGAAGCCATCACGCTTGGACGTGCTGCACTAGAACTCTGTCCACCGGGGCATCCTGGTCGTAGTGTATCTCTCCACAACCTTGCCTGTGTCCTCAGGAGGAAGTTCATAAAACAGGCCGTGATGCGCGATTTGGAGGAAGCGATCGAGCTGCACCGTGCAGCTTTCGAACTACGTCCTGCTGGGCATCCCGACCAGTCCTCAACGTTCCATGAACTTGCTCTTTGTCTGTCACACAGACATGATAAGCAGGCCTTAGCCGATGACTTGGAAGAGGCCATCGCGCTCGGACGTGCAGCACTGGAGCTCTGTCCACCGGGGCATCCCAATCGTAGCGCGGTTCTTTGCAACCTTGCTTGCGACGTTTGGAAGAAGTTTCAGCAACATGCTGACATTCCCGGGCTGCACACGACGAATTCCCTTCACCAGGCTGTGTTGGTAGTCCGTCCAACAAGCAAGGCTGACCTCGCCTCTTCCCTTTTCGAGTTCTCAGTACACCTCTGGGACAGATTTCAGAAGCAGTCCATGATGACCGACTTGGACGACGCCATTTGTCTCGCAACGTATGCTTTGGAGCTCCGATTACCTCACGAAGTTGTTTCCGTTGGAGCATGGGTTCAGAGGCTTGCACAGGGGGCAAACTCGCACAAACCCGTCATGTTCGACCGGGCGGCAGACAATCTGTGTGACCTTGCGAAATACCATAGGGCCAGATTCCACACTCAGCATACAATTGTCGACCTGAACGAGGCCATCACGCTTTACCGATATATGCTGCAACTCCGCCCGACTGGGCATCCCCGTCACGCTTCGTCCCTTCACGACCTTGCACAGTGTCTAGCAGACCGGTTTCACCAACAGCCCGAAGCAGCTTCCCTGGACGAGGCTATTGCACTTGAACAAAAAGCCCTGCAGTTACTCGTACGTGGAGATCCTGACTATGACGTATCTCGGTGCTGTCTTGCGGCCTATCTCCAAACGAAGATCAGCTCGCAACTTACTATGATGTCCCCGGACGCCCCAGGTGTAACTCACCTTGATGTTAAGCAAGTCATCCGCAATGTTGCATTTGAAACCCTCAAAACTGTGCCAACCAGGCTGCTGTACACACCTACTGGCGTCCTGTGCAACCGAGGTGCGCAGGTGTCGCATTTTATGCGCAGTCAACAATACAAGCTGCTGGAGTCTCTATGCACAACATGCGGCGGGGACCAGCAAATGGAACTCATCCATACTTGTGTTTCGAGACACTTTCAGTATGTCACGTTTTCACATCGGTGGGGTGAAGACGAGCCATCATTGCGCGACATCGAGAGCCGCGCGATATATAATATGCCAGTGAAGGGTGGCTATGGAAAGCTCCAAGCCTTCTGTGCTGTTGCTTGCGAGCGGGATTACTTATGGGCGTGGAGCGACACGTGCTGCATCGACAAAGATAGCAGTGCCGAGGTGCAAGAAACGGTAGGGTCAATGTTCGCGTGGTATCGACAGTCCGCTTTGACCATCGTATACCTTTCTGACGTTCCTGACACCGGTTCACTCGGAGACAGCGAATGGTTCAGACGTGGATGGACCCTGCAAGAACTACTGGCCCCCAAACGCATACTATTCTACACCCAAAACTGGTCGCTTTACAAGAACCTCACGTCTTCGAACCATAAAGCCGATGACGTTGTACTAGAAGGGCTGACGAGAGCAACTGGTATAGAGTCCCAGTTCTTGTCCGACTTTTCCCCGGGTATGGATGACGCACGTTCGAGATTGCAATGGGCGTCATTGCGTCGTACCACCCGGGCTGAAGATATCGCTTATTCACTCTTTGGAATATTCAATCTCCACTTGCCCGTTCTGTATGGGGAATCTGCCGAGAACGCGCTTGGCCGTCTCCTGGCCAATATCATATCGCAATCTGCAGATATCTCGGTTCTAGATTGGGTCGGAGAGGCGTCACTGTTTCACAGTTGTTTCCCTGCTCACATCACCTCGTATCACACACTGCCATCACCTCGACCCAAACCTTACCCAGAAGAACAGTCACAGGCGACGAGTCATTGGCCCTCGTCCTTCACAGAACTAATAAACTTTTGTGGATCCCTTGCTACGATGCTTCTCCCCCAATTTCTCAGTCGTTCCATGACACCATCAAGCGTCGCCCGAACCCCGGATTCCTACGCACCAAGTGGCGTGTACGATTTCCGCTCACTCACCCGAGCACCCCTTCCCCGATTTCTCGATCGCTGCCTTATACTACCATGTATCGCCCATCGCGTTACAGCGGTGCAGCTGACAAGGGCAGATCCATCGGCACCGAGTTACATATACAAACTCCAGGCATCCGGTTTGAGGCCACTTGAGATCGCGCTCCCAGACAAGCTAGAAAATGCAACAAGACTGCACTTACATGGTGCTCTGCACCTTGTTCGTCCTTGGCATTCGAATTTACTCGGTCCATCCGCCGAGCTAGACGCCATCACTGAAGAACAGTTGCTTATTACACTTGAGAGGCCATTTAACGCTCTTCTATTGAGTCAATTACCTCACAACGAGCACAAGAGGATCGCATCTTCTACCCTCATTATCGCTCAGCCCGTAGACAGGGCTAGCATCCGGAACAGCAAAGCTAGGATATTCAATATTGTGTAGATAGCCACGGCGTTACGATTACTGTAACATGTATGTGCGACTTCCAAACAGCCGAAGGCGTACCACAGGTACAGGGTGATAATAATTTAACATCCCCCGTAAATGACATACGTAGTAGTAATACGAGGGGCACCTTCATGGTACTGGGTCAGCGAGGCTATTTAAATAGTGAAAAAAACTTGTAGGTCAAGGTACAGAGCAACCGGTGATCTGGAGTGTCGGTGAAATCAAAGTGTGGAGGAAACTGTGATGCAAAGATGGAAGAATAGGTACTTCACCGATGGGAAGGAGCTCACCTGTAGCCCAGTGGTGGATGGATCGTTGTTGTCTACGAAAAGCACAGGAAAGTTGCCGCTCATGCCGTACCCCGTCACTTGTGTGGACAGTACGC
The DNA here is from genome assembly GCA_024663395.1 of Pisolithus tinctorius. NCBI lineage: Eukaryota > Fungi > Basidiomycota > Agaricomycetes > Boletales > Pisolithaceae > Pisolithus > Pisolithus tinctorius. The sequence goes on from JANFAH010000002.1 coordinate 2,502,861, forward strand.
ATGTCCAGTAACTAATTCTTGAGCAGTTTCCCTCCTTCGCACGGGTTGACTTGAAGGGAATCCTCTGCTATCGAGTGGCCAGGTCCAATGCAACAACGATACCCCGCCAATTGGTGGGTGGTACTGCCAACTTCTTTACACTCACTGTGAGGTTGAAGTTCGTAAGGGCCCGGGGAAGCCGGTGAAGCGCCCTTCGTGAAACCGGCCCATCAGGATTATCATGCAAGTAACTGCCCATGCCAAGTTCCAATTAAATATCTTACCTCGGTTTCTTTCTGCCAGATTCATTGTAGAATCCTTGGCCGCCGAGTTGAACCGCTACCCTTTGTAGAAGCAGACTTTATCCGAGTCAGGCTCACAGTGCGCTCATACAATCCGAAGCTCGTCGAATCGACCGAGTTTACAAGACTGAGTAGTCGTACGTGTGACAACTGGCACGCATATCAAGGGTACGCGTCCCTCCTTACCATCGTCACGGAGGTCTCATTTGTTGTTGATCTCGGATTCCCCACTGAACTGGAGAATTCGTGTCTCTCTCACGCCATGAAAGGGGTCTGTTCGGATCGGAATCTGGGCAGTCACGAGACATGACCCTACGGCATGCATACAGAGGTCCATTGAATGCTGGGTCAGCGGAGGATATGATCAACCTACCAGGCATTGAAGATAACAACACATCTCGTCATAATCATGGGAAGCCATTCCCTCTAGAAATGGACCACCAACAAACCTTTAGGGACATGGTATCCCTCGTAGACGTCACTTGTAGCTGCATGGGGTACACCTAACCGTTCAGTTAGATAGCGTCGGACCCGCAATGAGACCCCTGCCGAGTCCTTTCGAAACAACCGTCTCGCGCCGACCTCCGTCATATGCCTCCGCACCGGACATAAATACTTGGTCTGCAACGAGGAGACGACGCAAAAAGGCCAGCAAACTTTTGCGAGAGCCCAAAATGGCAAACTCTTCCGTCGCGACAACAACGCTCCCATTTGCTTCACATTTCAACTCGCAGCCGCCAAATGTCCCTGTCGAGACAATCATCCCCACCAGCATATATGCGCCGGCTGCGGCTCCCGTGACCATAGTTCTGCTTGAGCGTTCTGTGCCTTTTCTGAGGTTGAGTGACATTTCCTTTCCCCCCTCGTCTTGTCTTCTCGATCTCTACACGCATCACACGCATCAGTTATGACTCAGACCCTGACTTCTCCCGCTCTATCATGCCTTATTCTGCCCTCGCACTTGGATTGGCGCTCCGCAGGCCAAACTTATTGTACCAAGTCATTATCCTGACCTCCCATCCAAATTATCTCATGGCTTTGGTATCAGCGACGTGCAGCCATCCGTTAGTCGCATCGTACATCCCTTCTTATCACCAAAGTATTGCCAAGCATATTGTTGCTGTCCATGATTACATTGACGGCGGGTTACATTTGGGTCGCATGTCTGGCCCTTATTCCTCGTAAGAACTGCACCTCTCTTTCACACGTGTGCAGACCGGCACGCACGCCCATCTGGTATCGGCCCCCACTTGGTTGCTCCTTCTCATGCTTTTCCCCTCGTACTTTGTTCTAGCACTCTGATCGATACTGAAACAGGTGTTTTCCTTGTGCAAGTATGTATGTCCTTCCACCTACCTTTTCCTCCTTCATCCCGTCATCTGTAGGAGTATAAGCAAACACATATCTGATGAATCGAATGCTACATGATATGACCTCTGAACGGTTGTACACCATCACATGGTAGGAGAGATGTATACATTGGAAGCCATGCTGTGAGGAGCAATACAAGTATTTATACCAATACCAAGGAATTGCGACACACCCAACGATCTTCCGATGGTCCCTTGATACATTTGCGAAGCCCCTAGTGTTATTGCGTAATACCGAGTCGTGCCCTTCTCTACATACGCTGCGTAAGAGCCAACTGCCGCTCGGTAGACAACGCTAGGAAATTACTCCGTCCGCACCAACGGTGAGATGTGTAGCATGGTCATAGGAAGCAAAATTGTGCAACGTTTTATACGCACGAGCCATTTTTGCTGAACTGGATCGATTGGACGAACTTAGCAAGCGGACTGTATGGTTGAGTTGCATTTCCCGCCCCTGCGGTGACCAAGAAAAGTCATTGGTTGGCAAGGTGGCGGAGTTTCTCACACAGGGTACGACATGGGCAGCAATCCTGGGGTGTTCGGGACCACAGCATCCTGCTCTCTCTTCCATAGACTTCTACCAGCCATTGGTGTACGGGTGAGCTCCTCCACAGCTCTTCGATCTATAACTCACTCAGGGGGCAGAATCGGATTTCCTCTCGTATTTCCAACCAGCTTCTTTCTTCGCATGTATCAGTGAGTTCCTACGGGTCCATCACCACGCTCGTGCACTGATACACGTGCACTGTTATCCACACTTATTTCTTCATACGGATAGCCTGGGATGGCCTACTCTATACTCTGTATCGTTATTTGCGGGTCCTTTCGCACCGTTTAATTAGTCTCCTGATTTGAGCAGCGTTCTGATGCTCAAGGTTGCTCACTCTGTTTGTTTGTCGGTTCTAGGGACAACATAGGGTTTGGCTGTTCCCGCCTCATTGCAACTGATCATTGAACCTGGTCTGAAGGCAGATCCATTTTCACCGAGTATACCATCCCGGTGTAACGGTATTCGATGGCTTCAACAGACGACGTTTCCCGCATACGAGCAAAGTTGGAACGCTGCCCTCCAGGGGACGATGGGCGGGATGTCGCCCTCTTCGAGCTGGCATACGCCCTTTGGGAGAGATACCGCAAAGAGAAAGAAATCGACGACTTGAACGAGGCAAGCACACTGCACCGTGCGATTTTGGAACTCTGACCACTCAAGAATGATGATCGGTCTAATAGATCACTGAACAGTCTTGCTGTTTGTCTTTCATATAGATATGACCATCAGAGAGCAGTCGACGACTTAGAAGAAGCCGTCGCACTTGGACGTGAAGCGCTAGGCCTCTGTCCACCAGGGCATCCTTTTCGAGATACATTTCTGTACAGCATGGCTGCTTACCTCATCAGGAGGTTTATAAGACAGGCTGAGACAAGTGATTTGGAGGAAGCGATCGAGTTGCGTGCAGCTTTGGAACTATATCCCCCTGGACATCCCGGTCGGCCCCGTTCACTCCGTCATCTTGCTCTCTGTCTCCCGGATAGATATGAAAGTCAGGGGGTAGTTAATGACTTGGAAGAAGTTGTGACACTCAGACGTGCAGGACTGGAACTCTGTCCACGAGGGCATCCTGACCATGCTGCGTCTCTTCACAACCTTGCTTGCGACCTCAGGAAGAGGTTCACGGAAGAGGCTGCGATCAGCGACTTGGAGGAATCGATTGAGCTGCTCCGTCCAGCTTTGGAACTTCGCCCCCCTGGACATGATGATCGGTTCTCAACACTCCATGAGCTTGCTCTCTGTTTGTCAATTAGATACGACAAGCTGGGGAGAGTCGGCGACTTCGAAGAAGCTATCATGCGTGGACGTGCAGCACTAGACCTCCGGCCACCAGGGCATGCCAGTCGTGATAAGCCTCTCCACCATCTCGCTTGCGACCTCAGAAAGAGGTTTGTAAAACAGGCTGCCATACGCGACTTGGAGGAAGCGATTGAGTTGCATTGTGCAGCTTCGGAACTACGTCCCTCTGGACATCTTGATCGGTCTTCGACCCTCCATGAACTTGCTCTCTGTCTGTCAAAGAGATATGCCAAGCTGGGGGGAGTCGATGATCTGAATGAAGCTATAAAGCTTGGACGTGCGGCACCAGAGCTGCATCCACCAGGGTATGCCAACCGTAGCGAATCTCTCCATGATCTCGCTTGCGACCTCAGGAGGAGATTTGTGGAACAGGCTGCGACCTCCGACTTGCAGGAGGCGATTGAACTGCTCTGTCCCGCTTTAGAACTTCGTCTCCCTGGACATCCCGATCGGTCCTCATGCTCCATGAGCTTTCTCTCTGCCTATCGAATAGGCACGACACGTACGGGGTAGTTGATGACTTGGAGGAAGCCATCTCACTCGGACGTGCAGCACTAGAGCTCTGTCCAACAGGACATCCGAATCGTGCTGTAGTGCTTTACAACCTTGCATGCAGTCTCTGGAAGAAGTTTCAAAACAGGCTGACATGCCCAAGTTGCACAGGGCGAATCTCTTTGATCAGGCTGCGTTGGTTGCCTTCGTAGCTAGGTGAACGAACAGAGATAGGGAAATGAAGATACTGGTTAAATGATCAAGAAGATGAAAAGAACAAAGGTGAATAGAAAAGCGTAGATCACAAAGAAGAGTGCGATCTAGTGTGTGGGGGGAAGGCTGCCGGACGCTAGGCTCTGGAATCGAGCGAACGTGCCGAGATGCCGAGATGCCGAGACTGTGGGCACAGAGCGGAAGTCACGTGACTTCGAAACCGAGAGATTGAGAGGAAGGGGTCACGTGACCCGGTCGAGGGAGGGATCGAAACGGAAGAGTGCGCAGAAACAGGCAGCGCGGCCTTCTGAGCGTATAAGAGCGGGCAAGTGGAAGAGAGGAGGAGAGGCCACAGGACCGACCATGAAAGAGCTAAGCTCACAACGGAAGTGGCCTCGAGACGCCCCACACACTAGAGCTAAACACGCAAACCGACGAAATAAGATTCCTAGCAGAAGAGTACAGAACGACAGTACTGGTAACAGAGAAGATCAAGAATGGGAAGGTACTGTACGGAGATTGGTACAACGAGCGAAATTGTCCATGATGGAATTGAGGGAAAGTAAACGGGTAGAGTCGGCGGACGAGGAAATGAACAGAGGAAGTATGCTATTGATCTGACGCCAGTAGTCTAAGAAGGCCTGTGATTTCCATCTCCCTTGGGTAGCAACAACATCAGGCGGAACTCCTTGAAGTAAAAGCTCGGTAGCTCCCCCAATGCGAAAAGCGTGTCTGGGCATGTCAGGGAAGCTGGCGGAAACCCAGACCTGATTGCAGCGGTTGAGAAACCAGGGGCAGGTCATGGGAGACCAACCAGAAGACGTACGAAATGCGAAGAGGGGGGCATCGGGAGGAATGCCGAGACTGCCTGTGCAATGATTCAAAAAAGCTAGAAGGGGGCAAGTGTGGTGATTGCGAGAGGTGACAGAAATGTCAGCACCAAGAGTGAGGGTGGTCTTAGACCAAGGGATGTGGAAGGTGGAGTGACGCGTACCGTTGTCTAACGAAGAGATGGAAAGGGGGAGAACTTGACAAGAGACATGTTTGAAAGGATCAAAGGCATTCTGGGAAGGAATAAGAAGTTCGCCAAGGCGACAGCAGGACCAAAACGCTACCGAAGCGAGGGCCCAAACAGATGCGTCAAAAGTGTTGGCCAGATCCAAACGGTCGTGAAGTATACAGAGGGCATCAATGGTGACAGGGGGGCGTTTGGCACATTTGGATGAAGGAGGGACAAGCTTCGTAAAGCCTCTACAAACGTGACGGAGCATGTCGTCTCCATGCCAAGGAGCGCCATTAACGATATGCCAAAAATGGAGACCAGCAAGCCAGTTGTTAAGGGTCTTTTCTGAAGCGTGACCGGCATGATGGGCAGAAAAGAGAGAAATGAGTTCGGATGAAGCCAGCATACGGAATTCCTCCGGGAGGGCAAGCAAGTCACAAAATTGGGTGAAATGAAGGAGACCTGCTCCATAGTTGGAACAAGTGCTGTGATCTAAAGATTGAAGCATGACCTGAAAGAGACGAAAGATGGACTGCTGGGGGAAGAGGTTCTCGAGGGAGGAAAGGAAGTCTGCGCCATGAGGGGAAGACCAACAAATGAGACAGTCGCTGGCAATGACGTGGGGACGCCATGGGGAAGGTTGAATAGAGGCGCCAGGACGAGGTCATTGGGGGGTTTTAGAATGGGCAGTGTTTAGGGATGAAGCGACAGTGTGATGCGAAAGAGAATCAGTGTTGGCATAAAAGGCTGAGGCAGCAGCGTTGAGGTCGACATCTGAAAGAAACTCTTCAAGCGGAGGGGGGAGGACCATGCTGAAAGAAGGGTGCAATAGAAGGATGGAGCGAGGGGGGGTCGGAGAGGCGACTAGAAATAGAGGGCAAAATACCACGGGAAATTGGATCCGCCAAGTTGTCGGCAGATGGAACGTAAGAGAAAATGAAGTGAAGGTGTGCTTCATGGGCCAGAAGGGCCAAGCGGCGGATAGCCAGATTAGTCATGTAATTGCGACAACGACCTTTTTCGAAGGCGGTGATTGCTCCTTGATTGTTGCTGCAAATCAACACATCTGAGTGGGAGAAATGGCGGGAGACAACAAGTTCAATGGCGAGTTCAATGGCAACGGCCTCAAGCCAACTGATGTCTCAATGCGAGGCTAAGGGCCAGACTGCCCATGCATTGCTGAAGAGAATTCCAATTCCAAAATCAGTAGACACGTCGACCCAGATTTGCGGATCCAATGGGGAAGGGCAGGAAGATATATAACGTGGAGGATGAGGAGAACTGAGGAGGTCAAGCCACCAAGTGAGGTCGGAGGTGACTGAAGGACGGATGAAGCGAGGCTTAAACTTGTTGGGGAATTCGGAAATCCATTGGTACAATGGGGAGATGAAAGATTGGGCGTGAGGGAATACAAAAGAGATATGATTTAAAGTACCTGCTATCTTCTCGGCGTCACGTTTGAAGATGCGAGAATTGCAGGAAGAAAGAAAGGTGGACAGGCGGAAGGCATATTTGTGACGCTTCGATTCTAGGAGTGTGACTGACTTGTGAGGGATGTCCCATAGGAATCCAAGATATTCTATGGTATCGCCAAAAGGCTGGCCTTTTTCTTTGTGCCAAGGAACGCCCAAGGGGGTGATAATGGATTTGGCATGTTCAAGATCATAATCGTAACGATAGACTTCACCGTCGCAAATGCCTAGAAAGGGACCAGAAGGGGAAGGAGAACGAAAAAGGTTGAAGTCGTCGACCCATTTGATAGAGGGGCCTATGCCGTGAGCATCCCAGATATCCACAACTGCGTCTGCAACTTCACCTTGAAGACCCGAGGCAGGAGAGAGTCCAAAAGGAAGTACGTGATCCAGAAAGAATTGATTCTTGAACATGACAACCAGGAAGCGCTTGTGATCGGGGAGTATAGGGATACTGCGATAGGCAGCTTTGATATCAAGAGAAGCGGCTTGAGTGCCAGGAGGGGTGCAAGCGATCTAAATGAAAGAATGAGAAATGGGAATTGTGAATGATCGAAGAGATGGAAAATGGGGGCGAATGACGAATATGTCATTGAAAGATGGCCCAGGGAAGAAGAAAGTCGGAGGGGGAGTGTGCCTTCGAACTGTCAGGAAAGACCCGGAGGAGGGACGATCCTTCAGGCAAAGTGCATCCATGCCTGAAACTCCGAAGAAGGAAGGGGGAGTAAGAATGGAACTAACCAAAGAAGCGGCAAGTTCAGCTGAACCCCATCTAGTAGGGAAATTGTCTGAATTGATTTGGTCATTGACCAAAAGACCAGAAGTGCCTTTGTGAGAAAGATTCTGACACACGCGAATCTTAGGCGGAGAACCTTCGACACCAGATTTGATGACAATTTGGAAAGGTGAAGATCTGAAAGGACCGATCTTGAGAAAGAGTTCGGTGGAAGAGAAAGGACCAGAGAAACGGCCAAGAGAAAGTTCTTCATCAATATACGCACGGATGGCATCGTGGAACTCAGCAATATTATGATGATTGGACGGGGTGTAAGAATGGGTAAGGGAATGCAGATCGCCAATGGGGAAGCCATGGGTGAGTTTGAAGGGTAAGTCCAGATATTGATCAAATAATTTACATGCAAGGAGAAAAGAATTGAATGCAAGTGCTGAATAAGGTGTGATGATGCGAGAGAAATCCGGATCCGAATCATAAGGAGATGAAAGAATGCGAGGACAGCCGGAGAAAACGTGACGAGGAGGAAAAATATCGTCTGGACGTAAAAAAGGCAGGGAAGTGGTGGACTTAGGCCGACTTGTGATTAGAGGCACCATGATCACGGGAACCACAGGCGGCACAGAGGTGTTGGTCAGGGTGATTGTCGCAACAGGGCTTTTTGGCAAGCTGATAGAAGAAACAAAGCGGGGAATTGTTGTCGTGGCGGACGAGCTTTCCGTCCTGGGATCTCGCGAACATCTGTTGGCCTTTCTGCGTAGTCTCTTCATTGCAGGCTGAGTACTTGTGACCTGATCTGAGACAGATAATGCAAGTGGGGGAGTTGTGCTGACTGTTACGAAAGGAATCGTGGGGGGAGTCACCACGAGCTTTGCGATCATAAGGTGAAAAACGGTGGCCGCAAGAAGACTTGTCTGCAGAGACAGTGGGAGTGGGAGGAGCTTGGAGGACACCGACTTGTGTGTGGAGATATTTACTTTTGTATTCCTCAGTGGTGAGGAAGAAATCAGGGTTGGATGCTGCGGCAGAGTGAACGTCCATGTCAAACTGAAGAATGGCCGGAAAACGCTCACGAAACTTGTGGATGTGTGCGAGAAAGCGAAAGTGGCAGGACCACATGCGTTTGGCAACGAGACCTTCTCGTGTGCCAATCCAATCAATATAGCGTTCCCAGGCAGAATGCCACTCCAGAGGGAGCATCTCCTCTTCAGGGGGAAATTGGGTGACATCGAGAATATGAACGTTCTGACCATTCTGGTGAACCTTGACCGTTTTAACGGTGAGAGGTTGGTTCTGTAATTTATGTAGAGCGTCGTAAGAAAAAAGGGTTAAAGGTACATGGAAGCCGGCATCAGCGAGGTTGTTAATAAGTTTGGGGATGGGAAGGCACGTGCTGTCCGGAGAGAAAATGGGAGCATTGTCCGAAAGGTCAAATGGGAGAGCGCATTGAACCTTGGACCAGTGAGTTGAGGTTGGGGAGTTGCGGTGGTTTTCGAGCAAAGAATCCAGCGCGAGCTGGTCTGAGGGGGGGAGCAGCATATATGCGGCCAAAATTTGCTGGGAGGGGTTACTGGCATTGCCAGCGGGCATAACTACCAAAGAAGGTGGGGGCTGTGTGGTATTAGCAGATACAACAGGAGGAGCGGGGACTGAAATGGTGGGGTTGGCAGGGGTAGATGAGATTGGAACAGCTGCAACTACCGGAGCAGACGTGGGAGCAGCGGGGGCAGACTGTATGCCAAGACCAGCTGGGACTGCAGGAGTGAAGGGGATACCAGCAGGGGGGCCAGACATGATGTAGAGCAAAGAACTGAGGAGTATATGCGCGAGAATGATGAATGCTTGGACGAGAGACAACAAAGGTCGGAGACAAGAGAGATGAGAGACAGGGGAAGTAATCTAAGTCTAAACGCGTCTTAGATTACATAATGTTCACGTGATCGCTACGAAGGCCCTGTTGACTGCGTCCAAGATCGCAGGCTCACTAGTTAGCAGTAAACGTCCATTTGTTCAACAAGCAGGGCTGATGTCGCTTGTTCCCTTTTTGAGCTCTCACTACACCTCTGGGACCTATTTCAGAAGCAGACCATAACGGCTGACCTAGACGATGCCATTTGTCTTGCGACGTATGCTTTGGAGCTCCAATTACCTCCTGAAGATGTTTCTATCGGAGGATGGGTTCAGAAACTGGCCCAAGGGACGGACTTGGACGAACCTGGTCGAGTGGCAGACAATCTATGTGTCCTTGTAAATTGCCATAGGACCAGATTTCAAACTCAGCACACAATCGTCGACCTGAACGAGGCCATCACCCTATACGATACGTGCTGCAGCTCCACCCGACTGGGCATTCCAGTCATGCTTTGTCACTCCACGACCTTGCACAGTGTCTAGCAGAACGATTTCGTCAACAATCCACAGTGGCCGACCTCGACCAGGCTATTAGACTTGAGCAAGAAGCCCTGCAGTTATTTGTACGTGGAGATCCGGATTATGACACATCTCGACATTGTCTCGCGACCTACCTTCAAATGAAGATCAGGTCACAAGTTGCTATGATATCCCCTGATCCCTCAGGTGTCACCCGTTTTGATGTTGAACAAATCATTCGCAATGTCACATTCGAAACACTGAAAACCGTGCCGACCAGGCTATTGCACATGCATACTGGCATCCTGTGCAACCGGAATGCACAGGTATCACATTTTATGAGCAGTCAACAGTGCAAATGACTGTTGTCTCTTTGCATAACATGCAACCGAGATCAGCAAATGGAACTCATTCGTACTGATGTCTCGAGACACTTCCAGTATGTCATGCCTTCTCACTGCTGGGGTTAAGGCGAGCCACCGTTGCGTGACATTGAGGGCCGCGCAATATATGATATGTCAGCAATGGGAGCCTTGAGAAAGCTCCAATCCTTTTGTGCTGTCGCTTGCGAGCTGGATTACTGTTGGGCATGGAGCGATGCATGCTGCATCGATAAACACAGTAGTGCTGAGGTGCAAGAAACGATTGGGTCAATGTTCGCGTGGTATCGACAGTCTGCCCTGACCATTGTATACCTTTCTGATGTTCCTGATATCGGTGCGTTTGGGACTACCGAATGGTTCAGGCATGGGTGGACCCTCCAAGAGCTACTGGCTCCTGAACGTATTCTATTCTACACACGAAACTGGTCCCTTTACAAGAACCTCACGTCTTCGAACCATAAAGCCGATGTCGCTGTGCTGAAAGAGCTCGAGATGGCAACTGGAATAGAATCCTGGTTCCTCACCAACTTTTTTTCAGGTTTGGATGATGCTCGTTCGAGACTTCAATGGGCATCTTCGCGTCGTACTACCCAGCCTGAGGATATCACCTACTCACTTTTTGGGATCTTTAATCTTCACCTACCCATTCTGTATGGTGAGTCTGCTGAGGACTCGCTTGGCCGCCTCCTAGCCGAAATCATGTCACGGTCTGGGGACATCTCAGTTCTGGATTGGATCGGAGAAGTGTCACCATTTCATAGCTGTTTCCCTGCTCACATCACCTCATTCCAAATGCTACCATTGCCTCCACCCCAACCTAACGCAGATGAAAAATCATTGACAGTGAGTTCGCAGCCTACATTACCATTCGGATTACTGCGAAGGTTGTGTGGCTCACTCACTACGTCACATCTCCCCGAGTTTCTCAGCCATCCCCAGACAGTGTCAGGCATTGCCCAGTGTTTTCCAGCGATCCCGCTGCACACTACAGATTCGTTCACACCACGCGACATGTATGACTTCCACTCACTTCCCAAGGCACCACTTCCGCGATCTATCAATCGCCACCTTATACTGCCATGTATCGCCCATCGTGTTACAGATATTCAGCTGAAAGGGACCGATATATCAGTACCGAGTTACACGTACAAGGTCCAGGCATCTGGCCTGAGGCCACTTGAGATCGCACTTCCTAACAAGTTGGAAAATGCAACCAGGTTGCAAGGTGCTCTGCAGCTTGTTCGCCCTTGGCACTTGAAGCTGCTCGGTCCATCTCTCGAGCTAGATGCCGTAACCGAAGAGCAGCTACTTTCTGCATTGGATAGGTCATTTAATGCTCTTCTTTTGACTCGATTACCTCACGACGAGCACAAAAGGATCGCGTCTGCTACTCTCATTACTGCTTAGCCCGTGAATCGGGCCAGCATTCTGAAAAGCAAAGCTAGGATATTCAATATTGTGTAGATAGTCATACCATCATGATATTGACCTTGCCACATACCCAATTCACCTGCACAAGTACGACTGTTATGGCCGTGCATCGACTCAGCCTACCCGTGCTAATGCTGGCTAATGCCAACAACATTGGATGTTGGTTGTATCCGCTTATGCACCCCTAAGGCAAGAGTAACCGTGCAGGTACAGTTACGGAACACAGTACGAATTGAATGTGAAAACGGGAAAGATACACACGAACCGAGTGTCCCCAATTGATGATTGAATGGTAACTTGAGGACGATGCATGTGACGCAGACCATTTAACTAGAACAGCTGCGCCGTCGTTCCTTCCACGTGCCCACACGGTCTGAACGACGAACGGACCATCTGAGGGGCAATCACGACCACCAGGTAAACCCAATGATCGGTACACTGGGGGATCAGACAGTCACATCGTGGTATCATGGAAACTTGCTTTTTGTATTAATGATACCATAGATGAAGCCATACCCTGCCATGCTGCGACCATCCTGGCATTTCTCAGGGCGACTTCAAAGGCCAACCTTTTCCCCAAGCATCGCTGGCATTAAGATTATATTGTCGCGCTTGAGAATGCGGTTGACAGTCCATTCTCCAAGGATGCGGAGAGCTTCATAGTTGGCTGTCTGGTATGGTCTACCTGGGTAAGATCAGCTCGTACCAGGTTTCCCTGTTGGCATGCTGCTGTCCCCCACCGAAGAGAACCATCGCGCATGAAGGAGGAGAAAGTGCTTCAAAGTTACCTATCCAGGTGAAAGTTTCCGCGACTCTCTTCGTCGCACATACTCTCTCAAGGCGTTCGTGTACTACACGCACTTGAAGTAGATACACCAAAGCAAGAGATCGGGTGGTGGGGATGCCCAATGCATGCATAGCTGCCCAAACATAATGTCACAGGCACGGAGGACAGTAAAGGCGAGGCCATCAGTGCCTCGGTCGAAGGGCATGTTCCCTTGAGCCGAACCTCATATGTGGCGCCAAGGCCAGATGAGTGAGGGGTAATGGCGGGAAGACATCAGGACCAACTATGACATGAAGTTCATGCACTTACGGATCATGGTTGCTCGTCTATCACCAAGCTGGCTTGTCCAGATGCAAACCAGTGGTCACTGCACCTAAGTGGCAAAGGAGCGAGTTTCTTGCCACCTAATTGGTCTGACCCGTCAAGGAACATAAGAGACACGACAGCTGAGAATATCTACGAGATCTTGGTAGGCATTCCAAACCCGATAGACGACAATACCTCTTCTTTGTCCAACTCGGAAGGCAGGAAAGCGAGCTTCAGAGTGTCAGAGTGCTGAATGCAATCCCACATTCCGAAAGGGACAAATACAATCGTTGACGCTCATTTCGGACAATGCGATGACCTCTCCAGTGATCTTGTGAGTTGAGGACGCATTTATGCAAGTGGAGGGTGTCGGACAAGCTTCAGCTAAGATCTTTGCTTTACAGTCACTCAGCCAACGTACTCGGCTTTTTCTGAGACGACCTGAGGCAGGTCCAATGGTGCATCATACAGAAACTCAAGAGGCATCACGTTCACGTACGAAAGTGTCTGCCTCGGGAAACAAGTCTCACATGGCGCTGGATGCTCGGTATCCTGACTCCTAGAGAGCACATTTAAGAAGAAGGTTGCATGGCCTGTGGTACATGGGTCCAGTGTGAGCCTTTGTGTGGCAACAGATGTGATGAAGGCAGCAAAGGCAACTTCGAGAAAGGCACTTTCAGTATTTTACCTGGGCTTTTACATAGGAAAAAAAACCCGAAATGAAGTTCAAAGTATGGTCAGATCGACAAAAGCGCCAATATATCCTCAAGTTTGCGGGTGTCGAACAAAGCGTGTATTCCTGGATGCCATCAGGCCCAGGTCTGTAAACTCTTTGTGACCACCGATCATACCGGACCAGGAGTGCCAGTCACGTGCGTTGGTGACCTTTGGGGTTGGGCTTGGGTACTTTTTTGGGGTTTGCACATCTTATGTTACGCATTGTCCTGTGGACTACCTGGAAGCACATAGTCGGGTTTGTGCTTGAAAATCATGGACAGTAGCGTTCGCCGCTTGTATGTCGATGCATTGGGAGCCAGTGACGATGGATCGATTGGCTATGAGTTTCTACACCGAGAGTATGCATTTGAGCGCATTGCTGTGCATGAGGACTTCAATGTCGGGTTGTTGTACCCCACTGGGCCGCTGTTGGTATGTCGCTGTGACTCGACGCGGGAGCTCGTGGAACAGTACCTGTTTTTGAATTTAAAGGACCTCAGGGCCATTGCTGGGCATCACAACGTGGTACTGAATGGTAGTCTGTGCTGTGCAATGTGCATTGATGCCCTTCAGCTTCATGAGTGTTCAGTTGCATGTCCCTCTTTATTATATGTATTTTGACAGCTAAGAACAGCACGGCGGGGGAGAAATCTACTGCCTGTATTACAACCACCAGTCACGCTGGAGAGGAACATCGCGAATGTTAGAAGGGTGCACAGAAGTGTTGTGCAAGCAGGCCGGCCGAAACCGACAACAGGGGAGAGTGAACTGGCACAGAGTTATCCACCGATACGATCGTTGGGGGATAAATTTGACATCATCTGTGATTGGCAGAACAAGATGACACTGGAGAAACTCGGTGAAGGTGTCTGTGCTGTTTGCGTGCAGCTGGTTCGATGTAGCGATCTTGCTGATATTGTTCTGACCTCGGAAATGCTCTGCATGCTGAGAAATGATTGGTTGCCACTTCAGTGTCGACCACAGACATACAATCTAGAGAAATATCAAGGGGCAATTCTTTGCCCTCAGGGTATGCAGTGCTTGGATGATGTCAGAATGTTGCAGATGTGTGTTTCCTGTCAAAAGGTATTGACGGCGAAGACGCCCCATCTGTTACGTTTCACCCCTAACTTTTCCCTTTTCACTGTACGTTCACCTCGTTGTTGATCCGTTGGACTCTGTTTCCTTTTCAAGCCGTCTTCTCTCTGTTCCGACGGCTCTTTATCTCCTCCACTAGTGTTATTTGCTTGTTACATGCTTAGGACATGTGTCGTCATTGTTCAACCAATGGTGTAGTTACCTCGTTACATGCGGACGCCTCATGGTCCGTCTCCCTGTAGTATTTAGACTGCCAGCTCAAGTCCTGGAACTCCAGACTTGAGCTGCTCAATCATACGCAGCGTTCCTCAGAACTTTGCCCTCAGTGTCCCTAACCCGGACAACTCTTACCGGCGTTGCCCCAAATCCTCTGTCATTTACAGAGGTTACTGCAGCCGTTGCTCAGTAGAAACCTTAGTCTGCGTCTGAGCTCAACCTACGTCTTGACTTCGGTCAAGTGTAACAAAAGCTCAAGTCTCCAGCCTTTGGCCGAATCGGTCACTGCTTAGTGCACCACCATGAACCCCCGAAACAACCAACGTTGGGTGCTGTTGCGACCTGCCCACGAAGAATCGTCATCTGAAGACGAAGAACAGGAGAGCACTGTCACAGACTCCTCCTCCAACGAACCTGAACAACCAGACAGAGGCTTTACCTCCGGTATCCTCTCGAACCTCTTCTCCCAGTCTCTCGCATCGCTTGGAACCCCCATCCAACTGATTCCCCCACCACTTTTCCCTGCACACCCGCCCCCACCCCCGAATACGATGTCTGGTTCATCGTCGAAGGCACAGGTCGGCAACGCCACCAAAGCCACTGAACTGAAGATTGGTGCTCCCTCTGATTTCGATGGAGACCAAAAGAATGCCATGAGCTGGCTGTACTCAGTACAGACCTACCTCTTGGTCAATGAAGAATTGTATGACACAGACACCAAACAGGTGGTCTATGCCTTGTCATACATGAAGAAAGGTGTCGCCCATTCCTGGGCTGCCACCTATCAGAAGACAGCTCTGGAGAAAACTCCTCCGAGCTTTGGATCCTTTAAAGACTTCATAAAAAGTTTTAAGGAGTCCTTCACCTCCCCCGACACTGCTGGTACCGCAATCGCCAAATTGCGTACCTTAAAACAGAAAGAATCGGTCGAACAATATATCACCAATTTCTGAACCGCCGCCGCCGACTCTACCATCATGGAAGACGTCGCCTTGATAGAGTTCTTCTCACAAGGACTCAAACCCTTCATCGCGAACAGAATCCACATGATGGAAACCACCCCTACAAAGATCACGGAGTGGTACACACAGGCACAGAAGTTCGATGCCAAGTGGAGAAAAGTAAACAAATTCTCTACAAGAAAAGAAAAGAAGACGTTCCACCCAAGGAACAATTTTGCCGAAGAAAAAGATCCAAATGCCATGGACATGGATGGAGTGAGACTCTCCAAAGAAGAACGAGACCATCACATCAAAGAAGGAAGATGTTTCGGT
Organism: Pisolithus tinctorius; assembly: GCA_024663395.1. NCBI lineage: Eukaryota > Fungi > Basidiomycota > Agaricomycetes > Boletales > Pisolithaceae > Pisolithus > Pisolithus tinctorius. The sequence continues at coordinate 2,518,856 of JANFAH010000002.1, forward strand.
TGTGGAAACAAAGGACATCTCTCTCGAGAATGTCCAGACAAGGGAAGAACCCCCCAGAAAAAGGTGAAAAAGATCCACAAAATTGTGGAGGAAGAAGAAAGTGACAATGAAGAAAAAGTCGCTGGTCCATCCATCACTCTGGTAAACATTGCTAGAGCCCTTGGGAAGGATTTTTGAATGGGAACTCTGCATTGACGCCAGATGTTCCCCAAGCTAAGGACAGTCTAGTTTCTGTTGCACCTGTACTTGTAACGTCTACACCAGAACGTACTATGCAGATCCCCGTTTCCCTTTACACATCAGAGACCACTCAGAAAGTCGTCAACACCACCGCTCTAGTTGACTCCGGAGCAGAAATTTCCTGCATCAACTGGGGTTTTGTGCGAAAGCACCGAATCCCCACTCAACGCCTTGCCAAACCCATCCTCGCAAAAAACACCGATGGAACCCAGAACTCGAAAGGAAGAATATTGTTTTCCACCACCCTCTACTTCAAGATTAAAGGACTCGTTCACCAGTCCTTCTTTCATGTCATCAATTGTGGAACGGAAAATGTCATTCTGGGTCTTCCCTGGCTGCAAGAAAACAACCCAGTCGTTGACTGGAGGATGGGCACCCTGTCTATCGATGAAAGAACTGATAGACCCAAAGAGTTTAGACGCAACATCTCTTCCATTGCCGTCAAAGAACCAACTGTGAACCTTGTGTCCCCTGTAGAAAAGAAAGGGATAAACAAGTTCATGGATTACAAAGAACCAGAGGACGAAACCATCCGAGCACACTTTGTGATGTCGGTTGGAAAACTTGTTGAAGAAGCAAAGAAGATTAATCCCAACAATAGTCTTCTTCGAAAAATCACCACAGCTACGGAACTAGCCCAAGAAGAACACAAGAAGAAACTGAAGGCCGTCCTCCCTGAGGACTACAAAGACTATGCCTCGGTCTTCGAGAAACCATCCGATGGGGTTTTACCTCCATCACAACCATACAACCATGCCATAAACCTTGTCGAGGACTTCGTCCCCAAGGTGGCCAAGGCATACCCTCTCTCTCCCTCTGAACGAGAGTCCGCAGAAAGGTTTATCAAAGAAAACCTTCGAGAAGGAAAGATCCGCCCCTCGAAGTCTCCTCAAGCCGCCCCTTTCTTCTTCGTAGGAAAGAAAGATGGCTCCCTATGACCCTGCCAAGACTACAGGTACCTGAACAAAAATACAGTGAAGGATGCATATCCCCTTCCCCTCATTTCGGACCTTGTAGACAAACTGAAGGGAGCCTCCGTCTTCACCAAAATGGACGTCAGATCGGGCTACAATAACGTCCGGATCAAAGAAGGAGACCAGTGGAAGGCAGCATTCATCACGCACAAAGGACTCTTCAAACCAACCATTATGTTCTTTGGGTTATGCAATTCCCCTGCCACCTTTCAACGATTCATGAACAACTCTTTCAGAGACATGATTGCTGAAGGATGGTTGGTCATCTACATGGATGATCTCCTGATCTTCTCCAATGACCTCGAAGAACACAAACGACGAACCCGCCAAGTTCTTGAAAGAATGAGGGAACTCTCCCTTCCCTTGAAACTGGAAAAATGTCACTTTGATCTGACCGAGGTAGAATACCTTGGAATGATCATCAAGGAAAACACCGTCGCCATGGACCCAGTTAAAGTCCAAGGCATTGCCGAATGGCCTGTCCCAAAGAAGGTCAAAGACGTACGATCCTTTTTAGGATTCGCAAACTTCTATAGGAGATTCGTACCCTACTACTCCAATATCGCCCGACCACTCATCGACTTAACAAAGAAAACCGTCGCTTGGGAATGGTCCAAGAAATGCCAAACTGCCTTTGAACTCCTGAAAAGGATATTCATGGCACAACCCACCCTCCGAATGCCAGATGTTTCACGACCATTCGCAATCTCTACCGATGCATCCAAGTATGCGACAGGAGGTATCCTCCTCCAGGAAGACTCAAACGGACAGTGGCAACCTTGTGCCTTCATCTCTCAGTCATTCAATCCTGCAGAAAGAAATTACGACATATTTGACAGAGAGTTACTAGGGGTCATACGAGGTTTAAAGACGTGGAGACACTACCTCCATGGGTCACCATTCCCTGTCAGGGTCTTCACAGACCATAAAAATTTGACATACTTCAAAGCCCCACAGAACCTAAATCATCGACAGGCCCGTTGGCTCCTCAATCTCGCAGACTTCGATCTGCAACTTGAACACGTCCCAGGAAAAGACCTGGCTGCACCTGACGCACTTTCCCGCCGACCCGACCACATCCCTGATGATGACGAGGATAACAAAGGAGTTACCCTCCTCCCACAAACTCTGTTTGTCAACCTTATTGACACTAACCTCACTCAGAAGGTCGCGTCATCCTCCATGAAGGACCCCGTGGTCCAAACGGCACTCTGTGCCATTGAAAACGTCGACATGCCACTCCCGTTTAAATCCCATCTCTCTGACTGGAGATTTGACAATGGAGTGTTACTTTACAAAGACCGGGTATATATCCCCAACGACCCTATCCTCCATCGGACCGTCGTGTCCAACCACCATGACCACCCCTCCGCCAGCCACCCCGGTGTCCTAAAGACCCGACAACTCGTCTCTTCTGAGTTTTGGTGGCCTGGACTTGCGTCCTTTGTCCGAAAGTATGTTGAAGGCTGCGCCACTTGCCAGCAAAATAAAGTAAACACCCACCCGACGACACCTCCCCTTATGCCCATCCCCTCCACCTCGACCCACCCTTTCCAACAGATCTCTTGCGATCTGGTTACTGACTTGCCCGTTTCAAACAGCTGTGATTCCCTTTTGGTCATGGTAGACCATGGGCTTACAAAGGGGGTAATTCTGACGCCAACGAAGAAAACCGCCTCCGCTGCTGACATCGCAGCGTTATTTTTCAAAAAGGTCTACTCCCGCTTTGGGTTGTACGACAAAATCATATCCAACCGAGGCCCTCAGTTCACCTCTGCATTTGCCAAAGAACTCGCTTCCCTTCTGGCATACTCCCTCACCTTATCAATGGCGTATCACCCACAAACTGATGGAGAAACTGAACATGTAAACCAGGAAGTGGAGACATATCTCCGCATTTTCTGCCAAAACGACCCCACCTTGTGGGTGGACAACCTCCCTATGGCAGAATTCGCGCATAACCACTGCCCCCATTCCGTCACCCATCAGTCTCCATTCTACCTCATGTATGGATATGAACCAAAACTGCTTCCCTCCCTGATCACGGAAACTCACCTTCCTGCCGCTGAGTCTAGACTCGAGGAACTCCAAAAAGCTAGAGAAGAAGCCCTTGCAGCCCACAACCTAGCCAGAAAAACCATGAAAGACTGCTCGTCACGACCCTTCACCCCATTCCAGAAAGGTGATAAGGTCTGGCTAGAGGCACGCAATTTGAAATGTTCCTACGAAAATAGGAAGCTTGCACCAAAAAGAGAAGGACCCTTCATAATCTCTGACGTCCTATCTCCAATCACTTACCGCCTCACAATCCCTGCACGATGGAAGATCCACAACGTCTTCCATGCTTCCCTCTTATCGCCCTATCGCGAAAATGACGTTCATGGACCAAACTTCCCGGCTCCACCACCTGACCTTATCAACGAGGAGGAGGAATACGAAATTGAGGCGATAGTCGGCCATAAAAGGTCCGGCCATGGACACGCCTTTTTAATCAAATGGAAGGGCTACCCTTCTTCTGAAAACTCGTGGCAGAAAGAGTCACACCTTGAACACGCAGACGATATGCTCTCCGCTTATAAGAAACAGTTCCCAAAAGACTTTCCTCCCCAGAAACAACCCACTCGATGTTCCACTCGTACTATCAGAAACGTTGTTCTCGAAATGCCTCCTCATCGCTACACCTACCCCTGTGAACCCTCCCGTCGCCACACGCCGTTCGCTCATCGTCAATGACAGCCAGCTTGCGATCAGATGATCGCCTCTTATAGACTCTTCATCGCTGACCCCGCCGTTATCGGCACCGTCTATCATGAATTAGATGAGAACTCCCCTCTCGACCTCGTCTATCATGCCACCATCCAAGCCCTTCGGCTTGAGGAACTTTCCAGATACATAAATACTCAGAACCCTTTCCTGTCCCCTGCCCATACCATCCTGGGTGAAGTCGCCCTCCAGCAGGTCCCCCTGCTTCTCAAACTTTTTGACGTTCTCGGAGGCGCAGACCTCATCCATAATGTCTGACAATATCCAACATTGATCGCACCTCCCCCTCCTGGGTCTAGAAGACCCTCGACTGCAACCTCTCCCCTGGTTTCCTCTGTGTCATCATCCCCTCCAACAACGTCGTCATCAGCTTCCTCCCGATCTTCACGCTCTCTCCGAAGAGCTGACAGACCCCACGCTTGTTGTTTATCAGGCCCTAACCCCTGACCTTGCGAGTCCCACGACTCCCCATCTGAAGTAGACCCTGAGACTGCCTTTGGCGTCTCCTGTGCAGAACTTGACTACATGTTAAACATCGTCGAAACCCTCGCACAGCTACCACCGACCCCTGTGCTGAACGCCATGACAGAAATTGACAGACCCCTTACTCCGTCCGACCCACGCTATCGCCAAACGTGTTATGTTTGCCGCCGTCTTGGCCATATTCGTATTAATTGCGGACTTTACGAATGCCCTCTTTGCCGCACCACTCACCCTGGACATACTCAGGCCCAGTGTCCTTCTCTGGCCCCTCATAGGCCTTTACAAGAAAGAATCACCACTCCAGGAGTGGTAGATGATCGTACCCTCGTCGGGAGCGAGGATAATGATTTATATGATAACGACTTTGATTTTGATGACTCCGCCATCAGCAACATGACCGGAGAGCCTTATGGAGAATAGTTGAAGTCGGGGACTTCAACGCTTAGAAAGGGGGTAATGTTACGTTTCACCCCTAACTTTTCCCTTTTCACTGTATGTTCACCTCGTTGTTGATCCGTTGGACTCTGTTTCCTTTTCAAGCCGTCTTCTCTCTGTTCCGACAGCTCTTTATCTCCTCCACTAGCGTTATTCGCTTGTTACATGCTTAGGACATGTGTCATCATTGTTCAACCAATGGCGTAGTTACCTCGTTACATGCGGATGCCTCATGGTCCGTCTCCCTGTAGTATTTAGACTGCCGGCTCAAGTCCTGGAACTCCAGACTTGAGCTGCTCAATCATATGCAGCGTTCCTCAGAACTTCACCCTCAGTGTCCCTAACCCAGACAACTCTTACCGGCGTTGCCCCAAATCCTCTGTCGTTTACAGAGGTTACTGCAGCCATTGCTCAGTAGAAACCTTAGTCTGCATCTGAGCTCAACCTATGTCTTGACTTCGGTCGAGCGTAACACCATCAACCTAAGGATGCAATAGCCAATTTTCAATACTATGCAAACTCTGAGTTGCCACACGACGTTCGTGAAAATATACAGGCATCCACTACATTGGAACTGATGCTCATTGCAGCATGTTGGGCAACAGTGATTACACATCACTATCAGACTAGGGGGCTTCGGGGTGGGCAAATTCCTGAAGAGGCAAGTCAGCGTTTCAATAGAGGGAATGTTGCACTTTTACCTCAGGATCCGACGTCGTTGTCAAATGTGCTTCCTCCGTCACCAAGTGATATGCGTGGGGTGGTGTGCATGGTATTTGCAGGGGCGGCCTTTCATCCAAGTGTGGAGGCTTTGCGGAAATTCCCCCCGGTTCTTGTTAGCAGGTCTAGAGTGAAATCTGTGATTGAGTGGTTGATTTCTAACAATGAGTGGTATGCGGAAAGTGGGATCACATTCAGTGCAGAGAATTTGGCAGCACTGGTCGTGGGTGGGGAGGACACAGGTGTCTTGCAGGGGATTGAAATCACCCACCTTCGTGGTGGACATGTCTGTGGCTCCATCTCATTATGTGTCCCTCCCATCCTTCACATCATCAATGACAACTCGTAAGCCACATTCAAACCGACCTTATCAGAATGTCTCATGCCTCTCCCCAGCTATGAAATCTATCACCCAACGTAATCCTTCTCATAGTCAACATATCCGAACAAGAACCGATAGAACATTTTTACTGTCTATTCCGGGACATATTCTGTAGAACCTGGACGATGGAACGTATTTTACATTTTTTCTGTCTATTCAGGACCTGGACAATGCATTTTTACTGTCTATTCCGGGGCATATTCTGTCTTTTACTGTCTATTCCGGGACATACTCTGTAAAATCTGGACGATGCAACCTATTTTCTGTAGAGATATAAGTTTCCTATGATCCGTACTAGACACTGCAAGCATTTCACAATTTTTCATGACCAAACACATTGAAAAAAATTGAAGGAAAAGATACCATGTTTTTATGGATGTTTTTACAGACAAAATCCAAAAATAATATTTCATTTTCTTTGCCTTCTCCACCAGCAAACATGAATTGATGGTAATACCCATTAGACTAGAAGCTAATGGTCATTACAATCAATTAATGTTTACAGGAAGGACATGCAGAGAAAATAAAACATTACTCTTGGATGTTTTGTGTGAAAACATGCCAAATAACATGGTATCTCTTCTTTCAATTTTTTCAGCATGTTTTGTCATGAAAAATTGTGAAATGCTTGCAGTGAGAATTGTTTTCTGGAAATTACCAGCCCACCCAGATCACGTGTCCTGCCCCATGCGTCCAGGGGCACGCGGAGGGCTAATATTATGAATTTGGGGCTGGAGTGACCCTGTAAAACAAGGTGATTGGCAGAAGCCGATCCTGGAACCTGTTTGCTATATATGGAACCACGGTGGCCGACCGCTGGTGTACTTGGTGATAAGTGAGCGCCTCCACAGTTCTTCAATCTGTGTGACTTGCTCGAGCAGCAAAGCCGAATTTTCCAACTAACTTGCTTCGCGCCTATTGGTAAGTCCCTATCGGCCCATCGCTGCGTTTGTGCACTGACGGCCATATAATGTTGTCGTTATCCACACCTGTTCAGGCTCGACTTCTGCGCTGTGTAATTAGCCTCCCCGATTTCAGTAGCATCCTGACATTCAAGATCGCTCGCCTAGTTTCTTTGTCGTTTCCAAGGGTAACGTAGGGTTCAACTGTTCCTGTCTTATTGCAACTGATCATGAACCTCGTGTGAAGGTAGAAACATTTCGCCGTGTATATCATCCCGGTGTAACGGTATTCAATGGCTTCAACCGACGACGTATCCCGCAAACGAGAAAAGTTGGAGCGTTATCCTCCAGGGCATGATGACCGCGACGTTTTCCTCTTCAACCTGGCGGACGCCCTCTACGAGAGATATCTCAACGATGGGGAAATCGACGACTTAAACGAGGCAGTCACGTTATACCGCGCCGCTTTGGAACTCCGACCCGTCGAAAACGATACATATCGTCGGTCCACGTCACTCAACGATCTTGCTCGCTGTCTTTCAGTTAGATATGACTATCAGGGGGCAGTCGACGACTTGGAAGAGGCCATTACGCTTGCACGTGGAGCACTAGAGCTCCGTCCGCCAGGGCATCTCCATCGTAATGTAACTCTCTGCAATCTTGCTGACGCCCTCCGGAAGAGGTTCCAGAAACAAGCTGTCATGCATGATTTGGATGAAGCGATCGAGCTACATCGTGCAGCTTTGGAATTACTTCCCTCTGGACATCATTATCGATCAGCATCGCTCCATCAGCTTGCTTTCTGTCTCTCAAATAGATATGAAAATCGAGGGGGAGTTGATGACTTAGACGAAGTCGTGACACTCAGACGTGCAGAACTAGAGCTCTGTCCACGAGGGCATCCTGTTCATGGCGAGTCTCTTCATAATCTTGCTTGTGACCTCAGGAGGAGGTTCGCGAAAATGGCTGCGATCCGTGACTTGGAGGAATCGATTGTACTGCTCCGTCCAGCTTTGGAATTGCGTCCCTCTGGACATCCTCAGCGGTTCTCAACACTCCATGAACTTGCTCTCTGCCTGTCGAATAGATATGACAAGCTGGGGACCGTCGATGACTTGGAAGAAGCTATCATGCGTGGACGTGCAGCACTAGACCTCCGGCCACCAGGGCATGCCAATCGTGACAAGCCTCTCCACCATCTCGCTTGCGACCTCAGAAAGAGGTTCATAAAACAGGCTGCTATACGCGACTTGGAGGAAGCAATTGAGTTGCATCGTGCAGCTTCGGAACTACGCTCCTCTGGACATCCTGATCGGTCTTCGACCCTCCATGAACTTGCTTTCTGTCTGTCAAAGAGATATGTCACACTGGGGGGAGTCGATGATCTGCATGAAGCTATAAAGCTTGGACGTGCAGCACTAGAATTCCGTCCATCAGGGCATGCCAATCGTAGCGAATCTCTCCATAATCTCGCTTGCGACCTCAGGAGGAGATTTGCGGAACAGGCTGCGATCTCCGGCTTGCAGGAGGCGATTGAACTGCTCCGTCCCGCTCTGGAATTACGTCCCACTGGACATCCCGATCGGTCCTCGACGCTTTATGAACTTGCGTTTTGTCTGTCAAATAGACATGATAAGCAAGGGTTAATCGATGATTTAGAAGAAGCCATCACGCTCGGACGTGCGGCACTAGAGCTCTGTCCGATAGGGCATCCTGATCGTGGCGCGGTTCTTTATATCCTTGCATGCAACTTGTGGAAGAAGTTTCAGAAACAGGCTGATATGCCTGAGTTGCACAGGGCGGATTTCCCTGATCAGGCCGTGTCGATGATCTGTCCATCGAGCAGGGCTGATGTCGCCTCCTCCCTTTTCGAGCTCTCACTACACCTCTGGGACCAGTTTCAGAAGCAGGCCACGATGACTGACTTAGACGATGCCATTTGTCTTGCAACGTACGCTTTGGAGCTTCGATTGCCTCATGAAGATGTTTCTATTACAAGATGGGTTCAGAGGCTAGCCCAGGGGGCAAACCCGGACGAACCCGTCATGCTTGTTCAAGTGGCAGACAATTTATGCGTTCTTGTGAATTGCCATAGGGCCAGATTCCAAACTCAGCACACAATCGCCGACTTGAACGAGGCCATCACCTTATACCAACATATGCTGCAACTCCGCCCGACTGGGCACCCCAATCGCGCTTCGTCCCTCCATGACCTTGCCCAGTGTCTAGCAGAACGGTTTCGCCAGCAAACCGCAGCAGCCGATTTGGACCGTGCCATTGCACTTGAGCAAGAAGCCCTAGAGTTACTTATACGTGGAGATCCGGGCTATGACATGTCTCGGCGTTGTCTCACGGCCTACATCCAAATGAAGATCAACTCACAAGTTGCCATGACTTCTCCGGATCCTTCAGGCGTCACCCACTTTGACATCGAGCAAGTCATTCGTAATGTTGCATTTGAAACCCTTAGAACTGCACCAACCAGGCTGCTCCATACGCCCACTGGCATCCTGTGTAGCCGGGATGCGCAGGTGTCGCATTTTATGCGCAGTCAACAGTGCAAACGATTGATGTCGCTGTGCACAACATGCGATCGAGCTCAGCAAATGGGACTCATCCAAGCAAGTGTCTCCAGATACTTCCTATACATCACGCTTTCTCACCGCTGGGGTGAAGGCGAGCCATTATTACGCGACATCGAGGGGCGCGTGATATATGATATGCCAGTGAGAGGGGGCTTTAGAAAGCTCCAAGCCTTCTGTGCTGTTGCTTGCGAGCTGGATTACTTATGGGCCTGGAGCGACACGTGCTGCATCGACAAACACAGCAGTGCCGAGGTGCAAGAAACGATTGGATCAATGTTTGTGTGGTATCGAAAATCTGCGTTGACCATTGTATACCTTTCTGACATTTCCGATACCGGTTCGCTCGGGACCAGCGAATGGTTCAGGCGTGGGTGGACCCTCCAAGAACTACTGGCTCCCCGAACGGTACTATTCTACACCCAAAATTGGTCACTTTACAAGAATCTAACGTCCTCGAATCATAAAATGGATGCCGCTGTGTTGGAAGAGCTGGAAAGAACAACTAGAATAGAGTCCCGGTTCCTCACTAACTTTTCTCCGGGCATGGATGATGCACGTTCCAGACTCCAATGGGCCTCACTGCGTCGTACCACCCGGCCTGAGGATATCGCCTACTCACTTTTTGGGATCTTTAATCTTCACCTACCCGTTCTGTATGGTGAATCTGCTGAGGACTCGCTTGGCCGTCTCCTAACGGAAATCATATCGCGGTCGGGGGATATCTCGGTTCTAGATTGGGTCGGGGAGGCATCATCATTTCACAGTTGTTTCCCTGCTCACATTACATCGTATGAAACGCTACCATCGCCTCGACCCCCACCTAACGCAGAAGAACAGACATCGACAAGAAGTCAGAAACTCTCATCGTTCAAAGAACTGCGTAACCTCACTACGTCGTTCCTCCTCCAGTTTCCCAGTCGTTCTCTGATACCATCAAGCATTACCCCGGGACTTCGGATGCGAAGTCCAGATTCGTACGCGCCAAGTGACGTATACGATTTCCACTCGTTGAACAGAGTACCTCTTCCGCGATTTCTCAATCGTTGCCTTATACTGCCATGCATCGCCCACCGTGTCACAGCGGTTCAATTGACGGGCGAAGATCCATCGGGACCGAGTTACAGGTACAAAATCCAGGCATACGGTCTGAGGCCATTGCAGATTGCCCTGCCAGACAGGCTAGAAAATGCAACGATCTCACAAGGTGCTCTGCAGCTCGTTCGCCCTTGGCACTCCAAGGGTCAATCTGCCGTATTAGACGCCGCGAGTGAAGAGCAGTTACTTCTTACACTTGAGAGGCCATTTAATGCTCTTCTGTTGACCGAACTACCTCACTCCCAGCACAAACGGATTGCGTCTTCTACCCTCATTACTGCCCAGCCCATCAACCGTGCCAGCATTCTGAAATGCAAAGCTAGGATATTCAGCATTGTGTAGATAGCCACGGCGTTATGATATAGGTTGATATCGACACCCACTTTGGTCCGTATTGGAATGCTTATGTCCCCTCTTCCTGTATGTCCTGCTACGTACTTCCTCCCTGCTTCGTCTCGTCATACTTCTTTGGAATACATGTTCAGTGAGATTGTTCTCCCACAGGAATGCGTGTGTCGATGTTAGCACTACGAACGCTGTATCGCACTTTCGCTAAGTCATCCCTTCCGCGATTCCTTACTCACCTGCCATGCATCACCCATCGCGTTACAGTAATCCAGCTGACGGGGCCCTCTAGTTGTGCTTCGAGCTACACCTACGAAATCCAGGCGTTCGGTCCGAGGCAACTTGAGTTCACACTGCCAGGGCAGCTAGAAAGTGCTGCAATATCAGAGGGTGCTGTGCTTGGTGTATACACTCAAGGTTTACTTCTGGCAGGACTGAAGAGCAACTACTTTACACACTGGGAAGGCCGTTTCGCATTCTGTCGTTTCTCAAACTGTCCCATAACAAGTACAAGAGGATCGCATCTGCTGTACTTATTCCTGCTCAACCGATAGATTCCAGCATTCTGGGAAGCAATGTTAGGATATATTTGATATTGCGTAGATACCACATACAACATTGTAGCCAGCTCAGGTAATCTGAACAAGTAATAGTCGTGTGGTCGCAACACTTGCGGCCGTCCATCTCGTACTCAATCCCAAGGCTCCTCCTGACTAGTCCTTCGTTGTCTAGACGGCTCGCCGTTAGAACGCACGTAGGAAGTTTTTCCCTACCGTTGCGTCTTCTTTGTTTGCCGCATGTAAAAGTTTCGTTTCTAGGAAATTGTACTATCGCCCCGAGCACGCGGTGAGTCCCTATCTCGAGCCCTCACGGAATTCATCTGCTGTAAGTTGACAGAGTTTGGTCTAAAATCGGATGGTGTGGTGCTAGGTTGTACGTACATACAAAGTAAGTACCACTAGAATCGATGCAGTAAAGTACTCGGTGCATTTGGAGCTTGGTACGAAATACTAACCCGTGCGCGAACTGCTGCGTGCTATGTTCCCTAGCATATCCGAACAAGTAGCACTCATATATCACGGATCGGACATTACACAACCGATTACTCGAATGTTCTGCTCGTGATGGAACACCCAGAGGGTGCCGGATGATTCTTGAGTAACTAGTTTCAGTTGGACCTGCTCCGAGCGTCGTATTAAGAAGTTCCAAGTCATTTGGCATGCCCGACATCGCCGCTGCGGCCCAGAGCGCATTTTCTACAAAGAAGGGTCCGAGACAGATCTTGCGATAATCATACCATTCCATTTGAGTGCCCTCTGCCAAACCTAAAGAAAAAGAGAATTAAAAGAGAATTTTCTGGTTAGCTTGAGGATTGAGTTCACCATTCGGAGTAAGAGATCTGTTCGGATCGAAACGTTCCGGATCTGGGCAGTCACGAGACATGACCCTATGGCATGTATACGGAGGTCCATTAAATGCAGGGTCAGCGGAGGACATGATCAACTTACCAGGCATTGAAGATAACAACACGTCTTATCATAATCACGGGAAGCCATATTATACCGTCTGGAAATGGACCACCAATAAACCTTTGGGGACATGGTACCCCTCGTAGATGTCACCTGTAGTTGCATGGGGTACACCTGATTGTTCAGTCAGATATGGCAACTAGTAGGATCACGCCGATGACCCAGCGGAAAGACAGGATTCTACCTCATAACCTCATAAAGTACACGCTGCAAGTACGGTAATCGTGGCCCGTCTTCGAAAGTCGGAGACACCCTTCCCAATGATGCCATCGAGTTCCGCATGGACCCTTCGTTGCACCTCGGGAGTTGAGCGTTTGGGCACCATCACTAGGACAAGGATCTCTAAAGTGGAGGCAGTCTACGACTATTGTCAGTTAAAGATTCCTGTTCCGGTTGAGAATTTACTGTAGCAAATGGACAGTCAAGCCCCGACAGTGAATATCATACTACAACTTACTGATCGTGTTTCTGGGCGGAATCGGAGCGTTGAGACGGTTGCAATCATTACCCTGTAACGTGGTGCATCCGCTTTGAAACCAAGTCCAGAAAATGCTTCACTGTGCACGATTTAGGACCCTAGTTCGCCTGGCAAGAAGGCGTTTGAACTGACCTATAGGGAACGCCGACAAGAGACCGCCGACTTTTGCCCTAGTTCTCCAGTTCGGCATATCGAATATTGTCCCAACAAAACGAAGGGTAGAGTTATCCTTTCCTTCTACTTCCCGTCCATGTGCAAGCGACCGGGAGAATCTGCAAGCTACGTCACAGAATAAGGCACTTGGAAAAACGTCGCGCTTACCCTTCGAAACGCTCTAGGAGCTTGAAGCATTGGATTGTATGTTATGAAGGAGCTGCCGATGAGGTGTGCGGCGTGAAAAATTTCAACTACGTCAGGTCTGGGACTGGGATGCCACGGCTTCTTATGGACCCTACAGTCGTCGCCATATGGCACACCAGGAGTCATACAACCAATGCCGAACCCGTGAAGGCAAACATCATGCATAATTTTTATGAGAGTCGGAATCTTGCAGTGAACATACTGGTAAGTGCGACCATTCGGAATGAATAGTAGACCGTTTATCAGCCAAAAGACGTGCAGTCTCTTCCGAGTTCACGATAACACAGTCTTGGCTTAACACGTTGAAGTACACAACATCCCGTAAGTCATGACGAAAAGTGAAAAGCTGTTCGTCATGGGCGTGGGCACGACAAACAGTATATGTTATCCCGCTTAGCTTTTCAGATTGACGTCAGAAGCGTCTCCGATGATTGGAAACCCTTTGGGGCCTGGGGGTAGGGCAAAGGGAGGATCCTCTTGTGAACTACGAACCAAAACAAAATGAGCGCGGCGCAGGTGCACTTCACAGCAAGGATGAGAGAGTCAGACATGACTACGGCCACAGACGACGAGCGTGGGTCAGATCCAGTGAGTTCTTCAAGTAGCACAGTGAATATAACTGGTACAAACACATGCCCACGAATACCCAGCGGACGTAACTGCGCAAGGCCGCAACCGCTTCAGTGCTTCGATAGCCGGTGAAAGGGTGGGTAAAACCAATTGTGCAACACTATGTGTTACTTCAAGGCCTGCAGCCGGATTGGCCGGTGGTAGAATACTTGGCGTGAGGCATCGAAATGCATCAGAGTCGCTAACTGTAAAACGCACAAGATCCGATTGTTGGCGTAGAGACCACAACCCTAGCATAGGAATTCGTATATATGTGAGACACAGCGGCAGCGGCAGTTTGACACACCTGGCATCTGTGTCAAGAGAGATAAACCTTGCGCCATGGAGAAACGACTAGTCGTTGCCTAATTCGGAAGGTGGCATTGACGACCCTCGAGTCACGTGACCTTCCATGCTTACACAAGCCAATTACCGTTTTTGCCCCTCGATCGGCTGCTGCGTGACTTGCCACTGAATCCGTCCACAGGCGACCACGACGACGACCACCGCCAACGCCGGCACTCTCTTTTGTTGGACCACCACCACTACGCCACCGCCACTCACAAGACTTGTTCACCTTCGCTTCATCTCACTAAACAAATGTCGACGTTCTCGAGTCCGACACCAGCCCCGGGCGGCCGCAAGCTGGCTGCGAGCGCTCTGAAGAGTGCTGGCCTCATCGACCGCGATGAACATATGCGAGACGTCTCGTCGGAAAATCCGGGTGGCAGGAAAGGCATCTCCAAGATTCGCTCTCACCGTCCACGACCGATGGATATTTTCAGAGACCAACCTGGCCACTCGCGCGCAACCATGGTAAATATAATACCTTACCTTTCATCGTTTATTCAACCCATATTTACTGCATAACACTACATGGTCTTCTTCCTTGCACGTTCTCGAAATACCCTGTATATTCCTTTCATATCTCTCTTCTCTCATTTCTTACTCCTTCCCTCCCCTGATCTTCATCGCCTTCCCGTCACGTCACATGTATGATCATTGCACCTCGGGCATGCTTGTTCCCCAACTTTGAAAACATTGCGCTCACCCATTTTCTACTCGCTCCACCGCCGGTTGTCCCGCCTTGTTAATTGGACTTGTGGAACAGCTGGCCTCGCGATCACAGCCGGGCGCCTCGATAGAGGGTATTCCAATCCGCGGCGCTGCGAGTGCGAGGAATTCGACGGTGGGGCGTCTTCGCAGGAACGTACCCGGCATAGCATCAGTATCTGCTGCCGCTGGTGGGAGAGTGGCAACTGTAGCAGTGAAAGCAGTGGATATATGGAGGGATTTTGTGAAAAGAAGATGGAACCCGGAAACGAGATTCCTGAATCTTGAGGTGAGTTGCCGCCTAGGAACTTCTTTCGATAGGTACATGGATGTTCACCGCCGGAGCATATAGTCGATGTCGGATGACCCCGAGTTGGGAAAACATGGCCTACTTCCTCCTGGCGTTCCGGGTTCAAGCATGAGGGAGGCTTCGGTAATCTTCAAGCTGGCCTCCCAGCTCAAACCTCTCGTAAGTAACAAACTTCGCGGAAAGTCTGCAGGAACTCAGTGTCTTCTAGCCGCAAACTATTTCTCTCGCAAATAACAATATCGGTTCAGGGCAGCTCCTCTCGACCCTGGCTCACCACCTCCCTAAACTTGCAAACCTCTCCCTCCAGAACAATGACCTGAAAGTGTGGCGTGATATGGACCATATATCCGGGCGGAAGGGGAAATTGGAACATCTTAGGGAGTTAATCTTGTTGGGTAATCCACTACGCGAGCTTGAGATAAAAAATGGCCGAGGAGACAAATACAAGAGGTGGGTTTGCTTTATCCAAGCGCCGAGCAAATCCTGTAACCTATTATAGCGAGGTGACCCGGCGATTCCCCTCCTTGGTCATGTTGGACCAGGAGGCCATCGCGACCATCGCGTTCGACGCTCCCACCCCTTCATGTACGGCCTCGACGGAAGAGCGGCCGACCGCTACGACATTCCCGTTCGAGATGAAACCTTCATTTATTACCGGAGTGGACAACGCCGTCATTAGTAACTTCCTTGTCCGGTGGGTGTTTTGATAAATCGGCTTGGTCGTCTGCGCTGATTGCTCGCTTCATCTAGGTTCTTCCCGTTGTTCGACAATCAACGCGCAACCCTTCTAGACGCATATCATCCCTCCGCAACCTTTTCATACTCTGTGAACACTACTATCCCCTCTCGAGCCCGAATACAAGGGCTCCATTCGTCTAGAGAATTTCCTAATCAGCGCAAACTAGATTGGTCTGTCTGGTTGGGCGATTCACGAAACCTCACCCGACTGGGTCGCAGCGACGGGGCTGAGAAGTCTGTTAACACTTTGCATGTTGGAAGCGAGGCAGTCATCCGTGCAATAACATCTCTTCCGAAGACAAAACACGACATATCGGGCTCCCCTGATAAGTTCTGCGTCGATGCCTGGCCAATAGGAAAAGGCGATAGTATGAAGTTGTTTATTTCGCTTCATGGACAATTCAATGAAGGTATGTTTATTCGGCCCCGTGTGCAATGCCGCGTTACTTTGTAGTGTCGCGCTATCACCTTGTTAGATGTTGGAATTCATGGGCGGCACATTGCTGGATCGAACGGCTGCTGACTATTTGTCTGTTTTAGAACCTTCGCAAGGCATTCGGTCCTTTGACAGGACTTTTGTTCTGGCACCTGCGCCACCGGGTTCACGGTATGTGATTAGTTTGCTCGCCGCAACGTGTTTTTCTTTTGCTTAAAAAAAACTTTGAGTAGTGCGAAGTTGAACGGGTGGGATGTTGTCATACTTTCCGACCAATGGACGGTTAGGGCTTATTCCAGCCACGAAGCGTGGCGGCCTGGCCCGATGCGGGTGCAAACGGGAGAGAGATTACCTACTACTGCTCAGCAGCCCCCACAAGCGATGCCGCAACAGTCGGGGTCAACGATGATAGTTCCATCCCAAGCGCAACTCGAGGAAGCTTTATCTGGCTTTGTAAGTTCTCGCTTCCCGACGTTCGGTTTGAACCGCACAACTTACACGGGATCCTATCAAATCCACGGCTGCGGAAACGTCTTACCATGAATGGATAGTCTGAACCGCAGCGCCGTTTGATTGTGGAGATATGCCAGCGGACGGGGCTGAATGTGAAATATGCCGTGGATTGTTTACAGAATAACGGGTGGGATTTGGACAGGGCGGTTGCAAACTTTGA
The DNA here is from genome assembly GCA_024663395.1 of Pisolithus tinctorius. Lineage (NCBI taxonomy): Eukaryota > Fungi > Basidiomycota > Agaricomycetes > Boletales > Pisolithaceae > Pisolithus > Pisolithus tinctorius. Next base: position 2,535,966 of record JANFAH010000002.1, read on the forward strand.
GCAGGTCAAGGTATGTGAAAAATCCGCTCGGGTAAAGTGCGATGGATACTTACGTTAGAATGGCTAGGGAGTGCTATCACGGGACGCATTTTTGTGACGTGCGATTGTGAAGGAGGTAGCGTGGGCACAAGTTCTCACGGTGATAGTTGGTTCAACCACGAATGAATCAACGTACGGCTAGGAGCGAAATCAACGACTCGATCCGACTTTCCAAAGTGCTTGATCTATCTATCTATCTGCATTCGGCAGGCTCTCCGTAGTAATATTCTTTTTGACAGTAAATGTACCTTGCATATATCATTTCTACGTACCATTTCGCATCCCAATATCCCAGAACCATCGCTCGTCCGAGTGCTCGCAATCAATTTATACTTTTCTGCCTCCGGAGTTGCACATCGAGTTAAACGACGCTAAGCAGCGTTTAGGCTGCCGCGCCCAAGAGCACGATGGAACGTGTTTACGATATCACCCCCGACATCGTCAAGCGTGGCGTGTGTGATGGGACTTTCCGAGACGAGTGCTACCCTGGTGGCGAAGAGCTGTTAAGCGCAAATATTTGGGTTCCACGACAACAACGTGTAGGGCGACCCGTCGGGACAATGTTTGTCCTTGCGTCGCGGCACACGAGGCTGATTTTCCGCGAAAGTCTAATGTACCGTAGCGCGAGCGCCGGGCCAGGGTCCCCGATAGAAAGGAACATTCTGATAACAGCAAACAATGCCTCGTTGCAAGTGTTCATATATTCATATCACACACCAAGTTCTGCCGACACCACATAAATAAAGAATAGCCCGACTTCGATTTCGATCACGTACGTCGCATCTCCAAAAGAAAATCATTCCCCTCTTCTCCTCCTCACTATATACTTACATTGCTTACCAATTCAACCCGCCTTCCTTTACTCCACAAGGCCCTCCAGCTCTTTTATATTTCCTCCTCCTGCGCCCCCCAACCCCGCCGCCCGTTGCCAGTCGTTTACGATCCCTCACGACTTGCCATGAGTCGAGTACAACGCTCCTTTGAAAACTCTGCACTCCTCCAGGCAGCTTCTGAGGGCTGCCCTACCGCCGTGCGCGACGCCCTTGAGGCGGGCGCCGACATCAACGCGTCCGACAGCTCTGGTCGCACTGTTCTGACTTGCGCACTCACCGCTGATAGGTACGTACGTTTTTGGCGCCACCGCTCACGGGTTACTAGGGGACTCACGATTTTCTCGAGATGGGAGACGATCAACGCGTCTGACGCGTCGTTCATGTCGGAGGACCGTCTCGGCGTCCTTCGAATGGCCCTCTCACACCCCGACGTTTCCCTCTACACACTGAACGCCCCACAAGAATCTATCAACGATGTCACCCCGCTAGGCATGGCTGCATGGCTAGGCGTGCCCCACGTAGTCAAACTCCTGCTTGACTTTGGCGCGGGCGCAATCTCCGTGGACGGCATGGATACAGACGGCGCAACTCCACTTATGTGTAGGTCATCAGTGTCATTCTATCCTTCCATCATATTGTTGACACGACGTAGACGCCGCACGTGATGGCAGATTGGAAGTCGTTCAACAGTTGGTACGTGTATTTGTTTTACCGTTGAAAGGAGCTTCTATCTGATAAGTCTGATAGCTTTCTCGTGGTGCTCGTCCAGACCTTAGGGACCGGAACCACCGTTCTCCCATCCAGTTCGCACTTCCCCATCCAAGCGTTCTCTGGGCGTGCGAGCGTGCTTTGCGCGCTTCCCGTTGGTCCGAATTCAAGGTGGCTTCTCTACAGTTGTTCTTTAATTTCATGTACCGATTTAACTGACTACTTGACGTCGTTAGAACGGAAACAAGAAAGCGCTCTGCCAACCTTCCTACGCCGATACCGATCAATTGTCTCCAGATGAATCCGCACTTCCGATGATGTACGACCCACCACCGTCCGCTTTTTCTCCCGAGTGCATCTCTCTTATCACCGACAATATCGTACACGCCATACTCACCGCCGATCTTTCTATGCTTTACTCCCTGTTGTTTTCTCCACAATCATTCGAACCTTCTCCCCTCGAAAATGGACCTGTTGTTGTAAATGTACCCGATGTCGAAGGATGGAGTGCCATTCATTACTGTGTCTCTGTACCAAACCCCTCTATCGAAATGCTCGACGCCTTGTACCGCGCTGGCGCCGATGTCAGCTTGTTTACTACTGCAGAACAGTTCACCCCACTGCATTGCTTCGCTCGTCTTGCTCGCGTATCCGATGCTCCTGACTCGGGCAGTCGCATGTACGACTTCGCCTTACACCTCATCCGAGACCTCCGGGCACCACTATCTGCACGTGACAAAAACGAAGAGACATGTATCCATGTAGCTGCCGAGCACGGCCAATGTATCGATGTACTTCTAGCTTTCCTGGAATGCGATCCGACCGGATCTATTAGCAATCTGAGGAATTCCCGAGGGTAAGTCCCCGCATCTGATCTAATTCCTCCGTGTTCAGATGGTTGATTGGCTTTTTTGCTTGAACAGACTCACCGCATACGAAGTAGCGAAACCCCAATTTCGGTCTGCGTTTAGCGATGGACCGGCGAACCGGCCGCAATCTTCCCTTTCTGATCGTACCATCCGCCCCAGCTCGCTCACCCATCTTCCATCGATTACTTCCCTCGCCGACTGGGTCAACCCTATCGTTACTAGAGAATCTACAGGTCCCGCAAGTCATCTTCCCCCTGACTTTGATGCGACGTGCACCTGCGAGCGGCTCCTCGACAACATCCAATATCTCACGACTGAAGCGCAGTTCGTCACGGACCTTGGCGGATTGGACAATCTCGAGTCCGCTGTCACGGAAACGTCTCAACTTGGCGAAGATGTCCTCTCGCACTTCCGCGGACAAGTCCACGACGTCACGCAAGAGCTTCGAGACATGCGCGAGGCTTTAAAGGCGGTGGATCATCTATGGAGTATTGTATCCCAGGAAGCGGAAGAATACCTCCGTGCGCGTGGGAATACCCGCACGCTGTCACATTTACTCGCACATAAACGCTCCCCGCGAGGCTCCGAGGACTCGCAATCAACCGCCGTCGAACAAGAAAGCATAGACATAGAGGTATTGCCGAAATCCAAGGAGGCGAACAAGGATAAATATCGTTCTGTCGCCGTGTTCACGGAGGTGATACCACCCAAAACAATTGTGACCACGACTGCAAATGGTGCTCGAGTAGTGCCATGGCCCGAATGGCTAGACTCGTTCATTCTAAGTGCAGACTCCGCAACGTACAAGATGCATCTCGCAAATTTGATCGAGATCGAGCGGGAGTTGCTTGCGAAAGACGCCATAAGCTCCTTTGAGGAGAAGATCCCTTCGAAGGAACCCAAACTTCGGAGCTTGCTGAAGAGCCGGAAGCGGCAGGAGAAGGTGGAGAGGAGCATTGCGTCGAAGGTCAAGACCTGGATGAAGAGAAAGGTTACGACGGACAAGCCCTTGAACCTTCAGCTTTGTTACGATCTAGATGACCCGAACTGTGCGGTAGGAAGGGAGGTAAAACAAAACTCGTCTTCGCTCGGGCCGCCGGTTCTCTCTGAGGCAGAACGTGAAGCGTACAACATCTCTTCCATCCTATCCGTTGCCAGCAAAGACCTATCCTGCATCGAAGAATCTCTACATGGGGTAAGTTAAGAGTTCACAAGTGTAGATGCCGACGATTCATGGTGTTTTGAAGGTTGAACAATTGACCACCTCTGCGAAATATTCGATCTCCCGCACTGAGCGGTTGATACGACGGACAGTAAAGGCAAGTTTGCTATACTACGTGCTCCTTGCCACTATGCTAACGACGACGACAGGTTCGGGAAGTCATGGTTCAAAACCTGCGTTCGCGATACCCCCCGGCATATTCTGACATCTTCGCATTCTCTCCCGATGGTACCACGCCCTCTGTCTACTTTGGTGCTCTTGACAGAAATACATCCTTATCCGTATACCCCTCACCACCAAACAGCAACAATTCCTCCCGCACAGGTTCTGCTCAATCCTCCTTTGTGTCCCTAGCGGCGACTCTGGACGATGGCGAGGACGAGGACACTCGTGCGTTGCGACGACTGATACTACGCAAAATAAACGCACATATCGACGGTGCATTCGATGAGATCGATCGCGCCAACGTATGGTTACGCGTTGTCAAAAATGTACTGCGGGATCTGCGTGTCCGGACATCGGCATCACTTTCACGCTTACCCCCATCCTCGCCATCGGCATCATACCCCCCAAAATCCCATTGTTGAAGTTCCACACCTCATACCGCACACTCATCCCCAAGCATCACCCTCAAGCATCCTTCACATCATCGGCATCGACATGAACAGACACGACCAAGAAAAAATAATACACGGAAAAGAGGACTCCTGTGGTGCGCGCTTATGCAATATTGTTTGTATGTTATTGTGTAATGTATGTATATTATTGATGCTGCTGTTGTCTGTTGCCTTTTTCTAGTACTAATACTTGTCCTTGTTGGCACTTGTTCTCTTCGTCTTTCTTCGTTCGAAACAACTTCCTTGTCCTGTTCCGTGGGCGCGCTTTTCTTGCTCTCTGATCTGTCAGTCTCCTAGAGAGTAGTATCACATGCACGGCTTTGTAGCATTGTAAATAGCATCGTAGACAAGCATACCCCAACTCTCGAGCCAGAATGAAACCTACTTGTTTGCATCGACCAAACTTGAACTTCAGTAGTTTGTGCACGGGAAACATATTTGTACATCTACTAGTACACCAAGATACGCTAGAGCCCGTATGATATCGTCGCTCGCCTCTTACATATGACGCAGGAAGAGATCTTTTAAGCTAATTTCCTTCGCCTGCACCAGTTCTGCTAATGATTGAGCATCGATATGGCTCGGGGTGACTGGTTACAATCTGTAAGTCGAGGACGGCAGAGGCGACAAGGATGCTGTACTCGCCTAACCATACCGTGTCGAAAGACTGGCTCGATCTCGATCTCCTTGCCAAAGGCATCTCTGGCCTTCTCGAAACGAAAAGCAGACAGCAACACTGCAGCAGCCGCCCATAGTGAATCACCTGCGAAGAAGCGTCCGGGACAGACCCTACCCAAAATTTTCAGCGACACACGGGAAAAGAAGAGGAAGGGGTCGTTTTAAGGTGTCACATACCTCCTTCCAAAACCAAAGTACTGCGAGTTGTCCTGCTGTGCGTCCGGTTTTAACTTCCCATCTGGTGTGAGGTATCGACCGGGATCGAAACATTCGGGATCATTGTACTGATTCGACATGGCCCTAATGCTCGTTGCTCAGTGTCCGACTACGGGTCATCGTCGTTTCGACATACCAGGTATTGAATATCACTAGGGTCCCTACGACGTCGAGGTGACCGTCACGCACGCACATCGAGTAGTATGGTAGACGAACCTTTCGGGATGTAATATCCTTCTACGATGTCACTAGCAGTTGTGGCATGGGGGACACCTGTTTCCTTGCTCATTGCTACTAACTTGGTAAATGAAGTCATAATCACCTAGGGGTAAGGCAGGGTGCCATCTCATGACCTCGTACAATACAGCCTGCAAATACGGCAAGCGCTCTCTGTCCTCGAATGTGGGTAACACGCCCTTTCCAACGACAACGTCTAGTTCCGCATGAACCTTGTCTTGGATCGCGGGGTTCAGTAACATAGCTAGCACGAGAACTTTCAACGTCGAGGAGGTCTATGGGAACCAGCTCGTAATCCGCCGCGTGGAAATAATTGTACACCTACGGTTTCTCCCGCAGCTGAATGTCATCGATGGTTAGTCTACTGAATCGAACGGTGAAAGAAAGGAACGTACCTATATAAATTCCTGTAGCCGTCTCCTTTGCATCTGACTCCTCCACTTCCACCTCTCCCTGCCCTAGCATGTCAGAAATGAAACTGGGCTGCAATCCACCGGTTTCCTGCCGTCAGTCAGTATGTGCACTGTCCAAGGAAGCACGGCAGTTTACCGCTTGTTTCTTCGCCATGGAAAAAGGAAAGTCAGAGAAAGAGGCTACCATACCCCTGCACTTTCGAGCTTCATCCTGGAATGCAGCACCGGGAAACCAGGAGGGAACATATTTGACTGTGCAACAACCATCTAAGGATTTTCACCACGGATGAGCACGATCGGAACTAACGAATTGGTAAAGCTGTCAGCAATCCAACTCTTTCGACGGTCAACCCCTTTGCCATAACTTCTGCTAAGCCAGTCGCCATTGTAATGACAGGGTCATTCTTCCCATCCACTTCACGCCCATAAGTGAACTCAAGGGCAGCAGACGCAGTATACCTCAACGACGGTCAATATATGTGCGCGCGGAATGGTAACCCAATGCGCTCACAGATCGATGTGACTGTAGAAATTTTTACTGTCCTGTTGTATGTTTTCCAGAAGTCGATGAGCACTGCGGAGATGTAATTCTTGATATCGATCGATAACATCATTGCGAAGGCTAAGGTGGAGGAGTTTTCGCTGCCTCTTCCATTCCTTTCCATATTCCAGAACAGGGGTCATGTGATGGGTACCGAAGCTACGAAGGAAAGCACCCATTAGATGGAGATTACGCATTAATTTGGAGATTTACAGTTGATAAATAGGTGAGTGAGGGCGATCTGAGTAAATGGAAGACCGTTGCTCAGCCAGGAGGCGTGCCATGTTCTCGGAATTCACGATGACAATATCCTGTCCAAATATGCAGGAATAAACAATGTCCCCTAGTGGCAGGTAAACTTCTCTGACGCGCGATTTAGTCGTATGGATCACGAACCGTAAGTCTTTCCCCACTCTGTGTATGTGACGTGGGGCTCCTTGAGATTGATGTCAAATGCATTTCCAATAATGGGTAATCGCTTGGGTCCTGGAGGATAAGGTAGGCTAGATCTCCTCCTAGTGATGCGAATTGTAAGCCGTAAGCCAATCGCAGTAATGCATGCAGCGCCTGCTGAAAGAAAGGAGGTTATCATCCTTACCAGGTCACAGGTAGGTCCAAGGGCACGTTGTTCTTATAAGCACTCCAAGGCCACAGTGGCGGGAGTGGCAAACCGAAGCTTGAAGTAGTGAGACATCACGGAAGCATTTACGAGATCCGACATTGTTGACACCCTATCAACGTATCAACGTTGGTTGCGTACATAGTAGGTTGCAGCACGGAGAAAGAGGGAGTGCCTTCGGAAGCCCATCCAATATCATTTGACTCGGAAGCTCCCGAAACAAATTCAAGTGATGTCGGACGGAGTGAGTACTAGTCCTACTAGCCGAACATGCTTGCCATTGGAGACGTGATTGGATAAATTGCAAGTAAAGTTTGAAACTGACGTCCAAAACTTGCGGCAGAGACACGTCGCGTATAAATAATAGTTGGCCTGCTTCGCTGCCAGACCACACCAAATGGCTCAAGTTCCTGCAACGACCACTGACGTTATGTAAGTGGCACCTGATTCACGAACTCGAGAGCTCAGCGCACCGCCAACTTTGGCTCAGGACGTCCCTGCCAGGAGGATGATGCCTCCATAAGGAAATCCGATAGGCAAGGCTTTTTAGATCATGCTTCCGAGTCGAAATAGACATCAGAGGTGGGTCCACCTTCACACAGTACTGGTTGGATGGATCAAACACCGTAGAGTTTGAGACCGTTTACCGCAAATCCAAGACATGAAATGTCAATCTCTCAACGTATAGCCGGCCGCCTGAAGCGAGTTGAGTATCAGGTCCTACTGGTATATCACAAATCCAAGACGTGAAAGGCATCCCCAAACGCACAGCTGGCCATCTAAAGCGAGTAGTAGGTCTTGGGAACTTACCTGAACTTCAATACTATGGAATGATATTAACCTGGTTTCAGGGTCACAACCTTGCGCCGTTCGTTAATCCAGGGTAGAGTGAAACTCGGAAGGCACATGTCAATTCTTTTGAGAACCCGATGTCTTGGACACTTGGTTGTGTTTGCGTCATCGAGTTGATGCTCTCTGATTACAGCCTTGCGATTTTCCCGATCCAGCTATCTGAATATGAGCGAACGGTATAAAGACTGCAGCCCTGTGATATTGCCTTGAACGAACCCACTCAAAATGGAGCATTCTTCGTTACAGACATTGACATCGGTGCCTCCATCTCTTTCCATCGCCGTACTGTGCGGAGTTGCGCTCAGTCTATGGCTTGCTATTCGCAGCAAGGCCGGTGGTCTTCCTTACCCTCCTGGCCCAAAGGGACTCCCTTTCATTGGAAATGTCCTCGAGGTCGACCTGAAGGAGCCTCATATCACCTACACTCGATGGGCAGCCCAGTATGGCACGTGTTCCCCTGTTCCGTTCGACTTTTCCGTCGCGGATTGCTAAAGGATTTACAGGGGAAGTCATTTACTCTCGTCTCTTAAACCAGGACTTTGTCATCATAAGTTCCGAAAAGGTTGCAAGACATTTAGCTGACCAGCGTTCCACAATTTACTCGGATAGGCCACAGTCACCGTTGTATAAGCTGTGAGTCTGGTGACGTACTTCCCCATTCACTCGATGACACGGTATAATACGTAGTTTCGGCGTAGATCGTATGACATTCCTTTTGACGTACTGCAGTGAATGGAAGGCGCACAGGAAGTTGTTACATCTCAGCCTGAAGCCCGAGGCGGTGGACCAATATCAAGACATGTATCTCAGTAGTGCTCGGCGACTCCTAGGTAATTTGAAACAAAATGGAACCAACTTTCGCGAGCACTTTCACCTGTAAGTGCGTCGCAACTTTTCAGTATTTCTAATAAAGGTTCCACAGGTACACTGGTGCTATCTCCCTCGAATTGACATACGGACGAAGAATTGAGGGAAAGAACGATCCCATCATATCCCTGGCCACCTCACTGGGTGTCATTCTCAGCGAAGAAACCACGCCAGAGAAGAGTGGCCTCTTGATGGCTTTCCCACTGCGTGCGTCCTGTGCTAGCTTAGGTTAAAACGCACATAATGTTGAAATGTTAATGTGTAGTTCGGTACCTTCCGGCGTGGTTTCCAGGCCTTGGCTTCATGCATTATGCCGGACCTTCCAGGAAAATGGTCCACACACTGGCGGAACTTCCCTATAATACGGCGAAACAGCAGATGGTAGGTCCGTTCCAATGAGGTGATCGACATGCATTGATCTTGCGAAGGAATCGGGTGTCCTTCCGCAGTGCCTGGTACATGATTTCCTTACACATGGAGAGGTGGAAGAAGCATCTGCAAAGGACGCAGCCGCTGGCGTTTATCTAGGTTTGTCTTCCTCTATTGAAAAAGGCTATGCGCTGACTCAGTGGTTGCGCCAACCAGCTGCCGCGGAAAGCGTGAGTGGACAACGTTCATTCATCGCCTTCGCTAACAAGTTCTAGGCTGCTGCAATTCTAGAAACTCTTGTCCTGGCCATGATACTCTACCCGGATGTGCAACAGAAGGTGCACGCCGAGCTTGATGCAGTCCTTGGGAAGGGGAACCTGCCGACTTTCGCAGACAGGCCGCGACTTCCCTACTTGCAGGCCGTGTTGTTCGAGCTTCTGAGATGGCAACCAGTCTTCCCGCTAGGTATCTTCCTCGTGCCTCTTCCTTAGGCCAACTGACAGTACTCTCAAGGCGTCCCGCACGCTACCACTACGAATGACATCTACGAGGGATATTATATTCCGAAAGGTATGTAATGCCTGAAGTCGACTTTTAACGACTCACACGATACGCCTGCGGTGTAGGGTGCATCGTGATCTTTAATGTCTGGTGCGTCGGCTGCCTCGCAAGTTATCGAAGATCGTACACTCATGTTAACCAGGGCCATGACTCGCAATTGTCCCGATCCAGAGCACTTCGACCCGACCCGGCACCTTACATCCGATGGCCAAGTCATCCCTCAGGCTAGACAGCACTATGGCATACACTTCGGTTTTGGAAGAAGGTCAGGCCATGCTACATACGTATCCCTCATTAACTCGATGCTGAGATCTTGCGACTTTGCCAGAGTTTGTCCTGGACGCACCTTTGCGGAGTATGCGCTCTGGGCTGCTGCTGCTACCATGCTTTCTTCGCTGAAGTTCGAAAAGGCGAAGGATGCCAGGGGGAATTATATTGATATCAAGTTAGAATTCACCCACGGGCAAGCCAGGTTAGTGCGATTCCTATGGTGGCCCGATTCGGATTTACAGTTGATTGTAATCGATCGTACAGTCACCCACTACCTTTCGAGTGCTCCATTACGGACAGGCTGGATGATTGATCACCAAACGTCGCATTGTATCCGTGGACTTTTTCTCATCAATCAGTCCGCCGACGCTGGTCATGAATAAGACCCTATCATGTAACCATATCATGCAAGAACCACACCACTTTGGAGTCATCGGATTATAGGTTAATGGGGAACTCGTTGTAGTAACGCGCACATAGATACAAGTTGTGCCATAATGTACTCCCAGTTGATAACGAGTTTGAAAACCGTTAGTGTTCTTGGTGACTCCCTTTCCAGTGAGAAGGACTTGCCTCCATGTTCTTTCTGATGACGAACATTGAAGAGGGGTTGAAAACCAAGGCAGCTAGTTCGTGGACCACAGAAACTTTCCTGTTCTAGAGTTCTGGATGATCGTGGCAAAGAAACATAGACCCCATTACGTTCCACGGGACCAACATTCTTCGGCATCGAGTCACCTCCTGGTATTTTCCATCGTATTTACCAGCCGAAGCGGCAGAGGCGGCTTATGACAGAGCTTCAGTTTCCGATGGGGGCAGAAGTACTGCCCTTTCACTTGGATGGCGCTGTGATGAAGGCTGTTAGTTCATATATAACCCTTGACACCAACATGTGTAGAAACTCAGTGCTGCACAAGGTAGTACAAGCTATAAGCCCTAAACCTCCATCCCCACCCCCTGTCCTGTTTGCTCCGGCGGCTCGTCAGGTCCCGTGGACTCCTCAGCCTTGCACCACATCGGACAGAATGGCAGCAATTTCACTCATTACCAATGACAATATTCCATGTTGCGAACCCGTACCCGTAAGCTCGCGAACTGTACCTCGGGTACTCATTCATGGACTGTGATGTGATGCGATCGAATTCATGTGGGTCCTCGTCGCCAGTTTGCACAAGAGGTTGGTTCCTGAGAGGTTCGTCAACGCCTAGTTCAACGACAAGCTTGGAATCGTTCGGCTCTTCCGTAGAAATCTTTTTTGGGAAAAAACGAACGTCTTCTGATCAATGATGTAGGTATTAGGTCTTGTAAGTGGCGTGGTTGCGGTGGTCTAAGAAAAAGAGTGTCGAGTAGTCCAAACAGCGTCGACGGTGGTCATCGCGTCTGTGGACGGGTTATAACCACACATTATTGACTTCAGCCAAGTCACACAGCCGATGGAATTTGGAAGGGACGAAACGATGATGAGGCCCTCCCCAAGTAGATATGTTATGTAAGCTAGTTTGGGCCAGATTCGTTTCACCGATACATACACAGTGATCTCAGCGAACAGCTTTCCAGTGTGTTGTAGTTCCTGTGCCAACGATCGAACGCTGTCATTCGATGCCGCATGCAATTCTACCAGCCCGCACCACTGGACACTGGCCAGTTGGGAAAAACAAACTTAAAGTTGTGAAGTACAGATCGTTCCATACGTGATTGGCGCCACTTGCCTCTAACGAGAACTCTGAGACAGTTGCAGCATTTCTCAGTCACACCATCGCAGGTCCGCCATATATTACCGGGCATGTCTCAGACGTAGTACGTCTGAGTTGACTTAGGGACTAGACTATACTGGTCTGGTGTCTCGGGGTTGGTTACAACTTATGTTCACTGTGCTGCATATAAGAATCCACTGAAACTGACCGACGCCTGTCGTCTGTAGCCATGCCCGATTACCTCGCCCTCAGCGTGACATGCACCTGCGCTACGCTCATTTTTCTTTGGTTCGTAGCTCGCAAGAGGAACGCTCCCGTCCCCTACCCCCCAGGACCTAAAGGGCTTCCAATCATCGGAAACGCTCTTGGTATCGATCTGAAAACCCCTCAATTCACGTATGCTACGTGGGGTAAGATATACGGTTTGTCGTATCCACTCTCGTGTGACGAGCACATTTTCACTTTCGGTCGTGACTTAGGGGATGTTGTGTACTTTAACGTGTTTGGCCAAGGCTTCGTTGTCGTGAACTCGGAAGAGACTGCGCGTCTTCTGGCTGATAAACGGTCTACTATTTACTCTGACCGGCCGCATTCACCAATATATTCATTGTAAGACTTTAACTCTTATACTGTGAACTCAAAACTATGCATGCTATTTGCCTTCACAGGTTCGGCATTGATCGGATGACTCCTGTTATGCCATATGGCAATGACTGGAGGACTCATAGGAAGCTATTTCATTCTAGCCTCAAAGCTGACGTAGTTCAAAAATTTCACGACGTATACCTTAGCAACGCTTGGCAGCTCCGTCACAATATACAATCTGAACCTTCCAAGTTTTCAGAGCATTTCAAATTGTAAGTGCGATTTTATCATTATTAGGGGTTTTCTGTGCCGTGACATATCTTGCAGATTCTCTGGGTCACTTGCATTGGAACTGACATACGGACGGAAAGTAGAAGGCAAGGATGACGCCACCATCCATTTTGTCAGCACAATATTCGATATGCTGAGCCGGGGAACTACGCCACAAAGTGGTGGTCTGTTATTGGCGTTTCCTATATGTCAGTTTAAGCACCTTCCTTCTGTGTGAACCAGGCTCTAAATCGCACACAGTGGAGCATTTTCCATCGTGGCTCCCTGGACTTGGTTTCAAAGCGGAAGCACCACGTTGCAGAGAGATGATTGCAGCCATGGCGGAGCTCCCATTTCGCGAAGCGAAAACACAATTAGTGAGTTGCCACTGCAAACTCCTCTTCATGCATGTTCAACTTCCAAGGTATCCGGTACTTTGCAACATTGCTTGGTATCTGACTTCCTCGCTTACGAAGGCGCGGGGGAGTCGGCAGCGAGAGAAGCTGCTGCAGGTGTCTATCTAGGTAGGCTCACGTTTCAGTCAGCAGTATGCCGTTCAACGTCGGGGTTTGACTGTCCATTAGCTGCAGCGGAGAGTGTGAGTTTGCAGCCACACTAGATATTTTCAACTGACAATAGTCGTAGACTGCCTCCATTCTGGAGACGGTTGTCCTAGTAATGATCCTCCATCCCGAGATACAAGCCAACGTCCACGCAGAGCTCGATGACGTCATTGGGAAGGGCGTCTTCCCGACCTTCGAAGATCGGCCGCGATTACCATACTTGCAGGCTGTACTTTATGAGGTTATGAGGTGGAATCCCGTCTTTCCACTAGGTCGTTGGCGCGATCCTATTTGTTACCGTATCTGACTGAACGACCAGGTGTTCCCCATGCAACTACTACAAGTGACATCTACGAGGGGTACTATATCCCAAAAGGTTTGTCTGCGGTCCATTTCTAGAGACAATGACTTACCCGTGGTTATAACAGGATGTATCGTTATTTTCAACGCATGGTAGGCTGACCATATCCTCCGCTGACCCTGTTTATATTGAATCTCTGCATGTATCGTAGGGCCATGTCTCGTGACTGCCCGGATCCGGAACGTTTCGACCCGAGCAGACACCTTACTCCAGGGGGCCAGCTGACGCCCCAAGCTAAGCAGAACAATTCTCTTTTCTTTGGGTTTGGCAGGAGGTATGTGCCGACTCTGGTGTCTCCAATTCAACGGCACACTTAATTGGAATGAAATGATTCTCACAGGATCTGTCCTGGACGCTTCTTTGCGGACAACGCGCTCTGGGCCGCAGCGGCGACGATGCTTTCCGCTTTCAGGTTTGAGAAGGCCAAGGATGAGTCTGGGAAAACTATTCAAGTGGAGCCCTCATTTACCGACGGACAGATCAGGTGAGTTAGAGCTTCTCACGACGCTTGCAGGAGGACCAACTGAAACCGGTGTTAACAGTCATCCGTTACCTTTTGAATGTTCCATCACCAGCAGAATGTGAGTGGTCGATTGTGTAATGGACATGTATAATGTATGGAGTGAAACGCTGTTCCGGAGTGGGGGAGAACTTATGGTTCGTAATCGATACTACGATGTCTCATGCCGACAAAGCTTACCTGTAACGGGGGAAATTGTTTTCGTGAATCCTAAGAAAATGACACGAATTCTGGCTGAAAGGCGGTCAACCATTTATGTATTCAAACCGCTCACATTCACCTCTTGATTGACTGCAAATCCCCTGGGGTACATGCTTACCTCCTTACTGCTTGGTCCAACGGCATATTACTCCTCTGAAACAGCTAGTCGACTCGTCAGCGGCAGGCTTTCATTCTTGACGCAGGACTCCGCATCCAGCTTGGGCGTGAATTAACGGCACGACTAGTACGTCATAGAAGTGCACCTCAGATTTTCCATAGGTAAAATTTAATCGCACCACTGTGTACTGTGCCCCTCAATAGTAATTCCAGGCGTGACATGGGCCTCCGTGAGATCGATGTCAGCGTTTTCGACAATGAGCAGCTGTGTGGGATCCAGAGGGTTGAGTAGGCTTGATCTATAATTCAATTTACAAACTTGGGGCGGTGAGACACTTTGGTAAAGTTGATGAGTGATGTAGGTTTCAGGGTAGACTTGGAGAAGGAGCACCTATGGAGCCTTGTGCGGTGTTGGCAACTTGGGACAACTCACAGCAAGTGATAAATTATGCGAGTCTGGTGTGAGTAGTGTAGTACCAAACATGCTTTCGGAATTACTGGTGTGGTACACACCTGCAACTGACGCAAGTTCCAGCGTGCAAATCATGACTGCATATCGTGCTGCTCGATAGCCCCTGAGACAATCAATCAATGGATCAGACGCCCTGGCCCGCATCCCGAAAACAGAGCTAGTGTAAGTTTCGGAAGTATTAGTTTGAAACCGGAGTTCGATTTGCGCCGTGCAGCTATTAGGCAAGCCGTCACTAACCATTTCCCTTTCCACTGCTACAGCTGCCCACTGTATGGCCCATCCTCCTGTTCCTACCAACGGCGTACAGCTGCTGCTCGTTGCAATATATCGGGCGCTGTCCAGCGCACCAATTCAAGAGTTAGAGCACCGTGTAGGCTGGAACGATAGGGACTGCCAATAGGTGCCTTTTACCAGCGCATATGTCAGTCTCGGTAGATGAATAGACCCGAGCCTTTGTTGGGGAAGTTCCAACGCCAGGTCTGACTAACTGGGAGAGCCTAACTTGGTTCAGTACAAAGAGCATCAGTGCGCCATTGGCAGGATCAGGAGGTTGGGCTACACAGCGATGGTAAAAGGGTTTCGACACTTGCTGACTGCCAGGCGACTGGAACGGTTTCAGACTTTACTTCCAAAACTTACCTAGGTGAGAGCTGTTATCAGGATTCGAGTCAGCGTGTCCAATTCATTGGTTGAATGTCTGGCCTTACTGCGAGCCTTTCCTATGACAGCATGTTTAGTACGCCTCACTCTCGCGTAATTGATATATTCACTTTGTCTCGGTAGCCATCAAGTCGCTGATATCGCACCAAGCACCGCTATTTTCAAGTCTGCCCTGAGACCTATGCCATCCATAAACTCTGCTAGTTTGTCTCACTACCCTCAGCTCCGCTTGTGGCACTTCCTGCTATGCCGTCAGTTTGCATGCCTATAAGAGCGGCATGTTCCTGCAGCCTACCCTGGCCACCCGGCAAGGATGGTGAGCTCCTTTCTTTTTATAAGCACCGCGTGCATAATTGGCGCCGGCCTGTGGCTTGCAACTCGAATTACCCGAAAGAAATCTAACCTGCCCTATCCTCCGGGTCCCAGACAGCTGCCCATCGTCGGAAATGCTTTTGACGTTAATCTCAAGGAGCCCCACATCACGTATACGGAGTGGGGAAAAACTTATGGTCTGTAATCCATACTGCGATATCCCGAATCCACTAAGTTTACCTGGGACAGGGGAAATTGTTTATTGTCATATATTTGGACAAGATATCCTCATCGTGAATTCTGAGAAAATGGCACGAACTCTGGCTGAAGGGCGGTCAACCATCTACTCGGACCGTCCTCATTCGCCTCTTTTTCGACTGTAAGCTTCCGGGCAACCCGCCTAACCTCTATCTAGTGACTAATTTCCCTCGCAGCTTCGGTGCAGATCACATCACTGGTATCTTGGAGTATGGCAAGGAATGGAAGTCACAACGAAAGCTTCTCCACCTTGGCCTTCGCCACGATATTGTTGACAGGTACCATGAGTTACATCTCCGCAGCGCTCACCAACTGGTGGAAAACATACAGCGGGACAGTAAAAGTTTGTATAATCATCTCGATTTGTGAGTGATGTAGGCTGCTTGTTTGCGTAGACAACCCGACCATTTCTCAGGTACACCGCGACCATGGCTCTCGAGTTCACTTACGGGCGTAGAATGGAAGTGAAAAACGACCCCATCATTTCAATGGCGGCCAGCTTGGCGGAAGGTATGACGAAGGGAGTGACTGCTGAAAGAGTTGGGTTGCTGGCAGCTTTACCAATTCGTTGGTCTGGTTCATTTTTGCCACGGAGATAATTCTGAGAGTTATCACGCAGTCAAATACATTCCATCTTGGTTTCCAGGTGCTGCGTTCCAGGATGAAGCACGAAGGTGCAGAAATATGATGGCATCTTTTGCTGACATCCCTTTCGCCAAGGCTAAGGAACAAGCAGTAAGTCATTGTACAACCTCGCACAGCACGCACACTAACCTATGACAGGAAGCTGGTGTACCGCAACCTAGCTTCGTATCCGATATCCTACAGCAAGGAGATGAAGATGAGTCGGTTGCAAAGGAGACAGCTACAGGTATTTATATAGGTACGTTGGTTTCATTTTCCAATAGACTCGATAGGTTGATCGTCGATGGCCTTGTCTTAGCTGCTGGAGAAACCGTAGGTATGCACGATTGTCTCCGTGCGATGGATGACAAGCTGGCCTCTTAGACCACTTCCACCTTGAAAGTTCTTGTACTGGCCATGATACTGAATCCTGAGATCCAGAACAAAGCTCATGCGGAGCTAGATGCAGTAGTTGGAAAAGGTGTCTTACCCACCTTTGAAGACAGAAAGCGCTTGCCGTATTTGCAGGCTGTGTTGTTTGAGGCCATGAGATGGAACCCTGTCATCCCTCTAGGTCGTTGGCATTCCATCCGCGAAGCTGCACAGTAATTCTAACCAAACAAGCAGGTTTTCCTCATGCTACGACCACCAGTGACGTCGTCGAGGGATATTACATTCCGAAAGGTACGTTTATACCGTATTACACTATCTGTGCACGTGAAGCCCACCTCAACACCGCAGGGACTATAGTGATATTCAATGTTTGGTAAATTCATTCGCTATGGAACTTGACTGAACGCTGAGCCACGGACATTAGGGCGATGTCGAAAAACGAGTACGAAGATCCAGAGCGTTTCGATCCAACTCGACACCTCACTTCGGACGGAAAGCTGAAACCGAACGCCAACCAAGATAACACAAAGTATTTTGGTTTTGGGAGGAGGTAGGTGACGTAGGGACCTTTCTCGATGGTGCTAAAGAGTCTCGTAGGAGTTGTCCTGGACGCTTACTTGCGGGTGATTCCTTATGGGCAGCTGCAGCAGTGATGCTATCTGCTTTTCGTTTCGAGAAGGCTAAAGATTCGTTTGGAAACAAGATCGAAATCGACCCCGTCTTTCTCCATGGTGTGCTTAAGTCCGTACAACTTTCTTGTCAACTCGGACGAATTGACCCGAACATCATGATCACAGCTACCCTTCCCCCTATCCGTGTTCCATCATTAGTAGGATTAATACTGAATGTGAAGGGAAGTAACTTTTTCTTTGCCTGTCCGCAGATGTGACCGGATATGGTATAAAGTAAATTTGCGGAAATGTCCTCGTGTTACATGCTATGCAGTACTATGATATATTACCCCTCTCGAACCATTGGTCGCGTCTCAGACTTACATTCACTGTATACCGAAAGCCATCTGAGCACCCCTGGAATTTGGTGCAGTGACTAAACAAATGACCAAGAATTCAAGCTAGCTACATTGGTCGAAAGACATCCAATTATTTAACACAAAATCTGACAGCTCCCACCGTTAGTGAGCACTAGTACTTAGTAGTCTGGTAGTAACCAGACACGTCTCATAGGAGGCAAGCTGTCGATTGTGGCTTCCCTCATTAGTATGAATGCCAGCGCTTCAGTAGAAGAAGAGTAGGGGTTCAGCCTCAACACTCTTCTAGACTGTGATGCGTTACCTCCGTCATTGTGTGATCTGTGGGGGGCAGTGTGCATCGTGTGCGGGCGACTTAAAACGGTCACTTGGTTGGTCACTCGTAGCATCCAGGGGTGTCCAGAGGGCTTTTGATATACAATCTTGCATCAAGAATGACAACCTAAGGGGTTGACCAACTGTCTGAGAGGGGTAATTGTACTAGTATGTAACAGAGACTGTTGATTTACATGATACAATGTCCAGTTGCGTCTGCAGGTATGCAAGAAAGAAGCTACTACCCTTCACGTTCAGTATCAACCCTGCTAATGATGGAACACTGGTACGGGGCAGGATAGCTATGATCATGGTGTTCAAGTCAATTCGGCTAATTGACAAGACAGTTGTACCGACCTAAGCGCGCCACGGTGAAAGAAAGGGTTGATCTCGATCTCGTTTCCGAACGAATCTTTAGCTTTCTCGAAACGAAAGGTAGATAGAATCACTGCCGCAGCTGCCCACATTGAATCACCCGCAAAGAACCGCCCAGGACAAATCCTACGAGACTCTTTAGCACGTGGGAAAAGGTCCCAACGTCACCTACCTCCTTCCAAAACCGAAGTACTTCAAGTTGTCTTGGTTGGCGTCCGGTTTCAGCTGTCCGTCCGCAGTGAGGTGTCGAGTTGGATCGAAACGCTCCGGATCATTGTACTCGTTCATTGTCATGGCCCTAACGCCTGCTGTTTAGCATTCAGTCAAGTGCCATGACGAATGAATTTACCAGGTATTGAATATCACAATAGTGCCTGCGGTGTTGAAGTGGGCTTCACGCGCACATATCATGCAATACAGTATAAACGTACCTTTCGGGATGTAATATCCTTCCACAACGTCGCTGGTGGTCGTAGCATGAGGAAAACCTACTTTCTTAGTCAGAACTACCGCACAACTTCACAGACGGAACATCAACAACCTAGAGGGGCAATGGGGCGCCATCTCATGGCCTCAAACAACACGGCCTGCAAATACGGCAAGCGCTTTCGGTCTTCAAAGGTGGGTAAGACACCTTTTCCAACTACTGCGTCTAGCTCCGCATGAACATTGTTCTGGATCTCAGGATTCAGTATCATAGCCAGCAGAAGAACTTTCAAAGTAGAAGAGGTCTAAGAGGCCAGCTTGTCATCCATCGAGTGGAGACAATCGTGCACACCTACAGTTTCTCCAGCAGCTAACGTAAGGCCATCGGCAGTCAATCTATTGTGTCTATCGATAGATGAAAGCAACATACCTGCATAAATACCTGCGGCTGTCTCCTTTGCAGCAGACTCATCTGCCTCCCCTTGCTGCAGTATATCAGAGACGAAGCTAGGTTGCAGTACACCAGCTTCCTGTCATAAGTTAGTATGCGTGCTGTCCGAGTTTACACAATAGCTTACTGCTTGCTCCTTAGCCTTGGCGAATGGGACATCAGCGAAAGATGCCATCATATTTCTGCACCTTCGTGCTTCATCCTGGAAAGCAGCACCTGGAAACCAGGATGGAATGTATTTGACTGCGTGATAGCTCTGTCAGAATTATCTCCATGGCAAAATCGAATCAAACTAACGGATTGGTAAAGCCGTCAGCAACCCAACTCTTTCGGCAGTCACCCCCTTCGTCATACTTTCTACCAAGCTGGCCGCCATTGAAATGATGGGGTCGTCCTTCCCATCCAATCTCCGCCCGTAAGTGAACTCGAGAGCAATGGTCGCGGTGTACCTGAGAAATGGTCGGGTTGTCTGCATAACCGAGTGGCCCACAATACTCACAGATCGAGGTAATCATAAAAACTTTTACTGTCCTGTTGTATGTTTTTCACCAGCTGGTGAGCAGCACGAAGATGTAACTCCTGGTACCTGTCAACAAAATCGTGACGAAGGCTAAGGTGAAGAAGCTTTCGATGTGTCTTCCATTCCCTGCCGTACTCCAGAACACCCGTCGTGTGATCTACACCGAAACTGCCATGGAAATTAATGACTAGATGGAGGTCACTCATATTGCCTGGAAGCTTACAGTTGAAAAAGGGGCGAATGAGGACGGTCCGAGTAGATGGTTGACCGCTTCTCAGCCAGATTTCGTGCCAATTTCTCAGAATTCACGATGATGATGTCTTGTCCGAATATACGGGAATAAACGATTCCCCCTGTCACAATTAAATTTAGTGGGTTCAGGATATCGTAGTATGGATTACGGACCATATGTTTTCCCCCACTCTGTATACGTGATATGGGGATCCTTGGGATTAACGTCAAAAGCATTTCCGAAAATAGGCAGCTGTCTGGGACCCGGAGGATAGGGTAGGCTGGGTTTATTCCGAGTAATTCCCATCGCAAACCACAAACCAGTCCCAATTATGCACGCGGTTACAAAAAGAGGGGAGGACATCGTTCTTGCAAGGTATGCTGTAGGAATACGCCGCTTTTATAGACATGAAAACTGACGGCATAGGAGCCAGTGCCGAAGTGAGACTGAGAGTAGTGAGACATTCTAATAGAGCTTATGGATGGTGTAAGTCTCGGGGCATACCTGAAGATAGCGGTGCCTTATACCATGTCAGCAGCTTGGGAGCTACTGAGACAAAGTGAACCAAAAGTGAACTCACCAATTACGCGAGAGTGAGTCGTGCCAAACATACTTTCGGACGTGTTATCGTAGGAAAGGCTTGTAGTAAGGGTTGAAATTGACTCGAAGTTCGACTGGCACTATGATCGTTAGTGTGATACCCAAGGACACGCACCTTGACCTGCTTCCGTGCCAAAGCCCACCATCACTGCCACAACCTCCATACTGCTGCATACTGAACCGCTCGCCAGCTCCTGGGGCAGTCAACCAATGGGTTAGGCACGCTGATTCGAAACCTGGTAACAGTTCCGGCGTACGTAAGTTTCGGAAGTAAAGTTTGAAACCGTTCCCTGAGTGTTCGACGTGTCGAACCCCTTTTGCCACCACTGTGTCCTCTCGCTGCTGGCTACTCATTGCAATACCACCGGCGCTATCTGGTGTACCAACCCAAAAGCACTGCGAACGGGACGGGATGGATAGGATTCCGTCGGCCCTGTAGCTGATGAGACTTGGTAGACAGGCTGGAGACGGAGGGAATGCGAGTAGCTCTGGCTCACAGGTCGGATGGTCTAACTCGCTCCAGGTAAGTACTACGTACATGCAATGTATTACAACATCGTTCTGGGTATGTAAGGGACAGTTTGTTTCACCTCAAAAGAAATCCGATTCGGGGCATACTTCCAAACTAAGGGGAGGGTGCTCGTCACAAAGGAATTTGTAAACTTACGCGCGCACCAACTGCAACAAACTGGTCCACATTGACACGCCGATTATCGTGGAGGGACACGCTTGGTGTCACATCTCCTTCGTGGAGCTCTATATCTGGACAATCAATATCGACAAACTTCACCCGATTGTTATGCAACAGGAGTAAGCCATTTGCTTTCATAGTTATCACTTGTAGGTGGTCCCTGAACAATGACGTTTTCCCTGAAATCAGAGTAGACGGGATGGACGCTCTGCTAGCCAAAACCACCTTTGCAACCAAGCAAACGGATGAAACATCGGCCATCACTACTGGCCTCATTCCTTGATATTCCTTGATTTTCCGTTGGCCTTGCTTTGGTTCACCTTTGCAACTGCTTTATATAAACATTGTAAAGCTATGTAAAGATATATCCATGTATAAGGCTGGACTTGATGTCAGATTGGGCAGTGGCAATACTGACTATAGCCTGGTTATCAGTGCTGAAACCCCTCTCCAAATCTCTTGGAAGAGCTTCTGGGGTGGTCTTTCAGCTGGCGTGAGGGCGGCGGCACATGGCAGGTATGCCAAGTGGATGCGGAAGGAGGTATTCTACGGGGAATTTTCGCGTGTGGTCTCTAGATTACAACAAACACCCAGTCCTGCAAGGGAGCCACGAGGTAGTTACGATTTATCCCCGCCACCGTTGCATCGTGAAAGCACATGGCACTTACCGAAGGCATTGAAGTGGTTCTGCAGGCACTCGGTGGCGCAGTGGCACTTCCATGTCAACATGCCCCACCCAAACAGAGCCTCATCAGCCCTGCGTGACAAGTCCACTGGCCATTGATGCCATCAAACCACCAGCTGCGTCAATCTCGGATATCTGCGGTGGGTATACCGGCCATTCCGTTGTCTCGGAAATGACGTACTTCGAGCCATCCTGTGCGACGACCAGGGATTCCAATGTTGTCAACTGAATCTTCCAATGCCGATGGTTGGCTGTACCTTTTTTAGGCGAGCCAAAAACCACAGTAATCGGAGTTTCCGTTTTGACTCCGGCGCTGTGGCTTTGTCACAATTTGCAGTGATTGCTGGCAAGATGTGTGAATTCTCTACAGCATGGTGTCTGTACGACCTTGAAACTTTTGGCGCATTTTCCGCCTTCTGGTCTCAAGATCTCATTCGCGAACCATTCGTGATAATTCAATTGGCCCGAGTACCCCTTTCCTTGCGTTTAATTATAGGCTCTACTCACTTCACATCGGCTCTTGGCAGTTGGCCTGTCCGGCCCTTTACTTATAATCCTATCCCATGTACACGGGCGACTGATACCGTAGACTCAATAGCAGTCATAAGGCTCGCTGTCGAGAGGGTCATTCATAAAGTTCTTTCCCGACAATGGTGTCTGACGCCAACTACGAAGTTGTCGCAGCTATCCGCAGTATTCGCAGTCACAGTGGTATGTCTGTCTTCCTTTTCAAGGATGTGCTCAGGAAATCATGGGTTGTCCAGTGGCCTCACTTGCCGTATTACTGTGGGACTTCCTATTAATGATGGGCGATGAGGTTCATTGTATATGGACGTGAGTGAATATTCTGTCGTTTTGTGTCGCGAGGATCGGAGCACACTTTTTGTAGAATGAAGGGGCATCCCATCAAGTGGTTGTACTTCCTTCTACGTTATTTTCCTCTGTTCGCGCAGATGTAAGTGTGCTGTCTTTTGACGGTGGCTTCATTCTAATAGCTCCTCAGCTTGCATCAAATCGTTTTCCCTGACTTGTCTGGGAGAGATACTCTATCCCCCATTGGGTGCAAGCTGTGGCATGCGTACATGATAATTCTGATACAAGTTATAACTATCGCGTTGGAGCTCGTATTGGCACTTAGAGGTGGGTGTTTTCCAGGTTCGCTCTCCAGATTCCGTGATCATCGTGCGCCTCGCATTAGTTGTTGCACTATTCGGTAGACATCGATGGGTATCTGGCCTACTTGGTTGCATCATGGCAATTGAAATTCTTTGTGTCCTGCCTCATGCGTGGACTTGCATTCGTTACTATCAATACTGTATTCTTTACACCCTGTCACCCGTGGTGCAGATACAAGCGTACGTCCTCTAACTTTTCGGGATTTTGAGTCTAAAGTCTCCTAGGGCTGCCGCCGTGGTCGTCCAAACCACTCTTGTTTGCATGACGTTATGTGGAATCGTTTTTAGGGACGGCGGATTCTTGAGGACAACCATTGCATTCCAGATCGTTCGCGATGGAACTATCACATACTTTGCGATAATGGGTCAGGAATATCTTAATAATTTTTTGTCGTCAACTCACTCTCATTGGCTAGCGCTGATATGTTGTGGCTTCACCATGATAAAACTACATTGGTATCCAGCCACTTTGTTCTTGTACGTGCTGCCTTTTACCTTCGTCGTACTAATACTGACCATATGTTGATTTAGTTGGGCTGTGACCGTTCACTCGATAAGTGTAAGTACAGTCGATGAGAGGTCGACGAGATATCTTACTCACCGAGACACTACTCATAGGGAACCCGACTCATCTTGAACATGGCTTGTTTGCGAGGGGAGGAATTATCACAAGAGAACGAGAACAATATATTTACTACTTTGATTGACGTCTCAGCTAATTTCATGCCTGAAGTTTGACTGGCATACGAAACATGTTCCTGGATGCAGCTGTTCCAGTCTGAAAAAACCTTCTGTCACCCGCAGTAGCACGTGTCGGGGTTGGCCGGTCCACGAACCGTGAGATGTGAGATTCCAGGCCCGGTGTGGGGCGACACATCTCAAATAGCTGGATTGTTTGAAGGTCGACTGGGGTGAGGGTACTATATTCTACATTCCGTCTGCCCGATTGAGTCACTCTCCGATCGACGAGCTGTGCGGCGAAACAGAATCCTCGATGCTATCGCTTGCTGAAGGACTCCAACAAGGTGCGCGGGCAGGTCCAGCAAACGTAGGAGAAAGACGAGCACTGTAATTGTTCTGGGAGCTATGTGTGAACGTTGTCCGGCAGCAACAAGCAGTGAGATTAGGTCTCTCACACGCACACACAAAATCTGGACCCTGCACTTTCTTCGCACGAAAGGCTCCCAGACCCCTCGCTCGTACTGCAATCCTAACGGGACCATTTCTTTGGTGACAGCGAACGCCCATTTTCCGTGCATTCTTCCTTATGAAAGTGCTTTCTTTGACGGCCGTCAGTTCTTCTCCTGTCTGGAGACCCGTCGGCAACCTCCTATGCCATGAGACTACCTGCTTGCACCACTACCTTTGTCATGTGGAAGGGCACTGCGACCTCTCACATTGCATATTAACTGGTGAAACAGTCACACCCGACGTTGCTTGCAATGAAAAGCTATCTATCAGCACGAGAATGTCCTCCTTTACTGTGATCAGCTGTCTGGTCTTTGCGGGGCATGGTTAATTGTGCCGTTGTTCCAGACGTGTTATTGACGGAGGCTGCCCTCATCAGTGTACCATCCCCAGGATTGAGACCACATTCGCTTCCTCAGAGTGTTCGCGGATCTTGCTTGTGATACTAGTGCAAGGATTTTCCTACAGAAGCTTGTTATAGTGCTCGTAGACTGCTAGCCCTGACCCCTCCCGGTCCCCAAGCAAGATCTCGCCTACGTACCATTTTTTCTCTCGTCACCGCAACTACTCTAGACATGTCCGCCCTTGCGGCTGCACTAGATCTCACTCCCTAGTGGCTGGTTCAGTTTCTGACGTTCAGTCATCAGCGACTTCCATTGAGGTGAGAATAGACGGAAATCATCCTTACAAGAACCTTAGTGTGTTTCGCATGTTATGTATTCTGCATCCATAGTGTCCCCTACCAGATGTCCCCGCTGTTACTGGTTGTTTGTCTCCGCCAGCGGTCCGAAGCGGTCCGGTAAATAGAACTTGCGAGAGTAGCAATTAGCTAAGTGCCGTTGAACACGACCATTGACTTGCGAAGTGGTTGCAACTGACCACCGTTGTCAGTGAGAGGTAACAGTAGGATTTGACCGAATATGGCGCCTTTCAACACGCCGGGTATCGTTGTTACTGGTTTCAAGGAACGGCCCGAGTCAATCCTTGCCCAAGGTAATGCGGAACCTTTACCCCGGTGCACATGGTGTGGACCGTTTGTCTTTCAGGAAACAGATTGTACATTGGAACCTCTACGGGAAATCTGCACATACATGACCTGAGCGACTCTACAAGTAAGTCGGATGTCGCTGTTATTCGACATCTTCAACCTAATCGGTTGCCAGATCCTAACGAGCAGTCCGTGCTTGTTGAGACAAAGAAAGGATTGTCACGGAGAGCCATTGATCAACTAGGGTATATTAAGGATTTGAATTCACTGGTTCTGCTTTCTGGTGAGTGGTCTGATTGCAATCACGGATTGGCAAATCGATGCTAGCTAGGTAATAGAAACACTCGTGACTCTTTACCCGTTATCGTCCTTTTCCCCACCGACACCACTCACTAAGGCCAAGGGTGCACTATCCTTCGCTACATATTCCTCTGTAATCGACACCCGGTTATCAGGCGATGGGACAACAGCCATACCAACTATGGTTACGCAACTCGTCGTTGGGTGCCGCAGGAGAGTAGTCGTATACTGTTGGAAAGACGGGGAGGCTCAAGAAATCAAAGTGTGTAGGACAGATTATTTGTCGCTGATGACTGTCTGATCGCTTTGCTTTATACGAAGGAAGCGGCTCTACCTCACTCGCCTCGCCTCATCGCCTTCCTGGACCGCGACAATGTCTGTTTCGCGTACTCACCCACTGAATATGCCGTATTTTCTATCAGCAAACTTGCTGCCGTAGACGTGACTTTGCCAATAGCACCTGCTACATCTATGGGGGCTTTGTCGGGTTTGGGTAATTATATGATGCTTAGTCGGGGTGCGAAGTCGAAGCCCAACATAGTAAGGATTAGTGAAACGGAGACTCTGGTGGTCAGGGATAGTACGTGTCCTCCCGGTTTGTCCTGTTCTCGATGTCGATGACCGTATCAGACCAGGGGTTCATAGTGGGTGTTGACGGTAAACAGACGAGGCCTGATATTATTGATTGGCCGGGTCCGCCAGAGGAAATCGGTAGGAAATCTCGCTGGAAAGTACATCCTTTCTAATCGGCCTACTAGCATACGTGAGCCCATACGTATTTTCCATCCTTCCACCAGGAACTGTTCCAGTATCAGATGAAGAAGGCGGTTTGTCATCTGGCTTATCGACGTCCCCACAGACCACGATACCAGCGCCAGTTGTGCAAGTCGTGTCGTCAATATCTGCGGCACCTGTGCAGACCCTTCCGTTCCCCTTTCCACAGCCCAATTCCAATGTGCCTGCCAACGCTAACTGTTCCATCCGCCTGTTAACTGCATCTCTGGTTGCTAAGTCACCTCTTTTCCTCGTTTCTACCCCGGTTGATCGGACGATCGCCACTACCGAGGGCAGTTGTGTATGGAAGTTCGAGATGAAACCATGGGGCGAACAGATTGATGAGTTAGTGCAGAAAGGGTCATATGCAAACGCGTTAGCCCTCTTGAATACTCTGGATACTGCTGTGCTTCCCGATAAGGTAACCGGATCCTTTGGATTTGGCTTTCTATTTCTCATCATTTTTAGGACGAGCGATGCACTCGAATACGTGCCCTGAATGCAGTTGCTCAGTTCCGCGCGGGGAAGCACGATGATGCTATCAATTCTTTCCTTGAACTCGATCTCAACCCTGCCAAGGTGGTTGCTCTTTACCCGGAACGAGTGGCCGGTCGGCTGTCTGTCCCTCAGGATGAATGGATACCATTATTCGGTGGTCCTGCAAATTCAACTCCTAAACCTGAAGACTCGACGTCCGCAAACTCAAGCGATACCTCGAAAGAAGGCAGCAAGGAGAAACTTATCGAACGATCACCTTCTCCTACGGGTTCCGTTCGTGTGCGTTCAAAGACAATGTTTGGTTCCTTACTACCGTCTGCAGCAAAGGACGATGACGTGGTTTCTCTGAGTGGTAGAAGGAAAGCTAAGCAGCCACTAGGTAACGGGATCACGCTTGTGATTAAATGGCATCTGACAAGTGGGGAATCAGATGATTCCACCCGTGCCGTTGAAGTACTCTGGCGTTATCTAACAGACCGCAGACCGAAGGTTGCGGGAGCATTAGCTGCGGTTAACATTACGTCCGCCCAATCTCACCAATGGCCAACTCTTTCGGAAACTTCTACAGAGGAACTATTTTCCCTGCCCAACGTTCCTCTGACGTCGCTAACGCCGCAACAACTGATCCACTTCGCCCAAATCGTAGACACGGCACTGTTTAAGTCCTATTTGCTTTACCGGCCTGCATTACTTGGTTCATTGTGTCGAGTTGCAAATTGGTGTGAAGTATCGGAAGTCGAGGAGGAGCTGCGCGCCCGTGAGGTGGGCGTTGGAAGTACTCAAAGGTTAACAACTAACTTTTTTTCAGAAATTTGCAGAGCTGATCTTCTTATATAATGGGAAGAAGATGCACGCGAAAGCCCTGGCACTCTTGCAGCAGTGAGTTATTGATTCGGCGGTCTATGTCATATTCCCGACAATTATTCACAGACTGAGCGAGAATGAAGATGATATTAGGGACAAGCTCGATCCGACGGTTTCTTATCTCCAGAAACTGGGGCCAGAGTACTTGGACCAGATATTCAAGTCTGCACGTTGGGTGTTTGACCAAGACCGTGAAATGGGTCTCCAGGTAATACAACCATGAACTGCATTTCGTTCTACCATATCCTGACGTCAACATCAGATTTTCATGTCCGAGGATGTCGAACTTCCCCGTTCCCATGTGGTTGATTACCTGGAGAAGATTGACCCTCAAATTTCTGCACGTTATATTGAGTACCTTATTGAAGAGAAACATGAAGACGGTGGCATGTTCCATGATCGCCTTGCTGAGCTCTACTTGAGCATTACCATCAGTGCTAAGAAACGTGGGGACAACCGTAGGACTCTCTTCCCTTCAAAATTTGTAGGATGTAATGTTGTGATCTCGCAGAGAAACGGGACGAGACGTACGCGAAGCTCCTCCACTTCATCGACACGACCAACCATTACCATCCTGCTCGCCTATATGGCCGACTTTCAGAAGGTCAGTTAGTTGCATAGCGTAACAGTGAAAGCTGATGATGCCTTCCACAGATCTTTACGAAGCACGAGCCATACTATTAGGTCGCATGGGAAGACATGAGCATGCCCTAGAATTGTACGCATACAAGTTAGGCAATTTCCAGAAGGCCGAGGAGTATGATCGCCATCACCATCTACGTGTTGCAGTTGTTTACTGTCTTTTTAGGTACTGCAAACGAGTGTACCACCCCGATACTGAGACTAGCACCGTATTCTTGACGCTACTGAAACTTTACCTACGACCCACTGCGAAGGATCTTCCCAACCTCCTTCCACCTGCTCTGGATCTGATGAGAAGGCAGAGCCATCGACTAAATCCCGTCGAGACACTGCAACTACTTCCGCCTCTCGTATCAGCGGAGGAAGTGCGGAAGTTCTTGCAGCAGGCTCTGCGGATGCCAGTTTGTGATAGTCACGTTGTTCGGGAAATCAACAAGGCGCGGAGCGAGCAGGTTGCCAGGACGTTGATGATCCTCGAATCTAGACGCGTCAAAGTGACGGACAGCAGAATGTATGTTACTATGTTTCCATAATGTATGCTGACAACTGACTGGAATGATCTATTTTTCAGATGCCCCCAATGCCATAAGCGACTGGGAAGTAGTGTCATTGCAGTGCATGCGCCACGGTCAGTTTTCCGAGTTTGAGTGCTCTTAGGAGGTATTCATGCCACGTTACAGTGGAGAGGTTACCCACTATCAATGCCGAGAGGCGTTTTCTAGGAAGCTTAACTCACTAAGGCAAAGTTGAGGAAGTCCCGTACATTTTGCTTCGGAAGGACATTCGTGTCATCACTACACCACTAGGAACGTGCGGAAAAACCCGTTTCCATTTGCTATCAACTTCGAACGTATGCCAACTGAACCTCTGTGCTATCCAGTTCGTTGCGGGGTTGATGTAGCTATTATGTACGCAGACGCTGCGAGATATCGACCTATCGTACAATCCCTTCCCTTCCCCAGATAGGTGGAGCAGAGGCGCTTCCCGCTATCTGTGGATCCTCGACCAAAGTAGCCAACGCATATACGGGGCGACTGACAAAGGAGAAAATTGTGGAAGCTAGCGCTATCTGGGTGTTCAAGCGCAAATCCACGATCGATGAACGTGACATAGCAGCAGCAGTCTGATAGATCTGGCACCGTATGAGATACCAGCGAAAGACAGTTGGCATAGCTGACATTGAGTCAGGTCAGGTCGATGGTGGGAACCACTTTTCCAACTTGTTGATCATGTCTTCGACGCGCGTGAGGTATGTTACTAACACGTCCAATATGTCAGCATGACCAACATGAGGGGGAAAGGCGACTTGGAAGTCATCTTTGAAAGAAGCCCCTAGATCAGCCTTCGAGTAGCTAATCAAACATGAGACCAACACAGAACGAGATACAAGATTGCCGTAGCTTACCCTTGCCGCTTTCCTGACTTCTCTCGTTCATACTCCCATTCAAGTATCGTCTTCATCCATGTTGAAACCTCCTCTTTTAACTCCCCAAATTCGGCCCTCTCGTTCTCGCTGAGATCCATCTGGAAGCGGAGAGAGGATGGCTGGCTGTAGCCTTCCAGACAACCGGGGAAAAAGTCATTCAATCGCTTTGCGAGCAGGCATGACTCGGGCGATGTCCACAGATAATGAATATACTGCGCAAAAGGTCTTCAGTGATACACAACGAAGTCGCCCAGCGACCCACTTACTGCTTGGCAGAGATTCTTCAAGAGGAGGAAATACTGTTTTCTCAAGGACTCGCTTTGTGCTTGGCAAGACGTGAGAGCGCGGATCTCTTTCATTGTCAACACTCTGACCTCCCGGTCGTCGGGCGGGCGTTCGATATATAACTGGTTCAACACGAGTATATGCCCTATTTTTTTGGTAGCGAACTGGCGCAATCCCTCGATGGTTGTAAGAAGGTTGAGCAGATCAGGAATTTGACCAAGGATGAACGTTGGGTAAAGAATGTTTCGAATCGCATAGAACAACAAGGCAGGTGGTATGTCCGCGCTACCGCTACCTATAGCCTCTGCTGCACCTGCAACTTCATCTGGAATTCAGGTAAGAAACAACCACGCAATAGAGTCGTGATACCGGCCATATATTGTGCGGTGCGCTAGAGTGTCAAACTCGTCCCAGTTAATTCGACATAGTTGTGCTTCCAACTGCTTTCTTTCCACGGAATTCATGAGTACTTTGCGAGTGGGCAGTAGGTGGAATGAACTTCGTGTGAAGTCAGAAGGTACGAACTTATCATTGTCCGACAATAAATTGGTGATCGCGTCTCGAAGTGGGGGGGACCGTTCGCGCGACACGTGGCTGTGGTGCCACACAATTGCAGCCTGCGTTGCGGTCACGCAGTGCACGTACTACAAACAATAGGGCCGCTCAAAGTTGCTAGAGGTTCGGCTAATTCCTCGGGTGTTTGTCGGGTGTTTGTGGTGAGTTTCGGCTGAGAATATCAGTATTCAAACTCCGACTGCTCTCGTCTAATCAGAATATTGATCATCATTTAGTATGCATCCCCATTCCCCCCCATGTATACATGTGCTTTGTATTCACACTACAATAGTATGTAGTAGTACATATGAATGTGGATGTTTGTCTTCTTTGCTATCAGTTCATTATCACTTGTTAGATCTCTCTGTTGATAAGCATGCACGCTTTTCGGCGGAGTTTGAATCTCCGGTCGGAGCTTAAATATTCGCTCACAAACTCACAACTCAACCGGGCGAATGGAGATTCAAACTCCGCCGAAAAGCGTGCATGCTTATCAACAGAGAGATCTAACAAGTGATAATGAACTGATAGCAAAGAAGACAAACATCCACATTCATATGTACTACTACATACTATTGTAGTGTGAATACAAAGCACATGTATACATGGGGGGGAATGGGGATGCATACTAAATGATGATCAATATTCTGATTAGACGAGAGCAGTCGGAGTTTGAATACTGATATTCTCAGCCGAAACTCACCACAAACACCCGACAAACACCCGAGGAATTAGCCGAACCTCTAGCAACTTTGAGCGGCCCTATTATTTCGTACAAGTAATGATGCAAAGTTACCCGTCTTCGGGGTCAGAATCACCAAATAAACATGGTCCGTCGTAAACCATATCCACGCTTTTCTCTGGAGAAACCTCAGATGTCCGACATTCCAATTCGTTCAGCGAGTGATCTTCCATCATTCGTGTCCCATCTCCTTCTTCAGTGGGTCCATTTTTCTTCAGGTAGGGAGGCCAGCTTTGCAACGGTGAGGACAGGTTGACGTCAATATCGAAAGTGTTCAGATCGTGCGCCAAGGCATCCTCAAGAGGCTTGTGAACCGAACCAAACCGAAACGCAGTCCTAGAGAGGGAGTAATCATTATCTCCGAAGTACTGATTAGACCCGACCGCCGTGTCCTTCGGTGAAGAGTCTGAAACTGCACCAGTGAAAACGCTGCTGGTGACATTTCTCCCGGTTTTCACGGAGTAACCAACGCCTTCCCTTCCTTTGGTAAAGTCGATCGGACATTCACTGGATGAAGTTACGTCGGATGTAACCTTCAAACGTTCCACTTGCAGAATCCTTCCAATAGTCGCCCAGGGATCCGGATCGGAAAGGAAGTCAAGCGGCAGGTGAGTCATAGGGACAATATCTGAATTGTCCTTCACAGGCTGCGTCTCATGAATACAATGTACCCGGTCAGGGCTGTCGGAAAATTCCAGTCCTCGGAACGTAGGCTGATGTGAAAGGAAGGAAGGCGACAACTCAGGACTTGAGTGGATCTTACTTGCAGAAAACTTGTCACTGCTGGTAGAAATACGAGATAAGGGCTGAAAGTGCCCCAAGTCTGACCCGTGCCCCGGATCCTTCGACGGGTGGATGTGTTGTGTTGCCGGGAGGTAGTGGCCAAACATTATGGACTGCTCGTTAGTGTTAGACCATTCGGTTATAGGACTAGGGGAAGGCCTTGGTGAAGACTCGAATTCCAAGATCATGTCACGATCGACATCCATAAAGGAAGAATCGGTGGTGAAGGGAGAAGACCGAGGGAGGGGCGAGAACTGATTACTTCGGGCCCAGGGAGGGCCCAGAGTGGAGAAAGGTGCCTTCGAGTTTCTTCTCTCGGTATGCCCACCGTCACGGAAATTCAGGGAAGCCATCCCCTCGTCTGTATTATTGTTTTCTGGTCGCTGTAAATGCTCGGTATCAAAAGGAGAATCCTGTGAAGAGACACACGAGGACTGTTTAGCCAATATATTCTTGCCCGAGATCAAGAAGTACTTGGTCGTTAGTTCCATATTCATCAGAACTGTCGTTGGCCGTTTTCGCGCCCCCGCAGGGCACTGTGTCCTTGTGAGTAACCGCTTGAGCACCAACCAGATCTGGTAGTTGAAGTATCCGATCGATAGCAGCTCGGATCGACATGTCTAACACCACAGATCCTTAGCGCCGACAAGGATTCGGAAACACAGAAGCATACGATCCGACGTATCCAATGCAGAGAGCACTTTGGATGGTCGTTTTCGGCCGTTCTCGTTATCAGAAGACGACGTATAATACTGATTGAGGGGGACATGTTGAGACCTTCTAGTGTTATGGGGTGCGTGGGCGAGAGATATCTCGGACAGCAAAGAAGCTGAACGCGATGGACCGGAATTACGACGATCCCCAGGACTACGGTGTCCTAGAGCATTCGCTAGACGTTGTTTTACAAAGTGTCGTTTTTGTGCACGGCCAGCTGCGTCCTTTGTCTTCGCACGTACTGCATTTCTAGGCGTCGTGCTTTAACTCTGATAATGTGAGTAGCAGGTCCAGTCAAACCTTTTTCCTCCCATATAGTTAGCACCGACCATGGTTGCTGATTGGCAGTTGAGTTGGTGGTCAAATGATGATGGTGGCTGCTACGTAATTGATTCCGATACCATAATAACAAATATGACCGTAAGCATGCTTCCACCTTCCTCGCCTGCTGGCCCAACCATCACCCTGACGTTCCCCACGGCCTTCCGAGTGCCCACCCATCCATCTTGCACTACTAATGACGCTGGAGTTTGATGCAAAAGAAAATCTCCAGGAACAGGACATTGGTTTGTACTACTCGCCAAGCACTTTGACTTTCTCGGACGCAGAAACATCGAGTGCAGTTTCGCTCTCTCGGCAAGCCTCCCAAGTTCATCTCGAGTTGTCCTTGACACCATACCATGCTCTTGCCCATCTGAAATCAACATCCACGTCCAACGTGATGGAGTTTCACGATGAGAAACGCGAGTCTCACCAACGGACGCTTTCACGATCACGCAGTTTTTCCCTTCTAATGCAGAACGGTGGCGGGCAGAAGAGCACGGAAGTCGGTTCATTTGATTTCCCGCATGATAAGGTTTTGAAGATGCGACAGTGGGTACTCGCTTTCGCCGTAGGTAAGACTGCTCCTGTCATATACCTCCTGAACCGCAGACCGTTTCAATATTGTAGTTGATTTCGACCTTGATCTCGGACCTGTTGTTCGATCCGTATGCCCCCCTGTATATCTATCACCCTCCGAAACAGAGAACATGTCTGTCGTATCGTTTATCCCGGCTTCTAATCGAACTGATGACACGCAAAAGTGCCTTTTCTGCTTTTCCGGACTCGCTGCAATTCGATCAAGGGACAGAGGTTCACTCGTTTAGGATAAGAGTATTCCCAGACTCTCTTCATACACCTTGTCAGGATTCTTTCAAGAGGCCGGAGCCACTGGATGGCTTCATGTATGGCTTTTCATACTTCAGCCAAAAACGAGATTCGAACTCCAAACGCGGGTATCGACAGGTATCAGGGCATCTTCTCTGATATGAACTTGGCCGAATATTTACCATTAACTCAGTCTTCATTGGTGCTTCTAACGCATCATCAATACCCAGCCTTCTTCACGAGCGTAGTCTCAAAGCTTGGGCCCCTTTTTCAAAACCACGGCATTACTATGTTGGAAACAGGGTGTCACAACGTTGCAAATTGGTGCGTACACGGGAAAGCCGTCCATTAGATCCCGCTGATACCCTCTGTTAAAGCAAGGCCGAGCCCGTCGCCAGGCTCCACTCTCGAGCTCGGTTTCCTAGGATCTGTGCTCCACGTTGAACTGCCAACGAGCATTGATAGTCAGCAGCTCGTTGAAACTGCCTCTTTTGGAGGAGGATTCGATCCTACAGAGCATGTCAGTCTGCTCTTTGTTCTCGCTGATGCATAAGTTGACTGGTGTTTAGTTGCTGGCATCATCAGTGCCCCTCTACCCTCCTTCTATCAACTTGTTTGAAGCTTCGTTGTCCCATCTGTGGTCTGTCTGGGAGTGTTTAATATTATGTGAGCCCATATTGGTCTACGGCCCTTCGCCTTCCATGACAAGCCAGGCTGTCTGGTGGCTGCGCGATCTTATACGCCCCGTGTGTATTCTTTCGAACTCGAACCATTTTTGAGAGATGACCGTTTGGGTAGATTCCATTGGCGGCAGATATCCGACCATACTTTACCATTCATGACAGAGACCATGCATTACTGGTAAACAAGTCTCCCCCCAAAACGGGTTTAGTCATTGGTGTCACAAATCCGTTCTTTGAAAAGTCGTGTACTCATTGGCCCCATGTTTTGAGCGTGGGACGGAAAACAAGGTGAGCTTCTCGGGCCAAAAAGAAGTCGAGACTCAGATTTAAGGTTATCGTCAGACCAGGTACCACGGTTGTCGCTGGTCCCAGTGCGGGATGGACGACTAAAACTCATCGGCGGTACATCTCCAAAGATCGTCAACTACTGAAACGTCTTGAAAAGGCGTGCACCTCGAGCACGTTGGACAGTAAGTATTTCGAATATATAGCCGCGAGTACACGGATGTATGCGCTTCTTTTTTTTTTGCAGGAATGCAAGCTTCGTTGGAATTGCGAAGACATTTTTGTTCCCGCACCAATGCCGTTCTCGTGCCATTGAATCGTTATCTCAACACTCTCATACCATCGCCAGCGGAACGTAATACGACTCTTTGTCTCCGCCGACTGAAACCATTCAATACCGCCGAGTTCTTTTCGTCATTGAGGTCGAGTCCCTCTGCCCTGCCTTTCAAGTCCTCTTCAAAACAGAGGGAATTTTATGAGAAGTGGCTAAGGACTCCTGCCTTTGGGCTGTGGTTGGCTCGTCAGGAAGAGGTCGTGCAAGATGCACTGCGACAGAAGACATGAAGTGGTAATCTTTGATTGATTAGTACTATCATGTGCTTGTGTGCCCTTGCTGTGTAAATTGTTGATGCACATGGCAAGTGAATGTGCCACAAGTAACAAAGAGTGACAAACATGGCCGAGGTTATACATCCAAGAGGGTGCAACGAGTGAGAAAACCCATCTCTGTTTGTTTCCTTTGCCCTGCTGTCGTCATCCTCACCGCTTCACGGACGCATTCGACATTCTTGTTCGCTGTTAAGCGGTGGTTGTCGGTGTCTACTATCAGCTACTGTCCTGGTTCTCTACAGAACTATATAACGGCGGAGGAGTGCGTCGTAGTCACTGTCACTGTATCCATACCTTCCCATGTAAGACGTCTTCCATCTGTCCACGTCACTGATTTTCGTAGCGCGCAAAAATCCTGTATACGCGCATTTGCTGTCATTGCTGTCTCTGTCGTCGGTTATATTGTCATTTGGGTACTCAACAAATCCTGTCATTCTACCTTCTAGTGCAAAAGAGTTTCTATTCTCCACGAATTCTGCGTCTGAGTCATGCCTGAGGACGATTTTGACATCTACGGCGAAGACGACGGCTTCGTGTTGCACACAGATGACCAGGTAGGTCCTGGTTCACACAGCGCATATAGCCTGCCTGCTGACTTGGAGAAACCGCCCGTGCGCTTCAAGGGTGACCTACTGCAAGACGAGGTCCAGGTAGAAGAACCTGTCGAAACTGTAGCCACCACTGTTGAGCCATCAACCGGCAACAAGCGTCCCCGGGAGGAGGAAGGACAATACTCTCCCTCGGAGTCACGTTCTACTCCAGTAAATTCACAAGCCAAGACCGAGCCTACTCAGAACGGCACTGCGAACGGTAATTATAGCCCAGGCATGGCTAACGGTGGACAGATGGGCGGTGGAGGGGACCCATCTGTGGCGGGTTACGATGCGCTGTATATCGGAGATTTACAATGGGTCCGTTTTGTCCTGTCGATTAGTCCATGTTGGCGTTATTCTTATCCCTCTTCTTCGTTTTGTTTGTCGTTGTCGGCAGTGGACTACGGATGAGGACCTCCGTCAGGTCGCTCTCAACGTTGGAATGAACGTTGACCACCGGAACATCACATTTTCAGAGCATAAAGTCAACGGAAAAAGCAAAGGGTGAGGTCATGTGGCCCCTGTTCATACTGGCAGAGGTCCCTTAACGTTGTACAGAGTTGCATATGTAGAGTGTGGCAACTTCGAAGCTGCCAATGCTATCAAAACGTGGTTTGACAACAAGTAAGTTCCCTCGCAGTCGCTGCCAGAAGTTGTTCAATGATGTCATCTATTTCCAGCGAGTTTCAGAACAGACGAGTAACAGCAACGCTTACTAATTCTGCACAAGGGAATCCATTCCGCACACTACCGAAAGGTGAGTCACCCGTCCTTCGCATCACATTAGCAAGAGACATACAACTCCAACCAGAACCACCTCCACGCGAGCAGAGGATGGGACAGCAAAGTGGTGGGACGGCCTCCGGAGGTGCCGGGACTGGTCGCGGAGGAGGCACATACCGAGGAGGCGGCCCCCAAACGGGCGGCGGGGGTGCACAGAACGTAATGGGTATGCAGCGTGGTGGAATGATGGGCGGTATGATGCGTGGTGGCATGCCTGCTATGATGGGTAATATGGGAATGGGGGGCATGAACATGCCTATGGGACCGATGGGTGGTATGGGAATGGGTAATATGGGAATGGGTGGCTTCGGCGGCATGGGTAGTGGCTTTGTCGGAGGACGAGGGGGGATGATTCCCCAAGGCCCTAGAGGAGGTGGGATGATGGTAGGAAGTAGAGGGGGCATGGGAGGCATGGGAGGCATGGGTATGGGCTTCTAACGATTCGTTGTCTGGCATTGTTCTTATATCCACCCGATGTATTTGTATAGGTATGGGAATGGGCGGTGGTGGCCGCGGTGGCTTCAGCATGCAAGGTCACTTCAATCCGGCCTTTATGCAAGGCGGGCAGGGAGGCCAGTATGCGCCTACCAAGCGCTTCCGAGCAGACGAAAGCAGTTGAAGGTACATAATACTCGCACAGCTCACTGACATGGTAATACTCTACAGCTGAAGTTCATATTCTTTTCGTCGAGCTTTATGTATTGATGTAACATATGAGCCTACATAACTTAGATGATATAAAGGTGCCCGTGGAGCATGCAGGAAAATAGATGTGTGGATACAGCATTGTTGGGTAATGGAACATATGCACAAGATATCAAACAATAGACGCGGTAAGTAGTGATGAATGCGTCTAGACCTATATATCACATTTAGATATGTAGCTGTGAATTGTGAAATGCAACAAGGTCGACGATTCCACTGGGGGTATCTGTCCTCCGGGAGAAAAGCACGAGTTAGAACGGTCCATGCATAGCCTAATGAATACCGTAGTATGGTCTAGGCGCGTTTCTCTCTCAACTCCTTCTCGCGCTTCCTCCTGCGTTTCTCTTCTTCGTGGCGTTTCTCTTCTAGCAAGGCAACGTCATCCTCACGTTTAGCGAGGCGGGAACTAAATACATGAGATCAGGCACGAAACGCCAGTAATGGGATGGGCTAACCTTCTTAGCTCCTCCTTCATGACAGCACTTGCATCTGCTTCCATATCATCATCGTCACTGTCAATGTCCCTTGTCACATAAGCAGCCCGATCCCTTCCGAATAGTTTCCATATTTCAGAACGGATAGCATCAGCAGGTGACTCTGCACGCCGCTTAGGCGGAGGGGACGCTGAACGCGACGAAGATTGCGTTCGCTTCTTTGGCAGTACGGGAGTAGTGACAGGCCTCGAGGCCGACATCGACTTCGGCGGCTGTGGCTTTATCGACGTCGAAGACCCTTTCAAATGGGCAGGCTTTGCCCCAGGAGAGGATGCACCCCTAATATCATCCCTCGCCGACTTAGCAGCGGATACACCCGTCTTTGCGGGGATAACAGCTCTAGGCTGAGCTCCGGACGAGGCAGATTTGCCAGCAGAGGGCACAGTGGCCACCTTTGAAGTCGTCGAGGCTTTCGACGTTGGCTGTGAAGTCGACTCTGCGAAGTGTTACGACAGTCGTGGGAGTGAGCGGGCATGGAATGCCACTTACTTGCGCTCGACGGCAACGGAGACGCCGCCCCGGAGGCGAGACCCGAGCCCTGGCCACTGGAGGACTGAGAGCTACCGGGAACATGTTCCATTTTCTTGGACTTTCCAAACCAGTCGTTAAACTCGCGAGCTTCGTCACCGTCGAGTACGCTATGCTTGGCTTTTGCTCTGTCCTGGAGAATTTCGTCGATAGTCCTCGTGTCTCGCTTGTTCACGTTCAGCTTCGTGAGAGTGTTGGGCAACGATGCAAGTCGTTCCTTCACTGACTGCGCACTAGACCCAGAGTCGGCAGAAGGGGCTGACGTGGCGTCAATGGCTCCCCCTGGCAGTGGTCTGCCTGCCTTTCTGTAGCCCGCCGTAGTTGAAGAGCGTTTAGCGGAATACGAGCGCCGCATTTCAGCCTCGAGTCTGCGTTGCCGCTTCTCCTCCCTTGTAAGCGCCATAGCAGGTGAGCCGGAACGCGAGTTACCCTCGTCGTCCGATGGGAGTCTGCGTTTTCGGATCTCGTCTTTCGCCGTTCCGTTAGAGGTCGGCCATTTGGTTTTCTTCGGTCCATATAGCAATGCGTTTCTAGCCTCCTCTTCTCGGCGTGCTGCCTCCGCCCCCAGCCGTGCTAAGTCAGCCGCTCGTTTCGCCTCCAATTCCTGCTGTTTCTTCTCCTCCTCGAAGTGTTTCTTGCGTAGCTTATCTTGTTCCTCTCTTTCCTTCCGTAAACATTCTTCCTGCTTCTTCCGTTTCATTTCCTCGTTTCGTTGGCGCTCGAGTAATGCAGTTTGGGCAGCGCTCTGTGCCTCTTTAGTCTGCGAGGCACTTAGTGCCATTAAAGTTTCCCAACGGGTCATGGAGATCGATAACTGTCCTACCCAGGACACCAGAAACCGGAGTGGACTGTGGTGAGGTAGGGGGGTCTCGAGGACAAGGGATGCGATGCCAGCGGAGTGCTTTGGTCCACTTTATGAGACTGATGGCAGTGCACCCTTTATTTGTTGTTGTTTGACACTGCATGAGCGAACTTCCCGGAACAACCGCAAGTAGTGGAGATCACACTGATCGGCCGCAGTGGACAGGTCGTTGGATTCGTAAATGCGTATATATCCAATAGATATACAGCCTATCTATCGTGCTGGAAATGGTAAAAATTCGAGGGATTTCGCAAGTCATTACTTTCCCCATAACCTTCGGGGTAAAAGAAGGGATACTCCAATGCCAATGACGACGATGACGAGGAGGTAGTAGTACACGAACCACGCGTGGGATGGCGTCTCGATCGAGAGCGAGAATATCGACGTTGCAGATGCAGGTCCAATGCTTCGCATGATTGAAACCAACACCTGAGCGAGTCCGTTGGTCGCACCAAGGCAACCGCGGTTGGGAGACGCAGCTGCAATATAGATGAGTATGCAAGCTGTACCGACGTGTCAGTACCGTTGTTACTGGTCCATTTCGTTTGAGTGACTCACAAAAACCAAGGTTTAAAAGCACGCAGCATGCAATCTGAACGCCAATCACACACCAAACTGCCCAATTCAACCCATATGCTCTTGCCAGGGCATTGATCACCGGGCACGTCAGGACAAATGGAATGCCACATAGCACCGCAACAGTGTAGATGGCTTTGGAACCAAACCGATCATGCAAGCTTGCAAAGAAAAACATCTGGAAAAGCCCGCTTAAGGTGCCATAAGCTGCAAGTATGTTGCCGATTTGAGGTGGATCGAGACCAAGACCACCGAGTTCAATGGGGGTTGCATAGAACAATGGTTGCACCGCGCGGAATGCAATATCAATAGTCGACAAAGCAGCATAATTTCCTGCGGCGATTAACACCCGAGGAATTAAAAGGGCGCGAAGAGGCAGCGGCTTATTCTCGTCGTTTTCACCGGCGGTGAGCATCCCAGTGGAGGACTTGGGTGACTCAAAACCTGCCTTATCAAAGCTTCGCGAGCAAAATTTCGATTGCATCAGTTGTCTAAGGGAAACGCTATTTGGTAGAGTCTTGAATTTTACATGACAGCATATTCAATGAACAGGCAAACTGCATCACTACGTCACGCACCTCTCTCAGGAATAAAGACGTCACTATCCAAGCGATCGCCGTGAAAGTCGCTGGTATTGCGCATGCAAGGAAGTAAGGGTACTCTCTCAAAAATTTCACGTGCCCGAACACGTTGGGAAAACGATCGGCAGGGCGAACGAAGAAGCCTCCAATCAAGGGACTGAGGACATAGCATCAATGCGCGGATCACACACCCTAAGTGGTGGCGTACCCTAGCGTGCTGCCACTCGACCAAGCGATTGGCGTGTAAGCATAAGCCTGTGCCAGGTTCGTCTCATCGGTGATTTCCACTATCATACTCTTCGCGGCGCCAATATTACCGTTCAGAGCGCCAGTAATGGAACGGCTGTAATATGCATGAGAAGTTTGAGCAAATATGGGTGCGAGCCAGGCAGAATTACTGACCTCAGCACCAGACCAACGAAAGTCTTTGATAAACCAAAGCAATACATCGAAAGGGATAAACCAAAAAGGCCCGTCAGAAGGACGGGCTTCCGACCAATGTGGTCAGATACCCGGCTCCAATGAAAGACGGTGAGAGCCTGCGTAGCAAAGAACAAGGAGTGCTGCGATCGCCTCAGTTCAGTGCAAGGATCTCGTATATCGAGTTAGGGAGACACTCACCAGGAGTCCGACGTAGAACCCGACCTTGGTTTCGTCTCCACGGGTGACGCCAATATCTCGGATTAACTGTAACACGTTGTCAATCACACAGCACATACCCGACGATCAACATACCTGAGGAGCGAGAGGCGATATGAGTTGGGAGGTGAGGGGTTCGGACAGTTGTAGGAAAAGTATAATACTGAACTGACGCCATGGCAAAGGGGTCCTGCGCCGCTTTTGCTCTTGAACGTGCAACAAGGGAGTCTCTTCGTCTACTGCGTGTGTCATGGAAGTGGGTGAAAGAGTTACAAGAAAGTGAACATTCGTCGGTACGGTACTCTGGCATCTCTATACAGGGCCACTCGAGCAGTTATCACTGTCCAATCGTCGTCCTATTCTTGTTCCAGCTCAAACCTGCGCATCACAGAGGACTGGAGAAGCTCGAGGATTGCATTTGCGATTTGTTGGCAATTCGCCCTCAGCGTTCCGACTGCCTGTTTTCGTCAGCACATGACATACAGGGAACAAGGTCGTCGTACAGTGCAATACGTACGTCGTAAGTATCAATCATGTCGTAGCTGACAGCAGGTTGCTTGCTTTGTTGCTATGAGTGTGCGGTCATGCACACCTCCAATGCGGTGTTATTTGTCCGTCCCCAATTCCGCGCCACCTTAAAAGTGTGGTTTAAACAAGACTCTAATGATGCAAATATAGTCACGATCTCACGGTCTATCAGCTGTTGTTCATTCAACTCACCCACGTGCGTTCCAACCGAAACAAGGCACTTCAGGAAACGTCGCAGAGCACTGGTCCACGTCTCCGCGGCGAACCTACCGCGTCTCGATTTCGACCTGCAGGAAGCCCACAGAGTACCGGTAAGGCTGTTCCAGCACTCACAATCGAAGCCAAGGGGAAACAGACACTTTGGAACGTATCCCCGAAGTAAATAGTGGGCTCCCACTTGTGTTCCGTGTTTTCCAGAAGCGGACATTCTGCCACTGGCACATCTAAGTATATCGAAAGCGATAACGTGGTCAGTGTATGCAGTTTCCTATATCGCCAACATTCTTACCTGAGACCCCTGATAGTTTTCCTGCCGAATCCCTGTGCTTCCAGTCAGCCTACATCCACGCCACACGATCCCACAGTCCGTGGGACTTTTTCAATCTGGGAAAGTGCAAGATGGAAATCGACTCTACCTATGTTGGCCCCTAACCTGGCTTCCTCGTTTCGTTGCCCTCGGAGTAATGTAGTCTGCCCTGCTTTATGTGGCTCTTTAGTCCGTAAGGCACCCAGTGTCACCAAAGCAGCGTAACAGGTCATAGCGATCAGCGACTGTTTTGCCAAGGACACCTAAGTGGAAGACGAAACGGTGTTAGCGGCAAGATAGTGGAGTACTTGTTGTATATGGTTTGTTTGTAGACCATTCTGGGCTAGTAGGTTCTTCGATATCATGATACCATTTATAGGTCTGGCTAGTGTCCTCACCTTCGCTTGGCCCACACGCATCGAGTCAAGCGGCGTTGATTGGCGCATTGGCGATCTATGGGTACATGTCTCCCTCCTCGCTGCTCCCCTTCTGCCAATGGGTGAGGAGGGGCAATGCGTGGGCATGTATTTGACTATAATGACAACGCTGGCCCCGCATTGCGTGCCTTCTAACGACTGAATTCCTGCAGGCGAAATACTTTCTCCTATTGCACATGTCTGATCTCGTGGGTCGTCCAGGGATCATCAATCATGGCCTTGAAGTAACTCCCAACCAATCTTCCAATTACCTTCGTACACACTCACCCCGTCGGGCAAGGCACTTAGATGTTTAGTTTTAACCTACTTCATGGACATTGGCGAGGCTACCGTCTTCAAGGATACCTATGTACCCTCAGACACTTGTCATTCGATGCCACGTTTCGTCTAACGAAAGCTTCGGCACCTGAGTTATTCAACTGTGTATATAAAAATTAGTTTCCAAAAACTACCTCTGACATCTCGGCGATAATGGTACAAATGGAGAGAGGTCACCCTTACGACGACACAAGCAAGGGTGGTGAAGGATCCTAGGCACAGGAAGAGATAGCTTGTTGTGGACATATCACAGCGTGTGAACTTCTTCCGGGAAGCTACCGCTGCGAGGGTCGCCGTAGACGATGGTGTCGGCCGAAAATGAATGCAAATGATTGTGGATACATAGGTCGCGAGCTGCGGGAAGCTTGCTGAGCGGCGTGTGCCCAGCGCTGAAACTTGACCAAGTGAGCATGCGGGAAAACTCTAAGAGTAGGCAGATGGCACGAGCCACCTTCCAAGTCGTATACAACGGCAACAGATCAATTTGCCACTGCAAATTTCTCGTGGCATCTGATGCGATCTGAGGGGTCGACAGTCATCATTGCTTAGCGCTGCACTAATCGTGGTGGTTCATAAGTACTGCATACATATCAAATATATGCATAGTCTATCTATCGTGCTGGATATGGTGATCATCAAAAGACTAGACCAAGGCACGAAGGCTCATGCCTTGCAAGTGGTCATTACTTTTTCCACATTTTGCGGGGTAAAAGGAGTGATGCTCCAATGGCGACGAAGATAACAACAAGGAGGAAGTAATACACGAACCATGCATGGGCTGGCGTCTTGATCGAGAGCGAGAATATCGACGCTGCAGACGCGGGTCCTATGCTTCGCATGATCGAGACCAACATCTGGGCGATTCCGTTGGTTGCACCGAGGGACCCGCGGTTGGGAGACGCAGCTGCAATATAGATGAATATGCAAGCTGGTACCAACGTGTCAGCAACTGGGATTACTAGTCGTCTTCGAAAGGGTGACTCACAGTAACCAAGGTTCAACGACATGCTACATAAAACCTGCACACCAATCATACACCAGACTGCCCAGTTCAACCCATATTCTCTCGCCAGGGCATTGATCAATGGACATATCAGAACGAATGGAATCCCGGACGACACAGCAAAGGTAAAGATGGCTTTGGAACCAAATCGATCATGCAAGTCTGCGAAGCAGAAGATCTGGAAAAGCCCGTTCAAGATGCCATACGTTGCAAGTATGTTGCCAATTTGAGGTGGATCAAGACCAAGACCGCCGAGTTCAACGGGGGTTGCATAGAACAACGGTTGCACGGCGCGAAATGAAATCTCGACAGTTGAGAGAGCAGCGTAATTTGCTGCCGCAATTAGTACCCGAGGAATTAAAAGAGAACGAAGAGGCAATGGCTTATTCTCGTCATTTTCGTTGGTGATGAGTGTCTCACTCGAGGGCTCCGGAGACTTTAAACTTTTCT
This sequence comes from Pisolithus tinctorius, assembly GCA_024663395.1. Lineage (NCBI taxonomy): Eukaryota > Fungi > Basidiomycota > Agaricomycetes > Boletales > Pisolithaceae > Pisolithus > Pisolithus tinctorius. The sequence continues at coordinate 2,580,873 of JANFAH010000002.1, forward strand.
TATTACTCCATTGGCGAAATTTTGATTTGATCAGTTCTCTGAAGGGAACGCTGTTTGGTAAGGTCTTGAAATTTAGACAAAGCATTTAACGAACCACCAACAGGCATCATTCGAATCACGTACCTCCTTCAGAAAGAAGAACGCCACTATCCAGGCGATTGCCGTGAAAGTCGCTGGTATTGCACATGCAAGGAAGTAAGGGTATTCTCTCATGAATTCCACATTCCCAAATACGTTAGGAAAACGATCAGCTGGGCGAGAGAGGAAACCTCCAATCAAGGGACTGAGAAGAATATCAGTGCATGCATCACACTCTAGGTGGTAGATGGCGTACCCTAATGTGCCACCGCTCGACCAAGCAATAGGCATGTAAGCATAAGCCTGTGCCAGGTTTGTCTCATCGGTGATTTCCACCATCATACTCTTCAGGACGCCAATATTACCGTTTAGAGCACCATTGAGAGCACGGCTGTGCTAAAAGTTTGAGCGGATATGGATGCGAGCCGGACGGAACTCCTGACCTTAACACTAGACCAATAAAGGTCTTAGATAAGCCAAAGCAGTACATCGAAAGTGACAAGCCAAAAAGCCCCGTCAGAAGGACAGGCTTCCGACCGATGTGATCAGATACCCGGCTCCAATGAAGAACGGTGAGAGCCTGCGTAGCAAAGAAGAGGGAGTGCTGCAGTCGTGCTAGTTCAATGCAAGGATTTGTTACATCGAGTTGGCGGGACACTCACCAGAAGTCCGACGTAGAACCCGACCTTGGTTTCGTCTCCATTCGTGACGCCAATATCCCGTATTAGCTGTATTCCACATTGCGATGTCAATCATGTAACATCACGACTACTTGATGGGCGACATACCTGAGGAGCGAAGGGCGATATGAGCTGCGAAGTGAGAGGTTCAGCCAGTTGCAGGAAAAGTATGATGGTGAACTGCCGCCACGGCAAAGGGGTCCTGCCATGCTTTTGTTGATGATCGTGCAACAAGGGAGTCTCTTCGTCCACCGTGTGCGCCATGGGAGTGGGTGGAAGAGTTGAACAAGCGTAATCAGTTGATACTTTTACTACACGCGCCCTGCAGTGAGTCACTGTAGAAACGTCATTTACCTCTTAACGGGGTTCCCGGAGGAGACAGGGTCCACTGCTGAGTAAGTCGGCAGTTCGGCTTCGGGTTCCGACTCCATGGTTTCTCCGGCACGTGACTCAAACGTGACTTACCCCTCGGGATAGGGGAACGACGCGCCACCAACGGTGGAACGCGTCCCCAAAGCGTAGAAAACCCTAAAATCTATCAATCCCCTCGTAGCTGAAATTAGGGTAGTTTGCTTTGTCGCTACACATGCATGCGTGACCATTGTTCACCTCCAAGGCGTGTTATTTGTTCGTCCACACTTCCCCGGCACCTTTCAAAGCGTGTATTAAACACAACTCTGGAATCAAACGTAGTCACGGCCTTACTGCCTATCAGCCCTTGCTGCTGCGAATTATTGCAGTCTTCCAAAATGCTCTCCAACCCAAACAAGGCGCTTCCAGCAATTCCGTCGAGCACTGGTCCGCGTGCCGGCAGAGAGCCTATCGTGACCCCGTATCTATCTGCAGCAAGTGCGCAGGGCGTCAGTAGGGCTCTCCCAGCAATCAGAGTCGAAGAGACACTCTCTCAAGAGGAAATGGACAACTTGCACGACCATTGGAACGTGTCTCGACGGTTCGTGAAGGAAACGGTGGGTTCCACTTCTGTGCCTGTGATTCACAGACCCAGGTAACCTGCCATTAGCACGTGTATCGCAAGAGACAACTTGGTCAACATATGCAGTTTCCCGTATCGCCGATATTCTTGCCCGATGCCACTGACAGCATTCCTGCCACACCTCTATCTGCCTCCAGTCAATCCACATCACGATCCCACAGGTTGTGGGGCTTCTTCAAGGGCAGGTGCGATACAAGAGTCACTCTGCTTGTGACGATTGCTAACCTGGTTCGCAAATAGGAGCACGCCCACGAGTCAGCCTAACCAAAAGAGCGCGAACGTATTGGAGTCCTTTCGGTGCAAAGCACAGCAAAGCCTGCGAAGAAGGGTGAAAAACACTATCTCCACGCCTGATATACGCAGTAGGGCCAGGCGTGCTGTGAAACCTGGAGTAGCAGCCCCGCCCCCCGCATCCACGTTGTTACCGCAAACCCCTCCCCCCAGAACAGTGGAGGAATCCGAAGTCTTAACGCAGGAGGAGCTTATGACGGACAAGAGAGGGATCTACTTGACGCTCGATCCGGATTGGCGGATCTCCCGTGGCGAGGCACTGCTGAGTTTTCTGTCGCCCATCCCACATGACTATGACCCATTCAGGCCGGACTCTCCAATCCTGCACAGGCATCAATCCCTTTGCGACCTAGCCATGTTGGCACCGAAGCCATCTGGGGAGCCAAACCCTGACAACCATGATGAAGCCTACACTTACTCGATCGACGAATTGCATTCCTTTGTCCTGCTGATGGATTAATCGATAAATCACCCACCTTCCTTCCACAAAAACGTTCTTTGTCAAATTGCAATTCTAAAAACGTACTATCTATGATGTTATAGCGCCAACATACTATTACTGTGCACACACCTCTCGTTTGTATCGTTATCCTTAACTAGATGATTGAAATGTATCCGCTCTTTTGATGCCAGTTATTGGTTGACGTCGAGCGCGCACAGCGTTTTCCAGTGGACCCTTTGGCCAATGACCTGAGGTATGATCGCAGTCTATTCCCAAATATTCAATGGAGGCGACCCTTTGACGGTCAAAGTGGTCTTTTGAGGATGGATGTCGCCCGATTCTTCGGTCCCCCCGACCAAGTCGCAGTTGCGGGATCCGGATGACCATGACGTCCGCTCTAATGGCACGTGGTCAAAAAAGGCAGTGTCAGCGTCGGATGTTTATCCTCGCTGCTCTCCATCAATCATCGCCTTGCTGTAACCTCCGCGCGCTCATCGTCGTTCAAGTACCACTGTATTATCTTTCCAATATGATATCCCCGCCACCCTCACCAAAGATGGCTCGCAAGCTGCCGGGTAACGATATCGAAAACGAACACCAGCTGTCACCACCGTTGTCTCCAAAGAGGTCTTTTGCACAGGACGGCTTTGATCCTGTAGACTCCAAGCGTCGCCATGTGCTTTTGGAGGGACTCAACGGACAGAGCTTGCGCAGGCGACTGCCGCTTGGTGAGTATGTCCCGCTCATGCAGTTTGGCTCGTTGGCTGGAATTCAGACGCACTAGATCCGCTAGCTGTGTTGGGCATGGAGGACAACTCCGGTTGTGACATGCAGTGGGTAGACCCAGACTTGCATCTCTCCATACCTGCATCTCCCTCTTGTCCTGATCTCCGATCCTTCTCACAAGGAAAATCGTGGGGACAGCCATGCAGTGCCACCGGAAAATCCATGGCAGGCTCAGTTTACACATGGCCTCCGGCTGCCCAATGTGACAATCCCGTTCGGGGTCTTGTGCCCAGACGCAGTGGAGCAGGACACGATATATTGTGCTGCTCAGATGACTACCAGTTATCTCGATCCCCGTCCAGTTTACCCCTATCGGAGAACCTCATGCTGGATACCCCTCAAACGAAACACGGGTACCATTCCCGGTCTACACGTGCACGCACAAATTCCTTTGCGTATGTCCGCTGTCCGCCTGGTGATCCCCCGCAAGCTACGACCGCAGAAGACCCCCTAATTGGCGACATGGCCTCTCCGCCGCTGCGATTGGTGTGCGGACCCGTCGAAAACGACGGAAGTTGTTTTTCGTCTTCGCCAGTGTCTCCACCTGGGCTGTCCCCTTACCGCCCCAAGCTGACACGTCGTAGTTCGGACACCAATCTCATTGCTAGTGGCTCGGTGTCGTTATCCCTTGCTTCAGGAACGCAGCCATTGCATACTTCAGAACAGCCAAAATCCGTCCCACCCATTGGCGCTGAACGTAGCAGGGTGATGCGCATAATATCTAGTCGTTCCCCAAGCGAGAAATCTAGACTGTCATTCACTCGAGATTCACCCACCCATGACCCTTCTTTTTATCTTTGGTATCCACCTCTGCAATCTTCTAATCTAGCATCTAAATCGAAACCATTTTTGGAGAACGAGAAGTCGTTTGACAGTCTCACGCATAACCCACTACAGTCGGTCCCAATCTCGCAGGAAGATTTCTGTCGACTCTTACGGCAGGCGACAAATAATAGATTTGCATCCAAGATTTTCTCTCCCTTAAACCCTCTCCGTAATTCTACACCTCCCTTCCATCTTGCTGCCGACCCCACCTATATCTCGCGCATGCCGTCCTTGACATATATGCCGTCGCTTCGGTACACGCAGAGTCCTGCCATGCGAGTGCGAACGTATGTATTGTTCCTTCATCCGCCACCTGCTCGCACTGTCTGACACCCCTTCTTGCACGCCCCAGTGCCTGCGACATTCACCAATCCTCCCGTTTCGAGGAGGTATGCACGCACTGTCAAGAGTGCAAACGGGATTCGGTCGGAAAGCGTCTCCTGGCGTTTAAATATCGCCAAAGGTCCCTGCAAAAGCATCGCTCGTACGACTTCGGTCTCCCTATTCCTGGACATGTTCCGTTGGACATGCTTGGCGGATTCGACTGCGACGAGCGAAGCTTGTGGGCCGAGGTGGCAGCTGTCACCCCTGCAGAGCCATTCTCCCGCAATGGCTCTTCTACCGCCTTTGGCGGCTCCACAGGACGCATCCTAGACACCCACGCATTCGAGGACGACTTCCCGGAAGTCCCGGATGAAGATATGCTCACGCACATGTCTCTTCGTGAGGTGTCTGTTTACTGAACAGAGCACTGGTCCGTAATTATCCCCGGTCTTCCAATATGTCAACAAACCATTGAACCCTTCGCTGTGTTGCAACCGACGTAGAAACAAGTGTACTGTAATTGCTCACATATACACATGATCTTAATGTGTTATTCATGGAGTATCTTTTTTGGTATTTAATGCGCTTTTCTTCAGATGTACATACGTGTATGTACGGAGGTGGTACAGGTGTGATGAATAAAAAATAAAGAACTACATATGACTGCAAAAATCTCAGAAGAAATTGTACTCCCTGGCGAGTGCAACCTTCCTAGCCGGCTCCACATCCGCAAGCACCCCATCCGCGCGGACCTCGTAGCTCTCCGGATCAACCGACATCTTGGGCAAAGCATCGTTCCATTTCATATCCTTCTTCTTGACGGAGCGGCAATTCTTCACGGGTGCAACACGCTTTGTGAGACCATACGACACGGCAACGTTGTGGTCATAGGCATGCTTGGAAACGAAGGCGTAAGAGTTGCCGGCGGCCGACCCAGGGAAGGAGCCCCACATTGGGCGGCCGTAGGTAGGTTGGACGGTTGGTATAGAGGCGTTGGCGTCTCCCATCTGTTGAGGAAAGTGTGAGCGATTATGTACTCGTGCTGCACTTTGTGTAGTGTGGGGAAGTAAATACACGCCCACACACTGGTTGCGAATTCGGCCACGCCTTCGGTATGACAATGACGCGTCACGCGTGCGGGCGTGATCCGACATCACCGCAAATCAATGGAGGCGCAAAGGGCGGAAAGGAGATCCAACGGAAGGCCAGAACCAATCGGAGAAGGATAAAACGCACCTGCGCCCAAGCTATGACGCCAGATTTGAGGATCATCTCCGGCTTCGCGCCGAAGTTTTCGGGTTTCCACAAAACAAGGTCCGCGACCTTGCCGACCTCGATCGAGCCCACATAAGAGCCGATACCGTGCGTGATCGCGCTGTGGGAATCACATGCGTCAGGTATCCATCAACCCTAAGACTTGATCAAGTCATAGTTTCGGACTGAAGTGGCGGATGGGGAGAGGGGAAAAGGTGCCAACGTCAAAGAGTGGAAGGACAGAAAACTTACGGATTAATCGTATACTTCGCAATGTACCTCTTCACCCTCCCATTATCACATTCGTCGGTGTCACCAAGCTCCGTTAATGGACCCCTGAGACTCCTCAGTTTACTGGCAGTGCGCCACGTCCGCGTGACAACCTCGCCAACACGACCCATCGCCTGCGAATCGGAGCTGATCATAGAAATGGCGCCCATGTCGTGCAGCACGTCTTCGGCTGCGACAGTCTCTGCTCGGATGCGCGACTCTGCAAAGGCCAGGTCTTCTGGGATGGATTTGTCAAGGTGGTGGCAGACCATTAACATCTTATAGGGAGGGAATCAGAGAATGAGTAAACAGGTCATGATGCAGAGCTCTTACGTCGAGGTGTTCATCGAGGGTATTGGTGGCGTAAGGGCGGGTTGGGTTCGTAGACGACGGAAGGACATTATTCAAACCACAGACAACGATGATATCTGGGGCATGACCACCACCTTACGTTGAATTCGTTCAGAAAGCGAAAATTAACGTATGAGAAAAGCACCCACCAGCACCCTCGGTGTGATAAGTGTGAATGGTACGTCCCCCAAATGCTTCAATCGTGCCTGAAAAAAATGAATGATTCATACGAACGAGAAAACATGGCTACCCACTCTCCACGAATCCACTCTCGTTCAGAGTATCCGTGTGGATATTTACCTGTCCATCATAGTCCTAAGAACCGTGCGAAATCCTGCGGGAAGAGGACACGTATACCTGTACGTCATAGCGATCCGCTACATCCAAACAAGCATTAATTGCAGCGGGGGTACTTCCCCAGTCTTCATGTAACTTGAGCCCAGCCGCGCCCGCTTTAATGATTTCTTCCATTTCAGTACAGTGCGAGTCATTTCCCTTGCCGGTAAACGCAAAATTCATCGGTAGACCATCCGTTGCAGCGAGCATATGCTTGATATAAAATGGACTTGGCGTACACGTTGTTGCATTCGTACCCGCGCTCGGACCGGTCCCGCCTCCGATCATCGTCGTGGTGCCAGCTGCGAGGGCTTCTGTAACTTGTTGCGGACAGATATAGTGCACGTGGGCATCGATAGCGCCCGCTGTGACGAGTAACTTTTCGCCGGCAATGACTTCGGTCGAGGAGCCAATGACAAGGTGAGGGTCTACTTCATCCATCATGTCTGGATTTCCAGCTTTTCCAATACCAACGATAACGCCTTCCTGTACACCAATGTCTGCCTGGAGTACATAAGCATATACACTGCGTGGAGAGGGATCCGGAGAAGACCTACCTTGTAAATTCCGCTCCAATCAACAATGACCGCGTTTGTGATTACAAGATCAAGGGCTTCCTTACAGCTCGCGTCTTCCTTACAGTCCGGCACCTTACAACCCACCTTCTGGCCCATTCCATCTCGAATGGCTTTACCTGCAATAAGTCATGAATGCTGTAGCAGATAGACATCCCAAACGAGGTCACCTCCGCCGAACTTGACTTCGTCGCCATACACGGCCTAGAAGTTGTGTAGTTGCCACCAACCCACATACAATGAAATCGGATGTAAACCGAGGGTACGATAATACCTACCGAATCTCTTTCGATCTTGATCCACAAGCTCGTATCACCAAGCCGGATACGGTCGCCAACCGTAGGCCCAAACATCGAAATATACTCCTCCCTACCCATATCAGTGTCTTCATGCACCAAAGGTGCATCTGGCTCAGGCACATGCGTAAATCCCTTGAGCTTCTTTGTGTCGATTAGCTCAGAATTACCGCACATCAGATCGATCGCAATGATAGGGCTGATAATGTTCCCCCCTTTGGGACATTTCTCACCGCTAATAGAGCACAGTGTAACGGTCTTGGTGTCTCCAGGCTCGAAGCGTACAGCAGTGCCTGCGGGTATGTCGAGTCGTTTGTGAATAGCCTTAACACGGTCGAACGCGAGAGCTTTGTTCGTCTCGGGGAAGTGGTAGTGCGAGCCGACCTGCGCGTGTCAGTTGCAGTTAGGTACCCCAGAGCTAATTCGATGAGCAGATGAGGAATTTACTTGGATGGGTCGGTCACCGTTATTAGTGACTTTGAGTCTTATACGTTCCCGCCCACGGTTAATAATAATGCGCTCCTTCTTGGCAATGATCGCACCCGGGAGGCTCTCCGACAAAATTTGGGAAGGGGGGAAGGCATCGGGGGAAGGAATAGGCAGGAAGGAGCCATACAGAGCTGCCTCCAGGTCACCGTCATCCGTGCAGATAGGGTCATGCACAGTCACCAAGAAGACACTGAGTGTGGGATCATAAGCCACAAGCTACATCAGAAACAGACAATTGGCGAGCTAACGCTAACACTAACCCATCATGGAATGTCCCCTCCACTTGGATGTCATGGAGCCGGGCCGGTACACTCGGGAGGACATGTCTTCTGCCCAGGAGGGTCTTGCCATGTTGCATGAGCTCTGCGACCGAGTGTTTACCATCTCGAATACGCTCCTGCAACTGTGAAGCGATGAGAGCGGTGGCCTCGTTGATGTTGAGTTGCAGTCCTCTTGCAAGACGCTTCTGGGCTAAGAAGCCAGCCTGTCGGAAGTACAATTACGATTACGGTGTTATTGTCTCCATTCGACTGCAAGGAGATACCTGGTGAAGGAGTAGCCTGTCCTGCTCCCGAGGAAGGATGTACATTGGCACTTTGGGCTATGGCTACCTCTACTAATGGATGGCGATAGATAGATAACTGATAGTACGTGTGAGTATTACCAGGAAGCGCTACGATAAGCAGTCTTCGGATAGGGCGCATAATCACGTGATAGTACGCTCCGCTCAACTCGGGTCGCACGAAGAACGGGCGAGTACTAATCAGCGACGAAGACGAGCAAAGTCGCATGCTCGGTCTTCGTGCTAGCACGGTAGCGCGCCGCCCATAATTTCGTGAGTATTATTGTCACTGCTGGCAGCCTTCCATTTCGGCATCTTCCCATGTTCATAGGCGTTGTCAATGGCGTCCACCTCCAAAAACAGTATGTAGACTCCCTGTGCGTTCCATTTCAGTCACTCAGTCACATTCCGCGGTGGAAGGTATGTGGGTGTCTTTTGTCCGATTGAACCTTGGAGAGAAATATGTACGTTGTTGTCGATCTTTTTGTTGACTTTGACAGCATGACATTGGCGGAATAACCACATTCTTCCGTTACTCAAGCAACAAAAAGGCACATCTCGTCACCTTCTGGTGTCAGAGTTCTCGCTGGTTCGCTATTTCTACATTTCTCACCAGCATATTGACTATCTTGGGCCGGGGCTTGCGTGGCTGTGTAGTCTTAGATCCGGGGGTTGTTTGCCGAGATCAGAATGAAATCTTGGGCGGTTATAGCTGTTGATGTTTTATAGCTGGCAGGGCGTGCTGCGCCTTGTTTCCTCTCCTCGGCACTGCTTTTGTTCCCCCTCCACCGCTCCTTTCTTTGTAAACGTTACACCGGGTCTCTTCTTTCCTACTTATGCCTCAACTCGACAACCCACGCAAGCGCACCTTTTCGTTCTCTGACCCCGTCCTGCCTCGCAAGTCATCCCGCATGTCCCTCCGTCGCACAGAGTCATTCCTATCGCTCTCGGACAGCTCCGATGACGAATCGGCCTCCTTTTTGCACCTCTCCTCAACGTCGCCGACCATCTCCCCTTACCCGCGCGCCGTTGTATACTCCAAAGAGCATCATAAGCCTGGTCCCAGAACCAGGGCCGAATTCACCATTGGCTCATCGCAGCCCAATGCCACCCAAGCCAAACAGCCCCGGAAGCGTTTCGCGCAACCCGGAGGGCAGCGCCCCGCTTCCCCGGCCCCCGCTCCCAAGAACATCGGCTTGCGCACCACCTCCCCCTTAGCCCCTGCCCGCAAGCTCCTTCCCCCCAGAGCCTCATTCCCGCGTTCGAAGCCAGAACCAGACCTCTATCGCTTCGCAATAAAGACCCGAATGGCCCACTCTCCTGAAGGCGAAAAGATCCTTCGCATGGGACCCAGGCTGGCAGTGGCTATGTTGACCGCAACGAGGGAGCTTGAGCGCATTGTATCTGCCGCTGCGGATGACGACGATTCTATTATGGATGATGACACACTCCTAATGCCACCCGTAGGCGGGCGGCATTGGCGGGTTGTTTCGCATGGACAAGAGGTGCAATGCGGGGCGTGACGCGCTGACGTATGTAACATTACCCCGAACCTTATTCCACCTTCCACCGACTCGACCCTGATTTCCATCCCCCCTCCCCCTACCCGTGACGACGTCTAACGTCAGTGACGTGACACGACGCCTGACGACGGAACGGAAGTGCATGACATGTATTTATCCCGCAAACATCATCACACTTGCAAGCTCGACTCATCTGGACTATAGTTTGGAATTGGTTCTTGTACTCTATTTAAATATGCGATTCAGCTCTTCACCATCGTTCGTCTTTCATATGTCATATTCTTTGTTTTGGCCCTGGCTTCGGTTTCTTATGCTACATAACTTTTGAATGGGGGATCTTGTAGCTATCTCCGTGCACATTTGTCTTGCACTTGTATCAGTTCATTTCCAATCGTCACGACCCAGCTCACCCTACCGACGTGCCACCCAACTCCGACGCTCTCTTCAGTTAGTTTCGTCTCATAAACGATTTTTCATGATCCATCTTCCCATGCATTTATTTCATATCCCCACCTGTCCATCACTGATTCGTCTTCGTTGATTACCCCTTTGCGCCGCAGCATACCACTCGTTCTCACACATACCCGTCGATGCCATCAATGAAATTGAAACACTGTGTTGCACTGCTGTAGTAAACTACTTTTCACCGTGCCTTGATCTGTGACACGGGCTCCGATGAGTGTGTCATGTCCGCTTCATAGGATGCACCCGGAGTGAAAACGGATCAGTGACAGAAAGCCGAATCCCTCGGTGCGTAGATTCGGAGGAACAAGGTAGGCGCCATATCCAGCCTCCTTTCAAGTACTGTCACTAAGTGCAACTTTGAGCTGGAGCCTGTCGGAGCTTAACTGTAAGGGACAGGCGAGGCAGCACATCGCCTCCGAGGATTTATGATAGACTCATCTGACTCGGCTACGACTCAAAAGTACAAGTGAAGAGTCTAAATCGTACAAGCGCTAGGAACGGGACCGCAACTTGGATGACAAGACTAAGACCCCAAGTGCCCAATGCTCGAACTGTTCCTTGGATACGAATAAGAGAGCTTGGGAAAGTACAGCTTTGATTATTTGGGCTGACATTCCCTGTCAAAAGTGTCAGTTTAAGCTTGCGTCGATCGTGTGCTCGACGTCGTCAAGCGGTAAAAAATGAAAAAGTTTTAAGAGACGGAAACAAACGAAATAGAGAAAAAGGAAGGTGAAGACGAACCTGGTACCAACCCACTACCCCTTCCTTCTTCAGGACCTGCATCAGCAGAGTCAACGCCCCTGATTGTTTAGCGCGTCCGCGGGGATGCTTCTGCGACGAGCCCCCGAGGTGTTTCTCCACGTCATCTATCCGATCATCACGATCCGCAAACTCGTCCCTGTCGGAACCAGATGTACGGGCTTGAATACGAACTTTAGCCATGATGTAGGGATAGGTGACCTGCACAGCATTAGCTCGGTGTTGGCGCTCACATCAGTTTCAGATAGCGCCGACCTCGGCGTGTTAAACCTCCGCCGACACGCAACGTTCACCGCGGGTGAAACGCCAATCAAACACATCCAAACCACGAATCGATCTGCTCGTATATCCGAGCAAAAAGGATAAAAACAAGTTTCACTCACAATAGTTGCCAACGTTTTGCTGAACGCCCCCAATATGAAACTCATCCACGGCGTCATCTTTTCGCCTGCCACAGCTGTTCCCTTAGCGAGTAGGAGTACGGTCTTCAGCCGCTCGTACACGCCATATGTGATCGCCGGGTTGACGGTGAGTACCATGCTTGGCTTGAGACCACGCCAAAGCCCTGTGATCCCGTCCTCGCGGATAATCTCACGTGCGACATTCAAGAACGAGTTAGAATCTTTATCATCTTGCAATTCCTCGGTTTCCGCGACGTGCAGCGTCGATGCGTTCAGATCGTATGGCTGACTTTCGTTATCTCCACTGTGCAGAAGAGAGTGGGACCCGGTACTCTGCCTCAACGACTTCCCAATCTGTTGGCGAGTAGCGATCACAGAGACGGGAATTGTGAAAATCTGAGAGAGAGCGCCGGCGATAGCGCCGAGGGTGAGTTCAGCGGCCGTCGAAAGAGAGGGCGGCTTTGAGCCTTTGGGAAGCTTGGACGTAAGACGTTTCATGTAAGCAGTGCGTATCAAAGAGTAGAAGAAGAAATAGGCATATTCTGGGTCCATATGGCCGACACTGTCAGGTAATGCATTTCAGGGGGATATGGGTAGCGCGTACGTGAGGAAAACGTATTCAACATCGTTGCTGCGAATCCGCTGTACCATCCCATAATACCCTCCTCACGGAGTATGTCACGGAGTACAGATAGCATCGTCATATCATCTTTGCGCTTGCCCTTGGCTGTCGAAGAGGTAGCTTGAATGCGGGTTTTCGCACTGAGATACGCGGGAGCGAATTTCTAGCTATAAACCCAGTAGAAGAGCAGAATGTACGCACACATCTAGAGGGTATACAACGCTGAAAAAAGTAGATTGAATAGGTATCATAAACTTGAGACAGAGCGCATACTCACGCATTGCTGAAGCACCCACCGAGCGCACCCGCCAAAGCAGAGCCGAGCGGTGTCAACTCCTGCGGTAGGTTATTGGCCTGCTTTGACTGTACCGACATACGTGTCTCGTTCTGTGGAAGTTTTTCTGAGTTGCGAAACGTTTGATGTACTATCCCACCGGGTTCGAAGTTTCCAACCGGCCACTGCCATCGATATCACATGAAACTACCGTCGCCCAAAGAGCGCTACCAGTGAAAACTGGACAAATGCATATCTAGGTAGACAAATGTAGTATACACCGGCCCTCCGGGCAACCCAGGACGCGAATTACATAATGGGATTACAAGTTGGCCCTCGAGCACTTCCGTCCTCCCCCTTTTCAACTAGAGGATAGGGCCGTCGGGGACGGCAGGCACCTTGTTTACGGACACGTCATAGAATCCCATATTTTACAGTATGCAATATCAATATTTGTACCACTCCCACTTTTCCATTGCTGTGGACCCACACGTGATATTACTAGGACATTTTGCTGGGTACACACTATACCTCCTCACTTCCGATGAACCGCCGATCGGAGAGAAGGTCCCTTCTGATTGTGAGTGCATGCACAGGAATGTGAACATCATGTACTCACATGTTGTTGTTGAACACGAACGAATATCCATTGAGAAAGGCTGGATGTTATGCTCGTGATGAGTGACTTTGTCAAATGGACTAGGCACGAATGTCACAAGGGGAATCTACAGGCCGAACTTATCGTAACCCCTATAGTCCAACCAGGTTATTGACGAGTACTGGCAGAGGTTGCCCCTATCTGGCGAGTTCCTTTGAGATCGTGATGGAGGGGGAACAGAGTACAAGTCAAAGATGATGGTGGATTGCAAGAAATTGAAAAACTGGGGATACATGGTATGGTATGTCTAGCTATATACCTGGTCAGGGTTTGTACCGTATACATATCCACAGTCAATCACAAACAAGTAAATGATGAAATAGAAATGAGTCAAAGTACCACTTGTACAGCCAAACCAGCTGCAGGCACAGCCCGCAGCGAGGGGCAACGGTACCACTACAAGGGAAAGAGTCATATGAACATGATAGCGAGTCAGAGAATCAGGACGGAGCAGGAAGTGAACATAAATGAAATAACCATCCATCAGCTGTGGGCGCAGCTGCAAGTCAGTGTGACGAGGGTGTACGCAGCATCAGTTGGTATTGGAAATACCACCACTGCCGGTGATCTGAAGGCTGTTCGAGCCTCAAGACCGAGGATGACCATGGCAAGGACAAGCGATGTGATGAGGCACGTGACACATGTGACTTGGCGATTTAGTGACATTTGGCGAAAAAGGAAGGTAGCCCCTGACAGGTGTAACATCACCCTCCCTCTAAGGTCCTCAGACCCTTGAGGACGAGGCGCAGGCATTGGCGGATAGGTTGCGAAGGGGGCGACAGGAGCGGGTATGCGCAGCAACGGGCAACGGAGTCGGTGGAGACAGTGGTTCTTTGCTCACCTGGGTCCAACGTGAACCCTGTCCATTATGGCAGGACCAATGTCCCATGTAACGGCACTGGTAGCAAGCAAACTTGTAGAGGGGGTGTCCTTCAGGAACCTTGGCACGTCCCCCGAGGTAGAACTGAAGTTGATCAACAGGGACGGGGATGAAGGGAGTCACAGGGATAGAGCCGGTGGCGTGGACTGCATTATGATACTCCTTGTCCAGTCCAGCCCAAGAGGCATTAGTTAGAAAGTTCTCCCAACCAGACTCACTTCGTCCCATTCTGAGTCGCTTTGCTACCTCTTTAAACACCGTCGCATTGTCCATAAACTCCAATGGCAGGTCCCATCGGACCTCCTTGTCGACCTCAGGCTTCATTTCGGGGATCACCAGGTTTTCTTTAGGTTTGATCCATTTGAGAAGCCGAGAAGCAGTCAGTGCTAAGAACTCCCCAACCTGTTGATCGCGAAGGTGATGGTAGGCTCCTCCGGTTACCGCTTCTAAAACATCCACGTATCCTTTTTCAAGCATTGATGTCATAATAACCTCAGCGAGGGGCGTGGTTCCTGAGAGCTGCCTGACATGAATCTAGTTCGTGGCCTGACCAATTACATCTGCCGCTCTGTAGATTTCAGACAGCACCCCAAAATACTCAACTTGTTCTGGTGTGCACCCATCAATGTTGTCCCCTTTGTTGAAGATGTCAAGTGCCCTAGTAACGTCCAGGTAGTCACTTGCTGAGATTGGTAGTCGTGGCTCGTCATCCCTGGCAAGGGCGACTGAGGCAAGCAAGTCGAGGGCGGCATTTCTGGACGAGACTGGACTGGCGGGGCATAAGTTGGAAGGGATGGGAGCATTGGTGGGACCTGGGGTGGCTGTTCTTTGATTGGTGTCATGGTGAGGCTTCTCTTTATCCTTTCCCTTTCCTTGCTGGTTACTGTCCCTTCCAGGAGGGACTCTGGCCTTTGGGATGGGTACTCGGCGAATCGAGAAACCTTGCTGTGGACGTGGCCGGAGAGGGTGGGCGACAGGGGTCGGTACCTCCCACTGGGAGACAAGGGACGAGGTGTCTGACTCAGGAAAGCTGGAGGTGGTGGACGGGGGAGGGGAGTTGCGATAGCAGGCGATTGGGGGGACGAGTAACTTGTCCCTGTCGGTAGTGGGGTCGTAAAGGGATTCTCCAACAAGGTTGGCATAATCGTTCTCAGTGTTAACGGAGCGAGGGGAGTCCATTTAATTTCGAAGATGTCGAGCGAGCTTGTACTGATCGAGGGCCTCAGAAGCATGGTCTTTTATATGTTCTTTGGGTTCCCACGTATTTGATGAATGGGGGAACCCTTTCCACTTGATCAGGTACTTGCACTGTCCTCTGCGACTGTCAGTTTTGTGATTTAGTATCGCCTCTACCTCCCATTCTATCTCATCATCAACCAACTCTGGTAAAGGCGCTGTGGGTGCAGCTCCATATACCTTATTTTCGACAAACAGGAAGATGCGTGAGGCGTGGAACACAGGGTGAACCTTCCAGGTTACTGGAAGATCCAATCGAAATGCGACTGGTGACACAACCTGAGTCACCTTGAAAGGTCCAAGTCACCTTGGCACAATTTTATCGCACTGGTTTTTGATCCTAAGATGGCCGACATCAAGGAGCACTTGATCTCCGACTTTCGGCGGTTCATAGGTTCCTTTGCTGCATGAACGCATGACCTCCTGTGCCTTTTTGTGTGCAATAACGGCGACGTTGCGAGATGACATGAGTCGTTCTAGCCTTTCATCGACCGAAGGGACCAGGGTGAGTTGTTTTTCCGGATAGGGGGAAGGGTTGTATCTGAGTATGAGCGAAAACGGGGTCATTTTGTGGACGGAGTGGATGCGAGAGTTGTGAGTGAACTCAGCTGAGGGGAGTTTACTTGCCCAAGAGTTAGGGAATTCAGTGCAGTAGCATCTAAGGTATCCTTTGACTTCTTGGTTTACTTGTTCGCTTTCTCCATTTGTCTGTGGGTGATAGCTGGTGCTCAGCTTCGTTTTTACCCCTATCGCCTTGTAGAGTTCCTTGGTGAACGATGAAGCAAACTGGGGTCCTCGATCTGATATTACCGATTCGGGAAGACCAAACCAGGAATAAATGAACTGATGGAAGAGTCAGGCAATCCCGACTGAGTCAATAGATTTATGACATGGAACAAACAGGGTGGCCTTCATAAGGCCCTGATCGACAACCGTGAGAATGGAGTCATACTTCTGTTCTCCCGATATGGGGAGATCTGTGACAAGATCCATAGACACTTGCTGGAAGGGGAACGGGGTTTTTGGAGTATTGTGAGGGACGACTGGCGGTGTCGGTGGGTGGGTGACCCCCTTTGTCGTCTGGCATAGAGGACATCTGGAAACATACTTTTTTATGTCCGTTCCCATTCCTTCCCACCAAACCTCTTTCCGCATTTTTGCGAACATGGCCTTCTGTCTGGGGTGTCTGGCAGACTCATGGTCGTGGTAGGAACACATGCAGTGTCATCGGTTTTCAGGTGTTATGTAAAGTCAGGTGGTTCTGAACCTCTTGGTTCTGTCTTCTGCTATAGTTACATTGTTACTTGGTTCCGGGCCTGTCGAATCCTTTGATGTATCGTCCTTGACATGTTCATACAGGTCTGTGGAAATAGCGTAGACTCCGGGAGCTCCTTTTACTGGTTTCCTCATGGGGCGAGCTTTTTCCACCGTACTCTCCTTTGTTGTTTCCTCAGATGGGTGAGAGTAGGGTTTCTCCCTAGAGCGTTTTAGTTTAGCGGGAAGTCGTTCAACCCGGACAAGTCTGTTTATTTTTAGTTGTTTTTGCATTTTAGTTAACGAAAACAATGGGGAAACGAGGTGAATTTGAGGTTTTGAAAGGTCCACCCCCTCCGAAAGCCAAAGGTTCTCTGGTAGAACCGTGGCAACAGGGGCAGGCTCCTTGGAAGAACTTCGACGAGACAAAGTATTGGTGGGCACCTGTAGGCGACCGGCCTGCCAAGAGAACCGAACTGGGTATGACTGTATGGTCGCAGCCCACCGCGCTTGACGAGGTGTGAGCTGTTGTGGTTCCCGGTAATACTCCAGATTTTTGTGGTCTGTAAAAATCACTGTCAGTTCAATGGGTGAGAGCAAGTAAGGACAGAAAGCCTTCAGGGCGTGAATAACCGCTAGCATTTCCAGGTTGTAAACCTGGTAGCGCTGTTCAGCTCTGACGAGGGATTGCGAAAGGTAGGAGCACAGGTGCCATTCGTTATCTGCCCCTTTTTGGGCAAGCATGGCACCTGTGCCAAGCTTGGAAGCATCGGTGAACAGTGCGAACGGTTTGGAGAAGTCGGGGATAGTGAGGACCGGGGAGGAGCATAACAAAGTTTTCAGCCTTTCGAAAGCTGCCGCTTGTTTGGGCGTCCACTGGTAAGAGACCCCTTTTTTGGTTAGGTCATGAAGGGGTCGAGCGACGCTTGAGAAGGAGGGGATGAACTTTTGATAGAAATTGCAGAACCCAAGAAATCAACAGAGGCCCGTAAGGTTTTCGGGGGCTTCCCAGGTTGAGATGGCATCGGTTTTCATTGGGGAAGTTTCCATCCATCCTTTCCCGATGATCATTCCCAAAAACTCCACTTCTTCGGCCTCGAAGCAGCACTTGCTAATTTTTAGGCATAGTTCTTCATCTTCACAGATCTGGAGGAATTCTTGAACTCGTTTATGTAGTTCTTCAATAGTCTTGGCGTGGACAACGACGTCATCCATGTACCCCACTTGTTTTCCTCTTTGTTTCTCAAAGGTTTTGTCCATATACCTTTGAAAGGAGGGCGGTGAGTTACATTGACCGAAGAACATTACCGTCGGTTCAAAGAGTCCCCTAGGAGTGATGAACGCTCCTTTCCATTCATCTCCTTCCTTGACATGTAAATTGGTAAAACCCCATTGAATGTTGAATTTGGCATAATACTTGGATTCAACCAATTCGTCGAACAATGCTTGTGCGTTTGGTAGAGGGTGAGCATCTTGAACAGTGAACGAATTCAGATATTGATAATCTTGGATTAGCCATTTCTTCCCATCCTTCTTGGCTACGAAGAACACTGGGGCTGCTTGTGGAGAGGTCGAGGGGCGTATCTTTTTACATTTTAAATTTTCATCTAGAAATTTGTCTAGGACTTTTAGTTCGTCAGGAGACATAGGATATACCGCTGCCTTTTTCAGCTTGAAATCTTCCTTGAGGCAGATTTCATGGTCCAGCCCCGGGCGATGTTTGGGCAATGGGATATCATCTTCTGTGAAAACCTTTGCAAATTTCTTATACCTTTCTGGTAGTTGCACCTCATCCTTTCCTGTGGCAAGCGCAGCTTCTAGTTCTGTGGAAAGAGTAGTTTTATTAACCACCACCGGTACCTCCAGTGTGGAAACCTCTTTAATAGAGGGGTTTTGTTTTTCCGGATATTCAAAACCATCGTCCCAGCACGTAATCTTACCGGTTTCCCAATTCATTCGAGGCTTGTATTCCTTGAGGAATGGCATTCCAAGTAGCACGTGTTCTTTCCCTACGAGGGGTCCAACGTAGCACTTGACCCGGATGATCCGTTCCTTGATTTCCATTCGAAGGGTACATTTCCGAGTAACCCATTCTTGGTCTTTCCCGGTAAAGGACGTCGTTTTGAATTTTTGTTCAACCCAATAAGTGGGTATTTGAAGTTTTCGTGTCATCGCTTCCGAGATGAGTGAGACTTCTGCGCCTGAGTCGATACAGGCCCAAATTCCTGCCTTGTAGTCGGGTAGAATGACCAACCCCAGAGGCAAACAGATACGCATATTTGATTCATCATCTATAGGGGTACATTTAGCCGACAACATAGAAACCAGACTGACTGATGCAGGAACGGGTTCAGCAGTCCTCTTTAAAAACCCAACAACTTTTTCTCGTCGTCATTTGCTTCCCTGTCCCCTACATAGGCGGTCTTGGTACCGTCTTCAGAGACTACAATTCGAACATTCGAGAGAGCTTTGGATTTACAGTCACTCTTGTAGTGACCCTTCTTGTTGCAATTAAAACAGGTGACATCAGTGGTGGACCGATGGACATTCTTCTTTCGTTTATCGACATCCATGGCATCGGGATCTCAGGATTTACTTTGGAAATGAATGTACTTCCTTTCGTGCCAAGATTCTTTCCCTTCTAGGATATGCCTGGTGGCGATCACTGTTCTTGCTTCTCCTGTGACCTTGATCCATTCCAACACTGTGATAGGGGTTCTTCCACAGTTGAGGATCCAGTCTCGGTATTCCTTGGAAAGACCTTTCCCAAAGAAGATTCCGGCTTCCCGAGATTCCTCCTTCAACTGGGCTTTATTGATGAGCCCTGTAAACTCGGTGATGTAGGCTTCGAGTTCGCGGTTCCCTTGTTCGATGCTTGACAGATGAAGGATTGCGAGGGCTGTCTGATCTCTGGACTCGAAGGTGGCTTTGAGTCGTTCGACAAAAACTTGAAAGGTATCCATATAATAGATACTCCCATCATTAAGACGATTCTCATTCTGGTAGTTTTCGGTGAAGGAAACCACGGCTCCCTTGGTCATATAAGTGAGGGCGAAAGCAATTTTGAGCGAATTGTTGCTGTAAACATGTTGATTAAGGTTTAAGTAACCTTCTACCTGTGTGAGCCACGTCTGAAGGCTATTGTGGCTTCCATCGTATTCTCCTGGTTTGCCTACGTTAAATTCTTGACCTCCATTGGGAGGGCGTGGGCAGTAATCGTCATCATCGTCATACTTGGATTTCCCCTTACTGCTGCTATCTGGGTAGGGCTCTGGGGGTACGTCCTTTCTGAAACTTCAAGCATACCAGTCTCTAAGCATCCTCTGAGTAGGGACACCGCTAGGGAATGGGTCCCCAGCTTCGGCAACCAATCACCATGCTTCTTTGGCCAAGCAGTGGCATTGCTCCTTGAGCTGTTGATGCACTTCTTCCTCTGAGAAGACCCTCAGTGGCATTTCTGGAGCAGACTCTCTGTGTCCTTGCGTCATTGACATTACGGGTGATTGCGCTTCTTCCTGTTCTTCTTTGAGGACTGATCCAAGGGAAGTATTAGACTTCTGATCGTCTTCTTCTTCTGAACTTAAAGCGACTTCTTCTTCACAGTAATGCGAAAGAAACGAAATTCGTGGGTTTGTAGCAGAGTAAGATGGTCCTAACCGTCCTAAAGGGATAGGGGGTAGAGGAGGATTCCTTCCTAGTCCAAGTGGATTAGTATGAGGTGGGACCAGAGGCTTACTCTTCTTGGGTGAAGACACTTTAATGGATAGTGACAACGAAGACTGAGGGAGGATTTATAATCCGAAGATAACCTGTCAGTAAAAGGGGAGAGAGATTCCGGACTCTAGGGAGGCGATCTATTAATCCCTGGTGGGAGCCTGTAGAGCATTAAGCCAGTAATGGAATTGAGTGTGAAGTTTCGGTTTGTTGAAGTTCAGTAACTGCAGGATGAGTTTGACTTTATCGAAGAGGTCGAACAAGTCCCAAAGCTGCATGGAGTTTTTCGATTTTGTTATGCTCACGATGAGTGACTTCATCAAATGGACTAGGCATGAATGTCATGAGGGGAATCTACGGGCCAAACTTATCGTAACCCCTATAGTCCAACCAGGTTATTGACGAGTACTGGCAGAGGTTGCCCCTATCTGGCGAGTTCCTTTGAGATTGTGACAGAGGGGGAACAGAGTACGAGTCAAAGATGATGGTGGATTGCAAGAAATCAAAAAACTGGGGATACATGGTATGGTATGTCTAGCTATATACCTGGTCAGGGTTTGTACCGTATACATATCCACAGTCAATCACAAACAAGTAAACGATGAAATAGAAATGAGTCAAAGTACCACTTGTACAGCCAAACCAGCTGTGGGCGCAGCCCGCAGCGAGGGGTGACGGTACCACTACAAGGGAAAGAGTCATATGAACGCGATAGTGAGTCAGAGAATCAGGACAGAGCAGGAAGTGAACATAAATGAAATAACCGTCCATCAGCTGTGGGCGCAGCTGCGAGTCAGTGTGACAAGGGTGTACACAGCATCAGTTGGTATTGGAAATACCACCACCGCTGGTGATCCAAAGGCTGTTTGAGCCTCAAGACCGAGGACGACCACGGTGAGGACAAGCGACGTGATGAGGCACGTGACACATGTGACTTGGCGATTTAGTGACATTTGGCGAAAAAGGAAGGTAGCCCCTGACGGGCATAACACTGGATATGCGCCACATACATACCCACCCAGTAACCACATGACATTGATGACACCCAAGCATTTGAGGATGTCAGCTGGCTTCACAAGGTCATGACAGAGATCAGAAATTTGAACCCATAGACAGCCACCATCAGTCAAACTGTGAGGTATAGACCTGCAACTGTAAGGTAAATGATGAAACTCCTCGCATTCGACAAACTCGAAACCACGTGAGGCATATTTCTGCAGGGCTGCCATTGTTTTGAAGCTGAGGGTGCCATAATAAATGGGATGTGGGTTGATCAGCACATGGTGAACGAATGTCAGGTTTGGATACGCGCAAAAGATTGTGTCTGTGCTGATGAAATTCATCACAGCAGTGCTGTGGAATTGAAACAATGGGGAGAGAGCAGTCGATGTCTTGGAGACAATTACATCAATGTAATGAGTCCCATTGGAAAACGTGAGGATAGAGTGAATGGTGGTCGTGTTGTAAGGACTGGCCTCGATGCATGTCTCACGGATGACGTTGTAACCTGCAAGGCAGTATTCAGAGCATGTTAATGCGTGATGGCCATGAGAAAGACGTACCCTCACATTCCAGTCTCATCGACAAGTAACACATCTGCCACAAAGGCACATAAATATCTAGGTCTGAGGGTGTCCAAGCACAGCTGTTGGCAGGCAAGACCATGTGAAGTGCCAAGGAGCTGGAGATAATGGCGTCACAGGAGCGCAGGATACCTAGCAGGATGGCACAGCTGGAGAAAAATCCTGCCATCCTCATACTGAGGTGGTATCCGAGGTAACAGTGTGCTAGGATTGTGGCCATCCCTGATGATCTTGCAAATTTGGCAATATCATGAATGTTACAGTAACCCAGGATATGGTGACACAGTTCTGGCGGTAGACAAAACATACCTGGAAGAAGGTAGCGAGGTTTCAAGTTGCCCCAACATCATCCTTTATAGGCCTGCAGGAGTTAAGGGGTTCAAGGGGTGGAAATGGAGGTTAGAAATGTAAACTGCAGGGCATAGGGGGTGAGGTAATACGTACAGTGATTGATGATAGTTGATGCTGTTCCCAGCATACCAACGACGAAGCAGAAAGCACAAGACAAGGTGGGTGGCAGCACAGCCACCAGGAGGTGTTCGAAAATCAATTCATTCTCATATTTCCAACGTACGCAGTTGTAGAGATCACTGGCCCCCAGTTATGAAAGTATACAGCGGAATTTGTAGACTTTTTTGTTATACAGTGATCGCACATGTTATCTTTGTAGTGGCACTATGCACTATGTATCGTAAATCAGTCGACCACCAATGCAGTCTCTCACACATTGGTTAGGAATGATCCATTGCAGTGGAAGCAGAAGCCCTACTTGGAAAACATATAGCTAAGCTGTCATGTAGTTAGCATGCTTCGTAGAAGGGAACATAATAGAGATGAACATGAGGAGTGCATTCATGATGTCCTGGAGGTCGTCCTCAGCACAAATGTGCAAGGGATGTTGATGACCAGGGAGCACCCTGACAAAAACATATGCAGCAGTCTCACGACAGGTCTGGTGATGCTGCTGGTCAAAGAAGACTATGTATAGCCTGTGGCGAAGTTGCACTCGCATCGAAGTGATAGAGGCATCAGGTGGAAAGAGGTATTGATTACCACTAATGACCATCATGCCATTGTCATCAACATGGATGCTCAGTCTGCACGGCCCAGAGGTTCTGCCGAAAAGAAAACCCCATACGGTGTAAAGAGTTCCATTGTTTGTGCTGATCTGAGAGTGCTGTTGGTTATCCATGGTCTGTAGAAAGGAAAACCCATAAGAGACAACCTCGACGACGTACATTGCACTCACATGTAGGTTGAGAAATTGGAGTATGCTGATGTGAAATGCAATGAAGGCCAATAAATGCCTTACAGCAAGGGGCCCCCCTATGATTGGGGCTTGATAATGGATTGGTCACGGAGGGGGAAGGCTCCTTATGATCAGTCAGCTGCCATCTGAAAAATTAAGGGGACTAGCATTCATCGACATGAGAGGCGCACCAGCAGGGCATCCATGGCAGAAAGCCTGCAAACATGGTGCCCCTTACACTCGAGGCCCATAAGTGACTTGATGTGCAAAAGGGCTCACACCCCATGATTGGAACCTTGCTGGGGGGAAAGTTGGCATGTTTTATCTCTTCAACGCTTAAGCATCCCCAGTGGGCAGGCCCCCTTTTTTGCCACGTGATCTCCATGTACATGAGCAGGGACAGCGGACCGCGGCAAGTGGCATACATTGCAACCTGGCATGTCAGAGCATCTCAGCATTTGACAAATGTGTACAAGTGCTTGCAACATTCCTAAATACATAAGGACTTCCACACAATCTATTACCTCCCACGACTTTTAACACATACACAGGAGACGGCTTTAGGCGAGAGTCAATAGACAGCAAAACACTGCGACTGCTATGGACACATTATGCCTCATTAAGTCTGAAAGATGTATGAACCATTGGGAGTGAATGCGAAGGACACGTTAAGCATACCTGGTGTAATTTCTTCGTGGCTGGCATGTGGGAGAAAGACAGACCGCCACCATACACAGATCTTTTGAGAGGGTTTGTAGGTGGGGGGGGAGGTTCGCATAGCACCACCATCTCGCACAGGACGCCACTGAACACAGATTTCTTATCCTGTTTGAAATAGTAGTGTATCAGGGCGAAGTGCACAATGATGACTGCACTGCAAAGCTTTCATAGGTAGTCGCTGGGCGTGATGGATGCATGGTTTTGATTGAATGCCAGGAGCAGACAAACCATGTGTGTTGTCGCTGCACAATCCAAAGCCATCCTTGTCCATTCTTGAACAGGCCACTCTGCAGTTCGGGCCTCTGCTGTATGTCAGTTGAATCAAGGGTGAGAAAATTGAAAGACATACCCTTGATGCTAGCTGTGTCTGGATCCACATTCTCATCTTTCTTCGTGAACAATGAGTGGCTGACCCGGATAGAGGTGACACCATTTGCCTCACAGATGCAAGAAACCAGCGTCATCCCCTTCTTGGATGGGATGAGTTTTTCCAGAGCCCTGACATTACCTACTATCGTGGGGAAATCCACACAAGCAGTCTTAAAGGCAGTGTCTTTCTGAACAGCAATAAGTTGACAGCTTAGTTTGGTCTCGGAAAACTCTCGCTTGAAAGCCCTGCCATCCCTTCCCTGTGTCATCCACTTTGTGCTTTAACAACAAAAGGCCCTGCCATAGATCATATGCCAGATGGACCACCTCTGGTTTCAGGTGGACTTGAATATTGGGAATGTTTTCTATAAGCTCTTCTTTACCTGTGAAATGTGATTAATGATGCCAAGACCTTGAATGCGCCTGCTAACCTTCATCGATCATCAGCTCCTGTGCACACACAACACATACACAACGTTGTAAAGCACCGTTGTGAGTCAAAGTGTGGAATGCTGGTGAAAACCAAACAAATCCAACACAAAAGACAAATAAGAGTGAGTGGTGGTTTGCCTCCGCGGAACCTGGAGTGCAGAGAAACCTAAAGTGAGGGGGAGTTTCAATGGCAGGTGCTCCTAGTGCAAGTCGTCAACGAGTTACGCAGGAGTAGATGAATGGATGATGACTGAGGAGGGGATGCTGAACAGAGTGAAGGTGTTCAGCCGAAAGGACTTCTTGGAATAATGGACTTCAATAAAATGTGCTCCTGGCACAAGTCATTGACAAGTTACACAGGAGTGGAGGGATGACTAAGACTGCTGACTAAGAGGAAGCTTCAGATGAATGATGGAGGCAGATAGACTCTTCCAAATGAGCCTCAACTACCAAGTATACAAATGATGACAGGTAGACCCCTTCGTGGAGCCTCAACTGTCGACGACGAGATAGGCACTGGACTGACTGCTGGACTGCTTCTGAATTGATTCTTTTTTGGTAGCTAAGTACATGGGGGTTTATATACTGTGGGGGGAGCACAGCTTGTGACAAACAAGGCACAAACACTTGGTAAGTAATGAGTAAGGACTGAGTAATCATGATGAGTAAGCGAGAAATGAAAAGTAAGCAAGCAAAGAAGATTGGTAAGTATTGGCAATGAATGAGTCAAGGATAGTCAAAATATCACAAAACGAGTCAAATAGGATCAGAAACTGAGTAAGTGCACTGATATCACATTAGGGGGTGGCGATGCAAGTTAGATCTCAGCGGAGACATCTCTAGATCCAAAGATGGCATGACAGATGGACAGTGTTTCCAGATAGGGAAGTATTAATTCCAGAATTGAAGGGCATGAGTCAGGTGTCAAAGGGGGCTAGGGCATTGGGGGTCTGTGGGGCAATGAGAGCATATGCAATTGCGTCTCCCACCCTTCCATCCTCTCAGCGAAGTTAACAAAAACTTCATGGATGGGGTTCTGATGGAGGAGGAGGAGAAGGGGGGACATCTTCTGCTGGATCTTGCAGTAAGAAGGCAAGATGCATGTCATACTCATCATGAATGTGATCAGGGAGGCTGGAGGACAGTAGATTATACTGCAGCTGTCACAATGCGGGAAGAATGATGGACGAGACTGGAATAAAGACAGTGCAGGGAGCAGGGAGGAATGATCCATATGCTTCATCAACTGGGGAGACTGAAATGACCACATAAGACCTTTCTAACCAAGTGACAGACCTGAGGCGACCAAAGAATGTCCTTCTGGAAGTCATACTGACAAGGAGAACACGCTGACCAAGCTGCATGGGATGAGATGGGGCTGACAATGACAGGATGAACCAGGGGGCTTCAGGATGGAAGCTGGTGGGAATGCCTGGCAGATATACGTAGCCACTGTCTCTGGCAAATGAGACAAGCGAGATGATTGACAAAGAGGTGGCCATGATTGATGGACTTAGTGAAATGAGCATCTGATGGATGGAGTGCTGTAGAAATGTGCAGGGTGCAAGGATCCTCTCCAAACCTGGAAGGAAGAATCGTGGGGCTGAGCACTTTAAGCGAGTGTGGGAATGGAGTCGATATCTTTGGAAATGGTGGAGATACGACGAAAACCGGAATGCCGTACATGGGTGCTAAAAACCTTTAATGTGCGCTTAACTTGCTTCCTCTTTTCTCTTTAGCACTGATGACTCGTTCTTGTGCGAAGGATGACTGTTAACGTCCAACAGTCTTTCTATGCATGAGGCCTTTAGTCTTCATCTGCATGCTTGGGCATTGTGTGCAACTCGTCAACGAGTTAGGCAGAGTCAGCTGTAACCATGTCCACAACACCTTTGGTGTGTGACACCGTTCCCCGTGATCGCTATCAGTGATGCTGAGTGTGTGCAATGGTATGACATCAGCTTCTATGTCGTTTTCTTTCAGTTGCTTCTAAAATGTATACACAACATGCGGACCACCTCACTTTCATCATTTATTATGTCGTCACTATCACTGCAAGATGTTTCTGTTATGTTTCGCCCCTAACTTTTCTACTTCACTGTACATTTGCCTTGCTTTTGATCCGTTGGACATAATTTCCTTTTAGAGCCGTCTTCTCTATGATCTGACGGCTCTCTATTCCCACCACTAGTGTTACTGGCTCGATACATGCTTAGGACATGTGTCGTCGTTGTTCAACCAATGGCGTAGATACCTCGAGTACATGCGGACGCCTCATGGTCCTCTTCTCTGTAGTATTTAGGCTGCTGTCTCAAGTCCTGGAAACCCAGACTTGAGCTGCTCAATCATATGCAGTGTTCTCAGAACTTCACCCTCAGTGTCCCTAACAAGGACCACTCTTACCGGCATTGCCCCAAATCCTCTGTCGTTTACAGAGGTTACTGCAGCCATTGCTCAGTAGAAACCTTAGTCTGCATTTGAGCTCTCCCTACATCTTGACTTCGGTCGAGTGTAACAAAAGCTCAAGTCTACAGCCTTTGGCCAAATCGGTCACTGCCTAGTGCACCACCATGAACCCCTGAAACAACCGATGTTGGGCGCCGTTGCAACCCACTCATGAAGAATCGTCATCTGACGAAGAACAGGAGAGCACTGTCACAGACACCTCCTCCAACGAACCCGAACAACTGGATAGAGGCTTTACCTCTGGTATCCTCTTGAACCTCTTCACCCAATCCCTCATGTCTCTCGGTACTCCCATCCCACCAGTACCTGCCACACTTCCTACACCCCCAATCCCACCACAGAATATGATGTCTGGTTCATCGTCGAAGGGAGCAACTACCGTCACTGGAGTTAAACCCACCGAACTGAAGATTGGTTCTCCAACTGATTTTGATGGAGACCAAAAGAACGCTATGAGCTGGCTGTACTCCGTACAGACCTACCTCTTAGTCAATGAAGAATTGTACAAAACAGACACCAAGAAGGTAGTCTACACCTTGTCGTACATGAAGAAGGGTGTTGCCCATTCCTGGGCCACCACCTACCAGAAAATAGCTCTGGAGAAAGCCAATCCAAGCTTTGGAACCTTCACTGATTTTGTGAAGAATTTTAAAGAATCGTTCACCTCTGCAGACACTGCTGGAACTGCAATCGCCAAACTACGGACCTTGAAACAAAAGGATTCGGTGGAACAATATATCACTGATTTCCGAACTGCCGCCACTGACTCTACCATCACGGAAGACATCACCTTGATCGAGTTCTTCTCACAAGGACTCAAACCTTTCATCGCGAACTGAATCCACATGATGGAAACTACTCCTACCAAAATAACAGAGTGGTACACCCAGGCGCAAAAGTTTGATGCCAAATGGAGAAAGGTCAATGAATTCTCCACAAAGAAAGAAAAGAAAACGTTCCACCCCAGGAACAATTTTGCCAAAGAAAAAGATCCAAACGCCATGAACGTGGATGGAGTGAGACTCTCCAAAGAAGAACGAGACCGTCACACCAAAGAAGGAAGATGTTTCGGCTGTGGAAACAAAGGGCATCTCTCCTGAGAATGTCCGGATAAGGGGAAAACCCCCCAGAAAAAGGTTAAATAGATCCACAAAATTGTGGAACTTGAAGAAAGCGATGATGAAGAAAAAGTTGCTGGTCCCTCCATCGCCTTAGTGGACATCGCTAGGGCTCTTGGAAAAGGTTTTTTGAATGGGAACTCTGCGTTGACGCCAGATGTTCCCCAAACTAAGGACAGTCTAGTTTCTGTTGCACCTGTGCTTGTAACGTCTACACCGGAACGTACTATGCAGATCCCCATTTCCCTCTATGCATCAGAAACTACCCTGAAAGTTGTCAACACTACCGCTCTGGTTGACTCTGGAGCTGAAATTTCTTGCATCGACTGGGGCTTTGTGCGAAAGCACCGAATCCCCACTCAACGCCTTGCCGAACCCATCCTCACCAAAAATGCCGATGGAACCCAGAATTCTAAAGGAAGAATATTGTTTTCTGCCACTCTCTACTTCAAGATTAAAGGACTCATCCACCAGTCCTTTTTCCATGTCATCAATTGTGGAACAGAAAACATTATTCTGGGTCTCCCCTGGCTCCAAGAAAACAACCCTGTCGTAGACTGGAGGATGGGCATGCTGTCTATCAACGAGAAAACCGATAGATCAAAAGAGTTGAGACGCAACATCTCCTCCGTTGCCATCAAAGAACCAACCGTGAACCTTGTATCCCCTGCTGAAAAGAAAGGGATAAACAAGTTCATGGACTACAAAGAACCAGAAGATGAAACCATCCGAGCACACTTCGTGATGTCGGTTGGAAAACTCGTCAAAGAAGCCAAGAAGGTTAACCCCAACAACAGCCTTCTTCGAAAGATCACCACAGCTATGGAATTAGCCCAGGAAGAACACAAGAAGAAACCGAAGGCTGTCCTCCCTGAGGACTACAAAGACTTCACCTTGGTTTTCAAGAAACCCTCTGATGGAGTTTTACCTCCATCACGACCATATGACCATGCCATAAACCTTGTAGAGGACTTTGTCCCCAAGGTGGCTAAAGCGTATCTGCTCTCTCCCTCTGAATGAGAGTCTGTGGAGAAATTTATCGAAGAAAACCTTCGAGAAGGAAAGATCCGACCCTCGAAGTCTCCTCAGGCTGCCCCCTTCTTCTTCGTAGGAAAGAAGGACGGTTCCCT
This sequence comes from Pisolithus tinctorius, assembly GCA_024663395.1. NCBI lineage: Eukaryota > Fungi > Basidiomycota > Agaricomycetes > Boletales > Pisolithaceae > Pisolithus > Pisolithus tinctorius. The sequence goes on from JANFAH010000002.1 coordinate 2,610,279, forward strand.
ACAACCCTGCCAAGACTACAGATATCTGAACAAAAATACGGTGAAGGATGCTTATCCCCTTCCCCTCATTTCAGATCTTGTAGACAAACTAAAGGGAGCCTCCATCTTCACAAAAATGGATGTCAGGTCGGGCTACAACAACGTCTGCATCAAGGAAGGAGACCAGTGGAAAGCCACGTTTATCATGCACAAAGGACTTTTCGAACCCACTGTTATGTTCTTTGGTCTCTGTAACTCCCCTGCCACCTTCCAGCGATTCATGAATGACTCCTTCTGAGACATGATTGCCGAAGGATGGTTGGTCGTCTACATGGATGACCTCCTCATCTTCTCAGATGACCCTGAAGAACACAAACGAAGAACCCATCGAGTCCTCGAAAGAATGAAGGAGCTTTTCCTCCCCCTAAAATTGGAAAAATGTCACTTTGATCTCACCAAGGTGGAATATCTCGGGATGATCATCAAAGAAAACACCGTCACCATGGACCCCGTTAAAGTCCAAGGCATTGCTGAATGGCCTGTTCCAAAAAAGGTCAAAGATGTGCGATCCTTTCTAGGATTCGCAAATTTCTATAGGAGATTCGTCCCCTATTACTCAGATATCGCCCGACCCCTCATCGACCTGACCAAGAAAACAGTCGCTTGGGAGTGGTCAAAGAAATGCCAAACCGCCTTTGAACTTCTGAAAAGGATATTCATGGCACAACCAACCCTCCGAATGCCCGATGTTTCTCAGCCATTCGCAATTTCTACCGATGCATCCAAGTATGCAACAGGAGGCATTCTCCTCCAGGAAGACTCAAATGGTCGATGGCAACCTTGTGCCTTTATATCCCAGTCATTCAATCCTGCAGAAAGGAACTATGACATCTTCGACAGAGAATTACTAGGGGTCATAAGAGGTTTGAAGACCTGGAGACACTATCTCCATGGGTCTCCCTTTCCTGTCAGGGTCTTCACAGACCACAAAAATCTGACATACTTCAAGTCACCTCAAAACTTAAATCATCGCCAGGCTCGGTGGCTCCTTGACCTTGCAGACTTCGATCTGCAGTTAGAACATGTCCCAGGCAAAGACCTGGCTGCACCAGACACACTCTCCCATCGACCCGACCACATCCCCGACGATGATGAATATAACAAAGGAGTTACCCTCCTCCCACAAACCCTGTTCATCAATCTCATTGACGCTAACCTCACCCAGAAAGTCGGGTTGTCCTCCATGAAGGACCCTATTGTCCAAACAGCACTTCGAGCCATAGAAAACATTGATATGCCTCTTCCGTTTAAATCTCACCTCTCCGACTGGAAGTTCGACAGCGGCATATTACTTTACAAAGACCAGGTGTATATCCCCGATGACCCTATCCTCCAACAAACTGTCGTGTCCAACCACCATGACCACCCCTCTGCCAGACACCCTGGTGTCCTGAAAACCCGACAACTCGTTTCATCCAAGTTCTGGTGGCCTGGACTTGCATCTTTCGTCCGAAAATATGTCGAAGGCTGCGCTACATGCCAGCAAAACAAGGTTAACACACACCCAACAACACCGCCCCTTACACCGATCCCCTCCACCTCGACCCACCCCTTCCAGCAGATCTCTTGTGATCTGGTCACTGACCTGCCGATGTCGAATGGCTATGACTCCCTTTTGGTCGTGGTAGACCACGGGCTTACAAAGGGGGTAATTTTATCACCCACGAAGAAAACCGCCTCTGCTGCTGACATCGCAGCACTGTTTTTCAAAAAGGTCTACTCCCGTTTCGGGTTGTATGACAAAATTATATCAGATCAAGGCCCTCAGTTTGCCTCTGCTTTCGCAAAAGAACTCACCTCCCTTTTGGGATACTCCCTCGCCCTGTCAACGGCATATCACCTGCAAACTGATGGAGAAACGGAACAGGTAAATCAAGAGGTCGAAACCTATCTCTGCATCTTCTGCCAAAACGACCCCGCCTCATGGGTGAATAACCTCCCTATGGCAGAATTTGCACACAATCACCACCCACACTCCATCACCCATCAATCTCTGTTCTATCTCATGTACAGATATGAGCCAAAACCACTTCCGTCCCTGGTTGCGGAAACCCATCTTCCTGCCACCGAATCTAGACTTGATGAACTCTGGAAGGCTAGAGAAGAGGCCCTAGCAGCCCATGATCTAGCTAGAAAAACAATGAAAGACTGCTCATCATGACCCTTCACCCCATTCCAAAAAGGTGATAAGGTTTGGCTAGAAGCACAAAATTTGAAATGCTCCTATGAAAATAGGAAGCTCGCACCAAAACGAGAAGGACCCTTCACTATCTCCAACGTCCTATCTCCAATTACATATCGCCTCACGATCCCCTCACGATGGAAGATTCATAACGTCTTCCATGCTTCTCTCCTATCACCCTATCATGAGAATGACGTTCATGGACCGAACTTCCCGACTCCTCCACCTGACCTTATCAACGAAGAAGAAGAATATGAAGTTGAGGCGATAGTCGGCCATAAAAGGTCTGGCTGAGGACACGCCTTTTTAATCAAATGGAAAGGCTATCCTTCTTCCGAGAACTCATGGCAGAAGGAGTCACACCTTGAACATGCGGATGACACCCTCTCCACCTATAAGAAACGCTTCCCAAAAGACTTTCCCCCTCAGAAACAACCCACTCGACGTTCCACCCGCACTATCAGAAACATCACTTTTGAAATGCCCCCTCATTGCTACACCTACCCCTGTGAACCCTCTCGCCGACACACCCCGTTTGCTTGTCGCTGATGACAACCCACTAGCGATCAAATGATCGCTTCATATCGACTCTTCGTTGCTGACCCCGCCATCGTCGGCACTGTTTACCATGAAGTGGACGAAGACTCTCCACTTGACCTCGTATATCACGCTACTATCCAAGCCCTTCGGCTTGAGGAACTTTCCCATTATGTCAACCGCCAGAACCCCCTTCTTTCCCCTGCTCGTACTATCCTGAATAAAATCGCTGTCCAACAGGTCCCCCTCTTACTTAGACTCTTTGATGTCCTTGGAGGTGCAGACCTCATCTATAACATTCGTCAACACCCTACGTTGATCGCCCCCCCTCCTCCTGAGTCCAGAAGGCTCTCGACTGCAACCTCCCCTCTGGTTTCCTCCGTGTCATCCACCCCCCCAGCATTGTCACCATCATCATCCTCCCACTCTTCCCGCTCTCTCCGAAGAGCTGATAGACCTCATGCCTGCTGTTTGTCAGGACTAAACCCTCAACCCTGTGAGTCTCACGACTCTCCATCTGAGACCCTTGCACAGTTACCTCCTTCCCCTGTGCTGAACACCATGACCGAGTTTGACAGGCCTCTCACTCTGTCTGACCCATGCTATCATCAAGCGTGTTACATCTGCCACCATCTTGGCCATATCCGCATCAACTGTGGACTGTATGAATGTCCTCTTTGTCACACCACTCATCCTGGGCATACTCAGGCCCGGTGTCCTTCCATACGCCCTCGTCATCCTTTACAGGACAGAATAGCTACCCCCGCCCTGGTAGATGATTGTACCCTCGTTGGGAGCGAGGATAATGACTTGTACGACAACGACTTTGACTTTGATGACTCCACCATTAGCAATATGACCAGAGAACCTTACAGAGAGTAATTGAAGTCAGGGACTTCAATGCTTAGAAAGGGGGTAATGTTATGTTTCACCCCTAACTTTTCTACTTCACTGTATGTTTGCCTTGCTTTTGATCCATTGGACATAATTTCCTTTTAGAGCTGTCTTCTCTATGATCCAACAGCTCTCTATTCCCACCACTAGCATTACTGGCTCGATACATGCTTAGGACATGTGTCGTCGTTGTTCAACCAATGGCGTAGATACCTCGAGTACATGCAGACGCCTCATGGTCCTCTTCTCTGTAGTATTTAGGCTGCTGTCTCAAGTCCTGGAAACCCAGACTTGAGCTGCTCAATCATATGCAGCGTTCTCAGAACTTCGCCCTCAGTGTCCCTAACAAGGACCACTCTTACCAGCGTTGCCCCAAATCCTCTGTTGTTTACAGAGGTTACTGCAGCCGTTGCTCAGTAGAAACCTTAGTCTGTGTTTGAGCTCTCCCTACATCTTGACTTCGGTCGAGCGTAACAGTTTCTCCATTTGTGACTTCCATTTCCTCATTGGTGTCACCTTTGTCATTAGGGTTGACTGAGGAGGTCACCAATGGTAGGCGTTCCTCATTCTTTAAATGATGGACTTACAGATCTTGTCCTGTATGGCATCCAGCACATACCCATCCCTTTCTTGCAAAGCGATCTCACCATCGTCTTCACGTCAAATGACGGCCTCAATTTCCTCTGGGACTTCATCATCAGGTAGGGTCATCAAACATTGTTCTGAGATGGTAATGTCATGGTAAAGAGGATTGTTCTGTTTCAGCCATTGTAATGCCTCATGTACAGCCTCCCACTGCACCCGGAAGGTGCGCAACAACCAATTCTTTGGCAGCAAGCGCGTTCCAATGAATGTTATTGCCAACACACTGCTAAGCATTGTCACATGCTGTGGCATAAGACTTCCTTCCAGCATGCTGGCTATCGCAGTTGTGTTGACCTCATACAATGGTATGATATGGGGATCCTGTCTTTTCCTGGGAGGACCTACAATATGGATGATGATCAACCCCACTGATATGCACGATCCAATCGCTCAAGTGTTGGCCGGAGAGATTATCGACCTCGACAGATTTGATGCACTTGCAGGACCTGACAGCCATCAGCATGCAACCAATATTGCAGGCAATCCTTACACAGCAGCGAAATTCTTCAATTTCTTGATAGAGACCATGCTGGAGACTCTGTTGGGTATCACCAAGTGGGCAAGCCAATCTTGTAGTGACATGGGTATCCTTGGGCAATTGTCTGGTTATTTCGGTGTGGTAGAGGCGCAGGGAAGAGGAACCTTACATGTTCATATGCTGCTGTGGTTGGCTGGTACACTGGACACAGCTGAAATGCAACACTTGCTCCAAACACCAACGTTTCGTGAGAAAATTCGGGAGTACATTCGCGTCAACATTCATGCCCATCTAGATGATGTCACAGAGCAAGACTTGAAAACGATGCCACAAAACAGCCAAATAGCGTATTCATGGCCACCTGACCCAGCAGAAGAAGATTGGGTTAAACGTACCCATTTGCTTGAGCATCAGCTGCTGCAATCCCAACAGGTTCACACGTGCTCCTGAGCCACATGTCTTCATGTTCAAAACGGTCAGCTTTTATGCAAGCAACAGGCACCATGGCCCCTCAGTGAAGACAATTATGTTGATGAAAAGGGTAACTGGAAACCAAAGAGGACTCTTGGGTATATCAATAACTACTGTCCGTTGATACTGACAAATTTGCGATGCAACAACGACATCAAGATTAACACCAACAGTGAAGATACCAAAGATGTGACCTTTTATGTTACCACGTATGCCACGAAGAAACAAAAGAAGTCACACAATCTTTCTGCACTAATGGCCTCAGCATTGGCATACCACAAAAACGATCCACAGTATGAGGACATTTGCGAGTGAAACTGACTGCTACTCTACCGCTGCATCAACGTCATCAATTGCGAAGCCAAATTGTCAGGACTGCAAGTGGTCTCTTACATCATGGGCTACAGGGATACATTCCGGTCTCACTGCTACGCACCGCTGTACACCAGTGCCTTGTTCACTGCGATTAGACGAATGTTTCCAGGGCTTTCATCATCAACAACTGACAGGTCAGTTCAATCTGATTTTAGATCTTGTGGAACATTGTTCATCATGATCCAAACAGAAATGCGATGGGTGATGCAGAGGATGGCGAGACTGACCATGGTGGCAAGAGCATACAACTCTCCGAGGGTTGCAGTGAGAGAGTTGTAAGTACGCAGTGTATTCAGATCCCCGACATTGTTAATGAGTTTATTCAGGATGAGAGCGAGATGGTCACACTTCATGCCAATAAAAGAGGTGACGTTTATACATGTTCACAACTTGAGGACTATGTCTTTCGTGGGCCAGAAATGGATAAATGTGGTCTTTTGGCTTTTGTGATCGACACATGGGATGAAGTTTATACGCCACAACCTGCTTGTGAACAGAAAGAGGGATCAACAACCAAACGAGGCTGCCCCATTCATGTGTGATCGCATTACATGGACAGACATCCTAGAGCAGACAGCCACCGACATGTTTTTCGTGCTAAGGGTCACAACACCTTACCTCAAATAGCAGGACCATGGTTTCCCCGAACCGACACTGGTGATGACTTCTACTGCACGTCTATGCTTGTGCTTCTGAAACTGTGGCGAAAGGCACAGGATCTCAAGGGTGATACAGCAAGCTGGAGTGAAGAGTTTCAATCATTCACGGCGCAGATGCACCCATTCCATAGGCATGTCTTGTCTGGCATTCAGTTTTATTATGAATCAAGATCGGCATGCAACTCAACATCCACAGAGGCATCAATGTCTGCCTTTCACATTACACAAGTGCCTACAGATGACCTTCTGTTGGATGATGACAATGGCGAGCCTATGGAGGATTTGCTTATTCCGTTAACACAGGCTGACCTTATAGAGTTCAAACGCAACCAACTATTGCAAAATGAAGAAAGGCATGCTGATGAGGCAATTACTGTTGGACTCACACATGGTCTGTTTACGCTGTCAGGGCCACAGCCAGCATGCAACCCAACCAGCTATCGTATAGCACAGGGGGAGGACCTCTTGCAACTCCTGAGATGGTTGAAGTCAATGCATACCATGGCCACGATGCTGACAGTCATGCCAGATGCACAAGCACTGCAGTCTGCCAATGCTACAATGAACGTCGAGAACAGCATTAGTGACCTTAGTAGAGCTCTCTTGGAAAGCAACCATGGTGATGCGACCTTACTCACCAGGTTGACAGGGAATATCAATGTCCTCGAATCTGTACCAGTCGCTGAGCTGTTGGACGATCAGCGCCACGCATATGACATCGTTGACTGGCATCTACAACAATACCTCTTGGGGCTCAATCCCCCACAATTGCAAATGATCATTCCTGGTGAAGCAGGGGTTGGCAAATCAAAGACGATTCAAATGATCACACAAAATTTTCAGTCTTGAGGTGTGCAGAACTTGATGGTCAAAGCCACTTATACTGGAATTGCTGTGTCAACCGTTGACAGACAAATGCTCCACTACATTGCTATGATACCCATACATGGTGGAAGGCAGTTGGCAAAAACGCGTAAAAAACTGGAAACATTCTGGCGAAGTAAGCAGTACCTTATCATAGACGAGATTTCCATGATATCTCGTACATTCTTCGCATCACTTTCCAATATCATCGGTCACACGCGCACAGATGAATGTGCAACCTCCGACGAACCATTTGGAGGGCTGAACGTTATTCTCGTCGGCAACTTTCATCAATTCCCACTGGTCGCCAGCAAGCCTTCTGTGCCATTGTATTGGCAGTCGAACACCAAGAAGGATACTGAGCTTGAAATCCTTGGGCGCAAATTATATGAATAATTTGATGTCATTGTGCAGCTGAAAACACAGGTCAGAGTCACAGATCCTGATTGGATGGAGCTCTTGCAGCACGTGCGGCATGGTAACTGCAAGGAGAAACACATCGCCATGCTTTGTAGCCTGGTACTCACGAATGACCAGTGCACCCCTGCTGACTTCAGCCAGCCACCTTGGTGCAATGCACTTTTGGTGACACCGCGTCACACCATATGTATCAAGTGGAATTTGACAATGGTGAAATCGTGGACACACACACAAGGAGTGATGTTGTTTACATGTCCTGCGATGGACACAGTCAATGGCTGTCAATTAACATTGGAGGAGCAGTTTGCTGTCGCCGCAAAACCCAAAGGATCCCGAGGGCGTTCATGGCAAGAGCATGGCGGTGTTATGCTCGCAACGAGTGACTTCGTCAAATGGACTAGGCACAAATGTCACGAGATGGATCTACGGGCCAAGCTTATCGTAACCCCTATGGTCAACCCTTTTATCAACAAGTACCGGCAGAGGTTCGTTCCACTGGCGAATTCTTCTGAGATCACGACTGGGAAGTAGCAGAGGTATGAGTCAAAGATGATGGGTGATTGCAAGAAATCGAAAAACTGAAGATACATGGTACAGTACTTCTACCTATATACCCGTTGAGGGTTTGTACAGTACATACATCTGCAGTTAGTCGCAAACAAGTACACGGTAAAATAGAAACGAGTCAGGTACTGCGGGAACAGCCATACCGGCCGTGGATGCAGTCCGCAGCGAGGGGCAGCAGCACCGATGTGAAGGAGGGAAACATCCGGGTAATGTAAACAAGTCAGAAGCGAGATGGAGCAGGAAGTAAACACAAATGAAATGTACGTCCATCAGCTGCGGGCGCAGCTACGAGTCAGAGTGATGGCAGCGCATGCAGCATCAGTTGGTATTGGAAATACCACCACCACCGGTGATCCGAAGGCTACACGTGCCTTGAGACTGAGGATGACCACGGCGAGGACAAACGACGTGACGAGGCATGTGACACACATGACCTGGTGTTTTAGGGAAAGCGATGAAAAAGGGAAGAGGCCCCTGAGCAGGCGTAACATCACCCCCCCTCTAAGGTCCTCAGACCCTTGAGGACGAGGCATGGGGATTGGCAGATAGGTTACAAAGGGGGCATCGAGAGCAGGTATGGGAGGCGACAGGCGACAGAGTTGGTGGAGACGGTGGTTCCTCGCTTGCCTGGGTCCAACGTGAACCCTGGCCATTTCGGCAGGACCAATGTCCCAAGTAACGGCATTGGTAGCAGGTGTACTTGTAGAAGGGATGTCCCTCAGGAACCTTGGCGCGTCCTCCGAGATAGAATTGAAGTTGATCAGTAGCGACGGGGAGGAAGGGAGCCAGAGGGAGAGGAGAGGCAGTGTGGACTGCATTATGATACTCTTTGTCCAGCCCAGCCCAAGAGGCGTCAGTCAGAAAAACCTCCCAACTGGACTCACTTCGACCCATCCCAAGGCATTTCACTGTCTCTTTAAACACCGTTGCGTTATCTAGGAACTCCAGTGGCAGGTCCCATCGGACCTCCCTATCAGCCTTGGGTTTCATCTCGGGGATTGCCGGTTTCTCTTTAGGTTTGATCCACTCAAGAAGCCAAGAAGCAGTCGGGGCGAGGAACTCCCCGACCTGTCGATCGTGAAGGTGATGGTAGGCGCCACCGGTCACTGCTTCTAAAACATCTGCGTACCCCTTTTCGAGCATTGAAGTCATGATGACCTCGGCCAGAGGGGCCATCCTGGACAGCTGTCGAACCCGTATGCAATTGGTGGCCCAGCCGATTACGTCTGCCGCTCTGTAGATTTCAGACAGCATCCCAAAATACTCAACCTGTTCTGGTGTGCACCCGTCAATGTTGTCCCCTTTGTTGAAGACGTCAAGTGCCTGAGTAACATCCAAGTAGTCACTTGCTGAGATTGGTAATTGCAGCTCGTCATCCCTGGCAAGGGCGACTGAGGCAAGGAGGTCGAGCGCGGCATTTCTGGATGACACCGGACTGGAGGGGCGAACATGGGAAGGGACAGGAGCATCGGCGGTGCTCTGGGGGGTTGCTCCATGACCGGCGTCATGGTGAGACTTCTCTTTACCCTTTCCCTTTCCCTGCTGGTTACTGTCTCCTTCGAGAGGGACTCTGGCCTTGGGGACTGGGACTCGACGAACCGAGAAGCCTTGCTGTGGACACGGTCTGAGAGGGCGGGTGACAGGGGTCAGTACCTCGAACTGGGATACGAGGGACGAGGCGTCTGACTCAGGAAAGCGGGAGGTGGTAGATGGGGGAGGGGAGTAGCAACAACAGGCGACGGGGGGGATGAGCAGGTCGTCCCTGTCAGCTGAGGGGTTGTAAACGGATTCTCCAACGAGGTTGGCATAGTCGTTCTCAGTGTTGACAGAGCGAGGAGAGTCCATTTAACTCTTGAGGTGTCAAGCGAGTTTGTACTGATCAAGGGCTTCCGTAGCATGGTCCTTTATGTGTTCCTTGGGTTCCCACGTATTTGACAAATGTGGGAACCCTTTCCACTTGATCAGGTACTTGCGCCGTCCTCTGCAACCATTGGTTTTGTGATTTAACACCGCTTCTACCTCCCATTCAATTTCATCTTCAACCAAATCCAGTAAGGGTGCTGCGGGGGCAGCTCCATATACCTCGTTTTCGATATAGGGGAACATGTGGGATGCATGGAACACTGGGTGAACCTTCCAGGTAGGCAGGAGATCCAATCGGAAAGTGACTGGGGAAACCACCTGAGTCACCCTGAAAGGTCCAAGACGTCGGGGCGCAATCTTGTCGCACTGGTTTCTGATCCTAAGATGGCTGACGTCAAGAAGAACCTGATCTCCGACCTTGGGTGGTTCATAAGATCCTTTGCTGCGCGAGCACATCAACTCCTGTGCCTTCCAATGCACGAGGGTTGCGACGTCCCAGGAAGATGCGAGTCGTTCCAATCTTTCATTGACCAAAGGAACTGGGGTAAGACGCTTTTCAGGGTACGGCGAGGGGTCATAGCCGAGTACGAGGGAAAATGGCGTCATTTTGTGGACAGAATGAACACGGGAGTTGTGGGCGAACTCGGCAGAGGGAAGTTTAGAAGCCCATGAGTTGGGGAACTCGGAGCAGTAGAGGCACAAATACCCTTCGACCTCCTGGTTTACACATTTGCTTTCGCTGTTAGTTTGTGGATGATACCTGGTACTCAGCTTGGTTTTCACCCCTATTGCCTTGTAGAGTTCTTTAGTAAACAAAGACGTGAACTGCGGTCCTCGATTGGAGATTACCAACTCGGGAACCCCAAATCTGGCGTAAACAAACTGATGGAAGAGCCGGGCGACGCCGACAGAATCAATGGTTTTATGACACGGAACAAACAGGGCGGCTTTTGTAAGGCCCTGATCGACAACCGTGAGAATAGAATCATATTTAAACTCCCCTGACACGGGGAGATCCATGATGAGATCCATAGATACTTGCTGGAACGGGAAAGGGGTCTTCGGTGTCTCATGCGGCACCACCGGAGGGGTTGGAGGATGGGTCACGACCTTGGTGGTTTGACACAACGGGCAGCCCGCTACATACTTCTTGATGTCAGTTCCCATTCTCTCCCACCATACCTCTTTACACATTTTGGCAAACATGGCCTTTTGTCCAGGATGTCCGGTGGATTCATGGTCGTGGTAGGACCGCATACAATGATGGCGATCCTCGGGTGGGATGTATAGCCTAGTAGTTCCGAACCGTTTCATCCCATCTTCTGCTATAGTTATATTGTCGCTTGGCTCTGGACCTGTGGAAGTCTTTGACGTATCGTTCTTGATGTGTTCGTACAGGTCGGTGGATATAGTGTAAACCCCTCTAGCTCCTTTTGTGGGCTCCTTCGTGAGGTGAGCTGTCGAGGCCGAACTCTCCTTTGGGGACTCCTCATGCGGGCGAGAGTAAGGCTTGGGTTTGGAGTGAGCGAGACATGCGGGAAGACGACCGACTCTAGCAATTCTGTTTATTTTTAACTGTTTTTGCATTTTTGTTAACGAAAAGATAGTAGAAACGAGGCGAACGTGCAGCTTTGAAGGGTCCATCCCCGTCGAAAGCCAAAGGTCTGCGGGTAGGACCGTGGCGGTAGGGGCGGGCTCCTCCACAAGGTGTTTGTGGGAGAGGGTATTGGCGGGTACCTGAAGGCGGCCAGCCTGCCACGAGAACTTAATGGGATAAGACTGTATAGTCGCCGCCCATCGCGCCTGTCGCGGGGTTAGTTGCTGTGGCTCGCGGTAGTACTCCAGGTTCTTGTGATCAGTAAAGACCACCGTCGGTTCAACCGGGGAAAGAAGGTAGGGCCGAAAAGCCTTCAAGGCATGAATGACAGCCAACATTTTGAGGTCATAAACCTGGTAGCGTTGTTCCGCACCTACCAATGACTGCGAAAGATACGAGTAGGGGTGCCATTCATTGTCTGACCCTTTTTGCGCCAGAACCACGCCAGTTCCCATCTTAGAGGCGTCGGTAAAGAGGGCGAAAGGTTTGGCGAAGTCAGGGATAGCGAGGACCGGGGATGAGCATAACAAACTTTTTAGCTTTTCAAAGGCGGCTGCTCGCTCAGTGGTCCATTGGTATGGGACCCCCTTTTTGGTGAGATCATGGAGGGGTCGTGCGATGCTTGAAAAGGAGGGGATAAACTTTCAGTAGAAATTGCAAAAACCTAGAAACCTGTGTAGCCCGGTTAGGTTTTCCGGAGTTTCCCAGGTGGAAATTGCGTTGGTTTTGGTTGGAGATGTCTCCATGCGTCCTTTCCCGATGATCATTCCCAAAAACTCCACTTCTTCGGCCTCGAAGCAACACTTGCTAATTTTTAGGCGAAGTTCTTCTATGGTTTTGGCATGGATGACGACATCGTCCATATATCCAACTTGTTTTCCGTGTTGTTTTTTGAAGGTTTTATCCATGTAATGCTGGAAAGAAGGCGGTGAGTTACACTGTCCGAAGAACATTACCATTGGTTCGAAAAGTCCTCGAGGGGTTATGAAAGCCCCTTTCCATTCATCTCCATCCTTAACACGTAAGTTGGTGAACCCCCATCTGACGTCAAACTTGGCGTAATATTTTGATTCCACCAATTCATCAAACAAGGCTTGCGCGTTTGGTAGGGGGTGTGTGTCCTGAATGGTAAAGGAATTTAGATAGCGATAATCCTGGATCAATCTTTTCTTTCCATCCTTCTTTGCTATGAAGAAGATGGGGGCTGCCTGTGGAGAGGTTGACAGCCGAATTTTTCCGCAGTTTAGGTTTTCGTCGAGAAATTCATCGAGAACTTTCAGTTCATCAGGGGACATGGGGTACACTCCAGCCTTTTTGGGTTTGAAGTTGTCCCGCAGCCGTATCTCGTGATCCAAGCCAGGGCGGTGCCTAGGGAGTGGTATATCATCTTCCGTGAAAACCTTTGCGAACCTTCTGTATCGTTCAGGCAGCCGAACCTCCTCTTTTCCTATGGAAGCTGCAACCTCTAGTTCTGTAGAAAGAGTAGTTTTGTTGATTTCAACAGAAGGTTCTTCGGCCAGAACCTTTTTGATTAGTGGTTTCTCCAGGTACTCAAAGCCATCATCCCAGCACGTAATCTTACCGGTTTCCCAGTTCATGCGAGGTTTGTACTCTTTGAGGAACGGCATTCTGAGGAGGACGTGCTCCTTTCCAACCAGGGGTCCGACGTAACATTTTACTCGGACGATCTGTTCCTTGATTTCCATTTTGATGGTGCATTTTCGAGAAACCCATTCTTGGTCTTTTCCGGTGAAGGACGTTGTTTTGAACTTTCGTTCTACCCAGTAAGTGGGTATTTGAAGTCTTCACACCATTGCCTCGGAGATGAGCGAAACTTCCATGCCTGAGTCAATACAGGCCCAAATTCCTGCCTTGAAGTCGGGTAAAGTGACGAGTCCGAGAGGGGAGCGAATTTGCATATTTGATTCATCATCTATAGAAGTACACTTAGCTGACAACACCGAAACCAGACTGACTGATGCAGGAACAAATTCAGCAGTCCTCTTTAAAAACCCAACAGCTTCTTCTCGTCATCATTAGCTTCACGATCTCCGATATAGGTGGTCTTGGTCCCATCCTCGGAGACGACGATGCAAACGTTCGAGAGGGCTTTGGATTTACAGTCACTCTTGTAGTGGCCCTTCTTGTTACAATTATAGCAGGTGACATCAGCGGCGGAGTGCCGAACGTTTTTCTTTTGTTTATCGACATCCATGGCATCGGGATCTTGGTTAGGACTTTGGAAATGAACATACTTCCTTTCATGCTGAGATTCCTTCCCTTCTAGGATATGCTTGATGGCGATCGTGGTTCTTGCTTCTCCGGCAACCTTAATCCATTCCACTACAGTGATAGGGGCCCGTCCACAGTTGAGGATCCAGTCTCGGTATTCCTTCGAGAGACCTTTTCCGAAGAAGATTCTGGCTTCCCGAGACTCTTCTTTTAGCTGTGCCTTGTTGATGAGCCCCATAAACTCTGCAATGTAGGCTTCCAACGGCCAGTTTCCTTGTTCAATACTTGACAAGCGAAGGATGGCTAGGGCAGTCTGATCACCAGACTCGAAGGTAGCTTTGAGTCATTCAACGAAGACCTGGACAGTGTCCATGTAATAGATATTTCCATCATTGAGGCGGTTTTCGTTTTGATAGTTCTCAGCGAAAGAGATGGCGGCACCCTTTGTCATGTAGGTTAGGGCGAAAGCGATTTTGAGCGAATCGGTGCTATAAACGTGTCGATTAAGGTTAAGATAACCTTCAACTTGTGTGAGCCACATTTGAAGACTATTGTGGCTTCCGTCATAATCTCCTGGTTTACCGACATTGAATTCTCGTCCTCCATTAGGGGGGCAAGGGTGGTAATTGTCATCGTCTTCGATCCTGGATTTCCCCTTACTGCCGCTATCTGGGTAGGGCTCTGGGGGTACATCCTTATTGAAGTTTCGCACGTACCAGTCTCTTAGCATCCTTTGGGTAGGGACACTTCTGGGGAAAGGATCCCCGGCTTCGGCAACCAATTGTCTCGCTTCTTCGGCCAAGCGGTGGCGTTGCTCCTCGAGCTGTTGACGCAGGTCTTCTTCAGTGAACATTCTTGGGGGCATTTCCGGAGCAGACTCTCCGTGTCCTTGCATCATTGACATTACGGGTGTTCGCGCTTCTTCCTGTTCTTCTTTGAGAACTGATCCATAAGAAGTGCTAGACTTCTGATTGTCTTCTTCTTCTGAACTTAAAGCGACTTCTTCTTTGCGATACCGCGAAAGGAAGGATATACATGGGTTTGATGCCAAGTAAGACAGTCCAAGTCGACCAAGGGGAATAGGAGGTAAAGGTGGGTTCCTTCCTAGTCTGAGCAGGTTAGTTCAGGGTGGGACTGGAGGCTTACTCTTCTTGGGTGAAGACACTTTAACGGATAGTGACAACGAAGGCTGAGGGAGGATTTACTATCCAAAGATAACCTGTCAGTAAAAAGGGGAGAAAGATTCCGGACTCTAGGGAGGCGATTTATTAATCCCGGGTGGGAGCCTGTAGAGCGTTAGGCCAGTAAGTGATTTGATGAAACAGTTTGTTGAAGTTCAGTAACCAGGGGGGACGAGTTTGACTCCTTTGTACGAAAAGGTCGAACGAGTCCCGAAAACTGCGTAGAGTTTTTCAATTTTGTTATGCTCGCGACAAGTGACTTCATCAAATGGACTAGGCACAAATGTCACGAGATGGATCTACGGGCCGAGCTTATCGTAACCCCTATGGTCAACCCTTTTATCAATGAGTACCGGCAGAGGTTCGTTCCACTGGTGAATTCTTCTGAGATTGCGACTGGGAAGTAGCAGAGGTACGAGTCAAAGATGATGGGTGATTGCAAGAAATCGAAAAACTGAAGATACATGGTACAGTACTTCTACCTATATACCCGTTGAGGGTTTGTACAGTACATACATCTGCAGTTAGTCGCAAACAAGTACACGGTAAAATAGAAACGAGTCAGGTACTGCGGGAACAGCCATACCGGCCGTGGACGCAGTCTGCAGTGAGGGGCAGCAGCACCGACGTGAAGGAGGGAAACATCTGGGTAATGTAAACGAGTCAGAAGCGAGACGGAGCAGGAAGTAAACACAAATGAAATGTACGTCCATCAGCTGCGGGCACAGCTACGAGTCAGAGTGATGGCGGTGCACGCAGCATCAGTTGGTATTGGAAATACCACCACCGCCGGTGATCCGAAGGCTACACGCGCCTTGAGACCAAGGACAACCATGGCAAGGACAAACGATGCGACGAGGCACGTGACACATGTGACCTGGCATTTTAGGGAAAGCGACGAAAAAGGGAAGAGGCCCCTGAGCGGGCATAACAGGCAGCCTTGCCGACGAGGTTCACCTCACTATTGGTATGGAGGTCATGGTAACATTCAATGTTTCCACTGGTTTGGATATGGCCAACGGCGCGCGCGGTGTAGGAAAAACAGAACTTAAGAGGGAGTAGAAGTAGCTGGGGAGAGCAGGGATATCTGAGGGGAGTGAGTAAGCCAAAGGGGCTTCTATAACCTGGGCAAGGATCCTGATAGTCGTCTGAAGGCTTCTAGGGCTGTCTGGGTGCAGGGAAACGACCTGCTCGAGCTCATCTCTCATCTGTGGTAACTCGTCTATTATATTTAAGGAAAACTAACTATGCCAGTCACTAGGTAGTGCTGACTAAGCAACAAAAAAAGCGAAACCCTAAGAACAAGTAGCAGAGGGATAGCTAGAACAAAATAAAGTAAAATCATCAAAATAAAACAACTCCCCCAGTAGGGAAATTACATTCCCTACATCCCAGGGGTACTCGAGATCTTGACTGTCCCCAGTCAACCCGAAGGCAGCTTGACTACACAATAATCCATGGTCACGAGGGAGGAGGTGAGACAACGACTCATTGATGAAAAACAGGTGCTCGGAATGCCGCGATACGAGATATGATGACAGAAGGGAATGCAGCAAGTACCTTGCAAAATGAGCAGAGAGAATCTGCGTGCCCGATCCTGAGATATCCACAAATCCACCCACGGGTACCCTCATTCACCAAAAACCAAATGTAGCCACGAGTTCTGCAGCAACGACGACGGAAAAGCTACCATTCTGAAGCTGTCGAATGGTAGCATCGGGATCCCGAAAAGCGAGAGATCCGGTCGAGAGATGAGCGAGATACTCGCAGAGTCGTCCTAAAGTGTCTGCAACAACAAAATGGGGTGTATCTCCACAACGGCGGCAGCGAGCGTGATGTACGATATACCGTCAGAAAGCCCTCGATGAGTAGTACAAAGTCCCCAAAAAGCGAGAGGTCCAGCAGTGAAACGGGCGAGTTATCATGCATACAGCATTGTTGACTGAAAAGGGGAACACTGCAGACCAACAACGGACGCTCGGGATGCGGCGAAACTGCCAGTAACGATGGAGGGGAATGTAGCGAACATGCTGAAAAAGAGACGGAGGGAATCCGTCTACATGGGCCCAAGATATTTGTGAAGTTGTCTGAAAGTGCCTCTAACCACGGAAACGAGCGTATCCCGCCGATGTCTGTGCGGAATCTGACAAAAGAGGCATCCCCGGAAAGGGCTGCACGAGGGGAACGGACTGCCAGAAAAGCGAGAGGAATGGCGCGCGAGTGCGCGAGATATGACAAGAGGACCTCAAGGGCAGGGAGAAGGGGTCGACCCGCACAACAACGGCTGGGACGATCAACACGAAACTCCGGGAGGCGGTAGAGGATTCGCAGACGAACAGGGAGAATGCGGAAATACGCCGAATGGACCAGCCGATCCCGAGTTACATGCGAAACTGGCTCGAAGCCCTCTGGATATGAAAGCGTGGATATCTCGATAACGGTTGCGCGGAATTTTACAAACTATATGTCCCCAGGAAGGGTTCGGCGAGAGGGATGAACGACCCGAAAAGCGAGAGGAGCGGCGCAGAACTGCGTGTGCGACTATGGCAAGACCTCGAGGATGGGCCTTCGCACTAAAATGCAAACACCTCCGGAGCTACTGGACCTATCAGAACAGTCCTGATATCAACACGGAGCATTCATCATGGACTACGATCCTCCCAAAAAGCGAGAGGCGCGACGCGGAAACACGCAAGATACGAGTAAAGGACCCTGAGAATGGACCTATCCACAAAAACGCGAATATCTCCTTAACGGCTGGGCGCATGCAAGCGAGCCTGGTACCAACAGAGAGCTGACGTCGAGTAGTACGAGCCTGCCGAAAAGCGAGAGGTACGGCGCAATAACGAGCGAGATACACGCTTGGTACGAGGGAGGTAGCATTTGTCTTGACGAGCGATGAGCGGTGTTGACAGTGATTTCATCGACAGCATGCCTCATTAGAACTGTATCTGTGGATGGGAGGCATTGTGTAGAGCGCAGGAAGGTGCTAGGTGCGATGCTACTCGGTGTTCTGCAGGGAACTCGAGCCTGGGGGGTAAAAGACGAAGGGCAAAACAAGAAAATTCAAACATATCTAATGTACCAAAAATTCCGCATTACGACGCAGGTAGATCCATACTAGATACTGTAAGATCCATAAGCAAAAGAAGTAAAAAAAACAACATAACGGAATTCGTGTGACATGCAGCATTAACGCGCTCTTCGAGAGCGCTGGGGCGTGCGACTGCGGCTGCGCGACCACTTTGGTTTGGAACGGATGTGTGAATACACCTTCCTCGAACGTGAATGAGAGCGCGAATGCAAGGACAACAACGACGATGATGACGACAAGGGGAGTGAGCTATTGGTCGAATGTGAATATGAGCGCCTTCGAGTGTGATGCTGTATCAAGCTGCGGGCATACGACCGGACTGGTATGAAATCATCTTTCGAATGTATGTACGAACCCGTTCGAGTCTGCGAGCGTGAGCGTGAACGACGGCGCGAGGGCGATTCGCCCTGGGTATGTGGCCACCTCGACTGTGGCTGCGCGTGCGGTGAGCTACGAGAGCGCTCGGCTGACGAGTGACGAGACGGAATGGCTGGTGGGTCTGGTACTGCCGGCTCGGGCTGGAGAGTAGGTAGGGACCGAGTAGACATGATGCTCGTTCGAGCGGGTACACACGATGGTGTGTCAAACATGCTTTGAGAGGGTGCGGCTGTGGGTGGAAGCGAGCGAGTGGGCGACGAGCCCCTACGAGCCTCAAGCTGGCTTGTCAGCAAAGACCAGTTGTCAAGACGGTCTCGCAGAGTCCGTCCGGCAACTTCGCGCGGGATCTCCAGTCCTGTAGGTAGAACAACACGGCCGTCAACAAGTAGACACTTTCCCAAAGCTAAATACGACTTGAATGAATGGCAACCTGCCCGAATATGGCCCGAAAGTCTGCAGAAGAAGCAGAACGAGTATGAATGGCGGGGAGAGCGACTGTCCGAGGCACGTGATGGCTGCGCGCGGGAACTGTCAACCTTGCTGCTCTTCCAGAGGCCATTGCTCAGTGCGAGAATCCATTTAGCTGCAATCATAAGGCTAGACACAGTAAGCTCTTGATCTGGCGAGTCAAGAAACTCGAGCAGCTCGCATCTGAATTTGGGTGGGAATCCATAAAAAAACACAACAGGTAGATGAGATGTCGACTCTTTCTGCTTTTCAAGAGACAGCGAAAAATGACAAAAGCTGCGGAAATACTCGCCCAGGGAAGACACTGAGATGGCGTCCGAGCTTGCGAGTGCACTTTTCAGTCTAAAAAATTGGTTCCTGCAGGACTCCTCCAGCTCTGGGTACAGTTGAACCACTTCTGAGGTAAAAGAGTCCCAATTCCCATCGCTACTCTCCGCAAGGTGGGACCAGAGGTCCACCAACTCAACAGGCGCATACTTGAGTGTGAATTTGATGCATGCGAGCCCGTCTGAGAGGCCGAATCTATCACAGAAGTTGATTATGTCATCAAAATAGCTTCGAAGGTCCTCAGGGCGCCCAGAGAAGCTCGGTGCTTCGGGCGAGCCTCGACATGGAATTTTAAGGCCGAACATGACTTTTGTGGGTAATATGAGTGCGAGTGCTTGATATGTGAGTGCGCACGAGTGGGAAAACACGAAAATGCGAGCAAGGAGACTGCAAAAATGAGGTCGAAAGGCGAAAATCTGTTAAAACAAGCCTGGAAATTGTGAAAACGAAGCTGGAGACTGCCAAACTGAATCTGGGAAGGTTGGGATGGGTGCCAGGCTAAGACAGAAGCCCCTCGCGGTGGGCTCCAGTTGTAGGAAAAACAGAACTTAAGAGGGAGTAGAAGTAGCTGGGGAGAGCAGGGATATCTGAGGGGAGTGAGTAAGCCAAAGGGGCTTCTATAACCTGGGCAAGGATCCTGATAGTCGTCTGAAGGCTTCTAGGGCTGTCTGGGTGCAGGGAAACGACCTGCTCGAGCTCGTCTCTCGTCTGTGGTAACTCGTCTATTATATTTAAGGAAAACTAACTATGCCAGTCACTAGGTAGTGCTGACTAAGCAACAAAAAAAGCGAAACCCTAAGAACAAGTAGCAGAGGGATAGCTAGAACAAAATAAAGTAAAATCATCAAAATAAAACAACTCCCCCAGTAGGGAAATTACATTCCCTACAGCGGGCATATTGAAGAGATTGTGCTGGATGCCAGAGAGGAGGTCGGAAAGCTGGGGATGCAGTGCGTTCACTTGGAGTATCCCCCTTGCTATATCCTCGTGTGCATGAATCGTACAAAGGCTGAAGCGCTGGACAGCTTACCTATCAGTGTCCTTCCAATCGCTCCTCTGACCAGATCCTTTACAATCGTGTCGCCAAACGGCATGAAGAAAACAGTAACCAGAGAGCAACTACCTATTACACCGGCCTATGCATTCACCGATTATCGATCACAGGCACAGACAATCGAACACTGCATTGTCGACATTGGGACACCACCATCTGGGGGGCTTACACCTTTCAACACGTATGTGGCATTGTTGCGCAGCTGGGGCAGGGATACCATTTGACTGTTGTGCAATTTCGATGAAAAGATATTCACCCAACATCCGAGTGAATATCTGTGACAGGAAGACCAAAGGCTTGCGGCCCCCAATCGTAAGACGATGTTAGACTGGGAAAGAGCGAAAGTGGTGTAGATAGCACTTCCACCAAACGGCCAGCAAATAGCCTTGGGCTTGGAGCTTGAACAAATGAACGGTGAATGGTGATGGTCTAACCTTGCAATAGTACATAGACACATCTCTTCAATTCTCTGCCACCATTGATTGATCATCGCCCGCGAGTTAACCACCTTCGGATTTGAGTCCATGACAATCGTACATAAATGCACCTACATAAATGCATGCCCACCAACACTCGCCTGCATGATTTGAATCAGACTTTCTATCAGCGAGGCACAGCAATGATCACAGATGTCAAAAAATGAGCGACGAATTTTGAGGTGCAGTGACCTTGTAAACAAGGTGATTAAAAGGAGTGTGATTATGTGTTTGGAGGATAACAAAAATTACAGTAGGAGATGAATCGTAGAAGTAGACAGTTAAAATTCTTCAGACAGAGAGCTTGTTTAAATCGACGATGACCTGCAAAGTAACCACATCTGAGGAATGTCGATTCAACATGGTTGTGAATGAAGCATGCTCAACGATGATGGTGAGACAATGAATACTCTTCTATGACATCACAATGTTGTAAGGCAGAAAAAATCACGCAATGAAATTTGCAAGCGCAGTGCCAAACTAGAACATGGCCAGCACTGCCAGCAGGTGTTATGCTCGCGACGAGTGACTTCGTCAAATAGACTAGGCACGAATGTCACGAGGGGAATCTTCGGGCCAAACTTATCGTAACCCCTATGGTCTCCTGTTATTGACGAGTATTGACTAAGTCTTCTCCGCTGGCGAGTTCTTCTGAGATTGCGACGGGAAGAAGAATGGATACGAGTCAAAGATGATGGAGATTGCAAGAAATCGAAAAACTGAGGATACATGGTACGGTAGGTCTATCTCATATACCCGTCGAGGGTTTGTACTGTACACACATCCACAGTTAGTCGTAAACAAGTAAACGATGAAATATGAATGAGTCAAGTACTGTGGAGCACGCCATACCGGCTGCGGACGCAGTCCGCAGCGAGGGGCGTCAGTACCGACGCGAAGGAAGGGGACATTCGAGCAATATAACGAAGTCAGAACCGGGGCGGGACAAGAAGTAAACATAAATGAAATACACGTCCATCAGCTGCGGGCGCAGCTACGAGTCAGAGTGATGACGGCGTACGCAGCATCAGTTGGTATTGGAAATACCACCACCGCCGGTGATCCGAAGGCTATGCGTGCCTTGAGACCGAGGACGACCACAGCGAGGACAAATGACGCGACGAGGCACATGACACACGTGACTTGGCGTTTTGGAGAAAGCGATGAAAAAGGAAGGAGGCCCCTAAGCGGGCGTAACATCACCCCCCCCCCTAAGGTCCTCAGACCCTTGAGGACGAGGCGCGGGCGTTGGCGGATAGGTTGCGAAGGGGGCGACGGGAGCGGGTATGGGCGGTGACAGGCGACGGAGTCGGTGGAGTCGGCGGTTCCTCGCTTGCCTGGGTCCAGCGTGAACCCTGTCCATTACGGCAGGACCAATGTCCCAGGTAACGGCACTGGTAGCAGGTGAACTTGTACAGGGGATGTCCCTCAGGGACTGAAGCTCGTCCTCCGAGATAGAAGCGAAGTTGATCAGTAGGGACGGGGACGAAGGGAGTCGGAGGTAGACCGCTGGAGGCGTGGACGGTGTTGTGGTACTCCTTGTCCAACCCGGCCCAGGAGGCATCAGTCAGAAAGTTAATCCAGCCAGACTCACTTCGTCCCATCCCCAGCCTTTTAGCCGTTTCTTTAAAAACCGTCGCGTTATCCATAAACTCCAGGGGCGGGTCCCATCGGACCTCCTTATTGACATCAGGTTTCATCTCAGGGATTACCGGTTTGTCTTTAGGTTTGATCCATTCAAGAAGACGAGAAGCGGTCGGTGCTAGGAACTCCCTGACCTGTCGATCACGAAGGTGATGGTAAGCCCCACCTGTTATGGCTTCTAAAACATCCGCGTATCCTTTTTCGAGCATAGAGGTCATAATGACCTCTGCCAGGGGAGCAGTCCCGGAGAGTTGGCGAACTCGAATCCAGTTGGTGGCCCGACCGATTACGTCTGCCGCTCTGTAGATTTCAGACAGCACCCCAAAATACTCAACCTGTTCTGGTGAGCACCCGTCAATGTCGTCCCCTTTGTTGAAGACGTCAAGTGCCCTAGTAACGTCCAGGTAGTCACTTGCTGAGATTGGTAGTCACGGCTCGTCATCCCTGGCAAGGGTGACTGAGGTGAGGAGGTCGAGTGTGGCATTTCTGGATGACACTGGACTGGCAGGGCGAACGTAGGGAGGGACGGGAGCATCGGAGGGACCGGGGGTGGCTGCTCTTTTATTGCCGTCATGGTGAGACTTCTCTTTAGCCTTTCCCTTTCCCTGTTGGTTACTGTCTCCTTCGCGAGGGACTCTGGCCTTGGGGACGGGTACTCGGCGAACCGAGAAACCTTGGTGTGGACGTGGTCGGAGAGGGCGGGAGACAGGGGTCGGTACCTCCCACTGGGAGACAAGGGACGAGGTGTCCGACTCAGGAAAACCGGTGGTGGTGGACGGGGGAGGGGAGTGGCGATAACAGGCGATGGGGGGGACGAGTAAGTCGTCCCTGTCGGTTGCGGGGTCGTAAACGGATTCTCCAAGGAGGTCGGCATAGTTGTTCTCAGTGTTGACAGAGCGAGGGGAGTCCATTTAATTTCTGAGGTGTCAAGCGAGCTTGTACTGGTCAAGGGCGTTGGAGGCATGGTCTTTTATATGTTCTTCAGGTTCCCACGTATTTGACGAATGCGGGAATCCCTTCCACTTGACCAGATAGCGGCACTGTCCCCTACGACCATCAGTTTTATGATTCAGTATCGCCTCTACCTCCCATTCGATCTCATCATCCACCAACTCCAGTAAGGGTGCTGCGGGCGCAGCTCCATAAGTTTCGTTTTCGGTATATGGGAAGATGCGGGAGGCATGGAACACAGGATGAACCTTCCATGTTGATGGTAGGTCCAACCGGAAAGCGACCGGTGACACGACCTGAGTCACCTTGAAGGGTCCGAGCCATCGGGGCGCAATCTTGTCGCACTGGTTTTTGATCCTAAGATGGCCGACGTCAAGGAGAACTTGATCTCCGACTTTGGGCGGTTCATATGATCCTTTGCTGCACGAGCGCATTAATTCCTGTGCTTTCTTATGTGCCAAGACAGCGACGTCCCAGGATGACGCGAGTTGCTCCAGCCTTTCGTCGACAGAAGGGACCGGGGTGAGTCGTTTTTCCGGGTAAGGGGAGGGGTCATAACCAAGTATGAGCGAGAACGGAGTCATTTTGTGAACGGAGTGAACACGGGAGTTATGGGCGAACTCGGCGGAAGGGAGTTTTGAAGCCCACGAGTTAGGGAACTCGGAGCAGTACAAACGAAGGTACCCTTCGACCTCTTGGTTTACCCTTTCGCTTTCTCCGTTAGTTTGGGGGTGGTAACCGGTACTCAGCTTGGTTTTGACCCCTATTGCCTTATACAGTTCTTTGGTGAACGAAGACGCGAACTGTGGTCCGCGATCCGAAATTACCGACTCGGGGAGCCCAAATCGGGAGTATATGAACTGATGGAAGAGTCGGGCAACCCCGACAGAATCAATAGTTTTGTGACACGGAACAAACAACGCGGCCTTAGTTAGGCCTTGATCGACAACCGTGAGAATCGAGTCGTATTTGTGCTCTCTCGATATCGGGAGATCCGTAATGAGATCCATAGACACCTGCTGGAACGGAAAAGGGGTTTTTGGTGTTTCGTGTGGTACGACGGGAGGAGTCGGGGGATGGGTGATGACCTTGGTAGTCTGGCAAGACGGGCATCCTGCAACGTACTTCTTGATGTCAGTTCCCATTCCCTCCCACCAAACCTCTTTACGCATTTTGGCGAACATGGCTTTCTGTCCAGGATGTCCGGCGGATTCGTGATCATGGTACGACCGCATGCAATGGCGCCGATCCTCTGGAGGGATGTACAAACGAGTAGTTCTGAACCGTTTGGTTCCATCTTCTCCTATGGTGATATTATCGCTAGGTTCCGGGCCTGTCGAATCCTTTGATGTATCGTTCTTGATGCGTTCGTACAGGTCCGCAGATATGGCGTATACGCCGGGAGCTCCTTTTACGGGTTTCCTCAAGGGGCGAGCTCCTGTGGCCGTACTCTCCTTTGGTGTCTCCTCAACTGGGCGAGAGTAGGGCGTTTTCTTTGACCGTTCTAAGCGAGTAGGAAGACGTCCAATTCGTGTGATGCGGTTAATTTTTAGTTGTTTTTGTATTTTTGTTAACGAAAATGTAGGCGAAACAAGGCGAATTTGCGGTTTTGAAGGGTCCACCCCCTCCAAAAGCCAAAGGTTCTCGGGGAGAACCGTGGCCGTAGGGGCGGGCTCCTCCGAAAGACTCTTGTGCGACAGAGTATCAGTGGGAACCTGAAGACGACCAGCCTGCCATGAGAACTTGATTGGATAGGACTGGATAGTGGCGGCCCATCGCGCCTGATGCGGTGTCAACTGTTGGGGCTCCCGATAGTACTCCAAGTTTTTGTGGTCGGTAAAGACGACCGTAGGCTCAACCGGGGAAAGGAGATACGGGCGGAAGGCTTTGAGCACACGAATCACCGCGAGCATTTCCAGATCATAAACCTGGTAATGCTGCTCTGCGCCGACGAGAGACTGCGAAAGATATGAGCATGGGTGCCACTCCTCGTCGGACCCCTTTTGTGCCAGTACCGCACCGGTTCCGAGTTTCGAAGCATCAGTAAAAAGGGCAAAAGGTTTAGTAAAATCGGGGATAGTGAGGACCGGGGAAGAGCATAACAAAGTTTTTAGTCTTTCAAAAGCTGCCGCTCTTTCAGGTGTCCATTGGTAGGAAACCCCCTTTTTGGTAAGGTCGTGCAGGGGTCGTGCGACACTTGAGAAGGAAGGGATGAATTTCCGGTAGAAGTTGCAGAAGCCTAAGAACCGACGGAGTCCGGTAAGGTTCTCTGGTGCTTCCCAGGTTGAAATGGTGTCTGTCTTGGTAGGGGAAGTCTCCATCCGTCCTTTTCCGATAATCATTCCCAAAAACTCCACTTCCTCAGCCTCGAAGCAGCATTTGCTGATCTTGAGGCGGAGTTCTTCGTCCTCGCATATTTGGAGGAACTCTTCGACTCGTTTGCGGAGTTCTTCCAAAGTTTTGGCATGGACAACGACGTCATCCATATAACCGACCTGTTTTCCGCGTTGCTTTTCGAAGGTTTTATCCATATAATGCTGGAAAGAGGGAGGTGAGTTGCATTGCCCGAAGAACATTACCGTGGGTTCGAAAAGTCCTCGAGGGGTTATGAAGGCCCCTTTCCACTCGTCACCATCCTTGACGCGTAAGTTTGTAAAACCCCATCGAATGTTGAACTTGGCATAATACTTGGATTCTACCAGTTTGTCAAACAGTGCTTGCGCATTAGGAAGGGGGTGAGCGTCCTGAATGGTGAACGAATTCAAGTATCGGTAATCTTGAATTAACCTTTTCTTTCCGTCCTTCTTTGCCACGAAGAACACGGGGGCTGCTTGAGGGGAAGTCGAAGGTCGGATTTTTTTACACTTTAGATTTTCATCAAGGAATTTGTCTAGGACTTTTAGTTCATCGGGGGACATTGGGTATACTGTTGCCTTTTTGGGTTTAAAGTCGTCCTTGAGCCTTATTTCATGATCTAGCCCAGGACGATGTTTTGGCAGCGGGATATCGTCTTCCGCGAAAACCTTGGCGAATTTCTTGTATCGCTCCGGCAGTTTGACTTCTTCCTTTGAGGCAGCTTGTGCAGCTTCTAATTCTGTGGAAAGAGTGGTTTTATTAATTTCCACCAGTAACCCCGGTGTTCGAACCTCCTTTATGGAAGGTGTTTCTTTTTGTGGGTATTCGAAACCATCATCCCAACATGTGATCTTACCGGTTTCCCAGTTCATGCGGGGCTTGTATTCCTTGAGGAACGGCATTCCGAGGAGGACATGTTCCTTTCCAACGAGCGGTCTGACGTAGCATTTGACGTGGACAAACCGTTCCTTGATTTCCATTTTGATGGTACATTTTCGAGTGACCCATTCTTGGTCTTTTCCGGTAAAAGACGTTGTCTTGAATTTTTGCTCCACTTTGTAAGTGGGTATCTGAAGTTTTCGTACCATCGCCTCGGAGATGAGCGAAACTTCTGTGCCTGAGTCGATACAGGCCCAAATTCCTGCCTTGAAGTCGGGTAGAATAACAAGACCAAGTGGTGAACGGATTCTCATATTGGACTCATCATCTATAGAATTACATTTAGCTGACAAAATCGAAACCGGACTGACTGATGCAGGAAGAGATTCAGCAGTCCTCTTTAAAAACCCAACAACTTCTTTTCCTCATCGTTAGCTTCCCTATTTCCGACATAGGCGGTTTTAGCTCCGTCTTCGGAAATGACGATGCGGACGTTTGAGAGTTGCTTGGCTTTGCATTCACTCTTGTAGTGTCCTTTCTTGTTGCAATTAAAGCAAGTGACGTCAGCGGCTGAGCGCCGGACGGTCTTCTTTCATTTATCGACATCCATGGCGTTGGGATCTCGGTTAGTAGTTCGGAAATGAACGTACTTCCTTTCGTTCCGAGATTCCTTCCCTTCTAGGATATTCCTGGTAGCGATCGCCGTTCGGGCTTCTCCCACGACCTTGATCCATTCCACAACGGTAATAGGGGCTCGGCCGCTGTTAAGGATCCAGTTCCGGTACTCTTTGGAGAGTCCTTTACCAAAGAAGATCCCGGCTTCCCGAGATTCTTCCTTTAGCTGGGCCTTGTTGACGAGCCCTGTGAACTCCGCTATGTAGGCTTCAAGTTCGCGGTCTCCTTGTTCAATACTTGAGAGATGTAGGATAGCGAGCGCTGTTTGGTCGCCAGACTCGAAGGTGGCTTTGAGTCGACTTATGAAAACCTGGAAGGTATCCATGTAGTAGATACTTTCATCGTTGAGGCGGTTCTCGTTTTGATAGTTCTCGGCGAAGGACACAGCGGCCCCTTTTGTCATATAGGTGAGGGCGAAGGCGATCCGAAGGGAGTCGGTGCTGTAAATGTGTCGATTAGAGCTAGTTCGGTAACGAAGTCCCACAAAGAATCCAGGTGAAAAAACCCAAAAAAAAGTCCCAGGCCTTCATGACATAAGCATACAGAGTTCAATCGGAGCCCCAATTTAGGAGGAGAGCATCTGGTGTATGGCCGAGATGCCGTGCTAGAGGCGGGGTTATGCATCAAAGCTCCACTTGTACAGCATCTACTCTTGCTTCTCCCTCCGTTCGTTGCCATGCCCCCTCGTAAAGCAGCGAAATCGTCCGACCACAAGGGCAAATCTCGTAGTTCGCGGTCCCCGGATGGCCACTCGACGCAAGTGTCGTGGTCAGATAAGGATACGTTTGCTCTTCTTGACTTCATCAATTCCCACAAGGCAACCGCTGGTGACGGTTTAAATTTCAAGGCGCCATTTTGGAATGCCTGTGCAGCTTCTCCGATGCTTGCAAACCCTGAGAAAGGGGGGCCCAAAACCCCTAAATCATGTAAAGAGAAATGGAAAAGGGTGCGTGAGTCAGTCAAACGACAGAATAACTAGCTGATATCACACAGCTACGAAGTACATACGCGGTCGTTGATCATCTCAGCCGTTCATCTGGATTTGCATATTCTCTGAAGTCAGGGGCTGATATCGGTGTTGCAAACGAGAATTCATGGGACGGTTACGTGAAGGTATGATTCAATCCAATCGGTTTGAATGTCCTGTGCTAATGGTGACGTCGGCAGGTCCACAAGGATGCAGCGCCTTATAAAAACAAGGGATGGCTATTCTATGACAGGATGAGTGCGCTCATACCTTCCAAGTGCAAGGGCTTGAATCGCTTTTCGGCACTGAGTATCAACGATTCTTCTGGAGGCCCGTCCTGCACCAGGTTGAGTTCTTCCAACAGCGAGAGCACGGGGAACAACACGCCGTCCCCGGGGTCACCTTTCGTTGACTTCCCGATACCAGCGTCTGTCGGAGGAAGTGCACCTAGCGCACCGGTAACCAGTAACGACGTGGATATGTCGCCCATTGTTCCATCAGCATCGCCGTCTATGAACCAAACGATTTTCTACCCGTTCGCGACTGGAAGCGCTGGCTTCAGTATGCCAACAACTTCCTATGCTCCACCATCGTGGCCATCTGCCAATCAACCCTCGTTCCACTCATTTGCAGCTGGAAATCCCATCCCCCCTACACTAACAACTTCCCATCGCCTGGCGCCATCTACCGTCGCTTCGGTTCATAGCGGATCTACTTTTAACTGGCGCTCAGACCAGTCTGTTCCCCCCCCCGGCACACCTTCAAACTTCACCCCTCCAACTGCCCCGTCGTCGTTCAATGGCTCGTCTGTCAGCTCCGTCAAGCCATCCTCCAGTATTTCGGCTCGTATGGAGCGCTCCAGAAAGCGGAAGGCAGACGACGACGACGATCAATCTGTCGTTTCGGGTGCTCTTTCAAGCACTGCGGCTTCAACCGCCTCATCGGCACGAAAGCGACGCACAGGGAACATGATACTTGAACGAGTGGAAGAGGAAGTTGGAGGTATCCATGGTACAGTCCGCTCGCATATGACCGCCGTCACTCACGCAATCACATCCCTTGCGGAATCACCTGCGCCCGATCCCAAGCCCGATATCCGCCAAGATCCGGTCCATCCGTTGGTGACCGAGGCGACACAGAAGCTGTTGCTGTTGGACATGGATAAGTTCTCGCCAACCGACATCGTTAGGATCGCAAATCACTTCGAGGGAAACGTTTCCCATGCCAGCCTGTACTTATCATTCGCTAGCGATCCTGACCGTATGGCTACAGTTCGGCATGCATGGCTTGAGGCGAAGCTCAATGAGATTGGGAGACGTAGCCAGTAATTGTTGTACTTGCAGCTTGTAGTATCCACTTTTTACCTTGATGTTTGTTGCAATATCATCGGCATTTCGGTTCTCTCACTCTGCCTCTGGAGATCGGAACTCAAAGAAATGCGATTTGGATCGTAAGGGTAGCGTAACGTAGAGAGAAATGATGGTATATAAATGCTAATCCGCGATGAACTCTCCCCTTCGTACTCGTTCGGCAATGTAGCTATTCCAAATGTTTTGCGCGATTGCACCCCGCCTCTCCGACATCCAAAGGCGTTCTGCGGTAGTTGTAACGCCATCGGCGATCACGCCGATTACCTCCTCTGACTCGTCCGGCGGCGGAGGTGATACGAAGCCTTCGATGTCGTCTAACTCCAACGGATCGTACATGCGGATGATGTTGTGAATACAACATAAAGCGGGAGGAATACGGGCCTGGACGTCCATGCCATACTCTGGAGGCACGACGAGAATTCGGAAGCGACGTTTGATGACTCCGATTATCCGTTCGATCACGTTTCGAAGCTGCGCGTGGCGAAGGTTGTAGCATTCCTCGGCGTTTACTGGTCTGTAAATTCCAATGAATTATGAGTAAATAAAAACATCGATAGAAATACTTACCGTACGTGCGCGCGGCCCCATTCTGCGAGATGGTATCGTTGCCCTCGGAATGGAGTCAGGAGTTGGGGGCAATTGGGGAACCCTGCATCGGCAAGGTAGTACTTGCCGTCCGGAATAGCGAGATCGCTCAGCCGCGCATCGTGATAGACCGACGAGTCGGCCGCAGACCCCTCCCACCCGCTAAGGACATATGTGAAGCGCATATCGAAATCGCAGCAGAGCAGGCAATTCTGGGAGGTGAAACCTTTGCGATTTCGCATCGCATCCCTTTCCTCCGAACTGGGAGCACACGCGATGTGCGTCCCGTCGATTGCACCGACAGCGTCAGCAAAAAAAGGGAAAAATTTGGGGTTATCGCGAATAGTTGGGTGGACGGGGGCATCACTGCGCGGCAATCATACGTACTTGCTGTATATATCACGAGACGAGAATGCGAACAGAATTTTTTTGAAGTACCTGGAACGACGATTAATCCACCGAAAATGGCGCGGTCGAAGACTTACTTGGAGATCGTGCCGTTCGACCTTTGAAAACGTTCACCTACATGTCTGATGGACAAACCGGTGACAGAGGTATATAGAAAGATCGCGAGTTGCTCTTCGAGCGTGACGTGTTTGGAAGGACCGATTCCATGCTGTTGGAGCTCCCGCAACAAGATGTCGAATACGTGCTTGTGAACTGCGAGTTCTGTACGAATTCGCTCGGGATGGCCGTTCAACAATTCGGCTACCCACCCACTCCCAGTCAGGATCGACGTGTGGTATGGAATCGGGTCAGCACGCCGCGTCGCTTCCGCGACAGCCTGTAGAGCATCTGCCAACACGAGTAGCAGGGATAAGAGTTGGAGGTGATGGTGGATGAGGATAAGAATGAGGAGTTTGCGGCGTCGATAGTGGTCGTCATTGATGTTGATGCGCCTTTCCTCGGTCTCGTCGTCTGCAGCATCAGGAGGATCCCCACCCATCAGGTTCCTAGTTACGCCCGACTCATCAGCCATGATAGTTGTGTTGCGGTTATCGATATCGCCTATGTCTCCTCCTAAATTGGAGCTCCGCTTGAACTCTGTATGCTTATGTCATGAAGGCCTGGGACTTTTTTTTGGGTTTTTTCACCTGGATTCTTTGTGGGACTTCGTTACCGAACTAGCTCTTAAGGTTTAAGTAACCTTCCACTTGCATAAGCCAAGTCTGAAGACTATTATGGCTTCCGTCATATTCTCCTGGTTTGCCGACGTTAAATTCCCGACCTCCATTAGGGGGCCGTGGGCAGTAATCGTCATCGTCATCGGCTCGGGATTTCCCCTTACTGCCACTATCTGGGTAGGGCTCTGGGGGTACGTCCTTTCCGAAATTACGAGCGTACCAATCTCTTAGCATTCCCTGAGTAGGGACGCCTCTGGGGAACGGATCCCCTGCTTCGGCAACCATTCTACGCGCCTCTTCGGCCAGGCGTTGGCGTTGCTCCTCGAGCTGTTGACGCAATTCCGATTCGGTGAAAATTCTTTGTGGCATTTCCGGAGCAGACTCTCCATGCCCTTGCATCATCGACATTTCGGGTATTTCTGCTTTTTCCTGTTCTTCTTTGAGGATAGATCCGCACGACATGTTGGATTTTCGGTCCTCTTCTTCTTCTGAACTGAAAGTGATTTCTTCTTCTCGATACTCTTCTTGGGTGAAGACACTTTAACGGGTAGTGACAACGAAGGCTGAGGGAGGATTTATAATCCGAAGATAACCTGTCAGTGAAAAGGGGAGAAAGATTCCGGACTCTAGGGAGGCGATCTATTAATCCCTGATGGGAGCCTGTAGAGCGTTAAGCCGGGGGTAGGAGTAGTTTGTGAGTTTTGGTTTGTTGAAGTTCAGTAACCGAGGGACGAGTTTGACTTTGTCGAAGAGGTCGAACGAGTCCTGAAAGCTGCGTAGAGTTTTTCAATTTTGTTATGCTCGCGACGAGTGACTTCGTCAAATAGACTAGGCACGAATGTCACGAGGGGAATCTTCGGGCCAAACTTATCGTAACCCCTATGGTCTCCTGTTATTGACGAGTATTGACTAAGTCTTCTCTGCTGGCGAGTTCTTCTGAGATCACGATGGGAAGAAGAATGGATACGAGTCAAAGATGATGGAGATTGCAAGAAATCGAAAAACTGAGGATACATGGTATGGTAGGTCTATCTCATATACCCGTCGAGGGTTTGTACCATACACACATCCACAGTTAGTCGTAAACAAGTAAACGATGAAATATGAATGAGTCAAGTACTGCGGAGCACGCCATACTGGCTGCGGACGCAGTCCGCAGTGAGGGGCGTCAGTACCGACGCGAAGGAAGGGGACATTCGAGCAATATAATGAAGTCAGAACCGGGGCAGGACAAGAAGTAAACATAAATGAAATACACGTCCATCAGCTGCGGGCGCAGCTACGAGTCAGAGTGACGACGGCGTACGCAGCATCAGTTGGTATTGGAAATACCACCACCGCCGGTGATCCGAAGGCTATGCGTGCCTTGAGACCGAGGACGACCACAGCGAGGACAAACGACGCGACGAGGCACGTGACACACGTGACTTGGCGTTTTGGAGAAAGCGATGAAAAAGGAAGGAGGCCCCTAAGCGGGCGTAACAGCAGGCACCTTGTTTACCATCCCAGAGCGCAGTCACGACTGGTGGGTTTTGCCATGCAGAGTCAATTGATAGGCAGATGCATGGGTGTCAAAAAAAGTGTCTCATTTTCGGGCTGGAGTGACCTTGTAAACAAGGTGACTCAGCCTTTTTTTTTTTTGAATTTCATCCTGCACCCTCCCACGATTGCACAGCTCGTAAACCATTTATGGGTTCTCGGAGTTCAGACTGTAGACCGGCATGATCGTGCGTAACAGAAGATGAAGACAGACCAGGACTGCTATGCGTCCTGGAACTAATTGCCAACTATTGTTTGCATGTATTGGTGTGTGTTGCTATGCACCTAAGACCCGCTTCTATCAGGTCCCCGAAGACCAATTACAACAAATTTTGCTGTTGTGTAGCTATTTCAAATTGTGCATTACCTATCACATGATAGTAGCATGGGATCAACAACATAGCACAGGTAGTAGAGTATGGGCAAGTAGCTTGCTACCCCCTAAACCACTGATTCAATAAATGCCAACTATTCTTTGTGTATTTTATTTACTGCATTCCATCACTCCAAAATGAGAGGAGGTTTATGAACTGGACTGATTGCCACTAGAGTTTTGTTGAGGAGTTCTGGCCTGTTTGGACATGCTCTTGAACTAACAGGTGGAACCTTTGGATCCTAACAAAGACAAACAAACACCTCTCCGTCACCATGTCCTACCATCCCAACTTTCCTCCGAGCCTGTCCATATCACCCAATACAACAGCTGATCGTGGCGACGATGAGTTTGGGATTTCAGCTCAGCGTGACGCGATTGAGAAATTCGGCATTGCAGGCAGGGTTTGGTGATTACCCTCCGCTCTCTTATTCGACATCTGAGGACACCCGTGTGTTGAAGATCGGTGTCCGGGCAGGGAAGCTGCACTGGCGATGTGCTCCTACATAGATTCCATGAATGTCGATGCACACGATTTGGAGTTCGATCCGCCTTTCTTTGAAGATGGGAGTCGAGATTATGGTCGCCCAACACTGATCGAGCTGGGGTCGGGAACGGGTATCGTCGCCGCACGGATTGCACGCGCGTTCCTGAGCGATGGAGTTGTCATCGCTACGGATCTTCTGGATGTGTGTCCTCTACTAGAACGGAACCTCCACGCTCACACTGGCCCTTTGCTCAACCCGGACTTGAGCAAGTCGGGATGCGGGAGCATCTTTGTACGGCCCCTCTCTTGGGGAAATTTAGATCATGCTATGCTCATTGAACGAGAGTTTGGTTTTCGTGGAAACACAAGTTCCACTGATGATGCGCCTTGGAAAGCTCGGTCTTGTAATCGACTTACCCATGTTATTTGCAGTGATCTCGTACGTTTACCTTTCCTTCTCCTCATTGCTTACCCCATAACATCCCAGTCAGGTTTACTTCCCAGAACTGTTTGCACCTCTCCTACGCACGCTTATTCATCTCACTTCGTTCCCATACTCGGATGCCGTGAACAGAACTTTCCCTAGGATTGTCGTCTCGTACAAAGTTCGGAGTTTACAGAAGGAAACTCCCTTCTGGGCTGCGTTCGGGCTGTGGTTCGCGTTCCACCCGGTTCTTTTCCGTCGCCGACGTCCCCTCCAACTCTCAGTTGTAGCGGATGATCATGTGTCGGGAGAGGACGTGGCGTCGGGATCATGGATGCCATTTGGCGACATCGATCCCAACACCCCTGACCAGACATTTGTCTTCGTCGCGCACCGTCGCCCTGAATCAATGTCATGGGAGATTCCGCAGAGTGATCAGGACCTCATAGATGGTGTGGGAGCCAGGGGCACGTCGCTCAGGAAGGCAGATGATACGTTTGAGACATTGTTATTCATGGCGATGGAGCATGCAGAATGACGGCGACGACAATTTGCACTATACTTGGCTGTCCGTTTCAATAGGGCCTCTTTGGAATCAATAGAAGTACCATTACACATGCCACATACAGAGATGGGTACAATAACCCTGAAAAACTGCATGGGAATGAAACGAGGGGGTACATCCAAAATAAAGTTTTGCTGTTACCCTGTCTGTGACACTTCTCCTTTCCTACCTCCTGACACTGTCTAGCTATCTGTCTCTCCCATGGTGATAAAACCGCTGGTTGCCGCTCTCCAACAACCCCACAGAATTGTTATAATCTACGCCTTTTCTCTGTCATACTCTGGAGGCACGTGTGAACGAAGAGCAATACTTGGCGCAGAGAAGTTGACTATCGTCACTGGGCGTTTCAGGAGGGGCGT
This sequence comes from Pisolithus tinctorius, assembly GCA_024663395.1. Lineage (NCBI taxonomy): Eukaryota > Fungi > Basidiomycota > Agaricomycetes > Boletales > Pisolithaceae > Pisolithus > Pisolithus tinctorius. Next base: position 2,645,377 of record JANFAH010000002.1, read on the forward strand.
CATTGAGCTAGCGTTCAGCGGCAATTTGAACTTGGATGACCAGCGAGAGGACGACGTAGTAGTAGTACCAGATACGGTAGGGACGAATCCAGGTGCTTCGAAAGGGCGAAGCTCCATGCGGTACTGTGGATTCATGGTTTGTAGACGTGCATATCAGAACATGAGATAAAAAGTGGAGGATTACAGATTACACTCACCCGTGTCGTAAACTTAGGAAACAAACAGCTCGGCTTCGACGACCTCTTCACCTCCACCTCGCCTTGCAAAACCCTTTTCCCCACCGCACCCTCTCCCGACGATCCATCCGCCGCTGGCCAAAACACGCCTTTTGAAACAGTCTCGAGGAAAAAGTTGTCCGTCCTTCGCTCAGAATCGTCCAGTTCCACCGTCGCGTCCGATCCCGTAGCGAGCGACCTGACAAGGAAAAGTCTGATCGCCGACGGAGAGGAGAGTGCACCAAGTGCTTGTGCGTCTGTACCTGTCAAGGTTAAGCAGACAGGTGCAAAAGTTCCACGGGCGTACGTCAACTGCGCGAATGGTTAGTGAAGAGCGGCGGGAGCCTGACTCCGAGACAAACTGGGTTGGCGAGAGCTAACTGTGGAGGCGTCGTAAGGATATCCGACGACCGGGTGGGATAGAACGTACGGTGCACGTTACTTCGACTTGCCGTGAGTCGAATAGGGTTCCACGAACGTTGACGGAAGGTAAAACATGCCATCCTGCGGGGTCATCTAAAGGTCTGCTGTGAACGACAGCGGTCGGGTAAGTAATGCGTGTCGCATACCCTCGGGTCCAAGAAGGGGTAGATTCTCTTTGATAGCCTTCTGGAGCAATGGCGACGGCGGTTGGGCTCTTACCACAGGTACGTAGGCAAACGATGTTACAAGGCTACATAGCTTTGAACACGGTGCGTACACCATCAGCAAATAGACCTACGTCTTGTTGACGTTCAAACCCTTGCGTTTGATTGTGACGGTGAGTTTATAGTCGAGATATCCGGCAACGGCCTTTTCTGAGAATGTAGCGGGGAGAGGAAAGGTTTTCTTGACTTTTCCATCTAGTACCTCTACCTCGGAGGGGAGGGATATCAGGAACGGCCACGAATAAGTTCCTTTTTCGAATTTAGAAACTTTGGATCCGTCTGGTAGAAGGACTGAAGGATTCCATAGTTCGTTCTCAATTTTAAGAAACTCGTCCTCTTCCTGCCCGACGAAAGTTGTCCCAGCCGTGACCTAACACAACAGTTGAACAATCCAGGTCCCGGTACATGATCAACACTGCGCATTAGATGACTTCCACCTACCTTGATAGTGATAGCCTTGATTGGCTCGGACTTGAGAACGTCCAAATCGACATGCCCGACGATCTTGTCACCCTGATAAAAACACGGCAGAGACGTTGGATTCGGTGACCGATTGAGGACGTGTAATGTCAACCACTTGTGGGCCTTGCTATCCTCTAATGATATAGAGTAAGTCGAGCCAGAACGGCTGTTACCGTTGCTAGCATTGCTGCTTGACGCCTGTGTTTGTGCTGCTCGTGAGTGGCGAGAGTATCCAGGAAGGTCCTCCATATTTCCAAGATCAATCTTGAAAGGTCGGCACCCACCAACCAACAAGACGGCGATGGTAACTCTCCGCGAGGGTACGCACGGGAGTGCAGAACAGAGGGTACACACTTACATTTTAACGCGCCGTACCGGACGAGTTAGTCGAGATGACCATGTGGTCGCAAATGCAACCGAGCAGCCTTGGGAATGCAATCCGGGCTAGTATGGACGATGCATCGTGAACACGTGGGCGGCCATACTACAACTGACCACCGAACGTCTTCTTCAAGAACATGCACGACTCCACTAGTGATCGATGATCGGCAAGTGGGTAAGATATAACTCCGGCGACGAGGTCGGCACGTGACCTCTCCCCTTGCCTTCCTCCAAAATGTCCTTTGGCGGGTAAGTCATCGTCTCACTGGTCCGTACACGATGCTGATCTGCCCACAGCTCGGCCTTTGGGGCCAGCACGACAGCGGCGCCCGGCAGCACGTCGATCTTTGGCCAATCGACCGCGTCGAAGCCAGCTGGATCGTTGTTTGGCTCAACTCAACCGACCACTTCGACGTTCACTGGGTTCGGCCAGCCGCAACAACAACAGCAGCAGACTCAGCAGCCAGCACAGGGCATCTCGCTGTTTGGTGGTGGTCAGCAGCAGCAACAACCTACGACGTCAATGTTTGGTCAACCAGCCAACACTCAGGCAGCTCCTGGAACATCACTGTTTGGTGGGACGACCCAGTCTCAGACGACACCTGGGACATCTTTGTTTGGTGGTACGACCCAGCAACCTCAACCTCAAGGTACTGGGACTTCATTGTTCGGTGGAATGACACCCCAACCCCAAAGTACGACCGGGACGTCGTTGTTTGGAGGTGCACAACAACAACAACAACAGCAGCAACAGCCTCAGGGAACAACTGGGACGTCTTTGTTCGGCACAACGCAGCAACAGCAGTCTCAGCCCACGGCAGGAACATCGCTGTTCGGTAACACAGCGCAGCCCAGCGCACCCACCCAACCAACAACTGGATTGTTCGGTGGCCAACAACCCGCCCAACAGGGTACAGGTCTTTTTGGCAACACTCTCCAACCACAGCCGACGCTACCAGCTCTTGGGACTGGTTCTACGACAACGGGGCCGTCGCTTTTCGGAGTCCAACAGTCGTGAGTTTCAATTCCGCTTTGCTGCATACTCAGTCACTGATAGCGTGCAGGATGAGGTTAGGGTTATGTGTTCTCTCAGATGTGATAGATAGCATTAATACACGCTTCTAGTATTTCTCCAGTGCAGCCCACTGGACAAGTACTCTTCTCGAGATCTACCAAGTTCAATGATCTTCCTGAGGATATAAAGAAAAGATTCGAAGCCCTCGAGTAAGTGCAGTTTTCAGAATGTTCCCGGAAAAATCTCATTCTAGATAGTGCACATATCCATGGTCGCATCCAGATCAGCAACGATCTCAAGCAACGCAAGCTTGGTCAGGAACCCACCAAAGGTCAAGAACTCATTCGCGAAGTGCACAAGGTTGGGTCGATCTCGTTCGCGCTTCGTATAACAATCAAACAAAGTCGTTACAGGAACTGCTGAGTGTCACGTCCATGATACAAGCAGATGCCCAGTTCATCCGAGATCTCAAAGCTAAGACAGAACAAGCTGTTCAAGATACTGTTGCTGCAATTCGCATCGTAGATGGCTTCAAGAGCCCACAGCAACACACCGTCTACTTGAAGAACTATGCCTCGTTCCCGTTGGAGTGAGAATTTCCACTGGAGCTGATCCAGTCGTACTGATTGGACCCCGACCCCCAGGTTCTTCACTCGTATGAGCAAAGAGATGCAGGAACGCCTGCAGTGGTGTAAGAATACGATCGAGGTATTTTCCTATCTCCCATTCAAGTCCACAAGCAATGATCAGGTCTCCTTAAGCAAATCGAACGAAAACTGTCCTCAACAGTAACTCAACAACAAAATACCCCCCAAGGTTCGTCTGTCTGTCCGTTTTTCTTAGGACTGACGAGTGAATCTCTCTTTCACAGCCATCGCATCTGCACTGCAAGCCCAGCACGCCGTATTTGTGTCTCTTGCAGCCAAGACGGCGACGGTGGACGCTGAACTACAAAAGCTGAAGGCGCTGTATACACAACTATGGCGTGCGAGAACGGGGAGCGTGAGGGATCCTTTCAACGATCTCGATCGAGGAAACGGGAGTGATTTCGGGATGGAGTCACTGCAGGTAAAATGAACAGCTTATCTGTGGCCGTACAAGTTCTTCGGTCTGATGATGATTAGTTACGAGATTTTGGTAAATGACCACTCTATATATGTACATACACACCTCGAATGATTAGTGCCCCTGATGGCAGTGAGTTTTGACACGTTCAAGGCACAGCTTGTGCATCCAGGCGCGCCTTGAACCGGTGAATGATTGGCTTTGATCGTGTGCTGTGGGATTCGTATTAGTACTATACTGCAGGTTTAGAGGGTGATTGTCGACTATGGCATTCCAGCAGGACGTCGTCAGCGGTGAGCAGTACCGCTATGCGCTCACCAACTTCGTGAGTACTATCCCATCCTACTTCTACCACATCGCAGCATCGTTGGACGAAGTCGCGGTTCTTATACAGGATGAACTGACACCCTTGACAGCGTATAGCGCACGAAAAGGTCGAGGAACAACGACGCCAGCTCGAGGAGCAGGAACGACAGATCGGGTTGCTCCGTGCGCGGATCGCGTTGTTGGAGGGTACTGCGAAGGGGCCGCAGGATATGGCTACGAAGCAGGGAGGAACATCGGTGGATGACTTTTCGATCAAGGTGTGTGGTCCTTGAAGGCGTACGCACGATGCCACCGCTCACTGTGGGACCTTCCTTATACTATGCATCTGGCGTAATGCCGATCGCGGTCTTTCGACACTCAGAACGCTGCCTCTCAGCTGGAAAGACTGATTAACAGGTGGGCAGCGGAGGTCGTAAGATCCCCGCCTGCTAGCCTGGACAGTATCTATGCCGCCGCCATCTCAGATATCACTGGCAACAACGAACCGCTGCCTCCTGGTGCAAGCGCCGTACAGGTACAGAACATCTTGCGACATGTCATGTCCGAAATGATCAGTGCCGAGGTCATTAACTGTCTGATCGTGACGAATTCGGGCGAGGCAAACGTGCAGTTGACGCGTATACATGAACACTTGTTCTCTCGTGAGTGTGTTTGTGTTCAAGACAGTCGCACCATGCGATCGATCTCGCTTTAACTCACTATTGAAACAGGAAATCCAATGGTCGCAGCCGTCTGGCGTCGTCAGACCTTTTCAGCGGCAGTCGATTCCTGTGATACAAGCATGGCACACAGCATCTTCGACGATCAAATGCCATCTCTGGTCAGGACACTCGGTGCATCCATGAAGGGCGCCCTCAGCATCTTCGATGCCGCGTACAACTTTTCGCGAATGTTACATGGCGCCAATGCCAGCGGATCGTCTGCAGATGCGTTCTACCGATCGTTCGTGCCGGAAGTCGGGAGTGCGCTGTTACCACGCCAGATAGAGCTCATACGGCGGTGCTTGAAGAGTGAGCAGGGAGAAGTTGATCGAGTGGGGGCGACTATTTTTCCCGGACTGGTCAAGGTGGGAAAGGCGGCCACAGCAAGCGGTGAACAGAACCAAGACAGCATGCAAACTATTGTCAGGCGTGCACAGGTTATTTGCGAATGTGCACTGTTGGCCAGTGTTGTCGGCGTCGCACCACTCCAGCATTAGTAGGATGAATGAGGCCTTGAAGCGGGTAGGAGTGGACGGGCTTCCGTTCACGTGGAATGTTACTTGCATCTTTGATCGATCAGGCAAGATTTAGAGCGGGTTCCCGCTTCCATTGCTTGGCTGTCGCGGAGGTTCGACGCTTCTGTACCCTTGCCAAGATGTCAAAGACTGTACATATCCTTAATCCACAACATATTTACCTGATGTATTCATCCAGTATCACATCTTGCCACAGCGGCAGATATTTGTTGAGCCGCGCTTTATGTGTAACCACACTGGCATACTTGAAGTTCCTGATAAACGGGGCGGAGGATTTAGTACCAGTAGGAGGATGAGGAGTGAACGCCTGCGCGAACCCGCGCCCGGGATAAAAACATTAGTTTGTGGATTCAAGTCGGCTGTGTCTGCCAGGTCTGTGTGTGATCTTGGTCATACGTGTGGCTCTGGACTATTTTAAGACTGTTATTCGACGCCAAACTCCAGACTTTAACGGCCGATCCATAGAAACCTTCAGAAGACTTGAGGAACCTTGCATCTTGCCGTCTGCGCCATTGCACGATTTGATAATGCATAACACGTGGACGACGAGCCGACTCTACGCAGTATTTCGCGTCGCAACCAATCATGTCGCAGTGTGCTAGATCTGTAATCAACATGCCTGCCAGCTACTTACGGGTAAAGGTCTGATGAAAGTATCAACCCACGGGACTCCGTTTGGGGTTATCAAGCCCAAGGATATTGATGCGCCACCCACGAATTTGTATGTCTGGAAAGTAGTAGGGACGCTCATGAACGAATTAACTCTAATCAAGATCAGGGGACAGATAACCAAGACATGAAAGCATCGATAAGAGTGTCGTACGCCATTCCAAGTTTGCCTTCGAGAAGACGACAGATAACGCGAGCGAAGGTAGTGGCGTCGCCACGGAAGATATCTCGCTATCAAGACCGTATCACGGGAAAACTCCGTGATCCAGACTTGATCGTGTGACTCTTCCTACGTGGAAGTCGCTGGGGTGCGGCCCAAAAGTGCATCACCGGTTTGGCAATCGTAGTCGAGGAATGCGCCTGGCAGGGTGCTGCACGCTATCTTGTGGAGTGGTCGTCGTCATTTCGGAAGGCAAATGTGATGATACGGAGACGTGACAACAATGCGTGCGTCGATTGTGGCTTGGAGTCATCTGCTCTTGTCATTCAATCGTTGAGTAGATTCGGAAAGTGGAAAGGCGACACTAATTTGTATGGTTGGTTGTTGGGGTACGCAATATGGAAATTGTCATCTACGAACCTTGCACCTGCGCGATGCGGTGTACCTATCTCTGATGAAATGATGAGTTGTAAGGGTGGTGTCCATGCCGAAGCCATTCCGTTATCTCATGAGTCATGGTAGCAAAAGCTAATAGCTTGAGCTGAAACCTAGAATAAGCGCAGACACGGCAAGCAGCGAGTCTCATACATACCCGTCAACTACCGGACATCGAAAGTCATAAACTTCGAGTTTGGGTGCATAACTTGACGGTGACAGTATTGCGCTAATAGACAGTTATGTCTCAACTTGATGTCTCACGCGCGCACGGCCGGAGCTTATATACGGTGGTGCTGACCACAGTGAGTTTCGTGCCGAAGAATTTGCTGGTCAGAAAAGTCGTTGGAGTCTTCCTGAAAGCGGCAAGCCATCACAGCGTCCGATGCAGAAGTGATGATATCTCCACTCTACTCCCAGAAATGTGTTACCTGTACTGCGGATTTGATCTGAGTTGTGCCAAGAAGCGGGATTGCAGCGACTGCAGCGCGGGCATCGTCAGCCGTCGTATACATTTGCAATCATGTCACTATTCCAGGGCAGTCAGATTTGAAAGGAAAGTGCGGGGTTCGGAAAAACCAATCATACGAGAGAAACTTGTACAACCACTCGATTGGAAATGACATGAAGCGTCTTACGCTGGTACTTGTAATATGCCAAGAGTGGTTGACGTCCTACGGTTGTATTAGTAGCATCGCGGAGGGACGAGAGGTTATTAGCGATACTTCCAAACCAGGCAGTGACACCGTGCCACGTGCTGTGGGGAACAGTCCGGGGATTGCCAGGGGCGGGGTTATAAAGCACTCTGGATTTGACTCATCAGCGTTGCCCAACTCTTTTCTTTTCTCTCTCTCTACGATGAACCCTGCAGAGGCGAACAAGGACAACGGCGTCAGACACTCCAAGCCCATCCCAATCGTCACCCACCACCTCCGCCACCGCTCGCTCTCGGCGGCCTCCGATTCCTCTCCCTCTCCGGCATCCCCTCCCTCTGTCCAGACCCCATCCCCTGGCAGATCCCAGCCGCTCTCCCCGTCGAGCGCCCCCATTTTCCCGTTCTTGTCCCACTCTCCTGCCAAGGCATCTGCAACCTTTCCGTTCCGTGGCTTCGGACCCCCTGTCTTTGAGGGTACGCTCAATCAACCATTGCCTTCCCCACATCTCATGGCAACTCTAGACGAGGCCATGGAGAAAACGCCAGGTGCTGATCATGCCCGTCGTTCTAGCATCAGCGGGGTGTTCGCACAGAAACCTGCTGTAGCTGAGGTGGTGCAACACGAGCGAGGCGTGAATATCTTGAGGCGTCTGTCTTTTGGCAGTGCAAAGGTACGCCCTTATCAGCTCGAGTATACATTTAGATTTACAATTTCGTAGAACCCAGCCGCACCCTCTACCAGCCCTCCCCAGCCCGCACCTCCGCCTAATACCGCCGTATCTACATCCCCTGTCATTCCCACTTCCTCGTTTGCGGGAAGGAAGCCGAAGCGGTCAGCGACGGTCACGGAATCCGGAAGACCTCGCCGTGCACCCTCTCCTATGGGCGAACGTATTCTAAAAGGCCATTTCGACAGCTTCATCTAGAAGCATCCCCTCCTTTGATCGGTACCCACTTGTTACCTTGGACTACCCGTTCCTCCACCCGCGAACTCATAAGGCATCATACTCACCATACTCACTGAAACAATTCTGATTACCACAAGTATTCTATGATGTTATCGCCGCCCACGATCCCATTCACAATATACGGGAGCAACCCTCTCGGTGGGCGGCTAATACACTGACACGTCTGTTATTTCGTGCATTCCGCCTCCCTCCGTTTCCCATTATCATGCCACGCGCATTGTATTCTTATCTGCGGTTCCACGCCGCCCTTTTCAATCGGTGTTGTCGGGCAGCTCAATTCTCGTTGCTATCTTGTATACTAAGTGCTCGTAGGGATACATTTTTATGTGCTTTTCGTTTTCCTCCTTGGAGCAATCAATATATTTATCACGTCTCCTCATTCTGCGAATCTGTGAAGCCCTCCCAAAACCAGGAGATAAATCGTCTGTTATAGGACGTCTACATTCTAAGATGAACCTATTATTGTAGAACTTCCCATCGACAACTCGACGAAATCGTTCTTCGGGGCCGTTTAAGACACCCGCTTGTACTTATTGTACGTAGCAGCGGAGACACCGACATCCACCTCCCCAGCACACAACTCGCTCAGCCGCTCCTCCAGTGCCGGATCGGGGTGCGCCTTGACAGGCGACACACAGTAGCTCCTGTACCACTCCCACCAGATCGTCCAATGGATCCATTTGAGCTGGAGAACCTTGCTATCTCGCGTGCGCAGGACAGTACGGGACTTAACCATGCGCGTGAACGCCTCCTCGAACGTGAGCCCAGAGTCGTCGACCTTGTATGTGAGCGCATCAATGGATTCACAACTGAGTGAGAGCGCCTTGAGCCATGGCGCGAGTGGAAGACAGGCTCGATCCTGCTGGGAGCTCGACGAGGGCGAGGTAGGCAAAGATGATGGATATTCGGAGGGATCATAGATCATGTCTTTGATGATCTCGCCCAGGACAACGTGTGTCCGGGCCCCGTGGAGCTTGAGGAGCACGAGCGAAGGACACCGCTCCACGATCTCGCGAAGCTGCGACCCAATGATATTGATCGCGTGAAGGGTAAAATGGTTGATGCTGCACTTGGAGCGGGAAAGGAGAGCCAGGAAGGAGTCATGACACCACGCCGTCGTCATGCTGCTGCAATCCCAGACACGTGTAAGCATCTGGAAGTCCCGCAAGTGCGGGAGTACGAGGCCGTCCATAAAATGATCGATGCATTCCTCATGGTTCGTGATCGTGACGAGAACAAGAGTGCTGAGGCAGGGCATCGTAATGCGATCCAGCGTGTCGTCCCATTTCCCTTCCGCTCGGTATTGCGATATCTCAACGTGGAGATATGACAAGTGGGGTGCGCATGAGAGGATCTGGAGGAGTTCAGTGACATCCGTAGTACGGTAGCCACCACGCAAGGTCAGATGGGTAAGCTGCGTCCACGGCAGTGTTCTGTGACTGTCGGGCATGGCACCAGCAGGGACTTGGAGTTCACGCAGCCGTGGCATCAGCTCCGGTTTGAACGGCGCCCAGGGAGTGAATTGAGGTGATATTTCGAGTTCCTCTAGGTTAGGGAAGTGACAGCGCACCAGAGCATCAAAGTATTCCCAATCGGGATCGTATGCAGGAAAGTGAATGAAGATGGCTTTCCATCTATCAGAATGTTCAGCAATGACTTCGGTGAGCTGCCGGAGGAACGACACGGGGATGTCGTCTGTCAGGAAGTCATTCCACAGCCAAAGTGATATCGGGAACGGTCGCGAGCGTTCCAGCCAAGCCTGCAGGATCTCTTCTTGTTTCACAAAGGAGCCACTGGTAGGCAGTCTGAGGTAGAGTGTAGTCCACAGACGAGGGATCGCGAGAGAAAGAGCACGCCAGCTACGGCATACGCTTCCCAATAGGAGTGGCGCTCGCTTGCTGGGTTCCGCGTGGGGCCCACGAGCGCCAATATCTCCACAAAACTCAAATATTCTCGCCATGATCTCGGGCGGCATCCGTCTAATGGGTGAGAGGAGTGCACCAAGATCCTCTACGTAAGAAATGAGCTCTCGTTTTCTCCGTTGGTAGTCTGCAAGACGAGCCTGCAAGTCGTTTATGTCGTTCTCTACTGCCGCCAACTCTGCTTTCGGGTCGCGGAGTAGCGAGCGTACCTCCTCCCGTTGGTTGTCAGGTGGGGCACCGTTGGTCTGGAGTAAGCGCAATATCAACGACTAGATGATAGGCAAGCGCGATAAATCTCGGCCGATGCACAAGCAAATAGCTATGAACGCAACATACCGGCGGCAGGTCCTTCACCTCACCATATCGCTCGAGCTTGTCCACATATAAAGGTATGCCCGTCTCTTTGAGAGTCCCAGCCTCTGCAGCCATGATGGAGATGTCAACGATGATGTGATGGGTGGTAGCAGGAAGTCGAGGTGTATGGTACTGCTGTAAGACGTGTCTGATCGCAGGGCGAACTCGTGCTGCGTTTTATCGAAAAACGCACCCTGCAGCATGGCAGGGCGAGAAGGGCTTCTGTGCGGCTCGGCTGGTGAGCAATACAACGTTGAGGCAACGTTGTTTTGCACGAGCGGGACCAACGGTCTGCATCCGCATTTTTTTTTCCTGCTTGCTCGCCTCCTCCTCGCGGACCTCAAAAATATATATTACGCTCTTACAATCCTAAGTAATAATACAAAGCATGTGGATCATCTACACAAGCAGGGTAATATCGTTGGCTTAAATGGTTTACACTGCCCGTCATGGAGCGCCACGTTGCTAGTTCCAACTGACAAAGTGAAGTATGAAGAGATGCTCTCGTGTGGTGCTGGTTCCGGGCATTCACGGCACGAGCAATGGAATATGGCCAAGCTTGGTAACTTCACTAGCGCTTTGTCGAGTGCCACGGAGGAGCCACGGGTGGGCTCAGGGTCTGCATCGTGGCCGTGCCACGGCCAAGTACTGCCCGGATGCATGGGTGCACTTTTCGGAAGCTCTACGCCCTCCGTGATGATGGTGCTTTGCTGGCCGGCTTGCCGGTGGCGATGGGCATGGGCCGTTTGGAGAACACCATTTTCTTCTTCACTACGGCTATCACATCCCACTTCGTCCCCACTCCAACTTCTTCCTGACTCTCGGAGCTAGTGGATTCGCCACCGACAGGGGCGGACGCTTGTTTGTGTAAAACGCCCAAGGGTTTCGCCAGATTGACCACCTTTCCTTCTAGTAAGTGGTATCCGATAGTTAGGGTGGGTTTGTTCTGCGAAATGGTAGCCCGGATCGTCAGTAAGAGCTTATATCCACTGAAAGCACTCAGTCTACACACACCATATCAGTCGTATTTAATGTTCCGATTAGTTGGCCATCCTTGTCTTCCTTCTCGGTGCCCTCGACATCAAGGGTACCCTGCAGCTCAATCAGAAAGAGCTCGTCGTGGCCAAGCGTGACAAGCTGGGGAGGCAGTTTTGTAGAGAATTGACTCGATCGGGAAATGGTGACTGGGATAATCATGTCTGAGATCTGAACTCCCCAACTCAGAAATGCCTCGTTCTAGGCAGGTCTACTGCAGGCTTGGACCTTGCTGTACACGTGCAGGTGAGTGTGCGTGTTTCAATAAATTGTGATGAAGACGATGGCACTGCGGCGTGGGTGACAGTCTGAAATGTTATATCCGAGGGTTGAAGACAAAAGTTAAGAGTACGAGTACCACTTGTTGCAGATTTCACCTCTTCTCAGTCACCATTCCTTTGCGTTCGTACGTATAAATTCAGCAATTTAGATCTATTCTATCAGTTTATCACACCTCGATTATCACATGTAGATGCATTACTTGTGAGTTATGACTGCTTCTTCACGTACTCGGATGACCTGTGTACGTCTAGCCCTCAGTGGTATACCCAGGCCTTCGACGCCACCACACTGCAAGCCTCCTCAGCTTCAGCTAGGCGGGAAGTCGCCAAACTCCCAACTATAACACTCCTGGGAAAATTAAATGTGGCGAGTCAGACATCAGAACGCAAACTCAAATGAAGAGGAACGCGGCTCACCACGCAGTCCACATCTCGCTTGGGCCTAGGAACTTCTCGACCCACTTCGTCACAAGGTGCCCACGGCTTTCCCAACACGTTTTCAATCACGGTCACGATCCCATGGGTTCGAACGTCAACTGACCACGAAAGGTTGCTCACAGTATCGTACACGATAGACTCCCCGAGGTGACATCTGTAGATGGTTAATGAGAACACGCTAGCAACGAACATGACCACTTTGAGCATACTTCGTCTCCATGGCAAACCCTGCCAGAGAACAGGAAGAAAGCACGCCATTACATGTGCCCATAGCGATGGGATCAGCAGTATGATAAACATGTGTCACATGTTGCGTAGATGGCTGCGAGTATGATAGTTAGGACTACTGAAAGGACTAAGGGAGATATATAGCATACTGGCGATGGAAGGTGTAGCCGCTGTGCTGCTAACCTTTCTCCAGGAGACTCGAAAGCAACCACAGGTACACCAAAAGTTACACCCAGTAAAGATGCCAGAGCACCACCTACGATGTAAGTCAAGTTAGGGTACTGAGCATTGCACACACCTCCACTTACCCATCGAGTGCCCTATGATCCATATATTCGAGTGCGGATACATGTACGTTAAGTTATTGTATAGATTCTACCCAAAAGTTGGCGTTGGAGTTTCGCAGCGAGGAATGGACTCACCGTTCCGATAGGATAAAACAAACTTTCCTCCACCAAGGCCCGCTCCAAACACAACTGGTCACATTTCCACCCCCCACGGTAACATCCACACACAGCTGTCCACGTCCAGTCTATACGGGCACAACAACAACTAAACAGCAGATTGTCATTAAACTTGTCCTTCTTCGCCGTTGGACCTCCGCCCCCAAACAAACTTGTTGAAGTGCCCTTTATGGAAAGCACAACCGTAGAGTTGTCTGGAGTGGCAAAGACATAACCACGGAACCCGTCGGAATCAGGTTCCCAGCCGAATGGGTAGTGCTGCGCAGAAACAAAAATTTAGCGAGTTCTTGGAGCATCGAACAAAACTCCTAACAAACACGCACAGGAATCCACCCGTTTCCCAGTTTGTACCATGCAGTGTCGTTTGGAGTTACATAGGCATTATTCGTCATCTTTGCAAGTTCCAGGAGTGTTTCCCTACTCTCGACGGCTGGGCCGAGAATCTCGTCTTCGTACCACGGTAACTTGGTGCTTTGGGCATGTCTTATGGAACGTATCCTCGCCTCGGAGAACTCCTCGAAAGACGGTGGTCGGAACGACGATATGTATCTCGACCCAAGCTCATGTATCGTCTCAGTGAATCCGACTGGACGTACGTCGGAGAATACCACGTTCCCTGCAAGCGAAACAGCGTGTTCGTGTCGGAGCTCAAATCGCAGTCGTGGAGGAACCTTTCCAAGGCCATCGTCGTGAGGTCGTTTACCACTGAAAAGTTCCAGGAATGCAATGAGCAAAGCCGACAATACGGTCGGTAACATCGGGTGCCATCATACCCCAGTCGCCAAGCACATGCGCAAACCACACCATAATGTGCAGCTTAGTCATCAAGTTCCACAATCTATTCCCCGTTTTGGTATGTCTTCTCGTGGTATTCTACCGGCGACTTCCAACTAGAAAAGCATGAATTTTTCCTAGTCTGACGTGTTAGCAGATGGCGTCAGAGCTATCGAGGATCACAGATTTCTTGACAAAAATGGCGTCGATGCGGCTAGTTGGGAACCGTTGGTCCAGGACACTCTGGATCGCATCGGCAGAGATTGAAACAGTCACTTTGTCTTTATCCTCTCTACATTCCTGGCGCAACTCCTTGTTGCATGTCTCTCGCTTGCCTCCGGAACCACTGACTGCAATCTTTCTCGAGTACGCGCTCGAATGTGATGACACCTTCGCAGGTGTGGTCCCTGATTGGGTCACTGTCTCTCACATTTGCCGTACCTGGCGTCAGGTTGCCCTGAACTGCCCTGCCCTTTGGACTCGTCTTTTCTTTGTCTCGCGTCCACTGATGGACGAATTACTAGCAAGATCCAAGACCTCTACTGTCCGTTCGTGTTGATCTATCCGATCTTCCTTCGTTAGAGCCTGTGAAGGCTCTTTAGAAAGCGTTGAGTCATATGCACCGCATCCAACATCCCTGGATTCGTTGTTCGAGATTCCATTCCACCGAGTTCCTGCACCTGTTGACTGCAACTGCACCCATGCTACGGTCATTTCACTTGTGTTTGACCACCGTTATATTTCTTGGCCAGCAAATCACCATAGACAAAAACACTTCTGCTGGATCGGCGCCTTGCCTTCGTGAACTGCGCCTGGAGAGATGTCGAGTGGATTGGTCGTCACCTGTCTTCAGCGGGCTCACGAATATGAATCCCGTCAACATCAGTATCATGACTATGTCAACTATGGATACTGTTATCCGCGCCACGGGCCAATTGCCAGACCTTCAACAACTGTTCTTGGAGGGCTCACTTCCAAGCGTGAGTGCCCGGCCCATTGACTCACATGGCATGGCCAAAATTCCCCTTCCGAAGTTGGAGAATGTCAGCCTGACCGACTCAATTTTCTCTATCGTAGCGTTTCTAGCTCATCTAGAATTCCCTCGATCCGCGATGGTCCACCTGCGTTGTATTTGTTCAGCTGCTTCCGATGTCACCATTATCCAGCCATTCGTTGAGGAGAGATTCGATGACAGCTCTCGTCCGTCTCAGATTCCTAGATCATCTATGCCACTCATCTGGTCTTTAGACCTCGATTGTGAGGTGGAACAGGACACCTGGAGCGTTGTTTGCGGCATATTAGATCCCAATATCCATCGGACGAACTATCTATATTCCACGGACGAATACCTTGATAAGAATTCGACGTTTGCTTCGACTCGAATTTACAGAACGAGAGTTTTGGCTCAGGGGAGGACGCTCAGAGAGGCTCATTGCCCTCTGTCGCACTCTACCCCTTACGCACTTGAGGCGGCTGACGGTGCGCGAGGGCAGACGGTCGGACTCTTCCCGTGCTCGTCTTTTAACAGAGGCATTTCGTGGTGCTCCGGAACTGCGTGTTATTGAATTGGATGGCAGTGCCCACCGATTTATCCACGCACTCTTCAGGGATACGATATTCGCGCCTGCTTTGACCGATGTAACACTCAGGAACGTCAACTTCAGTTGGTGTGTGGTCAAGACTCCCCATGAACACTCCGGATCGTGCGTGCGATGCCTACGCCATTTATTGGCCAATCGTGCGCAGTTAGGCCTTAAGTTGCGAAGGCTGATCCTCGATGCTTGCAGCAGGATCAAAGATAATGATGCGAGGGGTTTGAGGGAGGCGGTTGGCCAACTAGATGGAGTCGTGGTGAGCGAAAGTGGGGATACCTCCGTGAACTCTTAACACATCTGATATTGACGAGTCGATTTATCAGATAGCGTAGAGGTTAGCGGTAGTGTTGTATTATACCATACCATAATAATGCAATGGGTTTGGAATGACCTGACTAGTACACGAAGGTACAAGCAGACGTGTCTTGACTAACGTATTTTCGTGCTCCAAGAGACAGTTGTCGGCATACATATTTCTCAAGTTCTCACTAGGGTGTTACAGGGGCTAGTAATCTCGTATCTTCTCGGAAACTTCCCATCCCCTAACGGTTGGGACTTCGAAACTGGAACAAGGATAAGACCGCAAGGAGACTCAAATCCGCACGTGCTGATGATTCTTGAAATTCTCGATTGCGCACAACTATAGTTGCATTGCTAGCATCCATGATCTGCGATTTCCAAAAAGTGACCGTAGGTTCAGCGGGGTTCCGCTAGATATAAAAGAGAAGAGATTGTGCGCACTTTCTAACATCGAACCTCCATGTCTTACAGAACGACAGTTCGGACCTTTGGCCCATCTCCTGCTAGTGACAGTTTCCTCCTGAAAGGCCTGGAAGATCCACCTGAGACTATTTCTCCCGAGGCAGCAGACCATTCTTCTAGCAGGGTAGAGCTACGGAATGTCAAGCCGATTGCCTCCTACTCGTGGATCGGAGGGCCGACACCTAGCATCGCCGTTCCAGGTGAGGAAAGCTGGTTAAAAGGCTTGACGATCAAAGTTAGTAACCTAGATCATGCATTACCAGCTTCTCCGCGCATTTGGAAGATGACCACTGTTACGACCGTTCCTGCCGACTCCGGTGTCCATTACGTCGATCGTAATACATCGTTTATGGGACGTCGTTCGGCTCTCATCCCCATATTTGCTGCTGTCGATTCACTGCATGACGATTTCCGGTATCGTGACTTCGATCTTGTGACGGACAGGAATAACTTGCGCAAACTGTTACGTTGCATCGATGGACAGCATGAAAAGACCTTCCGCATTGATCTCGATGTGTTAGGGAAGACGTGTCTCTTTACACGCCGCGAAGAAACCTTGGCGGAGACTCTCACAGAATTCCGTGGATACGGCCACGAGTATGAAATGGCTGCAACTAAACCACGTCGTGGCTCCGAAGACGAAATAAGTCACCATCGCATTATCAGCTACGTGAGTCACTGTGATCACCTCCACCCTACTATGTCACCCAGTATACTGGTTAGGATTTCGGAGGGCTTAAAGTATTGCTTCGTTATGAAGTCGATGCCTGTGCGGAGCCGGAAAGCGAGGATGATTCTTTCCTCGCCTCCTTCTCCACACTGAGCATAGGGGCGACGGGAGGAGCGCCAACACTCTCTAATGATTCAGCCTTCTCCAGCCGTTTCGGGATGAAAGTAAAGCTGACTTCACCTCGCTCGGTCCTTCCTCAGTCAAGCGTGATCGAGATTAAGACTAGAGCAGCACGCAGGGAACTGGACTGGAAAGAAGTCTACCCCCAGTTATACCTGTCGCAAACATCTTACCTGTACTTGGCAAAGCACACACGTGGCACATTTGGTCGAGTGGAGAAGTTTCAGATCAATAGCGAGGGGATGGCTGCCCACGCTAGAGAGGCTGAAGCTTCGATGGCTAAATTGGAGGCACTTCTGAGTGCTATTCTAAAGGCCGTACGAAAATATGGCGAGGGGGTGCCTCTAAGTTTGGTGTATCGTGCAGGGGAGTTACAGTTGTATAAGCGCAAACGAGGGACTAGACGACCTTTCGGGAAGGACGTTTTGAGCAAGTTTCCACGTGTAGCTGCTACCTGACGCAGTAGGAGGAAAGGGAGATTGGCGGAGGCAATAGGTTGATGAAAGCAGTTGCAAGTAGCGTTTTTTGTCAGTTTTTCGGACATCCTTTCGGTGCTTTCTGGTTAGAGCCGTTCCAGGTAGACCGAGCTATCCTTCACACCGAAGTGCTCATCGTGTCGTATTCGAACGAACCAGTCCCGACGTTTTCAAATGGTGTGCTGAGGTGTGGAACCTACTGCAGAAGGTAAGGCTCCAGACTGATCGATGGTACGGAATCATCGTATATTGAGATCTTGGCATTGATGTCACCAAAAGCCAGTCGCGCATTTCCTAAGAAGTTACGGGAGTTGCTAGGACAAGGTATGATACGCGATCGCAGAGTGAGAGAAGGAAACAGTCGATAGAACGGCGTAATCACCACAATCGGTGTACTAGACTCACGAGCCCTGTCCATCGGAACCCACTCTGAAGCTGCAGAAAAAAGTCAGATGATTTGCATTGCAAAGTAATTCCTATTAACGACGACGGGTTGAGGTAATAGTAGTGCTTGTCCATCAAGTACCATTTTCGCGGATTTCCTCTGCAACAGCGTAAACTCGACGTCTTCGAAAACCAACTCCCCACCAACTCTCATTAACCTCATACTATATAGAATATGATGATTAGGTGGATGAATTTGGCTGCGATTAAAGATAATATACTTACCGAGACGCTTGCAGGAGGAGTTGCGAAGTGAAAATTGACTTCGTGCTCACTGCACCATTTGTCGACAGGTGGAATGGTGTGGATTTGGCAGTGGTTGCGGAGGCAGTACGTCCCGGGACAGACGTATTAAAGCAATGGCGTGGGACATGTGGCATGCAGACACTTTGATGGATGCGTTTGGTGGCGCCATCGCGGAGGATTCCGGTAGTGATTCTTGTACAAAATCACTCTCCCTCATGATCATCATCATGAAGCTTGGGAGGCGGAACAGGACGTACCCAAAATGCAACACTCTCGCCCATGATCACAGTCTGGACCGATTGAATTCGTGATGTGACTTGGGCGTGCGAGGCGAGCGCAACGCACTGAACATTGTTGAGCGATTCTGGAAGAGGGGGAAACGTATCAGCTATCACAACCCCAATGCCTTTCTTTGCGATAAAAGGAGCGATTCAGAGGAGGTGAGGGATGGATAGATTCGACTGTTTGTCTTTGCCTCTGAACTCTGGCCTTATTAGGAGATAGAGGTTGAGAATCGGCGTCAGACGTGCCGTGGACTTGCTACGTGCTGAATGTACATGATTAGTATAGTATGAGTCCGAATATTGACCTACCCCACCAGTGCTAGTGACCGATATGACAGTCCATTCCGATAACATCTTGCCCAGGAGTGGAGGAACGAAGGAAACACACATTCCGCACCGCGGATCATTGCTCGTTCCCACCTCGTGTTCGCATCCGACCCGGGGGTATACGAGAAGAGTGCCGACGTCGATGGGCTTGAGCAGGCGTAGGAAGAAATGTCGAAGGTAGTCTCATTGGACGCGGCCAAATGATAAATATTGCCGGTGGGGGGTGTCAGTGCTTGCGTTGTGGCTGTTGATGGAATCGGCGCAAGGTGTCATATTATACATAGGTGCATGGGTCAACTTTTGGTGATATGTAACACTGGCCGGACGACGTCGCCAAATCGCCGCACGCTCGCCAGAATCTAAACGGAGTCACTTACAGGCTCGTCCAATCCTCTGATCGAGTATGGGGAGCTGGCGAGCCTGGAAGTGGTACGCTGCTGGGATGTAGGGCAAGTCTGGTTTGAGTTTTGGTCAGTTCTGGCCTATCTCCCACCTGCCTCCCATTCGCATCCTAGCGTGTTTGGTCGGTCCTGTGACCTCTTCTCGACCCCGTTCCACTCGTCCGCTCTTCGAGATCACTACTGGCCTCATACCTTGATGTTCATTGATATTCCTTGATTTTCCCATGGCTTTGGTTTGCTTCACCTTTGTAAAGCATTGTAAGGCTACATCCACGTATACTGCTGGACTTGATAAAATTATACGTTCAGAAGGCCGTGCCGCACCATTCCACGCACTCCCCCGATTCGATCACTGGGTCACGTGACCGCTGACCGTTCTATAGTCACGTGATCCTCTTTCGATGCGCTCGCTGGCTCGGCATCTCGGCACGCTCGAGTCTTGCGACCCGGACTTCTCCCCAAGCATTAGATCGCACTCTGCTTTCGTGATCTACGTTTAATATCCGTCTAGCCATCTTGTTTTAGTCTCTCTATCAGATCTTTTATCTTCTCTACTTCTCTCTCACTCTGTTACTTATAGTTCACCTGGATACGAAGGCTGATGTACTCACTAGAGTGTTACAGGGGGCTCGTAATCTTGTTCTTTCTCGGAGACTTCCCACCTCCCGATAGTTGGGACTTCGAACCTGGGACAAGGATGAGAACACGAGGAGACCCCAAACCCGCACGTGCTAGTCATTTTTGGAATTCTTGATTGCGCCCAGCTACTTCTTCCCAGCAGTTGCGTTGCTAGCATCCATGATCTGCGATTTCCGAAAAGTGACCGTAGGTTCAGTGGCGTTCCGCTAGATATAAAAGAGAAGAGATTGTGTGCACATTCTAATTTCGAACCTCCATGTCTTACAGAACGACAGTTCGGACCTTTGGCCCATCTCCTGCTAGTGACAGTTTCCTCCTGAAAGGCCTGGAAGATCCACCTGAGACCATTTCTACCGAGGCAGCAGGCCGTTCTTCTAGCAAGGTAGAGCTACGAAATGTCAAACCGATTGCCTCCTACTCGTGGATCGGAGGGTCAACACCTAGCATCGCCGTTCCTGGTGAGGAAAGCTGGTTAAAAGGCTTGACGATCAAAGTTAGTGACCTAGATTATGCGTTACCAGCTTCTCCGCGCATTTGGAGGACGACCACTGTTACGACCGTTCCCGCCGACTCCGGTGTCCATTACGTCGATCGTAATACATCGTTTATGGGACATCGTTCGGCTCTCATCCCCATATTTGCTGCTGTCGATTCACTGCATGACGACTTCCAGTATCGTGACTTCGATCTTGTGACGGACAGGAATAACTTGCGCAAATTGTTACGTTGCATCGATGGACAGCATGAAAAGACCTTCCGCATTGATCTTGATGTGTTAGGGAAGACGTGTCTCTTTACACGCCGCGAAGAAACCCTGGCGGAGACTATCACAGAATTCCGTGGATTTGGCCATGAGTATGAAATGGCTGCAACTAAACCACGTCGTGGCTCCGAAGACGAAATAAGTCATCATCGCATCATCAGCTACGTGAGTCACTGTGATCACCTCCACCCTACTATGTCACCCAGTATACTGGTTAGGATTTCGGAGGGCTTAAAGTATTGCTTCGTTATGAAGTCGATGCCTGTGTGGAGTCGGAAAGCGAGGACGATTCTTTCCTCGCCTCCTTCTCCGCACTAAGCATAGGGGCGACAGGAGGAGCGTCAACACTTCCTGACGATTCAGCCTTCTCCAGCCGTTTCGGGATGAAAGTAAAGCTGACTTCACCTCGCTCAGTTGTCCCTCAGTCGAGCGTGATCGAGATCACGACTAGAGCGGCACGCAGGGAACTGGACTGGAAAGAAGCCTACCCCCAGTTATACCTGTCCCAAACACCTTACCTGTACTTGGCAAAGCACACACGTGGCACGTTCGGTCGAGTGGAGAAGTTTCAGATCAATAGTAAGGGGATGGCAGCCCACGCCAGGGAGGCTGAAGCTTCGATGGCTAAATTGGAGGCACTTCTGAGTGCTATTCTAAAGGCCGTACGAAAGCATGGCGAAGGAGTGCCTCTAAGCTTGGTGTATCGTGCAGGGGAGTTAAAGTTATATAAGCGCAAACAAGGGACTAGACAACCTTTTGGGAAGGACATTTTGAGCAAGTTTCCACGTGTAGCTGCTACCTGATGAATTTGCTGACAGTAGGAGGAAGGGAGATAGACGGAGGCATGGGGAAACAGGTTGATGGAAGCAATTGCAAGTAGTGTTTTCTGTCAGTTTTCCGGACATCTTTTCGGTGCCTTCTGGTTGGAGCCGTTCCATGTAAACCGAGTTATGCTTCACACTGCGGTGCCCATCGCGTTGTATTGAATATCGTCGAACGAGCTAGTCCTGAGGTTTTCAAATGGTGTGTCGCAGTGGGGAACCTACTGCAGAAGGTAGGGCTCCAGACTGATCGGTGGTACAGAATCGCCGTATGTTGAGGCCTTCGCACTGATGTCGCCGAAAGCCGGTAACGCATTTCCTAAGTAGTTGCGGGACCTAGTAGGACCAGATATGACACGCGATCGAATGGCGTAGGCCCTACAATCCGCCTGCTAAACTCACGAGCCCTGTCCATCGAGTACCATCTCGTGGATTTCCTCTGCGACAGCGCAAACTCGACGTCTCCAACAACCAACTCCTCACTAACTCTCATTGACTTCATACGATATAGAACATGATGAGCAGATGGATGAATTTGGCTGCGAATAAAGATAATATGCTTACCGAGACGCTTGCAGGAGTTGCGAAATTGGTATTGACTACGTGCTCGCCGCACTACTTGTCGACAGGTAGAACGGTGTGTATTTTGCAGTGGTTTCAGGGGCAGTACGTCCTGAGAGAGATGTATTAAGGCAATGGCATGGAACAATGGGGAGGGGTGGCACGCCGACGCTTTGATGGATTTGTTTCGTGGTGTCATTGCAGAAGATTCTGGTAGTGATTCTTGTACGAAATCACTTCCCCTCCTCAGCATCATGAAGCTTGGGAGGTAGAGCCCAGGGTAGATCTGCGCATTGTGTCACACGTTGGTTTATATCACTGCGTGTAAGCACATGAAAATCGGCGTCCGATGCAGAGGGAAGAAGGGAAGAAAAACGTATCCAAAACGCAATACTCCCACCCATGATCGCACTCTGGACCGATTGAAATCGCAATGTGATTTGGGCGACTAAATGTTGTTGAGCGGTGAATCAGGAAGAAGGGGAAACGTATCAGTAATCGCAACCCCAACGCCTCTCTCTGCGATAAGAGGAGCGATTCAGAGGGGGGATGGATCGATGGATTCGACTGTTCGTCTTTGTCTCTGAACTCTAGTCCTACTCGGGTATAAAGGTTGGAAATCCGAATCAGGCGTACCGTGGACTTGCTGCGTGATGAATGCACATGATTTGTAAAACGTATGAGTCTGAATATTGTTTGACCTACCCACCAGCGCTAGCGACCGATATGACAGTCCATTTCGATTACATCTTGCTCAGGAGTGGAGGAACGTAGCAAATACACGCATTCCACACCCCAGACGCATTGCTTGCTCCCACATTGCGTTCGCATCCGACTCGGGGATATACGAGAAGAGTGCCAATGTAGATGTCGATGGACATGAGCAGACGTAGGAAGGAATGCCTTTCGCTGGATGCGGTCAAGTGACATTGCCGGTGGGGGTATCAGTGCTTGCCTTGTGGCCGGTGATGGAGTCGGCGCAAGATATCATATTGTAGGTGAAGGTGCATACTGCGGTCAACTTTTGGTGACACGTAACAATACTGGCCGGAGACGTTGCCAAATCGCCGCACACTTGCCAGAATCTGGACGGAGCTACTTACAGACTCCTCCACTCCTCTGATCGGTGCTGGGAGGTGGGACCCAAGTGGAGCGGTGGTTCTCCCAAAGTTATGTAACTATTCACTAACTTGCAACGACGGCACAAGGAATTAGCGTTGCTGTCGAACCGAACTCAGTTCGAGGAGGCAGGTCACTGGAAGTATCTTTGTCGTTGATTGTGTCTTGTTTATGCCTACTAATGAGTCCCTAAGCAATGTGTTACAGGGCTCATCCTCTGCTTGGAAAACGTTGCCCTGAGTTGGCACTCACATCTCGAACCTCCTTGTTGACAGTTGAATCTCGACAGACAGATGTCGCAGCGCGAGAGTGCTTTCGACACAAGCAAACATTTCTATACCTGATCTTTTACTTCTTGATGTATGTGCGTTGCTCATTTCCTTTCTTCCGGCTACCGTGTATCCATCGGGGTTTCAGGGGTGATGTGCTGAACGCTACAGTGTTAGTTTCGCGATGAGGTACTTGCTCAAGGATTGATGTACTTCCTTGGCCCATTACAGCACCGTAGTTGCCACTTTGCAGAATAGGTGAGTGAAGGTTGCTGAACCGTCATTCAGTGTCGTTTCTTATTCTACTTCTACCCTACAGGTACGCTACCAAGTACTCATTATGTTGATCTCATACACTAAATGGTGACCCAATGGGTATTGGTCGGTGCAAAAGAAATACGGGACTTCGACCAAAATGGTGTGCCGTCGGTCTCGTTGAGCTATCCGTTCGCATGTTGACGCGCACTTATGTTATGTGTGGAGTTTCAAAGTCATTTGGATAATGGTCGGTGGTTCTTCGTATTTGGTTCGCTACAGATACTCACTGAGCATCCTATAGGTTCTAACGGTATGAGATCTGATCGGCGCCCATACCGTAAGACGAGTTCGGCTTCAAGGAAGTGTGGGAAATCCGGTATACAAGTCGTGGTTACGTAGCTGCCCCTCTCTTAACGCCATCTTGTAGGCTATACCAGATTTCTATGGTCTTATGATCTGCCTGTGGTATGCAAATAGCCAAACCATGATTAGCAACGTCTCTCCATTCCCAGATGTGCGTCTTGAGCTTCGTTATGAGTAGCAATGCTTACACCAACAACAGGATCTTGTTCTTTGCACTGCTCTCCGTTGTAAGTTGTGGCTCCTACGGGTTGGCAAGCCGTCGGCGTTCGTCGGGCCGCTCGTTTCGTCTGCCACTCTCACAGCTTTTGCGAACAACAACAATACGCCATTTTCCATCCCTTTTTACCTTCCGAGTTGGTCTCTCTCGAAACTTTACATAGCGAAATGTTGACCGGTGGTGGATGGATTCAAATAGGAACTGTAAGCACGCTATTTCTGTATTTCGTGGACTTCGAGAAAAGTTGCACGGTGTGCGACCAGTTCGTAGTTGCCGAGGCGAACTGTGAGGCGTTCAAGCACGAATCATAGAACCGGAGACGTTCGTTCACGTAACCTGACGAACTTCCATACACGCTAACGAAAATACAACATTGTACAGCAGGAGCGCAGCTGTCCCGCCTCTTGAACCGGTGTGTCCCGCGACCATGTACGCCCCCCAAGGTGTGGATAATGTTACGCCATCAGACAATGGTAGCAGCGGTAGCACTTACGAGCTTTGAGCCCCGTATATGACGTCTTCGACACCGAACGGATCTGTAGGAAGGCTGTTACCTGGTAAGCGCTGGACGTCCGATCGGGTTTATCAGTTTATCGGAGCCGGCGCGAAAGCCACTGCCTATCGTTTTACTGGAACCGAGTAGTGTCGTCATATGTACCTATGTACAAGAGGCTCCTTGCGAAGATGCGTTGGCACTGTTGGCGTCTAAGATGGTATCTGCGTTAGAGGACATCGAGATTCGCCCTTCGGAGGTTCCGAATCCCGTTGCTTGGGCATCATCGTGTTTCTCTTGGGGCAGTAACAGTGCATCCAAGAGAAAGAAAGGATGAGGTAGTACATATGTACCATTGAAACACTGTATCACGGGGCTGGACAAAGTGGGAAGGTGATCAGGGCCGATCTGAAAAATCTGACTCAACCTATCATCGACACAAAGACGCTGAAGTCGGACAAGAATTCCACGATACCTGTGGTTGCTTCTTCCCAACGTACACAAGGAACGGACAATCGCCAGCCCAGGATCAGAGGCCCGATCAATTTGTTCCAAGCCTATCTAGGTCGCCGGGGAAGCCCAACGGAACCTTTTCTTCAAAAAGACAGGTGTGTGCTATGGTTTCAGAGGATTACCATCACGTCTGAGAGTGCATTGAAAGTCGGTGTGCGTTCGTTCGTTGAAAGCCCCTGCATCCTGTGCTCCAGAACAGCCCACTGGTCCTAGATCCGTAGTAATTGCCACGGTTGTTTTGACATAACACGGCTAGTTCAGTCGGGGCAGGGACATAAATTAGCTGGCCAACCCCACCTTTCTACTTTCTGACTATTGTTCCTCGCTTCATGGCACCTTCTCTCACTCATCCACCTGGCGTCACATTCGTCGATGATGGCGAACGTGGATCCGTTCACGTAGAAGCTGCCGTCTACTACGGGGGCGGTGAAACGTTCACTCGTTCGAGAACATACAGTCATGTACGCAGACCCCACTCTTTTGGGACGGTCTAACCCTTTTATTACACCCTACCACAGTCACATATCCATGGCTACAACCCCAAACGTGCCCCAGCCTTCCAGGAAGACATAATCACAAGGACACGGAGAATGTCCCATGACGAGAAGAGCGTCACAGGCCCGCGCCGTTTCCTCATTGACGTCGAGGAGACCATCCGGGTCGTCCTCGAACAGGAAGACACGGATGGTGACTTCCAGATCAGCATAACGGATGCAGGTCCGAAGTTGATACCTCTTGGCACCGCAACTAGCAATGGCTTCAAGACGTTTGACATCCGTGTATGTCGTTCATATGTCGTCATGGTGCTCAGTACTTACCCTTTCCTTTCTAGGGTACCTATATGCTGTCAAACTTATTGCAGGAACTTGCTTTGGCGCGCGACCATGGCCGAAAGCGCATCGTGCTTGACGAAGCACGTCTAACGGAGAATCCGGTCGACCGTTTGTCACGCATGATCCGACACTCTTTCTGGCATTCTCTTACTCGCCGCATTGACGGCGATGGTCTGGAGATTATCACCGCAGACCCCAAGAACCGAACAGGTCGTGTACAGCCACGAATCTACATACCCTACGGGGAGCCCGCAATGGTAGAATACTACAGGAAGGTCGCCCGAGAAAAACCCCACATGAATCTCGACGTTCAGGTCCTTCCTCAAAAGAACGACGACCCGTACTTTGTCAAGAGCTTGAACTCCAAGCCCGGCCTGTTGGCTTTGGCTATGGAGGAGATAGACGATGGCAAGGGCGGACGTACCTTAAAGGGCATCCCCTTCATCGTACCTGGCGCTCGTTTTAATGAGGTACGTAACCCAATTATGGACTGTCAGTGCTTCATTTGACTCGACGTCTGTCCTTGTCATACTAATTAGCTCTACAACTGGGATTCCTACTTCATCTCCCTCGGCCTCCTTGTAGACGGCCAGGTACAAATGGCAAAGAACATGGTCGAGCATTTCATATTCGAGATCAAGCACTATGGCAAGATTCTGAACGGGTCCCGGAGCTACTACCTTTGTCGCACTCAACCGCCATTCTTGACGGACATGGCCCTCCAAATCTATAATCAGCTAGATCGCTCTGACATCGAGGCTAACCGCCAATGGTTGAAACGCGCCATCCAGGCCGCTATCAAAGAGTACCATACCATTTGGGTGGCGGAACCCCGCATGGACCCCAAGACCGGCCTATCCCGTTTCCGGCCCGATGGTGTGGGAATACCCCCTGAGACCGAGGCTACCCATTTTACCCATATCCTGGAACCGTACGCCGCCAAGCATGGCATCTCTGTCCTAGAATTCAGTGAGAAGTATAACAACGGTGCGTTGAAGGAACCGGAGCTCGACGAGTACTTCCTCCACGACCGTGCCGTCCGCGAGTCCGGACATGACACGACTTACCGTTTTGAAAAGCGTTGTGCGAATCTTGGAACGATTGATCTGCAAGCACTTTTGTACAAGTACGAAGTTGACATCGCCACTGCTATCAGTGAGGTGTTCGACGATGAGTTGATGTTGGAAGAGGACTTCCCATTGATGCCGTTCCCTCCAACGCCGGAGTCGTATGCCAATTCACACCGCGAGCGATCGACCTCTCGGCCACAAACCAGCGATGAGTGGTTCGAGCGGGCTGAGTGGAGAAGGGAAGTAATCGATAAGTACCTGTGGAACGAAAGCAAGAATCTTTACTTCGACTATGAGACCGTCCAGGAGAAGCAGAGCTTGTATGAGAGCGTCACTGCGTTCTGGGCTCTGTGGGCAGGCTGTGCGAGTGAAGAGCAGTGCTGGAAACTCGTGTACGTGCAGGAAATTGTCGATTGTTGCTTCGGGTACCTGATAGCGTGTTTCAGTTCCCAGTCGCTGAAGAAATTTGAAGTTTTGGGTGGTCTCGTGTCTGGTACTGAGGAGTCTCGCGGTAAGATATCCTTGGACCGCCCGAATCGTCAATGGGACTTCCCGTAAGTGTCACGCATTTGTTGCTAGTGCTGTTGCTGATACTATACACGTCAGTTATGCATGGTTAGTCGAACGAAGTGATTAGTCGCTATGTCTGAGCTAATGAAATCCCCTGCATAGGCCGCCTCATCAAATAATGGCATGGGTCGGACTCGAGAGGTATGGATACCTGGAAGAGGCGCAGAGATTAGCCTACAGATGGCTTTACATGTGTGTCCCCTACAACCTTCTCGTGAGTTGGTCGGCTAACGGTTACCCAGGATGACCACCGCTTTCGTCGATTTCAACGGAGTTGTCCCCGAAAAGGTGACTGACATATCCCTCCGGATTGACATTTCATTGACATCCCGTTTTCAATGCAGTTTGATGCGGTCAAGCTGTCGCACTTGGTTGAGGCTGAGTACGGCAACCAAGGAATTGACTTTAAAATGGTCCCTCGTGAAGGCTTCGGATGGATGAATGGTAGGAACAGAACGTGTGTCTGTCGACCCCGCTGACTCTGTTTCTACAGCTGCTTACCAAGTCGGCCTGTCCTTCCTGACAACGCAGATGCGCCGTGCGGTCGCAGCTTGCACGAGTCCTGAAATAGTCTTTGGCAGAGGTGCCACAGCCGAAGTCGCTGTTGCACAGGCGACAGCTGCCGCTGCCGATCCTCTGGACCTTGCCATGGAGGCTCTGAGCCTCGCGGCATAAACTGCTAAATGAGCCTCGTTAGGCACTTTCATCGTCTTGTTCATCACTGATACCGTGGACCGAATGTGATCATGGGAAACTGTCGCTGTTTCCTCTTAATGCGTAGAGTGTATATACACATTTTTCTTCTGCAAGTCTCGTCTTCTTGTCGCTGATGCCGCATCCTCACAATTTTCCATGTAATGCGTACCGCATCTCATAGATACAAATAATTTGCCTCGTTCTGTTTCTTGCTTGGAATGCAGTTCGCTGCGACGTGTTGTGTGCAATCAATCCACCTCCGGCAAGCTGCATAACCACGAATCGGAGCTCACCACACCAGCATTGGGAACGCGCGGGGGTCTATCGGGTAGGTCCAGAATTAAACAGTAGGGGAATTTATGTAACGCCGATAAGAAGTGTAGAACTTTTAACGGTGGCACAACAAGAAGGATTCTTCGTCTACTCGGGTTTCCAGACAATAGTGTCTTATTTCGAGGTAGAAAAGAAGTCCCCGTACAGTACGATACATGGCCTATTTTATAGGGTAGAGACTTAGGCACGAGATATGTCAGAGTATCTGTACGGGCTAAGTAGGATCAGAGAATAAATGAGAAAAGTCAAAGATCTGTCATAAAGAAACCAACATCTAACCATACGGTCGACAGCGTCGGACCGAATCCTTACATTCCCCCCTCCAGGGTACAAAGTACCCTTCCGTCGTGAAGTGCGTGCTTACTAAGCAGCACCACCGGCGTTTTCCGCATCGTCGCCCTGTTCCATCGTGTCATCCTCGCCTTCTGCGTCAGCCACGCCATCGTACCCTTCCTCGTATCCCTCCTCAAGACCATCAATGGCGACGTCAATGCCTACCGAGTCGACCGTGACATTAGAGGGGTCGTGAGCCAGATACCCAGCGGGATCAGTGAGTTCGCCGAAGGGCGGGATCGCATCCAAGGTGGTGGTAGAGGAACTAGCGATTGGAGTAGGCGAGCGCGAGCGGGTGCGTGTCTGGTGGCCTCCTCGGAATCTATTTGCCCTAGTGGTCTCCCGTCGCTTACTCGAGTTGGACTTCTCAGCGCGACGATCCTCGAACGTCGAGGAACTAGGGCGGTTGCCCAGGGGCCCCCTAGCGTGGCGATCGTCCTCTCTGCGACCGCGGCGATCCTGGTACCCTCGTTGGAATCGCTCACGTTGTCGCTTGAGCCACTCTGCCGCATCCCAGAGCATACTATTGAGCATCTCCGTCTCGGCACCGTTAAGTACTTGTCCTCCCTCCCTCTCTTCCTTACTACGCAGGTCCGCGTCCGTTCCCAAAACCTCCTTCTTAGTTGGAGCTGGGCCCGTGATGACTATACGAGTGTTATCTCCCGGCTCGTAGTATGCAAAGCGTGACTGCGTGGTAGCATTGCGGTTGTAGGCCTCTCTAAATTGGAGGTATCCAGCCGGTACGTCGAGGGGGTCTCCTGTTTTACGACGCAAGGCTTTATCGTATTGGAAGTAGGAGCGAACTTGCTCGCGATGGGCCAGGACGCGATCCTCTGGGTTCCCTGATCTAGGGTCGCCCCAGATGACGAAGAAATCAGGGTTAGCCCGCTCAATTGAACTATCTCCATCAACGTCTGACATGTTATCCGCACAGTGTTGTCTCGCGTCAGGTAAGGGGTTGATAGCTAGACTCTGGAGGTCGCTAATGATGTCGAAGAGTGTGCGGTGGAGTCTCTCTGCAGAGTCAGGGCTTAAGTCCCGCAGTCTCGAGGGTCGGAATATCAAAGGGGGAGTATACGACCGACGGGCTTGCTTGTTCCGACGGTGAGAAGGGTTGTAGCTCCTGCAACGAGATTGGGTGCGACGCCGATGGTTATTCGAGTTTGGGCGTCTATTGCTGAATCTCTGGTGATAGCAACTTGGTGTACGACAGTAGTTATGGCGGGTATGGGTTCTGTGCGGGCCAGCACGAGGATTAGCACGAGGATTCGCGCGACGAGGGTGAATTTGGGGCGAGCACGAGGGTTGACAAGGACGAGCGCGACGATCGGGAGGACGAGTGTGGCGGCGTGGACGAGGTTGAGTGCTGGTGTTGGCGTGGTGGTCTCGAGGTTGTGATGATTTGGCCAGAGGGGGATTCCAGTACGTGGGTCGAGTTTTACAATTGGGACAAGGGCAGCTTAAATGGGTCCCGCAGATGTGCGGTGTCAAGTGTCCTACGAACACCTGGGAGTCGTCGTCCGATGAACCCCCGTCGCCTGTGTCCCTCAATTTCTCAATCCCATCAACCCCGATGGCCTCGAAATAATCGGTAAGCGCTGTTAGATGCGCGATCTCATCATATGGTAACCACGTTCGATCTCCTGCTGTCCACTGAACCTCGAATTTTGCATCCGAGCGGTTGCTGCGGTGTCTTAGAATTCGATCAACGGCCCATTCGTGGTTCGTTCCTCCAAGTTCAGGGACCTGATCATCCATCCGGCCAGGGAACTTTCGGTCATCGTTAGGTATGTGTATTCTCAGCAGCGACGCGTGAAACACATCATGAATGCCTCTTTGCTTTAGATTATCGGGCAGCGCAATGCGGTATGAATTATTACCGAAGTCGTCCGAGATTCAGTAGGGTCCAATAAATTTCGGCACTAGTTTTCGTGATGTCCCCTTTGACAGACTGATATTCTTTGTAGAGATGTATACGAGGTCCCCTGTAGAGAATGGACATGCCCGGCGCTTTTTATTAGCGCCTCCTGTCTGCTTCACTCGAGCTTTAAGAATGGCGTCATGAGCGTCCAATAAGGTAAGCTTCATTTTGTTAGCAAATGCTCGTACACTCGGGTACTCATCCCTCGTAGGAGCGTCCCATATCATTCTGCGAGGCATCCGTCCTGTATTCAAGAAGAAAGGTGCGTATCCTGTCGATTCTGACGTCGCATTGTTGATGGCGAATTCAATCGCAGGAAGTCTCGACACCCAGTCCTTTTGGTTCGGACCGATACAACATCTTAGCATTTGGCCGATCGTTCGGTTGGCGCGCTCCGTAGCACCGTCAGTTTCAGGGTGGTAAGCGCTTGACATTTTTTGCCGTATTCCGATTAGATCGTTCAGATGTTTCCAGAACGCGCTCGTGAATAGAACATCGCGATCACTGATAATTGCCCGAGGTAACCCGTGGTGTTTATACACCTCGGCGAACATTAATTCTGCGACTTCGCGGGCGGTGTAAGTCGTTCTGCTTGGTACGATATGTACCATGGACGTCAATAGGTCTATGATCACAGTTATCGAATCGTATTCTCCGTCGCGATCCTTGGACTCTGGGAGAGGTCCAACAAAGTCGACCCCAATTGCTTCCCAAGGCTTCGATGGTACGGACAGTGGGTTTAGCAGTCCAAACGGTTTATGGGTAGGGGGTTTACTTCGCTGACACGTCTGGCATGATGTACAGAAGGCGGTGATGTCTTTCACCATGGAATCCCACCATAGGAACTCGCGTATATATGACACGGTCTTTTTGGCACCCAGGTGGGCTAACAAGGAGTGGGCATGGTCGATGACAGTTTCTCTAAGCCGTTTCCCGTTTACTTCAATGTCCGGTACGCAAAATACGGTACGATCTGGGAGTTTCAAGCTTATGAATCCATCAGGCGTGATCTCAAAGTTTTTGAAAGCCTGCGGCTCGTCGATTATTTGCTTGAAAAACGGGTCTTTGTCGTACTTATGTTGGGCTGCCTTAAGCACACCCTCATTCCCTGGGTATACAACTAATGGGACGTTCGTTACTGTGGTAGTAGAGTCATTCGCGTGCGATGCGTGTTGATCCGTGCTCGGCAATACATGTGTGTTCTGCAACGTGTCTGCATTGGGTGCATCATGTGTACTTGTAGTAGGGAATCCACTGTCCTTCCCCCCCTTCCTTCGTTCGCCTGGGCCCAGCAGGACGAAGCGATCTTTCATCCGACGAGCAAACTCGATGCCCGTCTCGGGTCGACCAGTCTCCGCAGGGGGCGTAGGAGATCGGCGACGTCTAGCAGTCGCTTTCCTTGGGACAGTTTGGGCAGGTGCGTCCGTTGGAGTTCCGACCTTATCCTTCTCAGCATTGACCACGGGTGGGCTCGGAAGTTCCATAGCAGGTGTGTCCTCAGTCGGGGTGGATGCCGTTGATGGGGATCTCACTATCAACCTCACCCGGCGCACTGGCTGTTTTACCGCACTTTCATCAGTAGGCACAAGCTGTCGCTCACTCCCTCTATCGTTTCGGACGCGGGATCCAGTGGAGATAGCCATCGCCTCGATGCCTACATACACAGGTGCGCTGATGACCTGCTTATCTTCGTGCGTAGTCGCTGATCCCTCGACATCTAGGTCGTGGTGCAGGTATTCACTAGGCGCGCGTATCGTCCCAGGCGCATCAAATTCGTACATCCTGGATAGGGCGTCCGGGAGGACATTCTCCACACCCGGTACGTACTTGATATCGAAGTTGAATTCAGCCAATTTTTCTAACCAGCGCGCCTGCCTACCGGATAGGTCCTTTTGATCCAGCAGGTATGTTAAGCTTTTGTGGTCGGTAACCCACGTGAAATGCGTCCCCTGCAGGATGTCGCGATGTCGCAACATCGTCTCAACTCCCGCGAGGAGTTCCTGTTCGTGGACTGGGTAGTTGCGCTGAGCTGACGACATCTTTGCAGAGTAGAACGCGGCGATCCTCGCGGATTTCCAGTCCTGTCCTTGCGCGATTACGCCGCCTATGCCGTTCCCACAGGCATCAGTCATGACCCAGATGGGGTTGCAGTCGGGCCCATATTCCAGTGGTACTCGGCTGTGGCCTGCACAAGCAGCGACGTATTGTTTCACGGTCTCGAAGGCTCGTTGCTCGGTGAAAGTCCATCGAAATGGGCGGGTCTCGGCACTCGCCTCTGCCAGTACTCCCAAAGGTACGCGAACTTTGTAAATATCATCTGCGAGGTATCCAACCGATCCGATGAACCCCTTGCACAGCGCTCGATTGGTAGGTACTTTCCAGTTCATGATTCGATCTACCTTTTCAGGGTCCATCTTTATTCCGTCGTCTGTGATGACGCGGCCCAGTATCTTAACTTCGTCACACAGGAACCGGAGCTTCTTCTCACTAAGGTAAAGTTTCTCTCTGGTGAGGATTTCAAGGACGGTTTTAACATGCCGGATGTGATCTTCCAGCGTTTCAGAGTAAATGATGATGTCATCCAAGTATACATCCATGAAGGTTCCAATATACTCTCCAAATATATGGTTCATCAACGCCTGATAAGTCGCTGGTGCGTTACAGTCGCCCTGTTGTACCACAAGGCTGACCATGTTCCCATCCGGGGTGGTCATGGCAGTTCGTTCGATGTGTTCAGGGACCACCCTAATTTGCTCATAGGCGTCAGCTCCATCTATTATTGAACGGTAAGGTTTCTTCGCCACCCTCCGTAAAATGCCATCCATGTCAGGCATGGGTGATGACAGCTTACGCGTGTTTTTATTCCATTCGCGCAGGTCGACCACCACACGCAGTCGAGGAGGAGTTCCCGCCTTGGGGATTAGTAGCATTGGGCAAGTATTGCGCGCTGCTGTCAGCTCCCAGCGGCCGGTCCTTAGGTACGCATTCTTCTTTTCAGCCCAGAGGGGTCGTAATGCCTCAGGGCATCTAGATGGTCGCCAGGGGTAAACCTTCTTCTCGTCGATCAGAGGAATCTCGTGGTTGATCGCTCGGAACGGGGGAAGGGCTGTCGCCCCCACTTGGGAGCACAGCGGTTTGGCTAGCTCCTGTAGGTGTTGCCTTGCCCGCTCTATGCTTTCGTGATATATTTCAGTAGCACGCGATTCCAGGGTCGAGACTTGCTCGCCCTTCATCTCCGTCGGCCTCGAGCTGCCGATTACTACTCTGGGCGAGTGCAGACCGACCATTACTTTGTGTTGGTATAGGAACGGTGTCCCGAGAATCAGGTCATAATTTTGGAGGTTCATTACGTCGAAGTGACGTTCACAGTCTATATTCTGGTATTGGAACCTTACTTTCGCGCCGAAGTTTACCTTCGATCGCGAGCCTTGAACGGCCAGTTGTATGGTAAGTGGTTTCTCAAGCGGGACCCTTTTTACTTGTAACTGTTCGGCGAGTGTTACTGACATAAAGTCTGCTAGTGATCCAGTGTCGATCAAAGCGCGCGCGGGGTGGCCATTGACGTGCACCACCACCACCAACGGTTTCGGTATCTTTCGCGTAAAGTCCTTGGTTATTGACGTGTTCCTTTGCAGGGTTGTTCGGTCATCAGCGCGGACGTTAGTCCCCTTCACACGGATCGCATTACACGGTAAGTCGTTTGCAGTGTCACGTTGTACAGAGTCTGACCCAGACACGTGTCCGTCGAAAAGCGAGCCAATTCCCGTATCATCATCCTCGAGAGGGTCGTGACCAAGAAGGGTCAGGCACGATCGGAACACCTCCTTTGCGTGCCAATGGACAATGTCGAAGTCAGGGATCGCGGTCTTGCTTGAGGGGAGCTCTAGCCGAATGCCTAGGTGATAGTCGAATATTAGGAAAGTTGTATCATCTTTCCTATCACATTCAAATCGATTTACGTTCCCTCTTTCCAGGATTGGAAGGGCATGGTCTCTAAGCCTAGTGACGATTCGTTCCTCGACTGGGTTTCCCATCAAGGCCGACGTCCAGTTCCTATCTCTCTCTAGGGGTCTGTATTTCCGTCACTGTGAAACCTAGGCTCTCACCCCTTAGAGCCCAATACCAGCGGTCGATCCGGAACGTTGGATCCATTAAGAGGTGGGTTTCAATCATAATCCTATCCTCGGGTCTCACTACATCCCTTTCGCTTTCCACAATCATGTGTCGTCCATCCTTCAAATCATAAACAAGGAAGCGAGTGTCCATATAGGTGTGTAAAGAATCCGGATCATCTCCTGGGTAACATATCCCTGATAATAGTTCCCTAGCGCGATCTGCGATCGGATTCCTGATTCTGGTTTCTGACTGTTGACGCTCCCATATCCGATTGTTGGAATAGATGTATACTCTCATCCTGTCACCGGAGTCCTCATCGTCGGTGGTGACTCTGTTGTCGGTACCGTACTCGTCGTCGTCGGAGACACTCTCAAGGTCAGGGAGGTCATCCTCAGGTTCGTCGTCATCATCCTGGACGTTAGGTCAGACCCTTCAGTCACCTGTAGGCCTGAAAGTGGGTCATCCGACATGTACATTTTGTCCTAAAAGTGGGACTAACCGATGTCGGCCGATGGTGCCCAAAGGTGGGTAGGCCAGTGTGTGGAAGTGGGGTCAGCCGACCTGGCTGGAGGGCAGACCCAGTGCCTGAAAGTGGGGTTGGCCGACCTGGCTGGAGGTTGGACCCAGTGCCTGGAAGTGGGGTCGGCCGACCTGTTTGGAGGATGGTCCCACTGCCTAGAAGTGGGTTCAGCCGACCTGGCTGGAGGTTGGACCCACTGCCTGGAAGTGGGGTCAGCCGACCTAGCTGGAGGGCAGACCCAGTGCCTGAAAGTGGGGTCAGCTGACCTGGCTGGAGGGCAGACACAGTGCCTGAAAGTGGGGTCAGCCGACCTGTTTGGAGGATGGTCCCACTGCCTAGAAGTGGGTTCAGCCGACCTGGCTGGAGGTTGGACCCACTGCCTAGAAGTGGGTTCAGCCGACCTGGCTGGAGGTTGGACCCACTGCCTAGAAGTGGGTTCAGCCGACCTAGCTGGAGGGCAGACCCAGTGCCTGAAAGTGGGGTCAGCCGACCTGGCTGGAGGGCAGACCCAGTGCCTGAAAGTGGGGTCAGCCGACCTGTTTGGAGGATGGTCCCACTGCCTAGAAGTGGGTTCAGCCGACCTGGCTGGAGGTTGGACCCACTGCCTGGAAGTGGGGTCGGCTGACCTGGCTGGAGGGCAGACCCAGTGCCTGGAAGTGGGGTCGGCTGACCTGGCTGGAGGGTGGACCCAGTGCCTGAAAGTGGGGTCGGCCGACCTGGCTGGAGGGCAGACCCAGTGCCTGAAAGTGGGGTCGGCTGACCTGGCTGGAGGTTGGACCCAGTGCCTGAAAGTGGGGTCGGCCGACCTGGCTGGAGGTTGGACCCAGTGCCTGAAAGTGGGGTCGGCCAACCTGGCTGGAGGGTGGACCCAGTGCCTGAAAGTGGGGTCAGCTGACCTGGCTGGAGGGCAGACCCAGTGCCTGAAAGTGGGGTTGGCTGACCTGGCTGGAGGATGGTCCCACTGCCTAGAAGTGGGTTCAGCTGACCTGGCTGGAGGTTGGACCCACTGCCTGAAAGTGGGGTCGGCCGACCTAGCTGGAGGGCAGACCCAGTGCCTGAAAGTGGGGTCGGCCGAGCTGTTTGGAGGATGGTCCCACTGCCTAGAAGTGGGTTTGGCCGACCTGGCTGGAGGTTGGACCCACTGCCTGGAAGTGGGGTCAGCCGACCTGGCTGGAGGGTAGACCCACTGCCTGAAAGTGGGGTCGGCCGACCTGTTTGGAGGATGGTCCCACTGCCTAGAAGTGGGTTCAGCCAACCTGTTTGGAGGATGGTCCCACTGCCTAGAAGTGGGTTCAGCTGACCTGGCTGGAGGTTGGACCCACTGCCTGGAAGTGGGGTCAGCCGACCTAGCTGGAGGGCAGACCCAGTGCCTGAAAGTGGGGTCGGCTGACCTGGCTGGAGGTTGGACCCAATGCCTGAAAGTGGGGTTGGCCGACCTGGCTGGAGGTTGGACCCAGTGCCTGAAAGTGGGGTCGGCTGACCTGGCTGGAGGTTGGACCCAGTGCCTGAAAGTGGGGTCGGCCGACCTGGCTGGAGGTTGGACCCAGTGCCTGAAAGTGGGGTTGGCCAACCTGGCTGGAGGGTGGACCCAGTGCCTGAAAGTGGGGTCAGCTGACCTGGCTGGAGGGCAGACCCAGTGCCTGAAAGTGGGGTTGGCTGACCTGGCTGGAGGATGGTCCCACTGCCTAGAAGTGGGTTCAGCTGACCTGGCTGGAGGTTGGACCCACTGCCTGAAAGTGGGGTCGGCTGACCTAGCTGGAGGGCAGACCCAGTGCCTGAAAGTGGGGTCGGCCGAGCTGTTTGGAGGATGGTCCCACTGCCTAGAAGTGGGTTTGGCCGACCTGGCTGGAGGTTGGACCCACTGCCTGGAAGTGGGGTCAGCCGACCTGGCTGGAGGGTAGACCCACTGCCTGAAAGTGGGGTCGGCCGACCTGTTTGGAGGATGGTCCCACTGCCTAGAAGTGGGTTCAGCCAACCTGTTTGGAGGATGGTCCCACTGCCTAGAAGTGGGTTTGGCCGACCTGGCTGGAGGTTGGACCCACTGCCTGGAAGTGGGGTCAGCCGACCTGGCTGGAGGGTAGACCCACTGCCTGAAAGTGGGGTCGGCCGACCTGTTTGGAGGATGGTCCCACTGCCTAGAAGTGGGTTCAGCCAACCTGTTTGGAGGATGGTCCCACTGCCTAGAAGTGGGTTCAGCTGACCTGGCTGGAGGTTGGACCCACTGCCTGGAAGTGGGGTCAGCCGACCTAGCTGGAGGGCAGACCCAGTGCCTGAAAGTGGGGTCGGCTGACCTGGCTGGAGGTTGGACCCAATGCCTGAAAGTGGGGTTGGCCGACCTGGCTGGAGGTTGGACCCAGTGCCTGAAAGTGGGGTCAGCTGACCTGGCTGGAGGGTAGACCCACTGCCTGAAAGTGGGGTCGGCTGACCTGTTTGGAGGATGGACCCACCTCCTGGAAGTGGGGTAGGCTGACCTGTTTGGAGGGTAGACCCACTGCCTGGAAGTGGGGTCAGCCAACCTGTTTGGAGGATGCACCCACCTCCTGCAAGTGGAGTTGGCTGACCTCACTGGGAGATGCACATACCCATACCAATAAGAGGTTCAATTTTGGTACCTTCAGCTTTCTGTGAAAACTTGTATGAGGGCATTGCAAGATAGCATGGCAATGTACAGAGTAAGCCCCCTCCACATTACTTGCTTTTTGGCCTTTCAGCAGGTCTCCCTTCACCACTAGGCACCTTTTGGTTGTGCCCGCCAGTAGACAGTACCACATCAGCATTCATCACTAAGTGTTGTGGAACCCCCCCCCTTTGTCCCTAGGAGCAACCAATCTTGACAGTCTCTTTCCATGTCTCCATGCTTCATGTTTGATCCTAATCTAACATTCTGCACTTAGTTGTCTATCTGCTTGTTTTCTTTTAAAGTCTCTTATCAGGTTAGAACTGATCCTCTCACCCAAGGGGGGTATAAAGCTCTAGGGATCTGCTGATGTTCACTGACAAGTACCAATGCAGTACCAAGGGTGGGACATTACAGCTGAGATGTTATGAAGTTGATCAAATGATACTGAACACAAAGTGGACCTGCTCTGTAGTTGACATGTTATGTAGCAGTGTTCTTGTACAAGTCCTGACAGAAGGCTGATAAAGAAGACCTATAGAGGTATTACAGTTTTTATTCAAACTGAGGTATCTACCACATGAGTTACCAACATATGTATGTACTACCAACAAGCAATGCAGGCTACAATGTAGGTATGCACAGCCAACACAAAGATCCCAAGTGCCAGTAATCCAAAGACTGACAGGTATGGTCCAGTATGGTAAAGGTTAGACCCAATGGATTGGACATGAGCTTAGACCAATGGATTGATTACCTTGGTCTTGGGTCCCAAGTCTTTGGCCTATGCCATACCCATTTGCCAACTACTTACACACAACCTCACCCCCACCCCATGTGGTATGGATCCCTTAGATTTCACTCTTATCTGACCCTCAGGTTTACCCTTTGACTCAATCACCAGGGTGGTGGGATTTCTACTTTGCCCAGTGCATGTCCTTTGCTAGGGTTAGGGTTAGGGTTACACAACTTCAAAAAATCAAGCAGCATGGGAGCAATTCATGTTACACAGCCTAGCAACTACAAGGATTGACCAACCAAATACACAGCCAAGGAAATACAGGAATGACCAACCAAATACACAGCCCAGAAAATACAGGATTGAGCAAATACACAGCCAAGAAAATACAGGATTGAGCAAATACACAGCCAAGAAAAATACAGGACTAAGTTACAGAGCAAATGTTCCAAGTGGAACTGAGACCTCAGGCATCCTGGAGGGGCCCCTCCCCAGAAAGACACTGAGATCTCTAGAGAAAATAAGGTATTTAAAAGACTAGTACAAAGATAATACAGATGTCAGTCAGAAGCTGGCCTGCACTGGCAGGCACAGACTATAAATCCCCCAGAACCCACAAAGCTGGCCTGCATTAGCAGGCACAGACTAAGCCCCCAGGTCCCACAATGAAAAAGTCCTAAGCTGACCTGCACTAGCAGGTACAGACTATGTAA
The DNA here is from genome assembly GCA_024663395.1 of Pisolithus tinctorius. Classification (NCBI taxonomy): domain Eukaryota; kingdom Fungi; phylum Basidiomycota; class Agaricomycetes; order Boletales; family Pisolithaceae; genus Pisolithus; species Pisolithus tinctorius. Next base: position 2,684,971 of record JANFAH010000002.1, read on the forward strand.
CCCCCCAGAACCCCAGCTGGCCTGCAAAAGCAGGCACAGACTAAACCCCCAGAACCCACAGGAAGATAGTATCAGTAACCTACACACCCATAGTGTGCTGGCCAGGCACACAGTGGGCTGCAGGACAACAACAGGATACTACAAGACATACCTTAAACCCATGCAGCTGCAGTCTACATAGGTGAAGTCCGGCATCAAGGGAGTGGTAAGAGGAACATGGGAGAGAGAAAGATGAAGAGCGGTGTGTTGAAGTGCGTCTTTTATAAAATTTTCTGTTTGCTGCTGTTTGGTCATCAGCCACTGGTCGCAGCATGTGCAGTGAAGCATGTCACATGACATCACATGACATGCTGATGGCACACTGCACAGCACAACATTACTTTTATGTAATCACAAAAGCGGACCAGTAGTTAATTGGTAATGAAAACACAGCTACAATGATGTCATGTCAAATTTGTAATGAAACCCTGCCACAACTAATTACATAAGCATACTGATAATAATACCATCAGGGGCCATTTGTGAAGCTGAATACAGCTGTGTATATGTCAACACAGCCACATCAATGAGAAATTCAAACTCCGCTTTGAGGGTGGGATAGTGATGGTAAGGGGTACACAGCCACAATGATGTCATGACAAAATTAGATTGAAACTCTGCCCCAAGTGATTACATAAGCATACTGATATTAATACCATCAGGGGCCATTTGTTGGGCTGAATACAGCTGTGTACATAATAAACACAGCCACATCAATGAGAAATTCAAACTCCACTTTGAGGGTGGGATAGTGATGGTAAGGGGTACATGGCCACAATGATGTCATGACAGAATCAGATTGAAACTCCGCTACATCTAATTAGGTAAGCATATTGATATCAATACCATCAGGGGCTGTTTGTTGGGCTGAATACAGCTGTGTACATAATAAACACAGCCACATCAATGAGAAATTCAAACTCCGCTTCAAGGGTGGTATAGTGATGGTAAGGGGTACACAGCCACAATGATGTCATGACATAATCAGATTGAAACTCCGCTACATCTAATTAGGTAAGCATATTGATATTAATACCATCAGGGGCCATTTGTTGGGCTGAATACAGCTGTGTACATAATAAACACAGTCACATCAATGAGAAATTCAAACTCCGCTTTGATGGTGGGAAAGTGATGGCATGGGGTACACAGCCACAATGATGTCATGACAAAATCATGTCAGACCCCACTTCCAGGAGGTGGGTCCATCCTCCAATCATGTCGGCCGACCCCACTTCCAGGAGGTGGGTCCATGCTCCAGCCAGGTCGGCTGACCCCACTTCCAGGAGGTGGGTCTGCCCTCCAGCCAGGTCGGCTGACCCCACTTTCAGGCAGTGGGTCCACCCTCCAGCCGGGTCGGCTGAACCCACTGTCAGGCAGTGGGTCCACCCTCCAGCTGGGTCGGCCGACCCCACTTTCAGGAGGTGGGTCCATGCTCCAGCCAGGTCAGCTGACCCCACTTCCAGGAGGTGGGTCTGCCCTCCAGCCAGGTCGGCCGACCCCACTTTCAGGCAGTGGGTCCACCCTCCAGCCGGGTCGGCCGAACCCACTGTCAGGCAGTGGGTCCACCCTCCAGCTGGGTCGGCCGACCCCACTTTCAGGAGGTGGGTCCACCCTCCAGCCAGGTCGGCCGACCCCACTTCCAGGAGGTGGGTCTGCCCTCCAGCCAGGTCGGCCGACCCCACTTTCAGGCAGTGGGTCCACCCTCCAGCCAGGTCGGCTGAACCCACTTTCAGGAGGTGGGTCCGCCCTCCAGCCAGGTTGGCCAACCCCACTTTCAGGAGGTGGGTCCACCCTCCAGCCAGGTCGGCTGACCCCACTTCCAGGAGGTGGGTCTGCCCTCCAGCCAGGTCGGCCAACCCCACTTTCAGGCAGTGGGTCCACCCTCCAGCCAGGTCGGCTGAACCCACTTTCAGGAGGTGGGTCCGCCCTCCAGCCAGGTCGGCCAACCCCACTTCCAGGAGGTGGGTCCGCCCTCCAGCCAGGTTGGCCAACCCCACTTCCAGGAGGTGGGTCCACCCTCCAGCCGGGTCAGCCAACCCCACTTCCAGGAGGTGGGTCCGCCCTCCAGCCAGGTCGGCCGACCCCACTTTCAGGCAGTGGGTCCACCCTCCAGCCAGGTCGGCTGACCCCACCTTCACAGTCTGGCCTACCCACCCCTAGGGACCACCGGCCGATGTCAGTTAGTCCCAGTTTCAGGACAAAATGTACACGTCGGATGACCCACTTTTAGGCTTACAAGTGACTGAATCATGTGGTTAGGTCCTCGGGTCTGGATAAAATGCACAGATAGTTCGGGGTCATTTTCGGTTGACTTGGCAAGGAGGCGCTGACATTCGATGTCCCTGAAGTCCACGTCCACTCCAAAGCTCGTAATGCCTGGAGGTTTGCCGGATGAGGGTACTGTATTTTTGCCAGGACAGTTTCTCGAAAAATGCCCAGACTTATGGCAGACAAAGCAGAGTCCTTCCGCCTTATGTCGCTCCTGTTCCTCTTTGCTCATCCTGGGGTTATCGCGCTTACGCTTATCTTGGTGTCTCGCGCATCGTCCCCCATTCTTGGAGGATTCCGCAGGTGCAGAATCCCTTTGATTCCCCTCGCTCTTGTATCTCTTTCTGCGAGCACGGTGTTGTCTGTTCCTCGAGCTTTCCGGTTCCCCTGTCGAGACTGCTGCGCTTTCGACGGTGCGTTTCTTACTCCGCCGTCTTCGCGATTTATGGGTATAATCTCCAGTGATTGATTGTGCGATCTCAAGGATTTCCGCTGAAGCCACAACCTTCTTTAAATTTGATACCTCAGGGTTCAATTTTTCCTTCCACAGATCGCGTTGGAGCTCCTTTCGTAGCCCTGACCAGAACTTATGTACTTTGGTGCGTTCATTGGTCTCTCCGATCATGTTCCAGATCTCATTGAGCTCATACAAATAGTTTTTCACTGTTTTAGAGTTTTGATAGCAAGATTGTAGTTTCTCCCGCTGACGCATTCGGAAGTCAATGGGGAAGCAGTAGTTAAACAATTCCGTAAAGAAATCCGATAACCTCCACTTGTAGGGGTCTCCAGACACTTCGCGCACGTAGAACTCATGCGCCTTTCCCGTTAGGTAGTGCGACAAAATAAACGCGCGCTTCTTAGTCTCCACACGACCATCTTCAACATATGCAGTCCCTTCTGTTACGAAACGATGGAACGCATGAGGGTTGTCCGACCCGTCGTACTTCGTGGGTGGGATTGGTTTTAGCGTCGTCTTCCGACGTGATCGGGATCTCTTCTTCAATTTATGTGATCGGCGACTACGGTTTCTTGGCCGCTTGGACCGCCCTCGCCGTCGATGTTCTCGCGACCTACTAGAGTCGTCCGAGGACATACTGGAGCTTGAAGAGCTGCCAGATGTGCTCGAAGTGTCGTCCGAGCTCGAAGTCGAATCGTCATTACTCGAGCTGCTAGGACCCGAGCTCGGGTCATCACTTGAGGAGCTGATTTCAGAATCGTCACTCGAACTACGGTCAGAATCGCTATCATCGAATGATTCGCGTCGACGAGAGGACTTATGTTTCCTCTTTGTCCTACTGGTGCGTCTCTCGTCCTTTTCGAGTCGTTTGAATGCTAATCCGATGTAACTTTTGGGATTAATTTGCTTCACAGGCTCCATCGCTTTCGGAGTCCTTTGTCGCTCACGTCGTTTGTGGTCTTGACGTACAACTCTATCCACCATATCTTTTACGGGATTGGGAGGAACCTTGGACGATTTGGATGTGGTTTTATTATCCTTACCCTTACGCTTTGACTTTTTCTTTTTAAAGGTTCGGTCGTTAGCCGTGCTCTGGGGAACATCCTCTTCACTTGAAACGGCGCCCTCTGCATCAGCTTTCTGCGAGGGTCCCGGTAGGTCATCATTCCCTTTGTATGCTAACTTACTCGCAATATTCCAGGATGCGAGAGTAGCGCGTTGCACTTCTGGATCTATTTCTCTATCGCTAAGGTCCAGGCCCCCCCAGTTCCTTGGGTCGGGTCCCTTTCCCTTGCGATTTCCGGGGATCGGTGGCTCATCGCCTTCCGTTGTGGTGCTATCGAGGTTATTTCTCGTCAGGGACAGCGATCTTCTTCGGATCCTGTCCCGCTCATCCGGCGTCAGTCGTCTTTCGGCCTTTCGGACGACGTCTCTCTGATCAGATCTCAATAAACTATGAGCGCGTCGCTCTCGTGATCGTTTACGCGTAACTTCCGTCCAATCACCTTGCTCGACATCTACTTCGCTTGCAGGAAAGATGGAGTCGCATCGGACGTGAACGGGTGGGATCTCGCTTACTTCGTGAGTCGGTACCCAGACTCTAACGGTGCGAGCGTTTTCAGCTCCCGGGATTTCCTTATCACCGGGGTTTACTGGCGAGTTAACTCTCAAGCCAGGAGGCCTTGACGGGACGGGCCTCAGTTCAGGGCACATCGGCGAGGTAGCTCTCAAGCCTGGCCAAGTGGGCGAGGTATTTCTCAAGCCAAGGTATGTTGGCGAGATAGCTCTCAAGCCTGGGTCCACTGGCGAGCTAACTCTCGAGCCAGGGATGTTAGCGATCACTTCTTTGGACATCGGGCTTGGATCCCTCGAGCCTGTTCTTACCACGTCGCTATAACTCCGGACGTTATCCGCGACGGGCCTTTCGATAGGGGTGGAGTATTGACTTCCTAGTGGAGTTAATTTTGGGAGTGGGGAGTTGTCGACGATGTCAGCACCAGGCTGAGCCGTCAGTGGACTGGGAGGTAATGATGATGCTCGAGCTCTCGTAGCTTGGCGGGTAGAGGCACGGGTATTAACCATTTTTTGTTTATTGAGTGTATGATACTTACTCTTGTCTTCACAGCGGATCAGTTCTGCGAATGATCGAGAAGGTATCTGGAGTTTTTGTTATTGCGTTCGAGGTAAGACCTTGATTTTTTGTAGGAAAAAAATATGTAACGCCGATAAGAAGTGTAGAACTTTTAACGGCGGCACAACAAGAAGGATTCTTCGTCTACTCAGGTTTCCAGACAATAGTGTCTTATTTCGAGGTAGAAAAGAAGTCCCCGTACAGTACGATACATGGCCTATTTTATAGGGTAGAGACTTAGGCACGAGATATGTCAGAGTATCTGTACGGGCTAAGTAGGATCAGAGAATAAATGAGAAAAGTCAAAGATCTGTCATAAAGAAACCAACATCTAACCATACGGTCGACAGCGTCGGACCGAATCCTTACAATTTACTTACGATCATGCACGTCGTCCGAAGTTCAATGTTCAACTTTGACTTCGTCGGATGTTATCCAAGTGCAGCCAACATTCTTGCCCGATGTCCTGGGATTCGTTGCATGTCGTTTTTATGTAAATATGTCCAGTAGAGGAAATACTTGGGGTTTTTGAATGAACCTGGCTATTACCATAGTCTCCAATGTTGTACGCAAAATGTTTCTTTGTAAACCAGCCATGTGCTCTATGCGTTGTCAGGTCCTGGCCCTGAACTTCAACTTGGGCTAGCACGCCTAGGTGTGAACAATTTTCTTCGCACAATGCGTATTTCGCGTTTTCCGCATGTCAGAGCTACATAGGCTCACCAAGCTCAAGCACACGGGACGGAAACTTCCGGGCATAACCACGAGTTGCACGGTAGTACTTTTATTGCTTACTCGTTGTAGTTGTCGTTCGCGTCAACGATAGCCATGTACCGCGCCATTGCTGTCCCCAGACAAACTTCTAGGTCTACTGGTAGAAGTTTGGTCAGGGCGACTCGAAGGGTACGGAGTCCACTACCATAAACTTGTGATAAACGGACATTGACGGGATTAGTAGCGACTGACTACCACTCCACCCGCTGAACCTACTCCCGAGCCAAAGAGGACCAAAAGCGTAGTACGAAAGTTTTTATTCTACTCCGTCGCTGGGACTTCTGCCTTCTACATCGGGAGCACCTTCGTGTCGTACGAAAGTCCTCAGTACCGCGAGTTTTTCAGCCGAAATGTTCCCTTGGGTGAGGCCCTCGTAGAATACGGCGCAAAGCACGGCTGGGACGAGATTACCATCCAGAATATCGTCATCTCTACGGTTGATGCGGTGAAATACGTGTCTGACTTCGTACAGAAGCAACTGGGGTATCGTCCTTCTGAGGATGCGGCAACCAAGGATACACCGAAGGAAGCAGCTCAACCCGTCCGCGAACGGGCAAAGGATGCACACCAGGAGTCCAAAGGACATGTCAAATCCTTGGCGACTGCTCTTAAAACCTCTGTGGAGAGGTCCGATGACCATGGCACTCCCGAGGCACGAAAACCCACCGCTACTGCGAGGTACATGGCTGTCAAGTTTGCTGAGGAGCTCGAAGACCTCATCAGGAAAGCTGAGGAAGCTCTGGAAAAGAAGTATCCCGAACTGGAGCCTGAAGTGACTGCTGCGGTCGACCAACCCAAGGCAACGGAAGTCGAGTTGGTCATCGTTCCAGAGTCGAAAGACAAGAACATATACGAGGTTCCTCTTCCTATTGGCTTCGAACCACCACCAGGGTATGTTCGCCCGAGGCCTCAGAAGCCAAAAGACACCCCCAGCCCGCCAACCGAACATGCGCCTACGCCCCTCCCTCTTGTTGCTCCAGCCGTGTCGGACGTAGCTGTTTCCGAGCCTGTGGTGTCCCACTTGGCGCATACAATTGACAACCTCGCTTCATACTTGAACTCTACGCCAGCAGCGGCGGAGAAGGCCAAGGATGTCCTTGAAACAGCCAAGGTTGATCTCCGAGACCTTGCATCACGCATAGAGCGAATCAAGGAAGAAGAACAACATCAGTTGGAGCGGAAGTTAGATGAGCAGGCCCGCGAATACAACACCAAGCTATTGGAGCTGGAGATCGAGGCCCAGGATAAGCTGGACTTGCAACAAGAGGACTTCAGGAAGTTCGTGGAGGAAGAGCGCGTAAAGTATGCCCAGGCATATCGCGAAAAACTGGCGAACGAACTTAAGACTCAGACGGAGCTCATTAACGAACGGTGAGCCCTTTTTTTTTTGGCTTGGCATTCGAAAATATTCCGTCTTGACACGTACTCGAAGGCTGAAGGAGGAGGTCATTGCTCAGGGAATAGAAATGCAACGACGGTGGATTCGAGAGGTCAAGGTGAAGGTCGAGGAAGAACGCGGAGGACGACTTGCCCGGCTGGAGGAGCTAGCGACTAATCTCAAACGCTTGGAGAGATTAGCTCTCGATAATTCGTCTTACCTCGACGAGAACATCCGCGTACATGCCTTGTGGACTGCAGTGCGTGCCATGCAAACAGCTGTGGATGCGTCGGTGCGCAAACCATTCCGTGAAGAGCTTCGGGTCCTGCGTCATGTCGCTGTTGCCAAGGACGACCCTGTCTTATCCACTGCGCTAGATTCCATCGAAAAAACTGATATTCCAGACGTCGGCGTTGAACCCCTCGTCGACCTCACTTCTTGGTTCACAACGTCTGTCGCACCCCGCGTGTCAAGTGTTGCACTGGTGCCCGACCGCAACGCTGGTGTCCTCTCGCACCTTGCTTCTCACCTTCTCACCTCTTTTACTTTCCGGAAACACGGGCTTACTCCCGGGAACGATGTTTTGAGCGTGTTGGCCAGGGCGGAGTATTACCTGAATGACAAGGATCTGGATAGTGCAGCTCGCGAGTTGAACCAGTTGACTGGGACGGCCAAGGAGCTTCTCCATGATTGGCTTGAGGCTGCACGGAGAAGATTGGAAGTACAACAAGCGTTGGAGGTGTGTTACCTTGAATTTTTATATACGCTAGTGTCATTGACCCCTACGACGACCAGGTAATACAAACGGAAGCAATTCTTGCCTCACTGTTAGTTGTATAGACCACGGATGCCAGTAATATACATAGATTAGAAACCCATCAACTGCTACCCTCGTTGAACAACGGCACCGCGGCCTTGGCGCTGAGACGGAGTGCAGAGCCGCGAACCCCCAGTAGGTATGTGACGATGGTGCGTGTGTTTTCTTCGTTCACCGATTCCGGGGGCCCCTTTTCTGCCTTAACTAGTCCAGAAAACAGTTGTGTCAGTTCGATCCTCCCCTACCTGCACATTCTTCAAGCGTCGACGCTGACCGTGGCAATTGGCACGCCTTGATGTAGCAGCCTGCAAATTCTTTATCTGCGTCACAATAATTCCATCATCACAGTCCAGCCAGAAATTGGTGGCTCTGATGTACACACCAGCTTTTCTATGCTGTCATCCAAGCTATTGATTCCTCTTCGAATTTTAATGTCAGAGTGCTTTCCTCGTATGTCGTCTGTCTTCGCACAGAGTGGAACGCTCATCACCGGTAGCGTCTGGTCTACGACAACTTGTCACGAACAGCAATCTGCGCATGACCGCGTATCAACCTACCGCAACAATAGAATGAAGAAGATGACGTACAAGCTTGGCCTGTACTCATACTGCATCGATTTCTGATTTGATCCCTGCTTTGGCCTGGAACGTAGCCTTGTCGGGTTTCGTGAAGAAAAGTGTAGAAGTACGCTCCAATGCGCCACCATCCTCGAGGGCAGGCAAGGAAGAGACTCTGGAGGTCTCGTTCCTCTTAAGTGTTGTGTAATCGTAGGGAGTCGACCGGGATTGCTGTCTTTGAGTGGCCACGGATGGAGACAAAGGGAACATTGCAAGTTCGCCTGTCATCACCCAGAGGTTTATACATGTGAGTCATTTTTTTTGGTACAATGGACACCACAACATGTACAATGAAGTTGAAAGGCCCGCCCAGAAAGATCTTTCAAAGTGTATCAAAAGGGCCAAACTCGGTGGAGGTGCGTCATATTCCTCCAGCTACCTGCCACCGGATGTCCGCGTCAAGTCTTACGACAGCGAACCCTGAAGAGCATTCTTCATGTTGTATGTATCACTGCTGCAAGTAGCATATCTCAAAGGACTTGTATCGATTTAGTTGGCCAAGTTTACATACGACTTCCCATCTTGGCGAAAGATAAAGATAGTACACTTTCCCTGGCTCCTAACTATTTTCTGTCCGATTTTGCATCGTAGAATTGAAAGAGCTAACCCCGCCAATACGATGGTACGATCTACCACTTGGAAAGTCAAGTGCACAGCGCAAATGACGAATGCAAACAGACGACTGAATCTGGCACGCGAGCAATTGACGTGAACTCACTGCCACCGGCCACGCTCGAGTTCGCTCGCCGCATGTTCGATGCTGCACGCGAGGGCAACGCCGAGGTCCTTTTAGCAGCCGTTGATGCGGGTTTACCCGTCAATCTAACCAACGACAAAGGTAAGTGCACCACCTATAAGGTGCTTTCTCAACTCTCTTCCTCCTCCTTCTTATCGCCAAACAATGGTCAATCCCAGGTAACACGCTCCTCATGCTCGCCTCCTATTCCAACCATCCCACCCTCGTATCCGGCTTGCTCGCCAGACGAGCGGATCCCAACAGACTCAACGACCGCGGACAGTCTCCCCTCGCAGGAGCGGTGTTCAAGGGCTATGAAGAAGTTGTACGTGTGCTTGCCCAGGGTGGTGCAGACCCGTGGTTAGGGCGACCGAGTGCAGCGGAAACCGCGGTGATGTTCAATAGGAAAGAGGTGCTGGAAATGTTGGGCATTCAGGAAGGGGACGCGGCAAGGTTGGCTGAGAATGTACCGGTTGGACCTGGCGTTGCCGCACAGTGTCCAATTGGGGGGCCAAGGAGTTTGTGAGACATTACATTCCTGATTTAAACTTGATTTTATAGATGGAAGACGCCATCATGTCTTCTTGGATCAGGTACGTAAGGATAAGATCAAGTGCACGTACAAAAAGCCCACCCATTTCATTTTTTTTCAATCTCATCCTGCCACTGATCAGTGAAATTTTTCGAAAAAAAGAATCCCGATATGACATAGCTGCCAGGCCCTCCTAAGGTTTTGGTCTGCGACTACCCAGATCATCGATTAACGAACATTTTGGAAATTAGACGGTGACCTCGGTGTGACCGAGAACAGTCGAGGGCTGTGAAATCAACACACACGGTCTTCCACAGCCCTATCTCGCGCGCTGTTTTTGGAATCGAAGTTTGCGTGTTATCTGGGCACTACTACCTGGGTAGGGTTTCGTAGCCTGTAGGGCCGGCGGCATCGATGGCATGTAACCTCGCATTCGATAGGTTTGTCGAAGACTGAAGTCGGGTGCAATCATAACCGCTTCGAATAGTAAAACCAGAGTAATACGGTACGTCATGGCCGATATCGAAGTCAGTGATGAAGCCTGAAGGCCTGAAGCTGAAGAGTGATGAGGGGTTTGGACGACGTTTGCAGCCTTGGCGCGATTCTACCGAGGGAAGTTCAATGGTTGTGAAATCCTGTCGACCCCGCGAACGCGGCGAATCGTCCGCGTGTTCTCCGAGTTGGCCGTTAAGGGATACGTTCATATCCAACAAAGCATCGTTCGAAGGTCCATCCGAGCATTTGGTTGCAGGTCAGTGACCGCCGCTGCAGTGTACGTCTCAAAAACAAGCCTCCAGCTACGTATCAGGCTCTGGTGCCATTCCAAGAGCGTTCTTACTTTTTCACCAGTAAATGACGGTAGAAATGTGCGAGGTCTTCGGACATATACATAAGAATTTGCTTCGCTTCGATTCCTGAGTGTCTAGCCTGAATTCCTCTCCCCGTGCTCGTTCAATGTTTGAATACATATCGGACATAAGCTAGATGACCCGGTACCACCGTTCAAACGCTCACTAGCGGCCGAGCGAGGATGCGGTCCGAACTACTCATGGGTTGCCAAGTCGGCGTCGATGTTCCGGCCGCCGTGAGGAATGGAAGTTACGCGGGTAGTACGTAGTAGCTACACGCTACTAAGTAGTAGTTTCCTCAATGGTATGTACTTTTGTTCCGTAATTGTTCAGTGCAGTCTGTATGCAGTAGTGAGCATTCTGTCCTCGTGACGTCGGTCTTCGAAACCTAAAGTAAAATTATCAGAATTTATGTCTATAAGAAGTTGGCACGATGTTATGTAGTAGAAGGGGATAAGTCATGTGTTACGACGTGTTACGGCGCATCCAAATCGAAGTGAACATTACAAGCTGTTGTGATAGCTTGTCAAACAGCCCCCCCGGGGTCAGTGGGGCGGCTAATCATATCGTCATGAAGTCCAACTTGCTGCGCACCGAACTCCTCACATTGAGGAGGAAATAGACCTAGGCCTGGACACTTTGACATCCGGAATTTTTGTGTCTCCCCCTGAGTACACACGCAAGTAAGTACATCCGACCTCTCGATCTGCGTCGCTATGGATTACGAGTACTTGTTTCATCATTATCGCTGGGTGTCATCTGGTGACGCTGGTTTCCACGTCCAGAATGCATAGCACGCTGAAATGTCACTGGCTGTGTAGAAATCGAAAGCCAGCCCACCGTGATGGGAAGGGGGACTACCTCTTGCACTGAAGCCAGCCAGGAAAGAAATAGCGGATGCCCGCCATGGAGGGAGTGGGCGGATCGAATAGTATCGAAATCAACTCGTCATAGATATATCTACCCGATAGGAGCGATTTCACATCGCCGAGCCTGGGTTCGGGTTTCCACTGGGGGCCTCATGCGGATTCGCGGCTTCGATTGCAGCGGCAGAAGAAGACCGCCGCGGCTGATAAGTCGATAAACAATACATTTTGAAGCGGCACAGAAGTAGAACCTTTCAGATTGTGAAACAGCGCATATAAGCCGGATGTGGATGCAGTCGTCCTGCAATATTGCGCAGCAAAAGGTCAGCAACAACTACTAACCAGGGCCGCCGGGCTGGATAGGTGCCATCCACATGGTCACCCAGGTACCCAATACGGTGCGTCCGTCTGTCCGAGGTTGCGCCGGCACCGACGGGCCATGCATACACAATATTTAGTTTATTGAAAATGACCGTTGTAGAGATGGGGCGTTCAAATTACTCGGAGTTGATGGGAACGTATCCACGTCACTCAGATCCGTGGAAAGGAGGTGGCCGTCGAGCTTGGGAAAGGAGTGGAGAATCTCTATGGGAACTTGAAAATAAATTTGCAATACAAGGACATGCATACCTATTTCAGCGGACAGGGGAGCATCTCCTGTAGTATCATGTCCTCGCATGTCCCATGGGCTGTCGTGGCATTGACACGGAAGACCTTTGGAGAGACATATACAGTACCACTATAAGCTCCGGTTCAGGATAAGGTTTGCTGCGTTGGGTGATGTGTATAGCCAGCTGAGAGTCCCATTTCAGGAATGCGCTATCGTCGGCGTTAACCACTCCGGATCATCCTCTTTTGGTTGGGCAAAGGGAGCGGGACGTCCTCCGCATCGAGATCTGGATATGACCCTGTAGGAGTACTTAGAGTACCCACATGTCTATACGCCAGCGATATTGCGGTAATATGTTTTTCTTCAATTCTCAGGACGAGTTAGCTAAGCTTCACTCACATGTGATTGGCTTGTGAATGAATGATAATAGTTCGGGGTCAATAAAAGTGGACGTACTACCCCAGACTTGACCCTAATTTGCCGATCACGTCAAGAACGAATCAAGAAAAAACTTTGGCGAGAGTCTCCATGTAATACACGAATAAGAGTATCCCCAATGAATTAAATAAATAGTAGTATGGTCTCCTATTCCTCTCTCCCTCTCCCCTCCCTTCCCTTCCTTTTTACCCGTCTTCTCGCTACGACCTCGACATGCCTGCTGTCACCGTCCCCCTCAACGTCTTCCGCTTCCGCTCAAGAACAAAGATCCCCCTCCCTCCACCCGAAGACGACACAGACCGCTCATCCTCCCCGGAGCATCCACCGCGCAAGTCACTTATCCGCGGACGCGGAGCATCTGCCTCAGCGTCGCGGCCATCCGATGAGAAGGATGCTGTTCGACATGCAGACCCCGTCTGGTGAGTGGCGTGCAACCGAGAAGTCCTTTCCCGATCAATCTGCGTCGTGCTGCGGCGTGTCTTTCATTTCCTGTTTGCCTCGGATTGATTCATATATCTAACCTTTGTTCGTCTTGCAGCCTGCCAAACACCACCCGATCTTCATCGGGAAAACAGCCTACCGATGCTGCGCACAATGCCAAGGTAACCCTCGTCCGCCGTGTCACCTCCAAACTGCACATCGCCATCCCAAAATCTATTCCCATCACCGGCCCAGCCTCGGACTCACGATCTCCACCACCAACCGATTCCCGCCGTCCCAAGAATAAGACTTCGCGGTTGTTTGTCTCTCCTGTTGCACCTCCTCTCACCAACAGCTTCGTTTCACGCGAACATCGCGAAGCAGCACTCCGCGAGCGTGGTCTCTTGCCTCCCAGAAAGGATTTAAGCCAACAGGAGCGTGACGAAGATGCCAGACTGCCCGTCGTTCCCCTCCGTTCGAGCACCGACGTAAATCGTGAAATGGTTGGACGAACGAAGAGTATGAGTCTAGCTGAAAAGATCAAGCAAGAATGGATGGCACACAATCATGACAAGGCAGCACTGACAAGCGAGTCCGAACTCGAAAGTTCATCGAGCTGCTCCCCTCCACCATACTCTCCGGGCGGAACACGTCCGCCATCTGTCCCCCCACAGGAACAGAATGTTCACGAGACTCCGTCGTCCGGTGTGGTGTCACCGCCACTTCCGGCCCAGGTACCTCTGCCTGCCTCTCCGTCCCTGGAACCCCTGTCGGCACCTGATGCGACGAGACCGTCCTTCTCTAGCTCACTTCCCCGGTTGTCGACGTCTCTCGAGGTTCTTCCGGAGGAACAAGACCACGAGGGACTATTCACCCCTCCACCTTTTGCACCCCCTCCAAAAGTGTATGTACAAGGTCAGACCGTAACCAGCCCAGGTATCGTCATTTCTACTCCAGTCGACGCATATAATGCAGAAGACGCCGATGAAAGCCCGACACAGACGATGGTTGAGAGCCCTGTGAGTGGGGCGTTCCTATCTCAACTGCACCCACACATGTTGGATACGTGCGCCGAAGAACCGGACGATGTTGCATCTCCTCCGGGATCACTCCCTACCTCATTACCTCCGCGTAGACACACATCAGATACCTACGAGCGAGGCAGAAGAGGTAAACATCAGCAACCCACCATAACCACGTCGCTTTCCCCGACTGCATCTATGCGTTCACCCTCCCTTTCTCCAACGTCGACCGCTCCGGTTTCGAGGTCCGTATCTCGCCTGGGAAAAGTATCTTCCTTCACGAACCTACGAAGATCCGTTTCGACCAGCTTGCGTTCCATCAGTACCTACTCCCATCGTTCTGCCACTCCTTCGAGCAGCGATGCGGGCGAGGTGAAGTCGAGAACGCCCGTCAGCCCGACGATGCATAATCGCGCGAGCATATGGTTTGAAATGCGTGCTATCGAGGATCCGGAGAGTAGGCGATTGTGCGAGGTGGCGTTCTTGGACTGATTCTTTCTCATTCAATTTTTTCATCACATATGTGTGTGTATTAAGGTGCCGACAGACATTTTTCAATGGTGATAGTGGGACATGGTGGTATGCCATGCGGTCTCGTCCGCTCTTTTGGGTTCCCGTTCTTTGGCATGGTATCGCATTCCATCGCAATTCTTTACAACTCAACTCACTCCTTAATATTGTTTTTCAGTCAACGACGTTCTCTAGAGCTCTACAGTACCATTAATATACTGTCAGCTGCACGATTTTCTTTTTCTTTTTCCTTCTCTCCCATGTTTTTTTTTACACCTGCAAAGGACGTGGTGAGTCCATTTAAATCATCGCATGCCATACTACCAGGTGTAGTATATCCGTGCTCGTTTTTCGGGTGCCGTCTCTGCATGGAACTGTTAAAATGTTTTTTTCTTGTTCGCTCGTTGTATCCTTCCTATGTACTAGTGTATTGATGACACCGATCACGCTGTGGGGTGGATTGATACCTCCGGATGCCTGCCATTCCGACTTGACTTGCACATATGTAGATTGGCTTGATGATATAATTCTATTCATTTGTCCAATGCGGTGCTAGCAATATGTACACACTTACTGCGAGGTTTAGTATACACTTGACGTTTGCTATTGAATGGGTGAGCAGGCAAGTATGCATTTGGAAGCATATGATCATGACACACGACGTGCGTGCGAGAAGTGCACGTACATTTGCACACCCTGTCACGCCCGAGCGGGGATTGAGGAGTTATCAGTGGCAGTTACAGAGAAGCTACGATGTGGCAAGTGATGTCCCGATAAGACGAGGTCGTCGCACCACTCGAGGGCGGGGATGATGTGTATATCCCTGCAGGGTTAAAAAATAATGAGGGTACTGACGCCAACTGCTGGAATGCGTGCACCGTATAACACGGAGATTAAATGAAGTATTTGTTCACGACGGTTATGACAATAAACGCCCATCTATATTGTTGTCGTATATGATAAAATCCACGTGGCGTGTGGAGCGACCTCATTTCGGAGGGAAGATTGGACCCTTGCAACACCTATCAGGCTCAGTGCACGTGGGTATTATATGCATTTCGTCGTCATCGTGCCAATCACGGTCTTCGAAGGGGGTGGTCCTCACGGCAAACTGATGTGAGTGTATGCTCGGAAATGAGAGGGGGTCAGTCAGACGCCGCATGAACCTGCACACGGACGAAGTAAACTGTCATAGTTTAATCTGGCAGTGCTCTGAGAAACGCGTGGCGTCGACGGTGCGTTTGCAAGTCCATATGAAGCTGATTCACTGTTGTCGTTCCTGCATTCCTGCTGCGATGGTAGCAGAAAGAAGAGAACTGGTTCTCGGCTGTGTTTGACCGCGAATCTTGTTTCTTTGTTGAGTTTAGGGACGTGCGTCGATGCTAGGTTAGCCTTGATCCTAGCAACTGGTGGAGCCGGCGGATATACGAGCGGTGTACGACGAGAACACAACGATGACCAGGGAAGTCGGTGCAGAAAGAACGCCGGCTTAGAAACCCGTCTGCGTGAGTACGACATTCCTTTTTTGGTGACCCTACAACTCACGCTTCTCTCGCACACCCGTGAGCTTGGGAGGGACGGGATGTCGCTGTACAAGCCATACACGTCGCGGTCGGACGAGAAACGGACACAAGAGTTTCCAGTGACGGAGTTTGATATATTGAAGGCGTCTCACAAGTAATCGTTTCTCTTCTGTCGACGGGTCATAGCTCATGAAATCTTGCATGTTATAACACATATGTAGATTCCTCAGAGATGACGCCGGACAACCTGGCAGCAGCAGTACGAATAATGCGTCGTCCTCGTCGTCGTCATGGAACGATCAACTCGCGAAGAAATACTACGACACGCTCTTTCGTGAGTTTGCACTGTGCAATCTGAAACACTACAAGTCTGGCAACGTAGGTCGCCGTTTCACTTCGGGGACATATGTATACCTCGTTATTAACAACTAATATTCGTATCATTTCAGTTCGCTCTACGGTGGCGTACAGAAAATGAAGTCCTGGATGGTACAGGCGAGACGACATGCGGAAACATGCGTTGCGAATATCACCGTCCCCATTCGACGTCGAATTCTCTACCGCAATTGACCACGCTGGAGCTGCCGTTCGCATACGAAGAACACGGGGAATTAAAACAGGCATTGGTCAAGGTCGTACTATGTCCCGGGTGCGTGAAGAAGCTGATGTGGAAGAGGAACCGGGAAAAGCGTATGTCGGCAAAAGGAAAGGGTGTGGAAGAGAGGAATGATGATACCCACGATACGGGTGGCGAGAAGGGACATGATAGTGATGGAGACGAGGACGGGAGCGATCCAGGCGGTGATTCTGGACCGGAGGAACGCCGGCGAAACTCTCGTTCCCGGCCTCGCTCGCCGCGATCGCACGACAGGAAGAGGAGCCGCCGAGAGGACTCCGGTGAACGCAAGTCTCGCAGGTCTCGGAAGAGGCTCAGAGAACACGGTGGGGGGAATGACGTCTCGTAGTTTATCTTATCTTTTTCAAAGTCCGAGGGTAGCCAGATATTATTAGGCGCTGGGAAGGAAAGTTCAACTTCGTCGTCAGTCGCGACCGTGCGGCTAACGCGTAGACAGTCTACGCAGGGAGAGGGTAGAAAGGAGGTCCTCGTCTCTTCATCGACCCTCCCCAGATCATTGGTATAACGAACTTCACGAATAATGACGAGCATGGCCAACAGCCCAGCCTTGGCTACTGCAAACCTAGCCCCGGCACCGGCAACGCCTGCCATTCACCCTGCTGACCGCAGTGACATACACAAATCCTGTCGCACGATCGAAGTGCTCGTCGCTACGCTCACGGACTATTGTGAGGCTGCGCGGGCGTTTGCTACCGTACAAAAGAAGCTCGTGAAGGCTTTGAAAGATGCAGCTGGAATCAAGGCTGGTGTAGAGTATGCTGGTGCGTTGTCTTGTCTTTCTTCCTGTAATTCTCTTTTCTTGGTTCCTTCGTTTTTTTCTTGTGGCTCCAGGAAAACCCGAGTAAGCTGACCGCAAATTACCCGACAGCCAATGCCTTGAGCTCATCAGCGAGTATCTTTGAGGTCCTTGCAGACGTCGACGCCAAGTTTGCCAAAATCGCAGATAAGGAGTGTGGAAGCGTGAATGCGGAAGTGAAGAAGTGGTTCAAGAAGTTGGCGGTGAGTGTAGTCTGTTTCGTTTCTCTTTAGTTTGTGTCACAAGGGCCCCCCCCCCACCCATGTTCGTCGACCGTTCACGCTAACATTTCACCCTTATGGAACTTGTCTTGCGGTACGTGCTATGCGATGACGACAATTGCGATACTTGCAGAAAGAGGAGAAAGCTCACGATGACCGAATGAATGAGTCTAACGCCAAGATCAAACAAGCTGGTAGGTAGCCCTCATACACCCTTCCATCGCTACGTGTGCTTAGACAAATTCTCTCTCTCTTTTTTTTTTTTTGCCTTGAAGGTCAATCCTACGAGAAGAAATCCAAGAAAGGCACTCGAGACGCAGGCGAAGAACATGCCCGATACATTAACTTACTCAGTGTCATTGGACCAGAGATGTCCCAGGAGAAACAGTGCGTGTCTCATACACCTCTTACCTCGCGTGCGGACTGGTGTTCATAACCTCCTTTTTAAAATTTAGTAATCACTCCATGTACGTTGCCCAACAGCACGCGTCGACCATGTTCGGAGTCGCAGCTTGTCTTGCACGCATTGCAGACGCAGAATGGGCCAGAACGTGTGAGAGCATGCGTCGGTTTGCACCCACTATCGGTCCACTCGGTGAATGGAAGGCGCTCTGTGAAGGCGCTTGGAGTGGACCGTTGCCGGACGATTTACCTGATCCCTCCTCCTATAGATCCCATGCTCAGGTCCCGACTCCGCACAACCTGTCGCCTACCCCGACCATGTCGACGACTACCGCAGGGTCCACCGTGTACGGCAACGTAGTATCGGAGTGGGGCTTAACGGCCACCTCTGAACGCTCGCTGCCTGTCCCTCCAGGTGGTGGTGGGTTCAATCCAGGTTCCCCGCTCCCAATTGGGAATATACCATTGGAACCTCCCCGTCCTCCCTACGCTTCAAATACCTACAATAGTACCAATACCCAGTCTAGCGCTGACAGCGCGAACAGTCAAGGATCGGTCAACTCGATCACGACGCTTTCCGCGTTCCCATTGCCACCAACACATATACCTGGTCCCATCTCTGCGACGCCCATCAGCCAAGCAACAGAGGCACAGAGGCAGAAACAATACCAGGCACAACAGGTCGAACAGATGCAGATGCAGAACATTCATGCTGCGCTCTCGCATATGGAAATTCAGAATCATGTTCTGAGTCAAGTACACTCTGGGTCGTTGGATTCACCTATACCGACTGGGAGTCCACTAGGCGCTGATACCGCCTCCGGAATGCTAGACGCACGTAGGTCTCCGCGTATCCCTCCACTGATTTCGCAGACGCCTTCTGTCTCGCGCCAGAATTCTGGCGGTTCTCCGGAGGAGAGACCGAGCCGCCCGGGCTCGTCCATGGAGCATAAAACCCCATTCGGTTCGAATCCTCCCGTGCCGCTAACGGGTGGAGGCGAATTGTCCAGGCCCCGTCGTCGATCCATCGTTGGGCGCCCACCTTTACCTTCACCAGCACCCAAGTCGCCGTTACCACCTATACCGGTGTTACCGTCGCCAACGCTAGCCTTCAGGCCAGACTCACCTTTCAAGAGGTCAGCAGAACAAGGAGAGAGGGAGTTTGGTGTTCAGAGGGATGGTGAAAGGGCCGTTAACGCGGTCAGTATTGATGGCACCAGCAGGGGAAGGAGTGCGTTCAAGAGTCAGAGTATGGATGCTGGCAGACAGCCACTTGTGAGAAGCGAGAGCACGGGCAGTAACGTTGCAGCCTTGAAGAATCGGTACAGCCGAATTGTATGTGTTGTCGTGTTTTTTCTTCTCTACCTGCTCACGTTTATATATGCAGGTAGAGGCACCTTCGCAAGGACTGAAGGACATACCCCGCTTACCGATGAGCGTGTCGGAGATGGCGTCGAGATACCAACCCGTTGACGAACCGATGTCTCCGCGACGCATGGCTGCTGCCTCACCTACCACCGATCGGTTCCCGCCACTACAAATACCTTCCGATACGCCCTTAATGCATCAAACAGCACGTGACATGCATATCGACGAGAACGAGATACGCAAACGGAAGCAGCGCATCGAAGAGTTGGCTGAGCTGGAGCTCAAAGAGAAGGAATATGAGCTTCGACAACGAGAGCGCGAGCTGAACCAGCGTTCTCGGGAGCTGGAGAGGGATAAGTTCCAGTTCCTTCATTCCCGGCCTGATTTCAACCTTACCACCTCTGCGAACGTGGGTGACGGCCCAAAAGGTCCGAGAAATAACCGCTTTGTGCACAAGCGCGGTTCTCAGAGTGTTTCGCATATAGTCATGCCGCATCCTTCCTCTTCCTCCTCGTCCTTTATTACAAACAAGATTGCCTCGGCTTCGACGTCGCATCTGCCCCTGCCAATGCCAGTGCCAACGCCCATGCCCCTTCCAAGCCCAGCTAACACAACATCTTCTCCGTCCCGTTCCCAACCTTCGACGCCGCTACCTGCGAAGGATCACGCGCCGTTCTGTGGATGCGACACTTGCTCAGTGGCTAAATACCGTTTATCGAATACCTGTCCCTCCCCTCATGATCTTCGTCCGCCGGAGCCACCTATCATGTTACGTCCTGAGAAACCCAAAGGATGGATGAGGCGGTTGAGTATGCCGTCCGTGAGCGGAGCGTTCTCGCTCGATGCGGCGAAGAAGAATGCAGCTAGCTTGGCAAGTCTGAAACATGGATTGCCTATCCCTGTCGGCGAGAATGGAAGGTTAAGAAAACGAAGTTTCGAGCAGGGTATCGTAGGGAGCGGCGTTGTCGATGCTACTAGTCGGAGGTGATTCAGATGAGTGTCCTTGTCGAGGTTTTCTAGGATAGTTTTCTTGGGACTTCGTGGTTCGCATACCTTCAACGTTTTTTTTTTGCACCTCTGTCTGAGGAATAGACTATCGAGCTTGTTTTTATTGTCACGACTTATGACCCTTACGTTTATGATACCTTCGCTAGCTTTGGTCTGCACATAATAATCCATCCGCTCAGTTTCTGGTTCTCAAAAAACACATCTAATTATCATTCAAGAAACTACATCGTAAGTAAAACAAAAACGTGGGGTACATACAAAAACGCGGGCATAGACGTCTACTAAACAACCACCTGCACGGACTCTGTGGAAGAGGGCAGTAGGTTTACCTCTTCTTTTTCTTCTTACCGCCGCTGGCCTTCTCGCCACCACCGCCACCACCGCTCCTCGTTGGCTCGATGGGAGTCGGCGGGACGCTGGTATCCTTACCACCTTTCTTTTTCTTCTTCTTGCTGGTCTGCTGTCCCCAATCTTCTTCTCCCTCTTCATTAGCTCCTGCCTGACCTTCTCCGGCACCCTCAGCACCGCCTTCGCCATCTTCAGCACCCTTCTCTTCCGCGTTTTCCTCTTGGGCTTCCCCAGCTTCTCCAGACTCGGTCTGGGCCTGAGGATCCAACGACAGAGTGGGTTTTTCTTCCAATGTCACGGGTGCAGTTGCAGGTTCACCCGGCGCCTCGGAAGCGTGAGCCCAGCCATCCGCAGCTCCAGTGTCCAGCGAAGCAGTTTGCTCCGGTTCGGTTGTCACAGTGGCACCCGCGGGAGGTTGTTCAGTGAGTCCGTCCTCTAGCTGAGAAGTGATACCATCCAACGGAATGTCATCGAGACTGTCCATACGCGTCTCTGCTGGCTTCGGTTCACTCTTCCCGTGGTCGCCTGTACCAAGGAAGCTACTAAAACCTCCGAGTGCCCCTGTGAGACCCGAGCCGAACGCTTTCGGAGACGAGAAAGGCCATTTATTGGAGCCGCCCACTCCCCAACTAAGTGATGGCAGCGATGAGGCTCCCGCAGCGGGTCCAGCCTTGTCAGCCTTGTCAGCCTTGCCACCCGACGGCGAGATGAGGTCAGTCCAACCGTCCCCTCCGCTTTGGCCTCCCGATGTCCAGTCACCGCCGGTGACGTTATTGTCCCAACTGTCAAATGCACCAGACACGGCACTTCCTTGGGTTTCGTTCTCCATATTCGATTGGGTCGTGTGAATATCTCCTGCAGGTTCTTGAGAGACTCCAACGGTCGTGAATTGATCCGGTGGTAGAGAGTCTGCGGGAGTATGTGCAACGCCTTCGGTACTTCCGACATACTGGTGCTGAGGAACCTCTACGGAAAGGTTCTTCGTGGCGTCATCGACGGTCTGCTCCACAGCGAGAGATTGTCGAGCTTCGCCGAGCGCCGGCGTAGCCGGGGTAGACAACTTGGCCTGTACATTCCGTGGTGTGGCCTTACGCGACTCGGTAGGCAATGGATTCCCTGTCTTGGGCGTAGTGGGCCCGACGGATCTCGGTGCAGGCCAGGGTGAAGCAGCAGGCGTAACCGCTTTGGACTGGGATCCCCAGACAGAGGTAAGTGTTTCACCAAGTCGCCCAGGACTCTTCCCAACAACTGAATCGGCGAGGTCGATGGGAGAATTCTGCTTGCTCGTTCCTCGTGGAGTCTTCGATTTGTCTCTTGCTTGCAGTCGTTCTTTCCGCTCCTTCTCCTCCTTCTCCCTTTGCTCTCGTTCCCGCTCTTGTCTTTCCCATTCCTCCCTTTCCCTCTGTTCTCGTTCCTGCTCTTGTCTCTCCCATTCCTCCCTCTCCCTGAGTTCGCGTTCCTTCTTTTCTGCCTCTTCTCGTTCTTGTTGCGCTCTTTCATGTGCCTTCCTCTCCTTCTCCTCATTCTCTTTCCGTTCCCGCTCTCTTTCTCTTTCCAGTCTTTCTCTCTCCTTCTCCCTTCTCTCGTGTTCCTGCTTCTCTTTCTCTCTGGCTTTCGCTTTCTCTCTCTCACTCTCCCTGCCACGTTTTTCGTCCACTACGGATGCAGCTGTAGACACCTTCGTTGTCGATGAAGATACCTTACGATCACGTTCGAAATGAGACACTGAGGAAGAGATTCGTGAAGAGGAAACCGTGTGTTCAAATTCGAGCTCTCTCGTGCGCTCCGAGTACACAGATGCAGCAGTTGCGGAGGCTTTGGCAGCCGTTGCAGATTGTGAGATGGAGGTAGTCCGGTGTCGGTTTGGGAGCTCCGCGAAAGTCTGCTCCTGTCTCGGAACCCCTTGTGGCGTCTTCGCGCCTGATGTCATTGAGTCTCGCGAATGTGTCCGCGAAGGCGCGACTGAAGGGGCACGAGACACGACACGAGACGCAGGTCGGGATGGACCGAAATCATCTTCTGGATGGGAGTCTAGCTCGTCCTCGTCTGCACGGTGACCGCCTTCGTTGTATACAATTGAAGCCGGGCCACTAGTACCTCCTGGTAAGTGAATGGTGTGAAAGGTATTCGCATGAACTTACTATTTCGTCCGTCCCTGGAAGCCGCAAATTCACACGTCAGTCAGATGTACAACGGAAATGACCCAGAAAGACGAACATTATCATTCCACTTGATGCGAGCCCTGAATTCAGTAAGACCGAAGTGGATCTCAATACTGAATACGATAGTCCAATACGTCTTGCCGTTCTTGCCCTGCTTGGGTTCGGCACTGCCACTTAGGGGTGACAAATCCGCGCGAACGACACATAGTGTCGAAAAGTCCTCTGGAACGGTGACTCAGTCGAAAGCTAACTCATGGCCTAAGCTTGACGCACCGGCATGCCTGTGTATCCATAGCGGAACGATGTCACCACCACGGTAGCACCATATTTCGACTTCGAATACGGATAGGGTAGATAGGTTTGTCAGTTCTGTGCAGTACTTGCGCGTGAATACAGTGGACTCTTTGACTTTGACACCCTATGGGAAGCGGATGAGCCCTGGCGAAGATCACTGCCGACACCGCCACCAAGACACTCACCCGCGCAAGAATACAATCGAAAGCGTCTGGGAGAAGGCGGGGACCCGAAGGTAATTCACAAAGGCGATCCTTGCGGGCAACGTGGTCGGAATCATTAGGATCATATTCCCGCAGGTACTCCACTCCATACATAAATTTGGAGACCCTGGCCGAGACATGGTGGTCGCAGTAAAAGCCGAGGGCTCCATCGGCCACAGCTTTGGATCTGGGAAGGGGATCCCGTAAGTATGATACGTCGCGTCCACCGCACCGATCAAGGGTGACCAGACACGCACGTTTGGCTATCTGGACGACTGACACGGATCTTTAGGGACGCCAAGCGCTCTTGAAGTTGACTGAATAGCCAGGGACTGGCAGCGAATCCTCCCACCAGCCATACAGACTTGTGAGAAAATGAATTCAGGGTTTTCCCTTCTTCTACCAATCAAATTCCACCACTTGCCTTGACCATATCCTGAGATGCTTCCACCTGGCTTTTGATTGACGCCACTGCTGCTTGAACCGACGGCTCGAACAACTCCGCCACCTCCGCACTGTTCCGTTTGGGGTTAAATGGAGAAATGCAACAAAACGTGTGCCTACCCGGTCAGCTTTAAAGAGCCACCTCGTATCCCGACAGACAGATCTTTGTCGAGAGGCGAACCGAAGGGGACCCATTGGATCTCGTTCTTATCACGGAAAAGTCGTTTCGTTGTTTCATCAAAGCGTTTTGTGATGTGATCGATGGCGTCCGCAGTCCCATATTTCGAGTTCTTCAACTTCTCTGCAAGATCGCTGTCGGCCCTTTCTTTTTTTTCATACTACAGTCCTGCTTACCTGCCAGAAACTCTCTCGCCCTTCGGCTGACGAACACCGATCCAGCAAAAATACCTATGTAGGGCAGGTTAAACTCTGTTCGGATAGGAAGAGGGAAAGGCACGCCACTCACAGTCTGGCGGGGCTATTTCTTCAATCACAAGGGGTTGAGTGCCCCTTACCGCGTAAGAACTAATGTCCAAGGTACCACCACCGGCGTCAGCAACAAGGAAGCCGTGTCTCGAGGGATTCTGTAACAATTCCCATAGATATCGAGTGCGATTAGCACGTAAGGGATAGTGTATGCAGAAACTACGTACCGAGAGAACATCTGCGGCAAGACCACTTTGAATACAAGCATGAAGACTGGCTTCACCCTCCGTTACGAAACGGATCCGTGCGCGACCTTCGTCGGTGTCAGGAACCAATCCCCCATATACCGCAGCTCGTCGCATCTTCGTTTGTTGCCCGCCTTCCCACCCATTTGGGTGACTCAGCACGAACTCTATACCGTGCTCTACAGCACGCCAAAGTGCTTCGCCGTTGGCGTGAGTGTCAATTATGAAGTTCCGTGTGCAACGGAATAAGTAATTTAGAAAATCTCCAAACACATCAACAGCCATCTTGTTCCGGGGTAGTGAGCTGAGGCGCATCCCGTTCATGTTCAATTTCATAGCTTTCGGTCGCAAACGAAGCTTGAAACTGTGTGGCATAATCATGCTGTGGAGCCTCAAATACAATGAAAACGTACAGTTCAGCCTTTATCCAGTATTCATCTTCTGCCTGTGAGATAATGGACGCGCCTTCCGCCTCGGCTCCTGCGGCCATGACTGTACCATTCTGATCGTAATACAAGATGGATGGTATTTTGGAGTTGCCTGCGACATGTTCTTGCCCCGGAAAGCTGGGGCCACTCAGCAAAAGCAAGTGGAACAGCAGCAGCCAAACCGTACCGCGTCACCCCATAAATCTTGGGGACTTCGCCGGGTTCTAAGATTGCGTATGATACGCCACTGAAAGTTGTTCCGACATCGAGTGCGATAACAAGTGAACGCGAGGGGCCACCGTAGGGCTTCCGCACGTCAGAGGTTTGTTTCATGGTAGCACAAGCGCTCAGATGTGAGTGATACGACGAGCTAAGGAGTTAGTGAGGATGGGTGTGATATATAGTGGAGGAATCATATATGCCCCCAGGGGTGACGTAGGAACTGGAAGGATCACTGATCCACGCGGACACGTCGCGACAAGCCAGGCAGTGCTGACTGACTGGAAGTGACTATTTGCAGAGGAGCTGCGGATGTCCACTTCGCCCTCTGCAATTGGCCCGGGTCCGGGAGGAGAAGAAAAAAAACGACAGAAGCAGGCAAGTACAGCTTCCACGAGGTCGTATTTACATTCTTGTTTCATTTAGCTGCGTAGGTTTTCGGGAACCCATCTTCATCTGGCCATCCAAGGCCGAGTCCGCCACGTTCATCTCGGACACAGACACACGATTGCAACGAGGCAACAAAAACTTGACCTGGGTTGGCAAGTCCGCAACTGCCTCAAGGACAGCTGTGGGAGCGGACGTCCATACGAACACGCAAGCCCCTCCGTTTTCGGGTGGTGGATGGTCCCTCTGCTGCCCTTATATCCCCCCTTCCTCGCTAACAGTAGAGATCAAGCGATTATCGAGCTCCGTGTTCGGTCTTGTCCGTCTTTGTCGCTATGCTCCCTGTCGCTAATTTGCACCTCAAAGACTTGTACGAAACCACCGTTGAATTCTTTACCCTACGCAGTCCTGCCTTCTCCTACCGCTCTGTCCCCAACGACGACCCGGATTCTGAACCCCCCACTCCCTCGGACATATCCCCAGTTTCCGACCCCGTGGCAACACGCCAGAACGAGTCCGCAAATTTACGTGTGAAGCGTACTGCTGCCAAACGTGCTCGTGGCCCCACTGCATGCTCTTGTCGTTCCTTTACCTCAGCTGCCGCCTCAACACTCTATACCATGCGACGAGAACACGACCGCACGAAATCAGAGCTAGCTCGATCTCAGGCGGACTCAGTCAGTTTGGAGGAGAAATGTAAGTCACTCGAGAAGACGCTGAAGGAGACAAAAGATCTGTTGAGAGCGCGAGATCTCGAGATTGAGGCTCTCAAGCAGGACAAGGCAAAACTGATCGCTGACCGCCGCTCTCTCTCGAGACCACCCTCTAGTCTCGATCGGAGGCGCAGCCACGACGTCATTCATCACAGATCAAACTCTTCGCAGTCTCTGTCGCAACGCGTCCGGCTTGGCCCTGAGTTGGCTGAGCACCGTGATGGCGACGCAGCCTCTCAAGCAGGTAGCAGTCGTCACCGAGCTAGTAGCGATGCCGTACGTGACAATATATCGACCATCTCAGAGGAAGAGCGCGCACATACGAGAAGTATGGAGGTTTTCCTCACAAAGACGGATCTTTGGTCTGGGGCGCAAGTCATCCAAGCGGTCCAGGATCTCAACTCCGAGATTTTGCAGTTTGCTGCATCCGCAGTGGAGGTCTGTACGTTCACCAAGCAGCGGACCTCTCACTCAAAGATTGGCCAAACTGTGAACGACGTCACAACGAGACTCGGGCCTTCCCTTTCTCGCATGTTATCTACCCATGACCATTCTCAAGATCCAATGCTTGTTCAG
Organism: Pisolithus tinctorius; assembly: GCA_024663395.1. Lineage (NCBI taxonomy): Eukaryota > Fungi > Basidiomycota > Agaricomycetes > Boletales > Pisolithaceae > Pisolithus > Pisolithus tinctorius. The sequence goes on from JANFAH010000002.1 coordinate 2,711,837, forward strand.
CTTGCTCTGCAGGGCTCCATCGCGTTTTGTATTTCACGGGCCCTGTCATCATTTTGCATCGGGTACCAATCCAAGGGGAACATCACACTCACACAAATATATACCCGCATGTTCCAGTCCGGTGAGTGATCTGTCTATTACACTATTGCAATCGTAGTAATCGGTGGCATTCCACTCTAGAGCCGCAGCCAATGTCTTCGCGCTGGAGAGCTCTCACACACAAACACATCCATGAACTCCATCCCGAGCTTAGCAACTATGCTGTGAACGAAATGACGGATACTATTTTGCGCTGGACCCTAGACGTTTTCCTAATTTGCGGCTGCACTAATCCCCAACCCAACCCAACCTCTCGGGAAGCATTCCGTACCCGCTTCCAGTCACAAGTCAAAAGGATCTCGAAGAATGCTTGCGCTTTAGCTCAGATCTCACGCGAAGAGATCATGTCGGCGAACTTTGAGGTTGTTGGGGCGGAAAGTGGTAGAGCGTTTGATACGCAAGAGATGGTGGATGTCTTCGAGGACTACGGTGCTTCTAAGGGTGCAGTGTTATGTACCACTGAACTCGGATTAAGATGCTCGACACGTAAGGCTACAACGGAGACCGCTGCTACGCCGGAGGAGAATATCGAACGACGTCTGCTCCTTCGGCCGAAGGTCGTCTTGGACTCGGCGATGGATGTGATAGACCAGCGATGATCAATTTCAATGACCTGTCACTGGACTATTTGTACTCTTCTAATTGCTACAGTAACTTTCTCTTCTTTCTTCTCTTGCATTTGTATTGCCTCACCCAAAGACGTCCAGTTATCTGTACCACCTCATCTGTTTAGTAGTAGGCATACATCGAGTACGGTCAAGGGGTCAAATTGCCTTTTTTGTACAGCTATGTACTTTTTATTATGATAGGTCAAAACATTCCTGCGGGAAATTATGAAGTATGAGTGCAGCCAATAATCAGAAACGTGGGTTGAATCTGCCCAAGGCTTTGCGGGATCACATTGAACGCGAGAAAGCGTCGTCTAGTGCGTACTTACCTCAGTCTGCACTTCCGTGGGGCATTCACAGGAATCATAGGTGCGCAGGGCAGCCTATGGCGAAGCAAAGGCAAAAGTAACCCGCTTTCACGCAAGGACGCACGAAAGCAGGAAAGACAAGAGCGTAAGAAGCGCAAGGCAGACCACTTTTCGACCCGCACGAATTCTGTCAAGCATGATACGGAAGAGGACCTCGCTCCGAAGTCCAAGCGACGCAAAACCACACATTTTGTGGAGCATGAGCAAGTAAACCATTCAGGTCCAAAGGAGAGCGTGGCTTCTTCACATCGTACAAACCCACAAGTTGGCGAATCCTCGCAACCATCGAAGAAATCAGAGAAGAACGCAAAATATGACAAGAGTTCCTCAAAAGTTACACAGAGATCCCAAGAACAGAAAATCGTGCCTGTCTTACCCAAGTCTCGGGAAGAGGAGGAAGAGGATGCGTGTATTGCATATTACGAGGCAATGTTGGGTTACAAGGGAGGGAAACGCAAGAAGAGCGATGCACTCGATGGGCTTGATGGTACGTCTCCGGTTGTCTAAAACGAATTCATAATAATGCGTCGATTCCTTCTAGATTTACTTGACTTTACTGATTCCCTTATGACCGGTGGGACGATGGTATGTTGTGCTAATGTCTGTCTCCGTGCTTTTCCTTCTTATATTCACAGGCCGCAAATGACGCCGAAGGCGATCCAGAAAGTGTAGACGGATCTGATTCGCAGGGGGAATCTGCATCAGAATCAGGAGACGACTCACGGAAGGATTACAAAGATGAAGAGGATGACGAGTGGACAAGCTCTGGCTCGGACGTCGTTGATGTCGATGATGATAGCCATAGTACTCACGAACTTGACGAAGTATCCTCTGAAAAGGAGACAACAAACTCTGCAGGCAAGTACAGTGTCGAACGAAAGACGTCGCATTGCCCATATCATTTTTACAGGACGTTACGTCCCGCCGGCCCTCAGAGTGCAGACGGATGGTCACGAGGACCTTACCAAGCTCACCCGCCAACTGAAAGGCCTACTGAATCGGTATATGCCCCTTGACACGGTTGTTCCCAAGCCGGCGGCTCATTTGTGTCGTCAACAGGATGAGCGAGCAAAACATGGCAACAGTTCTCGATAGTGTCGAAGAACTATATCGCAAGCACCGTCGGAATGGTAAGCTTTCGAACTCGCCTGATCTTCAATAATGTGTCAATACCTCCAGACGTAACGTCTACCTTGACCACCCTGATTACCGATGGCATCTCGTCTCATGCCATGCACATTGAGTCGTTCGTGGTTCTGCATGCGGCATTCATATCCAGCATGCATAGGTTGATAGGCATGGAGTTTGGTGGGTTCATTCCCCTGTTCGTATGGTGGTAAGTAACCTTCCATGCGCGGATAGCTGCTTTTGTTGTCCAGCACGTCGTGACCTCCTATGAACGACACTTGTCTATTGCGGAGGATGGGCCATCCCGTGATTCCGGTCCCTCTGAGGACGTAGGCAAAGAATGTTCCAACCTCATCGTACTGTTGGCCGAGTTATACAACTTCCAAGTTATTGCATGTGTCCTTATGTACGACTTGATCCGGGAGCTGCTCAGCAGAGACTTGTCAGAACTCCGGGTTGAGCTACTCCTTAAAATCTTGCGAAGTAAGGATGACTCATAATACGCAGATGGCCGTGACTGACATCCACCTTTAGGCTCTGGACAACAGCTACGACAAGACGATCCTTCGGCACTGAAGGACATCGTCACCTTGGCGCAGTCTTGCATTGCGAAGCAAGGAGATAACCTAAGGTACGCGAATGACCTTGGTTCCCATTTTTATTTGACCTCATTTCGACAGTTCGCGTACCCGCTTCATGATGGAGACTCTCACAAACCTCAAAAATAACAAAGTAAAAAAGACCGCAGCCGCTCAGCACCAAGGAGGTGATGGGGTAGAACGCTTGAAGAAGTTTCTCTCGGGGCTCAGTAAAAAGCGTCACGGTTGGTACATGTTCTGTGGTACATTTCATCGAGAGACTAACTTTCCTTGCCAGTACAAGCACACGAACCACTTCGCGTCTCCTTGGAAGATCTCCGCACCGCGGAGACCAAGGGCAAGTGGTGGCTCGTAGGCGCCGCCTGGGCTGGCGATCCTCTCGCTGACCGTCAACAAGCTACTTCGAAGAGAACTTCAGAAGTCACGGATAGCTTGGAGAACCATTCTCTGTTGAAGCTTGCGCGGAAGCAAGGCATGAACACGGACATTCGACGAAGCATTTTTGTCGTATTGATGAGTAGCGAAGTGAGAGGTGTGCGAGCTTTTGGATGCATGAACTCTGACTCCGTACACAGGATTACATGGATGCATGCGAGCGGCTATCCCAGCTCAATCTCACTGAAGTGCAACAACGAGAAATCGTTCGGGTGTGCCTGCATTGCTGCAGCAATGTAAATCCATTCTCTCCCTTTGTTTTCCACGCTTACGCATCTGTGTTTGAAGGAAAAGTCCTACAACCCATACTATGCCCTCATCTGTCAGCACTTCTGCCAGTTGTCGCACTCCTACAAGATTACCCTGCAATACTGGTTCTGGGACTTCCTCCGTGACCTCGGTGAAACTAACGTCGGCGGCACTGAGGTGATAAAAAACCTCAAGGATGACGAAAGCCGCCTAGAAGCTAAGAGTATATCTTCCTCTCGAATGAGGAATGTTGCCAAAGCGTACGGATGGTGGATAGCGAAAGACGCTTGCTCTCTTCTGATTCTGAAGGTGAGACAATCGACGGTCTTTGGCACACGCCACTGACTGTAACTGCCGCGCAGCCTGTCGACTTCACACTTTTGAAGCCTCAGACACAGAAATTCTTCAAGCAGCTCTTCGCACAGATATTTGTCGCAACGCAGGGATCGTCGCCGATGCTTTCAGACCGACTTGACGACATAGAATCACGAAATCGCGGAGTAATTGAAGACACCTTTATCAGAGCGACGAAAATCGAAAATCTTGGCCTTGGCTTGATATTCTTCCTTTCACACGCGTTCCGTGAGGAGAGTGGGTTCTTGCAGTGGGCGGGTTCGGTAGCAAAGGAAACCTTACAAAGCGGAATGGGTCACATTCCACGGATCTAATCCTCAAGTCGCCGCTGGCTTGACGAACGCAACACTAGAGCATATACTTCCGCTTCTGCCGCCAAATGTATATGTCTGATATGGTATGCGGGAGCTTGACTCACGTCAGCCAGTGTGGCTGTCAGTATTGGTGCCACACTCACTGATAACGCAAGCCTGTGGCAGGCGTCATGAATTTGTCTTGGAGCTCGGCTTCTGTAAAGTTGCAGGCTGTTAAGAAGCATGAGTTGAGGTCTTGGTACGACATTCAGATTGCAACTGACATGTAATGAGGAAGTGTGCACCGGGCTTTAGCAACCTAGCCACCCGTAAAGGATAACCGTCAATGGGTGCCTTGCCATGATTATCCTTCTGCATCAAAGCAATCGCATCGAACGTTCCCTTGTCCAGTATGAGATCCCAGGCCGCCCCATCCACCGTACGTGTGTTAGTAAGTAGCGGAGGTTCTTCATTAAGAAAGTCACAGCAGTGAAATTGTATCCCTTCACGGTTGCGTGATTTTGCAATGGAAGATGCGAGGGCGATGGCTCCTTCAGAGTAATCGATTCCTAGTAGCGTATCGGCGGTGTATCCGGCTTCCGCGAGAGCGAAGAGGAGAGTGCCGTTTCCACTGCCTACTTCGAGAATGGACAAGTCGTTCTTTGGAGGGACATTCTGAAGAGCCCAATTGACCAATTTATCCACCGAATCTTCTCCAAACCTTTTGCGGGTTCAATGTACGTAATTAAAGGGTCCATGGAACGGCTAGACGCACCATATCTCACCCTCATCACCAAATTCCCCGAAATTCTGCAGTTCTTCGTCGTAGACGTTATCCCAACTAGATCCATCATGGAGCTCTGCACTAGTGGCACAGTATGTCAATACAACTCACTGTTCTTTGGTGCCTAATTTTGAAGGCTGTAGACCTGTTGCGCTCATTAGCCTGCAAGCAGTCTCCACAGTACAGGAGATATCGCATCTTGTCCTACTTTCAAATCAGGGATATCAGGCTGCTTAGTCATCCAAACTTCCCATTGGGCCGTTAAATGAGCAGGGTGGTGCATGGACAAAAAGCAAAAGAATGAGTGGTACATGCTAAGATTATGACGTAGTAACATTGGTATGAGTTATACATGGCCGGTACATAGTCTGAAATGTCTTCAGCATGGGACTTCATAGGGTTATGGCCAACGTACATTGAAACTGCAAAAAAGCCCCGGGGGGTGCGAAAAGTACGGTGAAGGTATCATCGTTTACCGTCGGTTTTTTCAAGTAAATCTTTGGCTTCGTTGATTTTACTGGCCAAATAGGGCGAGCCACCACGGTCGGGATGGTTCGCAAGCATAATTTGTCGGTGAGCGTCCTTGAATCTAGTGCGAAGACTTGGTCCATCCCTATTTGATTTGCGTTGAGGGGCACAATTGAATTACAGAAAGCTCACAGCAAGATGGAAAAAACGGGAGACGCACTTGAGACCGAGAACGGCTATAGCCTCTCTGCGATCCATCTTGGCTTTGAAACCGCCTTTGACCCATTCATCTGCAGCTCTTTTGCCAATTACGCCACTGCGAACCAAATGTCGTCCAACGAGAGCGGCGGTTATCGCACCCAGGCCAACGATGACTGGCGTCGCCATGCGTGGAAACTGTCTGAGAAGAGTACTGTAACTATTATTTGGGAGATGAATTACCGGCGGAGGTGAGTTTGGGTTTATTTGGCCATATACAGTTTGAGCGAATACTGGTGACACTAAATGGCTTGCTAATAGCTTTAAGCCCATATGCAATGGGCCAGCATGCAGCATCATTTGCAGGAAAGGGTGTTTGTACAGAGATATCACGGAACCGGAAAATACAACTAGCTAAACGAGCTATCGAATTTTCACTAGGCAAATCGAGCATTGTCTGCCCGCGTCGATGAGAACGCCAGCCTTGTACCTACTAGTACTAGCAGTGCGGCTGTCTCTTTCCAAACCGACAGAGAACCTCACGGCAATCAGTGGGTCTCACCCGCTTCTGATTAGAAGGGGAATTGTACAATTGCACAATCACAGGACAGGACGGTACGCTGACGCAACTTCAAACGACACACACATACATCAAATCCCGCGTTGAAACCTACAGGGAGATCGGCACAGACACATATAAGGCCCATCATCTTTCGTTCCTGGAAAAATAACTACCTCATTCTTCGTCAACTTCGACCTCAGGGACTGACACAGTACGAAATCTATTCCCCAACACATTGAAATCCTCCTGCATTTGCGCAGCGTTACGGTGCTCCAGTCCTAACTTTTACCGTTCCAGAGCCGGAAGTCTCGCTCGCAAGCACAACCGATCTAGGGATTGAGATGTTAATAGAACTGAGCGAGATAACCTGACTGACTGCGGTGACCCGACGTAGACCGAAGGAAGGAATGGGGCGAGGTGGGCATGGGACGGTACTCGCTGCGCTGAATGGTGATTAGAATCGTTATCAAGCGACATGAAATCCAGTTTTCATCGAAAGTTGATGGAAAAGACGACCTCGGTCTGCGCAGGCGTGCCGAGAATCAGGTATTTGGAGTTGGCAACAGCTGTGCACCGACAAAGTTTCCCTGCGGTATACACTGTTTAGTCAAGGTACGAAGAGGTCCCGGAGTCCGGCCTACCGATAGATGAGCAACATTCCTGGCTACTGCCACTTCCTCAATCTATACGCTCGTGAATCCCATGCATCGGCTTCGCTCTGCTCGAGTAACAAAAGCCCTGTCGAACATGGATGTCGATTTGCTTTGCGGGAGAGAAGTGAGGCATAAAGATGCCCAGATGGGAAGAGGGGGAACACGAGGGGCGACACATTCTGAAGCCATAGCTGTTCTACAGCGATCGATATTCGTGGGTGAGGAGTTCGAGTGCCAAGCAGTTTGTACTTCATGTCTTGCACGAGTCTACCATTTCAAGGCTCTGGACTTTGAACACAGCCGGCGTGCTGATGATATATATAACCGTGACAACTTCCATGAAATCTTGTCCATCAAGTCCTGACCAACGAACCAGGAACGAGTCTTAGAAATTGTGGACATTTACCGGTGCCCACGTTCCCTGGTGACAGTTTACAGAACTAGGGGAGGTTAGGAAGTCGATACAGAATCGAAGAGTAACCCACCTCAACTTAATGCTCGCCGCCCGTACGGGATCAGATAGCAAATACATCCATTACTCCACCGCAAGACAGCGATGGGCAATGGGCGAGCCTAATGGTCTACAAGGATAGCTGCGTTTCCCCGATTCAGCTTGATCACGACCCGCGATATATGGGGAATTATAAAACGGTGAGCGTCCATTCGTCCTGTCAGAGTCTCGATGGAATGAAAAAACTGCTGTGAAGGAACTTAGAAGGACCTGCATACACACAGCAATCCGGGACTGTTAGTTACCGTCTAGAGACGTCATCTCAAGCTTGACAGCGATTAAAACACGTCCGCAGCATGGAAGGGTCGTGAAAGCTACAACGTGAGGTGGAGGCCAAAATTGATGGCAGGCCTACGTACCGTTTGGTTACAACACTAGAACTCGATTTGAACTCCAGTCAGCAATATTAACAACGCGTAGCGTCGAAGAATCGATTCTTTCCGGTTGTGAATAAGCAGGAGAGGTACCACAGTACCATCTATGTTCTCGGATCATTAGGTCCTCATCTAAGCCTATGACGTCGAAAGCACCCACCGCGCGTGAATTTCTTTCTAGAACACGGGTGTTGTAACAGTTCGGCATTACAGATCACCCTGAACTCACCTCTCCCATTCACACAAACACGTTTCGTCATTCCAAACTCTTGGTTCCAGGCTAGTTCAATCCCAAATGTGGTGAGCTTCTTATGGAAGAACCATACAGAACAGTGCTGATGCACCTCATGAACAGCCATGATAAGGAGGAACTCACCATCCGTGCGCGCTACAGAATATTAGTTATCCAGTTAATCTTGGCCTCGCGAGCATGTGGTTGTCATCTGTGCCGATCCCCCAACCAGAAAGGCCTGCACGTATCGCAGATCTTCCCGTCCTCTCTAATTATGCAAATTGGCACACGTCTCCTCCTACCCTCAACGGTCGTCAGCAAGGAAACGTATCTCGCCAGTGTCGATGCCGGTCTAACCTGGGTAAATGCATGCGGACTGGCATGAGCCATTCTACATCGTTACACCTTATGACGCTCCATAAATGGCGGTGAAAAGGAGCCAAAGACTACCAGCTTGCTCGGGTAAGTTCTTCGTTTCAAGGTTCCTCGTTTCTTTCTGACGAAATGGTAGGTAACGAAGACGACCACGTTGTCGTGTCGGTAGTTAAGTGTCGACTTCCTTCTACAAACATGATGCTTACCGTTTCAAACAAAGGTATGTGATCATGATCTGGGTTACCCCGGTTTTCATCTAGTCATTGGTTTCCGACACATTTCGTCGGTCGGCTTCTAACTTTACATAGACAGAGGGAGAAGGTGCCTTGGTTGGTTGGCACCAGATACAACATTCGCCTACCAGCGTTGATTCACCTTTCCATCGATTCTAGCCGCTTGCATTGACAGGACTTAATACCTGCAACGAGGAAGCGTGAGTATTAGCGTGCTAACTACCAAATATAGTCCATGGGCGGAGGTTGCCTCGTTTGTGGCTGGGCTGGGCTGGTGCTCTGCCTTAGCCGCTCACCTTTGCGTTATCGTCTCATCGTTTCTATCAGCCTACTCACCATGAGATCCTCCAGTACTCGTGTTATTCACCAAAATCTGGTCGACTTAGATATGGACGGCCTGGATGTCAAGTTGATCAGCTTATCTGATGTCAACAAGGACCCTAAAGACTTGGATACCATCGTTGGTCGCAACGAAGGCCGTGCGCTTGGCCTTTCTGCCGCATACTCACCCTTCGGTGGTCTCCGCCTACTTGCTGTCGCTGACGCCACGACTGTGGTGATCATCGATTTCGAGTCGGATATCAGCAAGGACAACGGGCGCGTTAGTCCGCCTAACGATCTCAGCACGGCGCCGTCCAATTATCTGCGCGACCTCGTTCTCCAACGCTCCGCTGGTCACGTATATGCCTTCGATATGGCTCCATTGGCCCTGTCGCTCTGGCAAAGCCATGGTCTCCGTATCCAGCAGGCAGTCGACGTGCAGTGCGTCGGATCTCCCAATTCCCGCGCCCCCTTCAATACCATCAAATTTGCTGTCGGTGACACGGCTCGCGTATTCAAAGATAATGTTGTACGAGCTTTCAATGACTACATATTCCATGTGCCGGACGACCCGGCGAGCAGCCAAACGACAACACCACTCGCTCAACGGGCATGGGTGACGCACTTCATCTCTCAGCTCAGTTCAATGGAAGGTAGGCTCGCCGATGTGCCTCCGATTAACATGGCAAGGTTCTCAGATACGGTATGTAGTCAGAGCTTGGTTATTATTTAGCTCACTGTACCTGTCGTTTGTTACAGCTCCTTCGATTCCTGGCGAAGAGTACGATAGACGCCTTTCGGCTCGAAGAGCAAAGGCCACGTGAAACTACTCGTACCGTGATGGCAACCTCTTCCAGAGGCCGGGGAGAAGTGACCGCAAAAGTCGATCGATACCAAAATAGAATTCGTGCAGGTAATCAGCAGGTAAGGGTCTCCCCATACTCGCCCCTTTCCAATTTGTAATGGATTGTGTTCTCTTAGCAAATTCGCGTCCATGTCCCTCCTACACCCACTGTGGGGGGCTATGCAATCTCTGCAAGTATTGCTGCGGCTCGTGGTGAGGGTGCTAGGTTAAAGACTGAGGGGTCCCTTGGTGCTGGTAGGCAGACTGCCACCATTACACTTATTGGAAGGGAGGACCCCACTGCTGCAGAGGTCAAGAGGGCTCAGATTATTCTTTTCATCCTGCAAGGGAGAATTTCTACAGAGGGTGAAAGTCTCAATCCTTGGGTTCATCAGATTTATCTTGACCCCAGTGATGACTTCACATGGCCAGCTGAATGGGCTAGTACCTTGTCCCCTGTCAAGTTCAACCCAGCCAAGGCATCATACCCTCTCAATTCTTCCCAGGTAAAGGCAGTGAGGAGGATGCTTGATGAATCCAATGATTATAGGGCTACCATCATTCAGGGTCCTCCAGGCACTGGGAAAACCACAGTTATTGCTGCCTTTGTTCAGGCTGCTGTGAGGGCAGGGAGAAGGGGTATCTGGCTGATAGCCCAGTCCAACATTGCTGTGAAAAATATTGCTGAGAAGTTGGCTAAGTTTGGTCTGGGAAACTGGAAGCTTCTAGTGTCAGCTGACTTTTTTGAATTTTGGTGTGTGTTTTGCATATGTCATGTCCACCACACTCATCCATTCTAGGCATGAACACCTTTATGCCAACATTTGTGCCAACATAATTGTCAGTGATGAGTTTGCAGATAAGAGTGCTCTTTCTGGACAGTTAGCTGGTTGCCCAGTTGTGCTGTGCACACTGAGCATGCTCTCCAGTAATGCCCTTCACCACTCTGGAGTTTTTAGGGTGGTCCAGCTCCAGACCATTGTTGTTGATGAAGCATCTCAGATTGAGGTTGGCAGCTACATCCCCCTGTTTACAACTACTACCACCATCAGGAAAGTTGTCTTCATAGGGGATGACAAACAATGTGAGTTTTGCAGTGGAGTTCAATGTCACACACTGAAGGTTTTTTAGTGCCACCCCATGGCCAGGAGCAAATTACTGCATTGCAGAGTATTTTTGAAGTGGAGCATTTGAAGAAACATAGGATTTTGCTTGATACACAGTGTATGTATTTTTATTCTTTTTCTGATCAGTTATATGACTACTGTACAGATCGCATGCCACCTCAAATTGGAGATTTTATTTCTGAGGCTGTTTATGAGGATCTTCTCAAGTCTAATGAAGTACACCCTCTGGCTGATACTGATCTTCCAACCTGCCATTTTGTAAATGTACCTGGGGAGCAACTGTCTCAAGGAACCAGTTGGAAGGTGAGGAGAAAATTGGTCACAAGGGTGAATGCTAACATGATTATTAGAATCCCAGAGAATGCCAAGCAATTCTTAAGCTGGCTCAAATCTTTCAGAATCAGGGGAAGAAGTTCAAGATCATCACACCTTATGATGGTCAAAGGACATTGATTGAGAATGAACTCAAAAGTGCTGAGATGCAGTGGGAGGACAAGTGTTTTAATGTTGATTCCTTCCAAGGTCAGATCATTTTCATTCTCTGCTTGCCATGCTGCCCCCTGACATATCAACAGGGAATGAAGAAGACTATATCATCATTTCTCTTGTTCGTTCTTGGGGCCTAGGGTTCCTTGAAGATCTTCGAAGAACCAATGTAATGCTTACAAGATGCAAAAGAGGAATGGTGATTTTCACAGGCAAGGAGTTTATGAGAAAGTATGGGAAAGAGAGTTTGGTGGGCCAGTTGCATGGTTATTATGAGGAAGCCTGGACTGAAATCCAGGAGATGGGGAACACTACCTTCATCTGATAGGTTGAAACAGGTGGGTAATTGGATTCAGAGAAATGTACTTGCTTTCCTTGCTTTGTTATGTTCTATGCTGCCCTGCTGTTGACTTGTTAGTTGTATGCTTTTCTGTTTGCTATGCTCTGTGCTATCTTGTTGGCTGTCTTCCATGTATCATACCATACTAGAAAAGAAAAAGAAAAAAGCAAAAGGGGTGCTAAAGCATTCTTTTTTGAAACAATGCTGCAGTGTGATCTTCAGATGTCACAGTTTTACAGTGCAGAATATCTATAGCCTTGCATGGGGCCTGGTCTGTACATGTTCTGTGGTAGCTTGTACACAATGACTACCAGTGGCAGCAACATTCTGTGATGGTTTTCTAACAGGCATACCATCACCAGAACAGTCAGCATTATTACCCCTCTTATCCCCTTCTCCACATTTGCTCATACAGATGCCCCACATATCTGTTAGAGCATCATGGAGGTGGCCCATAAGCATGTGTGTAGAGGTGCTTGAACAGGAATGCTTAGAGTCAATGCAGAATTTGATAGAGGAGGGTCCAATGAGGTCTGTTACACCAGATGTCCACCATCATGAGAAACACAAGTTGCATTGGACAGAATGAAACACATACAGTTGACACCATACCCATCTGGGAATGGAGCACCAAACCTAGCATACAGAGAAAAATGGACAGTAAGTGACACTGGAGTGGCACATCTCAAATGTATGTCCCCCAGCTAGGGGAATCTTAATGCTGCATACAGGGAGAGATGACCCCACAGTATGCCAGCACCACTCCTCGATGCCATTGGCATCATCAAGCAAGAGCCAATACTTCACAGAATATAGAAAGCACGAAATACACCTACCCAGTCCCACGGAAATACCAGCCCTCACTCAACCCACTGGTGCTTAGCCGCCATGTCTGACTTTTCCAGAAAACAGGATCTTCAAACAACGCAACAGGCTGTTCAGGTCCCCATATGGTTTGCTGGCTGTTGCACGCCCGTGATGTTTCACTTCTTCCAGAAAACGGCATATGTTCAGTTGTCTCTCTACGTCCGTCGAGCCAGTTCCATTCGGTTCCCAAGACGGTCCGTAAACCTAGAAGGTGCCGATCGATGCCACGGCCTGCGATAGCTGCGCGGGTGAGTAAAGCATGTGCACGAAGCGCAGAGATTAAAAGAACACGGAGTGACGAGGGCCACGCCGGTGGCTGGGAGAGCAACATTGAATATCAGAGGTCGACCGCCGAATCCGAGTAAACAGCAGCGCAACTCACTACCTCGTCGATATCCCTTCTTTCTACACCCTTTTTTACTGGGTATCCTCCCCAAGTCTGACCCTTCCCGGGCCCACACGCTAACACAAATGCGAAGCTCTCACGTGTGAGGCCTCGAATGGTCTCTGTGCGGCCATGGTGAAAAGACCGCGTGAGGGCAGTCTCATACACGGGAGTTGTGCGTCCGTGAATCCGATAGTAAGCTAGTTGCATTGCAAGCTGGACGAAAGCATCCGGAGGGTAACCAGCTGCGTGAACATTAATCTAACATCATACAAAGCGCACCAGGACTCACACACTCGCTGGATCTCATCTCCACCAAACGTTGTAAAGTACAGCACGTCATGGTCTGAGTCTGCGACAAGCACTTCTGCACGACACGTCGCATCTGCAATTGCTGTTTCGATGTGTGAAGATGCAACAAAGTCAAGTCTTTCCCAAAATGCACAACTAGCAAAGTCAACCTCTTTGTGTCCGCGCACTCGCAACTCGGCCGTTTCCATGCCAGCAAGCGGTGTGGCCGCCATGCCTCCGGACAGGGTCACACCACTAGCCTTCGCTACAGCCCACTCACAAACGACGCTGGGGACCAATGCGTCCACGGTTGCGTGTTCACCACAGGCACCGGCGCGTGTCGTACGCTCCACAATGAGCTGGAGAGGTTTGTCAAAAAAACGGTTTTGCAATCCAGGAGGGGCACGCGTGCGTTGTTGGTGTTGGCGGAGGTCGTACGGCACCGGATTGGGGGAGACAGGTCCATGCGGGGTTGAGGGTACAACTCTGTCCGTCTGCGTGGCCTGGAAGGGAAGCTGGGTCGCTTCCACAGTCGAATTTCCTGTACCGGGACGCGGAACGGCCCTGTCAGTTGGAAAAGTTAACGGAAACGACTGTGAATCGTTCTCTTCAAGTGGCACAGATGGCGCGGACCAGTGATCGAGTGAGAGGACAAAGAGGGATTCCCGGATTGCATCTAAAGAGCGAGCGTTTCGCGAAGACAGGGAGCGGAGATGAACGTAGTTCTGTCTGACATCAGATGGATTTCTTCTCCCCGAAACTGAGTCTTACCTCGGCCCACGTATTCCTTTCGTCAGAGCTCAAGACTCCTACTCTGACTGCCGTCTCTCCCTGTTCTCTCCTCTTGAGTACGTCCTCCACTATTTTCCTGATCCCCCATTCAATGTCATCTACCCCCAGAGGTGCACCAGTCTTCAGGTCGGCGACCTGCAATGCGTAGAAGAAGTCGTGTGCCATAATGACGATGGTAGATGCCCAGTGAGAAGAGGCGGTGACGCTAAGATAATCGCAGTTACGCTGAGGAACACGACAAACATTGAAGATGGCCGAGGTACAGTGTCGTAGCCAAATGCCTGACATCTGCGTGAATTGAATGCAGATGAGAATATCAGAACACATACCTACACGCGTGGTATCCGGGTATAATTCCTGCCTGTTTCCATTCAGCACGTACTCGGTGTTGCGATACTATGTCGCACGTACGATTCCATTCTATGTTTGAAATCGAGGATGCCTCGCACTAAGCAAGCCGCCCTCCTGATCTGCCATGGAGTGAATCCCTGCCCTTGGTCCCTTATGACCTCCTCTGGTACTTCAGCGTCGTTTACAAAAGTCAACCACCAATTAGAATTTATGAGGAGCGGCGCCCTCCACTCCAGATACGTTTTTTTTAACCAAAAGTTATCATCTAGCCAATTGTGCGGTGAGACATCGTCGAGAGCACGTAGGCGCGCCTGTGCAACCTTGCCTGGTCCGCTGAGGAAGGACTGGACAAGTTTCTGGCGTTCTTCAAAGGCTGCAGAAAACGGTGCGCCGCCATCCAATTCGTCCTGGAGCAGCACTGGTTGGATGGAGTCAAGATATTTTGCCATGGTCTTGTGCAGGTGGGGCAGCGGAAGACGCGGCAGTTTCTGTGCCGACATGGCTGACAATGACCTACTCGACTGGGAGAGCGATGCCCGACGCGTCGAAGCTTGAACCATCCGGTGTATCCCTGTCATTGCAATATTTTGATTGGCCCTCACCAACTCATTGGCTGGCCGTGGAGGGACATGATCACGTGACCACATGTCCTGTGGTTGGCATGGACCATCGTGCTCTCGGTTCTCATTGATACAAGACGGGGCAGAAGTTCAGAAATGCCCCGTGGATGTTATCCCACTGAGAAGTTCATAGCGTCCGTGGGATCTCGCTGATGCATTTGTAGCTTCTTTCGTCGTTTCACCGTGAACGTTCCCGTTTTGGCCAGCCATGACTCACCCACATTGAAGACTGCCGTGATCTGTAACGCCCAGCTGCGCGATTAGGTACTTGAAATCCGCTCGCCACGTTGCTCGGTCGCTCCAGGAGTTACTTATCACCCCATGTCTCACAGGTTATTTTTCATCACACCTAACTTGTTCCCAGTCTGCCCTTCCCTCGTCTGTGGGACGACAACGGAAGGTGCTGTTGATGCAAGGCTCCTTCGGCGGTTCCTGGACACAGTGACGACCGAAGGTGCCATCGGCATCTCAGCCTCATATCGCGAGGATTCTCGACTCAGTGCCATTGCATTTTCCTCCCTATCGGCAGCTCTCGTGGTACACGTTACCCTCAGCAGTGATCTGCCTCGAAGGAGTAGCCGTGGAGAGCGAGCTAGAATTACGCAAGCGAGGAACCTCCTCCGAGAGCAAATTCTATGCAATGCGGACTACGGGAAGTACGCATTTAGAATGGATCGTATTGCAATCGCATTGTATTTGGACATGGGGTTGCGCATTGAGCACGCTGTAGATATGTTGTCAGCGTCGCGAAGCGACAGGCAATCCCTTCAGGCGCTTATCGATGCAATGGGTGGCGGGTTGACTTTACACAGGTCGAACGTGAAGGCATTATTTTTCGGTAACGAATTCGGCACTGTATCAGATTCAGACCTTGTCCAGCAAGCATGGGCAGCGTGTCAGGTGTCCACTCTTTCTGACATGGCTACACGCTTCCGCGAGCTGAGAAGAATCAGAACCAATGTGATATCAGAAGAGGTATGTTTCCTGGCCAAAATCAAAGTATTCACTCATAGTCTCTCTGGCACAGCATATGGCCGCTCTCGCCAAGATCTATCGTGATGGAGAGCGTTCAGATTTCTTAAAGCCACAGAGTGTTAAAAACGATGTTATGCCAGGTATCACAGCGGCGATGGATAATCTTACGTTGACTTGTGGCCGCTACTCCACTCGTATCAGAAGCTCAACTCAGCAGGTATGTTAATAACGGATATATCGGAGTCGGGTGTGTATGAACACACTCTGCATAGTTTCTCCAGATAGAAACACGGAACGGGGTTCGAGTGTCGGGTCGTGCTATCCGCGTCGAAGGACGCCAGGCGCAAATTTCCCTTTCCGGTTCCCTTCGGGGCGATGAGATAAAGTCCGTCACGACGGTCGGCAAGGCAGACCTCACGTCTGCAGAGGCTTGTCGTGCAAGCGTTATCCTTGCTGTCTTGAAGGGAGAGACTACCCTGTTGTCACAGCCATTCTTCAAGGTCATATGGCTTCCCGAGCATCCTCCTTCGTGGCCAGCTATCGATTTTACCAAGCCGAGAATACCGATTTGTTGCCCAAATCTCGATGTCAATACCTCTCAGGAAAGAGCCATCGAGAAAATCTTGTCTGCCTCAGATGAGGACCGAGTCGCTTTGATTCAGGGACCTCCAGGAACCGGCAAGACGACGGTCATTACTGCCGCAGTTACCAGCATCATTTCCTGCCCCGCTGCTCATAGTCGGACCATTTGGATAGCTGCGCAATCGAACGTCGCTGTGAAGAACGTCGCGGAGAAGTTTGACAAGATAGGATTCCATGACTTTAAACTTCTGGTGTCGTTGGAATTCCACTTTGACTGGTGCGTTCCTTCATGACTCGACGATTTTGCGTTAATCAGGTGTTACAGGCACGAACACCTCTATGAGAAACTTGCACCATGCGTCATTCGCTCTGACTCGTTCAGGAATGGCAGAGTCGGCGCATCTAGGCAACTGTGCGGCGCTAGGGTTATTCTGTGCACACTAAGCATGTTGTCGAATGACCACATCGCGCCCTATGTCCAAGTGAATCCAGTAGATATTCTGATTTTTGATGAGGGCAGTCAGATAGAAGTCGGGAATTACGTTCCCGTTCTCCACCGCTTCGGAGGTACCCTGTCCAAGATTGCTTTCATTGGGGACTGTAAACAACGTAAGTTGGAACGATGCGCTTCGTTCACTTGTTGGACTCCATGCAGTGCCGCCTTACGGTCAAGAGGAGATCTCAACACTGCGAAGCATCTTCGAGGTCAAACATCTTAGCAAAAAAGCGCTCTTATTGGATACGCAATGTGAGCCAACATGCTCCAACTCAACCATGTCGACTGATGTCTTCAGACCGTATGCCAGGTGTCATCGGCGACTTCATATCACAGAAAGTCTACAATGGGAAATTGAGGACTTGTCATGCGAACGCTGTTAAGTCACCTTGTCGTTTTATCGATGTTGAAAGAGGACAGGAAAAACAATCGGGAAAGAGTTGGATCGTTTGTGGCTTTCTTCATTCCAGCGATATGGGCTAACACCAGGGCAGAATCCTTCCGAGGCACTCGTTGTAGCGCAGATTGCCCGTGTATACGAGGCTAAGGGGCTCGACTTCCGTATCATCACACCGTACGACGCCCAGCGCTCTCTCATTGAACGTGAGCTACAGGCGGCGAACATATGCTATAAGGACAAAGTATTTAATGTAGATTCATTTCAAGGTTTGCTGATTCATATGAAATCCACCCTTCGAAGCTCATAAAATGCCAGGCAATGAAGCGGAACATATAATTATCTCCGTCGTTAGGTCAAACAAACTTGGATTTCTGGCTAACCAACGACGAACCAACGTCATGCTTACCCGTTGTAGCAAGACCATGGTCATATGTACGAGTCGAGCATTCATGCAGGGTAAAGGGGCATCAACGCTTATCGGACACCTTGCCGCCGCTGTCGGACCACGAGCATGGATAACTGGAGAAGTGCTGCTCATGTTCTTGGGACTGCGCCCCACGCCGTTCAATACTGTTGGCTCGTCCAAAACCTCTGCATCTTAGACTGTCATACGTATGGACTACATAGTGGGGAATACCTACCTGAAGGTCGCATTGGCCCCTCATTTGAACTTCGAGACCGCACTAATATGCGAATTGCAGAGCGGTGATAATCTCCAGGTATTGGAGTCAGCCCAAGGTGTCACAGGGGCCATATCTCGAGATTGAAGAATCAGAATCGCAGTGTGTGAAACTTCTACGTAAAAATGAAATATTTGCCCCGCTCCAAAGTGGGATCCATAAGAAGCGCCGCCGATGCGTATCGAAGTCATCGACCATGATCGAAGCTTGCCTTGCTTTTGAGTCCAAAGGACATCTGCACCGTTGCTGGGATCTTCCGACCTCCACGACGCTCCATGTGACAGCCAGAGGATAGTGAACTTGTTTTTTCCGATTTAAGTGCATTGAGGAAGTATCCTATGTAGCACTATACACAACTACTTGACCTAATCGGCGTCGGGCTTGTACCCTGCCTTCTCTCCGAGCGTATGGGTGCCCCACCGGCCCGGGCTGTAAGGCCCTCGGGCCAGTGATCCGCCTCGCGTTTCAGTCACCTTGTTCCGGTGCGCCTGATTGACGTTTACTGACAGATAGCGAACCTGCTTGCGGGGAGCGCCAACCCGATAATGGCAATGTGATTGCTCATCTCGTTGGAACACCCAATGCAGGAACGACGAATGGGTATCGTCGGAGCATTGCACGGCCTTGCGTGGTTCAACCAGTGTGTCCGATCTTACGGGGTTCGTTTCGTCGGTAGCGGCAAATAAACACACTACCACAACAGAACTGGTCCGTAAGCAGTGTGATACCATACCGATCGAGTACCGTCCGCTCGTATAATGAGAACTCCTTGCAAGAAGTAGTCGTACTTGAGTTGTACCTTTCGTTTGTGGGAATCATCAAACATCAGTACCTTCAATCGGGAGGAACGACCGTACAATAGCCACTGGGAAGGGGTGATGTACCAAGAGGTACGGGAATCCTTTGAACACGGACGATAATATCTGATGGTCCTGAGACCCCGTACTCGCTGGCTGACATCATACAATCAAATTCAGAGTCAAACATACATGCAAGGTGTTCGACGGAGAGTTACATTCCATTCTATCATCTCTCCTTGAGGAAGCAACTACCTCATTCTACATCAACCTTAGCTTCAGGGACTGTCGCGGTGCTGAATTTATTCCCCAACACATTAAGTTCCTCCTCCACTTGCGTGAAGTTAACAGGCCCCGGTCCTAGCTCTACCTTTCCAGAGCCGGAAGTTCCGTCCGCGGGTACAACCGACCAAGGGAATGAGACAATAAGAGTCCTGGGCTGGAGGATCTGGTTAACTGCGGTGACCCGCCGTGCATCGAAGAAAGGATCGAAGACGGGATTGACTCTGGGCGAGAAAAGCGTCCCCGACACGCTGCATGGTGATTGGGATCGTTATCGAGTGACATAAAATGCAGTTTGCATCGCAACGTACCTCAGGTTAATGGAAGAGACAACTTTATACCTCGCAGGTGCGCCAAGCACAAAGATACGTTTGGAGGTGCCCATAGTTGTGTAGAGCATGCCAACGAAGCCTCCCTATGGTATATGTTGTTTAGTCATGGTACTGAGAGGTCCCAGGGTCCAACCTACCAATCGATCTTCAGAAGGGGCTGGGTTGACTGCTGTCTCTCCCTCAATCTGCACATCGGTAGTTCCCAAGGGTCCAGCCTCACTCATAGCGAGTAACAGCTCCTTGTACTCGTTACGGGTGAGATTTTTTCCGTTGAGGACGACTTCGAGGTTTTGGGCGAAAGTAGAGTCAAAAATCTTGTTGAACCTGTCTGCGGTCTTGCTTCGCAGAAGAGAACTAAGGCGTGAAGATGCCCAGAGAGGAAGAGGGGGGAGATGGTAAGGGGCACGTTCTGAGGCCATTGCTGTTGTTTAATGATCAGTGTTTGTGGGTGGGGAGTCTGAGTACCAGGTCATTCGTGCTTTATATCTTGGACGAGCCTACGATTTTAACGCTCTGGACTTTGAAGATAACCGGTGTGCCGATAGCATGTGACCATGAACCCGCCAGTCCCAACTCCCATGAGTCCGGTCCATCGTGGCCTGACCAGCGACCCAGGTATGAGTGTCAAAAAACCGTACCAGTGCCCACGTTCTCCTGTGATGGTTTACAGAACTGGGGGAGATTAGAGGCTCGATATGGAACAAACGAGTAAACGGCCTCATACCTATGATCGCCGCCCATACAAGATCAGAAAGCATGTACTCCCATAACTCCATCAACATCCAGTGCAAGATGACTGTGAGCGATGCAGAAGCTTAATGAATTACATAAATGGCTTCACTTACCAGATCCAGCGCGATGCCTGGTCCACAGCTCACAATATTGAATCCCATAAACGGACATAGGACTATTGCCGCATCCGCCGGGCTATGCATGCTTCAGTGCCTGAGAAGTGATAAAACGGTGAGCGTACATTCGTCCTGTCAGATTTTGACGGAGTACATATCTTGGGTAAAACCGCTGTAGATAAACTTAGAAGGGGACGCGTACACATGGCAGCAACCGGGTGTGTCAGTTACCGTCCCGGCATGCACCTCTATCTCAAACAAAGCGCATTCTGTCAATGAGTGCAAAATTCAAACACGTCCACAGAATGCAAGGGTCACAAAGACAGTAACGTGAGGTGGGATCACCGTCCAATAACGTCCGGAAAGATGTACTCGGAGGAGGAAAACCCCACTGCCGATAAGCGCTCATATCTAACTGAGGTTTCTTATTTCCTAATTTAGTGATACGTCACTGCGTATTACTGCATAGTTAGTTGCAGTTTTCATTACTCACCTTCTGACAGTAGTCGCCAGCCTCTCATTTTAGAGCCCCCTTTCATCCCTTTGGTGTCGAAAACACCCGTTGGACACGACATTGATTCTAGAACACAGGTGCTGCGCACTCCGGGTTTATGGATTACCCTGAATCCACTTCCCACCAACATCCGAAGTAAGGTGATCCTGTCAATCTGAAGCTAGCCAAGTCTCTGCACACGTCAGCGGGTGAAGCTTTAGAAGATGAGGCAAAAGGTTGAACCGTCTTTCAGAATCAGCTGAAGGACCTGTGAAAATCCCGGCATGAATTGCTGCAATTCCATCCGAAGTTTCAACCTGAGTGTGGGATCTAATTGAACCGCCAGCAATGTCGGGGTTATCCATCACAATTTGTACATCTCCAAAACCTCCAAGCAAACGAGTAGTTCAAATATAGCTACCTCAATCATCCACCTCAGGAGGGGCGTAGATCATTTGAACATGACGGACACAACGCATATTGTGAGAAGGTCGCACCTGAAAAGGAACGGAGCACGCCACGCACGGCCACAGAACTGTCGTTGAAATGCGACCACCAAAGACACCAAAGTGTGCGAAGGCACGAAAAAGCGGCATTGAGACGTTCGGTTCGACCAAGGTGGGGAGCAAAGGAGGACAATGCTTGCGCGACTGTGAGGAGGAACCCGTTGAAGTTGACCGGATGTAGGAGAAGTTGGGAAAAGCGGGGGCAAAACAACTAGTCCCCGAGCCATACTTGCGCGACCCATCAGTGATGTGTGGCTCGCGTACAGTGGACATTACCAAACCATTTTCTGCCGGCTCGAAACGCGTCACGTCGAACGCGTCCGAGGCTTGCCGTCCAACTCGAAGTTCAGCGTCAGCCTCGCGTGTCAAGTTCCTCCTCCGAACGCTGTATCATTCTACCGAAAGTTACACGCTGTCTGCGAGGCTTTCGAGTGCGTTTGTAGTTCCTGCAACTGGCTAGCTATCGTTTACCTGCATTACAGTACACATCCATTTTCAATAATTACGAGCATCATATAATTCAAGACATCTCGCCACGCCGTAGGGTGTCTGTTTCTCGCTTCCTTCGAATCGAGTTCCGCTCTTGTCTCTGTCAATGTTTCCCACATTACCAGCCGTCACACCCAAGTTATTCCGAAACCGCTGTTTCCCGGTTGCCTTCGACGCTTTGTCAGAGGATTTCATAGATGCCAGGGACCTTTGGTCATTCCTCGATACAGTGACATCCAGGGGTGTCATTGGCGTTTCCGCCTCGTATAGAGACAACTGCCAACTCAGTGCCATCGCATTCTCTTCATTGTCTAGGGCTTTGGTGGTACACTTCACTAGCGGCGGTCTGCCCCAAGGCAGTAATCCCAGGAAACGAAGTAGAATTATGGAAGGAAGGGACCTCCTCGAGGAACACATTCTCTGCAACACGGAATACCAGAAGTATGCATTCAACATGGATCGTATTGCGATCGCCTTGTACTTGGACCTGATGCTGCGCATTGATCGTGCAGTAGATATGCTCTCGGTGTCCTTGGGTGACAGGCGATCCCTGGAGGCCTTTCTGGATGCAATGGGTGGCCAGCCGACTTTGCATCAGTTAAACGTGAAAGAATTGTTTTTCACTAATGAATTCCGCTCCGTATCAGATTCAGACCTTGTCCAGCAAGCCTGGGCAGCTTGTCAGGCGGCCATCCTCCCTCACATGGCTGAGCGCTTTCACACGGTGGGAAGAATCAGAACGAATACAATACCAGACGAGGTTTGTGCCGGTGGATTGCGAATCTCAGAATCAGTTTGTTCGCCATTCGCTCACATCGCCTCTGACACAGCATATGACAGTGCTTGCCAAGATCTCCCGTGATGGAGACCTTCTGAATTCCTTGAAGCCGTTTATCATGAAGAACGATGTTATGCCAGGCATCACAATGAACACGGATAATCTCACGTTGACTTGTAGTCGTTATCTAACTCGTATCAGAAATTCAACGCAGCAGGTGTGTTTATAACGATGCACAGGAGTCAGGTACACATGAACATGCGTTCTACATAGCTCCTCCAGATAGAAACACCGAAGGGTGTTCAACTGTTGGGTCGTGCTATCCGCGTCGAAGGACGGCATGCTCATATCGAAATTTCGGGACCCCTTGAGGGCAATGCGATAAGGTCTGTGACGACGTTCGGCAAGGCAAACCTCACGTCTGCAGATGCTTGTCGCGAAAAGGTTATCCTCGTGATCTTGAAAGGGTCCACGCTTTTGTCACATCCGCTTGTTAAGGCCATATGGTTTCCCAACCAGCCAATCTGGTGGATGCCATCCAGCCACCTGAAGCCCAAAATACCGATTTCTTGTGCAAACCTTAAAGTCAATCCCTCTCAGGGAAAAGCCATCGAGAAAATCTTGTCTGCCTTAGATATGGATCGAGTGGTCTTGATTCAGGGACCCCCAGGAACCGGCAAGACGACAGTTATTACTGCCGCAGTCACCAGCATTATTTCGTTCCCCGCTGCCAGTAGTCGGACCATTTGGATAGCTGCACAATCGAATGTCGCTGTGAAGAACATTGCTGAGAAGTTTGCCAAAATAGGCTTCTATGACTTCGCATTGCTAGTGTCAAAGGAATTTCACTTTGACTGGTGCGTCTCCACATGTCTGGGAAATCTTTTGCTTAGTAAATGCCGTAGGCATGAACATCTTTACGAGAAGCTTGAATCGCGCCTTATTCGCTCTGAAACATTCAGTCGCGAAGGTGTTGGCGCGTCCAGGCAACTTCGCGGGGCTAGAGTCATCCTGTGCACACTAGGAATGTTATCAAATAACCATATCGAGGCCTTCCGTCATGTCAATCCAGTGGACATCCTAATCTTCGACGAAGGGAGTCAGATAGACGTCGGAAGTTACCTTCCAGTTTTCGACCGTTTTAAGTTCACCCTCTCGAAGATCGTCTTCATCGGGGACAACAAGCAGTGTAAGTCATAACCGTGGCTCTTTGTTCGTTTTTTAAATCCTGGAAGTGCCACCTTATGGGCAAAGAGAGATCTCGACACTACATAGCATTTTCGAAGTCAACCACCTGCACAAAAAAGCAATATTCTTGGATACGCAATGTGGGTCAACTCCTCCTGGCTTACATGTGTCCACTGACCTCTTCAGATCGCATACCTCGCGTGCTCGGCGACTTCATTTCACAGAGAGTCTACAACGGGAAACTGAAGACTTGTCATGCAAACTCCGTCAGTCTCCCATGCCGCTTCGTCGACGTTGAAAGAGGACATGAAGAACGATCAGGAAAGAGTTGGATCGTGCGTTACTTCCTCGGCTCTAATGACTGTGCCTTGATATCAAGGCAGAATTCGTCAGAGGCGCAAGTTGTAGTGCAGATCGCCGCTGCATACCAAGCCAAGGCACTTGACTTTCGTATCATCACACCGTACGATGCCCAACGCTCTCTTATCGAACGTGAGCTGCAGGTGGCGAACGTACGTCATGAAGACAAAGTATTCAACATAGATTCATTTCAAGGTTTGCTCCCTCATCCTGGTCCTGCCCTTCCAAGCTCAACCTAACGACAGGCAACGAGGCGGAACACATCATTATCTCTCTGGTCAGGTCACACAGGCTTGGCTTCCTGGTTCATGAGGGACGAGCCAATGTCATGCTTACTCGTTGCAAAAAGACCATGATTATATGCACGAGCCGAGCATTCATTTGGGGTCTAGGGGCATCAACACTTGTCGGACAACTTGCAGAGGTTCTTGGTCCCCAAGCGTGGGTAAATGGCGAGATTGTTGTCTAACATACTTGGCACCGCATGGTTCGCTCGTTCAGAATTTGTGTTCGCTAGGTTCTGGCGTGGGCTACGTATTGCATTCTTGACGAGGAATAATTGTTCGGAGGCCGCACTGGCCATCTTTTTATCGTCAAGATCACACTGGAATGCTTCGCGCATCGATAATCTCCAAGCATGCTGAGATCTTAAGGGCAAAGCCTCGACGTCGTACAAAGGATTAGACAAAGGAACCGCCTCATTCTAAAGCTACAGCCTGTGTGTGGGGTCCGACCGCATCGCCACCGATATATATCGCTACCAAGGTTTTTCCAGACCTAAACTTGATAGTATCCAGCAACATACATATATGTATACCTAACCAACACCGAGCAGGTGTCGAAGACAGAGAGAAATGAGCCAGTTAATGATGTATTGTGACCAGGCAGTATCCGGCAGCGCCGGAGGCAAGAAGGCGGGATCCGAAGCAGGAGGGATGTTGGAATACACAGGGGGGCGGAGTGACGCTGTGGGGAAGAAACTCACGTGGAGATACGAACCCCTGGCCAGCCAAGCCGGAAATCCGCACAATCATCTGAAGTGTGTTACTTAACGCCCCCGGGCACTGAGAAAAATAATATCTGACGGTGCTGAGCCGAGTACTCGTGTGGATGTAACTTCAGACGACACAGATACATACATCAAACTCAAGATTCGAATATACAGGAAGGTCAGCATGTGGTCACGTATTCCGTTCTACCATCTTCTGCGTGGCCGTCTACATATTGGCGGGTGCAAATACTTCATTCCTCGTCGATGTCAGCCTCAGGAACCGACGCAGTAGTGAATTTATTCCCCAAAACACTGAGTTCCTCCTCCACTTGCGTAGAATTGAGGGGTC
Source organism: Pisolithus tinctorius (assembly GCA_024663395.1). Classification (NCBI taxonomy): domain Eukaryota; kingdom Fungi; phylum Basidiomycota; class Agaricomycetes; order Boletales; family Pisolithaceae; genus Pisolithus; species Pisolithus tinctorius. Next base: position 2,737,330 of record JANFAH010000002.1, read on the forward strand.
CCGGTCCTAGCTCTACCTTTCCAGAGCCGGAAGTTTCGGGTACAACCGACCAAGGGAATGAGACGACAGGAGTTTTGGGCTGGAGAACCTGGTTGACTGCAGTGATCCTCCGCGGGTCGATGTAACGAAGGCGGATGACCGGGTAAGACACCACCGGCTTTACGCTGCAATAGCGATTAGAATCTTCAAGTAACATTGAACACAGGTCACGTTGGGACATACGTCAGGTTAATGCAAGAGACGACCTTGTACCTCGCAGGTACTCCGAGCACAAAAAATTGTTTGGAGGTGCCCATAATTGTGTAGAACGTGCCGACGAAGCCTCCCTATGGTTTACGTTGTTTATTAGTTACGGTACGAAGAGGTCCCAGGGTCCGACCTACCGATCGATCTTCGGAAGGGGCTGGGCTGACCGCTGTCTCTCCTTCAAACCGCACGTCCGTGGTTCCCGAAGGTCCGGCTTCGCTCTGCGCGAGTAACACTTTCTTGTACTCGTCGCGAGTGAGAGTTTTCCCGTTGAGGACGACTTCGAGGTTTTGGGCAAAAGTAGCGTCAAAAATCCTGTTGAAGTCGTCCGTCGTCTCGCTTCGCAGAAGAGAATTGAAGCGCGACGATGTCCAGACAGGAAGAGGGACGACTCGAGGGAGGACGCGTTCTGATGCCATAGCTGTTGTTCGGTGATCTGTGTTTGTAGGTTATGAATCTGAGTGCCAGGCCATTCGTGCTTTATATCTTGAACGAGATTTCCATTGCAAGGCTCTGGACTTTGAGGACAGCCGGTGAGTGCCAATGGCATGTATGGCCGTGACACCGGTTTTCCCCTACTTCCATGAATCCTTTCCATCATGCCCTCACCAGCGATTCAGATAGGAGTCTCACCAACTGTACCACTGCCCACGTTCTCCTGTGACAGTTTGCAGGACCGGACGAGATTAAGGGCTCGATATGGAACAAATGGGTAAACCGCATCAACCCAGTGATCGCCGCCCATATGAGATCAGAAAGCATGTACTTCCGTGACTCCATCGACATCAATTGCAAAACAACTGTGGGCGATGTAGAAGCGCAACGTTTTACAAGGATGGCTGCACTTACCAGAGGTCTTGGTCGCGACATACGATGCCGAATCACAGATGAACAAGCAGTCCACGGTTTAGTGCCGCATCCGCTGGGCTATGCATGCCACAGCGTCTATGAAGTCATAAAATAGTGAGCGTTCATTCGTACTGTCTGTCTGAGTTTCGGATCTCGATGGCGCTGTGGACAAAGTTAGATTTTGGAAGGACTTTGACTTCACACAACCGGGCTCGGCGTTGTCAGTTACCGGCCCAACGTCCACCCTCATCTCAACAACGGACATTCTGTTGCATCAAGTAATTCAAGTACGTCCGCAGCATGCAAGGGTCGCAAAAGCATGAGCGTGAGATGGAGCCCAAAACTTTATGGGAAGACGTAATGACGCATTGGCAGGGGGAAAACTTAATCCTTCAATTCCAAAATTCGGTTTGGGCAAGGGGTGTTATTTTGTAACAATAACACGTACTATCGAAGTACATTATGGCTCTGAGACTTGCTGGAGGTACCACTGCACGGTGCATGATTCCCATGATGTTGAAAGTATCCGGTGAGCGCAAGTTGCTTTCTCATAGAACAGGGGTGCGACGCTGCGCAGTCAGATTACGTTACGCATTTATGCCGAACCCACTTTTTTGTAAATGATACACTCCATATGTGTGCCATGAATACAATAGATGTAAGTCATGCTGCGTCTCTCGCTTTTTTGTAGGATGACGATAGCTCCCTGTTGATCCTAGGATCTTCCTGACAGGCCAAGCAGTTCCAGGGTTATCTACATATTTGTGGGAAGGCCTGCCCTTGAGGTCTCGTCGTATCTCGCGTGTTGCTGTGCTGTTTCTCTCACCTTTCGGGTCGCTTGTTTTCCTCGCTGAGCCCTCTCTGGGGACACCTCATTCATCCAATCCCGTGCACTCGTTATAGAGATATGACCGTTTTTATGTTAGGAGTACTGTGCGATGCTTTTGTGCATACCTCGTTACTGGGTGGTCAGGTTAGCGCGGTTCCCTTTTTTCTGCACTCTTATAGGTGTTCCATACCATCTCCCAGTGTTTTTTGTTGATTCCCTCAGCCGTTGTCGTTCAGGTGACTCTCCTCCCCCACCTTTGAGGACTTGAGATCGTATCTCACACCTTTCTTCGCCGTTCCTCTCGCTTTTTGGGCAGTTTGTTCCCCTTGCTTATCCCTTCGTAGGTATACCTTTCCCATCCAGTTCCGCACAGCCACTGTCGAGATATACCTGTTGTTGTATTCAGAGGGTGGTGAGGCAACTTCGGGTATAGTTCTGGATTGGGTGGCCAAAATGGCATGGTTCCTTTTTCTGGTGTATGTCTGCGGGTTCTCTATCATCTGCTATAGTTTGGTGTTGGTCCCCCTCAGCTGTTGTCACTCGAGGGTCTCCCCTCTCCCTCCCCCATGTGATACCTCACCAGTGTGTATGCAATAGCTCGCCCGTTTTGCCATCCTACTTCTCGCTCCTTCAGATTATGGTACCACTCGACGAGACCTTGCGAATGGTGTATAGCTTATGTGCTTTGTTTCTGTTGCTTTCCTTTCTGACTTACAACTACTGCATTTTTGCCTCATAGTACACATTTTTGCATGCTCAGTTAGCACCCAGTAATACTTGTGCATACAACTTTTTATTATACAAAAACAATAGACAAGTTGCAGCTTAGCCAGAGATGACAGAGAGTTGGAGCAGACACCTCTGTGGACTCAGGGCATAAGATAACAAGGGTTGTACTGTACAAAACATGTGCATCTCAGACTTGGAAGACACCAAACCACACTGGAAATTCTATCACGTAAGGAGGCACAACGTAAGCAATAGAATATGTCTTTGCGGGAACAGCCGGAGCGAGGCATCATTCCTTGCTCTCGACACCAACGGCTGTCCCAGTGTCTCGTCGGGTTTTGCAGCTCCTTACCCTCTCTTTTTGCCCTCCCACCACTCCCTCATCGGTCACCTGTGAGTTAGCAAACTGCAAGACGACCTTCCTGTCTTCCTTGCTGACGTCCTCACCCTCATCTGCTGTGGACTGCAGGAGCCCCTAACGGGCATCACACACTTGGCTGGACTCCTGCCCACCCCTGCAGCTGACGCTCATCCGCCAGCTCCATAGTCCTGCGGCCAGAAAGTGTGTAGCACTTTTGCCCATTCAGCATGGACTCAATACCCACTCGTGCATGTAGCTACAGTTTCCCCACATGATACATAAGACCAGTTTTCACCCTCACACCTCGAGCAATAACGAACAGCAAAGATGGCAAAAGATGTGGCTGGTATGTCATGTGACATATCGGGGGGGGGGGGGGCGGTTGAGCAAGGGAAGCTAATCACATCAGTAGTACGATGCCCAACACACCCTCATTGAACATGAGCTGGAAGAGGCAAACTTACATCATGAAGACAAAGTATTCAATGTAGACTCATTTCAAGGTTTGCTTTCTCATCCCGGTTCTGCCTTTCCAGACTCACCCTAGCTCCAGGCAACGAAGCAGAACGCATCATCATTTCTGTGGTCAGATCGGACAAACTTGGCTTCCTGGCTAACCAGCGACGAACCAATGTCATGCTCACCCGCTGTAGGAATTAGGTAAAATTAGATGTATACCTATAATGGTAATAGTCAGTAATGATGGGCGAGTATAATGCTTGACCCAAGAGGGAGGTTCTCTCTGGAGAAAGAAGTGTAGTAAAAAAGTAAAAATGCGAACTAGAAAAAAAGATACTTAGCTGTGCCTGTCTAATACTCTTGCCAGTCCTCCTGGCACTTTGGGTACTCCCCAAAGTAATAAATCTAACCTCAAAAACTCGCCGAAATGCGAGACTAAATCACCCTACTACTGAGGGCCTGTGACATGGATTGGTTGTTATGGTAAACTGAACTCGCGCGAACACAGCACACATGCTTAGTCAGCAACGCGGCTGCTCGCCACCAAGTCCAGGGGTACAAACACAAAAACAAAGGCAAGAAATAAAACAAGTCCTTCCACCCCTAAACTCCTGACCAAGACGGATTCTCCTAGGGAACTCGAACTCGTTCCCTACATCCAAGGGGTGGTTTAGAACTTGACCGTCCTCGGTCGCTCTCCTCCTCGCACGAACATCCTCATCCTCGCACCTGCTTCCCTCGACCTCACCACATATCCTCATGCCCTTCAAACACAACTCTTCGCCCCTAACCTCCTCACTACTCGAACATGACCCCCTTCCTTCCCAAAACATGCTCCTGATCTCGCTGAACAACCCTCTTCATCCTCAAAACCTTTCGCCCTCGAACACAACCCTTTCCACCTACAGAGCACCACCTGGCCTCTCGAACACACACCCTGCCTCTCGAACGCTCCCCTCAAGGCCCAAACCTCGAACCAAAAGACGACGGAGATAATCTCCAGGCAAGCGAACAAGTGAGTAATAAATCGAGTGCAGAGCGAGTCAATGACAGCTCTTCGAGGCACAGTCTTTGTGCGAAACAGTAACAGAGTGTAATGCAGCTCAGCGGCTGGTACAGCGGATGCTGGCCCTCTACGAGGCAGCTCGAAGACGTATATATGTACCTAAAACAAATCTTGATCAGTCGTGTATTTACTATCCTTATACGCATATGTGCTCTCGACTACTGCTCGTCCTTAAGACGATTTAGCACCAAGAAAAAAACAATGGAACTCAAAACTATAAGTCGGGGTGAGTAGAATCACCCGAAGGTTAGCACGACTCGGTTGAACAACGTCGCTCGAAGCAAAACTCATTTTAAAGAAAACTATATATCGACATGCTCACTGGGACCCTTGCCTCGTTCACTTGTCCCATTCATATTTTCACAGCCTCGACTCCCTGTGCATGCGCGCACTTGATTTCTCATACTTCGTCTGGTACTCCATCTGGTGGCCAAAGCCCTTGCGCTAAGTATCGCTGAGCGACTTCAAGTCGCCCGTCTTCATTCACTACTTTTTCACTGCTAGAAACCAAGTACTTCAACGTAGCACATGTTCGAGCTCTAATAAAACCTGTCACCTTTAGTTCGTAGATCCTTGAGCCTCCTTCGGAGATAGGTCTTCGACCCCGACGGGTGTATGCACTGACTTCATTCGATCTTGACCTCGAGAAGCTTTCACAGTCGAGGTTTGTCCTCGCAACTTGGCAGTCACCCTTGACCACAGCCGACCGTTCGCATTCGCACTCATCAAATACCCTAACACCAATCATTTGTAAGTAACTTGTCACAAAAACAAAAGGAGATGAAGAGCGTTTGGGCTCTGGGTGTGAATTCATGTCGCTTCGAACGCATCGAGTGCTACTTTGTTTTTCTGGCAGTTGATCCGCTTCGAGGTGACTTAAAACTTCGCCCGTACTTCGTAGTCTTTCGCGCACTCTAGAATAACCCGGCCATAAGTAAAACACTTGGAGACAAAAATAAAACTTTGGGCCATTGAGCCCTCTCAGCATGTCTCCGAGATCTCTTGCATGTCTTGCACGGTCTTGTGCTGCTGCAGCTAGCCATCGTAGGTCAATCCGAAGCCTTCGTACTTGTAAGCGCAGTTGTCCTCGGCTGAAGTCGTCGCATATCCTAATATAAAGCAGTCGTAAGTAAAGCAGCTCAAAGTAAAAACTGAACATCGAGCTGTTGTGCTCGCTCTGTGTGACTCGGACGCTTCTTGCGTGCCGCACACCCTCTCGTCTACTCAAACTTGCACCTTCATCTTCTCCTTCAGACAGCAGAGGCCATGCATCGATCTCGTTGTACGTTTTAGATCTGTGGGTACTTTGCTCGAAGCTGATAGTGGACCCTCGTATAGCGATTGCCATTTGTCGTAGGTACCTGTTTCCCCTAGAATAACGCAGACATAAGTAAAGCATTTCGAAATCAAAACGAAAACTCGAGCTGTCGAGCTCAGGGTCTGCGCCCATCATGCTTTGCCTCCCTCGAATGATGCTTCCTATTTTGCGCAGCTGTCGATCCACATCCAGTCCTGTTGTCGTTGCTAATATCCGCCGTGCCACCTCCCGGCCTTCATCATCGAACATCTCTTTCCCTTCGATACTGCACTGTAACGTTAGCATTCTTTCTCTTGCGTACTGTACCCATTCCCCCCATTCGTAGTAGCATCGTTGCGCCGCACTGCGTCGCTCCACACCGACAGTCTGCTGTCCCTTCTCGTATGCCACTTCCCATTCTTGAATCCTAGCCACTTGGACAGCGCTTGTACTCCTTCGCATATACCGAGTTTTCCTACAATAACACAGTAGTAAGTGAAACGGCACAAAATAAAAGAGAACGAGGGAGCTGTTGAGCTCGGTGCTTGAATCTCCTATGGTTCTCCTCCATCGAATGTCTGTTGTCGCTTCAAACGACCATCGCTTAACCACGACCCGTGATACCATCATTTGTACTCCTATCACCTTCTGCAGTCGCGTGTATGTATCTTGTATCTTTGGGCTTGACAGCCATCACTCGCACTCGTCGAATAGTTCTGTAACTTCTAAGATATATATCGGTTCTCCATTTGTGATGAAGGACACTTGCTCGTCGGCTCGAGAACGGACAACAAAGCCTGTAGGTTCACGTGGGTCGAATGGGGTGTTGTACGCGGATAGGATGGATTCAGCGTTGGGTGGTGGTGTGACATAGGAACTGAGTGTCTGCATCGTGCGGTGATATTCGGTTGTGGCACATATGGGAGGGAGAGCGTGGTGTAGAGATTCGTTGAGCTTTGCCATCGCGCCCTCAGGGTCCAGTCTAGGTTCGCTTGACATGGTAGAACGGTAAGGCAGTAGATTATACGCGTCGAACGGCTTCTCCAGATAGGGTGCTCGTTCGTCGACATTCACGACGTCAGTGCTGTCAAATACGACGCCTGTGGAACTCGTGTAGACGAGCTTACAGACACCAGCTGCAATGGCTGCTTCGATGACGGCTCGGGTGCCTTCGACGTAACCCCTGAAGTAGACGGAGGGGTCTTTCGCGCCTCGCCATAGTAAGGCATTCTGTACAATATATGTAACGCCCGATCTCTCCAATATATCCAACACGTCCCGTTCGTCTGTGGTGTCCCCCGAACAAAACGGGACATCATGATGTCTCTGCACAATATCCAACATGGGGATGGTGTCTCCCCTCGCTAACTGCTCGACAGTGTGTCGACCTAAAATTTCGCTTCGATCGATGGTAAGGTAGGCATCTTCTTCTTGAAGGGACGCAGTCACAGGTCGTCCCGATCCGGACCTTTGTACTGTAGGTGCATTGACACTCAAGGGTTCGTTGATGCTCTGTAAAAATTTGTGATCCCTAAAACGCAGTAGCTGTAAGTAAAACAGCTTAAAGAGAAGGCCAAGACTTGGGCCTTCGAGCCCACTCGGCATGGCTTCGATGCTCCTCGCATCTCGCGCGTCTTGCTGTGACTTTGAAATTCGCTGTTGTACTGTATATAGATGCGTTCCTTCTTCGACGTCTTCGTCTATTCTAATACGACGTAGCTGTAAGTAGAAATTTGCAAAACGAAAACAGAAACTAGAGCTGTCGCGCTCATTATCCATCCTCGATGATTCGTCGATACTCTGTGAAAACTCGTATTTCCTGAAACAATGTAGCCATAAGTTAAACGCTTCGAAAAAAAAACTAAAACTCAGGCCGTCGGGCCCACTCGATGTGACTTCGACACTTCTCACACATCTTGCTTCTTGTCGCGACTTCAAACCTCACCGTCGCATCGCCATTTGTAGCAACTCTTGTATACCGGTCCATGTAGTCGCCTTGAACTTGTTTCTTGTGGCCTTCCGCAGCCGTCGTAGTACTTGTTGCGCTGTATGTCGATGTGTCCTTTCTTCCGAATCGTCGTCTACTCTAGAATAATGTACCTGTAAGCAAGAAGTTATGAAACAAAAATAAAAACTTGAGTCGTCGGGCTCCATTTCCACGTTCGTTGGATGTTGTATCCTCGACGATCGCCGTTGACGTTCGAGCACAGATTCTTGAGTCTTGATCACAGGGATGCTGGTTGCACTTCGTCGCAGCTGTCTGCCGCCCCTAGAGTAGGATAGGTGTAAGTAATACATTCTAGGATCAAAACAAAACCCTGGGCTGTTGAGCCCAGTACCCGCGCTCATCGCACCTTGTTCCCAGTGAATGGCTGTTCCAGCCTTGCATGGCCACCGATCTGCTTCGAGCCTCGTTGTCGTCGTTGTCGCTGTCACTGTAGTCGCTGTCATTGTCCCTTGTACCGCGATCGTTGTCCATCGTAGACATCTGGCCTCCCTAGAATAACGAAGGCATAAGTAAACTATCATAGGACTAAAACAGAACTTCGAGCGTTCGAGCTCGGTGGTCTTCATCGCGCGTTGTTTCCTTCGGATGGCAATTCTTGCCTCATGTCACACTCGCTCTTGTATCCTTGATGGTCGTTGTTGTAGATCGAACCGTAGTTGTCGCCCTTGTTTCGCTGTACGTCCGAGTGTCTTCCGTTCATGGTCCTGCATAGATTCTCGCGCCGCGACCGTGCTTCGTCGTAGGTTTCTCTCGCTCTTCCTAGAGTAGGATAGCTGTAAGTAAAATGCTATGAAATCAAAATAAAACCTTGAGCCATAATGCTCAATATCTGCGCTCCTTGCGCTTCGTCTGCATATAACAGCTGTTCTAGCCTCGCATGGCCATCGCTCTGCATTCAGCACTGTCGTTGTTGTCTCTTGTATCACGATCACCCGGACGTCTGTCGGTCTCCATCGCATGTAGCCGCCTTCCCTAGAGTAGGATAGTTGTAAGTAAAGCATAATGGAATCAAAACAGAACCTTGGGCCGTCGAGCCCAGTACCCGCGCTCGTCGCGCTTTGTTCCCATCGAACGGCATACTCAATCTTGCCCAGCCGTTGACCTGCGCTAATTAAAGTTGTCGTCGTCGTTTGTATTGCGATTGTTGCTGTTCGTCGTAGATAGTTACCTTCCCTAGAATAGCATAGATGTAAGTAAGGCGTCTCAAAATCAAAACGTACCTCTGAGCCATCGAGCTCAGTATCTGCACTCGTTGTGCCCCATTCCCATCGAACGGCCGTTCTATCCTTGCGTGGCCTTCGATCTGTGCTGAGCGTTGTCATCGTCGTTGTTGTCGCTCGGGTTGCTGCTGTTGTCGTCCTTGCTGCCGTTGCTGCCGCTCGTAGTTGCAGTAACTTCCATACGGTACGCCACTCGCCCCATTCTTCATATTCTTCGACCGCCGCGATCTTGCATAGTCGGCCTGTAACAGTAGAGTCATCAGTATGTAGTACTTGAGTGCGCACAGTCACAACGCGCAGAGCGGTCACGTGACTCCGCTTAGTCAACATCGCAGGACTTTCTGTGCAAGTCCTAATACCGAATGCGCGCATCGATTCGCTCGACGAATCCTCGAATAAAATATATATTGCTGGCACCGTGCTGCTGTGGAACACTTCGAGTGCGAGGTCGTCCACCCTCGCCACGTGCCTCAACATTTCGATTCGCAAAACTTCATCCGGCGGCTTCCTTTGTATAATGAGCCTCAATGGCTCCTCGATCTGAATTCTTCTCGCAATAACCTTCGACTTGATGTGATTCATGTGCTGCGGCGCTCTGTGTGAGTCAATGACCTCTTTGTATGCCAACCTTTCCACTTCGAGACTGCCTGTGAGTGCTTCGAGCCCTTCGACTCCAACTCCTGCAGGCTTCGGGTGTTCTTCGAGCCTTTCGGCTTTGAATTCGAGCGGAATCTTTGACCTGAATAGGTCGTCGGTTAACTGATGTGTATTTCTGCTGACTGCAGGAACTCCGAGGTCGCTCCTTTCACTGCCTCGACCTCTTAGGTAGGACTCCTGTAGTGACACACCAGTAGCCATCAGAGAAACTCGATACGAACAAAAAGAAAAACCCCTTTGAGTGTTGTAATTCACTTCGAATTCGAATGGGACTTTCGTCATGAGTGGTTCCTCCACCAATGCAGGTTTGACTCGCTCGAGTTCTACTGCTTCCTGTAACTCAGTAGTCAGTATTCTGTTCGTACTCAAGGAAAACTCTTTTGTCTCAAAACTGGTCACTGCGGCTGCTTCAATGAGCCTGCCAGGGCTTTGGTCCTCACTATTTGTCTTCTCAGGTGGGCTGTGTGGCTGCGCGCGACTTGTCGAAACTAACTTTGGTACTTTCTCGCACTCCATGTACCTTGATACTTCTGTAGATCCCTGTACATTGTTCATCAGTGAGTCATGTGTAGCTGTAGGCAGAAAATACTTCGTAGATAGATGTTGCTTGTCCAAACTCGATTCTGGGTCACTTTGTGGCTCATAGTAGTCTTCCGCGCTTGTTCGTGCTCACTCCGAGCGAAATCCTTTGTGTAGTAGTCGTGTTGCTGTGTATGTTACTTGCTCCATGGGCCATGGATCATCTGAGTGTTGCTGTCGATCGTCGCATCGCATTTTCCGAATAATTTCACGCCGGAATTCCTTGTCGAAGCCTTGTACATAGAGGTCTTCAAGCTCATCAGCCTCGAGTTGCTTCGAAACCCGTAGAAACATTGCTAAATCTAGAAAATAGAGTCTGTAGTTCATCAGTTCTTCCTCTGTATGAATTTCTCTTCTTGCTCGGCTGTCAACAAGGCTGTAAAGGTCATTCCTCGAGTACTGTTTACCCATTTTCCGGGACCCAGGATACAAACGTGCAATGGCCACCACGAATTCAGGCCAACTCAGGTGATCTTCAACAAACTCATACCACGAGTCTGAGATTTCGCTGCTTGCATACCAGCAGATCCATTTCGCCCATTCTTGGTCATCGAAGCAATTCTCGCGCTCGCAAAGACTTCGAACCTCTTCGAAATACCTAAAAAGGTCAGACGCGCACCCTGAGAACCATGGTGCATCCCTCAAATGCCTCGGTGGCATTCCCTCGAGATCTCTCGGCGCATTCTCACGGCTTCTTCGCAGAAATTCAATTATTAATTTGCCTTCGGACTTGCTTCTCGGCTCGAGGGATCTTCGACTTAGATACTTGCTCGACATTTGCTGCTCAAAAAATAACTCTGAAAATTTCCCAAACTCCTGAGTGTAGACTGTAACTATAACCGAGACTCTGAGTACTTAGCTTGTCCAACTCAACCCAGCAAAACTTCATTCGGTGATAAAACAGTGGCTTCTTTCCCCAAAATGGACAGAACCCCCCTCGCGGTGGGCTCCAGATGTAGGAATTAGGTAAAATTAGATGTATACCTATAATGGTAATAGTCAGTAATGATGGGTGAGTATAATGCTTGACCCAAGAGGGAGGTTCTCTCTGGAGAAAGAAGTGTAGTAAAAAAGTAAAAATGCGAACTAGAAAAAAAGATACTTAGCTGTGCCTGTCTAATACTCTTGCCAGTCCTCCTGGCACTTTGGGTACTCCCCAAAGTAATAAATCTAACCTCAAAAACTCGCCGAAATGCGAGACTAAATCACCCTACTACTGAGGGCCTGTGACATGGATTGGTTGTTATGGTAAACTGAACTCGCACGAACACAGCACACGTGCTTAGTCAGCAACGCGGCTGCTCGCTGTCACACACCAAAGGTGTTGTGGACATGGTTACAGCTGACTCTGCCTAACTCATTGACGAGTTGCGCACAATGCCCGTGCATGCAGATGAAGACTAAAGGCCTCATGCGTAGAAAGACTGTTGGACGTGAACAGTCATCCTTCGCACAAGATCGAGTCGTCAGTGCTAAAGAGAAAAGAGGAAGCGAGTTAAGCGCGCATTAAAAGTTTTTAGCACCCGTGTACGGCGTTCCGGTTTTCGTCGTATCTCTGCCGTTTCCAAAGATATCAACTCGGTTCACATACTCACTTAAAGTGCTCAGCCCCACGATTCTTCCTTCCAAATTTGGAGAGGATCCTCGCACCCTACGTGTTTCTACAGCACTCCATCCATCAGACACTCATTTCACTAAGTCCATCAATCATGGCCACCTCTTCGTCGATCATCTCGCTTGTCTCATTTGCCAGAGACAGTGGCTACGTATATCTGCCAGGCGTTCCCACCAGCTTCCGTCCTGAAGCCCCCTGGTTCATCCCGTCATTGTCAGCCCCGTCCCGTCCCATGCAGCTTGGTCAGCGTGTTCTCCTTGTCAGTATGACTTCCAGAAGGACGTTCTTTGGTCGCCTCAGGTCTGTCACTCGGTTAGAAAGGTCTTATGTGGTCGTTTCAGTCTCCCCTCTTGATGAAGCATATGGATCGTTCCTCCCTGCTCCCTGCACCGTCTTTATTCCGATCTCGTCCATCACTCTTCCCGCATTGCGACAGCTGCAGTATAATCTACTGTCCTCCAGCCTCCCTGATCGCATTCATGACGAGTATGACATGCATCTTGCCTTCTTACTGCAAGATCCAGCAGAAGACGTCCCTCCTTCTCCTCCTCCTCCATCAGAACCCCGTCCATGAAGTTTTTGTTAACTTCGCTGAGAGGATGGAAGGGTGGGAGACGCGATCGCGTATGCTCTCAATGCCCCACAGACCCCCAATGCCCTAGCCCCCTTTGACGCCTGACTCATGCCCTTCAATTCTGGAATTAATACTTCCCTATCTGGAAACACCATCCATCTGTCATGCCGTCTTTGGATCTAGAGATGTCTCCGCTGAGATCTAACTTGCATCGCCACCCCCTAATGTGATATCAGTGCGCTTACTCAGTTTCTGATTCTATTTGACTCATTTTGTGATATTTTGACTATCCTTGACTTGTTCATTGCCAATACTTACCAATCCTCTTTGCTTGCTTACTCTTCATTTCTTGCTTACTCATCATGATTACTCAGTCCTTACTCATTACTTACCAAGTGTTTGTGCCTTGTTTGTCACAAGCAGTGCTCCCCCCTCAGTATATAAACCCCCATGTACTTAGCTACCCACAATCAATCAAGAAGTCACTCAGAAGTCAGCTCAGCTCAGCATATCTTGTCGTCGACAGTTGAGGCTCATTCGGAAGAGTCTATCTGTCTTCATTCATATCATTGGTAGTTGAGGCTCCATCAAGGGTCTATCTACCTTCATCTGAAGTATCATCTGTGCTCTGTCAGCACACCTGCTTAGTCATCCATTCACTCCTGCGTAACTCGTCATCGACTTGCGCCAGGAGCATATTCTATCAGAAGTCCATTACCCCCAAGTACTTTCGGCTGAACACCTTCACTCTGTTCAGCATCCCCTTCCCAATCATTGTCCATTCGTCTTCTCCTGCATAACTCGTCAACGACTTGCGCCAGGAGCACCTCCACTTGAAGTCTTCCCCACTTTAGGTTTCTCTGCCCTCCAGGTTCTGCAGAGGTAAACCACCACTCGCACATATTTGTCTTTTGTGTTGGTTTGGTTGGTTTATACTGCCTTTCCACACTTTGACTCACATCTGGAGCCCACCGCGAGGGGTGGTTATTCCTGGATCAAGAACCCTGCTCACTCAGCCCGTTGAAACTTGTCTCTAAAAACCCACTTGATATCTTGCTACTATGTCATCCACCATCCCCACTATCTATCCTCCTACATCATCAGCAGTTCCAGTAGCTATGGCTGCTCCCCCTGCTCGCTCTGTCCTCACTATGCCCTTGCTTGGCATGAAGTCTGCCCCTGAATTATTCCAAGGAGACCATACCCATGTTCGCTCCTTCTTGGACCACTATGAACGTCTCTGTGCCTACCACAATGTCACTTCTGACCAGGAAATGGTTGAATCAATCCTCCAGTACTGCAATGCTCGTGTTAGGGAGATCATTGAAGGAATGGCTCACTACTACACTCCTGATTGGGCTAACTTGAAGGCTGATCTCCTCAAGTACTTTGATGCTGATCTATCAGATGAAAGGTTCTTTGAAAGGCATCTCAAGAGCTTTGCTTTGGAGTCTAGGATGCAGCCCATCATGACACTTCAAGACTTTAGGGCTTACAACCATGGCTTCATTCGCATTGGAGGTTGGTTGAAGAATAAAGGAAGGATATCGGTTGATGAATATAATCGCTACTTCTGGGCTGGTTTGTCCCCAGTCTTTCGTGGTTTGGTTGAAACTCGTCTCAGGACAAAGGATCCCAACCTTGACATCAGCAGGCCATTCCCCTATGATGATGTATGCCAGTCAGCTGAAGAGGTCCTTCGCCGTGATCGCTTTGATGCAGATGACCTTGACTTCCTTGGCCCTCGTGCTGCCCCTGCTCCTCAGGCCCAGCCTAGTGCTTCTCATCGCTCAGATGGAAGAGATGACAGTGTTCGCCCTCTGCTCCCTTCCCATGAAGCCAGAAGAAACCTTGAAAATTTGGAGAAAGAAGGTCCTACTGCTCGCAAACAAGATGAGGTTGAGACCCTAATCAAGTCCCTCTCTCGCATGTCACTCAGTGACCCAGACTACTCCCTCCTCTACTATCGTGCTATCAAGATGGATCCTGATGCTGCAAAGGTGCTTCGTGCCCCTTCCCTTCGTCCTGCTCCTGCATCTACTCCTGCATCCACTGCCCCTGCTGCTACTTCCTCATCCCAGACCCGTCCTGCTAGAAGGACCATCACTTGTTATGGCTGTGGTGTTGAAGGCCATGGTGTTGAGAGTTGCCAGGCCATTAATGATCTCATTCAGAAGGGTTCTTTGGCACGTGATGAAAACCATCGAGTCATCTACCCTAATGGACAGCGCATTTATCGCAATGGAGAAGAGACTATCCTGCAAGCCTATGAGCGCACTAAAGCTGCTGCTCAGCCTGCCAATGCAGTTCGCTTTGTTATCCATGAAGAGGCCGAAGAAGAGTCTAGTGCCGAGATTTATGAGTTGGAAGAAGAACCCCTTGTTGCTGCTGTGGATCGCTCTAACAAGGTTACTAAAGAGAAGAGAAAGGCTGTCTTTGACAGTGTCCTTGTCCCACCTCGTTCGCATGGCAAGGAGAAAGAGACTCAAGAACCAAAGCCTTCATCCTCTGCATCCATCCCTGCTCCACAGAAAGTACCACTTGCCCCTGCCTTTGTACCAGTTGACATCCATCCCGCTGTCTTTGATGGAACTAGAGATGATGCTATCATGGAAGATGCCACTGTCCCAAAGCCATCTGGTCAAGCCACTGATTCTGCAGACAGGTCTAAGAAATCCAAGCCCCCTCCTACCACTTCCCTGTCTTCATCGCTTTCGCAGTCTGCCAACTCTAAAGCCATTGTAGAGCGCATTCTTTCTACTCCCTTGACTGTATCTGTTGGGGAGGTCATTGGATCATCTAGGGATGTTTCTCAGCACCTTCAGGAGCTTATGCGATTCAAGAGACAGCCCCTGGCTCAGCCTGTCAAGTCTGTTACTGCTGTTGAAGGAACTCCTCCTGCATCCTCCTACTTGGCCTTGACTTCTAGCCCCCTCATCACTATCAATCTGACTTGCAATGGGCGTCGTGTAACAGGTGTCATTGACTCTGGATCTACCCTCAATGTTGTTCGTGCTGGTATAGCCCAGTCAGTCATTCGCATGCCCATCGATATGTCACAGACCATCAATATGCGAGATGCAAAAGGAGGTATCTCTACTCTGAAAGGTCTGGTACAAGATGTCCCTCTCTTCTGTGGTGCTGCCAGGACTTGGACCAATCTATTCGTCGCCCCAGACACTAATGCAGGCTTTGATCTCCTCCTTGGTCGTCCTTGGGCTCTTGGGAACTCGGTTAGCATTGTTGAAAGAGAGTCTGGAACTTATGTTGTCTTTGGAGCTGATTCAGATCGCCCCCTGGAGATGTGTGTTACTGAAGGCCAGCTTGGATCTGTTGCAGATACTCTTATGGCGACTCTAGAGCCTGTCCATTCTCAGCAAGAAGCTGATGAACCTATGAGAGATGTAGCAGTTGGTACCCCTCATCATGTTTCACCCATCGTCTTCGCTCCACCCCCATCAACTTCGCAGTCACCCCCTCAGTCACTTGATTCTGCTCTGCTGTATCCTGAATCACCCCCAGATGGGTTTGATGTTGCCTCAGCCTTTCCTGTGTTCCATCCCATTCCAGTCCAAGCATTCCCACCTCCTACCAGTCCCTTTCCTTCGGAGTTTGTTGGTCAGCTTACCCAGGAGTTACAGTCCACTGATGCGAGTGGATTGGAGGATAATCCTACCCTTGCCCAGATTCGTCGCCAAATCAGAAGAGAAGAGCGCCAGTCACTTGTCTCACTTCTTACTAGCCTTGCTCATCGCACTCCCCATCTATCCTCCCTTTATCTCGACTCAAACCATGCACTTGCTGGAGAAAGAGGTACTGATGAATCAGGAGTCTACTTCCAAGACTTCCTTATGCTTGATACTCGCTTGGTCCGACAGGTTCCTGCCCCACTAGAGCATTACCATGAGCTTGAAGGTTCTGCCTATGTCAGATTCTATCCTCGTCTACTCCCACAGGCATCTCCCACTCAGAGCAATGCATCTCCACCTCCAGACCTGCCATCTAACTCGAGTCTACCTGCTTCACACGTACTTTCTAATGGCATTACTGCTCCACCTCAGACTCCCTCTCCCCCGTCCCCAGATCCAGTTATCATTCAAGAGGAGCCCGCTGATGGTTCTCACCAGGCTTCACTTCTGTTCTGTAGAGACACTGTCACTCCAGACTCTGAAGCTACGTTCTCCATCTTCAATACTTCCTACTGTGGTTCAGTTGCCCCTACTTCCCATGATGCTTGCCATGACTCTCAGTCTGCACAACTCGGCGATGAGTTGCGCAGAGATCCATATGCACCCGGACCATCCACCCATCATCAGTCTGCACAACTCGATGACAACTTGTGCAGCCATGTGCAGCTGCTAGGTTCATCCTTGGATATAGGTCATGACTCTCAGTCCACGCAACTCGTCGACGAGTTGCGCATGTCCCACCACTTGTCCAGTCTATCCCCAGATATACCCACCACACTTTCGCCACTCGACTCTGATATGTTCAACACTAGTGTTGGCTCTCGCTTCTATCTGCCTAGCCCATCCTTGCTTCAGTCTGCACAACTCGGCGACGACTTATGCAGGCATCAGCATTCCTCTAGTCCAACTCTTCCTATGCCGTTACTACCCTCAACTCCCCAAGCCATGTCTAATGCTGCCATTGGTGAAGAGTCAGTTGCCATGCCAGAGCCTTACAACAATGTTGTCATGTGTCGTACCCCTACTGGATGGATCGCTCATTTGCAGGAAGCTGCAGAGGACCATTCAGGTGATGTGGATGAAGAGGACCCAGATGCATTACAAAACTCCAGTCTTCATATCCTTGCCAGTGCAGTCAGTTTTGCCTCAGCCTCAGCTCATCCTCCCCCTTTCGAAGCAGTTTCATACCCAGACCACTTTCCTGCTTCCACTTCCTCAGGTTCAACTCAAGACAGGTCCAGTGATCTTTTCGGATGTGTTCCTCCACTTTCTCCCATATCTCATCATTTATTTCTCCAGCTCTTTGAAGATTGATTCATATGTCCCCTCTTGTACTTATAGTTTCTCTTGTTCTTTGTCTGCTCACTTTGACCGAGAAGTCGTTAAACTCCTAAACCCACAGATATCATTTCTTCGCTCAGATACTCCTGTAACATCACTTACTATGCCTCCTTCAGTTTCAAGTTTCCAGAGCTCTTTTTATCTTGATGTCTTCTCTTCTTCATTATCTAATCCTTCAAAAGCACCAGATCCCCTTCCTATTCAGAAAACCGAAAAACAGCTTCATTTTTACTATTCTCTGTCTGACTTTCTTGATTTGTTACGTTTTAGAAAAGGCCTTGCTATGGATACAGAAGACTCAGCCGATGAAAAAGGACAGCCAGTATATGGAGCGTACAAGCGTGTCGATCGTAAAGTCAAGCCAGTGCCTGGAGTCTATCCAGAAGACGCTCGGGTCCATCGCCAGTTTCCAGAAGACCCTCTTGCATCACTCACACCTCTCACTTGTCACCCTCCTGTGTTCATTCCCACAAAGAGGCTTACTCAAGAGCGCCTTACCTCCATGAAGATTAACGCAGATGGCTTTCTCTGGCCAGAAGAGGAAAAACTTTTTTCGCATGTCATGAAGCTTAATGAGCGTGCCTTGGCGTTCGATGAATCGGAGAGAGGAAACTTTCGTTTGGACTACTTTTCGCCTTACATCATTCCTGTCCTGCCGCATGAACCATGGGAGTTTCGTAACATTCCAATTCCCCCTGGCATACGAGAACGTGTCATACAGCTTCTTCGGGAGAAGATCGCCGCTGGTCTCTATGAGCCGGCCCAGTCATCCTATCGCTCCAAATGGTTCTGCGTTATGAAAAAGAATGGCAAGATCCGTATCGTTCATGATCTACAGCCTCTGAATAAGGTTACCATTCGAGACGCTGGTGTTCCACCAATATTGGACGACTTTGTGGAGCCGTTTGCCGGTCGTCAATGCTACACGGTCTTTGATCTATTTTCAGGATTTGATGCACGCCAGCTCCACCCCGATAGCCGAGATCTGACATCCTTCATGACGCCTCTTGGCTTACTGCGCCATACTGCCATGCCTCAAGGCTACACCAACTCGCCGTCGGAGTTTCAGAATTGTACAGCTTTCATTCTACAGGACGAAATCCCTCACGTTGCCAACGTTTTCATCGATGATCTGCCAGTCAAAGGCCCTGCAACCCGTTATGAAGATGCCGATGGCAATGCCGAAACGTTACCCAAGAATCCTGGCATACGTCGCTTCATTTGGGAACATGCTGTAGACGTGCATAGAGTCATGCATCGGTTTGCTCATGCCGGCGGAATGTTTTCTGGCTTGAAATCTCAGATCTGCCAGCCTCGTGTTATCATTCTTGGTCAAGCATGCCATCCTCATGGTCGCTCTCCTGACGACCACAAGGTGAGGAAGGTCGTCAACTGGCCAACGCTCGCTACGCCCAAAGATGTTCGCTCATTCCTAGGTCTCTGTGGTACTGTTCGTATCTGGATTGCGAACTACTCGCAGTTGGCTCGCCCACTCGTTGACCTTTATCGCAAGGGTGCTCTGTTCGTTTGGGGTCAGCCCCAGCAAGATGCGTTTGATGCCTTGAAGCTCGCCGTCTCGTCTGCTCCTGCCCTTCGCCCCATTGACTACTCATCTGACTTGCCGGTTGTTCTTTCTGTTGACACCAGTAACGTTGCCATTGGATTCGTTCTCTCCCAGTATGATGAAGAAGGTCGTAAACGTCCTGCTCGCTATGGCTCACTCCCCATCAATGAGCGTGAATCCCGCTACAGTCAGCCTAAGCTTGAGCTCTATGGTCTCTTCAGAGCGCTTCGTCACTACCGTCTATATCTCTATGGCGTTCGTCATCTATGGGTAGAGGTTGATGCGAAGTACATCAAAGGTATGCTCAATGATCCAGATCTTCAACCTAACGCTACCATCAATCGCTGGATCGAGGGTATACTTCTCTTTGACTTTAAGCTCGTTCATGTCCCTGCCGTTCGTCACCGAGCCCCAGATGCCCTTTCCAGACGTCAACCTACAGAAGAGGAGTATGAAGAAGGTGAAGCTGATGCAGAAGAGGCTGATGAGTGGTTGGAGAGTATTCTTTTTACAGATGCCCGTCCATCTTCAGTTTGCGCAACTCATCGACGACTTGTGCACGAATCCACATATGCCGTTACCCTCCCTTCATTCCTTTCCAGTGATACATCTCAAGATGTCCTCTTACGTCGAGTCCTGCACTTCCTTCGTACTACAGAACTTCCCCCGTTCCCTTCCAATACTGCTCGCAAGCGCTTCATTCGCAGATCCCTCCAGTTCTTCCTTCATGGAGACCAGCTCTTTAAACGTCGAGGTCCCCATCCTCCAGCCAAGGTCATCTTTGATCCCCATCTCCGTGTCCAGATCCTCGGTCATGCTCATGAAGAACTCGGTCATCGTGGAGTCTTTGGAGTCTTTCATACAGTCAGACAGCGCTTTTACTGGCCTCAGATGTACCAAGACATTGCCCATCATGTCCGCTCTTGCCATGAGTGCCAGGTCCGAAGCACTCGTAAAGCAGAGGTTCCCATCACCATTTCTGCTTCCCCCAGAATCTTTATGAAGGTCTACGTCGATGTCATGCTCATGCCCAAAGCACGTGGTTATCGCTATCTTGTCGCAGCTCGAGATGATCTTTCCCTCGCTGCAGAAGGTCGTGCTCTTCGTCATGCCAATGCAGACAGTCTTGCTAAATTCTTCTGGGAAGAGGTCTTCTGTCGTTATGGTGTTATTGCCCAGGTTGTCACTGATAATGGCAGTGAGGTCAAGGGCGCCTTTGAGAAACTCATGAAGCACTACTCCATTCCTCAGATTCGCATCTCCCCATATAATTCCAAGGCAAATGGAGTTGTAGAACGTGGTCACTTTGTTATCAGAGAAGCTATCATCAAGGCTTGTGAAGGAGATCTTTCGCTTTGGCCGTCCAAGGTCCATCATGCGTTCTTTGCAGACAAGGTCACTACTCGTCGCTCCACTGGATTCAGCCCCTACTTCCTGCTACATGGTCTTGATCCCGTCCTGCCTTTTGATCTCTTCGAGTCTACCTATCTCGTTGAAGGATTCTACTCTGGAATGTCATCTCAAGAGCTTCTCACACTTCGCATTCGTCAGTTGGAAAGGAGAGAAGAAGATATTGATGCCACTTTCGCTACATTGCAGAAGTCTCGTTTACGCTCCAAGGGTCAGTTTGAGAAGAGGTATGCTTTATGGTTGATGAAGTCAGCTTATGAGCCAGGAGATTTGGTGTTGGTTCGCAACACGCAGGTGGAGAAAGAACTGGATCGCAAGTCAAAGCCACGCTACCTTGGTCCCTATGAAGTTGTTTGTCGCACCAAGGGAGGCTCCTATGTCCTTAAAGAACTCGATGGCACCATTTCTGCTCGAGGTGTTGCAGCATTTCGACTCATTCCTTATTATTCTCGCCACACTCCCTTACCCAGTGTTATGGAAGAAGAAAGAGATGAAGAAGAAGATAATAACAGCAGTAACGACAACGACAACGACAATGATGAAGAAGATGAAACAGATGATGAAAACAGAGAAACCAATAACAATATCGACTACGACTCAGATGACTATTCATGATTTCCCTTTTTTCATTTCTTACGATACTGATTGCCTGTCATTCCTTCCTTCATTTTTCTTTTTGTTTTCCCTGGGTTCCCTGCATTGGTCGCAATCGGGGACGATTGCATTTCTTCTTGCCGGTGGATGTCACACACCAAAGGTGTTGTGGACATGGTTACAGCTGACTCTGCCTAACTCGTTGACGAGTTGTGCACAATGCCCGTGCATGCAGATGAAGACTAAAGGCCTCATGCGTAGAAAGACTGTTGGACGTGAACAGTCATCCTTCGCACAAGATCGAGTCGTCAGTGCTAAAGAGAAAAGAGGAAGCGAGTTAAGCGCGCATTAAAAGTTTTTAGCACCCGTGTACGGCGTTCCGGTTTTCGTCGTATCTCTGCCGTTTCCAAAGATATCAACTCGGTTCACATACTCACTTAAAGTGCTCAGCCCCACGATTCTTCCTTCCAAATTTGGAGAGGATCCTCGCACCCTACGTGTTTCTACAGCACTCCATCCATCAGACACTCATTTCACTAAGTCCATCAATCATGGCCACCTCTTCGTCGATCATCTCGCTTGTCTCATTTGCCAGAGACAGTGGCTACGTATATCTGCCAGGCGTTCCCACCAGCTTCCGTCCTGAAGCCCCCTGGTTCATCCCGTCATTGTCAGCCCCGTCCCGTCCCATGCAGCTTGGTCAGCGTGTTCTCCTTGTCAGTATGACTTCCAGAAGGACGTTCTTTGGTCGCCTCAGGTCTGTCACTCGGTTAGAAAGGTCTTATGTGGTCGTTTCAGTCTCCCCTCTTGATGAAGCATATGGATCGTTCCTCCCTGCTCCCTGCACCGTCTTTATTCCGATCTCGTCCATCACTCTTCCCGCATTGCGACAGCTGCAGTATAATCTACTGTCCTCCAGCCTCCCTGATCGCATTCATGACGAGTATGACATGCATCTTGCCTTCTTACTGCAAGATCCAGCAGAAGACGTCCCTCCTTCTCCTCCTCCTCCATCAGAACCCCGTCCATGAAGTTTTTGTTAACTTCGCTGAGAGGATGGAAGGGTGGGAGACGCGATCGCGTATGCTCTCAATGCCCCACAGACCCCCAATGCCCTAGCCCCCTTTGACGCCTGACTCATGCCCTTCAATTCTGGAATTAATACTTCCCTATCTGGAAACACCATCCATCTGTCATGCCGTCTTTGGATCTAGAGATGTCTCCGCCGAGATCTAACTTGCATCGCCACCCCCTAATGTGATATCAGTGCGCTTACTCAGTTTCTGATTCTATTTGACTCATTTTGTGATATTTTGACTATCCTTGACTTGTTCATTGCCAATACTTACCAATCCTCTTTGCTTGCTTACTCTTCATTTCTTGCTTACTCATCATGATTACTCAGTCCTTACTCATTACTTACCAAGTGTTTGTGCCTTGTTTGTCACAAGCAGTGCTCCCCCCTCAGTATATAAACCCCCATGTACTTAGCTACCCACAATCAATCAAGAAGTCACTCAGAAGTCAGCTCAGCTCAGCATATCTTGTCGTCGACAGTTGAGGCTCATTCGGAAGAGTCTATCTGTCTTCATTCATATCATTGGTAGTTGAGGCTCCATCAAGGGTCTATCTACCTTCATCTGAAGTATCATCTGTGCTCTGTCAGCACACCTGCTTAGTCATCCATTCACTCCTGCGTAACTCGTCATCGACTTGCGCCAGGAGCATATTCTATCAGAAGTCCATTACCCCCAAGTACTTTCGGCTGAACACCTTCACTCTGTTCAGCATCCCCTTCCCAATCATTGTCCATTCGTCTTCTCCTGCATAACTCGTCAACGACTTGCGCCAGGAGCACCTCCACTTGAAGTCTTCCCCACTTTAGGTTTCTCTGCCCTCCAGGTTCTGCGGAGGTAAACCACCACTCGCACATATTTGTCTTTTGTGTTGGTTTGGTTGGTTTATACTGCCTTTCCACACTTTGACTCACATCGCCACCAAGTCCAGGGGTACAAACACAAAAACAAAGGCAAGAAATAAAACAAGTCCTTCCACCCCTAAACTCCTGACCAAGATGGATTCTCCTAGGGAACTCGAACTCGTTCCCTACACCGCTGCAAAAAAACCATGATTATATGCACGAGCCAAGCGTTCATTTGGGGTCCAGCAGCATCTACTCTTATTGGAGAACTTGCAACTGCCCTTGGACCACAAGTGTGGGTACATGGAAACCTTCAACTTATCATGCCTCCCCTGGATGTAGTACCGCATTGCCCCAATGCTCACTTAACTGCGCACCGCTTCCCTGCTTTCACAAGCATTACAGACATTGCAGATACATGACTGCGGGGCAGTCACCCACCCCCTAGCTCTCTGACATTACCTTCCTATCGACCGCACAGACGAGTATGTGGGGATACTCCACTCATTGCACTGCCCCGGGACTCCAACACTTACTCGACTGCACACCACCTTCCCATGTTCACAAAAGTTGCAGACAAATGAACCCAGGGCAGTCATACACCGGCTAGTCCTCTGATATCACCTCACAATTGACCACAAGTGTGGGTAAATGTGGATGCTCAACTCATCATGCCGCTGGGACAGGAGATAGTACCGCATCGCTCCAACACTCGCTTAACTGCACACTGCCTTCCTGTGTTCACAACTGCTGCAGGTACACAAACCCAAGGCAGTCACATACCCGCTGGTTCTTCGACATCACCTTCACAATCACTCCTCACCATGTTGATCGCACCAACGAAACACTTCTGGAGCCCATCCTATGTCAAACAAGAACCATGTATTAAACATGCGCGGCGGGAAATAGGGGACCATCGTGGTCCCTACGTTAGCTAGTTAAGTACCATGACAGCATGGTTCAACATAATATTCAACGGAAAATTTTGCTGCTCCTGGACTTCAGTAGGCATGTCAGGTAGTAAGGTTGGCTCATTTGAGCTCGTTCTCGATGGGGTCTAGTTACTTGAAGCCCGTTATCCACTAACCTTCGAGATGCTCTGCACGATGTCGATAGAATTTCCAAGTGTGTTGCGATCTGACGTCGGCCAGAGTTGATGCGCACGGAAAACAGCAAACCCTTGTGGTTAAAACAATTTTTGTAATGAAATCCCTATGCCATCGACCACATTGTAGTTTACACTTTCACCTTGTGGTTCAGAGGGTTTCATCTGCGCAGCAGCAATTACCGCATATTCCGTTCCACAGAACCGCTTCGTGTTGTCGAAGGCAGAATGGCAGACTGCTCAGCAGAGTTAGATAGATGGCGTCTGTTCCGAAGCTTGCTCCGAACCTAGTGCAAGTGACAATACCTTTTTCTCCCTGGTGGAGTACCATCCAGTGGGACCCATAAGTGAGAGCAATGGCGGAAAACATCACATTGCCCCCAAGAGGTGGGCAATAATCAGAAGCCCGACACGAGGTCGTTGATTTTGGAGGGGGGGGGGGGGGGGGGAGGGGGGGAGTGACTGTGAGAAATAATGGCGCACTTTCCTCATAAGGCATTATCTAGTCATGCTTTACGTCCATGATCGAGGACCCCGAAACCAGTGGCCACTGTCCTGCTGTAGCATCTACTGAGTTCACAGCACATATTGCATACGTATCAACGACTATAATACACAGTACTTTCGGTATAAGGATGTCAGAGTTGTTTTTAAGCACGGGAATGAAAGCAATTTCACAGTGAAGAACAGTGCGAGCAGAGATTAGACGAGTTGAGCCTTCTTGCTGAGGATACCACTGACAGCAACATTCTCCTTCCATTTCTGAGACTGCGTACGAACCTTGGCAGAAGCTTTATCCTTTTCAAGGATGTTGGTAAATGCGGGACGAAGAGGAATTTGTGCTTTCTTCTCCTCCGAAGGAGTTAGGACCATAGAGTCATAAACATTGTGGGGAAGGGGGAGTCTGTGCGGCTTTCCAGGATGCGAATATTCTGGGTGCTGATACTCAAGATGGGCCTCCATGTTGTAGTGCCAGATCGCTGGGTGGGTGTCTGTTTCTTGGCCTGGAGCTTCGCACAACTTGCACACGATAGGCACATTGCGACATGGACGTGATTCAGACCCTTTGTTGGTGCTGGCATACTGAAACGACTCCTTCAAGGGGCACTTTGAATCCCATTGAGTCATTCGTGCGAGCAGCTTGACAGTGATCGCACACTCCGGCTCTCCAGTGCGCCCACAGAACCCACATGGCAATGTTCCAGTGATCTGGTTACAACCCAGCTCAGGTACACCATGAGCGACATGAAGAATGTGACCTCCCATGTGTGAGCGCAAGTCCTTTGTTGTCTGTTCACAGACTGGGCATTGCGTCCCTACTGCTTTACCCCTTGACGCATTCAGCTGCTCAGTCCCACTGACACAAATAAGTGTGCTTGTGCCTAGCATTAGATATATTAGCACATCTTTTGGAGCATACACGAATATGGACTTACCATCGCTGGCCTTGTAAGGGAAGCTTGGTGATTCTCCACTAAGAGAAGGGATGTTCATCAAAGGCACGCCTAAGTCAACGATCCTCTTCCACATAGTACTGGTAGCAACCTCAAGGGCATCATGTGTCAGTGCCCATGTGCTATCTCTGGAATTAATGTGCTCACAGTTCTCGGGGAGGAGGTATGATGAAGCCTTGACCACAAGTGGGTTTGCCATCTCGACCAAATGACCTGAAACCGAAATAGAAGCGACGTGTTTGGTTGTAGTAGCAGTTCCAGGAACAGGTGATGGGATTGACACAAAACTTCCAGTCCAAATCCACAATAGCTCTGATATATTGTCAAGGGATTCTGTAGATGCCAGAGCGAGCATCAGGATATCGCCTCCAAGTTTGACATTGCCACAAGATGAGGTCAGAGTCGCAAGGTTAAGGTTGCCATGCAGTGAACCGTTGTGAGAGATCGAAGTGCAACGTGCGAGGGCAATGGCCATGACTTTGGCTTGGGTGCGAACGAGGGTGACGAAGAGGTCCCCGACAACAAACTTGTCACCTTGAAGTAAATTCCCAGACTGCATCCCACTGTTGCTCTTGTTGACAGGAGAAAACCCACATACACAGAGGAGACAGTCATGAGATTTCACGGTAAAATTTGGTGATATGACGACACGGCAGATTGTAGACTTGTGAGCCCATTTCTTCTCACACCAAAGATAATCATTTGGGCATATCCCAGGTCCTTTGGGTGGACGGTTGGGGGAGGGCATGTCATCGTCGTCCTGGTCAATGCTCTCGTCAAACGCATCTCCACCTGAATGATCACCACCATCCTGCAAATCATCTCCAACGATACCATCCAGTGCCTCTTCCAACAAAATCTCCACACTATCTTCAACTGCCATAGCTGGCACTTCAATGTCATGATCCACGGTCATTAGTGATTGTTCATCTGCAGGCCAGGGCAGGCATGGCATGTTTGTTGAGCATGGGGCAGGTATGGTGGGCTCGTCATCATCAATATCATCATTGACACTCGGATACCTTCCCTCTCCGAACACGCAAAGCAAGTCAATACCAGTGTCGGGTCGGAACAGTAAGTCGAAGTCATAAACATCAGGTGGGAGGTGTGAATCCTTGAGGATCACAAGGGCATTGTGTCGCCCCTGAAGCCATGCTGTTGGGAGATTGCAATGACCTGCAATAATATCACCAACCCAGTGATGATGTGTGATGTGATCAACGCTTTCTTTGGGTGAGAGGTTGAGACGACGATGGCCATGAGACAGGTCTGGATTGCAAGCATATATCCCACCAATGTCTCGAGCCACACCGAGGCAATCTAAAGCTTGTCAATAGTTGAGGCCACTGTTATGCCCACCAGACATATGAAGGAAAGCAAACAGTAACTCGAGGTGATCATCGCCCTGATCAAGAAGACTGAACTGCTCGAATGGATTCAGCTTCTGCTGTTTCACGATATTAATCACCACCGCCTTAACCATTGTTTGTGAGTCGTAATAGAGTTGGTGTGGCATCAGACAGTGGCGCTGGTCGTGATAGCTGGCATACAGAAGATGGGCAAAGCAACTGAGGTGGACGACCTGTTCAGAGAGCGAGAGCCGAATGTTGATGTAGGGGTCAACCAGGCACTGGAGAACTTGGCTCAGAAAGTGGAGGGCATCCACATCAGCAGCAGTATTGATGTCGAGGTCGTGAGGCTGAGTGATGTTGCCAAGTTTGATGAGAGCTGTCATGAGTTCAATCACACGAGGAACATCTTGTGGGTTGTCGGGGTACAGTAACCTGGTGACTGTGTCATCATCCATACCTTTGACCCAAGGGAGATAGTGCTCTAGCAGGAAGGTGTTGATGCAGTGACTGTTGTTGAGGTATAACCTGGACCGACCTCTCAATAGCGTGCAGAATCCTATGACCAGTGTTAGATATCAAATACAAAATGAGGCATCGAAACTTACACTTAAAAACATGCTTGATGTCAAAGTTGGACAACACCCCTGGCTCCTTCTTAGGGCGGAGTTGGAGCAGGTTGGGCTGCGGAGTACAGCGGTCAAAGTCCGAAGCGAATCTGACCACTGGGTGGTGAGATATTCGATGAACAGTGAGCGGAGGGGTATGAAGGAAAGTCTCGGAGGCTGAGGTCGGAGTTGGAGTCGGAGGTCAGAGGCTGGAGGTCGGATGAGAGGGCATTGGGTTCAGCTAGTGCGCTGCCCCCTTGCGCGAGCTCAGCCCTCGTATTTCAGAGGTGGAGCGGACTCAGAGGAAGTGGAGATGAAACTCCGGAGGGGACTGAGAGGGAGTCGAAGGTGGGGACTTTATTTGATATTCGTACTGATTACATCGGAGTACTACGTGGCCTTATATACGATGTAGGCCAAGGGTGGTGCAGTACGGAATGTAAACCAATAAGTGTATAGTGGGTTAGAGTCCTTCCGACACAAGGGATAGAGAGTAGGAACGACAGGGACCTTAACTGAGACAAGGAAACCACTACAACGAGGAAGAGAGGGTAAATACCGAAGAAGCGGAAGAATGGAGAAAACCGACACGAGGGCGGAACCCTATCTAGAATGCAGGGCCACAAGTCCGACAGCCCACGTGACCAACCTCAGGGCGGAGTTGAGCGGAGTTGGTCAGAACATGGACAGGGGACCTCAGAGAGGTGTGGAGATGTGTCGGGAGGGTCGGAGGAGCATGAGAACACGTCGGAGGAGGGCAGAGAAGCGCGGGAACATGTCGGAGGAGGGCGGAGTAGGTATTAGGGGCTTACGCTGGTGTCATGGTCATGACACTTGAAGTCAAAGTCAAGGGTGACCATGTCGTCCCCAGTGAACATGTTAAGGCCTGGCAGGTTTGAGAGGATCCCGAAGAGGTCAGAGGAAATAGGAATCTTATTCTTCACAAAAAGCTTGTGCCCAGCCTTGTGTTGGAGTGCGTCCCCATCTGTTGCGATGGACCAGAGTGGCCCAACGATAGCAGGAGAGCCTGTGTCTTTATAAGCATTGGTGACTAAGGTAAGCACCGTCTCCATGTCTCTGGCATCCTCTGATTTGCACGTCGGTGCTGCTAGAATAGGGTAGACAGTATCCTCGCCAAATAGATGCAAGCCAACTACGGTGACTTCCTTAGCCAGATGAACATGTCCTTCTTGAAGGGCATGGGCAATATTGAGAGCAGATTGATACATGTGTAGGGACGGGTCGATGACGTGAGAATGCAACCAACAAAGTCCACCAACGCCATTTGCATCGGACATGTAGATGGCGGCTTCTTCAAGTGCAGTCTCATCTATGAGAAGACTAACACCGTGACATCCATGACAGGCACTGTCCCATGAGCTATGCAGCACGGTCTTGATATTAGTCTCAACGGTTGTTGATGAGATACAGCCAATTGTAGGTAGAACTTTAGTGAATGAGACATGACAGGGCAGGGTGCGAAGAGAAGGGAGAGCGAGGCGTTGGTTCAGTGCGAATAGCAAGTTAGCTCCTCTGAGCCTGTAGACAAGCAAGGCAAGGTCAATGGCATCCATTCCATGGTTTTTAGGGCAGTAACCGCATTTGAGGGCATCTTCAATCATCCTGAGTATAGTGCGAATACTTGTGCCATTGTGGAGGGATGTCTGAAGGAGTTGTCGAAGCCAAGGGACATCATGGTCTGAGAGTGCCATAACCAGACTTGTATGGTCTTCAAGTGAGGACAGCATGCGCTTAATCTTGTGTGCATCATTAAGACCCTTGAGAGATACAGTCAGTATTGATCAATATCATGAATTGGTGAGCAGCGCCATACCTGGAGCTTCAGAGTGTTGGCTTGATCATCAAGGTTCTTTGCAACTTCAAGTAGCTGCATTGGGGTGAGAAGGGAGCGTCAAGTATACTTGTTCCGGTCCCTCGCAAGTTCAGCAAGAGCAGCAACTTTGGGTGCAAGGGCATCGCATGCAAGACAAACGGAGAGCTCAGGGACATTTGAAAAGTGAAAACAGTTTTCCACGCGAACAAAAACGACTCCATCAATAAGGTCAACTTGGAAGGGTAGTTTGTCAGGGCCATCGTGAGTACGCAGCCACAGGAAATTCGCAGTGATCGGCACTGCTGGAGTGCCAGGCCAGCTGTCAATTTGAAGACCCAGACAACATGGGGTGGACAAAGTCGAAACAGGTGGAGATATGCTGACGAGTGAATTTTTGCAGCTAGAATGATTTGATTGTTGCATCATGGTAATAAACTGGGTGAAACTTGGGTGAAACAACTTACGATAATGGTCTACTGCCACCACCAGACAGAGGGAAGGTCATTGTTAATGTTTTGTGGGAGTCTGCTTGCATGATCTTGGTCATTTTGCCTTGGCAGGACTTCTTGCCCCAGTGTGATTCGAGGGTCGAGAATTGTCCTTTCGAGGAGAGAGGGATGTGAGCATGGATACCTGAGTTAACCCAACAGCCAGCTGGACATTTAAGATCCCAGACACGCTGTTCATTTGCTCGGACTTCGAGGTGACCATGCATGTAGAGCATGAGATACGCCTCGCTGGTGGCCTCGTTGATCAAAGTGGTGACCGTTTCCTCATCCAGCGGGTCCCGGAAGATTTTGCTTGGTGGTATTTGCCTTCAGGTAACCACGGGGGTAATTGAGGCAACGAAGGATCCAGTATGGTCGGCTGTGTCTCTGGTATGCCATATGCATCCTCCTTGAAGAGATGGGCCAGATTATCCAATATGAATTGGCTGATATCATGTTGGAAACCAATGGCTGAGGTAAAATCATTATCATGTTCATAGCGTCCAATATCTGTTATTGTAGTATTATTGAGTTCACTGTCGCTGTCATGAGGTAATATGAATGTATGCTGGCATTGTGAGTCTGCTGTTGGTGCTTGAATCTCGGGTGTGAATGTGATGCTATCAGGCGATCCGATATAAGTTATTGTAGTCATTCGATCATTACGTTCGAGGCTGGGTTCAATGCTGGTATCATGGTGTGACGTCGATGCCATATGCCGAAGTGCATGAAGTTTTGTGATTAATGCTTGAGTTTCAGGCTCAGATGTGGTACTGTTTGATTGGGTATTAAGTTGGAAGGACATTATGAGTGCATGGGTCCATAGCAGAGTATGACTAGGTAGCGTTGGAGAGACAGAATGTCGCAGTGGTGGAGGCAACTGCGACGTGTCTCGACGCGTCTTAGGGGCTGTATGACAAATAGGGAAGGTCTCACCCATTCCCAATTAACAATTATATCATGCTATTTTTCTGATTGACGGCCAAAATGTCATATCTAGGAGCATGTTTATGCTGATAATGCTTCACTTTTATTATGACTTAAAGCAGCAATTGTACTGTCCTAATGTGCTATACAGACTTCGAGTTTGACACTGCAAACTTCGCGGCTGTGGCTGAAATATGGACCCCAGACACCGATTGGGGGGGGAGGTCAGAGATGACCTAGTGTTCGGCATTTGCCGATCGCCCGCCTCTTGGTTGCCCCTACGAAGTGCCGGGGTGTACTCACACGCCGTAGATGGAAAAGCCATTGTCCTCACTCACGACTACCCACGTACACGCCACTCGACGACGTGTTGTTACCCCTTCACCGCAGGACTTTCGCTGCGGTGACAGACACTAAGCTCAGGCATCACTTGGCTTCTGAGTTCACCGTTGCCATCTAAGAGAAGCGGGAGATCAACAACTAACACCTTCAGTCCAGCAATACGGATGGGCAGTTGAAAGTCATCAGGGAAGAAGCAGCCGCAGAATCTACCGTCCACGCGTGCGAATATCTGCCAATGTGACACTCCACCGTCGGGCACGTCGGATTCAGGGGGGTTATCACGCCATCCACCACCAATGTTCACTTCAATTCCCGCAACAGAGGCCTGCTACACCTAACCGCAGCACTTGACACGGCTGATACGTGTCCTCGGTATGAAATTGCTCATTCGAGAGGAAGGGAAGCCGCGAGATGCGTACAAGCCTGTCAGACTGTGGGATAGGCCAGATGACGACCGCATGGCCAGACGATTAGAGCATTCTATAGCACGCACGACCGGCGAACTCACCCTTATCATAGCAATCCATCGTGACGTGCGATCAGCGGGCTGATCGAAGGAGACCTGTATCATACGAATCCTCGCATATTTGGGATGATTAGATGAGATTGTGTGGAAGAGAGAGGTGAGTTCAGGGTAATCCGGATTCCACGATGAAGCCGGGCCCTGCAGTTCTATCGCGCCCAACGAGTGCTTCCGACTCCAGGTACGTCTTGAGGCTACCTATTATATTATTGTCAATTTAGGAAACAACCTGTGTGTGTTCGATAAAACTCAAGTCGATTTTTGGAGCTGTGAAAAACCAGATGAGAGAACCAGAAGCCCTCCATAAGACTATAGCTGATCCTTACCAGTATGTCTTCGCATGAGTTCCTGAGCCATGATCTAATCTCTTCCTTGCTACTTTTGTGGCCCTTGCCGTGCTGCTGTAGACGTGTTGGGAAAAATGGATTGTCCGTGAGTTTGAAGTGAGGATGCCGGGACGGTAACTGACAGTACCGGGTTGCCGTTGCATGCGGGTCCTTCTAGGTTTGTCCACAGCGCTATCGACATCGAGGCTTTGACGGGATTAATGCACGCTCACCACGTTATGACTCCACAGGCACTGGGAGATGCATAGCCCAGCGGAACGACAATTGTTCTAAAATGATCATCTGAACGTGTATGTGATTCGATACCGTGAGTCGTGACCAAGACATCACGATGGATCTGGTAAGTGCAACCCTCTATGTCCACCATTAGGCTTCTGCATCGCCCATAGTTGTCTTGCGTTTGACGTTGATGGAGTTACGGAAGTATACGCTTTCTGATCTCACATGGGCGGCGATCATCGAGCTAAGGTCATTTACTCGTTCGTCCCATATCGAGCTCCTAATCTCCCCCAGTTCTGTAAACCGGCATCGGGAAACGTGAGCACCGGTGCAGTCTTCAGTTTCTGAAACTCCCATCTGAGTCGCTGGTCAGGGCATGATGGACAGGATTCATGGAAGTCGGTGGAAAACGGTGTCACGGCCATACATGCCATTGGTACCTACCGGTTGTCCTCGAAGTCGAGAGCCTTGAAATGGCAGTCTCGTCCAAGATATAAAGCTCGAATGGCCTGGCACTCAAACTCATAACCTACAAACACAGATCACCGAACAACAGCTATGGCATCAGAACGCGTCATCCCCCGAGTCCCCCCTCTTTCTGTTTGGGCATCGTCACGCCTTAATTCTCTCCTGCGAAGCGAGACGACAGACAGGTTCAACAGGGTTTTTGACGTTACTTTCGCCCAAGACCTCGAAGTCGTCCTCAATGGGAAAAGTTTCACTCGCGACGAGTACAAGGAGGTGTTACTCGGGCAGAGTGGGGCGGGACCGTCGGCAATCAAAGACGTGCATATTGAGGGAGAGACGGTAGTCAACCCAATCCCTTCCGGAGATCGATTGGTAGGTCGGACCCTGGGACCTCTTCGTACCGCAACTAAACAACGTATACCATAGGGAGGCTTCGTCGGCATGTTCTACACAATTACGAGCACCTCCAAACGTTTCTTTGTGTTCGGCGTACCTGCGAGGCAGAAGGACGTCTCTAGTATTAACCTGACGTATGTCCCAACGTGACCTGTGTTCGATGTTACTTAAAGATTCTGATCGTTATTACAGCGTGAAGTCGACGGTGCCTTACCCGGCCACCCGCCTTCGTTACCCCGACCCACGGAGGATCACTGCAGTCAACCAGATTCTCCAGCCCAGGACCTTTATCGTCTCGTACCCTAGGTCGGTTGTGCCCGCGAACGAGACTTCTGGCTCTGGAAAGGTAGAGCTAGGACCCGTCAATATTACGCAGGTGGAGGAAGAACTCAGTGTGTTGGGGAATAAATTCAGCACTGCGTCAGTCCCTGAGGCCGACATTGACGAGGAATGAAGTCTTTGCTTCCGCCAATATGTAGACGGTCACGCAGAAGGTGATGGGACGGAATGCGTGACCACTGCATGCCAAGCTTCCTGTATAATGGAATCCTGAATGTGATTTGTGTATCTGCTATGTCGCCTGAAGTTACATCTGCACGAGTACCCGGCCCAGCACCGTCAGATATTATTCTGCTCAGTGCAGGGCGCTAATAAGCACGACATGGAGGTTCGAGGATGGCTTTTTTCGTTCACATCCGGCGCACGATACAATTGGCCAAGTAAAAGGGACTTGGTTAGATGGACCAGACTAAGTCGATGGGGCTTTCGAGACTCAAAAGCCTCATCAACTGTTGAATTTAGATTGGTTCATCCAACGGCACAAGTCACAACGCGGTCAGTCCGAAAACAGCATGAAAACTGTGGGCGATTCGGGTCGTTTTCGACGCGGTCGCCTTTGTCGCAAACTTTGGCCACAACTCAAGAATATGATCCGTTCTCCATCTGATATGATGTCACGGCAAAATGCGCTATGTAGTCAGTCGACATCAAGCCAAATGCAGTTAAGTGGTGCTGGGTGCCTGGTGGTATACACGTACAAGTGGCCACATACTTTGCTCTTCGCTGGCGACCACCCACGTGCACGACGTTCAACGCTGTGCGTGCTTTCACCCTGCACACAGCTCCACGGGTTCTTCGTTACACTAATAGATTACTTCCACAATGCGACACACCTTCAACGCCGCTGGTACGACTTTCACTGTCAATGCCAGTTACCATGCTCTCTCAGGCTGCGGTCGGCATCATCTGGGTTCTGAGCTGATGGTTGCTGTCTGGGACAAAAACCCCGGCGAGAATCGTGTGATCGGGAAGCTCAGCAATGTCAGCTGGCAGGTAAATTCTTTCAGTATGTTATTCATGCTTTGGGTCAACTCTCGTCTGGTCAGTTTGCAGAAGCCAACCGACGCTTGCGCGAAATCAGGTAAAGGATGATGATCTCTCACAGAATCTAGCATGCGAATACCGGTATGGCAATATTCAAGTTTCTGCGTCAATTTAAGGGCCATGACAACGTGAGCAAGCAGCTTGCGCTCTCCTGTTCCAGGTCGCTCACTGAGGTTTTCAGATCGTCCGGCTTTGTGACTTTGAAATAAACTTCCACTCAAACGGCGTTTTGACGAAATCTATCTCATGGTAGGTCAGTGCTTATCGACGATTCCGGTATCTAATCGTTCCATGGATAGCACTCAGGAAGAATATTGTGAGACGGATCTCCGAAAAATTGTTGGGTTTATCTGCTATCTATTTCATGCCCATTATCGATGGAACGTCGGTAGATCCGTTTGGAGTGCCCACTTTCGGACATGGAACTTCTAGGTTCAAAGGTTGACCGGCATCTCCGTTGGAGGCAATAGACAGGTGAGAGTTCCCACATCCTGCAATCTTCTTTGACATGCTATCCCGTAGCCTTCGAAACCACGCATGTAGGATCATTGAACTCACGGGATTACCTTCACAACCCACATTATCTACTATTCCTGATGCTGAGGTGAGATGCTCCTCCGTGCCCTCACGGGTCAACGTGCTGAGTTTATATTCAGCTACACAACCATGCCCTCTCACTCGGGTCAGTTACTTGCATCCCACTGGCGGAGCGTGTCCGGAATGTTGACCCTCGATTGCTCGATCTCCTTTCCGAAGTGTTTTCCCTCGATGTGGATTCGACAATCACTTGCAAAGATGCCCTATCACACAAGTATTTGGACGACGTTCGATGTGATGCAGATGGATTTGTCTGTTTCCCAATGCGTTTTGTGGAGCGACTTTGTTGGGCAAAGGTTGACTTTAGTTTGCGCGCAATACAAGGGAAACCTCGACGAAGACGTATTGAACATATCCCAAGACAACTGATCAAAGAACTACGTTCTTTCTATGCCTAGCAGCACGACGATACAATGGAAATTTTACTGCCGGTACTAGACTTTGGAATAGGTGTTGCGGCACGCGTGCGTCAGTTTTTGGTTGATAACATTCTAAATCCTAATTGGATCCAATAATGACAGCCTTCGATACCACCTTCGCCTATTCCACCACTGAAAGATGTGGGAAGCGGTACGCACACTGCCTGCTCGCCATCAGTTGTACCAGCTGCGATAGTATGCTCGCGTTGCGATTGCTTTCATAACGTTTTACGACTGGCTTTTACACTTGTAGCGTTCTGTAGGACACCGTTCACCAACACCACGCTCGCGGGCCGAGACGGAAGCTTTGGAGAAAGCAGGTGGAAGACATCAGTTTTTGTATTCGCACTAAGTGAACTGTTAGGAGAGGAATATTAAACTCCCTTCTGGATCACATTTCGAAAGAAACTTAGGTGGAGGGCCCAACAATTACGAACGCCGCACTCGCAATGGATTTCGATGGTAGTCGTCGCCCGCTGGTGGCGGTCCAAAAACCTTCCTGCAACCCGAGATTCGTCGCTGGACAGATCGAAGCCTCCCACCCTCCAGTTAGGGATGCGTGACATAGGGGATGATTTTGGTCAAACAGTGAAAAGCCGCTTTGAGGAACCCGGCGTGCCAATCCAACGGCCCCCACTTTCGAAGCACGCTTCCTCGGTGGCCCAGTTCACTGCACTCCTTGACGTACAAGGCGGACAAGGAAACCGTCACAAAGTGTTGTTGACCTGACCCGGACAATTAAAAAGACATCTGCATACCCATGCACCGGTGGTGCGTTCGGCGACATATAGAAGTGTTACTGGTTCAGGGACCCAGAAGATGATGGCCCAGAGCTGGTATGTGTACTCCATTATTTAATCATTGCACCATCCAACACCGTCAGGGTTGCTGTGAAGGCGATGAGAACCAATATCATGAGTGAAAAGGTGAAGGAGAAAATGGTACGAGTATCTCTGGTCCAGATTCTTTCCTAGATCCTCACGCTCGTCCGCACAGCGTTTTCATCGAGAACTGGGGGTGTGGAAGCGGTTGGATCAGAAAATCATCACGCCCTTGTATGGAATAGCCTTCGGCTTCAGGTTTTACACAGCAATGGTATGCCCATGGGCACCCAATGGCGCACTTAGCCGATATTTGCAACTACACCACTCAACACTTCCTTTGGCTGAAATGTTCCAGATCGTAGGTTAAGGTCCCCGTCCTGTTGCATGTATCTGACCTGTCGTCGACTAAGCCTGACGACGTGGCGAGCGGATTACAGTATTGTATGCACCTTCATTCAAGATACTAGAGCGATCATTCATTACTCTCTGGCAGTACACAGCAACCACGTTACCCACGGTGATCTGACTGGGGTAATGTTCCTGTCTTCTCTGTTGCTACGAAGCTGAATATTCCTCCCTGCAGAACAATATTCTGATGGTTGGCGATGGTGGGGCTCTTAAGGAATTGTGGGGTTCCGATTATTTCACCGGGTCTGCCCGAGGGACTCTGGTGGGCAGCGCCTGAACTTTTCCAATGTGACGAAGAAAGTGGGGTGACGGGATTTGCGGAATCGCCATGTGACGTATACTCGTTTGGCACCATCATTCTCCAGGTTCGTCGTTGCTTCGTTTGTCTAATTCCCAAGCCCACTGACATTTGTCGACTTAGGGAGTTGTACCTTTCGTTTGTGGGAATCATCAAACATCAGTATCTTCAATCGGGAGGAGCAACCGTACAATAGCCACGTGGGAAGGGGTAATGTACCAAGAGGTACGGGAAACCTTTAGGTGAACACGGATAATAATATCTGATGGTCCTGAGACCGTCGTACTCGCTGGCTGACATACATACAATCAAATTCAGAGTCAAACATACATGCAGGGTGTTCGACAGAGAGTTACATTCCATTCTATCATCCCTCCTTGAGGAAGCAACTACCTCATTCTACATCAACCTCAGCTTCAGGGACTGTCGCGGTGCTAAATTTATTACCCAACGCGCTAAGTTCCTCCTCCACTTGCGTGATGTTAACAGGCCCCGGTCCTAGCTCTACCTTTCCAGAGCCGGAAGTTCCGTCCGCGGGTAAAACCGACCCAGGGAATGAGACGGTAAGAGTCCTGGGCTGGAGGATCTGGTTAACTGCGGTGACCCGCCGTGGGTCGAAGTAACGAAGGCGGATGACCGGGTAAGACACCACCGGCTTTACGCTGCAATAGCGATTAGAATCTTCAAGTAACATTGAACACAGGTCACGTTGGGACATACGTCAGGTTAATACAAGAGACAACCTTGTACCTCGCAGGTGCGCCGAGCACAAAGAAACGTTTGGAGGTGCCCATAATTGTGTAGAACATGCCGACGAAGCCTCGCTATGGTTTATGCTGTTTATTAGTTACGGTACGAAGAGGCCTCAGGGTCTGACCTACCAATCGATCTTCAGGAGGGACTGGGTTGACTACTGTCTCTCCTTCAAACCGCACGTCCGTGGTTCCCGAAGATCCAGCTTCGCTCTGCGCGAGTAACACTTTCTTGTACTCGTCGCGAGTGAGAGTTTTCCCGTTGAGGACGACTTCGAGGTCTTGGGCAAAAGTAGCGTCAAAAATCCTGTTGAAGCTATCCGTCGTCTCGCTTCGCAGGAGAGAATTGAGGCGTGACGATGTCCAGACAGGAAGAGGGACGACTCGGGGGAGGACGCGTTCTGATGCCATAGCTGTTGTTCGGTGATCTGTGTTTGTAGGTTATGAGTCTGAGTGCCAGGTCATTCGTGCTTTATATCTTGAACGAGATTGCCATTTCAAGGCTCCGGACTTTGAGGACAACCGATGAGTGCCAATGGCATGTATGGCCGTGACACCGGTTTTCCCCTACTTCCATGAATCCTTTCCATCATGCCCTGACCAGCGACTCAGATAGGAGTCTCACCAACTGTACCACTGCCCACGTTCTCCTGTGACAGTTTGCAGGACCGGACGAGATTAAGGGCTCGATATGGAACAAATGGGTAAACCGCATCAACCCAGTGATCGCCGCCCATATGAGATCAGAAAGCATGTACTTCCGTGACTCCATCGACATCAATTGCAAAACAACTGTGGGCGATGTAGAAGCGCAACGTTTTACAAGGATGGCTGCACTTACCAGAGGTCTTGGTCGCGACATACGATGCCGAATCACAGATGAACAAGCAGTCCACGGTTTAGTGCCGCATCCGCCGGGCTATGCATGCCACAGCGTCTATGAAGTCATAAAATAGTGAGCGTTCATTCGTACTGTCCGCCTGAGTTTCGGATCTCGATGGCGCTGTGGACAAAGTTAGATTTTGGAAGGACTTCGACTTCACACAACCGGGCTCGGTGTTGTCAGTTACCGGCCCAACGTCCACCCTCATCTCAACAACGGACATTCTGTTGCATCAAGTAATTCAAGTACGTCCGCAGCATGCAAGGGTCGCAAAAGCATGAGCATGAGATGGAACCGAAAACTTTATGGGAAGACGCAATGACGCATTGGCAGGGGGAAAACTTAATCCTTCAATTCCAAAATTCGGTTTGGGCAAGGGGTGTTATTTTGTAACAATAACACGTACTATCGAAGTACATTATGGCTCCGAGACTTGCTGGAGGTACCACCGCACGGTGCATGCTTCCCATGGTGTTGAAAGTATCCGGTGAGCGCGAGTTGCTTTCTAATAGAACAGGGGTGCGACGCTGCGCGGTCAGACTACGTTACGCATTTATTCCGAACCCACTTTTTTTGTAAATGTTGGTTCTCGACCGGCTAAACCCCGAATGCGTGAGAATTCTTCTATGATAGGTCACCTGGATCAGCCAGCGCTGATGCACATCAACGCGAACTAGTGCCATGATAAGGATGAACTCACCGCTCGTATGCACTATGGACATGCGGTTGTCGTTTGATGGTTTTCACTTATCCCGCAACCCGACAGGGCTGTACAAACCTTAGGTCTGCTCTTCATTTTTGACTTCGTTGTTCTCCTAGACCGAAAGACGAAATCCGAGTTCGACAGTGAATTCGAGACGCGTTCGCTCCTACCCTCAACGTAGTTTTCAGTCGAGAAACGTAATTCGGGTGCTAAGTATTGCGATTAAAGGCAGCAGGTCTCACTCTCATAGATATTTATCGGAGTCGAAGCGAGCATAGAAGGTAGATGCTAAGCCCCACACGCATGAAAGATGGGCTGTGCCAGAATATTCTGCAGAGTGCGCTCCCTGACAATGTCACATACCTATCGATATTAATGCGCTGATGATGTTTGTCGCTAGCTTCCCGTTGACTGGCCTTACGACCAGGCAATAATACTTTTCTACGACTCCTATTTGAGCCTGGGACATCGAAGGTACGAGATCTGCTCAGACCTCCCGCCAAAATCCTCTTCTAAGCTTGAATCTTCTCTCTCAGTTGAACTATTAGCCAGCCTGTGTTGTTCAAAGCCTGCTGCTGTTTACACCCCCGCCACTTCCGAATGCTTCTTCCTCACAGACATCTGGTCGTTCCTTGATACGCCATTCACACTGCATGGCATTTATTTGTTATGAGCTTGGGAGTCTACTCTGATACGGAAGGTTCGTGTGTAGCGGTCAAGTCAGGAGTGGCTGAGGCTGCGACACTTTCCCTTCATATGCATTACGGCTGTTTACTGGTCGAGACTGCACGGAAACGCGCACAACGCGTAGATCTCGATACCCAGCGAAGTCGTACCACCTGTTATCGGGCGGAATTTTGAAAGCTGGAGTTTGAAGTTTGAATGAGATGGAAACTTTTCCTTCTCAAGGCTTCACTGCTCTGCGTGTTGGATCTGATCAAACCTCCACCACGATCTGATTTCTGTTGTATGATGTGTTTCAGCCTCAAAATTGACAAATAGTCTAGGTGTATCCACCTCGAACCGGACTCAGGGGGAGCAACAAGCAACCGTTCAAATAGATAATACCTGGAAGAAGGGCGGAGCAAGGGGGTACAAGCCACGCGGGACTCTTTGGAATGTGACCAGCCATGGCATGGTGTCGAACGTGTACAAGGCTGTACAACGGCATGAAGAAGCGACATTCAACACGAAATTGCGGAACGAAGACGATGAACAGTGTCGACGCGATTGGGCGAGGAAGCCGCGGAAGTTGCCCAAACGACTGCTCTGGGAAGTGCCATTGGTGCGAGGAGAAGCTAGTAAATACCAACAACGGAGAAGGTGATATGTGACTCCCATATAATGAACTTTACTAAACCGTCTTCTCCCTGGCAGATGCTACGTGGAACCGTACGTACCACCACCCTTACGACCACTAGTTCAAAGTGCACCTCCATCTGCACGCTCCATAGTGGCAAGGGTCAACGCTCTCCAGACTTCCATAGATTTCCGACCTCTCCAGACGTGACTATCGCCATGGGTGTTTGGGTGCGCATCTTGTATCTTTCGGGTTTCCTGACGTGACTCACTCGTTACATAGGATGCTTCCTCATCTGTAGGCTGCCTCGTGCTGTGGACCGCCCAACGCCCATTTTCATTATGGTCATCAGATATGAAGGCCTGTTTGCCGCGCTTCAGGGTTGCTGTTCGTTTCCTTCATTAATTCTTTCCCTCTCGTCTCTCTCTCGATATCTCTCGCATTATCGACCGTCACGCCCAGATTGTTCCGGGACTACTCTTCCCAAATCGTCCTCGAAACTTCATCAGAAGATTCCTCAGATGCAAGGCACCTTCGCTCATTGCTCAGTACGGTGACGTCCGAAGGTGCCATTGGCATCTGCTTCGTATGGAGTCAATTGCCAACTTGGTGCAATTGCTTTCTCCTCACTGTCCAGAGCTCTGGTGGCGCGCCTCACTTGCGGTGATCTGTCTCTAGACGATAACCATAGCAAGCGAAATAGAGGAAAGCTCCTTCAGAAACAGATTCTCTGCAATGAAAACTACCAGAAGTATGTATTTAAAATGGATTGTATTGCGGTTGACTTGTACTTGGACATGGCACTGCGGATTGATAGTGCGGTGGATATGCTCTCGGTGTCGTTGGGTAACAGGCGATCGTTGCAGGCGCTTATGAATGCCATGGGCGACGAGTGGACTTTACACAAGTCAAACGTGAAAGCGTTACCTTTCAGTAACGAATCGTGCCCCACATCAATTTCAGACCTTGTCCAGCAAGCCTTGGCAGCTTGTCAGGCATCTATCATCCCTGACATGGCCGTGCGCTTCCACGCGCTGGGCAGGATCAGCACGAGTATGATACCAGACGAGGTATGTGCGAATGGTCAAAATTAATCCGTCCACTCACAAAGTCTCGCATTATTTCTCTGGTATAGCATTTTTTTTTTTTTTTTTTTTAAATCTCATTTAAAGTGCGTGAGGGCTGGTTTGCCCTATGTTGCACTATTCTAACGTAAAGCGTACTAACTAGGGCCCCCTGTGGCCCGCCTGAACCCCACAAGCGTGTGAATGCCCTGGTGGCAGAGTTTTGGCTCCCCAACAGTCCGCCGTTCCCGCCGGCCGTTTTAGACACACCGCCTTGTAGTGGGATCGGCTTAAGACTTCTGCTAGCCCGCTTTAATCTATCTACGCTGATGGTATAGCATATGTCAGTGCTTGCCAAGACCGAGAAGTTTGCCAGCAAGGAATTCCACTTTGAGTGGTGCGTCCCCACATGATGACTAGAAGGTGGGCAGATTCCGATGGGATGATCCTCAACAGTCTTGAGAAGGTTTCGTTGGTACATGAGACTATCTGAGACCCTATTGTCGTGAGCTAATGGGATGGCGATGTTTCCAGATCCGGGGTCGGGCCCGAGGAATATCTCTGGCCAGGGGGCAAGGGGTATTGGTTAGATGGCACGGGCTAGGAACTAGATTAGTTCTGCGCTAGGGCGTTTACAGTCGAAAAGGATGTGCTCTAGAGATTCGGGAGTGCTGTAGCGTGCGCGGTATTCGTATGCGGGTATCCCGAAATGGAAGTCTCAAATTCGCCGAGCACCATGGAGAGCTTTGAAAAAGAAGGATTGGACTGGGCGTCTGTTGTCTTGATGCTGGCTGTCACTATGTGTCGCTACCTGCAGTGCGCTTCGTGCCTTCTCTGGGCCGGTGTTAACGAACTTATGGCTCCATGGATGCTTGCATGGATGCACTGAGTCGGAGACTGACCAGTGAGAAATTGGCTTAAATGGTAGCTCGTCTACTTCTCCGTTTCACCTGATGCCTTCGTGACCTTAAACGCTTTGAAAGCGGGTTGATGTTGCCCTGCACCTGAGGTGATGGGCTACTCATCCGGAGGTTGGGATCTGAGACCTCGGTCTATCGAGTGGTTGCCAGTAAATGAGTCAGAGATCGTATAACGTATGTACTGCGAGCCGGCCATTATTGTTACCAGTAGTTCGGTCGACAAAGAGGCTGCCGATTTGCGGGGCTACAATTACTGCCACCAGCTCACCACTAGTACTTTGGCTTGTGTTCGTCGCCAGGGACCCTGATCACTCTGTTCATCAGATGGCCTCGAGCGACCCAGATGCCTGCACCGATCACTCGGTCTGTGAATAGTTGAATACGATTAGGGAGTTCTCTTGCGGTTCGCAGCGGAGAGCTGGTGTCAACAAGTGGCCGTGAAGACTCGGGGAGGAGGCACGTGAGACGGTGATTGATGGGTTGAAGATGTACCACAAAGTTGTGCCTTCGATGCGAGGAGCAGCTAGTAGAGACCGACAACGGAGAAGGTGACATACTAAGTGACTGCCATACGATGAACTTGGCCAAGCCGTCTTCTCCCAGATGCCTACGTGGAAGCCGTACTACCTGCCGACACCCTTAAACCACCGATCCAAGGTGCATGCCCATCTGCGTACCTGCATAGTGGCAGGTGCCAAAGTTCTTCGAACTTGCATGGATTGCTGACCTCTGCAACAGTGACCATTTCGATGGGACATTCAGATGCGTGTCTAGTATGCTTCAGGTGCCCAGACGTGACTAACCCATGTTATACACAGCATGCTTCCTTACCTGCAGGCTGCCTGGTGCTGTGGATCGCCCAGCGCCCATTTCATTATGGTCATCAGATATAAAGGCCTGTTCGCCGCGTTTCAGGGTCGCTGCTCCTTGCCTTCGTTAAATCCTCCCCTGTACTCTCTCTCGATGTCTCTCGCATTATCGACCGTCACGCCCAGATTGTTCCGGGACTATTCTTCCCAAATCGTCTTCGAAACTTCATCAGAAGATTCCTTAGATGCGAGGCACCTTCGCTCATTGCTCAGTACGGTGATGTCCGAAGGTGCCATTGGCATCTCTGCTTCGTATGGAGACAATTGCCAACTTAGTGCTATTGCTTTCTCCTCACCGTCCAGAGCTCTGGTGGTGCACCTCACTAGCGGTGATCTGTCTCTAGGCAGGAACGATAGCAAGCGAAAGAGAATTATCCAAGGAAGGAATCTCCTCCAGCAACAAATTCTCTGCAATGCAAACTACCAGAAGTTCGCATTCAAAATGGATCGTATTGCGATCGCATTGTACTTGGACATGGCACTCTGCATTGATGGTGCAGTCGATATGCTCTCGGTGTCGTTGAGTGGCAGGCGATCCCTGCAGGCACTTATGAACGCCATGGGTGGCGAGTCGACTTTAGAAAAGCCAAACGTGGAAGCGTTGTTTTTTGATAATGAGTGGCCTTCTGTATCGGATTCAGATCTTGCCCAGCAGGCCTGGGCAGCTTGTCAGGCGGCCGTCCTCCCTCATATGGCTACGCGCTTCCACACATTGGGAAGGATCAGAACAAATACGATATCGGATGAGGTATGTACTGGTGGTCAAAATCAATCCATTCGCTCACACTACCTCGCATTGTCTCTCTTGTACAGCATATGGCAGTGCTTGCCAAAATCTCCCGTGATGGAGAGCTTTTAGATTCCTTGAAGCCACTTTCCGTGAAGAATGATGTTATGCCAGGCATTGCAGTGAAAATGGATAAACTCACGTTGATCTGTGGCCGCTATCCGACTCGTATCAGAAGCTCGACTCAGCAGGTGTGTTAATAGAAGTGGATTTGAGTTGGGTGTAAATGAACATTTTCTTTGCACAGTTCCTGCAGATAGAAACACAGGATGGTGTTCAAGTTCCGGGTCGTGCTGTCCACGTCGAAGGACGGGAAGCTCAAATCAAAATGTTAGGTTCCTTTGATGGCGGCGAAATAAAGTCAGTGACGACAATCGGCAAGGCAGACCTCACGTCTGC
Organism: Pisolithus tinctorius; assembly: GCA_024663395.1. Taxonomy (NCBI): domain Eukaryota; kingdom Fungi; phylum Basidiomycota; class Agaricomycetes; order Boletales; family Pisolithaceae; genus Pisolithus; species Pisolithus tinctorius. The sequence goes on from JANFAH010000002.1 coordinate 2,782,004, forward strand.
AGAGGCTTATCGCGAAAGGGTTATCCTCGCCATCTTGAAGGGGGAGTCGACCCTATTGTCGCATCCGTTTTTCAAAGCGGTATGGCTCCCAAAAGATGAAATATGTTGGCCGCAATCCGACGACACGAAGCCCAAGATACCGATTCATTGCCCAGATCTCGAAATCAATCCTTCTCAGGGAAGAGCCATAGAGAAAATCTTGTCTGTCTCAGATGAGGATCGAGTGGTGCTGATTCAGGGAGCCCCAGGAACCGGAAAAACGACAGTGATCACTGCTGCAGTTACCAGCATTATTTCGTTCCCGGCTTCCAGTAGCCGAACTGTTTGGATAGCTGCACAATCAAATGTCGCTGTGAAGAACATTGCCGAGAAGTTTGCCAAAATAGGTTTCTACGACTTTGCATTGCTGGTGTCGATGGAATTTCACTTTGATTGGTGCGTCCCCGTATGACTGGAAAACCTTTCTGTCCAACGAATGTCATAGGCATGAACATCTTTACGAGAGGCTTGAACCGTGCCTCATTCGCTCTGATACGTTCAGTGAAGATATCGTTGGCGCGTCCAGGCAACTTCGTGGCGCCAGGGTAATCCTCTGTACCCTAGGCATGTTATCAAACGACCATATCGCGCCCTTCCTCCATGTCAATCCAGTAGATTTTCTAATTTTTGACGAAGGGAGTCAGATAGAGGTCGGAAATTATCTTCCAGTTTTCGATCGCTTTGCACAGACTCTGACGAAGACCGTCTTTATTGGAGACGATAAGCAGTGTGAGTCATGATCACGACCCTTTGTTCGTGTTTTTGATTGCATTGTAGTGCCACCTTATGGTCAAGAGGACATCTCGACACTACGGAGCATCTTCGAAGTCAACCACCTTCGCAAAGAAAAACTGTTCTTGGATACACAATGTGAGTCAACTTGTTCCGGCTCACATATGTTGACCAACGTCTCCAGACCGCATGCCGAGTGCCATCGGCGACTTCATATCACGAAAAGTCTACAACGGAAAGCTGAAAACCTGTCATGCGAACTCTATTAATCTACCATGTCGCTTTGTCAATGTTGAAAGAGGACAGGAAACACGATCAGGAAAGAGTTGGACAGTGTGTTAACTTCTTGACTCCACTGACAGTACGCTGATATCAAGGTAGAATCCTTCAGAGGCACGAGCTGTAGTGCAGATTGCCGGTGCATACCAGGCTAAGGGACTCGACTTTCGTATCATCACACCATACGACGCCCAACGCGCTCTCATTGAACATGAGCTGCAAGTGGCGAACGTATGTCATGAAGACAAAGTATTCAACGTAGACTCATTTCAAGGTTTGCTGCCTCGCTCCGGTTCTTTCCTTCCAAGCTCAACCTAGTTCCAGGCAACGAGGCAGAGCACATCATCATCTCTGTGGTCAGAACGGACAAACTTGGCTTCCTGGCTAACCAGCGACGAACCAATGTCATGCTTACCCGTTGCAAAAAGACTATGGTGATATGCTCGAGCAAAGCATTCATATGGGGTCCAGCAGCATCAACTCTTATCGGAGAACTTGCAACCGCTCTTGGACCACAATCATGGGTACATGGGGCTGTTCAGCTTATCACGCCTCCCCGGGATGTAGTACCGCATCGCCCAAATACTCAATTAACTGCGCATTACCTTCCCGCCTTCATCCGAAGCAGTCACACACCCGCCAGTTCTTTGGCATCACCTCGTAGTCTGCCGCAACCGTGGGTATGTGGGAATGCTCAACTTATCCCGCCGCTCCGGGATACGGTACCGCATCGCCCCAACACTCACTTAACCGCACACCACTTCCCCACGGTCACAAACGTTTCAGATAAACAAACCCAAGGCAGTCACCCGCCCGCTAGTTCTCTGACATCTCCATTGCGATCGCGCCAACAGACCGCCTCTAAAGTCCACCCTACTCCTGTGTACGTTGCAGGTAAACGAACCCAAGGCGGTCACGCACCCACCAGCCCTCCGACACCAGCTCATAATCACTCATCGCCATCACGATCGCGCAGACGGAAGACCTCTAAAGCGCACCCTACATCGAAGAAGAACCGTGGTTTAAAAGCGCCCGGCGGGAAATAGGGACCATTGGGGTCCCTACGTTAGCTAGTTACCAGTCTACGCGTTCAACCAGTTAGCTAAGGGAAGAGCGCGGTGCTTGTGGGAAAGAGGGTGTACTTGTACGTAGTATGCTAAGGTAACTCAAGGGATAATGTTCGAAAGGACTGGGTGAAAACCAGTAGGTTTTCCGGCCCGAAACCAGGACCCGAGTCGTCGAGCTGAGCTGTGAAACCCAGATGGAAGGAGTCAGCGACGCGTCCAGCGAAGCTCGAGGCCTGGGAGGAAGGAGCTGTGGACTCACTCTCTACTGCACTGGGGGAAGGATGTATTGTTTGAGAGAGTTGAGGGTTTCTGGTTTGGATTGTAGGAAAGGAGCGAGTACCAGTGCATGGTGTCTGAGGTATAAAGTAAAGGATTCTCCCGACCAGCGACCCATTGTCTTTATGACGTCGAAAGGGATTTCTTTCAGAAGGTAGAAAAGCGTGCCGCCGATGCAAAGGCTGTGGCCTTTGAGGTTTGGAAAACCTATGTGGGATTTGGCTGCCTTTGCTATCTTTCTCATTACTTTGTATTTTGATAGCGGTCTGATACCTCTGATGGGGTGTGACCAAGCGAAAAGGTGTGCGTCTTTGGTGGCTGGGTTGAGATGGAAATGATTTTGTAGAGCGTGGAAGGGGTCTGTGATGGGATCATCCTGTGGGGCACATTGTACCGTTTCGCCTTTGGTCAAGCATTTTGTCGCTGGGAGGTGAAAGACCATGACCAGGAGACCGTTCTGGTTGTGGACAAGACTATAATCTGCCCTGGATATGTGTTTTGTCGGATCAAAACTTTGGATGGATGAGACGGTGAATTCTCCCAGTCTGGCAACGCAGTAGAAGGTTACCACTAGACAGGCATAAATTGCTGTGTCGCGCGGGTTGTTTCTGTCCAACATGCTGTGCAGAAGTTCGAGGATATCTGTCATAAATGGGGCTCTGCAGGGGCGTTTGGATGAGGCAGGGGCTAGCCTTGTGGCACCTTCTAGGATGGCTTTGTATTCTTTCTCGTTGATGTCCCATCTACACCTGTGTACTATGTGCCACGCTCGAATACCTGCTGCGTAGTTTGCGAGTGTGGAGCCTGAGTGGGATCCAGCACAGCTCGCTAGGAAAGCTGAGAGTAGATCGGATGAGATTGGGCATCTGCTGCTGTCCGGGATGCCATTCATGTCGCAGAAGACGTGGTATACTAATAGGCTTGTGCCATAGAGCTCTTTGGTAGCGTCTGTCCAGGAGGCACCTATCACGTTTGTTATTCTTTGGATAGTTTCAGGTGCAAGGGGTACTGAGTCTGCTGTTTCCGGTGTTAAGGAAGCTGGGCGCCAGCTGAGAAGCCTGTCTTTGGCGAGGCAGTGCAGCCTGAGGACTGAGGGGGCAGGGGTGAGATGGGGGTGGTATGGTCTTGGGAATGAAATTTGCGGGGAATCTTTGTGGTTTAGCGGGGCATTGAACTTGTCCACTCTGTTATTGGAGGTCTGTAAGAGTTTTTCCAACGAGCTCATCAATGAACTGTTGGTGGGAGGAAAGGTTCCTTTGTGCCTCATGTTGCCTGGCAATGCGGTCGATGGTGCGAGCTGGCTGATGAGCATAGTAGCCTTCTCATCGTGCTCGTTGTTCTGATGGTAGGAGGGGAGCGTCAAAGTTGACGAGGAGTTGGCTAAGGCAGCTAGGGATGGGGAGAGGAGGGAGGATATGGTTGTTGTTTCCATAGATACCTCTTGACGGCTGGTCAGCAGGGTTGTCGCCACTTCAAATGTAAACTGTTTGGATGCTAAGCAGGTGAGAGTTGGGGTCGTGGATGAGGTTGTGTACATGTTTGAAAACCTCATTAACTTCTCGGTTGCGATGTCTGCCTGTCCACCACCCTTCCACGATGCCGGTGTTGTCGCCATGGACAATGATGTGAGATGGGGAGGGTAGGATTGTGTCGATGGTACGGACAAGGAATTCGAAGCCAATGGCTTCCGCCCAGCTGATGTTGCGCTTGGCGTCGGTTGACTTCCAGCCCGGGATGAGGCACCAGGCCCTCCATCTTTTGCCGATGATGATTCCAATGCCGAAGCCAGAGCTAGCATCAGAGAATGCTTGTAGATCTATTCGGGTGGGAGGGTGGAGTAGTGGGCATTGAACTCTTCCTTCCTGAAGAGTGCTTGTCCACCAGTCGAGATCTGTTTGGCAGTGTTTGTCTGGCCTGTGAGGTAAGAACGGCTTTGGCGAGCAGACTGCGATCATGCGCTCGAGGCTTGTCAGGTATGCTTGTCCTTGGGGGAGCAGGGCGGACGCATGTAGTAGTTTGCCGTACAATTCTTGTACATCTTGTAAAGTGTGTACTTGCCGCTTGCGCCAATCGTGGATGGCTAGTAGATATTTGGCAGTTTTGCTTTCGCTCAGAGCTACTATCCACTGTTTGAGATCCCATAGAAAGCTGATATATATTGTGGTGTGGTGGAATTTTTGGTCTTTCTCTGTCTCCCAGGGGATTCCTAGCTCTCTGGAGATCGCATTGATGTCATCGAAATTGTAGGTGAAATCTGCATCGTGTTTTGATCTAGGGGTATCGGTGGAGTGATCTGTTAAAGGGTGATGACAGTCGTCATTGAACTCTTCGAATGCTCCGTCTTCGTGCACAGTTCCTTTGAAAAAGATGCGGCTGCCCGAGTATTGGAGGCCGGCATCGGTTATTTGGGAATTCCACCGTTTTCTGGAGGTGTTGTATTCTTGTAGATACTGTTTTAGTATTCTCATGAAAAAATGGTCGTCTACCCATTTATCCAGCAGGCCGACACCCCGGCTCCTGAATATTTCGGTTGCAGCATCCACTAAACCTCCATACACACCTGCCAAGGGGGTGGCACCGAAAGCTAAACATGTGTCGACGCATGCCTGTGTGTTGGAGATTCGTACTATGGCTGCTGGCCATTGGGATGGGTGGAGGGGGATGGTCCGGTAAGCTTCTGCTATGTCGCGTGTAGCTATTTCCGATCCTGGTGGGAGTCTGGAAGCTAGTAGGAAGACTATGGAGAATTTTCCCCATGTGCATGGGAAATTGTCGGCTGATATGAAGGAGTTGATGGACGGATTGGGGAGGTGCGGAGTTGGTGATAGGGGGAAAGAGAAATTCTGTATTAATCTGAATTTGCCTGGTTTGCCTGGTTTTGGGATCAGGGCCAGCGGTGACGATTGGAAATGTCCAATTAGGGATTGTAGTTTATTAATTTCGAAAGGGCCGATGAATCTCCCTTTGGTTATTTCTTTATTAACAATCTCCTCGAATTTATCTCAATATGTATCAACGGAAAGTTTATTAGGGGGGAATTGAGTATGCGTGATTGGGGGGAAATCTATTAAGAAACCATTTCGTAGGCCCTCTGGTATGAAAGCGAAGCGTTGGGAGTAATGTGTGTTTCGGAGGGCTTGTTCCCAAGCATCTGCTTTATATGGTGTGTGCGGGCGGAGCCGTCTGTGCTCGAGGGCATCTGCTAGCTCCGTGTGTTGCAAGTCCGCAACCGGAGCAAAAATGCATGGAGTCGTGTCGTTCCGAGCAACCTTCTTTGCGCTGCCACCTTGGGCAGAGGCGAACTCCCTTCCTGGAGTATAGGACTCTGTGTACACGTTCGGAGAAAGTCTCATGCTTGTTATCCCATGTACGGGGGGCACAGCATTCGATGACTGGGATGTTGTGGCATTCACGGCTAAGGCAGACCGCACAGACAGGGAGGGGGCCAAAATCCGGTTGGTTTGTTGAGGATCGAAAAGGTCTGAATTTCTTGTTAGGATCTCCTGGGGCACCGGTGGGGGATTGTTGCCGTTTGGACTGGGGATAGGCTCTAGATGAGGTTTGATTGCTGAGTCCAGCATTGTATCTGCCTGCGATCTGTGTGGGGAAATGAGGGTAGTAAGATAGGAAAGGGCATGTAGCCAGATCACCCAGTGTGTGATGGAAGGGGGGGGGGCCAGACCCTTCAGTCACATGTAATCCAGAAAGTGGGTCATCCGACATGCACATTTGGTCCTGAAAGTGGGACTAACCGACATCGGCCTATAGACCCTGATGGTGGATAGGCCGACATGTTGGAGGGAGGTCGGCCGGCCTCACTGGGGGATGGACCCACACCCTGGAAGTGGTGTCGGCCGACCTCACTGGACGATGGATCCACACCCTGGAAGTGGTGTCGGCCGACCTCACTGGACGATGGATCCACACCCTGGAAGTGGTGTCGGCCGACCTCACTGGACGATGGATCCACACCCTGGAAGTGGTGTCGGCCGACCTCACTGGACGATGGACCCACACCCTGGAAGTGGTGTCGGCCGACCTCACTGGACGATGGATCCACACCCTGGAAGTGGTGTCGGCCGACCTCACTGGGGGATGGACCCACACCCTGGAAGTGGTGTCGGCCGACCTCACTGGACGATGGATCCACACCCTGGAAGTGGTGTCGGCCGACCTCACTGGACGATGGACCCACACCCTGGAAGTGGTGTCGGCCGACCTCACTGGGGGATGGATCCACACCCTGGAAGTGGTGTCGGCCGACCTCACTGGGGGATGGACCCACACCCTGGAAGTGGTGTCGGCCGACCTCACTGGACGATGGATCCACACCCTGGAAGTGGTGTCGGCCGATTTCACTGGGGGATGGACACAGACCTCACCACCTGGAAGTAGGGTTGGCCAAACCCTGAAAATTCCCTTGGCATAATCAATTGCTTGTCAATTTAGATGTTACCAGAAGTATTGACTCTGATGACACTTCCAGATGGACATACCCCCTGAGACCAGTGTTGGCCAACCTCACTGGGGGGTGGCCTTACCCCCTGAATCCATGGCCATTCTTCACCTCCAGGTGATGTCAGTGATCTCACAGGGTTTGAAACTTGCAATGAGCATGGGTAGCCATATATAGGGATCCTTTTGATTCACACCATCTACAGTTTATTTATAGACCAAGACCCAGAGCTCTCTTGGTTGGTTGACGAGCTCTAGTTGATTTCTTGCTTGCCTCTTCACCCTCCTTTGCCATCTTCTGATCAACATCCCCACTGCCTCCCCTTTTTCTTTTCCTCACATCCTTTCTTGTATTCCAGGATTCCTTCATGCCACCCCCCTGGGTGGGACAGGAATCCCCTGCACTGACCCCAGTTGTTTCCTGTGCACCAATCCCTCTGCTTGAGCCACCAGAATTCTGCTGCAGTCTTGCAACTACCAGCCCCACTGCACCCATAACATCTTCCCCCTTGTGGATATCAAGACCTGAGCCTAGCAAAAAGCCCAGATTAGCAGCTTCAGGGTCATCTGATTCTATGTCCTGTGCTCTTTTGCACTCCCTCCACAACAAACCAAATCCCAGTACAATGGTAAGACCTTTTTGGGTGGATGCAAACTTTTCACTTTGCAATTGATACAGTGCCTTCCAGAAGGAATCCCCATTGCCATGCATCTCCTGGGGCAAATACTGGGCACTCCAGGCCCAAGATGCCCAGACAGGCAGGTTGACTGGTCCAGCATCAGGTTCCTGTACAAAATGTTTGTTAACCTGGTATTTGAAGAAAGTTTATCACTTACTGTCTCTGGCAAGCCATCTACAAGCTCAACAAGTTCCTGGTACCTGGGCATGATGCAAAGGGACTTTAAATATTTCACCCTGTCCCCATTGGCATGACAAGCAGGGCTGGATTCATGAGGGGTATCTTCAGATGGGGCCCTCCCAGAGTCAAGGATATCCTGGGCCCCTGATGAAGTTGCTATAGGGGTCATACCAGCCCCACCAATTTCTTCCCCTAAATCTGAGGGCTTGGCCTCCACCCCAGCTTCACTGTCCTCCCCAGGGCTCATCCACTCTCTCTTTTTGGATGGGGTTTTCCTGTTCCAGGGCCTTCCCAATGGCTCGTCCTCCTTTTTGCACTTGATGAATGAAACAATCACCTTATCCTCCTCCTCTTGGGAATTCCAATGATTCCAAAGCATCCACATGTCGGCCTTGGTCCATTTTGAAGGATCTTTCATCATGAATCCTTCTGGGATGGAATCGGAACTCAGATACTCCAAATGGGACTTGATAAGCAGGCCCCAGGGAACCTTGGCCTTGGGCTTCCCTGTAAACTTTGCTATGTTTCCAACTTCCATCAACAACTGTAGATGCACTTGACAATCAAGAACATACCATAGGCAGCCTGGAAGACCATTCTTGCCAAACTCTGCTGGACCTTGAGTTTCTGACCAGTCCAAGCTGGTACCTCTGGGTTTCCTTCATCATCCAAGGCTATCTCCACCTTTGGATTCTCATCATTCAAATCTTCCTCAGCTGAGTATGGAATCAACCTAGGTACACATATTACATTGATCACCAATGTTTATCACTTACCAGCTTCAGTCAAAAGATAATTGGTTAACATTTGCTCTCCCTTTAGAACCCAATCCTTGGTGGGCTCTGAAGACTCTGAGAAGGCCTTCTTCCCATCAGGGGGTTGTGTTTCAAAGCTAGGTTTCTTCATTAGCATTAGATAGACAAGGTAAAGGGGAACCTACACTGCCATCTTGATCTGAGAATCAGTAGTCTCATGAGCCAGAAACATCACTATATTTGACCCCATGGTCCTCCTGACTGTTTCAATAAAGTCTCTGGCCATGTTGGGAAAATTTTTTCTCCTGTACCTGAATTATTGCATGATTAGTATAAGACATTTGAAGTAGACCAGCACTGACAATTCATGAGTTTCTTTTGGAGCTCCCAACTTATTCCACTTGGAAGCAGCCCTCCCTGCTTCAGCCTTCTTGTCATCTGCAAGAGACTCCCACCACTGTTGGATGATTTTGGTCCTCTGACCTATGGTCTTGGGGTCCTTGGTGTCCCTCCTCTCCCTATCATAGGCATCCATGTCCTCTTTGAAGAGCTGCTGGGAGGCAGTAAAATCAGTGAAGGGTTTTCTGTAATTTCCAGCCTTGGTAGGTCTGGTCCTCTCCTCTCTGCCATCCTCATCCTCACCAGTCCCAGGCTGCTCCTTCCTCTTGTCTGTTGCAGCCAGGATGCTCTCAATGATGTGTTCCTCATCATCCTGGTCTTCAGGGTCTAGTTCTGGCAAAAACACCCTTCTGATGGCCTAAATACACTTGAGATATGTGAAACTTGATGAAAAAGATACCCTACCACTCTCAAGTTCTGGGGCAATTCCACAGATCCTGAAGATGCTTGCTGAAGGATCTGGGATTTCACATCAGCCAGGATCTGGGCCCTGAGGTCAGGATTCCCTCGGGCATCTGTGTACTGCTCCACATAGGAGGACAGCAGATCAGAGTAGACTTCAGACCAATCAGCCATGAGAGAATAGAATCAGGGGGATAATTAGCAGCACAGATGATGGAGGTTGGAAGCAAGGTGAAAATTTTTCAGCCTTTCCCAATTTAGGCAGGAGGTTGAAGTTTTCGGCCATCACTCTTTTAGGAAAGGTACCATTATGGTATGATTGTTTTGATGTATTTGCTATTCACTTTGATTCAGATACCAAGTGCAAAGCAAGGGTAATCGGAAAACTATACACATATACCCATGTTCTAAATACAATCCATTTGTTTACCTTGGAACATCAATTGGGCCTTTTTGGAAAAGTCAGTCCACAACACTATCTGCTTATGAGCATAAGCCTTTTTCCCTGGTTCCAACAATTGTAGAGCCCTTTTCTCCCATATGTCCTTCTGGAACTCAAACCATAAGATGGCCCAAACCATCTCATGCCTCACCAATGACAATTCTTCTTTCCACCTGTCCCTTCTTGCCCTTGCTTTGAGCCAGTTGATCCTGTAAACTGCCCCACAATTTATTGGTGAGATTTTTTCGAGTAGTATTAACACTTACACTCCTCCATTAAACCCCCCTTCTCAGCATTCAGTTGACCCTGTTCACCATCCATCATCCAAAACCATGCCATTTTGCTGGTTCCCTGCCCAAACCGGTTCTCCTCTGTAACATCCTTACTCACTGCCAGGTCCTGGGGCTGAATAGCCTGATATCTTTGTCCAATCTCTTGATTGGGTTCCAACTGGAGAATGGCCTGCCTTGCCCTCTGATAACTTCTGACCTGCTTGTTTATCCGAGCCACCACTTTTTGGATGTCCTGCTTGGTTCTTGTACCTTCCCTAGTTGATTGTGCACTGCGGAAGTTCTGTCTGTATAACATTGCCTTGTGTCCAAGGTTGGTTCGGAGCTGGTCTAGACAATCATTAGCTTGCCCAATCCTGAGTTCCATTTCTTCTTTGAGGAGGTCATGAAGGCCAAGCTCCATCAGTTTGGTTGCTCCAATGGATGAGGGCATCCATATACTCATGAGCTCAGCAGGTAGCTCCTCTCCTTCTTCTGTAGCCTCCCAATCCTCATCATCTTCCCAGTACTCTCCATTGTCATCAATTTCTTCACCTTGCCCAAGGAATGCTGGATCATCCTGGGGTATGAAGACATCATCCACCTCCAAACCTTTGAGAAATGCCTGGCTGGTGCCATGGAATTTGTCAATCCTGGCAGAAAGTCTTTTTCTTTTCTCTGAGACTTTGATTTCTTGTCTGGTAGACATGTGGCTCTGTCTAAGCTCAGATCTTAGCTGGTCCCTGCAGGTCTGGTTAGCAACCTATTGCTTCTGGAAACCACAGACCATACTGTGCATCCTCTATGCTAATTCCTTCCACAAGCCAAGCCACAGAACCATGGCTCCCTGGGGACACAGGTGGATTTTTCATGAGCTTTAACTGCACTTCACCCATGGTAGGGGCTACAGGCCATCAGACATGCCCAGGGTTTCTTAGGAACATACTGACCTTTTTCCCCTTTCAACAAATAAATGTCTAGGGAATCACCTCGATTTGCTTCTGCCTCAAGAACATCTGACTCCCATTGGGCAAGTTGGCCAGGGTCTAGAACAGCTGTCAACTGCTCATATGCCTGATTCATTTCTTCTAGGCACTTGTGTGAGGTCTTGTATTTTTTCAACAGTGCAGGAACTGAGATGTACAGGGTAAATTAACTTCTCTTTGAAGAAAAGGTCTCTCACCCATGTTGACAATTTTTTTCCAGTTAGAATCTCTCATATGGTCATCATACACTTCTTGTCTGTGGGCCTGAGTCATAGACCTTGCAGTGGGAGAGATCTTATTGAATGGAGCCCACAATGTCTCCAATATTTCACCATCCAGATGACCAGCACCCTTGATAAAGTTGAGGCTATATCTTGGAAAGCAAGAGAGTTTGTGGGCAGCAAGATGAAACTTCCCCACAGCAGGAATGATTTCCAGGGAGGGAGGGAGATGGAGAGAGCAGCTGGATTTTACCCGACTCTGGAAGTTAATACTCCACTGGCACCCAACATCATAAATGACAAGGGCCTTTGTGATGCTTTCTGAATGATAATCAAGAGCACTGCAGATGGAGTAATCTGTGTTCATGTACCTAGCACAAAATGAGTTCCAAAGGCTTCCAGTACATCCATCAGGTCCACTCACTTTTCCCCTTTCTGAAAGTCCACCACAGAATGGGGAACAAAGCAACCATGCCGAGCACAGGCTGTGGCACCAATCCCAGTGGACCGGAGATTGGACTTGTTAATATTAGCAGCATTGATTGCCCTGTGATTGCTGCAGGTGGATCTCTACCAGTACAGTGGGTCATTTAAACTCCATGACCTTGGGACAACTCACCTCCTTGTTATCCAAAGACTGCTCAAGATGGGCCTGGTAGGGCTTTTCAGCAACCATGTAACCAGTTCCATCTGATAATGACACATCCAACTCAGGCTTGTTCATTTTCATATGCTGAGCAGTGAAGTTGCCATCCATGACATATTGCCTCATTATGGTATCACTAAGGGGGGAGGGGAGTTAGAAATCAAAACCCTACAGATTATCACTCCATACCTGTCATATCGGGTTTTCCAATCTGGAGGTAAATTAATACCTGGTTGTGGGCAGGCAGGACAAAAGAGTGCAAGTTCTCCTTGTCTAGGATCTTGTTCTTTATCATGACCAAAGCCAAACCATTTCCTATGTTTCAAATCCCTCCACAGTCTGGAAACCCTCATCAGCTCTCGGTACCTGTCCTAATTGGAAATGAATGCATTAATAGAACCCCCTAAGAGCAAATAGTGCATGGCACTCAACTGGTATACAGTCAGGAAATGCATTGTTGGTGAACCTCTTCAGCTTCTGATAGAAACTCATAGCTGAAGTCTTGCATTCCAGGGCATCAATGAGAAAGTGATTAAGAACATCAAAGGTGAAAGCAGTCTTGGGCTTTGTTATACTGGCTGGAAAGAGTCTTTCCCTGAGTAAATCAAGGTGCCAGTCCATTGGATCTGACCCAGGGCAATTGCACCAAGAAATCTCATGAGTGAAAATTCCTTCTGTGTGCACTATGGTCATTTTTGATCTGAAGGATCTCCTGCTACCAGAGGTTAACATGGAGGCTACAGGATATGACTGCCATTGACCTGTAATTGGGAGGCCCTTCCCCAGAAGTATAGCCCAACTCCTCTGAGTCTGGATCCTGATTCTGTCTGTTTTGAGGGCAAGGACAACCCCCATGGCCAATGTGCCAAAGGAACCCAAGTGCCATCAAAGAGGTAGCCTGGTAATGAGTAGCATTCCATCTTTGTACCTTGTGGAATGGAAGATTTTGATGCACTTTCACAGCACAAGGACCACACCAGGCATGCACACCAATGCAGGACATGCATCTGATACTTCCTTCTGCCTGACAGCACTGCTCACATATCCCCCCCTTAGCCAGCTGCTCTCCCTCGAGAATGACTTTGAGATATTCTGCTCTCCAAGGCAGCCATTCTCTGATGAAATCATTTTGACTCTAGGGGATAATTTAGCCAATGCAGTATCAGGCAAAACTTCCCACCTTGGTAACCCTCCTAGTATTTGGGGTATCTTCCTCATCATTCCAGTCCAAGGTAGGCATGTCAAAGGAGTCTGGGACAACATTTTGGGAGCCTATTGTCCTGGGGGTCCTTGGAGTTGAAGGTTGACTCTGAGATGGGAGGTAGAGGTGTCTAGCATCCACCTCCTTGTAGGTGTCCTTTCCTCTCCGGGTTTTAGTCACTTCAAATTTATACAAACCTCCTGCAGAGCTTTTGCCAAGGACTTTGGTTCTACGACGACGCATGATTGAGCACAGGAAGAGTCAAAAGCAAGGTTTTCAGCTGTATTGAAAAATTTTCATCCCCAAAACAACACCACACAAGTCCAGAACAAGGTTATCAAATGTATTTAAAATATTTGTACCCAAAAATTGCCACTAAAATGTGTTTTAAGTGTATCTGACAGCCAACCCAAGAATGTCCTTTTGGGTAGTCCATGCTGGTCTTGTGACCTTGAGTCGGTCATGTACTTTGTCCTTCATATAATGCACCAATGCAATTCTTTCTCCCTTCTCCCACTTTGGCACAGAATGTTGAAGGATTTTTCCTGATAGGAAAATCATGGTGCCTGGGGAATAAGCCAGTTCGGCCCCCAGATCTGGAATAAGGAATTTAGCATTGTGAGAACCCAGGCTCACTAATGAATCCAGAAGGGTTGGGGTGGATGTGACATCTCGGTGAGAGGGAGTTTCCTGATTGACAATAATATCAATGTTGGTATAGACCGATGGCCAATCCAGGGATATCTCATTCTCCACCCTGCCAGCCTTGGCCAACATTGCTTGATCACCAGCCCTGGCCATATCTGGCAATGAGACCTTTGCTATATTGCTCCAGAAGTGTTCCACATAAGAAATCTTGAGCAGCCATTCCCTATTGGCTTTCTGTTTGAGGGATGTGCTTTGATAGAGTGTATCAACCAACCTCTTTAAATTTGTCAGCCCCTACCATGGAAATCACAGCACCTGGACAAACCTCATGAGCCTGTTGGAATGTGGCAGGAGACATGGAAATCCTGCCATGTCCATACATGACTTGGTCAACAGGCTGATGCTTATGGCCATATCGTTTGTTAAGCTTGCTTTTGTCTTTTGGCTTGTTCTTGGGCTCAGTCTGAAGATTGTCTTTTATGGAAAGGAGAAGGGAATTGAGAAGTTCCTATGATATAAAAGCTGTAGTGAAGGGTTGTCAGAGAATGAAAACACTCACTATCCGTGCATCTGGGACAATACCAGGCAGATACCATACTATCACCCTGCCATGCACATCCAGAACTGTGGCAGGAGCATTGATATACCCAATTTTTGGGTTTTCAAAATGGATGGTCCTGTCCTTGGCATGCACCAATGGTTCAGAAAACCTGTCTGCATCCCAATGCATCACATCTATTAAGGGTCAGACTTGGATCACTTGGAATTGTTGTGGAAATCACCTACAGGGATTGAGGATGGCATGTGTAATGACTGCAGATGCCAGCCTAACTTCCAAAGATGTAATAGCATCTGAAGTTAGACCAGATTCCCCTTGCAATGTTGCCCTGACTTGGGTTAACTCAGCCAAGGATCGAAGTCTATTATCCAACTAAATACATAGCAAGTGTAGCATCACTGCTTATGGCTTACCTTGGCTTCCTGAGCTGGTGATTTGAGAAAATAGAGCTGGAAGAGATCATAGGGACTGTTCCAAAGGCAGCCTTCAGCATTCCAACCACCATTGTATGCAGGGAATCATCCATGATGATGTGGGGGGTGTTGGAAAAGTCAAAGGAAAATTTTTCAACCGTGAGAAAAATAGTTAAAAATCACTCAGTACATAAGTTGGAAGTTATTCTCCACAAGGGACCTTGCTTGACTTGGGGGAAGATCCAGAAACCAGAAACCCAACTTAGTCTACTAGATACACCATGTTTCTTGAAACATCTAGTCATGTAAGCAGGGGCCTGGAATGGTGCAATCAAACTCAGCAGCAGTTGAACTCCAAGTCAATCCAGTCCAGCAATCTCTTGAGCATCATGGGAAACCATGGAACACCAATACTAATCTAGCAATCTAGCAACATCCAACAGCTAGGAACACATCCAGACAGCATTTGAAGGGAAGATGTTGGGTTGCTAGTAATGCCATTGGCAAGCTCTTGAGCATCAAAGGGAAACCTTGCTTAAGAAGATCAGCCATGGAACACCAGTGCTAATCTAGCACCATCCACCAGCCAGGCAGACTGACATGAAACAATACACCAAGTCATTTGCTAAGGTTAGGGTTAGAAGCAGACTTGCATGAAGAAATACACCAAGTCTTATGCTAGGGTTAGGGTTAGCACATGCTTCATTCAAAAAAAGAAGCATAGATTCCCACACAGCATTCAAATCCAATCAAAGCAGTGACATTTACAAGTCCATACATAAATTCAACTACAGTTACAATTTCAACTACAAAGGTATAATGGTTTCATAAGAAACCAAGGCTTGCCTGCATTCCAGAGGGGGCCCTCCTCCAGAAGTACAGTTGGGCCAATAAAAACCGTCCTCAATTCAACCAAGTTCCCAAAAAAGCGCACAAAAGCAGATAACAAAGATCCTAAAAACACATTAGCATCAACACAACTTTGCAAAGTTCACATACCTGAGGTGCACTATTTATTCACCAGGAGTCAAAGACAAACAGCTCTAGAAAGTTTATGTCAGTACAACATAGATTATACAGAAGTTGAATACTCACTACACCAAAGCCTGACCAACTAGCTACTACCAATATATACCAACACATACCACACAAAAAAACGTCATAGGCTGACCCACACAGGTGGGTACAGACCAAATAAAACATCATAAGCTGACCTACAATGTAGGTACAGACTAGCCCCCAGATCCCATGAGCTGGCCTACAATGTAGGCACAGACTATTCCCCCAGACCCAACATATTACCCAACAACCAAAAATTGCGCTGGCCAAGCACAATCTAAGGTCAAGGGTAGCCCCTCCCTACATCCTGTAGCTGCAGACTACAGTCAATAGTGAGGCGCCAAGGATGCTGCAAAGTAACGGTAATCAAGTAATGTGAAAATTCTGGGATCAGAGGTGCCACTTACCTTATGACAGCCGAGACGACAGGCTGAGATAAAAACGAAGATGACGTAGCACAGAAAACGGGAAAGAGAGAGGGGGAAAGGGAGAGGGAGATGGAGGGAGAGGGAGGACGACAGAGGGGAAGCGTCACATCGCAGAGAAACGCAGTAAGGGAAAAAATATGCCACTGACTGGGGGGGATTTATATACTTGAGTCTTATGTACCGTTGTTTGGCCACAGTCCAACTAGCGAGGTCGCCGTCAATGTCACGTTCTCGGCCTCGGCGCATGTTCAGTTGCCATGAGTGCCGGCAACTTCCTCTGAGTCAGTACCGCGTGTCGTACTATACATCGCGAATAGCGATGTCACGTGACTCCACTGTCACCGGATTCGGCTTCTATATACTAAATACTAAATGTTCGCTTGACATTCTCGTAATTGCATTGTCGAGCCGAGCAAGCACTCCCTCGTGCCGTTGGCTGAGCGGTAGTGGTGGCTTACCCTTGGGATTTCACAGAAAATGTATTGTAGTAGCACTACCGGATCATTTAATACATGTAGTCACTTATTGAAACCGGAAATCGGCCTAGCGGCGACGGACCACTCCGTATATAGTCCTACGTAATGTTCCAGAGACGCATCCGAAGTACGGGTAGACACGTGTGATAATCATGACAGCCGTGACGTTGTTCATGTCACAATTAAGGTTGTGTCCAAGATTATCACAGGTCTCACTACGTGACCTGTCCAAAATCGAGATCTGTGCATCCGAGTATCCGGATTGACACGGTCTTTTGCTCCTCTCCTCTTGCCACACAGTGTCTCCCTCACCGACCGTTGTTGCGTTATCCCACTCTCTGGCCCCACTGCGTCTCAGCGAAATTTTTGGTACGTCGTCGTCCTCTGGATCTCTCGCGCCTCTCCCTCTCTAAACACAAAATAGGTACGTCGTGCCGCATCTCCCTTCAAAAAAAAAACAAAAAAGGTATGTTGTCGAACCTCTCATGGCTTCAACACTCACATCACACACCAGGACGCTGCCATTCTTCTCAGTCTATTGCACGTTGTTCAGTGTCCCATACTACTCACAAAGCCCGTTCATTCAAAAAGAAGGTAAGTAGCTCGCAGCGTCCCTCTACAACTCACAAAACACCCCCCTCCTCTCGCCGGGTCTCATCCAAAAAACAGGTATGTCGTCCTACTTCCCGGCGTCCCTCTACCACTCACAAAAACACCCCCTTGCCGTGCTTATCCAAAAAAAAGGTATGTCATCCCAACTTTGCGGCGTCCCTCTACAACTCACAGAACACCCCCTCGCCGTGCCTTATCAAAAAAACAAAAGGTAAGTCGTCCCAGGTCGCAGCGTCCCTCTACCACTCACAGAACACCCCCTCGCCGTGCTCATCCAAAAAAAAAGGTATGTCGTCCCAGCTTCGCGGCGTCCCTCTACAACTCACAGAACACCCCCTCGCCGTGCCTTATCAAAAAAACAAAAGGTAAGTCGTCCCAGGTCGCAGCGTCCCTCTACCACTCACAGAACACCCCCTCGCCATGCTCATCCAAAAAAAAAGGTATGTCGTCCCAGCTTCGCGGCGTCCCTCTACCACTCACAGAACACCTCCTCGCCGTGCCTCATCCAAAAAAAGGTACATCGTCCCAGCTCGCAGCGTCCCTCTACCACTCACAAAACACCCACAGAACACCCCCTTGCCGTGCCTTATCAAAAAACAAAAGGTAAGTCGTCCCAGGTCGCGGCGTCCCTCTACCACTCACAGAACACCCCCTCGCCGTGCTCATCCAAAAAAAAAAAGGTATGTCGTCCCAGCTTCGCGGCATCCCTCTACAACTCACAGAACACCCCCTCGCCGTGCCTCATCCAAAAAAAAGGTACGTCGTCCCAGCTCGCGCAGCGTCCCTCTACAACTCACAAAACACCCACAGAACACCCCTTCGCCGTGCTCATCCAAAAAAAAAGGTGTGTTGTCCCAGCTTCGCGGCGTCCCTCTACAACTCACAGAACACCCCCTCGCCGTGCCTTATCAAAAAAACAAAAGGTAAGTCGTCCCAGGTCGCAGCGTCCCTCTACCACTCACAGAACACCCCCTCGCCGTGCTCATCCAAAAAAAAAGGTATGTCGTCCCAGCTTCGCGGCGTCCCTCTACAACTCACAGAACACCCCCTCGCCATGCCTTATCAAAAAAAAAAAGGTATGTCGTCCCAGGTCGTGGCATCCCTCTACCACTCACAGAACACCCCCTTGCTGTGTCTCATCCTACAAAAGGTATGTTGTCCCAGTTCCTGGTGTCCCTGTACCACTCACAAAACACACTAGTAGGCTATCAATTCATATCTCCCTCCTGCCACACTGCATCTCCCTTGCTGTGTCTCATCCAATAAGGTATGTTGTTGGACTTCTACTTCATGGTGTCCAGATGATACTTACATATCACCCTCTTTGGTCTGCTTATCCAGTGCCCAGTGTTGTGTAGTTGCATACATTGGCTTGTCTTTTCCATAAATATGTAGATATCTATCCCTGCTGCATGATATATGTACTAAACTAAATGCATTTATTGTTATCTTACTGCTTGTCCCCTACACCTTTTGTGTCTTGTAAAGATAATAAGGTATGCTACTGTTCCCTTCTGTGTCATATGTTGCTGCCACTCACTAATATTGGCATAATACACTCAGATGGTGAAGACCAAGCAGACAGCTAAGAAGACCACTGGGGGTAGAGCTCCCAGGGTATCTCTTGCTGGTCTGAAAGCTAGGGAAAAACATGCTGCCAAGTCAAGCAAGGCCCATGCTAGGAAGGCTCCTGTTGCCAAGAAGAGAAGGATGAGGAACTTGGCAAGTCTCTTTTTATATTCCATCCATCTTTCTAACATTCTATGCAGTTCTGTGTGATGTGCAGGGATGGAGGGACATTGTGGCCTTGTGATCAGGCAGGATGCAGAAGGGTAGTGTGTAACAAGTGTGTTGTAGTACCTGAGGATTGCCTTGCAGAGGTCACCCAGCTTCCTGTGACCTTCAGGTGTGTTAACCTCCCTTTTATGAATTAACTCCATTGACTCAAACTCTGGATGAACTTCAGGTGTGTTGCCTGTCATTGGAAAATGACAAGATTTGAAAGTCCTCAGCCCTATTTTGTAAGTGCATATTGCTACCCCAATCACTTCTAACTCCAAGTACAGGGCTTCTACTTGTCAGGCAAGCCAGTCCTGAAACACCCTCTTGTGGTCATTGGGGGGTTTGAGCATGCCACCACCTCTGAAGTGGCTGGTAACTCTACTGCCATTATCCACCTCCACCTTGAGTCTCTAGAGCTTGGCCATGCCCCTGTGCATATCCTTCACACCATGTTGCAGGGATATTTCAGACAAGACACCTACCACTTCTCACAACTGTCCTTCAACTTTGCCACCGAGGAGTCCAGAGCTGCCTATGACACTGCAGCATCAAAGCTAGCTTCAAGTCTGACTACCTTTGCTAAGGTAGTCATTTTCCTTACTACCCATACTGATGAAGACAGGGGGGATCTGTTCTCTGGAATGGAGAATAAGGTTCCAATAGCCACAGAGGTCTTTGAGGTAAGTCACCATTGTTTGACTGTCACTCCCATCTGACCAGTTGCAGTTTCTGCAAGGCCTTCTGTTACCCCTCTCCAACATTGTCAAGGGTGGAGACCTCATCTTCTTTGTATGTGGTTCTACTGTAAGGAAGGAGCAGAGCTTCCAAGGACTGAAGGCAGCTGTGCAACAGTAGGTTTTCTTTCAATGTTGGTGGTTATGGCTGACACCATATCAGTTTCAAGCCAAGGTCCATGTTGCTTTTTGATGCTGAGAGACTTCAACTAGTCACCACCATTCCCTTCCTCATGAGTGTCCTTGACTCCACCCTTGTTCAAGGCTTCCATGTCCAAAGTGCAGTCAGGTATGCCCTGAATGACTGTGGTATGTTGGGTAGGCACTCCAACATCATCCTGATGTTGTGGCAGGAGAAGGTAGTGGTGGAGAAATTTGTCTGGACTGACAAGTTCATCAGGCCTTGGGGACAACAATTGCCTGCCCAGTGCCCTCAGTGTTATAGCATTCAGAAGTGGGAAGCTGGTTGTTCAGGGCAGACTTATTCCTATGAGTGCAAGAATCCTGGCTGTGGGAAGGACACACAAGGCACATCTCAGCCTCCCCAAACCTATACTATCTGCATGTCCAAAGGGGCTACCAAACTGACACAGGGAAAGGGGCAAACATCATCCTGGCTGTTGGAATCTTTGTAAAATACCCTACCTTGATACATATGATATGCATGTACTACAATCAAAAATAGCTGCTTTGTGTTTTCAAATTTCATATGACATTGAATGTTCAGAAAAAAAAGTAATTTCCTGCAGGACAATTCCTCCTTAAGTACTGATACACAACTGAGTAAATTTGCCCAATGTTAATTCCAATACAATCGCCAGATTGGTAGAGTTAACTTCAATACCACAGGATAAGGATAGGATATAGGATTTTTCCACAACCATCTGGGTTCAGCCAGCTAACTACCAAGGAAGTAGTGTACTGAGTAATAAGATTGGCCAGCCCCACTAACCCACTAGCAAGATATTGGTCTTTCTTGCAAAGTGTCTGCCCAACCACAACTCCAGGTCATGGTTCATTCCCCCCAGCCACATCAGCTGACCCCACTGCCAGGACATCATCCCTTCCCCCAGCCATGTCAGCTGGCCCCACTTCCAGGTCACTAATCTATCCCATAGCTGGTTTGGCCAACCCCACTTCCAGGTCACTAACCTATCCCATAGCTGTGTCAGCTGACACCACTTCCAGGTCACTAATTCATCCCATAGCTGTGTTGGCCAACCCCACTTCCAGGTCACTAATCTATCCCATCTGTGTTGGCTGACCCCACTTCCAGGTCACTAATTCATCCCATAGCTGTGTTGGCCAACCCCACTTCCAGGTCACTAATCTATCCCATAGCTGTGTTGGCTGACCCCACTTCTAGGTCACTAATTCATCCCATAGCTGTGTTGGCCAACCCCACTTCCAGGTCACTAATCTATCCCATAGCTGTGTTGGCTGACCCCACTTCTAGGTCACTAATTCATCTCATAGCTGGGTCAGCCAACCCCACTTCTAGGACACTAATCTATCCAATAGCTGTGTCAGCTGACCCCACTTCTAGGACACTAATCTATCTCATAGCTGTGTCGGCCGACCCCACTTCTAGGACACTAATCTATCTCATAGCTGCATCGGCCGACCCCACTTCTAGGACACTAATTCATCCCATAGCTGTGTCGGCCGACCCCACTTCCAGGACACTAACCTATCCCATAGCTGCATCGGCCGACCCCACTTCTAGGACACTAATCTATCTCATAGCTGTGTCGGCCGACCCCACTTCTAGGGCACTAATTCATCCCATAGCTGTGTCAGCTGACCCCACTTCTAGGACACTAACCTATCCCATAGCTGCATCAGCCGACCCCACTTCTAGGACACTAATCTATCTCATAGCTGCATTGGCCGACCCCACTTCTAGGGCACTAATTCATCCCATAGCTGCATCGGCCGACCCCACTTCTAGGGCACTAATTCATCCCATAGCTGTGTCGGCCGACCCCACTTCCAGGACACTAACCTATCCCATAGCTGCATCGGCCGACCCCACTTCTAGGACACTAATCTATCTCATAGCTGCATCGGCCGACCCCACTTCTAGGACACTAATCTATCTCATAGCTGTGTCGGCCAACCCCACTTCTAGGACACTAATCTATCTCATAGCTGTGTCGGCCGACCCCACTTTTAGGGCACTAATTCATCCCATAGCTGTGTCGGCTGACCCCACTTCCAGGACACTAACCTATCCCATAGCTGCATCGGCCGACCCCACTTCTAGGACACTAATCTATCTCATAGCTGTGTCGGCTGGCCTCACTTCTAGGACACCAATCTATCTCATAGCTGTGTCGGCCGACCCCACTTCTAGGGCACTAATTCATCCCATAGCTGTGTCGGCCGACCCCACTTCCAGGACACTAACCTATCCCATAGCTGCATCGGCCGACCCCACTTCTAGGACACTAATCTATCTCATAGCTGTGTCGGCTGGCCTCACTTCTAGGACACCAATCTATCTCATAGCTGTGTCGGCCGACCCCACTTCTAGGGCACTAATTCATCCCATAGCTGTGTCGGCCGACCCCACTTCCAGGACACTAACCTATCCCATAGCTGCATCGGCCGACCCCACTTCTAGGACACTAATCTATTTCATAGCTGTGTCGGCCGACCCCACTTCTAGGACACTAATCTATCTCATAGCTGTGTCGGCCGACCCCACTTCCAGGACACTAATTCATCCCATAGCTGCATCAGCCGACCTCACTTCCAGGTCATCAATCCATCCTATAGTCATGTCAGCTGACCCCACTTCCAGGGAAGTTGATCCATCATCCTGTGACATAGGCCGACCCCACCTTCACAGTCTGGCCTACCCAACCCTAGGGACCACCGGCCGATGTCGGTTAGTCCCAGTTTCAGGATGAAATGTACATGTCGGATGACCCACTTTTAGGACTACAAGTGACTGAATCATGTGGGGGGGCGTGTAGCTGAGTAGTGGGTGATGGGGGGTGGAGGTGTGTAGCCATTGAGGTCCGATGTGCAGACAGAGGGGTTGGGGATGTGTAACCCAGGAGAAACCGATGTGTAATCAGGTGAGGTGTCGTGTAAGACATGCATTGGCCGTGTTCGGTGTCACAGCCTGGGGCCAATGCAGTGTGGGGGGTGTAGTAGGTGGCGTGGAGCCGATGAGGAAGTTGTATGGAGGGGAAGAAACAGGGGGGGAGAGTGAAGGTGGAGGAGATTGTTAGTGGTGTCGCTCTTCTGTGCCGTGGAAATGTAGGGACTGACCTGTTTTAGCGACTCCAGTTCGGCGACTCGTGCTGAGTGCACCAGTTCATCTCTGATTCGCGCTAGGAGTATGTCGTTGATGTGGGCGATGTTGAAAGATTGCTCGGTGTCGAGTGTGTCGTGCCATCTTCTGTGTACTCGGGCTTGGTAGACTAGCAGAGCTCTTTTGCTGATTTCACAGTGGCTGTGTCTCCATGGATGATTCTCCAGCACTAGCCAGAATTTGACATGGCTGTTGATGTTGTCGGCTTCCCAGTTGTTCTCCTTCATGGCGTTGGCTAGCCTGTGAGCGGCTTCTGCAAATTCTTCCCAGGTGATGTCTTCGTCTTTGGTGACTGTGCCTTTTGCTCAGGCAGATGCGAGGGGAACGAAGGAGTGGAGGCCGTCTCCTGTTTGGAGGAGAGTCATGGTGTCATCATCTGCTGAGCATACTGTTGATTCTGCATCACGTAGGCCTTTGTTAGTGAAGTAGTAGAGCTCGACGAAGTCGGCCTTGCGGAGTCAGCATGCTGCAATCTGGGAAGGGATGATGATAGGGTCTGCTGGTACTACCGCATCCTGAGGTACCGTAGCATATTTGCAACGGTACTTCTTCTTCTCTTCTTGTAGCACCAGCTCTCGTTCTCTCTCGCATTCAGCCTGCTGCCTCTCTTGTTCTTCTTCGTCAAGCCTCGCTCTTTCAGCAGCTTCTTGTTGCTCTTGGTGGGCTTGGCAGTCCCATTCCTCTTTTTCTAGGTTGTTGTTCAATGTCCAGTAGAGGGCTAGTTGGGCTGCTGCTGCCTCATGGTTGATGTCATCATTTACAAGGCATTCTCTGGCCTGACAATATTTCTCAGAGGAGAAATCAGGTTGTTCTGCAAAATGAGGGTTGTGCGTCAGTTTGGGCATAGCGAAGAATAAACGAGAGACTAGAATGCGGCTCAGCTGAGCCTTGAGGGGCGAGTGAGAGTACGAAGGAGAGAGACGACCGGCTAACTGTATTCCCACGCGTAGACTATATTCTCTGTACGCTACATGCCTCCGCTACTGAGAATTGCCAATAGCGTGGTGCGATACAATGAAAAAAAAAAAAAAAAAAAAAAGCTGCTACTGGACTACAGTAGGCACTGGTTGTCGCGCTGTGTACGTAGTAGAGCTGGCTCTCGCATAAGCTCGTTCTCGATGAAGTGAAGCCTGTTATCCACTAACGTTCAAGACGACGTCTATAAAATCTACAAGTATTGTAGTCCACACTTTCACTTTTCGGCCCGTGTCTAGAGAAGGGTTGCACTTGCGAAGCGACTACCACAGTCCGACACAGTCAACCTATCGAAGACTCGCCGAGCTAATATTATGCCAGCTCCCGAACGTGTCGTTAGGTGGGTCTCGCAAAACTATCCGCGTCCAACCATAGATTCGGTGAGTCCGCACGTCGCGTTCTCTGCCACCCTAACACTCCATTGAAAGGAATGGCTGTCGGATTGTTGTGATTGGATATCGAGTACATACAACATATCACCGTCCACCCACTTCCACGACTTCATCACGCACGTCGAGGCACAGCTCCTCCAATCCAATCTCGAGGACTCAACAGTTCCTGGTACCGGTTTGGATGCGGAGCTTGTCCGAATTGAAGACCGTCCACTTCCACGTCGACCACGGGGACGGGGTCGTAAGCCCAGCTCACGAGCGACTCGGAAGCCAACGGGGCAGCGTCCACAAAGAGAAACTACCGGTTCTGTCCCGTTGTTGGTAGAAATTAGGTCTATCACCGAAATCGCGCATTCTGCATTTAGTCTCCTAAACATTCATCAGACGCGCCTCGATCGTGCCGATCTCGGTTTGGACGTCGAAACTCGGGATCATCAGGAACAAGGACAAGGACAGCAAGATGAAGATCAAGGTCCCATTCCACGTTTCCCCCGTGGCATGCTTCGCTTCGAGTTGTCGGATGGACACACCCTCTTCCAGGCGATAGAATTTAGGTCCATGCCTGAATTGGTGCTCGGAGAGACCCCATTAGGTTTCAAGGTATGTTCTTTGTACTGTTCCTTGGTTATTTTGTATTTCCCGTCACCGTTATTCAGTGACATGCGCCCCTAGATGCTCTTAACCTCCACTCCGATCCGGAATGGGATCGCTTTCCTTGAACCTTCTAATGTAACACTTAAAGGCTACTGCACGGAGGACCATGATGCTCACAGAGTAGAAGTATTTTTGAAGGGACTCAGAAGGAGGTTAGGGTAAGTGACATTCTCTTTGACTGTGGTTGCATGAAATTACACGAAGCGCCCTGTTCCTAGACGTCCAGACCCAGAGCCCGAGGCTCCACGACAAGTTGAATCCCAGCCTCGTCAACCCGTTTCCCCGGTGCCCCCTCCGCAGCCCATTGCTGTCCCGACACGCCAGGTTGAGCCGTTTCGTCCTCCTTCAACGCCCGGAGACCTTGATGACATGTACGAGGACGACGAGATCGACCCAGACATGTTAGATGCGCTGAACCAAATCGAGACTCAGGTGGCCGGCTCAGCCAGACCACCTAAAGTGAACTCGGTTAAAGATGTGCCAAGGCACATAACATCCAGTTCAAGTACTGCTGCACGGTCAGCCAATCTGGAGTCTAACCTTGCCACGATGCAGACAACATCTAGCTTCCCGCAGCAACAAACTTCGCTTCACTTCTCGCCGCCGGCAAAGGGCAAAGTAACATCCACGCTTGTCCCAGATATTGGTCTTTCTCCGGTCCGTGTCCAGCAACACGATGAATTTAGTTTCACGTGGGAAAGCGACGAATTTGACGCCTTGAGGGCCTTTGATGACGGTCCCAGCAGAGAAGCAGGCATGGCAGCTAAGGCAAGCACTGGATCTCATACCTGGATGCCTTCCTCGAACAGGGAAAATGTACACATTGATCCTTTGCGGGATGCCGGAACGAAGGTTCGTTCGGTTACGAGTACCGGATCATCTCTGGAACCACAAGACTCATTCTCTATGGACATGGATTTTGACGACGATTTTCTGGCACAAGTAGAGGAGGCTGAGAGGCAAGCTTTGGCGCCCACTGAGACATCCTTCATATCGGAAGCACGACACACAAGTAACAAAGGAAAGGAGAAAGCGTCATCGATTCACCCCGGCTCATCCAACAGTGCGAGGCGGCCGGTCTCAAACAGCATACGAACACGTGGTGCTAGCGACTCTAGAGATTCTTCCGCCCGTAAGGAAGTGGCACCTTATCCACCAACGTCGACGCAGCTGCCAAAGCGCGTTGGTGCTTCATCTCAGCCGCCGCCGTCGACTCAGCCCAAACCAACGAAACACCACTTGACGTGTGACTCACCTGTCATCGTCATTTCTGAATCAGATTCGGAGGTTGGCGGTGCATGTGGCGAAGACCAATATGAAAGTGAACGGGCCGGTTTGACTGGAATCGACGCAGATGAAGATGCAATTGTTATATCCGACTGACTCCGCTTCTATGAATCATTTCATTACTAGTTAGACTGATTTTGTCTGTCCCAAGGCTTGCCCCGAACCCAGCACCTTTTTCTCCCTGGAGTGCCAACCGGGACTTGTGAGTAAGAGGAACTGCTGGTGAGAGAAACATCACCTTCACCTACGAAGTATGTACCCCTAACCAACACCTAATAGATGTTGAATACAAAGAAATGAGCCTGTTAGTTGATCAAGGTGAGGGCGTGACGGTGGGATCCAGGGCAGGAGGGATGCTGGAATCAGCTGGAATAGTGACATTTAAAAGCACCCACCGTGACGTAGAGATGCGACCCCTCTGGCCCGAGCGCGGCACCCGCACAATCATCTGAAGGGTACTCCCCGCTCCCCAGTGTGCCAAATATTATTATACATGGAATCTCAGTGCATGACAGTCTACTGTATGTACGTGTGCTGACGATGTTCGTTGCTAGCCTGCCATTTACTGACCTCAAGACCAGACAGTAGTACTTTTTAGCGGTTCCTACTACCTGAGCATGGGACACTAGATCTGCTGAACTGTCGTGATTTTAGACCTCCCGTCAAACTCTGTTCCTAAGCTTGACTCTTCGCACTTTATTGAACTATTGGGTGGTCCGTGTTCAGCACCCCCGCTACTTGCCAGCGCTTCCTCCGGGGACGTTGCAAACACCCGGTCGTTCGTTGATACACCATCCACCTTGGGAGTCTACTCTGATACAGAATTGTTCGTGTCATGTAGCGTTCAAGTTAGGGGTGGCTGAGGTTGCCACACCTTTCCTTCATATGCATTCTGGCAGTTTACTCGCCGAGACTGCACTGAAACGCGCATGGTGCGTAATAGACGGAGTCGATACCTTTCATTACATAAATCTGGAGTCAGCGCAGGCACCCGTAAATGGGTGGAATTTTGAAAGCTTGAGTTTGAAATTTGAACATGGATGTTCTCAAAGCCTCACTGGACTGCGCACAGTTGGATCTCATCTTGATGTGATCAAACCTCTACTGACCCACGATCTGGTTGGTCTTCTACATTGCATCTCGGCCTCAAAGCAGCTCAGGCGTATCCACCTCGATCATCGGACTCACGAAGGACAACAAACCGCCAGTTAAATAGAAGGACAGACACAACGCGAAGTACGGGATGATAACACCGGAAAAAAGAGCGAAGCAGAGGAATACAAATAACGCGGAGTTCGCTGGGATGTGACTAGCCACCTAAATCTAGGCATGGTGTCGAACGTGTACAAGGGCATGAAGAAGCAGTATGGAAACGTCCGAGGCAAGATCACGGAGCGAAGGTGACGGTGAACGATGTTAGCGTGATTGAGCGGGGAAGTCGCAGAAGTTCGCTTAACGACTGCTCTGGGAAGTGCCATCGATGCGAGGAGTAACCAGTAAGTAAAGACCAACGTCGGAGAAGATGACATGTGACTCCCGTACAATGGACTTCACTGAACCGCCTTCTCCCACCGGTGGGCTACATGGAGGCCGTACGTACCGGTACCCTTGAACTATTGTTCCGAGGTGCACCTCCATCTGCACACCTGCGTAGTGGCAAATGCAACCGTTCTTCAAACTTACATGGATTTCCGACCGCTCCAAAAGTGACTATCTCCATGGGGCGTTCAGGTGCGTATCTCATATCTTTCGAGTACCTTACACAGGATGCTTCCTTACCTGCATGCTGTGCGTCGCCTTGCGCCCACTTTCATTATGGCCACCAGGTGTTAAAGCTTGTTCGCCACGTTTCAGGGTCGCTGTTCCCTGCCTTCGTCAAATCCTCCTCTCTACTCTCTCTCGATGCCTCTCCCGTTATCGACCGTCACGCCCAGATTGTTCCGGGACCGTTCTTCCCAAATTGTCTTCGAGACTTCAACAGAGGACTCTTTGGATGCAAGGCACCTTTGCTCATTGCTCAATACAGTGATGTCCGAAGGTGCCATTGGCATCTCTGCTTCGTATAGAAGCAATTGCCAACTTGATGCTATTGCTTTGTCCTCATCGTCTAGGGCTCTGGTGGTGCATCTCACTAGCGGTGATTTGTCCCTAGGCGGGAACCGTAGCAAGCAAAAGAGAGTTATCTATGGAAGGAATCTCCTCCAGCAACAAATTCTCTGCAATGCAAACTACCAGAAGTACGCTTTTAAAATGGATCGTATTGCGATCGCATTGTACTTGGACATGGCACTGTGCATTGATGGTGCAGTAGATATGCTCTCGGTGTCGTTGAGTGACAGGCGATCCCTACAGGCGCTTATGGATGCCATGGGTGGCGAGTTGACCTTACACAAGCCAAGCGTGAAAGCGTTATTTTTCAATAACGAGTCGTGTTCTGTATCAGATTCAGTCCTTGTCCACCAAGCCTGGGCAGCCTGTCAGGCGGCTATTCTTCCTCACATGGCCGCGCGCTTCCAGGCATTGGGGAGCATCAGAACAAATATGATACCAGATGAAGTAGGTGCTGGTGGCCAAAATCAATCTGTTCGCTCACACTACCTCGCATTGTCTCTCTTGTACAGCATATGGAAGCACTTGCCAAGATCTCCCGTGATGGGGAACTTTTAGATTTCTTGAAGCCACTTTCCGTGAAGAACGATGTCGTGCCAGAAATCTCAGTGAAAATGGATAAACTCACGTTGACCTGTGGTCGCTATCCGACTCGTATTAGAAGCTCGACTCAGCAGGTATGTTAATAAAAATGAATTTGAGTCAGGTGTACATGAACAATTTCTCTGCGTAGTTCCTGCAGATAGAAACACAGGATGGTATTCAAGTTCCGGGTCGTGCTGTCCACGTTGAAGGACGGGAAGCTCAGATCGAAATTCTGAGTTCCTTTGATGGCGGCGAAATAAAGTCGGTGACGACAATCGGCAAGGCAGACCTCACGTCTGCAGAGGCTTGTCGCGAAAGGGTTATCCTTTCTATCTTGAAGGGGGAGTCCGCCCTATTGTCACATCCGTTTTTTAAGGCCATATGGCTTCCCAAACATCCAATCTGGTGGATGCCATCCGGCCACCTCACGCCCAAGATACCGATTTCTTGTGTAAATCTTAAAGTCAATCTCTCTCAGGCAAGAGCCATCGAGAAAATCTTGTCTTTTTCAGGTACAGATCGAGTGGTTTTGATTCAGGGACCCCCAGGCACTGGCAAGACGACAGTCATCACTGCTGTAGTTACTAGCATTATTTCGTTCCCAGATGCTAGTAGTCGGACTGTCTGGATAGCTGCACAATCGAATGTCGCTGTGAAGAACGTTGCTGAGAAGCTTGACAAAATAGGCTTCTATGACTTTGCATTACTGGTGTCGAAGGAGTTCCACTTTGATTGGTGGGTGCTCACATGCCTGGAAAATATTCTGCTCAGCAAATGTCATAGGCACGAGCATCTTTACAAAAGGCTTGAACCGCGCCTCATTCGCTCTGAAACGTTCAGTCGCAATGTCATTGGCGCGTCCAGGCAACTCCGCGGCGCCAGGGTCGTCCTGTGCACCCTGGGCATGTTATCAAACGACCAAATTGCACCCTTCGTCGACGTCAATCCAGTGGATATTCTAATCTTTGACGAAGGGAGTCAGATAGAAGTCGGAAATTATCTCCCGGTTTTGGACCGTTTTAGGTACACCCTGGCGAAGATTGTTTTTATTGGAGACGACAAACAGTGTAAGTCATGACCATGGCCCTTAGTTCGTTTGTTGACCGCGTTGCAGTGCCACCTTATGGTCAAGAGGACATTTCGACACTACAGAGCATTTTCGAAGTCGACCACCTCGCCAAAGAAAAACTGTTCTTGGACACACAATGTAAGTCAATCCGTTCCGGCTCACATATGTCGACCGACCTCTCCAGACCGCATGCCAAGCGCTATCGGTGACTTCATATCACAAAATGTCTACGATGGGAAGCTGAAGACCTGTCACGAGAACTCCGTCAGTCTACCATGCCGCTTCGTCAATGTTGAAAGAGGACAAGAAACACGATCAGGAAAGAGTTGGACAGTGTGTTGCTTTCTTGATTCCAGTGACTGTACGCTGATATCAAGGTAGAATCCTTCAGAAGCACAAGTTGTAGTGCAGATTGCTGGTGCATACCAGGCTAATGGACTAGACTTTCGTATCATCACACCATACGATGCCCAACGCGCCCTCATTGAACATGAGCTGGAAGAGGCAAACTTACATCATGAAGACAAAGTATTCAACGTAGACTCGTTTCAAGGTTTGTTCTCTCATCCCGGTTCTGCCTTTCCAGACTCACCCTAGTTCCAGGCAACGAAGCGGAACACATCATCATTTCTGTGGTTAGATCGGACAAACTTGGCTTCCTGGCTAACCAGCGACGAACCAATGTCATGCTTACCCGCTGCAAAAAAACCATGATTATATGCACGAGCCAAGCATTCATTTGGGGTCCAGCAGCGTCTACTCTTATTGGAAAACTTGCAACCGCCCTTGGACCACAAGCGTGGGTACATGGAAACCTTCAACTTATCGTGCCTCCCCTGGATGTAGTACCGCATCGCCCCAATGCTCGCTTAACTGCCCACCGCCTCCCTGCGTTCACAAGTATTGCAGACATTGCAGATACACGAATCCGAGGCGGTCACCCACCTCCTAGCTCTCTGACACCACCTTCCTATCGACCAGACGCACAAGTATGTTGGGATGCTCCACTCATCGCGCCGCCCCGGGACCCCAACACGTACTCGACTGCACACCACCTCCCCGCTTTCACAAAAGTTGCAGACAAACGAACCCAAGGCGGTCATACACCGGCTAGTTCTCCGATATCACCTCACAATCGACCACAAGCCTGGGTATATGGGGGTACTCAACTCATCACGCCGCTGGGCCAGGAGATAGTACCGCATTGCTCCAACGCTCGCTTAACTGCACATCGCCTTCCCGTGTTCACAACCGTTGCAGATACACGAACCCAAGGCGGTCACATACCCGCTGGTTCTTCGACATCACCTTCACAATCACTCCTCACCATGTTGATCGCGCCAACGAAACACTTCTGGAGCCCATCCTACGTCAAGCAAGAACCATGTATTAAACACGCGCGGCGGGAAATAGGGGACCATCGTGGTCCCTTCGTTAGCTAGTTAAGTACCACGACAGCGTGGTTCAACATAATAATAAAAGGAAAATGTTTGCTACTCCTGGACTTCAGTAGGCATGTCGAGTAGTAAGGTTGGCTCATTTGAGCTCGTTATCGATGGGGTTTTGTCATTTGAAGCTCGTTATCCACTGACCTTCGATATGCTCTGCACGATGTCGATAGAATATCCAAGTGTGTTGCGACCTGCCGTCGGCCAGAGTCGATGCGCACGGCAAACGGTGAACCCTCACGGTTAAAACAATTTCTGTAATGAGGTCACTCTGCCATCCACCACATTGTAGTTTACACTTTCACCTTGTGGTCCAGAGGAAGGTTTTATTTGCACAGCAGCAATTACAGCAAATTCCGTTCCACAGAACCGCTTCGCGTTGTCGAAGGCAGGGTGGCAGACTGCTCAGCAGAGTTAGATAGATGGCGTCTGTTCCGAAGCTTGCCCCGAACCTAGTGCAAGTAACAGTACCTTTTTCTCCCTGGAGTGCCGTCCGGCGGGACCCGTAAGTGAATGCAATAGCGGAAAACATCACGTTGCCCTACGAAGTGCCGGGGTGCACTCACACGCAGTATATGGAAAAGCCTTTGTCCTCACTCGCGACTACCCACGTACACGCCACTCGACGACGTGCTGTTACCCCTTCACCGCAGGACTTTCGCTGCGGTGACAGACACTAAGCTTGGGCATCACTTGGCTTCTGAGTTCACCGTTGCCATCTAAGAGAAGCGGGACATCAACAACTAACATCTTCAGTCCAGCAATACGGATGGGCAGTTGAAAGTCATCAGGGAAGAAGCAGCCGCAGAATCTACCGTCCACGCGTGCGAATATCTGCCAATGTGACACTCCACCATCAAGCACGTCGGATCCAGGGGGGTTATCACGCCGTCCACCATTAATGTTCACTTCAATTCCCGCAACAGGGGTCTGCTACACCTAACCGCAGCACTTGACACGGCTGATACGTTTCCCTGGTATGAAATTGCTCATTCGAGAGGAATGGAAGCCGCGAGATGCATACAAGCCTGTCAGACTGTGGGATAGGCCAGATGACGACCGCATGGCCAGACGACTAGAGCATTCTATAGCACGCACGACCGGCGAACTCACCCTCATCATAGCAATCCATCGTGACGTGCGATCAGCGGGCTGATCGAAGGAGACCTGTATCATACGAATCTTCGCATATTTGGGATGATTAGATGAGATTTTGTGGAGATTTTGTGGAAGAGAGAGGTGAGTTCAGGGTAATCCGGATTCCACGATGAAGCCGGGCCCTGCAGTTCTATCGCGCCCAACGAGTGCTTCCGACTCCAGGTACGTCTTGAGGCTACCTATTATATTATTGTCAATTTAGGAAACAATTTGTGTGTGTTCGATAAAACTCAAGTCGATTTTTGGAGCTGTAAACAACCAGATGAGAGAACCAGAAGCCCTCCATAAGACTATATCTGATCCTTACCAGTTTGTCTTCGCATGAGTTCCTGAACCATGATTTCATCTCTTTCTTGCTACTTTTGTGGCCCTTGCCGTGCTGCTGCAGACGTGTTGGGAAAAATGGATTGTCCGTGAGTTTGAAGTGAGGATGCCGGGACGGTAACTGACAGTACCGGGTTGCCGTTGCATGCAGGTCCTTCTAAGTCAGGTGTTAAGTTTGTTCACAGCGCTATCGACATCGAGGCTTTGACAGGATTAATGCACGCTCTCCACGTTATGACTCCACAGGCACTGGGAGATGCATAGCCCAGCGGAACGACAATTGTTCTAAAATGATCATCTGTACGTTTATGTGATTCGATACCGTGAGTCGTGACCAAGACATCACATTGGATCTGGTAAGTGCAGCCCACTATGTCCGCCATTAGGCTTCTGCATCGCCCATAGTTGTCGTGCGTTTGACGTTGACGGAGTTATGGAAGTATGCGCTTTCTGATCTCACATGGGCGGCGATCATCGAGCTGAGGTCATCTACTCGTTAGTGCCATATCGAGCTCCTAACCTTCCCCAGTTTTGTAAACCGGCATCGGGAAACGTGGGCACCGGTGCAGTTTTCAGTTTCTGAAACTCCTATCTGAGTCGCTGGTCAGGGCATGATGGACAGGATTCATGGAAGTCGGTGGAAAACGGTGTCACGGCCATACATGCCATTGGTACCTACCGGTTGTCCTCGAAGTCGAGAGCCTTGAAATGGCAGTCTCGTCCAAGATATAAAGCTCGAATGGCCTGGCACTCAAACTCATAACCTACAAACACAGATCACCAACAACAGCTATGGCATCAGAACGCGTCATCCCCCGAGTCCCCCCTCTTTCTGTTTGGGCATCGTCACGCCTTAATTCTCTCCTGCGAAGCGAGACGACAGACAGGTTCAACAGGATTTTTGACGCTACTTTCGCCCAAGACCTCGAAGTCGTCCTCAACGGGAAGACTCTCACTCGCGACGAGTACAAGAAGGTGTTACTCGGGCAGAGTGGGGCGGGACCCTCGGCAATCACAGACGTGCATATTGAGGGAGAGACGGTAGTCAACCCAATCACTTCTGAAGATCGACTGGTAGTAGGTCGGACCCTGGGACCTCTTCGTACCGCGACTAAACAACGTGTACCATAGGGAGGCTTCGTTGGCATGTTCTACACACTTACGAGCATCTCCAAACGTTTCTTTGTGCTCGGCGCACCTGCGAGGCACAAGGACGTCTCTACTATTAACCTGACGTATGTCCCAACGTGACCTGTGTTCAATGTTACTCAAAGGTTCTGATCGTTATTACAGCGTGAAGTCGACGGTGCCTTACCCGGCCACCCGCTTTCGTTACCCCGACCCACGGAGGATCACTGCAGTCAACCAGATTCTCCAGCCCAAGACCCTTATCGTCTCATTCCCTGGGTCGGTTCTACCCGCGAACGAGACTTATGGCTCTGGAAAGGTAGAGCTAGGGCCCGTGAATCACACGCGGGTGGAGGAGGAACTCAGTGTTTTGGGGAATAAATTCAGCACTGCGTCAGTCCCTGAGGCCGACATTGACGAGGAATGAAGTCTTTTGCTTCCGCAATATGTAGACGGTCACGCAGAAGGTGATGGGACGGAATGCGTGACCACTGCATGCCAAGCTTCCTGTATAATTGAATCCTGAATTTGATTTGTGTATCTGCTATGTCGCCTGAAGTTACATCCACACGAGTACTCGGCCCAGCACCGTCAGATATTATTCTGCTCAGTGCAGGGCGCTAATAAGCACGACATGGAGGTTCGAGGATGGCATTTTTCGGCATTTTTCACATCCGGCGCACGATACAATTGGCCAAGTAAAAGGGACTTGGTTAGATGGACCAGACTAAGTCGATGGGGCTTTCGAGACTCAAAAGCCTCATCAACTGTGGAATTTAGCTTGGTTCATCCAACGGCACAAGTCACAACGCGGTCAGTCCGAAAACAGCATGAAAACTGTGGGCGATTCGGGTCGTTTTCGACGCGGTCGCCTTTGTCACAAACTTTGGCCACAACTCAGGAATATCCGTTTTCCATCTGATACTATGATGTCACGGCAAAATGCGCTATGTAGTCCGTCGACATGAAGCCAAATGCAGTTAAATGGTGCTGGGCGCCTGGTGGTATACACATACTGATGCGGCATATGTGGCCGCGGGCTTTGCTCTTCGCTGGCGACCACCCACGTGCACGACATTCAACGTTGTGCGTGCCTTCACCCTGCACACAGCTCCACGGGTTCTTCGTTACACTAATAGACTGCTTCCACAATGCGACACACCTTCAACGCCGCTGGTACGACTTTCATTGTCGAGGCCAGATACCAAGCCCTCCCAGGCTGAGGTCGGCATTACCTGGGTTCTGAGCTGACGGTTGTTGTCTGGGACAAAAACCCCGGTGAGAACCGCGTGATCAGGAAGCTCAGCAATGTCGGCCGGCAGGTAAATTCTTTCAGTATGTTATCCATGCTTTGGGTCAACTCTCGTCTGGTCAGCTTGCAGAAGCCAAACGATGCTTGCGCGAAATCAGGTAAAGCATGACGATTTCTCACAGAATCTAGCATGCGAATACCGGTATGGCAATATTCAGGTTTCTGCGTCACTTTAAGGGCCATGACAATGTGAGCAAGCAGCTTGTGCTCTCCTGTTCCAGGTTGCTCATTGAGGTTTTCAGATCGTCCGGCTTTGTGACTTCGATATAAACTTTCACTCAAACGGCGATTTTGACGAAATCTATCTCATGGTGGGTCAGTGCTTTTCGA
Organism: Pisolithus tinctorius; assembly: GCA_024663395.1. NCBI lineage: Eukaryota > Fungi > Basidiomycota > Agaricomycetes > Boletales > Pisolithaceae > Pisolithus > Pisolithus tinctorius. The sequence continues at coordinate 2,817,840 of JANFAH010000002.1, forward strand.
CGATTCCCGTATCTAATCGTTGCATGGATAGCACTCAGGAAGAGTATTATGAGACGGATCTCCGAAAAAATTGTTGTGTTTATCGGCTATCTATTTTATACTCATTATCGATGGAACGTCAGTAGATCCGTTTGGAGTGCCCACTTTCGGGCGTGGAACTTCTAGGTTCAAAAGTTGACCGGCATCTCCGTTGGGGGCAATGCACAGGTGAGAGTTCCCACATCCTGCAATCTTGACTGCGCCAGCCTCACTGATAAGAATGTTATCCGGTGAGAGGTCTTGGAGCACAACACCAGCAGAATGGATGTAATTAACCCCGCGCAAAATCTGGTGTGCGAATGCTATACCAAGCACCAGAATTGAGTCCACGCTGCGGTCGTTTGGTAAGGTGTTCCATTGGGTTTGCGTGCTATCTTAGCCCTGTTGACTTCTGGGCAGTCCGGGGCTGCCAATGTCTGGTCAGTGGGATGCATCATTGCGGAACTAGCGACGGGCCGACCGATCTTCAGTGTTACTACGTCAGTCATTTGTGCTCGTGCCTCGGGAACTCTTTGACATCCTATCCCGTAGCCTTCAAAACCACGTATGTGGGATCATTGAACTCACGGGACTACCTTCACAACCCACGTTATCTACTATTTCTGATGCTGAGGTGAGGCGCTCCTACGTGCCCTCACGAGCCAACGTGCTGAGTTTATATGTAGCTACACAACCATGCCCTCTCACTCGAGTCAGTTGCTCGCATCCCACTGGCGGAGCGTGTCCGGAATGTCGACCATCGATTGCTCGATCTCCTTTCCGAAGTGTTTTTCCTCGATGTCGATTCGACAATCACTTGCAAAGGTGCCCTATCGCATAAGTATTTGGACGACGTTCGATGTGATGCAGATGGATTTGTTTGTTTCCCAATGCGTTTTGTGGAGTGACTTTGTTGGGCAAAGGTTGACTTTAGTTTGCGCGCAATACAAGGGAAACCTCGACGAAGACGTATTGAATATATCCCAAGACAACTGATCAAAGAGCTACGTTCTTTCTATGCCTAGCAGCACGACGATACAATGGAAATTTTACTGCCGGAACTAGACTTTGGAATAGGTGTTGCGGCACGCGTGCGTCAGTTTTTGGTTGATACGATTCTAAATCCTAATTGAATCCAATGATGACAGCCTTCGATATCACATTCGCCTATTCCACCACTGAAAGATGTGGGAAACGGTATGCACACTGCCTGTTTGCCATCAGTTATACCAGCTGCGATAGTACGCTCGCGTTACAATTGCTTTCATAACGTTTTACGACTGGCTTTTACACTTGTAGCGTTCTGTAGGACACCGTTCACCAACACCACCCTCGCGGGCCGAGGCGGAAACTTTGGAGAAGGCAGGTGGAAGGCATCAGTTTTTGTATTCGCGCTAAGTGAACTGTTAGGAGAGGAATAGTAAATTCCCTTCTGGGTCACACTTCGAAAGAAAGTTAGGTGGAGAACCCAACAATTACGAACGCCGCACTCCTCGCAATGGATTTCGATGGTAGCCGTCGCCCGCTGGTGGCGGTTTAAAGGCCTTCCTGCAACCCGAGATTCGTCGCTGAACAGATCGAACCCCCCCACCCTCCAGCTAGGGATGCGTGACATAGAGGATGATTTTGGTCAAACAGTGAAAAGCGGCTTTGAGAAAACTGGCGTGCCAATACAACGGCCCCCACTTTCGAGGCACGCTTCCTCGGTGGCCCAGCTCACTGCACTCCTTGACGTACAAGGCGGACAAGGAAGCCGTCACAACGTGTTGTTGACCTGACCCGGACAATTAAAAAGACATCTGCATACCCATGCACCGGTGGTGCGTTCGGCGACATATGGAAGTGTTACTGGTTCAGGGACTCCGAAGATGATGGCTCAGAGCTGGTATGTGTACTCCATTATTTAATCATTGCACCATCCAACACCGTCAAGGTTGCTGTGAAGGCGATGAGAACCATTATCATGAGTGAAAAGGTGAAGGAGAAAAAAGTACGAGTATCTCTGGTCCAGATTCTTTTCTAGATCTTCACGCTCGTCCGCACAGCGCTTTCATTGGGAACTGGGGGTGTGGAAGCGGTTGGATCAGAAAAACATCACGCCCTCGTATGGAATAGCCTTCGGTTTCGGGTTTTACCCAGCAATGGTATGCCATGGGCACCCAATGGCGCACTTAGTCAATATTTGCAACTTCACCACTCAACACTTCCTTTGGCTGAAATGTTCCAGATCGTAGGTTAAGGTCCCCGTCCTGTTGCATGTATCTGACCTGTCGTCGACTAAGCTTGACGACGTGGCGAGCGGATTACAATATTTTATGTATCTTCATTCAAGATACTAGAGCGATCATTCCTTACTCTCTGGCAGTACACAGCAACCACGTTACCCACGGTGATCTGACTGGGGTAATGTTCCTGTCTTCTCTGTTGCTACGAAGCTGAATATTCCTCCCTGCAGAAGAATACTCTGATGTTTGGCGATGGCGGAGCCCTTCTTACCGACTTCGGCATGTCCACAGCTCTTAAGGAATTGTGGGATTCCGATTATTTCACCGAGTCTGCCCGAGGGACTCTCCGGTGGGCTGTGCCTGAACTTTTCCAATGTGACGAAGAAAGTGGGGTGACGGGATTTGCGGAATCGCCATGTGACGTATACTCGTTTGGCAGCATCATTCTCCAGGTTCGTCGTTGCCTCGTTCGTCTGATTCCCAAGCCCACTGACATTTGTCGACCTAGGTGTTATCAAGCAAAGTTCCATACTTTTATTCAAACTCTGACACGCAAGTGGTCAGAATGGTGGTCAGAGGGATCCGGTCAGAGCGCCCCGGAGACCAAGGATCGACGACGAACAGTGGGACGTCATTCAGCGGTGTTGGACGCAAGACGCAACTCAACGACTGGAAATTGGAGAGGTCGCTGACGCACTGTACTCGCTAAGACTACAGAAGCTAACTGCTGTCGATGGCGACTTAGGCATCGTCAGTGAGGGTTCTAACCAACACGGCCATCTGCCATAAATGATGTCGAGTGACCGAACCTGACACATGTACTGTATCTCGAGGTTGAAGAATCAGAATCGCAGTATGTGAAACTTCTATGTAAAAATGAAATATTTTCCCCGCTCCAAAGTGGGATCCATAAGAAGCGCCGCCGATGCGTATAGAAGTCGTCGACCATGATCGAAGCTTGCCTTGCTTTGAGTCCAAAGGATATCTGCATCCTTGCCGGAATCTTCCGACCTCCAAGACGCTCCATGCGACAGCCAGAGGACAGTGAACTTGTTTTTTCTGATTTACATCAGGAAAGTTACATCTAGTCTGCTTTGTCTGATACAGTCTGCTGCAGACAGTTCAGAACTACTTGATCTAATCGGCGTCGGGCCCGTACCCTGCCTTCTCTCCGAGTGTATGAGTGCCCGACCGGCCCGGGCTGTAAGGCGCTCGGGCCAGTGATCCGCCACGCGTTTCAGTCACCTTGTTCCGGTGCACCTGATCGACGTTTACTGACAGATAGCGAAACTACTTGCAGCGAGCGCCAACCCGATAATGGCAATGCGATTGCTCATCTCGTTGGAACGCCCAATGTGGTATCGTCAGAGCATCGCACGGCCACGCGTGGTTCAGCCAGTGTGTCCGATCTTACGGGGCTCGTTTCGTCGGTAGCGACAAATAGTGACGTAATTACACCGCGAACAGTCCAGTTTGTCGTGTGAGGACGACAAGCGATGTGCTGTACAAGTAATCAACACGCTACCACAACAGAACTGGTCCTTACGCGGTGTGATACCGCACCGATCGAGTACCGTCCGCTCGTATAATGAGAACTCCTTGCAAGAAGCAGTCGTACTTGAGTTGTACCTTTCGTTTGTGGGAATCATGAAGCATCAGTATCTTCAATAGGGAGGAGCAACCGTACAATAGCCACGTGGGAAGGGGTAATGTACCAAGAGGTACGGGAAGCCTCTAGGTGAACACGGACAATAATATCTGATGGTCCTGAGACCGCCGTACTCGCTGGCTGACATACATACAATCAAATTCAGAGTCAAACATACATGCAGGGTGTTCGACAGAGAGTTACATTCCATTCTATCATCCCTCCTTGAGGAAGCAACTACCTCATTCTACATCAACTTCAGCTTCAGGAACTGTCGCGGTGCTAAATTTATTCCCCAACACACTAAGTTCCTCCTCCACTTGCGTGATGTTAACAGGCCCCGGTCCTAGCTCTACCTTTCCAGAGCCGGAAGTTCCGTCCGCAGGTAAAACCGACCCAGGGAATGAGACGGTAAGAGTCCTGGGCTGGAGGATCTGGTTAACTGCGGTGACCCGCCGTGGATCGAAGTAAGGAATGGGGCGGGGCGGGTAGGGTACCGTCCCCTTCACGCTGCACGGTGATTAGGATTGTTATATGGTGACATAAAATGCAGTTTGCATCGCAACGTACGTCAGGTTAATGGAAGAGACAACCTTATATCTCGCAGGTGCGCCGAGCACAAAGATACGTTTGGAGGTGCCCATAGTTGAGTAGAACATGCCGACGAAGCCTCCCTATGGTATATATTGTTTAGTCATGGTACTGAGAGGTCCAGGGTCCGACCTACCAATCGATCTTCAGAAGGGATTGGGTTGACTACTGTCTCTCCTTCAATCTGCACATCGGTAGTTCCCAAGGGTCCGGCCTCACTCAGCGCGAGTAACAGCTCCTTGTACTCGTTGCGAGTGAGATTTTTCCCGTTGAGGACGACTTCGATGTTTTGGGCGAAAGTAGCGTCAAAAATCCTGTTGAACCTGTCTGCGGTCTTGCTTCGCAAGAGAGAGTTAAGGCGTGAAGATGCCCAGACAGGAAGAGGGGGGACTCGGGGGAGGACACGTTCTGAGGCCATTGCTGTTGTTTAGTGATCAGTGTTTGTCGGTGGTGAGTCTGAGTACCGGGTCGTTCGTGCTTTATATCTTAGACGAGCCTACGATTTCAACGCTCTGGACTTTGAAGATAACCGGTGTGCCGATAGCATGTGACCATGAACCCGCCAGTCCCAACTCCCATGAGTCCGGTCCATCATGCCCTGACCAGCGACCCAGATATGAGTGTCAAAGAACTGTATCAGTGCCCACGTTCTCTTGTGATGGTTTACAGAATAGGGGGAGATTAGAGGCTCGATATGGAACAAACGAGTAAACCGCTTCATACCAATGATCGCCGCCCATACAAGATCAGAAAGCATGTACTCCCATAACTCCATCGACATCAAGTGCAAGATGGCTGTGAGCGATGCAGAAGCTTAATGGATTACATAAATGGCTTCACTTACCAGATCCAGCGCGATGTCTGATCCACAGCTCACAATATTGAATCCCATGAACGTACATGATTACAATTAGGACTATTGCCGCATCCGCTGGGCTATGCATGCTCCAGTGCCTGAGGAATCATAAAACGGTGAGCGTACATTCGTCCTGTCAGAGTTTCGACGGAGACGCGCACACGTGGCAGCAACCGGGTGTGTCAGTTACCGTCCCGGCATGCACCTCTATCACAAACAAAGGGTATTCTGTCAATGAGTGCAAAATTTAAACACACCCACAGAATGCAAGGGTCACAAAAGACAGCAACGTGAGGTGGGATTACGGTCCAATAACTTCCGGAAAGATGTACTGGGAGGAGGAAAAACCCCACTGCCGATAGGTGCCCATGTCTAACTGAGGTTTCTGTGAAGCTTTAGAAGATGAAGCAAAAGGTTGAAGCGTCTTTCAGAATCAGCTGAAGGCCCGTGAAAATCCCGGCATGAATTGCTGCAATTCCATCCGAAGTTTCAACCTGAGTGTGGGATCTGATTGAACCGCCAGCAATGTCGGGGTTATCCATCACAATTTGTACATTTCCAAAACCTCCAAGCAAACGAGTAGTTCAAATATAGCCACCTCAATCATCCACCTCAGGAGGGGCGTAGATCGTTTGAACTCGACGGACACAACGCATATTGTGAGAAGGTCGCACATGAAAAAGGAACGGAGCACGCCACGCACGGCCACAGAACTGTCGTTGAAATGCGATCACCAAAGACGCCAAAGTATGCGAAGGCACGAAAAAGCGGCATTGAGACGTTCGGTTCGGCCAAGGTGGGGAGCAAAGGAGGACAATGTCTGCGAAGCCCAAAATACCGATTTCTTGTGCAAACCTTGAAGTCAATCCCTCTGAGGAAAGAGCCATCGAGAAAATCTTGTCTGCCTCAGCTATGGATCGAGTGGTCTTGATTCAGGGACCCCCGGGAACCGGCAGGACGACAGTCATTACTGCCGCAGTCACCAGCATTATTTCGTTCCCCGCTGCCAGCAGTCGGACCATTTGGATAGCTGCACAATCGAATGTCGCTGCGAAGAACATTGCTGAGAAGTTTGCGAAAATGGGCTTCTATGACTTCGTGTCAAAGGAATTTCACTTTGACTGGTGCGTCTTTACATGTCTGGGAAATCTTCTGCTCAGTAAATGTCACAGGCATGAGCATCTTTACGAGAAGCTTGAATCGTGCCTCATTCGCTCTGAAACATTCAGTCGCGAAGGCGTTGCGCGTCCAGACAACTTCACGGGGCTAAAGTCATCCTGTGCACACTAGGGATGTTATCAAATAACCATCTCGAACCCTCCCGTCATGTCAATCCAGTGGACATCCTAATCTTCGACGAAGGGAGTCAGATAGAAGTCGGAAAGTTACCTTCTACTTTTCGACCGTTTTAAGTTCACCCTCGCGAAGATCATCTTCATTGGGGACAAACAAGCAGTGTAAGTCATAACCGTGGCTCTTTGTTCGTTTTTTTTAAATCCTAGAAGTACCACCTTATGGACAACGCGAGATCTCGACACTACATAGCATCTTCGAAGTCAACCACCTGCATAAAACAGCAGTATTCTTGGATACGCAATGTGGGTAAACTCCACCCGGCTGACATATGTCCACTGACCTCTTCAGATCGCATACCTCGCGTGCTCGGCGATTTCATTTCACAGAGAGTCTACAATGGGAAATTGAAAATTTGTCACGCAAACTCAGTCAGTCTCCCGTGCCGCTTCATCGACGTTGAAAGAGGACAGGAAGAACCATCAGGAAAGAGTTGGATCGTGCGTTACTTCCTCGACTCTAATGACCATGCCTTGTATCAAGGCAGAATCCCTCAGAGGCGCAAGTCGTAGTGCAGATCGCCGCTGCATACCAAGCCAAGGCACTAAACTTTCGTATCGTCACACCGTATGATGCCTAACGCTCTCTTATTGAAGGTGAGCTGTAGGCGGAAAACGTACGTCATGAAGACAAAGTATTTAAAATAGATTCATTTCAAGGTTTGCTCCCTCATCCCGGTCCTCCCCTTCCAAGCTCAACCTAACGACAGGCAACGAGGCGGAACACATCATTATCTTTCTGGTCAGGTCACATACTTGGCTCCCTGATTCATGAGGGACGAGCCAATGTCATGCTTACTCGTTGTAAAAAAGACCATGATTATATGCACGAGCCGAGCATTCATTTGGGGTCTAGGGGCGTCAACTCTTGTCGGACAACTTGTGAAGGTTCTTGGACCACAAGCGTGGGTAAATGGCGAGATTGTTGTTTAACGTACTTGGCACCGCATGGTTCGCTCGTTCAGATTTGTGTTCGTTAGGTTCTGGCGCGGGCTTCGTATTTGCATTCTTGACGAGGAATAATTACTCGGAGGTCGCACTGGCCATCTTTTTATTGTCAAAATCACACTGGAACGCTTCGCGCATCGGTAATCTCCAAGCATACTGAAATTTTAGGGACAAAACCTCGACATTGTAAAAAAGATTAGATAAAGGAAGTGCCTCATTCTAAAGCTGCAGCTTGTGTGTGGGGTCCGACCACATCGCCACCAATATATATCTATCGCTACCAAGGTTTTTCCAGACCTGAACTTGATAGAATCCAGCAACATACGTATATGTATACCTAACCAACACCTAGCAGCTGTCGAAGACGGAGAGAAATGAGCCGGTTAATGATACATTATGATCAGGTAGTATCAGGCAGCGCCGGAGGCAAGAAGGTGAGGGCAAAAGGGTGGGATCCGAGGCAGGAGGGATGCAGGAGTGCACAGAGGGGGACGGAGTGACGCTGTGGGGAAGATACTCACGTAGAAATGCGAACCCCCCAGCCAAGCCGGGAAACCACACAATCACCTACAGTGTCATAATATCTGACGGTGCGGGGCCGAGTACTCGTGTGGATGTAACTTCAGACGACACAGATACATACATCAAATTCAAGATTCGAATATACAGGAAGGTCAGCATGTGGTCACGTATTCCGTTCTACCATCTTCTGCGTGACCGTCTACATATCGGCGGGTGCAACTACTTCATTCCTCGTCAATGTCAGCCTCAGGGAGTGACGCAGAGCTGAATTTATTCCCCAAAACACTGAGTTCCTCCTCCACTTGCGTAAGATCGACGGGTTCCAGTCCTAGCTCTACCTTTCCAGAGCCGGAAGTTTCTGGTACAACCTGCCCAGGGAATGAGACGAGATGAATCTTGGGCTGGAGAACCTGGTTGACTGCCGTGATCCTCCGCGGGTCAAAGTAACGAAGGCGGGCGACCGGGTAAGGCACCGCCGACTTCACGCTGCAACAACAATTAGAATCTTCAAGTAACATTGAACACAGGTCACGTTGGGACATACGTCAGGTTAACGCTAGAGACAATCTTGACCCTCGCAGGTACGCGGCGCACAACGATACGTGTGGAGGTGCCTATAGTTGTATAGAGCATGCCGACGAAGCCTCCCTATAGTTTACATTGTTTATTAGTTACGGGACGAAGAGGTCTCAGGGTCCGACCTACCAATCGATCTTCAGAAGGGATTGGGTTGACTACTGTCTCTCCTTCAATCTGCACGTCCGTGGTTCTCAAAGGTCCAGCTTCGCTCTGCCCGAGTAATAGTTCCTTGTACTCGTCGCGAGTGGCAGTTTTCCCGTTGACGACGACTTCGAGGTTCTGGGCAAAAGTAGCGTCAAAGATCCTGTTGAATCTGTCCGTCGTCTTGCTTCGCAGGAGAGAACTAATGCGTGAAGATGTCCAGACAGGAAGAGGGGGGAGGACGAGTTCTGATGCCATAGCTGTTGTTCGGTGATCTGTGTTTGTAGGTTGTGAGTCTCAGTGCCAGGCCATTCGTGCTTTATATCTTGAACGAGATCTCCATTTCAGGGCTCTGGACTTTGAGGACAGCAGGTGAGTGCCAATGGCATGTGTGGCCATGACACCGGTTTTCCCCTACTTCCATGAATCCTTTCCATCATGCCCTGACCAGCGACTCAGATAGGAGTCTCACCAACTGTACTAGTGCCCACGTTCTCCTGTGACGGTTTTCAGAACCGGAGGAGATTAGGGGCTCGATATGGAACAAATGAGTAAACCGCATCAACCCAGTGATCGCCGCCCATATGAGATCAGAAAGCACGTACTTCCGTGACTCCATCGACATCAATTGCAAAACAACTGTGGGCGATGTAGAAGCCTAATGCTTTACATGGGTGGCTGCACTTTCCAGAGGTCTTGGTCGCGAGATACGATACCGAATCGCAGACGTACAAGCAGTTCACGGTTTAGTGCCGCATCCGCTTTGCTACGCATGCCACGGCGTCTGTGAAGTCATGAAACAGTGAGCGTTCATTCGTCCTGTCTGCCCGAGCTTCGGATCTCGACGGTGCTGTGGGCAAAGTTAGATTTTGGACAGATCCCACACAACCGGGCCCGGTGTTATCAGTAACCGTCTCAACGTCCACCCTCATCTCAACAAGGGACATTCTGTTACATCAAGTAATTCAAGTATGTCCGCAGCATGAAAGGGTCGCAAAAGCATGAGCGTGACTGATGGGATCCAAAACCTTATGGGAAGACGTATTGTAAGGGGGAAAAACTTAGTCCTTCAATTCCAACATTCGGTTTGGGCAAGGTGTTATTCTGGCTCTGAGACTTACCGGAGGTACCACCGCACGGTCCAAGATTCCAATGGTGTCGGAAGTATCCGGTGAGCGCGAGTTTCTTTTTTAATAGAAGAGGGGTGCGATGCTGCGCGGTCAAATTACGTTACGCATTTATTCCGAACCCACATTTTGGTTCTCGACTGCCTGAACCCCGAATGCGTGAGAATTCTTCTATGATAATTCATACAGGTCACCTGGATCAGCGCTGATGCACATCAAAGCGAACTGCCACGATAGGGATGAACTCACCGTTCGTACGTGCTATGGACATGCGGTTGTCATTTGAGGGTTTTTCGCTTATCCCGCAACCCGTCAGGGCTGTGCAAACATTAGGTCTGCCCTTCTTTTTTGACTTGGTTGTTCTCCTAGACCAAAACACGCAATCCGAGTTCAATGGTTAATTCGAGACACATTCGCCCCTACCCTCAGCGTGGTTATCCCGGGTGCTAAGTATTGGGATTAAAGGCAGCCGGTCCCACTCCCGCAGGTATCAAAGTTGAAGCGAGCATAGAGGGCAGATGGAAAGACCGACACGCACGAAAGATGGGCTGCACCAGAATATTCTGCATGAAGTGTGCTCCCTGACGACGTCAAATACCTATCCATTTTAGTGTGCTGATGATGTTTGTTGTTAGCTTCCCATTTACTGACCTCACGACCAGACAATAATACGTTTCTACGGCTTTTACTTGAGCTTGGGACAATGCAGGTACGGGATCTGCTCAAACCTCCCGCCAAAATCCTTTTCTGAGCTTGAATCTTCTCACTCAATTGAACTATTAGCCAGCCTGTGTTGTTCAAAGCCTGCTGCTGTTCCACCCCCGCCACTTCCGAATGCTTCCTCCCCACAACTACCCGGTCATTCCTTGATACACCATCCACAGTACATGGCATTCATATGTTGCGATCTTGGGAGTCTACTCCGATACGGAAGGTTCGTGTGTAGCGGTCAAGTCAGGAGTGGCTGAGGCTTCGACACATTTCCTTGATATGTATTCTGGCTGTTTACTGGTCGGGACTGCATTGAAACGCGCACAGCGCGTAGATCTCGATGCTCAAGGAAGTCGTACCACCCGTTATCGGGCGGAATTTTGAAAGCTGGAGTTTGAAATTTGAATGCGATGGAGACTTTTTCTTCTCAAGGCTTCACTGCTCTGCGTGTTGGTGTTGGATCTGATCAAACCTCCACCACGATCTGATTACTGTTGTACGATGTATTTCAGTGTCAAACTAACAAATAGTCTAGGTGTATCTATCTCGAATCGGACTCAGGAGGGGTAATACGCGATCATTTAAATTGACAACGCGTTGTACGAGAAGATAACACCCTGAAGAAAGGCAGAGCAAGGGGGGTATAAGCCACGCGGGACTCCGTGGAATGTGACCAGCCATGGAATCTAGGCATCGTGCCGAACGTGTACAAGGCTGTACAAGGCATGAAGAAGCAACAGGGAGAAGTTCGACGCAAGATTGCGGGACGAAGGCGACGAACAGTGTCAACGCGATCAGGCAGGGAAGCCGCGGAAGTTTCCCAGACTACTGCGTTGGGAAATCCCATTAATTGGTGCGAGGAGTAGCTAGTAAAAACCAACAACGGAGAAGGTAATGTGACTTCCTTACAATGGACTTTACTAAACCGTCTTCTCCCCGGTAGATGCTATGTGGAATCGTACGTACCACCACCCTTACGACCACTAGTCCAAATTGTACCTCCATCTGCATACTGCACAGTGGCAAGGGACAACGCTCTCCAAAGGTGACTATCGCCATGGGTGTTTGGGTGCGTATCTTGTATCTTTCGGGTTTCCTGACGTACTCGTGTTACACAGGATGCTTCCTTATCTGTAGGCTGCCTCGTGCTGTGGACCGCCCAACGCCCATTTTCGTTATGGTCATCAGACATAAAGGCCTGTTCGCCGCGTTTCAGAGTCACTGTTCGTTGCCTTCATCAAACCCTCCCCTCTCGTCTCTCTCTATGTCTCTCGCATTATCGACCGTCACGCCCAGATTGTTCCTGCGCCACTCTTCCCAAATCTCCTTTGAGACTTCGTCAGAAGATTCCTTAGATGCAAGGCACCTTCGCTCATTGCTCAGTACAGTGATGCCCGAAGGTGCCATTGGCATCTCAGCCTCGTATCGGGAAAATCGCAAGCTTAGCGCTATCGCTTTCTCTTCACCGTCTAGAGCTCTGGTGGTACACCTCACCGGTGGTGATCTGTCTCCAGACAGTGACCATAGCAAGCGAAATAGGGGAAGGCACCTCCTCCAGAAAGAAATTCTCTGCAATGAAGACTACCGGAAGTGTGCATTCAACATGGATCGTATTGCGATTGCCTTGTACTTGGACATGGCACTGCGCATTGATAGTGCGGTGGATATGCTCTCGGTGTCGTTGGGTAACAGGCGATCGCTGCAGGCGCTTATGAATGCCATGGGCGGCGAGTGGACTTTACACAAGTCAAACGTGAAAGCGTTGTTTTTCAGTAACGAATCGTGCCCCGTATCAATTTCCGACCTTGTCCAGCAAGCCTGGGCAGCTTGTCAAGCGTCTATCCTCCCTGACATGGCCGGGCGCATCCCCGCGCTGGGTAGGATCAGCACGAGTACGATACCAGATAAGGTATGTGCGAACAGTCAAAATTAATTCGTCCGTTCACATAATCTCGCATTATTTCTCTGGTACAGCATATGACAGTACTTGCAAAGATCTCGCGTGATGGAGAGCTTTTAGATTCCTTGAAGCCACTTTCTGTGAGGAACGATGTTGTACCAGGTATCACGGGGGCGATGGATGGTCTTACATTGACTTCTGACCGCTACTCGACTCGTATCAGAAGCTCCGCTCAGCAGGTATGTTAATAACGATGCATCGGAGTTGGGTGGGTAAGAACATTCTTCCTGCATAGGTCCTCCAGATAGAGACACGGAACGGTGTTCAAGTATCGGGTCGCGCTATCCACGTCGAAGGGCGCCAGGCACACATCGAAATTTCCGGTTCTCTCCATGGTGACGAAATACAGTCGGTGACGACATTTGGCAAGGCGGACCTCACGTCTGCAGAGGCTTGTCGCGAAAGCATTATCCTCGCTATCTTGAAAGGGGAGTCCACTGTCATGTCACATCCTTTTTTTACGGCCATATGGCTCCCGAAAGATCCAATTCGTTGGCTATCACCCGTCCATCTGAAGCCCGGGATACCGATTCATTGCCGAAATATCAAAGTCAACGCCTCTCAGGAAAAAGCTATCGAAAAAATCTTGTCTGCCGCGGATAAGGATCGAGTAGTGCTGATTCAGGGAGCCCCAGGAACCGGCAAGACGACAGTCATCACTGCTGCTATTACCAGCATTATTTCAGCCACCGGTGCCAGTAGTCGGACTGTTTGGATAGCTGCACAATCAAACGTCGCTGTGAAGAACATTGCCGAGAAGTTTGCCAGCGAGGAATTCTATGATTTCAAATTGCTGGTGTCGAAGGAATTCCACTTTGGGTGGTGCGTCCCCACATGCTCTGAAAATCTTCTGCTCAGTAATTGTCATAGGCATGAGTATCTTTACGAGAAGCTTGAATCGTGCCTCATTTGCTCTGATGAGTTCAGTGACGATGTCGTCGGCACGTCCAGCCAACTTGGCGGGGCTAGGGTCATCCTGTGCACACTAAGCATGTTATCAAATAACCATATAGCGTCCTTCGTTCATGTCAATCCGGTAGACGTTCTAATCTTTGACGAAGGAAGTCAGATAGAAGTCGGAAATTACCTCCCGGTTATTCACCGCTTTATGCACAGCCTAACAAAGCTGGTCTTTATTGGAGACCCTAAGCAGCGTAAGTCGTAATCATGGCTCTTTTCTCGTTTCTGAACACGTTGCAGTGCCACCTTATGGTCAAGAGGACATCTCGACACTACAGAGCATCTTCGAAGTCAAGCACCTTCGCAAAGAAGTACTATTCTTGGATACGCAGTGTGGGTCAACTCCTTCCGACTCATGTATGTCGAATGACTTCTCTAGATCGCATGCCGAGCGCCGTCGGCGACTTCATATCACAGAAAGTCTACAATGGAAAGCTGAAGACCTGTCATGAAGACCTCGTCCGTTTTCCGTGCCGCTTCGTCAATGTTGAAAGAGGACAGGAAAAACAGTCAGAAAAGAGTTGGACCGTGCGTTACTCTCTTGATATCAATGACTGTACATTGATATCAAGATAGAATCCTTCAGAAGCACGAGTTGTGGTGCAGATTGCCGGTGAATACCAGGCTAATAGACTTGACTTTCGTATCATCACACCATATGATGCCCAACGCGCTCTCATTGAACGTGAGCTGAAAGAGGCAAAGATACGTCATGAAGACAAAGTATTCAACGTAGACTCATTTCAAGGTTTGCTCTCTCATCCTGGTTCTTCCCTTCCAAGCTCAACCTAGGTCCAGGCAACGAAGCGGAACACATCATCATCTCTGTAGTCAGAACGGACAAACTTGGTTTCCTGGCTAACCAGCGACGGACCAATGTCATGCTCACCCGTTGCAAGAAGACCATGGTTATATGCACGAGCAAAGCATTTATATGGGGTCCGGCGGCATCAACTCTCATCGGAGAGCTTGCAGCCACTCTTGGACCACAAGCATGGGTACATGGAGACCTTCAACTCATCACGCCTCCCCGGGATGTAGTACTGCGTCGCCCCAACACTCACTTACCTGTACACCACGTTGCCGATACGCGAACCCAAAGCGGTCACACACCCGGTAGCTCCCCGACATCTCCTCACAATCGACCACAAGCGCGGGAATATGGAGGTGCTCAACTCACTACGCCACTCCGAGAGATAGCATTGCACCGCCACACCACTCATTTGACTGCACACTACCCCCCCACATTCGCAAACGTTGCGGCCGGACGAACCCAAGGCGGTCACTCACCCACCAGTTCCTCGACATCACTCCAAGATCACCCATCATCATCGCGATCACGCCGACGGAACGCCTCTAAAACCCACCCTACAACCGAACAAGGACCGTGTATTAAAAATGTGTGGCTGGAAATTGGGGTCCATCGGGGTCGCTATAGTCGCTAGTTACAAAGACAGCGTGATGCGACATCACTCAAAGAAAGCGATTTCTGCATTATAGTGGGGTCGGTTCTCGGAAGAGCTCATTTCGATGAGGCCCGGTTGCTCGTAGCCTACTATCCACTAACCTTCGAGATGTGACGAATGTTTAAATATGTCGTGATCTGAAATCTGCCAGAGTTGATGCATTGTGCACGTCAAAGGGCAAAACTTTGCGGTTAAAACAATTTCTGCCCATGCTCTCGACCAGATTTTAATTTTTTGGGGGGAGAAGTAATACATTATGTAGCAACTGACCTGTGTAGCCCTACATAACCACTGTACCCGAGAGTCGAGACCGCTATCAGGGCCAACCAGTCCGAGGAAAGATGCTCTTACTCACTTCCCGTCAGAGCATGTCGGTGACGGGTGTGCGTGGGATGTGAACCTGTCAGAGGTCCCCATTGCACTGGGTATGAGAGGGCTTATAGCCAAAAAAACCTCGAGGTTGGATACTCAGTCCTTGTATAAGTCTAGATCACATTGTATGAGGGACGCTTTCCAGACTATCAATCATAGATAGAGGTCAGGTGTCAATCCATAGTAAATCGTTGATTAATCGTTGCTTTTCACCTTGTCATTGTAGTGCTGGCCGAGTGAGCTATTCCTTGAATCGTCCGTTCACGCCTAATGACCCATAGAAGGTAGACAGATTCCGATAGGATGATCCTCGACAGTCTTGAGAAGGTTTTGTTGTCGTGATGTAATGGGATGGCGATGTTTCCAGATCCGGGAACGAGCCTGAGGGATATCTCTCGCCAGGGGGCAAGGGGCATTGGCTAGATGCGGCGGGCTAGGAACCAGATTAGTTCTGCGCGAGGGCGTTTACAGTCGAAAAGGATGTGGTGCTCTAGGGATTCGGGAGTGCTGTAGGGTGGGCGATATTCGTATGCCGGTATCCTAACCAGAAGTCTCCAATTCGCCGAGCACCATGTAGAACTTTGAAAAGAAGGAACGGACGGAACATCTAATGTCGTGTTGCCAGCCATCTAGCCAGATTTGTCTGTCTGTCACTATGTGTCGATTAACTACTAATACTGCACTTCGTACCTTGTCTAGGTTGGCGGTAGTCTTCCGGGCATGGGTTTGCCTGTCAAGGGTGTTAATGAACTTATAGGTACATGGACGCTCGCGAGGATGCACTAAGTTGGGGACCAACCAGTGAGAATTTGGCTGAAAGCCTGCTTCTTCGTTTCACCTGACGTCTTTGTGACCTTAAATCTATTGAGAGCGGATCGATGTTCCCCTGCACCCGAGGTGACAGGTTACTCATCTGGAGGTTGGGACCTGAGACCACTGTCCATCCAGTGGTTGCCAGTGAACGGGTTAGAGATCGTATAACGTATGTATTATGAGTCGGCCATACCAGTACTTGGCTCGGTCGACAGAGACGCTGCCACCGGTTTTGGGGACTTGGTTCGTGTTCGTCTCCAGGGACCCCGATCACTTAGTTCGTCAGTGGATGGCTGTGAGTGGGACGGGATGCATGCGCCACTCACTTCGTCTGAGAGTATTTGGACATAATTAGGGAGCCCTCTTGCCATTCGCAGCAGAAAGCTGGCGTCAGCAAGTGGTCGTGAAGACTCGGGGAGGAGACATTTGGGGTGATTGATGGGTCGAAGACCTACTATAAAGTTGTGCCATTAATGGTGCGTAGTAGCAATGACCCACAGCGGAGAAGGCGATATGCAGTGACTGCCATGCAATGGACTTGGCTAAGCCGTCCGAGTCGTTTCCCAGGTGCCTACGTGGAAGCTGTACGTGCCAACACCCTTCGACCACTGGTCCGAAGTGCACCCTCATCTGCATACCTGCATCGTGGGAGGTACCAACGTTCCCCGAACTCACATAGATATTTGACCTCTGCAGAAATGCCTATTTCGATGGGGCATTCAGGTGCGTGTCTGGTATCCTTCAGGTGTCCAGACGTGACTAACTCGTGTTACACGGGATGCTTCCTTACCTGCAGGCTGTCTGGTGCTGTGGATCGCCCAGCGCCCATATTCATTATGGCCGTCAGATATAAAGGCCTGTTCGCCGCGTTTTAGAGTCGCTGTTCCTTGCCTTCGTCAATTCCCCCCTTCAACTGGTCCTCGATGTCTCTCGCACTATCGACCGTCACGCCCAGATTGTTCCGGGACGACTCTTCCCAAATCGTCTTCGAGACTTCATCAGAAGATTCCTTAGATGCAAGGCACCTTCGCTCATTGCTCAGTACAGTGATGTCCGAAGGTGCCATTGGCATCTCTGCTTCGTATCGAGACAATTGTCAAATTAGTGCTATCGCTTTCTCTTCACAGTCTAGAGCTCTGGTGGTTCACCTCACTAGCGGTGATCTTTCTCTAGGCAGGAACGATAGAAAGCGAAATAGAATTATCCAAGGAAGGAACCTCCTCCAGCAACAAATTCTCTGCAATGCAAACTACCAGAAGTACGCTTTTAGAATGGATCGTATTGCGATCGCATTGTACTTGGACATGGCGCTCTGCATTGATGGCGCAGTAGATATGCTTTCGGTGTCGTTGAGCGGCAGGCGATCCCTGCAGGCACTTGTAAACGCCATGGGTGGCGAGTCGACTTTAGAAAAACCAAACGTGAAAGCGTTATTTTTCGATAACGAGTCGCGTTCTGTATCAGATTCAGATCTTGCTCAGCAGGCCTGGGCAGCTTGTCAGGCGGCCGTCCTCCCTCGCATGGCCTCGCACTTTCAGGCATTGCGAAGGATCAGAACAAATACAATACCGGACGAGGTATGTGTTGGTGGCCAAAATTAATCTGCTTGCTCACACTACGTTGCATCGTCTCCGGTACAGCATATGGCAGTGCTTGCCAAGATCGCCCGTGATGGGGAGCTTTTAGATTCCTTGAAGCCACTTTCCGTGAAGAACGATGTTACGTCAGACGTCACAGTGAAAATGGATAAACTCACGTTGACCTGTAGTCGCTACTCGACTCGTATCAGAAGCTCGGCTCAGCAGGTATGTTAACAAAAATGGATTGGACTTGAGTATACGTGAACATTTTTTCTGCACAGTTCCTGCAGATAGAAACACAGGATGGTGTTCAAGTTCCGGGTCGTGCTGTCCATGTCAAAGGACGGGGAGCTCAGATCAAAATTCTAGGTTCCTTTGATAGAAACAAGATAAAGTCGGTGACGACGATCGGCAAGGCAGATCTCACGTCTGCTGAGACTTGTCGCGAAAGCGTTATCCTCGCTATCTTGAAGGGGGAGTCGACCCTATTGTCACATCCATTCGTTAAGGCCATATGGCTTCCCAAACATCCAATCTGGTGGATGCCATCCGGCCACCTCACGCCCAAGATACCGATTTCTTGTGTGAATCTTAACGTCAATCCTTCTCAGGAAAGAGCCATCGAGAAAATCTTGTCTGTCTCAAATGAGGATCGAGTGGTGCTGATTCAGGGACCCCCGGGAACCGGCAAAACGACAGTTATCACTGCTGCAGTTACCAGCATTATATCGTTCCCGGCTTGCAGTAGTCGAACTGTTTGGATAGCTGCACAATCAAACGTCGCTGTGAAGAACATTGCCGAGAAGTTTGCCAAAATAGGTTTCTATGACTTTGCATTGTTGGTGTCGGTGGAATTTCACTTTGATTGGTGCGTCCTCATACGACTGGAAAACCTTCCGCTCAACGAATGTCATAGGCATGAACATCTTTACGAGAGGCTTGAACCGTGCCTCATTCGCTCTGACAAGTTTAGTGCCGATATCTTTGGCGCGTCCAGGCAACTTCGTGGGGCTAAGGTCATCCTGTGCACCCTGGGCATGTTATCCAATGACCATATTGCACCCTTCGTCGAAGTCAATCCAGTGGATATTCTAATATTTGACGAAGGGAGTCAGATAGAGGTCGGGAATTATCTTTCGGTTTTCGACCGTTTTAGGTACACTCTGGAGAAGATTGTTTTTATTGGAGACGACAAGCAGTGTCAGTCATGACTCTGGCTCTTTTTTCGTTTCTTGATTGCGTTGCAGTGCCACCTTATGGTCAAGAGGACATCTCGACACTACAGAGCATCTTCGAAATCAACCACCTTCGCAAAAAAAAACTGTTCTTGGATACACAATGTGAGTCAACTCGTTCCGGCTCACATATGTCTTCTGACCTCTCCAGACCGCATGCCGAGCGTCATTGGCGACTTCATATCGCGAAAAATCTACAACGGGAAGTTAAAGACCTGTCACAAGAACTCGGTTAGTCTGCCATGCCGTTTCGTGGATGTTGAAAGAGGGCAGGAAACACGATCAGGAAGGAGTTGGACAGTGCATTGCTTTCTTGATTCCAATGGCTTTACGCTGATATCAACGTAGAATTCTTCAGAAGCACGAGTTGTAGTGCAGATTGCCGCTGCATACCAGGCTAAAGGACTTGACTTTCGTATCATCACACCATACGACGCTCAACGCGCCCTCATTGTACACGAGCTGGAAGAAGCAAAGTTACGTCACGAAGACAGAGTATTCAACGTAGACTCATTCCAAGGTTTGCTCTCCCACCCGGTCCTGCCTTTCCAAACTCACTCTAGTTCCAGGCAACGAAGCGGATCACATCATTATTTCTGTGGTTAGATCGGACAAACTTGGCTTCCTGGCTAAACAACGACGAACCAATGTCATGCTTACCCGTTGCAAAAAGACTATGGTCATATGCACGAGCAAAGCATTCGTATGGGGTCCAGCAGCCTCTACTCTCATTGGAGAACTTGCAACCGCTCTTGGACCACAAGCGTGGGTACACGGGGATATTCAATTCATCACGCCTCCCCGGGATGTAGTACCGCATCACCCAAATACTTACTTAACTCCGCACTACCTCCCCGCGTTCACCCAAAGTAGTCACACACCCGATAATTCTTTGGCATTGCTTCGCAGTCGGCCACAGTCGTGGGTATTTGGCGATGCTCAACCCATCACGCCGCTCCGGGGCCCGGTACCGCATCGCTCTAACACTTATTTAACTGCACACCACTTCCCCACGTTCCGTAACGTTGCAGGTGAACAAGTCCAAGGCAGCTACGCACCCACTAGTTCTCCGCCGGCACCCCACAATCGACCACAAGCGCGGGTATATGGGGATGCTCAATTCATCACGCCGCTTCGGGGCATGGTACCGCATCGCTCCAACACTCACTTAGCCGCACATCACCTCCCCACGTTCACGAATGTTGCAGATAAACGAACAGAAGGCAGTCACCCCCCCGCTAGTCTTCTGACGTCACCTCTATCACAATCGCGCCAACCGACCACCTCTGAAGTCCACCCTACACCCGCGAACGTTGCAGGTAAACAAACCCAAGGCGGTCAAGCACCCGCCAGTTCTTCGACACCAATTAATAATCACTCATCACCATCACGATCGCGCCGACGGAAGACCTCTAAAGCGCGCCGCACATCGAAGAAGAAGCGTAGTAAAAAAGCGCGCGGCGGGAAATAGGAACCATTGGGGTCCCTACATTAGCTACCGGACAGCGTGGCGTGGTGCGATACAATGAAGAAAAGAAAAGAAAAAAAAACTTGCTGCTACTCCTGGACTACAGTAGGCACTGGTTATCGCGTCGTATACGTAGCACTTAGAGCTGGCTCTCGTGTGAACTCGTTCTCGATGAAGCCTATCTATCCACCAACGTTCGAGACGACGTCGATAAAATTTCTAAGCATTAGTTTAGTCACCTCACCTTTTGGCCTGTGTCTGGAGGAGGACTGCTCTTGCGAAGCGACTACCACAGTCCGATGCAGTCGACCTATCGAAAGACTCGCCGAGCTAATATTGTGCCAGCTCCCGAACGTGTCGTTAGGTGGGTCTCGCAAAACTATCCGCGTCCAACCACAGATTCGGTGAGTCTGCACGTCGCGTTCTCTGCCACCCTAACACTCCATTGAAAGGAATGGCTGTCGGATTGTTGTGATTGGATATCGAGTACATACACCATATCACCGGCCACCCACTTCCATGACTTCATCTCGTACGTCGAGACGCAGCTCCTCCAATCCGGTCTCGAGGATTCGACGGTTCCTGGTACCGGTTTGGGTGCGGAGCTGGTCCGAATTGAAGACGTCCACTTCCACGTCGACCACGGGGACGGGGTCGTAAGCCCAGCTCACGAGCGTCTCGGAGGCCAACGGGGCAGCGTCCACAAAGAGAAACTACCGGTTCTGTCCCGTTGTTGGTAGAAATTAGGTCTATCACCGAAATCGCGCATTCTGCATTTAGTCTCCTAAACATTTGTCAGACGCGCCTCATCGTGCCGATCTCGGTTTGGCCGTCGAAGCTCGGGATCATCAGGAACAAGGAAAAGGACAACAAGATGAAGATCAAGGTCCCATCCCACGTTTCCCCCGTGGCATACTTCGCTTCGAGTTGTCGGATGGACACACCCTCTTTCAGGCGATAGAATTTAGGTTTATGCCTGAATTGGTGCTCGGAGAGACCCCATTAGGTTTCAAGGTATGTCCTTTGTACTGTTCATTGGTTATTTTGTATTTCCTGTCACCGTTATTCAGTGATGTGCCCCTAGATGCTCTTAGCCTCCACTCCGATCCGGAATGGGATCGCTTTCCTTGAACCTTCTAATGTAACACTTAAAGGCTACTGCACGGAGGACCATGATGCTCACAGAGCAGAAGTATTTTTGAAGGGACTCAGAAGGAGGTTAGGGTAAGTGACATTCTCTTTGGCTGTGGTTGCATGAAATTACACGAAGTGCCCTGTTCCTAGACGTCCAGACCCAGAGCCCGAGGCTCCACGACAAGTTGAATCCCAGCCTCGTCAACCCGCTTCCCCGGTGCCTCCTCCGCAGCCCGTTGCTGTCCCGACACGCCAGGTTGAGCCGTTTCGTCCTCCTTCAATGCCTGGTGACCTTGATGACATGTACGAGGACGACGAGATCGACCCAGACATGTTAGATGCGCTGAACCAGATCAAGACTCAGGTGGCCGGCTCAGCCAGACCACCTAAAGTGGACTCGGTTAAAGACGTGCCAAGGCACATAACATCCGGTTCAAGTACCGATGCAAGGTCAGCCAATCTGGAGTCTAACCTTACCACGATGCGAGCAACATCTAGCTTCACGCAGCAACAAACTTCGCTTCGCTTCTCACCACGGGCAAAGGGCAAAGTAAATCCCACGCTGGTCCCAGATATTGGTCTTTCTCCCGTCCGTGTCCAGCAACACGATGAATTTAGTTTCACGTGGGAAAGCGATGAATTCGACGCCTTGAGGGCCTTTGATGACGGTCCCAGCAGAGAAGCAGGCATGGCAGCTAAGGCAAGTGCTGGATCTCATACCTGGATGTCTTCCTCGAACAGGGAAAATGTACATCTTGATCATCTGCCGGATGTCGGACCGAAGGTTCGTTCGGTTACAAGAACCGGATCGTCTTTGGAACCACAAGACTCATTCTCTCAGACTAGTTGCACCCGAATTAACGAGCATAAGTTTTTCAAGGGCCAGAGGTACAGCGGTATGGCCATCGGGGGAACACATCACTGGACTTATGACAGCGGTCAATGGATAGAAATCAAGGAAGAGCCTGACCTCTGGAAGGTTGGATTTTGACAACGATTTCCTGGCACAAGTGGAGGAGACTGAGAGGCAAGCTTTGGCACCCACTGAGACATCCTTCACATCCGAAGCACAACACAAATAGCAAAGGAAAGGGGAAAGCATCATCAATTCACCCTGGCTCATCCAACAGTGCGACGTGCCTCGTCTGAAACGGCGTACGAACACGCGGTGCCAGCGGCACTAGAGATTCTTCCGTCCATAAGGAAGTGGCACCTTATCCGCCAACATCGGCGCAGCTGCCAAAGCGCGTTGGTGCTTCACCTCAGCCGCCACCGTCGACTCAGCCCAAACCAACGAAACTCCACTTACGTTTGACTCTCCTGTCATCGTCGTTTCTGAATCAGATCCGGAGGTTGGGAGTGCATGTGCCGAAGACCAATGTGAAAGTGAACGGGCAGGTTTGACTGGAATCAACGGGGATGAAGATGCAATTGTTGTACCCGACTGACTCCGCTCCTATGAATCGTATTTCGTTACTAGTTAGATTGATTTTGCCTGTCCCAAGGTTTGCCCAAAGTGAGTAAGAGGAACTGCCGTTGAGGGAAACATCACATCCACCTATAAAGTATATCACCCAACCAACACCGAACAAATGCTGAAGACAAAAAAAAGAGCCTCTTAGTTGATCATGGTGAAGGCGTGACGGTGGGATCTAGGGCGGGAGGAATGCTGAAATTTGCTGGAATAGTAACGAAAGCACCCACGTAGAGATGCCGACCCCCTACTGCGCGCAATTGAACCAGATCTTGACGTGATCAAACCTCCACTGACCCACGATCTGATTTGTCTTCTACAATGCAATACTCTCAGCCTCAAAGCAACTCGGGTGTATCCACCTCGAACATCGGACTTAGGAGGGGCGACAAACGGCCAGTTATGTAAATGGAAGGACGGATGCAACACGTACGAGAAGATAACACCGGAAAAAAGAGCGAAACAGGCGAATACAAGTCACGCAGAGTTCGCTGGGATGTAATCAGCCGCCTAAATCTAGGCATGGTGTCGGAGGTGTACAAGGCCATGAAGAAGCAGCATGGAAACGTCCGACACGAGATCGCGGAGCGAAGGCGACGATGAACGATGTCAGCGTGATTGAGCGGGGAAGTCGCGGAAGTTCACTTGACGACTACTCTGGGAGTGCCATCGGTGCGAGGAGTAAGCAGTAAGTATAAAGACTAGCATCGGAGAGGTGACATATGACTCCCATACAATGGAGCTCACTGAACCGTCTTCTCCCACTGATGGGCTACATGGAGGTCATGCGTACCGATGCCCTTGGACCATTGTACCCAAGTGCACCTCCATCTGCATACCCGCATCATGGAAAGTGCCAACATTCCCCGAACTTACATGGATTTCTGACCTTTTCAAAAGTGACTATTTCGGTGGGGCATTCAGGTGCGTGTCTAATATCCTTCGGGTGCCCAGACGTGACTAACTCGTGTTGCACAGGATGCTTCCTTACCTGCATGCTACCTGGTGCTGTGGATCGCCCAGCGCCCACTTTCATTATGGCCATCAGATATAAAGGCATGTTCGCCGCGTTTCAGGGTCACTGTTCCTTGCCTTCGTCAATCCCCCCTTCAACTGGTTCTCGATGTCTCTTGCATTATCGACTGTTACGCCCAGATTGTTCCGGAATTACTCTCCCCAAATCGTCTTCGAGACTTCATCAGAAGATTCCTTAGATGCAAGGCACCTTCGCTCATTGCTCAGTACAGTGATGTCCGAAGGTGCCGTTGGCATCTCTGCTTCGTATCGAGACAGTTGCCAAATTAGTGCCATTGCATTTTCCTCACCGTCTAGAGCTCTGGTGGTGCACCTCACTACCAGTGATCTTTTTCTAGGCAGGAACGATAGAAAGCGAAATAGAATTATCCAAGGAAGGAACCTCCTCCAGCAGCAAATTCTCTGCAATGCAAACTACCAGAAGTACGCTTTCAGAATGGATCGTATTGCGATCGCATTGTACTTGGACATGGCACTCTGCATTGATGGTGCAGTAGACATGCTCTCGGTGTCATTGAGTGGCAGGCGATCCCTGCAGGCACTTATGAACGCCATGGGTGGCCAGTTGACTTTACAAAAGCCAAACGTGAAAGCGTTATTCTTCAATGAAGAGTCGCGTTCTGTATCAGATTCAGGCCTTGCTCAGCAAGCCTGGGCAGCTTGTCACGCGGCCATCCTCCCTCACATGGCCGCGCGCTTCCAGGCATTACGAAGAATCAGAACAAATATGATACCGGATGAGGTATGTGCTGGTGGTCAAAATTAATCTGTTCACTCACTACCTCTCGCATTGTCTTTCTGATACAGTATATGGCAGTGCATGCCAAGATCGCCCGTGATGGGGAGCTTTTGGATTCCTTGAAGCCAACTTCTGTGAAGAACGATGTTATGCCAGGCATCACAATGAATATGGATGAACTCACGTTGACCTGTAGTCGCTATTCGACTCGTATCAGAAGCTCGACTGAGCAGGTACGTTAATAGAAATGGATCTGAGTCGGATGTACATGAATGTTTTCTTTTTACAGTTCTTGCAGATAGAAACACGAGATGGTGTTCAAGTTCCGGGTCGTGCTGTCCGCGCCGAAGGACGGGAAGCCCAGATCAAAATTCTGGGTTCCTTTGATGGAAACGAAATAAAGTCCGTGACGACAATTGGCAAGGCGGACCCCACGTCTGCGGAGGCTTGTCGCGAGAGGGTTATCCTCGCTATCTTGAAGGGGGAGTCGACCCTATTGTCACATCCATTTGTTAAGGCCATATGGCTTCCCAAACATCCAATCTGGTGGATGCCATCGGGCCGCCTCAAGCCCAAGATACCGATTTCTTGTGTAAATCTTCAAGTCAATCCCTCTCAGGAAAGAGCCATCGAGAAAATCTTGTCTATTTCAGGTACAGATCGAGTGGTTTTGATTCAGGGACCCCCAGGCACTGGCAAGACGACAGTCATCGCTGCTGCAGTTACTAGCATTATTTCGTTCTCAGATGCTAGTAGTCGGACTGTCTGGATAGCCGCACAGTCGAATGTCGCTGTGAAGAACATTGCTGAGAAGTTCGACAAAATAGGCTTCTATGACTTCGCATTGCTGGTGTCGAAGAAGTTCCACTTTGATTGGTGGGTGCCCACATGCCTGGAAAATTTTCTGCTCAGCAAACGTCATAGGCATGAGCACCTTTACGAGAGGCTTGAACCACGCCTCATTCGCTCTGACACGTTCAGTCACAATGCCGCTGGCGCGTCCAGGCAACTCTGTGGCGCCAGGGTCATCCTGTGCACCCTGGGCATGTTATCCAACGACCATATTGCACCCTTCGTCGAAGTCAATCCAGTGGATATTCTAATATTTGACGAAGGGAGTCAGATAGAGGTCGGGAATTATCTTTCGGTTTTCGACCGTTTTAGGTACACCCTGGAGAAGATCGTCTTTATTGGAGACGATAAGCAGTGTCAGTCATGATCGTGGCCCTCTGTTCGTTTTTTGATTGCGTTGCAGTGCCACCTTATGGTCAAGAGGACATCTCGACACTACAGAGCATCTTCGAAGTCGACCACCTTGCCAAAGAAAAACTGTTCTTGGACACACAATGTGAGTCAACTCGTTCCGGCTCACATATGTCGACCAACCTCTGCAGACCGCATGCCGAGCGCCATCGGTGACTTCATATCACGAAAAGTTTACGATGGGAAGCTGAAGACCTGCCACGAGAACTCGGTTAGTCTACCATGCCGCTTCGTCAATGTTGAAAGAGGACAGGAAAGAATATTAGGAAAGAGTTGGACAGTGCGTTACTTTCTTGATTGCAGTGACTGTACGTTGATATCAAGGTAGAATCCTTCAGAAGCACGGGTCGTAGTGCAGATTGCCCGCGAATACCAGGCTAATGGACTTGACTTTCGTATCATCACACCATACGACGCCCAACGCGCCCTCATTGAACATGAGCTGGAAGATGCAAAGTTACGCTACGAAGACAAAGTGTTCAACGTAGACTCATTTCAAGGTTTGCTCTCCCATCCCGGTTCTGCCTTCCAAACTCACCCTTGTTCCAGGCAACGAAGCAGATCACATTATTATTTCTGTGGTTAGATCGGACAAACTTGGCTTCCTGGCTAACCAGCGACGAACCAATGTCATGCTTACCCGTTGTAAAAAGACTATGGCTATATGCACGAGCCAAGCATTCATTTTGGGTCCAGCAGCCTCTACTCTCATTGGAGAACTTGCAACCGCTCTTGGACCACAAGCGTGGGTACATGGAGACCTCCAACTCATCATACCGCCCCAGGTAGTGCTGCATCACCGCAGCACTCACTTAACTGCGCACCACCTCCCCGCATTCACAAGCACTGCAAATGTTGCAGATACGCAAACCCAAGGCAGTCACCCACCCGCTAGCTCCCCATCATCACCTTACTATCGACCACACGCGCGGGAATGTGGGGATGCTCAACTCATTGAGCCGCCCCGGGACCCCAACACTTACTCAACTGCACACCACCTCCCCACGTTCACCAACGTTGCAGATAAACGATCCCAAGGCGGTCATACACCCGCTAGTTCTCCGACATCACCTCACAATCGACCACAAGCGTGTGTATATGGGGACGCTCAACTCGCTCAGCCTCCCCAAGACCCCAACACTTACTCAACCGCACAACACCTCCCCACGTTTACCAACGTTGCAGATAAACGATCCCAAGGCGGTCATACACCCGCTAGTTCTCCGACATCACCTCACAGTCGATCAGAAGCGTGTGTATATGGGGATGCTCAACTCACTACACCACCGGGCCAGGAGATAGCACTACATCGCTGCAACACTCGCTTAACTGCACACCGCCTTCCCCCGTTCACAGCCGTTGTAGATAAACCAACACAAGGCGGTCACATACCCGCTGGTCCTTCGACATCACCTTCACAATCACTACTCACCATGTTGATTGCGGCAACGAAACGCTTCTGGAGCCCAATCTACGCCAAAAAAAAATCACGTATTAAAGGCGTCCGGCGGGAATAGGGGACCATCGTGGTCCCTACGTTAGCTAGCTAAGTACCACAACAGCATGGTTCAACATTATAATAAAAGGAAAATGTTGCTACTCCTGGACTTCAGTAGGTATGTCGAGTAGTAAGGTTGGCTCATTTGAACTCGTTCTCGATGGGGTCTTGTTATTTGAAGCTTGTTATCCACTGACCTTCGAGATGCTCTGCACGATGTCGATAGAATATCCAAGTGTGTTGCGACCTGCCGTCGGCCAAAGTCGATGCGCACGGCAAACGGCGAACCCTCATGGTTAAAACAATTTCTGTAATGAAATCCCTATGCCATCGACCACATTGTAGTTTACACTTTCACCTTGTGGTCCAGAAGAGGGTTTCATTTGCGCAGCAGCAATTACAGCATATTCCGTTCCGCGGAACCGCTTCGCGTTGTCGAAGGCAAAATGGCAGACTGCTCAGCAGAGTTAGATAGATGGCGTCTGTTCCGAAGCTTGCCCCGAACCTAGTGCAAGTAACAGTACCTTTCTCTCCCTGGAATGCCATCCGGCGGGACCCGTAAGTGAGAGCGATGGCGGAAAACATCACGTTTCCCCACAAAGTGCCGTGGTGCACTCACACGCAGTATACGGAAAAGCCTTCATCCTCACTCGCGATTACTCATGTACACGCCACTCGACGATGCGCTTGTACCCCTTCACCGCAGGACTTTCGCTGCGGTGACAGACACCAAGCTTCGGTATCACCTGGCTTTTGAGTTCACGGTTGCCATCTAAGAGAAGCGGGAAATCAACGACTAACACCTTCAGTTATGCAATACGAGTGGGTAGTTGAACGTCATCAGAGAAGAAGCAACCGCAGAATCTACTGTCCACGCGTGCGAATATCTGCCAATGTAACACCCCACCATCGGGCACGTCGGATCCAGGGGGGTTATCACGCCGTCCACCATTAATGTTCACTTCAATTCCCGCAACAGGGGTCTGCTACACCTAACCGCAGCACTTGACACGGCTGATACGTTTCCCCGGTATGAAATTGCTCATTCGAGAGGAAGGGAAGACGCGAGATGCATACAAGCCTGTCAGACTGTGGGATAGGCCAGACGACGACCGCATGGCCAGACGATTAGAGCATTCTATGGCACGCACGACCGGCGAACTCACCCTTATCATAGCAATCCATCGTGACGTGCGATCAGCGGGCTGATCGAAGGAGACCTGTATCATACGAATCCTCGCATATTTGGGATGATTAGATGAGATTGCGTGGAAGAGAGAGGTGAGTTCAGGGTAATCCGGATTTCACGATGAAGCCGGACCCTGCGGTTCTATCGCGCCCAACGAGTGCTTCCGATTCCAGGTACGTCTTGAGGCTACCCTATTATATTGTTGTCAATTTAGGAAACAACCTGTGTGTATTCGATAAAACTCAAGTCGATTTTTGGAGCTGTAAACAACCAGATGAGAGAACCAGAAGCCCTCCATAAGACTGTAGCTGATCATTACCAGTATGTCTTCGCATGAGTTCCTGAGCCATGATCTAATCTCTTTCTTGCTACTTTTGTGGCCCTTGCCGTGCTGCTGCAGACGTGTTGGGAAAAGTGGATTATCCGTAAGTTTGAAGTGAGGATGCCGGGACGGTAACTGACAGTACCGGGTTGCCGTATGCATGCGGGTCGTTCTAAGTTTGTCCACAGCGCTATCGACATGGAGGCTTTGACGGGATTAATGCACGCTCACCACGTTATGACTTTACAGGCACTGGGAGATGCATAGCCCAGCGGAACGACAACTGTTCTAAAATGATCATCTGTACGTGTATGTGATTCGATACCGTGAGCCGTGACCAAGACACGCATCGGATCTGGTAAGTGCAGCCCACTATGTCCACCATTAGGCTTCCGCATCGCCCATAGTTGTCTTGCGTTTGACGTTGATGGAGTTATGGAAGTATGCGCTTTCTGATCTCACATGGGCGGCGATCATCGAGCTGAGGTCATCTACTCGTTCGTGCCATATCGAGCTCCTAACCTCCCCCAGTTCTGTAAACCGGCATCGGGAAACGTGGGCACCGGTGCGGTTTTTAGTTTTTGAAACTCCTATCTGAGTCGCTGGTCAGGGCACGATGGACAGGATTCATGGAAGTCGGTGAAAAACGGTGTCATGGCCATACATGCCATTGGTACCCACCGGTTGTCCTCGAAGTCGAGAGCATTGAAATGGCAGTTCATCCAAGATATAAAGCTCGAATGGCCTGGCACTCAAACTCATAACCTACAAACACAGATCACCGAACAACAGCTATGGCATCAGAACGCGTCATCCCCCGAGTCCCCCCTCTTTCTGTTTGGGCATCGTCACGCCTTAATTCTCTCCTGCGAAGCGAGACGACAGACAGGTTCAACAGGATTTTTGACGCTACTTTCGCCCAAGACCTCGAAGTCGTCCTCAACGGGAAGACTCTCACTCGCGACGAGTACAAGAAGGTGTTACTCGGGCAGAGTGGGGCGGGACCCTCGGCAATCACAGACGTGCATATTGAGGGAGAGACGGTAGTCAACCCAATCACTTCTGAAGATCGACTGGTAGTAGGTCGGACCCTGGGACCTCTTCGTACCGCGACTAAACAACGTGTACCATAGGGAGGCTTCGTTGGCATGTTCTACACACTTACGAGCATCTCCAAACGTTTCTTTGTGCTCGGCGCACCTGCGAGGCACAAGGACGTCTCTACTATTAACCTGACGTATGTCCCAACGTGACCTGTGTTCAATGTTACTCAAAGGTTCTGATCGCTATTACAGCGTGAAGTCGACGGTGCCTTACCCGGCCACCCGCTTTCGTTACCCCGACCCACGGAGGATCACTGCAGTCAACCAGATTCTCCAGCCCAAGACCCTTATCGTCTCATTCCCTGGGTCGGTTCTGCCCGCGAACCAGACTTCTGGCTCTGGAAAGGTAGAGCTAGGGCCCGTGAATCACACGCAGGTGGAGGAGGAACTCAGTGTTTTGGGGAATAAATTCAGCACTGCGTCAGTCCCTGAGGCCGACATTGACGAGGAATGAAGTCTTTGCTTCCGCCAATATGTAGACGGTCACGCAGAAGATGGCGGAACGGAATACGTGGCCACATGCTGACCTTCCTGTATATTTGAATCCTGAATTTGATGTATGTATCTGCGTTGTTTGAAGTTACATCCGCACAAGTACCCAGCTGCCAGGACCGTCAGATATTATTATTCTGCCCTGTGCAGGGCGCCAATAAGCACGACGTGGATGTGCAAGGATAGTTTTTTTCGATATTTTTCACATCCGACGCACGATACAATTGGCCAAGCAAAGGGGACTCGGTTAGATGAACTGGACTAAGTTGATGGGGCTTTCAAGACTCGAAAGCCTCATCAACTGTTGAACTTAGCCTGGTTCATCCAACGGCACAAGTCACAACGCGGCCAGTCCGAGAACAGCATGAAAAGTGCGAGCGATTCAGGTCGCTATCGACGCGGTCTCCTTTGTCACAAACTTTGGCCACAACTCAGGAATATCCGTTTTCCATCTGATACTATGATGTCACGGCAAAATGCGCTATGTAGTCCGTCGACATGAAGCCAAATGCAGTTAAATGGTGCTGGGCGCCTGGTGGTATACACATACTGATGCGGCATATGTGGCCGCGGGCTTTGCTCTTCGCTGGCGACCACCCACGTGCACGACATTCAACGTTGTGCATGCCTTCACCCTGCACACGGCTCCACGGGTTCCTCGTTACACTAATAGACTGCTTCCACAATGCGACACACCTTCAACGCCGCTGGTACGACTTTCACTGTCGATGCCAGATACCAAGCCCTCTCAGGCTGCGGTCGGCATCACCTGGGTTCTGAGCTGACGGTTGCTGTCTGGGACAAAAACACCGGCGAGAACCGTGTGATCAGGAAGCTCAGCAATGTCGGCCGGCAGGTAAATTCTTTCAGTATGTTATTCATGCTTTGGGTCAACTCTTGTCTGGTCAGTTTGCAGAAGCCAAACGATGCTTGCGCGAAATCAGGTAAGGCATGACGATCTCTCACAGAATCTAGCACGCAAATACCGGTATGGCAATATTCAGGTTTCTGCGTCACTTCAAGGGCCATGACAACGTGAGCGAGTAGCTTGCGCTCTCCTGTTACAGGTCGCTCATTGAGGCTTTCAGATCGTCCGGCTTTGTGACTTCGATATAAACTTTCACTCAAACGGCGATTTTGACGAAATCTATCTCATAGTGGGTCAGTACTTTTCGATGATTCCCGTATCTAATCGTTCCATGGATGGTACTCAGGAGGAATATTGTGAGACGGATCTCCGAAAAATTGTTGGGTTTATCTGCTATCTATCCCGTGCTTATTGTTGATGGAACGTCAGTAGATCCGTTTGGAATGCCCACTTTCGGGCATGGAACTTCTAGCATTCGCACACCAGATTTTGCGCGGGGTTAATTATATCCATTCTGCTGGTGTTGTGCTCCAAGACCTCTCACCGGATAACATTCTTATCAGTGAGGCTGGCGCAGTCAAGATTGCAGGATGTGGGAACCCTCACCTGTCCATTGCCTCCGACGGAGATACCGGTCAGCCTTTGAACCTATACCAAGCACCAGAATTGACTCTACGCTACGGTCGTTTGGTAAGGTGTTATATTGAGTTGGCGTGCTAACTTAGCCCTACTGACTTCTGGGCAGTCTGCGGCTGCCAATGTCTGGTCGGTGGGATGCATCATTGCGGAACTAGCGACGGGCCGACCGATCTTCAGTGCTACTACGTCAGTCATTTGTGCTCGTGCCTCAGGAGCTCCTTGACATGCTATCCCGCAGCCTCCGAAGCCATGTACGCCGGATCATTGAACTCACGGGATTACTTTCAGAACCCACGTTATCTGCTATTCCTAATGCTGAGGTGAGACGCTCTTACGTGCCCTCACGGGTCAACGTGCTGAGTTCATGTGTAGCTCCGCAACCATGTCCTCTCACTCGGGTCAGTTACTCGCATCCCACTGGCGGAGCGTGTCCGGAATGTCGACCCTCGATTGCTCGATCTCCTTTCCGAAGTGTTTTCCCTCGATGTCGATTCGAGAATCACTTGCAAAGGTGCCCTATCGCACAAGTATTTGGACGACGTTCGATGTGATGCAGATGGATTTGTTTGTTTCCCAGTGCGTTTTGTGGAGCGACCTTGTTGGGCAAAGGTTGACTTTAGTTTGCGCGTAGTACAAGGGAAACCTCGACGAAGACGTATTGAACATATCTCAAGCAAAGGTACAACTCATCAAAGAACTACGTTCTTTCTATGCCTTGCAGCACGACGATACAATGGAAATTTTACTGCCGGAACTAGACTTTGGAACAGGTGTTGCGGCACACGTGCGTCAGTTTTTGGTTGACAACATTCCAAATCCTAATTGGATCCAATAATGACAGCCTTCGATACCACCTTCGCCTATTCCACCACTGAAAGATGTGGGAAGCAGTACGCACACTGCCTGCTCGCCATCAGTTGTACCAGCTGCGATAGTACGCTCGCGTCGCGATTGCTTTCATAACATTTTACGATTGGCTTTTACACTTGTAGCGTTCTGTAGGACACCGCTCACCAACACCACCCTCGCGGGTCGAGGCGGAAACTTTGGAGAAGGCAGGTGGAAGATATGGGTTTTTATATGCGCGCTAAGTAAGCTGTTAGGAGAGGAATGGTAAACTTCCTTTTTGGTCACATTTCAAGAGGAAGCTGGGTGGAGGACCCAGCAATTACGAACACCGCTCTCCTCGCAACGGATTTCGATGGTGGCCGTCGGTCGTCGGCGGCGCTCCAAAACGCGTTCCTGCAACCCGAGATTCGTCGCTGGACAGATCGAAGCCTCCCATCCTCCAGCTAGGGATACGTGACATAGGGGATGATTTTGGTCAAACAGTGAAAAGCAGCTTTGAGGAAACCGGCGTGCCAATCCAACGGCCCCCACTTTCGAGGCACGCTTCCTCGGTGGCCCAGTTCACTGCACTCCTTGACGTACAAGGCGGACAAGGGAAACCGTCACAAAGTGTTGTTGACCTGACCCGGACAATTAAAAAGACATCTGCATACCCATACACCGGTGGCGCGTTCGGCGACATATGGAAGTGTTACTGGTTCAGGGACCCCGAAGATGATGGCCCAGAGCTGGTATGTGTACTCCATTATTTAATCGATGCACCATCCAACACCGCCAAGGTTGCTGTGAAGGCGATGAGAACCAATATCATGAGTGATAAGGGGAAGGAGAAAAAAGTACGAGTATATCTGGTCCAGATTCTTTCCTAGGTCCTCACGCTCATCCATACAGCGCTTTCATCGGGAACTAGGGGTGTGGAAGCGGTTGGATCACAAAAACATCACGCCACTGTATGGAATAGCCTTTGGCTTCGGGTTTTACCCAGCAATGGTATGCCCATGGGCACCCAATGGCGCACTTAGTCAATACTTGCAACTACACCACTCAACACTTTCTTTAGCTGAAATGTTCCAGATCGTAGGTTAAGCTCTCTGTCCTGTTGCATACAGCTGACCTGTCGTCGACTAAGCTTGACGACGTGGCGAGCGGATTACAGTATTGTATGTACCTTCATTCAAGATATTAGAGCGATCATTCATTACTCTCTGGCAGTACACAACAATCACGTTACCCACGGTGATCTGACTGGGGTAATGTTCCTGTCTTCACTGTTGCCACGAAGCTGAATACTCTTCTCCGCAGAACAATATTCTGATGTTTGGTGATGGCAGAGCCCTTCTTACTGATTTCGGCATGTCCACAGCTCTCAAGGAATTGTGGGGTTCCGATTATTTCACCGAGTCTGCCCGAGGGACTCTCCGGTGGGCTGCGCCTGAACTTTTCCAATGTGACGAAGAAAGTGGGGTGACGGGATTTGCGGAACCGCCATGTGACGTATACTCGTTTGGCAGCATCATTCTCCAGGTTCGTCGTTGCCTCGTTTGTCTAACTCCCAAGCCCACTGACATTTGTCGACCTAGGTGTTATCAGGCAAAGTTCCATACTTCTATTTAAACTCTGACACGCAGGTGGTCGGAATGGTGGTCAGAGGGATCCGGCCAGAGCGCCCCCGGAAACCAAGGATCGACGACGAACAGTGGGACATCATTCAGTGGTGTTGGACACTAGACGCAACTCAGCGACCGGAAATTGGAGAGGTCGCTGACGCGCTGAACTCGCTAAGACTACAGAAACTAACCGCTGTCGATGGCGACCTAGACATCGTCAGTGAGGGTTCTGACCAACACGGCCATCTGCCATAAATGACGTCGAGTGAATGAACCTGACACGTGTACATATATGCCTACGCACTTTTTCACGTCTGGGGGAAATGCGGATTTCCCCTTCGTTTCTACACACCATACAGGGGATGGTCCCTGGTGGGTCTGATATTTACTGTATTCATCCGATGGTCATCATAGCTACCTTGGCTTTGCATGGAATTGGATTGAATTCTTGACAGATTGAATTTAGTTTTGGCTCTGCAGAATCACCGTATATATGTGGGGCTGGAGGTGGACAAGGTGCCTTGACTCGGTCAGGATGTATTTTTCATGTCCGTGGGAATCTCGGTGCACCAAGAAGTGCATGGAGGGACCCGCAGGGGGGACATCTATGCCCACTAAGTACGAAAGCAATTCCACCAAAACTCAATACGAGGGTGGTTCTGGCACTTCAGTGGGCGAGCCATTCCAAAGCCTGAATCAACTGTTGGCTTTGCTTCCTTCAACCTTCTTCGTTTCAGCCCGTGGACTGTGCTCGTATCCCTCGAACCCGAGTGATCTTTGAACAACGTCTTCCTCTGCATCCGGTTCAAGATGACCCTGTGCATTACGCCGCGCTCTGTGGAGGGGTTAAGGGAAAATCGGGGAGAAGTAATACAACAAATATACTAGGCACTCACTTGAAGAACGTGTAGCTCAATACGACATCGTTAACGCCTCTACACGAGGGATCGTCGAGGATGTCTTTATCTATGAAGAAAAGCAGAGGCATATCTACCTCCTCTCCAGCGAGGAGTTTCTGCTCTTCAAAACAAAAGCATTCGACTTTTGAAAAATATGGCGCGACCTATCGGAAATCGATCGAACCCTTGGCTCTTGGGGAGCAAGTTATCGTCTACTCACGCGATCAGGAGTTACGTTATACGTTGCAATGCCGATGATGTCCTTCTTGCTCTCATTCCTCGCCTTGTAAAATGCAAGGCTGGATTCTCCGGGGAGTACCTCGACGTACTTTTGCTGTGGGAAGAACTTCCAAGGTAACGCTTCCGCACGGTCTGCGTTGAAGTGGACGCGAATACGGCGCGCATCTGTATCCGGCGTCAATCGAGATGGATCGAAGCGACCGGAGGAGGTGGATACGACAGAAGGGGTGCCAGCAAACCCGGTTGCTGAGCAGAACATGCGGTAAAGAGGGACAGCTGCATATGTTATGCCAACTCCAAGGATCACCACTGCAGAGGTATACATGAGGAGGTTGCGGTTACGAGTTTTGTACATTTGTTCGCGTGATGCGTTATAACTTGGGATGGCGGTGGGACGACGTGCCGAAACCGAAGCCGAAGACGGGGGCGTGTGTTTCGAAGAAGATGTCCCAATTGTCCTCCATAACTGTGTCCGTGAGTGAAGCCATGATGGAGGCTTCCCGATTCCGTGATACAGCGAAGTCCGACAACGAAAGAACGGATGGGGGTTAATATTGACCTGGACAACACGGAATGTGAGATACACTCCTGCCAACTGAGATGAATACTTGCAGACGGTGTCCTACACCCCCGGGTCAATGACCCTACGATGCTAGATGACATCCCGGACAATGTCGACGACACGCTGGACGCGCTCAGTGCCGGGGAACCCGAGTGTGATCACGTGACAGCCCGCGAGTGGACTGACAGTGGAATGAAATTGACAACCCTACTTCATAGTTGCCAACCAACTGCCAAGCATTAACCCGGATTATTTGCTGCCCTTGCCATTCATTTCACGATGTCGACGTCGCAGTCGAGTTCAAAGCCAGCATCGCCGCCGTCACAATCCAGAGGCTCGACATCTGCGGCGTCCTCGTCGACGCCAGTAGACGCTGACCTTGAGCAGTTGTTGTCGCGCGAGGCATCGGCTTTCCAACGCGAGATGGAGGTCGAGAGGATATTGAAGTCGTTCAAGCTCAAGTGCGTCTTCATTTGAATCGATCATATGAGGCGTTATATCTCATGAATTGTGTTTGCTCGGGGGGGTGTTAGTCCGTATGATATTCTCAGTCTCGATTTCACTGCAAAACCGGAAGACATCAAACGGAAGTATCGACAACTCTCACTGTGTAAGCCCGGCCCTGATTTCCCTGGTTTCTGCTGCATTTGTACTGCAATACTAACGCATTTATGCTTACTGCGACCAACATCCACAAATGACCCCATACTGCCGTCTTCTACCGCGTCAATCGAACGGGTGCTAAACTTGTACGTTGTTTAATGTACAGTCATCCATCCTGACAAGACCGCCCACCCTCGTGCTCCAGATGCATTCGATATTCTCAAGAAGGTGAGCATCGTATACGTCTGTTTTGTAAGGGACAATGCTCTCTTACGCATCACACCCTCATTTCAGGCCGAGGCGGAACTTTCTGATGCAGCTAAGCGCGAAGAGCTAGATGCCGCGATTGCTTCTGCACGGACTACGCTTCTCCGTTCGCTTTCTCTCCCAACAAACCTTGCGGATGACGATCCCCGTCTGAGGAATCTTGGTGACGACCCGAAGCTCAAGGAGCAGGGGTTGACGACGCCTTGGAAGATCATGTTGAAAGAGAAGATAAAGGAGGTATTAATAGAAGAGGAGGTTAGAAGAAGGAAGTGAGCCGCCGCCGGGATTTTCGCGTTTGCGTACCCATTCATTGGTTTTTCTTTTGACAGGGCGATCAAATTGAACCTTGCCAATGAGGGTCTTGAGGCGCGCAAGAAGGAGGAAGAGGTGGCCTCACGAAAGAGAAAGGCAGAAGAAGACAAAGTATGGGAAGGTAAGCCCGTCGGTGTCGGACTTACGGAGAGTCTTGCTTATCGAATGCCGATGACGCCAGAAACCCGAGAACAACGAGTGGACAGTTGGCGTTCGTTCACTAATAATACGAAGAAGAAGAAGAAGCAGAAGGTTGCAATTTTGGGATGAGACGGAAGTTGTGATGGACATGTAATCGAGGAGGTAATGCAACTCACCTGGGGTGTTTTAGATGATAGGCACCTTTGCAAATACTGTAGCATGAAGCTCTCCTGATGATCGAACGAGAGGACTTCGCAAGGCAATGTATTTATTTATCCCAAAGGTTATCATAGCCGTGAAACATGTCGGTCTGTCTTCGGCCCATCGAAAAGACAACACCCGTCGCGGGCAGGGTGGTCCGTTGGGCTTCTGGGCTGTGCGAATTAAGGCTAGCGTGAGACCTGCGGGAAGAGGGAAAAAAAAGATCGAGAGGGGCTGTGGAGCGTCTGACTGGTATTTACTACTATCAGACAGTTATTTGCGAGTGAAACCACTTTGCCCGGTCGAGATTCTAGAGGGAGTCTGAGGGGCTGAGGATGACTTCGCTCTCGACGTCGACGAGTCCGCAGTGGGACAACCGACACAGAGGCTTCATTTCACCGTCTGAACTGCAGCAGCTCAGACGGGAGAGCCCAGGAAGACCAGATCACTTCCACGACCTGCCTGCACGACACCCTCAGCCAGCCTCAGCCTCAGCCTCTCCACCCGCCGACAACACCCAGTCACAACACCCACACCCACAGCCTCCGCCTCTGCAGACTAACAGCAGTACTACAGCAGACCCACAACCACAACCACAACCACGACCACGACCAGCCATGCCTCCATCCTCCCAGTCCCATGCTAGAACCTCTTCCTTCTTTTCATTTCGAAACAGGCTCTCCTCTCAGGATCACCAACACCACCACCCAGCTTCAGCATCCTCGTCCCAACAACCACCCCCCGTCCCACCCAACAACCAGCGTCCCATCACCGCAAACGGCGCAACACCGACAGACTTTGGTCCACCACCACCCCCTCAAATGGGCCAGTCAAAGTCCGTAGGTCCCGGCCGACCTTCGTTGGATCAACACCCAGACCAACCACAACAGCAGAACTCTTTGCGCAAGTCCTCCGTCGGTCAACCCTCTTCTTCCCAGTTACATCCCGAGATACGCTCCGTCGTTCAACTCACTGTCGCCCATGCACGCAAGATCTACTTCTCCGGCCCCCTCACCAAGCGGGTAGAGAGGTTGCCAGACGGACAGAGACCAATCAAGGACGACGGCTGGGTCGACGTCTGGGCTCAATTGGGTGGCACTACCCTAAGCATATGGGACATGCGAGAGGTGCAAGAGGCTAATAGGCAAGGCAAGGAGGTCCCTCCCACTTACTTCAACGTAACAGACGCAGTCAGTATATCTCTTGAATGATACGACAATCTCTCATATATCGCAATAACAGTTCGTACAAGTACTTGGCGCAGTGATAGGTCCCGCCGCTGGTGACCAACCTGCGAAAAAATATATGAATGTGCTTACGCTTAACACTGCGGGATCAAACCTCGTTCTATTCAGTTGTCCCGACAGTGACGCTTTGATATCCTGGGCGAGCGCGTTCAGGCTAGCTGCTTGGGAGAAATCGCGTCTCGAAGAAATATACTCTGCTCACTTGATTCGAATCACTTTACCACATGGTATGTCCCCCGGCGTCCTCTCCCTCTGTCCGTTAACTGACATGTTGTTTAGGCAAAGATACACCATCCACCTTGGTTCGTGGTCGCATGGAAGGATGGGTCCGAATTCGTGTTGCTGGGCAGACGGACTGGAAGCGCATGTGGATGGTAGTCTCTGCTGGTTCAGAATCGTTGTCAGACCTTGCTCGCTCGTCCACCAACGATGGTAGTGGTCGTCCAGGTCCTGTGGAAGCACCACGCAAAAAGCGTATGTCAAATCTCTTCTCTCGAGATCATCAGGACGAACCCTTGCCTCCTCGACCTCTGCTGTCTCTCTTTGCGTCACCCAAGTCCAAGGACAAGAAACAGCCACTTCTCACTCTGAAGGAAATGAGCCAGGCGTTCGCAGTATATCCTGAGCGCCCAGAGTTGATCAGCCGAAGCACGTTGATGAAGTTGGAAGGTTATCTTGGCGAAGAGGAGACGGCGGGGAGTATGCGGAATAGGCAAGGTTGGTTGCTGGTCATGCCGGAACTGGAGTTTGGAAACACTCAACCATCGGAGATGCTTAAGTGGCTTGTTGGTAAGGCCGCGTTTACCTGGCGTTGTCTGTACTCGCTTACTCATGAAAATGTACAATGTAGCGATACACGACGCGTTCGCACTTTATGGTCGACCCAAGGCATACACGTGGGATCCTCGGGACCCCATTTCAATGTTGTTTGCGTATCCAGTTGGTCCTGGAAGAGATGTACGTGTTCATATGCTGAGTTGCGGGCGAACATCCCTTCAACACGTCCATTTTTAGCTGCTTTTCTTGGAACGTGAACTTGTGGAAACGATGAATCCAAGGGAGGACCGTACATCTGCTATCCGATCCCGACTTCTAGGCATTCTAGCTGAGCGTACGGGTAGCATTGCGCCGTTGGCTAGGCAAGACGGACCACCTGCCTTACCTTCTATTACTCCGTCCGCCGGCCCGCTATCGCCGCAGCAACCACCAGGTCAGGCTCATGGAGAGGCATTTCGACTACCTCAGCTACCGGCCCTCAGCTTTGACTCCGCCTCATCGCAGGCTCCGGCTCCACCTGCAAACCGTTCTCCGGTTCAAGAACTTGCTACGACGCGTGTGTTATCTCCGATCGCGGAGGGGCCACACACTCCATCGTTGTCTGGTGAAACGAGAACACTCACCCACAGCTACTCAGCTTCTGATGAGAACCAACCCCTGTCATCCCTGGGTACCTCACTGGCTGTAGTGCCAGAGGGTGGAGAAAGAGAGTTTGGGTTACCTCCCTCTACGAGTCCCCCTACGAGTATGGGAGCTCGCAAAGTCAGCACTGACTCGCTGAAGAAAATATCAAACTCACGACCTGATTCAAAGCTCTCGCCTACCGGAGAGATCACGCGAACGAAGTCGGAAACTACGATGTCAAGTGGTGGAGTAGAAACCATGGGTATCAAGCTCCCCTTCTCTCCACCAACCTCACCCGAGGTTCCGTCATTCTCGACTACGCCGACGACGCATGGCTCGGCGGTCGGTAGACAAGGTTCGCCATACAGCGCCTCCGGGGTGGCAGGTCCAGGATCAGGAGCATCTCCTAATGTTTCTGGCCGAGCGAAATCTCCTGTCCCGTCTACATTCTCATTACTGACGTCACCGCATTCCACCCTGGAAAAGGACTTGCCCTCCATACAGGCTGTCCAGGCCCAGGCTCAGGAGACGCCCCAGCGAGTGTCGTCGCCGTCGCCGAGATCGCTGGGGCGCAGCGTACCTGTTGGTGTCCCACCAGTACCCGATAAACCAGTATCACCCTCCCCCATGCCCCAACAGCAAGTTCCTGTGCCTCCTGCTAAACCGGCCCCTGTCCAGGAAGCACAAAACGAAACCGATTTCTCAGCCGCTCTCTTCTATATGCAGCAATTTGAGGAAAAAAAGGCTGCGCCGCGTCGTGTCCCCACAACAATCTCCGAGAATTCCGAAACGTCCCCGTCAGAGGAGGAGGGTGTGCAGCCAAGTTCGCAACAACACTCCATGACCAGTCTTTTCCCAGCTACGTGGCGCGGTCCGACAGGTGACGGCTCCATAGCCGGCGTACGGCCTCCATTAGGACGTAAGCCGTCCGGCGCACGTGCTCAGCCGCCGACGAGTAGCCGACCGCTAAATCCGGACGCATCCTCTCAGTCCACACCTTCACCACAGTCGCAGCACGTTCACAGGAGCGACCTCGACGCCATGCCCGACAACTCCAAGGCCGCTGCGAGTCACGCCGACGACGTAAATGCCGATGCACTGGCTGCGCTTTCATTCCTTGACAGCATTCCATCCACTGCACCACCGTCGCAGACGGCCGTGGCAACAGCAAAACCGGTGCCGTCACCTCCACCGCGTCAGCTCGAATCGCCGCAGCGTTCAGATAGTAACACGCCTCCAGTAAGCTCAGAAAATGTTACACAGTACAGATCATCGTTTGCACTTTCGAAGCAAGCTGCAGAGCGCAAGGCACGGTTGCAAGCACAGCAAGCTGCACACCAGGCTGCTGTGAATAGGCCTGGGAGAGCTAATGGAAAACGTTCCGTTTCCGGTCCAAGGTCCTCAGGGTGGAATGAAAGCAGTGATGAGGAAGAGGAGGACGATGAAGAGGACGATGACGACGCGGATTCCGACGAAGAACCATCAACGGCGGATAACAAGCGGTCTTCCCAGGCACATGTGCCTGCTCCGGTTTCCGCCCCCATACCGACGACACCTGTTCGCCCGCTTCGTCCTCGCAGTCGCGACACGTCACCCGCAGAAACTGCGACCGATGCCAATCTATATGCTCAGTTACGGCACCCTCGCAATCTTCCACCAGTACCCCGACCTCAAACCCAAGGTAAGTATGAAGCTTCACTTTTTGTGATTCTGGCTCAATTAGAGCGTGGACATAGGGCCTTCCGGGATGGCGGACGAAAACTTGGGTGGTCCTCCGAGGCGTATTGTCAGCGAGCAGCGCGTTCGCACACCCGACGAACCTATCCTTATTCGTTCGCAATCTGACTACCCCCAATTGCCCGCGCAACGCCAGAGTATTTGGACACAAGTTCTGGAGCCAGGTCGGCAGCCGGGCGCAAATCCATTGCCGGAACCCCCTCCACCGCCCCAAAGAGATACTTTTGTGCAGCTCGAGCCTGCTTCGGTGAGCATGACGAAGGCGTTCACACCCCACGGGCTACTTTCTGCGGGTATGCAGGACAAGCAAGACCGGTCTGCGAAACGTCAGGAGGAGCTTGCCCGTGAGACTGGGGCTTCCCTTATCAACGTCCCCAACAAGCCGCCGCCTCCTCAGACAGGTCTACTTGGTGCTATCACTGCGCACGAGCGCGAACGCAAGCGTGAAGGTGGTGTCGGGGCAGCACTGACTGAACGGGAACGCGAAAAGAGGCTTGCAGAGGATAGGCAGCGCAAGCTGGATGACTACCAGCGTCAGCAACTGGAGATGGCGCAATCTGGTGTGTTTGGCGGTCAGCCTTTCGGGGGCTTCAACCCCATGGTGGCGAACCCCATGATGATGGGCATGAACCCGATGATGACTGGAAATCCGATGATGCCTGCTCCGAACCCGATGATGACGGGTGGATTCATGGGCTACCCGAACATGATGCCGGGATACGGTGCTCAACATTACATGTATGCACAGCAAGCTGCTCAAGCCGCATACCAACAAGCGATGATGGCATTCTCAGCTGCCGGGTCCCATTCTCCTGATGGAATGCATGGTGGAGCTTCG
Source organism: Pisolithus tinctorius (assembly GCA_024663395.1). NCBI lineage: Eukaryota > Fungi > Basidiomycota > Agaricomycetes > Boletales > Pisolithaceae > Pisolithus > Pisolithus tinctorius. The sequence continues at coordinate 2,861,072 of JANFAH010000002.1, forward strand.
CCCATGACTCCGATGGTGACAGGAGGAGGGATGGGCTTTGATCCTCGTATGTCGATGATGGGAATGCCCATGATGAACCCACCGATGGGGATGGGCGGTATGGGAATGCCTATGGGCGGTATGGGACCCCTGGGCATGCAAATGACGGGTGGTTCTGCCTTCGACCCTCGCTTTTCTACCGCGGGTTTGGATGAAATTCTACGTCCGCCTGGTCCACCTGGTGGTCAGCAAGGTCCTGGTCAAAATTCCTCCAGAAACAGTTCAACTGGTCAGGGATCTCCTGCTGGTTCCCGACCCATTGACGCCGCAGATCGCGTTCGCGACAGTCCCAAAAGTTGAAAAAATTGAACCTGCCAGTGTCGTACTACCTCTACTTCTTCTTGCAACACAACACATGGACAGTTAGGCTATGCTAGTGCTTCATGATGATGGCTCGACTCTTTTCTTGTTTGGTGTTTGTGTTTTTTGTGCTCTTTGGATTGATCAGCCTTGCTTCCCCTATATCTGTTCGTTGCATGATTATGACCCTTTCTCGTGACCTCATGGCTATGCACGTACGTTGGCCTTTCAGAATCTGTCTGTTCTTACAACCCAGATCCTTTACTACTACACAGCATCGAGATAACGTACGTATGTTCGTTCGACCAGCCGTACTTACATAGTTTCACGTGCTCTAATGTGATTCCGATTGCCGACCGGAACTACGGAACACGCGCGATCCGCTTTAGTCTCCTGACCCGATGGGTGTCAAGTCACTATGGAATCTCCTGGAGCCAGTCGGACGTCCCATTCCGTATGTCGTGGATTGTCTCTCGGAGAAACCCTATGGCACTTACACCGTCCTAAAGCTTGGAAAATCTGGAGGGGAAAGCCCTGGCTATTGACTCGAGCATATGGATATACCAGTTCCAAGCCACCATGCGCGATACGGACGGTCGGGCACTGGTCAACGCACATGTCCTCGGTTTTCTTCGTCGTATTTGTAAGATACTGTTCCATGGCATTCGGCCTGTTTTTGTCTTCGACGGTGGTGCACCGGCGTTGAAGAGGAACACCATCGTGAGTTCTCTTTCCCCCTGCATTTCACCATGTTGTGCGCTCACCGGAACTCTTTCATTTCAGACAGAACGTAAGAAGAAAAAGAGCGGCGCTGCTGCTAGCCATGCGCAGATTGCTGAAAGGCTATTGGCTGCGCAGATGAGGCGCGAGGCTGTTGTCCATGCTTCGGCATCTCAGTGTGTAAATCTGCGTATCCGACCAGCGACAGTTACTTATCCATCCCCGTCAGCCCGCCTACTTCTAAAGGCAAACAAAAGGCGCCCCCGGGTCCCGTCGCCCTTGGCGAGGGGGTCGTCTACCTTGAGGATATCGACAACTCGATGATGACGAAAACACCGACGAATACCAAGAAGGCGCAGAAACGTTCACCAGCTTCTTCCGCCAAGAAGACGAGCCGTTTCCATGACTACGATCCCTACAAGTTACCAGAGATTAACTTAGACGAGCAGATAGCCAAGGCTACACGTGGACATGCGCCAGACTTCCGCCTCGCGACCGAGGAAGAGTTGAGGGCGTTCGTAGAGGAGATGCGACCGGAGGACTTCGACGTCACTTCACCCGCCTTTCGTGAGCTGCCGACGGAGATCCAGTACGAAATTGTCGGCGACCTGCGCCTCAAGTCGCGGCAGACGTCATACAAGCGCCTTCAGAACATGCTAAGAAAAGCAGAAACTCCTCTTGATTTCTCGAAAGAGCAGATCAAGGGTCTTCAGCAACGTAACGCTCTTACTCAACAACTTCTGATCACGACGGACAGCATTGGAAAGGCACATATCAGCATTCCCGTCCGTATAGCTAGCGAACGCGACAAGGAGTATCTCTTAGTCAAAAACGAAAGTGCGGAAGGGGGTTGGATTTTGGGCCTCCGCGACGAAGGTACTCGGTCGAAACCCATCGAAATTGACGCAGACGAATGGGGATTTGTTAGCGAGGAGAGTGACAATGATATGGACATGGAGGAAGTCGCAATGCATGTCGCACGATCTATTTGCACGTTACCGGTCAGGCTGACGAAGGTGTATAGACCACAACCCGTGTCGAATGATCAACAACCTAACAATTGGAGCTCTCAGACTGCTCGGCTTGCACGATCTGTGGAACGGGGCACAGCAAGGCGACTGTTTGATCTTGACGAAGGCGAGGATGTGTCTCCGGATCAATTAAGTGACGAAGATCCAGAGCTTGCAATGGCAATACAGGCGTCTCTGGATACTCGTCGATCTCCGCTTCTACATAGTCAATCACACGTCTCCGAAGGCACACCCCCGCAGATCCCTCTTCCCAAGATGGTACCTCTTTCAAAAGTTGGACCCCGAAGTCCGGGGACAACGTTATCTACTACTGGGGCAGCTTTGCATGACGATATCGAAGACCTGTACGAGTCGCCTTCTCGTCTAGAGACGACATTAGCTATTGCGGGTGCGGGTCCGTTACGACATCCTTCGGGCAGCTTTCTGGAGCGTACTCAATCAGGACACATGTTTGGAAAGCCATCACTCCTCGTCTCCCCCACAGCTTCCCACCGTTATCTTGATATGGAGTCTTCTGTTCGCACTGGATCTGCTACTAGCGTGCAAGAGGAACTGTCAGTCGGTACCCCGGAACAGATCAGCACCTTAACCCCACCTTCAATTGAAAAATCGTCACACACTGTGTCTACGGCAAATGCGAAAACAGCCGAGATTGCCGCGGACACCGAATCTCCTGCAAGTGACAGTGACATGCATGAGATCGTCGTTGCCAAAGACTCGACCACACCTGTCATTGACAACGTCCTACCCATGGATGTGTTAATTAACAAAGATGCACGAGAGTTCGAGGCTCACGTGTCGACTCGGTCTAAATTTTCATCCGGACACTCACCCAATGATGAGGTAACGGCAGTAGATGGAAGCGATAATGGGTCGACCATCGAGTGGTCACGATCCCCGTCACCAGTGGGCGCCGACGTACTGCCTACTCTCCATTCCGAAGCGAAGACGGATGAAGACTGGGATGCTGCACAAGAGATGGACCCACAGGCGGAGGAGGGAGAGTTTGCTCGATTTGTGTCCCAGGTCAAGGGAAAGGACCTCGAAGTTGTGAGACACGAGATCGACGAGGAAATCAGAGTTCTTAATCAGCAAAGGAAAGCAGCCCTACGTGATTCCGAAGATATTACGCAACAGATGATTTCGCAAATCATGGTAAGTAGGTCTTTGTCAGATTTCACACGTCGGCGTGCTGATCCGAAGTTGATCCACCTATAGCTTATGTTGCGTCTCTTCGGTATACCGTACATCACTGCGCCTATGGAAGCCGAGGCGCAGTGTGCGGAACTCGTGCGACTAGGTCTCGTGGAAGGGATCATTACAGACGATTCCGACGTGTTCTTGTTTGGCGGGCTGCGCGTTTACAAGAACATGTTCAACCAGTCCAAGACCGTCGAGTGCTTCCTTTTATCTGACTTATCCCGGGAGCTTGGACTTGCGCGCGATGCCCTTGTTCGCCTAGCATATCTACTCGGCAGTGACTACGTTGAAGGACTGCCAGGTGTAGGACCTGTTGTGGCCATGGAACTTATGCAGGAGTTTCCCGGCGAGGATGGTCTGCACAAGTTCAAGGACTGGTGGTCCAAGGTTCAAAGTGGACGAGACCGAGCAGAGGACAACAAGACCAAGTTCAGAAAACGATTCGTGTGTCTCTGGTTTTCCATGCGAGAATGCTGCGCTAATAGCCTTCTGTTATAGAAGAAAAAATTTAAGGATTTGTATTTGCAACAGGACTGGCCCAATCCCCTCGTGGTAAGCATATGATGACGTGCAGCAGCTTACTCTTGCATGGATTGATGCTTACAATATCACCTAGAGAGACGCGTATTATCACCCTACGGTCGATTCCTCTGAAGAACCATTTAAGTGGGGGATACCTGACCTTGACGCACTGCGACAGTAGGTTATATGCAATCATATTGGACAAAGCCCGCTCACCCATTTGTCAGTTTCATAAACGAAGAACTTGGCTGGAACCAGTCGAAAGTCGATGATTTGTTAATGCCGATAATCCAAAGGATGAGTCGCCGTAACCAGGTATGTCCTGGTGCTGTTGGTCTTGTGCTGTACCCCAGTCGTTTCCATTCTGCAGGTTACGTCACTAAACAAACAGGGCGATCTGAGTGAATTTTTTAGCGTCCCATCCGGAGCCGGCACGGTCGCACCGCGGAAGCGGCAGGCGTACAGTAGCAAGCGTCTCCAACAAGTCGTGACCGAGTTTCGCAGGGAGCAGGTGAAAAACCGGGACCGGAGTGCGTCGACACCGAGCCCAGAACACGATGATGGAGAGTGTGGTGCAGGACTTGCAATCGAGGACCCGCCACTGAACAAAAAGCGAAAAACTGCCGTGTCCCGCAAAGGAAAGGATAAGGAAATCAGGCAAACGGAGGCCAAGGGTAAGAAAAATCGTGGGTCCCGTGCTGCCGGTGCTGTAAAATCAAGGAAACGTCGGCATTCAAGTAGTGACGATCATTCAGATGATGGACCTGACATTGAAAAGGAGTCTGCAGGGCCACAGGAGGTGCGCCTTGACTTGGCCCCATCCGCACCTCTATCGGTGCAGCTCCGTCCGCGAGTGAAACCAAGAGTTCGGAAGGCTAAGGCTCCAGAACAGCTCCCTTAGTCAAACGGAGCACAACAAAGCAGTCTAACGTTTTTCATCTAGCTGCAAGTTATTACCACCCAACTTCTGGTACTTACAGTGATTTAGGTTAATGACTCTATAATCAATTTGGGCATAATCAGACAAATACTAGATAAGACATGGTCCATGTGCTGATAAGATTTGTCTGCGAATGTCTAGGGTGGTCACGCTGTTCCACTGATATGAACTCGAACGGACCAATCTCCAGACGAATTCCATTCTTGCAGGTGGGAAACGAGTTGCATGAACCACAAACGGCATCAGGGAAGAACCCGAATTATTCATCACCGTCGGCAGCAATTTCCCTTGCCTTGATCACATCAATGCCTAAGCAGGGCCGTAGATACGGTTTGAAACATACCTTGTTCTCTTCCAGGCCCCCGAGTTCACGTATAAGACCTGAGTACGGGTATTCCCGGGGTACTGTAGGTCTCTCCGGTGCAAGTGTATACTTGCACAGGAGTCCAAAAGCTATGAATCCCGAGGCGGCCAAAGAGAACTGGAAGAGAGCTTTCCGGGGAGGCACATGTGGAATGTCAGGTCCCCACATTGAAAGAACCTCTTCGTATTCATGGACCTGGATAACCGAATGGTCAGACCCAATGGGTGTGAACGGTTAAGCAGCAATATGCGATTCACTGGGTCACCAAAATTCCGTCTCTCCTGTTGGTCCCACCATCCTCGTGCGGGGAGACTCTGGTTGGATACCCATGGGAGCTCGGGGTAGCCCGCGAGCTGTGGATCACTCTCGTGTGGTTTTGAGGCGACGGTGGAGGCGGTCCTTGAGCAACGCAGAGACGCTGTTGCCTTGAGTGCGCCCCTAGAAAGACGCAGCGCTGCAGCGGAGGTCATCGTCGTCGTGTGTTGTGTCTTGGAAAAGTGGGACCCCAGGAATAGGGTTGGGTTGATACGGTGAACTGTGAGGACCCCAAGGGCAGAGCAATTCACTAAAATTGAGGTGACGTGGGACGGAGACGTGTGCTAAATTTTCGATCTCTAGCGGCCCTGACCAAGCCCTGACGTGAAAGCCATGCGGGCTTCTGGGTCGAAGATGCGGCAAATGCAATTTTTGCTATAAAATTTTGACGTTAGTTTCATCCCCCTTCGCCTATTAGCCCAACCTTCATGACCACCAGCTCCTCTGGCACCGATGTCTCTACCAACAGTGTCTACAAACGTTCCCCCGGCCCAGTTATCGCGCCACTCAAGTACACGAATGATCTGTTCGACTTGTGCGTTCCTCGATAAGCTTGCCTCCGTCAACTTATCAGCTCACCCATCATAGCGACCATTGGGATCACATGTTCATGACGAACTGTTGCAAGAGTTTGACTCTGCACGACTTTGATGAACCTCCTTCCAGAGTCCTTGACCTTGGTTGTGGTCGCGGCCTCTGGGCCATCGCAGCCGCCAGGCAATGGCAGGTATGGCGTATGGCTCACCCTCGGACCCGTAATCATTTAATTCCCTCTAATACTGTCATGTCCATACAGGGAAGTACCGTGGTGGGCTTCGACATCGCTAACGTGCAACCTCCGCTGAGCGTGCTGGGAGAGAAGACGTCCAGGAGACTTAAATGGGTCCATGGCAATATGTACCTCTTTCCAAGTATTCTTCGCAGATGTCGACATTACTGACCCGCACGTAGTCTCGACGAATTGCCTTTTGACGACTGCCAATTTGACTTCGTAAGGATGGTCCGCGTGGGTCTCCACATTCCTGTGTATGAGGTAAGCTTTCGACATCACCGTCCATTCACGTAGTCACTGAGAAGCAAACGTCGTGATCGACAGTGGGCGCACGTTTTACAAGTAAGTAGCTGCCATCGCTTGATGATGTCGTAATCATTTTCTTGGTGGCTGGCAGGAGATATCACGAGTTCTCAAAGTCCATGGTGTCTTCGAGGTGCAGAATACATCCCCATCTGTATGGATTTAGTCTGATCTTGTGTGCTTCTAGATCATTGAAGAGGACCCTATCTTCCCATGTCAGACATTTCAAGGGCTTGATAGTTACTCCATCAACGTCCGATCGTCCAGTAACAGCTCTCCGCGAAGCTCGAATACCGCAGTCGCCAGTATGGGATCCAGCATGTATCTGAAGTCGGACCCTTCGCCCGGGGCAATCGGCCCGAGAAGCAGCAGCGCGGACGCATTTTCAACGATAGGATCACCACTCTCGGCATTTGAGACGGAAATGACGCAGTCAAGACCTAATCCGCGTAATCATCCGAGACTGAAGCGAGCTTGGGAAGAACTGTTGGACGATCGCCATCTTGCGCCAAATCTAACCTCTATACTGCCGTCTAAGCTTAAGGTGTGGTTTGGGGATATACGATCACACCCTCCTCTCCAGATAGCCCTTCCCCCTAGTTCTACCCAGAGAAGAGGGTCGACCCCAATCACTTGCGGGTTACCGTCCCTCATTGATCCTGATGCTGTTTTCGAGCTCAGTCCAATCGAGGGCAAGTCTAGTTTGACAGATTTGGACGATGATTGCAATTCCGTAACCACCAAGAAATCTTCTCAGCGGGGAGTCTCATCATGGGCGTCAATGCACCTGGCCCGTACTGTACGGACGATTGCTGGCTGCAAAGAGTCTATTTGGGAGGCGTACGAAAAATTGTACGGACAAGATCCTTCGCTACCCTACACGGTAAGGTCGGCGCAGGAGAAGTATCTCAAAAGAAACTTCAATGAAGCGCAATCACCGGCAAGTCCTCTCCGAGATTACTTTGAGAGTGACTGGATCAATTGGCAAAAGTAAGCGGTTTTTGCGCTGCCCGTTGGTTGTCACTGACAAGTATGCGTGCAGTGACATGACAGACCGCGCTCGCCTGCGAGATAGTATACGAGCTGAATTGTCTTGGAGCGAACCCCGTGGAGGGTTACCGGAGTGGCGTATCTGGCGCAACTCCTTATCTTCACAAGACGTGGAAACGAAACCAGAAGAAAAACTAGAGCTATGCAGAAACCTGCGTGGTTTTGTTTGTTTCAATATACCCGAGATCGCCAACGCAAAATGATTGGAAACTTGATACCTTGGGCCACAACAAGAGGCCTCTGCATGGGTTTGTGTACGCTGCTACGGGACGTTTAGATGTGGCATCTAAATCTTGGACATGATACGACCGGCATATTCAAGCTACAATTTGTACAGTATTAGTCTTGCAACCACATTTATGATCGTGTGATGAGCAGCGCACATGAATTACTAAATACGGTGCACTGATCACTGGTCGATTGGTGGTATTAGTAGCCTTCAACGCAGAGCTACCCTTCCACCCGTTTATCTTTTCACTCGCACTCCCTTGCTACCGAAGCCATGGATGAAGCTCAAAAACCAGCGGAAAAGCCACGGCTGATCTCAGAGGCCGATATGACGAAATACAAAGTATGATCATTCCTTGGTATCGCCAATCAGACCAAACTCATAAGGACTGATATCGCATCTCGTATTGTTAGACGGCCGGAGACATCGTCAACGATGTTATGAGGAAGCTTGTTTCCATCACTGTTGAGGGCGCCAAGATAATCGATCTTTGTATTGAGGGAGACAGGCTCATCGAAGAAGGCACTGGCGGTGTGTACAATAAAATCGTTAAGGGTGCCAAAGTCAGCAAAGGTACTCTTCTTTAATCTATCGTCGGTCGTCCGTTCACGGCGGAAATGTCCAAGGAATCGCATTCCCGACGAGTGTTTCTGTCAACAACACTGTCGCCCACTTTTCCCCCCTTGTGTGCGTCGGGAGCCTTGACTTAGTTCCTTTGATCCTTCTCACCTATTCATGGTACAGTTCGGATCCCCTGGCTTCGCAAGCCTTGGTAAAAGGTGACGTTGTAAAACTACATCTTGGGGCGCACATCGATGGCTTCGCGGCCATAAGTGCGGAAACGATCGTCGTAGGCGCGACCGAACAAGATCCTGTTACCGGGAGGCGTGCAGATGTACTACAAGCTGCGTGGTACGGCGCAGAGTTGGCTATGAGGCTTGTTAAAGCAGGGAATAAGAACTGGGCTGTTACTGACGCGGTCTCGAAGGCAGCCTCCGCGTTTAACTGCAAACCTGTTGAGGGTGAGCTTTAGCCAGCGTTGAGGAAATTTTGGTAGCAGCTAACACACGGCCTGGACAGGGATGCTGTCGTGTCAACAGACTCAAAATGTCATAGACGGAAAAAAGCGCATCATACTGAACCCTTCGGAAGCCCAAAGACGAGACATGGAAACAACAACTTTCAGTGAAGATGAAGTATATGGAATAGATATCCTTGTATCATCAGGAGAAGATGGAAAGGTTGGTACAGTTATGGAATGAGACTTTCCATCCTGACGGCAGATGCACTAGGCCCGCGTTGAGGATTCCAAAACCAGCATTTACCAGAAGGAGGGTTCGGTTACATATCAATTGAAGATGAAAAACTCCCGTATGGTATTCTCCGAAATGCAGAAGAAGGCTGGCGCTTTCCCCATCAATATTCGTGGCATGGAAGATGAAAAACGAGCGCGCCTTGGTCTTCAAGAAGCCGTTACCCACGGATTGGTAAAGCCATACGAGGTCGTGTAAGTCTCTTCAAATCACACAATCAACAAAATCTTAATATGATGTCTGACGGCTCCACCCATAGTTACACCCCCTCTAATACATTCGTCGCTGCATTCCATTTCACAATTGCCCTACCTCCCGCTGGCCCTCTTTTGATCACGCATCCACCAGTGTGGTACAAACCGGAGTTGGTGAAGACAGATAAGGTGCTAGAGGATGAGGAACTGAAGGCCCTCCTCATGAAACCACTAAGGGAGACGAAGAAGAAGAAGAAGTCAAAGGAAGCGGAGGGTTCAGATGAAACGAAGTAGGGGGGAGTGGACTTCCTGTTGTTTTACGGGTTAACAAGCATAGCGCAATAAGCAAACAAATCCTTACCTTGTAGCTCTATTTTACGATGTTTGAGGGGGCTTAGTAGTACTAGCAGCCTCTTCCCCAAACTCGCCAATTGTCCGCGCGACTAAATCAACATTCTCCAGAAAACCGTTCACTACCAGACGTGCCAGTCGCACTGTCAGCGTATCGAAGTTACTATTTGCAGATCAGACCAGCCGAACAACGTTTCGTGGGGGGACCTAGCTAGTACATACGCGACCAGCTGATTATCTTCCACTGTTAGTGTTCGCTTGACGGCGCTCTTTTGCAACTCAGCATCCACTTCGATGACCTGCTTTGCAATCGTCGCATGCTCGTTGTTTGCAAACGGGATACGAACGGACCTGGTTTCTGACTTTCAGAAACGGACAAGGAGCTAACAGAAGCTGTTGCAAAGAACTTACACACTATGCCAAAGGATCTCGGACATGATGGTCACAAATCAACCTGCAATCACACAGATCATGAGGTATTTTCGATATCCGTCAACGTTTCCATTGGCAATATCAGTCCATTATCAAGTGGCCAACGGTCAAGAAAAACTGTCGTGGGAGATGCTTCCTCCATTCAAGACGGTGATCATATCGATGATGGTCCGATCCTACACTACCATCTCCCCACAGTGCGTCCCCCAGTGTGCGAAGCTGGAACACCCCTATTTTATCGCCATCTTCGGCATTCCGCGTTGTGGCAATCGCACACTGGACAACAGACTTTGAATTCTCCCACCACTCGAAACGTTCTAACTTCTTTGCGAAAGGAGCTATTTCTATAGAAACCACAATATGGATTTACTGGGACTGCTGTTCCCGCGTAGGTGTCCACCTGCAGGCTCCTTGTTACCAGGGAGAAGCCTCCGTGGTGACATGACAAGGGTCCGGGGGAACTGTTGACCCAGTAATGAGAAGACGGTTTGGTCAGGGTAAGATTCACCGCGATCTGTACCCGGGACCTTGGCCATTTCCCTTTCATTTAGAGTCTTCCCGAGAACGTTCGTATGTACCTTCTCCTATACCTCGGGACCGATAATAGCTTCGACTAATGTCACTGTTAGGAACCAGCCAAACGAACGAAATGGTGCGGTGGGCTTGTAGGTCACTCCACCTGCAATCATGCGTTCCTAGATGATGGTTACTGCTGACTGGTGTCACAAATCGTCTTGGTCAACCTCCTTCTGCTTCTTACCTACAATATTCTCACCTCAGCTGAGCGGGCCGTGGAGCATTATTGAAGATTAACTATCACTCTGCGGCGGATCTTTCCATAATACCCGTGTAGCCGTTCCAATCACGATTTACGACGTCGGTAAGGTTGACAGTGGGGAAACATATCATGAAGGCGCTGTCACGTAAAAGCATAGGTGATTGATAAGGATCATCGGTCGTCAAGCTTCAAGGGTGATGGGTTGCAACGTACACAGTACCTCGTTACCAGCAGGTCAAGTGAGCACTTAACCCTGACATGCATTCGACTTATCAGTCACAGGTGGTGATCTGTGGTGATGCCGCCTGTCGTAGTTGTCTTTGAAGACAGGCATTGGCTTAAAGAGAAGGCCTAGGGTAAGTAAATATTGCTATTGAATATCCGTCCAGGGCCAGTATCAGGTGAGTGGTGCTTAGTTGACGAGGGCTCGAGATGGTGTCCACAACCAGCATTCTCTTCATGTACAAGGCTGATGTACAAATACTACCAGGGTTACAACTAAGAGCTATCAGTGGAGGTAAGATGAAGGTACCCTTCCCTTTTCAACGGCCAACGCGCACATGAGAAAGGGTAGGTATTGGGATATGAGGTGGTTGTGCATGAAGAAGTGAATGAGACGGATGCCGGTACGTAGGAAATGCGAACGAAGGTGATGGCACAAGCGGTGTATAAAGGAGTGAGTACAGCCAGTGAGTGCACGGCAAGGAAGTTACAATTTTCGGTTATTGCGAACAAATCAAATGAGTGTGATGTGACTTCGGGATTTGGGTATGGAACAATGAATGGACTATTGCTGCATATGATTGAAGTCTGCAGCAAGTCAACGCGAGAAAGCGGCATATATCAAGCGAAAAAAGGAGCGTGATGGTTTGACAGTGTCAGGAAAATCCGATGCCGGAAAAATGAGTGTGCGAATGGTACGATAAGGAGAGTTGCGTGCTGTAGTGATGTGGAATGGTTTTCGAAAGCCAGGCAATGTGAATGCGTGCGTGATGCGCGCAAAATAAGTCAAGCAAAGAGTATAGCATGACAGAAAAACCGTTCTGCAGAACACAAGGTCACCAGGGGAATAACTGACCAAAGTAAACTACTTACCCGTCGTTAGGAGGAGGGGTTCAATGGCAGCAATCGTGGTGACTGGTGAGGCAGAAAACAGTAACAAATCGAGAAAAATTGCATACGAAATTTCTGGGAAAGTCTGAATAATGTTGCTTTGAACGAAAGGAGTAGTCAAGAAGCGGACAAAAGAAAGAAAAGAAGAGCGAAGAAAAGAACGTACCCCAAAAAAGGTGATCACGAATAGGAGCATGGAGTGAAGAACAAATTTTTCAAAACGAAAACAAGAACGTCGGAGTGAAGACGTGAAACGAAGAAAAACCGACCATACAATATGCTCAGAGAAGAGAGAGCGCAATAAAAATTTAGGAGATCAAAGAAGTAAACAAGGTTTAAATTTTGCAAGATGGATAAGAGAGCCTGCTCTTCCTGGTGCATGCTCGCAGATAACGCTCACCCAAGCTGGAAAGCACTACCAAGCATCATATTTCCACCGGTCTCCTTCCGCATGTCCTCCCTGGGACTGGGCTGGATATTGCCAAACTCAATCCTACGAGCAGCACGTTTGAGTGTGCGGGGACGTGAGCACGCGGGCGACAGCGAGGGTGTAGACGTGAGTGCCGGTGTCACAGGAGGAGCGGAGCGAGGAGACATGGACGGGGAAACAACTCTGGGTGAAGATAGTGGGATGCGTGCAGGAGATTCAGGCGTTTTCTGAGGGTTAGGAAGTTCAGGACCAAACATCGACGGGTTACGAGCAAGGTTTCTGCGTGCAGGTTTCTTCTGGCTGGGCGATTGGATGTGAGTGTGCGCGTCAACTTTGGGGGTCTTGTGCTTTCCTTGCGACGCAGAAGAGACAGATGTAGGTGCCGTATCCGTGCTCCCAGTGGACAAATCATTGTCTGTGGACATACGAGACGAATCGGAAGTCCAAGTCTCAGAATTGCGGCTAAGCTCATTTCCGGCCGTAGATAGGGGTTTAGGACGGCGCGTCGCATAGTGAGGGGAGACGAAAAGCGGCTGCGTAGGAAGTGGAGAAGCAAGTAAAGCAGTCCATGAAGGCTCACGTGTCCGCGGCTTTTTTGCGGTCTTCAGGCGTTCCTGATATTCTTCATCGGAAGACAGCGAAAGCTGGGGTTTGTGCCCCTTGCGGGCCTTCCTCACGTTGGCGGGAGAGGTCGTGCCACTGGGGGTCGACTTCTGTTCGGTCACAACTCGCGACCCAGGGAGTGGAGTCCGCGGGGTCGTGGGGCCATCGACGGTGGGGCGGGTCAGATGCACTTCCTTGGCAACATCACTGACTCTTAGCTTCTTGGTGCTGCTCATCTTTGTTGACATCTTGGGTTTGGATGGAGTCGCGAGGACAACGGGAGCGGGTGATTGGTCCTTACCCCCACCATACGCCGTTGTGCATTGGAACTTAGGAAAGCCTTTGGTACCTGCATTGGCTTTGCTGTCGAGATTGAAAGCCGGGTCCATTACTACGCCTTTTGCAGAGTCCTCATGCGCGTCGCTAATGCTTGCAAGCGTAGCAGTGGACGCACGTCTGAGCGACGAAGGACGAAGAGGCGCGCAATGTGACATGGGGGACCCGAACGACGAAGTAGAAGCTGACGTCGCAGAAGCAGTGGACTTGCGAAGGCAAGATATATTATTTGAATTGAGGGTCGAGGAGCTAGGGGTGGATGGCGAAAAACTGCGAGCGTTAGCATGCTCGGACCGGTGGCGAAGATGGGCGGGTCGATGATACGGATGGTGTAATGTCCGGTCGTGCCGTTGGAAGCGGCTTGAGAGGCTATATGCGACGTTGATAAGTGGTGTTCGTAAGATCACGGAACAAATACGATACCGTGTAATGCTTTCGTGCTTGTCCAAACCAAGCGAACTCATGAAGTCCATACTGGACTGTCTGTAAAGTGGTCGGCGAACTCCTAGAGGCGTATTCGTTCGCTGTTGAAGCACTTCTGAGGGATCCGGAGTGCGCGAGCGTTTCTCGCTCTTGCTGGCACTAGAACTACGGGTTGTATTGTCGACCTGTTCATGTAGATTGGCATAACGTTCTTCCCGCGCCTTGATGCGCGCCAACTCGAGGAGTTTGATGCGGGTTGCACGAACAGTATGCGGCCAGTCATTGGGACCTTTGGCTGCGGAGATACCACGTGCGATCTTGTCAAGGAGATTAGAAGGCGGGACTGGACCGTTAAAGGGCGTGATGAGATGCGCAGGAAGTGCGTCGAGGGTCTACAGCGACAATACAGCATATATTCACATAAAAGCACGGAAACGCGTACCCTGGAGAGTAAACGGACCTCCTCGTCCTTCCATACGGCAGCGGGATCCTCTAGGTCATAGTTAGAACTGTTCCATGAATCGGTGCTGTTTCTGTGCGCGGAGGGGGGCGAGATGAATATGTGAGAAGCGACGGGGCTGCGCTGAGGCGTGTGCGGCAGGGAGGACAAGCCTGAAACGCGGTGCCCAGCAGGAGTCGAAGGAGAGGCGTGGTTCGCCGGGATCTGAGGGCGCGGAACAAGGAGAGCGAGCGGCGAGATTGAGGCAGGCATGAGAGCCAATACGATACGATACGATACGAGAGAGAGTGAACGAGCGGACTGCTGCAGAATACGAACCCAAGAAGTGAAAATGTCCTGTGTTTATCGAAAAGTCAGCGAGCTGAAGCTGAAGGCCGTCGTCGTCGTCGTCACAGACGATGAAGACCGCGTGAAGCTGGTAAGTAACTCGACAGGGAAAAAAGTGCGGACAGCTCGCGTTTCGCGCCAAAGGAACAATGGCGCTCCGTGGTGCTTAGGTAATATGATACTTCCAAGCTCCGACCTGCGCCGACGCACTCCCATGCCTGAATTTTCAAGCTCCGCGGGCACAAAGTGCTCATTTCACCGCCGCAAACACGTAATGCCATCATACACGTGGTCTGCCTCGTGTCAATCACATCTTCGTTGAAATCACACGCTCTCATGTTCCTGTGGAACTTCTTCGGCGGGGTGCATGGCCGTCGTGTCAGGAAGGAGCCACTTGTTGGCTGCACTTGCGTATTTATTTGTAGAAGATCTTTCCCAGCTGGTTAATATCGTCCCAAACACGAGGTTGTGTGATCAATATTTGAAATAAGTCGTGGTAACAAACGGTACGTCGGTACGATAGACATTAACGAAGACAGTGAAAGAACGGGCGAGGGACAAGTCGAATAGGCGTCAATCCTAATCGTACATGGTTGCATGATTCACCGAGCAGTGATTAGCACCAGCGATCTAGAAATACAGGGATTGCGCGACGTAATCGCGTATATGTATAGGGGTCCAGCTACCAAGCTGAGGTGAGAAACTCATCTCCAAGGCATCCAGAAGATTAATTTGACAAACCTAGATAGCCATAGACGGTTCCACCAACTTGGGTCCATGTTACAAGGATGTCGTATGATAATACAGTGCCGGGAACGAAGTCCTCTCTATGTTGAGCTATGTCTTGTTCTTGGACGGGGCAGACGCTCTCCCTTTAAACGCCATCCAACAGTGGTGTCATTACTCATCGCGACGACGAAGAGCGACAGAAACGTACCCCGCAGTTTACGAAAGATGACTTGGGCAATCATAAAGCATAAGGCATGAAGAGAATGGCATAGGAAGGCATTAGTTCGCTGTAGATTCTATTCTTGGGCCGCCTGAAAAACGCCTTGGGAGCCCAGGTTTTATACGCCCTGCCAAAAATCCCTTGCGGTGTTTCTGTGGCTGTCCCACGTGTCCAGAAGTACATATCTCCACCCCAAAACGTGATGCACTGATGGTCCTCTTTCGGTTATGGCCAGGTCAAGAAGGGGCTAGGTGGGGCTGGATTGCTGATAGCACGAACGGCCCGGTGAACCTTCTGTGCAAAGGTACTTTGAAAGATACCACTCGATCGTACGGTGCTTCACGCATACGTTGCGTTTGGTGAGATGGCTTGCGTGCAATGTGGAGTGCCGATGGTGTTATCGTGACCGGCATCTCCTGCACGAAAACCGCGTAGTCGAGAAACACGCCGGGAACACGAACTCCTTTCAAAAATTCCATCTCACATTCTTCCACTTTGATGCGCGGCAGCGGAGAGCATCTAACCCACACCTGGTCCAACAACAAACCTCCAAGCTCATATCACACAATGTTCGATGAGTTCCCAAAAGCATGGAGCCGATCGTGTTGGAAAACCACTACCCAAATACATAGGGTATATCTGACGACGCCCTATCAATGTTAACAGCGTTCAATAGAAGCATCTTACACACCTAACTAATGACATTCTCGAGAGTGATGCAGATGTCTCGATTATTGGCTCCGTTATGCCGGAAGAACCCCTGTTGCATCTGCCTCTTCCCGTGCTTCAAGCTTGCGTTCTCTCCGCTCTGCAATTTCTGCACGTTTCATGGCGAGATACTCTCCGCTACGCGTTTCGAACACATGGGCCCAGTAGCCCGCGTAGCCGAATGCGGCCATTGCGACGAAATGTCCGCCGAGGTCTAAAGGGGTTGACGCGGTATCATTAGGGCACGATGGTCACCAGACGAAGACAAATGACAAGGGTTATGGGCATAGGGAACATGCGGTCGGAAGTAGGTGGAGCAAGTGGAAAAGGACGTACTGTCCATTAGGTTGCGTTTCTGTATGGCAAGCTGCCCAAACCTCGAGGCGAGCCCAAAGAAAGAAAATCCAGCAATCGTAGTGAGGAGTGCCATCCTGTGTTGCTCGTTTTCTTCCTTTTCACTGTGTGGACGGTATCGGTGGTGGTTTGTGACCAAAGAGGAAAGAGAGGACAACATGTACAAATAGACCCCTTACACCTCAACTCGATATATTCTGAGATTTCGGTAGGTGACTGCACAAACAATGTCAGAGGCTATCTCAACAACTGATCCAGCCGATGCTAATTCGCTCATATCCACTGTGGCACAAACTGGAACTGCATTAATAGATGGAATGTCACAACAGCTTGGTACTTTGAATATCTCGTCTGTCGAATCCAAGATCAATACTGGCCGCTCAAAGAAGGACGCGGGCGACGCCGCATTCAAGAGCGGTGATGTCAAGAGTGGTGAGTATCCTCTCTTCGTCCAGTGGCATCTTACGTGGGTACACTGATCCTTGGTCACGGTGGGCACAGCACTCCGCTCCTATCACGAGGTGTGTCTTATTCAATGCCTTGCTGGCTGCTCTGTCTACTGACACGGGCAACTGATGCCGGTCAGGCAATCATGTACCTTGTTGGAGTAGACAGGTAAGTCATCGCGTAGAGTTTGCCTCTCCTATCCAACGTATACACCACAGAAATGCAATGAATGCGCTTGGTATGGGTTCACCAGCCGCAACACCCGACGAATCCAAACAAGAAGAGAAGACCGAGGTACCCCGCTGTTCACTTTGTGGCGTGGCTAGCGTGAAACCTCGTCCTAGGTCGACGTCATGCTCGAGAAGATATATGCCAACATGTCTGCCTGTCACATCAAGCAAGAAAACTGGAAGCGCGCAATAGAGACGGCGGACAAGGTATTCCGCGGCCTTAGTCGAGGCGTTTGTCACTTGAAAATCACTCTCCCCTGACAGGCACTCGCCAAGAATCCGAAGAACACCAAGGCATTGTTCCGCAAAGGCAAAGCTCTGGGTGAAAGCGGTTACTTTGAAAAGGCAGAAACCGCTCTGATGGAGGTAAAGAAAATATCTCCCGCAGGTAAGAACGCTTGTCATCACAAGGCTGCGTTCCTCTAACTTGTCGTACGTCGCGATCAGAGGAAACAATAGTGGACGCTGAGCTGACACGGCTGCGTGCTATTGATAATGAAAGGCAGAAGGTCGCTGATAAGAAGATGCGAGGTAACTTGCTTGTCGTCGTGGCGCGCCATCCCCCATTGACCGTTCCCCGCAGGTTGGCTGTCACGAGACAAGAAGGCTTAGGCTGGTCAAAGCGGCGTGGATAGAACTAAGCACTCATACATCACAGTCATTGTAATGGCAGGGCCCTCTCGAGTTGTAATGTACATGTACGGATTCCTTGGTGAAGATGGTATTTGGAGTGGTGTTTGCACGTGATATCGTGGACCCATATGTTAGGCCTTCCGGGTATCAAGACTTGCGCCACTCGCACCGCACCTTGCCTGGGTATAAAGGAGTGTGGTTGGAGCTCCAGCTGGCAATCTGCCAGCTTGTAAACAAGATGGGTCAGGAAACCCCGAAGGTTAAGCAAACCCGCAACAACTCCTTGGCCGTCATTGACAATAGGACAGGAAAACAGTACAGTGTTCCGTAAGAATCCTAACAGTTCTCCTGGCCCTTCCGTACACTCATTTCTGTGTACAGGATCACCCATAATTCTATCCCGGCCACATTCTTCAAATCCATACGTGCGCCCGCAGGACCAGATGGCCGTCCTGAGGATGAGACAGAACGCGGGTTACGCGTAGCCGATCGCGGGTTCTTGAATACGGCTGTTATTGAAAGTGCCATAACATACATCGATGGCGAGAGAGGCATTTTGCGATACAGGTACGTCTGCCAGCTAGCGTATCGGTCAGTCGCATTCCAGTGTTCACTGTTGCCCTCCGTCGCTCGCTCGCACACAAAAGAGGCTACCCAATCGAACAGCTGGCTGAAAACTCGACTTTCCTAGAGTGCGCTTACTTGCTCATCTATGGCGCCCTCCCTACCCGCAGCCAGCTTTCCCACTTTGAACGCGAGGTGCTCCTGCACGGGATCATGCACGCTGACGCGACCAAGTTCTTCGGCTCCTTCAGGTATGACGCGCATCCAATGGCCATGTTGACCAGTGCATTTGGGTACTTGGGAAGCTACTATGAGGAAGCGAATCCATCGCTGCAAGGTATGTGTCTGCATTCATGGTATACTGGGGACGGGTGGAGAGAGGGATTCCGGAGGACTCTGAAGGACGTGTCATCTGCAGGTCAGACCCTTTTTACGAAGTGTGCGAAAGGAGACCCGGAGGCGCTCCAGAACATGGACAAGCAAATATACAGGCTTATTGGCAAAGCGACCACTCTAGCAGCGTAAGCTCACTTGGACTCTCAATTCCCTTCGGCGCATGATTTAACTTGCGCGTTCTAGAATGGCATACCGTGTAAGACAAGGCAGGGAGTTTGTCGTTCCCCCGACGGGGATGAGCTATACAGAATCGTAGGTTGATGTATCTGTATTATCCCCACACAACAAGGCTCACGATGTATAGCTTCCTCTATCAACTAGATCACTTGTCGCCCACTGACTCGTTCTCTGCTTCAGTGTCTGCATCGTCCTCTCCATCACCGTATAAGCCGCATCCGGTCCTAGCACGTGCACTAGACGTACTTTTTATCCTGCACGCTGACCACGAGATGAATGCATCGAGCACAACCGTGCTGCAGACCGGTTCGTCCCTTCCGGACCCGTACAGTGCCGTTGCAGCCGGATGTGCTTCCTTGTAGTATGTGTGACCCTTTTCTGTATCAGTGTTGTCGTGAACTAATCACACACGGCTGGACAGTGGACCTCTGCATGGGGGTGCTAATGAAGCTGTCATTCGAATGTTGGTTGCAATTGGAAGGTAAAACATTCTCCGTCCCTTCTCATTGGTGAACTTAACATTGGCTCGTGCAATGGATAGTCCGGATAATGTCCCCGGATTTCTTGCAGCTGTAAAGCGCCGCGAGAAAGTCTTGAGTGGGTTCGGTCATCGGGTATACAAGACAGTAAGATGAGTTCTTGGGCTCAGTGTGCAGCTGACCAATATTCGTAACCAGTCAGATCCAAGATCGTTCATTATTCGCAAAATTGCCAATGATGTGTTTGCAGTGTGAGTGATATCTGTATGCGCACTTACCTTGCTGCACGGTTTTGACCAATCCTGAAGTACGGGTCCCGACCCCCTTCTCGACACGGCGATGGCCCTCCATGATGCAGCCCTGAAGGATGACTATTTCGTCTCACGGAAGCTGGCCCCTAACGTGGACTTCTGGAGGCACGTACCCATGCAATATTCCCCAATACACTTACCTGACGGGTTGACTTTAGTGGGCTGATTTATCGTGCAATGGGTAATACTCGGATATTATTTGCGTCTGCGGCACTACCTTCTGAGCACGATATTTCCGCAGGATTCCCCATGGATTTCTTCCCAGTTCTGTTTGTGGTTCCACGGGTTGTTGGATGGGTTGCACACTGGCGACAGGTGTGTATTGTAGTTATATACCAGAACATACCGCTGAGCGTGGTGTGTGCGACAGATGATGCTATCCCCTGAGGGTGTCAAGATATGGCGACCCCGGCAGATTTACGTTGGTCCCTCCGAACGTTCTTATGTATCTTTCGACGAACGCGAGGCCGTGCAAGGGCCAGGCAAGGAACCTAGCGCCGTAGTTCACTCTGGGTGAGTGTGCATTTAGTTTTTCCTTCCCTCTATGCCCTGGGTCTGGCTAACGGTGTGGTTGCTGTTGCAGGATGGCCAAGAGAAGGAGGTTAGCCGAGGTTGGAAGTTTGGCCACAGGAGTGAAGAGCAAGTTGTGAAACTGTCGTGTTGCGGGCGCAGGAGAATATAAGGAGAGTTATATACCGATACTGATGTACGCATACCTATCGGGCTGGAGTTTAAAGTCCTGCCCGCTGTGTGGCCCAGGAATGACTGCGATCTATGTATGTGACCTGATACAGTACGTAGGCCCAGGTTGGAAGAAATGAAATTCATGCGTTGTGGGCGTGGATGTGACAGACGTGCTTCCATCCATCGAAATGAATCCAGTACAATCACACCGAAGTGCAGAAGATTGAATTGATTCCGAAGAGAGCCGCAGGGCTTCGAGGTGGATATTCAATGCTGCAGACAATTGTAATGCCAGGGAAACCGGAAATGAAGTGCCCACAAGGAATGCCCAAGGATAATATTGCACGTTCGGTGACGTCGGGTTTTGAGAAGTTCAAACCTGACATCCACGCGTCCCACGTAGATGCATCGTGCGGCAATGTGCATACGACCAACAGCTGAGAAACCCACACATTCTCTCTAATACTACGACGTCACCGGGTCAGAGGGTAGCTGCGTACCGCCGACGCCGGCCTTGCTCCTTTCCCCCTTTCCCAATAATCATGGTATCACTTACCTTGCCTGTGATGACATCGGGAACAGCGGTGACTACGATGAGAAGTGGACGGGACGTGGACTTCGTTTGCAGCGCACTGCAAGCATGTCAATTCTATTCGAGCGGAAATCAGAGTATAAAATAACGGATCATGTTGTCTGCCTTGTGTCGCCGTGCAGACTATGGATGAGGAAACTATTGTGAGTACATGCACACCTGCACGACGTCTGCATCGTCATAGACAATGATGAAGAGGACAATGACATAAGCATGTCAAAAAAGGCGGGGTTTGAATAGGAGGTGTGTATATTCTTTTTTTCTAAGGTAACCTGTTATAGCCTTCATCAATTTCTCCGTCTCCCTCCTCCGCCATCCTATATTGTGTTTATACCTCCTCCGTCCCTCATTCACCCCCCTCCTGTACTAAATCAACTTACACAGCGACTTAAACATGTTCGCCGCACTCTTTTCGTTCACACTCTTTCTCGCTCTCGTCCGCAGCGTTCTCGCCGACTTCACGATTGATACTCCACAATTTGTCCAGGTGGGTGGTTTCTTTTTCCTATTTCTAATACGTCATGCGTGGATCTTGCTTTCTAAATCACGTCTTCTATATACAGTGCCAAGACGCCCAAATTACGTGGACTCAATCCAACCCTCCATACAATCTCCTCATCGTCTCTGCTGATGACGTCTGTGGTGATGCTTTGTGAGTTCCGACGTCGGGTTGGTGAAGGCGTGTGTGTTTTGAACACGTTTCCTGTTTCAGGGAGAATCTTGGAGACTTCACAACCCTCGAAACAACGTGGATGGTAAACCTCGCTTCTGGTACTCAGGTCGTACTCTTCCTCGAGGATGCCTCTGGAAATGAGGCTTGGAGCGGAGCCGTGAGTTTACTCACAACTTTTATTCTATTCGTTCGCGTTATTTATGTGGGTATATCTCAGATTACTGTTGGTACCAGCAACGATACCTCCTGCCTACAAAGCAGTTCCGGGTCCCCTACTGCTAATGGGGGTCAAGCTACCACGACCTCTCCCAGCGCTACGTATGTCTTCGTCTATCAGAGTTCGCATCGTTTTTGACGAAACGCTTTCGTAGATCTACAGCTACCTACTCTCCAGCTGGTGCTGCAAACGCTGGTATTGGCTCTTCATCCGGTGCTCTCGCTATCCGTCCGTTGAGCCCTCTCACCATCGTCGGCGCTGCAGTCGCTGGCGCTTTTGCCTTTGCCCTTTAAGGCACACATCTTTACCCGCAGTAAATGTTGGGTTATACCCCGCTGGCCGATTTATACTCATCCTTGGCGTCCTGGTGATACCTCCATGTTCTGCTGTGCTTTCCCTTCCTCCCATTCGAAGCAGAGCTTCGACCTCTTCTACTGCTGGAAGGGGTTCATTGTGCTTTTAGGTTGTTTATTTGATATATGAAAGAGCCTCTGGACCAGTCCGATGCAGTTATTTCACTGACTTGCTTATAACCAAGGTCTTCATTCTGGTTTTATTCGGATTATTATCTTGCATGGGTTTTGTCAGGGGATTCTTTTTCACGTTTTCGCGATGTGCAGGATTCTTGTATTCGTCGTGGTGACTGGCATCCAGGCAAGTACCTGGACATACAAATGCTTGTTGTCCCGTTGGGCCGGAACTTGGTGCGCTTGTTACCTGGAATCATTTTTGTAACACTTCATGTGCAACCCAAATATACATCCTGTTTTATTTCTGAACTCCTCTCCGAGGATCGTGCCCATCATTGTCAAGTTTGAATCGAAGCTTCCACTGCTCTATTCTTGAAGTGACTTAGGTTTTTTTTTTCGCCATCTATGACTGGAGGCAGTTATTTATGCAATCCAGCAGATCACACATCGTGACACTCAGCCTCGGCTTCCCTGACTAACCATCAAGCTACAACTTGCGTGTGCGCTGGCATCTCGCCAGGATCAGCTGGAGTCCGTCGGCATACGCGTTATCCGGTCATGTTCTCGCCCCAGGACTTGAATACCATGGGGCCCATCGGGGCCAGTTAACTCGTCACTCTCCGGCTCGATCTTATTTCTGGAACAATTGTGCGAGGTGAAGCATGTCGGGAACCCATTGGGTCTCGTATGCTTTGTGCGGTATGCGTGCTTCAGGTGTTCCGTATTATCCATCCATCAGTTGTCCGATTCTTTTGCGGGAATGATATATATATCTTGCGATATGTCGGGAGCTTTCCCCCTGAAATTCGGCGCAGGGGCATCTGAAGGGCACGCTGACCAAGGATGGCGGCGCAGGCGGCAGCGTCGGCACACTGCATCCGACCCGACGTCAACTCCTGAGTCGACATCACGTCGCCAAGTACATTGGCATCAACCGAATGCCGAAAAGCGGTGGAATGACAAAGGAAATGTGCTACCCTATATCAAGCTACTAGAAAAATATGGAAACCACTACGCCGGAAACAAGATACAAATACTCCTATATGAGCACCGAAACTCCTGAATTGCTTGGCAGCATCATGGCCGTGTGGACATTTTCCTGGACAGCGTTCTCAGCCGTTCATTGTTGGCCCTCCTGCGAGAGACGTCGTGATCGACAGCATCGTTTTTCCTCAAACCAGCTGTGGCTTTGGGGGCGACGGTGTAATTAGTATAGTCTCGCTGAGGAATCATGACGGCGTTCTTCCTGATACGGTTCTTCTCTTGTTCTTTAGCGCGGGCGAGGATGGCATTCAAACGCTCATTGCTGCGTTCGATAGTGTCATCCTGTGCAACGGGAATAACTCTGTCACGGAAGGATGCGCTACGTTTTATGATGGGACGGGACCACGTGGAGACGAGATCGTTGGCGATGCGTTGTATGTCAGGATGGACACGTTTGCATTTCGTATAGAAGAGAACGATGCGCCCTAAGCCAGATCCCCTGAGCACATCGCTGTCGATGAACTCCATCTTCCGCAAGATAGGGAAGAAGTCCCGTTGTATATTTAGCGCAGGCAAAGATCGGTCTGGCAGCGGCTCGAGCCACCTGCGTACGCCTTCCAAAAGGTTGTTGTCCATTATAGACTGTGAGAGAGATTGCCTGAAATAAATTAGTCCACGGGATCCTGCGATAGAACTAATGGCAAGCTGGGCGTACTTTCGTAAGACCTCCATGACCTGAGGTAATAGTTTTAATTTGTTGGTAGCCGGCAGCTTGTCGCGGTTAGCCTGTTCGTCGTCCGCAGCTGCGTTCAGCATCGCCTCCCGCAGCCGTGAGACTTCTTCGTCGGCGTAGGGATCCAAAACGTCCTCGTCGTTCTTACGTTTCTTTGGTCTGGATTTCTTGGATTTCAGGATCGCATCAAATTGCATATCAAGGCGCAGCTTGTTTGCTAAAAATCATACTGCGTAAGCGACGTTGGATTGGGCAAAAGCTGTAATTGCGCTGACCTTTTTCTGGCGGTAGCTCATTGAGGTCTTCTTCTGTGAGCTGCTGCTTACGCTTACGCTTCCTCCGAGCTGGCTGGCCATCATCGACATCGCCAGCGCCACGCGACTTGAGCCTGCGTTTCTGCTTCTTGGGTTTCTCTTGGACATAATCCTCGCTAGACTCGCCCGAGGAGCCAAAGGCGTCCTCTTCTACAGCGGGAAGACGCCCCTGGATCTGGCGTTGGCGGTTTTGGGGGGTGTCTGGAGATAAGGGTTCAGTTTAGGGTACATAAGCGAGAAGAGGAACGTACCATCTTCTTCTGAAGACAGTTCAGAGCCATCACCGAAAATGTCGCGCTCGAGGTCATGGGACTGGAGTGGACTGGTGAACGACAAATTCTGCAGCGAACGATGGATGCAGACTTACTGGTGCCATGGCGGAGTGGAGTAATTTGCAACACCACACTACTACAGTAGATGCGCCCGTGATGCACGTGCTTATTGGATGGGTCCAAGCAGGGCCAAACACAGCTACCCGTGGTGTTCCTGATTTAGAACACAGTGATGCAGTGTATTATTATTATTACAATATTATAATTATATTATAGGCACTGTTGTCGTTATGGGCTGGCCCGACAGAGCCTATACTAGTCCTACTCCAACCCAGCCCAGGTGTTAAACAGCCCAACCCATGCCATGCGTCCCTTCCCGCTGGTGATGGATTTGTATCCAGACAGGACTCCGTCCCTCACAAACTCAGATGCATCCTCGTCCAATTCTGACCCTCTCCCCGTGGATGCCGCCGTCCCACCCGGTCCCGCGACGGACGAACGGCCCCTCCCTCCTCTCCCTAAGGACATTCCCAGGCACTCAGTCCGTCACGTCGACGTCGACTTGTCCAATATCGTGAATGACAGAAGGAGATTCCCCCCTGACACCACGCTCATTGAGCCCGCTGCTCCACTGCGTCAAAAACTACCACCGCCCAAGCTTGCATCATCCCGAACTAAAGCCCGCGCGTGGCACCACATGCAGCGTAGGTGTACATCTGCGCTGCGAAACCCTCGCATCCTTGCACGCATCCTCTCCTTCACCCCCTGGTCCGACTTCAACTCCTTTCTCGCTACCTGCTCTCAGGTCCGGCGTGTCTGGGACGACCGCGAACTTAGAGATATCATCCTATCTCATTATGTCGAAAGCTACCGCCAAGCACTCCGCTACAGAGATATCGCACTCTTTCAAGACGTAGACGTCACAATCCAAGACCTCAATCTACTACGTTCGTCTGGTTTCCCGTTGTTATTCCCAGGCAATTGCTCTGACGGCAGAGCTGCTGCGCACAAATTCATTTTCAGTGCTTTCCCAACGAGTTCCGCTCCACCAATATCCTATGCATGCTCTTGGCGTGCTTTCCTCTCACGATCCTGCGGAACAGCTCGCCTCATCCGAGTTGTCAGACAGACTAGTCGCCTTTGCCCTTGCTCATTCCCGCTTCGTACTCTTGCTCCAGTCCGTCGTACACAGTTCACCGTTACCCCTCCCGATTGATCCCCAGTCCCGATCACCTCCGCCCATCACTTCATCTATCTCACGTCATGGAAACCGTGAATTATCATTTCCCGCTCCCCTCGCATTCCTTTCTGAAATTCAAAGCGTACCGCCAACCAACGACACACGCCGAAAATCCCTGGACACCCCTCGTTTCCGAATGAGTAATCCTAGCCCTTTGTCACGCGAAGCCACCTCCAAGTTTGGCGGGAGCGCACCTTCGTTCTCAACCTCCACCCTCGTCGATCCTAACAGACCACACAGATCCAGGAAACTTTCCATTTTCGGAGGAAAAAATCCCCCACCTCCCCCTCCCACAGAACCTCGGGCTCTGAAATATTACGAAGCCGGATGGAGGAGAGCATCCCGATCAGCTAAGACAGCGCCCCCATCACCTTCCACCAGGGGTGTCGTTTCGGATGAGGATGTTTCCAGACGGTTCACAGGTTCACATCATCGGAGAGCATCCACAGACGTTGCTAGTTCTACGTCATCAATAAGTAGCTCATCATCTCCGTCGTCTTTGCGTCCAACGAACGGCGATACTCGAGTGCCGGACTCTCCGCACGATCTCTACGCCGCGACTTCTCGGATACGGGCGCCCGTGTTACGCGTGTTCGTACCCTGTACTACCCTGTCCCCCCAAGCAATAGCGGCATGCGAGGAACAGCTTCTCGCAGCGGAACTTTGGCAATATCTTTCCACCGGCGATATCGTGTGCAATTTGGGCTATGTACCCTCTCCGTCCGAACACAGCCCTGCAGACGAAAGTAAAGACGGTGATAAAACAGACCCTCGCAACACATGGCTGTTATATGATGGTAGAGCACTTCTGCCATTTAGTCCTCCTGCGTCGCCACCACTGTCGGACCCCCTGGCTTTGCCCACGCCGTTCTATTACACCCACCTGATGCCTAGCCAGGTGTGCCCTCGGTTTGCATTCGCACCTCCCGGAGGAAAAGGAGTTCCCGAACTTACGCTGGTGGAGACTGCGTGTCGTGTTCGGAGTCCTGCATCCCCAGGAGGTTGGGCGGTGGCGAGGAAATTCATGTGGGTAGCACGTGCACGAGTAGGCATGGGATTTGTAGATGTGGATGATGGTCTTGGTGAGGGCTGGCGAGGGGAGTGGGTACTAGAGGCGGAAGGCTCGACCGAAGGAAGGCAAACCCTGATTGACTGCCTTTCGGGGGTGTCAGGTGACGTCTTCGTGTGGGAGATGATTCGCGAGAAGAGTGGTGGGGGACGCATATGGCTCCGGTACGTGCTTCTACGTGCAAATCGTGTTGGTGATCGTCGATTTAAACCCTTTCTAGGTTTATCGAACCACTGACACCCCCTCCAGATCAGTCGAGAAACGTCCAAATGATTCGATCGCACTTATCATAGGTATGACAGGACACCTTCATCAGACCTTTCATACTCTACCGAGCAAAGTACATATTCTGAGGTAGCTACGCCTCCCTTCTTTTTGCTTATTTACTTTCCTTTGCCCATGAATACTCCTCCCGTACGTTTCAAGGTTACGTAGATACATTTCACGTTAGTGTAGCACCCACCTTTGACTTGTTATGTTCATTTCCACTGCCGATTCTGTTATTATCATTACTGGACATTCTTGCGGAACATTGCATATTGGTATTTAGCATGTATGTAGCAAGATGCTTCGCAGGACTTCCATCTTAAACTATCTAAACCCACAGAGTGTATGAATAAAATGGGATCTCTAATTTCTGGTTCGCCCGATAGGCTACTTGATGACAACTGCTGAGATAACGACATGGTGGTGGAGTGGCAGACTGATCATGAGACTGACGTGCCCTATGACGTTAATGATGTTCCTCCTCTTCAGGGGTAATCAAAGTCGCAACGTCCTTGTTGACGAATTGGGATGGGCTGATTTTCTCACCCTCTTGCAACGTGACTGCCCCTGCCTGCTCAAGGACCCTGGATGTTGTTAATACGCGAGCGCGAAGAAGTGGTGCGGACACGGCTCACGATAGGGTCCGCTTTAACACTTCGGAATGAATCTGCGCACAATCGGATGTGTACTCCACAGTCTGCAGCCACGCCTGCTCGGATCATACAGAAAGGGTCAAGCCTCATTGAATCAGGTCGGCCAAAAGAAAATTATCCATGCATGCCTACCTTTACGTCCTCCTCCGGGTATCCAAACGTCTTCTTAATAAACTCGACGCTAGGTCCGGCACGAGACTCCGGCTTCTGGAATTCGCGAACGTACAACGTGAGGCTAGCCAGGAATGTTGTAAGTTCTGCTGGCGAGGCTCGCTCAGGGTGAGCTGCGATAAGCCAAGATGGCCATGGGGTAGGGACGGCACCGATCTGTGTACGTATGGCGGTTCAACGACCAGGTCCCAGGTCCAATCAAACAACACGTAGATGAGGCTCATCAGTGGATATTTATTTCATCCTGGATAGAAAGGGGGGACTTACAAATCGGCATTCCTTGGCATCCGCGAACGGTTTTGTAGTGAACCATTCCCACATGAAGGCACTTGTGGACCCATCATTTACCGAATCGAGCAGACCACGGATGTCATTATTCACTGCAAGAAGGGGCCGTCCCTTATGTCACTCGCTAAACAGGGGCTCGGTGAAAAGCGTACATACCTCCGAATTTGAGCTGGTCAGTTGCCCATCCTTGTTGTAGAGCCATCACGTATGCCATCGTATGGCTCCCGCTGCCGTACCTTGATATGCCGAGTGTAGTACCCTGGAGATCAGAGATCTGCTTGTAAGGTGAACCGGAACCAGTGATGACTGCCCTGTGAACGTAGAGTCTTTAGCAATGCCTTTGCGGCTCAGGGGGGTGTTGATATGGAGGACATGCCATTTTAATGGGGAGTTCACGTAGCTTCCGACGAGCTTATAAGCTTGCGAACCTTTCGCTATTCCGGCTATCAGAGCATCGGTGAGGGCGCTGGACATCGATGGGGGGGAAACTTTAATCGACACAGCGCAAGTACCGTACTCGAGGAGCACCTACATCGCAACGTCGATCTCATCGTTGGTCAGACGGGATATGAGCTGTCCTGTTCCGCCTTGCGAAGTGAGGTTAATCATGAGCGAGATCCCAATAAGTTGCGGAAGCGCGATATGTACGTACTCGGGCACTCAACAAGAGTGAATGTCTTGCCTTTGTCGTCGGCTTCGTACTGAAGCAAAGGGGAACAGAAGTGTTCTCGAACTACAAACTGGCAGGTAAGTGGAGGGGCTGATAGCACGGCTCCGATCTTTCGAGTTCACCGTATCCAACTCGCAATGGCATCTGCAGCTCCACTTAAAGAGTAGAAGATGGACAACTTGTTGTGGATATGTGCAATCTGTGTTATCGTTATCGAGCTGATAGTAGCACAACTCCCACTAATATTCCTCTTACAAAGCAGAACGTCCCAAAAAGTCAGTCTATGAGAGTACCAAATCGCCTGTCCTGTAACACTTGACATCATGGAGTATCAAGCATGGTTAGGACCATAGTAGTACAGGACCAATCTACACAGAGCAAGACAACTAGGGAGAAGTGTACTCATTGTATCAAAATCATCCACGCTAGCACGAAGTAAAAGAGCCTTCGGTAGCACAGTCACCAACTAGGGCATCGAGTCAGCTGGAGAGGACTTACAAGAGTGGGTATACTGCCAAAAGGACACGCTGCTGCTCAATTTTTGCGCCATCCAGGAAACTCACTGAAGCTGTATCATTTTGAGATCAGAAATGTACAAGTTGCGCGTGTTTGTAGGGCATGTACGCACCCCAAATACACCATGCCCACGCAGCAATCGCGATCGGTGCACGAATCCAAATGGTTCGGACAAAGCACGCTATGAGGGCAGCCACGTCCAATGGAGCCACACAGTAACCTAAGACGCATAGGCCCTGGAAGAACGACCTGTGCAGCCGAGATCAACCTTGTACTGAAGTCACGGATATGTTATAACTTACACTCTGCCGCCCAGTAGCTAGGGGAAACACGATCAGAATAGAACGTTCGGCAGCTGCTTGACGTACCTTGGCCTGCACAGTTACGACTAAAGAGCCTATAGATACGATTGCGACTATGCTGGTGAATAGAGCCAGAGACTGGCTCGCGGGTGCCTAGTGGGACCGCCAGACAATGTAGAGAAACAGTAATCTAGACATGGAAACACTCACGTTGACGCTTAGCATGATACCAAGAGCAAGACAAAGCAACAGGGGGCCCCATAAGTCCCAGTCCCTATGTACCTGTTCGGACCGCAGTGATCACAGATTGAATTGTCACCAACCTCAGGACCTCCCGACTGTTGGGGCGACGTGGGTAGAGCACTTGCGCCAGCTTCGTGTAGATGGATAAGAGGTCGCGCATCTATGCGTACGCGTCAGCACACAGTAGCAAGCCCAGGGCAGTGGACGGACTATAGTCGCGGTTATTGGCTCGTCGAGTGTATCGACTCCAGTGTATCTACAAATCAAAATGTTAGCTGGTCCGCGGGAAGTATAACCACAAGCATACATACCGAGTCTCGACGCGAATGCCCCCAACTGTCTGCCGATTGGGTTGATTCCTACCATTGGCACTTCCGATGTTACCAGAAATCGCAGGAGTGGGGGATATTTTTCTGGTGGGTGCGGGAATCTGCTCAGATGCACGACCCTTTCCTTTGTCGACGGGTCCGGGAGCAACCCCTTCGGGTGTAAAGGAAGGGATGTCCTGTTCATCCAAATCATCATCCTCGTCTGTTTAATTAAACATGTCAGCCTGGAACGTTGTTTTAACGAAAATGGGCAACTTTCCAGCTTCAATGAACCTTGACGAGGATGAGAATGCCATGGTCGAAGACGCGCGACTCATGTTGCAGTCGTCGAGGACGGCGTT
Source organism: Pisolithus tinctorius (assembly GCA_024663395.1). NCBI lineage: Eukaryota > Fungi > Basidiomycota > Agaricomycetes > Boletales > Pisolithaceae > Pisolithus > Pisolithus tinctorius. Next base: position 2,891,893 of record JANFAH010000002.1, read on the forward strand.
GGCTGCGTGCGGGCCAAGGGTCAGCGGAAGTCACGTGGTCTCCTGTCCCGTTTCGGATTAACTGACGCGTCCCGCTCTCTATTACGGTGACCACGACTTGAAACACACAACATGGTACGCATTGACTTGCAGTGGAACTGAGTACTAGCTGACGGGATGCTTAGGGTAATACACCATCTGGGTTGCCTCCTGGCTTCGGTCAAGACCAGAACAAGGACAAGGACAAGGATAAGAAAGACCAGCCACAGAAGAAGAAATGGGAACCCCCACTACCAACCCACGTAGGGAAGAAGAAGAAACGGGGGCCATCAGCCGCTTCAAAGTTGCCGCCTATCTACCCAAGCACGAGATGTCGCCTTCGTCTGTTGAAGATGGAACGTATCAAAGATTATTTACTTCTGGAGGAAGAATTCATCCAGAACCAGGAGCAACTGAAGCCGGAATCATCGAGGGAGGAGAAGAACCAGGATGAAAGATCCAAGGTGGACGACTTACGTGGAACACCGATGGCGGTGGGCACGCTAGAGGAGATCATCGACGACGACCATGCAATCATTAGTACTGCGTCGGGGCCGGAATCATATGTCGCGATCTTGAGTTTCGTGGACAAGGACCGCATTGAACCTGGTTGCTCCGTATTACTGCATCACAAGAACCAGGCTGTGGTTGGTGTTTTGCAGGACGATGCCGATCCCCTTGTCAGCGTTATGAAGCTGGACAAAGCTCCGACAGAGAGCTATGCAGACATCGGTGGTCTGGAACAACAAATACAAGAAATTAAAGTATGTCTATGTCGTCCATGAATTACACACAAGTTGATGTGTTGCCGCAGGAGTCTGTCGAACTTCCCCTCACGCACCCAGAGCTTTACGAAGAAATGGGTATCAAACCGCCAAAAGGTGTCATTCTCTATGGCGTTCCGGGTACCGGAAAGACGCTTCTTGCCAAGGCGGTTGCAAACCAGACGTCTGCAACCTTCTTGCGTGTCGTGGGATCTGAGCTTATTCAGAAATATCTTGGAGATGGTCCAAAACTCGTCCGAGAGCTCTTCCGGGTTGCAGAAGAACATGCACCCAGTATTGTTTTCATCGATGAAATTGATGCCATCGGCACTAAACGGTAAGCACTCCACTTAGGACATTGATGTAGTAGGGGCTGATTGCCTGCTTCAGGTACGACTCAACGTCAGGAGGCGAGCGTGAAATTCAACGAACGATGTTGGAGCTTTTGAACCAGCTTGACGGCTTTGACACACGCGGTGACGTTAAGGTCATCATGGCTACGAACAAGATCGAGTCGTTGGACCCTGCTCTCATCCGACCCGGTCGCATCGACCGAAAGATTGAATTCCCTCTACCTGATGTGAAGACAAAACGACATATCTTCCGGTACGTATCTCCAATATCAGTACGTATTTCCTGCACTTCACACCTTTCATTATTAGGTTACATACATCACGCATGAGCTTGGCAGAGGACGTTGATCTGGAGGAATTCGTCATGGCCAAGGACGATTTGTCCGGTGCTGATATCAAAGCGGTTTGTACCGAGGCCGGGTTACTTGCACTAAGAGAACGACGTATGCGGGTAACGAAGGTGGACTTCACGGCAGCTAGAGAAAAGGTGGGCGAGTCGCGCTTGACACGCTACTGCTGGAATGTCGCTGACCTGTATTTTCTTGTAGGTGTTGTACAGGAAGAACGAGGGTACTCCAGAGGGATTGTACCTGTAGTACTTATTGTAGCACCATTCCACCTGTTTATGATCTACAACCATTTTTTCTTTTGATGATAGCACAACTATTCATTGTACCACGTGACCCTTGACGCGCTTGTGGCAATAACACTCGGGGCCACTACCAACTAGCTTGATGCTACAGTAGTTAGTAGCAGCCCCAGTCGGGCACCTTCCCATGTCTCAAGTCGAAGTTGCCAGTCGATCACTCACCCTTGCAGTCCTTGACGTATACTTCGATGAAGTGCTCCCTCTCAGAGACTATCTCACTCAGATTCTTGTCACGCAACCTCCAGACGCGTCTGCTGGAGAGGGTACAGACAACAGTCTGCTTCGAGAAGGGGACTCGCAAGAGTACCGTGAACTCCTGACAACTTCCGTCGTTGGTTTGCGATCCATCGGCACAGAATCCCACCCGCGTTTCATGCAAATACCACCGCTAATGTACATGAGAGACGTAAGTTTCCGTCTCATGTATCCGTGTGGCTTGCTCAGAACCTTACTCTTCCAGGTTATACAAAAAGCGCACGAGCGTCTCTTCCTTCATTCTAGAGCTAGACCAAACAACATTATCGCTTCCGGCTATCAAAGGGTGAGTGTGCCCAGCGTGGATTATGTACGAATGCTAGACTCCTACCTAGGCAAGCGATAACGCAACAACCAACTCGACCACCTCTAGGGTTACCAATCGTTTTGTTAACACTATAATAACGGCCCTGCAAGCACCTGAATGGGAAACTCTTTTGCAAAGGTAAATGCTTTAGAAAACCGCGGAAGTGGTTTCTTAATGTGAAGGATCAGAATTGGAGCGGACGCAATGCTTCACTTACTTCTGAAAACCTCGATCTTTGTTTCCTTGCCCAACGAATGTCTTTGTCAATTAACTGGAGAGCCTCTCATCTACATTCCGCTGGCAAATGGGACCAATCTCATGGCAAAACAAACGACTAGGCCTCATGCAAAACGCAAGTTGGAGTCTAGTGTGACGTTGCCTCGTAAGCGGCAGAAACTGATTTTGGTCTCTTCAAATGGAGCCACGAAGTCCGTGAAAGCTTCAGCTCGACAAAACGTAAATCAGCCAATTGAAAGGTAACGGTCTCGCATATTTGAAATTTTGCCGGGCTCTGGATGAGAAATAGACGCACTCCGGCTGATATATCGTTCGTTCGCTCTCGCATATTTTATGCGAGGCCATCAAGAGATCCAGATGCATACCGAATAGTCGTCGGGCTACCTTACGATCGTGCGTGCACTCTCTTTATCGCGAGGCGACAATCCCCGTTCATCAGGTTGTAGATATTCTGAACCGAATTAATCCGGCGTACTTTAAAAGAAGCCCCCGCGACCCTGCTACTTACAAAGATCCTGACCCCGAGGAGCAGGCAAGGAATGTGCGCCATCTCAGCAAATATATTTTCCCTTTGCAGTACGGGCTCCCGAATGTTTTCGGTCACGTTGCCAACAGGAGTGAAACCTACCGTCAGCCTCTTTTTGCTGACAGGGAATATGACATCAAGGTAGGTTGCGATTTGCCTTAGCTATTTCCTCTGATCATTGGTTGCCTAGCTCCTCGGGAGATGCAAAACTCCTAAGCGCCTCAAAGATGTACTTCTGCTGTTAGACAAGATGATATGGAGGCACGGGAAGTGTGGGTACAAGCCTTTAAGAGACAAAGTTTGCCCTTCGAAGGTGTGAATCGTGCTATTCGACTGGCTGCTCTGCTAACCATAAATATAGATCAAAGGCACCGATAACAAGGATATCGAAAGCAGTGTGATTCTGGTTAGTTTCGATGTATTCTCCCCCGGTTTTCATTGACCATCTGGGCAGGAAATGGTTTCGGAGAATTCGATCTATATCAAGCCGCACTCGCAGATGTCACAGCACAATATCTCTTTAGATTCTGAAGGAAATTCTATTTTACCGCAAGGACTCGCCCAAGCCCAGAATCATGCCCAAGGAAAGCCGCGATTTGTCGAATTTGCTTGTAGTGACATAGAAGTAGGTGTGATCTCAGCTTTCTTCTCGAAACAACGGATAGACAGCATTTATATAGGTATTCCGCTATGTGTTGCTGATCACGAAGATTGTCATTCCGAAGCAATTCTGGGGAAGTAAGAGGAACTTTAACATTTTGCAACGCTGTGAGTTTTCTTTCGTGTAAATCGATATACTCATCGGGTCCATTGGTTTTCATCTACATCTCAGATCTCAAGGAATTCATCTGTCTCAGGCGTCACGAGACGTTCACGTTGCATTATATTCTCCAAGGATTCAGTACCGCTGATTGCGATTGGGTCATGCCGCCCGGTACAGGCATGACCAAGCAAGTGAGGGTGTCTGTCACAGATGCACTAAAACGCCGTGAGCTGCTTGAGGAATTCATGTTTTGGTACTTCGATTCTTTCGTCATACCACTAGTGAAAGTACGTTTTTTTTTTCTTCGTCGGCGTGTTGAAGATTAACCCGGCTATTCTGTAGACCACGTTCTATGTTACGGATTCGTCGGCATTCAGAAATCAAGTCCTATATTTCCGTCAAGACGACTGGGAGGTACTTTGTGCGCCGCTTATCGATCAGCTGAGCGAGAAGACGTTCCAGCAAATCGAACGGGTATGACTCATGCATATCAACAAACCACCGCGTAGCCTGATCGGTGCAGCGTGAAGCAGAGGAGATTCTTCGGCAACGACGGCTAGGCTTCTCGTTTGTTCGCTTGCTACCGAAGGAGACAGGTGTCCGCCCAATCGTCAATCTTAGACGAAGAAGTAGACCAAAAGTGCGGAATCTCTTTTTTATGTGATTGAGCTCTCACACTCTGCTAGGGTGCCATATATTCTGGACCGGAGCAGTCAATCAATCAAGTACTGCAGGCTACATTCCAAATCTTGACGTATGAAAGAGTGGGTAGTCCGATTTTTTATATATAGGACATGCTTTGGGACACAGTTTGCAGCGACGTCAGCCCGACTTACTAGGAGCCTCGGTGTTTGGACCGAATGAGATCTATGCTCGCCTCAAGGCTTTCAAGACGAGGTTACTGGATCGATACCCTTCTGGCCAATTGTGAGTATCGGAATGTGCTCCGAGGCGCGCTAAGAAATCTGAGCGGAGCAGCCCAAAGCTGTATTTCGTCAAAGTCGACGTCCAGGCTTGCTTCGATACCATAGAGCAATCGACGCTGCTCAATATTCTCAAAGATTTGATATCTGAGGTGATTGCATACCATTGTTCCTGCTGAAGATGAGTAACATCCTCGCGCACAGGACAACTACATCATTCAGAAATACGGCCAGATTGCCCCTGTCGCTGGGAAGATCAGACGGGTGTACACAAAAAAGGCCTATCCAGATGGTGAGAGGAGCGATGGCGTCTCCCCTAGGTTCTGGACTGACTCCGGAGTAGATGAACACCCGGATTTCGTAGCTTATGCTCGTGATCTTGCTAATACTTTGCGACAAAGCATATTCGTAGATCAGGTGAATTTGTTAGCATTCCGGATACCTTTTTTTTGCTAAATTCTTTTCAGGTTAATTATAGCTTTGAGAGTAGACGCAACGCCATGCAGCTGCTCGAAGAACACGTTAATGAAAACATAGTTAAGGCGAGTGACAGGAAATGGTATTTGGCTTGTTGCTCATCTTCACTAGATTGGTCAACGGTACTATCGTCAAGTTGTTGGTATCCCGCAGGGCTCTGTACTTTCCGCGATTCTCTGTTGCTATTTTTATGGGGATCTCGAGAGGGGGAAACTCAGCAACTTCAGCTCGAACGATCCCGAAAGCGTAGGTCCCATTCTTACCCTCCTTCTTTCAACTTAGTGGACATTAATAGATCCTGCTGAGGCTCATCGATGACTATTTTTTCGTCACTACTACATTGCAAAAAGCCAAGTCCTTCCTAGATGTGATGATAAAAGGTGGAGAGCTTTCTCCGTTACCTGGGCCGTCGTGACACACAGCCGCAGGTCATCCAGAATATGGTTGCATGATCTCGAAGGAGAAGACGGTAACCAATTTCGACTATGGCACGGAAATTATGAACATCACTTCAGCCACTCAGACACGTGCGTACATGATTGCCTCATTCCCGCGACGTGGTCGGCGTGCTTGATGTTGAAACCTTAGATTTTGCATGGTGTGGGTTGCTGATCAACATGACGGATCTTTCAGTGATGGCAGATTATGGGAGATATAGTGGCACTGGTGAGGTTTTCTCGCGACTGGGTGGCCTGTGTGTATTTCCTAACTAGTGGGTACAGATCTGAGGCATTCCTTGACTGTAGAGAAGGGTCGCCGACAAGGCGCAGCCTTCGTTCACAAGATGTTACAGTGAGTACCCCTCCGGTCTCTCTCTGCACCTTGGTTCTGGGAGGCGATTAATAGCCTGGCTTAGGTTGGCTAAGTCAAGGAGCCACATAATCTTCACCGATGCAGTTCTCAATGATACCCACACCGTGTACCGGAACATTTATCAGAACCTTCTGATCACAGCTGCCAAGATGGACTACTATATCGAGAGTTGGGGCATTGACGTTGCAAAAAATGCGGCTTTCATTAACAGTACGCTTTCAATGTCCCGTAGCCACTCACATGTACTAAACCCACTCCAAGATACCATCCGTCAAGTCATCCGATATTCGCACGCAAGTATCCTGCGTAAATCCCGTAATGAGGTTGCGAAAGCCAACGGGGCCAGATGCAACGTGCAGAGGGCGCTCGTCAATTGGTACGTCCGCAGCCCGGACCCAGCCTTTCGGTCCCCAGCTTGGGTACGGGGCATATGTGAATAGCTTATGCTCATTGCATCCGCCTTGCTTCGACAGGCTCGGCACACGCGCTTTTTACGCAGTATTTTCAAAAAGATCGCAGAGATACGGGGCTTGCTCGCTGCTCCAGCATCTAGAGTCCGAACTCTCGTTACAGAGAAATAGGGGAATACAGGGGCGATTCAGGAAGCTCGTCAAGGAGAGTGCCGAAGTTTTGGCGGCGTTGGGGCTGTAGCTCTTGAGCCTCTTCAGTGAACTTCTGGCTTCTTGACCTGTACTGTATGCTTCTTGGGCCAGAACGTGGACAGCCGGTCGAAGGGAACCAGAATTGGATCGTTCTATTCTGATGGAATGCTGTCGACCTCTGATAATCCGTTCTCAGTGTTCGGTGTTCAACGAATCCAACCAGTGGCATGAATTTGCAGTTTAATGGGACGGCGAACCATAGTATGTTGCTCAGGAAACGAACCAGTAGTAGCTTGTGAAGCAGATATAATAGTGGTTATATCGATAATGCCTTCGTGTTAATGCCAGTAGAGTTTGCGAATGTCACCGCTGCGGTAAAGCTGCAAAGCGGAGGTAGTGGGTACAGAGTTCCGCAGTGTGCACTGCCCGCTACCCACGTTGTCTTGGGCTGCTGCGTTTCATTAAGTACTAGCGTTGCGGACTGCCTCGAGGCCCCTGGGATGATTGGCTGCCAGTTCAAATAGCAAGCAAGACACGAGTTCCCTGGCTTTTCAGTTTCCTCGTTCTCTCCAGCGAGGAAGTCGAACCCAGTAGCCTTCAACAGGTTAACCACACAACAGCATCCAACCCTTATATCGGCCCGTGTCGTCCACCCCGTCATCAACGCTATCTCAGTCCGCGTCAAGTGCCACTTTCTTACCTTCTGAGGCAGGGGGAGAAAGACATGCCTCGCCTTTCGACTTGGACTTTATCGGTCTTACCTCTTCTAGTCCTCTCAGTTGCATACCTCGCGCAGAGCTACATTTCCCCACTGGGACCAGCTCCCCATCTAGGGTTTGGACTCAGGTGGTACGGTATCACATTCTCGAGTCTGGTGGGGCATGCGCAGGCCCTCGTCATGTCCCCGTTTCATGCGTTGTCGAAAGCGCAGCTAGGTTCCGAAGCCCAAGCACCGTTAGCTCAACCTCATTCCCAAATAAAAGATACCGGAGTTCCTATGGATTCAACATTAGAAGCCCTTTCCGGGGTTGCGGTGGACGCCGCTGCCGATGTGGACCCCCGTCCCAAATTCAAGAGGCGGATTGTTGCCGTAGGGGATATTCACGGCGACCTGCTCAATGCACACAGAGTTCTCCAAATGGCGCGTGTGGTTGACGAAGATGGACTATGGACTGGGGAGGTGGATGTATTTGTACAGACAGGTGACATTATCGACAGGTATGTAAACCCGCGCAATACATGCTGGGGTGTGGACTTTGAAATGTCCTATGGGGATTAGAGGGGATGATACGATTGCGCTCTATGAATGGCTGGAAGAGCTGAGGGAGCAGGCGCATGGGATGGGTGGTATTATGATTTCACTACTAGGAAACCATGAATGGATGAATGCAATAGGTAAACCTGCAGAGTCATTCTCATCGTATAATCGATGGTGCTGACTGTTTCTACATAGGTGACTGGAGGTATGTATTGTAATTGGCATTTCGATTCGAATCTCGAACACGTTCATAGATACGTGTTTCCATCCGAAGTCGAAACATTCGGGTCGATCAGCAAGCGCCAAAGGGCAGTAACGACAGGGTGGTTGGCTAACATCTGGGCTTCTAACTATACTACGGCAGCCAGACTGCCCCTACATGCACTGCTAGGTCCGCCCAATACCGATTATCCGCCCCCCGAGGATAGCCAGTACCAGCGTGCGAACGCAGGGCCCCTTTCACATGCGGCGTTTTCGTTTGTGCATGGAGGGCTAGCACCGTCATACCCTAACTTGCAGCCGTTCCCAAGCGCGATCAACAACATATCCGCCTCGCTCTTTCACAGGTTGCGGTCAAGGGATCCACAACCACCGCCACACCCACCACACGCATACCCGGGGCTCCCAGCTGGCACGACGCGTGAAGAGGCACGTCTATATGGGAGCGACGGACCGCTGTGGTACCGAGGATGGGCAGAAGAAGGAGACGAAGCGAGGCTGTGTGCACAAGCAGACCAGGTGCTGCAGAAAACTGGTACACGTCGGATGGTAATGGGTCATACTCCCAACTTACACAGCATCGTTGCAAAGTGCGGAGGAAAAGTACTGATCATTGACACCGGTGAGTCGTTCTTTTCTTTTCTTTTCGAAGGGAGGTAAGACTAAAACGGCCGGAGGTATCTCCCATGCGTACGGAGGAGTACTGTCTGCACTATCAGTTGAATACACACTGGAGCCTGTAGATGGCGGTGGATGGAGAGAACAGGAGGTGGTGAAGGCACTTTATGCTGACCAGGACGACGAACTGTTAGCCCACGCTACCCGAGACCTTGCGGAAAACGAGCTTTTCTAATCCATCTGCATTAGCCTACTTCTTTCTGTTGACTGACGTCACCAGCGGAGATTTGATGACGTCTGGTTTTTGTATTTAATGGTGTGGTCCTGCCCAAAACCAACGTTTCATACCCCGCGTTTAATGTCTAGCGGTAGCGAACGGAGCATCTACTTCGACGCTCCAATGTATCACTCACACTCTAGTGATGATAGCGGCAAACACGACACTAACACCCAGAGACCAAGCACGTCTGTCTATCAACAGGGGCGTCACTTAGCGGGAGATACCGATAAGGGATCGGGCAACCAAATTGAAGCAAATGGTAAAAGTGAGCGACGAAACTCGAAGAGTCGCAACAAAAAACCATCTCGAACATATGGCCCTCCCCAACCGAATAGTCCTCGTAGTGCCAACGGAAGGGGCAACGACCGTGTGGGTGGATCCGCTACTGAGACCAATAATCCTGTACGTCCTGAACAGGTCAGACGTACCTCTTCCTTCCACTCCCTCCCAGAGTTTACAGGCGGCAAGGACAGGGACGACAAGCCGCTGGCTAAATCCAAGAGTAGTGGACATAGCGGTGATGGTGTAGGGAGAAAAGCCTCCGTTCGCACTGCACGCACGACCGCAACGACCACTACTGCATTTATAAATGGTTCCGCTCTCGCCGGACCAAACGCCGAACCTGGTGTCGATGAGAGCATCTATCAGCGGGGCGCTAGCGCTGAAAGAATCTTAAGCAAGAAGGAAAAGGAAAAAATTTACAAAGAAGAGAGTAGGTTGTCTTGGCGATATTTAGCTTGAGGACCGTCTGACATTCTCGCCTCTGAGTAGAGAGGGAATCCAAACGGCTGTCCAGGCTCCTGAAGCTGGAAGCGGTGGCAGAAAGGACCGCTCTCAATACAGCTATTTGTACGCTTGCCTCACTCCAAGAGCAACACAAAGCTGCCATCAAGCGAGAAGCCAAGGCCGAAGCCGCGCACGCCAAGGCATTTGCTGCTGTTCAAAAATCAGAAAGCAAATACCATGAGGCTAGGGCGCAAGCCGCCGAGGCACGCGCAAGGGCAGAAGCCCACGTGTTGGAGGAGCGCGCGAAATTGGAGGGCAAGCAAGCAGAAGTGAAGGCTCAGGAGGAGCGCGTCGAATCTGAGAGACAGATTATTGGGGAAGTAGAACAGCGTTTGGCGGAGTGTGCGCGGGAGGTCGAGAGGCTACGCATTATCAAGGCAACAGACGAGGTATGGAACTGGAGACCTCAACGAATGCCCATCTCTTACATCTTGCATTGTCAGCGTGAAAGAAGGGCAAAAATCATGGAACTGAATGGAAAGACACCTGAAGAATAGGGCAAAAACACGAACCGTCCTTGTAGCCATTTGCTACTGGGTTTAATAAAGCAGCTTAATCGTCCGATGTCTCACGTGTATTGCAGCAACGATGATGACTGCGTAACAACATCCGCTTTGGAGCGCCATGATATTTAGATCACAGGAACGACATCTCCCAAAGAGATCGTCTGCGATCCTGTCATGGATAACATCAGACACAGATCTGGCGTGGTTTCCTAATTACCTTGCTTTCCAAGCAAGGCTTTCCCTGCCCCAAATCGTGAGAACCAGTTCACTGGCCGTTTCCATGTGCCCTTGGCGTTGATTGACACGAAAGTACAATGAGTGTTGTTGTTGACTATACAATGGACAAGAGTATCGAGAAGTACAGCGCCAAGTGCGCCGGACATGCTTGCGCAACTGGGACACCAGTTAACAGAGGGCAGAGGGTTAAGCATTGGAAATCGCAGAGGGCAATCCACAGCTAGCTGCCGCAGCACGATGGGTCAGGAAGGTATACCATGCCAGAAGGGGATTAGCTTGCAAGCTCCTCGCGGGCGATGATATTAGCATACCGAAGGCGGAAATTTTGCAGAAAGCTTTGATCAAGTGGTGCGAATTAGACGCGGAGGCCGCACGAAACAACAATAATGCGGACACCGACGGCTAATGACATTAGACTGGCTTCAACACTGAAAGTATCTCGCTGGTCTATCCACAGTCAGCCAATGATTCACCTTGGTTTACATGGAGAAAACTGATCGAAGTATAGCATTGTCCGGATTAACATGTTTGCTCGGAAAGGTTTCTTTTGGTGGTATGTAGGCTGCAGATTCTAAGCACCATCCAAAGAAACTGGCAGTTGCAGCCGATCTGGTGGCAAGACCTTCGACCGTCGTGGTGACCAAACAAATTCATACCCCGCAAACGCCGTAGGCACATGTTCAACGTCAACGTTCACTCCGAGCCACTGCTAGATGCTGCCGGGTTAACACAGTTTGGGCGTACTGTACCAGTGGAGCAGAGCGATTGGAGATTCCCCTTAACGACTCGTCACCGGCGCAAACACCACTCTCCCCCATCGGAGACGATGGCATCCAGTGCCACGCGTAGAATCGATCATCGAGTGAAGTGATATTTACACAGCTACGCGTGGTAGATGTGGGCAACAGAGTGGTACAGAGGATTGCACAATACCCAAATCAACAAACCAAACCCCGAGCACCATTGCCTTCCCACCTCACTTCGAGATATAAGCGCCCGTCACGGCATCCTTTCGAAGGTTGGAAACGTGGAGCCAGTGAAATACTGCGGAAGAGGTTCTGCTCTGGAGACCTCCAGGAAATGAAGGGTGAATCAGGTCCTCCTGGAACACACTGTGTTCCAGGGAGACGAGAATAATTAGTCTCAGTCTCGACAAAGCCAGCTTTATGTCTTCAATGTACGCCTCGGTCACCAGCCAAATGACCTGCAAGTGGGGAACTGTCAGTAACACAGCCCCAAATAACAATCCAACTCACTCTTCATGTATCTCAATCCCACCGACCGCCCATCGTCGACTGGCATCAACGGACGAAACGACCTGCGCAACCTCGTCGCCCAGCCCAACGGGACCACATACACCCACGATCACCCCTGTGACGTCCTTCGCTCCCTCAACACCAGACCCGTACGACATTGTGCGCTGGATGACCGCATCCAGCACCTTGCCGATTCGAGGACGGCCCGCTGTCAACGTGATCCCTGGCGGGAGACTCGCTTTCGATGGCAAAGTATCGGCTGCGCGAGTGTAGTGCACCGAAATATGCACCGGTGTGTAGATACTCTGTTGCAGGAGACCAGTGAATTGAGGTAGGAGGGGTGTCAAAGACGCTGGGACATTTTGTCTGAGGGAGAAAGGGGATAAATTGGATAGAGGTGGACGTACAGGGGTCCTGAACACACCATACGAGTTCTATGATCTTCACTCTGCTCGCGCCCTCTATATCTAACTGTGACCATGGTCAAGCACTGTACAGATTTACATCATCACACAACATACCCGTACGAGGTCCTGAAGGGCAGAGAGAGCAAAAGTAACGCCGCTACCCCCAGTAATAAACACTGCCGTAGAATAGCTTGCGAAAACCGAATGACCGGGTCCTCCTGTATATCAAACACCATTAGCCTACATATCTCCTTCCACAATGACAAATAACACTCACCATACGGCCCTTCTACCATCATCAGCACCGACCTTGACATTCCTCCATCCTCGCACCCGTACCCGGCCACTTTCGCCATCTCGTACAACTTCCTCGTCCATCCACCGGCATTTTTACACATAAGTACGAGTCCCTCAGGGGTCTTCGCCACGCTTGCAATCGTAAATGGGTGTACTTCGGCCCAGCCAATCCAACCCATTGCACTAGATAAAACACGTATCCGGACGTGTTGTCCCGGTCTCCAGCCTGCATTCAGTTCCGGAATCTCGATTCGCGTCATTGAGAGGTCGGGTATGGGGCGTATCCTCCCGTGAAAGACGCGGGTCTTGAGGAGTCGGAGGATATGGTCTAGGCCGTACGCTGCTGCAGCGGCAAGTACATAGTTCAGTACCCCAGGTTGATGGGCATACACCTACCCAGAAAGATCTCAGTATTTACCATGGAATGACAAAGCCACATGACATACCGTTGGAAGGAATATGATGAAACAAATGACATGACTGCCGAAGAATAGATTGTACGTCTTGCGCCTCCAGAACGGAGTTGAGAATAAATAAAGAATGTCTAACGCGGCAAGGGCTACCAGAGCCCACATCCTCTGAGGCATTTTCAAATTCACTGAAAGTGTGCCCTGCAAAGCCCACTCATAGACTGATAATGTGTCTATATAACTGGCAACCATGGAAGCGGGCTGACAACTTACTATAGCCGATAGCGTGCACATTGGACAACAATATCAGCATCATACCCGCATGCCGATGGATGTAATTGAGCTATCTTGCTGGTAAGTCACAGGATACCAAGTCACAAGGTTCCTTGCCTTCTCGTAACCTATGGCAAGCAACATCCCCAAAAGATTGTTCTTCGTTCCAAGCATATACACAAGCGGTATTTGCGACATGGCCACAAATCCAGTCCGCAAAGGATCTGCAAACGGGTCTGACTTCAAGAACACTGGGTATATGAGTATGGCGGAATAAAGTCCGAGAACCAGTGCCTGTCCTACTGAGAACCCGGAATCTAATCTGTATCTGAGTAGATTCCCCACTTGTGGGAGAACGGACGACCAAGCGCGCACGTGTGGAGGGAGAAGCTTCGCGGCAGACTTCCCAGTGGAAGGGCTTCGGATAAGGTTGGTATGCGAGACGCACGTATGCGACTCTTCAGAAGTGACACCATCGTGGCCAGCAGAGGACGTGGCATGGGGTTCCTCCGGAGACATTGAAGTTAGCTTCTCGGCTGGAGTGGGTGGTGATTGAGGGGGCGGTGGCCGCCGAGAGGGGCGATAATCGAGGCGGGCAGAACGGAGTATGTGACCACACCCCCATTCCGCACCACGAGAAAGACGTGCGAACGCCCGAGGAAGCGTGGCTAGGGCGAACACAGCGGCCACTGCAGTTATGAATATATCGACATGGAAAACCAGTCCAAGTACGTCCACAGTTCCGTCAGAGACTGAGTTATTTTGTAGGATGGTAGGATCTAACATGTCCCCGTTGCGATAGAGCCTAAAATAAAAGTGAACGATAGATTCTTAACGAAGGGGAGCGAAAGGCGAGAAATGAGAGTAATAATGGTGCAGGAATCCAGCTCCTGCTGGGAGTATCGGGAACGATTGGCCCTACACAGGGGAAATGTAAGTCCCAAGTATCGGTCGCGCGTAACAAGGAGGAAGGAGGGGGGGAGGCGTGCAATACTACGCTCGCATGCTACATATAGGGCAGCTCGAGAAGCATCCGTCCAGTCAGCAGGTATGTACATTACACAAGCGGAGAAACACACCAACGGAGAGCAGCCTCTCGGATATGAGGACCTCGCGTTTGACGCGCGCCCTTCCCCATTCCAGGTCGTGGGTCATGCGTATCTGTCCGTTATCAAGCACGACAAGATGCATGGCGTTGGGCCGCTTTGCAACGCGAGTGCTGCGCACGGAGTACCATTAAGCACGCGGCATCCGGATCTGTCCACCGTGTTCCGAACGGTGTTCGATTGTTAGTCACCGAGGGGCCAAGTCATCTGGCATTTTCCTCAGTTTTCCTCTTCACATTTGCACCCACACCTTGGAGATGCTAGTTTTCGAAATCCGTAACTACGCCAGAGCGCCTGTGCAGCTTCCAATCTGAAAAATGCTCACATCGTTCCTTTTGGTTTCCGGGTCAATACGATTCGAAATACCCCGCAGGCTGCATCTCATTACGAGGCGATGGTTTTCCTGAGTCGACATTATCCTTGGACTTGGGGGTAATGATAAGCGAATGCCAGGTTTCCTGGTCGCATCCATTCAGATAAGAAAGTGAAACCCGATGAGCTCTTGCGTTTGTTGCAATCAATCTTCAGCGTCTCAACATCAGCTGGTGCTACTTGATCGCCTTGAGTGGGCGTCGTCGATCCTGAAGCCCCGCCGTCATAAACAAGTTTGTCCACACGTGTATTAAAATCATCCGCAGCGTGATTCTCTACCAGTATCCCATCCCTGGCTGGGTTATCCGCGTTCGTCTTAGGCCATCATGCCATCCACCCTTCAAGCTTCATGCATGATTCCCGTACCCTTAATCCTCCGGGCCGCGGCTGTCTATCTGGACTAGCTCGTGCTGCGCGCAAATTACATATTTAATTTTTGCGGCACCCTACAACTATGCCGTCCGATGGACTACTGCGGCACAGCTGTCCCCCAGACGGATACTTCTAAGCAATATGCGCGTGTACCACTCCATCAAACCAGTCCCGGAGACTACGGCGTCTCGCGTCAACGGCAAGGCAAAGAACTTGGCTCACGTTAAATTTATGGCTGAGCTCTTGGAGGGTTGTATGACCAGGACATGTCGAGTGAACTTAGCTCAACGACAAGGGACAGTTTATTCAATACTAACCCTATGTCGTGACAGGATGCGCCCGAGCAAATGGAAACGTGAATGCTAGCTATCATAATCTCATGTGTAAATTGTTTTTCGGCTTGGCACTGGCTTCATGTTTCCAGCCCGCGTTCTTCGAACGCATGTCGTGACGGGCACTTCGTGGCACGTAGTGAAGTGGGGAGGCAGTGGTGCTCAGGGTTGTTAATTTGGGGTGTTGCGCAATCATGAACGCCTCTTATTACGCCGCTCTGAGGCCCACATCTGCTACACATATATGTTATCGACTCGAGCGCGAAATCGTGTGCAGAGGTACGGATATGTGATAGGAGATGGATGTGCTATGGGCACCATATCGCAGGAACGACACCTCTCCAAGAGATCATCTGCAACCCCGATAACCGATAACACTAGATACAGATCTAGCGTAACTCTTGAGAATTCCATGGAAGATAGGGTGGTTCCCCCCAAAGCTACTGGCCAACTAAAGAGCACCCATATCAGCCCAGGTTATTTCTCTCGGAAAAAAAAAAAGGTAACAAAAGGAGTCAGATGGCTGTTCTTAGTTTTAATGTGTTGGTTCTCGGCATAGCTCATCGCATCCGCAACGAAGCATGAAGTAATCATCCTTTTTGTCGGGGGAAAAGGTACTAAAAACTCACCCTAGGGAAACGAACTGGCTCCCAATAAAGCAAGGGAAGACATCTTGGCGCGATGAAGCCTGATACTAGCGTGAAGGGATGTCGTGACGACTACTTTCAGGACGAAAGATGGCGAAATTTTTCGAAGCTCCATCCAAGCAATTGTTGAGAACCAAACACGACACAACAGCTCCTGCACTACGCGCCCGTAATCGTATACCCAAGTCCTACCAGGCTTCTACGTGTACTACATACATTCATGAACTCAGTGATGCAATCGGATTGCTATTTGGCGGAACGGTGGCTACAAGACCCTAAGAAGGTCTAGGAAGTACTGTCTGTGCATGACCACGGCATCTCAACAGCGTGAAACTCCGAAGTATTCGTAATATTGTACAGTGGACGTTGATGCGCAAGATCCCTGACGTGTTGTGAACGGTTTTTGGTCGACGAAGTCGAGAGGGAACTTAATCGAATGCAACGCGGCGCGTGGTGACGGGAACGAGAGTAGCCTTCAGCTTGAGTTCTCGACCTCCATGTCCAAGTCCACATTGGAGAGTTCGAGCGGTGTTCTATAAGCCACTCATCAGCGCGAGAGGCTAGAGCAGCCAAGGTCCGTGTTCGGTATCTGGACACCATTCAATTGCCACTGACGCGACCACGATACCAGCTTGGCAACGCATGAGCTTGCTGAAGCACGCACAGTGCTGGTTACGCTAGAGAGGCGAAAGAAAGAGCTCATTGCAAAGCTCAACGATGTCCGCGCTGCTGCCTACACACAGCGGCACAAAGTCGAGGAACCCATCAGACAAATGCCTGTTACTCCTATCAATCGCCTACGCAATGAGACGCTCTTGCGAAGTTTCGATCTAATCCTTCGACCTTCGCACAAGCCGTCCGAGGATCATCATGTGTATTGGGAAAGAAAGCTGGCAACGGTGTCACGTCGATGAAGAAATGTGATCTTGCGGTCCTCATATTTTTGGGCTACCATCAGAGTATCCTGGTGATGGAGCAGAGCGCTCATCAAGGCTCGTATTACGCGGAGCTCAGAATCACTGCTAGACATCGAAATTTGCCCGTCTGGGTGGGCGGATGAGTGCAGATGGCTTATACAATAACTTGACCTCGTTGTTACTTGCGCAAAACGCTGGCGCAGTCTCTCTCTGTCGTCGGCTGTCACACCCGCAACATACCAGGTCAGTTGCAAAGGTTTAGCCATTCGTCCCATCCTTCGCTAACATCCGTTTTAATTGTGGATTTCCCTCGTTGTCGACCGGGACAGTTGGACCCCCTTTCCTTCGGCTTGAAAGTGCTCCCCATTTAAAAACCGTACACCTTTTCTGGGAGAAAAATGCAATGTTAGTGGGCCGCCAGATACCTTCTACCGCCAAGACGCTGGTCTTGAAACTCGACTTCTCCTTGCACAGTGAAATCCGTTCTGCGTTATTCCTTGAATCCATACCCTGTCAAAGATTAACCTCTCTATATCCTGATAGTTCCGCCGACTTCGGGCAGTTACCTCCCAATAGCATTCGACTCCCTCTGCTCGAAAAGTTTCTGTGCGGAGTCGAGGTCTCGGCTGCGCTGGTATATGCCATCGTGGTACCTAGACTCAAACACTTTGAAGGTCATTGGCACGGTCTAAATTCATCGCTGCATGACGCTTCCGCGGGAGCCAGCGGCAAGTTCAACAGCGTTGACCACCTTGAGCTGCATGGCAAGTTGCAAAGACATGGAACCATATCGGAGTCTGTTGTTTAGCATTCCTAATGTGCATCATTTGGTACTCCCGAACGACGATACGGTCGCAATCCTCCGCGCTGCAGAGGGCTCAATCACGGTTTGCCACTGGCAACACCTTGAAAGCCTCACTATCAACGGATATCTGCACCGAGCACCGCACATTATCGATGATTTAGGGGCCTGCCTTAGGCGGCGGCCGGAGGCGGGTCTATCAAAGTTGCAATTAAACTTTACGGAACGCCATCCAGGGGAGAAGATTTCATTCGCATACGAACGGCTTGACGATCTATTTGTTGTGGAATGCGGTATGAGACCCCCGTTGTACTCTCCGGGGTGATAGGTGGCAGGTCGCGGTCGGTGCGTACCTTATTCCATGTATACACGTTGAGCATACAAGTTGAACCGGCTCCTCCGGCGCAGGTAGCACCTGCATCTTTGGTGCGTATATTACCTCGATATTATATGCTGACGTTGAACATCTTCCTCCTGACTAGTCCGCGTCAAACTGGCCCTATGTCCTGATGCCCTCCACGATGCCGTGATAGGGGGACGGATTGGGCGCCGAACCGACACATGAGCCTGGTTGTGCAGCGCTGCCAGATACGGCTCGTATCTCACCCCGTTATAACGAACTCCTTCACAGAACAGTTTCGCCTTGTCTGTTACGAATTTTTCAGTGTTGTTAAAGTTCAAGGTGAAATGAACCAGAGATCCAACCTCGAGAAGTCTACAATATTGGTGACACGTACTTGAAACTGTCTGTCGAGAATCGCAATTGGCACAAATCCATCCCAACCATCCCAAGTACGATACATCGGTCGTGACACAGAACAGAGTCCAAAAGTAAAGATGACCAACAATTCACCTAGAAAACAATGGCGCTTCCGTTCGCCGGTATTCAAAGGTCGCCTTCATTCGCTTGCGTGACGGGGTCTATCTGCAGACTTCGGCAAAGCAAGATTCTCCCGTTGCTGACACCCAGGCTGGAAAGCACCTGCGGAAGCTCTGATGTGTTTATTTACACGGCGCCGCCATTCTTGACGGCCTTCCGGAATGCCCTCTCAACTAGCGTGTCGTCCCAAGGAAAACCTGGATATTTGAAGGCAGCGCGTAAAACACGACCTTAATCCGCGAGCACTGTCACTATCGGAAACATATGTCAGTTATATAACGCTGTAAAGCTTACGGGAATCCGAACGCAAGTCTAAGGACGCGTGTCTTTGAGTGGGCAAGTGCACCACCTGAGTGTTCAGCAACTCTACTTGCACTGGCAGGAATACTGGGGACCGCTTGGAAGCCGGGTAGCAAAATTTGGGACTTACCATGAGACTGTCCTGTAGCATAGTGGCATAAATCTAGGGAACTCGGGAGACAGAAACCGGAATGCCGGATGTGCACAAACGTACCATAACTAGTACGCATTGGACTTGCCGGCGTCATCTAGCTGCAGATACATAGTATTAGTAGTGCCGACATTCCCGACTGACATGATTGTTCAGTCCGTGATCCACCGACCAATCATTGGGCGCATCTCCTTAACAAAGCTGTCCCGGGAGAATATATATCCAAGGTCACAGCGTCATACACTGCACTCAGTTCCCACCACCGCTTTGACAACAAAGACTCCCCAGCCCAGCTACAAGTTCATCGCAAACCGTACCATGTCCTCCGAATCAACCGCACAGACCTTCTACGACCTCAAAGCTGAGCTCCCAGGTGGAAATGTGTACGACTTTGAGCAGTTGAGGGGGAAAGTGGTTCTTGTGGTGAACGTTGCTTCCGAGTGGTGAGCATCTTCATGAGCTGTTGCATTTCGGCTGATATCTTGATTGCACCAGTGGATTCACCCCGCAGTATAAGGGTGCGTGTAAGCTATCTACGTTCAGTAGAAGTCGCTGAGTTAGCTGCAGGCCTGCAAGCCCTGTATGACAAGTACAAGGATCGAGGATTCGTCATCCTCGGATTCCCCTGCAACCAGGTCAGTCGAGAATTCCATGTCTTCCCGTCAGCATGTCGTTCATGTTTACCCTCCAGTTCGGTGGCCAAGAACCTGGAGATGATGCATCCATCGCATCTTTTTGCGAGCTAAACCACGGCGTCTCTTTCCCTCTCATGAAGAAATCAGATGTGAACGGGAACAATACCAATCCCGTCTACAAGTGGCTCAAGAACGAGAAGGCTGGTATTCTTGGACTAACACGTATCAAGGTAGTGTGATGGTTCATGATCTTTATTTTTCGAAATGTATGGTAACCATACCCGCAGTGGAACTTCGAGAAGTTTTTGGTTGACAAGAATGGGAATGTCGTGAACCGATGGGCTTCAACGACAACGCCAGAAGCCGTTAGCCCCTATGTGGAGAAACTCCTTTCGGATTGACTCCCAACGGTCGCCGCACCATCTGCGGGGGCCAGGTTGTGAGTGCTGCGATGTAGCGCCTGATGTTGAGTATAGTGGAATCATTTGCCGACTGACCTTCTGTATTTTTATCTTATCGAACAATTTTATTGTGCGAGCCCTGTGAGGGTCGAGGCTCGAAGGCTCACGCCCCTATTAAGACAGGAGTCCACATTTTCTCGTTCATGCTATGCACGATGAAAGGTACGTTGAATGACGCGCAACTGAACCGTCACCCCTACAAGCTGTCGGGCATAACTCGTCATCTAGCATCGGGTCCACTTGCATGGAGTCGTGGTCAATGGTAACTACACCACACACTCGCCGTCGGTTTACATCAGTGCCAGTGTATGCACTGTGCTCACATGCCAGTACCCGAATGCTCATGTTTGTGTGTGTGTAACTTTTGTTGACGAAGGAGGCTGACCCGCCGGGCAAGGTCGATCAAAGGTAAATAAGGCGTTCGACTACTGCTTGAACAGGTATCGTGTTATCCTCCACCTCTGGACCAGGTATCGCGCTATCCTTCACGTACTATCACACAGTCTACTTGCCTTTCATTGACACGACTACTCCGCACGTCCAACGATGGCATTCGCCAAACTCAAGGCGGCGTTCAAGCGCAAATCTGCCGCCAATCGTAATCCTGGGGCAGACCCCCCAGCTCCCTCTACGACGGGTGGACATGGGGCCCAGCCTTCTCAACAAGTCACGCAGACGGTGGCTCCTGTCCCCGGTACTGGCGGGGGCCAGTCTTCTCAGCAAGTCGCGCAGCCACCGCCTCCTCCACCTAGTACTAGTGCGACCCAGCCTTCTCAGCCAGTCTCGCAGACGCCAGCTCCTGTTCCCCGCACTAGTGCGACACTGGTTCCCGTACCCAGAGCCAGTTCACGCAGGGTTCCGGGACAGGCTGTGAGTACCGACGTTTCTCCGTATCCAGGCTGGACGAATGGCTGACATATCTTATAGCAAGTGAGGGAGGGAGAATACGTCGGGGCTGCCCCCGCGAATAGGAGGTTCCTCAGACTGCGGGCGGCGATGAGCAGGTTGCGGTCGTTCTTCCGTCGGGGAGGGCGAAACGAGGGGGAGCAGGCAGGTAAGGGATCTACCGCCACTTCGCTGAACGTCTACGAACATGTATTGACTTACGCACCTCGCTGGTTTGTCTATGATCTTAGAACCTGTGCCTGGCAACAGATCCCATTCCTCGCTCTCTATACGCACCGTTCCACGAGGGAACACACCTCCGGGTGGTAGCTCCCAGGCAGACTCGCTTCGGGTGTGGGACGGACACTCTATGGAGGAGGAAAGAGTTATCAACGCCGGTTTCTCCGTTATAATGCAGCACAAAAACCGACAATTTGGAGCCAACTAGTTTATCTTAATAGTCTTTGGTGTTCGTGGGGATGTTTAGGGTAGTTTGAAGTGTGTTTTGGGAATTGTATACGTGGCTTGCCTGTTTCACCAGTCTGGACCGACTCACTCGATGACAGGACAGGGGCCGTCCTCGGAGATTATGTAACGCGGTTAGTTCCGATAAACGGATGCAAATACAGCCGGAGACCATAAATTGACCGAGTCCAGAACTCCGTGCTCCGTGCTCACAGCCAGTTCCACACCCACAACCCACAGAAACACCCACTTTTCGTATTTTGTTCAAGGTTTCCTCGTAGCCCACGATTCCTTCCTCAAACGTCGTCTTTAACATCTTCTGTCACCGAAGAGGAGAAAACGGAAGACCCAATTTCATGCTTCGACCTCCACTCTGCATTTCGTCGTATCTCTCCATATCCCGACTAGACTCCATAAGTACCGTACGTCTTCCTCATTTTCTTCTTATTATTCCTGACCTCCATGGATCTACTCAGCGTTAAAACGCCACATATCTGCCCAGCATGCCTGCTGCAGGAATTGTGAACATTCGTCGTGATGTCGACGACAAGTTCTATCGCTACCGCATGCCCCTTCTTCTCACGAAGATAGAGGGTAAAGGTAACGGGATCAAGACTGTCATTCCAAACATGTCCGACGTAGCTCGTGCCCTTTCTCGCCCCCCGTCTTACATAACCAAGTTCTTCGGATGTGAACTGGGCGCACAAACCCCATTCGATGAAAAGAACGATCGCTACATCGTTAACGGTGCTCACGATGCCATTCGTCTCCGTGAACTCCTTGATGGCTTTATCGACAAGTTCGTGCTGTGCGCCTCGTGCAAGAATCCCGAGACCGATCTCAATGTCGTCAAAAATGGTCGACGTGAAGATATCTTCCGGGACTGCAAGGCTTGCGGAGAAAGGACTAACATCGACATGAGACACAAGCTCGTCACGTTCATCCTCAAGAATCCTCCCAAGAACCCTAAAAAGTCAAAGAAGGGTAAGGGTGAGGCGGCAAATAACGGCAACGCTGGAGGCGTTCATGCCTCTGGCCCCACTATCCCTGGTCAGGAGGAAGATGGGTCTGGCGGCGACACTGATGACGAGCTGACGAGAAAGATCAAGGCTGAGGCTGCCGACCTTACAAATGACACTGTTCTTGGCGACGACGATTGGGCTGTGGATACCTCCACCGAGGCTGTCAAAGCCCGTATCAAAACCTTGGAGGGTCAAATGGGCGGACTTTCCCTCCCTGGAGGTGACGATGATGGGAGTGAGGATGACGCTGATAGCCCTTATTCGCAGTTTGGACGTTGGGTCGAGGAACACAGAGGCCAAGATGGTATCGGCTCCGTGCAGATTTACAGGAAGGCCGAGGAACTTGGCGTAGAGAAGAAGCACAAAGCTGTCCTCGTCCTTGTCCAAGCATTGTTCACCGAAGACATCGTAGAGGAAATTAACACGTACAACGCTCTGCTCGCTAAGGTATGTGTGTATGTTTTCGCCGTTGTCTTCATCACTAATCATTCTGCCAGATGATTACTAGCGAGAAGCACCAGAAGGCTCTACTGGGAGGCATCGAGCGACTCGCTGGGCTGACCTACACCAAGTTGATTCCTGCGATTCCTAAAATTCTCATGGCACTCTACCAAAACGATGTGCTGGATGAAGAAGTGGTTAAGCAGTGGGGTACTCACGTCAGCAAGAAATATGTTGACAAGGAGACTAGTAAGAAGGTCAGGAAGGCGAGTGAACCCTTCCTGAAATGGTTGGAGGAGGCAGACGATGGATCTGAGGAGGAGTGATGGATATTCTACGATTTCTTATGTTTCCGTTCGCTGTCCGTCTGAGATTCTTTCTGACATATCTCTTTCGTGTTTGTTTCCTGTGCTGATTATTTGACTCGCATGCCCTATGTGTCGTTCTGTATTCAACCAGGTGTTTGCTTCACTTTAGGGGTTTCTTGGGCGTGATGAGTCGGAACACCCTGATTAATAAGTCCAAGCTGACGTCCTTTGAAGTCAACCATGACGCCGCCCTTCACTAAGCCGCACATCGAAGACCGAGGAAGGAGAGTCAGGGTTCTTTTCAATGGCAAGTTTATCGTTGACACCAACGAGGCGAAGCTTGTGTAAGTTGTGGTCAGTTGGAAATCTAACACCCCGGCCTCATCGCTAGGTAGATGGGAGAATCCGTACTACCCTGTCTATTACTTCGCCAAGTCAGACTTGGATTCACCGCTGCTACGAGAGTCCGAAAAGCTCCAGGGTGCCCAGGTTTACGACCTGGTATCCAGCGACAGGGTGGTCAAGGGGGCAGTAACAGAATTCACAGGCAGCAACGATCTTGCAGGATTGCTCAAGGTCGCCTTTTCAGCTGCGGATGCATGGTTTGAAGAAGACGAGAGGATCTTCGTGCACCCCAAGGACCCCTATAAGGTGGGCCTTCATAGCTCGAAGTGAACTGATCGCTTGCTTACACGGCGCCTTTCCCCTGAAGCGCGTCGACGTGCTTCAGTCTTCCAGGCATGTCCGTGTGGAAATTGATGGGGTAGAGGTTGCGAGCACAAACAGGCCGCGGTTCCTTTTCGAAACTAGCCTGCGCAGGAGGACGTATATGCCCCTGACGGATGTTCGTCTCGACCTTTTGAGGCCTTCTGAGACGACTACTGCATGTCCCTACAAGGTGCTTACTAACTCGTTCCAGCAGAAGAGTTACACTCATGTTTTCAC
This sequence comes from Pisolithus tinctorius, assembly GCA_024663395.1. Classification (NCBI taxonomy): domain Eukaryota; kingdom Fungi; phylum Basidiomycota; class Agaricomycetes; order Boletales; family Pisolithaceae; genus Pisolithus; species Pisolithus tinctorius. Next base: position 2,916,168 of record JANFAH010000002.1, read on the forward strand.
TAGGGAGTTGCCAATTACTATGACGTAGTTCTCCCCAATGGGAAGGTTCACAAAGACGTGGTGTGGTACTACCGCGCACCTCTTGTGGAATGCATCCAAATCACTGGTATGGCCGCCTTCTACGACGAGAAAGTCGACGTCTGGGTCGATGGTGAGAAGCAAACTTAGCCTGTGTCTTTCACAATATTGCAATCGTGCAACTACTGTATCAATATTAGCCCCTGTTTTGTTTTGTGTATTTATGTATTTGTATTATGTCATGCTTTGCACGTGAAATCCAGGACGGGTCTTGTCGCGATATCACGGCGTCCGTAGGAAACGAGCGTCCAAAGGGCGACGCTGTGTATCTGTCATGTCCCGCGCTCACGCTGTTGCACGGTTGAACTTGAGTGATGCTACGCTTGGTGCTTTTGCGTTCGTTCCGCCTTCGGCAACACTAGACCACCTAGTGCGATACCTGAGTACATGGAATGGTACCGAGTACGTGCTCTGCCGTTTTGTTTGGCTACAAGTGCCCCTGCTAAACCGCGCTGAACAGCAAGTTGTTCACGGTATTTGGAGAGGCTTTAAGCATTATCAGCTCCTGACTGCCCATTCTTTCAGCTTATCCAATATACACTGAAGCTGGCGGCTCCAGTCTTGATTGCACGTTCAAGACTTCAGCATTGCATTGGTCTTCGAAAGGAACCTATCAGAAACGTCTCGTCTTCTTTTTTAAAGTTTGCTGACATTATAGGGGATTTCAGGATGCTGGGCCGTTTCTGCGGTGAGTGTATTCGTCATATCCGCTTTCAGCGCTCATTACACAGCACTGTAATGATAGGCCTTCTCCCGGTTCTTCAATGGATGATATCCATGGAACGAAACTCCCCTCCAACACGAGCCCTTCTCAACATAGAGCGCCTCCAGGGGTGGTCCATGCTCTTCTACTATCCCCTTGAACACCTTTACTATCTCCGCGCACATGACCTCATCCCGGCCGCTATTCCTTCCTTCATCTCGCTTGCTGGGCGCGGCAGCTTTCGGCGACTCAACCTGAATGCTGGCAAACTGGCAATGTGGTCTTGTCGAGCATGGACAGTTTACGTGCTCCTCCAATTTGCCCACCTGATCGAAGACAGAAAATTGCTGCTGATGAAGGAACGGCACCTCAAGAAAGGTAAAGACGTTTCTATGGAAGAAAGGAAGGACCTTGGCCAAAGATGGGATGTCTTCTGGAACGAGGTGGTCGCCAATACAGCTAATTTGCCGTTGGCTATTCATTGGTAAGAACATCAATACAAATCAGTGGCAAATTTGTCAATCTGATTTGTTTAGGTCGTTGGAAAAGGGATTTTTTTCGAACGAAGTACGTACCACGTAGGCGTGCGCGAACGCACGTTTGATTCACTCCTTGTCGGTTGTCAGCTGTGGCCAACAATATTTGCGCTGGTCAATGCTATGGCGTCTCTCAGGAGTGGGTGGAAGGCTACGGCCTTGCCCCGACAAAAATCAGCCATTGACAATGACGTGGGTGACTCCAATAACCCTTTGGTATCAGTCGAGAAGCAAGAGATGTAGCTGTGAGGGTCCCGTTTTCCGTATAGACCCCGCCCCAGGTACGTGATTTGTCCCCCTTGACTGCAGACGCCGTTACGTTTAGACAGGTCATCATCACTTCTGTCCACCGCGGGAAGCAGTTACCACGCATTCTCCCCACTCCATCAGTATCAGCATGAGAAGTTTTGAAACTATGAATACCCAGATTAATCACGCATTCGGTGCTTTTCCGACGTCACCGAAATCTGGCTTCTTTCGCTCGGTTTCTTCGCAGTAAACGTCCGTGCGTGCAAAAATTCTGTTAGATAGCTCCACCCAACGCCGCTTTGTGTGCGGGCACACGTCAGACTTGTATTTCGCTCCTTGTAGAAGACGGTATTCTGAAACAAGTGACAAATAACAGACCTGCAATTACCGATTCTACGAACCAGTGCATGAGTATACCGGCGGAATCGCCGTCGTGAGGTGCTACGTCTGGGAGGCTTACTTGACAAGTGGTACGTGTTTATGGTACTGCTTGAAGACAATGCAATTAGCGGTTGTGGACATGCCCACGAGGCAATAATGCATGATGGTTACCAGGCTCTGAACACCCAAAGATTATTATCATCTCAATTCAGCTTCTGGAGGACTTGTTCGAAAGCAACGCTGGTTTTCTCTCGCAGAGTAGCTGCAGTACGTCCCAACCATCTCCATGACAGAGTGTAGACTTTTCCGATAGTGGCGGATGCTGTCTCCAGGCTGTCTCTGGCACTCGATACTTCGGGGTCCACACACAAGTGATTTCAGCTGGAACGGCCAAGGAAGCATGTGGTAACGAAGATGGAAGTGTCCAAGCAGTTCTTGACTCATGTCTGCAGCATGATCGAAGGGTACAGCAAGATGACCGTGGTACTAATAGCTAACAGCAGCCATTGCATTGCCTCCTGATTCGCCGTTTGGAGCTCCCCTTCTCTCTCTGCTGCGCAGTGATCCCTGCCGATGGTCATGCAGAGTCATGGTTGAGTTGGGTCGAATCTTGGTCGAATCACGACTGTAGATTTCAAGAAGGCGTTGAGGAGTGGCGGTGGGAAGCCTCAAGGACGCCACCGTTCAGCCTCACCAATGACAGTCAATTCCTACGCAGTGCATGTCCACCACCCATACATGGGCAATTGGCTGTACTTTTTATGCCGGTCCCGATCGCTCGAATTGTTCATATTTGCGCTGTCCGGCTCTTCACTGATCTCCATATCCGCAATACATGGATGGATGGTTTACCCCCTCAGACAAATCGCCACTCGACGTTATACTAATCTCCACCAAGCTAGTATGCGAGTATTCGGAATCAATCCGCCGGATTCCATGAGGGCGTTGTTTTGTTTCCACCGATTCAGGGTTAGGTGGTATGCCTCGTGGTTAGGAAGGTTAATAAGACCATTAGCCGAGGCCGTTTCATGAAGCAAGTTCACATCCGATCGATGTCTCAGGCCCCATGCGTGAGGGAGGGAACTTCAAGATCAGAAAACAAACTGCGTGTCCATCGATATGCCCAAACGGAGTTTCAAAGTTGTAAAGATGTCGATATGCGGATTTAATTTTACAGACCAGAACGTGCGTAGGGGATGCTGCTGTGAGGTGTTATGGGTGATTGACGGTTGAACGTTCGTGCCAGCTGCATAATGGGCTGGCTTTGGAATTTCAACTTGGGACGCAGATACGGCAGATATCTCCGCACGATTTTTTGTTTTACAGCATCGTTGTTCTAATGGAACCCCCCAATTGTCCAACCTGCCTTCGGGGGGAAAGCGGGTGAGCTGATGGGCTGACCATCTTCGAGTAAATGAGGGTGCTGAGGGTAACGTCGGAACACGCGAGAAGCAATCATTTCCTCGATGGGTATTTGCTTGTACTTACGCCTTACCACTTGCATGAGTACGGTAAGTGGAGCTTCCTCAGGAAAAAGAAGAAGAAAAAACAACACCAGCGCAAAGATTATAAAAATTATATGGAAGTGCCACGAACTTGGCGTTCAGAACTAACACTTACTGTAAAGTAAAGCCATGCCTCTGATCTCGTTCGTAACATATATATCGAGTTGTTGTCCAGTCTTTTCCTGTGACGTGCCTCTGACTGATCAGCACCCAGATATGAAGTCACTAAGCTGGATACTGCACCAAAAAGTACTACATAGCCATGAATGAGCACGAAGCTTGAGGTCACATTCCTTGGGCTTAGTGCGAAGCGTCCTCTTGTACCACTTAAGACACTTGCTTTACCGTCCTGGAAGGTTCGCTGACAATCCCAAAGGTTCCGTCACACATCACCTCTCGGGAGCACCTTCGCCTGCTAGGTGGGCTGAACTTGCAGTCGTACTGGTGATTTTTTCTGGCCCAATTTTCACACGCATACTTCATCGAAGCCGTAAGGCACCCAGCTCTGGAAGTGATTGCAGCTATTTAGGGAGATCTAGTAGGACAGGTATTTGAAATGGAGCTCCAGCCATCTTTTGAGAGGGATGTGAGAGCCAAGCTGAGGGGAAATCAAAGTTGATCAGTGGTGTGTGGCTCAACTTATTGGCAGAGACAGTTCCGCTAATGAAATTATGGCAGGGGGGTGACAGTAGCTCGTGCTCGGCCCGGCGAACGTGCGTCTAACTGTTGGCTCCGCCCATATTTCCAAGCTTAATGATCACTGCGTAATTTCAGACACAAGACCACATCCACATGAAAAAAAAAAACTATCAAAGGAAAAAGAAAAAGAAAAGAAGAAAAATATATATGGAAATAATAATAATAACGGGTTTCTGCCCCTCCTCGCTCTCCTTCCACCATTACCCCACTTTGCTTAGAAAGTACGCCAGACAGCCTCTCCGAGCACTCTCATCCACAGCTTGTCCGGTCAAACTCAATCCTAGACACGACCCTGATCTCGGAACTGTTCCTATTACTATTCACTTCGTGTTCATTACCTCCGTGGACAGCCATTAAATCGCCTGCCGACACCTATTTAATACCAGATCACTCCCCAAACATTTCACCAACAACCAGTTCAAACACCTCAACATCCCCTCTCCTACTACATTACATCGTCTCATTCTCAATGGGTACCAAAGGACGCGAAGTGCCGCGGGTCGTTTGTTGTGCCATTCCAATAACAAGTGCCGCCAGAAAGGTCCTCGTCATAACAAGTAGAAAACGTCAAGATCTCTGGGTCTGTGCGTCCCTTTCCTATCCCCTTAACTCCCTTCCAGTGTCAACCGCAGCTGACTATAATCTTTTTTTCTTCCCCAGTGCCAAAAGGTGGTTGGGAGTCGACGGATGGTATTTTAGAGGCCGCGGCCTCTCGGGAAGCCTTAGAAGAAGGTCTCACCCTTTGTCCCTCTACCCGTCATCTCATCTCCTGATGAATGTCCCCTTGCTCTTCTCTGCGTATTTTTCGCCGCGCCTTCAAATAACCAGCGGGCGTTCGTGGTAGAATCACGCGATATGTGACTACAATCCAGTCACCGTCAACCACCTATCACTTCTACGAGCTCGAAGTCTCGTCTCTAGATAAAGAATGGTTAGAAGGCAAAGAACGCACAAGAGAGTGGGTCGACTACGCAGAAGCGTACCGAAGGATCGCGTGGAAGCCTGAGCTTGCGCAAGGTTTATCTTTGTCGACGCTAGCGCCAAGGCGGTAGTCTTGTCGCCGCATATGACGCGGCCTGCAAGTGCGCCCTGTGTGGCGTGTACATCATTTGTTGCTGCCGCGCTCACAACTTTTATGAATGCCAACTAGGACATTTTTTCCGAGCGCCCCTACAACATCAACATCGCGGCATATGCACCATGATTACTAGATGTCCGTCTAAAACGCTGCCGCCGTTGGTTCATGACGTTAATTTTTCCCATTTGACGATACCACTTACCTTTTGTCACACAATTGTTTCGCCTCCCACACGATCTCCATTCCGCAATCCTACGTGCATATACATATCTTGCTATACACAATGTACCACATAACTCCCCCTCTCTCGCATTACGGCGTCGCCGTATGCCACGTTGCGTCTGACATAGGTTTGTGGGTATCGTTCCCCGTTTTGATTACTACATCTAGACGTAGTCTGCTGCATTCCATAAAGGTATTGAATCTCTTCTGTGTGCAGATTTAAATGGTTTTCTGTGATACGGTTGGTTCTCTGCGTATTTTTCTGTTATTTTGACACGTACTGATTCTGTATTTCTTCGTATTACAGCAGTTTTGACTCGATCTTGACTAGTGAGTCACCATTAATGGCCAAATTTAATGGCGCATTATCGGCAAGCAGGTCGGCATCATTTCTTATTGGCTTCCTCATGCTGATGGCGGTGATACGGTTGGACAGGAACTGCTCAACGCCTTTTATCTAATTGGTTTTCTCTACTGAGACACTGAACTGTCAGGCTGCGGCCAGCATGGATCAACGACTATCTGCTTACCTTGTATATCGTCTCTCCTCCACAATGCGACCCTGAACATTATTGTCCCTTTCCGAGTGGCATCCGCCACTGACGTAGATCCGCTGGGCCAGGAGATACGGGCCGACTGTCAATTCGACGAGATGCGAAGACTTCGGACTAATAACACAGCGACACGGGCGGTTGACCATGAGCCTATCTACACCGTTGGAACGGTAGGCGCGGGATACCCAACACAGCTACCTTGTACACCCTTCATGATCGAATTACCAAAGGGCATCCCAGTTCCGGAGAGGGTGGCACCGCGTGAACCTCTATGTCGAGCAAACGATTGACGAAAGCCTGACTTCAAGGGTTCCTGCTATCCGAGAAGTGCTGACAATCGCGCATTAGACACTCAGTGATCGATTTCGTCGATGGCAGTACCAGGCGGTACCCTCAATCAGTGATCCGTCTGAGAATGGAGGCAAAGGCCCTGGAAAATTTTACCCTTGCACGTCCGACTCCGCGAATGCGACAAGGTTAGATGAACGGAGGACGTGTGGATGAAGGGCAGGATCGTAGAGACATTATTATAGACAGTGTTCCTACAAGTACTAATCGATTAACCAGAGGACGATGGTGAATCGGAGGACAGTGAGGGTCTCCGGTAGCGCCGCTTGGGACGGGCGAACAAAGTTCCTACACCCACGGAAATGCAGCTGCCAGCAGAATGGAAATTGCCCGACGGTCGGAGTTTTTGCTTGTCAAAGCCCCAGAGTCGCTAGGATGACAGGCTAAAAACTTGACACCCGACACTGCTCTACCCCACACGCCCGACAGTACATATATACAACGGCATATCTCTCCTGGAAGAAAACAAGACGATTGCGCTGTCCTTCCCCAAGTCAGGCATGCAGTGAGCTCGCGCTTGGTCAGCCCAGCAGTCTGAATTGGTTCGGCTCACACAACCAAAACAGGCAGCCACGCATGGAGAGGCACAGCCACCTTATGCCCTCGGCGGCCCTATCGCAGGCTCAGCCTCATCTGGGATATCCCTTGGTCGACGAGCTGTCCTTGGTCACCATAGTACAACCACAGCAGAAATTGCAACAACAACAACAAGGGGGCGACCTGTCGCCCTCGACGGTAGAAGGTGTCATGTCTCTGCTAACACCATCTGAGGCGCATGCCTTCCAATCCTTTCTGACGTCGCTTGACGCCGCTGACTATGCCGCCGACTGGAACATGCAACTCGACCTGCCGTACGAACACACGTCGTCTGTGCAAGGCAGGGATGCATTGACAAGGGCAACCAGAGATCTCATGTCTCTAGACGCAGGCAAACTTAGGCATCCCTTGAAGTCATCTCCGGGTGGCAGCTCGGCTACCTCCGTTCACCGGCACCCCCAGCCACAGAATTCTGTCTCGCTCCTGTTGGCTCGTGCACATCGTTCGTCCGATAGCAGGGTTCATGCAAACGATGAACTCGTCCCATCCTCGTCCTCACGGTCGTACACATCTTCTCCGGGACCGGCCGTGGGGTCATCGCCTCCAGCATGCCAATCACCTAGCGGTTCCAACGGGTCTGTAAAGAGGTCTCCGCCCCTTGATGCGACCTCGAGCACTAAGCGCCATCGCTTGTCCAACGGTTCGCTAGGCGAAGAAAAACTGGCGCAGAACAATAGAACAGCCCTCCTTTCCCCTTCTCAAAAGAAAGCCAACCACATTCAATCGGAGCAAAAACGGAGGGCGAATATACGTAGAGGCTATGACGCCCTCTGCGAGATCGTGCCCGCGCTTCGGGAAGCGTGTCGGGCAGAAGAGGAACGTGTCATGGCTCACGGAAAGAGTAGAGGTCGGCGTCGAAACAAGAGCACGGAGGATGGTGAAAGGATTGATGGCAGGGCAGGCCCGAAGAGTGAGAACGTTGTCTTGTCAAAGAGTGGGTTGCTCGTCCCTCCAATTACCTATTGTCAACTCATATATATTTTTTAGCTATTGACTATGTCCACGAATTGCTATCCGAGAAAGAGAGCCTCCTGCAACGTCTGCATGTCGCTCGGAGCGTCTTGCCTCCTAACCATCCTTTGCTACAACGTCATCCTGACGCTCCTCCGCCTCTATGGGAGAGAAGATGGACCGGTGGGCAATCCAATGAGGGGGAGGATGATGATGATGACGAGGAGGAGGATTAGGCTGTGCAGCTCGAGTCAGTCGAGCGAGCTTATCCATATCCCTGCGTAGGTATCTAAAGGAGGAGCATCCTTTTCTCAGATATGCTACTGTGTGGCGATAGCTGAGCATTGGCTATCCTTACCGGCTGACGATGTCATAGTTGGGCTTCCATTATATCTCACTTAAAGCTAGCTAAATGTATTGTATGGGCACGAGGCGTTGTGTAATTGGGTTTTTACACTCTCGCTTATTCACTCGAATGGGTTTGAGTTAGCCTGACCGATCGGCATGCCCCGTGCGGCCCGAGACAGGTATTGTGACGGCGATTTCACCCGGCATCGACACCAGCTCCATGTCTGGGTCAAAGCCATCTAGAAAGCGCAAATACCGCTCAGCGAGTATACTGCTCAACCCATGAGGACCGATCTCACTGACGCATCGATGATATTACAATATAGGACGGTCCGGCACCGACGTGGGCCAAACGTGCGATCGACGGACCGGGTATCTGGGCGAGCTGCGTGAAGGGCAAGGAAAAGCAGACTGTTGGAGAATTATATGATCTCTTCGAATCGGTAAATAAAGTGCTCTTTTCGAATACCCCCATAGCCAACGGGATCTGGATCAGCTGGCCAGCCAGCTATGGCCAATCGAGGGAGACATAGAGGACCACGCAGAGAGATATTGTGACCGGGACCCAGCTGAAGATGAAGACGAAGGAGGGAATCTCGAAGATCAGATTGCCAGAGAGCTCGCCGCGATTAAACGCCCGCGGACGGAAAGCAGATTCAGTCAGTGTCTACGACTTTTTGTTTTCCTCCCTTCTAGATTTTTCAACCGCTCTTTCGACAGCAAACTGTCATACGAATACCCCTTGCGGTACGTTCTGCGCGAAACGCATACCTACTTTTTCTTTTTTGAACACGTTGGCAGTGATTTTCATTTCTTGCAAACCACCGGTGGATCCGGTGAAACTCGTCGCTACACACGTCCAGAACGTTCAACGGACTGGGGTAACGAAAACGAAGTGAACGACCCTCCCCTCCAACATTTTCCCGTTACAGTCATCGTCTGACACACATGCAACAAGGTATACACATCGTTTAACGCCTGTTTCGGGGACATGCGTGGCAAATCTTCCAGAAATCCATTCCCTGTGTTGTCGCGTCTTCGCCCCGTTCTTCGCGGAAAATGGAGGCGACGACCCACCCAAAACTCACAAGGTTGGTTTCAGGATGCCGGTGATATGACGATGAAAATAACATTTATACGCAATTCTGTGCACTGCAGTACAAAATCGAGTCGCGAATCTGCAATCACAACACCCTAACGCGTATGGAAGTCATCCAAGAGGTTGCAAAATGTATCCCCGAGAGTTATACAGTAGATCTCGACAATCCAGAGGTATTTGTCCTCGTGGAAGTTTTCAAGGTTCGTGTTTGTTTCCTGCTTGCGGGGCCATGGTCTGACACTTTTTTTTTGTTGCACGAAAAGAGCGTGTGTGGTGTAAGCATCTTGAAGGATTACTATCGACTTCAAAAGTTCAATGTCATGACCCTCGCTAACGAGAAGAATGAGACAGAGAATTTTAAGCATGGGACAGGTCGGGTCAAAGGAAAGGAAGCCGTTGGGGAGGCTGGTACTACAGAAGTGCGTAATAAAGACGATATTTAAATAACTGGTAGTCGACTGTAGCTAACTTGCACGGGTACACTCCCGCTAGCTTGGGGCGGAGGGGGAGGACGGACGCAACGCATTTTAGTACACACAAGCAACGTCCGGCAATGTTCGATTAACCCTTACTTGTCCCCGATTTTTCTAAGCACCTTAAAAGTGGTAAAAGGGGGCTAAAACGTCAGCCTCCCGCTCGAAACACGGTAGGAAGTCAAACATTTCAGCTCATTTCTCTCGTTGCATTCGTATACATTTGCAATAGTCCGCCACTCCACTCGATCTGTGCTGTCAAGCATGCAATTGCATCTTTCGGAAGGTGACTTTCAAAGCTGCCAACCCGTTGTTCCCTTATACAACCACTAACAGTCTATTCTTGTTTGCATATACATCCTAATACCAACCAATCTGCCTGCCAATGTTACAACGTTTATATGATAATTGACTATATTTGTACAGACCTCGGAGACTGTAGAAAATCTGGTGTGTCATGGAACCCGGACTACGCATTCTCTGTAACAAAGCTGCTATCCTCCACCATGTAACCTTTTGAAAAGCGATCGTGTGCCGTCCGCGCAGTTGTAACACGCACTGACTGTGGACCGTGCGAAAGTCCACCTGGCATCAACTTTGGACGAGTAAAAGCATACAAGATCGTGTTGATCAAACCGGATGATCCGAATAATGTGGCTGCGAGAGATGTCACTGCAACCGGAACGTCATGACCACTGAATTGATAAAAACGAGCCACTGATATAGGCAACAGCTATCACTCGTTCAGCATAATCATATAAAAAATACGCAAGACTACTCACGAGTATAATGTACACCAGGGGGTAACTGTAAAGCAATTTGTCCAGAAGCCACCAAGTGTAGGGTAGGGGCCACTTACAAGATCATTTGAACTGCTCTGAGACTCTCTGCAGATGTCTCCGTTCCATACGGCATTATTCTCTCTTCCTGCTGTCGACTCCAGCGGAATCTGCCATCCACGGGAACAAGGAATCGCTTGATAACAAGCACAAGGAACACGTATGAGATGATATTCAATACAGCAGCCAGCCACATCCATATATAATCGAGGCCAATCTGCTCCATGATACTGCTGTTAATCCAGCACCCTGAACGGCAGTGTCAATTCAAGTTATCAAAGGTAAAACTAAATCATAAACACTTACAATGGCCGGTGGGACCGTAAACGTTGTGTTGAGCCACGTTCGGCACGACCACCAGAATTAGGATGACCAGCCAAATTATGGCCAGTATAAGGAGCGCAAATTTTGGTGGAGACTTCCGCTTCAGCACCAATACTTGCAGTATGTGCGAGGCAATGGCCTATCTAGAATCATTATTTCACTGCTGCGACAACTTATGTAACAGGCGTACCATTATACTGAGGGTCTATGGGCATGTGAAGGCGAGTTCATTTCGATTTTGATACGTACCTAAGAGCAACCCCGACATCCCCCACCTGCATGAAGAGACCTGGAGCAATGAAAAACAAACATCCAGTAAAGTGAAAGCGGAAGTACCTTGAACGGTACAAATGGGACTGGGGTACACCCTCTAGAGGTTAAATGAGCGAACGGGGGGCTTCACAAACGCGTGGAAGGCTTGCCGCTTCTACGATCCACTTGATGTCGAGCAATCCAGCTGTATCTCGTCAGTCATCATCAGGAACCACGAGGTAGTATATACCGACCCATAGCCAGGATGAAGTCAGAAATCATCAAATTAAGGAAATAATAGTGTATATGCGTGTCGGTAGACCACCTCCGCGAGGCATTTCGCCTAATGGCAACGGCGCTATACTGGCGTGACAAAATCAGTCAGTCTGGCGGCGGCGAAGCGAAGAAACTCACGGCAATGTAAATCAACACACCACCCACAGCAAGTGCCGACGCAGCAGCCGCCGTGACCATGAAGGCCATCCCCACCTTGACTTCGAAGTCAATTTGGTTACTCATGGCTAGTGCGTTGAAACAAGATGTGTCTGTCCGTGATAAGGGTTGGATTATATAGTTTCATGGAGGCCGCACGTACCTCTGGTTATGGTCTATAGAGTCTTCTATGTTGTGGATATGTATATATGCTGATGGTCCCTATCAGCATGACGGCATATGTATTTGGCCACAGCAAGTAGTCGCATATGAGCGTTTGAGCAGTGGAACGTTGACAACGTTGAAGGGCGCACTCCGTTATCTGCAATACTTGCTATAAGCACCAAACTTTCCATCTCGTGTCGCTCTTCACACCACATCATTTTCGCGTCGTACCTTTTCCCCCTTAGTTCTTGCACTCGCCCGCTCGGAATTTCTCTGTCATCGCCTTACCTTGCTGGCTACGTGCAGCCAAGTTGTTCTCATCGACGCTGAATCGATGCCTTCTGTCTTGCACCACTCCAAATCTCAGAGATGATTCCTCCCGTCAAGGCACCGTCATGGTTGCCTTTATCAGAGCATGATGCAGAAATGGTGTGCTTGAGAGTGACACGGCATGATAGGGTTCCCAGGAACGTCTGGCACTTTTAGTATTGTGGCGAAAAGAGCATGACACAAAAATGATATGAAGATTGAAGAAGCCTCCTCTGGGATGTATAGTAAAGACCGACGACGGAGAAGATGATGCTGTGACTCCCGTACAATCGCTGATATGGACTTTACTACATAAACCGTCTTCTGCCAGATGCCATGTAGAGGCTGTGCATGCCGATAACCTTCAGCCAAGTACTGGTCTGAAGTGCAGCTCCGTCTCAGTCTGCGTTCCTGTATAATAGCAAAACCATTTCCATGACGGGGCATTTCAACGTTCAGGTGCGTATCTAGTTTCTTTCCGAAGCATCACGTACCCATGTTCCGCAGCTGCGGAATGCTTCTATACTAGCGCCCATTTCGTCATGGGCGTTGTCCGCCCATCGCCAATTCCCCCCCTCTTTTCTCTCTCTTAATGTCTCACACATTATCGACCGTTACACCTAAATTATTCCGAAACTACTCCTCCCCAATCGTCTTCGAGACTTCATCAGATGATTTTTTAGGTGCATGGCACGGTGCCATAGGCATTTCAGCTTCGTATCAGTGCAATTGCCGACTGGGAGCCGTCACGTTCTCCTCACCATCTAAGGCTCTGGTGGTCCACCTCACTAACGGTGATATACCTCTAGGCAGTATTAACCGTAACAAGCGACATAAAATTATCCGAGGAAGGAGTCTCCTCCAGAAGCATATTCTCTGCAACGCAAACTACCAGAAGTACTCCTTTGAAATGGATCGTATTGCGATCGCATCGTACTTGGACATGGCGCTCTGCATCAATGGTGCAGTAGATATGCTCTCAGTGTCGTTGAGTGACAGGCGATCCCTGCAGGCGCTTATGAAAGCCACGGGTAGCGAGTTGACTTTACACCAGCCAAATGTGAAGGCGTTATTTTTCAATAACGAGTCGCCTTCTGTATCAGATTCAAACCCTGCCCAGCAAGTGTGGGCAACTTGTCAGGTGGCTATCCTCCCTCACATGATCACGCGCTTCCGCGCATTGGAAAGGATCAGAACAGAAACCATACCTGATGAAGTATGTGCTGGCGGCCAAAATTAATCTGTTCGCTCACCCCCACTCGTATTGTCTCTCTCGTGATGGAGAGCTTTTAGATTCCTTGAAGCCACTTATTGTGAAGAACGATATTAAGCCAGACATCACAGTGAAAATAAATAATCTCACTTTGACTTGTAAGCGTTGTCTGACTCGTATCCGAACTTCAGCGCAGTGGGTATGTTTATAATAATGCGTCGAAGTTGGGTATACATGAACATTCTCTCTGCATAGCTCTTCCAGATAGAAACATGGAGGGGTGTTCAAGTGTCGGGTCGTGTCATCCGAATTGAAGGACGGGAAGCTCGAATCCAAATTCTGGGTTCCCTACAGGGAGACAAAATAAAGTCCGTGACGACATCGTGCAAGGCAGACCTCACGTGTGCAGGGGCTTATCGTGAGAGCGTCATCCTTCTTCGCTATCTTGAAGGGGGGGTCCACTCTATTGTTGGATCCGTTTTTCAAAGTCATATGGCTCCCAAACGAACCCAGCTGTTGGCCGCCATCCGACCACCTGCAGCCCAAGATACCGATTTATTCCCCAAATCCAGACCTCAAAGTCAATACCTCTCAGGAAAGTGCCATCGAGAAAATTCTGTCTACTTCAGATGAGGATCGAGTGGTCTTGATTCAGGGACCTCCAGGAACCGGCAAGACGAGGGTCGTCACTGTTGCAATTACAAGTATTGTTTCATTCCCAGCTGCCAGTAGTCGGACTGCTTGGACAGCTGCACAGTCGAACGTCGCCGCGAAGAACATTGCTGAGAAGTTTGACAAAATTGGCTTCTATCAATTTGCATTGCTGGTGTCGAAGGAGTTCCACTTCGATTGGTGCGTCTCCATATGCACCGAAATCCTTCTGTTCGACAAATGTCAAAGGCATGAGCATTTTTACAAGAAGCTTGAACCACGCCTCATTCGCTCTGATGCGTTCAGTGACGGTGTCGTTAGCGCGGACAGGCAACTTCGCGGGGGGCTAGGGTCATCCTGTATACGCTAGGGATGTTATCGAATAACCATATTGCACCCTTAGGCTTCGTCCATGTCAATCCAGTAGATATTCTCATCTTTGACGAAGGGAGCCAGATAGAAACCGGAAATTACCTTCGGTTTCTCGCCGCTTTACGCACACTCTGACGAAGATCGTCTTTATTGGTGACCCCAAGCAGCGTGAGTCATAGCCATATGCATGGCCCATTGTTCGTTCTTTCGAACGCGTCGCAGTGCCACCCTACGGTCAAGAGGACATCCCGACACTACAGAGCATCTTCGGAGTCGAACACCTTCGCAAGAAGCACTATTCTCGGATATTCATTGTCAGTCAAGTCTTTCTAGTTCACATACTGACTGACCTCTCCAGACCGCATGCCGAGCGCAATCGGCAACTTCGTATCCCAGAAAGTCTATGACGGGTGATTGAAGGCCCATCATGAAAACTCCATCAGTTTCCCATGCCATTTCGTCCATGTTAGAGGAGGGCGAGAACAACAGCAATTAGAAAAGAGTTGGATTGTACGTTACTTTCCCGAATCTAATGACCGTATGTTGATTTCAAGGTAGAATCGTTCGGAGGCACGAGTTGTAGTGCGGATTGCCCGTGCATACCAGACTAAGGGGGTTGGCTTTCGTATCAGCACACCACACGATGACCAACATGCTCTTAGTGAACATGAGTTCGATTGGAAGAGGCAGGAATTACATCATGAAGACAGTGTATTCAACGTAGATTCATTCCAAGGTTTGATGCCTCATCTTGGTTCTGCCGCTCCAAGCTCCACCTTGCTCCAGGCAACGAGGCGGAACATATCATCATCTCTGCGGACAGAACGGACAGACTTGGCTTCCTGGCTAACCACTGAGAAACTAATGTCATGCTTACCCACTGCAAGCAGACCATGATTATATGCACAAGTGAATCATTCATTTGGGGTCCAGCCGCACCAACACTTATCAGACAGCTTGTAATCGCCTTTGGGCCACAAGCATGGGTATATAAGGACTCATGTTTAACGCATCACGCTGCCTCGCCCCAACCTATACACCTCCTCCTCCCGTTCAAGCGTTACAGATAGACGAAGCCGAGGCAGCCGCGCACTCTCTAGTTCTCCAACTTTACCCCCAAATCATTCGTCATCATTGCGATCGCGCCGACACCTCTAGACAAACAGCAGCCCTAAAGTCCCCCTAGTTCCCGTGTGTTTACAACGCGCTGCGGGAACGGCGCACTATTGGGGTCATGTATTCTAACCATTGTTTTTAAAAAAGAGTTTGCTGCTGGTGGTCCATGACTTGTGTATTGTAGTTTCTATAGTACGGTACTTGTTTGATTTCGCACAGGGTTGCCTTGTTTGTCTGCGGTACAAAGTAAGCGCACCGACCACCATCGGTGTCGAGGACAAGTGACAGACTCCATGGCCGATCCAGTGGACTCGATGCTCGACCTTATGCGGCGTCTGCCGCCCACTCGGGTAGATGAGAACGTCAACGCGCTTATCCAGCTCTGCCCGGACTATGCTGATGATCTCCTGGGCAGCGTCGATCAACCACTCAAAGTACACACAGATCGTGCTACTGGTAGGGAATATCTCGCGTGCGACTACAACAGGGATGGGGACAGCTATCGGTGAGTGGACATGCGCGATCCAGAAACGACTTGCTGCGTCGTTGCTGCGCGTTGGAATCTCGTATGGCTGATGCGCCGACCAGGTCACCCTGGTCCAATGAGTATGATCCACCGTTGGAAGACGGCACAACGCCGTCTCCCAAGCTTCGGAAGCTCGAGATTGCGGCCAACGAAGCCTTTGATACCTACAGAGAAATGTAAGTCTTTCGAATCTGCATGCGTCGACATCCTGGCGGGAAAACAAGTCGTTTACGCGAGTCGCATCGATCGGAACGGGCAGGTACTACGAAGGGGGCGTATCGTCTGTATATCTATGGGAGCTCGACGATGGTGGATTCGCGGGGGTCGTTCTGTTTAAGAAGGGTAAGTTCTGAGGATACTCCTCTCGTTCATCGGCCAAGGCGTGCTTGCTGATTCCAGAGTCCTTGTATAGTGATGAATCCGTCAAGTCCAGACGACCCTTCTGGTTCATGGGATTCGATACACGTATTCGAAACGGCAGAGCGTGGCAGGCAGGCCCATTACAAGCTTACTTCCACCATAATGCTGCAGCTCGTAACGCGGCAAAATGACAAAGGATTCGAGGATAATTCGTCGGTTGCTGCTTGTTCTGACAAGAAGAATTCGGAACAACATGGCAAAAAGATGGCTGGGGAGGTGAACCTGAGCGGAAGTATGACCCGGCAGGTAAGAGAGCTTGTATCCCGACTGTCCCTTCACTACTTACACTCCCGCAGACCGAGCAAGATTGGCCGCTGCACGACGCATCTTCTCACATTACGAACACCGGGAAAATGATCGAAGAGATGGAGATAAAAATGCGTAATCTCTTGCAAGAAGTATGCTTTGATTTTGCAACCTGCGGGACATCGGGCTTAGGCGTGTGTTTTCAGGTATACTTTGGGAAGACACGAGATATTGTGTACGATCTACGAAGTATCGACGACTTGGAAAGAGCACGGAGGCAAAGGGAATTACAGAAAGAACTCGTAGGCTTTATCAAGCGGTAACCTACATACACCCACACATGCCCATCTGTGATGACTGCTAGGAGATCCGTAACTCATTCCTTATCAAGCTTTCGCTAGGGGACGGTTGATGTTCATGCAAACAAAGATGATCAACGCGAAACCAACTGAGCATCAGCTATAGGGTTGGCATGGATCGTAACCTGGGCGATCTAATTATGACGGCATAAAAGCACCGAGAAAGACCGTACATGCATTAGCTTGATCTCTGCCAAGGGTCGGTTTTTGTTGTTGACCGGCACCCGTTCCATCAAATCGAGAGTGGAATCAGCGCCATCGATAACTTTCCCAAATATGGAGTATTTCCCATCAAGATGGGGCTGCTTGGAGTAAGTGACAAAGAATTGGGATTTATTCGTGTTAGGACCTGAGTTGGCCATGGCAACGACACCGCGTGCATTGAACTGCAGGACGTACAGCCATGCCGTGAGTTTGCGATGCCGCAGGATTGGATTTGCGTACCTTGAGGGTAGAGCGTACTTCGTCGTCGAAAGGGTTTCCCCATATGCTCTGACCGCCTTTCCCGGTTCCAGTAGGGTCGCCGGTCTGAATCATGAAGCCCTTGATGTTGCGGTGGAATATGCAATCGTCATAGTATCCGGATGCACACAATGCCAAGAAGTTCTAATTCGGAACGGCGGCGGTGTGAGTTTCGAAACGTTTGATCCTGAGTAGTTGGGGAGGAAACATTGTTACCTCAGCGGCTTTGGGTACAGCCTCACAGAAGACTTCGATCTTGCGCTGGCTCAGGGAACGGTACTACAAGGCATAACGTGCGTTCCGCTTACCTTAAGGTCTCCGTGAGTGGTGTGCAGCGTAACGGACTGGGCCCATCAAAATTTAGTTCTGTGATGGACGGCAGAGAGAAACGTACCATGGCAATGTGACATGTGTGTGACACGTGACAGGGTGCCCGCTTTCATAATGCAGCCTTGGCTTGCTTGTGCTCAGCGCTCTGCACTCGGCCCATATGGTGATGCGCACGTCCTCTATCCGCAGCCAGGACGACCCTCTGTCCTTGGCCCTCCTCCCTCCGCTAACAGAGTCTGAGTCTGATCGTCAAGCTCGTCTCCGGAGAGAGGCAGAGGCCCGTCGCATATCGGAACAAATCGACGAGGAACTCAAGGTTGATCGCAGGAAATGGGAGCGGTCCAGGGACGACGTCAAGGTGCGTTTCTTATTGTCGTCAACCGATGCGAGGCTGTCCTTATATGCGCACAGTTACTTCTGCTGGGGCAGGCGGAATCTGGGAAATCGACGCTGCAGAAACAGTTTCAGCTTATGTACAGCCCCGCGTCGCTGGAGAGCGAGCGCATATCCTGGAGGACCGTCGTCTACTTCAACGTCGTCCGCTCGATCAAGAAGATCCTCGCGACGCTCGAAGTTTGGGACGACGTCGACGATGGCACTGACTCACAGAGCGCCTTGGAACGTCAGGAACTCGGCAACGATGAATTCCCCGTCTTAGACAATGTCGGGCCCTCGGTATCGCCGACCGTTCCTTCTCCCGTCGATACTCACCCTCAGGCTTCGACGTCTATCCCAACAAAAGCGACATCCATCTCAGAGCTTCGTCTACACCTCCGTTCCCTCGTACGCACAGAACCTCAACTCGCAGATCGCCTCAGCGGTGGGGTCTCCCCGGCGGGCTCTGGCAAGGGCGAAGTATTCGTTCGCACTGGTTGGCAAGCGAGGACAATTCAGAAAGGACACGAGTCAGTAGTAGGAAAGCGACTGAGACGCAGCGTGAATTCGCCCACAGACTCAGCAAAAGTTGGAGTACCAGATCAAGCATCCGGACGTCCAGCAACGTCATTATCTACACTCGATCCCGATCCATTAATCGAAGAAGTAGCATCTATGCTAGAACAGTCACAAGACGCTATACGGACCTTGTGGGAGCATCCTGTCGTACGTGCTTTGATTTCCAAGAGGAAATTGAAACTGGACGAGTGGTCCGAATTGTAAGAGCCTGCATATATGCTGCCATTTTTGTCTGTTTCTTAGCCGAGCTTTTACAGCTTCCTCAACGACATCACCCGGATATCTGCACAAGGATACATACCCTCCACAGGTAACTTCCATTAGGTGTTTGCTGAAAGTCAAGTTTACCGGGGTTCGTATCAGATGATATTCTACACGCCCGCATCCAAACTATGGGCGTCTCAGAGCATGTTTTTGACGTGGATGTCCACGGGAAGACCGTAACATGGCACTTATATGATGTCGGCGGCGCTCGAGGTCAGCGGCATACTTGGGTCCCTTATTTCGACGATGCAAACGCCATCATATTTGTCAGCCCATTAAGCGCGTTCGACCAGGTACAGCCTCATCTTACACGGGTTTGTTACCGAGTTGACGTGTTTTCCCGCAGTATTTGGAGGAGGACCCTCGCACGAATCGTATTGACGACTCGCTACAGCTATTTACCCAAATATGTTCCAATCAACTGTTGAAGAGCGTACATTTGGTGTTATTTTTAAGTAAGCCTCATCGCCGCCGCGTGGTTCTTTACCCAGGAATTTTCTTCACAGATAAGACTGATATTCTAAAGAAAAAACTCGAACGCGGACTGCGAGTCTCCAAATAGTAAGCAGAATGCCTTTTAATAAAGCTCGCTTTTTTATCGTCCGATTAGTATATTATCGTATGGTGAACGCCCGAACGAATATGAATCGGTGGTCAATTACTTCCGAGCACACTTCCAACAGGTGCACAGGCGGAACAATCAGAATCGGCGAGTATTATACGTCCACTTGACGAACGTCACCGTGTGTATTTTTTTCTCTCGCTTCCCAGTGGTTCGTTGCCTATTGATGACTTTGGGACCTCTTACAGGACACGACAGCTACCCAGGATATTATAGCGAACGGCAAGTACTTTTCTATTGCTGAAACCACGAGATTCCAACCTGACTTGGATGCAGTACGCGATTCCATTTTCCGAGGGTATTTAAAATTAGCTGCACTCGTATGAGGACATAGCTGTGTTGTACGGCTCAAAAGACTCGACCTACACGCCCGGCCACACTCCGCTCGCGTTGTTAGATACCTGTTGTTCCGGTCTGATTGTCTCATTATTTGTATGCTTACCCACTGTCCGAACTGTGGACTTATGTTGGTGTAAATAATTTGGTCGATTAGAGTCACGATTAACGTTCTGTAGTATTGGTATTGGTATTGTAATCCCAGAGCTCTTTCGTATCCTCTTACTTGGGCATGTTGTCGCTGAGTCCCCCTTGGCAACTAACTTCACCGCAAACTGCAACGTTCGTCTATATATGAACACTGGTCCAACAGATGTCAATGTTGCGTTCTTCCCTCCCTTGCATCAGCAGAGGAGGATATGGGTGCTTGATATTCTCCGGCGAGAAGGCGTATCAGAGGTTAGCGAATCACAGTTCTGCGCCCCAGTAATGTCGATGGAACACAGATAATTGCCTAGATCGTAGATATCGGGTGCGGTGAGGGCGAGCTTCTCGCAACTCTATGCCAACCCGCCCCCTGGCTAGGCCCACAATCGCAATGGAGAAACAGATCACTGGCGAGTACGCAAAATGCTGACGACTGTCTCGCATCCATGTTCGACGATGTACTGCTGAACGATTCCGAAAGCCGTGATTTACACCCTACCCGCATTGCGGGACTAGATATCGATACCGGAGCACTCCAATATGCAGCTGAAGACACTTCCCCCTCTTCTGCCAACCCACAGTATACGCGTTGGGAACCTCTGCAGGTTAGCTTATGGCATGGCAGTCTCGATTCCATCAACCCCTCGTTCGTAGACGTGGAATGTATCGTCGCCACTGAAGTGTACGTTCCTTTCGTATACGTATATCCACTCAGACCTCATCGACGAAGCCTCAACCCAGGATTGAGCACTTGACGGACGATCTCGTGCACCATTTCGCGCCGGTGTTACTCGGCGTCTATCATCCACGCATACTTCTAATGACAACCCCCTCTTATACATTCAATGCCAGGTTCTCGTCGCCGGGCATCAGAGACCCGATGGGACACTCCGATCCAACTGGGCGCACGGACCGCGTATTCAGGCATGCCGATCATAAGTTCGAATGGACGGTGGAAGAGTTTGCGACTTGGTGCGCGACTGTGAGTAAGGAGTGGGGATACATAGTAGAGGTGGCGAGTATTGGATACGCATTGGATAAAGATCCATGGGGACGAGATAAACAGCTTGGGGGCGCAAGTCAAGTTGCAGCGTTTAAACGCATGGACGATGCCAACTCGAGGAGGAAAAGAGAGCGACGAATCCGCACGGCGTACGCTGCACTGGAAAAGAAGGAACCTCACCGTCTGGTAGTCACTCACCACTTTACGGCCCATCCGCAGGCCGGCCGACCTCATCAGCTTGAGGAACTTGGCGCTGCTTTGTTACGCACATTTGAGGGCTGGGGAGAGAGCGTGCTGAGGGTCGAGGACCTGTGGTTTTCAGATGATATTGCTGTTCTGTGTGGAGGGTCGGTCGAGCTATTGATAGAGATGGCAGAGAGAGACAGTCAATTGTGTTTGCGGAGAATTGCAGGCGAGAGAAAAGGGAATTGGACGATCGAGCTCCTGGGTGGGGTACAACGACGCAAGGACAACTGGTCTGCAGCACCCATGTCCCAAGACGAAGAGGCAGTAGTGGGAGAGGTGAGCATGGATGAGGACCAGGAGCGGGAGTTCTCCATGAACCCTGGAATCAGTACGAACGCCTGGCCTAACAGTGAAACTGATACCTGGATGGAAGATAACAGTTGGGCTGGACCTTGGGTAGACGAGGGTGGTGGCTGGGGACGGGCTACTCCGGAACCTGTACTTAGCTAGTACTTCAATCCGACAGCAACTACCTATCACCATTTGAGAAACCTGATTCGCAAGTCTCCCTGTCGGGCATGCCGGCTTTAACGCTTGAATAGCAAGAAACCACGGGAAATTGTTGAGAGGTTGATTGCCTTCTGCATGACTTCCCCTAATGTCCGCGACGTGGAATCAGAACCTGTCAATGACTCTACTTTTTCTCTCGGCCATAACGGCTCCCGCTCGGCATACTAATGGGAGCACCCAGAGTTCGCTATCCAGAGGTTAACGGCCGTAAGTCGAGTTGCAAGTCCGTTTGACTTCGGAAACCTGTACTGAGACCCGAGATTTCGTATAATCCTGGAGGTGTTTTCCTCTGTTGCCGCTACCTTTACCTTGAGGTTATGGATTCTGTGTTATGACCGGCGCGTCGTACTTGAGATAAAAAAAAATGGTGCTGCACATGACCTATGCTGATCATTATTAGTCCCTCAAGACCACATAAGGATTTGCCATTGTGATTCTCGGCGAATGGTCTCGAGTGCTTGCACTGCTGAGTCACCAATATCGTAGTACTCGACCAACAGTTGTCACATGAGAACATGGTTCCTTGAAGCCATAGTCGGCGCATTGGTAAAGCCCACAGTGAGGATTCTCAACTGGACACTTGCCAAGACCGGCTACCTTGTTGAACATTGAAAAGATTGAAAAATTCATAACATGCGAGGCGCAACTGTGTTCTGTGAAGGATTCTGTTACAACAGACTGAGATATTCGGCGGCCTCGTCACAATCAAGCCCGTATGCCTGTTTGGTGTCCAACGCGTCCCGTCATACGGCATCATGGAAGACATCCAGAATTTAAGGTCAGTTTAACACAGGCTAGCCAGGAGGGAGAGATGCTCAGCATCGACATACAAGATCCAAATAATGTACGCACAAAAGAAACAGGCGCTACCTACGCAAGAGGAACGTGGTTTCAACTGGGACGCTCATCATGAATACATGGAACAAGGTACGCACCAATCACGACTTGCTGCCTATCATCCTGGAGAGTTCGATATCCTGGTTGTCGTACGCGCATTCCAAAACACATACATTGTTCAGCCGCTCGTACATGAATGAAAACTTCCTTCCTGGAAAGGGTTCCGCAAAGTTTAATTGCAACTTTGGCAAACTTGCCTCTAGCCCCTACCTAAGGCAGGCCGTTAGATCATCGATAATGTGCAGTACTCGGCGAAAGTATTCGTTGGTAGTTAGGCTTTTAAGGCGTTGCCGGTGGCAAATCGTGTTTGAGCCCTCTGCAACGTGGAGGACGGCAACCGTGTCCCCTTTCCGGAGTACCAAGTGGCGCACACTGGGGAATGCCAAACATAGAGACTCCAATGTGGTTTCATGTCCTTGCAACTGGCCATGCAATTCAAGATGGTCAACGTTGCCCTTGCCGCCGGTGCCAGCGAAAGTGTCACGCAGCGATGGGTTGGGCTGAACTGAGGGCTTTCAAAGTGTTTGAGCCTAGGTGCCACGATGGCACATATCAGCGCAGCTGAGACCTCGACTCTGCACAGAAACTTTTCGAGCAGAGGGAGTTGAATGTTATTGGGAGGTAATTGCCGGAGGTTGGCGGAACCATCGAGATATAGAGGTTAGTCTTTGACAAGGCAAGGATCCAAGAAATAACGCAGAACTGATTTCACTGTGCGAAGAGAAGTGGAGTTTCAAGGCCAGCGCCTTGACGCCAGAAGGTATCTGGCAGCCCACTAACATCCCAAATTTCCCAGAAAGCCACACGTCTTCCAAACGAGGAGCATTTTCAGGCCGAAGGTACGGGGGTTCAACTCCTCCGGTCGGCAACGAGGGAACTCCACAAATAAAACTGACGTTAGCGAAGGAAGGGACAAATGGTTAAACCTTGGTAAGACCTGGTATATTGAGGATTTGACGGCCGACCACATCTTGAGGCTGCGCAAGTAGCAACGAGGTCAAGTTGTGAGATGAACCATCTGCACTCATCCAACCACCCAAAAAGGGCGAATCTCGATGTTTAGCAGTGACCCAGAGCTCCGCTCGAAATTTGTCGGTTTGCCGAGGGGGCCACACGGAAACGACTAGTATCGTGTTTATCGACTAGTTTGCTCTCCAGGGAACGGCCGCCGCAAACCTTAAGCTCAACGCTTAGTACATGAGCCGTATGAGCGTAAGAGGAATCGTGGGGTACAGATCACACTTAAGCTCAATGCTTAGTACGTGGGCTGCTTGAGCATAGGGGGAGCTACGGGGGCCTGGCCACTCTCGAAATTATGTATGTCCGTGTCAGCGCTCGAGACTTGTCAACTGTGTGGAGTGTATATCGAAGAGGGCTGGATCGAGACTACTATATGATCCGCTCCGGGGAACGGCCGCCGGCAACCTTGCCTTCGTAGCTATGTGAAAGTACTAAAGAAAGCGACTATGAGGCGAGAGGTACAGGATCAGAAGTGAGCGAATGAAAGAGTGGAGAGAAGTGAACAAGTAGATCGTGAGTAAGACGAGGGTGAATACGATCTATCTAGGTATGGGGGGAAGGCCGCGAGTCGCCAAGCTCACGATTAGGCAAAGCGACCGAATCCCGAGATGCCGAGATGCCGAGACACGCGGCGCACGTGGATGGGGGTCACGTGATCCGAAGCTGGTTGGATGCAGCAGAATGGGGTCACGTGATCAGCCTACGAGAAAATACGAGGAAGAATCGTGCGCGCGAATGATCGGAGGGCATGGGGACCTTCTGAGTGTGAGTGAGCAGACGAGTGGAAAGAGAAAGGCGGGAGGCCACCAGACTGACCAAATCAGAGTTTGGCTCACAACGCGGTGGCTTCGCGCCAACCCACACACCTGAGACAAGCGAACGATACTGGTAGAAGAAACATTTAAAGGATTGATTGTCATTCAGACCGAACTAACGCGTAAACTAAGGACGGGATACAGTACGAACGTTCGTACGATGGGCGAAATTGTCCATGATCGAGTCTAAAGAAAGTAAACGAGCAGAGTCGGCAGATGAAGAGATGAAAAGTGGGAGGATGCTACTAATTTGACGCCAATATTCGAGGAAAGCCTGAGATTTCCAATGTCCCTGTGTGGCAACTACATCAGGAGGAACCCCTTGAAGAAGGAGCTTGGTCACACCTCCGATGCAAAAGGCATGACCGGGCATGTCAGGGTAACCAGCGGCCACCCAGATCTGATTGCATCTTTGCAAAAACCAGGAGTGTGTCATGGGGGACCAACCTGTCGGCATGCGAAACACGAATAAAGGTGTGTGAGAGGGGAGGCTGAGGCTACCCGTGCAATGGTTGAGAAGGGCATCTAAAGGGCAGGTGCGATGATTGCGGGTGGTAATGGAGATGTCGGAGCCAACATTGAGGGTAGTCTTAGACCAGGGAATGTGAAAAGAAGAGTAATGCGTACCATTTTCTAGTTGGGAAATGGAAAGAGGTAAAATCTGACGAGAGACGTGTTTGACGGCATTGAAGGCATTAATGGAGGGAATGAGAAGTTCGCCCAAATGGCAACAACACCAGAAGGCGACAGATGCAAGCGCCCAAACTGCGGTGTCAAAGGAATTGTTCAAGACGAGTTGGTCGTGTAAGACGCATAAGGCATCAAGGGTGACAGGGGGACGTTTGGCATGTTTGGAAGAGGGGGGAACTAACTTAGTGAAACCCCTCCGCACGTGATGAAGTTTGTCATTGGCTTTCCATTCTGCACCATTGACGATGTGCCAGAAGTGCAAACCAGCAAGCCAGTTATTAAGTGTCTTGTCTGAAAGGCGTCCGGCATGATGTGAGGCGAAGAGAGCAATGAGCTCAGTGGATGCGGGCATGTGAGCTGACTCTGGGATGGATAATTCATCACAAAATTGTGTAAAACGGAGGAGGCCTGCCCCGTAATTAGAGCGAGTGTTGACATCGAGGGACTGGAGCATGACGCGAAAGAGTTGCAAAACAGAGGAGTGGGGAAAACGTGCTTCAAGTGCCATGAGGAAGTTAGAGGCATGTGGGGAGGACCAAGAAATAAGGTGATCGCTCGTGATGACATGGGGACGCCATGGTGATGGTTGTATGAATGCATCAGGTCTGGGGCAGCGAGGCTTCCTGTGTTGAAGAGGGTCGAGGGAAGTAGAGATGGCACAACAGATTTGGGCATCAGCGTTGGCATGGAAGGCAGCAGCAGCGGCACGGATGTCCACGCCCCGTAAGAACTCATCAATCAGAGAGGGTGGGTCCATCGCGAAAGAGGTGTGCGATGGAAGGATGAGGGGTAGGTGGGTCTGCAATATGGTTAGAGGGTGAAGGATATATACCGCGTGAGATGCCATCTGCCAAGTTGTCAGCAGAGGTGACATAAGAGAAAATGGGACGCACACGTGCCTGGTGAGCCAGTAGAGAAGCCCGACGAATGGACAAATTCGAAAAAGGGTTGTGAGAACGGCCTTTTTCAAAGGCTGCAATCGAACCTTGATTATTGCTGTGGATCAGGATGACTGAGTCAGTGATTCCACGACTGATAATGAGTTGGATTGCCAATTTGATAGTGACTGTCTCAAGAAAGCCAATGTCTAGGTAAGGTTGGTGCCAATTGTCGATGAGTTGCCATGTGGCCCAGTGGTCCTTGACAAGAATGCCAATACCGAAGTCAGAGGAGGTGTCGACCCAGATAGGAAGATCCAAAGGAGGTGGAGGCAATGTGACAGAGGTGGGTGGGGAGGGGACAGAGAGTAAATCGAACCACCATTTGAGGTCCGAGAGGATGGATGGGCGAATATAATGTGGCTTGAATTCATCGGGGAATTCAGTGATCCATTGGTAGATGGGAGCAAGGAAGGAACTGGCAAAGGGGAAGACAAAAGTGATGTGATTAAGGGTACCTGCAATCTTTTCTGCATCCTGCTTGAAAATGTGGGAGGAAGAGGAGGAGATGAAAGTAGAGAGGCGGGTAAGGTACTTTAGACGTTTGGACTCCACGAGGGAAACAGTCTTTTGAGGGATGTTCCAGAGGAAACCCAAGAATTCAACAGAGTCGCGAAAGGGTTGGCCCTTCTCTTTGTGCCATGGAACACCGAGATGGGATATAAGATGTTTGGCGTGTTCGAGATCATAGTCATAGCGATAGACTTCACCATCACAGACTCCGAGGAAAGGTCCCTGAGGGGAGGGCGAATGAAAGACGTTGTAATCGTCTACCCATTTGAGAGCAGGACCCATGTGAAGAGCATCCCAAATATCAATGACAGCATCAGCAACCTCACCCTGTAAGCCGGAAGCAGGGGAGAGGCCGAAAGGTAAAACGTGATCGAGGAACAACTGGTCGTCAAGCATGACGACCAAGAAACGCTTATGGTCAGGGTGGATGAGAATGCCATGGTATGCGGCTTCGATGTCAAGGGAAGCAGCCTGAGTACCAGGTGGGGCACGAGCAATCTGAGAAGGGAGAAAGAGAAAGCAATAAGCGATAGCATGAGAAAGAAGAACGAAAAAGGAGAGGGCGAATGACTGTGGACAGTCATTGGTGGCAGACAGCCCGGGACGTCACAATGGGAAGGGCGTGCCTTCAAATGTTTAGGGTTGGTTCGAAAAATGGTCCCCTCCATGTGAAGAGCATCTGCACAAGCATGGGGAAATGAAGATACTGACAATGAAGGTGGTGAATTGGGCCGACCCCCAACGAGTGGTGAAATTGTCCACATTAATCTGATTATTGATGGAGAGACATGGGGAGCCTTTATAAGAAAGGTTGCAGCAAACACAGATCTTATCAGGAGCACTGTTGAGACCAGATTTAATAACAATTTGAAAGGGAGATGAGCGGAAGGGACCAATCTTGGTGTAGAGTTTGTTGGATGTGAAGGGGCCAGACATGCGGCCTAAGCAAAGTTCATCTTCAATGTAATCCCGAATGGCATCAAGATGGGTGGAAATGCTTTGGTGATTAGCAGGAATGTAAGTCAAAGTGAGGGGCTCCAAATCTCCAATGGGGAATCTGAAGGTTAATTTTGATGGTAGGTCAGGATATTGATCTAATAACTTAAGTGCATGAAGAGTCAAGTCAAATGCAGAAGCTGAATAAGGAGTGATAATGCAAGAAAAGTCTGGATCTGAGTCGAACAATGTGTGGATGATGCGAGAAGAGTTGGAGAAAATGTGGTGGGGGGGGGAAGATATGGAAGGGGCGCAAGAAGGGCTCAACGTGTTCAGGCAGACTTGTGATTGGAAGCGCCATGGTCACGAGAGCCACAGATGGCGCAGATGTGCTGGTCAGGGTGATTGTTGCGACAGGGTTTTTTGGTGGTGGCGAGTTGAAAGGGGAAGCAGATTGGGGAATTGTTGTCACGTCGCACAAGTTTGCCTTCATGAGACCTCGCAAACGTTTGTTGGCCTTTTGGCATAGTCTCTTCAGAGCAGAGGGAGTATTTGTGACCGGGGCAGGTGCAGATGAGACATGTTGGCTGGGATCGCTGGTTGCCTCGAAAGGAATTGTCGGCCATGTCTTGGCAGGGTTTGTGATCATATGGCAAGTAGTGTTGGGTCCAAAAGGAAGATTTTTCGGAGGAGGAAGAATTGGAAACTTTGATAAGAAGTTGAACAAGGTGTGATTTGTATTGATCGATGGTAAGGGTGAACTTGGGGTCTGATGTGCACTTCCTACGAATCTCAATGTCAAATTTAAGAATGGCAGTAAAAGAGTCAAGGAAGTCGTCCTTCCGAGTGAGAAAATGGAAGTGGCAAGACCACATGCGTCTCAGGACTGAACCAAGATGTTCACCAATCCACTCTAGGTAGCATTCCCAAGCAGAATACCAATCGAGAGGACACATGTCAGCCTCCTTAGGGAATTGGCTGATGTCAAGGACATAGACATTTTGTCCCTTGTGGTGGAGTTTGGTGATTTTTATGGAGTGGGGTTCATTCTGGAGCCTAGACAAAGCTTCGTAGGTGAACAGAGTGAGGGGGACATGATAACCGGCATCAGCCAAATCGTCAATGAGGTTAGAGATGGGGAGGGCAGTGTCATCAGGGGTGACAACTGGGGTATGTTCATTGAGGTCAAAAAGAAGGGGGCGGTGGACCTTGGACCAATGAGATGTGGAAGAACATGCTTGTTCTGCATCCATGAGGTTGTCGACTGTGGTCTTTGTAGAAGGGGACATGAGGATATATGCAGCCAACATTTGTTGCACTGAAGAACCGGAGTTGCCAGAAGTGGGGACTGGAGTCTTAGGAGGGACAGGGGGTGGGGCAAGAGGGGTGGAGGTCAGTTGAGCAGTGGGAGTGGCTATATGCAGGGTGACTATATGCTGAGGGGGCATAGAAGCGGCAGGGTGCGTCACCACAACAGACAGAGTCTGTATGATTGGAACGGGAGCCGACTGTCCAACAGGTGCCAAGAGAGGAGGCTGTATGGCTGTGGTCTGTGAGGTCGTCGAAGACGCACCCAGATTGTTGGCAGGAGGCGGCACTGCTGGCTGAGCAGAAGTGTTGGAAGACATGTTCTGAGAGAAGGGAACACCTGTAGGTAAAGAAGACATGATTTTAGAGCGAAGTTCAGACAATGTATGCACGAGATATACGACAGGACGAGCGCAGACAAAGAAGTCAAAGACGAAGAGGTGGAGAGACTCAGGAGATAATCTAAGTATGGGTACTTAGATTATCTAAGGTTCACGTGATCGCTACGAAGGCCATGTTCACTCTACACACGATCACAAGCTCACTGGTTGCTAGTGAACGGCCACTTGGTACACCATTACACAGGTGCTTTCAGAAAAGTGGAGGCTAGACCAGTAGGGAGATTCTATTCTCCAGGTTGGGCAAAGGTCTGAAGGTTGACATTTGGTCACCAAGTGTTCCCATGCATTTATTTCAGTCCCTAATCCCGTTACAATTGTGATCATATCTTACGTATAATGGAGGGTATGCGATTGTATTCGAAAACAAAATTATTAGTTTTAACCTTCGTTATCTAGTCAAAAGCCCTGCGTCTGTAGCAAATATTACGTGGTTTCTTAGGCATCGTGATCATGGTCTGAAGGAAGGGCGATGAGTCACTAGTCAGAAAAAGATTGGGAACAAACGACGAACATGGTAGTTGTGCTCCGGGAACGCGCAGCCTGGTTCCAATCTGACCTCAACCTTGCGGAGGATTGTTGCAAGAATCGCTGCAAGTTGCAGATAGGCGAACTACGGAAACAATAAGCACGTCTCATCGATGGGAATTTGAAAACGCCACTGTACCTGTTCGCCAATGCAACGGTGTCGGCCGGCACCGAAAGGTTGATAGGGGCTGTCTGTACCCTTGCTGACAGCGCCAAATCCGAAATCCACCTTCTCACCATTTTCGTCCATGTAAGTCTTGAACGCTTCGGCGGCAACACCTTCTGGATCGCTCCATCTTGTTGGGTCCCAGATGTGAGGGTTGGACCATATCTTAGGATCTACCTGGCTAACGGCGGGACAGGCAAGAACATAGTGGCCCTTGGGAACCACATATGTCTTATCTTCTGCAGGCGCTGAGAGTGTGGGTGAAACAGTGACGTCCGTACGGACGTAGCGGAGAATACTGTGGATCGGGGGGTGCATACGGAGGGTTTCGCGGATTACAGAATCGAGGATAGGGAGCCGACGCATTTCTTCGTAGGTCATTTCACGGAACGTGCCATCGGGGTTACCAAAGTGTTCGACCTGTTCCTTATAGAGAGATTCCCTGTGTCATACAGTCAGATTGCGGGCATTTTAGGCGAGAATACCCAAACTTACTGGGCCTGGACGTTTTCCGCAAGGTGGAGAATTGCCCATGATCCCGTTGCCGAACTCGTATGTTGGCCAGCCATCAAAAGAGCGATCATGAGGTGAGCAATCTCATGATCTTCGAGTTGTCTACCATCACGGTACCGCTGGTTCTGAAGGGCAGAGATCATGTCTTGCATGTCCTTGAGATACCGCTGTCAGTAACACTCACACAAGTTGATGTCGCATACACTCACGTCACCACTCTCTTTCCGTTTACGGATGATGTTGACGTAGAAGTCACTCATTTTCTTGTGTGCCTCGTCTCGACGACGATAGCTCGCCAACGGCAGGTTAGGGAACAGGAAATTGATCGGTGTGAAGCCGCCATCCAGGGCGGCATACAGATCGGAGAACGATTTGTCCATGTTGTCTCTGATCTCTTTGCCTTGAAGGGTCCGCGAGGCAGTTAAAATCGTGATTTGGGCTACGATGTCGGCAATATCGAAGCGACCCCAGTCATTGATGTCGTTCATCTGATAGGTGAGGAAAGCCGGGTCTGTCTTCATAAACTGTTCCACCTCTTCCTCGATCATGCTGACGTAGGCCCGGAAATTTTCGATTGATAGACCGACTTTCACAAACTTCTTTTGTTCCATGAACACATCGTTTGGAACGTCGTAGACGACGTCCTTGCCGAAGACTGGAGTCGTGAGGTGCTATGGTAACTGGTGAGAAAAGAAAAATCTACACAGGCGCACAAGAATCACCGTGTATGCATCCTCAGCTGAGAAAAACGTGGACTTGCCCCCGAGCACGAAGTTATTACCTTTGGGACCGAGTGCAACGGTGACCTTACGGCCAAACAGGATAAAGGTGAAGACGTCTCCGTACTACGCCTCTCCGTTAGGAGATGTTTCGGCACTTTAATTTTGGGAACCGTGCACACCTTTTCTCGACACTTGAAGAAGAATCCAAGGGGATCGTGTCCGTAGGAGATAGATGAACCAACAATGGGTATCCAGTGGAACACCTCTGGAGGGAGAGAGCGGTCACGCGGCCAGAGCTGAAAGGGGGTCAGTGGCATTCGCGGCGGGGAAAGGACTAGTGGACCCACGAGTTGTCTGAGCACATTTAGGACGATGGCAACGATGGGAGAATAGAGTAAGGTGAGCAATACAGCGCGTCCAGGAGAAGCAGCGACGTGATCCTGCACTGAGTCGAGCAGACTGGCTGCATAGCCAGTCGTATGGAGGGTGCTGTTCATCGACATGGTAGGCAAGGAAAGACAAGTGTCAAAGGAACGGCGAGCTTTTACCAGTCTCACGACGCGACGGCTGATTTTTTTATGAACCCTTTACAGTAAATTTGCGAGTGGAACGATTTCACTAATTACGTCATTACGGCTAAGTGGACCAATCAAATGCACTCTAATGATTAACGACCCATTTGCCCAACGTGGTACGCGTCGCCGCATTAGTCGCTCTGCCATTGAGCGCCAAGGGGATAAAATAGTGTACATATATCAATGTATCAAATGTGACTGTGGCCGTGTGGACGATCAGCGTGGATCAACTACTTAGGAAGTACGTGAACTTTCGACATAAGCCCAACTTGGATGTCGGCTAGGCGAACGTCCAGGGAATCTCCGATGTCAGGCATGGTTCCAGGGGGCAGTGTGGCTATTGCTTTTATCCCCAGGGAAGGCACATGACACATTGTGCGAACCCTGCCACCTTGGCGTTCCACATACGTGTGTGAGAGAATGGTTGCGGTCAGCCGCTCCAAGGGATTTGGACGATCCGTAGCGGGATGCGGGTGCTCCGTGTATCGTTTGAGGTACAACGCGGTCCAATACGCATAGTGAGTACGCTCCGCCTCCTTGAATGCTCTCTCCTTCTCCTTGATTTCAGGCCCATATCCAGTCAGCCATTCTCGCGAGAATAACGGACTAGAACCTGGACGTAGGAGAGCACCCTTGATTTGCCAATGGGCGACCAAGTCACTATACCGCCGTAGTGGAGATGTAACCCGGATATAGCCCTCCCCCTCCGGAACGCCCATACTCCAATGCATGCCGGGATCGAGAGTATGCTCCACAGGGGGTATATGAAGGTTAGCTTTCTGGGCCAAGTAAAAGTCCACGAATCCGTCCGAATCCCGCGCTTCGAGAATTTTGGAGAATGCTTCTGGATCACTAAGGCACACAGGAGGCTTCGAAATCCGTCTGAGCATCGGAACGCCGCGGTCCAAAAACCACCGAGAAGCCACGCGACATGCCGCTTTCATGCATTCTGCGACCACCATCCGAGACCCGACTTCTTGGATTTTTTGCGTCAGAACCTGATATTTAATGGTCGGGAACCCTGTGAAGCGAAAGGGTTTTGGATAACAGGGGGGAGTGGCATGAAGGGGCTTCTCAACGGTAGAGGTTCTAGCATAGGGGATGACCGCAAGAAAGGCGTCGCTGAACTTCAGGTTGCGTTGCCTATGTCGCGTAATCGTGTCTGCGAGGAGACGCAGATTTTGAGCATGTATTGGCTCTGTCGTAACGGTGGTGATGTTTGGTGGACATCCCGGATCAAATGGCTGGGCTGGTTTGAGATTGGGAAATCCTGCGAGACGATCCACGCTGTCGTAGTCGATTATTTGAAGATTCCGAACAAAACCGGGTCGGACTTGGTAATCAACCATGTTGTCTGCAGAGTCGATCTTGAAACTGAAAGTGAGCACCGGCTCTGGCTCTCCCGACTTGGAATGTGCACCCAAGCTCAGCTTGGAATTGGTGAGGGACGTAGGTAACATCGGCCATGTTCGATGCGTGAAATACCACGTCATCCCCTTTTGGTACGCTTGCTGGGCAAATACGTGCGTTGGTGGGATGACTGCAGTGGGGTCGGCGACGTGCACATGTATCCAAGCCGAACCCGGCTCCGATGGGATCTCCTCAATGGAGAGTCCGTCGTCTAGCTCTTCAGCATCAACATCATCCACGACATACACGGGCATGTCCCCGAAGTCATGACGCAGATGTTCCACAGGGTCTCGGGGGTAAAAATCTTCGGGGCCTAGTGGTTGAGAGTATCCAGCAGTGCGACGTGCGGTCAAGTTGCGTTTCACGATGAGATTCTCAGCGGCGGCTCGGGGGGACTCGTCGGCGGGGAGTTGATCCAGTTCATATTCTTTCCTCCGGGAAACCAGGTCCTCCCAAGGTGCCAGGTGGCCCAAATCTATTAACACCTCGCGCAAGACCACGGTGTCTATCACATCCGCATCGACTTGCAATGTCTTGAGAACACTTGCAACGATCAAAGCATACGGATCCGTTACCACATCCCGGTGACGACGCAACGCGTGCTGTAGAACGTCAATAATTAAACGATCCTCTGTTGTGTAGCTAATGTCGCTCGCAACCGTTCGCATCGGAGGCTCGTCCCAAGACTCTATCCTCCGTTTCCGGTTGACAGCCATGATACCCCGTGCCTTTGTAGCAAACGCACCAATTGCAGGACTGGCGCTGCGAATCATGTGTTTGACGGCCCTCAGCTTTTTCAGGTGCGACAGCGGCCGCACATCGAAGGTTTGGGCAAGCCGGTGAGTCGAAACTTGGGGCGCAAATTCCTCCGAATGCTTCATGAGGTATCTGTGCATAGCGAAAAGGGAAGCCACTGTCTGTCGCCGTTGCGGCAGAAGAAGCTTGGCAGCCTCTGGCACCGTCACCGTCGACCATTCATCCGGGTCTTTCGATCTTACTAAGTCGTATAGATTGAGGTTGGTGGCCTGAATGCCACTGTAGGCGTTAGCAACATCACGTTCGAAATCCCGGAGCTGCTTCAATATCTCCACTCGGGCACTAGTTTCTGTGCGATTACTGGGCATGGCCCCAACACCAGCCCGCCGTGTTAGTGAATATGTCACCAATTTCGGGATTTCAAAGAAAACGTCGGATTCGGGGTGCTCAATGACGTGGCCGGTGATAGTGAGCGTCACTGAAAAGTTGCGACCCTCGATGAGAGCGTTCCTGATCACAATGCCAGTGGTCGTCAATGACCCTCTAGAATAAACATTCAGCTCGCGCTCATACTAAAAATGAGATATAATGGCCCACCTCCGAATCTCCACGAAGGTTCCAGCTGGGATCTGGTGAAGTATTGACACATCCTCTTCCTCCAGTAGATCCAAAGCCTCTCCTCTTGCGCCGTCAGGAAACGCCCGAATATTTAGCGCATTTTTGCTAGCCGCAGCCGCCTTCAGCGCGTTTTCAATACGACCATCATCTCCCCGAAGGGATTTGGTGTATTTCCATCCGTGGCTCGCGTGAAACTGCGTCCGTGCTGCCGTGCGGACAAGCCTGTCTGCAACGGTCGTCAGTTCCACGATGCCTTCGTCAGTTTCATGTTGGGAACTTTGTGTCATAGATAGCGATCCACTGACTGGCGCTCGTGTGTTGCTTTCGCGGGCCTTCCGGAAGGACAGGGGGGTATCGGGGGGTTCCGACCGGAGGGTGGGCTTGTCGTTCTCGACGTCATTCGATGTCTTTTCTAGTCTTCTGTCGATTAACTTGCCGAGTTCTCCAAGCGGGACGAGTTTCTTTGACGCGGAGGCACCGACCCGAGCGCGGAGAGGCAGTGGACGCATGGATGAAAAAGTGTGGTGGCGGTGTCGCGGATGCCACTCGTATGAAGCCGAGTTGGCTCTTTACCACACTCGCGTGAATTTCTAGAGTCATTTTCCGATACACTACACGATGTTCAAGCGGGTAGAGAGGAGACGTAAAAGACGCGGCGACGAGGAAAAGCTAGGGCTGGACGAAGAAACGAGGGAACTACTAGGCTTCAACGAGACAGACTCTGACGAATCGGAAACGGAAACGGAGTCGGGGGAGGATAACCAGGCAGGCGATGATTTGGTGTCAGTGCTAAGTGGAGAGCATGATAGCGAAGGAGACATCGATGAAGACGAAGACGAAGACGAGGAATCACCAATATCTATCGAAGAAGCACTCAAAGATCCTGTCTATTTGATATCTATAGACCCCACAGTTTACGGGTGCGTTCTGTGCAGGGGAAAAATCATCAAGAATGCAGACATGGCCGCCGTCCATAAGGGCTCTATTGTGCGTTCACCTTCTTTTTCGATGCTGGACTTGATACAAGCCATACGTACCTGGTTTCAGGCTCACAAACGACACTACGACCGTTTCAAGGCACTTGCATCGACGGCAAATTCAACCGACAACGCATGGGACATTGTCAGGGTGCTCTGCACCCAGGGGAATGAACAGGAACGCCCTCCAAATCAGTTGTCGAAAAGGGCTCTGAAACGCGTAAGGCACATCATGTCGCCAGTCATTATTTGACCACCTTGGACCTTGGATAGCAAGCGAAGCAAGCAGCCCTTAAGGAGAAGAGGAAGCGACATAAGGAACTCAAAACCAAGGCGATAACGAGAAAAGCAAAGACGACAGCTCCGAAGGATGATGCAGCCACCACCGATAGTGCCACTACACCAGGCAAAGTTTCCGAGCCCGTGCAGCAAAGTGCATCTAGGCGACCTGCGAAACGTCAAAAACTTGAACAAATCCCACCTGTACTTTCCAAACCCCAGACAACTAACAAGGAGAAAGCACTGCGTGTCCAGGAAAACACCCACAAAAAATCGAAAAAGAGCACCAGAAAGATAACGGCAACTGACAGCTAATCAGGTGCTAGGGGTAAACTGGTATGTCATGTATGTTTTCGACTTCCTGAATAAACTACATCCCTAGTTCCTCTGCAGACCGTGTCCAGTCTATCTACGCAAAAGATCGAAGAAGATTGTCAGTAGCTGCGACGACCTACACTGACAATTAGCATGCAACTGAGGCTGACGCAGTTGTACAAATTACCTGATGGATATCTGGCCGGTCCTTCGGGTTGACCTTCAACAGCATGTCAATAAGCTCTCTAAGGCCTTGTGAATATGCCGAGTCTGGATGGCTGTACTGTGCGTTGAGGACGGCCATGGCAATCGAACCTCCTTGCTCCGTCGTCTGAGTGTTTTCAAACGGTGAATGCGAATATGCCATGGCATACAAAGTACATCCAAGTGACTGAGGCGCTACATCAGCAAGCGAGGGGTGTGGTATTCATGTGTCTTACCCAGATGTCCACTTTCTCGTCTAGGGTAATGCCAGTCTTGACATCGAACAATTCAGGCGCTCTGTACGCCATGGTGCTTTGTTCAGCTGCGATGTCCTGTGTACGTTGACACCTTGACAAATTTCAGTGCACAGTAGTGGCCTACCTGCTGTACCAGTGCCTGTGATCTTGATTCTATGGGGATCCGGGCCTTGACCGTGCTTCCGAAATCCATGAGGATAGGCGTGCCATCATCGGCAAGCATGACATTTCTAACGCGATGGTAAACGAGAAGTAGCTGGACAACCTGAACGGAAAGCCCTACCCAGGTTTAATATCTCGGTGGGCGTAAGGTACGTGTAGGTTTGTTCTGGTGCTACCATCGTTCGAATTCACTTTTCGTGTGTCCTCGTCGCCATCGAATACGGTGTCGCCTTCCTCTACACGGCGCTTGGTGACAAGTGGTACATTCACAGACGACTTGTAGGCATATCCGCCGTCCTCGTCACCTTCAGGGTGCGACAATAGTTCATCTCGCTCTTCGTCATCGGAATGGTGGTCGACCGGTGAGCGCATACGAGAGGAGGATCCCATGGCATGACGCGTAGGAGACATCTGGGGACGTGCTTCCGATCCGGCACCTGCATGGTAGTCGTGCATTGCGCGAACGGCCTCGCAGGTCCCTTTAAAGATATGAAGCATCTCCTTTTCTGAGAAATGCTTCCCATTGATTACATTCGAGTTAATGGCATCTTGCACATTTCCCCGCTGTCCATATATGAGGGAGAGATGCAGGAAAAGTGAAATTCCCGTACCTTGTATAGTGGGAGGAAAAGGTAGACGACTTGACCTTCGCCTTCTGGGTCTTGCACCACTGCGGAATCCTACCCAAAGTTAACCGACGGGCATTGGAAGGAGTTGTTATGGTGCTTACAAGTATCCGAATAATGTTAGGGTGCCTGAAGAGGTAGAGTCATCAAGTGGTGCAGTATTGAAGTCGGCAACTGCACTCACCGGAATCGTCGGTATGCCTCGACCTCGCGCATAGCTTCCTTCACACCTTCTGAGCCAGTAGGACATCTGATCTTTTTTAGCGCAAATTGTCGCTGTGATGCAGATATGTGACCACCGCAATCAAAGGTTTCATCAATCAAGCACTCACACCACTCGTTTCGTCCTGCGCAAGATAAACAAACGAGAACCCGCCTTCTCCGAGCACTTTGACGATGTTAACTGGATTAAAATGAACCTCCGATTCAGTACTGCATAGAGGGGAAAAGATATCCAGAACAGCGTGGAATGTGTGTAAAAATGATCACTGACACGTTCGCCCGTTAATTTTTACCCGTGCCGACTGTTGGCAGATACAAGAGGATATGGCCCATATGGCATCCTTGGCCTGTTCTTTCAACGTGTCGAGTGCGTTCAAGAGCTGAGGAAGAGCCATGAGTATTCCGGGGTGAATGGAGGCGACCGACTATTGATCCAAAATCTTCCGTTCGTTGTTGATTTTTGCAACCCGGCCGATGTAATACCCACTGCACCGCCAGCACCAGCGGCGGAGCAACAAGAACACAGCCACACTGGCAGTTGGTCTCCAACTATCAAGCTTACATAGGGGGTATTTCTAGTCTAACAGTAATCTGCTCATGGGCCACACGTAACCTACTCGTATCCCAGTTCTGCGTCCAATCTCGCCCTCCTCAGTTCCTTCCTCTCTTCCTCAGTCATGCACGACCACCCTTCGATGGTCTCTGCAAGCTCTTCTTCAATCCTCTCCTCCAGCTCAACTTGTTTCTTGCTCTTCTTTGGGGGCGGAGGTCTAGGAGGTGGCGGCGGAGGCGTTCGTCGCGTGGGATGTAGTGGCGCAATGCGCGATAGCATCGTTCGTGAGGACTTGAGCAGTGGCGAGTACGGTCGACTAGTTTTTGGAAATGGGGAACTCGGCTGAGAATTCACGCGTCGGATGAGCTCGCTCATCGGGGTAGCTTTGGGTTTTCCAGAGGCTGGAGGGCGAACTGGCGAGGCGACTGACTTCGGAGGATCAAAGTCTGGGACTCGGTCTGGGGGACTCGGTGTATGTGAGCGGGAGTTGTGCTGAGTACGTGGTGAGTAGGCGTCCGATCAGCGACACGCGGTCTACTACCTTGTTTGCGCTTTTCTCGGTCGCCGGGGTGGCCTTGACTGATGTTGTCCCAAAACGACGTGTTTTTGCTGGGGGGGCTGGAGACGAAGTGATTACGATCGGAAGCAGGTCGTCGTCGTCAGACAGGACAACCTTCCGCTTGCGTTTGCGGTCTCCGGGTGGTTGTTCGGGCGCCTTCTTGGGCCTCGACGGTGCTTTTGGAGAAGAAAACAGTCCGCTCTCATCTTCGCCGCTATCCGACGTTGGAATTTCGATAACTTCAGTCAGCGGTGACGAGTCCAGTGGCATGTCAGACGGTCAGTTGGAAGAACTTGACTGTGCGCAATGTCTGTACCAAATCTGGTAATAGACTGGACTATTTAGGATAGCTGACATAATCATACTGTCGAGTGCAAGTCCAGCTGGGACAGACTGCCATCGCGATGTCCTCCCAGCCCCCCTCGCCAAAGCAACAGCGCAAGCAGTCAACACCGAGAGTAGTGTCTTCCCCGCTACGTCCAACAACCCCTCCATCTGCTACATCATCCCGGCCAACTTCCCCGCGCCAGCAGCCGCCCCATTCACTACCTGTTCCTCATGGCTCAGCTCCAAAGTCGAGGGCTAGGGACCTACTAAGAAAGCACTATGGTCTGGGTGTTGGACCCCCCCCTCCGCTGCCTGGTAATCAAAACGATCCGATGAATATGGGTACGGCTACATCCCACGTTCTTCACATGGGTCGCAACCATAAAACAATTATGTCCTCGATGCAGATTCCGTTGCATTTGACGCAAAGTCCTATTATGACCAGTTGATCACGACATCGTCTCTGCCCACCTTAATAAAGCGAGAGTCTGAGCTACTATCAGGCAAGTCCCGCATAGTATGCGCCACCCTTGTTCCTCACGAGACTACAGAAATACGACAACTCGACAGCGAACGACAATCACTCGTATATAATCATCACCACGAACTTATCGCCGCACGAGATACAATAGCAGTGGTGCGCAGGTCATCAGTGTACATCCTTTAGGGTTCTTGACTTCCAACAGATGAAGTCTCAGGCGGAAGCACTCGAGGGTGACCTAGATATGCTCAAGGCGGCATTTTCAGACATTTCGCGTTTGGCAACAGAAGTTTCTATCAACAGGCCCACCAGTACGGAAGCAAACGCGGCTCCACAATGATGTGCTCTTGTTGGGACTCATGACTTGCCTTCAGGAAGTGAATCCCAACTTGGACTCTGCAATACACAGACAAGATATCACTTGCATTATTTACTATTACATCTTGAATGTTTACCTTTATCCAGAGCACCAAGCTCAATACATATTTATATGGATACACTCAAATATGACGTATCATGCCCGAGGGAACTCATCTCCTCGGGCAGAGTATCTCTGGTCGCCAGCAACTCCCCCACAAAGTATGACGCAATTTTCCCAAAAGGTATGCCTCCCGATAATCTGGTGACTAACAACAAGCTACGTGTGAGCACGTCTTTTTCCGGTGGGAATGCGCTTCTCTGCAGCGTGTCGCTCGCACCCGGTCCACTGGAGAAATGGGACTATTACTCACCGTTGAGCTCAACGAAGGCGTTCGACTTACCGAATCCTCGACCCGGGCGGCCCGCTCGCTATCCGTAATACACTCGGTTTCCTTAATGGCGAATGGAACACCACTGTTCCTCTGCTGAAATGGGATCGGCGGAAACTCCGCTCTGACTTGATGACCGTCTGGTGAATACGGTGGTGGCAAGGGACGGTAATTTGCAAGGACATCAGATCTGTACTGGGAACGCTTCCTGTCTTTTCCTTGTTTGTCCCGCTTCGTCAACAGCGGAGTATACGCAGGGTACGAATTAGGGTTTAGCACATTGCGTGCTGGGTACGGATAAGCCGGGTTATTGACAGGGGGTCCTGTCATGTAGATGGCCTACGACGTGAGGAAGCATCAATATCACGAATAAGATTATAGGTGGGCCCACATACGTAGTGTGGGTTCGCGCTTAGCGCGTTTGTTATGGACGAGGACGATGTTAGGTTGATTGTCGACCGGGTGGCCTCTGTAGTAGACGACGAAGAGTACGCGTAGGGGTCCCGCATGATATCTCGATACAAGAGTCGGCGGTGGTAATGGGCGAAGTAGATGTGAGACGGCGCTGTGGTGAAGACGTTCTTATATACCCTGGCGGACATCCCTCCACGCAGTATCCATTGTGTGTGCAGAGCTGAGCCTACAGCCATTTTTCCATTGAGACTGCTCTTTATTTGCACAGCTTGGCTGGTGGAATATGTGGAGGTTACAATCACCATAGCAAGCGTGGTTATGATGCTTTACATAAATGGAATCCAAAGGACAACATCACGGGCGCGTTTCCAAGGGCATGCGTGGGAGGTTAGTACGTCTTCCGTAGTAACTTGGAAGATGCAATAACGTTGGACTCACTTAGTTCGGACATCCTCACAGTAAAGGATTTTTCTTGTGAACAGAAGACAATGGTTATTCCACCAGGAATAATGAAAGGCCAGTAAGACCTTTGAGTATTTCCTTTGAGCGCAAAGCAACTCAAAGGTGGACGAAGTCCGGTGCGACCAGAGCTTCAGCGCAGTGCTCAGCGGCCGATATCATTACGAGCAAAGGCAATCGCGGTAGGGTGCGTAGTACCAACGTGGTCAAGTGGCGAGTCAGATGCAGAAACATGCCAGAGTACATCGTGCATTGTGGTTTGTTGGGGCGCGAAGGAATTCGATGGCAATCAATTGCCGCGGAACATCCCGTGTGCGTAAATATGGCGCACATGTCCACACGGGTTTCGATGGTACCCCAGTACCCTCGAGGCCGGCGTTGAATTTCCCTCCGGATATGTTGGATGTTCCCCTCCCCGAACGGTGTCACCACCTGCATCTTGAGTTGTATGGGGGAATTGTTGTCCTTGTGTCATTTCCATCTTATCCTTAACTAACATACCCTGGGTTTCCGGCTTTGCTTTCTGTCGGAAATCGTCTCTAATGATCAGATCAAAGTGGGGGGAGTACACGCTCTCTTCCGTTAGTTTTGGAGTCCGCAAGGTCTGTCGATTCCCACCGTTCAAACTAGCGGTCGTGTTGTCAGTAAAAGTTATACTTGTTCACTTTTATCTCTCATTTAGCAACCGCAAATCTTGTGTATGTCTGATCCCTGAGGACTCGCCAGGGCACTCTTGAGCGATGAGGCAAAGACCATGAACTTACTGAGGAGGACGGGGCCTTCTGGTAAGGTTCCTCATACTCCGAAATTATCATATATATCAACGGATGCTACATATTGATCAATCTCTTAATCAAGTTCCCTTTGAGAGTGAGGGAGCTATTATGCTACAAAATATCTGGAAATGTACGTCCAATGCATATACGAAATATTTTCGTTATGTAACCAGAACGTCTCCGGTCCTCGAATCGATCAATTCGAACCCAAGGAAGAGGCCGAGTCCAAAAAGGCTCGGTGACCCGTCGTTGGTTTGTCACTCGGTGTATAAATCAACACGGAACTCGCTTTTGTTCATTCCTTCACGTAACGGTAGCCTGCTCATCTCGGCATGGTTAAGGAGCCACTCTGGGACAACATGGAACGTGGCGGCCAACGAACGAATACTGAGCATGGCGTGACACACGGCCACGGCGACTGCTGCTGTAGGGAAGCTGAAAGGGG
Organism: Pisolithus tinctorius; assembly: GCA_024663395.1. Taxonomy (NCBI): domain Eukaryota; kingdom Fungi; phylum Basidiomycota; class Agaricomycetes; order Boletales; family Pisolithaceae; genus Pisolithus; species Pisolithus tinctorius. The sequence continues at coordinate 2,958,695 of JANFAH010000002.1, forward strand.
GAAAAAATCAGCGGCACTCAGTACGGCAATATGGAGTAACCGTCTGACGTGATAGGAGGCCCACCTAGTTAGAGCCAAAACGAAAATCTAGCCGCCGAGCAAATTGAATAGATGTGGGTCATTCAAAAGCGCGAATAGTGAAAAACGTTGGTACGCACCGACAGCTGAGAAGGAGCAGTGAACGAAAGGCATATGATCGAGAACACGAGTGATCCTGTTAGGTCCTTAAGTTCTAATTTCGTAGGATGTCGAATGTTATACCGCACCCATCGCGAACGCATACATCAACATACCCCTATAGTATCCAAAACATGGTCAGTCAAAGGCGTGCATGGAAGAAGGCAAGGGAATGACTCTTTGAAGAATCTGCGCAACGGTGCTTCCACGTGAAGCGATTTCCTGCCTTGTGCGAAGCGATAGACTTTCAATGCAAACAAGAGAGTATGGTCGATCAACGCAGGAACGAAAAGCCACACGATTTTTCCAGGAATGTGTGTCTGGATTGAAATACCGGAGGTAAAGAGTTTTTCCATGCTCCCCACTAACGTGGAGACCATAGTGAACGAAGCTGTTACGCTGCCGCAGAGGGCGGTCACGGCGACGGTGCGGACGAATGCGTTGCGGGAAAAAAGATACCAAACGCGAAGGGTGACCGCGGCTTTATTCGTGATGATGGGAACCAAGTGTTGGGGACCAGGAAAATTGTTGGACCCGGGAGACGGCTCACCTTGGCAAAGTGACATGATCACTGCTGACAGTGAAAAGGTGGCAAAGAACAGAGACCTTCGAAAGAAAGGTCATTCCTAGTTCCAAAATCCACGGTATTCTATGGGAGACTGACGGCTAACGACTTGCTCAGGCTGTGTAACAATGGTAGCCAACACCACTCACATATTGTGTTGTACTACAGTTCACTGGAAACGAAGTGGCGATGAGTCTTCGCTCATCGATGAACAAGATAATAGGCTAACCTATTAACAGTAGTCTGCAATCAACGTGCTTAGCGATTCCAGGCCTACTGGAAGTGCAGTACTTACGCTGCGAGCGAGAGAGATAGGTACCGAATCTGTCCCATCGTCCATCTCTTAGCCTCCAACGCACACAGGTATTGGAAGATCTTGGGATCTCACCGAAAGATACAGCACTTTTGACAGGCTAAATGATCCACACCAGAAAAAGTCGAACTGTTGACATCCTGTTAGCCCAGTATGCAGGACGACTAGTTGGATGGAATAAATGACTCACCTCTTTTCCAATGGTGATAGCATGATCGTACACCATCAACGTGATCATGGCGAACTGGAACTCGTGATAGCGTTGAAAAGCCAGTGACTGAGGCTCTAACGACATGGCCGACTTGGTGCAAGGGCGAACAATGAGATACCAGACGGTCCACGCACAGGAGAGAACAGGAATCACACCATTGGTCCAAGTAGGATATATACATCGAGGCAGAAGGGAATATCCCCGTCGGTGGATCGCCATCAACAGGAACACGGCCTCCCTTGGCGTGATTGATGGGTTGTCGTGGCGAGCTGACATGTCTCAGTGAAACTAACGCCCATACCCACTAAGGCATGTATAGGATAAACTGGTACGTTACGTGGCAGACCTGCAGGGAAATGAAGGACCACAGGTGCAAGGTGTCAAAGGCACCGTACCGTACTGTAACTCCTGGGAGCTGCTGTGCTATGGACTCAAGTACCACCCACGAGAAGGGGAAACATTCACCGTTGCACAGCGGTGGGAGAACGTATTGATGCGCCGTGGTGCTGTGCGAGAACGAGCACGTTCCTATAGCATTCGATGTCATCTTAGGGTACTCACTATTATGGAAGTGCGATTTGGCAATGAGCACAGGCGTGGGATTTGCTGACTCAGAACCAAAGAGGTTTATATGCGAGCCGTTGGTGGTGCTTTTTTCTTCAGAACAATCACGAGGACACAAAAGTTCGGGCTTGGTTAAGCTCTTCCGCCTCCTCGTCCGCGTTCCCGTCCTCAAGAAAAACGTCGGATGCTCTGGTGTCCTGGTCCTCCGTTCTGATTGGAATATCTCGCTTGACTAGCTTCGTCGTTGTTGGGCAGGTGCCGCCTTAGGGCTGGCACCCATGATCTGCGATGGCTTACTAGGAGAGGTAGTTTGAGGGGGCTCTACACGTTCTTTGTAGTAGTGTGTAGTAATGAATGTGATTCGAGTGTTTGCAGAATGGACGGTGACAGTTCTGGGCAGTATGTGTCTGAAGTCTCTGCTCGATGTGGTCGATCAGGCTGCCCGGATTTCAACCTAACAACCATTGGGTGGTGGGCGTGCAATACGTGTATTAATACCATGGGTCCCGGGCATACCACGTGCCGGGACCGGGACCTGTGCCAGAGGTCGCGTTAAAGAGTAATCAGCTGCATTCTTCAGACCAGGAAGGCGAATGTCTGCGACGACAGCAACGACGACGACGGCGACGGAAACGATACGGATGCTGTCAGAATCAGATGGCGTCTTGCCACTGAAGGCAGACTCCTCCGGCGGGTCTCTTTCGTCCACAGATGTGCACCTCCAGTCGCTATACAACCCTGCTGCGAGGGCTTTTCTTCATCACGATCATGTTGTTGCTGAGAACCTTATTGCATCTGCTTTCACAATATTGCGGCCACCCATGGTCCCTGCCCCCGACAGCTTGGACTCTCATCGCCGCAAGTGGGACATTCTCCGCATTACTTTGGAGACTACAGCCTACACCGCCCCTTCAGACCGCGATGCTCTACCACCTGCTCTTCGTGAGACCATGACGTTGTCGCCACAGTTATTTGTTAACACCGCCCATGCGCGTTCGCTCTCACTTTTTACGCCGTCTTCGTTACCACGTAGACCTTCCTCTGCGTTCCTACCCTATCAAGTCCTCATTACCCTCGCTGCGTCCAGTCTCAAAGTTAACTGTCCAGCAGTTGGCAGGGAGATAGTGGAGGACTGGCTTGCCAATCGCGGCCAGTATGATTACGTCCCTTCAACGCGGGAGGCTTACGAAAAAGTCCTCGAACTGTATTGCCTCCATATCTTACCCGCTCTCCAGGAATGGGAATATTCAAAGGAATTTCTTCAATTTGAGATTGAACTACCACACGAGAAACGAATCGTAAGTTGTACATATTCTGGGAGTTGAATTACACTGAATCACATATTTCAGGAGTTTCAGAAGAATATTGAAAATCTTCAGGGGCGTGCCGGAAAAGGTCTGCCCGCACAAACGCCAGCGTGTTCTAATTCCTCTCTACGTCCGTCTTCCCCTACACCTTCGTCATCCTCCTCGAGCTCTTCAATGTCCACACTTTCTACTCGTACCGTAACCCCAATGTCAAGGCTGTCCTCTGCCCAATCTAAGCCCAGAACGCCCTCAACAACATCAGTGGCGTCCGCAGCGTCTGATGCTACGGTCAAGAGGCGTCCATTCGAGCAACACCAAAGGGGTCACACGCCTCCTGTCAGGGCAAGTCCAAGTGCAAGTCTCGTGCGAAAAGCACGAACGAGCACTTCCGTGGTGGAAACATCCGAGCCACCAAACCTTCTAGCATTGATACGAGCATATCTATACAGATGCTTCACAGTGAACCGGTTTACAGCGCTTTCGGTACTATTTTTGCTGCTGCCGGTGCTGTCGTACTTGATCCGCCTTCGGCGTACTCGAGGGAGCAATATACCAGCCTCAACGACGGATCAGGTAAAACGACGGCTGCTCGACAGCCGAAATGACTCCTTCGTACGAAGGATGTGGGACGAAATAGTTAAGGCTGTTACCGACACAGTCCGAATGGGAGGAAGCGGACTGGTCTAGGAGAGGCGAGAATACCAGCAAGTGGGCGTTGTCCCGTTTTATTTTTATTTTGACCATCGTCATAGCCCTGTACTGCGCAGCCAGCCAGTTACCAAGCTCTTTGTAATTTCCGTCTCTGTTCATATCTTCTGTCCTGGTCTCACTCTCGCCCTTCGCTATCAACCTCTTCGTTGCTGCTGCGGCTTTTTGATTAACAGATGCACAAAATTAGGACACCAAGAGGAACCGAGCTGTGGAGATCATATCTTCTGATCCTTCTGTAAGAGAATCGGACCGCGTGACACTGTACAATCCTCGTATCGTCCGATTTCTTGCGTAGAACAACATGGTAGGGGATTCTAGCAGCTTCCGGGGCATCCAAGTCCTCCCTGACCGTTCGTGAGAGCAACCGACACGGCATCAGGGGCTTACCGCCGAAAATCGATGTGGGCCAATTCAAGTCGAGGACAATAACGCGGGGTTCACGGTAGTCCAGAGATGATGCGTTGAAACCCAGATATGGTGATGAGCACCCCACAAATCGTCAACGCAGCAAGATCTTTTCCGTCGCCTGACATGTGCACTACGCAGAGAGGGGCTGGGTCGGGTTGGGGTGAATCTCAACATCGGGACAAACAAACCTACCATGAATTGGTTATCCGTAACTGAGTTCAGATCTTTTTCCTAGAGCCTTTGACGTTTCACAACGGGGGAACCAAATGGCGGATGCTCTTCAACATTCCATACTTCTTTGGGGAGATTCCTCGGAGAAAGATCGTAGACCCGTGCACCACCACTCCTCTCAAACATTCTAAGCTGATTTGAGTCACATATGAACGCATACTTGTCATTCGCTCCCTCGTAATGGATATGGTCAAGAGTCTGACGGTGGTGCCGGCTTTGAATGCTACTGATGGTTTCAACCAAGCGACCCTGTGAGGCGTCCCACAGATAGGCGTTTTCTACACCTGAAGCCAGTAAAGTCAGATGCGAGAGGCGGAAAGCTCGAGTGTTTTCTGGCATGCGAAGAAGTGCCCAGGGCCTAAAGCGGCCATGATGAGTTGAAGCATGCCAGCAGGGGATTTCGTCAGTCCACGCTGAAAGCATATCTGAGTCTGGTGGGGATAGAGTGCAGAGATCTTCGTTGGGTACATCGAGCACACGGCGCCGAACTTCCTTGCAATTGTCGTGTCGGTTGAATACGAGGTACCCGTGATCATATTTGCAGTCAGCGTATTCAACAACGTGAGATTGCCAAACGCTGTCAGGAGGGGCTTCACTTTATGAAATATAAGAAAGTGTTTGCTGACGGGAAGAAGGCCGCAAAGCGGGGTGTTGCCCTCCAAGTCAGTAACCAAGAAACGTCCCCTCTGACCGGTGGTGATCACTAATCCAAGATCCTCGTCGACTTTGATACGATGTACGCTAGTCCCGGATGCTGGAAGGTCTTCGATACATGGTGGTCCCCAACCCCATTCTATCCGGAGCTCACGACGACCTGAAGAAATTATAAGCACATGGCTGGGAAAACATGCGGGTAACCAACGAAATGATTTCCAGTCGGTTCCCGAGCATGGAGGTTGCAGTGCTAAATCGCCGACATGTCGTTACCAGAGTCAAGATCATTTTATGTAATAACCCCTATAAGGAAATATCTGGCGCCTCGAAAATCTGCGAAATATGGTCACGTGATTCACCGCAGGCGTGCTGTAGAGCTGTCATCGAACGCAAAAACCCCATCGCGAACTCCAAAACCTCACAAGATGGCCGTCCCAACGTATGTACTGTAGCGTTTAATTACGCTATGCTACTGGGTACTGATACACAGGCTTGCAAACAGCGCGCAGAAAACATCGTGGGCCGACGATGTCGACGAACTCGGTATGTATTATCTGCCCTGTGTACTCGAGTACCTCGTGGGGAAGAAGCTCGTTCTTGAGTTTTTCTCGGTCGATTGACTTGCACTGCGCTCTTTTTTTTTTTTTGCGGTATCGTTCGCGCGGATTCGATGATGACGGATACCTTCGTCAACAGATCAACCCAATATAATCGAAGATTACGTGGACGAGAATGGGATCCGTGTCACCGTCGAATGTACTATTAACGACGAGGGAAAGAAAGTCAAGGTCGGTTTTGTTCTTGTGCTTTTCTTGCTTTCTTTCCCTATCATTTTGTTGTTCAACTACCTATGTTAATCCGATTCCCGTCGACTCCGATAATGGATAGATAACCCGAAAAATCAAACGTACACTCCAAAAGTCCGTCGTCGAGCACGCTGTTGCCGAACGCAAAAAGTGGGCCAAATTCGGCAAGGAGAGAGGGAACAAAGAAGGCCCGGATCACGCTACGACGACAGTCGGCGAGAACGTTACGCTCAAGATAAGTGCCGGTAACAAAGTACGTAGACTTTTGTGCTACTTTTTATCACATTGGACATTGTTTACTACTCGTGACGCAGTCCTCGGAACCGGAACCATCCGCAGAACAAACGATCAAGGCTGAGCTTGCGAAAGCAGGAGGCGGAAAAGTCTCTTGTAGACTTTGTAAAGGAGACCATTTCACAGCAAAATGTCCTTATAAGGACCATCTTGCAGGGCTGGAAACATCAGGTACGTCGAAACTTTATCATGTTTTCTGAATTGATCAGGGGTTGACAAATCATTGAAAGACACTCCTGACGAAGGTACATTTGCGAGTGCTGCAGCGGAACCCGCGCCGGCACCTACGACAGGCAAGTACGTCCCTCCCTCGATGCGCACTCGTGGGCCAGGCGAATCGATGCCGCGGGGTTCGGGTGCCGGTGGGCCAGGCACGCGCGATGAGTTCCCCACGCTACGTGTGACCAATATCTCCGAAGAAACCCAAGAGAACGATCTACGCGAGCTCTTTGGAGCATTCGGTCGCGTCATCCGTGTGTATGTCGGGAGGGATAGAGAGACGGGTGTCGGTAAAGGTTTTGCTTTCGTGAGCTTTGAGGACCGGGTGAGTGCGCAGAAAGCGATGGAGAAGTTGAATGGGAAGGGGTATGACAATTTGATTTTGAGCGTGCAGTGGTCACGTGAGTGTGGTTTCTTTCTCGGCTGAATCTCACGGTTTTTTGTCGATTTATGGTCAAGTGCTGATGGTATTTCTTTGCTGCAGAACCGAGACCTGATGGTCGATGATTGCTGTCTTGGAGATCCATTTCAGTATCTGTACCCATATGTATCGAACCCACTAATACCAGATCAGCGAGATGCTAAACCATGACATTCCGTAGGCGCGTGGAATCTAGTCTATAAATCCAATTCAAGTCCTGTTTTCGGTTCGTCGGCGGTACCCAGAGACCTTTATATATGGCGCATGTAACCGGTAGACCGGCTGTACTTACACGGTGTTCACGCTAGACAATCAAGCTCGAAAGCTTTGAAGGGTTACCGAGGGAATGGAGCTCGAACTCGTCAATTGGTGCCTCGGGTACGATTCCAGTTAGCTTGAAGTAAAGGGTAGACAAGACATCTCGACATTTGCATGTAGGCCAAATATAGTCAAACTCAAACTTTTGCTATAGTATGTACGAGTCTACGATTTTGGAGGCTGTCTCGCAAGGACTCAGAGAATGAGTAGCCTCATATCCTGCGTTGCATGGTAAGCTAAGCTCGATGTCTGCGTTGTTTCTCCCCGCGAGCTTTTCAGGGTTAAACGGGGCGCGGCGGCGCAACATCCACGAAAGTATGTTCTCGATGAGAAGGAATTGGAGAGAGTCAGTGCCCTTGCACACATCGAGCTTGAAGATGCACGGGTAGAGCTGGAACGCGCACACAAGGCTGCGATAAAAATGGGAAAAGGTGCAGAAGGTGAGGAGGCGGATGATAACGACGAAGACGAGGATGAGGACCAGTGGGTCGAGTAAGTCTCCGGCGTGCTTCATTCTCTGAGGTCGACTAAGGTGCTGAGCAAGTGAGGAGGAGGACTCGATGGCTATAGATGAAGAAAAGCCCAACAAACCTGCAGAACCCTCTGCAAAAACGGACGATTTGTCCCAGTATAACCTTGATGACTATGATGACGACGACGAAGCTACAGGCGGTGGGTAGGTGGACGCGGCTATAGATCCTTGCTTATGGGTCCCTAGGCTTCGGACCGTTCAGCAACATCAAGGGTTTGACCTTTCACCGCGATAATGCGGATGATCCTTACATCACCACGAAAGAGGTCTGTGGGTTATTTTAGAGTATATAGCTGCATACTCAAGCTTACTTAGGACCCTGAAGACGAGGAGAGGGAAGAACTAGAGATTCTTCCAACTGACAACCTCATTGTCGCTGCCAAAACCGAAGACGATGTCTCACAATTGGAGATCTATGTTTATGACGACTCTCAAGAGAATCTCTACGTTCATCATGATCTCATGCTCCCTAACTTCCCTTTGTGCCTTGAATGGCTTGACTTCTCACCTGCTTCGTCTTCTGGAATGGAAACGGACGGACCCGCCAAGTTTGGTAATTATATCGCTGTCGGGACGATGGACCCTGAAATCGAGATATGGTCGCTCGATGTCATAGAAAGCATGTACCCGGACATGGTCCTTGGGCGACCCGACAAAACCACCGCCCATGTTCCCGTACCGGTGGGCACGGGAAAGAAGAAGCGGAAGAAGATGAAGCAACGGCCGCGGTCTAGCGTACACCATGTTGACGCTGTATTGGGCCTCTCGTGGAACAAGACGCATAGACATATGTTAGCCTCTGCGTCAGCAGACCAGACGGTAAAACTATGGGATCTCAGCCGCACACCCGTGGCAGACGAAGAGGGGACTGGGGAAAGCGTGCCTGCTGTGCGGAGCTTTGAAGTGCACAAGGACAAAGTACAGGCTGTCCAGTGGAACGAAAGGGAACCTACTGTTTTGTTGTCTGGAAGCTATGACCGGACGGTACGTGTGTTCGATTCGAGAGCACCAGACACTGGGGTCGGTTCCGTGCTTGGTTCGGACGTTGAAGCTATTAGATGGGATCCATGGGAGTCCCATGCGTTCTACGTAAGCTTTCAGTTTGCCGACAGGTCTGAAACCCCTAATACGGGATACAGGTTTCCCTGGAGAACGGTCTCGTGCTTAATTTTGATGCGCGCACGTTACCCACAGACCTAGCATCTCCATCCCCTGCGCGGTTCACAGTTTCCGCGCATGACGGCGCGGCCTCGGCACTGGACGTCAATCCATTGATTCGTGGTTGTATATGTACAGGAGGTGCCGACAAGGTAGTCAAGGTCTGGAATGTCGACCAAACCGAAGGTAGCAAGCCGTCGGTGAGCATGGTGGCTTCAAGAAACATGGAAGTTGTGGGTATCGACTTTACGGTTTATGATTCAACCTCACGCTAGTGATTTATAGGGAAAAGTCTTTTCGGCAGTTTTCTCTCCAGACGATCCTCTCACTATTGCTGCTGCGGGTTCAAAAGCTAAGCTACAGATCTGGGACGTTGGCGCCAACGCTGGTGCGAGGAAAGCTTTTGCATCAAAATTGGTGGAAGCTGGGAAGATGATAAAAGAAAGAGAAAGCAGCGGCCTGATCGGCGTTGTCAGTGATGACGAGGAAGATACCGATGCGGATGGAGACGCAGGCGAAGATGATTCATAAAGTTGAGATTTTACGTAGTAAACATGCAGGGTATTCTACATGAAGTCATCTGGGTTGTTTCCAAAGTCGTCCAAGGGCTCATCATAGACCGCGGTGTCGAATCTGGCACAGATCTAAGTCACAAAACAGTGAACAGGCGGGATGCAACGAACTTATGCGCCGCTTTGACAGAACCCAAGGCAGGCTTTGCTGCCGTCTTAGTTTTCTTCTTTCCACTTGCCTTCTCTCTTTGTTCCTTCTGCTTCTCGTTTGCTAGTGTTGTGAGGCCACTTGCGGCCTTACGAACCTCCGTGTCCTTGAGAGGCTCTGCCAGTTGACGGACGTGGTATTCAACGAATGTAGGGTAGAGGGGTTTGTTCTGCAGCCGTGCGATGATGACTTCGATGATCTTGGAAGACAGACTCTGGAAGTCCTCCTTAGTCCTAGGTTCGAATGACAGTAGTGCATCCAACTCTTTGGATGATGTTCCTGAGATCGTACGTCGGTCAAGAACAGAGATAGTGAATCATGAGATCTATACCTCCTAGGCCGGCTGCGCCGAATAATGCAGCAGTGTTGTCCAGGTCAGCTTTTATCTCCCTCTCTCTGTCGAGACGCGCCTTTTCCCTGGGATCGAGAACGGCATCCTCGTCATATTCGACATCGTCACCTGCAGCTGCGCGTGCCGCTTTGGCGGCCTCCTTTTCTGCTAGCTTGGCTTTAAGGGTTCCCTTTTTTTTAGGAGGAGCCACCGTTGCGGCGGCTTTAGGCTGTTCCTCCTCTTCTGATCCTGAGGAAGCTTCCCAGTCGCTCTACCAGTAAAGTGATCAGAAACATTTTGAAACATCCATGGAAAAAAGACATGTACAGCAGGTTCTGATTCCTCCTCGTCCTCGCCATCCCACTTCTTCACGGGTCTCTTTGCTATCGATGGAGGGACGGCAGGTAGTTCATCTTCGGAAGCTTCTGTTCTCCATCGTAGTGAGCCGATAACGATGAGAGCGCCAGATACGCAGACTACACACCCCAATCTGACATCTTTGCTTTTGCTAGTGTACAAATTATACGGAATGTGGACGGATCAGACGACTACTAGGAGTAATGGTTAGTGTATTGAAAGCGTTCATACGCCATTTGCGATCATTGTGTCGTGACCCACGTGGCTTGAATTGTCACCGAAGTACAAGCCATGGCTACCACCAGGCAAGTCCGCTGCGTTCCAAGCACTCAAAAAATATCTGAACATTCTCCCATTTTATAGCTCAAAGCTATTGCAGCTTGCCATTCCATTGGTCAAATCGCATGGATTCACCAGAGAAGCCCTGTCACAGTCTGTACTCTATCTACCAAAACCGCACACAGAACCTCTTCCGGACACGGCAATATCAGCGCTGTTCGGGAAGGGTGATGATGCGAGAAGGACACTGTTGAACGCGTGGTTGGAAGATGCGCGACGCCGTATGAGAGAGGAGGCAGGCTCGTCCGAGCCACGCCCGCCGTGTATACGGCACGTCTTGCGTTCGCGGCTGACCATGAACGAACCGGTTCTCGACCACCTTCCCGAGGTATGTGGCTCATGGAACCCCTAGCTGCGAAGGAACGAGTCCTCTGATTCTCGTTGGAGGCATTCGCTTTGCTTGCGACGTCTTCCAGCGTGTTGCCAGTTGACCCATCACCGATAATGATGCACGCGGCGTATGTCGCGGACGACGCGTGTTGGATAGCAGATCCCTCTGCTAAAGAGGTGAGTCGATATCCACCATCTTTCTCTTACGACCCGACACATAGTTGAGTGCAGTTATCGTGGTACACGCGTCGCGCATCGCTGTCTACCGTCTATCTGACTGCCGAACTCCACCAGCTCACGTCCCCAAAGACAGCGGAGTCTTTCCTTGACTACCTCCTCGACAACAGGGACACTGTCGAAGAGGTGATCCAGGAGGTCGCACTTTATGGTGAATATATTTTCAAGAGCTGGAAGGGTATTTTGAGGAGCTCGGGTATATTATAGAGAAAGTCGGAAAGCCATGAGGATGGTTAAACAGGCGAATCCCAAGCGCGCAACTTCATTTACCCTTGGTCTACGTGGCTTCTATTCCAAAAAAGACGCGTATAAGGATACAAATTGAATTGATATGTAGGATTGCGATTGAAGTGGGCCAGAACATATATCGAGGTGCGTGGAACGTAGGTGATAGTCATAATCGAGAAAACGTTGGGTAGATCATGCCCAGTTGTCGATAAGAGAATCGCGCATCTCGCCAATAATTGCTGACGAGTTTTGACCTTGGAGCTCTGTGGACGATGGTGAATATCTCGGTACAAAGCTCCCACTCCATGGAGGACGCACTGAAAGCAGCTTCAATGACACTTATTTCTGTCGCTGTCGTATCCAGACCAGTAAATGCACACCAGTCATTGACAACCAATCCGGCACCAATGACGTCCGAGCCACGGTTGACCGTGCCAGCCTGCTTCTTTCAGGAAACTGGACAAACTCGGTGACAAGTCAAGAACGCACCACTATTGGGACTTGCAACAAACTACTTAGTTCATTCTGGTCCTGAATACTCGTCTTTGGATGCACCAGACCGCCTTGATTGCTAATTGCACAGTAGCTTCCGACGAGAACGTTATCGGCAATCGTCTGCCGGAAGACTTCGACTTTGAGGACATCCGCGATGATTTCCTCGGTTTCCCGGTCAATTTCTGGGTGAACCAAAGCGATGTAGTCGTTGCATGCAACTACATTTCCAAGGGCAGAAAGACGCTCCTCGACTCGCTGAATTGCAACGGGATCGGGAAGGGAATTTCGTAGGTGCTGGAGTTCCTGATCTGTCGTTGTCGAAGGAACGAGCAGACCATGTCGGTTCCCTGGAGAGTGTCCACGAGTTCATAGGGATCCCTGTCAGCGTGCGGGAAGCTCACCTGCGGTCATCCGACCCACAATCCGGGTGCCGGCAATGGTCGTGTGGACGATGGGAATGACATCGCCGAGTTCGCTCTCGAATGCAGAGTAGAAGTTTGTACTGGCTTGAATCGCAGTCAAGCAGTAGGTATTGGTAAGTTTGGAGAACACTCCGATGTCACTGCTGTTCTCGAACTGGATGCCTACGAGATAGCGGTTAGATCTTTCTTGTGTGTGCGTTACATACTGATAACGATACGCACGGGTCGCCATGGCTGTAAATTCGTTTTCGGGTACAGCACCAGTCACTTTTATCGTGGTTTTTGAGGTTAGAGGGATGTTACAACTGGCCAGATAGCGACCTGGCTTGGAGGTGAGTTATCTTGGAGTTGATCGCTGAGGGGGAAGGGTATATGTACTGTCGGTATATTTTCGTACACCGGCTATTACGTACCTACAAGCGAGTTCAGGGTCAGTCGAACTCATTACGACCGGTTCCGCTCATCCTCACTCACTCGGTGTCAACACTCGAGTCAGAACAAAAAAAAATAATGCTACGGCTGGCACACCGAGGCTGTTCTTCCAGGGTTCTGTCGAGTTGGCTGCAGCGACCGCAGTGTCAAGCTTGGACTCGGACTCTCGCTACCCATACACAACAGTCGACGCTGGACGCCAGCTGCTCGGATGACTTTGGGCCCTTGACGGATATCGAGAAAATCATGGTAAACAGCGTAAAGGTACAGCCAGTATCATTTTAACTGTGTCATCAGAGTCTAACATATCAGCTGCGCTTCAGGCTACTGGACCATTCTCATTTGCGACGTACATGCAACTTTGTTTGTCACACCCGATACATGGGTACTATATGAACCCACAACATGCCGTCTTTGGCACCAGAGGAGATTTCACGACCAGTCCCGAGATCAGTCAAGTGTTCGGCGAGGTATTCTAGTCGCTGTTTCATGCGTTCAGCTTCCTGAGGGATAACGAATGCGTAGGTACACTGGCGTAGCTAGTGGCGGTATGGATGCTCGAGCGTTGGATGAATTTGGCACCTTCGCAACCGTTCCGCGTTGTTGAGCTGGGTCCCGGACGAGGAACTTTGATGGACGACATGCTACGGGTAAACCCCACTGGCCCTCGCCCTCCTTGTTTAGTCAACTCAATACTTGTTTTATAGGTCTTCCGGCAGTTCCCTGCAGCTCGTGCCAAGCTCACCAATGTGCATCTTGTGGAAACTAGTCCCGCAATGCGTACACTTCAGGAGTCGAAACTTAAGCATATCGTACATAATGGCAGTCCAGGGCTCGTATGGCATGACGCGCTTGACGACGTTCCGCGCTCGCCAAACACGTATACGATACTCGTCGCACATGAGTTTTTTGACGCCTTACCCGTACATCTCATCGAAGTACGATTGGTTGGCTTCGAATGCCATGGTTTGATAAACTGACGGCAGTACACAGAAAACTTCTCATGGTTGGCACGAGGTCCTCATTGCGCTTTCCAAAGACCAGAGTGTCAGATATACCATCCCTAGTGCACAGTCTACTGGCAGCGTCCTACGTAGTGCCTCACCCGATGGCGCATCAAAACCTCAAGTTGTGTCTTCCCGCTGGACACCAGTGCTATCGCCCACCCCGACGGCTACATCGACACTTCTTGGTAATGTCTCTCCAAGATTTTCAAAGCTTCCTGTGGGGTCGCGCATAGAAGTATCTGGTGCAGCCGTCAAGACCGTACGGTCCATTGCGGAGCTCATTACGCACGACGGAGTCGGTGGATGTGCCCTCGTGATTGACTATGGCGCTGAGCATGCAGTCGGAAATTCACTGAGGGTAGGTCGTCTTGTGCTTAATGGACACGGAAAAGCTGATGCGGAGGGGTCATGCAATGTAGGCATTCAAAGAACATAAAATTGTAGATATATTCCATCGCCCTGGAGAATGTGACATCACCGCCAATGTTGATTTCGCGTTGTTAAAAGAGTCGTTTGGGCACAATGGTTTGTGATCCTTCCATCAGCCTTAACTGTGGTTGCTGACTGTGCGGTAGTCACTCCGTTGGGCACGCTGTGCCAAGGGGAGTTCCTCAAACGTCTTGGTGTACAACTCCGCGCTGCTTCCCTCATTCGAGCTGCACCTACTACCGAGCGTAAAAAAGCTATTGAAGATGGTGTCAACAGGCTAGTGGACCCTCTTGGGATGGGTGGCCAGTATGCAGTGCTTGGGATGACGTCGGAAAAGAAAGGTGGGCCGCCACACCAGGGTGTGTGGCCGTTCGTGGATGACAGCAACGCATAAGTACATGCGCTACGATGTAGCTCAGGTACAGTCCTCGTCAGTGGCAACAAAACGAAAACTATGTGGAGGGGACGACGCAGATGATTCGGTAAATCTGTCGGAAAGATTGGTAGATGAGGCCTTGAGGGGTGGGACGCTGCACCAGCTTATAATTCACTCCAAATCCGCCCTGTAAGACGGATTCAGTGATCGAAGAGCGTATTCGGAAATTTTCTACGCGCACAGCCTCAAGGTAAAGATATTCCTCTTCAAAAGCAAACAGGCTTCCGGGTTGTCCTCGACATGGCGAATGCAAGGCATTGGATTTTGACGACGTACGCCCCACCTACGGCCTGCGCCGCCGAGGACCAGGTTGAGCTGTAACAGCAGGAGCGAAAATGACTCCTTGTATCCGCCTGACGGAAGGCCCAATGTCTGCCTTCGAACACTTCAACTCCCTTGGGGAATCTTAGCACGAGTTCACCCCGAGGGATGACAATTTAACAGGTACTTCTCTCAGTTCTCCATGGGATTCAGGTTGCTCTCCCTCCTACATTTTTAAGAGGTCTTACGGTATGAACGCCCCTGTGAACAACGCTCGAAGTCGAACGCCGTTTAATGCGAGCGGCGACTGGTGTATGCATTGGCTCAACCTTGTAGATCTTTCTTTGAACCGAATCACTGCTGCGCACCGATGGTGAACCCTGCGTGAGGTATGCACTTTAATTATTAACGTGACCGTGATTGTCAGAAGCTCGCGCCACGCAAGACGAAGCAGAGATGATGCACTTAAATCAGCAAGGTCACCGGCGTGCGATGTCAAGTTCGAGAAACAGATTTGAATGACTTCTACATGCCCTCAGCGTTATCCCAGCCAATAGGTTACTCTCTTTTGACCTCACCGAGAGGAACATTGCGCATCTGGGCGTTCACGTTGATAAGAGAACAGCCTACCGTAACCAGGCCGTTCTGTGGATCAACGATGTTTCGTGACGTGTCAAGCAAATGAAGACGTGCAGGCTACCAGGTGTCGCAGCAGTTTGCATGCTGCACTGGCGACAACTTCGTACCGGTGCCGACAACGGTGATGGGTACGCAGTTGACGACAACTTGGTTAAGAAGACCAACGGCAGCGGATATTAAACCGATCTGCTGGAGTAGCCAGGAAGCTTGGCTGGCCTGTCACCAGCACAATTGTCGGGAAGGCGTAAAGCAAGGTAAAGGAGTGAACCGATCTGCTGGATACTCTGGCAGCTCATGTTTTAGCAAGCAGAGGAAGGCGAGTGCTGTAGCATTTGTCGAGTCGAAGGAAATGAGGCGACTTTTGACCCGCTGAGTTGTCCTTGTAAACGGGCCTCCTTATACCTCGTCTAACCCCCGTCGGTTATGTTGACCCCAAACCCCGTCTTCCACTGCATTCCATGCACGCCTCTCCACACTGAGACTCCCCGAATCAAACGAAGGTCGAGATTTCAGTCGGGATGAGAGGTACCAAGTTTTCACTGTGCAGTTCGGTGACCCTCGATCAGATGCGACATCCACGTCGGCGGTTATCCCCGGTGCAGACCATTCCGCCAGCATCTTGCTACCTCACCTTTACCGTGACGCTTATTCTGGTTCCAAGTGACTGATTCGCAAAGCACATTGAATGAAAGTAGCCCAGCTTCTGGAAATTCATTGAAGCATCCCCATTCGATCCGGTGCATCGGGAATAGAAAGGCATATAATAAAGAAGGTAACTGTACCGGGAGGTAGAAAGGATATCTCATGTGTTGGGCAACAGAAGAAGCATGGATCCCGACAATGAGACCATTCCATTGTGCATTCCTGACTGTGCTCTTCATCTCGCAGGCAAACGTCGCAAAGTTGACAAAGGAAGTACAGGTCGATGGTGCGAGAACTGTCAAGAGTAGTCTCGGGAGAGGAAGAGGCATCCCGCAAGTATCCGTGCAAGGTTCAGCAAGTACCCCATCACCCACTCAACTGTTGCCGTGGCACCGCCCGTGTCCTGCGCGGAGGGTCGGTGTCCAATGTTGACGGTGGATAATTGAATAGGTTAACAACTTGCACAATTCGACGCAGGATTCGTTTTTATTTTTTATTTAAAAAGAACACAAACATAGATGCAACTCCTACACACACGCTAGTTGGATAAGATGACCGTCTTGACAACCAAGCATAGAGGGGAGCCTCCAGCCTGTTCTCCTGTATATTGTGCAAGTAACTTCATACGCACATACCAGTGTCACAGGTATCGCAGTCTAATTGTGAGTTCATCGCTGAGCAAGTCGTCACCTTTCAGCAAGCAGCTTCTGCAGATGGCACGTCCAATCATCTATTTGTGCTCGGCCTTGATAATATCCGCCAACTTTTCTGCAGCGGCAATGACAAATCCGGCCTGTACATAACAGCTGAGCCCTCAGCAAGCATGAATATCAGGAGTAGCACTCACTGTATGACCCGACACCAGCTTTGGGAGGATGGACGCATCACAAACGCGCAAACAACTGATCCCTCTAACTCTCATTTGCGGATCAAGCACAGCTCCTGCGACACCGTCTTTACCCATCGCACACGTGCCGACAGGGTGGAAAATTGTCTCTGCTCTGCTGCGTACTATTTGTTGTAGCTCGTCGTCGCTCAATCGTCCAAAATGATGATCCAACTTCGGGTCGTCGTTAGCGGCATCCGTGAGGTCTGCCAACGGAGGAATGTGCGCTATCTTGTAGGCGAGACGAACGCCGCGCACTAGCACGTCGACATCGTGTTGGGTAGACAGATAACTAACAGAACCAGGATGATGGTAAGTAAAACAATTGGTAAAGTGGACATGCTGACTTTGGGTCGATGAGAGGATCTTCCCATGGGTCTGCAGATTTCAACCTGACGGTACCAACACTCGTAGGTCTGTAAATAGACGAATCAGTGTTGGCTCGTTGTCGCATAACGCCTGCAAGAAAAAACATCTACCTCAGCAGAACCGGTACGAGCATGTACCCGTTTAAACCCAGACTTTTGTCAGCGTGAACTAGGACTGGCACGGCAATGAGCTCAAGGTCTGGGGAATTTGGTCCCGATGTACTATCTTGCACATTGTAGTCGTATTTGGGGAAGAGAAGTGGATCATCTGAACGGAAGAATGCGGCCCCTTCCGCGAACTACAAAACTCGCTGATTAGTTACTGTTAAGAGGCAGAAATCTAGTGTCATACATTCGAAGCCAGCGGTCCCGTTCCCTGCAACTTGTATCTCAGAAGATCACGCGCAAGTTTAAATTTGGCATGTAAATCACTGGGTTGCAAGTAACCAAGTGATATTCCCATTTTTTCAGCGAGCCGCATGTGGAAAGTGACATGATCAGAGAGGTTGGAACCGACGCCGGGGTGGTCGACGACAACAGGAATATCGCATTCATCGAGGTGTGTTGCGGGACCAATGCCAGAAAGCATTAAGAGTTGCGGGGTATGCACTGCACCACAGCTGACATAGTCATTGTCACATGAACTATTAAAATGATGGCAAGGTACCAACCACACGACAACCTCTTTTCTGGCCCTTGCTCTGAATCTTCTACCTACCTCCTTTTGTGCAAAAGCCGAGAACTCCACTCCGATGGCCCGGGGGTTCCTGTTTGGAGTTAAGGTATCAAAAAGAATCTTAGTCACACGAGCATCGATAACGACTTTGAGGTTTGGACGGGCAAGGACAGCAGGAGTGAGGTATGCGACTTCAGTTGACACTCGCACACCATGACGGTCGATGTATGACACTGTGAATATCAATAGTCACTCGCTACTTCAAGCAACGCGACTCACTTGTCTGGAGGAACTGGCGGTCTGCATCGTCACACGCGACAACGAAGGAAACGGACTGACCTTGTTTACTCCAATGGTGCCGTTGTTCGTGTTGAAATCTGGATTGAAAGGTATCCCCGAGTTGATACACGCGTCGACAAACATCCCAGTCCCTTTCCAATTGTAGGAATGATATCCGATGGTCACCGGTCCCGACGATCCACGTTGGGAGGCATCGACATGCGGGAATTGAGGGTGAGGGGAATAATTCTCGAATTTGTGAAAGTACCTGGATAATAATGTCAGATAGCGGAGGGCGCGCTGAGAGATGGCGTACTGTTTGAAGCTTTCCCAGGACCAGGAGTTGTCACCGACTATTTCGGCGAATTCATCAAAGTCGGAAGATGCTCCATAGTGTGCCCTGAGTTGAAGATTGTAGCTAGCAGGAAGACAAGGATAGGAAATTGAGACCCACATCATTGCATTGATGGAAGAGCCTGGGGTAGAAAATAAACACTGAAATTACCGCGAGTGAAATATTAAACTTACAGCCACCCAGCAAACGTGCTAAGTGTGGAGTTAGAGAACGGTTGACTACCCCAACAAAGTACTCACCCCTTGGCCAATACACCCTTCGATTTGCGGCGTGCAGCTGTGGTACGGTGGATAGTTTGTAGTCATGTATGGTGCGAACGAGGCGCTTGTAAGCCGAGGGGATTCTGCTCTCCACCAATGCCTTTCCGCTAGGCTGAGCCGTCAGCGGTGTTTGAGATGACGAAAATAGTTTACTACCTCGTGCCAGCTTCGACTAGCAGAACGCGGATGCGTGGGTCTTCTGTCAAGCGGGAAGCAAGAACACATCCAGCTGTACCTGCTCTGGGTGAGTATCATGAAAGCAGGGTGAGGTGGAGTGTAGGTGTCATACCCCCACCAACGATGATGTAGTCGTACTCGTCAAATTCACGACCTTGAGCGTCGAGCGCCCTCGCTACCTGGGAATAATCAGTAATCAACTCTCGTCTTTTGCGTTGTCTCAAGACGACTGATAGAGCAACGAAGCATGCTAGGATGCCAGCAAAGTTGCGATTCAGACGGAGCCATGCGGGGATCTTGACGAGGTCCATAGTCGTAGTCCGAGAGTGAGTTGTTTCCGTGTGATCAGAGTAGCCGGCGCATGATTCGGTGTGGCTGTGCTAACGCGGGGATCGGCTATCTCCAGGCTCTATCCTCCATTTCCTTTCCCCAGATTGAACACTCCTTTCAAGTTCGAGGCATATATTGTGGGCAAGGGCGATATTCGATTTATCTTGTAGGTCAGCCGTGGCTTAAGCGCAAATACCGCTCGGCCGTCTCCGAGATTCAATTTTAGACGGGCCTTTGTATTTCACAACTAATAATTCTAGCCGTTCACCCAACCTGGTCAAATACTCCCATGCGAACGGTAAGTGGATGATTTTCATTCCCATTATTCGATCCAGTGCATTGTACATGGAAAGGCATATAAGAAAGTAAGTGACCCTATTGGTAGGTAGAATCGGCATAGTACGCTGTCTGGAGAACTGATTGCAGCAGATATGGTCAGTGAACTCTGAATTGGACTTACCTGTGGAACTGGCATACGGACATGAAATCACTTGCACAATATACAGGAGGGCAGGCTGAAAGTTCTACTCTACACTTGGGTGTCAAGGTCATCGTGCCCCAACCAGTGTATGTCTAGGAGTCGTATTCATGTTTTGAGTTCTTTTTTTTTTTTTTTTTTTTAAAAAAAAAAAGAAGGTCAGAAATCGAATTCCGGACCCAATTGTACAAGTTGTCAACCTGCTCGATCATCCAGTGCTATCGAACTTGCCAATCCTCTGCGCTAGACACGGGAAGTACCACGGTAACAATTGAGCAGGCAATGGGGTACTTGCTGACTTCCGAGACCACTCTTGACGGGACCCGCAACAGCTACTTGTACTTTCCTTGTCAACTTTTCGACCACGTCATATCTACCTTCTGGTGTAGTGATGAAAAGCACAGTCAGGAATGCTATCCGCCTCGTGACTTCTTCACCAGATACGGAAATAAACGTATGGAGTGGTCTCGATATAGGGATCCGTGCTGCCTTGAATGCGCAACGGCTTTGCATGTAAGGAGGCCTTTCAGGTCTAGGTAGCATGATGGAAATCAATCATATACGTGACCCCGACCCACGAAACATTGTACAAGCGATCATCTATTTGTACTCGGCCTTGATGATATCCGCCAACTTTTCTGCAGCGGCAATGACAACTCCGGCCTGTACATAATAGCTGAGTCCTCAGCAAGGATAAATATTAGGGGTGGCACTCACTGTATGACCCGACACCAACTTTGGGAGGATGGACGCATCACAAACGCGCAAACCACTGATCCCTCTAACCCTCATCTGCGAATCAAGCACAGCTCCTGCGACACCATCTTTACCCATAGCACACGTGCCGACAGGGTGACAAATTGTCTCTGCTCTGCTGCGTATTATTTGTTGCAGCTCGCTATCGCTCAGTCGTCCAAAATGATGGTCCAACTCCGGGTCGTCGTTAGCGGAATCCGTGAGGTCAGACAACGGAGGAGTGTGTGCTATCTTGTAGGCAAGGCGAACGCCACACATTAGCACGTCGATATCGTGTTGGGTGGACAAATAACTAACAGAACCAGGATGATGGTAAGTAAAACAATCGATAAAGTGGACATGCTAACTTTGGGTCGATGAGAGGATCTTCCCATGGGTCTGCAGATTTCAACCTGACAGTACCAACACTCGTAGGTCTGAAAATAGACGAATCAGCGTTCGCGATGGTCGCAGAGTGCCCGCAGGAAAATATCTACCTCAGCAAAACCGGTAAGAACATGTACCCGTTTAAACCCAGACTTCCGTCAGCGCGAATTAGGACTGGCGCGACCATGACCTCAAGATCTGGGGAACCCGGTCCCGATGTACTATCTTGCACGTTGTGGTCGTACTCAGGGAAGAGAGCTGAATCGTCTGAACGGAAGAATGCGGCCCCTTCCCCAAACTGCAAAAATCGCTTATTAGCTCCTGTTGAAAAGCAGAAATCCAGTGTCATACATTCGAAGACAGGGGTCCCGTTCCCCTCAACTTGTATCTCAGAAGATCGCGCGCAAGTTTAAATTTGGCATGCAAATCACTGGGTTGCAAGTAACCAAGTGATATTCCCATTTTTTCAGCGAGTCGCATGTGGAAAGTGACATGATCAGAGAGGTTGGAACCGACGCCGGGGTGGTCAGCGACAACAGGAATATCGCGTTCAGCGAGGTGTGTTGCGGGACCAATGCCAGAAAGCATTAAGAGTTGCGGGGTATGCACTGCGCCACAGCTGACGCGGTCATTGTCACATGAACTTCTAAAGTGATAGCAAGGTACCAACCACACGACAACCTCTTTTCTGGCCCTTGCTCTGAATCTTCTACCTACGTCTTTTTGTGCGAAAGCCGAAAACTCGATTCCGATAGCCCGGGGGTTCTTGTTTGGAGTTGAAGTGTCAAAGAGAATCTTAGTCACACGAGCATTGGTAACGACTTTGAGGTTTGGACGGGCAAGGACGGTAGAAGTGAGGTATGCGACTTCAGTTGACACTCGCACACCATGGTGGTCGATGTATGACACTGTGGATGTCAATGGTCGCTCAGTGCATCAAGCAATGCGACTCACTTATCTGGAGGAACGAGTTCGGGTGGTCTGAATCGCCACACACGACAACGAACAGAAGGAACTGACCTTGTTTACTCCAATGGTTCCATCGCTCGTGTTGAAATCTGGATTGAAAGATATCCCCGCGTTGACACACGCGTCGACAAAGATTTCGGTCCCTTTCCAAGTGTAGGCATGATATCCGATGGTCACCGGTCCCGACGATCCACGTTGGGAGACATCGACACGCGGGAATCGAGGGTGAGGGGAATAGTTCTCGAATTTGTGAAAGTACCTAGATAATAACGTCAGATAGTGCAGGGCGTCCTGAGAGATGACGTACTGTTTGAAGTTTTCCCAAGACCAGGAGTTGTCCCCGACTATTTCGGCGAATTCATCAAAGTCGGAAAATGCTCCATAGTGTGCTCTAAGCTGAAGATTGTAGTTAATAGATAAGGTCAGGCAGTTGAGACCCACATCATTGCATTGATGGAAGAGCCTGGGGCAGGAAATAAACGCTGAAATTGCTGCGAGTGAAACATTAGACTTACAGCCGCCCAGCAAACGTGCTGAGTATTGTGTCAGAGAATGCTGACTACCCCAACAAAACACTCACCCCTTGGCCAATACACCCTTCGATTTGCGGCGTGGCGCTGTGGTACGGTGAATAGTTTGTAGTCATGGGTGGTGTGAGCGAAGCTCGGGAAAGCCGAGGGGGTTCTGCTCTCCACCAGCGCCTTTCCACTACGCTGCATCGTTGGTGGAGTTTTGAGATGACGGAAATGGCCTCCTACCTCGTGCCAGCTTCGACTAGCAAAACACGGATATGTGGGTCTTCTGTGAGGCGGGAAGCAAGAACACATCCGGCTGTACCTGCTCTGAGTGAGTATCATGAAAGCGGGGTGAGGTGGAGTGTAGGTGTCATACCTCCACCAACGACGATGTAGTCGTACTCGTCAAATTCACGACCTTGGCCGTCGAGCGCCCTCGCTACTTGGGAATAATCAGTGATCAGCTCTCGTCTTTTGCGTCGCCTCAAGACGACTGATAGAGCAACGAAGCATGCTAAGATGCCAGCCAAGTTGCGATTTACACGGAGCCATGCGGGGATCCTGACGAGGTCCATAGTCGTCGTCAGGGAGTGGGTTGTTTCCGTGTGATCAGAGTAGTCGGCGCATGATTCGGTGTGGCTGTGCTAACGCGGGGGTCGGCTATCTCCAGGCTCTATTCTCCATTTCCTTCCCCGAGATCGAACACTCCTTTCAAGTTCGAGGCATATATTGTGGACAAGGACGATATTCGATTTATCTTGTAGGGCAGCCGTGGCTTAAGCGCAAATACCGCTCGGCCGTCTCCGAGATTCAATTTTAGATGGGCATTGCCCCAACCTGGTCAAATACTCCCACGCGAACGGTAAGTGGATGATTTTCATTCCCATTATTCGATCCAGTACATTGGACATGGAAAGGCATATAAGAAAGTAGGTGACCCTATTGGTAGGTAGAATCGGCATCGTACGCCGTCTGGAGAACTGATTGCAGCAGATATGGTCAGTGAACTCTGAATTGGACTTACCTGTGGAACTGGCATACGGACATGAAGTCACTTGCACAATATACAGGATGGCAGGCTGAAAGTTCTGCTCTACACTTGGGTGTCAAGATCATCGTGCCCCAACTAGCGTATGTCTAGGAGTCGCATTCGTGTTTGAGTTCTTTTTTTTTAAAAAAAAAAGTCAAAATCGAATTCCGGGCCCAATTGCACCAAGTTGTCAACCTGTTCAAACATCTAGTGTCATTGAACTTACCAATCCTCCGCGCCAGACACGAGAAGTACCACGGAAACAGCTGAGCAGGTGATGGGGTACTTGGTGAAGGTCACACCATGTCTGTGGGGCTTCTTCCCCTTCCGAGACCACTCTTGACATGTCTCGCATCAGTTACTTGTACTTTGCTTGTCAACATTTCGATCACGTTATATTTACCTTCTGGTGTGGGGATGAAGAGCACAGTCAGGAATGTATATCCGCCTCGCATCTTCTTCTCCACCAGATACGGAAATATGCGTATGGCGTGCTGTCTTAGACGCGCGATGGCTTTGCGTGTAAGGAGGCCTTTCAGGTCTAGGTAGCATCATGGAAATCAATCATATACGTGACCCCGACCCACGAAACATTGTACAAACAATCATTTATTTGTACTCGGCCTTGATGATATCCGCCAATTTTTCTGCTGCAGCAACGACAACTCCAGCCCGTACATAACAGCTGAGTCCTCAGCAAGCATGACTATTAGGGTAGCACTCACTGTATGACCCGACACCAGCTTTGGGAGGATGGACGCGTCACAAACGCGCAAACCACTGATCCCTCTAACCCCCATCTGCGGATCAAGCACGGCTCCTGCGACACCGTCTTTACCCATCGCACACGTGCCGACAGAGTGACAGATTGTCTCTGCTCTGCTGCGTATTATTTGTTGTAGCTCGCCGTCGCTCAGTCGCCCAAAATGATGGTCCAACTTCGGGTCGTCGTTAGCGGGATCCGTGAGGTCAGACAACGGAGGAGTATGTGCTATCTTCTAGGCAAGACGAACGCCACGCACTAGCACGTCGATATCGTGTTGGGTGGACAAATAACTAACAGAACCAGGATGATGGTAAGTAAAACGATTTGTAAAGTGGACATGCTAACTTTGGGTCGATGAGAGGATCTTCCCATGGGTCTGCAGATTTCAACCTGACGGTACCAACACCCGTAGGTCTGAAAATAGACGAATCAGCGTTCGCGATGGAGGTTGGAACCGACGCCGGGGTGGTCGGCGACAACAGGGATATCGCATTCAGCAAGGTGTGTTGCGGGACCAATGCCGGAAATCATTAAGAGTTGCGGGGTATGCACTGCGCCACAGCTGACGCGGTCATTGTCACATGAACTTCTAAAGTGATAGCAAGGTATCAACCACACGACAGCCCCTTTTCTGGCCCTTGCTCTGAATCTTCTACTTACTTCCTTTTGTGCAAAAGCCGAAAACTCGATTCCGATAGCCCGGGGGTTCTTGTTTGGAGTTGAGGTGTCAAAGAGAATCTTAGTCACACGAGCATCGGTAACGATTTTGAGGTTTGGACGGGCAAGGACAGCAGAAGTGAGGTACGCGGCTTCAGTTGACGCTCGCACACCATGGTGGTCGACGTATGACACTGTGGATGTCAATAGTCGCTCAGTGCATCAAGCAATGCGACTCACTTATCTGGAGGAACGAGTTCGGGTGGTCTGAATCGCCACACGCGACAACGAAGGAAACGGACTGACCTTGTTTACTCCAATGGTGCCGTTGCTCGTGTTGAAATCTGGATTGAAAGATGTCCCCGCGTTGACACACGCGTCGACAAACATTTCGGTCCCTTTCCAAGTGTAGGAATGATATCCGATGGTCACCGGTCCCGACGATCTACGCTGAGAGACATCGACGTGCGGGAATCGAGGGTGAGGGGAATAGTTCTCGAATTTGTCAAAGTACCTGGATAATAATGTCAGATAGCGCAGGGCGCGCCGAGATGACGTATTGTTTGAAGTTTTCCCAAGACCAGGAGTTGTCCCCGACTATTTCGGCGAATTCATCAAAGTCGGAAAATGCTCCATAGTGTGCTCTAAGCTGAAGAATGTATCTGGCAGATAATGTCAGGTAGTTGAGACCCACATCATTGCATTGATGGAAGAGCCTGTGGTAGGAAATAAACGCTGAAATTGCCGCGAGTGAAACCTTAAACTTACAGCCGCCCAGCAAACGTGCTGAGTATTGTGTCAGAAAACGCTGACTACCCCAACAGAGCACTCACCCCTTGGTCTTCTGTGAGGCGGGAAGCAAGAACACATCCGGCTATACCTGCTCTGGTTGAGTATCATGAAAGCGGGGTGAGGTGGAATGTAGGTGTCATACCTCCACCAACGATGATGTAGTCCTACTCGTCAAATTCACGACCTTGGGCATCAAGCCCCCTCGCTACCTGGGAATAATCAGTGATCAGCTCTCGTCTTTTGCGTCGCCTCAAGACAACTGATAGAGCAACGAAGCATGCTAGGATGCCAGCCAATACACAGAGCCATGCAGGGGTCCTGACGAGGTCCATCCTAAGTTGTTTGCATGTGATCGGAGTAGCTTCGTGGTCCGGTGTGGCTGTGCCATTAACGCGGGGTCGGGTGTCTCCCCGCTTGCGACTACGACCAGCCAGCACCACCACCAGCACCACCACTTCAAGACTACCCAGAAACCGTCGAGAAGACACAGATTACCATTGCAGAACTCAATTAAGCTATATACTCTGAACATCAGCCAAAGGACCTCCATGTCCCCAGACCACGCCGCTCCGACAAAGGCATCTCTCCTCAAATGGTGGTCTCAATTCACGAACGCACAGAAGACTAAAAAAACACCCGAATATAACAAAGGTTCACTTTCTCGTGTTCTTTTTCCCCGCCATCGGGACTCACCCTGGTTTGTCGCCGCAGCCCCAGCTCATGACGAACACCCGGTCTTCGGACGGCCACTCAAGGAGAGCTTGAAACGGGCGAGCGTACAAATCTCGACAGCCAATGCAGACGGTGACCTCTACGTATGGGGTTACATTCCCGTCGTCGTAGCCAAGTGGTACGTTTGCTGGTTGCTGTGTTTGATGTCATTGTTCCTCACTGCTCTCTCCCATCAGTGGTCTCCATCTCAAAGACAACGGTACACCACTTCTCATTTTTCCGCTGTTCCCTCGTTGATTATGACTGCAGCCACAGAAGTGGAGGGTACCTTCCGTGTCAATGGGTCAGCTAAGCGCATGAGAGATCTTCAAGCTGCCTTTGAGAAGCCACCCCGAGTGCGTGCTGTCGACTTCCCTTGCCAACTCGACCTGACGAGTAAATAGTTCGGGAAGGACTTGGACTGGAAGACAGAACATTACACTACCCACGACGTGGCCAGCGTTTTTCGACGGTACTTGACTCAGATGCCCGTAGGTACTCTCGCTGCGTGGAGTAACCAAACCATGCTGACCTACTGAAACAGGAGCCTGTAATACCTCACCATATGTATCATGATGTGAGTATTCCGTTCATTTGATGTCCCTCCTGCTCACCTCGCTTGATCCGGATCAGTTTCGGGATGCTTTGGGTCCGTCCTGTCATTGCCACGTGCATACATGTAACAGCCAACTGACGATCCATCTGCAGCGAAGAAACCGTACAATAAAGATGAAGTTATAGCCACATACAAACGCCTAATTCAACGGATGCCAAGAGCAAATCAATACCTCCTCCTTTACGTCCTGGACCTTCTGTCTGTCTTCGCCAGAAAGTCGGACAAGAATTTGATGACTGCTGCCAGTACGTTCCCCCTGGCACTGCACCTGAAGTGGTGTGTGCTGACCGTCGCACGCAACTCCCTTTTTAGATCTGGCGGTGATATTCCGTCCAGGGCTTATATCCCACCCTGACCATGAGCTCTCTCCGAGCGAGCATCAGCTTAGCCAAGAAGTCCTTGAGTTCTTGATCGCACACCAGGATTGGTTCTTACTCGACATACCCCCTCCGCCAAGAACACAGCCATACACATCGTGGCACCCCCCAAGACAGAGTCGTTTCTCCACGGCACCACAGAACGATGAAGACCCTGATCTAGTGGTCGTCCCCAGTTCAGATGATGAACCACCCAATGCCAACGGGTGGAGGCTCGCCGACCGGCGGCGGCGGATCACTAGACGCCGTACGACGCACGAACATGTCGGTGGGTTACCCTCCTCGGCGCCGTCGCGCAGAAATCTTGGACCACGCTGAACGTGTTTTTCCCACCCTTCCTCGCCTTACACGTGCGCTTCGCTCTACACGTCACATCTTTTATCTGCGATTTTTGGTTTCTGTCTGGGTTGTATTGTTGTTGGTATTTGTGACCCTGGCGGTTAGATTCGCAAGACTGGGTGGTTCCCCCAACGCCA
This sequence comes from Pisolithus tinctorius, assembly GCA_024663395.1. NCBI lineage: Eukaryota > Fungi > Basidiomycota > Agaricomycetes > Boletales > Pisolithaceae > Pisolithus > Pisolithus tinctorius. The sequence continues at coordinate 2,986,729 of JANFAH010000002.1, forward strand.
CAGGAACTGTCACCTGTTGCAGAGCGTCCTTCATCTACTACCTCCAGCATTCTTGGGGTGGTGCGGAGTCGGACATTGCCATCACGGAGGGACCGTGTGGGTGCTGATGAGGAGTTCAATAGTTTGAATGATGACGGGCGGAGAGCGAGGGTGTTGCGGAAGCAGAAGCGTTTGTCCGCGCAGCCGAAGAAAGAGGGGACCGAGTGACGGCACGGACGTGTGAGTTACAAGGTGTTGAAGTTGAAGGGAGAAGCAGGGGTGCAGGTGAACAGTTCGACTCGGTCTGAGGATTGACTGTGTGGCGAGAATACCTGACGTGATAGCGAAGTCGATGATACCACCTCAGCTGTCTTGAGGACGTGCAAGCTCGCTCCCCGCCATGACCATCCCATCCCACGTCTATTGCCCAAGGCTTGCCGTCCTCCTCCCGCTGTTGCAGTGCGGTGTTTTTTCTCTCTCTTGTTTCCCTCACTCGGTGGCTAGATGGTTGGTTGACGATACGGAAATCCGGTATTGGGTATGGGTATTCTGTATGGATAGCTATGTACTACTTCCATGGGTCGTATGTATTGGGGCGTAATTGGGAGTAAATTCTGGGGTCTGATATCTGTTCTATTTGAATCCCATGACGTCTAACACAACCGAGCAACCATATCGACCAACCCGCAGCAGGGATAATTTTAGGCTGTGAAATTTTAGAGCGGGGCCACCCTGTCAGAGCTGAGACTGAGGGCGACAGGGCTGAACTTGGCTGACAGTCCCACGTGTTGTACTACGGCGGTGCTGAACTGTTCAACGGCGTAAGTCTGAGACACCCCCCCACGACTAGCAAGATGAGACACGGCGACGAAGACTATCTCATGCGCCAGGTTGGCCCGTACCACGACAACGCAGGTGTGAGCTCCCCCGATCCAGACTTGAACCGCTACTACGACGACCCTGTAAGTACCGCTGTGTTCCTTTGCTGGCAGACAGTTTGTTTGGAACTCAAACCAATTAGCGACTCTTCTTCCTCGTTTCCTACTGCTGACAACTTTCTTTTCTGTCAAACCAGACTAACACCAGCCAGACTGGCAATCACGCTCCTTCTCCCTTCCATCAGTCAAACACCAACCTAAACAATATGCCCTCCGACCCGGCTGACTACCAGAACCTAGAAGGATCTGCACCTCGCAGCAATGCCTGGCTCGAAAGAAGCCAAACCTCATCTGGCAAACGATCAAAATGGATCGTAGGTCGCCATTTTTCAACCAGCACCATCCCTTCTCACCGGTCGTCCCTAGGTCATTGGCTCCTTTTTGACGCTGGCTGTCCTCGTCGCCGTGGGTATCACTCTCGGTGTCGTCCTCGGGAAGAAGAACAGCAGCAACAGTAGTACCTCAGGTTCTAGTAGCTCTGGCGCTCCGCCCGGCACGAACCCCAACGACCCGAGCAATTTCCAAAAAAACCCTGCCCTCGTTCAGTCCTTTTACGGTATTGCATACACGCCTCTCGGGTCCCAGCTCCCAGATTGTGGTAATTCACTTGGTGAGTCGCTTTCTCTCCCTTCCCACTGCTGCCATACTCTCTTGTCTAACTGATTCTCTTGGCAGCGGAGGTCATCGAGGATGTCCAACTCATGTCTCAGCTTACCACGGTCGGTGGTGGTCTCGACCTCCGATAATGTTACCCAGCTTATTTTCAATTTCCAGAGGATCCGTATCTATGGCGCTGACTGCAACCAATCATCCCTTGTGGTATGTGTCCTCGTCTCCGAGAATTATTACTGTTTGCTCATGTTTCTCGTCAATTCACTTCCAGCTGGCTGCCATTCAGGAAACCAAAGTCAACTTGTCCGTCTATCTTGGAAACTACCCAGATCCTACCGACAACGGGACCGCCTATGAACGTCAGAAAGGGGAGATCCAGACCGCTCTTCAAACGTATGGAGCCGATCACGTTCTAGGTGTTACTGTCGGAAACGAGTTCATCCTCGAGTAAGTGCACTGAATGGGTTACCCGGTACTGGCTCTAAACGCACTTTTGGTAGCTACATCACGCAAGCGGGTCAGACTGATCCCAATGGCTCCGCAGGTCAAGCGGGTACGTCTTATCCGCCATGAGTATATGGCTTTACAAAGCGTACATGCAGCTGCCGCAATACTCATTCCTTTTATCAATGATACCCGCGCCATGTTATCGGAGATGGGTCTCAACCTCCCTGTTGGCACGGCTGACGCGGGAAGTTACTTCAACAATGACGTTTTAGAAGTGGTAGATTACGGAGTATGTTCGGCACGTCTGTTGTGTTTTTGTTTGATTCTCATGGTTGCATCTGTAGATGGCCAATGTCCACCCGTGGTTCGCGAACGTATCTATCAACGACGCTGCAGCGTGGACCGCAGAATTCTTCGAGAGCACTGATGTTTCGCTTGCTCAGTCGCTTACCAACAAGCCAAACATGTTCATTGCAGAGACTGGCTGGCCAACCGTGTGTTCCCCAAGTTCTTAAAGAAGAATCGAAAGTCAACTTACATACTGCACAGAACACGTCTACATTCAATTATAATCCCAACGATGGTCCGTCGTTAGCATCCGTTGCTAATTTACAGGTATGTCCAATTGTGCTTCCAGAGTGGCAATCGATGTTGATTGCTTTATGTAGTATTTCATCGATACGTTCGTCTGCCAAGGCAAGTCCTGAAGTTCTTTGAGATTCTGTTCTGGGGATTTTAATTGTATACTTGACCTGCAGCGAACCAGAACGGCACTGGATACTTCTTCTTCGAGGTAGGTCACGGCACAAGATAAAACTTTCTATTACTCACTCTATTTTGCGTAGTACTGCGACGAACCTTGGAAGGTAAGCGTATGCACAGATTTTGGACACAGATCGGATAATTAACGTCTTATGCGCGATGCAGGCCGTACAATATGGCGGTGTGGAGGTAAGTCAGCACGGTAGATTCAGTCTTCAGTTTGTCCTAATGGTCATCGTCAGGGTTACTGGGGCTTGTTTGACTCCAAGTACGCATAGCATTGCACGGTGTGTCATGGACAAATGCTAACATCTCGTCTAGCAAAAACTTCAAGAACCTTACCATCCCTACCTGCTCCTCTTAAGCGGATTGCTTCGTTCGTTCGTTGGGACACTTCACTCTTTGGAATGTGGACTCTAGTCTTCTTACAACCACCCTACCTTGTTGCATTCGATTATCTAGCATTCGTTCCTATCAGTACTGCTTCTTATCTCTTGTTGACGTAGAGGGCTCATCCCCCTGACTTGTCTTCTCTCGGAGCTTTCAGTATCACATTTTGGATGGACTATATACATACATGGCTAGCTTGGAAACCCTTTATAGCTATGTATCTTGCTTTGATCGCGATGAGGTTCAGGTCGTACATTGGACCTGCCACCTGTCACCTCAGGGGGCCTGACCGTTTGACGTTGACGGGAAAAAAGTGAGTGCATCAGCCGGGAGTCGAACCCGGAGCTAGGCCATGGGAAGACCCAATGTTACCGCTACACCACTAATGCTCGATATTTTGGAATTTTTGCAACGAACATAAAGGTATCTATCTTCCTTTTAGACAGGGTCACCATCGTTCATTCGCTAGGATTCCTTGCTTTCCACCTCGGTTCAACAGTGCTGGCCGAGTGGGCTGATCCTTGAATTGTTTGTTCACACCTGCGGACCTATGTTAGGCGGGCAGATTCCGATAGGATTATCCTCAGCAGCCTAGACAAGTCTTTGTTGGTGCATGCATGGTCGTCAGGCGATGGGATGGCAATGTTTCCAGAACCAAGGACGAGCCCGAGGGACACCTCTACCCAGAGGTGGGGGCCAAGGATTAGATCAGTTGCGTACTCGGGTGACTGCAATAGAAAAGGATATGCTCTTGGGATTTGGGGTGCTGTTGCAGCTGGCACAGCGTGCACGGTGTTTGTATGTGGGTATTTCCAACCAGAAATCTCTAATTCTCAGAGCACTGTGTAGAGCTTTGAAAAGGAAGGATTGTATCAGGCGTACGATATCCTGGTGTCGGCTGGCTGGCCAGATCTGTCTGTCCGGGAGTTGGATGAACTTATGGGCAGATGCCTGCGTGGATGCACTGAGTCGGAGATCATTTTGTGTAAAATTGGCTGGAATGGTAGCGTCGATCTTGTCGGCAACGGGTTTGCTTACTCTTTCGGTTGCCAGTCTGTCCGCTTCTTTAGATGGCCCTGTGACCTTTAACCCATTGGAAGTGAGTCGACGCTCCCCTGCACCTGAGGTGGCAGACTGTTGCTTTGGTCCTTTCAGAGTTTGAGACCAAGGTCCATCCAGTGTCTTCCCAGGATGTCAGTGAATAGGTTAGAGATCGTATGAAGTATTGTGAGATCATGTCAATTGCTTTGTTCCGGGCTGGGATATTTAGTGAGAGGGTACTTTCCATTGGTTTCAGCATTCCTTGAGCAGCGGTCAAGAATTGGGTTATACCGCCTGTAAACATTTGTACGATACGGTATGCTTTCTTGCATCTAAAGTGGGGTAGCTCTTGATCCATCGTTGAAGGCCTTGGTATTATTTCCTATCCGTGGGCGTATAGAGCGAACGGCGTAGCCGTCTTCTCCACTATTTAGGTTTGAGTCAAGAGGAGGTTCGTTTCTAGATATGCATCTCGAGCGGACAACATTTTCGCGGTGGGTTCTCGCGCCGATGGGCAATATCTTTTTTTGTTTTTCCGGGTTGAATTTGGCACCTGAAGCTAGGCACCATTCCACGAGAAGTGATTGCAGTTCGGCCTAGGAACCGTTCTTCGAAAGTGTCATTAGCATAGGGGCTAACAATGAGCTTTTCTCTTGCGCCCGGGATACTGGATCCCTGCAGTGTAGGTGAGGATCGTAGCAAGCACGCCAGTGGCTCAATGGCTAAATCGAAGAGGGGCCAGGAAAGGAAGTCTCCGGGCAGCGTTGTCTCCGGGGACCTTACTTGCAATACATGTGTGCATATCATAATCTCCGCTGTGAGGGTAGACATGGTGACCAAAAATCATAAGCAAAGCGGTAGGGGCGTCAACTCGCTTCTCTCCTTTTCGACTTCCCAGATTTCTCGGACACCTTCTCTGAACCATACGACATTCCATTCGACAAGGCCCCTCCGCATCTCATATACAGTTGTTGGTAGCAAAGCAAGGAGAGCTAGATGCGGTGTAACGAGATGGTAAGTAAGCGTCGTACCAGGTTGGGATGGAGTCAACGATGCCGCGGCGGATGGAAAAACGATTGGTTTTTGGGGTGCAGACGGAAGTGAGTTTGAGCTGTTGGTGGGGGTTGAAGATGACGCGTCAGCGGAAGTAGCCTGTGTCGGGGAGAAGACGGCTGTCCGGGGATTAGAAGTTGCGTTAGACCTAATCCGTGCCAGGATTGTCAGCTAAGCTACGTGAAAAAAAAAATAGTCACGGCAATACTTGTATAATGGGCCGAAGGAGTTGAGCATCTGCAGATAATCGCAGCAGAGGTTATGTGTTGCTTGGTCCACTGGTGATGCGTCGGTTGCGACGTAAAGTTTGCTTCTGATGTCAAATAAGAAGGCTTTGGGACACGATGTATTCTGCATGAACCAGGTCAACGGGGGATAATGGCCAGGGGAAGTCACGCTACCGAACAAAATATGTTCAGAAGACCTTCAAGATACGGCAAGGAATCGATGACTTTGTGAATGACTCGGGAGAAGGCGTCTTGAAGAGTATGGTCGTACACGGACGTTAGGTGAAAATTGAGAGGAACTTGCTCAAACTCGGGCGATTCATCAGCAAGACGATCGATGACACGCTCGTGTATCTGGCGGAAGTTCTCTGCCATGCATGCAAGTTAAGCGAGCAAGCACTGTTCAGCGATGCTGCGCTGAAGTCATACCATACTTGTCATCCTCTTGGAGTTTTTCTGCCTTGTGAACGAAGACTTCGAAGTCGACGTTTGGATTGGCTTGGAAGGCGACGACGACGAACTCGACTAACTTGGCGACGGGTTGTTGATAGAGGTCCTGTAGGCAAAGGCGTATGCCTTGGGATTACTATTAGATGGTCGAAGATAAAACTAACCCTTATATCGATGACGAAGATGATGGTGGAGAAGTCGGAGAGGGGAGCTTCCAAGGTATCGACTGTGATGTTGGCCGGACAATCCCATATCTCGAGAGGGATGATTGTACTGGAGACCACAAGACGAAGTCAAGGATAAATACACGTCAGTTGACTAAACTATGGGATATCGGCTGACTCGAAGGTATGTCTAGTGACGCGCATGGTTGGTTCGAGATAAAAGGTCTGCTTGGGCGGCAGGTCCTTGAATAGAACCTGAAGAATGGACGTTTTGCCACTCCTGATATGATGTCATTAGCAGTCTTGGTACTGGGAGGGATGCTTAAATGCCTTCTTGCTCCGAGTAGGAGTATCTTTGTTCTGTTGATGGACTCATTTGTTGCGTCGACACCGCCATACGACTGGTGCTGAGCAGGACCCATGCCTGACAGTGACAGTCGGCGTCGGACCCAGCCTCCGAGGGAGAGGACAGCCACATGACGTCTTTTCCATATATGGTATCCCGAGTGCGCGAAAGAGGAAAACCGACTTGATCGGAGGTTGAAACTGTGGACTCGGGTTCAAAGGTAGCGATGAAGTTTGGAAGGAAAATCGCGGTGTGTTGTGCCCTTGACAGTCTCTAATTGTGTGTCGGCGTCTCACCGCAGGACCAGGCCGACCTCTACAACGAATGGCGACCCTACTACATCGACTATAACTTGTTGAAACGCGAACTCAAGGTAGTATCCATTCCACATCTTACCTCTGATGCTCATGACTCCTAGAAACGCACCTCGTCGCATACCTGGAATAACGAGGATGAGCGCGAGTTCACGGCCATGCTCAAGAGAGAGCTCGATAAAGTCCACAACTTTCAGAAGCAAAAGGTAATGATTGCGCTTGGCCTCTCAACTCATAATCTCATCGCTTATATTTCTTTCTCAGACTACAGAGCTCTCTAATCGAATACGAGACGCAGAGAGGGACGCGAAGCGGCTGGTCGCACAACTGGAAGCTTCTAAGCCACCTTCAGAACAGTCTGCTGATCCTGAATCACATGACTCGCGTCCTTCAGATTACGGACCCGACGAAGGCTCTGACGACGATGGTGACCTCGAGGAAGCAGATTCCTACGAGGAGCTCGAAGACCTCTTCCACGGTTTGGAAGAGGAAGTCGCATCTCTCGTCGCCGATGTTCATGACCTTGCCCTGTACACTAAACTCAACATCACGGGTTTCTTGAAAATTCTCAAGGTACGCCCACCCTTACGCACGTGCGTGGTGTCCACGTTTGATGTCCTCACGTTCATTCATTTGTGACTAGAAACATGATGTCAGTTTGGGCCGTTTGATCGTTAACTCCACATTAATGGCTGATCTCATGGCAAACAGAAACAAACCAACTTCAGTTTGAAACCCACGTTCGTTCAAGAATACTTGGAAGAGCGTCCGTTCTACAGGTATAATTGGGATGCTATCATAGTTAAACTTTCCAAGCTTTATGATCTCGTCCGTACCCGAGGACATCCCGTCCAGGGTGACTCCTCTGCCGGAGGTACCCAAAGCGCGTTTGTCAGACAAACCACAAAATATTGGGCAAGTAAACATTACCTACTGATATCAGGTTAAAAACGTTTTGTATAGGTACACCCGGATAACTTGGTTCCCCTCAAACTTGCTATACTGAGGCATTTGCCTGTTCTGGGTACGTGATGCATGGTCTCACCGTGCACGTATGAGTCCACCGATCGTCTTTTCTAGTCTTCAACACTGATAAGGAATTCGAGCCCAAGGATTCAGGTTGGTCCGAGTTTGTTGCACTTGGTTTTGCGATTCTTGATTTCTTGCAGCCATAACGTCAATCTACTTTGATAATGAAGACCTCGACCTATATCTTGGTCGCTTGGAGAAGACAGAGGGAGCAGAAGCCATTCGTTTGCGATGGTACGGGGATACAGACGTCAAGACAGTAAGTCGACAAAGTCAACTCACTTCCCCTAACCTGACTGTATGCAAACCCCTTGCCAAGATATTCGTCGAACGTAAAACCCATAGAGAGGATTGGACCGGAGAAAAGTCCGTGAAAGCGCGTTTCGCGATCAAGGAGCACTTAGTGAATGCATTCCTGCGTGGAGAATATACCGTGGATGCCGACTTGCAAGCTTTGGCCGACAGCGGCAAGAAGACACAGGCAGAAGTTGATTCTATGATACAGCTTGCAAACGAGGTACAGTACCGCATACTAACTCGTAACCTTGTCCCTGGTGCGTCGAGCCCGTCAATTTTGTGTACTAGTCAAACTTGACCATCATTATTCTACAGTCATGCGGACATTCTATAACCGGACAGCCTTCCAGTTACCTGGAGACGCCCGGGTACGCATCTCTTTGGATACTGAGCTTACGATGGTAAGAGAGGATAATTGGGATGAGCGCGTACGATCTGGAAACAATTGGCGTCGGACGGACATCGGTATCGATTGGCCTTTCTCTCAGGTGCCAGATGAAGACAAGGAATTATTCAAGTACGGTCATCTCTTCGTTTTTTATTGACGGGCTCGTGACATTTTGCAGGTATGGAGTGTTGGAAGTCAAACTTCAAACGCAGTTCGGACAGGAACCACCGAAGTGGGTGACTGATCTAGTTCAGTCGCATCTTGTAGAGGCAGTTCCCAAGTTCAGGTACCGACGCGACCTCAGTGAGATTACCGTTGTGACTGATGGTTCTCTTTAATGCAGTAAATTCATCCACGGTTGTTCAACCCTGCTTCCCAACCGCACCGACCTCGTGCCATATTGGCTTCCACAAAGTGAGTTCTTTTCCGTAGGAAGAATTTTCTCTCACTCAAACCGACGTTGCACAGTGGACATTGACATTTTGAAACCTAATACCGGTTATCTAACGGTAGAGCGTCCTGCTACGTCCTCTTCAAAGGGGACTCCCGAACAAGGATCTTCTGGCCTCATGACGCCGTCGCATGCTTATGCTGAGCCTGTTTCGGAGGGAGAGGAAGATGAAGACATGAACTTGGTTCCTGCCAAGGACGAAGGAGGACGTACCGGTCTTCCACACCAGGATGTCGCTGCAGCGATCGCATTCCGTGAAAAATCGCTCAAAGAACGAGATGATTCTGGTTCGACAGGCGGAGGATCGCCTCCCCGTAATGCAGTTGACCGTGATGAAGTCTTTGAGGATGAGGAAGCCGATGAGCGTACTCCATTCTTACAGGCACGGCGGAAGTCAGCGGCGTTGCCTCCACAACCACAACAATACAAAACCATTTCCATTGATCCTCTTGCACCTTCGTCCGCATTCGACCAAACACTGCGCGAACGACTTCAAAGTGCGGACACTACTAAGATCAGAGCAGTCGGGGAGGAATCTACAGAAGCTAGAGGATTGGTCGAGGACGAAATTCAAGAGAGCGAAAGATTGCTTGTGCGTGACTGGATTGCACCGTCTGGTAAGAAGATCGCTGTTCCAGTTCGCGTAGAGCCGAAGGTGTATTTCGCCAACGAGCGCACGTTCTTGGTAATTATACCCCAATATTTTCTTTCTCAAAATCCTTGTTCTTACCAAGTTGCTCTTGTCAGAAATGGCTTCATTTCGCTATCCTCATCGGTACGATTGCTACAACACTTCTCAACTTCATTCCTCCGGAGGACACGAGAGGGCTCATCAGTGCAGCCCTCTTTACGGTCGCGGCACTGCTCGCTATTGCATATTCAGCCATTGTCTTCTTGTACCGTGCACTTCGCCTCCGTGCTCGCAGCGCGGAAGGTTTGTACTACGACAAGTACGGTCCGACGATTCTGTGCATTGTTCTTTTTATGGCATTGGCTACGAATATTGTCATGCGTCTCCCTGGCTAGCATGTTCACCGATACCCTTTGTCCTTGTGTTCTTTATCGCATTTTCATATTGCTCTGCTGTCTTTGCAATGAATTCGACTACTTCTTTTGTTAGTTTAGAGTTCGTGAGGCGAGAAAGTACCAGAGTACCATGAGGCGGTCTAGAGTGAGATAAAACTTAATGACAGCCTCTACAGCAACTAAATAAGTAGTACCTAGACATCCGCTCCATGCTTCATATGCAGAGTATAAAAGAAACTGTAAACACCACCAAGTCGATTAAACGTTCTGCTGGGGAATCGGTGCGGCGGGTATCAGTCCTCGAGCACTCATCCATTATAACTTGAACCCCACATTTTCCAGATCATGACTACCAACCCAAGACGCATCCCAAGAATCACCCGAAATTAGCGCTGCGCAGCGGTGCTATTGACCATATCCATATGGGGCAGCGTGTGGAGCGGGTGATCTTGTTCCGCTCAGTGCAGGGCTTGCAGCTCGTTCCACTATTCCAGGGCCGTAGCCATAGCCCGCCTGCGGACTTGGCGAAGCTCGACCATGCATATCGTATGCAAGTTGCGGTGCAGGACTCCGGGTCCTAGCCATTTGTGTCATAGGGATCGCCTCTACACCGGGTTCTACTACCCCTTCACCGAAGGTGTTAGGTATCGGACCTCTATATGGGTCGTAGAAGCCAGGTTGACCAAATGCCCCTGGGTCATCTCTGTACGGTTGGTTCGGATTAAGGTGGGGAAGCGGGGGGACTGCGTATGGGTCATGTGCGCCACCAACGGACGATGTTGTGATAGATTGGGCGTAAGTGCCACCGGGGCTTGGTGCCCGTGTCAAGTTGAGATCGGAATCATTCTCTGCACCAAACCCAGCGCGTCCGGTGGAATTCGTGGGCAGCGCGTGCACGTCGCCGCCGCCGCCACCGTGACTGTTGAGCTCTGGCCATTTGATGGCTTCGTCTGTTCAATTTAACAACAATGCTTCTTTGTCAAGGTTGATGGGATACACATGAACTTGACTTACTGTCGTCGAAGTCTGTGAACCGCTTTCGAGTGAATTTCCAGACGAAAAAGCAGAGTATGGCAATGACTGCCACACCGCCTGCTACAGACAACCCGATGATAGTACCAGTACCGACGCCGCTATCTGAACTATCGTCCTCTGACGGAGGAGTAGTAGGACTAGGCGAAGAGGATGCAGCGACAGTGACCACGCTGGTGATGAGGTCTCCCGCTGAATTTGTTCCAACGGTACCCACAACGGTACTCTTCTGACTGGTGGCAGAGTCTGCTGGAGGCTGTGTGGATGTAGGAGCAGCAGTCGAAGAAGCTTGCGTGGTGGATGTGGGTTGGGCAGAGGATGCCTGTTGGGTTGTGGATGGAGCAGGGGCAGCAGAGGTAGCTGATGTGGTGGCACTATGGGCTTCTGACGATGTTTGTGCAGCTGTCGTCGTCGCGGGCGAGTTGGCGGTTGTAGTTTCGGCAGGGGCAATTAACTGACGCAGGTCATAGTGGTCGCGTGGTATGCGAACATCTAGCTGTCCGAGCTGCTGCGAAGCGACGACAGAGGACGCTAGAGATGACGCTGCAACGACTATTAAGACTTTTCGCATGCTAGATACTCTTTGCTACGCAAGCGGGAGACGTTGGGGAGCTAGGTCGGACGAGTGGTATTGAAAGAGCGGCGTCGAATGGAATTTCTGTTGTGGTAAGGTAGTAGTGGTGGTTAGTAACGACGTCCCAACTCGAAAAGTGGCCGTCGTTGCCAAAGGGGGATCGTCGTCGTTGAAAACGGCACACTGGACGGCGTCCAGGACTACTGAGGCCTCTGTTCACTTGGAAGGGCAAGAACGAGTCGAGAAAAACTGGCCAACCCGACCCCACCGATCGATGAAGAAGGAGAGGCGGATACCGGTCACGTGGGCGTACAGCCCGTTCCTTGTACAGGTACGCATCGCCTTCCGAAGCAAACCTCATTTCAACACGTATCAAGGGAGGTGGAATATGTATTTACAGGTGTCTTGCCGAGGTGATATCTAGTCAAGCGACTTCCTCCCCAACAACTTCTCTATCTCCCGGTGCTCTCGGAGCCAGGACGAAAATGGTTTTTCCTGTTCTCGTCTACGGAACTCTCGCATCTCCAGCAGGTAATTCGCAAACGCGATGAGCGTGCCGTAACGGTACCTGATCAAGGAAAAGTGAGCATAACTTTTCGTGTTGAGGAAGGGCATTGTACACCGACAGATAATTAACGGCGACGCTCATCAGCTTGCGGTATTTGACGCTTCCCTTCTCGCAAGCATCCACTTTCAGTTTGTAGCTGTAACGCGTTCGCTATCAACCAATAATAGAACTGGACAACCACCACACTCACTCATATATTGCCTTGCGGAGATTCTGAACGTCTTGCATAAGGTCAATGGCACGGTCAGTCAAGCGTTTCGCCAGCTTCCCATGGGACAAAACACCAATAAGTTGTAGGATAGTCTTGTACTCCCCTACCACGGTCATGTTGACCACGCTGACATAGAAGAGGAATGGCGCGTACCCTGTAAGTATGCCTCCTCTTCAGAGGGGCCGTCAATCGTATCGTACGTAGTGATTTCCACATCATCGGAAGTATCATCAAGGTGAATGTCTCTGGACCAGTTCATGATCGTTGATATCAGGCAGGCTGTAACCATTCCTGACGTCGTGCGGCCTCGGCCCATCTGGCAGTTGAAAATAAAGTCTCCGGCTTGGGAGTAACCTAGCCGTACGCGTTCCAGTAGTTGAGAGAGCGCGTCCGGAAGCGGTGCCTGCTCATCAGTCTGCAAGATGCGTTAGTCACAAGACTTCCAAAAGTACATCTCTACGTACGATAGCTACACGATCGTAGTTAACCTTGAGTCAAAGGACATCAAATCAAATTTTAACCGAGACTTGGAGAGAACTAACCTTGAAGCCTTCCTTTACCATCAAATTAAAAGCGTCACGAGGTGTCATGATGTCATCCTCCGAAACCGTTTCCCATATGGGTATGATGGAAAACACGCCAGGACGTTCTTCGACCTCGTCGTGCAGAAGGATACGCCCCTCCCCTTGTCTGAGCTCGCGAAGGACATCCAGCTTGAATCTTTCTTCCATATTTTCCACCATGCTGGTAGTTACTCCTGTTGCCCTGTGGGGGATACGCATATATTCGCTTCATAAACGCCGAAAGGTATACACCACTTACTCCACATTTTCCAGTGGTTTGTCGACAAGTCGTAAGACGTGCGGCCGCCCAGCGACATATATGACAGGTTCCTATCAGTGTATAGGCTTTGCATGCGCAGTGGAATTCGAGAGGATAAACACCGACCTCTCTCAATGAAGTCCAAAACACCATATTGTTGCCGTTCGGCCCAGCATCTACTCTCCCTAGTGCTCGACGAAGCCTGCATGCGTCGTGAATAACATAACCCACAAAATCATGTGTGACTGACCCCTGGACAGTGGGCATCCCGCTGGGAGATCGGAATCAACAAATGTTATAAATGACAGTGAGCACACTGGTGTTACCTTCCACAGACCATTTTCCCATCGCCAGCGTTTACGACCACAGAGGTGGGGTCTCCGGGCAAGGATGATGCTAATTTGAGAGTCAATGGTACGCGACGGAAGTTCGGTGCACCTTCAATCCGCCTGTTGAGACACCGGTGTAAATGGAGCGCCAACACGCCCCGAGGCCTCAGTCATTACAGGACGAGGTTGTCATCACGTACTCTGGCAGTGTCATCTTCTGCAGGTTGACAAAGAAATCGCTCTTTAGGATCGTAGATGCAGACAAGATACTACCGGAACGGTTGATCACTACTTGTTTAACTTCGTCAGGATGGGCAACCCCGCCGTCGACATCGGTTCGCTCCAGGGGCGTTAGGGCACGCAGGCTGTCAACATGAAGTTCTTTCTCAAACGTCTTTATCACTGAGAGAAGCGTCAGCACAACACGTAATAGACGAGTAATGAAACATCGCACCCGGTCGACTCTCGATGAACTGTTCGAATGTTTCAACAGATTTGATCGTATCAGGCTTAGTAGATTGCAGGTATGCTTGGAAGGCTATGAGTTCGAAGTAACGACGCAAGTTGTGTAGACCTGGTGGACCGTGAGATTGCGAGATACGCAATTACCAAGTTGCAGACCTTTCGACGCGTGAATACGCTTCTGCTTCTCGTCTGTAGCTTGCTCTGCCTTCAGGCGCTCTGCGTCGATATGGTCCCGGAGGTTGAATACCACAGCACATCGGTCGATTGCTTCATCAACGGCATTTTTCACTGCTGGTCCCTTGCGTACGATACGCAAAAGGCCTTCATAGCTGCTTACCATCGGGTTGATCTGACGGTGTGAGTTGACTCACTGTTGATAACTTGGTACGAATGCCGCCTGTTCACGAGTTCTTCACCAAAAACATCTGTACCAGGAACGGAGGTTGTGGATAGAGACCGGGAACGGCTAATCATCCGAGAAGGCGTCTGGTCAAGCTGTCTATTCTCCCTGAGCCACTGTTGAATCAAAAGAATGATAACCTGCCGACCGTCGTCACGGGTTTGCTGTCAATTGACGGGTAAACGATGTTGCTGGTGTGTCTTACCGTAGTCAGCGTGCTGCGGCCACGACCAAGCTGGCAGTTGACTACAATGGCAGTGTTTGTAGATTCATTGCGAACTACGAGATCCATTAGTTCCCTGATATCTGAGAAGTCTGGTGGGTGTTCTGAAGTGATTGGAATACGAGCATATTGGACCTCAACCCCGCTGTTCGACCGGCACGATGCCATGATGTCCTTGAGGACTGCAACATTCGCTGGCTGTACGCCCTCCCATACAGGTATAACAGAGCCATCAGTGGTCTCGGTGTGCAGTAAGATCCTTTATACCAATCGGTCGACATCTCTCAGATTTTGAATTATGGACTTTTCGCACCTTCCTCCAAATGCTTCGAGTTCTGCGAGTACATCATCTCTTAGCCGTTCTTCTAGCACTTCCAGTCGGGATGCGGAAATGCCACCATAATCTGCGATACAAAAATGAGCGATATCAGAGAGTGCGCAACTGGAAGTCTTTACCTTTCATGTTTCGAAGGGTGAAACGTTCTCGTCTCAGACAATACGGTGCACCATTGACATAGACCAACGGTTCCTCTCTCAGTGTTACCCACACGATCTTATTAACATTTGGATGGTTCTCCTTGACAAGGCCAACCACTTCGTCGATTGCTGATTCGGTGGGCTGCCCGCTAGCATATATGTTGGTGCCTGGGACATTCCTAAAGTTAATGGCACCCCGAACAGAGTGTAGGACACGCTGTGATCTCGACAGCCACTGGTCGGACTTCAACAGCGTTCTGGTCCATAGTGAGCATGCATTGTGTAAGGGCCAACCGAACGCACCCTTCCCGCAAAATGATGCCACTGCGATTCTATTGGGCGTCGCTTGAGTGACCTCCAGTATTCCACTACCCGAGATCGACTGACCTTCACAACATGATCTGTGTACTCATCTCCAAGTAACTGCCCACCTGCCATTTCTACATCGTTCTTCTTGCCCGCCACCAGAGATTTATCGGCGGGTCCTGACCGAGATAACAGGGAGAGATCGTTGATGGGCGCAAAAACATTTAACCTGGATCCTTGAGATTTCCTGAGGAACTTCACTTGGCTAGATGACTTGTCTCAGCGTTCTTGCGAAGTGCTCTCAGAGCGAGTAGCTTACTTCCATATTTCAGATCTAGTCTGTAAGTCTGTTAAAACGAGACTCCGCAATATAAAAAAGGACGTCACACGGACCTTCAACCATTCTGAAAACGTCTGGTCGAAATCAGGCACGGAGTCGACATAACTTGCAAATGCGATTAGGAAGAAACTAAAAGTCACCCGTCGGGAGGAATGTCGTTCTATTGTTGAGGCTACGCACTACTGTTCAAGTGCCCTGCTGGCCTTGTTTAGTAGCTCCTCTCTCCTGTATTCGTCTTGATCTAACGTGGTAAGGGCATATTGGATCCGGAGGATTAGAACGTCTTCCCGAAGATTAATTACATGGTCACCTGCAACATTAAGCAGAATTAGTTGAGTGACGCACTCACAGATGAGCGCGCGCGCAAATTACGAGGTACAAAAACACTTACAAGTATCGACAACGCGATCGACAAGCCGCTTCGCTTGAAGTCCTTGGTCTAAGCAACCGAGCAAGCTAAGGATGGCGCTGTAATTGCCTTGGTGTGCCTTGCGCAGGTTCTCCAGTAACGAAGGTTGCGCCATGAGCAAAGCAATCGCAGATTGTGATTGCAGATCTGTGATTTGTAGTCCACAATTTCTAACTTCCATAGAACAGCTAGCAGAAACAGAACGTACGCTGTTGCAACAAATAAGTCAGGCGCAATAATGATTTATTCGAATCTTGTTGTGCGCTTGCATGATCCAACGCTTGTGCGAGCTTTAAGTCGGTGGCGGGCTAAAGAAAGAAGCGTATATTCTGCATTGGAGAACCATCTGCTCTTCAGAAAACTTACTTGGTTTGTTGGCTGCAGGTGGTGATCAACCGCTCTTGCTAAATTATGGGTATCAAATGCACTCACGGTAGCATATCCCGGGGTACCGCCCCCTACCTTACCTGGGCTGGAATTGATCATACTGAGGAACGATTTGTTTGCATAAGGATCCTCGAAACCCTGACGAATTGCCATCCTCCTTCTCACTATCAGGGCCGCAACCATGGCAAAAGTAGTGCGTACGGCACCCACGCCACAAGAAAAGACCAACGCGCTACGCAGAGGGTCAGTGTCCTTGATGACCCGTAGGTACGCATCAAGATAATTGTCCTAGAGCAGGTTGGTCATGAGTCGATTAAGAGACGGGATAGGACGTTACCTCTATTGGGCGGTCGGGAGTTATAGGAATTCTGATCGGTAAGTTGACGCTTGGAACGTGTAACAATGTAAAACGCGTGGACCTACCGGTGATACTAGAGATTGCCAGTTAACTGTGAAACACTGATACTCAACGAAGCGATGACGTTACCTCCACATTCCAACCATCTAAGCTCATGTTCTCCCATAGCTCGCGAGGCGTTCTCACATTTGTCTCGCCAACATGCGTCCACGTTGGTAAAATGGCGCCGTCCCCTCTTTCGGTAGCTTTGTATGAGAAGCGTCTCAGTTATCGCGCGTAACGAGGTCCACATGGGGGACATACGGAGCTCGTTGTGAGTCAAAATCAGTCCACCATACCTGAAAGAGAGCAGTAAGGACTCTGAGGGAATCGGACCCGTGTCGGGAGGTCTTACTTGGTAGCTTCCTGGAGTATGTCATTCTTCAAGCGGGTCTCGATTGCCTCTAGGTTTTCAGCTCGATCGGACAAGGAGAGTGTCTTGCGTGGCTCCGAAGAATCACGCAACACGAAAGGGCGCCCGGAGATATAAACTAACACGGTGGCGAAGTGAGCTGAACCACTACAGTGCCGTCTCTCAGGACAGCACACAAGGCATGGGGGACTCACCGACTGGCTCTTCTCGAGTAGAGAACCAAACCACGTGCGAAGGATCGGGGGTACCCGGGCGACATCTGAGCACAGACAGTATGGCACGCAGGCCCTGTGTACGGGGCTGCGCCACTCCGTACACGTTGAGATTACCTTGGCGAGGCGCTCTGAAGTTTGGGGCACCATGAACATTAAGGTCAATGTCGAGGGCACGGCCTACAAGGAAATAATAATGGATACTTTGGACGATCGAGTATCAGGCGATTGCTAACCGGACGGATGGTAGTCTGTCTTGAGGATGAACCCCCTGGAGAGGACACTACCTGACCTTGTCTTGACAACTGACGTTTCGGATCGCTTAAGATTGACCATCAAGTCGAGAGGTTGTACGGCTTCTCTAATAGCTGGAGGGGTTGGCCTTGTCTGACTTGCTGAACGAGGACTATTATGAGCTGTGCTGAGGTGGCCGGACGGCTTTTGAAGGTGTGGCATCGGTACAGGATGCGAGCCAGTGCGGAGTTGTGCCATTGCCTGGGTTGTTTCTCTGTCGTCGTCCATCATTTAGGAAGAGACTATCCAATGGCCACGACGACGATAAGATGAGTAGCTTCGTACCCGATCGAGGCCAAATGCCTCGAGGTTAATGAGCTGCCGAATTTGGCATTCGGCCTCTCCCACTCCGACCCGGAGGACAGGAAAGTACACAAGTCTGAAAGGAATCTTCTTGCGTTGTGGACTTTTCAATCGAAGACCATGATCACACACTGACAACAGGCAAGTGAAATCATTCTTATCCAAAATGATATCCATGCGCCAATAACTCCACCTCAAGTAGCTTTCTCATGGTACTTATAATTGCGCGTTTTTCGTGTCCTCTGCCAAATCACGCTAGCGTCGTAGTTCCGCGGAGACCTCCGGAGAGCGTGGAAAAGGCTCTTGTGTGTATTCAAAGTGGGCGTGGGCATAGCGGCTGGGGTGCCCGTTTGCGGGCAAGTAGCAAACCAAGAACGCCAAGAAGGGACTAGTGGTGGCAAATAAAGCTGTATACTAGTAGTTGTAGTAATTGGTTTGGGAGCCACTAGTCAGGTCACGTGAAGGCACTTCGCTTCAACGGCGCAGGGAGCCCGGTGAGTCTTTCTGTCTCCACCAGCATCGTTTCAGACCCTCGCTGCGTCTCACACTATGCCGTCCCCATCGTCGTCTAAACCTATGAACATTGGTAGTCCACGGAGAGACGAAACTTCTCGCACAGGGACACCTACACCTACAGGTACACCAGATATCCGGGTCTTGCGGGCTCAATATTCGGGAACACCACCAGTTCCGAACATCGCCTTTCGTTACGCACCTGTGAGCGCTTCCTACTCCAGCCGCGACGGTCCTCTTGCGACCAGTGTTTCATCCCATGAAGCAGCAAACAACCTATTACATCGCCCTTCGCTCGGAGCTGTTGGTGGAAGACCACCTCCGTCAGATAATCCCTGGAATGACACGGGCGCAACGGATACAATGGGTCTATCGGATGAAGAGATAGCCAGAGTCGTCAGGCAGCACCTCGTCTTTCCCGATGAGAGAAATGGATCCGATCGCGAAGAAACTCCCACAAGCAGCACCATGACGCCTTGCCGATCTCCACCTCCAAGGGAGAGTTCCGGCGCATTCCCCATCCCTTATGAGGTACCTGGCGCCGATATCACGTGAGATCACAAGTTCCAGCCGAATTATGGAGTGCTAAAAACATTTGATAACCGTCATTGCAGTCACGATATCTACAAGTGGCACGCGGATCAAAGGCGGCAGTCTGTCCGTCCACGGGCCACCTCTTTTGCAGGTTCTGTCACGCCGTCACACCCGGCGTTTGAGCACATTCACGAACCTGGAGGTTTCAGGCGCAACTATGTCCTTTTACAATCTAATAATGCTGAGGGCGTAGAGGATAGACGGGCAACAAACAATTTCGTTGAATTCCTATACATATTCGGACAGTTTGTGAGTCGCTCTAGTCTGCGGATAGTATGGAAAGTAACGATGGTCCAGGCTGGAGAAGACCTTGAGGAAGACGAAGACAGAGTTGACGAGGAGGAAGCTACTGAGCAGCCTCAACCGGGCACAGTATCTGCCATTGCAGATGAGGCACAACCTTTACTTAAGCAGGCGCAACGCGCAAGGTCTCATTCTAGGCGGCGGGCGGCATCCGTCGGTGCTCATGGCGACGCAACGGTCCCACAAGCAGTACTTATGGTGGGACCTTCGCCATCATAGCATGCTTTGGTGCTGACAGTAAACAGCTTCTTAAGTCGTTTGTAGGCACCGGAGTTTTATTTCTTGGAAAAGCGTACGTGTTTCCCCGCAGACTTCATGACGTTCTAATTAGTCGGATAGATTTGCAAATGGAGGTCTACTGTTTTCCACCATTACCATCGCCTTTGTTGCTTTGGTATCTCTGTATTCCTTCCTATTGCTGGTCGAGGCCAAATTTATTGTTTCGGGGTCCTTCGGAGGTTTGTGTTTCGTTGTTCGTTGGCTCTCGGGATATTCATATGCGTTGATAGACATCGGCGGAGCTTTATATGGTCCTTGGATGCGTTACGCCATTCTTTCTTCAATTGCGTTTTCCCAGCTAGGATTTGTGGCTGCTTATACCATCTTTGTTGCAGAAAATCTAAAGGTTGGTCTTTGTCGAAGAATTCGCAACGGATATCTCATACTCTCCAGGCTTTCGTGGCAGCTGCAACGCAATGCGCGGCCAGTTTTTCTGTTTTGTTCTTCATTCTCATCCAATTGGTCATTTTTCTTCCTTTGGCCCTCGTTAGGAATCTCGCGAAGCTTAGTACTGCAGCACTTGTTGCGGATGTCTTCATCTTCGCTGGTCTGTTATATATATTCGGCAGCGAAATATCTACTATCAGTGAGAAAGGCACGGCGGAGGTCCAGCTTTTCAACCCTAGGGATTTCCCGTTGTTCATAGGGTACGCCGTGGCTCAAGGGTATCTCTGCGGTAGCTTATTCTCCGACAGGACTGCTGTCTTCTCATTTGAAGGAGTGGGATTGGTGAGTCCAAACATTTGTTCTATTTCATATAAGGATCATTAATATAGGCCGTCAAGGTCATCCCAATTACCGATGCAATGCGTGAACCGCACAAGTTCCCAAGAGCCCTTACTGGTGTGATGATCGGAACGCTCTGTGCGTGTCTTCCAGTGTTCTTGCAGCTTTGTTAATAGTGTCCTTTAGTCCTCTTTGGTGGCGCAGGTGCTCTCGCGTATTTGACCTTTGGCAAAGAAGTAAACACCGTCGTTCTTGTGAACCTCGACCTAACTAACAAGTTTACTCAAGCGGTGAGACGAAAGTTGCTTGCAGTTCTAACTATCTTGACTTATTGCCTCGCGTTAGGTTCAATTCCTATACTCCGTTGCCATATTGCTATCCATCCCCCTCCAGTTCTTCCCAGCTGTCCGTATCCTCGAGAACGGACTATTCGTTCGTAGTGGCAAGCGGAATCCTCGCGTCAAATGGTTGAAAAACCTATTCCGTTTTGCACTGGTGATGTTCTGTACCGGGGTCAGCTGGCTCGGAGCTGCTGACTTGGACAAATTCGTGGCGCTGATCGGAAGTTTCGCATGGTGAGTGTCGTTTCCCTGCCCTTGAGCGAATTCATCAGAATGATGATGCTCCGTGCCCAGTATTCCTTTGTGTTTCGTCTACCCAGCAATGCTGCACTATAAGGCCGTTGCAAAGACATGGAGACAGAAGCTTATTGACATTCTGCTTGGCGGTTTCGGCGTAGCCGCGATGGTATTCACCACTGCCCAAACCATTAAGGTGCCGTATATTGTTTTGCACAGAATGGTATGACCCTGACGCTACGATCAGCTCATGGCTGCTCCTGAAGCCGCACCACAACCAACCATGTGTTGAGCTGTTCCATACTTGGTTCACTTGTTACCCAGGAATCAGGATGCTGAAGGCTTCCTTGTCTCATGCACAGGAATCAACATCACACCCGTTTTGCATAATCACCAGTTTCATTGTATTTCGTAGTAGACATATCAAGGAACGTAACTACCGATTTCGATATCCAATAGAGACGGCTCCTACATTGAAGAAGACACGGAAATGAGCGTGATCACTGTCAAAGGGCGCAGTAACCACTATCGGCAGTACTTGTTGACGTTGCAGCATGGCCGTGGCAAGTCCTAAGTTGTTTACCCTCGTGCCTACATTTCCATAGATTTCTACCCATGGCGTCCACGCGACGACCACGTTTTCTCATCACAGTGACATAGTTTCGCCAAAGCATGGGTGATGTCCCATTTACCGACGCTCCGATGAGGTCTCTGTCAACTAATTCATATTAATAGGGACGATTCGGGTGTTGCAATATTCTTGTGGTTATCGTCGAATTCCGTAACAGTCTCTCACAAATGGCGACGAAAGGCACCCTTATTACAGGCGATAAAGGGGGGCACAGCAAGCGACGGACTATCGGAATGACATCGTCCGCAAGGCAGCACGCCTATTATGGGGACAACCTCGCATTTTACGGTCCTCACCGAAACCACGATGGATTCTTACATATATTTCGGATAGAATCACCGCTTCCTTGTTCCCCGCTGCATCCCCCTCGACGTCCTCCTCTTGCTGGCGCAAGACGATATTATGTCTGTATTAACTAATGTTCTACCTACCAGCCAGTCTCGTATTCGGAGGAAGCCCGCTCCAAGCCTGGAGCTTGACGCACGCTACCCGAGGCCTGATCCAGATGACCCGTTTGCACCTCTTTCTGTGCTTCGCAGCCGAACGGCCAGTACTCTTGGTGCTGTTGGCCCGACCCCTCTGACTTTCAGAGGCACGTCAACTTCGCATCTCCCTACTTTGTCATATACTGGGGGCAGGTACCCCCCGGATATTTATCAAGCATATCTCAATTCCCCACCAACAACTGTAGTATCCCCTAGTTCTGAGCAGTCATGGATTAAACCACCCCCTTCCTCCCCGGTGGATTCCGCAGACCCCCATTCACGAGTATCTCCCCAGAGAAGACGGTCCCAGTCTGCGGTCTCGAGGAATGAGGCTCGATCATCTCCTAGGACTTCACCTTACGGGCATTCCAACCTGCATTCGTACGTGCTCGCGGGCGCGCGGTCTTCTACGCCCGCACTCGCCCCAGCTTTTTCTACGGAATTGCAGAGCAAGTTTCCAGAAACAGTGGTTCGTCATGGAAACGAGATTGTGCGTTCCTCGAGGCCTCCGCATGAAGTCGGCGGAATAATGTCTATGCCATCATCTCAGGTTCATCTTCCTGTCTTGGAAGATGGACCGCCATCATCAAGGAAGGGAAGGAAGTTTACTCGGTTCTTTCCTAGGAGAGCGGTTGGTCGACTGAGTCAGGGACAGAAGTCGTCGGATAATTTGGCACTTGCGGTACATGGCCCCTCTATTCTACCATTCCCACAGCGCTCGAATGGACGATCATCAAAGGGCAAGCAATTGCCGGAAGAGAGCACGTTTCATGCTCGTCGGAAATCAACGGCATTATTCTCAGCTGCTGTGGCTGCGAACCTACACACCATTGATGTTTCTGTTTCGAGTCCTATGGGCGCTGCAGGCGGAGCTCTGATGTATGAGCCTCTCACTGATGCCGATCTTGGGTATTTAAGTGACTCGAGAATTCCTCTCTCACGACCACATACTTCTCACCACATCCCCGTGGATCCCGTCCCCCCTCGTAACGTGCATGCTCGATCTCAAACCATGGATGGTCCTTTGTGTGATATCTCCCGACATGCGCGGAATGGCAGTGACGCACCACAGCTTTCGCCCGTGCCTCCGTATCTCGACTTCGACGAGCATGCCCTGCCGACCCCAAAGCAGTTGACGGACGCGGCATCTTGCGTCGTGATCGCAGAAAATGGGATAAGAGTTCATTTTGGCGACCTATTTAAAGAGAAAAAAACTATTGTCATATTTATCAGACATTTCTGGTGAGTATAACATCACTTCCATTATAGTGACTGCTAAAGTCGAACCCCGCCGGAACTTAGGTGTTCATTATGCCAAGACTACATGTTTTCATTGTCCAGTACGGTCGACCCGAAGCTGCTAAAACAGGCAGATGTGAATTTGGTTGTTATCGGCAATGGTTCGTTCAGCATGATTAAGTCGTACAGACGTAGGTGTTGTTGTGTTGTTAATCTCCGTCATGTCTTACGCGATTCTGCAGAAATATTCCGCACGCCTTTCGCTGTCTATACCGATCCCTCGATGCGTCTTCACAATGCACTTGGCATGATGAGCCTTCGAAAAGCAGGACCCAAATCACCAACAAAGCGCGGTAGCTATGTTCGCCACGGAAAGGTAAATGGCCTCGCAATGGTTGTTGCCAATGCTCTTCGTACTGGTATGCCGATCTGGGAGAAAGGAGGCGACCCATCTCAGCTGGGTGGCGAGTTTGTTTTTGGGCCTGGGTGAAAGATTTTGTCATGTTCTCGTTGGCTGAAGTACTGAGTCACACAATCGCTTTAGGTTGACTGCGACTTTTGCGCACCGAATGCCTAACGCTGGCTGTCATGCCCCCATTCTGCGCGTGCTGGCTGCCGCTGGAGTGAGTGTGAGCTGCGAAGCACATTTGCCTGCTTTGGAACCCTCTGGACGGCCAAGTGCTCGCGAGGAGAGCGGAGACCGGTGGATGGAAGAACGTCGTTTGAGTCTTGCAAGGATCAGGGAACGAAAAATTGCGCGTCGCATGGGCATTGATTTCCCGATCCGTACTGAGGGAAATCCTGTCTCACCAACAGCCCTGCAACCATCCCCTTCTTCCCGGCCATCCAGTACCAACGGCAATCAAACTGAAGACAGTATAGATGGAGGGAATGGGTTGCGAACGGAGACCGTGGATTGTCATGGTGACGATGGCGACGATGCCGTCGTAATAGTATCTGCTGGCGATTCGGATACCGAAATTGTCTCAGGGGGGTCACAAACGCTGGCGGAATCTGATTACGATTCCGACCACACAAGAAATGAAGAGGTTGAGCCTCACGATTTGTCGGGAAACAAGGCAGCATTGCTCGATCTCGAAGATCTTGGTATACCTCCGGGTTTGACTGTGTCATCATGAGCCCCGGAGCTGGTGTTTTTATACGATTATGTAGTTTCTACACGTGTACTTGTTCGTAGTACATACAATTGGAGAGCCCGTATGCTACGTACGCGTGTCCGTATTATCAGCAACAACGTTGATCGTTACAAAAGGCCTTGATGTTGCATTCACTACCAAAGGGGATGGCGAACCACGACAAATTTCTACCAAGTGGGTCTTATCACTCCTATCTGCGTGTCTTACGAAGGCTCAAAAGCTGTTTCCTGATCGTGATGTACCCGCTGCTGTACATATCATTACACGATCCATCATTGCGGGCTGTGGGGACTGCATTTCTGTGCGGAAGGCACGTTTCCGCACGACGGGACGCAAAAACGGTCCGCATTGTTGTAGTATAGTGCCAGTCGTACGCTATAGTTGAAAAATGAAAGTGCATACCTTCCTGAAACCTGGGGATGCACAAGTCCGATCACAAGATACGGGTGAATAGATTACCTGGATTAGGAGACTGACCTTGCGCCAAACCACGTAACAGATGGCCTGATGAGGCTCATCTGATGGTATCGATATGACTTGACAAACTTTGAGAAAACACGAAACCGTATTATGTGTGTGTTGAAGCGTGTCCACTACGCGAGCGCAAGGCATAAGTACTATGATTGCGTCACCTTTTTTTTCCCCTGGAAGTTAAGTCTGTTTTTTGTTAAATATTAAGCAGAGAATCTCGTCGACGTGGTTCAAGTTGACATGAGAAAATGAGGGTGAGACTATGCCCTTGACCACTCAAAGAATAGACTTGACAGATGCAGCGACGGCCAACTTTGATTTTCGAAACACAGGTCTTGGAACGGGAATGCATTGTACGTAAGTCCACGTGACTGGATGTTTTTTGGGGATGAACGGTAAAACGCGCTAAATAAAAAAAAGTTGGGACTGGGGGCAGGGCATTCAACTGGGTATCATATATTAAGTGCCCTTGGACCTCTTCCTCTCTCTTCAACTCCCTCTTCCTCACGTACCTCGATCGAGGCGAGCACCTTACCAGCCCTCTAAATGTCTGTTGAAAACGGAGACGCCATCCACGAAAGTGGTATTGCTACACGTCCATTGACCCTTTCCCTTGGAAATGCCAGAGTACGCGTACTCTTTTAGATATTTTTTTTATCGGTCTTGTCGTTGACGAATATTAGGTTTCAATCCCCGTGTCTGCTTCTCGCGACGAGTGGATTGCTGCTGAGGTTCTTAGAGATGACTTTCTCTCTCAGTCGCAGACCAGCGCTAATACTGTAGACGATGCCTCCGAAGAGAACGACGTGTTGCAGGCAGAGGTTGCCCTCTTTGCACGCTTTTTGTCCTTTGTTGCGCGACGGTTATTAGACGATGCGCAGTATACCAAGGCCTCCACGTCCTTGCTTCTCGATGCTTTTACGCACTTTGTCTCCAAGTATCTCAGTGACACTGATCTCTTTTCATTTATCAATGCGTTTGACGGAGATGTACGGAACGCGATTCTAGCTGCCTTCTTTTCTGCGCGCGCAACACTGGAGCAACAGAATATCACCGCTATTCCTAAACCTCAGGCGTCTGCTCTCTTTACTGCGGCTTCCAAAGGTGATGCGTCCATATACGCGCTCTTCGGGGGCCAAGGAACCAACGAGGTTTACTTTGACGAACTCCAAGCACTCTACGACTCGTATGAACCCTATGTTTCTCCTCTAATTACCGCCATCACCAACGAGGTCCTAATCCCCCTTGTCGCGGCACATGTATCCTCGAGCTACTACAACTATGGCATGGATGTCATTTCCTGGTTGTCGGGAGCCGTTGCTCGCCCATCAATTGCGTACCTCGCGTCTATCCCGATTTCCTTACCCCTTATCGGGTTGACCCAGCTCATACAGTATTTGGTCATCTGCCGGATCTCAGATTTGACTCCAGGACAGCTTCGTGGTTGTCTTGCTGGCACGACTGGCCACTCCCAAGGTGTGGTCTCAGCGGTGGCGATCTCTGCATCCAGCGGCTATGAATCATTCGATATCAACGCGAAGAAGGCCCTGCGTTGGCTCTTTTACTGTGGTATGCGTGGTCAGGAGGCGTTCCCCGTACTGGCCCTCGAACCCAGCATCGTCCGTGACTCAGTAGAGGGCGGAGAGGGACAGCCATCACCAATGCTTTCAATCAATGGCCTCGACCTATCGGCTCTCAAAATCCATATCAACGCGACTAACAAGCATCTCCCATCAAACTCTCAGCTTTCAGTTTCGCTGTATAATGGCCCGCGGAACTTCGTTGTCACCGGGCCGCCGCGCTCTCTCTATGGCTTGGTCACAAACCTGCGGAAAGTCCGTGCGCCAAGCGGCGCCGACCAGAGCAAGGTCCCGTACTCGCAGAGGAAACCTGCGTTTGGCGTACGTTTCTTAGTAGTCAATGCGCCGTACCACAGTGCATATATGGCGGAGGCTACCGACAAATTGTGCAATGAAGATCTCCAGGGCGAAGAACTCTGGACTCCAGACGAGTTGGCGATTGCTGTATTCAACACGGAAGATGGTACGTGGTTGCTGTGGATGTGCGAAGCGTGACATGACGTGTCCCTCAGGTTCTGACTTGCGCGAATTGACGTCTTCCATCACCCGGTCGTTGTGCGATCAAATATTCACTTCACCGATTCACTGGGATCTCGCAACCGGCTTCCCTGAGACCGCAACTCACGTCATCGATTTCGGTCCTGGTGGATTAAATGGCATCGGTCCCCTGACGGCTCGTAACCTGGAAGGTCGTGGCGTTCGTGTCATCACCCTTGGTGACAAGGGCCGAGGCGAGGCGGAGTTGTTCGACGTCGACTGTGTTGAGTACGAAGAGTGGTGGAGCAAAAAGTATGCACCCAAATTGGTCAAGACGAGGTACGTGTTGGCCGTGAAAAGTGCAATGTACTTTTGTTAATGGAAGCTTGCAGTGATGGTACTGTTCATATCGACACACGTTTCTCGCGGCTTCTGGGCAAGCCGCCGATCATGGTCGCAGGCATGACACCTACCACTGTGAAGGCCGGTTTTGTATCCGCCGTTCTTTCCGCCGGTTACCATATCGAACTTGCTGGTGGTGGCCACTATAACGCTGCTGCCCTCCGTGCGAAGGTTGCTGAAATTCAATCCAAGATTCCCGAGGGGGTTGGCATTACTCTCAATTCCTTATACATCAACCCCAAGCAATTCGGTTTCCAGTTCCCCCTGTGGCAAGAAATGCGACGCGAAGGCCTGCCAGTCGAAGGCTTTTGTGTCGCTGCTGGTATTCCCAGTACGGAGAAAGCGGTCGAGATTATTGACGGATTGCGCAACGCGGGCATCAAACACGTCTCTTTCAAGCCTGGTTCCGTCGAGGGTATTCGGCAGGTGGTCAACATTGCTGCCGCTAATCCTGACTTCCCTATCATACTGCAATGGACCGGCGGTCGAGCTGGTGGCCATCATTCATACGAGGACTTCCATATGCCGATTCTGAAGACGTACAGTGCCATCCGTCAGCACGACAACATTTGTTTGGTTGGAGGGTCTGGCTTCGGTGGCGCCGACGATCTTTGGCCGTACCTCACTGGCGACTGGTCGAAAGACAAGTACGACACGCAGCCTATGCCTTTCGACGGTTTTCTATTCGCTAGTCGGGTCATGGTCGCAAAAGAGGCTCATACGAGTTCCTCTGTGAAGGATCTCATTGTCGCTGCTCCAGGCGTTGGCGATAAAGATTGGGAGAATACGTACGTGAAACCTACTGGTGGTATTCTCACTGTTCGCTCGGAGCTTGGGGAGCCCATTCACAAAGTCGCCACAAGAGCCGTAAAACTATGGAAGGAATTCGACGACACTGTTTTCAACATGCCAAAGGAAAAACGTGCTGCTTGGTTGGCTGAGCGTAAAGCAGAGATAATTGAGAAACTCAACAAGGACTTCGCCAAGCCGTGGTTCGGGTGGAAGAAGGATGGTACCGTCGCCCACGATTTGGGTGATATGACGTACGAAGAAGTCACCCTTCGCATGATTCGCCTCATGTACGTCGCTCAGCAGGATCGCTGGATCGACATTAGCCTGCGCAATCTCACCGGGGACTGGCTGAGGCGCATCGAGGAACGCTTTGCCGGTGTAAATGGGGGCACGAAGCCTAGCATTCTCCAGAGCTTCAACCAACTTAACACCCCTGCCGCATTTGTCACTGAGTTCTTTGGAAAGTACCCCGCCGCCACTGAGCAGCTTTTGGCTGCTGAAGATCGTGCATACTTCTTGACCATCTCTCAGCGGCCTGGTCAGAAACCCGCCCCTTTCATCCCCATTTTGGACGCGAATTTTGAAGTGTGGTTCAAGAAGGTCAGTGTAATGCTTTTCGATTATTATTACCTAACTTGTCCCCATCTTTAGGACTCGCTTTGGGCTGCTGAAGATATTGATGCCGTCTTCGACCAAGACCCTCAACGTGTATGTATTTTGCAAGGCCCAGTCGCTGCCAAGTACTCCACAGTCAAGGATGAGCCTATCAAGGATCTTTTGGGCAACATCAACGCGAAGCTTGTGGAGCGTCTCTTGACGTGCTCATACGACGGTGACCTTGACGCCGTTCCCACGATAGACTATCTTGCGCCAGAACCAGAGGAACCAGACGTTCCAGACGATGTTGAGGTGGAAGAAAACTCAAAGCGGATCATCTACACGGTTGGTAGCAACCTTCCCGACATTTCTGAATGGCTCGACCTTTTGTCCGGTGACGAGCTGAACTGGTTGAAAGCACTCATAAGTTCTCGTACGATCGTCCAAGGGAGTGCATATATCGACAATCCGCTTCGCCGGGCCCTCCGTCCCCGTGCGGGCCAACGCGTGGTCATCGAACGCAAGAACGGCTTCCCTCTGTCTTTGACCGCCTACGGTGCCGCGCGGTCGTTTGGTTTGCATAAAGACGATTTCAAGGCCGTCGAGATCAAGTTCTCATCCACTAATTTGATTGATGTTACCCTTTATGAGGATCGTCGTGACGTTTCCGTCCCCCTGTTCCTTCAGTTCAAGTATGTCCCCAGCATGGGTTCAATGGTGATTCATGAAGTCGCCGAAGCTCGCAACCGTCGCATCAAAGAATTCTACTGGAAGTTGTGGTTTGGTGACGACGAGCCTCTCCCAGAGATCGGCCTTCGTGAGACTTTAATTGGTCCTGAGGTAACGATTTCGGGCAAGGAGGTAGAAACGTTCTGCGGTGTCATTGGCAATCAGAACGAGGCATACAAGCTAGCTCGTGCGAACCGTGTCAGAGCCCCAATGGATTTTGCAATTGTCACCGGTTGGCAGGTAAGTGGACTCCGAGCATGGTTGGCACTCTCATAACGTGGTTTTCAGGCTATCATGAAAGCGATCTTCCCCCCAGTTATTGACGGCGACCTCCTGAAGCTTGTCCACCTATCAAATGGTTTCCGCGTACTTCCTGGCACTGAACCTCTTAAGGATGGGGATGCTTGTATCGCTGAAGCTCGTATTACCTCCGTGAAGAATACGGACGCAGGAAAGGTTGTCCAAGTGAGAGGACATGTGTACCGTGATGGTCAGCGTATTATCGAAGTTACATCTTCCTTCCTTTACCGTGGCCGATTCATCGACTTCGAGAACACCTTTGAAACCGTTGACGAACCTGACTACGTTGTGGAACTGTCCAATGATGCCGTCGTAGGGGTTGTACAGTCGAAAGAGTGGTTGTCTTGGGAGGACGAATCTCAACCTGCCAAGGCTGGCATGACGCTTGTGTTCCGTGTACGCTCTGAAGTCACCTTCAAGGACAAGACATCTTACCGTGACGTTTGTGTCACGGGAGACGTGTTCCTCCGTGATCAGCTCAAGCGGCTCAAGAAGGTTGGCTCGGTAGACTTCAACCAGGAGGGATGCCAAGGAAATCCAGTTGTGGCGTACCTCCAACGACACGGTATACCGGAGGGCCGTCTCACTCCTTTGACGAATGAAGGTTACACGATGACCAACAACGTATCCACTGACTTCACTGCTCCCCTTACTAACGAGCCTTATTCAATCGTCTCCGGTGACTTCAACCCCATTCATATCAACCCATATTTCTCGGACTATGCGGCTCTACCAGGAACTATCACCCACGGCATGTGGTCCAGTGCTGCAACGAGGAAAGTTGTAGAGAATGTAGTAGCGGAAGGCAATCCCGCTCGTGTTATTGCGTGAGTTGCCCCTCGTTTTCTTTCCTTACTTTTTGCTAAACACCGCTCAGGTACGATGTTGGCTTCGTCGGAATGGTTTTGCCCGGCGATGAGCTTTCTGTCAAGATCCGCCATATTGGTATGCGCGACGGGAACATGGTTGTCAAAGTAGAAACGCTCAACCAGGGTGGTGAGAAGGTCATCGAGGGCACTGCCGAGGTGGCTCAGCCGACCACGGTCTACGTCTTCACTGGCCAAGGTTCCCAAGAACCGGGTATGGGTATTGATCTCTATAACTCTTCTCCTGCTGCCCGTGCTGTCTGGGATGGTGCCGATGCTCATTTGCGTGCCGTCTACGGCTTTTCGATCATCGAAATCGTCAAGGATAACCCGAAGGACAAAACCATTCACTTCGGTGGAATCAAGGGCCAAGCTATTCGCCAACGATACATGGACATGACTTACGATACTATGGATAAAGATGGCAACGTCAAGACGCTGCCCCTCTTCGCCGACATCGACACCCGCACGCCTAAATATACCTTCAGTCATCCAAATGGCTTATTGTTCGCGACTCAGTTCGCCCAAATCGCTCTCGTGGTCACCGAAAAGGCGGCCTTTGAGGACATGCGTGCGAAGGGTTTCGTGCAGAAGGACTGTGCATTCGCTGGTCACTCCCTCGGAGAATATTCCGCCCTGGCATCCATGGCGGACGTCCTTCACATTTCTGCGCTGGTTGACGTCGTTTTCTATCGCGGTATCACTATGCAGCGGGCCGTCGAGCGCGATGCTCAGAACCGTTCCAATTATGCCATGTGCGCTGTCAATCCCAGTCGTATTTCAAGAACTTTCAGTGAGACGGCGTTGCGCGAGGTTGTGGATACCATCGCCACCCGTACCGGCACTTTACTTGAAATCGTGAACTATAACGTTGAGGTGTGTGAAATCTCTACACTACTCAACTATACCCTGAAAAATTTGTAGGGTCAACAATACGTCTGTGCCGGCGAGCTGGTCGCGCTTCAAACGATGACCAATGTCTTGAACTATCTTAAGATCCAAAAGATTGACATCGCGAAGGTGAGTTTGAGTGTGAATTTTTGCTGATTAACAACTAACGCGTATCTTCTGCAGTTGACGGAAACCTTCACTGTGGAGAAAGTCAAAGAGATGCTCTGCGACATCGTCGCCGAATCCTTCCAGCGTGCCCAGGACTTGCAGAAGGCCGAGGGTTATATCAAACTCGAACGTGGATTTGCTACCATCCCTCTCCCTGGAATCGACGTGCCTTTCCATTCTCGCTACTTGTGGGCCGGCGTGATGCCATTCCGCGCATGTAAGTTTCCATCGTAGTCTAAGATGTCCAGCGCTAACGCTCCAGTTGCGTAGATCTTTCGAAGAAAGTCAACCCCACCCTCCTCAACCCTGATATGCTCGTCGGGAAGTACATCCCGAACTTGGTTGCGAAGCCGTTCGATGTTAGCAAGGACTATGCACAGCTCATATATGATCAGACATCTTCTCCCCGTCTTGACAAAGTCCTAAAGAAGTGGGATCAAGAAAATTGGGCTGCTGCTGAACAACGGCAAAAACTTGCTTATATCATTCTCGTCGAACTTCTATCCTACCAGTTCGCTTCCCCAGTCCGGTGGATCGAGACGCAAGATCTCCTCTTTACTGAGTACGGATTTGAACGTTTAATCGAGCTTGGCCCCTCCCCCGTTCTTACTGGAATGGCATCGCGGACCCTGAAGGCGAAATACGAACCCACAGACGATGCAGTCAGCCGCAAGAGAGCTATTCTCTGTCATGCCAAAAACGCTCGCGAAATTTATTATCTTTTCGAAGATGAGGTCACTGAAGTTCCTGCCACAGAAGCTGTTCCTGCACCTATCGTTGCACCTGCGCCCGTGCCTGCCGCTGCTGCTACCTCCGCTCCCACGCCCACCGCAGCCCCTGCCGCTTCCGTCGAGGATGCACCTCTCAAAGCCGGAGATATCTTGACATCGATTATCGCTCAGAAACTTAAGAAGAAGATTGACGAGGTCCCTCTAACCAAATCCATCAAAGACTTGGTCGGCGGCAAGAGTACATTGCAGAACGAGATACTTGGTGATTTGCAGGTTGAATTTGCCTCCGCTCCTGAAAAGGGTGAGGAGTTGTCGTTGGAGGAGCTTGGTTCAGCTCTCGGTGCTGGACACCCGGGCACGCTTGGCAAGTACACATCAGGTTTGATATCTCGTATGATCGGAGGAAAGATGCCAGGAGGGTTCAATGCCTCTGCCATAAAGGCTTACCTCTCGAAGACATGGGGGCTGGGTTCTTCTCGCGCAGACGGTGTTCTTCTTTTGGGTACGACGATGGAGCCTGCCAAACGCCTTTCTTCTGAAGGTGAGGCTAAGGCGTGGTTGGATACCGTCGTGTCCCTATATGCCCAACGCTCTGGTATATCGCTGAGCAGCGGAGGTGCTGGCGGTGCCGGTGGTGGCGCTGGTGGTGGCGCAGTTATCAACAGCGAAGAGTTCACGAAGTTTCAGGGCGAGCAAAACAAATTTGTCGCGCAACAGGTCGAGCTCTACATGCGTTATCTCAACCGTGACTCTCGTGCTGGCGAGATTGCGTATGACAAGGAGAAGGCGAACTCGGCTCAATTGCAAGCTCGTTTGGACGCCATCACAAGGGAACACGGCGACACCTACATCGATGGCATCCAACCTGCCTTTGACCCTCTGAAAGCACGTCACTTCGATTCCTCGTGGAACTGGGTCCGCCAAGATGCCCTTCTCATGTACTACGACATTATCCATGGACGTCTTACCACCGTTGACCGAGAACTTACTGCCCGCTGCATTGCCCTTTTGAACCGCGCTGACCCAGAGCTTCTGACATATATGCAATATCACATCGACGGTTGTGACCCAAGCAAGGGTGACACCTACGCGCTTGCCAAGCAGTTCGGGCAGCAGCTCATTGACAATACCAGAGAAGTTGTCGGCCAGCCACCTGTTTACAAAGACGGTAAGGAAATCCATATCTAGTGCCTTAAAAGTCTAACAAGTATCTCAAGTCACATTCCCTACTGCTCCTCGCACCGAGGTCACAGCCAAGGGAGACATTGTTTACTCCGAGGTTGTTCGTGAGAACGTTCGCAAACTGGAAGCATATGTGGAAGAAATGGCCAGCGGTGACACGATTTCTACCGTGAACATTCAAAAAGTTCAGGAGGACGTACTCAAACTCTGGACAGTCGTCAAGTCGCAACCCGGAATCAGCCAGGATCAGAAGAACCGTATCAAGGCTTTGTATGAAGGTGTTGTCCGTTCGCTGCGGAAGGGTCCTGACCAGCCCCGTCAACGTCATCGCGACCGTCGTTCTTCCTCTCAGTTCCTCCGGCCTCAGGTCTCCACTGTCACATCTGTATCTGCCGACAAGGTGCCTCTTTTGCATCTCAAGCGCAAAGTTGGAAATAATTGGGAGTACTCGAGCAACCTGACCGGTGTATACCTCGACATTCTCCATGAAATTGCGACATCCGGGACGACTTTCAAGGACAAGAATGCTCTACTCACTGGTGTCGGCAAAGGTTCCATTGGCGTTGAGATCTTAAAGGGCCTCCTTTCCGGCGGCGCCCACGTTGTTATCACCACTTCCCGCTACAGTCGTTCCACCGTGGAGTATTACCAAGACATTTACCAAAGGTTCGGTGCTCGGGGTTCAGCACTCACTGTCGTGCCCTTCAATCAGGGGTCCAAGCAGGATGTCGAGGCACTCGTCGACTATATCTATGCTACTCTTGGCATGGATCTTGACTACATCCTTCCATTTGCCGCCGTTCCAGAGAATGGGCGCGAGATTGACGGCTTGGACGACAAATCGGAGCTCGCCCACCGTATTATGCTCGTCAACTTGCTGCGGATCTTGGGTGCCGTCAAGACCAAAAAAGCGTCGCGTCAGTTCGTCACTCGGCCTACCCAAGTTATTTTGCCACTGTCACCAAACCACGGTCTCTTTGGTAATGACGGCTTGTACTCGGAGTCGAAGATCTCGCTTGAAACCTTGTTCAACCGCTGGAACTCCGAAAGCTGGGGTGAATATCTATGCCTGGCTGGTGCCGTGATTGGGTGTGTAACTCATTAAACCCAGCTCGGCACCTACAACTAACTCCCATCTTAGATGGACCCGCGGTACGGGTTTGATGGACGCCACTAATATAGTCGCTCAGGAAGTTGAAGCTTACGGTGTGCGCACCTTCTCCGCAAAAGAGATGGCATTCAACATCCTCGGTTTGATGCACCCGCTGCTCTTTAGCATCACACAAGTGGAACCCATCTGGGCAGATCTGAACGGCGGAATGGATCGTCTCCCGGACCTCGCTGACATCACCACTCGCATTCGGATGGACCTGAATAAGAAGAGTGAGCTTCGCCGTGCCATCGCTCGTGACAATGCACTTGACTTTAAGGTCATCAATGGTGCTGAGGGCGAACGTGTGCTCCAGACCGTCAACGTCGTACCTCGTGCTAACTTCAAGTTCGATTTCCCTACTCTCGAACCTGCTTCTGCCTTCGAGGAACTCAGTAAACTGCGCGGTATCATTGACTTGGAAAAAGTCGTCGTCATCACTGGGTTCGCCGAAGTCGGCCCATGGGGTAGTTCGCGGACTCGGTGGGAGATGGAAGCTCGCGGAGAATTCACTATTGAAGGTTGCATCGAAATGGCATGGATCATGGGCTTCATTAAGCACTTTGACGGCCGCCTCAAAGACGGTACTCTCCATGTTGGTTGGGTAGACGCCAAGACAGGAGAGCCTGTGGACGACAAGGACGTTAGAAGCCGGTATGAGAAGGAGATCCTCAGTCACGCTGGTGTCCGTCTAATTGGTGCGTATTTCTCCTTTCCCTGTGAGCTATTGTTGAACCCGAAATGTAGAACCTGAATTGTTCCGTGGGTACGATCCCAAGAAGAAGGTGTTCAACCAGGAAATCGAATTGATCCATGATTTGGAGCCCATTGAAGTCGCTAAGTCGGAGGCGGAGAAATTCAAGTATGAACACGACGAGAAGTGTGATATCTGGGCTAGTGAAGGTGATCAGTGGTTTGTCAAGTTCAAGAAGGGGGCGCGTGTTCTCGTGCCGAAAGCATTCCGCTTCAGCCGTCTCGTCGCTGGGCAGATCCCTACCGGATGGCACGCTGGAAGATATGGCATACCTGCGGATATCATCGCACAAACAGATCGTGCCACACTTTGGGCCCTCGTCTGCGCCGCTGAAGCCCTCAACATGTCCGGTATCACTGATCCCTATGAGCTTTACAAACACGTGCATCCT
Source organism: Pisolithus tinctorius (assembly GCA_024663395.1). Lineage (NCBI taxonomy): Eukaryota > Fungi > Basidiomycota > Agaricomycetes > Boletales > Pisolithaceae > Pisolithus > Pisolithus tinctorius. The sequence continues at coordinate 3,022,751 of JANFAH010000002.1, forward strand.
TCCGAAGTTGGGACGTGTGTTGGTAGCGGTATGGGAGGTACGGAGTCGCTGGCAAAGATGTTCAAGGACCGCCGTGATGAGAAGGAAGTACAAAACGATATCCTTCAAGAAACGTAAGTTCCCTTTGATGACGAGGTAGATGGTTTACTGAGTCATTTTAGGTTCATCAACACTACCGCCGGATGGATCAATCTTCTCCTCATGTCTTCCAGTGGTCCAGTCAAGATCCCCGTTGGCGCCTGGTAGGTGCAGGATAACTCTATTCCGCACGCCCGATATTTAGTGCCTTGCAGTGCCACTGCCTTACAATCGCTTGAGATTGCCTGTGACACCATTCTTTCTGACAAGGCCAAAGTGATGATCGCGGGTGGCTTCGATGATATCAGTGAAGAGGGTTCTTACGAATTTGCGAACATGAAAGCTACGAGCAATGCAGAAACCGAGTTTGCTATGGGACGCGAACCCACTGAAATGTCAAGACCCGCTACCACTACACGTGCAGGGGTGAGTTGACCGATACACACAGGTCTACGCGTTGCTGACATCAGTGGTATAGTTCATGGAGTCCCAGGGTACGGGCATTCACATTGTTATGAGTGCCAAGACAGCACTTGAACTGGGTGCTCCCATTCGGGGAATCCTAGCATTCACGTCGACGTCAACGTGCGTAGCCTGCATTTTATTTGATGTTCGTATTGACTGGTTGGCAGTGACAAAGCCGGACGCTCCATTCCCGCTCCTGGTCGCGGCGCCCTCACTATTGCCAGAGAATTGCCTTCGAAATATCCTTTGCCATCACTCAGCATTGACTACCGTTCCCGTCAGATTGCGTTTAGGCGGAAGCAGATTTCGGAGTGGCTCTGTCACGAGCATACTCAGCTACAAGCCGAGATTGAGAGTCTGAAGGCGGAGAATAGTGCCATCGACGAAGATTACTTTGCCGCCCGCGTCGCTGATATCGAGAAAGAAGCCCATCGGCAGGAGAAGGAGGTTCTCAGCACGTATGGTATGCTGGAAGGCTCTGACCCGCGTGTTGCTCCCATGCGCCGTGCACTTGCGGTGTGGGGTCTGACTGCAGATGACATTGGTGTCCTTTCTATCCACGGAACGAGTACTAATGCCAACGAGAAAAATGAGACAGAAATATGGCACAACACTCTCCATAGGATGGGCCGCACGCATGGCAACGCTGTTCCAGTCATGGCACAGAAGAGCTTACTTGGACACTCCAAGGGTGGATCCGCTGCTTGGCAGATGGCCGGTCTTCTGCAAACTGTCAATACTGGCATCATTCCTGGCAACCGGAATAGTGACAATGTCGACGCTAGATTTGAGGCCCACCATAATCTTATGTTCCCGTCACGATCAATCCATACAGATGGTATCCGTGCTGGTGTTATGGTACGGAAGTACCCCACTTGATCGCTGATGAAAGCTAATCTATCGTTTCATAGTCATCCTTCGGTTTCGGCCAAGTCGGCGGTACCGCACTCATCGTACATCCTCGTTACCTGTTCGCTGTGTTAGAGCCCTCCGCCTACGAGGCATACAGGGTCCGCAATCGATCTCGTGCCCAAGAAGCGTATAAGGTGATGACCGAGATGATGACCACGAACTCCTTGGTCAGAATCAAAGATGGTCCGCCCTACAGCCCTGAGCTGGAGCATGCTGTCCTCTTGAATCCCACGGCTCGCGCAACTTTCGACCCTAGGACCCGCAGCTATTCGTACACTGCCAACCTCAACAAGAACATTCCCTTTGACACTGCGAATGCCAAGACCGTAGCAAATGCACTAGCATTTAACTCTGCTTCCATTGGCGTCGGCGTTGACCAAGGTAACGTCATTAACTCACGGCAAATAAGTACACCAGCGACTAACTGTTTTTAGAGCTCATTTCATCTGTTCCCTCCTCCAACCCAACTTTCGTCGAACGCAATTTCACAGAGGCAGAGATCACTTATTGTCGTTCCCAACCTTCTCCCCAAGCCTCGTTCGCAGGACGGTGGGTTGGTAAGGAAGCCGTCTTCAAATCGCTAGGCGTATCATCGAAAGGCGCTGCTGCCGCAATGAAAGACATTGAAATTCTTCCCAGCGAGTCGGGTGCCCCAACTGTGACCCTCCACGGCGACGCAAAGGCGGCCGCGGAAAGCAAGGGAATCACCCAAGTGTTGGTGTCGTTGAGCCACTCTGAGGTAAGCAGACACGATTTACCGTATATTCCCCACCGCTAACAATGGCTTCAGACTGTCGCCATTGCTTTCGCTCAATCTTCGTAATGACTTAATTGCATACTACTACTATATACCATTAGATTTCATGCCAAGCGCACTCCTGAAAACTGTTTGTTCTATTCCACGTCGCATGTAACGTAGACATTTCATGACCGAATTACATTTCCTTTGGTATGCTTCACACTTTGTTAGACATAGAGCCCATTTTCGATGATGTAGTTGGCAACAAGGTCAGTGACTAGTCGCTTCCAGTCGTCCTTGCCCGCCGCAACCGTAACTCTCACTTGAGTGGAGCTAAGGGTTTGTTCATCGTCGCTGATATCTATGAAGTGGATACGTTCACGGTCGACGAACTTTCTGTAAGCATTCAACGCCCTTCTTTCAACTTCTTCATCGATGGTCACGTTCGGTCGGTGAGCACATATTATCTGACAGTCCTGACCGTCCGGAGAGAGAAATTTTTGGAGAAGTCTTGTCATCTCTTCTTCCGAGGCATAAAACTTGGGGGAGAAAACACGAACGAGTGTATCAGAGCCCAATAAGAAGGTCAGCTTGGGTCGATGAAGGGCCCCCATCCCCGCGGCGAGTGGGGTATGCAACGACGCGAGTTTACTCTGGAAGAAAGAGTGTAAGATAGTTGACTTTCCAACGAAAGTGGGCTGGTCGATGATTGCCACGGCAACATTGTTGCCGATATCTGAGAGTATAAATAACCTATAAGCCGCCCTTTTCATCGTTTACGAGGGCACAAACGGTACCGAGTGACAAGAGATACATCATCTCCAACCGCTGGACGTAGGTAGCGTCCCCTGGCACCAAAGACTTTTCTGCGTTCCGTACGGATAGCAAAAGGAGTCTCGCATCATAATCAATTTCCGAAGCAGAAACTGCTTGGTCCGTTGGCCCTCGAGGGGATGATCTCGCCAGTGCTAGGTGTGCCAGTGTTGGGGGATTGAATGACGAATCCAGGACAGACACACGGAGTGGACAAGACTTCCCCATATGAAACTGTGCAGGTCGGTATGGCCAGTGCCCATGAGGCGTGTGGACTAGTTCGAGAGTAGATAGTCCCTGCTGCAATCTCTGCAGTGAACCTAGTGCTTTGCTAGTAAATCCAGGCGGTAGCGGTGAGCTTGGTGATCGACGCATGATGGTCAATTAGCACAAGTCATTCTGACCTGAACTGGACAGATGAGATCAAACGACTTCGCCCCGGCAACTGCCGTGATTGGAAAGAGAGATACTCGCCATCCACACCTACCATACTCATACCTTGTTAGCATCATGGAGAAAGACGCAGATGGATTCTACACACCCAAGACAGACGGTGCGCATTGTGTGTCGCAACAGAACAATGACCGATCATGCACAGGGCCTAAGCCTGAAGAGGAGGCGAAGGCAGCAGAAACCCAGCCTGCCGTGGAGCCGGCACCTGCACCAACTTGTACGCAGGAATCTAAGTCTCTTTCTAAATCTTTCCGATGCTCAGGTGACATCCAGCAGCAACCACGGATCTCTTTTCCTCCACGTTTGAAGTCACGGTAGGATTACACTTCAGATTGTGGCGGAAGGTTGCTTACACTTAGCATTAGGTCACACTAGCTGATCAGCAGTTGGACCCCAATTCTCCGCTTTATAGCGCGAAGTCTTTCGAAGAAATGGGACTGTGAATTCCCCCCGTTCTAGTTACCATTATTCGAGTTTGACGAGCATCTTTTACCAGTAATCCGGATTTGTTGAAAGGGGTTTATGCTCTTGGATTCTCGAAACCATCCAAGATCCAAGAACGTGCTCTGCCACTGCTTCTTTCTAATCCGTAGGACGCCACCAAACGATTTGCATGCTGCTCCACCTTACCGTATTTCATAGTCCACAAAATATGATCGGACAGTCGCAGTCCGGTACGGGGAAGACAGCCGCCTTCGTGCTTACCATGCTTAGCAGGGTCGACTTCTCGAAGAACAAAACCCAAGTATGCCGGATCGCTGGATACTGTTAAGCATGTGCTCATAACTCGCTAGGCTATCTGTCTTGCTCCCTCGCGAGAACTTGCACGACAAATTATGTCGGTTGTGGTAGCGATGGGCAAGTTCACGTCTGTGCAAACAGAGTACGCCATCAAAGACAACCTTCCAAAAGACGTCAGCCGGATAACGGCACATATTGTTGTCGGGACACCGGGTACCATGATTGATCTCTTGAGGAGAAAGGTTATAGACTCCTCAGAAATCAAAGTTTTTGTTCTGGATGAGGCAGACAATATGCTTGACCAGGACGGACTCAGTGATCAAACCTTACGCGTGAAGAAGTGTGTAAAACAATTTTCGGTTGAGATTCACGCTTATGTTTTTGTCTCAAGTATGCTACCTCGCCAACCAACCCCCCAAATTATACTCTTCTCTGCTACATTCCCAGATCACGTCCGAAACTTCGCCGACAAGTTTGCGCCGAAGGCAAATAAAATCGAGCTTCAAAAGGAAGAGTTATCGGTCGAGGGCATTCGGCAATTCTTCATGGACTGCAAAAATGCAGAACATAAATATGATATTTTGGTTTCTCTGTACCAACTTTTGACAATTGGTCAGAGTATTATATTCTGCCAGGTGGGTCATACTATTGATGTGCGCTATGTACTACGTATTGACACACCTCAGCATCGACACACGGCGGATAGGATTGCCCAGCGAATGACTGCTGAAGGTCACAAAGTGGCTTCACTTCACGGTGCAAAGGACGCTTCTGAGCGCGATTCTATCATCGACAGTTTCCGCGAAGGCCGCGAAAAAGTTCTCATCACGACGAATGTCATCGCACGTGGCATCGACATTCTTCAGGTTAACATGGTCGTGAACTATGACCTTCCGTTAATGAACGAACGCGGAGGTCAGCATTCTATTGACTCGACGCCCGATATCGAGACATACATCCACCGTATCGGTGCGTGTGATGCGGTCAATATTGACAGAACATTGTGATGACGGTGATGTAATGTGTAGGTCGTACCGGTCGCTTCGGACGCAAGGGTATATCTATAAATTTCGTCCACGATCAAAGAACGTGGCAGCAGATGGAGGCAATTGAGAAAGCTCTTGGAAAAAAGATCGTTCGCATAGAGACGAATGATTTGGATGAGATGGAGGAGGTAGGTTTTCTCATTTTCTTCTTTCTTCCTGTACGGAATCTCACCGTTGTTCTATATAGGCGATGAAGAAGGCATTGAAGTGAAGAGTTTCCGTCAGTTTGGTCCATGGGGATGTGAGATTAACTGCATATGTTTCTCCTTGAATATCACGGATTATTTCCATTCACAAACTACTACACATACCTGAGCGAAGGTTTCAGTTTAATCGTTTCTGAACATCCGGCCACTTAATCCTGGAGAACTCTACGATACTTGGAATGATGTGTTCAACTCCGAATTTCCAAGAGGACTCTAGATTGACGGGTGGTAAACTTAACTCCTCTTTACTCAGAAGCAGTGGCAGCGGACTGCGAAACTATTCATTGACTTATCTGATCTCTGCGGAGGAATCATAGGGTGAAGTGAAGCCGTGCATCACTACTGGCCTCATTCCTTGATATTCCTTGATTTTCCATTGGCCTTGCTTTGGTTCACCTTTGTCACTGCTTTATATAAACGTTGTAAAGCTATGTAAAGCTATATCCATGTATAAGGCTGGACTTGATGTGCAAGCCTTGGACAAGGTGTTACGAATACCGCTTTTACTGGGTGGCTGGCGTATGTTGGAGAACGAGTCAACCAGACCCTCGAACTCCCCCGGAGGTGTAGGCGATAGAAAGCAAGTGACTTCAACGTACAGTCGCCTGGCAACTCAGTGAATTCCCAACAATACACTCTACTAGTAGTCTTGTTTGACGCCCGCCACCAATAACCAAATGTAAGAAAATCGCAGATTTCAGTACATACATGTGGTGGCGAACTTTCGGCTGTCATGGCACAGTGACAGATGCATTGGGGTATGGGAAGGACATGCCCGGTATCGGGACCTTCTGCTGGCGTCTGGCTGGATGGTTAATAATGGACGGATACCGCGGAGGATTAAAAAAACATACAGCTCCCGAACTGTTGTCCCCGGGATACGTCATTCATATACGCCAGGTATGAGGAAAGAACAGTACGTACCACGGATGATGAAGTTTGCCAAAACCGCGAAAAAGAGGAGAGCGCTGACGACGACCGGACCGACGATGGCATCTAGACGCCGATGAGAACCAAGGAATCGTATCTCATGACAATTCAAATTTAACGCACCGTAATGGCTAGGATCGCGCTTACGAATCATAGAGATGCGCGACTGGTATAAAGCGAAGCCATAGATCTACGATCACCATAATCCCAAGGGTGAGAGTATGTCCGACATCAGCATCGAAGGGACGGATTACCACAACACCGACGCTGATGGCGGCATAAACGTAGGCAAATCTGCGTCCGACAGGCTCGTCAGATGCATTGAAGAGGGCAAGAGACAACGTTCCGATGAGAACTGCAGTGTTGAGCCATGCTATCCAAGCTGCAGAACAGATTGGTTGATAATAAACATGGGGGATGTGTGTGCGCTCACTTCGTTCGTTCGCAAACCAGACTTTGCCTTCGACCTTGAGCGAGGTTGCAACCTTTTTAGGGACACGCACTTGAGGTGGAACTGAATTGATAGCGTGATAATCGCGGATGGTAGGACGTTCTCCGTCGACGTCGTGATCAGTGTCGGGGATGTCGTCCTGTCTGGTATAACGAATGGGTCTCTGGGTATTTGCTGGCAGAGAATCCAAAGCCTTGGATGAGAACGGAAAGAAGCTCGCCCAAGAATGCGTCGAACGCCCCGCCGAGTCGTCTGCCATGGCTTGTTGTCGTCGTCGTCGTTGCCGCCGCCAGCGCTGCCAGCCTATAAACACTGCTGTCCCTTAATGGACATACGTTCCCACGATCTAGGCTATCTGACGTCAGTCGAGTGCATTCGGGGATGTTCTGGGAAGCACCAGGGACCGAAGGCAAAGGATAAAAAGTAGTTGCAACCCATCAAATACACCTTCCTTAAACTTCACACTATGGGTGCAGACTACTATGGACTGTTGGGCGTCCCTCGCAACGCCAGCGAAGACGATATCAAAAAGGCGTACAAGAAAATGGTACGTCCACCTCGCCCTTCAGTAGTCATTTCTCATGCTCACTACCCCGTTGCTAGGCGCTGAAGTGGCATCCTGACCGTAATCAAGGATCCGAAGACGCTTCAAAAAAGTTCAAAGAGGTACGTCCAATCGCAAGGCATGGCAATTTCGGATTCCCCTTACCTGGCATCCGTCAGATTTCAGAGGCTTTCGAAGTCCTCAGCGATAAGAACAAGCGCGCTATATATGATCAAGTGGGCGAGGAGGGTTTGAAAGGAGGAGCAGGTCCACCACCCGGAGCAGGTTTCTCCGGTTTCTCCGGCTTCCCGGGAGGTACTACTTTCACTTTCACAAGCTCAGGCCCGGGCGGTGGGCGTGCGGGTGGATTCTCTCCAAGTGACCCTCAACGAATATTCGAGTGAGTAGCTTAGCGTGAACGCCATTGACACAACTCACAGGTTACTTTCAGGGAAATATTCTCGGGGAGCTTCCCAGGTCTCGGAAGAATGGGCGGCATGAGCGGCATGAGTGGCATGAGTGGCATGAGATCGTCCTTCGATGAGGATGATGATATGGGAGCCTCGTTCTTCGGTAGTATGCCCGGGGGGATACCACGCTCCTCTACTGGTGCTCAGCGCGCCTCCTCAACTCCAGCGGCTTCTCAACCGTCTGAAATTGTCCGACCATTGAAGCTCACACTTGAAGAGCTCTACAATGGAACCACCAAACACCTCAAGGTCGGTCGGAAACTACAGAATGGCACCACAGACGATAAAGTGCTCGCAATCCACGTTGTCCCCGGCTGGAAGAGCGGAACTAAGGTCCGCTTCCCTCGGGCAGGAAACGAACAACCAGACGGAGAAGCACAAGACCTTGTCTTTGTCGTGGAGGAAAAACCACACCCTGTCTTCACTCGAGACGGAGATGACCTAATATGTCACCTGAAGATACCCCTAGTAGATGCACTGACCGCCGACATCGTGAAACGATCGGTAGAGCAACTGGACGGGCGGAAGCTTCAGGTCACAGCACCACCTGGAATCCTAAAGCCGGGCACAGAGACAAGAGTGCCCAATGAAGGGATGATGGTACGAAAGGCAGGAAGTACAAAGAGGAAGGGGGATTTGATTGTTCGATGGGACATCACTTTCCCTGTTCGGTTAACGACAGCACAGAAGGAAGGTATCCGCAAGATTCTGGATTCATCCACCTGATTTATGCTGGGGAACGTTGGACCCATCTAGTGTACGACAGCATTGTACCTCGATTTAATGTGCACGTGTAGCAACATTTCCTTGCATGCATTCCTCTTGAAATGACCCATTGTATCATATACACAGGCACCAGTCGTCCTTGCAAATATCCATTGCACTATAAAAATTAATCATACACCGAGGAATAGAATTAACTCTTGGCTCTGGCTTGTCAAGACGCCCACAATCTATGAACTGGAGAAGTGGAACAGGTAAACCTCGAACCTGTCGCCTTACGAGTAGCGCTGTTTTTCCAAATTTAGGACTATCCCGCTCCTCTGCGAAAGGCAAAGGCATTTACGCTCCAATCGCCGGACCGGGTCGACTTGACCCTACTAGAGGGAAACAGAACAATCTTGGAACGCCTGGTCGGTGATAAAGGCTAGCGTGGGCAGCTTGTACATAGCAGGTAAGTATGGGGAGTGAGAAAGCGCCCATCGCTGAGGATTTAGTTCGGCTGCTGACACCACGAGTTCGGTATAAGACGACCAAGTTGAAGTTGGTGTATTCGCAGTTGAAGATTGCGAAGCACAATTGAAGTTACTCGACTCCAGAAGAGTCAAACCTTCAGCTTTGCGGAAGGTTGTTTGTCTGAAAGAGTAGCGATATAAGAACTAGTCAGTGTCAATTCGTGCTTACGGATATCGTAGATATGAAAACAGCTAGGCAAACCATGCCTTGCCACTTGCTGCGTGTCATTCCAACGTGGGGGTCAGCTGAAGGATGCTATGAGAGCTAATTTTGGTTCCGCTGGTTTACTCCGGCCCTGACAAGTGACAAGGACTCGAAATCATACCACGCCAGGTGGCCAGCTTCAGGTCAACATGAAGAGCCGTGCAGTTCTATCAGTCTCGGGGTTGCTTCCTGCTTGCCAGCGCCGTGACTTCCACACAGCAGTCCGCTTATCGCTTGGATCGTCGGCAAGCGCCTAGTGCAACGTGCAGACCACGAGGTGGTGGGTTTGGGGAAGCCTTATATTACAGCCATCGTGACCAGACCAACAGTTCATATCCAAGTTCTGGGGAGGGGTCTTGGTCTCTTTAAACTGCTGAATGTAGGTCGACCTGCGTGCCACCTCCCACCTCCGCTCACCACGTAGTCAGATTCGCGAAAAAAAACAGTCACTCTCGTTTTCACCCAACAAAATGCCTGCGAAAAAGCCAGACTACTATGCTGTCCTTGGCCTCACCAACGGTGCCAGCGACGACGAGATCAGAGCTGCATATAAAAAACTCGTACGTCCGCGCGCTACCTACGTAGTCACCCAGTCGCGTCTGATGCGTTATGACTCAAGGCTTTGCAGTGGCACCCAGATCGTCACTTATCAGGGAAAGAGCACGCGGCACAGATGTTTATTGACGTAGGAGGACTACCCATTCATTTCGATCATTGTTTGATATCTTCTCCTTGCAGGTGAACACTGCATACCACGCGCTAATGGACGGCAGCGAGAGCACCCACTCCGCTCCGCCTGAAAATTCCTCGGCTACTAGCTGTTCGAACACAGGCAGTACGGGTACAGCACCGTCGGAGTCTACCGCGAGAAGCTCGCAGCCCACCAGTCGTCCGCCGTCGGATTCGAAGAAGAGTAATCGTACTAAGCGGCCGCGGGATACATCGTCATCTACGTCAACGAAAAGCCAAAGGCCACGTCCTGCGAAGTCCAAGTCAGATCATGCTTCATCAACCCACTCCTCCGATGGTCGTAATGGCTCGCGCAGTCACCCAGAAAACAATACAGAAGAGCGTTCCAGCTCTGATCGCATGAAGGGTCGACGTCACGCCTCCAAATCTCATGACCACCTACGCGATCCGCCAAAATCCAGTGGCAGGGAAAGTCCGTCTCCATCCGCTTTCACATTTGCTACAAACATGCAGCATTCGGATGATACCAGCGCATCCAAAGCGGACAGCAACCCAGAACACAAGTCAGAGAAACGTTCCCGTAGTCACGCTGATGGCTTGCGGTTCAAAACGGATAGCAACTCAGACCTTCACTCAGACAAAAGTTCTCGCAGTCACACTGACAGTTCGCGGACGAATAAGCCTGTGATACCTCCATCCTCGAACCGTCTTCACAAGTCATCCAGGTTTGGACTTGCAGAGTAGGTGCAAACATAAACGCAAAGACGGGTGGAATGACTTACATTATGTAGTGACTTCATTCATAGACTGTCTAGGGGAACGAAAGGCGGGAAGGACCGTCACGACAATATTCCTCACGTAGACGATGTCCCGTCACTTGGGTCGCCATTACGCGCCATGAGGTCTCCCGGAGGTACTTCCAAGGAGTGGATTTTCCCCCTCCCTTTGACACTGGAAGAGATATTCCATGGATCACTGCATCGCTTTTTGATAAAGAGGGAGCTACTTTCGCATAAAATCGAGGAGGTGGAAATCTGCGTCCGTGTACCTGCGGGCACCCGAACTGGCACTAGAATCGTGTGTCGGCATGCGGGTCATCAGCGCAAAGACGGAACTTTCCAAGACGTCGTTTTCCTAGTCGAGGATGAGCCCGAGCAAAGGTTCTCCAGAGTTAACGACGACCTATATCTGGATATTCGTGTGCCATGGCAGGACTCCCTCGCCGATGGAGGTGGAGATATTTATATTGACGGTCTCGACGGGGAGGAAATTGTTTTCCCCCTTCCTTATCCTATTCATGACTGTGCTACGGAAGGCCAAGTTTTCGTAAAGGGAGCGGGCATGCCAATACGTCGTGGTCACAAAATCGTGGGCCGGGGAGATATGATTGTTAGGTTCGTACCACGAACTTGCGACTCTCCTATTCAACTAACATAAGCGGTTAGATGGCAAGTTGTATTCACCGCACCATCCAAGTGGCAAACATTCAAAAGGGCGTTTCGCTTGAAGCCTTGATGGCTTCGAGGTCTTCTTCTGGTTTTGGATTTGGATTCTTATGCCAGTATTCATTCATCTTTTTTCGAGGGGATATATATGGACAAGTGCGCGTGTACGCTAAGTCATCGTCTAGGCTCACATTCTTTTATGCACAGCTTTTGCACTGTAAAACTATTCAATACGGATGCTCTTTGGAATAAGGAATTACCATCTTTCCTACAGTTGCTTAGGAGAGAGCTCCTCGAGGTCGCGGGGAACCGTTCCAGTGGCTTGGCGCTTCTCGCCTGTGGTGCGGGGGCAATGTTCAGGGACTGTATTGCAGAGGCCTGTCTGTCGTGGCTCAGTTGTTCTTCGTCCATCCGTTAACAAGGTTCTGAATGTTGGGGTGCTCTGCCACTATCGGTGGATGAAGCTTCACCGATAACGAGCTCCCAACATAACCTCGTCAATGGTCTTAGACATATCACACGAACATGCGGTGAAGGCCTAATCTTCCATTCACATCGCCAAGAGTGAGAGTAGCCATCGGTGGACCGTGCAGGCTGTACACGACCGTTCCACTCTATGGAAGTGGGCCATGGAAACTTTGGGACGGTGGGTCCATATGATCCATTCGCTGACGGTGCCGTTACCGTTCAGTCCTAGAACGATGGATACAACGTTCCAGCAACTGCTGTACTGGGCTGTACCGAATTTCCCCTGATCCGAATAGCCTGTCATATTAGGGAGGAGGGCGTGCATTTGTCTGGACACCACGCAGCTAGCAGCTGGCTCCTGTATCCCTCGTTGGGATACACACGTGGACGTAAATGCACGCGCTTGAAACGCGACATGCACGCACACACCCCACCGCTTTTCAAGGGGGTATTTAAAGTCATGGGCATGCCCTCTTGCACTTTTTCTCAGACCCAGAACCTGACACCATCAACCATAGTGCCGAGCTGCTGAACCGTCCGTTCCTGCACCAATGCGTCTCTTTGGTGGCAACCAGAATAGTTGGACGAACCACCTGCTTCTCAAGGTGAGATTTGTCGTCCACCCTGTAGTATGATGGTGGGGTGAGTTGACCTGTCTGTGCCACTTAGGTGGCCAATATCATTGGCGCCATCTTTGTGATGGGTGGAAACGTGTACACCGTCATTTCTCCTTGGGACGTTTACTATTCAGGCAAGGAAACATACTTTACTCCCGCTTCGTGGTCCTTCTTCGTATGGTATGTCAGCGAGTCTCATGAATAGAATGTTAATACCCAATGCTCTGCAGGCCTCTCATCCACATGCTTATCCTCGGAACTTGCATATACCAATTTTCTGGGAGAGGTAAAGAGGTTATCATCGAGCGTATTGGTTGGAAGCTCCCGCTTCTCGATTTTCTCAATGCAATGTATGTCTACTCCTGGACGATCCAAGAGTATAGATACGGTACGTCCTCCATACTGTTCATTCATTTGAGATGCCTAACTTGGGTTGGTAGGCCTCGTGTTTATAATCTTCGCAGTGTCAGTTGTCGCAGTACGTCGCACTAAGCTTTCCACCGACCCTTTTACTTTTCCATACTGACGAGAGCAAATTTAGCAAATATACAACGATGTCAGGGAGAGACAGCTGCGAAACTTCTGCGATGAAGTCTTCCTACACCTCCCATTCTCTCTATACCATGGATGGACCGTCTGCTTGGTTTTTATGTCTGCTTTCGAAGCTTTTGGCGTGAACGCCGTCACCGAGCCCGCTGATGTTTGGACGAAAGTTGCGGTGTTCGGTTCCCTGTAAGACCGTGCCTTTGCCACGCATGTTTGCCCCACTGACTTGTGGGTGATTGTGAAAGGGTCTTGCTCCAAATAGTGGATTTCTCGTACGCCTACTCCGCCATCGAAGGTGATCTTCCCGCTTGTTTCGCTATCACCTGGTATCTGTTCGCGGTTGTCGTTCAACAGACTCCCGAACGTTCTCCGTTTGTCCATTACAGCGCACTTGGATTTGCAATCTTCTCACTCTGCTGGGTGATGAGGTGCGTCATCGGTTTGGAGCTCAAGTACAGGGGCAGGCGCAACAGGCTGGGCATCGGCGAAGAAACCACGCGCCTCCTGGGTGGGCACTAAATACATTGCACTAAATGGATTCACCGCCCTACCTCTGATTGCCTTCTCTCTTTGTTTGTACATACATCTAACATGATCATCCGTCTCACCGGTTCTCTCTCATATGTCTCGTAATGTACAACACGAATTCTATTTGTTACTAGCATACATTCTTGAGGTCAAGCATGAGTATGAGGAGAAGCGTAAACCTGTACGCGAACAAGGAACGGAGCAAGACAGCAGAATGGAAGCGAGAATACATAATTCGTGACTATACATCAGTCGAACTTGATCGGGTCGACCTTCTTCGGGCAAGGCAGTCCAACAAAACCAGGAGAAACCTGAGTGGGTGCACCGCGTTTAGTGGGGGAGCTGTGCGGGCTCTGCCCGTCCCGATTCGCCTTGGGAGGTCTGGCATTAACCTTACTTAGACCAACGGGAGGAGGACCGATCAGCCTTGAAATCGTCCAAGGAAGCTCATATCTTGCCAAGCACGCCCAACGGATGTACCGGGCAAGCTCAAGGTGAAGAGTCGGATAATACGTCGTCGACGCCTTGCGCGAAATCTGTACATAGCATTTTAAACAGGCTCTCCATTACTGAGTGAGCCAACGTACCAGGAGAATCCGTTCCAAACCAGAAGCGAAGAGATCGGAATGGAATCGATGAGCAGACATTGCGTCGTCCTTCTCCATATTCAGTTCATGGACAATCTTAGCGATTGCATTAATCAGCTTCAAGTGCATGGTCTGTGTGGTACTGAGCGAAGATCTGTCGATGGCACCTCCACTGGACGTACGAAGTAACCCATAGCTTCAAACTCCACGCCTCCCGTCATGCCACCAGGGGCCTTGGGCTTCTCGACCTTACCTTCGTTTACCTCAGCGAGATTCCAGACCGTATTGTTGGGATGGCAGAAGACCCAGAAATAGTCCCTGCATACGTCAGAAAGCTCCTGTAGGTATGTCTTGTATATCCGTGGGCGGTGCAAAGACTCGATAAAGGCATGTGGGGAGACCGGTACAGCAGGGGATTCAGTAGGGGGAGGTGCCGGGGTAAGTAACAGTGCACGGATGAGGGAAAAGAGATTCTTGTGAGGGACAGGAAGAGTAATCACGTTACTGGGTGTGCCGGAATCCCATACTTCCGGCCGGGGCCGACCTCCTGATGATGGGAGAGAGGACGACGGGTAGATATCAAACAGGATCAGAAGCAGCTCCACGATTAGTTGCCGAGTAGCGATGTCACCGGGTTTCTTATCGGAATACAATAGGGATACCAATTGCACATAAGGGGTTGGACACGAACTGCGGAGCGCGAAACAACCTATTGATGATGTTGACAAGGCTTTGAAGCACCGCAGAAGTTCATGCAACATTTGATCGTCATGTTGCTCCTCACTTCAGAAATCATTTTAGCACGCGAATTATAAAGTCAAGATAGTGAACCCTACCGCCATTCTACCTCAAGTATCTCGTTAAGCCTTGTGAGCAGACCACTGTAACCGCCTGCCCGTAGAAAATCCTCTGTCCAGCTATATATATAAAAAGATGCTCGAAATCCCTTTTTTTTTGTGGCCAAAACGATCACTTACGCAGCTGATTCATTGCGCAGCATCAGCCTAAGCTTCTTCACCATTTCAACCTCAAGCGCTGTGCTGGAGGTCGAGAATAGGATGCTGCAGAATTTCACCGGGGTGATGGTTTTGCCGAACGCTTTATCTCTCGACTTGTTTGTCATGAGATCACCAGGAATCACCGCGGGGGTTTCAGACCGAGAGAGGGTCCTGGACGTGTCAAATGACCTGCCCCTACCGTAGGTCTTATCCGTGACGTCCGAGGCATGTAAGTCGGTCGTACTCTTTCCGGCAAGAGCATTTTTCCACAGCCCTCCACGTCGTGGTTGGCTTTCGTGGCCAAGTCCAGACACAGGAGTGTGAGCAGATGGTGAGGCAATGGACTCTATACTCCGAGCTTTTCGCATAGTACGCGGGGTGGACGGTTGTCCCACAAGTGTAGCACCCGCGGGGGGGTTGGTCGTTAGCACGCGAGATGACTTAAGCATGGCCGCTTTGACGGTCGTATCCATATTAGTTAACTTGGGACGCAGAGTGGGAGGAATCTGCAGTTCATCCTACACGATTAAGTACCCTGAGAAACAGAAAAAGGAATCATAGCTCACTAGCAGTCTGTCGAAGGCCTGGTGCATTGCTTGAGGCCCAGCGATGGCATCTTGAGAAGATGTCTTATTCGACTTGGACTTCTCATGCTTAGCTTTGCTCTGTGAGGCTTTGGGGGGTTTTGGAGCCTGAGTCGGATTGCTAGGCTCCACGGGGAGGTTCTCCTTGCCATTGGAGATATCGCCGAGACTGGTAACCATGGTGAACTCGGAGGAAGAAATCCTCTTTGAAGGTAAAATTCCTTTGAACATTGGACTTTGTTTTTCTCGGAACTGAAGCAGAGTGAGGTGAGAAGTTGAACTTGAAAAACCAAAACACGTTGCAGACTCGAAGAATTCGCGGTTCGTCTTGCACGACGCGTAAGTCACGTGACCCGTTGATTTCCTTGACTCCGCCCGTTTCCCTGCTGGCTTGCAAGTTGCAACGATGCATCCAACATGGCACTGAAGGCCTGTGGTGTCAGGGCCCCACTTCAATGCTCTGTTATGAGCCAGGTGTTTGCAGGAAAGCAATATACGCAATTGTATCCTGTCGGTACAGCCTAGCAGGGGTCGGCTCGCTAGGTCACCGGTACCTTTCAGGCGCCAACAAGAACCAAGTTATGTACAAATACCGGTCTGCCGACAAATCAGCCTTCTACTCATCGCTCTGTCCTACGTCTGAAGGGTTTCTAATACACTATGCAAACTATGAAAAAGTGCTACGATGAGTACGCTATACCCTATAGATGAACTATTTATTGGATGCGCTAATAGAACGGAATTGCAGAGAAAACAAACACTAGTGATATACTATGCGGTGAACCATCCGGCATCGAAGTCACCGAAAGATCGCGAATAATAATAGTGGCGGTTAGGATGCTGCAAGCCACCCGCAGCAAAAAGGTAAAGGTATTCGAGCGTGTATGCCAGACATAGGGGATCTTCTCAGACCAGTAAGAGTCGATGTCTCCCTTGTACGTGCAGTAGGTCCCGCCATTCAACTGCACCACTTCTATTGTCGCGTCGATGCCACACCGCCTCGAGGACTCTCACCGCCTGGTGGACGTTACGAAAGCCATCATGTATGCCAAGCAACCTTGTCCTGAGCGCATCCCGTTGGACTGCGTCGTCTGTCAGGCATCCGGCCAGATAAATTGGGAACAGCAGCCCTTGATCCATGACAGATCCTGGCAGTTGACGGAGCAACTGGATGACGACATCTACTGATTGCATGATCTCGGGAATTCCTATAAAATATTGGCTCTTGGCTTTTGTCTCTCAGGAGGAGTAACGCACCAGGATATGAACCGTTCAACACTGTGTACAAATACACCAATGCCGTTTCACGGAATATCTTGGCCACCAGTTGCCGAGTAACGTCTGCCGGTGACGCCGTTCTGGGAAGCCCTGTCGTAGTAGGGTCGCCACTCATGACCGACCCGGGATGAAGGCGCGTCTGGTCTGCTTCCGGCGCACATGCTGGTTCGCACTCGGTCCGAAGATGCCTCTCCAAGATATCCCCACGACGAATCAGCTCTCGCGTGCTGAGTGTACCTTTCCGCATTTCTTGTACTTTCCAGCACTCGAGCGAAGATATCTCGGCGATCCCCAACAATATTTCATCGGGACATCCTGTCAAGCTTTCCACTCGTGTGTCGAGTTCCTCGGGAGTGCACCGCCCGGATGCTGCCCAAAAACCCCCTCTGCCAAGATAAAGACGACGGTAAAGCTGAAGGTACCTGGGCACAGCGAGCGATGTGACTGTGGACATGACATCTAGCCACTGCACCCATAGTAAGGATCTCCGGTTACAGACCACCCGAGAAAAGGAGACTCACCATTGTGCTCTTTAGGGCTAATCGCGCAGCACTACTCATGTTCATGATGGCCAACTTCGGATTATCGTGCGCCATGATTCCCGTCCGTAGGAACCATTCATTCACAATGTCGAACATGGGCTGCCATTCCGTTGCACCCCCTGAAAACGTTGAAAAGCTCAAGAGATGTAATGCAGCATTAGCGTCTATCTCGTTTAAGACCCCCTGTCTGTTGTGGTGTAGTTGTGCGTACGCATTATCGTAAAATGCGAATGCTTGCGAATTCTCAACCGTACTCGGTTCTATTCCTCCAGCTGCACGGATACATATGTCATGAAGGCTCGCAAGGGCGCAAAGAGCGTCTGTCAATGGACTGTGTGGGTTCTGTTTTACAAGCTAGAAACACGTAACGTGAGTAATCCACTATTAGTCGGATAAAATAAACATACTGAATAGGTTATGTTCTCAGCAGCGGTACTGGCGAAGGGAAATTGGATCCTGCAGACCCGCTGAAAATAATACAGTACGTGTTCAAATTGTGGACTGTGGCTGGATACGGCCGCTGCGTCGATTTCCTGATTGAAGGTGCTAGTGGATGGAAAAGTGGGAGTGAAATGCAGGAGGTCATGCGGGGAATGGTGTGAGGGGGGTATTGATGGTGGTGGTGTGAATGGCGAATGAGTGCTCAGTTGGGAAAAATTATGGTCAAATTGCGGAGGCAAACCGCAAGGTGAATGACGGGACGTCGAAGAAGATCCTGTATATACGTCAGCGGTCCGCTCAATGTCCCCCATTACAGCTCCCCTACCCAACGCTGACATCATCGTAGAACTTTCCCCGAGATTCAGGCTCTGTGATGGGTCGTCGAAGATGAGACTAGGTGTTGGCATTGGATCGCTTGTCGTATGGGGTCCACTTGAAGAGGAGCCCTGATACTGTTGAGCAGTGAACACAGACGATGATACTGCTTTGGCCTGTACCACTGGTGGCTTCGGCTGTCCGCGAATCATGCCAGCTCTCGTGAGCTGCGCTTTGATGTCTGCCTTGTATGCTTCAACAGCTTGCTTGTCCTGTATGGCAGCCGGTGAACAATTTGAAACCGGATACTTCTAGGCCACGCACTCGCATCCAGTCGGGACGCTTGGAGCCCCATCCAAGGCATTTTATTTTGAGGCGATTACACGTGTGACAAGAGTCACCCTCACGCTGCTCGTCGCATTTCTGTATAGGAAGGGGGGTTAGAACTGGTGAGTGAATCGATGATAGCTTCGGACGCATACCTTTCTGCGCAGTCGACAAGTCCTATCATAATGTGGCGAATGAGCGTCAAGGTGAGACGAGTTCGAGATACGACGCACCAGCAACCACCTTTGCTTGTCGCACCTGAGCGAGGGAGATCTATTGATAACCGGCTGGGTGTGTCATGAGAGTAAGATGTCTGGGTGTCAAAGTCATTCGAGGTGAGTGAGGTGACTAGTTGGGCCGGAGAGGTGTTATTGGACGCGACCTCTGAAGTGGGTGAGTCGCTCGAATTAGAGTGTTGGTTGGACATGCCAGCGCGTGTCGAGGTAGATTGGGTAAAGTATAGTGTTCGACAAGAAGGGAATGCGTTCGTATATTGCCAAAGGAATATATGTAAGGCAGAATTGCCTGACAGTGATGTAACGCGGAGCCTAGACAGGAAGTGCACCGCCGAGCCTCACCCCGATTCGGAGGTGTATAAGCGCGTTCGCTGGATCGGAGAATGGTGATGAGTCGACTTGGAAGGTCAAAGACCAAGTATATGATTCGATAGCCAGCAAGAAGGGTCGAATCAATTACGACGCAGTGTGGGTCACATCAAGGGGGGTTGACATGGACTTAATCAGTGTCCGGTCGGTGTTGTGCAAGCAGCGACTGAAGTATTCACGGACGATTCAAGGGCCCGTAATCAAATTCGGACCCTAATTAAGACGACGCTTCGGGAATGTAATCTACACATTTTCTGTCGCATTCCTCTCCAGACTTTTCCAACGGAATACAAAGACAATAATAACAGACTTGACGTCGGATTAGGTAAACGTCCGAGAGCGATGTGGATAGCCCTGCCGTAGCCTGTAGTGAGGCCAGGCTACTATGTAATATACGTCTGGGAAGTTTGTTCAAACCCTGTCGATACTTTGACATCCAGCTGTGAACACAGGAAAGTATTCTGATATACAAATTACAGGAAGTGTCACCAGAAAGCGGCACATGGCGATGACCGGGACCAAAAAGCTGAGGCAGTGGATACGGTGAGTGAGGGAGAACAAAAAAAAATCTACTCCACTATGCGACCCAAGTGCAGGGGAAGGTTCAAGGTTGCCTTGATCCGAGCTGCTCGGCCAGATCCCAGGTTGGCTGCCTCATTCAACTTTGACTTCAATTTATACCTCGCGGCCGCCCTTCTTGCCCTACCTTGGCATAAGGGTAGGGGGCTGGAGAAAAGCATTATCCGGTTATCTCTAGGAGGTATAGAGCACTACTACAAATTGCGCACGCATGAGTGTAAAACACCTCGAGAAGGGGGGGAAAGCAAATGGGGATGTGGCGTGCAGCGTTCCGCAACCTCCGTGAACAGTGGCAGTGATGGACAGGTCGAAGATCATGCCACGGGGAGGGGGGGAAAGAGAGCGACATAAAGCAAATGTCAATCAGCTGGTCGCCGTGATGGCAACAACTCATGTGAGGTTATACCGCCTACGCTGAACCTCGGTGACCGTGAGAGTGCGAGATGGAGGATGAGAATTCGGAAGATAAAATGTCGTACAACTGATGTGGGGTACAGGTCGGAGGCAGGTGAATTCCGAACGCTCGATGAGAACATGCCAAACTTGCCTTGTGAACAAACCCTGACAAGACATGCTGTAGGTAAATATCAGATACCGAAGGAAAAGAAAAAAAGATAACATCAAAATATAAAGTTCCCGGTAACTCTCAGATTGGTGAGGAAGAAAAAGAAAAGCAGATCGGATGACAAACAACACCCGTGTTGCGTGTGTGCGTGTGGTGTTCATACAACAACTTATTATTTCCGATGTGCGACTCGTCGAAGCAAGTGATGTGATATGAATAACCGGGTCTCGGGAGTCGGTATAGCCAGACGGCGATGTCACCAATCCGGCAATACATCAAAACACCGGGACTCGGGGATCTGACGTGAAACCCCTCGGTGACTACTTGCGAGGCACGGGAAAACGAAAGGGAAACACGATCGGAAGTGGAAGAAAACATGAGCTCGTTGATTATGTAGGAAAAATTGGTTAGACAGACTCTTCAAAAACGTGGCGGGTCTGACGTGCCAGTGGAACTGGAAGAGTAATACGTACTACGATCTCGGCCGCCGTTTGATGCGGTGGGGGCAGTTGAAAGAGTTCTTTGTTTTCTTCCCCCTTGTTCGGTTCATGCGAGTCGGCATTACTGTATTGGGTCGAGAGTAGTATTAAGGGCACTCAACCAACGGCTAAGGATCTGTGAGCACCGTCGTGACAACTCATTTCATGGAGCGACCCCTTAGACTTACCAGAATCGATACTTGCCAAGTAGTTATCTATTATCTCTCTCTCCCTCTCAATCAAGGTACACACTCGGGGTCAGCAAGGGGATCTCGATTATCATCAACAGCAAACAATATCTCGTTCCTTCCCTTTCCTTGCAGCCTCGTTGCAAGGTGTTGAACCCCGTAATTTGGCTTCCTCCTATCATGGGCCACGGCGTGACCGCGATTTAGTCCTACTCGAGCACGTGAATGTTGCTGACTGTCGTCGACCTTGTCTGGCCACGATGAGGCTATGGTCCGAGAATGGGTGCATATGTACCCAAAAAGGTGAATGCGATGCTACTTGTCGCCTCATTACGACGAGACAAGGTCCGCGCAACCGACGGCTAGAAGGCCGTATCGGAAAGGTATACAGGCATAGCACGCCACGGGAAACTTGCGGTTGCTCCCTACCTAACACAGCCGGTTGGGGCTGCTGCAGCTACAACTGAATGGGATTGACAGAGAACTTTTCGAAGTTCGGGCTGTGATGATTGATGGTTGATCAGAACATCGCATCAAGTCTGTCTGCCGCACGCATGCGTCAGCTCTTTCTTCTCGTTTTGAGATACAATTCCAACACTGTTATTTCCGTATACAGTAGCTATTGTTCCGTGGTGGATGAGATTTGTATTATAAGAGATACACGGCATGATAGAAAAAAACGTGATGATGAAACGTGGAACTACGACTGTTACTGCAGAAGTAGACATGACCAACAAACTGCGCAGCAGTGAGATGTAGGGTTTGATATTTTCAGATCCAATGCTTGTGAACATGTGAGCCAGAAACTGTGATGTTGAAAATGGATGTTTTTTGTGGGTTGCTAAAAAAGAAAGGAAAAAAGCAGCAGGAAGAAAAGGTAAGAAAATGTGAGTATTCAAACAAGGAGCATTTCCGCTTCTCGCATCACTTGTCGCCAATCGACCCGTTCCTTGCCTCGGCGGCGCCATACCTCGTTGATCAGGTGCTGTACCTGCGAGCAATTGCCAATACCCCTTTGCTCCTCCAGACGTCTCGTAAGGTACCGTTTGTGGTTCATGTTGTCAGTAAGGCACCCAGCAATGCAAATGCTGAACACGACGCTCCGCACGACCGCGCGACCGGCCTGCCCGGTTTCAGCAGCCTTAAGACGGTCGATAGTCTGATCGACCGCTTCGATGATCTCGGGGCATTGCGGGTAATCGCCCGAGATCACGGAGTGCAGGTACACGTGTGCAGACGCGCGAAAGACCTCCGAAGTGAGCACTCGCTGATGGCTGCGCTCGTCGTCAGCGGAGGAATTCATGCGGGAGTCGTGAGACGACATCGGGGCCGAGCTCGGCTTTTTGAGGATCTCTTCGATGCGCTGACCACGCTTGACGAGTTCAGGAACGCTGAGCCGGTTCTCGCTCCGATTGCGCTCCTTCCATGCTGCCAGCTCCGCGATCTGCGCGAGAGCATAGACGATGTGGTTGTCGCAACCCATGATAGAGAGCATCGAGTACTCTTCGCATGGCGCGAGAGGATGCCCGTCAATTGTGGCAGCATTGTATGGGGAGAAGAGTTCGGACACGACATCCCGCATGATAGGAGTACGGACAAGCGTCGCGGATGCAAGCACGTCAAACCAGATGGAGGTTTTGATGATGAACCGTAGGGACTCAGAGCAAGTCATCAGCACGCGAGACGCACCGCCGCATGCTTGCAAAATGTCGATGGAGAAACGACAGGCAGCGTCGAGAAAGGCTTGCCACTGGCCCTTGCCACCCGTGAAGAGGAAGTAAGATACAACACAAAGTCCGGCAAGGGCATCACCCTCGTTCAAGGGCTGTTGGTGTGGGAACATGGTCTGTAGACGAGACATGTCGGCAGGTAAGATGAGCTCTGCTCTGCCATACTGGCAAGTCTTGCGGTGGAGATCGGACAATAGACAAGCGGCCTCACGAGCTGAGGCGCTCGAGTGAATTAAATCCCAGAGGGCAGAATCCAATGAACCGTCAGCATGAAGGTATTGCATACGAAGGACATTGTCCATGTAATATTTCAAGGCACTATTCTGGCGGCCATCCAGGTTGAAGGGGAACTGATAAGGGACATTGGGAGACAATAGAAATGCAGACGACACATCACTGCCAGTGGCCGGGTCGTCCTCAGTCTGGCCAGGGACAGGAAGAGAGTGCCATATCGAAAAATCACTTGTATGGGGTCTTGGTAGGAGAGTAAGCTGATGGTGATGACGGGGGATAGAAGAATGATGAGAATGCCCTGCCAACAAATCAGGGCGATTGAGCACTATAATACAATACATATTCTTAGTAACGATACGGAGTCTTACATGATGAATCTATGCTACCAGTCGGAAACGGAGGAAGAGTGACTTCAGGGTATCCAGGAGAGTCAGGGCTTTCATGCATTACAGGTAAGCCTAAGACGAGTTGTTGAACGACGACGGAGGTGTCAGAGGAGGGATCTTACGGTCAGAGTCAGGGGGCCCGCGGAAGGGCGGGTATACTGCGGGGATGCGATCCTCGTTGCTAGAAGAGATAGAAAGCGTTGGCGTCTGTGGAGTCGTACTTGGTGAAGTATAGTCGTTAGATAGATGAAGAACTTGGGGCTCCTGATCCTGATCGGATGAGCGAGGGCCCGAGCCAGAGTGACCTTTGATCATGCCCTGGGAAGCGAGGAAGGACTTGATCTTTTCTCTGAGATCAAGTACATTGCGGCCGTCCTGGAGGACGAGGGTGAGCGAGGAGAGGCAAGTGGGATGGCAGATGAGTATGTACCCGCAACCAGTCTGGACGCTTGGCACCGAAACCGAGACATTGAAGACGGAGGCGGGTGCAGGTTCCACAGCTTCCGTCGGCGTTCATCTTCTCGTCACATTTCTAGAGCCACGCGGTGTAAGCACTGGCTGTGTCGGCCGGGGAAGTATATTATGAGGAGTGGCGAACCTTGCGACGGATCCTACAGGTATAGCAACCCGACTTGGCGCGGACGGCACCTTTGGCCTTGGGCGCTCCGGCTCTTTTTGCCTGTGGAGACTTGGGTGCTTGGGGCATGATGGGGAGGCTGGTGATGTATGCGGGGAAAGGAATGGAGGGGAGGGGAGAGGCGAGAAAATATACAAAGCCACAGGTGTTGTGTTCCCCTGGTCGAGATATGGGATGAAGTCGAGGGAGTGGAGGGTCATATATAACATTCTCCTTGCCAAACCTTTTCTTGTTTGGGTCGACACACTGTACTCTCGGGGTCCCCGCGTTATGTGAGCGTGTTTGCACCCCCGATTGGTCTTCTCCATTTGCAGCCACCTGGGATTTGCTTCCGTTTGGTCATCGCTGATGCCCAATCTGGGCCGTGCGATGATCCTTTCGACCCCCGACGCCACCTCCTAACATGCACACACACACACACCCTCACCCTCACTCTCACCCCGTATCTGCAAGAATGAAAGGCCCGTTTTGCCATGCCTGGCCTAGCGTCACAGCCATTAATGCACGTTCTGCCTAATCATCTGGCCGCTGGACTCGGAGTAGCAATCGGAGATCCAATCTAGGGCCCGGTCTTCCAGTTGGTCCCCGACCATGATGGCCTGGGAAAAGCTTCCGCGGGGGGGTTGACCCAATCCTCCGCGCCTGTCGCAAGTCATTAGCGCACGCCACCGTATCAAACGCAACTCCTGAGACAACGTAGTATCATAGCATGCTTACCCGAACAATACGAAACTGTGATATATCCAGTAGCAATATATCATTCATTTCACTAGTAGCCAGCCAAGTGGAGAGATGCCACGAAATTCCATTATCATTACAATTTACAATGTTCTCTGCCGTTATCCACACTTCACCTGTCCTCCGTCGCCGAGGTACCTCCTCCACTGGGTCCGCTGATACTCAGGTTTCTCACCTTGTGTCTCAGCCCTCCCTCCCCCTTCTCTCCCCCCCCGCTCCCTGGCACAACTCCCGCACCCGTTCGCCGCGCAATTAGGGCCCGAATTGCACTCAGCCATTTGATTTCTTCTTCCTCGCTTGGCGCGCACAGAAGCAGCGTCCGCTTCGTCGTCACAATCTTGAACATATGTGGCCCCTCCACCGAAGCCTGTTTATCAGCGCTCGAAGCCGACGGCCCGGGTAAATTTACCGGCGGGGACACCCCAGCGCCGTGTTTGTGTGACCGCATATCAAATTCGAGTGCGTCCAAGATCTCAGAAACCGAAAAATGTCGATGTGGCTTCGTATCCTGGAAGGGGAGAAACGAACAAAAGCATCAGAACCCAATCAACATGCTCGGAAAAAGATTCCGCAAACAGCTGGCCCCTTCGATTTGATCGGATAGACCACTTGGCCAGAAACAAACCAGTAGACCTACCATGTGACTTCCCGAATAGACCAACTTGTCGCTAGAGAGCGTAAACCATCGTTTGCGCCAATTATGTCGCTTCGATCCACACTTCATCAAGTAGCCGGATAAGACAACCTTAGAACCCCCGTCCTTGGATCCTTGCCCTCGATTTGGCGAGCATGAAGGGTTCTCCGCGGTAATGGTAACATGCTGAGGTGATGTTGACAATATCCGCTGGGCATAAGGCGAGCCATCCTCTGAGTCCGACGACGTCACGTTCTGTGCGTACGCAGCGCGAGGTGGGGATGGTGTCACTATGACCTGTCGCTCCGATACCCGCTGACCACGGGGTATCGGGATAGGGGGAGTAGCAGGTGACGTTTGAGTCGCAGTCATCATGAGAGCGTCCCGAGCATCTTGAATGGCCTTCACCCAGTCCTGCACTTCTTCGGGACTCTGTGCCTGGAGATAGAATGTCCTAACAGCTGAGACGACGCCAAATGTGTACGTGTGCTTCTTCAGCATCACTGGAGTGCACGAATGCACGTCAGAGAGATCAAGCAGACGGAGCGGCTTATACTCCGCTGATGTCTTGTAGTAAGCAAGATGGGCGGGGCGCAGAACGAACCACCGTTTCTTCCAGTTCTGCGAGAGAGGAGACACAATTACACGCCATGAGCAAACTGCAATGGAACGAACCTTGCGCCTTTCGCCTTTCTTCCAGAGATACCCTGATTTGATGGCGCTCTCGTCCATGGGGTCCAAAACCGCTCCGGACCTATCCGCGGACCGCCATCCTTCCTCATACTCGTCGTCCTCTTCCGATTCTTCACCGCCACTTGCAGACCGACGTTCCGCGATAGACGAAAGGGGTGGCTGCTGGGAGCAGCTCCCAGACAGGAAAGCCCCACTGGAAGCCAAAGTGTGTGAGGTCGGGGAAGCTAGTTCCGGGGACAAAACTGAATCGGAATCTGACTCTGTTCCGGAAACGTGTGATTGCGATAACACTGGGGTCGTTGGCGGAGGAGTGACCTGTTGCTACGCGGTGGGTCAGCGTCCCAGAGAGGGGTAGGGTTGGGGGGGGGCGTACTTTCTTGGGCTTGGAGTGGACAGAGAGTTTCCTCTGCACTTCCTGAGGAGATGGTGGAGGCGCCGCCGAGGGAGACATCTTGTCTTGGCAAGTGGAACAGCAGAGGCTAATTGCGGGAACGTGGACTCGTCGGCGATCTCGCGAGTCGTTGCTTGGGTCCCTCAACACGACACGACAGGAAGTGGGTAACGTCACGTTGTCACACTGATGTGTCACAGTCACACCTCTTCCTCCCCTCACCGTGGCAGAACGTTCCACAGCATGGAAGGTAGTGTGGGTCGCAGTGGGTATGCAGGCCCGGGGTCCTTCTATGAAAAACGTTGGCGTTGGTCCTACGCGTGTTGAGGGGACTCCTGCTCCATCGGACGCAGGCTAATCTCAAAACCTAGCCTGTGAGAGCCGGAACTTCTTGGGTTGGCCCTCATGCATTTCCGAGTTACTTGTGATGGCCTGAGTATACGTACTTCCGAATGAAACATGCACCCCATGCATAACTCTTGACTTATGTACGCCTGTCGGGCGGTTTCACCTAAGCCGATAAGATAAACAAATCAACACACTCCAAGATCTGCGATAATCTGAACGCGGTTTCACATTCATCAGCTCCTCTGGCAGACCAGCTAGCCCACAAAAGCCTGAACACCACCCGACTCTAAGCCTCTTCATTGTCCTTTTTGACACCCACACCATGACTCTCACTTTGGACGAGAAATTCGAGAAAGCCTACAAGTTCGTGCAGAACCAACCCAAGGAAGGGCCTTTCCAACCCAGTCAGGATAGGAAGCTCGAGGTGAGGACGCCCAGCCTCCTCTATGACCAATAGCTGAGATGGACTGCAACTGTATCAGTACTACAAGTACTACAAGCAAGGTACCGATTCCTCTGCTCCGTCTATCAATCTTTTCCATGCTGATTTGCCATACCACAGCCACAGAGGGGGACGTCAGCACTGCACGTCCAGGCATGTTCGACTTCGTAGGCAAAGCCAAATGGTCCGTCGTGTTCCGATATCGATATGCAATATAACTGACGCGCATATGAACCAGGGACGCACACAAGAGCGTCGAGGGTGTATCAAAAGAAGAAGCTAAGAAGAAATACATCGAACTTCTTCTCGCGGTCAGTTAGGAACTGCATTTTTTGGATCGGGCTGGATAGTGGCTGACCACCTCGTCCTTGTTCCATACAGGACTTGGAGCAGATCGCGGACAAATCGGGGTTGGAGCAAGTGATTGCAGATCTGAAAGCGTAGATGAAATGCTGCAAGTTTGGCTGGTTTGTACAGACGAATGTACGACGTGCACGGAACAAATACGTGTGTGGGCGTGTGTGGGCGTACCTATTATACGTCTGCACAGCAAGAGATAAGTATGGAATCAAATTCAAAGTTCACAACGGTCATATGTTCACAACGCTAAGCCTAATAAGAGAGACAGGTGATGACGGTGGCTGCGCATTGACCGGCACGAGGCTGATAGCGCCCACTTCCTAATCAGAGCAACGGTGGACGCGGCGGCTGTACCGAGTTGTCGGCGCTTGCGAGCCATATTCTACTCTTCATAATACAGGAGCTTATACTCCCTTTCAAGGAAGGTCCAAAGGGTGGCAGGGGTCCACCCCGTACTACCGCTTCCCATCTACCCTTACCGGCAGCTTCCGTTACCGGGCGCCGAGGGGGTTGGCAAGAAGTAAAACATGGGCATGGCAAGGAAGTTGCGGCTCGTCGACATCCACTGCAATGGAACACACTGATTGTGACACCGGTTAACTGGGAGGCTTGTGAAATGGCCACATCACTGCGACCAGCCATCATCTCACCCTGAGGCTCAAGTTGTTTTTCCAAGTCAACTGCTCTTTCTTTGCCAAGGCGGGGGTGTGGAATGGAACCTTTCGACCTTCAAGCTTGATAAGCGCCTCATGGCATGGCATTTGGCCAGGTGCAAGTCCGACTCCGAGAATTTCGCTGCCCTACTCAATCTGGGCGATTCAGCGTCAAGTAACGCATCCCACACACGGCCACACAATGTTATGATGCCCTGACCTCCCCAGCCTTTTGGCAAAAGTACATTATTAGCTCACCGGGGATACCCTTGGAAAACAAGGGGCGCCTACGAAAAGGATATATTGTTGCGGCTGGACTCTTCCTATTAGTGTTGACATGAGATTTGATTCATACAGCTTCGTGCCCCTTACTGTAGGCCGGTACGTCAGTTGACAGGGGGCTTCGATCCACGGAACGTTATGGTACGACAGTGCGGACGTCGCCCGAAAGCGCTCTCCACTCAATTTTGTTTTTGAGCACAGCGAACATATTTTTAAATTAATTCCTTCGCGGCTTGCGAAACGCTGGGAAACGCCCTCCAAGCGTCAAGCCCGGCGATCGTTCATACTATGTTTTACACAATGTATCGTACTTGCCCAGACAACGACGAGGCGAATAGAACCGTCGGCATCGATAGTCGACGAGAATTTCCCATCGGTACTACAATGGTGCGAGGGCTCCCTGGCTGCGGACCAATCAGTGCAAAACTTTCATTCCCATTGGTGAGATTAAGCATTCTGATAGCCATATGTGCCATACAGAGACAGTACCGATCTGAGTCCCGGAAGGACCTAATGGCCAGACAATGAATACCCTTTATTATGGCCCTGATAGACCTGATCTATGAAGCTTCGTTCGCTATAGGTCCCATATCTCCACCCTCGTGCCGTATTTCGTTCCTGTGCTTGGCTGGGGGCCATCAATCGGAGCTGTCCAGCCAACTTGACGTTCGCACAAGTTCCGCCGCTAGTCATGACCATATACCGACTAGCGATCATTCATAAGAATTTTCAAATTTGAACGGCAGGTCTACTACCTAGATAGTAATCTAGCCGATGCGACAGCCACCTCTCGTGCAGGTGTACATACCACGTGATTGGCAGCCGCATCTCTCTCTGCATCTTTCTCTCACAGAGCACAGACATCCCGTCATGTACGTACGTAGATACCGCTTGGTATTAATGTTAATATAACTCTCACCTGCTGTGTCAGATACATTCTATTTCTCAATGGTCATATCACGTTTGCGGCACCGTTTCACCCCTCTTGACTTAGAGCTTATCTCTGTTCTCGTATATGGTTCAGATATCGGAACTTAAGCGCTCCTTTTGCCCCTCGCCACGAGCTGCCCGCAATCCTTATCTGAGGTCTTATTCTAAGGCATGAGCACAATCTTCCCGTTCAGCCGACAGATCTGGCCCCCCCCTCCCCTACGGAGGTGAAGACGGGGTTAACTGCTCGATTAATAAAGCGGACCGAGTTGTGCTGTATACCACACGTTGTCATCCACAGCATGGCACGTCCAACCAGGTCCAACCTTCACAACTCCTTTCCGGATTCAAATGCCAATCACCTTTTTTGCCACGCATGAGGCACTGCGCCTGGGTCATAAATCATGGTCTGTCTCTGTCCAGCTCTCCTAGGGTCGCTGATCACACCTCGCACAGCGTGGCCAGCCTACTTGTGATTGATCACCCCCCTTAGTGATGCGACGGCATCACAACAGTCGGTTTTTGCGGCCAACTTCAGAGTAAATTTCTGATACAGGGAACGTTGCCGTTTTCCGCATGAAACGAAGAAGAAGGTTGAGAAACACATGACACCTCGGTCACCGGTCAGGTTCCCGCTGGTATTTTCATTCCCGGGTTCTGTGGTAATCTTTCCACTAGTGGTCAAATGGACTTCCCATCTACAGTGTGCTCCGCTTTCATCGTCTGCGCGCCTAGAACCCATCCGTTCCACGGTCACCTTGGTCTTCGTCGTTTGGCCGGAGGCGACTGTGCCGTCTACTATTATTTTCCCGCGAGTACCGCGTTACCGCCCTTATGGTCGATCACCTTACAGGCACCAGAATACGTACGCCTGTACCAGCACCTCTGGTGATAGCGGGGCTCCACTCAGGCGCCGACTGCTAATTCGCTCGAAGACGAACTCGGAACCACTACTATGGTTCAGACTCGAGATTCTAGTTTATCCACGTACGGTTGGAAGTTGGTGGCGATTCATCTGATGTGCAGTTTCATCACCGTTGTTCCCGTGAATTCGACATCGTGTCTTAACCTGTTTCGATCTACAAACGGTCAACCTAGCTAAGCTTTGACTCGTCTCTCGGTATCCTTTGCGTGGTCCCGGTGCGAATAACACTAAGCCATCTTCGTTTTGCGGAAGCACGACGGCGGAGAAAGCGAGACTTAGCGTTGTGTTGGTACTGGCCACCGCGCAGCCAAACACTGCATCCCACGTACCTAGCCTCGAGGTGTCGCGGGATGAAGAGTATGGACTGCTCGCGCTGATGATAATGCCCGTCGACGCCTGCTCCGAGGGTAACACCGTTAAGAAGAACAGTGGAGTCCCTTTTCATGCTTTGATTTCTGGTCTTTGGGTTTAATTATCTAAGAATCGAATGACAGGTCTTTCCTACACGAAGTTGGGTTGGATTCCTTGGAAGAAGTCGTTTGGAACGGTGAGAATGGTATATTAATTCGACCAGTTTCGAGCCATGTACAAGAACTTTGGCTTTCATTTTCGCCAGAACGCAGGCGTCGCGGTCACTGGGCGAGAGAGTGCACTTCTAGACCACTTTTGTCATCCCTTCCCCAGAAGTATTCGAAACTGAGAATTATCTAGACGCTCACGATGAAACAACTTGAACTTAACTCTCGAAGAAAAGTGCGCGCTTGGAAATCGAATAACCATTGCCGTATACTGCGAGAATCATGATAGAACGATGAGCTCATCGCAGTGCACGATGGATCGCGATATGATGATGATCATGGACACACCGGTTTACTATTGTCATCCGCCGTCGGGAGCAAAGTTGTCCCAAGGTTTGACCATGGATAGTGGCGGTCATAAAGTCATAAAGGAGTGAGCAAAGCATCACATGGTTTAATTTTGCTTTGCCCGTAATAATTGTCTTTTGCACTCGAGAAGGTGATAGTAATGCTAAGCTCCGAGTTAGCGTCAACTATGAAGACCACCTAAACCTAAGTACAGCACCACACGGCACTTCCTGTGTTCTCCAATGTCACGTAAGAAATAATCCAGAAATCAAACGGACGAATATGTGGCTAACTTGACAGGGCAAAAACGCTAGCTATAATAGCTACCATTGCGGTCCGTGAGGCTACATAGTTCACAGCAACGAGCGAACCAAAAATGCTCAACAAGAGTCTCATCACAAACAGCCAACGATACAATAACGTGAGGGTGACGGCGTACAAGGTACATACTTATATGGATAGTAGTAGGTTGGACAGAAGGGCAAATCTATACGCACAAAAAGAACGAAAACCATTCTTGTTCATGAAGGGTCCTGATACTCTGCGTCCGGGTTGGCGACATACAAGGAAGCGCGCGGGGCAAGTCCATACTTAATCGTCGGTCGACTCCGCGAGGGTACCTCCTCTCGCTTACGAGTGTTGCTTGGCGGCGAAGGGAATTGCGACTCAAGGTCCTGCGATAATCGCCGCTCATAGGCACGGACTTTCTGCAGTACTTCTGAGCCGCTATTGGCTGTTGGCGAGGTCAAAGGCGAGGAGGGATTGTCGTGCATGGCGGAGTTGATGGTCTTTGCAAGTGGCGATCGCGATCTCGTGTTCAGTCCAGTCGCTATTGTCTTCGTCAAACTGGCTGACACTGGTGTCTGTGGAGGAAGGGATGACACCGAACCCTGGAACGACGAGCTATGGCTCAAAATGGACTCATTTCCCGTGGCGTCGCTGATTCGGTTGACGGCCAACAAACCGTGCCTCCTTTCAGACTCTATGAAAGTACTGGTGGCGGCAGTTTCCAGAGTACTCGAAGCAAGGGTATGTCGGGACCCCGACGCCTCAGATAGCGCACGCTGCACGACGTCGTAGTTCCCTCCGAGCCGCTCTGCGGATTCCGTATTAGCAGTACGCATGCTGTGCGATGATGCAATAGAACGGGTATGTCGTTCCCTTGGCGGGGTTCCCGGTTCCGTTGGCGAGTGTTTGGAAGTGGAAGCTTCTTCTATTACTGACAATGGAGGCGCAGGGTTTGGATCTCTGAAGACGAGGGGCTTGCTGTTATTGGAAGTAACGGAGCCTCGCCTATCGATGAGGGATGTTTTAGCGAAGCGGGTCCACCAGCTGTTTGAACGATGCATTGTTTGGGAAAGGGGTGGGTGGGATGAAGGGTTCTCGAGGGAAGGGGGATAGAAGGTGCGAAGAGTCGTCGGACTGATGGGCGACTTCGGCTCCGAGGTAGAGGTAGGTGAATTATGATGGGAAGGCTCCAGCGGAGTACAGAGAGGACTAGATTGGTTCAATGTAGAGGTGTGGGTGACTTGCTTTAGAGGACTGAGTGTGCGAAGGGGGAAGGTAATTGGTGAAGAGATCTTCGACAAAGGAGCTGGCGTCAAATCGTAGTCTTCTAATGATATATCACGCCCCACAGGGCCATCATACTCCTCGTCTCGCTCCAGTACGCCAGGGCGCAAGTCAAGCCAGGGGTAATCGTCCTCTGTCGGGGGATCCGCGAATGGGTCGGCATACGTCCATCCTCCACCACTTCTTCCTTGCGACTCTTCCCGGACCCTCTTATCATGTGTGCTCTTCTCACTGGCAATCAACTCGTCTCTGTCTCCACCGATACGGCCTAACCCGTCGCTTCGATCGCCACCGGTACCGGACGTGCTCGGCTCACGGGACATCATGCCACGGACCATGGCACCCATGGAGCGCAATGACCACGCGCCGGTCACGTCACTACCTTCTCTGTGTGTCATCATAAGTCGACCGCCCCACGTAAAGGAGCGTGTATCTTCATCGGCGAACATATCCCTGCGTGGCCGGTGTTGATCCCTATGACCCCTGCTGAAGCCAATATAAGCAAGCACATTGCCGAACCGACTTGCTCTATTGCCGCCCGCGGTGGCAACGATGCCACTAGCTGATCCAGCGCTACCTCCCTTATCCTCAAGGTCTCCTCCAAGCAGAACGAATCTCCCTGATCCATTTCCATTGTGCTTGAGTTTCACGAAGTAGACCACCGCGGCTCCGGAAACTAAGCCCAAAAATCCAAACGTGGTTCCAAGTGCAATTGCAAGAGTTTGAGATGACCCAGGGCCGGAATTTGTGCCCTGTGAACCCGAAGGAGAGGAACTCGTTGCCTGACCCAAGGGAGTGTTTCCAGACGTGGTGCCAGTGTTGCCAGTGACGCCTGAGTCAGGGGAACCTGCAAAACCGGTCTGGGTAGGGTGTGAAAGGGATTGATGCGTAGGTGTGGAATTGGGTGGCGCAGAAAACGACGAAGTCATAGTCGAACTCGCAGGGTCATATATGAAAATAGAAGCAGAGGCAGGAGCCGAGGAACCATACCCTGATAGACGGTTCAGCCACGGAAACACATTGCTTGACTGCGACTTACCGAAACCAAATAGGACGAGCCCCCCCGCCTGGACTGCGAAGTGATTCTTCCTTGCGCCAATTTGTGAGAGAGCCTCCACGCTCTTCCATGTCATTGGGGTTGTACCTGTGTCTAGGATCCAGCCATCACTGTATGTCTGCTGTAGTGCTGCATCAGCACCTCCATGGATGAGGATGTTCCCATCCGGGAGGGAGACCGCAGCAAATTCTCTACGTGAGGTCGGTAATGATAAGTTGGACACTACCAGGAGTTCCCAGTTAGAATCATCCATATTTGTATCGAGCGACCAAATCGTGTTCAAAGGTACGAGTTGTCCACAGGAGGCACAGTATCCTCCAAGCACAACCAATCTGCTATCTGACAAGACGAGTGAAGAATGACCGTAGATGTCAGGGGGTGAATTGGCGTTCGAGGGCAAGTGACTAAATTCCGCTGCGAGAGGGTCGAACACGTAGTGCTCAGAGAAAGCATTTCCAGACCCATCTGCCTTTTCACCCCCGGTGATGTATACTTTTCCATTGATGGTCGACGCAGCGTGGCGTATTCTACGCATAGGTTCGCTTGCCCAACTCTCCGGCTCAACGGAGAAGTTAGGGTCCGTCATCTTAGTGACTGAAAGCAAAGTAGCCGAGTCATTGAGTGTTGTCAAAACTGTTTGTGAATTTGGTCCTGGTTGGCCTCCAAAGAGGAGTAGGTTTGTTGTATTGAAAGCTGAAAATGTGTGCCAAGCCAGTGCAGGTGACGAAGTTGCCGAAAGGAGGTTCCAGGGAGGGGTTGATATACCGAAAGACGTGGATAGATCAAGCAATAGCAAATCTGAAATAGCCGGTGCGGAAGTGTAGGAGTAGGAATCGTACGGATCGGACAACCCGCCATGCACGAGTACAATGTTTCCCAAAGAAGCTGTTGCCTGAGCCCACCTGTTCGCACGGCGGTATGCAAGTCAAAACAGGGGAGGGCAGTGTTGAAGGACTTACCTCGGGGATGGCACGTACTGAGCGAAGGCGAGGGGTATCAGGGAGAAATAAGACAACCCCACAGTCCATGGCATGTTAAGACGTCAGTGGAGACGAATGGCACGCCGTTACGCGGGAAGGAAGGTGGTGAGTTCTGGGACGAACTGAAGGTATATAAGTTAGATGTTAAAAAGAGAAGCGCGTCGTTCGATCGTGAATAGGTCGTCGCTGAGATGCTTGCATGGGCCTCAGCCTGGCAAGGAGTGTGGTGGTCGGGGTTGGTTTGAATTGCAATGGGATGCCTAATAGGGAAGTTCTTGCTGGCGACAGATGGCGGGTACCGCGTCATCCGCTGTCTACGACGTCCTACCCCTTTTCTTTATTAGGGGCCGAGGGGCAAGGTTCTGTCCCGCCACAACGGTGTATACCAAGGTATGACATGCAACTTCTAACCCAGGCAAACTCGGAGCAGAGAACTTTGGAGAATTCTATGACACAAACTAGAGCACCGGTGTGCGACGCTTTCAAATTGTTGGTGTAGACAGATCGCGCTTGCATTGTGAAGGTGGACAACTCGGTGATCTCTGAGGCTGTTCATTCGGGGTGTCAGTGGCACGCGACGCTATGCATATCTGGATGACGAGTTCCGGTTTCCCATTGAAGAGGGCTTGCAGAAATTCCTTGGATCCGAGATGGCTGCCCACGGTGGTTATCGTACTTTCGACACTTCAAGTGAGTAGACACGTGCATTCGATTTATTCCTCATTCCCCGACATTCTGGGCAATAGCTACAGTTCGTACTAGGTGGGGGGTATGGTATCTAACCGTCGAATAAGTTATTTATATAAATGTAAGTAATATATATGTAATATATCCTCGTGACAATGCTAACAATATAACCTCTTGTTAATGGCTCGTGAGTGTCGTCGAATGAAAAGATACAGGTGGTGGACGCCGCAAGTCCGTTGACTGATATAAGGTAAATACCCGCGTGTTCAACCGTCGGATATGGCCTAGCATTGGTAACCCAAGCTAGTGAGCCCGGAAAAAAAAGGCAAGGATGTGGGTATGGCCACCACTTTATGCCTGGAGTTCATCCGAGATGGCAACCGGCGATAGTCGCTTGTCTTGCGAATAGTTGGGTGTTGCTGGGTCGAAGGGGTGAGCTCTACTATCATCAGTATGTCGCGGGTCGGTCTGCTTACGGCTAGCGGACGGCGCGTTCTCTCGCACCTCTTCATGGACGTTGTTCTTCCACATCTCCCCTTCAGGCGACCTCCGCCTCATGGTTGACGCAACTGCATTCATTGGTTTTAATTCTCGATGGGCTGAATAGTGGTCTATTCGCTCACCTTCATCCATCCCCCGATGAACATCTTCGTGTAACGTGTCTTCTAGCAATCTTTGTTCAATGCCGACTTCGGCTGGTGCACGGGCGATTGGGGCACCAATTACGGGTGATGTGATGGTGGACAGGAGGACACAGACGCAGAACCAGGTAAGGCGCATGATTGTAGTGATGTTTCGTAAGATAGGGAAGGAGAAAAAGCGAAATTACAGGGAAGGCTGGAGCGGATTCTAGGACCTTGGTACGTCTGTTCAACTGTCAATCTTGCTCTTTATCCCTGATGACCAAGGGGAGTCAAAGGGAATCACGGCCTCTGTGGCGAAGAGGCAGTAATCATTGCAGCATCGCACTGTAGTCGGTCGTCATGCTCCTGCCACCTGTCTGTCCCGCTTCCCCTATCAGCTGTTAGAGCGGCGACCTAACATTCGTGCCTTCCCCCTTTAACGGAACCAAGCGAGATGAAACGACTACTGACACCGCCAAATAAAATGAGAAAGCGCTGACCAGCAGTATGACGTGTATTGCATGCGCCGCAAACATCTGTCCACGCCTCCTGCTACTAAGTCCATTCAAGAGGTGTGGACATATGTTCGCACTTCTGTTCTTCTCCAGCTAGGCACCATGTGCACTATAACACATTGAACACTTGATGTAGTAGGTAGTAGGTTCAAGTAGCCTCGACAATCCCATCTAGCAGCCACCGCTCCCACGGTTGGGCCTCCACAGCCTTTCCTATTTGTTCAGATCAGTGATCACAGGCCTGCGGCAGACTAAGCGTCGGGCTCCCCACCGCTGACCTCGGCGTTGTAATGCATCACCTTTCTACAACTTTCAAGGGGGGTGTTTACCTGTTTACCTCGTGATGTACTTTTCAAGTGATGATATCGATGATCGCCTTATCCGCTATCGACGCGTCAAGGCTCCCGGTCCTGTCCTAGATAGTTGTGGGGGTCGAGGTCGAGTCTCTGGCGCGCACACATTCTATATAACAAGGCAAATGAATGAGAGTTTATATTCCGTATTCTTAGAAAGGATAGGTTCTCTTACAGGGCGCTGCATGGATGATGGCACCGTGGTAGCTTTCTTATTACTGCAACTAGAAGGTCTTTTCTGGTTCTCGTTCCACAGAATGGATTCTGCGACTGCTACGGTAGAGAATTAGTAGTCAGGCCTTCAGGGACATTACTTGCATGACTCGGCCGAGTTACGTAGCGACTTGAATGGAATTGATGCGGTTCATAGCGCTCGGTGACAGTCAATCATGTTATCCTCCCCGCGCTCACCGGTTCGTGAGTCCGTCCTGTCCCTGTCCAAGGCGGCCAACAGTCCTTGTTGATCGAGATCATGGCCTCACGTGGCAGCGCTCCGTCATGTCCAAATGACAAGAACTTCATTAACGCTACTCCAGTCTCGTCAGACTCGAGTCATGAATAGTCCCCCTGAAACAGATGACAGTCATCTAGAATAGATTTCTTTGTCCATCTGTCGGCGAGTAGCAACCCATTACTTATTCGTTCATCCCCCTCAACGCTTGATCCTACTTTCCACAGTGCCACCTTCTCAACGTTTTTGCTCGAGGTGAAGTCGTTCGCATCCCAAGAAAAAATTTCTATTCGAGGTTCGTCCGATCTGTTTATTGTAACTGGTGCCGACGACTAGAATTACCACTGGGAAAAACTCGTGTCTGGTATGTCGTTAGCACCGTAAGACTCGCAAACTTCATTGCAATGCGATGGTGTTCTGGTAATTTAACGGATCATCGGCTTAGGAAGCATCGGTGTTAGTCTGCAATTCAGAATAGGAATGGTCTACCAGGGTCTACCCTCAACCCTAGTTCATCAATCATTGTTCAGGGACAAGATGCGGGTTGCCCTGAGGCCTATTGAGGTTGCCTGTCCACTCGGATGTGATGTAACCATCAGCTCAGTATCAAAGTTCGGTCATCCCCATTCCCCAAAGATCACGCATTCTCCCATTCCTCTGGGCGATCATTCTCTTTCCATATTGAACCCCACTGGTCATCTTCCCTTGGCCCGTCCTCAATCAGCACCTGTGCAGACTTCATCAGAGCCGCTGCGAGGAGAGATACGACGGTGGCGGAAAGAAAGTCGGCGGGTCTGCGCCTTGCAGTAAGGTGGGGGCCAATTGCACATAATGCAAAATGCACACATAGGAAGGATCAATGTAACACATCCACGAAGTTCTGGCGTTTTACTAAATGTTCTTATGATTCATCTCTCGGACAGGTCTCCATGGAAGCGACTAGGGAACTGGTACACCACTGCTAGTTGGCTTACCAGTAAACCGGTTTTTCAAATGCAAACTCTTTGAAAGCAGGCGTCCTTTGCGTTTATGCTATTCTTGCTACCTGGCAAGTAATAGTTGTTGGGCGGTGTAGCACAGAACGTGGGAGAAGGGATATTTTGACATGAACCATCCGAACTGGAATGACCAAGGCGGAAATGGGCATTCTAGGATACCGGCGCCAGTCCAGCTTATCGACGCAGATTTGTGTGGTCGGTGTCGTACTGACCCCTGCCGACTCTTAAAGGGCAGCAGGCAGTGGTGGGTGACGACTGTCCGTTACAAGTCACATTTCTTGGTTGCCGAACCCCATGGTTACTACGTACACGACTCGCGGAGAGATTAAAACTGTCGTGCGCTATGGAGGCTCGTTCCTATGCGAGCGTCCCTGGCTGATGGAAGCTAACTGACACCGCCCCAGTTTCCAGAACATTGTTTCACGATCTCTCCTCGGAACAAGCGTCACTAGCTCAGAATAGGCCAGTTCTTTGGACAGGAGTTTTTCTCCTCGGTCCACCATCGGCATTGGGACCGCATCAAGGGCGCTTGTCTGGTGTAATTCCGAGGAACGCACATGGTCAATATTGGATTGGTGACATGAAGTGTCAAAAACGAGTGACAGCGGTGATCGACATGGTAAGCTCCGTCAGTGGAGTTATATCCCGTAAAGGGATGTGGTTGAATGTTGCTGCATGGCAGTTTCGAAAATTTCCACTCAACTGAACACCCACACCCTTCGCGTTGGTGCTATTCGTTTGTGCGGTACCATGCTGACACAGTGCCGTTGTCCAGATAAAATTTTCCGGGCCGGTTTTGCAGTCTTGCCAGGTCAACAGTATCGATTACGCAACTACAATCTACTAACTTAGGAAGCATCTACTGCGAAGAGCAAGGGTTAAAATAACTTGACCGTTACAGCTGGTACATGCAAGGAACGGACGTCAAAAAGGTATGTTCTGAAAGAGGGACCGAAGTTGATAAATAAGTTGTCTTGAGATAGAAACAATAATTCCGATTATTTTCTTTACTTCGACACCGAGATCATCAAGGCGAGTGCTCCGTTGCTTGCATCCCAAGTTATCTTGAAACTCACTGGATGGCAGGAGCTTGGGAAATCCAGGTCTATTAACTAACGTTACTTCTTTCCGTCTTTGGACTCTTTGTGCACCTTGCTCTTCCACATAGCGCCAGCGCCAGCCATTACGCTATTATCATCACTATCTCTCCGCTCGACCCCTTGAAATGATGAGTTGCCTGAGATGGCCGTTTAAATCCAAAATTCGGGAATATTAGCTAACCTCTCTTCTTTCCACCAATAGATTCTTCATGTACCCTGTTCTTCCACATGCCGCCAGTTAGTGGCTCGAATCCCTCAGTGCGACCTCGAAATAGTGAGTTGGTTAGGATGTTTGTTCAAGTGTCGGTATTACACACCTCGCATGGCCTCTTCGTGCTCGCGGCCCTTCCACATGGCACCCCGAGCAGGAGCTGGCATCGGACTACGGGGTGCTTTATCCGTGTCCCCTTCGCGCCGCAGCCTCTGTGGCATGCTTTGGTTGTCTGTGCCTACCCACATCGCATCCTTAGCAGGAGACGGAGCCCTCCCCACTGCCACGATGCCACGATCCTCGGGTGCATTGGGCGTTGGAACTGGCTGTGGTACTGCTGAACGTTCATAGCCAACCACTTGGTGCTCGGTGCCCTCCCACATGAGTCCTCCAGGGGAAGTTCCCGGCGTGTTTATCGCCGACGTTGTACAGGGTGGTACTGTGAACTTTGTAAATGGCGGAGAAAAGGACAGTGAAGTATACTAACTGGAACGGACTACAGCTGCTCCGAGAATTGCTGGCATTTCGAAGATGAGGATGGTGCAAATCAATAACGAAGCTCTTGCGAACATGGTGATATATGTGAGCGTTGTTCACTTTATAGAATAGAAGTAAAGGGAGGATATCTAGCGAGTGATAAGTAGGAGTGCACGATAGGTTGGGGATGGAGGGGATTTATATGGTGTACCTGCCACACCATGCAGTGCCCTCGTGGCGACGAGTGGACCAAGCGGTGATACAGTCCTTCCGTCCATTGGAAATCCTAAACCTTCAAACTCGGAAATACACACAGTGCCTTTGACACACAATGATTGTCATAGTATGCCGGGCTCAATCGCTGTAG
Source organism: Pisolithus tinctorius (assembly GCA_024663395.1). Classification (NCBI taxonomy): domain Eukaryota; kingdom Fungi; phylum Basidiomycota; class Agaricomycetes; order Boletales; family Pisolithaceae; genus Pisolithus; species Pisolithus tinctorius. The sequence continues at coordinate 3,063,461 of JANFAH010000002.1, forward strand.
TCAGCTACACAGTAGGTGACTTCTGTTCGCTACCACCATAATGGGGATCCGACTCATTTTGTCGCGCACAGCTACCGGTACATATCATCGTCACAATTATATGACTAGGCTGCGCCCCCCCTCTGCAGCTAGTACGGCGATGCTTTATGATTCATGCTCTTGTTCTACATTTACACCTTACTTCAGAGTTGTGCTGAGTCTCGAACCGTCACAAAGGTACATAGTCAAGAAACCCAACGTGAGGGCCTACGTAACAGAGGGGGCAGGCTGACGAATGCTAATACCACCCATGAGTGGGTATCCTTATTCTCCGAATGTATGGCGACAGGAGACAAAAACTACCAGTACACATAAGTGGAAACTGTCATGTACTACCCCTTATCCTTATCCCGTCCGCAGCCCTGTTCATTGAACTCTAAGCCAGGAGTAATAGTATAACCGTCAACTAGAGCCCATAGTATGGGTCTGGACGAGGCAAATCCCGAGTGTCAAGAAAAGTATGGCCTTTCAGATGCGGCTTCATAGCCCGTGCAGCGAGGAAAAGCTGCCGCATGGTAGCCAATAGGCACAGGGCATTTATGACAAGGAAAACGATTGACACCACACTGAGGCATCGTGGTGAGAAGAGGAGACTCCGCCGTTTAATATAGACGGGCTGGTCATCTCCAGGCTTGCTAAGGGAAGAATGCTGAATTTTCTCGACAAATGAATCGTCTTCAGCAACTTGGTTGAGGGGTGAGTATTCGTGGTTCATCTGTGAACATGATGGGCTGATGTGATTGATACGAGACTGATATGCTGACCTCTTTCGGGTGTTTAGGCCCCAGGGTCAGGCCTTCAGGGGCCAGCAAGGTAGGATAATATGTAGTTGCGCAGACTTGCGGAAAAATGTGGGGAGTGGTACGTCGAATGCTAGGATTATAAATCGGATTCGTAAGTTACCATCATCCTAAACCCCGCGTCGGCGTGATGCAGTACATGATGCAATGATATGGTTCCGTGGGCAGTGTTATGACAAAATGCGCCCGCGGAGGCAAAAGTAATAATTTACCACGACGCCGAGTCCGACTATTCGGCTGCGATGCTGTGTGCGGTGTTCACCGTGAAGTTCTTGCGATGCTTCGTTGCAACTCGAACAGCGCCCAGGTACAAAGGGAGCAAGGTCTTGGAGCAAGTGGTTTAGAGGCTGTTGGTTCGTGCCATCGAGGAGAGGTTAGGTAAGTAATAACGACCGTTCCGGCATCATCTGACGCCCGACTATAAAATAAAAAAATAAAAAAACAAAGTCACTGAGAATCACCGTCCTGGTGGCAAAGGATGGCAGGCGATGATGGCAAGCCTCATTGCACCATCATCGTATGTAATAATATTGGTCCATGTGGCCACGAACTTCGTCCCGTTCGTTCGCGAGTACAGCCTTTCCTGTCGTTCTGGGCATCCTCCTCGGCCGCAGCGCAGGAGCATTCGGCATCACAGCTCACAGGTGCCTGTTGGTCTTCTCTCTTTCGTTTTGCACTGACTTGGTTTGATATTTAGGGCGCGGTCACAGCCTGTGATGGGACGGTCCTAACCAGGATATTATCGTATCGCTTGTACCCGTTCCCCGACTGCCGTTACTCTATTATCAGCGTCATTTTGACTAGGGCAAAGGACTCCAATCTCTTTATATACTTGCTAGGAACACTTCCTCCGCTCTTGAACTCCGTTGACCTTCAAGCGCCATCGCGCCATGCCCAGGCTGTATCACGAGTCGAGAAGCTGGCAGTTCCCACAAACGCCATACGTTTGCTTCATAGTCCTCTCTGTCATCACCTTGACCAATGTCGCCTTTACGCTGTATAACATATCTCTCATCAACTCCTTCGCTCTCCAGACCCCAAGAGAGTATAGTAAGTACTTTTCCGGAATCTCTGTTATTCGATCTGATTTGTGCAGCCTGGATGGGTGACGACCACCCTGCCCAACTTCCGATAGACCTGCCCGACGTCAGCCTTGTTCTCCAAGAAGGGCATGGTCATTTTGACCTCTGGGACGACGACGAGTGGGGTTCACTCTTCCCTTCCGATGGGTTCGCGCGAGTCGGTCCTCACAACCGCACGTTCGTCATCTCTCTCTACCACCAATTCCACTGTCTAGACGTCATCCGAGTTGGATTTCTCGTCAACCGAACGCACGCCGCCCAGCATATTCAGCACTGTTTGAGATATTTGAGACAAATACTATTGTGCCACGCCGATACGACGCTCGAACCCGATATTCCGCAAATGGCGCCTGATGGGAGCTGGCATCACACGGCGAATGGCGTGGGCGCGGTGCACCGGTGTAAGGACTGGACAAAATTGACGGATTTCATGCTGGAGAATCCGAGTTTACCAATCAACGAGGAGTACCAGGGGAATAATAGAATTGACACCAGTGGGTAAACTTGCATGTCGTGTCCATGCACACACAAAGAGGGGCTGTTTCGTTTCATTGGAACAATACTGCATTGGTGATCATCCCAGATAGATTGTTACTTGTTCTTTCACTGAGGACTGGTTCTTATTACAATGTCTAACCCAACTTGTACTGCCTAGATAACTTACTTTGTATCCGAATGCGGAAAAGGGAGCTGCAGAATTATAATTAAGGTTTGTAGTTCACATAGGGTATCGTACACGACGTCAGGGTTTCGCAAAGACATCAAGCAGCTAGAAGTATATCTTATCACTATTGTCGCTTCGTCCTCCGGCGCAATAAGCACGCCGCACAGAAGGCTCCACTTCGCGTGTAATTTCAAGCCGGCGAATGGTGTTTTTGGTGGCTTGGTTGGCACGTGTCCTTAGACCCGATCACAGTGGGAAAACTTGACTCTGATTTGAACACAGACTCTTTCACGGCACTATCGTTTTCCATGTCAGTCACTGCTTCCAGTCCGTCCGTGTAACGCCGAGGGGACACGCCAGACGTCACGCCGCGCCGTGCGACCCATCTGATGCCTGTGGATACCATCGTGTCGGAGGTGTGTTCTGAGGAAAGGCCGAGTGCGACACGAATAATGATGAGGGTTGGGGCGATTCCCTGAAAAGTAAACGGCGTCTTAGAAAAATCTGGATGATCAAGCAGGTAGAACATGACGTACGTATATTTGAACGGCCATGACTGCCACAATGGCAAGGGCAGGGTGATTGAGAGCGAAAAGAACGACATAGACCAGCTGGGCGATAAGATAGAGCAAGCCACTTTCGATGATGAGGCTCATGGCGTGACGAGCGGCGCCACGTCCGACGAACTCGGGAGAGCCAGGAAGCCCACGAGACGCATGCCAAATTTTGAAGACGATGAGTAATGTCACGATGGAGTTCGTACACAATGGTAAAATGTAGCCCGCCAGGCCGAGTGGAACAATGGCAGGTGGGGGCGCGGGGGACGTGGGGTTCGTAGTGAGGACGAGGTGCGCGACTCCTGCGATGCAGGCTGCAAAGGGGACGGTTAGTTTCAGAATGGGGATAGCGCGAGGAAGAACGTACCCAAACCACCGAGTGCTGCAAGGAAAGGAAGGATAACGACGATGGGCGCGTGTGCCCATATCATCCAGCAACGATATATGAGGACAACGTCACCGAGGAAGTCAGTGACAGATACAAGGATATCTGCCCCGAGAAGGGGCATGGTCTCGTTGGCGTAACCATCGACGCCAGTGCTTCCCTTGTTGTAATGAGTGAGGCAAACCACGCAGGGAGGGAGAGAGAGAGACGTACCAGTGCAGCAACAAAGTGATTAAACTCGATTGCAAAATGAGTGGTACAACATAGAAATATGAGGCCGTTGAGGAGAATAACTGGGTGAAAGATATTGTTTTGTTTACGCCTCGTGTGCAGGATGACCAGAGAAGCCAGGAAAAGAACGGCGTTGACACCTGCATCATCGATGGTTGGCCTTCAGTGTGATCGGGTCAGATGTGGGGTAATTTACCGTATAAAACAGCCTCGCAAGCGAAACCTATGAGGGAGGCGAAGTCGTTTGAGAGCGGCATCACATGGGATGATGGGACAGATGCGGGAGAGCCGGCAGCTTCAACGCAGCCTCTCAGGTTTTATTGTTGGCGTCGTCGCACGGAGGTTTGCTGGTACGCCGGTGGGACGCCCATGAAATGAAAGAAATGCATCCGCTCTGAGGTTGCTCAGGTGACAAATTCCAGAACTACCAAATGGGTTCCACTCATCTCCGCTCTGATCGATATCCACATGGAACACGAACCCAGAGATATACTAATGCAGACCTGTGTCAGATAAAATTGTCTTCCGCTCCCTTCTGCAAAACAATTGTCCAACATCAGTTCGTCGCACCCCGACTCGTCGAAGCAGAAGGAAGCAAGGAATAATTGTCATCATGTGAGACCCAACCTCTCTTCGTCCGCCGTGTGGAGATAACATCGCGACCAACTGGGGAAATCATTTCCGCAGTACCTTAGTGTGCCTTTCAGCGTCCTATCTTTGGTTCAGTGCTCCCCGGCGTGGACGTAGCTTGTGTCTACATATGTGCGATACCGCATGCCATGATCGCAAGCAGCGCAAAATCCCGAACTCGGTATCAACTTGGCACCAGCCAACCACAAACCGACAGCATAAAAGATCCTACCTATACAGCGAGTTGTACCTAGGTGTTGCCAAGACTCTTCCATGTCACTTGGGATCTACCTATCGACGTCGACCGACCACCGAGAAGGAGTTCGACGACATAGGTTCCTGTACCGTCTTCGAATACAAAGATTTATTCCGTTAATGGAGGCGATTACGTCCGCGTTGTCCGCGTCTTTTTGTGGGTTGTATTATTGATGCTTTTGCTGTCATGATCTCTTGATATGTATGGCGTGTACATAGCCTCCGGGGGGCCGACGCTATGCTGTGTTCTTCTATTCTTCTCCTTCGTGTACAAGCCTTCATCACTACATTGCAGAACGAGATGATTGTTAGGTCCTTGTTCAAGCTCTCAAAACCTTCCGCAGAGACGTTCGTTGTGAATAGCGTTGCAGGGCAACAGCAGATATAAGCCTCCCGCCATCAGCCATCTGCCAGTTGTTGGTTGACACCTGACTGTTTCAAGATTATTCAAGGTGAGTATACTGACAAATGGTGTACATGTCGGCGTGCAGGTGCGGGGTGATCGGGTGCGTCACTGAGTCGAATTGTCTAAAAAAGACTTAGGTATGCACAAGTACTGCGTGGGCAGCTTTCACTAATATAAAACAAATCACGACAGATCTGGGCTGGTCTGTATTAATTGCTCTGTCTTCCACATAAGCGATTTGCGTGAACTCGTCTCCCATGCAGAAATCTGGAATGCAGAAGTGAAACGACTGTGCCGCCAGCGGACGACCTGTCCTTAGCAGCCTGCCATATCTGGGTTTCGTCATGAGGTACGGGGTTTTCCACCACCCTTGTTGCTGTATCACAACAATGTCGCGTTTTCTTCGGTCGAGATTAAGACGGCATCTTACTCTAGAGTTCATCAAGGTACACCCCTTCTTTGCATCTCCCACGATCTGGGGAGATTCGGACAAAAGTAGCAGACCTGAAAGGGATGACACTAGTGCGGTGTCTGTTCTAGATGCCAATATATTAAAAAGCTTCTGGGAGACAACGAGAGAGAATGGAGACCAGAACGACGGCTGAAGTGTGAAGATAGCGCAGAGAGAATGGAATGGAATAAGGTATCTGCTAACATGTAAGCGGTCTTTTTTTACTTACATCCATCCACCAGTCATCCTGCAGGTATGCCTACTATTCCCCTGGTGGATGCCAATGTGCCAAGTGACGGATTCAAGCTGGCAAAAAGAATCCACCTTGCTGTGACACGGACGCCTCTCTCTTGCTTCCCACTCTGCTTGCCTTCCACTTTCCTATTCTGAAAGATTAGTGCGTCACTGCGACGTATTGATCGTCCGGCGGAACATTGCCACGAGTACCGTTCGTTGTGGGGGCTGACTGTAGCTGAACCTCTCGATAAGGCGATGTGTAATAGATGGTGTGAGAGGGCAATCAACCGAAAACGTAAGACGGCGGAAGACGGGTTGGAGGAAGCTTGGTGACTTCATTTCTTATCCGACCCAAAATATCTAACGAGGGGACAGAGTGCGCAGAGCGAAATGTGCTAGTTGACAGGGTGGGCGAGGAGGTGCGCCGAGGTAACCACGCTCTCGGAATTCTGCAGGTCACGTTGGTGCCCGGGTTGTAAAAGGAATGCCGCTGACATGATGACGATGTGAGCACATCCAGGTTAAGGTTGGTATCTTACTTATCCCAAGCCATGCTAGCAGGCCATTGCCATAAATCGAGCCGTAACTTGTGCTTGCTGTGCACGACTGTGGCGCAGTAGTACCAATTATATGGGAGTCGAGGTTCTTGCCTCCAATATGCTACTAACTGCTCTCCGTGGAGGATGTCTCTGCACACCGGTAAATCGTAAAAGACCTCCTGACGGTGAATCGAAAATTACCGTCAATGTGGCGATCGATGGCCTCGGCCAGACGCACGGAGGCATTCCGGCACCGGTACGACACTGCCCGTTGAATTAAAAGGTAGCCTATTTGTCATGTTCCGTATTTACCCCACGGCAGGCACAGGAATTGGCTATGAGCGCTGGCACCGAAGGTATAAAGGGACTCAGGGGGCTGGCGTCTGGAGATTCTCTCCAGCTTTCAATCGCCTCCGTTGTCCTGCAGTGAATCATGTCGACCGCCATTGTCCTTCCTACACTCTCCGCCTGGGCAGCATCGCACCTGTCTGCTCTTCTCCAGAGCAAAACCCAAGCCGATTTCGACAGAGCCTTCGAAGCGACCTTCGCCAAGAACCTTGATGCTATCGTCAACGCGAAGCGTCTGACCCGCGACGAATTCAAGAAGTCCCTACTTGCGCAGAGTGGTGCCGCATTCGGAGAGGCAGATGCGAACGTGCAAATTGAGGGACAGACAGAAGTGTTAGGCAACCAGGGACAAATGGTCAGTAAGAGCGTGGCGTCTTTGGTGATTCTCGTGGCTAATTAATGGTGACGCGACAGTCTGGGCTTGTTGGCTTGTTCTATTCTGTCCTCGCTGACTCGAAATTCCTGGTTCTCGGTGCACCCACAGAGCACCGAACGAACTCTTCTATAAACTTGACGTGAGTCTCCTTTTCATACCGGGATGTCCATTTACCCCGTTGCGATACAGCATCGAACCGACGGAGAAAAACCCGCAGCCCCCAACTCTCCATATTCGTGGCTATTTCGACCCACGCCGGGTCACAGCAGTCAATCAAGTCGTCTCTGAGAATGCGCTGCACGTTAGGATCCCGGCTTCGTCCATACCCCAAGCCAAAGCTACGGCCTCTAGCGGCAAGGTCGAGCTTGGACCTGAACTTGGTCTCCAAGGGTTAGGTGCGTTTGGTGGTGTGTTTGGACCTGGACCAGTGAGATTCCAACCACCGGGCGCCGTTCATATCCCCCCAACCGAGACGGGTGCGACACCTGAGACATTACCCGGGGATGGCGCCTTTGGACCCGGTCCTGTTATTATACCAGGAGAGACTGTCGGCGATGCTGTCCACCGAAGTGGATAAGAGAGTTTTTGGCAGAGAAGGTTGGAACGCTTGTACTGTATGAATGTGCTACTTGTTACTTGACCTTATTAGGAACCTTGGACAGCTTCTGTTGTACGCAGTAGTCGGTACTCTTTGTGACCAGAAAGTCAGATAAATCACACTGATTATGTATGGCATTTTGTCTAATCTTCATCTAACGAAAGAAGACCCCCTAGAGGTAGGTGTTGGACAACCACCCGCTTGCTTAGTACTTCTCCCTACGGAGTTGAGGCAGTAAATGATTGGTAGCTTGTCTCTGCAGGGGTAGGGGTGCCTTACCTCGTACATTTTGAGCAATCCCGAGTTGACTTTGGTCCAATTTGGAACGCCGGTGGCGATAGCATACAGCTGGGAAGAATGTTCGTGGAAAGGACCATGTTTGACCTGGTGAATGCGGGTGATGCACATGCAGTACAGATTATCTTGTGGCAGTGGAAGACGAAGGATGGCAGATACAGGAAACTCCGCTTGTTCTATGTGGGCACTCGTTGGTACAAGAAGACAACAGAACTCGTCTGAAACATACCCCGCAGCTGAGCGCTTCCAAATACGTATCCAAGGAAGCTGTAGTCGTCTAGACCCCACACACCATGGCTGCCTGCAGGTTCAAGCTTGTATACGTCCTGAAGTCTCCAACATAATCTCATATACCGAACGAACACCCGTAAGACCAGCTCGCGCTCTTGGTCTATCGATGGCTCAAAGAACCTGACGAGAGTAAGACAACACAGAAACATGGCAAAAGATGTTTCATGTCCAGTGCCATAGTCCATTCGCAAAAATGATCCGAAGGAGATCTCGAAGATTGGTTTTACGTAGGGAATGACTGCGCGTAGTTCAGGTCCCAATAATCTTTCCAAGAGTTGGTCAGATTTCTGCAGTTCAGAGTAGCTTGCGATGAGTTGGAGGAGGTAAGATATATCATCGTCGGTTGTACTCACCTGCGTCAAACGATCGCCCCAAGTTCGAAAGGCAAGGTTTCCGAAACGCTGCGGTGATCGTAGCGGTGGAATATCATCGATCCATGAGTCGAGCTCGTCCAGTATAGAGATCAGCACAGCTGCTGTCTGGTATGCATTTTGCAGCCTTCCGGAACTCGAGGGAAGTGTCGACAGCTTACTGGACTACATGAACCATCTACTCGAGGTACCGCGTGGTTTACAACGGCTTCGTTAAGCCTGAGCAAAAACAGCCAAAAGTCGCGATATCCCCTCGTCTTATGCCATGCCACGACATCGTCATCGGTGTGGATCTTTTTCTGGGGCAACTGCACCAGTTCTGCTACAGTGATTTTCCGTAATTGCGGTAATAATCCTTGCGGCTGCATTGGAAAGTAGCACAGAAAGTACTTACGAGAGCAGAAGTGCGTCTCAGAAAGCAAGTATAGGGGCGTGATACTATTGCCATAAGTAGAGCAACCCTCAAGCAACGATTACTCTCCTGCTACCATGCAGTCTTCGGTTCATCACATGCAAGTGCAGCACCAATCACGGTAACCACACTAGAAAAGTGCAACATGCAGTACATCCAGAGTATTTGTACAAACTACATATCCAGAAATACAACGCGGCAACCGCAAGGAAACCCAAGCAACAAGCGGAACGAACATGTATTAGACTCAACCACGACTCAAGTTGCATCGCGCTAACCTTCACTGGAGTACCTGGGTCAGCTATCCATCGATCAAACAGAGCGAACACCGGCAATTCAAGTGTCACTACTCACGGGAAATCTCGCTCTCCTGTCGGTCATGGCCCCTTTTTGATGTCCACCTGTTCCTCGTGTATAACGTGTCTGAAAACCGTGCGCCCATCGGAGTCGACGTTATTGCCAGGGTCCACGTCAGCGAGGCTATCAACTCCGCCTACTTGTGCACTCCCAAGTGGCCCGGAAACTTCATCTCGAACATCCATGGTCCCTGTGGCCTCCGGCCTGTCGTCTATGCGGTGCCGGGCGCGAATGTGATTGACGGTCTTCGCCTGGAGTTCTTCCGGTCGGAGGGTGGATCGGTCAGCCTGCGAGGGAAAAGAAAAAGATAGAATTCAGCTTGCGAAAGCAGGCAGATGAACAGCATCTTCCTGAGACACACCTTAACGTTGGCTTCGGACGTAGTAGCAAGATATTCGTTCCAACCGGGTGCATCGTCGATAGGCGAGGACGTCGTGTGCTGCGTGCCAGACAGGTTCCGGTGTTTTTCACGTTCCAATAACTGCGGAATCAGTCAGCATGGCGCAAGTTCACGAAAAAAACAATCGTCCCCATTCACCTCTGCGTCGTTGCCGTGAACGGTGCTAGTGTACTGTTCTTGAGCTTTGGACCGAATCCAAGGAATAGTTACGTACCTAGAGTACTTTCTACATGAACAACCCTCAAGATTAAGCAATCTGAGTCTGCCTACACGGAGTTTGCTGACTGACCTGTTTTTCCCGGTTGAGCTCACAACAGAACAGGCTGTTCCGTGTGCCCGACGACCAGCGAACAAGCTACGTGCTGCAACGGAAAACATGTTTGAATTTCTCTTACAGGTAATATAACTAGTATCTTGAAGTGGGGGACAAGAACGCGTCTGGCTTTGGACAGGCAACCCTGTCTCATTAAATTGGATTTCAGAATACCCCTGACGTCATAGCAGCCCGTTGAAGGTTGGCGAAAATTGGTAGCCTAATCGGGATACAGTGACAGTGTGGAGAGGCATTGGAGACTGGAGACTGTCTCTCCTGGAGAGCACATTTTTCGATGTCATAAACGTCAACTTAGCACCGGAGACCAGTGCTGCAATGTCCCTGTCACTCCTGCACGACTGCCATCCAAAGTGGCCTCACGGTGGTGTTAGCCACAAATTCGAACACGCAAGGTGTTCGATTACGCATTTCGAGCGGAACTGGCGATCCCTATGCTAATTTACAGCTTTACATGCACATCACAGCAGAACATTTTTTGGACTTTCCTCATTGCTTACGCGCCAGGGGCAACCAAAACCCCACGATACCTGATTTGGCCTTTCTCCAACTTGTCTATCGCCTCCTGGATACCTTCCAAGGTGAGCGGGAACTTCTGGATGACTGGCTTAATAGCGTGCAAAGCCGCAAAGCGCAACATTTCAACGTGCAAGCCACGCGATGGGCATATGCTACCCTGAACCCGAAGTCCCTTACCAACCAAACCCATGTGGGGTATGGAGAAGTCTCCCTCAGTTACCGTGAGAGGGACGATAGTTCCCATAGGTGCAATGATGGGTAGGTACCTGCGTTGCCTCGTCAATGATGTAGAAATATCAAACGCGCATCACGTACAAATTCCAGTCAGGACTGGCTGACGTGGTTACCATCAAGTAGTTAACAGGCCGTCCAATGTCGAGCTCCTTCGCTCCCTTGGTCGCGTAAAATTCCTTCGCTCCAAGCGTCATGGCTTCATCCCGCTTGCTGTTCGTGCTCGAAAATACCACCACATCACAGCCCATCTTGGCTGCGAACTGGATACCAAGATGCCCGAGCCCCCCGATACCGACCACACCGACGCGATCAACGGGGCGCACACCGTGCAATGCTAATGCGTTAAAGACGGTGGCACCAGCACACATCAGAGGCGCTGCATCGGCGGAACTTATGGCGTCCGGGATATGGAAAAGAAACGCTTCCCTCCATACAGCGTGCGTTGCAAAAGCGCCCTGATCTAAATCCGCCTCTCCGTACATAGCACGCTTGGGACAGAATATCTCGTTGCCACTCAGGCACTGATCACAGTGAAGACATGCGTTGTGGAGGTAACCCCAACCGGCACGGTCACCGCTGTGAATTCCCAATCAGTTGTCTCGGCGGTTCTACATGAGGAATGTCACGTACACCTTAAAGAAGGTAACTTCGGATCCAATCTTCTCTACGACACCAACGCCCTCATGGCTGAGACCCATATCTTGGTCCTTGTAGTGCAGGTCCGTGCCACAGAGGCCCGCATGCGTGATCCTCAAAAGGACTTCATCCGGCTTGAGGTCCTTGTGGGTGCTTCCTTTGACAATTTTGCCGTTGGGGGATCCCTTGTACACGGTAAAATCGATACCCGTCATGATCGTCTCGTCTGCAAAGTTCCTGCACGAAGCTGAGCGTTAAACGTTGGAGGCGAAAGAGGGGAATGTCATGTTATTATATAGCCATCCGATCAGCATCAGATATGATGTAACTATCTGAATTGTGGGTTTACGACAAATCTAAAATAAGCACGGGGGTTCATCCGATAGCTGAGGGGTCACAAGGTCATCGATGTATTTGATTCATAAACCTACGCCGTTCTGAGGCTCGGCCTGATGTTTCTCGAATACCTTCATCTTACTACTATCAGTACTGAATAGAAAACTGGAATGGATAAGCTGAGGGGCGTAGCGCCTAAAAGGAGCCGGTCCGACTCTTGCTTCTGCGTGGGTGCGACAAAGGTATGTCCTCTTTCGATAGTGCCACTTGCTCAGACCTCAACGAGACGTTCGCCAAGTCCTGAGTACCCGACTCCCCTCAAATTCCACTTGTAGTTTAGTTCCTGTTCGTTCCCGAAGGAGTCGATTGCACGGCTAAGGACGACCATGTTTCGTTTCAAGCGACCATTCTCCTCTTCGTCGATGTTGATTAAGCCTGTTGTTTCTGCGTCTTCGTCTAGTGTAACTTCGAGTTCAGCCTCCCACAAAGCCCAACTCCACCGTCCTTCCTGGTACTTGATACAAGCATCCTCCCACGTCCTACCGTTATCGACGCTTATCTCGACGCGGGCGATAGGCCAGCGTGAATACGCGTACCCCGCTACTTTCAGCCTTATTTCGTCTGGACGAGATGACAGACGACATACATCCGCAACGACGGAATTGCATGCGAGATGCTGCATTGACGGGACGCGCGACCACCATCCCTGTGATTCAGCGACTTCTTTGCTTGTAACCTGAACGACTCAATCGCGAGTGAATGCTGTTGATGAGGACGAATCACAGTAGCATTGAACACTCACGGTATCGGGTAATATCTTGTAATCTCTTTGTTGGTAGAAATTAGGGGACTCTTGTCGGGATATCGTGATCCTGTCTACCCATTTCACCCATCGCATGCCGTAGGTGCCAGGCACGACGATGCGCAACGGGAAGCCGTGATCGGGCGTAAGTAGTTCTTCATTCATCTGTACCACCGCCTTGTCAGCACCCAAGCCTCGTCAGAGGACCTGAAGAATACCAACTTCGTAGGCGAGCAAAGCATCCCCTTCTTCACTCATTGCGTCCGCTAGGGGTATCGACCCACCGTAGTATCCATCATCCTCGCATGGCGCCACGTACGATGCAAAACATACGTGGAATCCCTCGTACGAATTATGGTCACCGTCGGGAACGCCCACGCTAAGGAGGACTTCTCGTAGTGGGGCACCTGCCCATCGGATATTGCAGGCAGCACCGTCACCCCATTTGATACCTTTGACTTCCTTGCCTGTCTTTTCCGCCATCTTAGCGCGTCTATTTCCGGCACACTGTTCACATTCCATATCGGCATTTTATGGAATAAAAAGTCAGAGAAATTCGGGGCGTTTTGGAACAGGACAAGAACATACTCACCACGAGTGCGGCTACGACTTCCTTGCGTGGGAAGCGGAGTAGTATGTCTTGGTACGTGATCACCTTTTCCTTCGCAAGGCATTGTAATTCCCCATCGATCCTCACGGCGTATGTTCCAGCGGTCGACTTGAGGCTCTTAATTTCGGCTACAGACGCAACAAAGGCGGTTTCGCGCACATATTCGGACAGTGCCCCAGTATCGTCATGATTGTTACATTCGTCGGCACAGTTGCCGCCGCCATCATGGCCATGAGAAGCGGAAGGAGACAAAGCACGCGTGTTCGTGTTCGGAATCAAATCAGTAGTATGGAAGGATGAAGAAGGAAAGCAGGCAGAGTCAGAGAGAGCAGCAGGAGACTCGAAAGCATGGCATGGTAGGAACGTACAGTGGTTTCGGGCGTAGGCGAGACGGAGAGGGGTGATAGGGTACTGGGCGAGCTCGGCGAGCGATGGTGGTTCCGCGTTATACGGCGTCTTGCTCAGCACTTGCAGCTGGGGGGCACGCATGTCTTGTGATGATGACAATGATCGATAGGGCAAATACTAATACTTGCTTTGACCCTGGAGCATGCAAGATGATGTCAGGGGCACGTCAAACTCTCCTAATACTGACGCACTTGCACAACACCCAGCTGGAGAGCGCTTCGTCGAGGAGACTTGTATATCGGCCAGGTTGGCTGGTTTTATAGTCACGGTGCACGATCCTCCATTGGGTAACGGATTAGTTCCGGTGGGTGACTCGGTGAAGTTGGACGTAGGCCACCGCCCGGCAGCAACACACGGCCGCCCGTTGCCGAGCCGCAAACCTGAGTCAGAACATAGCCAATACCGTACGGTGAAACGGGCCACGCTTTTCTTGCATACGAACCTTATCGCGCACGGTTCACCCGATAGAGGCCAAATGGAAAACAAATAACAGGACTTGTACGATATCTGTTTCAGGGTATCCACAAAAGAGAGGTTCCATTATGAGGGTCAAGTGTTCAACACTTAATGAGGATAAAGATGAAGTAAACTTATAATGATTGTCCATATATCGTCACCAAGGCAGAACATCAAATCGAGACACAGATGCAGTACGTATTAATTGTCTCGCGAATCCTACGCTCGGAATGGTAGAAAGGCTCGAAAAATTCCTTCTTTACGAGAGGAAAGCCATGGCAAAGAGTGTGCCGAGAATACCAGCAACAGAGGAGACACCGATGGCAGCGGCGCTGTTAGAGGTGGAAGTAGCACCAGCAGATGAAGAAGATTTAGTGCCGGTGCCAGAGCTTCCGGAACTGCCAGTGGAGGTGGAAGTGGATGCCCCGGTAGGGGTAGGAAGGCCAGTGTACAGGTCAGTCGATTTGTAAGTAACGCAGTTGGACGAGCTGGGAACCACGGGAGTGTAGGGAGGGCTGGGGACACCGGTGTAGGGCTGCGTATATGTCATCGTGACGCCGTTGGTGACATAGATACCGACGGGAGTTTTGAGATCAGCATCACAAACTTCGAAGGTACCGTTCTGAGCATTGTTGGGCATGTTGTACGTGCAGCCAATCTCATCGTAAGTGTTCTGGCAGTATGCAGATTGGTCTGCACTGGAGGTGGAGGGGTCACAGATGGTGAAGCAAAACTGGTTTCCACCGATGAAGCTGCAGGTGATATTCGAGCACGTAAAGCGCGGTGAAGGACTATAACTAACCTGTTCCAGTCCATGACTTGCTGGAAGGTGTTGTTGTTCCCGTTGTTGCTAGGGAAAGCGTTGGAGTACACCAGGCCACCAAGCGGGTTGCCACGCTAAAGGGACAGAAATGAAACACATAAACAACCTACACGAAGAACAAAAAATAATAGACGCACCAAGTCGGCACCGTGAGGGTCGAGCTCTCCTCCGTAGTCACCGGCTTGCAGGTCGACC
Organism: Pisolithus tinctorius; assembly: GCA_024663395.1. Lineage (NCBI taxonomy): Eukaryota > Fungi > Basidiomycota > Agaricomycetes > Boletales > Pisolithaceae > Pisolithus > Pisolithus tinctorius. The sequence goes on from JANFAH010000002.1 coordinate 3,078,537, forward strand.
TGAGTTTGGTCGATGAAACCGGCGAACTGGATGTACTTGCTAGTCTTGAGAACTTGTACACCCGTCAAGACACCCGCTGGGATGAGACGGGTCCCCCAGCCACTCTTGGAGCACCATGCGACTTCCTCCTGTTCCGTGTCACCAATAGTAGAGTTTGGCTGAGGAGGAGCCCAAAGACAGAAATCTAAAAATAGTGAGACAAAGAGGGAAAGAATGATATGCGACAATAATAGCTACCGCCGATATTGTTCATCATCAACGTCTGACACATGGATTGCTGGTTCTGAGTGGTGGAGTTACAGATGTTGTAACCGACTTGAGGGCCACGAATAGCATTGGGGACGTTGTCGACTTGGTAAGGCTAGTGAAAAAGCGTTGAGAAACAAAGACCTGGAGAAGGCATATGGTACTGACGATGCCGGTAGGGTAGGCATACTGCTTGTCGGTGAGTGGGGTAGGGTCAGCTGGGTCAGGTTGAGCGAAGGCTTTTGAAGCAATGGCTACAGCAAAAAGAGTGGAAAGGGCGAAACCAGGCATGGTCCGGAAAGTGGTTGGTGGATAGTATGGAAGGAGGAGAAAACAAAAAGTCCTTTGGGACAGACAGGCGGGTTGAAAAGACGGGTGACCCGTAATTGACTGCGGTTGGCCTCATATACCCGGTCAATAATAGACTTTCACACACCTTTGACAGCAGTTGCAACCGAATATATGGGTTACCCGTACCTTCCTCTCCTTTCACATAGAACACGGCCAGGCCCAGAGTGTCTGCACATCGCCGTCGCTATTAGACGTGCTTGCCGTCTGCCATCACCACACAAGGAGGGTCCGCGTAGCCACGACTCAGTAATACACATGTTGCGCTGGTCGCGACGCGTTCTTGAAAAAAACATTTCTTTCACTTACGTAAGTTCCAGACTATCACGCTCCACGATTATGTAAGTACATGATAGAAGACCCGTCTGGAACGGATTAGAGTACAGCGAGAGTGCACCTTTTGCTACTTGTAGACCACTGTCAGCTAGCCCTCCGCCTCGCCCGCGACAATGACATCGTCTTAACAAGAAAAAAAAATCGGACCTCGCATCCCTGCGTAAACAGAGCATGACTTACCTATCTTGAGCACCGCCCTGACCAACTGCGCGACGTCAACATAAGACCTGAAGGCAGGACATTGTGAAACAAACCTGGGTTGCGAGTAGATATTGTTGTCGCTTCGAAATCAGTGGATCATACACGAACTGCTTCTTCATGTCTACATCTTCATGTCAATCATGATGTTTGCGCGTCAAGTCAAGAGACGAACCGCTTTCCCCTTTCCCAGAACAGTCGATGCCCAGACGCGGGTTATTCTCTGTTACCTGTCTACTCTTCACCTCGGCAAGGGTTTCAATCGGCGAGAGGCCGCTGTTTTCCGCCAACGCAAGCGGGATGGCATCCAGGGCAGAGGCAAATGCACGCATGGCGTACTGCTCTATCGATGGGATCTGCGGGTTTAAATTTAGCACCGAATGATTCGGTACATAGATCATATTATTGGACGCGAACCTCATCGGCAGCTTTTGCCACTGCTATCGAGCTACTGATGTCGGCTGCTCCACCACCGTAAACGACACGATTGTCGACGACGAGGTTGCGAACTGCGCAGAGAGCATCATGCAGCGCTCGCTTTGCCTCATCGACGATCTTGAGATGTCTATCAGTCGCAGTAGTCCTCACCTTCGTAGGTATCCTACCATTTTATTTGATCCCCGGACGAAAATGGTGACAGCACGGGTATTTGCACACTCCTCAATAACCAGCATTTTGTCACGTGTCGTGCCAAACGTTAGTTCACGAACTATACCAGCTTTTCCAAGCTTCTCTGGAGTGAGATCTTCAAACCGCGGTACGATGCGGCCTTGCGTGGCGATGGCGATCAACTAGTGATGCTCGCGTAAGAACATTGTTGAGACGCCACAATTGGACTTATTACCTCGATTTCTGGACCACCAACCCACCGCACGGCAGGTAAATCATTCTGCATCAACAGGTGATTCGCCTCGTCATCAAAACCCCATTGACAAATAACCAGGTTAGCTCCAGTGTCTTTCACCATCCGAATCATGTCTTCGAACTTCTCCTTCTCGTAATCTCGGAGCTTTTTGTATTCCTCCACGCTGGTGATGTCAAGTTTATGTTTCGTCTTGGGACGCGGAGGCTCGAATGGGCATGTGAGGATGGCAAGTTTAGCATCTTTTACAATGGACGGCATTTGAGGGTGGGACATGTCTTTGTCGATCAGCACACCCTTGATGAGTGTGCTGTCTGCCAGTGAGCCACCGACTTTTCCGTCCACTTTGATGAGATCAAAAGGGACATCCCGGCGCTCGAGGTCTGCAACGGTCAGCACAGCGTCGACAGCGATTTCGGCAAAGCGTTGGATCTCTTTCGAGACGCTACCGTTAAGTGAGGAGTTAGTTGGGCACACCATGATGACGGTAAACCCCACATTTTACTGCCCAGACTTGTTGTGGCAGTCTTGATCAAATTTTGTTTGTTCTCGAGTGAAAACGGAACGCGGTCAGAGATGCGGTCGAGCTGCTCCACGGCCACGGTGCATGCTTTGTCAAACCCGTCTGCAATCCGAATTGGGTGGATGCCTCTGTCAAGGAGTGCTTCGCTCTGCTCCAAAAGGGCGCCGGCAAGCACTACCAATTTGAGGTCTCACCGTCGATACGGGTCTGGTGGAGAAAAGAGCGTGCAACGCACCAACAACACCGGTTGTACCGTCACCGATCTCGTCGTCTTGGCTCTTTGATAGTTGTACAAGGAGCTTGGCGATCTGGTGCTCAACTTCCATCTGACTGAGTATGGTCGCACCATCGTTTGTCACGGTAATGTCGCCGTCCGGTGAGATCAGGATTTTGTCGAGTCCTTCCATAACATCATAATACCGTTCCGCAAGAGTGAAAATGACGACACACCTCGAGGTCCCAAGGATGTTCGGATGATGTTAGCAACGGTGCGCGCTGCGAGAACATGTGACTAGAACCATGTCAAAGGACGATTAAATCAGATCAAAATGTTGCTCACCTTGATCGCCTCTATGCCATGGCTTCTAGTTTTCCTTCCCTGCTCGCGCAGGATGATGAACGGTCTACCGTACTATTGGGGTATTTAACATGTCTGTCGCCTTGATTCTTAGCACCTACCTCGTCTGTCGCGTAGACTGCCTCAGGCTGCACTTGCATGATGTGCTAGTCAGTACTTGCAAACGCGTCGGTTTAGCGTGACACGATTACGTGTGTGACATTTCCTGATAGCGACTGTGACATTAACGGAACAGGACTTGGAGTACGCCCTTTGCACGATACACAACAGCCCTTACCCAAAAACCTGAAACATGGAACACGAAGTAGACAGCTGGATTGAACAGCTTAGCCAGTGCAAGCAGCTCCCGGAGGCTGATGTTAAGAAATTATGCGACAAGGTGATTGCAGACATTGCTAATGCCGAACCGAGATCGAGCTCACGAAATTACCCGCTAGACCAAAGAGATTCTCATGGAGGAATCCAATGTGCAGCCAGTTCGATGCCCAGTGACAGTCTGTGGTGATATCCACGGCCAATTTGTGCGTCAATATCTGCTTTAGCGCGATCTGTTGCCCTGATCTGCTTTGTCCTTTGCGCGTCGTTCGCGGGCATTCAGCACGATCTATCAGAGCTTTTCCGTATTGGAGGAAATTCACCCGACACCAACTATTTGTTCATGGGCGATTATGTTGACCGTGGATATTACTCTGTCGAGACAGTCACACTACTTGTGGCGCTCAAGCTGCGGTACCGGGATCGAGTCACCATCCTTCGAGGAAATCATGAATCAAGACAGATCACGCAGGTGTACGGGTTTTATGACGAGTGTTTGCGAAAATACGGAAATCCGAACGTGTGGCGGTATTTTACTGACTTGTTCGATTATTTGCCTTTGACGGCGCTCATCGATAACCAAGTGAGTCTGAGTATTCGTCTTCATTTTCGTGGTACTTGACGGCCATTGCGTTGACGGTCGATTTGGTCTTGTCATCATTGAATGACGTCGCTTTGTCAGATATTCTGTCTTCATGGAGGTCTATCACCCTCCATCGATACCTTGGACCATGTTCGGTCCATCGATCGGGTACAGGAAGTACCTCATGAAGGACCGATGTGCGATCTGCTGTGGTCGGACCCTGATGATCGGTCTGGCTGGGGAATATCACCTCGAGGAGCTGGGTACACGTTTGGGCAGGATATTTCTGAAGCTTTCAACCACAATAATGGCCTAACGCTGGTCGCGCGAGCGCACCAGCTTGTCATGGAGGGTAGGTGGTTGTCGATTCTTAAATGCTGTAATTTACTTGACGCTGTGTTTATAGGTTACAGTTGGGGCCAGGATCGAAATGTGGTGACAATCTTCAGCGCACCTAACTACTGCTACAGATGCGGCAACCAGGCCGCGATCATGGAAATAGATGAAAAATTAACGTATAGCTTGTATGTGAAAGATCCATGTGCTTGGTTTGGTCGACGTTAACTTTTTTGCGGGACAATTAGCCTACAGTTTGATCCAGCTCCGCGGGCAGGAGAGCCACTGGTGTCGCGACGCGTACCGGACTACTTCTTGGTGAGTCTTTCTTGCGTTCTTCAGAGTTGCGGATTGTCGCTGATGCTTTAGAATAAAGTGATTGGGAGTGCTGTCCACCGATTAATAGTGTACATATGTAGTGTCCTTGCTGTGTAGCTTTGATCACGGATATGCGAGGGCATGAATACCACAATAACGCACTGGAACAGTGGAACAAGGTCTCAGATCTGTACAAGACCACACCACACATTTATTGTCCTGCGTGCCAAACAATGCCAAACACTCGCGACGCTGAGCGTTTGTCCTCCGAGTCCATACATAAGTTGCCTGCTCACTGCTATCCACAACGACGACGACGGACTACTGACAACTTCATATCGCAGAGAAGCCGTGAAAACGCTAATTAGCCAGCCGCACGGCTTCTGTGCTCAATTTACATTCATACAACACACCCACCACGCCGTGAAAACGTGTTCTGCCTATACCTCGCTATTCGCGTGCTCGTTCTCGACTGCCACCCTGGAATAGTACATGTCATTCTCGGGTACTCCGCTTGGTCAAGGCAGGCGTCTAGATCACCGCACTTTCCTCAATAAACCAAACCTTGTGACAAACCATCAGCACACTTTCAACCCTAGACCAACCGCGCTTCATCCTACGAACAGTTCCATTCCCGCTTCATACGCATACGGGTGAGTAGTCCCCATATCATATCACTTTGATTCCGCGATCGTGTTGATGCAGTGATGCCACACCTTGCTCAGTGCCCCAACCGCAGGTTCCCGATCACCACCGAAATTAACCTCCACGTCTTCACGTTCCGCACCCACACTGGACTCCACGGACAACCAGGACGAAACAGCCCTCGTCCGTTACGCTCGCTTAAAACGTGACCAATCCCACAATTCTTCCCTCAACCCGGAGAAGTGGGCTGTCAAAGACACCTCCGTAAACATCGCCACCGCATTCAACCAAGCTGCCTCGACGTCATACGAGATGCATCCAAGCAACCCGAATAACTCTTGGGCGTCCGGCTCGCAGACTAACTTGAATGTGCCCCGTAGCACTTCGGTCGAATATGAGAAAGAAACCCATTCCACCAGCAACCGACGGCTGGCAGCACCCCCCAGCCGCCTCACCCAACGTACAAACAGGAAACCGTTGTCTAAACAGACCTCGGGGTTAACACATGTGTCGGACTCCGAAGGCGAGGATCAACCCCAGCCGCAATCCCTTTCCGTCGAACATAGCGTGCGCGCTAAGAGTCCGTTAGAATCCGTGCTGGATATTTCGAGACGCGCATTGGATTCTGCTACGTCGTTTTACATGCGACAACGCTCCACAGAACCCGCAGATAATTCTGCAGCGACTACCAATGGGAGGGAGTCGAGTTATGACTACGCCCCGGAGGAGCGCGAGTATCAGGAACTCCAGCGACAAATAGCTGAACACACACAGGGACGGAGCCAAGAGCAGGAACAGCAACCCGCTGCCAAAAAGAATACCCACAGGCGAAATAGAATGTCCCTGGACAACAAAGCCTACCGTCCGTCGCAGTCTGACTTGGAAGAGTCAGACGATAATGTCTCAGATGATGGGAGGAAACGGAAAAAGAAGGCTAAGAAGAAGGATATGGGGCCAGGCGTTCTGACTTCGTTACCAGTAGCCGGCTACGATAAACGAAGGAGGAGAAGGAAAGGTACCAAGCTTTCGGCGACAGGTGAAGTGGTGGACGACGAAGGTAGTAGTAGCGGGAGTGAGGAGGTAAGCTCTCACTTTACCACCGCATTCAACGCGATGAACTCTTCGCAGCGTTCTTCTGTGCAACAAACTGTCGCTCGTCAGAATTCTGTCATACGAACTTCCGTACCACCACCGTCGCGAAACTCTGTCCCTCGGGGTTCAGCTCTCACAGAAACCCAAGGTTACCTCCCCACAGATATTTCTATGGATGTGGAGTCTGGACTAGAGACATCTGGCCTGGAAACCATCCATGAGACTGATGAACCACCATTGGTTGACGGTATTGTCAATACGTCTGACCGTTCTTCACGCTCGTTCTCCCTTGGAGGTTTCCTAGGATGGCTCGTCAACCGAGTCTATAGGTTCTTCTACGGGATATTAACTCGCATCCTTCGCACCATCACGCTCACCTTCCTGGTATTCGGTCGCGTACTGGGATCGGTTGTCGACGTCCTTGTCCAGAAACCCATTGCTTTGTTATCAAATACTAGCCCTCGACCATTCATATTGCTTGGCAAATTTGCGATCGTTGCATTGGCTATCTACGTCTCATGGTTCAAACTCTACGATCCTCTAATCGGAATGCTTCCTTCTCGCGTAATACACCGACAATACTATGCTCCCGATACCCCCGTTACGAACTTTGACGAGCTTACCGCACGATTACAAAACATCGAATCCGCTCTTTCTGGACTTTCTCTCGATCATCAACGCGCACGTGCACAGCAGGACCTTGAAGCCCGCGCGCATGGCGAAGTCGTCAACAGGATATATGCTCTCGAGGCTCGCCTTCGGGAAGAGACCAGGCGCGCTGCGGATGCCGAGTCACAGCACCAGACTTCCGCTAGCCAGGGACTCGTCGAAATGAAGAGGCAGTTAGAAGCATTACAAGGGCAAATAAGGGTGATCGAGTCGGCTCCTCGGGAGACCGTTACCCATATTCCTTCCCCGGGCCATGATGTTGAGGCTCTGGAGAAACTGAAGTTATTCGAAGAACGCTTAGGTTCTGTCGAAGGTGGGATCAAGGAAGCGATCGAGTTATCCCAAAAATCGAAGGTACCCTCGCGATCATCGGACAGTCCCGCTTGGTGGTCGAAGTTAACGCCTGGCACTGCGACTGATACCGATCTTACCATCAAAGCAAGCGATGGTTCTGATGTAACGTCGTTGATATCCCAACTTGTTAATTCTGCTGTCACCCGAGTGTCCACTCAAGATATCGTTTCACGTGCAGACTTCGCGTTGCATTCTGCTGGAGCACGACCAATACCACATCTCACGTCGCACACGCTTGAATTGCGCCCATCGACATTCCGCGGTCAGGTTTTGGGTTGGATGACCGGTCACGGACGTGAAGTTGGTCGATCACCGATTACGGCTCTTCATCAGGATACCCATAGTGGACTGTGTTGGCCGATGCGTGGTGACTTCGGTCAGCTGGGTGTGGCGCTTGCATCTCCTGCTTACATTTCCGACTTTACCATTGATCACGTGGCGAAGGAAGTCGCTTTCGATTTGCGAGGTGCCCCTAGGGACTTGGAGGTGTGGGGTCAGGTGGAGGGGAAGGAGAATCTCGAGAAAGTGATGTCATGGTTAGCAGAGCGCGCCGCACAGCGGGCTGAGCGGCAGCAACGCGCCGAAGAATCAGGTGTACCTTTCGAAGAAGATGAGCCCCCAGAAGACGCATACCCAGCGACGCTGCCCAAGGACAAGGCATTCGTTCGACTTGCTTCTTTTACGTACGACGTTCACTCGCCGTCGAGCATACAAACCTTCCCTATACGCCCGGAAGTGCGCCAGCTTGGAGTCGACTTTGGTGTCGTGGTCCTCGTGATCAAGAATAACTGGGGAAAGAAAGAGTATACGTGCTTATACCGCTTCCGTGTGCATGGTGAACAGTTCGGTGGGATGCCCCAACCTGTTGCATCGCAGGCTCAAGAAGACTCGTGATGAGTAGTAGGTGGTGACCAAGTAATGAAGACTTGCTCAGATGTATATGTTGCGATTCCCTATTGCTTCTTTGTTATCCATCATATATCTATGCAATAGTTGTCTTTGATGCATGGGCTTTCGAATTGTAGATTACTTCTGTTACTGCGCTGCCATTATTTGGGCTGGTCAAGGCCACTTAAGGCCAGCTTTGTGTCAGATATTGACGCCCCGGAAGGTGAGTAGGAATGGCGGTTGCCTTCACATTGCTTATCAGGTATTGCCTGATAGGTTACTAGCCATTCCTATTAGAGCCGTCGAATGACATCCGTAGCACGGTGAAAGCTAGCGTTGCTGGGAACTCCCTTTGACTAGCAGAAGGGGGGAAACGCGGACGAACGCGATGCTCCTATCTCCATGACCGGGTAATTCTCGGAAGAACTTCGGTCTCCCGTCTGACTACCAAAGATTTTGTATTACTGCAAGGAGAATTGTCGGTCGTCATGTGAAAGGTCTATGAACGCCCCTGATCCGACTAGTGGAGCTTATAAGAGTCAACTACTTGCACCCCTTTCCACTGACCAATCGTAGTGATGCCTCCGTCAGATATCGCCAATGTGGACGTCGACAAACTCGTCGGAGAACTGACAACAGAGGAAGCTATACTCCTGACGGCAGGCGTTGGCTTTTGGCATACTCATGATGTTCCTCGCCTAGGCATACCCGCTATCAAGGTTTGGTCCCGCTTTTTGCATCTCATTGAGCTGAAACTCATTGCGCTACTCGCCACTGTTGTCCAGGTCAGCGATGGCCCAAACGGCAAGTTTCACCTAGTAGACTACCGTATCGCGAAACGCACGCATCTTACTTTAAAGCTTTAGGTATCAGGGGTAATCACTTCTTCATGAGCACTCCTGCGAAGTGTTTGCCAAGTGCAACCGCTCTCGGCGCAACGTGGGACCCCGAACTTATCGAGCAGGTCGGCCTGAAGTTGCTGTCCAACGAAGCGAAGCTCAAGGCTGCGTCTGTTATCCTTGCCCCAACATGCAACATTCAAAGAGTAATACTTTCCTACTCGTGCGGTGTTTGTCGTACTTATCTTTCCTGCAGAACCCTCTAGGAGGCAGGGTGAATTACGCTTCTAATTGTTGCCGCAGACTGGCTACTCATTCCACTCAATCCAGGCTTTTGAAAGTTTCTCTGAGGACCCAACGCTGTCTGGGCTTATTGCCGCCGCGTATGTGAAAGGCATCCAGAAGGGGGGTATAGGCACCACAATCAAACATTTCGTGTGGGTACTTCACTACTTCGGACTTTCGATAACTCACTCCGGAGATATCAGCTGCAATGATATGGAAAATGACCGGATGGGTTACGACAGCATCCTCAGCGGGCGAGCCCTTCGGGAAATATATCTAATGCCATTCATGCTCGCTCAAAAATATGCTAAGCCTTGGTGCTTCATGACTGCGTACGTTCGGCACCGATTTTTATTCCTTCGAGATCTGAGACCTGCCATGTTTGCTAGCTATAACCGTGTCAATGGTATTCATGCCCCTGAAAATCGGTATTTGCTGCAGGATGTTCTCCGGAAGGAGTGGAAGTTCGAAGGATTAATCATGAGCGACTGGTATGATGATGTTAGTTCCCTTGTCTACGGCGTGCTTAGTACTATCACAGGTTTGGCGTGTATAGTGTCGACCATGGCATCAACGCCGGACTGGATTTGGAGATGCCGGGTAACAACAAATGGCGGACACTTGATCTTATGAGCCGGTCCATCGCTTCACGCAAATTGACCGTTCGCACCATCAAAGAACGCGCGAGGAAGGTTATTGAGCTTGTGAAGCGTTCTGCACTGGAGGCTCCAGAGGTGGTTTTTTTATCATCCCTCGAATGCCAATGCTTTGGTTAAATATATCTTCTCTTTCATTACAGATTTTGGACGGAGATGGAGTAGAGCGCACCTTTGCGAGCGATGAAGAGAAGCAGCTGATGCGCGAACTTGCTTCGGAAACCATCGTTCTACTCAAGAATGACCGCAATCTCCTTCCTTTGCAGCCGGCTAAGTTAAAAAAGGTTGCCATTGTTGGGGGAAATGCTAAAGCTGTAGTCCTTTCTGGAGGAGGCTCTGCTTCTCTCAAACCCTCTTATTTCGTGTCGCCTTATGACGGAATTGTCAACTCTCTACCGCCAGATGTTGAAGTGAGGTATAGCGAGGGGGCAACCTGTATGTGCATTATGCGGTGATTTACTCATGGCACTCATGTCGCCCACAGCATACATGGAGATGCCAACACTCGACTACGACCTTACAACACCCTCTGGAGAGCGCGGTTGGATTGGCTCTTGGTACAGGCACGAGAATGACGACAGCATGATCCTGGCACCTACTCCAATCGAAACCCGGTCGATAGATGAAACACGCGTTTTCATCAACACTTCCACGCCCGAAGGTATCACGAGACGATGGTCCTTGAAACTCGAGGGTCTCCTGAAACCCAGACCACGCGACTGCATTTTCGAGTTCGGCTTAACAGTTGCAGGAAGGGCCAAGGTGCTCGTACTAATGGCTATGACAGACTCGTGTACTCACGAACTTCCAGCTGTTCGTTGATGGGCAACTTGTGATTGACAACTGGACTCGGCAACAACGAGGTGGAGCCTTCTTTGGTTCTGCCACCATTGAAAAGAAGGGCCGAGTCAAATTGAAGGCTGGCGTCCAGTACAACATCTTGGTGGAATTCTGTAATATTCGTGGTCCTGCTGATGGGGACGAGGATGAAACAGTATTGGACAGTAATGCCGGTGTCCGTCTGGGAGGTGCGGAGGTTCAGGACTCGGATGATCTGCTGGCGGAAGCTCTCCAAGCAGCCAAGGAAGCGGATGTCGTCATCGCCGTCGTCGGACTCAACGCGGATTGGGAAACGGAAGGCTACGATAGAAAGACGTTGAGCTTGCCCGGGCGGACCGACGAGCTGGTGGCTAAAGTCGCAGCAGTCAACCCAAATACAGTCGTCGTTACCCAATCGGTGAGTATTCTGTGATCACTTGCAAAACACACTAACGGTAGTCATGGAACAGGGGTCTTCGATTGCGCTTCCGTGGGCAGATACCGTACCAGCCATCGTACACGCCTGGTACCTGGGAAACGCTACGGGAGATGCGATAGCTGACGTTCTCTTTGGGAAGAAGAATCCATCCGGCAAACTTTCACTGACCTTCCCGAAGCGGCTTGAGGATATACCTTCTCATGGTCACTTCAGTTCAGAAAATGGAATAGTCCGATACGCTGAAGACTTATTTGTCGTAAGTTTAAGACTGCGTTCCACAGCGCACTTAACAAATAACATCTTTGCAGGGGTACAAACATTACATCCATAGAGGGATCGCTCCTCTGTTCGCCTTTGGGTACGTGCCTGTGGTGTCTTGTTCGATAGTGTTTGATTTTCGACATTTTGGGTTCATTGCAGGCATGGTCTTTCGTACACTAGCTTCTCGTACTCTGACCTGAAGTTGTCCGAGCCGGTCGTAACCGATGGGGATTTCAGCCTCACCGCTTCTCTGACATTAACCAACACTGGTAGCGTGTCCGGATCGGAAATTGTTCAGCTTTATGTCTCGATGCCCCTTACTTCGCATCTTACCCACCCCAAGTTAGTACTTCGGGCTTTCAGCAAGGTTAAGGACTTGGCCCCTCGGGAGAGCCGGACGGTCACGCTGAACCTGGACAAGTACGCTGTTTCGTACTGGGACGACATTATATCACGATGGGTTATTGGAGGCGGAGAGTACGGAGTTTCTGTGGGACCCAGCAGCGAGAGCTTGCCTCTAACGGCGACGTTCGTGGTATCCAGGGGTCTTGAGTGGAACGGTTTATGAACGAGATGTGACGTTGAATATTCCAATGTGTTGTATGATAACGGTCTGAGGACCTGGAGATGTGTAAGATACTTGAAGTACCGCTCGAAAAGCCAAGAATCAGTTCTGGACACAGGACAGACGTCCACGATAGTCTAAGATTTATGTTGGCAACTTGCAGCAGGTCCTCGGAAGCCTGCGACTAGCATCTTGCTTTGTCATCACATGTCCATGACCAAACGCGGCGTTGCGCTTAGTAAGCTACATATCCCGCGTGTCGATGGCCTACCCGTGGTTGCGCCTCGACGTTCACCATGGCGGACGATGACCTGTACAACCTCGAATACCTCTCACTCGTTGCCAAGATTACCCAGGAGATTGACAATTACATCGGCTTAAATGACAAAACTCTGGCTGAATTTGTGGTGTCTCTCCACGACCAGGCCAAGGACCTAGCCGAGTTCAAGCAGAAGTTCAGGGAGATCGACCCGACTGCTTTCCCGGAGTCGTTCGTCGAGAATATAGACCGCCTTATACTCAGCCTACATCCTAAGCACAAAAAGTCAAAAGCACTTGCCAATGGCAGTTTGGATTCGCAGTCGGAGCAGGACAGAAGCAACGAACGGGATAAACACAAACGACTTTTCCCCGGACTCGCACTACCAGACAAGGAGGTTAAGGAGGATGTGCTGATGAAAGAAGTGGATGATATGATGGCTCAATTCGAGGGTGCTGCGAAGAGGAAGGCACAAGTGGGTGGAGCCGATGAGCGAGTGAAGGGGTCAGAACGGAGAGGTCGGTCAAGGTCAAGGTCTCCACCATCGCGCCGCAGAAGTCCTTCCCCTGATAGAGGTCGTTCGTATAACTCGAGGCGCGACTACGGGAATCGAGGTCGTGCCCCACTTGACGAACGTCCCATCTTGTACAAAATATATAATGGCCGAATATCCAGCGTGAGGGATTTTGGTGCCTTCGTTCAGCTCGAAGGTGTATCTGGGCGTGTAGAAGGTATATGCACACTCATTTCGTGTTGGTTCAAGTGACTGACATCTCTCGTAGGAATGGTTCACGTATCAAATATTCAACACGGTGTTCGGGCAAACTCTGCCTCAGACCTTTTGAGCAGGGGCCAAAATGTCAAGGTCAAGGTTATGAGTATTGCAGGTAGCCGGATAGGTCTATCAATGAAAGATGTTGATCAAGAGACTGGACGGGATCTTACTCCAAATCTTCGCATCAAGTCAGAAGCTGAGTTAGAAGAAGAGCGCCGGCGCGCTGCACGTGCCTCTGGCCCGAATTCTCTCCCTCTACGCTCGAAGGATGAGCCTAGCTCGAACATACGATCCGCAAAGCGCCTTACTTCTCCGGAACGCTGGGAACTCAAACAGCTCATCTCGTCAGGAGTTATAGATGCTTCAGAGTATCCGGACTTGGATGAAGACTTCAATAACCCAGTAGCACGTGCAGAGGTGGAAGAAGAGCTTGATGTGGAAATCAGAGAAGAAGAGCCGCCATTTTTGGCCGGGCAAACAAAACGAACGCTTGATCTTAGTCCCATAAAGATTATCAAAGCTCCCGATGGTTCGCTGAACAGAGCTGCCATCGGTGGTACTGCCCTTGCCAAGGAACGACGAGAACTCCGTCAACAAGAGGCTAACGAACGGGCAGACTCGGAAGCCCGGGACTTCAGCGCCCCTTGGTTGGATCCTATGGCCAGAGATTCTGAGAAGTTGTTTGCTCAGGATCTCAGATCAAATCTCAGAGATCAAAAGGCAGGAGAAGTCCCAACGTGGAGGCAGACAGCGTTCAACAAGGCCACGACATATGGAGAGATCACCAGCCTCAGTATTCAAGAACAGCGACGGAACTTGCCTATTTACAAACTCAAGGAGCCGCTATTACAGGCCATCGCAGAGGTGTGTGTTTGATGTTCTCTCAGAATGGGAAATTATTGACTTTGAGTACAGCACCAAGTCCTCATCGTCGTTGGTGATACGGGTTCCGGGAAGACTACTCAAATGGTTCAGTATCTCGCTGAAGCAGGATTCGCCGACAAAGGACGAATTGGTTGTACTCAACCACGTCGTGTGGCTGCTATGTCAGTAGCGAAACGTGTAGCAGAGGAAGTTGGCTGTCGCCTGGGACAGGAAGTCGGCTATACCATTCGATTTGAAGATTGCACAAGTCCGGAAACGAAAATCAAATACATGACGGACGGTATGCTTCAGCGCGAGTCCGTCATCGATCCACTCTGCAGTCAATACTCGGTAGTTATGTTGGACGAAGCTCACGAACGAACTATTGCCACTGATGTACTATTTGGTTTGTTAAAAAGTAAGCGGAACTATGACGAGGATGGCCATATGCATGTATACTAATTTGACTTGCAGAGGCTGTGAAAAAGCGCCCAGACTTGAAGTTGATCGTCACGTCGGCTACCCTGGACGCCGAGAAGTTTTCAAAGTACTTCTTTGGCTGCCCCATCTTCACTATTCCCGGTCGCACATACCCAGTCGAGATTCTCTACACCAAGGAACCGGAGAGTGATTACCTTGATGCATCTCTCATTACCGTAATGCAGATCCACCTCTCTGAACCCCCAGGGGACGTTCTCCTATTTTTGACAGGTCAGGAGGAGATCGACACAGCTTGTGAAATCTTATTCGAACGCATGAAAGCGCTTGGACCCAAGGTACCGGAGCTTATCATCCTTCCGATCTACTCTGCGTTGCCTTCCGAGGTCCAGTCTCGCGTGTTCGAACCGACCCCTGCCGGAGCACGCAAAGTGGTCATTGCTACCAACGTGGCTGAAACAAGTTTGACCATACCCGGCATATACTATGTCATCGATCCCGGTTTTTCGAAGCAGAATTGCTTCGACCCACGCCTTGGAATGGACTCGTTGGTGGTCATGCCGATATCTCAAGCGCAGGCACGCCAGCGTTCAGGTCGTGCTGGGAGAACTGGTCCTGGGAAATGCTATCGCCTTTATACCGAAGCTGCCTATCGTAACGAGATGTCGCCTACCTCAATCCCAGATATTCAGAGAACTAACCTCGCACATACCATTTTGATGCTGAAGGCAATGGGCATTAACGACTTACTTAGCTTTGACTTCATGGACCCGCCGCCCGCTCAAACGATGTTAACCGCGATGGAGTCGCTATACGCACTATCTGCACTTGATGACGAAGGCCTATTGACTCGTCTTGGGCGCAAGATGGCCGACTTTCCCATGGAGCCTCCTCTAGCGAAGATGCTTATCGCCTCCGTAGAGCTTGGGTGTTCTGAGGAGATCCTGTCTATTGTTGCTATGCTGTCCGTGCAAACTGTCTTCTACCGGCCAAAAGAGAAGCAAGCACAAGCAGACTCGAAGAAGGCGAAATTCCACCAGCCAGAGGGTGATCACCTGACACTGCTTACAGTCTATAATGGCTGGAAGGCCGCCAACTATTCGAACCCGTGGTGTTACGAGAATTTCATTCAAGCTCGAAGTATGAGGCGAGCACAGGACATTCGCAAGCAACTCGTGGGTATCATGGATCGGTGAGTCGCCTAAAAACGACACGGTCGAAGACTTGTTCACATCCATCTTTTCAGATACAAGCACGACATTTTATCAGCTGGCAAGGATTATAATTGTGTTCGGAAGGCAATATGTTCAGGTTTCTTCCGAAACGCTGCAAAGAAGGATCCCCAAGAGGGGTATAAGACTCTCGTGGAGGGTACGCCAGTGTACATCCATCCGTCATCCGCACTCTTCAACCGGGCTCCCGAGTGGCTAATCTATAACGAGTTGGTGCTAACAACTCGAGAATACTGCCACAATGTCACCACCATTGAGCCCAAATGGCTGGTCGAGGTCGCACCGCAATTCTTCAAAGTCGCTGATGCCAACAAGATTAGCAAACGGAAGAAACAGGAGAAGATCGAACCACTGTATAACAAGGTATTGCACCTGCATTCCTTCAGGTTTGAATGTTTGCTGACTGCTATTGTAGTACGAGAAACCGGACGAGTGGCGGTTATCGAAGGTCAAGCGGAGTGCTCGTTCAGTAAGTAATCCACCCACCGATACTTTGAAGGATCTCCTGACGAGTCCTTTAGAGCCAAACCTTTGGTTGATCCCTTCACCGTTTCAAGAATCAATTGGGCATCTTTTTTTTTTTTTTTTTTATGTATCTATAGATTACTTTGATCATGAACTAGTACATCGCCTTGCAATATATTCATTCGGTTCACGAACCCCGTGGTGAGCGTCAATCCACGTGGCCTATGTTGTGCTGGCAGACTGCTTCTTCGACTGAACCATGTCCACTATACATGTCCCTCTGCCAGTTCCAACTCATCCTAACGTGCAGCCACCAGCGGAACTGACTGGCACGGCGAAATCAGAGTATGACCGTGTCTTTGCCCACTTTGCAAACCCAGAATATTGTCTGCCCGGTATATCGTCCGAGAAGGCCTCCAAATTAACGGAAGAAGAATGCATGTGGCTCGTACGTCGATTGTTCACATTAAAATGGTTCTCATGATACAAGTTACAATGGACAGTCATATGAATGCATCTTGCGGTACATACGCGCGGCCAAACACGACGTTGCAACGGCCATCAAACGTATTGAGGAAACACTGAAATGGCGGCGCGATTTCGGTATCTACGACACTCTTACCGCTGAACTTGTCGAACCCGAGGCAGTGACTGGCAAGGAATTCCTGTTCGGTTATGATACCTGTGGCAGGCCAGGATTGTACATGTGTCCCAGCAAGCAGAACACGGAGGAAGGACCTAGGCAGATTCAGTTTGTGGTATGGGTACTTGAGCGAGCCGTAGACCTCATGGGCCCCGGTGTCGAGTAAGTCATAAACTACGGTGAGCTTCCGACGTGTTGCCAACTAGTTAAAAGAACGCTTGTGTTCATGATCGACTTCGCCGACAAAGCGAAAAACTCGAGTTTCTCTACTTCTCGCACAGTCCTGAATATCCTACAATCGCACTATCCCGAGCGATTGGGTGCAGGGCTCGTAGCCCATTTACCATGGATCTTACATGCCTTTATGAAGCTTATTATGCCATTCGTAGACCCGTTGACACGTACGAAGGCGGTGTTCAACCCCGTGCAAGACGATCGGGGCCTCTGGCGGTCTGCTGAGGCTCGTGATAAAGGTCAAAGCGACGACCCCAAAGAGCCCAATGCACAGCTGTTCGAGCTAGATCAACTCGTTCACGATGGGTGGGGGGGTACACAGATGTTCACGTATGACCACGATATCTATTGGCCTGCGCTCGTGGAGATGTGTGAGACGCGGAGGAAAGATATGGCTCGTATGTGGCGGAAGCTGGGCGGAGTTATTGGTATTAAGGAATGGGACGTCAAAGTGGGCGTACGGGATGAAAAGGCAAACGAGGAGAAAGTTGGTGCTGTAGAGGAGGCCAGCCAATGAGAATGTCTTCATTGCTGATCGATACCAATTCCATAGACCAATCGAAGTAGACAGCGACTCACAACAGACTGTTTGTATCCTCTAAAATATATGGCGCCCCTGGCTAACGAGAATTGGTCGGTCGGCGTGAACGACGACCCTGAACTTATGTAGTTCGATCTGAGACCTTGTAGTTGTGTTGATGATGCCCTGGGTCAGATGTTTTGGCAAGCAGCAATTGGCCACGAGGTCCCTGCTCTTCCCAGTTAGAAGACCGTCCATCGATCTGTTCACGACTGCCATTTTGTCTGCGCGTCTATCACTACACAGAACATCTTCGTTTCTGACTCCAGCTAGACACTCTGCGATGTATCCTCCGATCGAGCCGTACGAGAAAGGGAGACTTGACATACGGGTATCACCCACTCTCATTCATTCCCTCTAGTTCGCTCCCTCCATCTGCTATCATCGTACCTGAACGATCTGACTTTGGACGCACTTTTAGCTACGAAATAAGCGGGCGTAGCAACGGTGTACCAGGCAAGTCAATTTCCCGTTGCAGACATCCCTCCAGTAGTCTGCAACGACCTACTTGTAGTGGTATTCCTGCACGGCGGTCCTGGTGGTGGAGTGGATCCCAAAGACAGGCAGTTTTTCAACCCCGACAAGTACAAGGTACGTTCTATCGCATAATTCAGGCTACGCCCATCAGCATTACCTGGTCCGCGTTGTAGATTGTACTCTTCGATCAGCGTGGTGCGGGAAAATCGACACCGTGGGTCTTTGCGCTCTGTTCCTTGTCCCTTAGTTAGATCTGTTGTGTAGGAGCGCCTGCATTGACCACAATACCACGTGGGACCTTGTTGCTGACATTGAACGACTTCGGGACAAGCTTTCGATCGAGAAATGGCATGTTTTCGGTGGAAGTTGGGTGAGAGTATTTTGTCGTACTCCGCTATTTGCACTAGATCGTATTCGATTAGGGCTCGACTCTTGCATTGGCGTATGCCCAGGTGAATAGTCATTTCATTTTGAGCAAAGCAATCGTAACAGGGAATTACACAGACCCACCCGAATCGTGTAAGGAGCCTCGTCTTGCGGTAAGCTCGCCGTGGTTGCACGAGTTTAAGCTGAAACATGTCCCATTTAGCGGAATATTCACTTTACGCAAAAGGTTGTATAATATGCGCCGTCGCACTGCCCAGCACTCATGTCTTTGTCCCTTACGCGCGACTCGTCTCGTAAAGTGAACTGCGGTTTTTCTACCAAGATGGGACCTCACACTTATTCCCGGAGGAGTGGTAAGTAATATGACTGGCGTCTCGTTCGATAGGGCGACATCCCCTACTTACTGCATCTAGGAGTCGTTACCTTCGCCCTGTTGAACCCAGAAAACGGGATGACATGATTAAGGCTTACCACAGCCTCCTGGAAGACCCCGACGAGAAAATAAGATTAGGCGCTGCCAAAGCATGGTCGCGATGGGAGTGAGTCTGCAACTACTCCTCATCGTTGCATTCACGTCCATTTCTGGGGACTTAACCTCGTTGACAGAATGGCCACTTCCCGCCTCTTCGTTAGTCAAGACAGCCTTGAGCGAGCTGAAGAGGACGATTTCGCTTTGTGCGTGCCCCTTTCGCCGGGACTGATAACACTAACACATAGCACGTTCCACACACATCTAGGTCGTTTGCACGTATCGAAAATCACTACTTCGTAAACGATGTTCGTATAAATCTTGCTTTTACCCTTGCGATGTGGCGCATCGGCACGCTTTCTCCCCACCTATAAAATAAACACTTATCTTTGATTGGTAGGGCTTCATGCGGGATGGGCAGCTATTAGAGGAACAAAGTATTGCCAAGATGTGCGTCCCGGATGCCCCACATGCTTCTTTCACCTAAAGTCATTGACGTGTTTGTTACTTATTCCAGTCGCCACATCCCCATCATCGTTGTACAGGGCAGGTATGATGTAGTTTGCCCGGTACGTTCGCCAGCGTTACCCTTCGTTTTCATTTCTGTTGTTGTCCTGTGCTTGTCGACCATCCTTTCTCATCGCGTGGTTCGGATATAGCCAACGACCGCTTGGGCGCTCAAGATGGCTTGGGAAGCGAACGGTGCCGAATCAGCGTCATTCACTTTCCATCTCGTCCAAGATGCTGGTCATTCATCTCGCGAGCCCGGGATAGAGAAGAAGCTTGTCGAAGCTGCTGATGAAGTTGTTGAGAAGTATTGAGTCTAGTATTGTCTAGACCCATCTACCAGGGGCCAATATGCAAATTGGAGCGGTTGGTTTCATTGAAAGCATGATCACATGTACACTACTGTTAATACCGTCTGGATTGGATTTAACCTGCCTGCTGTTGCACGGATATCTTCACCTCTTGAGGCAGGCTGGCATTTCTTGGAGGTGAACAACCAGTTGTCAGTTCATGTGTGGTGCTGCGGGTCCTGGTGTCACATGTTTCTAGCATTGTAACAAAATCCCTCCGGTTGTCCGGGCGGCCTCATCTGCTACAGCGCCCAGAAAGTTACAGATGATGCCTCGATAGGTTGGCAACAGTGGTACCTACAACTTTAGAATAATGGTTTTTCTCCGCGTCTTGCTCCATACTTAGCACGCTGTTGCATAGAACTATGGCACCGTCAATGCTATTATGCACCACAAGTCGAAAAAAATCAGACCGGTTTATTTATCTTCATGTCAACCTCCCGACACACTGGCCAAGGTGGACGACTGATAGTGTCGTGCTGCAGAAGTAAAGAGAGTATTCACAGCGGAACAGATCTCGAAATGACTAAATATTTCATCACCAGTCTTAGTATACGTGAACCAAGGCGTTGCCATGATACTTACACTTCCACTGTTGCAGCGGGGCGCTGAATCATGTCCCCCATAGTGCGTTATAACTCTTCACATCGAGCGATGGCCACTTTGTATCCGATGGTAGGACGTGTTCTTGACCCAAACTACATTGATACACATTTGCAAGTTAAAGGTGGCCTGAATGACCGATGCACGCGAAGTGTAAGACTAAGACTGGGCTGGTATTTCCTTGACATTGATGCGGCTGAGTGGAAGAGCCATGCTGGGCGAGCGATGTGGCCGCTGAGGCCCGTTGGCTCGGCGAGGCACAGGCGCATTGAGATAGTGATGCCCATACTTGCGGTTGGATGCAGTACGAGACAGCGACCGAAAAGAGTTGTATAGTCACACGTACAGATTACTTCGAAGCGCAAATATACCCAGATTCCGGTACGTTTCGGATTGTTTGGGCGTTCAGGTTATCGTAGTTATTGGTAGTGTAGACAAGGTACTCGAGAGAGGCACATCAGACAATGTAGGCAAGGACAAGTGGGGGGACCCATACAATTGGGCGTAGAAGGCGCCGAACCCCGGCGCCGTTGAAAGTTGGGCCGATGCACATGTGAGTGTAGATAGGGAAACAAACACTCCTGGTAACCTTGCGCACGCCTCCACCGAACGCGTCTTTCTTGATTGGGATATGTTGAAAGCTCACCTATTTTCCTGTGCTGTACTTTACCTTGCTGTTGCCTGCAGGTTTCGGTGAGGCTATTTTCGGGTTCGATGCCAATCCAAATTGTTCCCATCCCAAACCCTCATCTACTCAGTTCTTCTGGCAAACACCCTCGACATCGTAGCCCTCCCGCATAGTACCACATCGCCTCGCGACCGTGGGGTTCAAGTGTTATCTTCAACTGTATGATTTTTGGTTTTGCAGGACGGACTCACTCACCAAATCACCAAATACGGGTACAGGATGCGACTCATTGATGTTGCTGCTATACTCGACGTTGAAACGAGTATCAAAGAAGGGAAAGAATTTAGCGCTTCAACCCCAGTCCTCGAAGAGTTTTACGGCCCTGATCTTGCGGAGAAAAAATATGCTATTCTATCGCATTGTTGGGGTGTGGAAAAGCAGGGGGAGAAGGAGGTATCATATAAGGAGATGAAGAAGCTTTTGTTTATCGGTGAGGGAAAGAGGAAAGAAATCAGAGGGCGCACCGGTTACAAGAAGATAGTCGACACCTGCAAACAAGCACAGAAAGACGACTTAAAGTGGGCGTGGATCGACACTTGCTGCATTGATAAAACGAGCAGCTCCGAGTTATCAGAAGCAATCAACTCGATGTACCAGTGGTACGAAAACGCGACATCGTGTTATGTCTACCTCCACGACACTGCTGGGAACTCTTGGACGAATCGAAGGGACTCGCCAACCATTCCAAAGTGGTTTACGCGGGGCTGGACACTTCAAGAACTCGTCGCGCCCAAGGTTGTCCATTTCTTCGATCAGAGGTGGGAACCCATAGGCGACAGAACACAACTTGCAGACATTCTCAGCGAAATTACGAGAATCCCACAGCATATTTTGAAGAATGAGCCGGATTTCGAGCGCCCTGGCGTCGCCCAGATTATGTCTTGGGCCGCCGACCGCACGACAACACGAGAGGAGGACCGAGCATATTCGCTACTGGGTCTGCTCGGGGTGCACATGCCGCTGCTGTACGGGGAGGGGAAGAACGCATTTCGACGTTTGCAGCTGGAAATCATTCGCACGTCTAACCCAAGCACCTTGACCGTGGTGGAAGACCCGAGTTCCTTCAGGGATTGTGATCAGGTCTGGTTGTCGAGTCCCAGTGGGGTTGTCAAAGAAAACATGATCCCGTTCCCTGGAGAGGAGCCCTGCGAATTTGCAGAGGAGGAACCTCGTGTTCGTACATTCATGATGACTAATTTTTTTTTTTTTTTTTGGCTGCGATCGGTCGTGGGAGTCGGGAGGGAGGCTTGCTTATATAATTAATATTTCCGTGTAATGAACCGTCTGTACAAGGATAAAATTAGACGTGATGTTTCTGTACAAAAGCCTCCGTTGGACTCGACCCCAAACACCCGATGTTAGTGAGCGGGTCGCACCTTTCACGCTCCTACTGTCGATCTGCATTCCTCAGGGCTTTCTCGAATACAGCGACTCCTTCACCTACACGCAACTTCTCCCCGCGCATCGCCCATGGCTGTGGTTAGCATCCAAGTCAGAACGGCTCACAGATTGATGCAGTCTCTGCAATACAGATTCGCGGTGTTCAGTCATCACTGCTCCGATCCATCAAAGACAGAGGATGGTTCAGTACCTCGACTTTACTACATGATCACATCTGGCGAATAGTTAAAGATAGAAGATTGACGTCCATTGTTCAACAGGGATGGGCCATCGCTTGGGTATTGTCGATGTGGCCCAGACTCTATGCGGACGTGTTTGTGGTTCGACATGTGTGTTCAACCCATCCTAGACAATGCCCCCTAGGACTGCTACGACGTATGTCGTTTTTGCTCCGTGCTATAGCATTCCCCGCTCACACGCTAACAGGTACGTTGTCCAAGGCGCCATATAGACTCCATTCCATCTCGCAACTACGGTCTGGTACCAACCATCGCTTTTGGTGGTTCTTCCACTCCTCCTGAGAATAGACTTTCGTGTACGACCATAAATATTTTGCTACTGTTGAAAATTTAGGTGCCTTCTGCGTGCGTCCGGAATGCCCTGAGGGCTTTTGGTATACACTCTAATTCTCCAGATTCGAGCGACTTTCTAGTGGTTGCGGTCCCACCAGGGTAACCGGGGTAAGGACGTAGAACGTGACATAGCATAGCACTAAATGGTGGCAGTACTATCCGGCACTACCATGTTCCATAACGAGGTAGCATGGAACATAGCTTTCTCAACAAGTACTGTGCACGCCATAGAAATCATTCGCTGATCATCGAAATGACAGACAGGTGATGTGGACGTGCGTGTCATTAGATTGCGCAATACAGGTATTGAGTGCTAGGTTCGTGGCGTGTCTCAGTAGAAAATGCAAATCGAAAGCACGGTAATGAGGGCTGCAAAATGGAGTAAGAAATCGAATTGCTTAAGCTTCCAGAACGTAGCGTTAAGGATAGGCGCGAGGAGAGAACGCTAGTGGCGTCGGCAGTGACCATACAAATGGAATGTACAACGCGCACAAGCATCCATCAAATGAAGGGCAGCGCACAATCACGAGGGTATCACGAGGGTAATAGCACCACTGTACGGTTACATACCACCAGTTAGGTGTCCAAAATATTGGCAACAGTGGTGCAAGAAATCTTGCAATGGATTGCGCACGCTGGCGATGTACACAGCGCTCTCATGAGGGCTGTAATGGTCGGGTCAGGTGTCTGACTTGTCTAGCTCGTGTCCCGAAGTCCTTCAAATAGAAATGAATATCGGTTTCTCTTTTGTCATGTGGGCTGGGGTGTAGGCTGCTGCACGAGCAACTCCCTTGCGTGACCTTGTATGTCCTGTGAGAGTGTCAACTACCGTGTTGCCAAAAAGTGTTGCAAGAAGTAAGGAGCAGAGTTTCGATCGCTTGGGAATACTTACTGTACGTTGTTTCTTGATAGGGCGGGGCCGTGCGGTACCACTGCCGGGACGAGCACCAACAGCACCAAGTGGCACACTCGGACTGGTGGCATCAGTGGCCGCCGTTACTGGCTGCGCGGTACCATCTTCCAACTCTCGTTTCTTTCCTCTTACTGCGGGGGTTGTGGCCCATTGTGGTGGCGCGCTGGATGGTATGGCGGAACGGGGTGTAGCGCTGGTCGGAGTTGATGTTGTACCGGACCGGTGCGAAGTAGGCGGAGGTATTGCCACTGCCGGAATGCGTGGTTTTTGGGGCAAAGAGCCCGGTGGCTGCTGGGCTGAAGGAGTTGTCGTGGTTGGGGGAGCAGGTTGTGGCGGTGGGACTACTCCAGGTGTAGTAGGCATAGCACCGGGTACGACGCCCTGAGCTTGAGCACGAGCAAGTCGCTTGAGCTCTTTCTGGGTAAACGGTCATCTCCGCCCACATCTAATTCAGTAAGAATCTGGAAACGGAACTTACTCGCTTCTTCCGATCCTCCTTCGCTTGGGCCGATTCCAGAACCAATGCACCTGTGTTCCACTATGACCCTTGTTAGCTAATGACACCGTCATAGCCATTGTACGAACGCCTTTTAGTCCCTCTGGGCTGACTGTGAAGGCTTCTCTTTGCGTTCTCGCATCAAACTCTACTATTGCGATTCGTTGCTTGGGCGGTGCTTGCATGGTAGTGATCAAGTAATCGTCCTTTTTCACTGAATGCTTTCCGGGAATGTTCTTGATTAAGTGACGGTACGAGTTCTTTTTCTTCTTCTCGTCATTTTCTGGTGGATGGTCATGGGGGTTGGCGTTGGGAGATATCGCGGAAGGCGGGGCAGCAGATGGCTGCAAAGATGCAGGTGTATGAGGGCGAACGTGTTTATTATAAGCATCGTGTAGATGGAACCGAGCTAGAAGATCCTGGGTGCTTGCTAAGGAGGTTTCGGGTTGGGAGTAGGCTTTTGCACCATGAGTAGTTGTCAACCTGGGGCCTTGTGTCGGTAGTGGCTCCAATAATGTACGTACCAGGCGGTGGAGGAAGAAACATAACCGGGGCATCCTGCATCATCGTTGACGGTCCTTCAACTACATCACGTTGATGATACTGTACATTCTCGCCATCCATGACCACGAGGGACAAGTGGAGCAACTAGACGTATCGGGAAGCGTCTCTGTGGGTTCAAAAGGCCCAAAATGAGAGCGCCAGGACAAGGAACACCGCAAGCCGCTCTTGTTTTCGCCGATATCGTCGACGATGAGCTCAACTGGTTCGCCTGCGTGTCTGTCGTCGTCGTCGTCGTCGTCGATGGCAAAGACGAGGGGTTGTGCGATTCGGTGACTGAGCTCGGGGTGCTTAGTCAGCAACGTGTGTTGTTTTCCCCCTTGAGCTGTTTGCTGAGTAATCATCACAACGATGTTACGGTCGGCGTGGAATGGGTGAGCTTGGGACTTGGTATCTGATCCATTCCGTTTCCCACTTAGCTGTGTTTTTATGATTGAGGTTACTTCAGAGGAGGGGCGAATGGCGCTCTTCCCAGCCAGAATTCACGGTAAGTGTCGTGTGTGTGTGTCTGGCTTGCACATCCAACTCTGTCTGTTCAGCTGCCTGCAGTGACCGTCGGTCTTCTGATTGGGTGCTTACTCTGCTTCACCAACCTCTATTTTGGACTACAAACAGGATGGATTAGCATGTGAGTTGCGACCCCGTCATCTAGCGCCGTTGACGTTTACCATCACTCCTGCTCCAGGATGTCATTACAATCTGCACTTCTGGGCTTTCTCATCTCAAAGCTGCTTCCAACTCCGCTATCCCCTCAGGAGCTGATTGTAGTGCAGACAACTGCCGTCGCCACGGGAACGGTGCGGTAAATCTTCATGGGTACAACGTCTCTTGAACTGGTGTTAGATGCCATTGGCTGCAGGTTTTGTTGGTATCTTACCAGCACTTGGTTTACTGGAGGAAGAGAAGGACGGTAGTCCCCCCATTCATCTTTCCTGGATATCGGCCATTGGCTGGTCATGTTCTGTCGCGTTTTTCGGGGTGTTCTTGTCGCCACCACTGAGAAAACAAGTGGTATGTAGCCTTAATAGGTTTTTCACGCAGTTGACGCATGTTCGCGTAGATCATAGAAGAAGAGCTCGCATTCCCTTCGGGAACTGCAACGGCACAACTCATATCCGTCCTTTATAAACAGCCCCCACCAAACCCATCCCTGCGCCGCAGGGCCGGCTACAGGGCTCTCGATACAGAGGACCCGCTAGAATCCACGGGTGATCAGAGCGGAGAAATTGATCGAGATACCCAGGAAATTGCGACACGAATAGAAACTCCCGATGAATGCGAGGTAATCCAGCAGGAAGGATGGCAAGATCTCGCGTATAGCTTTCTTGCGTCAGGTGTGATGACTGTTGGTATCTCTGGGCTTATGAATGGACGCGGTTTCACGTTGTATGCGACAGCTCGCTGCCTTCTTCTTCCCGATTGTCTTCGCTGTACCTTTGTTCGGACGATACCTCGCTCGCGAGTGGCTGTGGTCTTTTACTCCAAGTTTATCGTATGTTGGTCAAGGTGGGTTCACAATGTTCATTCTACATTCTACCTTCCACCTTACTCTTTCTAGGAATCATCATGGGATTTCCGACGACACTGAGCATGAATTTGGTAAGCTACTTAGTTGAAGGCCTTGGTACACTTCTAATGGAACTCCGTTAGGGTATGCTGGTAGGTTGGGGTCTTTTGTCACCCCTTTCCAAATGGGCGGCATGGGCACCTGGACCTGTCGGTGATATGGCCACCGGCGCACGAGGCTGGATCCTTTGGGTCTCCCTCGCCATAATGTGTGCGGACTCTCTCGTTTCCCTTCTCCCAGTCTGCCAGTCATACATTGTGAAGTTATTGTCTTCGTATCGGACGTTGAAACACACCGATGATCCAATTCAAGAGGCAGGTGCGGAAGACGAGACTCCCGAGAGGCTGGTGCCGCCCAGTTGGGTTGTTAGCGGTCTCGTCTCGAGCATATTGCTTGGGACGTTGTTGGTATGGCTTGTGTTCGGTGAAGAAGGTATCAAAACGTGGGCAACGCTGGTCGGCTTTCTGCTGGGTGGTTTGCTGAGTGTATTAGGGTATGCAATGATGACTCGCACGTTTACAATACTAACATGTCAGCCAGTGTCCGCGCACTGGGAGAAACTGATCTCAATCCCGTCAGTGGTCTTGGAAAGATATCGCAACTGTTCTTTGCCTGGATACAGCCTGGTAATGTTGTCGCTAACATCATAGCTGGCGGAGTGGCCGAAGCAGGGGCTCAGCAGTGCGTCGCGTTTCTTGTTTGAATCGCTCTATCCCTCACACAATTTTTTAGGGCGGGTGACCTCATGCAAGACCTGAAAACCGGGCATCTCTTGCATGCCTCGCCAAGAGCACAATTCTACGGTCAGCTTATTGGTTCCTTTTTATCGATTATCGTTTCCGCCACCGCCTTCAACCTCTACCAAAGAGCCTACACGATTCCAGGGCCTTCTTTTCCAGCACCCACAGCATATGTCTGGCTAAACCTAGCACGTTTGCTACGTTAGTGTCACGTTTAAATCATGTGCATCCGCTGATGTCCTATGCAACAGGGGATGGCCAGCTGCCAGCTAGGAGTGGTTTATTCATGCTCGTTTTCGCACTGCTATTCGCAGTTAATGCAGGTATCAAAGTCATGGCAATTCGCCGCGGCCACCCTTACGCCAAGTGGATACCCTCAGGAGTTGCGTTCGCAATCGGTTTCCTGAATACGCCATCGTTTTCCATCGCGCGGTTGATTGGCGGACTGGTCGAGTACTGGTACCATCGGCGGAAGGGCAGCACAGGCGGACGGGACATTCGGCTTATTGTCATCGCGAGTGGCTTCGTTCTAGGGGAGGGGGTAGTGAGCGTGCTTACACTCATTTTGCGGACTCTGGGAATTGGTGTAATTAGTTGTTGGGGTTGCAGTGGGGGAATATGTCCTGGCTGTCCCGCCTGACAGACTCGCCCCTTAGTCATGGTCGAGGCGTGTACATAGAAGTAGAACGAACACGTGGCAGACCGACATAGCATATGCTCCCGCTCTACTAGTACCAGTTGCAAGTTTAGTCGTGTGCGACTATCGTCGACACGTCTGTTCATCTTGCCAGCAACGCAACGTGTCCCTGAGCGTTTTTCTGTACATAGACGATGTCCCGAATAGCCCTCGACAAAATTCCAGCTCTCACGTTCTATGGGGATGGATTGACCAAAGCCAAGCGGACACCTCCAATAGCGCAGCTGGTTTGCATCGGAAAGCCTTGCAAGCTGTACCAACCAGAAGTCGTGCGATGTACGAATCTCGGAGGGTCCGGCGTCGAAGTTGACTGGAAGGTGAGTGGCCTCGGTGAACCTCGTGCTGGGCCGAGCTTACGCTGTTAGATCCACGATTACAGTGCGAAGCTGACCTGCCGTCTTCTTTACGTTTCGGCAAGGTAGAGGTATCTTGTGAAGGATGGAGTGGTCCAGGTGACCCGTACGTGATGAAGGGTAAGTCGGTCTGACTGACCCTCAGTACCACCAGTTTGTCGACAATATCCAGTCACTGACGGCAAGTAATGGTTCCATAGGATCGTGTTCATTGGAGTATCAGCTCATTGAATTGCCCGACGCCTTCCGCGACAACACGGGGTCCATGTTTGGTGGTGTACCGCGTTTCTTTCGAAGTACGCTGCAAAGCATTTCTTGTTACCTCACCCGGATGATTGACCGATGTTCCAAGATCTGGATGCGTCTGGCATGGTATTCATGGCTGTCTGGTTGTTGGTCTTAGCATTACTTGCCTACAGTTTCATCAGCTCCTGCCTACGTCGGCATTACCCATCGACCGGTAACACGCGGCGTGTCAATCCTCCCTCGTACCCCCATGGAGGCAGCGGTGGCGGTGGCGGTTCGTTCCCCTTCAGTCCTTCAAGTCCGCCCCCGCCTTACAGCAAGGATCCCCCGGCGAGTTCTAACGATGGACAGTGGCGCCCAGGGTTCTGGACTGGCGCAGCTCTGGGCGCTCTTGCCCAGCATTTGTGGAATGATAGACAGTCGCCTCCTAGGGCTTACGATTGGGAGCGTGAACGCACGGGATCGTTCTACCCAACCGCTAGACGTAGACCAGTGCCGAACTTTAGTAGTTATGATGATAGAGGCGAGGGTCCTTCGAACCTCGGTGCGATGAGGACAAGCACAGGTTACGGAGGATCTCGCTCAAGATGATATCTTTGTGAGCATTACTGTTTGATTACTGTAGTTTTGTTTCCTGTCGTACCCCCGAACTGAGCGTTTTTTATTCACAATCCACGATAAAATTGAACAGTACAGGTTATTTGTTAGAAGTACAAGTTGTCAGTGTGCATACCAGTCAGTATAATTTACACTGGATTACGCGCGGGCTTGCTAATAGTCTAGGAATGTAGTCAACTTACTATCCGTGTTCCTCGCCCCCCGCACCCTTACAAGCGGGAGCCAGATGGACCGGCCTGACCCGGCCCGCTGTAGTGCGACAGTACTCCAAAGGTATTGTCAGTTGCGCCATAGAAAGGGCTCGCAGCTCCACCGCGCAGGTCTTTGCTGACACGAGATCGGCCCCTGTTCTCCTCTTCGTACCATCGTCTGGCCATCTTCGACGGAGTAATGTGAGCAGGGACCTGTGCAGTAGTAGTCTTCCTTCGTTTAACGACACGGCCAGATGCCGAGATGAAGAACGTGAGAACAATAGAAAGCAGGATGAGCCCTGCAGCAACCACGAAGATAGTTCTGGGGAACGAAGCCACCGTGGCGCTGTAAACTAAGCCAAAGAGCACGGGCTAGGCAGATGTCAGTGGAAATTCAAACTGAAAAGAGAGACAACCATACACCAAGGATGGTCGACCCGACTGCCTGCAAAACAGCAAGAGCTCCGAGGAGTTTACCAGGCTCAGATACCGCGTCACAGTCACTGAAAGCACCATCCGAGCCTGCGCGAATGCGCGCTGCCTCTTTCTCAGCCAAACCACGTCCGTGGAGTGAACTGAGCGCGAAGCTTTGGGCGGCAGGCAGGATACCAGCACCAGCGCATGCAAGAGATGTGGCGCCGACGAAAAAGAATTCCGACCACCGTGTAGAGGAACGATCACCCGAAGGAAGGGGTGCAAAGACGACTGCTGCATGCGAGCAGAACTCGGCAATCATCGAGCAACGCAACACCACAAGATCAAAACGCATCTCCGCAAAAAGCTGGGATATCGTCGGGACAGGTTTTCCATTCTGTTTACCTTGTGCAAGTACAGCCGCTGAGATAGCAGAACGAACGGGCTTGAAAGTGACCAAAAGGACTATTAAAGAAATTGTAAGCCTTAAGAAGTTGGATATTGCAGAACTTACGAGGCAAGAGGAAAAGGAGGTAACAAGCACGAACAGCACCCTGGAATGAGATGTAGTAGCTCAGCTGCTCTGCGGACCAATCGTATACATGCTCTGCATAGAGGTACTTGAGCTGGAAGAGCCCAGAAGCGAGCATGTTAAGCGCCAGAGCAATTGCGAGCAAGGTAAGACCCCAGTCTTTGCGTCGGCGTATTCGAACTTGCCCTTCGCCAGCAACCCTAACAGCAACGGGAATATCGGACGGGAGGAAGACAGCAAGTGGAGACAGCAAGTTTTTCAGAATGCCCGTTGCGGCATTTCCCTCACCTAATGGCAAAGCATTACAGGGTTTCTAGTCGATATATACCATGTGTACTGACCATCGTTGCTGTTATCCTCGGAGGTTTCCACAGCGCGACTTTTGCCCTTGCGGTTTGACGCCCGACGGGAAGCCGAAAGAGATTCAGGGATGACGAAGGATACCAGAAGAAAGTTGACAAATGAACACGTGATCGACACCCAGAAGACAGAGTTCACGCTTTGTAATGGATGGTCGTCTAACCACAGCTATGACACTTAGTGATGAGATATTTGCGCAGTGCACTTACTTGTTCCGACTCTCAAGAAATAGACTGGGTGCCTGATAAGCCACGCTCCCAGGATCGGCCCAAGAGCAAGTCCGACAAACAATACCCCGCTGAAACGTGCAAAGATTGTTGCACGAGAACCCGAAGATGTGCAGTCAGTGATATAGGCTGATTGAGCACTTGTCATAGCGGACCATCCGCCAAGCAAGCCCTCTATGACTGGCGCAAGGACCAGGAGCTTGTGAGAATGGCCAGCCAAGGGGCTATTTGGCGTAGAAACAAGAATAAATATGAGATCACTGCAGGAACCAAACCGTTAATGGTTTAGAGAGATGCCCGAATATGGAACCGGCCTACGTCATGAAGAGGCTGAAAGCGGTGACCCCGAGTACACGGGTGCGGCCGTATCGCTCCCCAAATTGACCCCACCAGCCAGTGGTGAGAGCTGAAAGTGCGCCCATGATGGTTGTCATGATAGTCTGCAGTCGGGCTGCCCTAGCCTGCACAGCAGGATCCGAAACACACTTGTTGCCAGGTATGACCCGTGGATCATCCCCCTCGTTCACGCCATCACCTTTGGACTCTTTAAAGAGTGACGTTGTGGATGAGGATGGGAAGAACAAAGGAATGGAAGGTTGTGCCTGTGCCTCAGGTAGATGGTCTGTAGAACGAAGGCCTAACATGAACCCGTCGACGGGGACGGACGCATGCTTGTAAGGATCATGTAGCTGGTTGCATGAAAGTTCAGTGAACACCTCCACGCGTGACGCCAGCGTCATCCCACGCTATACGAACAGAATGAGTCGGCTTAACTGCGACAAGATAGGAGACGATATCTACCGTGAGGGACGTAGCTAGAGCGAACGGGACGAGCCTTGTAGACAACAATGACGCTCACGGCAACACGAAACGTTAGGAGAAAACACACCATAAAGGTCTGGCACGGTAGAATGGTTTCTTTACTTTCTTGGGAGCGACCAAATGGTCCCGCTCCGTGGGCAAGGTCTGCTCCGAAGCGGCGGGTCGGTCAAAGATATTCTCCGCTGGTGGTCTAGAGTCGGCGGGAGAGTTGAATGCGGTGTTCTCCGTAGATATGATGGGGTCAGTAATGATCCTGTCCAACGACATTGTTCAACGAAGTCGCTCAGAAACAGGAGACAAGGAGTGACGCAAGTGTGGGTGCAGACCCGTGCCAAAAAAACGATCACACGATTTTATAAATTGGGGACACGAGGGGACACGCTGCCCACGCACCTGCCTGACTAAAAAGAGGGAAATTCGACAGCGGCCATCTTGAACAGACTAATCTTAGAGCCACCGCTCCTCCCTGGCATGGCAGTCCAGAACAGTGCTATCATCATAGTCGTTGTATCAATGAGGTAGTGGGGTGATTAGGTAATACGTCCATATCTGCCAAGATCGAGTCACCCGGCGGGGAAACTAGTATTGGTAGATGTCATCCTGTTTCACTCATAAGACGACCTTCCAGATTCCATCATGACGAGGAATGTGAGAGAAAACATCTCCCGACTGATCCCTGACCCGGGCCAATCTGCTGTGTGCGGCTTCTCGTCACCCGACTGGCGGGGCAGTTCACTGACACGCGGCTCGTTTAGATTACCAAAGGATGGGGAAACAAACATCCTGATCACATCCGCCTTGCCTTACTGCAACAATGTGCCTCACCTAGGTACGTCACTGGCTTTGCGATCTACCTTCATTAACGCTCCCTCGAGGAAACATCATCGGTAGTGTACTCAGTGCCGATGTCTTCAGCCGGTATGTCGCCACCTTTGACTTCGCCTTCTTTCGGTATTTTAATGATAACATCTCTTTGTATTACAGGTACAACAGTACGTTTCAATTGCTCATTGGCCGATAACAGGCGCATCTGACGCGAGCCATTTAGGAGCGCGAAATCGCAGAACACTTTACATCTGTGGCACTGACGAGTACGGCACTGCATCGGAAACCGCGGCTCTCAAAGAAGGCGTCACCCCAAGGGAACTTTGTGATAAATATCATGCTGTACATAAAGAAACATACGAGTGGTTTGACATTGGGTTTGTCGTCTCGCGGCGGGCTCTCTCCGGACACTGATCGCGTGCACAGTTTCGACCTCTTTGGACGGACTTCTACCCCTTACCACACTGAGTAAGTAACTTCCGAAACGACTATTAGTACTCTCGCGTGACATACCCCGAGAATTTGCCAATCGGTATACCTCAACCTTGGAAAGAACGATTATCTAGAGAAACAAGTTAAAGATCAGACGTACTGCGATGGTTGTGTCAAGTAAGTTGTGCAGTTTTATCTCTCCTTTACTTTACCAAACATGGTCCAGGTTCTTGGCCGACCGATATGTAGAGGGAATATGTCCCCACTGTGGTTTCCCTGTAAGTACGACGGCAATTCACCTTCTTCGCATATCTGACAGCAAGTAGGATGCTAGAGGGGATCAGTGCGATGGCTGCAGTCGCACACTCGATGCTATTGACCTTATAGAACCACGTTGCTTGCTCGACAGGTCTCACAAGGTCGTGACACGTTCCTCGTCTCACATGTATTTCAAGCTTGATGCCATCCAACCTCGACTAGAAGAGTGGATCAAGGAATCGTATAAAGAAGGGAAATGGTCACCCAATGCGACGATTAATACGGAAGGAGAGATCGTCGATGCACGAGTCAAGACCGGTTTGCGTCCGACACCAGTTACACGAGACCTCACATGGGGTGTGCCCATCCCTCCCCTAGGTCGCGAGGATGACAAAGAGATGGACGGCAAGGTTCTCTGTAAGTCTCTACGCCTTCCGCATTGCTACGTAGTGATTTTGATTCTCGTTTCAAGATGTCTGGGTTAGTCCATGACACATGTGCTTTTGGCCACCTTTACTCATTCCTCAGTTTGATGCCGTGAATGGCTACGCAAGCATAACCGCTAACTATACCCCTGAATGGCGACAATGGTGGCATAACCCAGAGAACGTCAAACTATACCAGTTTATGGGCAAGGACAACGTATATTTCCATACCATCTACTTCCCTGGCATGCTTCTAGCCGATGGTGGACACTGGACCATGCTTCACCATGTTTCAACTACAGGTAGGTTTCGCAACGGCCCACCTTTTTACGTGATCTGATCCACATCTGTCGGCAGAATATCTGAATTATGAAGGCGGAAAGTTCTCCAAAAGCAAGAACCGCGGTGTATTCGGCCCCCAAGCAAAGGAGACCGGTATCCCGGCATCCGTTTGGCGGTATTATCTTCTTGCCACACGCCCGGAAACCCAGGATGCCATGTTTTCCTGGGCGGATTGCGTATGTTTGGTGCCTTCCGTTCCCCCCGTTTTTCTGAAGCTCTTTTGCCGCAGATTGCTGCAAACAATAACGTTTTGCTAAAAAAGTTGGTATTATACCTTTGTCAAAGTTATCTGTACTCACCAGCTCATCAGCTTCGGAAACTTTGTCAACCGAGCTCTTAAATTCGTATCGTCACAGTACAACGGCATCATCCCTGAGAGCAGCGACGAGCCTGGCCCCCTCAGTCCAAACGATCCCCTTGACAGCGAGTTTATCAATGAAGTAAATGCCCTTCTCAAAGAATATGTCGATGCACTCGAGAGTGTCAAGATCCGTCTTGGCTTACAAATCGCCATGCTCGTCTCAAATCGTGGTAACGGATACTTACAAGCAGCAGGGCTCAACAAGATGTTTTTGGCGGAGAATCCTCAACGTTGCGCGCAAGTTGTTTCGCGTGCTGTGAATCTCATCTATGTGTTGTCGGCATTGATATATCCGTATATGCCCAGTACGTCAGAAGCCATCTTGGAGCAGCTCAATGCACCTGCGCGTGTCATTCCCGAAGTGCTCTCCACGGATATATTAGGCGGACATCACATCGGAAAACCGGACCATTTGTTCAAACCCATAGATGAGAAGATGGAGGCGGTGTGGAAGGGAAAGTTCGAAGGCAGCGGGGGAGTGAGTCAGGAGGCTCCTGCACCTAAGCGCAAGCCCAAGAAGGCAACAGCGGACAATGCGAGGGTGAATGGTGTCAAAGAGAACGGGCCGAAGTCAGAGGAAGCCCTCGCTCTGGAAGCCAGGATCCTCGAGCACGGGCAGTATGTGCGCTCGCTGAAGGAGAAAAAGGAAGCAAAGGAGGTGATTGATGCCGCGGTTGTCGAATTAAAGAAACTAAAAACGGAGCTGGCTGCTTTGGAGAAGGCCTGAAGTGGTTGCCTCTTCATCTTCCTCGAACTCACGAGTGCTTGTAGTTTTATAATACGCCGTGAAAGTGACGGTACCGGTTTGCACCCCATGTCGACACGACGATAAATATTGTCGGGCAGCTAAATTATTGGTACATGTGGTCCACAGTCGAGAAGTGCTTCACGCTGGTCAGCTCTTGCGAATAACTTGAGTATGGTAAGGACTGTTAAGAGGCACTAATCAGAGACACCTCCACAGTAGAGTAGGGATAGTAATAAGGAGCGAATCAATAGTCAAGTTGACGTCTGCCATCCCCTTGGAGGACTCCCAGATCACAAACATGTTACACCAATTCACGTCTAGTTGGGCTTGGAAGTGATCAGAACTTGCCTTTTCGCAGAAATTCGATGCATATTGTGGTCAGTGAGTCAAGACGTTGGAGAGCAGCTGACCACACAGGTTCCAAGATTTTGTAATGAAAACGTTGTTGCCAGATCGCCGGTTACGCTCTCGTGTGCACGCCCGCAGGCCACCACGAGGCAACCTCATTCACTCCAGTCACCATCATCCCAAACGTGTCGTGCATCTGCCAATCTCGTAAAGTGCTGTATTCTGTATCGTATGTCTGACATGATGCGGGGAAAATGCCTCTAGTAGCCCGTTGATGCTGAGCTGTTGTAGGCGTGCTCGGAATATTCCAACGATGGTCTATTCCGCCGATGAAGTAACAACTGGCACGATCTCATGTCAGCTCTGTATCCGCTGCTTTTAGCAGCCTCGTGTCTTATGCCAGGCTTCTCAGTTCTTGTCTCTGATAATGATCTGGGGCACCTGCCGCTAATAACTAGTCCGTCCCTGTTTCCATCAACTTCCCTCCATTCTGCGGTGACCGGGTGAACTGCCACCTCCGACGTTGTGGTCCAGCGCTACCTGTTAAGTTCGCCTTGATACCTCATCATCATGGCTGAATGGTGCAGAGGCCAACGGCATAATGGAGCTCACGATGCCAAAATCGATTTCTCTGGTCAGTCCACATCATTCAAACAACAAAATTCTCGTCATCCTGTTGCTGAGTCCGATCTCACAGTTCACCATAAGATAAC
The DNA here is from genome assembly GCA_024663395.1 of Pisolithus tinctorius. NCBI lineage: Eukaryota > Fungi > Basidiomycota > Agaricomycetes > Boletales > Pisolithaceae > Pisolithus > Pisolithus tinctorius. The sequence continues at coordinate 3,114,824 of JANFAH010000002.1, forward strand.
GCCTGTGAACGGGGACGAACAGGATAACCATCCTTCACTTGATCAGCTCTGGGATCAAATACGAAGAAGGAAGGAGCGTCAGGAAGCCAAACGTCCTACGAAGGTGAAGTCTCTCGAGACGGCGACTGCCGCCCCCAGTGGCGTCTCCCGTTCACCCCCAGATCAGAGCGCAATGCAGAGGAAGGTTACACCCCCCCAGCTAAAGAGGAAAAAGTCCATGTTAGTCTGATTTTTTGCTGTCGAGTACAAACACCACGATGGCATGCTCACCGGTTCCTCCCATTCCATAGTGTTTCCTACCGTGAATCCCACGACGGCCGTACTGTACGTACTCAGCGCTCCCAGACTCGCTTGTCTTACCCCCTTTCGCACAGAAAACGGCCATATTCGATTTACCCGGTGTGAAGAAACACCATATACATATCAACTTCCGCTCAGATTACATGACGGTTGAGTGGACAACCGTCACGATCACGGAAACTGAAGAGGATGGGCGGCTTGTAAGGGAACGGAAGGAAAAAATATATACGCGGACTATACCAGTACCCCAGGGAACAAAGGTAAGTTACACACGTCTGCTTGATACTGTGCCCTTATTTGGTTTTTAGTTCGAGGAGGTTCGTGCAGCGATGGACAATTCCCGTCTAATCTTGACCTACCCAAACATGAGAACTGTACGTGTCGATCGCCGAAAACACGAGTTTGGACAGGGTGAACCACGTCGCATTGAGCCGACTGAAGTTGAGTCCACAGACGTCTACGAATACTAGATGCGAGATACAACCATGTTTTCTAAGTTTGTTTGGTGACATTTCTTTTTTATCTACTGCTTTCGTTCCTGACTATGCCATTGTACGTTTGTCGATCCCCGGAGATGGTCTTGATGTACTACAGCTCACCACGGCCTATGTTGCCATGTATATGCCTGCGCTATAATCCCATGCCCAGTCTTGTCTTGGCGGAAAACGACCATGAAACTTGTTGCGGCGTCTCTGTGGTTTCGCGTATGAAGAGAAGTCTCATGAGACAGGCAAACCACTCAGGGACAGCACGCTCGTGGAAGAAGCTAAGGTCACGGGATGAAGCAGCGCGCGAACAATCGCCAACCTTATCTGACGACCCACGTTAATTTGGATACGGCAAGGGATGCATGGACGACCCAACTCGTTCGCGGCAACTGGCCTGTGCAATACGTTACATATCATCAACACTCCATTCATAGCTTGCCGTCGCCACCCGTTGTCTTTCATTTTGCCGCTGGAACAACTTCCTCTCGAAACCATTGCTGCGGTCTGTCAAGCGAACGAGCGTCATTATCGGCACGCCACGCCGGTAATGCCAAAAAAAAAACGCACCTACGCCATCCCATCTATATCCAGGTTTGATTCCGAAACGGTTAGGAGGCGGAGGTGGCCCAGTATATTCTGGTTTACGGGGACCTTTAGTCTTCTTTTTCTGTAACCACTCGTGTTAGGAGGTCGTGATGTGACACTCGTAAGGAACTTACCATGAGGAATGCTGCGGCAGGGTCGTTCCATCGTTGTTCCGCCATGCGCTCCTCGTTTAGCTCTTTATCGTCTGCATATCGAGAGAACGGTAAGGATTTGTTCTTCTCCAGTTGTAATCTCCGTTTTTCTTCTTCCTCTCGTTGTACCAAGCCTTTTCCCCATTCCATCTTTTGAGACTCCTTCTCCTCTTTTTCCCTCTTCTTTCTCGCGGCCTCCGCACGGGCGACCTTCATATCGATCTTCCTACCCGATGCGTCACGATACACTGTCTCTTGAGCGGCCTCCATGTCTTCCTTGGACATTTCCTCCATCTTAACGTTAGACTTTGGTAGAGCACGTCGTAGTTGATCCGAAGTTAGTAGGCCACCTTTGAAAGGCTGCGAAGTATCCTCCGACACGACAAGGGGTTGTTCGTCTGCTGGAACTGGGGGGCTTTCCTCCCTTTCGCCCTCCCGTACTGTTGTCCAATTCGAGTCTTGATTATTTTGCCGCTTTTTAAAGCTCCCGTCACTTGCTACTACCGCTTCGGCGATGTCCAATGCTTCTTCTCGTTCTCGTTGGGACCGTTCGTCTCCAAAACCGGTGTCCTCGTCAATGAACATGGACGGGCCATTTGAGTCAGCTTTACGTTTCTTCTTCGTTTTCTTGGGCCCTGCGCGGGAAAGGATAGCCTCTGCTTTTGGGCCTGACATGTATTTCTCTGCGAGATAGGCTTGCATGGCGAACAGAATGCCTATGGTACGCAACTGAGCTGAACTGTAATACTAGTACAATGGTGATGGTCGCAAGCACTGCGAGTATTCGGTGACTAAGCATGACCCCTGACACCGCCACAGCAGACACGCTTTGGAAACAAAGTATTCAAACACCATGAAGCTATTCGCGAGGACATGAATCGATTTGATGGGTCACCGATCGGGCCCTCTCCACAAAGGAGGCCAAGAGGCTGGAGAAAGTCTTCAGTGGCTTTCCCGACTTTGAATGGTCGTCTTCGTGTGTAGCCCAGCTAGCAGTAAACCCCTGCAGAGGGTCCAGAGAGCTGGAAGCTGACACAGGCGGCTTTGGCAACACGCTTGGCATTACGGGCTCTCCACGCATTCGGTCGGCTGATTTTATCGGCTTATTAGTTTTTTGCCTGGTATTTGGCAACGGAGCTTTGTCGCATGCTCTCGACACGCGTGAACGCCTGCAATAACAACAATAACAACAGCGATGAAGTTCACAAGCTAACACGTGTCTACACTTACGAGAACAACGCGGAGTACGCAGCTTCGGCTTCTCTGACGGGGACCAAAACTAAAGGCGGGTGTCCATCACGAGGCCTTTCCAAACGACTGGATTTATGTACGCGAGGTTTATACAGACGTACACCTTTCCGTGGCTCACAACAGGTGTTAGCTGGTGGGCCGCCATCTTCATTTTTGGAATCCGGGTCGAGGATAGTATCGTCATCCTCTGTTGCCCTCCGTTGCGGACTGCAGAACTTGTTCATGGTCACGAAAGCTAATGGGCGACAATTTCTTCGGAGCGAGCTGGAGTCTTGTATAGCCTCTGATGGATCTCCATGAGTCAAGATGGCAGCTCGCGATAAAGCCTCTGCCAGGCGTGTTTTCCATCGTGGCTTAGTCCCGCGGACAGCGACCTTCGCCTTGGCCCTCGCTGGTAGCTTCACTTTACATCCTCTCTTGGCTTTGTATGGGGTCCGGTTCGACCCAGAAGTCTTCTTATTGAGCTGGATTGTTGTAAGCTTGGCTTTCTTCTTCTGACTTGAATACGTTTTCTGGGCTGATCTGCGCAAGAAGCCCTCGACAGTGAGATCCGCGTGGTCTGGTTGCAAGTCCGGCGTTGGCGATGTAAGCCGAGGTAAAACGGTGATGTCTGGTACCATGTTCATGGTCGGAGGCTGGCGGACCGCTTCGACGTCAACTGTCGGCTGGGACAGGCCAGCGACTGTTACCGGGCCCTGAGCTCGGGAGTCCAATCCAAAGTCCATCTGTAGCCTCTTCCTCCTTCTCTTAATCTGTTTGAGGTGGTTAGATGGACGCATATAGAGACCAAGACAGGGGTATTTACCACGAACTCGGTCGTCATGTTGCGTATTAGTTTAGTAGGTGGACGCGGGTTTGGGGGTTGAAATCTGTTCAGGTATGAAGTTGTAAGACTGACTGCTGATGATGTGCTGGTAGCCAGGTCCAGTGCGTTCAGTCACTACATGGTCGGCTGACCTGACTCCCAACAGTATGAAACACTTGCTCCTGCGGACTCAACCAATCTCAGACTCAGTGCTCGGAATAATAGGAAAGCTGAAATTTTCATTTGTCTGACTGAGAGACGTGTACACTATTAAATCCACTCGTTCGGCCCGCCCCACAAGAGGACATTATATTCATCACCTATGGTCCGTACAGGGGAAGCTCCCCCGTAGTTCACCAACCATACATCTCGGGGAGCTTACACCTTCGGCTCGTCATCGTAACGCTCTGGACTGCCTTTGTCCCTACCCTCGGCATAGGCGCTGAGACCGATACGGTTGGCGATTTCCGTCTGGCGTTCTTGGTCTGCAACACCGAGACCCTCGCGGTCGCCGAACACGGCGTCCATCTCTTCCAGAGTCAGCCCCTTTGTCTCAGGAACCTACATGTTATCAGAAACGCCGTGGTGCAGGAGATAACACGAATACTCACAAATAGCAGGACGAAGAGTCCACCCAAAAGAGAGAAAGACTGCCGAAATCGGTAAGCGTGCTGGGGTAATATTTGTCGACAAACACTAGCTTACCCCGAAGAAGACGAAAGTGCCAAAGCCTAGGTGAGTCATCATAGACGGCGTAACTTGGCCCACAATGAAGTTGTTCATCTATCACACACGTACAAGCATTGGTGAGAAACGTTGCCATGCTGATATAGGCAAGAAGTATACCCAGTTTGAGGAAGCGGCGATAGAAAGACCTTTTCCACGGATACTCAGAGGCCAGATCTCAGCGACAAGGATCCAACAACAGGGTCCCCAACTGTAGCCGAAGGCTGCGGGCAAGGCGTAAGTAAGTCCCGTGACGCATGCCCACCCCACTCACCAACAGAGAAGATCCAAACGAACACGCAAGCGACCCAACCAGCACCTTTAAAACAAATGTCAGTCTCCGGCCATATAAGAAGCATTTATGTGTACTTGTATGACTGTGAGGTAGGATTAAGAACAACGGTCTGACATCCAGGGAACATACGACGACTTACGAGCCCCATGAATTGTGGTATAATCCCGTGAGTACGGCAACGACAAGGTGGCAACTATGGTGGGGGTATTTTAGTGCTTGCCGTCACCTCCAAACTGGTAACTCACGCGGCCATGATGAAGGCGCCAGATACGAGAACAGGTTTACGGCCAACCTTGTCGACGTAGAGCACAGCGGGGATAGTGGCAAGGAACATCCTATCAGCCAGATTAAGACTAGGTTTCACGGTGACCGCCATGGTTGCTACACTTACACGATGCCCACTACACCTGTTGCAAGGAGGTTCGTGGCATTGCCGGTCAAACCAAGGTCCGTGAATATGCTAGGAGCATAGTACAATATAGCGTTTACGCCCGTCCACTGCTGGAAAAACATCGTTCTTTCGAAGGAATGGAATCACATGCAATGATCTGGAACGATATGGACTTACGCTGAGCCGATGACGACCCTGTAGAGCAGGGTGCGAGTTCGGATCAAACTCAAATAAGCATTTAATCCAAGAAGGAAGTTAGAGCGGGTCGTTCCATCCTGGTACTGAGGGAATCTGAGAGCGTTGCTCTCCTTTTCAAAGAGATATTGAGCCTTGATTTCCCTGTCCCGTATATGTCAGGGGCAGTCACCGAAGAGAGCAAACTACCCACAAGAACTCGATTTGGACGAGATCAGCGTCTGGTGGAAGGCGACGAGCCCTGCTCAAGACTGCCAGCGCCTCGTCGTCCCTTCCCTGATTGACAAGCCATCTGATGCCACGATATCAACACTACTGTAACGGTCGCGCATGCATGTCTGGGGACAGCGCACCTGGGAGAAAAGGGCATGAATAGGATACCAGCCCCGAGGATAAGAGCGGGGACAAGTTGAAGTGCGAGGGGGATCCGCCATGCAGCTTCGCTTTGGTTCTTCCCTCCGATGTAATTTGTGCCGTAATCAATCCAAAAGGACACCATGATGCCGAAAGTGATGGCAAGTTGTTGAAGGGCAACAAGACTGCCTCGGACTTCGGGGGGCGCAAGTTCGGCGCTGACAACGAGAGAATTACATAATGAGATACGATAAAATGAATACAACTCACTTGTAAAGCGGGACTGCCATGCTAAGCGACCCAACACCTAAACCCGTGACAAACCGGCCTGACATGACGTGTTGAGATGACGACAAAGATGATGAAATGGGTACTCACCTCCGTAAATCGAAGAGGGGTGGAATGCAGCAGTCTGAACAACCACGCCGACGCAAAAGATGATTACAGCTACATCGATCGTAAGGATTAGAACGGACATTGGAATTTGAACAACCCACCGAGCACAATTGTGTATTTGCGAGAAAGCTTGTCCGCGAGGTAACCCGTGCAGAGAACACCGAACCATGCACCCAATTCAAGGATAGCAACCAACCATCCCTTGGTGCCAGTGTTGTCGACAGCAGAAGCCATCCGATCGTCAAATGACTTCATACTAACGCGGTGTGAGCGTCACGGACAGCGTAGATTAGCTGTGACCAACCTTAGCACACCTGAGAAGACACCCTGGTCGCGATGATAGTGAGCACATAGGCGGTCAGTATACGGGAACATGTAGCATACCTGGTTATAACCTATAGGAGAGAGTGGTTGTGTGAGGTCAGACTAAAAAGTGACAGGAAAGGGGATAACGACCATAGAGGCTAGTTTTTCTGGGTTAGTTTGGGAGAAGGCATAGGAATGCACACACGTACAGTCCACCAAGAGAGGCGAAAACGGCGATAAAGAAGATTCTTCGATTATGAACAAGACCAGCCTGGGAGGTGAACCATTAGGGGGGATGTTGAACGCGTAGGATGATCGTACTGACCCAACCGGATTTTCCAGCAAGCTTGGCTCTGCGCTGGTCCAAAGCGAAGTCTGCGCCTCCTGCCATGGTTCTAGGAATGAAGGTAGGGGGACAAGCACAAACAGAAGGGCGGGGTGCGGGCTGAACGCGCTTTTTATACGCGAGCCGGTTATGCAGGCTCTTTCCCAAACCAGCCAGATCAGGTTGATATCATACATACGCGGATCTAAGTTTTTCCCAGATTGATGAGCTCAAATGAAATAAATTTCTGTGGGGTGCATACAATATTGGAGATCAGGACGGGTCGACAAACACCGAGGGTAAAACAATCCACGTTGACGTCGCCGTTGCGTCTTGTACATTGGTGTACGGGTCGCAATCGGTTCACCCAACCTCCAAAGATAGAGAACGTTGTTTTAAAACTGTGGCAATGCCAGACGGTCTAGGCTAGCGGCATTCCGCCTATCTTCTCGAGTGCCCGTTCCGTACCCTTCCTTCTACCCACAGATGTGGCACAAGTCAGATGGTCCACGTTGACTTTGATGGGGTCACAAGGTAAATATGTAGAGTAGTCGTGGCAGGTACTGCCACGCCAGATGGTGCCGCATTATAAGCGATGAGCGCGAGGCGATTCGGATGATTTATTTTCGCTAGATTATGTCTATGTTTGATCTGAGAATCAGGTTGAAGATGCATGATATTGAGTATAAAATATCCTTTTTTGGAAATATCACAATAAAATCTGCACTACCATCCATTACCGGTAATCGTCACGTATCCTGACTGACTACATCAGTTCAACGTGGACCAGAGGCACGAAATATGTGGACCACTTGAAGATAGGCACGAGATATGTCAGAGTACTGCGAGTGCGGGTGAAATAGCATCAGAGTCAATAAGGCGAAGTGACAGTCATAACAATTCCAGCCTGACTACGCACCACTGGTACCTTCAAGCTTCAAGCTTCCGTGTCCAAAGGTACAGGCACGGAGTGCTCCGGATGCTATGCTGCAGAGCGACATGCGGAGCGCCTTTTTGGCACTTGGGGTAAAGACAGCACATCGATCCGCTGGTCCTCAGTCCAACCGTTCACCTCTTCGTGCCTAACTCATTAGTCAGACTCAGTCAGCAGGTCGCACAGAAATGTGGCCAGGTAACCGCCAGGGCGGGTCACCGTCGTGAGTAGTTATCGTGATCAGTGATAGCTGAAACCACTGATTTGAGGGCATCGGGATCGAAAGTTATCCCAATCCGTGAGTGGCGTTTGTAGTATTAGTGTATACCGTTCCCTGTCCTCAAACAATAGCCTCACCAGCGGGAATTATGCTCCCTATCCCGGTCCACCTCCCTATGGTCAAGTGCAATCCCAGCCTCAGCCTTTTCCGAATGCAGGCGGCCAATCTGGCCCGATGCCCAGAGGGTTAGTGTTATCTGCATTCCTGATCCTGTTTTCCGACCTTCGTCTCTCAAATTGTCAATCAATTTCAGTGGACCGCCCCCTGTATCGAGAGACAATCATCCCGGTAATCAGCAACATTTTTGGAACGCGTATCCTGGCCAGCCCACCGGCGGTTATGCACCTTCACATCCGGGAAATTATCCAGTGTCCCCTGGCCCTCCAGGAACTTATCCCTCCCCAGCGCTACCAGGAAACTATCCTCCACCGCCAGGTCCTCCGGGAAACTATCCACTGCCTCCCGGCCCGCCAGGATACTATCCGCAGCCTCCGGGTCCTCCAGATAACTATCGTCCGCCGCCTGGTCCCCCAGGAGCACCATCGGGTGCTTATGGCCCTCCCACATACAACCCCACACCTGGTCATCCTCAACGGTGCGGAACTTCTCACTGCCATCCCTCCTCCTACTGACGTACCAACGGCAATCCTAGCTATGGTTCCCAAAGTCTGTTGCCGCCTCTATGCTAGAGAATCTACGCTAATATAGTAACAGGCGGGCCTCCGATGCCCCCGGCGCAGCAGCAATACTACGGGCCCCCGATGCAAGGCCCAAACCAGCAAACACAACAACCATTCTTCCAATATTCGCAGTGCACGGGGAAAAAGAGAGCGCTTTGCGTGTGTCCCGACTGGTTTTATATCATTGATGCTTTGCGTAACCCCCCTTATAAATTCAGATCGGTATCAACTACATCAACCAGTCCGGACAACTGAATGGCTGCATCAACGACGCAAACAATTTAAAGGCATTCCTCATGAGTAAGTCCGCGTAAATACTACGGTCGACCAACCCTGATGGCGTGTATGCAGGCCATTTTGGTTATAGGGAAGAGAACATAAGGCTACTGACAGACGACTCGCGTGATCCTAGCCGGTGGCCAACTAGGCGTAATATAGTGAGTTACGCACAACGCATAGCTATGGGGTACTATTAAGACGGGTTGTCTCCAGCTGGAACACATGCAATGGCTTGTTCGCGATGCACAGCCAAATGACTCGTTCTTCTTCCATTGTAAGTGCAATGGTTCCAACGGTTTGTTAATTATTGATCAAGCGGTTATAAGATTCTGGTCATGGCGGCCAGACCAAAGACCTTAACGGGGATGAGGCAGATGGATACGATGAAGGTGGGTGTCAATTGCGATCTTCTACTACTAATATGTACAACGATCCCCGCTCGCAAAGTTATATATCCAGTCGACCATCAAGCTGCTGGCCACATCGTAGATGACGTATGTCGTGCATTTATATCTACCGTCTCTCTTACAACCGCTACCTCTCAGCTCATGCACGACATCATGGTTCGGCCTTTACCACCCGGTTGTCGAATCACCGCCATTTTTGATGTACGTTTCCATGCGTTGTTATCTTTGCCTATGTGATGGTTCACCTGCACTCAGTCCTGTCACTCGGGGTCGGCTCTCGGTACCAATTTCCTTCGTGTTTCAAGTAGATGCAGCTGACCTATGTACTGCACCAGATCTTCCTTATGTGGTGAGCTCCTTAATCCACCAGACCCTTGCCACATGTTGTCGAATCTTAATTCTCTTGCATCTTCAGTACAGCACAGAAGGTAAAATCAAGGAACCAAACATTGCTGCGGAAGCCGGTATGGGTGTAATGTCTGCTGTAACTTCCTACGCACGCGGTGATATTGGCGGCGTATTCCGGTCCGTCACTGGCCTGATCAAGACTGCATCGGGGAGCTCTCAGAAAGCCGAGCAGTATGCGAGGGCGACCAAGACAAGCCCGGCCGATTGCGTGCGTTACTACGGCCCAGTTTGCGGGTTCCAGGGACGATGCTGAAAACTATAACGTTACAGATCTCATTCAGCGGATGCAAGGACTCTCAGACCAGCGCGGACACGCAGGTGGCGAACAGAGCCACAGGTGCTATGAGCTTTGTATGTTTTGACTCGTGCTCCTCTTAGTCCAAACGTTCACAACGTCACTTCTCACGCTGCCATTCGTCATGCAGGCCTTTGTCCAGGCGCTCAGTACGTTCATCATCCATCAACACGTGTCGCTCACACCTGATCATTAATTATCACCGTAGAGAGAAACCCGCGGCAGAGTTACCAACAGTTACTCCTATCCATCAGGTGAGAACGGGGACCAATGTTTTTTCGCACTGTATTTGACGTGCTGCCAGAGATATCCTTCGCAACGGTGGGTATGGACAAAAACCGCAGGTACGTCGCCCAGCTGCCTATTCTTGGGTTCCATGCCTGATAATCGAGGTTAGCTATCCTGCTCTCATCCCATGGTGCGTCTCCTTACGGGTGCAACGAGTACTGCAAACCGTGCTCATTCCACACGCATTATCCACAGGATACTAACATTATGTTCATCGCTTGACCTACCATGCTTCTCCGTATGCAATAACCAAACTCGATATGTAAAATACGTGTCGTCGAATGTGATGTGTCGTTTCCTGGTCTGTATTGATATAAAGATAGGATAAAGAAAATTAAGTATCACCCGGGTTTGAAAGGAGGCCCAACGTCAACACTCTACACTGACGATGCGTGCTCTTCCATCATCTCCGTACTGAAGGGATGGTGAATGCTCGTCGCCGGCACGCGTAGTATCTTCTAAATAAACATCCTCGTATGGCACTAGAAACGATGCTTTATCGAGAACGAGAGCTGAAAGTCTGCGATGATACACCTGGGTACCGGATGAGTGAAAGTGATGGCCACACGTGGTTTATCACTTACACAACCAGAGTCCAGGCCAACCGACCATCTTCTCACGTCGAGGCCGCGGGCTGCAATATGACCATAGACTATCATAGATGGGAAGCAAGGTAAAGGAGACGGCTTCACATCACCCTTTTCGGTCGATATAGCGAATTGTAGTCTTGTAGTGGACAGTTTATCAGCAACAATACCTTCGCACCGGTCCATTACGTCGTTCCACAGTTCGGGCCAAGGAGTTCCCTTCCTTCCCTTCGCTACTGACCCGTCATCCGCGACGCTCCGCATGTTCATCAATACCCACGGGTCTTTGTTCTGCGGAACGTTGTTCAATAGTGCAACCTCTTGCAAACTACGAAGGAGCGCCTCCTTCGGCTTCGAAGTGCGTGTGGTCGGCCAATGAGACAAAGGTTGCTTAGGGTGATTGAGTTCGCGTTTTGGATCCGCAGCAAGCATCCCAGCGTGGACAAAGTATGTATGGCCGGCTGGCGCATGAATGACGATTGGCAAGGAGCGCAGGTAGTCGTAGTGCTCCTGGGACATGGCTCTGGCAACGTTGTAATGCCTTTGGAAAAGCTTCCACCCCTTCGGCACTTTGTCCTCCCATTCTTTGTTGGAGAGGTCAGACCAGAACGCTACATGCAGCTCGTCGTCATCGTCGTCATCGTCGTCGTCATCGCCATCATCGTCACCTATGGGGTGCTCGCTGTCGATTTTATCGAGCCATTCTCGCCCACCAGGGAGAGACTGTATCCAGTCTCTCCATGCCCTCCATTCGATGACTGTTTGATCGTTGTTACCTCTGACGCCGGTTATGTTATTGGAGGACATAAAGGAGAGGACTGCAACGGAACCGCTGACGCCCCCCCTGGTTACGATATCGCCGACATGAATCAAAGTGTCCGATCGAGGTTCATACGAGAGTTTTTCGAGCAGGGCACTACGTGGTGTCACGTCTGCTAAGTGACGGATTGCCTCCTTGGAGAGCGGTGCAACAATCTTACCCTAGAGAGTCATTCCTTCCATGGATATCCCCAACCGTGATGATGCGGTCATGTTTACCATCTAGGCGCTCATGAGTTATTAGGTCCAGTAAGACCCTGTGCCGTTTCGGCACATGGGGATAATCGATAACGTACGAATAGGGAACTCTTCTTTACTTAGAGTTCGAGCAAGTTTGTATTGGGAAAAGTCCGGAAAACTTGTATCGACTGGAAGCCGGTGATACGGTCAGAGGAGGTTAAAAACACAGTGACTAGAAGAACATACGATCTGTTTGCTTCCCACCGAGGAAATTCGTCCGACGATGCTTCAGTTCATCGGATACACCGGTGATAAATATAAAGAGGAGAAAAGAAATGATGACGGAGCCTGCGACAAGGGACCGCTGGATTCCATGGGTGTTAGTGGTCATCATGGTCACTGGCTAAGTGGCTTGCCAGACTGCCAGAGGAAACTGGGAACGTGTTGGACTGGCAAAGCAGGCTGCATAAGGAACGTGTGAACTAGCAGGGGCAGAGGACGGTGGAAGTGGCGTCGGCGTTGGGTCGGCGTGTTGGGACAGCAGTGAACATGCTTGGGTACAAGATACAACTAACAGCTAGTAGTATGACCGTACAATGGTTCCTTCCATTGCTCGCCGCCTGTCCACCTCCGCATAATCCGTATTTCCTTCCGACCCTGGGCCTATCCACTTCCAAGCATTCTGCCTGACAAAATCTTCGAAAGTCCAGAAATCGGGTCGAAGTTCTGATGTCGACTTGCACCAAACGTACGTATGCACGCCTCTCCCCGGCTCCAAGGCTTGCGATGCGGCAGCAGCCATTACGAGTGACTCCATTGCATCGACGGGCGGCACGTCGTGCAGACTAACGAGTGGCCCGAGTGGGTATCCAACCACCACTTCCCGAGTGTATTCCTAAGCACTCACAAGAAGTCATGTTGGCGGGAACTCATGCCATGATTTTGATACCTACATCCCCTTCAAAGTCATCCAGCAGTCTGACGTCCTCATTCGTTAAACCTGAAACCAATGATCCTCTGACGCTCCTTTCGTCCGCTTCGAGGTCACGATCGAACAGAGACCGGCTCAGCGAATAAGGAACGATCGCAGGGTAGTCAGCGCCCTGATGGCAATGACGTTTTTTCATCTTAGCTATCCAATGCGGCAGAATGACGCAAGAGACAACGGCCTTACTGTGATCTGATGCCGAGTAAAGTCCTTACAAAGTCATTTGTGATATGAGATTCGCTGCGTAGGAGGGACATCGCTCCACTGACCTTTATCACCGCAGGACAAATTTGGAGGTGCGAACCATCATTGCCGATCACCCGCTGCAATATCTTGGGGTGCAGTAGCGTTCCGTAGAAGAAAGCATCTACCATCGTGGGTTGTCTAGGGAGAACACGAGCGCACGATACGACCAGTCAACGAGAAGTCTGAGGTCCTCCAGGTCACGATGTACACAGAATTTACAAAAACGCACGTACGAGTCCTTGACTGCGAGGCTGAGGCTGGATCGAGATTTGACAAGAATACGGGTTTCTTCGCCAACTGGTGGTACTACTCTTGGTCGTTGCCCAGTGGGAAGCCACGACCTGGTTTGTGTGAAAGGTAGATAAGATAAGGGAACGACCAGTTATCGAGTCACTACGACTTTGATGGTTCTTCACCGGTTACCCGGTGTTCTGACCCCTCGCTCTTCGTGCCACGCCTGCGGTCATGCCTCCCTCATCTGAATCCGCCGTCCCGCTCGTGCCAATCCCGGCTGCATTCGACCTTGAGGAACTATACAAGACATCTCCACCAGCATTTGGTCATGAGATGCTCAAGTTGTTCGGGTTTGATCCAAAATATGTCAATCTGAACAACGGTAGGCTCCCTTTTCTGCTTTGCAGGCTTCCTAGATGACGATACCAGGTTCCTACGGTTCACTCCCCCTTCCCGTCCGAGTGGCCTGCGACAACTGGACCACAGAGATCGAGTCTAACCCGGACGTTTTTATAAGGTACAAAGCCCATCTCCTCGTGGACCGAGCGCGAGAGCGCATCTCCCAGCTCATTGGCGCTGACGCTGACGAGTGCGTCATCGTGAACAACACCTCCCACGGTATTGCGACTGTGCTGCGTAACTTTTCACTTAAAGAAGGCGATGTTCTAATTGGAGGTAACAGGCGCTCCATCTTCGTGCTTGACCACCAGGACTAACTCGCTATAGCCAACATTTCATATGGCTCTGTGTCCAAGACGCTCAAATACCTAGGAGACATCCCCCCTCATCCCACAGTGTTGACCTATGATGTCCATTTCCCTACAACACATGAAGTAATTTTAGGGGAGTTTAGGCAGTTTATCCAAAGGGTCAAAGAAGAACGAGATGACCCTCATCAAAGCCGGACGTTCATTGCGATAATCGATTCCATCACATCCCACCCTGGCGTTCTGATGCCATGGAAGGAAATGGTAGCTATATGCAAAGATGCTGGGGTCTACAGTCTCGTTGATGCCGCCCACTCCATTGGGCAAGAATTGGACCTCAATTTGTCGGAAGCGAAACCGGATTTCTGGGTCTCAGTCAGTATTTTGGAAGCGAAGTAGATCCTCTTGTGACGAACAGCGTATGCTTGACAGAATTGTCACAAGTGGCTTTTCGCCAAGAGGGGATGTGCCGTCCTTTATGTTCCCAAGAGGTCAGGCGCATTATGGTTAGCCTCGTACGTCGGCAGTGTCAGACTGTCAACCCGATTGCAGGAATCAGCACATCATCAAATCTCCAATACCCACACCAGTAGAGTATCATTCCCCGCAGGACGAGGATTACCAGGGTCCGCAAGAGTTTGTTAAGCTCTTTGAATGTAAACCTGAGTAAAGTTGTTAACTTTGCTCGCGTCTGCTTACCAAGTCCTAGGGACGGGTACTATCGATCACGTTCCGCACATTAGCCCAATTGCAGGTGAGTACATTAATCCGCGGCTGTGGGTACTCGCACCTAAACGTCCTTTAGCACTCGATTTTAGAGCGTGGCTCGGAGGTGAACACAAGATAAACAAGTACACTCACGAACTAGCCATCGAGGGCGGAAAGTACCTCGCCCAACGATTCGGAACTAGTCTCCTTGACCCAGAGGGCAGCTTGACTTTAAATATGGTACGACTCTCCTCCCCTGTCTTTGTTTCAGTAATTTTACCGATGCAGGTCGTCGTCGAGCTTCCCATACCTGAGGAAATACAACAGACTACCGAAGTAGTAGCCTTGATACAGGACACTCTGTGCATAAAGTGGAACGTTTCCGCTGCGTTCTTTCGGCACAACAAGAAGTGGTGGGTCAGATGCAGCGCACAGATATACAATGAGGTACGAGTAACACTACATCTTACCGCAATAGATCGCTCAGAAACACATCTGGCAGTTATCCGACTTCCATGTGGTAGCAGACGCTCTGGAGGATGCAGTTGCTAAAGTGATAGAGTTCAATGCTGGATACACCAACTGATCCACGCTCTACTCCCAACATTCATTAGGAATATGGACCAAATTCCTTCGAACTTCAGGTAGTCGTCTGGAGGGATAGACGTCCTTATCCTCAGTACGTCTATACTTCAGGATAAAATGGTGACGGCCATAGAACCGCAGAAATTCTAAGTGAGACGCCGATTTAAGCGGTGCGCCACAGCGCGCTCGCGGAGCCTCAGCAATGGAGCCATCGGATGTCTCCCCCGCAATAAGTCGATGATACGAACGGTATCGATCATTAATGCACTTACGACGCCGGGGTGAGTAAAGCGGTGTGGAACGCTAGCCTTTGAGCTGTGAAATGGCACACCAAACTCTGAAATGGATATTCAACAAGGTTCCCTTGATTACGCAGTATTGCTTGTCCTGCTTGTAGTCATAATTATAAGTAGTAGCGATCCCCTGACGGTATCCTCAGCTACAGAACAAGAAGCTTACTTTCATGACTCACCTATGTGTCCCATCCCCGGTTCCACGATCCACGCCTTCCTCGTGTTTCCGTATTGCCCCTCTCCCTCTGAATGGTATTGTTCAATCCACGTCTCCCTCAAACCTGAATCGATAGCTCCACAAATAATTCTAACTTTAGGGAAGGCACTTTGAAGAACGTGTATACCACCAGTGCGAGCCACCAGGAATGTCACGAAAATAATGTGGTCCTGCTGGACACCGTGGTCTAGCAACGTTCGAATTGCCATGAACGCGGAAGCAGCGGTGCTGATCTACAGTTTTCGTCAGTAACACCGCAGAAAAGAATGAGAACTTCGTAATACCTGTGCATCTAACAGAAATACCCATGCATCGACGGCCAGGTGTCGTTCACGGATACACTTGGGCAACATCACGTGCAGCAAAAGCGGCTCTCCAGTCTTCCCGTCAGTCTGAACCAGAAGTGATCCGATTGTAACATCACTTAGAACCCGTTGTAGCCCCTTTTCCAAAGGGCCTCCTCTAAGTAAAACATCAAATGTTTATCCATGAAATAGTCGGATAATACTTACGAGCGGAGAATGGAAACACCGCAAATGTGCTGAGAAACGTTGTAAACACTGCAATACTGGAAGCCATGGGTGAACAACTGACTTTTACGTCTAACTCCTTACCGGAACACTCGGTATCTGTGGGTGTGATTACCACCTTTGTTTTGTAAGGAAGAAGTTCCATTGCTTTTTCAATTAATAGAGTCGCAAGGCGATCAACGAAGAAAATGAAGTCTTGTCGACTCGTCTTCTCGTCGCGTAAAACAGTATAAATTCCCTGTGATAACTCAGCATTCCATATTACTACCGTGTCCAGTGACTGCAGTACACACCTGAAGCTGTGGTGTCTGTAGCAAGAGTGTCAGCGAGGAATCTTCTGGATTACCGCTAGGAGAGTTCAGACATTTGTCTACGGATCTGTATGAGATATTTCGCCGAAAATGTCGGGCTCGTTCGTTCATCTGACTTCGAATATGTGTTGTAATGAGCTCGATGGCAACGGCATTGTTTGAACCTGGAACGATCTAAAGGACTGTGAACTTATCAAGTAGTACAAGGAGCTTCCGACTCACGATATCTGCGTACCGTGCTGTGGGAAGCACGAAATTATCGAAGGCAGGCTTAACGTATCGGAGGTATCTAGGTAACCGTCAGACATACTCCTCGGTTATAGCAGATTGCTGCTGCTAACTGTTCAAGAACACCTTCCATGCTCCTCCCACGTTCCTTGACATCTCGTAAGATGCGTCGTGCAAGCATGATGTCCGAATCGCACTGAACAAATATCTTCCGCGCACTCAGAAGCTGAACAGGTGCTGCTTCTCTGGGTGTGACTCACCTTGAGGTCGTACAAGTCGCGTAGCTTGGGATCATGCAAGGTCATGATGCCCTCAGCTGCAAGGGGGATCAGTAAAAGGGGAATGAGAGTGAGGAGACTGACCTATGATGATGGCAGCACCATAGAGATACTTGGACTGATCGAGTCGTTGGTGTTCTTTAAAGGAATAGATTGGTATATTTGTCTGTCGACACGCCTTGAGGTCTGCGAGACACTGGGAACCCGTCAGATTTGTGACATGTATTGCTTTGTACGTACATCAGCGAACATGGCCATATCGATCGCGTCAGGATGATCGAAGTCGAAATGATTGGCATGAGCAAGAGCCATTTCTTCTTCTGTATGACGCTTATAGAAGCTATCCTGGACACGGGAGTCGAGGTAGTCGTCGTGGATCGCAGTGTCCGCAAAACCATGCACACATACCTGAGACATGATGACGACGGTAGGGGTCGATCCGAGCGACTTGACAATCTGCCTTGCGACATATGTCTGCACGTACGCGACATTACTTGGTGCCCCGTGACCGATTGTCGTCCAATCTCACCTTCCCACTTGCTGAGCCTCCTGGAAGCGCGGAGTGGTAAACAGCGCTGGCTCGTGGGGTCCGCGTACTCACCTGCTATTCCAATGACAAAGGCGTTGCTGAGTGGAAGCCCATTCTCGCCATACCTGGGTGGTAATCGCTGATCAGAGATGACAACGAGACCTCGGTTGATTGAGGAACACTACCAGGGAGGTCTTCCATGAGAACTCAAAACGGTATTCTTCTTCGTCTGAAAGCTTTCTGACAAGTCCCGCTGGTATTCCTCCGCCTCGTAAAGATCCGGCATCTCTTCTCCCAGCATGGAAGACGTTCGTTGGTATCTCTGTATAGCAGATGCTCAGATTCCGGGGATGGTCAAGGTCGGCTCGAAAGAACGGCCAGTCACCAGACGAACCCGTACTTATTTGTACTCGGCTATCCGTGAATCGTGACCGTGGGGCTGGGCCGGCATGTGGATAGGCACACACGAACATGGCAGGAAAAAGACATGTTCCCTCCAGCGCTGTATATAACTGTTGGTCGAGTCCCACCTAGGTATTATGCCAACGGAGCCTAGGGAGGCCGAGGCGAGCATGCTGCACGTATCCCAGACACCAACTTGAACGTAGCTATGTCCCGCCGAACTTGGGTCGCGATTGAGCAGAGACGGCGCTAATAGGCGGCTATTACTCGGGGATAGTAATTAGGTCTTCTAATACTGTATGTACACAGCCCCACAAGGTACGAGTGGGTGGCGAACATCCTTGTGATGCATCATGCAGAGCGTACATGTCCACTCGTCTGCCATTCAGTGAGGCAGTGGGGTCTACGACATTCCTCTAGCTTCTGAGCGTTGGCATCAAGTGTCACACCATCATACAATTAGCATGGACGAATCCTTTTTAGTTGTCCGGTAAAAGGAAATCAGCGATCGACTCTCGACACTCTTTTTCACTCTGCCGACTTCGAACCCAAAGTTCTCCGTTCTTAGAAACTGGTATTGCTTCCTCTGCATCCTGCGGCTTCACCCATCTTGGCAATGGCATATCTTGGTGGTGTATAAGGGGCGGTGCAAACGATGACTTCCTGCTACTCCTACTCGTGAACATCGTTATGCAAGAGTAACAGAGATGAGTATCCAGCGGAGGAAGTCGGGATGTCTGGTCTGGGTGAACCGAGGAATCAGCAGGAGACGAAGAAGCAAGTCTTTCCACGACTTTCAGGTTGGGATGCGATCGTATTGATATGCGGGCTTTCCAATCTGCCAGTCCTCCCTGTAGATGACTATAAAAAAAAGACCTCAGCGGTTATACATCACGACCCGATCACAGATAACTAACCGATAACAAAACCAACACTCGCCCACTGAGGTACCCTTCGGCTCTAGCTTAGCACAAGTGCGTGCAATTGTCGATACCGTGGACGGGTAGTCCTTCTCGAGGCGAACCACAAAATCTCCCGAAAATTGTTAGTGTATCACAAACTCCGAATCGACTAGTCAGACAGATACCTTTAGTCAAACCAGGGATACCCGTTATGACCCGCGTTAATCTAGGTCTCCCGGGTACACGTATTCCATTCCACCAGGCAAATGCTGCACATTCTTTCATGGTGACATCTCTCAGAGGCCGCACGACGCGAACTGATCCGCCGCGTTCGACACCAGGTGATAAACCAGGAGGCCACTCTTCTTGAAACTCCTCGCGGATAGCGTGACCTCCTCCCTGTGCAACGCAAGAGACCAAGGACACCGCCAAGGTGGTCAAGGACGATCCCAAAACCAGGTGGGAAGCTCCATGAAATTGGGCTGTAAAGAACATTAAAAGACGAATAAGAACCTGGATGGCCCTAGAAACTGCGGTTGGGGTGGGTAGAGCAGTCAAAAATGCGCGCAAGGCATCCTTAGGGGAAAGAGTGTTGGATGAGTGAGCAAGATTTAGGCCTATTTAAGAGTTGGCACACGAATCATGCTAGAATGTAACAGCTCGCCTTCTGTAGGTAAACCATCTTTCCCCAACTCCAGTGTTAGTTGGGACATGTCAGGGTTACCTGTCATTCTGCACCACCATGATTCGTCGAAAGCATCTTCCAGTCGAAGTGGGATGAATTTCAGGTTGGGATATGACGCAAGGGCACTCCGCATTTCCTCCGTACGCTCGTGTGCCTGTTCACAACGTTTGCAGGGAATCTGGTGGGAACAAGATAATATCATACCTCCGGGATAGCGCTTGAAACCTCGACATAACATACAGCGCAACTCGTCCATACGCTTACATTTCGTGGATGATTAATCCCACCTCGAGGGTCACCGTTTTCATCGGTCGGTGGACGACCGGCGAAGTATGACTTGTAAACCAAATCAAGGAGTACTGCAGAACCGAGTCCGCCTGAGAAACCGAGGACCAAGGACCCAGATGCCTTCAATTTTGGACGTTTGGAGGTACCGGCGTTGGCATTAACATGTGGCTCCAGAGCTCTCCGGAATTTGACAATCACAAGAGGAGTAAAGCAATCTCTGGACGAACGTGTAAGGTAGGCATCGGTGAACGGGTAGCGAGGACATCACCTGCAGTACACTGCATGGCGTATGACGATGTTACCTAGGTTCAGCTTACATTTAACGCAATGTTTCCCTTTGTCGAACCTTGGTCGACCTGCCAGCGAAGGGACGGGGTCAGAAAGTACATGGCAATGCAATGTTATCTCTGAGTTTCTCACTGAGCATCAAAGCGCTATCGTCAGCGATCGGGTTACCACACGATGCCATCGCCGATAAATATCGACTCCTGGACTCCTGGACAATGGAAGTGCAGTGGGGTATAGGCAGCGGCTGCTCCCCTTTTGGAACTTCGTGACCGTGACCTTTGGTGCAAAGGATTTGGTCTGGATACCAGACTACACTACAAAGGATTACTACTGGTTACCTTGCACCTTGTGCGATCTTGTTCGCCCCCGTACTACAAGTACTATGCTCCGTTCTCCAGGTCACATTTCTCCGCGCTTGTCGTGAGTTTTATCACAGCAATATAGGCTGGAGACGAACGCTGCGACGCGAGATTTAGCGAAGCATCGCTCATTCGAAAACGCTTGTCGGGTACAACGGGCAGTACCGTTTCCTCACACTAACCCACCTTCACCATAGAAATTGCAAGTTCACTCCACTCCTCTCAGTTACATCATCACGCGACTCAATGTTAGTCGTCATTGTAGTACAATACAGACATGTCATGGACGACTCGCACATGCACGTGCTGAGTTGGTACAGCTGCAATCCACCGAGCGGGTGCTCGTCGACATCAAACAGCTCCTCACCGTACGCGTGGCTATCGAGACTCAGAAGAGCAAAATCAGTGGACTCGTCGAGGAACGACCCGCACCGATCAATTGTCTTCCTATCGAGCTTCTCACAAGAATATTCAGCTTCCTCCTGGCGAGCAGCGGTGCTAGTGAAGACCTGCGTGGATCCCTTGAAAGTTTTTCTTACACGGAGGAAGAATTTAGCTGGGGTTACGCGATTCTGGAGGGGTTTAATCCTCGATACTCCTAGCTTCTGGAGCGATATTGGGTTGACCCGTGATTCCGTCTTAAAGTTCTTGATGACACAGCTAAAGAGGAGCTTATGAACATCCTCTCAACATCACAATTATAGGTCCATTTGACAACACTCTGGACACATCATTGGATATTCTTATTCCCAGCACAAACCGTTGGCGTAGCCTCCGTGTCGAAGACTTTGCATGGAATACCTTGGTTTGCAACGTACATCAGTTCAACTGTTTGGAGTTTCCCTGCCTTGAAGACGTTTCCATATATTTATATGACTGGGCCTGAGAATATCCACACTTTCTTTCACCCGCACATTCCTCTGTTCTCAGGTATCTGAATCTAGCAGGGTTTTATGGGACCCAGGACTTACTACACTGGCGATGTTCAGCCTGTCGATTGCCGCCATCCGTGATCTGTCGTTCTTCATGGGTATCTCAACCCAATCGAAGGTGCTACGGGGATTCTTGAACGATAGTCTCTACTTGCCGCTTCTCCGAAGGCTTGTGCTGGACACTACTAATCCACGTAGGTTTATGGATGATTATAATGCCACAGCTCGCGCATTTCAAATACATTCACCACTCCGATTCTGTCTTGGGCCCTTTTGAATCAAAATTTAGATAAGTCCGTCATTTTACTTGCGATAACTGGAATATGTGACTGTCGTCGTAAATGGAGCCGCAAAGTTGAGACCCTTGCTGAATGGCTCACAAAAAGCCAGTAGTTGGGCCGCCATCATTGTACGTGCAATCTTTAGGTCCGCAAGATGCCAGCTACTGGAAGATGGAGATAGAAGATTTATTCTGCCTTTACAACAAGTTGGGTGATTGCTGTGTCTTGGATTTCAAGAGCCTACGGTTTGCTCACGACTTGAGTCTAACCACGGATGGCGGTTTCTTGTATGTAATAAGCGGCATGTTTGTTTCGTGGATGAACCATTGGAATAACGATTGCCAGGGAGTGGGTGACAAAACACAGCACCATTTTGAACAACTGGCCGAAATTGTCCCTTGAAAATTGACGGATCTCTTCTTGCACCTGAACCACATACTACCTTTGCTCAAAAACTTCCCCTACATGGGCACTTGATGGTTTTCTTATGTTGGTGTTGATATTAGCAGGTTATCGTGATGACGTACGCCCGGTCCCACATGCCTTTCGTCATTTCCCAGGTACGCCTTTCTGCCACTACTGAGGTACGGTACTTCATTGTTTCCCGGCCTTTGTATGTTAGGTCTGTAATATGTGTTTCTTGCTCTAAGGCCATCGTGACGTCTTACAGTAGCCGGAAAGTCGATAATGCTGAGGCGCTACTGCGGCGGCAGTACAACCCTCGCCACGTGACAGATGCAGTGCAACTGCAACCTCCATGAGGTCTTGCGCATGAGGATTTAGCGAGTGTATGATCTTCATCGCAACCCGTCCATTCTGACGCTGACCTGTGCAGTGCATACACATACTCGTGGACCCTACCTACTCCCAATTCGTCTAACAGGGAAACTATCAATAGTCCATCTTATCCCCACCATTCTGTGAACCATGACGAACGTATGATGCTATGCATGATTACTACCACCTTTCTCTTCCACTACTCTACTCTGACCATTCCGTCCACCTTCGCTCGTAGCCGCCTCCTTCACAACATTTGGAAGCTGCGGTGTGGCCTTCGCCATCCTGAGATCATAGCAGAAGGTCAACAGATACAGTGTGAACCCCAACGCGATAATCCACTCGATGACACCCCCAACGTTAGGGACCCAAAATAGGGTAATTCCGAAAGCAATCGCCAGGGCGACGAGGATGCTAGCAATGATAGCCTTGGCAATATATGCCCGGCGTAGTTTGCACATGTCCCGGTAGTCCTGTGCGATCCATCTATACTCGGCAACTGTGAATATGGCAGACAGCGCCACCCCGATCATAAACACGAGTAAAAAGATTCGATGGAGGGACGGGTAGCGTGAAGTGTCGAATCCGGAAAGTAAGACGAGGCCCAACATTGCAACGAACGCCCCGACGACTGAGAGGATACCGAAGACATGCTCCCGCGTCCGCATTTCCGGAACAAGTCTACCCCTGTGGCGAAGGAGGCGTTCCAATATGAGACTCAGTAGGAACCCAACACCGGTGATGCAGCATGCAACGACGAAGAGGGGTTTCAGAAACGATGCGCCTACATCTGAAATATAGGCAACAGCTCCTTCTTGTGAAACGTATTTCGGCCGGCCAGAGATGAGCCAGGTAAGCAGCATGGCAAGAAGACTGCTGAACCAGATGAAAGCAGCGAACGCTGGCACCGTGACAAGAAACCGATGGTGGACAGCGCGAAGGTGAAACATGACGTCTAAACCATCGATACTCCGCGAAATGACGATCATTAAGTAGTCCTGCCCTGTGTAATAACCAACGTTGTGTGCATGCTGCAAGTTAACACAGACAAACATAGGCGACTTCCGACTTACGCTGCTGGCGAGAAGTCACATCAACGTGCGACGGAAATTATGGTGCGAACCGAACGAGTTGGTGACCCAACGGGTGATAAGCTGTTCTTATCCCACGCCAAACCTGAATACAGCCTGCAGGCGAAGATATTAAGTAGGTACTGCGGGTAGCCTGTACCTTGCCGACCCCCTCTCCTAAGCTTATCGACCAATCTCTACAATCATGTATCGAATTTCCCGAAGACCAGACGGGGGATATCGACACTTTGTATCTGCTACAGTGAGGAAGCAAGTACGGCATCCAGTATGGCCAGATGCGTCGAGTACAGAGTCCCCGTGGCGGCCTTGCCACCTGCTTTCGCCGAGCTGCAGTTGTGAATGCACGTAAGTACCAGTGGCTAGCTGATTGGATAGGGATGGTTCCGGTAGTGTGCCGTGATAATATTGTCAGCAGCCATTGTACCGGTTACTCCTCTTTGTGATGACTAGGCCGCTCCACATGAAGTTAGTCGCCCAAATGTGCAACGTTCACGAAGTGCTTAGTCTCCCTTAGGCAGACCAAACGACGGAAGACAGTCGTACCACTTCCGCTGGCTTTATCGGAAAGGTGCGCGCAGAGAATCAGCCCGGAAAGGGGCTATGGAAGAGACACTCCTAGAGAAAATGTCTGAATCAGTGGGGTCCACGGATTCCGCTGTAACTCACGACGCGCTGTGTTCGGGTCAAATGAGCATCTATACCGCTGGAATGTTGAATTGAATCCGCTGAGATTTGGAAAGGAAAGTTTAAGTTAGTAGAATCTGCAAGGAATCAACAGGTCTGAGCGCGAGCAGTAACGGCCAATCAAATCAGCATTCTCTCAAATAACTCGATCACGTGGATCACGTGATGAACGCGTGCGTCTGTGACTGATTGCTGGATAGGGGAACATTGCTGGAGTTGGCTCACACACTACAAATATTGGCAGCAATTCAAATCACTATTTAAAGAGGTGCGCGCTCGCTGGTTGTTCTCTCTTCGTTACCATCACCATCATACCCCCTCGGGTCTCTGTGGCTTCTCGCTCAGCATATTCTCGTCGACTAGGGTGTCCGACTGCATAACATACCCGTCTCCTGCTCGCCACGCCAGCCAATAACACACCCAAAAAGGTTTGGCGATCTCCGCCCAAGTTACGACCTCGATAGCTGAAACGTTCAGCGTGAATGCTGAACATTTAGTTATCTGCATCAGGGTGGCTGACCTTACTACGACAGGCAGCGCCTGCAGACAACAATCCCACCCAGCCATCAAGCAGGGTATTTTCGTGAAGCTCGCGCCGACAAATAGCCCTGAACAGCTACAAGTGCGACACGGTGACGGCCCTGACCGGCCTCAAGCACGACTAAAGATTCCATCAAGGCTGCCCGAGACCCTCAACGCAGAGCTCCCTTCCAGCCGAGAGTGCAGGGTACGTACTTCCTTTGTGTGCGATACCGTCAATCCTGACGTGGCTCGGCCCCGACAGGACTCCGGTATGATCGTAATGTCCCGGCACGAGCAGTCGGCGGGTCTAGTATAAGCCTGCATGATTTAGTAGTCAGGCCCATGTGTGACTTAAAGATCGCCTCAATTCCTCAAGAGGACCCGCTGCAGCGAACTGGTAAGTGCTTCCTTACTCTCTTCGAAGCCAAGTGCCTTTATCAGGGTTGGAAGGGCAGCGGCCGGGGTAGCGATCAAGCCCCCCGACGAGAGCTCTCGCAGGCTCGAAACCACGCCCCCTTACCTCCAACCCTACTCACCACATTATGTAGAATAACCCGGTGCTCTCGGACGAGAAAAAAAGAAGTGCGACAAGGTCAGCTCGAAGTGCAGCTGCACTCTGTTTTCGGTTGTAAATGGGTTCTATGACACGTAAGGTGCAAGGATCCTGGGACTAGTGCCTACCAGAGATTGGGTTCCGGAAGTCCGGATTGATCCGCTTGACAGAAAGAACTCGGGTAGTATGCACTCAGAATTCTGAGCCTCCACCATGCGCTCGGCCTGTCGTGGTTGGCGTACGCATTGTCAACCGCGCCGCTGTGGTCAAGTCTGTTGCCTTGTTGCCAATTATCGTTTCGCACAAAACCGTATCGACACTCCGTCATCGACTCAGCAATAATCTGTTTGACCTGCGCAGCACATACATATAATCGTGGACTCCGCCCACTCTCAATTCGTCTAACAGGGAAACTATTCACAGTCCATCGTGCTAATGGCCAAAATATTTTGTACTGGCACTATGCGTACCTTTCTCTTCCGTCACTACCTCTGACCGTTCCGTCCACCACCTTCGCTCGTAGCCACCTCCTTTCCGACAATCGGAGATTGTTGTGCTCCTCGCCATCCTGAGATCATAGCAGAACGTCGACAAATACAGTATGAACCCCAATGCGATAATCCACTCGATTACACCCCCAATGTTAGGGGCACGAAATAGGGTAGCTCCGAAAGCATTTGCCAAGGCCATGAACGACAGCTTTGGCAATATATGCCAGGCGTGGTTCGCACATGTCTCGGTCGTCCGATCCATCTATATTCGACCACCGTGAGACAGCGCCGGTACTCCGGTCATAAACAGGAGTAAAAAGATTCGATGGAGGGATGGGTAACGTGAAGTGTCGAATCCGGAAAGTAAGTGCGCTGAGTGATAGCCAACGTTGAGTGCATGTTCAAGCAAGTCGACATGACAAATATGGGCGACTTCCGACCTACGCTTCGGAGTCGCATCAACGTGCAACGGAAATTATGGTCTCGACTGATCGTGTTGACGACCCAACGAGTGATAAGCTACTTCCATCCCGTGCCGATGCAGAATCTAGCCTGCAAGTGGACATATAAAGTAGGCACTGCGGATGGCCTGTACTTTGCCGACCCCCTCTCCTAAGTCTATCGACCAATCGCTACGATCGTGTAATGAAAAGATGGTGGCACAGCGTCCCGTGCCGCCAGACGCATCGGACATAGAGTCTCCTTCGCGGCCGGTGACAAGGCTGATTGGATAGGAGTGAGGAACCGATTGGACAAAATCATTCGTCATCCAAAATATTCAATGTGCAGGAAGGCCCGTAACCACAGCTGGGCTTCTTTGGATAGCATTTCTTGGGTATGATTCTAGCAGAAAGGCAAGATATTTAGAGAGAATCAACCGCGAAAGGTTTATAGAACCGGCGAGGACGCACTCCTAAGAAAGAAAGCCTATGAACATGGTTCCGAATCAGTCGAATTCGTGGGTCCCACTGTAACTCACGACGGCTCGATGTCCGAGCCAAAATCAATGGAATATGAGCTATCCTACCAGCAATGCCATATTGAACCAGTTGAGACTCGGGAATGCGCAAGAAACTGGTAGAGGACGTGATTACTCGTGCTCACTGTGAACAAGTGCCAGCAGTGGACTACGATAGACATCCGTAGGCACTTTTGAGGTATCGATTCAGGGTGACGATCATCAGTGTTCAAGCACGTGCTTAGTAGTCCATTAGACCAGCCGTGACGTCGAAGTCCAGATCAGATTAATCCATTGCTGCTCGGAAAGAATACATGGCCTCCATTCTCGAATCTCTACCGTGGTGGAAATGTCTACAGTTCCTTTTTCTCAGCAATGTTATCCGGTGTTCAATATACATATCTAAAATGAAGGAATTTACAGTAATGACAATGTAAGGAATGTCCGTGGTCATCAAAAATGTCCGTGAAAATCAAGAGCAATGTCGAGGTGGTAGTAAAACAATCGTCCGAACTAGTCTAGAGAATGATCACCGGTACTAACACATTAGCAGTTGATTGGCACGGTCTGAAAGGGTCCAGCATTAGTTGCAAAGTCGGCAATATCACACAGGTTGCGCCGTACCGGGGTAATACCAGAACGAAACGGCGATGATGACATACAAGCCTGGAAAGAAAATGAGCACGACAAAGTAGAGACCTGTCACTGTACTCACAGATCAAAATCGTCCCTTCGAGCCAGTTGGATTTCCCATCGGCGACGACGTGGCTCATTGTTTGAACTGAGCACTGTTGAGCTAAAACACATGAAGGATAGTTGTGGGACACACCGGCGATGTAGAGTACCTAAAAGGGAATGAGCAAAGTATACAACACCGAACCGCTTCGTACTCACAACAGACTCAAACGGGTCAAACAGCAAGGCCAAAGGCCGGTCAATCGCCCATCCTAGCGTCACCATCAATCTGTAGCACGGAATTGATCCGACTTAGTGCCAGTGAGAATAGCAGGCTGGAAGGTACTTACGGAATGACAAATAATGTAGTTTGCTGATAGGTGGAAGGGTTAGGAGGTGAAAATTAAAGCAAGAGCGACATAACCCACTATGGTAGAATTAACAGCAACACTGATACTCAGGCTAAGCTGATCCCTCACGGAAACGTTCATCGCCGTCACGCATTCTACAAAGCCAATGCGTTTTATCAATCTTCCATAATCACTGAACCGACAACATACCGGCAATAGAGCTGACGGCAGGGAGTAAGATCAGACCGATCCATTGCTTGCTAATGGCCCCTGAAATTCCATTCATACTTTCCACTAGTGCATCTGCGTTGAAGGCAACTGCCTGGGTCCCAGTGCATCAGTCATGGGAGAACAAGAAATGAATCAGAATATGGCCTACAATCGTCACCAGTATCAGCAATAAGATGGTCATGGTCCAGCTCAAACGAGGTTCCTTGAACGATTTAGGGGATATCACAGAGGAATCATCACAGGATCGTCGGGTCTCCTGGGCGCTCATTGGTTCCGGAGACGTGCACCGACCTGTGTCACTAATGGTAGTAGACGAGTTACCAGACAATTTCAGCCTTGACAGGGTCGAGCCCATTTCTGGGTCTAGCCTATTGCGGTCACCGTCACACGACTCTGGGACTAGACGAATAGTAGGATTGAGGTTGGCTTGCATTGAGGTAATATCGCCAGGCTTTTGAACGGGGTTACTTGTCAGGGTTGCTTCAGAGGCGGAGTAAAAGGTAGAGTCCCCGTGCAAAGACTCGCGTATGGCGCCCTTTCGGGACGAAGCCACTGATGCAAACATTGTTGATCGGTCACTGCTTCCAGTGCGACCCGTGCCAGCCCGTAACGTTTTGCCAATGTTCGAGCTCCACGATCTTGGAAGAAAACGAGAGCCAATGGATACCTTCGTGGAAAGCCGGTCGCTCTTCTGCTTGACGTCTTCGTAGAGGTGGGTGTGAGACCAAAATTGAAAAACCAGATACGCCGCATAAACTGAAAAAAATGGAGCAGTCCACAATCATTTCAAGGTATGCAACTTACTGAACATCAGCACTATGGACACCTGGTCATAGTGAGACAAAGAAATCCATTGTCACTACAAAACACTTACCCCGTGGCTCATGTTCAGGATATGTTTCTTTTGTGCTGTGAGGGTGTATTCACCCCCATCGTCATCGAGGGCAAAGTGATAAGCAGCGGGAAGCAGAAGAACACCGACGCTGATGCTTAATAAAGATGTGTGTATCTGAGTCGCAGCTGTATCGTGTCAGAATGTCCAGCCTTCAGAACAAGGGTTGTACTTACTTTGATCGAAACCTTGCTCAGAAAACTTCAACCCCCCCGCAAAGAAGCACATTCCCAAGATGAGGACTACGATATTTATCAAGCTATAACACAGAATGGATGGCATGGTACACTTACGGAGTTTGCTCAGTACGGAGCCTATTACTGCCGAAGAAAGTTAGAACCCAGGTACATTCGAGAGAGAGCCAACCAACGTGATGCTTGCACAATGCGCAATTCGCACTTCCTCAATGCAGTGATCTGTCCTTGCAGTCGCATTAGATGCGTCATTTTACCGAGCCTGGAGACAAACCGCAACAACTAGTTCGACACTGATAAATGTTCACATGAGCACCACAAATAAAATAACGATTCCACGTACGTGTTACTCTTTGAGGGAATGAAGTCAATGTAGTTCTGCAGGAACACGGGGATGGACTTACCATGCTGGCATTGAGCAAGCCTGTCTTTGCTCCCCCTACCCGTAGAGCTAATTCTCGCATAGCTAAATCATGAAGCTATTCAAATATATACCAATATAAGGTTTCGCGGCACCCGATATACGTACCTTCACCAAGGGAATCATGGAGAGGATAGTGACTACAGATGCTCGTTAACGAGGATTCATTTCCTAGAGGCTATACTGACATATAAAGACGAGTTTATCATGATTCCCCAAGACGGAACTCAATACCGACTGAAAGGATCAATTCACACTCAGCTTTCATTAGGAGACAGGTAGGTTGAGGTTCAAAACCCACCGACACAGGTATGAGAAACAGTAAAAGGTTGAACCCTACGGTCATCAGTACGCCACAGAACACAAGAAATAATGATCCTTACAAGAACCGAAGACGATGATCCTCCATCCTTGCCATATAGCAACTTGTTTCTTGCCTTCACTACCTAAACTTCGCGAGTCCCCGCGCGGTTGAGGAAGGTGCGTTGGAAGCTCCGAGAACGATGGAAAGTTCAACATGGAGGGCCCCTTGCTTGCCTCATTGTGCTTCTCGACAAGATTTATGCTTGACGCGCACGATATTGCTGAGAGACGGAAATCTGATCTCGATGGTGAAGTATTCGGGCTTATATCACCAATGACAAAGGGAGGCTCTGAGTCGCGCGGAACAGACGCTTGTTGGATGCCAACTGTCGCAGATTTCCGGCGTATATGTGAGGATCTCATCGTGGCTACCCAACGCAAATGGCGGCCAGGGAGTGGGATGGGCGGCGGCGAATAAAACTTTGCATAATACCTGATATAATATTCTCGTATGCTCCAATAAATACTTACTAGTGTCAGGCCTTCAGGCCTAACGTCGGCAAAGTACTGCGCATAGGATGCTAGCGAATTGACCGTTCGTAAACGCCTTCCAAAATTAGCAATCGTCCTCGGGGATTGTACATACACAAATAACACGGGTGACTGTGCCCCAGTTTGAATACGGGAGCCAGCAAAACAAAGAGTGGTGACAGCCAGGTTGTCAGACGAGACCTGCACCAGTGAGTAAGGTAGGAATGTAGGGTAGATGGTACTTAAGTAGCGCAGTACTGCGAAGACTCCTACCACTCGGAGCCATGCGGGGCCCAGCTGTCACGTTGTTACGCGTGACAGCGGGCTTCTTTCTCCCGTCAACGGATTTTGTCGTTTCCTCCAAAGCTTTGCACGATGCTCAACGCCTCCCTGCGAGCCGTCCGACCAGTTGCCCTTCGCGTTACGCGGTCTGCGCAACTCAGCGCCATCCGCGCTCTCTCCACTACCTCTGCTGTGCGGTCGGACCACCCCCCTCCTCCAGCTATCTTTGGCCCAGGTGCGAAGCCGGGTGAGCTCGCTACAGACGAGCAACAAGCTACCGGCCTTGAACGTCTCCAGCTCTTGGCTGAAATGCAGGGTGTGGATGCTTTTGACAAGGCACCCCTCGACTCGAGTCGCGTAGGTACATTGGAAGATCCCATCAAGGTCTTCTCCCTGGTATGCTCAGAGGCCGTGCACGAAATATCACACCGTCGAACTCATGCTCACTCTAGGATACCGAACGCCTCGTCGGCTGCACCGGCTCTCCGGCTGACTCCCACGATATTCATTGGTTCCAGCTCCGCAAGGACAAGAACCGTCGTTGCCCCGAATGTGGTTCTGGTTAGTACATGTACTCTTCCATATTATACTACCGTCTCACTCTGGGACAGTGTACGCCCTCGACCACCAAGGTCACTCGGACGTACACCACCATTAAATTAAAAGGAGGATCGTCGAGCAAGACTTGGACCATCAGATACGGGCTCTCCGTTTACCTTACTATCTGAGATGTAGCTTCTATTCACCCAGCTAGGCTCAACAATCATTGCATGCAGCGATTGAAATACTGATCACCGAAATTTCCAATACTGTGCTGCCTGGGGTGGTCCTGAGTCTGGCGCGATTTGCCATGTTCCCTCTTTCGTGTACGCAATCAAATCTCGTCGGGTTGGGATGAACCAGAACCTACTGTATGACATACTAGAAGGGATGTCCTCTTGCAGTCATCAGATATGGAGTGTAACTTCGAAGTATTTTCTGTAAAATGGGCACTCATGACGTTTACCCGGTAAATTTAACGCAATATGGACCAGCGCGCGGTACATGCCTGTCTTATCGGTTCATGTTATTATTCGGCTCTTCCTCTATTTCTTCCCATCCGCCCATGTTACTCCACCAGAAACTTCAGCGCGACGAAGTCAACAAGCGGTGCTCAGCGCTCATGATCAACAGATATCTCCTGATCTTCTTCCATCGTGCGGAGCTGTTTATCGAGATATTAATTGCCCTTTACATATGTAGTTCCAAACTGCTTTGAAACGTCCGTCGGACCATGCATAGTATCGCCGGTTTATTATTGGGTGCCCTCTCTATTCAATTAGCTTTTTTTCAATTTATCAGTTGGCAACGCCATCTTTTCTCGAAGGAGGACAATGCACATTGCACACTGCCTGCATCCCCATCCTAGGAATAATGGAAGCGGGCGAACTTGCGCTAACCTTACCGTCGAACCGCCCATGTTTGTAATGCTGGCCACAATTTCGCCAGGCTTCCTCGGCGGCGGGATTAATCAAGTCAGAGTATATCGATGGTTCCGTGTAAGTGCAAATTGCCCTTTCTTGCAGTGGCGAGCGTCGTCGGCGTCTGCGCCGAGAATCGGCTTTCAGACGTGGTCCTCACGTTTCAAGACCTATCTCGAAGCTGTCCATGCCCCGCCCTCGCCACTCTCGGAGCTTGCATTAACTCCGTCCTTGTTATGGGCACCACGTTCCAGTTTCACTACATCAGTACTTGAATTCCCCACGTGCAGAAGGGCGGCCGTGCCGTTGAGCGAGTTCGTCCATGTCGACTGCGGAACTGGCCAACATATACGTGTTCGGTCTGCCTGCACATAAGTTGCGGGCCCGCACTGCCTACTGCGCAGCCACGCAAATACTATTGCAAGTGGACGTCTGCTTTGCAGCGCCACACTAAGTTACGTTTTCCTTGAATAGGGCTGAATACGAATTCCATTCCAGAGTACATAGCCCGCTCCCTTACTGTAACGGTGTAGCTTAATTCATGTTTGATAACTGACCCGAGCAAGAAGTGGCTTCCAGAGGTCGTCCACTGCTTAGCAGTGTGGCGCTCATCGGAGCCTGAGTCAGACCAAGTCACACATTCATGACTAGGGTGCCGGTTCCATATCTCAGCCGCAGGCCATGTCGAAGAATTCTGGACCATGGTAATTGCAATTCATATAACGTGAGGACATGTTAGGAGGTCTGGGCGGAATACATACTGACGCAACAACTGCGAGCCCTACAACGAAACTATCCTTGCATGAACAAACAAAAAAGAAATACATCATTGATCTCAATTAGGGTATACAGGTACGGGAGGGTAATCGTGAAATGTGAAGAGATGTTCAAGAAAACAAGGCGTTCCGAAACGTGCTCAGGTCACTTATACAAAGGGTACTTCTATGAAGACTGCAGTGCTTCGGGAGTGCCTGGCCCCATGCAAACCGCACGCGGACTTGAACGAGATTAGCTTTACGCGAGATTAGGATGACGTTTCTTGCTCTTCTCGTGACGTTTGCAGTCGCTGCTGTTAAAGAATTTCTGCCCACAGCCTGGAATGCTGCACTGAAATAGACGTTCGCCTGTGTGTGACCGCTGATGACCTGGAAGGAACGTTAGGATGAACAGGTTATAATCTATTGACCACTTGTAGACTCACGCTTCAGACTAAACTGTGCCGTGAACGTCTGGTGACACTCGCCGCACGTGAATTGAGCGTCATGCACCCGACGTCGCGCATTTGCATCTAGCATTGCTGGGGTTGCAATGCGGCCCCGGGAAATAGACGGTGCAGAGTGGCTGCGGTGATGACCTGGAACACGTGGCGGGAGAATAAGATCCCTTGTAGCGACGGACTTGCTCGAAGTGTGGTGGTGACCTGAGCAAGGAGGGCCATAATGGTCAGCGTAAAATGGAGAACCATGATACGTGCTGCTCTCGTCGGGGGGGACTGAAGAGGCTGGAGATGTATATTCAACGTCGGAGCTGCTGAGTTCGCTATATACGGATGCGGGGGACTGCGATCCGTGGTAGGAGGACGGCGGGGAGGAGGGTGAGGGTAAGAGGAAGGTGTTATCCATTGTTCCAGCAGGGATGGGCTGAGTTCCAGCCGGCCCACTTATGTACCGGAAGGCATAGAGTTCCGACCCGAGGCTTTCCATGTCGAATGAAACGGGCTGGGAGTTCGTAGCCTCACCTAGACGTTGAATTAATGACGGTGTGGTGTAACCGATCTTATGGTTTCACTCACCATCATCTGGGAGAAAAGGACTACTTGAATAATCACAGTCATCCTTTTGGGGTGGGTCATATATTCCAGTGATGATAAAATCGTCTAATGCCAAAGTGTTGCTGTCGAGATGTGAGACGGTAGCTATGAACCAGGCCAAACAGTGAACACGTACTAGGGATGAGGATCAAAAGCTTCAGAGGATTGTGAGATGGAGGGGGTGGCAACGGCTCTCATGCTAGTGGTCTCAGAGTTAGAAGGAGGATAGTGTCTGGAGCAGGTGATGGGTGAGTCAGCGGGAACTGCACAAGGCACCGACAGTCTCACAGAGAGGGAAGTTGATACCCGTCTGTTTCGGGTGAGATACGGATGGAAGGGATAGAATTGGCAGTCATGGCCTGGTCAGATGATCGAGAGGGGATTGTCAGTGAGGGGAGTCATAAATTGCTCGAATTGCTACCCTTTATATAGTCCAAGGACCAAACAGGGATACGATGGCGTCTACACCTCAAAGCGCCTTGAAAGACGAGGACAGTAGAAGACCAAGATCCAGGAGATCGCCAGGCAATACGTCAAGGTTCACGGCATTGGATCATTAACCTGTCCATGAATTCAAACCGGGCGTTTCGGCGTGGCTGAAGTGCACTTCATCATGCATGTGTTCGACGAACACACGAGCCGGAGAGGACGGAACTTCTCCAGGGAATTCTGCAGGTCACTTCTGCATGGAATATTCTCCGACTTGCCGACGAAAACATAGCCCGAGCCTGCCAACGAAGGTGAGCGTATAGAATTTGGGCTGTGCTTTCCACGGAAAGAGGGGGTATGGTGGCTTGCAAATGGCATTCCCTGGCAGCCCCCTTGGAGGGCTCTGCACCGCTTTCGGTCGCAGGATCACGTGACGTCGCTCGTGTCAACGTTCCATTGTCGATTCTAATCGTTCACACAGGTTGCACACCGGTGGTTGGTGGCTCTGCATGAAGTGTCGCTGTATCACCGACGCATGCTTTGGAGCCTGTCGAAGAGACTTTCCAGGCCAGAAAAGAATTTTTCTCATAACCCACTTGTCGGTCATACCACTTGGGCGTGGGCGTTGGCCAGCTAAACACGCGTTTCCAACGTGCATTCCCGTATTTGTCAGAGCCTGCCAATGACTCCCCGTAATAGATAGGCCAACCACGGATTTGTAAACAACGGGTCAAAGACCGAGTGGACCCACCCATTACGGCACGCAGGTCAATGATGGTTGGGGATTGGCTTGGTTGCCAACAAGCCACGGGTGCAGCTCCGTATCCGTGTCCCATCACGGTCACTGTTCCCTCCCATCAGGGCGGACACATCCGCACTCCATTGCCATCATGTCACCTATGCACATTCACAACCCTTATGTGATAATAGTGTTACCACATCATGATACGCTCACTGTTAGTCCTCGTCTTCACTTCCATACTCAGCTAGCCCCAGCCCCGTGGTGCTTCGATTTGGTCGCGGATTGATCGGCGCGGATGTGTTGCTACCATGTTGTCGTCTTATTTCAGCAAAATATTTCAAGCCCTCCAAGGTATCAGCGGAGAGAAGGCCTTGAGGTTTCGGGGATTCGGAAGGTTGCACATCTGGTGGCGTAAAGTCTAGTCTTCTCCGTTTAACCATGGGCCCGTCTTCGGAAACCTCGCCGTCTGCCTCCACAACCTCGCCTTCGTCGTCTAGCGTATCTCCCTCTTCGAGGGCTCTGACAGCCCGCATCGCCTGAACTATACGGGGATCCATGCGCGCCTTGATGGCCTCCTGGCCTTGCTCCTCCAACCATCGTTTCTCCTGTTCCTTCGATACAGGATTGGGATCTTCTGTCGCCCATCTCACATTCAAGATTTCATCATTGTCCAAGGATTGGCATGCCATGGCCTCCTTGGCAAACTGAGCGTGCAACTCGGACTTGTATGTCACGAAAGCGACGCTCCGGTACTGCAGGACACGTACTTTGAACGGGATGTTAACAATCATCGCTTGGAGGAGAACACGGAAGGTACTTGCTCTTTTCAATCTCCCCCCACTCCTTGAAGTGTCGAATCACTATCTCCTCCGTTTCCGGGCCAGGTCCTGTCTCCTTGATCCGACCAATGTACAAAGTGCGGTTTTGCCGGTTGAAACTGCCAACGCCACCCATATCGTCCCGGTAGTCTGCAAACTTCTCTCGTGCGAAACAGTCCTTCGAACTATCAGGCAAAGCGTTGTCGGGGTCCGGCAATGTGTGCAAATAGTTGCACTCCCAGCCGTATGGACAGCACCCACGAGAGAAAAAGAGACAGCAGTATCTATTCCCGGTAGTGTTTGCTCTAGTGAGGCCGCTGTCCTTCTTGATGTTACATCGCGTCTGCGACTTGACTTTGCTGTAATTACGGTGGCGTCAGATTGTGCCTTGTCCACTACCGTAGAGATACTCACTTGGAGTAGTTATCCTCGCGATCACCACCAGCCCATTTATTGTACCAAATGTCTGTTGAGAATGGTCAGGACGTTGTCATGCGCCGGATTTGTGATGACACCCACTGTACTCCTTCCCGGTCTGTGGTGTCTCCTTTCTCTCGACCTCGCCAGGTTTAACCTGTTTCCGTGCCGGCTTCATGGGCTTCTTCGTCGGTTTTGGTTTGGCGATCGTCACCGTCGAGGTTTCATTCGTGCTCATGATTGCGACCACACTGTACACAATCCAGTCACTTGCAGTGGTCTAGTCAAACATCACGTGACCTCCCGTAAACCGAGTTGACGGGCCGGGTCATTGAGTGCGCCATCAACCCTGGTACCCCGATGCATCCAACTTGACGTCTCTTTCACTGCACTGCTCAAGTGAACCTGTAATAACTATGGCCCGCCACCCATCCTTACTATCATCTTGCACACCCAATAAAGTTTCCGCGGCAGAAGTTACGATCGGTCATGTGTGAGTACTTTATTACGTCTCCTCGAGAACCCATCTGTTCAGCCTCCCTATTGCCTCGGGTCATTTCAGCCAACTGCGTGATCTCGTCATTTGCCCACAGGAACCAGGTGTCCTCAACTATGTACAGAACTCCTCTATCGTAGAACACGATCTCTACGCGCCAGACTCGGTGAGTTGTCACTTCGCTTTCCCTACGCCCTATTGCCCACGCCCTTGCCATCGCGCCACAGTCCCCGCGGACAATTGCAGATCTGACATTCACTCCAAACACTCTGACATCCCTCCATGTACCCGGAACGGACAAGACCCTGCTGGCTGCTGGTGGCCAGGATGCGGAAATTCACCTTTCACTCCACAACCGATCCTCGCGATGCGAACGGCGAGACGACCATTCATCAAGACTACGTTGTAATTATCATATCTGGAAGTACTTTATAAAACTTTCCGGGTCGATTAACAACTCTGTCCTGCTGAGCTCTCTCAGCTTAACGAGGTCCAATGAAAGCAGCGTTGAGCCTAGACTTGCCGTCAGTAACAACGACTGGAAGGTCAAGTTTTACGACATTCCTATCCGCGAAGACTCTGCGCCGAAAGAGATGCGGCCT
This sequence comes from Pisolithus tinctorius, assembly GCA_024663395.1. NCBI lineage: Eukaryota > Fungi > Basidiomycota > Agaricomycetes > Boletales > Pisolithaceae > Pisolithus > Pisolithus tinctorius. The sequence goes on from JANFAH010000002.1 coordinate 3,152,270, forward strand.
TGTGGCCTGTTGAAGCTAGAGGAGCCGGTTAATCATTGTGAGTCTGCCACACTTGGTCAAGATTGAGTTTGGCGAGGCTGACTGGCGTGTGAAGCTTCTATATCTCCTGATGGGAGAACTCTCCTGTCCGTCGGGGATTCGCCCCGGATTTATTTGCACCAGCTTACAGGTGGTGCACGCATCACCTTCAATCCCATCGTCACTCTCAATGTCCCACCCCCCGACACACGGCTGTATTCGGCATCACTTGCAGCCTCTTTTTCAACAGCGTTCTCCGCAGACGGAATGAAGTTCGCTGTTGCATCTCAAGAGGGCGTAGTGGCCGTCTGGGACGTACGAAGCACGAAGCCTATGAAAGTCATACAAACTGACAAAACACGGTCGCCAACCGGACAGCATGGGAATGGCGAGTCAAGTAGTTGGCTTAGCGACGACCCAAATGACTGGACGAGGGGAGGTTCAAGAGCCCCCGGGTGGGGGGCCCGAAATGTCAAGTTCGGCTCGGGTGGTACAAATGGTCGCCCGGGGAAAGAGTTGATGACGTTCACAGAGGTGGGTACATTTCTGTCCCTGTTTCGTTGCACCTTCTCACGGCCTATCATTGACACAGCACACAAATCTTCTGCATGTGTTCGATGCGCGAACCTTCGAACAGGAAGAAACCGTCCGCGTTCCTGGGGTTTCCAGGCGGAAAACAGTGTCCCCTCGGTCACTGTTCAGTCCCTCTGCTTACTTGGATCCGAGACCGCAACGGCGCCCTATGCCGTCTCCACACATGACACGTGCAGTGGACGAATTTTTCGGAGGGGTCTTTCCGGACAATGATCCCATTCCCTCGTGGCGCCCCCCACGACGCGAGCTCCGTCGTGGAGATGGAATGGAGGATGAGCATGACCACGGCGTTCTCCCCGTAATCCGCGGCCGCCATAACACACGGACTCATATTATGGAGAGGATTTCACCGCCTGGTGGTTGGAGAGTCGATGGACATGAGCTCAGATATGGTGATGGCGACGTTGCTCCGGAGGACGTTGAGATGGACGTGGACGAGATGGAGGGGGACTGCATTTCTTCACGTGGACCATCGCGATCATCTTCACCCCCTCCATCGATTCATCTTCCGGTCCAGCCTTCTCCCTCTCCAACACGTAGCACTACGGGTGGTCGTCATACGAGTTCACGACCTTCTTCCCATCCTCGTCGCAGGACCATCACCCGAGAGGATGCCATTTTCGATCTAACCCCAACACAGGATTATGACTATGACATCGCTGGGACATGCTTCGACCCGGATGGTGGGTTTATCTATGTGGCTGCTACGGACAGTGTGTCAGAATGGGCAGTAAGGGGGGCAAACAAGCGGTGGTGGGGCGGTTCAGAGTGGATCTGAGCTGTGCATTCAAGCGATATTTCGGTTTCATTGTGCTTTCGTGTTATTGCAGGACATTTCTCATCGACACCTTCTGTCTGGATTCCACAAGTCAATTCGTTCTGTACTTTTACATACATGCATATCCTAAATTTTGCGCCTTGTAGCTCATTTCACTGCAATTGCCTTATCTTGAGGTGATTTGGTTGCCCCCTTCTTGCAATGATTGAGATCTGATGGATCCGTTCGCATTCGGACGATCCCTACAATCCTTTGTTCCGCTTCTAGGGGTGCATTTGGAGGGCAAGGTACCCAAACCACACAAGGTTCTGGAGGGCTCCATATATGTATATCTCCGGAAGTCACGTTTCATTTCAGAGCCCTCCAGGAAGAATTGCGCGCGACCCTGACCCTGACGGGCCCCACCAGGCCTCACATTCTTCAATTTTGTCTTAGAGCCCTCCAGGAAGAACGGCGCACAACCCAGACGGGCCTCGCCTTCTTTAATCTTACCTTCTGATCTAGTACCCTAATGGGGAAACTGCGGGGTACAAATAAGGTGCCATTTGCATATATGAGTTATGACGCCACGACCCTGCGCGGTCCGATTTCATTTTACATATGGGTGCATGTACTGTACGCACAACGCGACAGAAGTGCAGACGAAAACACGTCGAATGCAGTGCAGCGTGGGGATTCGACACTGCCAGAGGCTGTGAAGAGCGTTCTAATAGAGAATGCTCGACACTTGGTTTGAACGTTAATTCAGTATACGTCAGTATGTGCCGCCTAGAAGGTCAGTACTTTTGCTTGCCAAGCTGTGGAGGGCTATGACTGCTGACCGGACCGTGCGGCCCTACAATATTATCTAGAACTCGTTCGTCCGATAGGAAATCTCACACGACTGCGCGGATGACCTAAAACTCAGTGCGGAATGTGGCAGGAACTGGAGCTTTGCGTTATGTGGCGCATTTGTGCCGACGAAGTAAAATAGCATGGCCTAACTGCATGTTGGCGTGTCCAACTCCAAAACGTACACATTCTCAGACCGCGGAGACCTCGCCACGACTAAGTACGTTTGAAGTTTTCATTACGCGTGACCCAGAAGCACGAGAACGTTGAGAAATCCATCAGGTGCAGCCTATTTCCGATAGGGTGTATCATTGTAAGTATTTTTTTGTGGTGCGCTTACTGTTGGCGATGATGTTCAGGCGTGGAATGGTCGATAGCTTGCACATTTTACCAGATCTACAAACGTCATGCAAAGACATAAATGACCGCAAAAGGAAGCCATCATGGAAAACGTTGTTGATAAGATTAGATGCATTTCCGCACGTTGGTGATTGTCACTCGACAAATACTCGATATTAGTGGGTGGGTCGCACCTTTCATGCTCTTTTCTCAGATGAAGCAACGGCAGTGGAGGCCCCCCGGACTAGCACCGGATGAAAAAATTTGTTGGTTGCCCAGAAATTGATGGCCCTAAGACCTCGAATACCATCGATCTCGATCAGCGCCCAGCCGTCCTGGTTACCTTTGTTCGTCACGCCGCCATGCAGCGCATGCTCGCTCACCCTCGGCACACCTTCGACGCGACAGCTCCTGCGGTTGGAAGCGTTATTCACCCTCGACGGGCGCGCGGAAGAATTATCACTGATGATCAACGTGATGCCTTTGAGTGGCTAGACTTGAGAGTACAGTAGCCTTTGGTGTACCAATACACACCACATGCTAAACCTAGAATGGGGACTAATGTCCGTCGACATAACGAATGGAGGGATGCCCCCAATATTGGCCCCATACGACGGGGACCACCTTCGATCCCCTCTCCTGTGCCCTCTAATGCTGAATAGATTCCAGAGCTCGACTGGACACCAGTAGTCTTTGTAATGTCCTAGAATCGACTTGGTCTAAAAATATTGGACGAAAATCCTAAACGAGGCGTAACGCGCTACCTCACACGAATATACACCCTTCTTGACCTAAATTTGACCGCCCCGCCACTTAGCGGTGTATCGTAGAACGTCTCTCGATTGGCTTGCTTATATAAGTAATATTTCCGTGTAATAAACCGACTGTACAAGGAAACTATCAGGGAAAAACTTGATGATAAGATTAGACGCGATGTTTCTGCACAAAAGCCTCCGTTGGACTCGACGCCAAACACCCGATGTTAGTGAGCAGGTCGCACCTTTCACGCTCCTACTGTCGATCTGCGTTTCTCAGGGCTTTCTCAAATACAGCGACTCCTTCACCTATATGCAACCTCTCGCGTGTCGCTCATGGCGTGGCTTTAAATCGTTTGTACCGCTTGCCTTGCCTTGACATTAGGGCACGCGTGTGTTTGCGCACTTTCAGTTCCTGCAATGCAAGGTGGAATTCTCCGGGTAACACGAAGGCGGCAAAGCCCCCAGAATCCGCTCAGAGCATCCAGGCGACGACAGCCAAGACCTCTCCCCGGGAGCAACGGAGGAAAGACTGGATGGTCGTCCAGAAATTGATGGAGAACGTTTGGCCCAAGAATGATTGGAGCACTCGGGGGAGAGTGATCCTCGGTTTTGCCTTGCTCATTTCTGCTAAGGTTTGGAAGTCATCCTCCCTCAAGCTATGCAAGGCCCTCATCAATGACCAAAGGTGTTGAACGTACAAGTGCCGCAGCTGTTTAAGCACATCATCGATGTCCTCAACATCGACGTGGGAACCCAAAGTACTGTCTGGGTCGTGGCTGGCTCTCTCATACTTGGATGTATGCCAATAAACATGAACTTCATTGGATACTGACAACTTATCCTAGATGGGGCTGCACGCGTCGGAGCAACGTTGTTTGGGGAGCTCTTGAGCGCCGTATTCGCTAATATTGGCCAGCGCGCTATCCGCAAGGTCGCTCGGGAAACGTTCGAACACTTGTTAAATCTAGATCTCAAATTCCATTTGTCTCGTCAAACTGGCGGACTGACGCGCGCCATCGATCGTGGAACAAAGTCTGGATCATATCCCACATTTCCTGAATTACTCTCCTCACACTTGCATATCCTAGGGGAATTGCTTTCATGCTACAAGCCATCCTATTTCGGATTGTTCCAACTGCCTTCGAAATATCTATGGTTTGCGGCATCCTGGTATCTTCATGTCCTGTGTTACTCATCGGTAGTGACTAACCGTTGTCCTCAAGAGCTACAAGTTTGGTTGGGACTTTGCTGCGATCACCTTGACAACTTTGGCCGCTTACACCTGGTTCACTGTGCGGACAACTTCGTGGAGGTGACGGAAATTTACAAGCTAGAAAGTTCTCATTCTCATTCTTTCATAGGACCCAGTTTCGACGTGATGCAAATAAGGCGGACAACAAGGCCGCAGCCGTTGGCATCGATTCCTTGATAAACTATGAAGCTGTCAAAGTAAGCCCGTTGGAGCGGTCTGATCAATTCTTTGGCTTACCCGGCTCTCTTAAGCACTTTAATAATGAGAAGTATGAGGTTACTCAATATGACAAATACCTCAAGCAATACGAAAACTCCTCAGTCAAGATCACCACGTCATTAGCGTATCTAAATTCCGGGCAGAACATCATATTCTCGACCGCACTCACCACCACGATGTTCCTAGCAGCCCAGGGGGTATTGAATGGTCTTCACTCTTCTCTGCTAGTTTAATCTGGCGTTAACTTGGTGAATACACAGGTACTATGACGGTTGGTGATCTTGTGATGGCGAACCAACTCATTTTCCAATTATCGCTGCCCCTCAACTTCCTCGGTTCTATCTACCGGGAAATACGACAAAATTTGTTGGACATGGAAGCTTTGTTTAATCTACAAACGGAGAATGTGCCCGTCAAGGTAACCATGTAATTGCCCGCCACTAGTATTGTTGACGACGAAGGTTCATTCAGGATAAACCCGGAGCTCGACCACTGGCTTTGAAAGGTGGTTCAATCCGATTCGAGAATGTCACGTTTGGTTACCATCCTGATCGTCCAATCTTTCGCAACCTTTCCTTCACTGTACCTGCTGGCAGGAAAGTGGCCATCGTCGGTCCTTCTGGTAGTGGAAAGTCGACTGTTTTCCGAGTTCTCTTCCGGTTCTACGATCCCTGGTCAGGGCGAATTTTGATCGGCGATCAAGACATCCAAGACATCCAATCAGAGAGCTTAAGGCGGTCTGTAGGCGTCGTTCCACAGGACACGCCACTTTTCCATTCGGACATCATGCATAATATCCGATACGGCCGTCTTGATGCAACAGACGAGGAAGTGAAGGCAGCAGCCATGAAAGCGAGTGTGCATAGTACTATAATGAGCCTGCCAGATGGATACAAGACAACCGTTGGTGAACGCGGACTCATGATATCAGGAGGGGAAAAGCAACGACTGGCTATTGCTAGAGTGTTACTTAAGAATCCTCCAATCTTGTTCTTTGATGAAGCTGTACGCCCCTCCCTCATCTTGCGCTTAGAGGGGTAGATTTCTGAACTTACTACTACAGACTTCTGCCCTTGATGCCCAAACCGAGTCAGAGATCATGCGCAGTATCAATAACATCCTGCTGGACAGTGCTCGGACGAGTATATTCATCGCGCATAGGCTGCGTACCATCGTAGAAGCTGGTAAGCCGACGCTGACTATATCTGGTAGGTACGATGGGACTGACACCACTCATTTCCCACAGATCTTATCATTGTCTTGAAAGACGGTCAAGTTGTGGAGCAGGGCACACACGAGGAATTGTTGCGTTCTGGTGGCCTGTATCACGACATGTGGTTACAGCAAGCCTTAGACAGTTCCCCAGAGACTACGAGCCTGTCGCAGCCATGAGTATCTTGTTTACTGAGACGAAACGAGTAGACTATTTAATTTCAAGTAAAGTGGGTTTACGGCCCATGCATCCGGCGATCTCGGTGAATTACCGATTGTTCACTATGGTACCCTCAATCCAATCGCCCACGTAACCAGCTCAACAATCCCTTCGTCCCTTCACGCTCCCACACTTTCCTTTGCGGAATCCTGAAACTGTTGTAAAGTGTTGAGATAGCTTACTCAGCCGGATTAAGGGAAAAGACTTACACGTTCCCATCAACCAGGAATACGTCTAACGGCAAGAGTCCTAGTTCCGGCGGTAGTTTGGAAATCTCATTATCCCTCAAGTCGAGTTCCTCGAGTTTCCAATCAGACAACACACGATGACCTTTGAAAACTTCCGCGAGTTCCTGGAATCCATCAAGATCTGTGATGCGGTTTCCCCTTAAACGCAGGTGTCTCAAGCCCTTACGAGCAGGCGTATCTTGGGTAGATGCCATGATCAGCCCTGCGAGCACATCCTTCCGGAGGGCTGAGGACGTGAGGAAGTTGTATGTCAGATCAAGAGTCCGTAGGCCTGGAAATAACCTCGTGAGCAAGGGCAATAGTGCCTCCGTTGACTTCGGCGGTGTCGAAAGGCACCCTTCTCCTTGGCGCGCCACCGCAACTGTGTCACCGAGACCACAGCCATCGAGTACGAGTTCCTCCAGGGCAGGTAGTAATGGGACACTCGATTCACTGGTGAGAGATGGTAGGACAACGCTCAAGTCCAACTTCCTGCTGCTCAACACGAGAGTCTGCAAGGTGTGTGCGAACGGCTGAGATGAGATGAGTGTTAGTGGAAGGGTAGCCGTCGGCAGAGCGATGTCGATCTTTCCCTTAGATAGTGACGGACCCGATGTAGAAGCGGCCAGAGAGAACGAACGTGTGTGAGATCTTGTCGGAGGGGCCAGAGGAGGAAGGGTCAGGGTCTGCGTTGCACCGTTGAAGTACTGCATGTTGCTGAGGTTGACAATCGAAGATTGGGAGGTGCTGGAGCTTGGAGCAGAAGAACACTGGGAGCTGGCCAGCGAGTCACCTTTCTGTTCTGGCTGGGAGGTGGTATTCTCCGAGAACGCTGGGCGCGCTGTCCTGGTAGGTCGGCGTCTACCCTCCGCGAATAAATCTGCCCCTTGTTCGGTCTCCCGGGCATCTTTCACGTGTTCCTGTGGTGATTGGGTCTCCTCGGGCAGGCTGTCAGTCCAGTGGGAAGCCTGAGATCGCCCACTCCTATGTCTCGCCCGCCTCTCTGCCTCGACCTCCCAAGGTTCCTTGACCACCTTCTTACCCACAGCAACCATAAGGGTGCCCTCAGGTGGCTCGTCCTTCGTAAAGTCAAATAGGAGGGTCTGCTTAAGTCCAGAAAGGGCTTGCTGTACAGCACCGGCAGTCGCTTGGGTTTCCTCTAAGTCCAGTATACTCAACGCAGGGAATACTTGGGTCTCATCCCCGCCGGTTAGAGAGGGAGGAAAAGCATCATCTGTTATGGCGGCGTACGAAAACCTCAACTCCTTTAGTTGCTTGAGCGACCCTAGCGTGCGCAGGAGGGAGGCGGACTCTGTGTTCCCTGATGAAATGGGGTTCGAAGATAGATCGAACTTGGTCAGAGCAGACGGGAGGTTATTGTGATCAATGGTAGAGGCCATGAGCTTGTTAAACGAAACATCCAAGTGCGACAATCGAGGCAAGGGTGTCGTTGCACGCGTAATTACAGGTCCGAAGAAACCTCCCGAGCTCCATGTGTCGCCGCCCTTCACAGAACGAGAAGTACCATCTCCAAAAGGTTCGCCAAAAGGCAGGGAAGTCAGAGCATTATGCGACAGGTTTAAGTGAGAAAGGGTGGGTAGTGTCCAGATATTATGGGGAAGCGACGTTAACGAGTTATGGGAGAGATCTAGTGTAGTTAAGGCTGTCAAATCGGCGAACGTGTCAGGTAGACTTGATATCTTGTTTTGATGCAACTGCAGCCATTGCGCGCTTCAGCTGGACCACGAAACAAATAAGAAAAACATGCGTACATCGACGACTTTCAAGGATCCGAAAAGGGATATCTCATGTTGGATCTCGACAATCACATTGCACCACGCTTTCAGCACTTGCAAGTCCTGTGCTTCGAACCAGGCCGGACCACCATGCTGCGTGGGGCGCTTGCTTGAGGACTCGGCAGAAGTGATCGGGGGCTCTTGGACAACCGACTTGAGTGGGTCCGGTGTAATTCCTAGATGAATCTCAAATAGTGCAGACGGGAGACACGGTAAGGAACGTGAGGCGAGGTTCAGAGAACCTATGGCATGACCCTTATTCGATGAGTTCTTTTGAGAGACACAAAGCTCGGCTGGCACACCTGTACTGCGAGCGCGTTCTATGGTCTCCTTGACGGACCAGCGGCCGAGCTCAAGAGCATCGTCCTCCTGTTTCTGAGCCGAAAGAGGCTCAGGAATGGCGTCTGCAAGATCTTCGAAGGGGTTCAAGTTCGCGCCGCTGGAAATACTTTTTGCCGCCACCTTCTTTGCTTCCGCGCGCTTAAGTGCAACAGCCTCCTTGATGCTAAGGGCGGGTGCCTTTGGTACTGGGATTTCTTCTTCAGGAGACGCTCGACGAATCGACTTTGAAGGAGATTTAGGGATCGACTTGGTTCGCACGCGAGATGTCGGGGCTGGAGAGCTTGTACCACTAGTTGGCGGTTTGGAAGGAGACGATGCACGGGAGCGTGAAGTGGTTGCAGCCAGCGTTGTTTTGACTGCAGGGCGAGCCTGAGATGGACGCGTCGATGCCTGAGGAATGCGGGACATCTTTTGCGGTTTAGTACTAGTAGGACAGGGTAGAAAAGTAAAAGGAAAGTCTGCGTTGTAATAACAACACGCGAAACTTATTATTACATAGTTACATAGTGTGTAGTTGACAAGCTGGTTGTCCTCCTCGATTAATGGGTCGAAATTATGTCAGTTTATTCCGGAAAATTTGACAGGTAGGTCGGGCGACTTGCGGGCTGCACACAACCCTTGCCCGTTCGTCGGTACTCAATTCAATGCTACTGAAAGACACTGCACGTAGGCCATGTAATTATGCACGAAATAAATGGGTACTCTGCGAAGAGACCCGCCTAAATTTTGCTAGATGAGTGGTGTTCGGGCGCGGGAAGCGGTCACGTGATCGCGCCTTTTGCGTGGCACTTGCGCTTGGAGCTCGGCTGCACGCGCGCAATTGGCCCTCCCGCCTGGGCAAATTTGTTTATTTGGCTGCAAATTTCGCGGAATAAACTGACATATTTTCGAAAATTTTGCGGGTGGCGATGCTGTGGGGATTTCCTTAAAAGGAAATGCCGCCGTCGCGTGGGGGGGAGGGAAGGGGGTCGAGCGTTTGGGTGGGCCCTGCTGGGCACCCACAATGTCATGGTTCAGGCGGGATGACTTGGGAGGATGACGGGGAACTCTGTTCACATCCTACATGTGTTTATCTATGCTCTTAGCTAACGGAAAGTAGGAAATTTGCACCGGGAACAGGTTATAAAGTGCAAAATCAGGTGTGAAGTACATCTTATGATACAACGAATACTGGTCGAGGACAGATGCAAGTCGCTCAGCGTTCGCTTCCATCCGCGTCCGCATCGTCTAGGCTCAAATCACCTAGCTTGTGCTCCGAATGTCGTAGCTCTGCATACTCCTCCTCCTGCGTGCGTCTGTATTGGGAAATGTCCCAGTCTTCTTCCTCTTCTTCGTCCTCGAACCACTCGGGATTGAATTGGAACTAGTTTGAACCATCGTGTGTTAGAATCGCATCCAGGTACGGGAAGAAAAAGGATCCGTTACCAAGTCTCTACCACTCATACCAGTATTCTTGCCAGCGGCATTTTGCTGTTCTTTGGCCTTACGCAGAGCTTCAGCCTCGGCTAGCTTCTTGTCCATTCGTGTCTTCTTCCAAATGGCAAACGTCTCCGGTGTCACAGGAGTCAGATTCGAACCCAATTTATGTCGCTGCCATTGCAACTATGTAAGCACAGGGCTTTGTCACAAGTTAGACAATGTACTTCGGTTTCGATGAAGTCTTCAAGGCTGATCACGTTTGCCTTTGCAGCTTCTTCCGCAGCCTTCCTCTCTGATTTGAGGACGAAGCCAGGAGGTAGTGCGTGTCGGTACTGGCACTTGTCTCCGTTGGGACACTCCCAGAACCAACCAAACCTACAAAGATATAGTTTGCACTGGAAGGGAGATACCAGATGATGCTCACTTGTTCGTTTCTATAGCTTCGATAAAGTACTTGCACACAATCTAGACGCGCTGGTAATAAATAGGCTGATAAATGTGGAATGCAAACGCACATCGGTGGTCGTACGTGGATTGCCATGCTTCGACAGAACAACGCTGCGAAGTTTCTCCTCGTCCCAGTTCTCCATAGTATCTTAGTTCGATGTAGTTTAGCATACAAATTCCTGCAGGAGACCGTAAGCACTGCACATCACGAACCTTGCATCTTTTCTTCCCTACTGTCCTCGTACAAGTTCTTCTTCTCCACTTTCCGCCCGACATTAACGTCGTGACTGAACTTGCACTTGTTCCCTTTCTCACATGTTCCAGCCTTGAAGTACGCGCACAGAACCGTCTTGGGATCGACGCCAAATGGCACCTTCTGTACCTGCACGGGCTTAAACAGGGCAGCTTCTTCTTTCCGGCGTTTCTCTTCTTCAGCCTTCTCTTTTGCTCGCAGTTCTTTCTCCTTTTCCTTCGCAAGCGCTTGCTTGGATTTACCTGCCAGAGCGGCCTGGGCTTGAATCTGCTGCACCTGTTTCTGTACTTTGGCCGACTTGTTTTTCTGTCGCCCGTAGTGATTAATTAAATGATCTTTGGTGGGAGCAATCGATGCACACATTTTTTAGACCAAACGTCTTCACAAGCCGTGCTGATCAGTTGCACGAAAGATGCCTTCCACAAAGATCGCGACGCACCTTGTCTTCCTTCACTTTGGAGGAAGACGGCGTGTTCTGCTTCTTGGGAGGCATGGTGGTCTTTCAAAGAAAGCTGGGTAATGACAGTGAACTAAGCAGCCTGAGTGTTCTAGTCAAGCCGTATGTGATGTTGGAGCAACCGCTTCGACTTTCTAAATGAGGATGGCATTTGCACAGTCGTGGTACAGAGCTATGTAAGTAAAATCATTCCTATCATGAAGTAGCGGAAAACCGATGGTGTAGGTGGATAAACAAAGCGGTAATCATTGACGAGGACAACAAATGCAGGAGAGCGGGGTAGTGATATGCATATGCTAGGTATATGTGGCGTGTCGTGAAATGTAGAGCATGTCAAAAGCATTTCGTTGCATTGTGCTGGATTTCCGCCCAAGGAAAGATCTCATCGACTCCGTGAAGGCGTTCATTCACCGACGTATGGTTCCAGACCTACCAATAGTTGTCGTTCCGGACATTGTTGATTTTGATTTGTTCATCCCAAATCCCGGCATAGGAAGCCTCGAGCCTGGCACCGGGCGGGGGAGACCAGACACACCATTCTTACCAACGGCATTACCCAATGAAGTGGCAGACGCGCTCCCGGAGGAAACGGTTGCGAAGCGCGAAGGGGCAGGAAGGGTTCTGGTAGCACCAAGCCCTCCAGCGGTCACTAAGGACACCTTTGCCTGTGAATTATTGGGTGCCCTGCTCGACGTGGCACTGGATGTAGCAGGAACAGCACCAGCTTTCTGTGGGTGTGACTTAACCACCGTCGAGGCAGCGGCGGCCACGACCTCGATACCTACAGGGGGAACCACAGCTTTCCCTCTCAAGCCCAACGCGCCTGTTAATTTACTCCTTATGCTGACTCTTCTCCCATCCTCGGCGCTACTTGTCATGCTAGAAATTGGCTTGGTACCCGACAGTTGCCCAGGTGGGGGAAAGTGCCCTGGGGGTGGGCGCAAGACACCTTTAAGAACTGGACGGTGGAGAGACAGCGGACGGAACGCCCTTGCAGGATCAGAATCAGGTTCCCGAGATGGTCGTCGTTCCCCGGCAGCTGATTCGTTGCTTGTCCCACTAGAATCAGAAGCAACTGACGTCGGGCGACTGTCTGACTGCGACTGGGCCTTCGGCCGCTTGACGATTCGAAGCGCCTGGACAGGCGCAGGTGCGACGAACTTAGATGGGTGCGACGAATCCCTTGGGGGTGTGATAGTTTTCGGGTGTGACGTAGTGATTTCATCGGGCATTTGAAGAGATCTGACTCGTTCTCCATGGTTGCTCAGACAGTGGACATTAAGAAGTAGACAGAACAAAACATACCCATCAGGGGTCCAGGTGATGCTTCGGAAGCTTCCGGTTCGCAAATGGGCTCATTTTTCCGTAAAGCGCTAGCCCTCGGGTCCTTGATTAAGGGTACGAGGCTTCCCCGTCTTGACTTAGAGCTGGGATGGACGGATGGTGACGGCACAGTGTTAACTAGCGGACTTTGTCTTTGAGTTGTGCTTGTTGTTGCCGGCACTACACAACTAATGAGCAGAGCTCGACTGGGTAAGAACATAACATACCCGAATCGTGCAGAGGGGACGGGGGCACTGGTATTACGGCCTTCTCACACACTAAAAAAAGGCGACGGTTAACACTGCTATCATCAACGGTCGAGTAAAACTTACAGGTAACAAGAGGAGAGTCTGGTTCATAATCTGCCGGCGCCACATCGAGCTTCACGTCACTCGACGAGCTGTCTCGCCTTTTCTCCTTCTCCGCTTTCTCCCTCTGTCTTTTGGCTAGTACTTCCCTCATTTCTTCCCCTGCACCCGCGTCGAATTCATCACCGTCCGTACTCAACATGAATGAGTCGCCGCCAAAGAAGGAAATACGGTCGTTCAGAAGGTCAAAAGATGCATCAGGACATTGGAGTTGCCAGTTGAATGAGGACTGGAGGTCAATCGAATATCGAACGGGGTCCGGGCCTTGGTTCGAAGTAGTCTTGAAACGGGGCCGGGGCTGAGGTCCTACCGAAAGGAAGGCAGGATCCTCCGTGACGTCTGCAGCATTTGATTCAGGAAGGGGTTCGGGAACAGAAGAAGGAGAAGACGGCAACGCCGTTTCGGATAAATGCGTCTCAGTGAGGAGGGGGTAGGCTGCAACTAAATTCGATGTCTGATTGCTCTGCGTAAACTCCGAGACGAATATTACAACACCGTCCTCCCCCGACGGCGGTTCAGCTACAGCCGCAGTGGAGAACTCTTCCTTGTTACGTCGAGGCATTGCGCTGATTACAGATGACAAAGGGGAATGGCTGATGTTTGTGGGAGGGCGGAAATTTGGCGCACGAACAACGGTATTAGGAGGAGAGCAATGGTCGGACGCGGGGCCGTGGTTCTTCCTGCGTGGAACAGGAGTTACGTCGACGGAAATGTCTACCAAAGGGGGGCGGACTTGGCTTGGGAAACGAGGGGGTCTTGGTGTCTGTACTTCCTCCGTCTCTGGATGATGTGTGGCATCGCCATGAAATAAGGCACCCCCATCGGAGGACGGTCCCTCTCTTGCGTCGCGTGCAGAGTCCTCTGATATCGTAAGGGCTGATAGCATCTCGGAGGCATCCTCCATCGTCACGGTCGCATCCCCAACGTCGATGAGACGTTTTCTGAGTGGAGCTGTGGGAAAGTGGGAATGCTGGGTTTTATAAGTTCTGTTAAAGAACGTAGTCATGGTCAGCTCGTCCGAGTCGCCATGCCTGTTATTACATGGCCCACTGGAGTGGGGTACAGCGTTCTCCTTGTCTGATCCTGATGCCGAGTCTGGTGTGGAAACATCTCTGTCAGAGTCAGTTTGGTCCTTTGTTGGCGTCGTCGTGAGGGGATCGAATAGGCTGAGGACACTGTAGCGAGGTTGGTTCATCGTCAACTTCGAACTTGCACGGCAGGAAAAGCGTGACAATGCCGAACTAGAAAGTCCTTTGTGACATCCCCGTGACATGCGCGTGACGCGACGTGTATAAGCCTCTCACGTGACCCTTGATATTAGTTTCCCCATTTGCACTCCAACATGGACAGATCAGCTGAGGACTTGTAGGGCCGGGACTCGCAGATACACCAGAGACTCAGTGACCCACCCACGTCTTGATGCGGACACTGTATATTTCACCGAGCACACGGCCGAAATGTCTGAGATCGCGTTGAGCATCAGTCCATCCCCCTCAGCTCGGAATGGCACTCCAACGACTGGGCATCGATATAATCGCTATGTTTTGGTTCCCTGACATTCCTCAGTGATCTTCTAACTATTTGTCGTACATATCCTAGGCATCTCGCACACCCACAGAAGGAGGAAAGAGCCTGTCAAGTCTTCTCCGCGTTCAACATCATATGCAATGAGCGTAGTTGTGCCAGGAGACCACGTACCGATCCAACACCTCCATTATGTCCATGATGTCATCTTCAGGCCGGAGATTCTCAGCTCTGCCCCAGTTCGTCATACGCAGGAACAGATATGATCCGTTCTCTCGATCCTGTTGGTGAGAAGGGCAGTCGAAATACACCAGGTAGAGCCTCCCGTTCACTTCTATCCGCGTTCTCTGAATCGTCGTTCCGGGCTGAAAAACTGACTCTACTTCGGCAACACTGACATCATCTGCTTCTGTACCTTCCGAGCGAACAGTCATCATTCGGGGACCTGATAATCTGTTCCCCAGTAGAAAGGCCAACACAGCGTGGGTTTCACCATCGTTGGGTATGTGCCCTTGCATCATCACGGGAGCGTTCATTTATCTGGCCTCCTAGCCGCCTTGCTTCAACGTCGCACGTGCGAGAGGCAACACCAACACTTACTGTTTGATACTGCTGATTTTCCACAGTGGAACGACGACTGGGGTTTGCGGTCAGTTTAAATACTTCGGGACGTGTCGAAGGCAGAGGTTGGATAGGGTGTTGTCGTCAACTCCCCAACTCCCCTAATCCCCCCTCCGGGCTCCGGCCATCAGCCCGCCCCTATTAAAGAGTCTTACCAATCACCCCATGACAGCCTGAACCCCTGTGTCGGCGCCCCGAAAAAATGACCAGCACCACTCCCACGGTGTCCATGCGACTCTCGACCGCACGCGACAATCTCTTGCATTAAGGGTTGTACCCCGGTGACGACACTAAGCTAGCTTGGGGTTCGTTCCGACGGCCGCAGTCATGGACTAGTCGTCCTTCCTCCAACCTGTGCTGACTGTGCCAATCCCTAAGGAAAGGGATAGGCTCCCTCTTCTGATTGCACTTGTCTTTCGAGGTTGCTTTACCCCAGAGCTATTTGTCAGCGCAGAGTCAACGTCGATGTACTATACACGCGTGTATGGGGGGATGCAGCCACCGCCAATATATTCGGCTTATTTTCCACTCCAGAATCACATTCTCGACAGACCGTCATCGTCATTGCGAACTCCCAGCTCCTCTGCAGCCCAAAGACAGACCCACGCTCGAAAACACAAGGGCCTCCGTACACGGTCAGTCAACAATTCATGATGCAACGAGTCAAATTCAGCCCTTCAACTTCCTCCTTTTGAAGGAATGACTGTCTTGTTTTGACTTACGATACTATGAGCTCGTGTGGTGGCGTGCAGATATTTATGCGTTGCTTTCTGTATTTAAGTAGTGGCCGGAAGTCTTCAACTACGATATGAAGGAGAGATCGTGCAATTGTCGATTCGCAGCAGGGGAATAAGGGAGTGACAGTTATAGGTACAATTGTGAAGTGGCGTAAGATGATTGAAAACTTGCGGTGGTATCAAGAAAGCAGTGTGATGGTATGAACATGGGATACAAATGCGTTAGGCGGAGCAGCAAGGGGAACAAGAGAAACAGCGATATAATATGCAATACAGTACGATGTAAAATCAGCATAAAATACTAGAAAAATTTTGGAATACAATCAAGGAAGACCTTCCAGCCGTTTAAATACACAAGACAAGTGTATCAAGATCGTCTTCGGAAAGATGAAATGCCCGAGTGACGACGCGAGGAAACCCTCAGTCGCCGATGCAAGCAATCGATAACATGCATTTCAACCCGTCTGAGACGCGCGATAAGGGAAGAAAGATACTCGATGGGTAGACGGAAGTACACACCCCTTATTGGACTCTTGGCTCTAAAGGGACTCTTCGCCCTGATTGGACTCCGGGCTCGCTCTGGACTGTTTGCCCTTGCGCCGTTATTCCCAGGGGATGTAATGAGATCTTCTGTCTGCATGAAGACACCTGAATCAACGGGAGGAAACGCAAAGGGCAAGTTGGTCTGGGTAGCCATGACATTCCTACGCTGAGTCGCAAGGGTGGGCGTCGGAGAAGTGGGCGGCGATATAAGGGCGGCGATAGATATGTTATGCTCTGGACCTCGAACACCCTTGCTGCCGCTCATGGTTCGTGTCCTAGTCCTACGATGGCGATTTACAGAAGCTGCAGCAGGGGGCGCAGGTTCTTTACATGGAGAGCGAGCGGGTGTTACAGTGCTGGCCAGCACAGATACGTCCAGCATATTCGCAGGTGTAGGATGCGGGGAAAAAACCTTCACGTGAGCCCGAGTCTCGGAGGATAATGAAGGACGAGGCTGGTGACCGCTTCCGGTTGATGGTTTACGCGAAGACGTCACAGGGAAGAGAGAAGGCTGCTTCGAACGTGCAATGTTGTGGTATTCACCCGTGACTTTCGAAGGGGGTTGAGCGCTGGGATTGAGGGTCCGAAGGGATGATTTATTGGTTGCAAGAGTACGGTGACCTTTGCTATGACCATCCACCGCGTCGCCAATATTGTGGAAATGCAGGTGATATTTGAGAGCTTCAGCATTTTCCAGCACGTCTAAGCAGCCCTGGCGCCTACACTGGACCCGGTCCCATAGCGAAAGTCCAGCGTTCGTTACCATTTCGTGAGCTTGCTGTTTCTGGACACAGAAACGGGAATGAGACACACAGAAGACGCAGGGATGCAATGAACGCACGGCATAGTCAAGTTCTTGTTGAATTGCAGAAGCTATATGAATCTTAGGGGGAGGTCGCCACGCCATATCCAAAGTCGACTCGGAATCTATGGTGGGATTGGCAGTAACCATAGAATTGGAATCGTCGGGGCATGGAGGCAACTCCTTCTCCCTATAAGCACGAGACTGCTCCTTTCTGAGTTCCAAAGCTCGGTAATGGGCCACGACCTGCTGGGCGGCACTGAGGGTGGACGAACAACTTCCGACCGTACTGTCCCCAGCCGGAGTGTCAGAAGCTCGAGTGGTGTGAGACGTGACAGTGGCATGGAACTCCCACTGAGATTCCGACATGGTACACTGGTCATCCTCTTCACTGGAACCGTCGCCACAGTTGACAGAGATATCCTCTGGAACGTCTATGTCAAAGACAGCTCCAAAGCGTCTGGTATCAACTCGGAGTTCGCATTTCTCGTCCGCCCCAGGTCGGACCGCCTTAGCAGTCATCTTACCGTCTGCCATTACACTGCACGTGGAGATGAGGGATATCAAGGGTGCTCGCGGGGAAGGGAAGAGTGATTGAATGTCGGACATACGCTCTCGGCGATGATTTTATAGAGGACTGGACATGACGTGCGGTGCTTTGACCATGAAGAGTGGAATGGGCGTCCACCGCATCCCGAGGGAGTGGTCCACCGAACTCGTGATGATAAGGCTTTGACAAGGCCTACTTTGGATATAGGCCTCGTTGATGGGAAATCAAGACAAAGCATGTTCGTGTCCGACAGTTATGCACCCATTGGCTGGTCTTTGAGAACGCTGTGAGGACAATGCGGGAACGTATATAAGTGTGGACTGACAGTCTGCGGTGCGTTCGGCACGTTCTGAAGAGAAAGCAAGTCCGCGGGCCCTATCCTATTAGGATTAGGGTTTGCCACCAACCTCGACGATGGCCTCCATCCAATGCCACTATCACAGGACAGCACTCTTGCTGCCTCTGAAATGCAGCACTGCAAGCTATCCAAGAAGACTGCTCGCTGCCTCGGTACACACAGGCAGCGCCCCACGCATTCCAGTTTATCCTGGTCACATACCACTTTCTCCGTTTGAGCGGACGTTTCTTGCCGTTGGCTCCGCAATGATGGCACTCGTAGACCCGAGGCGTGGTGGTAAGTTCATGCGTGCCAATTGTCAAACACGAACGCCATTCGAACGTGTACAGACATGGTCGCAGCGTGTGGAGAAACTACCGCAGGATTCACGTTGATTAATTTACGGGACGCAATGTTAAACTCTCCCGAAGGTCGGAGGATCTTGAAAGATAGGCCACGCGTGAACACGAATACCCTTAACGTGGAGAGACTGAAGAGCTTGCCAGACAATACCTTTGGCAGAGCTTACACCCGCTGGCTGGATGCTTGCAAGATCAATCCAGACTCAAGAGAACCAGTCAGTCTCCCCCCACTTGCATCAGAAGTAGTTGTAATTCAATTCCTCATGCATTTCCCCAAATACAGGTCCACTATATAGACGACCCTGAACTCGCATATGTAATGCAACGATACCGCGAGACCCATGACCTCTATCACGCCCTTTTTGCACTGAAAGTCTCAGCCATGCCCGAGTTGGTTCTCAAGGCCTTCGAATTCGCAAACCTTGGGTTCCCAATGACCGCTCTCGCTCTCGGCGCCTCCATCAAACTAAAACCCCCACAACGTGACAGGCTGTGGCGCGAGTTCATTCCTTGGGCAATGAAGTGCGGGAGTAATGCCAGATGCTTGATAACTGTGTATTGGGAAGAAAGATGGGAGCAGGACCTGGACGAACTGAAGAAGGAGCTTGGGGTATGGGATCCATCAGTGGGTGTGAGTTTACCTCCACCAGCGGCTCACGCCTAGGCTTTTACCCGAAGTGCGCGTTTGATGCTGTGCCCGCGGCACCATAGAGGGATCAATGATCGGTCTTGTTTTCGTCTACGTTCCCGTGGGTTGTGTTGTTACGTCCGCCCATCCTGGGTGTGCTGCTCTCGCCCGACAAAGAAATTTATTACGAGTGTCTACTGAGTCATACAAAAGGATACTAATAGTGGTCGGAATTCAACGTAAACATAGGGTTATAGCAGTCCAGCCGCGATGTGGATCTTGACTACGGAACTTCGATAATTTTTAAACACCCCCACTCGCCTTAGCAGCACAAGTTCTTGAACAGAAAGGGTGTTTGCCATGTTTGGGGTTAACACGGCAAAACTGGTAAAAGTGAGCGACAGTCCCACTGGCGCAGGGGAAACGACGTACGCTACACACTTTGGCTGCCTCGGTGGCGCAGGTTCTTCCACAGTACTGGTGATTTTGATATTTCGGCCTGGACTGACAAAACTGCGGCGACCATGAGCACCACCAAAGTACGTAATTCTGACAGTACCTCAACGTACCACGCAAAGGCCGGGGCTCTTGTTGGATGTGGTGTGGGAACTAGCTGGTGAGCCAGCCGTGAATGCAACCGAAAACCGGTTTGCACCGGGTTGCCGCACGTTGGTATTTGGGACTAGAGATGTGAGGTCCTGGACTGAGAACCGGTTCGCATCGCGCCTGACGCTCGGGAGATGGTCTGGATCATCCTCGTGGCCTATCACAAGTAATATTGGCACGGACGATCTGATCAATTGCACCGTCCTACTTACGCAACTCTTCACGAAGGCGCTCAAGCGCTTTTCCGAGTTCGTTGCGGCCACTTTTGTCGGCACCATTCCCCCAGAAATAATCTCTCGGAGAATCCTACAGTTGTTGGTAAGATCACAAAGTGACATATTGACAAGGTACCCGCCTCTACGAGTTCAGCGTCTCCAGTTCCAAGGAGCATGGCCTTCAGGTCAGGGTGTTGGATGAATTTGAGTCGCAGCGCGATTTCCATCTTAGAGAAGGGTTAAGACATATAGAAGGGGCAATACAATGCGGGCGGGTCACCTTTTCTACGTTGACTTGTCGCCAGTCGGGACGGACCCATTTCTGGTGCCGGTGCGCCTCGTCGAAAGCGAGCATGGGCCGTTCACCACAATTCCGGATACGTTCCGCGATGTCAGGATGGTCATCAATGAACTGGAGGAAGGTCACGACTATGAATAGCTATGTGTGAGGGAACGTACCTTGAATGACTGAAAGAGATGCTCGCTGGTTGGGTATCTCTTGCCTTTGTAGTATACAGGATGAGGGGAGAAGTTGGTGAATTCGTAGAATGCAGCGCCCTTGTTGTAGAAATAGACAGGAGGCTGGCACCTAGTTTTGAATGGAGCAATAGATGTACCAGTTGGTACCAATGGTGCCGTGAGCGGGGGATAATTTGCATCCGCATCATCGTCTTGACTGAAATTGAAAGGCCGTGACGGGTCTCCGTTTAAGTTCTCAGTAAAATGTGTTTCCGGAGCGCACGCTTGCCTTGACGTAGGAGCATAGTATTGGCTAACTGGCCTTTGTACGCGTCCTGTGGTAGCAGCAGCAGACTGCGGCGTAGTTGGTGAACCTCCAATTCTAAAGAATTTCATGATTCGGCGGGTATCTACCATTCCAAGGCCAATCACGAGTGCGACGATGAGTAGGCCGAAAATTTTGACGAATGTGTTTTGAGGGACAGAGGTGGATAGAGATAAGAGAAGAGTACCTTGAACGGTCTAGCAAAATTGCGTTCTTATAGGGTCCGTCGGCGCAGCTGCTTAACTGAACGTAGAACCCCAGAGACCAGTGCATTTGGATACGCCATGAGTAGGCCACGATCGTCGCCACGGGCTACTAGCGATACTTACTTGCAATCCAGTTCAGTCCAACTTGCCTCAAGGCGGCAGTCAAGTGTGTTTACCTAAGCTTCATTCTTACTCACCTGCCTATCTCGGTGAGGTTCATAGCATCGCCATTGCACAATGCGTCTGCAGCATGTCAGGTCTCCGTGATATTCAGCCACATTGCCATTCCTCCCCATGGACACGCTCGATCACAGAAAATATTAATATTTTATGTACCGTCAACAACAGATTCCTCCGAGGAATGGCCAGATCTCGGCGAGTTGACAAGCCAAACACAAATGGTTCGGACCATCAGTGAATATATGGGTGCCACAAACCCCGACAGACCGCTTCTTGCGCTGCATGCAGAAGCAGTGCGATTTGCGTGAGGAGGGCTGCATTCCTCGTCCCATAAATTCGGTGATGTTTGTTGGCACATCTCATCCTTCCTGACGATCTTAGATTGACAACCATGGGTGTTTGCGGGCAAGACGACTGGGTAGATGTCCCCCCACTGGACGAATTCTCTCTTGATAATTCTGCAAACTCTGTTCACGGTCGAAGGAATCGCCTGCTTCGCATTGATCGGGAAAATCGCCGTTTTTCAGAAAGTAAGTGCCAATCATTCTGTGGAAGTGACATGCGAGAAGTGATACATATGAAGTTGAGCAAATATTCAAGAAAGGGTGGCGACACCGTAAGAAAGATAGGCCACAAATCCAATGTATCTTTAAAGTCCTCTGGCCGGAATCAATGCTGGAGTCGTATTTGGCCTATAGGCACGTCTTCTGCGTTCTAGACTGCTGCGGTTCATTTATTCTCGATTGTATAGATCTTCTGTCCAGCAGATTGTACGGGCAAAAGATATGAGAGGAAACGAGCAATTGCTTTTTCACGGTACCGATCGAGCATGTTTACTGGGCGAGACCAGGAACAATGTACTCCTATGTAGCCTTCAAAAATGTAGTTTGTGCTCAATACTACGGACTTCATTCGATGTGAGGAGGTGTGGTAAGTCCTCTCTTTTTACTCTGGGATATTCTCCTTCACATGCATGGAATTTAAGGTTCCAAGAATGCGTTCAAACGGTACATGTCGCGAATATGCTCAGTTAATTTGCGCGCTCATGAAAATACCCAGGTTTGGACACGGTATATACACAACATCTTGTTCGTCGAGTGAGTGCTATATTCCCTGCACTTCTTGCACGGGCTGAATGTGCTCTAGAGGCAGACGACTACGTCTCTAACCTCTCCAACGATGCTGGTCTTCGTGTGATGTTAGTCAGTCGTGTTGTCGTAGGAAAGCCCTACAAACGATATCGTAATGCAGTTGATCTCATCGGACCCCCCATGGGATATCACTCCGTGCGGACGTACATTGCTTTGGAGTAACTACACTTCTCACACTTTTTATAGATCGCTGGGGAAATAGGCTGGGACCTGAACTACGACGGTTCGTGTATTTCCAATCCTCACAAACGAGAGTCCTACCCACTAACTGTGGCACTTGCAGAAACTGTCACGTACCACAATGATACCATTCGCCCTGCGTACCTGGTAGTATATGGGCACAAGGAGGAATCCCCCGTTACGGTTAAGGAATTCATATCTTCGATGTTCAAGACCCCGCTTGCGTCATAGCTGCCGCTGAACATTCCTGTTCGAAGATTTGTCCTTGGTATTTATTATTTAACGGTCTCCCTATTCAGAGGAAGACGGTCCTTCCTCCCTTAACTGCACCTGTTAGTTGAAATGTCGATTTAGACGATACACTACAAGTTAGTTACTGTAAAGTACCCGTACCATAATACCAATACAATAACAAAAGCAAAACAGTGTATTTACGTATTAAGTATCATGTTGCGAAACCCCGAAGTATTCAACCGCCAGTCGACTTGGACAGTCTACACAGGAGGTAATCCTGGTGGATGGTGCATTATTACTCGCGTGATGGACAAATCGCACGCTGCGACACAAGTGAATCATAGCCGGGGTAGACCCTCGTGGCGCAAACGGTCTTGGTCGCATGGTTCAAACGTTTACCAGCAAGTCCTGGCCTGGCACGTGTAACCTACGGTGCGCTTGCACTCCCCGCGTGTAATCTCTTCAGGGTTCATCGTAACTGTCCCCTCACAAACATCCGAGTCGGTGTGCGTGTGCTTATTCAGAGTGTGCTAGAGGGACCTGACTCGATGCTATTGTAGGATGCCCTACTTACGTGCCTCGTGTCTGCTCAGATCGGCGTGCCCGAGACCTGTGTTCATTGCCATCGCAATGAAGGGCCGCAGGCGGCAGTTAACGTTGAAGATATAGGTGTCCCGTGTGGTGAACATGCGGCCGTCGCATGCCACGAATTATCCCCGTCGCGTGCTACCAGTGTGAGCCCGTGCTATAAAGTGGTATCTTGATGTAGTGGCAGTTACCTACGCCCATCCGCAACTTTACGCTCCCGGA
Source organism: Pisolithus tinctorius (assembly GCA_024663395.1). Taxonomy (NCBI): domain Eukaryota; kingdom Fungi; phylum Basidiomycota; class Agaricomycetes; order Boletales; family Pisolithaceae; genus Pisolithus; species Pisolithus tinctorius. Next base: position 3,175,593 of record JANFAH010000002.1, read on the forward strand.
GAGCCATCTTTCTACAACCTACACTTGGCACTCATATCACCGCTCATCATTTAGGCAGGACCATTGATACAAGATGAGTACCACCCTCCCACCAATGCATGCCGCACTTTCGGTCCTTGGGACAATGGCCGGCCAATATCTTGCCAGCCAAGCACAGGCTGCACAGGCTCAGCCAGCAGCCCAACAACCAGCGGTTGGCACATCTCATCCCGTGCCGCAGGCTGCGCAAACAAATAACCTCTGCGATGTACGTACAAGGCGAGGGATAACACGTGCACCGCTGATCCAGGCTCTCGTAGGTCTGCCATGCCAAACCCAAGTACTTTGATGGAACGAAGACGCATTCATCCTGCAGCAAGACTTGTGCGGCTAAGATGCCGAACCGAGGGACGACCAACAACCCTCCCCAGAAAAGGAAGAGTACGAAGCCAGCACCTCAGTTGTGCGATGTACGATAGTTTGACCTTCTCGTTCTTTGGTGGATAACTGATATTTGTCGAACAGTACTGTCACAAGCAACCCAAGTACAACGACGGTACCACTACGCATTCTTTCTGTGGCAAGACATGTGCAAAGAATGCAAAGGCCGCAGGAATAGCCTCAGCGCCAGCGAAGTCTGTAACTCCGGCACTCGACGCTCTTGTAGCAGTACTTACAACATTACCCTTCAGGCCAGCGAAGAATGGCTGTTTAATTTGTGGGAGCCCTAAGAAGAAAGGGCACTTTTGTAGCCAGACATGTCATTCCAAGGCGACGAAGAAGGCACCGGTCCTTCTTGAAGTGCCTCAAGGGCACGATACTTTCGGGAGCGGTACGCTACGTTCGCCTTCGAAGCGGCCTAGTCACTCAATGGACATGGTGTAGTTTCTGACCAGTTTAAGGCCTCCTGGCGACACCAGACATCATGTCCCACTGTACGCAGAGTATATAAGGTCATTGGACACCCGACCTCCATCGCTAAATACGAAGCATACCGGTACGTACGTGTTGGATTTCTCTTAGTGTTTTGTTTTCACATGCGCGACGTAGAGCGCAAGTCGAGGCTCGAGGGAACTTTGCTGCTACAGGGCGGTCGCCCGGAAACGAGAACCGCCGTTGGCACGGAACCACGAGGGAGTGCCTCCTCGGTGACAATGGGAACAGCTCCCTCTGTTCTTCTCAATCATGTTCGCTGTGTGGGATCCTTCGTACGTCGTATAGCTTGAGTCTCTTCGGCAAGAAGACGGGCTGGGGCAGGCAAGCCTATATTCTATATTCCCGGCTTCCAAATTGTGATCTGAATCCGTTACTTAGATTCGGTGCGGGAATCTATACATCATCCACTTCGTCCAAGTCCAACGACTATTCTAACAACGTGAAACCATCGAAACTGAAGGCAGTTCTTCTCAACAAAGTTGTAGTCGGAAGGGGTTACAAGATGATGCAAGATAACACCAGCTTGACTGCTCCACCACCTGGCTACGATTCGGTATGTCATTCTCAAGTTCTGCCCTCATCGCCGACGAACATATCGCATTATCCAAGGTTCTTGCTGAAGTCGCTACTGGTGGTTCCCTCAATTATGATGAACTTGTTTGTTACACGGAGAACGCTATCAGGCCTTCGTACCTCGTCATGTACGACGCTTGATGTGTGACGCGGGCAGTTCATTTCTCCTAAGTGTACATAGACTACTTCTAATACCGAAACTCGGGTACCCGTATTAGGCGGCAGTGCAGTTAGTGGCCAGCTGAGGCCAGTTACTTCATAAGATGTACACATTATATTTATGCACATCACCGACGTTGCAGCGCATCTATCAGAATGATATTTGTATTCATAGTTGCATCTCCGAGTCAGGGCTTATCTCTCGACTAGACGTTACATTAACGGAGGACTGTTGTATCGCACCCAACCAGATTTCACTAGAATGTGAATATTCGAAAGCTCGCATACTCCAAGTACTCAGTGCCCAGGCCTGATGCTAAGAAGTCACAACGCATCAATCATAAACGCAGCTGCGGGCCAATCAACAGATTGCCGAGGGTATCCATGCAGGTTACTAATGGACTGCCTCAGGCGAACGTTTCGTTATCAGAAAGTCTCGCATTCTCCGCATAAACGAGAGTATACATTGCCATGTGAGTGGGGTGTCAGAGCATAGTCGTCTATAAGAATATGACCAGGAAGATACTACAATAGTGGTAGATGCGGGTGAGAGCAACGTAAGACCGCCAGAGGAGAACACATCTAAGCAGTCTGATGCGAGCAATGAGACGGTGGACGCTTCCTTAGTTCAGAGTATGAACGTACCGACTCCTTTAGCCATGCGATGAGGTCATTACGGTCCTTGTCTTTCTTGAGACCAGCGAACACCATCTTGGTGCCAGGAATGTACTACAAAACACCGTGCATCGGCGGACGTCGGGATTGCGGGGGAAAAAAGTTCTTCCGCACCTTTTTGGGGTTCTCAAGGTATTCAAAGAGTGTCTCCTCATTCCAAACGACAGCTTTGTTGATATTAGCAGCGGTGAACGAGAACCCCTCGGTGGTACCACTCTTGCGGCCAAAAAGGCTGGAATGTACAAGGTGAGTCCATCAGATGTCCCTCATAGCTAAATGCAGCGTACCCATGCAGGTTGGGGCCGACCTTGTGGGGTTCGCCTGCTTTGACTGTGTGGCACTGAGCGCAACGGGTCTTAAAGAGACCAGCACCCTTGGCAGCGTCACCTACACCGGGATTGTTAGCTCACCCATCCCACACGACAGGTTAACAAAGAATCATACCAGCAGCTTTAGGCATTTTCGAAGGTCTGGGCGATCGAGGAGGAAAGAAGAAAATATATTAGGATTAGTAGTAGACAGAGGATGATGTATGTAGCTCCAACTTTTTTAAAGCGTTTCAGCTCCCGACCATGCCGAGGGAGCCGCCGGTTTCCTCCGCATTTGTAAGCACCAATCCAAAAAATCTGATTGGCTAGAGGCGGTGAGTACTCCGCAGACTGTCAATTATTAGTCTGCAAGGTTAGCTTTGAGTACATCATGTACCTCCGATTGCAAATGTTGACATGGGATCTACTGTCAACATTTGCAATCGGGCTGAGTCGAAAACTTGCCACCTATAGGCTAACAGCAGAGTACGGAACATAATATCCAGACTCCATTAACAGCGTTACTATAGGGGGACGATAAACCTCTTAACATATCGTAGAAATATGAGACAAGTCCGTAGTGAACGTGTTAGTCTATAGGTACGTCGCGTCCTTTATTACGACAAACCGAATCAGGGTTATTGGTGGTATAGACGAAGACATCCGGATATCTCGCACATATGACTGCACACGTAGTTATACACAAAGCAGACGACTTTACTGTAAGAAGAGACCTCCGATACCTGCCCTACTTGTCCCTCGGATGTGAATGAGTGATGAGATATCTGGGTTGATCTGTCGAGGTACATGGATGAAACGAAATGTTTGACTGCCTCCCTCATGGGCGGTAAAGGAGGGGAGTTCGAACTTGCAATTGAATTGGGACACTTGTATCACCAACCTCCACTAGAAGGCACCCTTATTACCATTGGCTGCCGGATGCTGCGGGCAGATTGCCACACCAGCCATCCGATGACCAACATACCAAATGTCAGTGTTAATCTATCATATTCAGGATCAAAACCCGTGTTAAGACTGGCTTAAGAGCTCACATTTCGATGACCGCCAATGCTGGAGATATCCATCAGGTAGGCAGTCAGGACAAGCGGGAGACTGACTTACCGAAGAGTGCCTTCAGTTGACCGCAGTACACCACTTCTTCGCAGGAGAAGCTTGTGAATAACGGAGAGGACTTGTCGAGAAGCCCAGTCCCTGAGACCCAGAACACCCATGTCACCAGGACCCAAACTGCCTGCGTTCCAATCGATGCAATCGGGCGACGAGACCATATAGGGTCTAAGAAAAAGAGCGTGTATGTGCCGGCAGTCACAGTTGTCCAGCACCCAGCAAATCTAAAGTGCATCAGAAGATCATTTTCAAGCACAGACAGGGCAACTCACAAGAGGAACCGTACTCCTGACCGCAACATCGGGTCGGGGGCATTGTTGTTGTATTTGTACTGGAGTAACAGCCAAGTGGCATCCGCAATCTGGAATATGCAGGTGTCAATACACCATGTTTCGGAATGAATGCACGTCTGACCGCAGCTAAGCTATTGAACAACAGGAAGACGTAAACGACTACATTGCATGAGCAACGGATGGGTTCATATCATGCTGTAGGGCTTACGTGGTCCGTACTGTTGCATCCGCATGCCAGACATCTTGTTCAATGGACGTGGGTTGCGCTTAGAATGTCGATAGAGCAGGTATAGAGGGCAGAAATATATCAACGCCAGCATAGGTGTCACCGCTGCTATGACGCTGGATATTGCGCTTGAATACATCCTAGATTTACTGACATCGGGAGCTGAGGAGACTGCAACGGTACTTTGGAGGGCAAATGAGCCAGTGGCAAGGGCGGCGAGTATGCATAAGGAAGATGCAAATGGTAGCATTTCGACCAGCTGATAGACCAGCGTTCAATCGTTCGGCTTTCAGAAGTTAAAGGGTTGATTAGCATACCGAGATGGATTGACGAGACAAGGGCATAGACATGCTCGCAATGACAACGGAAGCAGTCGCGGCAGCACTGACGACTTTGGCTGCGAACGGAGAGTGAGAGGAAAGGGAGTCTGCCTCTGAGGTGAGTCCTTGCATGGTTTGTGCACAACATGCATACCAAGCAGCTGACCGCAAGATGTGAGGTGTTAGTGATGCGTGCTAGCAACGTGCTTGCAGCATCGGTTTGTGCCAATGTGCTTCATACGAGGAGAGACCCCGTCAACACGCACACTCGCCGTGTAGCCCTCACCAGTAGAAGGTCCAGCACTGGTAACGGCAGTAGTTGAGTGATTGTGCCTATGATAACAACTACTGCTTACACAGGAACAGCCCCGCCGGTCCCGGATGAGAAAGAGCGGACGTTCATCTCGCTCTGAACACCCGACGTCAATTGACCGTGCGTTAGCCATGCAGGCACAGGGGTGCTTACTTCATCTGGTCGTCGGATTTCCCCGACGCAAGTTCGGATGTGTTGAGAGGGCTCACGGAATTCACTCACATCTTCAAAGATGGACGAGGTTCAGCGCGGCCACTACAACGGTCGATATCGCTACGAGCCTTGTATGCGCGTTGTCGTTAGTATCGAGGAGGGGAACATCCTACATGTTGTCACCGCCAGCCTTGAGGGCACCGGGGTGCCATCGAAACTCGTGGACATGTGCATCCTGTTTACGCACATAGGGTGCTCCGTGGCAACACGTGAACCAACGATGTCAAAGATTGTTGTCGAACTCCTTTGTCTCTCAACGAGATGGCAATGCCTGACCTACTCATGATTCTGCAGCTTGGGAATTGTTATCCTCGAGTCATCCCCAGCTTATCCAGAATTGCTTTTACCTCGGGTGTCCGGCTTTAGGCTTTCTGTTGGAAATTGTCCTCAGTGGTCAAAGTAGGGGGGAGGGGGAGGTCACGCTCGTTTCCGTCCGCTTTAGACACGGCAAGGTCTCTACGACTATACTGACCACTCCCACCGCTGCTTCGCACCAAAACTAGTGCATCGTGTTGTCAGTGAAAGTTATACTCCTCCGCTGTTTATCTCGCATTTACAGGTATAGAAGAAGTGCCACTAGCTGCCGCAAATCCGATGTATGTTCAACCTCTGAAAGCTCTTTAAGGCACTCCTGGACGAGAAGGCAAGGATTGCAGACATGCCGACCAGGATGCGACCTTCCGGTAAAGTTTCCTACCCTCCAAAACTATCACATATATACCTACGCTACATATTGATTAGTCTCTTAATCTGGTTCACTTTGTAGGAGTAATTGCAGTGAGGAGGAAGGTGGGGAGGCTATTATGCTACACATACAACAAAATATCTGGATATGTACGTCCAATGCATATATGAAACATTTTTGACATATAGCCAGAACGTCGTCAGTCCTCCAATTATTCAAGTTGAGCCCAAGGAAGAAAGAGGCCGAATGACCCATCGTCGGGTTATCATTCGGTGTATATCTCAACACAGAACTCACTCTTGTTCAGTCCCTCGCGTAATGGTAACCGGCTCATCTCAGCATGGTTAAGGAGCCACTCTGGATCGACATGGAACGTGGAGGCCAACGAACGTATACTGAGCATGGCGCGACACACGGCCACGACGACTGCTGCTGTGGGGAAGCTGGAAGAGTGAAAAAATTCAGCGGAACTCAGCACAACAATATGTAATAGCCATCTGACGCGGTAGGAGGCCCACCTAGTTAGAGCCAAAATGAAAGTCTAACCGCGGACCAAATTGAGCGGGTGTCGGTCATTCAAAAGAGCGAATAGCAACAAGCGTTGGTACGCACCGGTAGCTGAGAAGGAGCGGTGAACGAAAGGCATATGATTGAGAAGACGAGTGATCCTGTTATGTCCCAAATTTTAAGTTCTTATTTCGTAGAAATGCGAATGGTATACCGCACCCATCGCGAACGCATACATCAGCATCCCCCTGAAGTACCCAAACATGGTCAGTCAAAGGTGCATAGAAGAATGCAGAGAGCTGACTCTTTGAAAAATCTGCGCAACGGTGCTTCCACGTGAAGTGATTTCCAGCCTTGTGCGAACCGATAGACTTTCAAAGCAAACAAGAGAGTATGGACGATCAACGCGGGAACGCAAAGCCACACGATTTGTCCAGGAATTTGTAAACGGGTTGGCGAACCGGAGGTAAAGAGTTTCTCGATGCTCCCCAAGAACATGGGGAGCATGGCAAACGAAGCTGCTGTGCTGGTGCAGAGGGCGCCCACGGCAACGGTGCGGACGATTACGTTGTGAGAAAAAAGATACCACACGCGAAGGGTGACGGCGGCTTTATTTTGCGAGGATGGGAAACAAGCGTCGGGGACAAGGAAAATCGTTGGATTGGGGAGACGACTCACCTTGGCAAAGTAACATGATCACTGTTGACAGCGCAAAAGCGGCAAAGAATAAAGGCCTTCGAAAGAAAGGTCACTCCTGGTTTCCAATTCCACAGTATTTTATGGGAGACTAACGCCTAGCAACTTGCTCAGGCTCTGTGACAATGGTAGCCAACATCACTCACATATTCTGTCGTGCAGTTCACTGAAACAATGAAGAAACAGCAATGAGTCTTCGCTCATCGATGAATGGGATAATAGACTTACCTACTAACAGCAGTCTGCAATCAAGATATTCAATGACTCCGGCGCTTATCAGAAGTGCAATACTTACACTACGAGCGTAAGAGACAGGTATCGAATCTGTCACATCACCCACCCCTTAGCCTAGCACGCACACAGGCATTGGAAGGCCTTTGAACCTCACCAAAAGATACAGAAATTTCGACAGACTCCATGATCCACACCAAAATAACTCGAACTGTGGGCATCCTGTTAGCTCGGTATATAGGGCAACCGGTTGAATGGCGTGAAAGACTCGCCTCTTTTCCAAGGGTGATAGCATGATCATACACCATCAGTGTGATCGTGGCGAACTGGAGCTCGCGATAGCGTTCGAAAGCCAATGACCAGATGTAGTTGACGTAATCGTATGGCAACTGAAAACTTGACGACATGGCCGACCTGGCGTAAGAGCGAAGGGGGCAATTCTCGACCTCGTTTTCCTTGTAACCACAGCTAAAGCCCGAAGGTCAACCCGGCGCAGGAGAAAACAGGGAATGGGCAAGACGCTCACGTCACTAGTCCAAGCGGGATATATACATCGAGGGAGAAGGGAATATCCTCGTTGGTGGATCGCCATCAACTGGAACACCGCCTCCCTTCGTGTGACTGATGGGTTCTCGTGGCAAGGCTGTGATATCTTAGTGAAACTAACGCCCACGCCCACCCAGGGCATGTATAGAATGAACTGGCACGTTAGGTGGCAGATAGGGAAATGAAGAACCAGGGGTTCAAGGTGTCAAATGTACCGTATCATATGATAATTTTTGGGAGCAACCGTGCAGGGAACTCCACGAAGGGGAAACGCTCGTCCTTGCGCAGCTGGGGGGCTGTCGCAGATGCAGGTGCTGTGTGAGAACGGGAAGGTTTCTGCTAAGCGAAGCCTTCAAATCCACCTGCAACGGTCATATCACGATGACGCCTTGTCGCGATCTCAGCTCGGGTTCTATACTGGGGGGCCGAAGGACTGGAAACACTAAGTTTGTTCGTCGGGGTGAGACGAGAACAAGGAAGACAGCTGCGTAGTGGCTGGTAGGCAGGGCTAACGCGAATTGGCTCGATCGAATGCAGTAGTCCACATAAGACTACATACATAGTACTTAAGCGCGTGGGCCGTGCACCGCCGATGGTTTCTCGTGCTGATGAAGTTGGCACGGACACGGGTAATACAAGGTAATACATTGATCATCAAACCATGATAGTACTGTTCAGGTTAAGATTCACGGGCGCAGGAGCAAGTTGGGTATCTGGATTTGATGTGCTAGCCGAATAAGGACGGGCCTAAGCACTGAGGTGGGACAGTTCCGGGGTAAACCAGCGCTTGCTGTGTGCAGATAACATGTGTACTATTACTTAACCGGAGTTGCAAAAACAACAGGGGGTGCAAAATCACAATTCTACCACAATGCAGTCGCACTTTCGCACATCTAATGGCCAGAGAAGGATTCCCATATGCTGTATGACTAGTCTCTGTTGTTGTTGTTTTTTGTAATGAAAGATTGTACTGTGGACAGCAAGATGTGCTCAAAACACGTCAATTTAAGCAAATCCATTAAAAGATTGGTCAGATCCCATAGATCTTCGAGGGTAGCCACCTCCAAAAAATTAGGTGTATGTAGCCATGGTAGGGACACAACAAAGCAACGGATTTTTATAGATCTCGAGTCGAGCATTGGTTTGAAACAAAAGATATAGTGGCGCTCAAGGTGGCGCTGGAAGCGCTCTGGAATTGTTCTGGAATGGCATCTGCAACTGGCATTGGCCTTGCAGAGTTTGAAAAGTTATGTCTCCTCTACGACCACGCATTCGGCGCTCTGCTCGCCTGCAAGCAATCTCAGGTCAGCCCATGGCGTCTTCAAGTGAACAAGCCCATTGAGGAGGATCTGACAGACCCACCGGGAATTCAGGCTCTGGTCGTGGATCGAGCGGTAGATCTACTCATGGCAGAACCAAGGGCAAGAACCCGGCTTCATCCAGCCAGCGGGCTGTCACCACTACTGGTGACGCACCTACTACAGAAGGTCTTCAGCCGAAGAACATCAACTGGGACGTTCCTCATACCAATATACTCATCAACTGGTTGCTCACCCATCCCGCAAACCGGAGAATCCTTTTTAGTGATAAGATCACAACCGTCTCACCACCTTCACCTGACGAGGGGCCAGTGGGCCATAACAAGAAAGAAGTTCAAGCAATTATCGCCGAAGTCATATTCAAGAATGATCCCTACTACAAGGACATGTACATGGCGGGCCCTGCTAAGTTCCAAGTTAGCGTAGGCAACCGCATCACTACGTCAGTCTTTTCATATTTTATTTGTGATTTTTTAACGGTCATTTAGGCTGAAGGGATCGTATTGCAAGTGCCGTGCATGCTTTAAACAATCAGGGGAAGGCATTATGCCTGGTCACGCAAGCTACGCAAATCTCCATCGTAAGTTATCAATCTATCTAGTGGGATTACAGTCGCTGATGTGTATGATTACAGAAGCTGTTCTCAACACTTTACCCTGGTACGATGATCTGCATTCCATCTGGCAGGGCAACCCCTCCTTCGACTCTGACCCGATTAATTCCGAGCCGGACAAAAATCGCGCTGAAGATTTTTTAGCCATTGTCCAAAATAAATCATCTGGTACACAGAAGACTTCAGACTTGGGAGTGGGGTCACCCACCGCTCCGGCAGATGAAGGTACCCCTTCGAATACTGGGACCGAGGAAATGCGCGGCGATCAAGATCTGGAGGATGGTGAAGTCGACGAGAGGATGTCTCATGTTGGTGATCTAGTTGTGAACGAGGGGGATGAATTTGCCGATAGTATCTTTGATCTGGAAGGCATGGACCCTGGCTTTGGAGATGGAGAGGATGTTAACATGGACTCGGTGTCGGTTCACGGTGATCAGGTGCGTTTCTATTGGGACATCACTGATGGATCGTTGTTAATGAATCAGCAGTCATATCCTCAGCCGTTGACTCCTGAGGTGCAGTCTCAATTTTCCCTCCCTCGCAAGTCTCGCACACCTTTCTCAGATAATCGCTCTGCATTCCGCCAATCGCCATACCTTCGTCCCCCCTCTTCCACTGGAAGCATCATTTCCTCTGCATCGTCATCATCTAGCTCTTCCCGCAAGGGGAAGGCTGTCGTGAGGACCCTGTGGTCCTCATCATCCAAGACAACGTCAACGGAGGCAAGTTCTCTCCCAGTTGCTCGCAACAAGTCTCAACTTCAAAGCCAGGTCATCGACATGAGTCAAGAGGCTGAGTCGATACTAGCATCCTCGTCTTCTGGTAAGACTGTGCGGTACCTGGCGAAAATGCAGTATATGCTGAAGGATCGGGAGCTCGAGTTGAGGAAGGAGCAACTCAGGATGCAGTGGAAAGATGTGGAGGATAAGCATCAAAGGGAGCAGGAGCTCCAGAAGCTCGATATCGAGCTGAAGAATGCCAAAGAAAACACCTTCATGAGGGAGGCCGAAACCCTTCGACTCAAGATTCAACTCGCAGAGCTCATGAAGAGTGGTGCCAGCTCCGGCTCAACGTCTTCCGACCCCACTGCTTAGGCCAGCCACCCTTCGCGATCACGTCCGTTTTTTTTTTAAATCCATTGTCGCATCTCCGCTCGGCTCGTCGTCTTCTCTGTTGTACTTGTCTCTCAGTCCCAGTGCGTCGTATGATCGTTAAGTACACACTCGCCCCGTACTGTATTACTTCTCCGTCTCCCCCATACTCACCCCAACACTGTATCAAGATGCAATGTAGGGTACATTTCATTTGCAGAATGCATGTGGTATCATAAGTGACTTCTCCAAGGTCAGTTGTAAAGCGCCCGGATCCTGTGAAGACCCCTTATGCACCCTCGTCGTCAATGGGTGGGACTTAGCTGACTCCTACAGCATCGCTAGCTACGCTCCCTCAACTTTATATGGCGACCGTTTTGGTCCATTTACACTAGGTACGTTCGCGCCCCAGATATTGGAACAGCCCATCTAACAGCCTCATTCGAAATTGCTGACCCGGTGTTCCCACAGGCTCTCCTACCACGACCATGTCACCGTCCTGTTGGCCCGACCCCTCCTCCATTGCCCACCGACTTGAGGGCTTGACGATGCCAACCATTTCCTCCTCAAAACGGATCACCATGTTATGCAAGATGATGCAACACATTACCCAGTAAACTGTGACCTTAACATCCCTCTCGTTCCGGATTTTCAAGCGCAGCTCGCGGAGACTCTGAAATCGACCCTTCAAGGCAGCAAATGCATGCTCAACACGGACGCGGACCTTTCAACGCGATTAGCATGCATACCAGTACGAGGTAAGTATCACCTTAGAAAGATATTTGTTATATAAATTCTGATCGCGAGATAGCCACCTGCCCTTGGGTTTTTTAAAAGGAACAGCGCACCATTCCTCCGTGGGATATGCGCTATCCACCCAGGTCCAGTGATCTTCGGGGATAAGGTCTCCCGGTCGTGATGTGATGCGAGTACCTTGAAACGCCCATGCGTCATGGACGCTTCCAGGGTGACCAAGCCCATAGTCAACCACGAGAAGGTTGTGCGGCATGATAACAAGCTATGAGCGGTAAGTATTCCATTTTGCGTGCATTGGAATACACACCTGACAATTGAGCGAATACCTGGATTTTCTGTCATAGAAGCTCTCCCCAAATATTTGGGGCTTTTCAAAGAGCGGAATCGATGAGCCGTCTGCAGCGAAGACGCCATTTCTCCATGCTGGACATGTCCGCGATTCAGTGAAGGTACATGCTCTTTCCATATCCTCCAAGTCGTGAGGGGGAGTATTGACAAATGTGTCGTGCTCATCCAGTATTGCGACCATGACCCGATTGGTGAAATTGATCACCGATCCCACACTAACCCCAGCCCACTGGGCCACGTCCTCTGGCGATGCCACATTCCCATAATGCCCCACACGGAAAAGGAAAGTTGCGAGTTGAATGGCGACCGGCAACTGACAATTTTCAGAGCTACTATGAAATATTGGGTGGCTACTTATTTGATCAAGGATGCGATCGAAAACTTCTGGCCATACACGAAGGCGTCTAAGGAACAGATGAGGGCGATGGTCGGCGAAATGGTCGAGCAGGCCGAGCTGCGATGACCGCATCAATGGTACAGCAGGTTTTTCAAGAACCCGCGCACGCTCTACTTCGTCCTTCAGAGCCTCAATCGCATTCAGGAGCCGTCCACACCGCCTATCCCTCTCAACCATCGAGTCTGTATCATCAGAAACGCTGGAGTTGGAATCCATCGAGATTGGAGAGATTGGAGAGATTGGAGACAGTGGAGTAATGAAGAGGACACTCTGAGATGAATCGGAATCCCCGTATGTTGCAGTTGAATCACTACTATCGCTACTATCAATTTCGCGACACACATTTTCCAGCCTGGCTGTTGCTACTTCCAAGCTAGCTTCATCAAGTTGTCTGAGGAGATTTTTGCGGAGAGATTCACGGGGCATTGTTCTTCAAGACTTAGCTATTTAATTATTTGATATACTGCTAAAACTACTGTAATTTATTTTGAGTCCGACGGGATGCCGCACTGTTTGGCTTGTTGGAGTTGAAAATGTAGTGGCCAGAACATGTTTCCAGAGCCAGTGCCAGAACACAGACAAAGCGCTTCCAGAGCGCTTCCAGCGCCACCTTGAGCGCCACTTATGTGTATGAAATGTGACGTCAGTACTATAGATGGCAATCACACTGTGGCACACTTCAGTGTGACGCTTCGGAAGTGATCAGGCCGAAACCACTTCGGGAGAAATGCCATCTGTGACAAAACCTTGCAACTTCTGTCGTTTTGGACTTGGTCGGTTTGAAACGCTGCCGGCGCACTCATTTCTTAAGTAAATAGCTACAATAAGGTATCAGCAGGTAGCTGAAAGTTTCGTCTTCCTACCTGTGTTGTGCCGATTGTGAAAAATCAAATATATCAGATAGTATTTGAGGATGACTGATAATCGACAATCTTTGCAACTCTGGTTAAATGACAGTGGCAGGGCTCGATGATGAAGAAGCTTGGCAGTGTCACCCGTGGCATACTCGACACTGCCATAGACACAAAGAGACTACGTGGGGTGCAGTTACCAGTAGGAGAACCATCCCAGCGTATCACTATTATGGATGGGAGCGCTCATGATAGCGAGCCCATCGATCCTGCCCCGGGGAAGACCTGGTTCCTGAAAGACCTCCCACACTTACCATGCCTGCGAAGACGTTCAACCGTGTAAGCACTGTCCGACACTGATGGGCAAGCTGAGCAACGATAGGTTAAAACTGAGCGCCTCGGGACCTCAGTAGACTTACCTGGAATCCTTCCTTTCATCGTAAGCAGATGAGGGGGCGACCAGTAACCGCCGTTAACAGGAGGTCGCCACATATAATCTATGAAGTCGCGACGTCACACAAGGCTGCGGGCTCTTCACTGGCGCAAGCACCGATGCCACTGTAAGGGATGACTTGATGAGGTAGACCTCCCGAGACTAGAGAAGTTCCAGTGAGTCGTGGCCCTTTTGAAGGCGATGCTTGTAGCAAGGACAGAACACTTACTGGCGTTCCCCTATATTCAAAAACCAGGTCCCGCTGCAATCCTCTGCAGTAGGAATAGGTTTTTGAAGTTAGAATTGTACAGGTAACGCCGCAGTATCTAAGGGAACGATTGTCTTCGGCGTCGAGCCTTTGGTTTGCCTAGGGAAGCCTAGCGGTATCTTGATAGCAATTGAAGTCGCAACACGCTTAGTCTTCATTGAAAACTTGTAGAAGATTTCACTCTGCGCCTCCTCAGAGGTATCAGTCCTCATCTAAATCACAATCATCAGCATCTGCATAACTACGTAGTACATACCGCTCGGTGGTGCAACAGCCGTCGTTCTCTCAAATAACACGATCACGTGGATCACGTGATGAACGCGTCTGCGATCGATTGCTGGATAGGGGAATATTCTTGGCGTCTGTTCAACGGAGCCAACGCACTACAAATATTGTCAGCCTCGCCAACCAGTATATAAAGAGGTGTGCGCTCGCAGGTTGTCCTCTCCTCATTACCATCACCATCCATGCCCCGTTGGGTCCCTCTGTGGCTTCTCGCTCAGTATATTCTTCTTCTCGTTGACTTGGGCGACCGACTGCGCAACATGCCCGTCTCTTGCTCGCCACGCCAGCCAATGGCATACAAAGAAGAGTTTGGCGATCTACGATCAAGTTACGACCTCGATACTGAAACGTTGGGCGTGAGTGCTGGACATTCGTTTATCTGCATCAGGGTGGCTGACCTCACCACGACAGAGGACAACAATCCCGCCCGGCGATCAAGCACGATATTTTCGTGAAGATCACGCAGAAGAATAGCCCCGATCGGCTGCAAGCACGAAGCGATCGAAAAGTTTGGTGATCTCCGTTCAAGTTACTGACCTCGATAGTCGAACATCGGGTGGTAGGCATTCGTTTATCTGCATCAGGGTGGCTGACCTACAACAGACGATAACCGCCGTCTATGGTGGTGGCACCTCTGGACGACAATCGCGCTCGGCCATCAAGCAGTGAAACTCGCCCTGACGAATATTAGCCCCGATCGGCTACAAGCACGACATGATGACGGCCCCGACCGGCCTCAAGCACGACTACGGGTCCCGTCAAGGCTGCCCGAGACCCTCAACACAGGGCCCCTTGTTGGGCAGGAGTACAAGGTGCGTACTTCCTTTGTGTGCGATACCGTCGATCCTATCGTGACCCGGCCCCGACAGGACTCTGGTATGATTGTAGCGTTCCGGCACGAAAAGTTGGCGGATCTAGTATAGACTTGCGTGATCGTAGTGTCCCGGCACGAGCAATCGGCGGGTCTAGTGTAGGTGTGACTTCAAGATCGTATCAATTCCTCAAGATGACCCGCTGCAGCGAACTGGTGAGTACTTTTTTCACTCTCTTTGAGGCCAGCTGCCTTTACCCGGGTTGGAAGGGCAGCGGTCGGGGTAGCGATTAAGCCCCCTGATGAGAGCTCTCGCAGGCTCGAAACCGTTCCCCCTTACCTCCAGCCTTATCCACCCCATCAGAGCATCGTGACCAGCTCCTGACTGGTAAGCCATCGACTCGTTAGGGACAACCATATTGCGATTCATACTCTGCTGAATTATGTCGTACTCTTCTGTCACCGAACGATTAATACTATTGCATTTTTCTTGTCAAGCAGTATAGTAACAGCGATGGGCTAGTGAACCTGTCATCGTGTTCGAAATGAGAGGTGGCCCAATCAAAGATGACTCTCACCTGGGAATGCGGGTGGAGAGGGTGCAAAGTTTTGCGAATGAGGTGGGATGCTGGGATGAGATGCATACAACGTAACAGTCAACAAGAATATTGGCCGCTAATCGAAGAGTAGCGAAGCCTTGAAACATGCCATGTTTCGAAGAACGGCGTGGCGTAAGTACGCACCATTACAACGTTGGAGACGCTGTTTTCTTGTGGTCATTCTATTATGGGAGAACGCGACGTGCTCAATCTCAAACCACCTCATAGCGTCTGTGCAAGGCACACCACCCGCAGAGAAAACCCGTAGAATGTAAATTGTGTAGTATCTCCTTGGCTGGGTACTACCAGTGCTTGCGGACGAGAAGGTGACCTTGGAGGACACACGAAGACTATTTTCAGAAGGCTGTAAACGGGTTCGCATGACGGGTTCAAGGATTGTTAGGACTAACGCCTACCAGGAAATGGTATGTGGTCAAATTGGAGACAGTGACGGACCCATATTCCTCAGCAAGTGCACGCAATTGAGGCAGCTGCAAGTATGTACCAGCAACAACTCGGAGTGACTGTTAATCTACGTACTGTAATAGAAAGAACTCGGTCAGTATGAACTTGAATTCTGAGCCTCCGCCGCTACGACTCAGCGTCATGCCAACACAACCGACTAAGTACCTGTCGTGGACTTACGCATACGCAATGGTTAAATCTGCTACCTTGCCAGAGATCGTTTCACACAGAACCGTTTCGACATAAACTGCATTCCTCATGATCATTTGGGTGGAGCATGGGACATAACGAGGACATAGTGGGCATGCAGATTGGTAAAACAAAAGAAACGACTCCATCGACCACATAGTGCGACAATTTAGGGAGCGAAGAGTGTGTTGAGGAAAGTCTCGCCAGCGGCACGGGGTTTGGCAGTCTTGGCCTTCTTCTTTTCTTTTTGAGCCTGGAGACGTTCTTGTCTGACTGTGGAGATTATCAGAAACACTATGAGGTAAGCAAATAAGAGGAAGCATGAAACGTACGCAGTTCGTGTCGGCGGAGAGTTTTCGCGTAGGGGTTCAGACGGAACAGGATGGCCTTGTTGACCAAGGGATTCTTCTTTTGTGTCCAAGGACGCTTCTGGATCTTTGGACCGGCGGGGCGAACAACGGATTGGATCTCGGAGCTGTTAATGATGCCGGTGACATCAGGGTTCGAAATCTTGGCAGTGGGAAGGCTGCAAAAGGACTGTCAGCAAGAGCTATCGCGAGAGCGGGAAGACGGTATTACAGGTAGTCCTTCTTGTGCAGCGAGACCTTGTCAAAGGTACCAAACACCTCGTCGAGAACGCCAAAGGCACCTTCGGTCCAGATGACGAAACGACCGATGTGACCACCGGGAGCGAGTTGAAGGAGGTTGAGTCTCCTGACGTTGACGAGCTCGACACCCGGCAAGTTGCGGAAGGCCTTTACGATGCCGTTGTTTTCGTTGTACACGACGAGGGGGCCGCGGCGTTGGCGGTAACGGCGATTGCGCATCTTACCCTTACCGGCGCGGAGCCTGCGGGAGTTTGAGACCTTGACGACGTCCGCGTATGCGTTGATGGACTTGAGCAACGCTACGGCTTCCTTTGTTTTCTTGAAGGATTCGACGGCGGAGGAGATGACCAAAGGAACTTCGCCGATTTCCTCGATGCGGTGACCGCGGGCGAGAACAAGGGAGGGCAGAGCGGAAGCGGCGAGGGCAGATACGGTAGCGAAGCGGCGCTGGTTCTGGTTGACTTTGACGTGCCACTTGCGCCAGGTCTTGGTGGGAGCAAACATACGACCACCGCGACACATGTTACCGAAGGCAGCCTATTGTGAGACAAGATTTAGTTGTCGATGGATTTGGAACTGGTTGTGCATGAAGACATGCCTGGCCGGATCTGTGGGTGCCACCACCACCGACACGAGGAATACGAGCGACGGCACGACCTGTGCCCCATGACTCTGCAGAGGTTTGGTGGCCGGCTTTTTCGCTGACTGCGTAGGCCTGGCGTTTGTTCTTTGCCAAGCTCTCTGTGTAGCAATATTACAAGGGAGCTGAGGTGATTTGCTATGGACGTACTGTGCACCTGGGCGACAACGTCGAGTCTGATGGGTGCGGTGAGGACGGCGGGGAGAGGAAGGGAAGAGGACGCCTCTGTCACAAGATTGAGCGGACGGAGACCAAGACGGGAAGGGCAGCGACGTACCTCCTGAGACGGCGTGGACGGTGACGGTGGGTCTTGAGGCCATTGGTGCTTGCTGGCTTGCTGGATGTGAGCGACACTAGTACTCTGAGGGTGATGAGCAGACAAACAAGGTTGGCAAGCCACAGAACAAACAGATGTCAACAACTGTATGGTATTACCAAGCAAGTCTGGCCTGGGTCCGAGGAAGTGTTATGCAGAACTGAAACCGGGGTGCCTGTCAGTGGAGACTTGTGTTGTCTCATTTGTCTGTTTTTTTTTTTTGTTTTGTTTTTCCAACTCGATGTTTGACCGGCGGTTGCAAGCCCAGGCAAGCAACTTGCGACCCCCCCCCGTCCCCTGAGTTGGGGGCGGCGTAATTGAATTTCGAAAAAGATAAGCCAGACAGATCTGAGATCCTCCTACTCGACTTCCTTATCTGCACGGCCCTCAAAAGACGTGACTACAGTAGGTCTACAGCGACGAACAACAGACTGACTCAAAGATGGCCCCGGCACCGACGACGATGTACGGCGTGACCCCGCCCGACCCGTCCTCCTTGTCCTTCCGCCACCCGTCTGTCCGCCGGCCTGTGGCCCCCATACCGCTGCTTGCACACTCTGAGTTCTCGCGGATGCACCTCCAGCACGCCACAGCACACCCCCCAGACTCTGTCCTGTTCCCTTTCCTGCATGGCCTCGAAGGCAACAATGAACCCCAGTGTTCATTCTTCGCTTCAACCCCGTCCACTGCTGCTTCGGCCGCAGCTGGCCTCGTCCAGGACCCTTCAGGTCGCGCCATATGCCCACCTAGATACAGGGGTCTTGTGTGGGTGCTGTGTGATGAGGACGTCGACGGGGAGCTCCCCCAGCTTGCAACTGCACCCACTCGCTGGGAGGACGACCTTGCCTGCGACGACAGCGACTCGTCTGAATACTCTACAGACCAGCCAGACATAGATAGAGACGTCGAGTTCGACGATCTCGCCAATGACGCCCGTCCGTCCCATCCTGTCCCTTGTCCAATGGACATGGACCCGCCCCCGCAGCAGGAGCCCCACATGCATCCCCTTGCACTCCGCATACCAACGTCCAACCACGCTCACCATCTCCCACACGACCGTCGTCACTCAAATGCCTCGTCCTCAGATTCAACCTCCACTGACGCGTCCGCTTCCTCGTCACTAGCTAACTCAGACTCTGATTCCACCGCCGCGACCTCACTCGCGTCTCCACCCTGCTATTCCAGTTCACATGCAGCATACCAAGAACAATCTCAGTCCATCTTGGGGATACACGATAGTGGTGTCGCGTTCGTCCAATCAGCGCCGCAGCATGCAGCAGACCCTCACAAACGCCCTCCCATCCTTACGTCCACTTTCGTCCCGTCTCAACTCATCCAGCCCTCATCATGCGACCCGCTCTTCCCCCCAGCTGACGATTGGGAAGAATCTATCAACTGGGAGTTCAAGCCCGTCGTCGTCCCTGATGGCATCAGTCTCCGCAACTTCGGAATCCAAGTGGTAAGTCGGCGCAAGGAACCGGTCCCACCTTTCCTTTTGCGTGAGTGGGGAATTATCTGAGTTAAGCTCCGTGTCGAGACACGGCCCATTCGACAGGAATTTTCTGCCATCAGCGTTCATTTTACTTCCCCTTTTGTGACTCATGGTGTGATGTGACCCACGCTAATGCGCGGCCCTTTAACACAGCCTCTCTATCCAACGATCTCGGACATTGTGATTTACTCACCACGCGGCGCATCTCCTGCTGCCTTGCGCCTCGCTGCGCGCTTCAGACGTGCCGTGGAAAAAAAGCTCGCGGAGAGACTAGACAGGTGGGCTCATGCGCGAGGAGAGACCCCACGTACGGAACGCGCACTCGATGAACATCCCCACATAACACCAGAAGGATTCCTCAAGTATGGCGTATATATTCTCGATGCAGATGCAGCCGTGATCGAGCGAGAACTCCCCTGGATGATCATGCACAGAGATGGCGAGTGCGACGGATCATGCGCAGGCGACATTGTCCCCACCACCGGAGGCTGCTGCGCTGATTCAGGGTGTCCAGGAAGATGTACGGTAGGAGCCGCCGCCTGTCGGTGTGATCCTACTCGTCGCCGTGGCCATGGTTCTGGGGCCCTCACCGAGTCTACAGACGGGCGACTTGTCGGCGAGCTGGAGATCGAAGCCGAGCTGGACACCAGAGAATTGCATTCGCCTCCCCGACCCATCGTCACCCGGTCTCGGTCGCACACGCTTCCCTATCATTCACGCGAGGGCCAGCGACCCCACCGCGACCGTCAGCTCTACCACTCGCACACAGCCCCCGACACCCACCAGACGTCCGCCAACGGCCCCACATGCACTCAGCCGCCGATGTCGGACGATCGTGATACCTCCCATCATCACTGCTTCCACACGCAGTTTTTGCCTAGTACATGTATGGGTTCTCGCAAGCGCCTTCACCTGCATCGCTGCAAACACGCCAATACCATCGACTTTGCGCAACGTGAAAAGGAAGAGATGAGAGATTTGACAAGGGCCTCTGAGATCATCACACTACAGAATGACCGAGACGAATCTGTAAGTACCCTCTTCCCCTCGCACTTCCATTTCCATGTCACGTCGCCATTAATTAGCACCATACACACGCCTCCGGGAGCACTACGAATACCTACTGGGATCCCCACGCCGGCCAGGTCTTTCTTGGTAATTCAAACGACGTACCCTTATGGGCGCCTTTTAAGAAGAAGCGGAAAAACACCAGTAAGGTCCCACATCAAACATGTGTCTCCTTATCTCTCACCACGTCACGGCCCCCTTCCAACAGAAGAACCGATAGAGAAGCCGTCACCTTTTGACAGTGATGCAAATTCCCCCGCATTGGGGAGAGGGTTTGACATTTGCATTGAGTGTCACGAGTATGCACCACTTCCAGGCATGCCGCACCTCCATGCGGCAGAGCAACATATTCGGGCGTTGGAGATGGAGTGGGTGGAGCGTTGCCAGCGGGACAAAGACGGTGATTGGATGGACGCAGATGAACCCTGCATTCCACCTAGGCCACCTCCACACCCATCAGCGATGGTCCACTTACCGTTCCCAAGCTCGCAGCAGGCTATGCCTTCAATCTTAAATGCTCTTTTCCCGGTGATTAGGTTCCTGGAGAGAGTTATTACCCCCGGTTGGTTGGATTCTGGATGTGAACCAGGGAGCGGAGCTTCAGCTGGAAGAGTGCCGCGGACACCTGCAAAAGGACCCCACTACCTGCAGTCCCCGGGGTCGCCGCCTTTACCCCAACGCAGTATTATTCCCGAGGATAGGGTCCACGTGTACACGAACGGCACCGGCACCCTTGAGAACGGGAATGGACGTGGCTCGTACGGGGCACGAGGTCCGGCGCCATTGTACAATGCAAGACCGCTGAAGGTCCTCTTGTACTCAAGCGATGGGTACACGGAGTCGTCTGTCCCTGCACTTTGTTTACTTATGGCGGTGAAAGGACTGAGTCTCCCAGAAGCATATTTGGAGCTGCAGGTCAGTTGTTTCTGTGCTTTTTTCCTCTTTCTTTTCTTCGGCCAGTTCTAGTTAAACACGCCATCTTAGGTTGTGAAGCGCCGCTCGTTTTTCGTCTACCAGATGGAGGTAGGCTTGCTCAAGAAGGTTGAAGCGCGACTCGGCGCGGGGAACGGTCAAGGCCGGCCCAGGTGCTATACGTATGGATCTCGAGATATGTCCAGAGGGCTGGTCGCCCCTTCGGGACATTCAGCGACTGAAATCTCTGCTGGTTCCGGTTCTTCCCTACGACCGTTGATTCTGACCTCGTCTTCGAGCCATCAACCAGGGATTCGGAGTGCCGCGTTGCCCGCGGCAACGATGCCGAACGTCCTTGGTGTTGAAGAGATGAGACCAGCAGTCCAACCGCGGACGTTGAGACGACCGAGGGCGAGCACGTTGCCGGCGTTCATTCCAGATCATCAGAGCTGGTTTGACGATGCGAGGTTCGATGGGAGTTTTCCAAGCCGGGTGCTTCCGTTTTTGTACCTCGGGAATCTGTGAGTCTTCTGTCTTTTTCTTTTTCTTGTTCCGTCGTCGGGGGGGACCGGTGGACTCATTCGGAATGAACAGGAATCACGCGTCGAATGCCTATATGCTGCATGCGCTGGGTATCACCCATGTTGTGTCGGTCGGCGAATGTGCGTTAGTGCCACCACCGCAAACGGACACCATCGATGGTGACGCTGCTCCGGCTTTCCCGCCGTATAACCTCGATGAGTCGACTTCTGGGCAGGGTCCCGGCGGGCAAGGCTCCCTCTGGATAGAGGAGAGGGAAGGCAGGATCAAAGTTCTGGATATTAAGGGTGTCTGCGACGATGGAATCGACACGCTAGAGCACCAGCTGCATCCGGTCTGTTCCTGGATTGAGAAGGCACGTCAATCGGGTGGCCAAGTCCTCGTCCACTGTCGGGTGGGAGTATCGCGGAGCGCGACGGTGACGATCGCATACATGATGCAGCACCTTGGGCTCAGTCTCGTAGAGTCATATCTGGTCGTGCGGAGCCGACGACTGTCGGTACTGATCCAGCCTAATATGAGACTGCTGTACAATTTGCTCGGGTGGGAGGTGAGGTTGGCGAGGGAGCGAGCTGGTGGAGATGAGAGGAAGTTGAGGGAAGAACTTAGGAAGGCATTGAGCTGGCCGTACCTTGCAAGGGAGGTGCATGCGCTCAATGAGAAGTATCTCAGCTGAGTAAACCCCTACTAAAGCCTGCTTCCTTCTTGTGTGTTCGTGCTGCTGAATGTAACTGCCACCATTCCGTGTTTCTTCTTTTTCAGCCTCTTTTCTCGTGTCATTGCTTTTTTTTTTTTGGTCACCACTCCGACTCTGCTCGAAAAAAATGTACTCATTGCGGTTTTTTGTTGCCACTTGTATTTACTATATGAACTGTATGTATGCAGGATCCGTTGTCATCATCCCGTCGCCCCACCGAGTACTACTGGTGCGGTCAGCTCTCTTGCGTGCTGTGCACGATTGGCAATTCGTTTTTTTTTTCCTCTGTTCTTTTCTTTTTGTCGATCGATATACTTCAAATCCATTGTACTTTTTTGTACTCAAATTACTAGCATCCGAGGTGTCGCATTTCCAATCAGGCGATCATGCGATGATGTCCGAGATCTGAGCCGACAGGGGCAGACTGTCCGACTTGACAACAAATTATTCCTGAGACTCCAACTGATTCAATTTTATTCCCTCATTCCTTGCAGAATTTCACCTTCAATATTACCCTTCTAACGCAACTTCTTTGAGTCGTCGAACGGTCACTGTCATTATCATCGCAATGGGAAACGCAATCTCACTCTTCCGTCTCGCACTGGCCGATTTCATGGAGACGTTGCGGGGATACCAAGTCCTGAAGGACAGTCTGCAGCGCTCGCCGGGTCTGCCAGTGGTCGACGATCCCACTGGCACCACCAGCCGATCGTTCTGGATGTATCCGCCTTCGCCGATCGCGAAACACTGTTCGGAGATACCGGATTATGCTGATTTCGTCATCATCGGCTCTGGCATTACTGGAACGTCTGTTGCGAGGAGGTTATTGCAAGGGTGCAGGGCGGCTGGTTGGGACAGTGTGCGGGTTTTGATGCTAGAAGCCAGAGATGCGTGTTCGGGTGCAACGGGGAGGTATGTACGCCATAGCATATGGTGTTGGTCCGAGTCTGTGGGAAGTGACTCTCTTCTCACCCCCCTGTTCGCTACAGAAACGGCGGACATATATCGCCGCCTCTATACCACGATTGGGCGGCATTACAAAAGCAGTACGGAGACGTCACAGCGCAGAAGCTGATTAAATTCCGGCTTGCACATCTCCAGGAACTCCAAAAGGTCGCAGAAGAGGAGGGCATTCTAGACAAATCGCAATGGCGAGCGGTCGACTTGGTGGACGTGTATTACGATAAGCGGTTTTTTGACAAAGCAAAGGAAAAGCTGTCAAAGTATCAACGGGACCTGCCTTTCGAAGCGTCGCATCATCGAGTGTATGAGGCCGCAGAGGCGATAGAGGTACAGTAAACGTGGCACGGTTTGCTTCGATCCCCGATTCATCACTAAAGGCGTTTTCAAATTTTGTTCTTTTTTTTTATATTTTTTTAAAAAAAAGACATTCCATCTTGCAGATGATGTTGCAGGGTGTATTGCTGGTGGTGCAGGCGCCATCCATCCATACAAATTCGTAACTGGCATCCTTTCGAACCTCCTCAGGCGATATCCAGACAAGTGAGTCGGAAATCTTTTCATTTTGGTTTTCGCCGACGAGTATATCTGACTGCACACCCGACCAGCTTTTTCCTCTGTACGAACACACCTTGTGTCTCTATATCGGGTCCCTCATCTTCTACTTCTTATTACACCGTGACGACGACCAAAGGAAAAACACATACCCTACACGTCATCCACGCCACCAACGGCTGGTGCGCACACCTCCTCGAGCCGATGCGCGCCAAGATTGTGCCTATCCGGGGTAACATGAGCGCACAGCGGCCGGGACAGTCACTTCCACCTACGACCATCTCGCATGCGTACGTGTTCTACCCTTCATCGGGAGGATTCGACTACCTTACCCAGCTTCCGAACGGGGAACGTGAATTGATGCTTGGAGCCACTTTCGCACAATCAACGGGATATGGGGAGGTTGGGAATACCGACGACAGAGTATATAATAAATCTATCGCGGCTCGTCTGGGAGGTGTACTGCCGAGATATTTCGGGGAGAAAAATTGGGGTGCTGAAGCTCAACCCGCTGATAATCATGATGACGACGAAGACTCGGGAACTGGGTGGGATCAGGGCCGAACTAAGGCAATATGGAGCGGTATCCTTGGTATCTCGGTCGACTTGATGCCGTGGGTCGGTCGCTTGCCAACGACGGTGTCGGGTCGTCCCGAACCTCCTGTACTACCATCATCTCCCCGAGTTTTAGGGGTGGGCGCCAAGAGGGAGGATGAGGTCTCCTTCGGGGCAACCCCTGGGGAATGGATAGCAGCAGGTTACACTGGCGAGGGAATGGTACATGCATGGCTAAGCGGCAAAGCGCTTGCAGGGATGGTTTTAGGGACGGAGAAGGAAGACAAGCTTGTGGAGTGGTTCCCTGAGGCCCTGCGGGTGACTCATACCCGATGGCGGAAGGCAAAGCTGGAAGCACTCGCGGCTAGTATTAGTGGGGAGTGATATATATATTGCAGGCGGAGGAAACCGAACACAATTACCGAGGCGACGTATATATGCATGTATTACGTTGTATGAACGGCTAGTCCTTTTTGCGTTGCAACGGGATCGACTCCAGCACAATTCCACATCAGGGGCTCCCTGGAGTACAGGTCACTTCCGGTGATAGTTCTACATGGTACGCACTACCCAAGTACCATTAGTGTCATGGATGCGTGGACTTCTGGTTAGTTCTCTCCAGGATCCACAGCTCTGCCACCTTCTCCATGTTCAGAACTTCCATCCACTCCCCCAAAGAAACCTCCCAAGGCTTTCTACTCTTCAGCCCACTCACCACCTTTTCATTCACTCTCCATCTCTGAAAACTGGGTATCTGGTCAACCACAGACCACTCATTATCCCCAACATCTGGATATTCAGATATGAGGTGGGTAAAACTAGAGGAGGCTAGCATAGATGGCGTCAGGCCTTCCGTTTTATTATAAACCCAGCCACGAGGAGCTACGGGACCAAAGCCACCAGTGAAGATGTATGGAGGCGCGTGTTCATGAAGGAAGAGAGATGCTCCAGTTTGGGCAGCGAGGTTGGATATGTGCACGTGAACTACAGCAGTGTGAACAACGTTCACCTCAAGATAATCAGAGCGATACTCACCGTTTTTTTGTTCCGCGTATCGTTTGTTGAAAGCAGCCAGTGCAAATCCACCGGGATAGTTCATTATCGAAGCCCTCGCGAAGAAAAACGTCATGACAAAGTTGAGGGAAAAAATACAGAAGACTGAGAGGAACGCCATGTATCGGAATATAAATCCTCTCTTCCGAGATATCCTACGTAGCATGGACGTAAGCAAGTCTCGTCCGAACAGACCACAAGTGCACCAAAGAACATACAGCCACCGTGCTCCTCTCGCAGCTGCGATGTTAACGAGGGGCACCACATAGATCACAAATCGCCATTCCTTGTGTTTCAAGGCACTCAATCCGAGGACGAACAAGACGGGTGCCAGAAGAAGCGACCGAACACGGTGGTCAAGAATAAACCCAAGGATGGCCAACGGAAGGGCTCCCAGCAGAAGCTTGGGCAAGTGAATGGAAAAGTAGGAGTGTGGGGCAGATGTCTGGGTTATGCATATGAAGGTGGGGTATAAGAAGATAGACTATTAGTAGCATTGGAAGTTAACTCACACCCCATTCTGCACTCTTTCCCAAATAGACATTGAAATAGAATCCGTACAGCTCTGGCCAAAGGGGCCATTGACTCCAGAAGTAAGAGTCAATTGCAACCGTCAATGCTTTGAAGGATCGCTGAGAATGCCCCATTGAAAATAAATGGGTCGTCACTCACCAACTGCGGCAACAGCAGCTGAAAAGCCCACTTTAATGAGCCTTGCAAACGTAGTATGACCTTGGGCCAAAAATTGGAGAGAAAGGGGCGCGAGAAGCAATGCGACCTCGGAGCGAAAGACAACCGCGGTAAAAACCAGAAGACTGGCAGCAATGTCGACACTTGTCTGCGACGGATACACCGATTGAGGAGCACGGTTGTAAAGAGCGAAGTACGCCAGATTTACTATTACGCAGATATCACAGCGATTGTTCCATCCATCAATGCATGTCAACCGTACCAGGAATCAGTGCGAACATGTTTGGAAGCGTACGACTCATCCAGAATAGGAGGTGGAACTGGGAGAGAGTCAGAAGGGCAAATAGCCAACTTGTAGGTCTGCCGAATCGTTTGGAGACCGCATGCCGGATGAAAATGAGGCCGAGACCATTCATGGAGGCAAGCACTAAGCGAACTACAAACGATGCGGATAAGCGGGAGAAGAAAAAGAAAGTAGAGGCAGGGACACTCACGAGCGATCTGCAGACCCATTTTGCATGTGACAAGACCGAGAGATGTACCAAGGGAAGCTACGGGTGCTGTGAGCCAGCCGAGGAGGATAGAGCCTACAAATGTGCGTGGCACGGCCCCAGGGAAAGTCATATGGTCATACTGCAGAACTCGGACTCGGAATCCAAGAGGGCCAGCAATACGGCGAGTTACGCACCTTCGACAAAGACTCTGGCCCAATTCCATACATGAGGATATCGTGGGTAGCGTGGAGGTTGAATGATTCCTCTACTTTAGAGTACGGTGCGAAAAAGACGTATGCCCAGCTTGTCACCAGCAGAAGGAGGTCCAGAAAAAGCCCTCGTATGAGTCTCGCAGAACTCCAGGCTTCGCGAACTCGCGCCATTCAATTCTGTTGAAGGTGTCAGGCTCTATCAACCAAGCTGAAGCGTGCATGCCACACGCGACTGACGCACCACCCGCTCAGTGTCGATCGCGTCGAGTGGCCAAATACACCAGTACTTCCAAGTACACTCACTGCAACAATGCCAGCACGTTGGCTCCTTCCATGGCGCGCTACTAATATACTACATGATTGTGCGTTGGTCTGCTGAGTGACGGTCTATATATTGACGTCCCATACTCATGAAACACGGTCTACGAGTTGCTGGATTTTTTTAAAATGCCGGTGTGTAAATCATAATTGCAACTCGCTCTTGGACTGTAGCCACGCCGCCATGAGGTGTCGCGCCGTCGTGGGAGTAGCCCATTCCGTGACTTCTTTGGCATTGCTTCACCATCCAGGATTGTTGCCTCGGCACCACAAGCCCGTCTCAAATTTCCTTCAAGAAAGGGTGTGCCTTCCATCTGAACTGACTATTCGTTGACAGGGTGAGCTGTACATGGAGTATCAAGATTTTAGCCGACTCGAAGTCTGGAGAGCGGTCCATGCCGACGAGTGGATGTTTCTCTGATTGCGACTCATGGTGAGGACCTCTGTCATCTCAATTGACGGCATATACTCAATTCGGAGGTCCGTTGACATGGCTGTCGGGACGCTGTAGAGGTGGACTATATCATTCAACTTGAAGTGTAGTACAGCAAGGAAGGCTGTGACCATACTATCTGAATAAATGAAATCCAAGCCAGACATTTGCGGCCAGCAACATTATTAGGGGTTGGGCACGGAGTGCATCCACTTTCTCAGCTGCGTACATCCGCTCCAGGCCACACTTCAACGATTGACTGACTCTGCAATGGATATGACAACTCGACATCAGTCTCCGAGTGTGCGAAATAAACTCAAATGACCTACTCACCGCAGCTCTGAACCAGCCAACTAGTCAATCAATAGAGAGATACCCTATACAACATACCAGCACTAATGCTTGATAGGGGGTGTAGGAAGTGTTTGGCTTCAAATCAGATTATTGGTAGTGCGTTCATCCATGAACCTGAAATGCAATTTTCGTTTACCCCGATTCCATCTCTGCGTGACCCACTCCATCAAACATTCGAAAAATAGTGCAGGTGAACCGAAAGTGAACTCTTGTAGGTTCAAGCTTTCGAAGCATGTCCAGTTGTCAATAGGGCATTGACCGTTGACCGTCTGAGAAGGGGTGAACAGCACAGGCACGTAGTCCACATGCAGAAATTCTTGGGCGAATCCGAAGCTTCCTTCCTGACTCAAGTCGGCAACAACAAAAGCGAGGTGGGTGACATCATCGAATTTCGACCAAGTCCCACTAACTCTTCTTTGTAAAACTTTCCAGTCAAGCGAAATTATGTGAGCTTCGGTGCAACAATAGCTTCTAGGAATGACACAGGGTCACCGAAATCAAGTGTGAGACGCCGAAGGAAAGGAAAGTACACGTTGTCTCGCCGAAGTTCCAGGTGATCGATAGTGTCCGCAAGTGACAGTTCTTCCAATGATTCAAGAGGGGTGCCTGGTACGCTGGAAACTCACCCAGTAACTCTACGGTCACTGACGGGTACCGCAGAGAAGGAAATCTTATGTGGCAGATTCCGTTAAGGATTTCTATGGCGCAGTTACGGATCTGGAGAGTATGCACCTGGTTCACATGAGGCATAACGACATCCAGTATCTTTCTGCCGTAGGATTCGAGCTCGGTTGTAAGAGGGACTTGACAACTTCTTTCCAAGTACAACCTCAACCTCGGGGGTGAGTCGTAGTGGTTCAAGTCGATCTTGCTCCAAACTCCCGGAGTATCCATAATCACGGGCCTTCAATGACGTGAAACACTGGTCAGAATTTCCCGTTCATCCCAGATATCTGCGCAAGCAGCTTGTTAGAAGTATGAGCCATCGGCGGTGGGCGCACATTCTGATCAGCTTCTGTACTGGTATTGATAAAACTCGGGAATGAGAAGAGCATATTGATTTAAAGGATGCTTAGACGTTACCTGAGAGTTTATTTGCTTCAGCGTTCAATCAACGCGGGACACGGAACCCCCAGCGAGCGAAGGGGAATGAGGTCACGTGATCAGTATGACACAAGTCAAGTCAATAATTAGGAGAACCACGCCGTGTATACAGACCTACGACCTAGCAATTACACACATACAAAATGTTGCTGATGCTCATTCGACCTTTTTCGCTTTGCCAGTGCCTTGCCCATACACTAGTTCATCTACTTCTGCTTTCGTGCCCTGCATCTTCAACCATGCGCCACGTATCGGTGTTTGAAGCGGGTCAAACATCCCAACACGTTGTTGATATGCTGCATATGCGATAGGATACTTTGACAACGAAATGGACTCGGTGAACTTTGTCGAGGCAAAAAAGAGCGAACAAAGCAAGAGACAAGGAGCCAATCTGACCACGGCACCCGTAGAAGCCGATGGTGCATCGGGAGATAGGAGTGGGAGAAGGTTGATAATGATCTGGACGACCTCAGTTTTATGTTGAGTAGAGTAGAGTCCCACTCGCCCAAAATAGCTGCTCGCAAAGGAAGTTGGGGTGCCTGGACCATGCCCAAAGGCCCCTGGTGGCAAAACCCCTTTCCACATCACGTTTTGTCCATGGGATGCGTGCCCCGAACCAGTCGTTCTTTACCAAGACGCCGGACCGCTTAAATGTCTGGAACGAGTATTGTTGATTGTCGGCGACGAACTCCACGAAAAGCGTAGTAAAGCCAAGAAAGGCGAGAATGTAGTCGGGTGTAGTCAGACGAGTGTGAGGTTGAGACACAGCCATCATTGCGGGAGTGCCCAAAAGGAGGAGGAGAATGTTCTGTGCGATGGCTATGACATCCTCAACTGTTTGTGAAGAAAGCAACGTCGTAGAGACTCACCGATGAACGTGAGGTTAAAAACTTGGAAGAGCCAAAGAGGGACTTGTCGACGGAATACTTCCCAGCGATAATCTTCCTCCTTGCTGCTTTTACAGTTAAGCCATCCATCCGCTAAATGCACAGATCTGAGTGCTTACAAGCTGAATAGACCACGACGCCATGTATTGTAAGACAACCTGACAAATAAGAAGGTACAGTCGGAGGATCAAACAATTCGAGGTATCCATACCTGCACATCCATGTAAGCTGTGGCCCAAGAGTCAACGGGGCATCCAAAGAAAATGCTAGGACAAGCGTACCACCAACACCAGCATCAGAAGAGCGCGAGGACTGAAACTGCCAGAAATCGACTTTTGGATTGAATCCGGTGCGTAGGGATAGAAGTATACCGGTGCTGACGGCGGCCAGAGTGGTAGAAGAGCATAGTAAGCAATGTAAATGGCCGGGAGAATCGTCCACACTCTATCCACCTGGGAAACGTTTCCCGTCACGAGCGATAGAATGTAAGTTGTCGCAGTGACTCCCAGACAGAATTTTACAGGCCATTCAAGGAGGGGATGCTGTTCGATAAGCGCGTTCAGAGCGTCCATGACTGATGGGCGTCAGAGGTCACGTAAGTGTTTAAAAACAGGGGGACCCACATTGGCACGTGACTTGATTCCCTTAGCGAGCACGGAGGCACAGCCACCAAATCATCCCAGGCTGCAGCCATGTCGACGAGTGTCCTATTCTCAACGTTCCCGCCGTTCCCGACCTTGTCACTCTTGGTTCCCTCAGAAACACACATTGGCGATCTCTATGGGCTCCTCTGCGATCGCTACCCGCACCTTCCGACGGAAGAGTACTTGAGCATCTCCCCCCATTCAGGCTCTCTCACTCCAGACACCCTCATCTCTGAGCTTCATGGCGCCTCTCCAGGCCTCGTTACCCTTCGCCTTGTTCCTCGTCTCCTTGGTGGGAAGGGTGGTTTTGGGTCGCAGTTGCGTGCTGCCGGTGGTCGCATGAGCAGCCAAAAGACTAACAACAACGATTCTTGCCGTGACTTGAGTGGCCGCAGGCTTAACACTCTCAAGACCGCCAAGAGGTGGGCATTCAATTGATCCTAGTCTAGTCTACGATTGATCATGCGACCTGCGTAGGCTTGTTGAATACATGGAACACGAGAGCGACCGCAAGAAGGCAGCAGCGGATGCCAAGAAAGCCAAGCTGGAGAATCTCGAGAGGAAGATTGCTGCAGCTTCGGTAGACCCTGAAACGCTAGCTGGAAAGAAACATCGCTTTGACGACACAGAGTACCTGGAAGAGAGCAGGGAACTCGTGGACAACGTCAGGTCTGCAGTCTCCACTGGTAAGTTTCTTTTCTTCCGACCGTCACTTATTGTTGTGCACTCAACTCGTGCTTACCAGGTCTTCTCAAGAAGAAGAAGAAAGCCAAAATCGAACAGCCTTCAACCCCACCGGAGGCCTCGAAGTCAGCAGACACCACTGTTCTGGAGCCAGCAGCACCAACCGAGGCAGCGGTAGCTCCAACTCCATCACTTGCGGTGGCGGCATCTGCTTGAACACGGCCCCGCAATCTGTACTACACTGCATATAACTATCAATCTGGCTTTCTGATGTAGTACACGCAATTGGTACGTCGATAGTCGCCCCAGATGGGAAGCCGTGTTACTGGCTGGAATCATTCGGTAATGACCTTGTACAATGAAATGCTCAGTGAAAGCCTTTACAATTGCGTCTGAATAGATTTGAGTATGTAACCTTCCAAGCCTCCACAGATCCAAAGTTCCTGCACGCTCGCTCCCACAGGGCGTACCTTGTACCGCTTCTCCCCCTGAGGACCGCTCACGAAAACATTTCCATCACGCATATTTATCCGCATCGTGTGGCCCCGGTTAACTGTCAGCTCACCATCCTTTCCTCCCGCACCACGCCTACCGTCCATCGCGTACATCTCAGTCAAATCACTCACAAGCTCGGGGCTCTCCAGGCAAATGAGCCCGTTGTTGATCGCATTGCGCTTGAAAATGTCGCCGAACGAACCTGCAATGACGACAGGAATGCCAGCGGCCTTGAGTGCCGTCGCTGCTTGCTCGCGCGACGAGCCCGTCCCAAAGTTGTAACCGGATACAAGAACCACGCCTTGTTTTGAGTTTGCCGATTCTGAGAATAATGGCTGTTCTTTGAGGAGCGACGAGACGAGACCAGCAAAGGATGTGTCATAGTTCTCCATGACCACTTCCGCCTGGCGCTCAAGTGTGATGTCGTCTTGGTAGGTATACTTCCCAGGGTACAACGCATCTGTACTAAGGTTATCCTGGGGGACGAAGAGAAGGCGTCCCGAAAACGATTCCGGAAAGCCGGGAAGAAGCGGTTCCTCTGTGTCAGAGGTGACAGACGCCGCCGCTCCAGATCCAGTCTCAGCGATGTGGAACGACGGTGCACCGGTAGGTGGTAGGCGGTTGGTATCGAGGGAATCAGGACCGCAAATGTACCCGTTGATGGCACTGGCAGCAACTACAGCAGGGCTAGCTAGATATGCTTGTGCCTTTGGGTGGCCCATGCGACCTTTGTAATTCCGGTTGGTAGCACTGATACCCGTCTCACCTTCTTCGAGTAACCCTGTGCCAAGACCGATGCAGGGGCCACACCCAGCAGGTAGAACCGTTGCACCAGCCGCTATGAGTGCATCCCAGTCACCAAGGCGCTCAGACTCCTGCTGCACTACAGAACTTGCAGCTGCGATGTAGAACTGGACGCCAGGGGCAACCTTATTGCCCTTCATCACAGCAGCAGCCGCTGCAATGTCGGATACGCGGGAATTGGTACAGCTGACGAGATATGCCTTTTGAATGGGTATGCGAGCTTCTTCAAGTTTTGGGAGGGGTGTTGACACCTTGACACTATTCGGGCCAGAGACGTGAGGGACGAGTGTTGAAAGATCGAAGCGGAGATGTGAAGCATATTCGGCACCGAAGTCGGATGTTAACGGCGCAGCTTGCAGTGCAGCTAGGCGTCGTCTGTTGATACGAGGATGTTCAGGAAGTGGTGGCATAGACTTCGATGCAAATGTGCAGAATTCGAGCTTCTCGAGTGTCCGCTCGTACCAATCTAGCAGAGTCTGATCAACGGGAAATACGCCGGCAAGGGCGCCCCATTCCGTAGTCATGTTTGCGATCGTGAGGCGGTCGTCGACGCTGAGACCAGCTACACCTTCACCAGTGAACTCGATGGCAGCATTCAGTACCTCGTCCTTAGTAAACGAACCACAAAGGGCGACGATGACATCCTTGCCAGTCACCCCGGGTGACAGTTTTCCCTTGAATTCCACCTTGATCATGCGTGGTACTTGCCACCAGGTTTTACCGGTTGCCCAGAGGGCAGCTGCGTCCGTACGGACGATTGGGGTACCGACGCACCCAACCCCACCATACATGTTGCTGTGACTGTCGCTGGCAACAGTCAACGTGTACGGGAATGCGTAGCCTTCTTCGATGAGAACTTGATGTCCTATACCCCGACCAGCGGGATAAAAGTCGACGTCGTGTTCCCTCGCGAACTGTTCGATTTTAAGATATTTTGCAAGATTTTTTTCGGACTTGTTCTGAACATCATGGTCGAGTGTAAAAACGAGCTGCCTGGGGTTTGCGATCTTGGTTGCGCCGACGGATTTGAATCTATGGTCCGTTCAGCCCCAAAAAGCCACTTGTCGGAAGTGGTACCATTACTTGGATATTACAGGTCCGGTATTGTCATGTGTCATGACATGCTCCGGGCGAATCATGACATAGTCCCCCGCACGCACAACTCTGCCAGGTGGAAGATCGACGGCATACTTTTGTACGACCTTTTCGATGACCGTTTGAGGGACGGCATGTCTTGATGTTGCAGCTGTTGCAAGGAAACGGAGGGCAGCAAATTGCTGACGCCTCGCCCTGAGGGTTGGCAGGCGGTTCATTGGGTCCACAGTGAAAGCCCAACTCGGAAATGATCAGCGCTTGGAGGAGCAGCCACAAAAGGAAAGCCAGATCCACGTGGTGTTATTCCCACGACCGGTCCTCCTGGGGGACGCGTAACCTCTTCGTCCACTTGACACTCACACAATTCCAATGGCTGATCCAAGTGGTGCACCCCCACAGCCCGGTCCAAATGACACGGCAACGGCGATACTGAGGCAAAAGAAATCGTGAGTATCGTGTTCGTGATCATATAGATCTCGTTGACGGTATGACATCTCATCACTAGACCCCACCGACTCATCGTAGATGAGGCAACCTCGGACGATAACTCGGGTGAGTCCTGGAAATGCCTGTGTAGTGGACATCCTTGACCTTGAATGGTAGTCGCAACCCTCAATCCGGCTACGATGGAGATACTCTCTTTGTTCCGCGGTGACACCATCATAGTGAGGTACTCCTCCGTGAATCTGACCTCTTTGTCCGGCCCTAATATATCTTCAGGGGAAAGAAGCGACGTGACACTGTCCTCATTTGCTTGAGCTCGGATGATGTCGAGGAAGGCCGTATTCAAATGAATAAAGTTGCACGAAACAACCTGCGAGTTAAGCTCGGGGATCTGGTCGGTGTACACCAATGCCTCGACATCAAATACGGAAAACGAGTGCACATACTCCCGTTTGACGATTCCATAGAGGGTCTCAGCGGCAATATTTTTGATGTCTATCTCAAACCCTATTTCCTGGAAGGTGATTGAATATTGTTCCTCCATTCTGGCTTTTATGGTTCTCAAACGAATTAGCATACCGGCCTGTTCGCAAGGGCGATACTTTCCTCGTTCGTGGTGGCATGCGGACTGTTGAGTTCAAGGTAATCGAAACCGATCCCGCAGAATACTGTATAGTGGCACAAGATACCGTCATCCACACAGGTAATTAGGGCAGTCAATAAATATTTGATGGTACTGACACATCTGTCGTAGAGGGCGACCCTGTCAAACGCGAAGACGAGGAGGCAAACCTCGCCGACGTGGGTTATGATGACATTGGCGGCTGTCGCAAACAGATGGCTCAAATTCGTGAGCTTGTGGAGTTACCATTGCGGCATCCCCAACTCTTCAAATCTATCGGTATTAAACCTCCACGAGGTATCCTTATGTATGGACCTCCGGGAACTGGTAAAACCCTTATGGCTCGTGCTGTTGCCAACGAAACGGGTGCATTCTTCTTCTTGATCAATGGCCCGGAGATTATGAGCAAGATGGCTGGAGAGAGTGAGAGCAATTTGCGGAAGGCGTTTGAAGAGGCCGAGAAAAATTCACCTGCTATCATCTTCATCGACGAGATTGACTCCATTGCACCAAAACGTGAAAAGGTGAGTTGATATTTACTATAATAGCAGCCGATGGCTCAGTTATAATTAGACCAATGGCGAAGTCGAACGTCGCGTAGTTTCGCAACTTCTCACACTCATGGATGGTCTGAAAGCCCGGTCGAACGTAGTTGTGATGGCTGCCACCAATCGACCCAACTCTATCGACCCTGCACTCCGGCGGTTCGGTCGTTTTGATCGTGAAATTGACATTGGCATCCCGGATCCCACTGGCCGTCTGGAAATTCTGCGTATTCATACCAAGAACATGAAGTTGGCTGATGATGTTGACTTGGA
Organism: Pisolithus tinctorius; assembly: GCA_024663395.1. Taxonomy (NCBI): domain Eukaryota; kingdom Fungi; phylum Basidiomycota; class Agaricomycetes; order Boletales; family Pisolithaceae; genus Pisolithus; species Pisolithus tinctorius. Next base: position 3,211,300 of record JANFAH010000002.1, read on the forward strand.
GCAAGTAAGTATCAAAGATTACACCTGGATTAATCATTGATGTACTACGCAGATCGCCGCCGATACCCACGGTTACGTTGGTTCCGATGTTGCCTCTCTTTGTTCAGAAGCCGCTATGCAGCAAATTCGGGAGAAAATGGACCTTATCGACCTCGATGAGGACACTATAGACGCGGAAGTTCTGGATTCACTGGGCGTTACCATGGATAATTTCCGTTTCGCACTTGGCACTTCGAATCCTTCTGCTCTCAGGGAAACGGTTGTCGAAGTTCCTACTGTCACATGGGACGATATTGGTGGTCTGGACAAAGTCAAGTTGGAACTCCAGGAGACGGTGCAATATCCAGTCGATCATCCCGAGAAGTTCCTCAAGTACGGTATGGCTCCGTCAAAGGGTGTCTTGTTCTATGGCCCTCCTGGAACGGGTAAGACGCTCCTGGCCAAGGCCATCGCCAATGAGTGCAATGCAAACTTCATCAGTATCAAGGGCCCCGAGTTGCTTACCATGTGGTTCGGTGAATCCGAAGCAAACGTCCGTGATGTCTTCGACAAAGCCCGTGCGGCCGCACCGTGTGTCATGTTTTTCGACGAGCTTGATTCCATCGCGAAAGCTCGTGGTGGTTCATCAGGCGATGGAGGAGGTGCTGGCGACCGTGTACTTAATCAGTTGCTCACGGAGATGGACGGAATGAGCACGAAGAAAAATGTGTTCATTATCGGTGCTACTAACCGACCTGACCAAATTGACTCCGCACTGCTTCGTCCTGGACGGCTCGACCAACTCATCTACATTCCACTTCCCGATGAAACGTCACGGCTCGCCATTTTGAAAGCCAACCTCAAGAAATCCCCGGTTGCCGCGGGTGTTGACCTGTCATTCTTGGCCAAGTCGACACATGGCTTTTCTGGTGCTGACCTCACAGAAATCTGCCAGCGAGCCGCTAAGCTGGCTATTCGGGAGAGTATAGAAGCTGATATCCGGAGGCAGCGCGAAAAACAGGACGTGGAAGGGGATGACGCCAAAATGGAGGAAGACGAAGAGGAGGATCCAGTGCCTGAGATAACCAAGGACCACTTCGAAGAGGCAATGAAATATGCTCGTCGTTCGGTTTCCGACCAAGACATCAGGCGCTACGAAATGTTCGCTCAGGTTAGTTGTATTCTAAGGTTGTACTCAGGACTTCCATGACTCATTATATCCTATTAGAACCTGCAGCAATCTCGTGGCTTTGGAAATAACTTCCGTTTCCCCGATGGGCCATCATCAGGGCCAGACGGCAATGCTGGCTTCCAGGACGATACACAAGAAGATGATTTATACGCGTAGTCTACTCTACTTTGTATTTTGGACTGTGTGGGCTGGACGAACCTCGACAACAAATAGATTGCATGATTGACACGACTTGTTGATGTGACTCGGTGTGTAAGCGGAAGTAAGCGGGACTCTTTTTTTCGGCCGCCTCAAAAGTCGCCAACTTTGTTACTCCGCATCTCTCCAAACCACCAAGATGATGGCCTCCGTCTACGCCCGCCCAGCCAACGCCCTCCGTACCGCTGCCCGCCGCCTCCACCGTGCAGGGGCCAAGTTCACACCGGCACAGGCTGCGTCCTACTCGCTCTTGGCGCGCTCCGCGGCTGCCAACTGCTTCAGACAACCTGCCGTCCAGGTAAGAAAAAAAGAAGAAAAAAAACCTGGTTGAACTCGCAAAAGTACTGACGTGTTTCGAAAGGTCCTTCCTACCCGTGGCGTGAAGACCCTCGACTTTGCTGGCACCAAGGAGGTCGTGTATGAACGGAGTGACTGGCCCCTGGCCAAGCTCCAGGACTACTTCAAAAATGATACCCTCGCTTTGATTGGATACGGCTCGCAAGGCCATGGTCAGGGCTTGAACGCTCGGGATAATGGTCTCAACGTCATCGTCGGCGTTCGTAAAGACGGTGAGAGCTGGAAGCAGGCCATGGAAGACGGTTGGGTTCGTATTCTCCATCGAGCTGCTGAAAATTTTTATAAATTTACCATTGTCGCTAGGTGCCTGGCGAGACACTCTTCCCGATCGAGGAAGCCATCAATCGGGGAACGATCATCATGAACTTGCTCTCAGATGCAGCTCAATCCTCGACCTGGCCAACAGTTGCTCCTCTCATAACCAAGGGCAAGACCCTTTACTTCTCTCACGGCTTCTCCGTTGTCTACAAAGACCTCACCCACGTTGTGCCTCCCAAGGACGTCGACGTTATTCTGGTAGCACCCAAGGGCTCGGGTCGTACTGTTCGCACCCTCTTCAAGGAGGGTCGTGGCATCAACTCTAGCGTTGCCGTGTTCCAAGACGTGACGGGCAAGGCAATGGAAAAGGCTGTCGCCTTGGGTGTTGGTGTCGGCTCTGGGTACATGTACGAGACCACTTTTGAGAAGGAGGTCTACTCGGACTTGTACGGTGAACGTGGAGTGGTGAGTTTTGCCATAATATCCTTTTCGACGTGACTTGTTCTAATGGTAGTCGACACCCTCCTTAGCTTATGGGTGCCATCCGTAAGTTGTTGGAATCATAACGTATCTTTCCATGCTGACGTCTCGGGCAGAGGGACTGTTTTGCGCTCAGTACAAGGTCCTTCGTGCCAACGGTCACACTCCCTCGGAAGCCTTCAACGAGACTGTCGAGGAAGCGACCCAATCATTGTACCCTCTGATCGGCCAGAAGGGGTGAGTCGTCTTAGTGGGTTTTCTATGTTTGCTTGTACCTGACCACTACTTGTGAAAGCATGGACTATATGTATAATGCCTGCTCTACCACTGCTCGTCGTGGCGCTCTCGATTGGGCACCTGTCTTTGAGAAGGCCAACCTCCCCATCTTTGAGCAGTTGTATCAGAGCGTGCGGGACGGTACGGAGACTCGCAAGGCACTCGAGTTCAACGGTCGCTCGACATACCGGCAAGACCTTGCGAAGGAGTTGAAGGAGATTGACGACCAAGAGATCTGGAGAGCTGGTAAGGCGTTTCGTGTAATCTAACGAAGGTCAAGTCATTTATCTTTTCTACCGCAGGCAAAACCGTTCGTTCTCTTCGTCCGGACTATAAGAGCGAGTAAAAGGATGGTAGCAATGGTTTCTTTGTATGGCTGGGCTACTTTGCGCATCATCTTGCTTGGTCGGGTTCAAAAGCACTGCGGTGCAAGTAATTACTTAGGCGTGTATGGTATGACAGAATAGACGGCTTGGAGTTGTGTTCTGGTGGTACAACCAGTTGCAGTGAGATAGGGGTATTTTGCCACCGCTGGAATATGTGAATCGCCTACATCTGGATTATTGGCCAGCACGGGCTCGCGTCCTCACAGCTTGTGAACAATTCTACCTCGATGGACAAGGATAATCGTGACGACTTCACGTTCGCAAAGCTTTCCGATCTCAAGCTGCCCGTAACCTTTCGTGTGTACGCATCTGGTATTCCTGCCCCCCCTGGGTGGCGAGATTTTGATCATGACCTACCTAGTTCACAACTTGAGGGTACTCGGCAACGGAAGTCTGTGCTGGAGGTGTTGGAAGAGCCAGAGCTGAGGCACTACGGTGCACAGTCGTCGTACGTGGATGTCTTTGCTTTCTCCGCTTCCCCGCTCATTCACGAGGCAGGACGCTCTCTGACTTATACGTCACTTGCCAACTGGTAGCTGAAAACAAACCGTTAACCATCCCATTCAGAACATCCTTTAAGGCCTTCAAGCACAACCATACGTATGTTCCTCAGTTCCGTTGTCATCCTTCGCGGGATATACGAGACTTGCTCAATTTATATTGTACTTAGTTGGAACGAATGGATAACGTTTCCCATACGGTACTGCGACCTACCGCTGAGCTCGCAGATCACCTTTACAGTGTGGGATATTGGAAGCCCGCGTACGGCTGTTCCGGTTGGTGGCTCAACATTCAGGATGTTCGGGAAGAAGGGGTGAGTACATGTTCTTTGATAGTCCAGGCGGGGAGGGTACGTATGTGCAAACAGGACCTTGCGAAGGGGAAAACACCGGCTATTGTTGTGGCCAGATCAAGAGGCGGACGGTTCTATGGAATCGAAGACACCCAGCAAACTAGGTACGAGAGACGAAATGGGTCGGTTAGAAAAGGTTAGCAGAATCAGTGTGATCACATCCACTGTTCAATATGTCGATTGTTCCTTTCATACAGTTAGTCAAGAAATACGAGCGCGGGGATTTGCCCAAATCAGATTGGCTTGATAAAATGGCTTTCCGCAAGATGGAGGAAATACATGCAGTAAGTTTCTACCCAATTATCCCGGCAACTGAGGGTTGCTCACTTGGGTGAGCAGGCTGAGACTGCGAAGTCTAACAACATGTTCCTGTATATAGACATTCCGCGTTTCGATTTTCCAGTTATTTTCAGCGAACCTGTGGGTCATGTTGGCAGGCCGCAGACCTCCAGCTAACAGCTTTGGGCCTAATTAGGAGACCCAGACCATTCCTTCAACGTCTGCACCACAGACCACCGCTGCGCAGTTACCGATGGCACCCATCTTGCCACCTTCCTTTGCGACCGATCCTCATTTGTGGGCTGTCTCCGATCCAGACATGTTACGCGAGAACCCTGTGGAGGACAAACATCGGCGGTTGGTCCGAAGTCACCGTAGTAGCCCATACGACAGAGAGTTGAAGCCGAATGCTAAGATAAGAGACGAACTGGGGGTAAGCACCCGTGGTGGTTTGCCTCTGGGGATACTAATGCAGTGGTACTCAGGAAATGTTGAATTACCCTCCTTCGCAACCCCTTACCTCTGAGGAGAAGGACATGATATGGAAGTTCCGTTTCTACCTCGCTCGTGACAGGCGAGGACTCACTAAGTTCCTCAAGTCTGTAACTTGGAGAGACCCGACGGAAGTGAAGCAAGCCGTAGAGGAACTTCTACCTATGTGGACCGAGATCGATACAGATGATGCTCTTGAATTGTTAGGACCAAGTACAGTCGATTCACGTGTCAGAGCATTCGCAGTTAGGCAGCTCAGCAGGGCAGATGATGAGGTATCTTGTCATGCATGGTCACCACGCGGACTCATCCACTGAAAATTCATGCAGGAACTCATGTTATACCTACTGCAGCTCGTGCAAGCGCTCAAATTTGAAAGTGCAGCTAGCGAACAACGGTCGTCGCGGTCCGCAACTAGCGCGATATCGTACGACGACAGCGGGTTGACGGACTTCCTCGTCACCCGTGGCGTACAAAATTTTGTCCTTGGAAACCGTTTGTACTGGTATCTTATGGTGGAGGTTGCCCTCGAAGACAAAGTCGTCGCGAAGATGTATGGCCGTGTCGTCTACAAGTTTCTCAACAAGATCCTGGAGGTATGACAGCCTCGCTCATTATTATTTACATCCTGATGTATCTACAGTCGGAAGGTGGTAGTGAACGTCGTGAGTTGATGCGACGACAAGGACTCTTAGTAGAGACCCTTGGAAAACGCGCGAGAGAAATTAGAACGTCGAAGGATTCTCGGCAGAAGAAAATCGAGAAGCTTCGTTCGTTCATAAATGACCCGAAGCACGGCCTTGTCGACATTTCTGCACTTCCTTTGCCTCTCAATGCGCGAGTTCAGATCACCGGAATCAACGCAGAGAAATCGTCCGTATTCAAATCTAACCAATACCCTTTCTTACTTTACTTCAAATGCACCGACGAAACGGAATACCCCATTATCTTTAAGGACGGTGACGATATGCGACAAGACCAACTGGTATTGCAGTTGTTCACATTGATGGACCGCCTTCTGCGCAAGGAAAATTTGGATTTGAAGCTGAGTCCATACGACGTGCTGGCAACTGGGCCGCAGCAAGGCATGATGCAATTCATCCCAAGCAAGACTATCGCAACCATAGTGAGCGAGCACGGGACGGTTCTCAATTACTTACGTGCGAATCATCCGGATGAGGGGAGCGTTGGCACGTACGGTGTAGAACCAAGTGTCATCGATATCTTTGTCCGAAGCTGTGGTAAGCTCAAAGTACAAGTCCCGCAGGCACTGCGTGCTGACCAAGCTGTGTAGCTGGTTACTGTGTTGTCACTTATCTGCTTGGTGTCGGAGATAGACACTTAGATAATCTATTACTCACACCGGACGGTGAGTGGATTTAGTAGTCCAAGCTGTTCTGCTCCTGAGTTGGTTCCTGTAGGCCACTTTTTCCACGGTGCGTGCGTGGTACACAGCATTCTGGCAGTTTGTTCACTGACGTTGCCTTCCAGTGGACTTTGGTTACATACTCGGGCGAGATCCGAAGCCATTTCCTCCGCCTGTTAAGGTTTGTAAGGAAATGGTGGACGGGATGGGCGGCGCACAATCAACACACTACGTGCGGTTCAAGAATTTTTGTTTTACGGCATTCACTATTTTGCGCAAGAGTGCCAACCTGATCCTAAACTTGGTAGCCCTGATGGTCGATGCCAACATTCCGGATATCAAGCATCGTGATGTGCACGAGCAAATCCAAGAAAAATTCCGACTAGATCTTACGGAAGAGGAGGCCATCAAACACTTTGAAGCCCTGCTGAACGAAACATCGTATTTCACGGTCGTCCTCGATCGGATACATGACCTGGCACAGTATTGGAGGAGCTGATTTTTCCACGGTGTGGCAGCAGTAGTTGGTTGCATAGAATGCAATGTGGAAGGGAAAGCTCCGCAGCGCTTGTCAGTTAACGTGCCAATGATACACGTTACAGTAATGTAGAAGAAGTTCTGCCAACCCAGGCATTCACACAGGGTGAGTCGTGTGTCCAACCAAGATACGGTGACTCGTCACCACCACTGCCATGCTACAGTAAACTCGGACTTCAAAGAATAAACCATAACAATCCGCTCATATGATAATACGGTCACCAAAGTATCGGGTAAACCGATTGTTTCGTGTAATTGCTGGCGTCTGCGGCTCGGCGTGTGTTGGCCATGGCATATCTATAACTCGTTTTGCTGTATGATACTGTAGATTCTTGCATTTCCGGCGTATGGTTGAACAACCTGCGGAACGTTCGTATATAACTTCTCCATTGAGTAATTGAATAGGACGCCACCGCCACGCGACTTCCATGAATCTGGAGGGCACGGTCGGGTGGCGTGGACAGTTCCGCGATGGAGGGCGCGGGGGGTTAGGACCCTTCCCACGTTGCAAGCCCTCCAGACGCCTCGACCTCCGTGTTGATCGATCCCAATATTAGGTACATGCTCCACGCAGATCGAGTGCGTACTCCTGTCTTCTTAGCCATAGCCCGAGGTTTGACCCACAGGAAGGAAGTCCATTGCTTTATCCTCAAACAGAAAATAACACGCCAGGCCAGGCGGCAATGGCTACCGTAATCGCAGTTACGGGTTGCCACATGTAAGTCACCGGGGAAACTTCTCCAGCCAAGCGTCATTTTGATTTACCAGTCAGTCCGTGACTGGTTCCTAAAAGCTATCCAGGGCCATCCAGTGATGCTGGTGCAGTGGATGGTTGAAGTGGCGAGACCAAACGCATGCCGCCATTTTGGGTTCACTCGTTTCGCCGGATGGAACCAGGAGGCTAGGAGCCACTCCTAACGCTCTTTCCGGCCACACCAGACGACCTCTCGGATGTGACGCCAGTGGAAGCATAAATAATCAGTAGGTACCATGGAAAGACAAAGATCTCCGAGTTCTCTCCTCCGCAGGGTTCTGTCTACTGTTCAACACTCATTCAAAATATGGCAAGTTCCTCGCAGCTTTTCAATGAGGCGTTCACCGACGAGGTAACTTTCATTTATCTGTATGACATACCCCGATAACACCCTCCTCAGGACGAGCAGACGTTGGTTGGCTTCGCCACGCTCCCCGCTGATCGAAAGCCTTATCGGTGCGGCTGGATAGTTCCCGGTGGTGTTTGTAACGCGGTCCTCCCTGGAGACTCGTTCCCGGTACACTTGAGAGAGTGTCACGGCATCTTCGGTAACGACAAAGTCAGGTTCAAGTGTGAATGGGTGGAATGTGGGTTGCAGATGAATAAGGAGAGCATTGTGCGGCATGTCACAGAATCGCACCTGCAGTACAGGCATCGATGCACCTTTTGTGGGGAAGTATTCTCGCGCAAGCACACCTTGAACGGACACCTATGGAAGAGGCACGGCTTCAAGGCCGATTAAAGAACACCCTCGTAGTGGTGAGCCATGCGTTTCGGCTATTTTGCGGATGCAGTTGCTGATCTATCTAGCCGGTATAGCGGATACACCGATAATATGATTTTCTCCCTCTTTCCACACTCGGTAGGCTTACTTAGAAGAGATTCCAGTATCATATCATCGCATCGTCAGCATAATGATTTCGTATGAACCCGTAATACATACACTTACCTTACCGTAACTGTGCTTGTCCGAGGACTGGTACTGTACTCAGATGATTCGCGTTCATCTCTAAAAATTTGGAGGAGCAAATAAACACAGGTGAGTGTGTCTCTACTACTGCACTTCGATGCTTAGTACAAGTGTGTTTCAGTAGTACCCGTACCATGTTTTGTGTTTTCGGCCATGAGGCCATGTAGGCGACCGTGTTCCAGGGTGCAATGCATTTGTGAAATCGATCTCGTTGCGATGAAAGATAAGGATAAAGGAAAACAGACTCGGAGTATAGAGTAAGCTCCAATGTACAAATATGCGCGCGTGGGACAAGGTAGAATGTCGGGTCATTGCAGTAACCCTTTGTTTTGTGTGTTAAGCGTCGCCCAGATCCTATTTTCAACCTCCTCGATGATTTCGCGGGACGTGTTCAGACTTGTCATGAAATATGCGGTATTTCCCAGAGTTCTGAAGTGGATTCCAAAGGAATCACTTGCAAGGGTCGATGACCTCGACCCGTGATTCACGACGTCTTTAATAGATTGGAGTAATTTCCGGGCGCAGTGCGAGGCATAACCTATGAGAACGTAAGACGAGTAGTGTTTGCATCACTTCAAAACCCTACCCGTATTGTCCCCATTAAACTTGACGGTGAACACAGTGCCCAAAGTCATGACTTCCTCAACGATATCGAGGTGGGACATAGCTTGCGCGAAAGAAGGATCCCAGAAGCTCCATATCGTTGATCTGGACTTTGCGTCAGCGGACCACTTAGCCTGCGCTGCCTTCCATGGTTCCTTCTGCAGCAGACCACTGATCAGATCCAAAGTCTCATTTGCAACTTGACACCCGATGGGATGTGCCGTATAACTGTGCCCGTGTAAAAGTGCGTCTGCTTTGGACTGGCTGTAGAAAGCTTGGAACACGCGGTCAGAGGTAAGCGTCACTGCGAGTGGTAACGTTCCCCCGGTGAGTATTTTTGCATAGACCGAAATGTCGGGATTCGCTCCTAGCAAAGGAATAGCGCTCTCCAATCCAAGGCGATAAAACCCAGTGAAGACCTCGTCGTAAATGACCAGGAGGGGAGTCGAAAATAGCGAGGGGTCACGGACGATGTCGACGAGGACTCGCTGGAAAAGCGGGTCCACGAAAATCATGCCACCGGCTCCCATTACGATCGGTTCCAGCATCAGGGCGGCCAGCCTTTGTTCGTTAGAGCGATTAAAGGTTTGGAGCGTCTGTCTCATGAACAGTCGATATGCCTCTGCAAGTGGGGAGGAGAGGCGGCCTTCAACATCATACAAAGCGTCTAGAGTATCAAAGTGGTGAGTGGAGGCCACTGAGGTGAACATCGGATTCGGGACTGAAACCACGAGCTTCCCTCTCTTGATGGATACGGTAGGCGGTTCGAACCAAAAGCCTTTGGGCTGATGCCACTCACAGCTATAAATGCTCTTTTTAGTGGCGTCCATGGCTCCTATCGTGTCCCCATGGTAAGAACCCTTCAGGCCAACTACTCCAAGGTTTTTTCTTTCGACTGGCGTCAATGCCGGCACAGCTTTAATAGAAAACGCTCGCAAAGCCATTTTCAATGCGACCTCGGTTCCGGTAGAGCCGTTGTCGGAAAAAAATGCGCGTGAAGCCCACCCTTTTCCAGGGCCGTCTTTAACAAGGCGCTCCGCTAACTTCAAAGCTGGCAGGTGGGTAGCCTCTGGAAAGATTACATGGCCGTACCGCCCAGCAGCGCTGGCAGCTGCTAATGCAAGGGACGGTGTGGAATGACCAAGGCCTTGGGTCCACCATGATGCCGAACTATCGAACTGTGGAGAGAGAAGGGAATTATCGGAGGAGGCGGTCTCCGAGGGTGGCTCGGGAGCGCGCTCGTAAACACTGAAGAAGTCTCCCCAAGCACTGTCGATGACCGTGACATCCGTTTCAGAATTTACCAGTCCATGTTGTACGAAAGGCCACCAGACAGTATCCAGCGTTCGACGAGGCATAGTGTCAAGTTCTTCAATACGACGGGTATGGCAGTCGTCCAAGTGACGAACAGCTTCAAAAATATCACCGTCTAATCCGCCAGATACTATTTTTGCGTAATAGGCTTCAGTGTTTTCTGCGTTTTTGGCATGGTTGTCAAGACGCGGAGGGGGTGGATCTACTGAGAGTACGCGTAAACCGCGCGCAGTGAAATATGACGATAGATATTCGTAGTTCCGGTAATAATGATCTCGGAAAAGAATGACCGCGTCGACAATGTATCCGCGAAGAAGTAACGATTCATACGACGAGATGGTTGATGATATACCGCCGAGTTTCGAGTCCCCGACGAGTATGGTCGGAAAAAGCAACGGTCGATAACTGTCCACCTGAGTGGTCCCGCTCAAGGTAGGGCTGTGAACACCTTCGAGCTGCGTGAGTTCAAAAGGTCCTCAATCAAACTCATTTTGTCACCTCCGGCTGTTTCAATATATATGTGCCCTGCTGGACACTTGCGGGCGCATGATCGAATGTATTGCGCTACGCTGTTCAGGAAAGTTCGGTCGGATGGGACAGAGACCTAAGACAATTGTGATAAACACCATCGTTAAAACTGTCGATTCCCTCACCGCATTTTTTGGAGCTCCGGAAGCCATCTTTACCGCAAGGTGAGGGCTCACTGGCTCGTCGTAACGAAAGAGACACCGTGTCTCGACGAGAGACTGGTTCGGACCAGCAAAGCGTTTAATATGTCTATCGCACGATCAACCGCATATCACAGAATCATGGTGGTTTACAACATACGCGTCGTCGGCATCGTGAAGTGGACCTGTACTTATTGGCTTGAGGTAGAAAACAGCACTATTTTTCAGGGCAGATGCGCGCACGAGAGCCGTCGTGATGATAGTTTTTCCTACATCGGTGTTAGCACCGAAGACTTGGTGAATGCGAAGGTGCCGATAGAGATGGCTCATGTAAAAACTACGATAGCTCGGTTCTTCGTTCGTATGGAGACCAGCGATGACCGCTGGTGCGTTGCTGGTGATGAGGACGAGCAAGCTGCCATGGTTTTACAAGTCGGCCTTAAGAACACAATTCACTCTCACGAATGACAAGGCCGATTGACATTCTGATCCAACACCGCGCTATTACACCATGCAGCTGTCTGTAATGAAATCCAGATTGAAAATATGTCAAGATGTCGGGTAAGTCGCAGCCTCGCTGATATCCGGGCGAGTTGGCAGCCCCCACTCATGACAGAACCTGAGAGAACCTTACCATAGACGCTTGATAGACCCTGTTCCCTGCCACAGCTTTGCCCTTTCCTGCAACTTGCTTTCTTGGTGAAATGCCCTCCAAGAAGACTGGCAAGGTCATTGCCATTCGCACCAAATTCAAGAATCCTCTCAAGGCATGGAAGCGAAACAACCCATTGCACGATCGCTCGCCCGCTGCAGGCATTCATGCCGTCTCAGCACAAATACTCGGGTTGCAAGGGCTCCCCGCTCCAGGCCTGCAAGCTTCGACCGCCGCCACTCCCTCCAGATATTGGGCCCGAGATGTCTCCGACGCCATTCAGATATCTGCACCTCTGGGTACAAGCAGCCGTAGACGCAACCCCAATCGCTGGTGCTCCGATAAAGGCCGCGATTGGGGGACGTGACTTTTCCCCAAAGTACTATTCTTGAATCTTAACCACGCTATTACAGCAACGCATCCAGAACAGGGAAGACTTAAATGCCCTCACTTGCCATCTGTACGACCTTAGTTGCCATATAACGAATGCTCCAACCGCTCGAACACCCTCCGAAGAAATTAGCCGGCGGGCACTGATTAAGTATGTCGCTACGATGTATCCGTGCAATATTTGGTCGATGCAACAGGGTGGGAACATAAGCTATTGCTTGATCAATGTACTTCCTTTCAGGTGCGCCCCTGTGACGTGAGGATGCATCACGGGAAGCTTATAGTATGCATTTTAGCAACCTCGTGACGTGCTCCCTAGTCTGCTATACCAGTGTCGGCCAGATACAGCTGAGGTTCAGAGGTGGTATGTTCATAGGGGACAATACGATTTTGTGCTTGACGATGACACTGATGTAACACAACTGACAAGGGAAAATAGTCTCTGGTCAGGAATTCAGGCAGGGGCTGGGATCGTCATGAGGGCTACTATTGAAGAGGCCGTCAGCTCGTTCCTGGCAACATACCGGTGCCGTTGTGGAACTTGGAATGATATGAAGGTTTCCACTGTCAGTCTCCCTGATGCATCAAAACATGGTTATAGCATCACGTGGTTGGTGGATGTCTTCTACTCCCTAACAGAACTCACAGTGAACTGAAAGCCGCCGATGTAAGCGACGGTTTCAGATCATATGCATGGAAGGAAAGAGGTGGAGAATAGTACCATTGCGGAGGAAGAAGGCGATGATAACGGACCGACATGAGAAGCGAAGTACCTTACTCGCAATTTTGTGGCGAAGCAAGTGGTGCGTTGCAAATGAAACTACCCTGTTGTCGTAGGTAGGTTCTGCATGCCAAAATGACACTCTCCTCGGGACCAGCAGAGGTTGGTTGGTTTCGATAACGACAAAGTCACGTTCAGCTGTGAATGGGTGGGTTGTGGGTTGCAGATAGGGAAGGGGAACCTTGGGCGACATGTCGTGGAAATGCACCTGCGGTACAGGCATCGATGCACCTTTTGCGGGGATGCACTCTCGCGCAAGCACACTTTGGGCGCTCACTTACGGATTCAGCACAACTTCAAAGCCGACTGAAGAATGTCCTCGTAGTGGTGAGCCACGCGTTTCGACTATTTTGCAGTTGCCAGTTGCTGGTTTGACTAGCTAGTATAGCTCGTTGGCCGAGACTTGGAAGCGCTTTCAGTGTTTTACCGTCTCATCGTCGGCGCAACGAATTCGTATGACTATTCACGATACTTACGTTACCGCAATTGTACTCATTTGAGGGTTAGTGTGTTGCGCCAATCCTAAGTCGTGTTGATATGGCTTCTAGAAGTTGCAGGAGCATCGGTTCTCAACGGGATCACAGTACTCAGTATGCATCCCTACTTCGTTCTGTCCATTAGTTCTTAGTCACAAGTCATAGATGTATAATCCAGCAGCAGTACCTGTACAACCCTATATCGTTGACCACGGCAAGCAGCCTTGATTTCATGTAAGCGATCGTATCCGACACGACCAGCATGCACCAGTAGAATCGCTCTTGTTGCAATGAAGAAATACGACTGTAAACACCTTCGAGTCGGGTAAGTTAAAAAGATCACCAAACATGTTATTCCCTCCAGCTGTTTCACCATACAGATGGCCTGTGGGACACTTGCGGGTGCACGACCGAGTATATTGTGCTACATTATTCAGGGAACTGAAAGTTGGGTCAGATGGAGCAGAGACCTAAGGCAACTGGAAAGTAAGAGTAAAGACTACGTATCACTAGAACTGCCAACGCCCTCGATGATCGCATTTTAACATTTCTGAGGCTTTGAGTGCCATCTTCATCGCAAGGTGAGGACTCACTGGCTTGTGATAACGAAAGAAACAGTGTCTGGACGAGAGACTGGTTTGGAGTCTGGACCAGAGTGTTTAATATGCCTATTGCACGATCGACCCATACATCGCAGAATCACGGTGTACAACACACTCATAGTCAGCATCAGCAAGTGGACCTGTACTCGTCGGCTCGAGGTTGTCAGCGTTATTATTTCATGGCAGACACGCACAGTAGAGCGTTGTGATGACGGTGTTCTCCATATCGGTGTTGGCAACCAAGACTTGACAAATCGGGGGAGGTGCCAATAGAGATGGCTGATATGTTCCTTCGGTTCTTCGATTGTATGGAGACCAGCGATGTCCGCTGGTGTTTGCCCATGGCTCCAAGTCTCACGGATGACTACGCCAGTTGGCATCCAAGACTCGAACACCGAGCTATTACACCTTCCAGCTGTCTGTATCGGAACAATGAAATCTAGATTGAAAACATGTCCAGATGTCTCCAAAGTTCGCGTGTACTACATACCAAGTACATTAAAGTAGATCATTATAGTACGGGGGGAGAAGAACACTGCAACAAGTCAACAATACACATCACGAATGTATTGCTGAGCCCAAGGTCCTAGCTCGTTATCGGCTACAGTAATAGTGACGCCGCAGGTGGCGAAGTGTCTGGCGACGGTTTCTCTGGTTATTCCTTCTGCGATGCCGATATACGGCGCAAAATCGACGTTAGGAGAGACGCTAAATGCCGCTCTCCTCAAAATATTCTCGTATGCTCCTGGTTCAGAAAAGAGCTCCGTGACGACCGCCATGAACTTTTGGCGCGCATCACGAGACTCTGGGTCATTGGGGTGCACTTGCGGGCGAAGTCGAGCGACTCTTCGACTTGCCCTCATGTCATAGATGTTTGGTCGCCCCTCTGCATCTCGCCTAACGCCTTTGGGACAAGAGCTTGGATTCGCTGTGTAATAGGCCACCCACACCTCAACCGCGTCCTCGAGGCGAGGGTTATTCATGGGAGCGGGGACTTTGGGTACGGAAGTGGGATGCTCCCAATCTGGGGTACGCCAGGTCGACAACAAGAATCGCTGGACCTCGGTCTTCTGCTCTCTTGGCGTTTTGTGAGCTTCCGAGCACAGAGCTTTGACTTTCGTCAGAGCTTGGTAGTTGCCTGGCTGATGAGCAGCTCGAATAAGTGACTGGATCTGTTTGATACTTTTGGGCGGCTTATTGGACCTGTGGGACGCTGTGGCAAACTGCCAATTCTGTGTCACGCCCTGTTCATCGGAGAAACGATGGAGAACGGGGTCATCGTCGACGGAAGGCTGCCCAGCAGAAAGGACGGCTGCGAAAGAGCGGGCAGCGACGCAATCTGGGAGCTGTGCCTGCGGCGAGGCGGGAGTCGCCATGGGCGGGGAGACATGTTGGGGAAAGAATGACGTTGACAGTTCGATAACAGGTGGTTGCTCGACAAGACTGGCGTCATGTTGCGTATCCGATGGTCGGGAAGGCTCTACCAGATCGACGGGCGGGGATGATTTGGATGAGACAGATGCAGGTGCAGCGATCTCGGCGGACAGAGTATCTGCAATGGCCACATGGGGCTGCCGGAGTTTGTTCTGCAGTCGGTCACGTTCCGCACGAGTGGACTCCAGCTGCGCCCGCAAGGTGAAGAGCTCTTCACGAGCCTGATTGCGCTCGGCGCGGTAGCGTTCGACCTCATCTATGAGATCCCTCTCCTCCTCCTTCTGACGGCGGACGCCCTCTGAGATACCCTTGCTGTACACCTCCTCTCTGGCACGCTTCCGATCTTGGAAAGCGATTTGGAAGGCTGGCTGATGCGAGGAGTAGCTCGCGTCAGCGACATGTTTCATGTAGGATGAGCAGGTGTCACATCCAGATGGGTGCACGATTCCGTAGTCCTCGAGGTACTCCCATGGCGAAAGAAGAGTGGGAATTCCGCGAGTATCTCTGAGCGAGACAGCGCGGAAGGGCTCGTCGTTACTAGACAACGCGTACATTACTGGGCTGTATGGAGCTGAGTTCGTGCCCGTAAAGGAAGGCGCACCAGGCGATGTTGAGGCGGAGGATGACGCTGAGCAAGGGTATCTGTGTTGTTGCAGGACGCTGCTGACAATCTCATCAGAGCCGGCGCCTGATATTCTCTCTGACACGTGCCTGCCTTGAGGACACACCGGTCGTATTGTAAGCCATCCCCTGCCTCGTGGCGTCTGTTTGGTCTTGTTAGGATCGGAAGTCGATGCAAAACAACCCACAACACGCCCCCCAGATACTAGTCAAAGATACGCGTTAGAACAATGCGGATTGACGGTGCACTATGGCAGAAGAGCTTGCGTGGACATGGAATCGGTCCTCTGACGGGCATCTCTTGTTGACCTGATACCCAACATGTTTGAGGACGTAACATCAAAACATGGCTGACGCCCAGGCCCCACAGCAAGGGTCCCACGACCCGCCACCGAGTTGTTTACCTAGAAGGCGACACATAGAAGCTCGGCTCCGTGCCTCACACGAAAAACACACGCTAACCAGACTCGTATTCGACACAGCTATCGGTACATAGTAGTAATACCCTGTACTAACCCGTGTGAAGGCGAAGTAAACATACAGCTGAACTGGCATGACCAGGCGGATGTCTTTCATATGACGTCTTCTTGTGATATGCGATCTCTGCAACATGGATCTGTCATACGGAATAAGCCTATACGACCTACCCCATTTCTCGGCAACCGCGATAAGCTTACCAGGATATCGGCAGTCAGACCCTTGATGGGAGATGCACATGATCTGAAACGGTGCATTCGGTAGACAACGCTGGTGTCCACGACATCACTCATGCACTGGACACAGGTACACAAGCCGTCTTCTCACGAAAAAAAAGCCGTTGACGTACGTAGAAATCTTGTGGGTAAGGCCAGTGTTCACTCCCCTTCGGTACCAACGGCTCGTTGCCCGCTAACTGGGGATCCAAGATGGCCTCAAGTGGATGGCTGAAAATGCGGTCGACTTCCCCGACGCACGGGGTAAAACCAGCAAGCAAACCGACATCCGTCAGCAATGCGACCACAGGTGTGACAAGCAGCCCGGAGGACGAGAGGAACGGCTGGAGAACACAAAGCTTGTGAACGTGAGCACAGTTGAGCGGAAGGCCAACTTCTTCGTGAGCTTCTCTGAACTGCCGATACCGAGTTTATATCCCGGGTGGACGTAAATGAAACAAAGACTGTTCGTGCTTACGGCGGTGTCAACGAGACTTGTGTCGCTCTCATCTGCTTTCCCTCCGGGAAGCGCTGTCTGCCCTGGGTGTGCTCGGAGGAACTTTGAGCGGGTCGTAAGGACAACTCTTAGCTCCCCTGCGTTCTCATAGAGCAGGACGAGGACAGCTGCGAGCTTTGCCTTTGGTTGGTTGGATCTGTTCCCATCGAGATGCTGACCAGTCCAAGAGCTGTCGGAAGACTCAGAGCAAAATCAACACGCACAGGTCCGGCCTTTCGAGCTCATATTCAGCACGAAGGAGACATTCAATGCAAAGCTTTGTCTTCTCCGAGAATGTTTCAGCGATTGCGCCCAAGGTAGGTACCCCGATAACCATCTCGGACAAACCCAACATAGCCTTCCGACCCCGCAGACCAAGACTTAAGAGAAGACAGTCGTTCCCTCCTATGAAAAGTTGTCCTGACGTTGTCTATCACTTACATATTACAATCGGTGTAAGACAAAACCCTCGAACCCTCCGGTATTACATGAAATGAAATACAGATAAAGATAGAGGAGATGGAAACTTGGCTCACGATCTGCCCCCCAATCGAGGGATCAGCGATCGTTGGCTAGTAGACTTGGGCGCTTTGCGAGGTTGCCTTCTTCGTACCTCTGTGTCACTTTCTTCTGCGTCTTGCACATACCCTACACCCATGAATACGGGTGGCCCCCCGCCACCGCCATGCGCGAGAAATCCTTTCCTGTTGCTCTTTGTGCCCGTGGCAACGAATACATCATCGTCGAATAACTCACCCCCTCCCGCACTGACAGCCTCGGGTTGAGCGGTCCTCAGTTCCTCGTCAAGGGTTGGAGGCCGACGGTCATCCTTGGATCTAGGTTTGAAGGATTGACTGCCATGCAAAGACGATCTTTTCCGGGATTCCTCCCGAGACGAGGGGATGAGGGAGATAAAAGGGACAAAATCTATGTTTCGGCTGTTGGTATCACTGTCCGAGTCTGAAGCAGGAGGGACATATTTCGGTTTAGGAGTTGAAACCCGGCGCGCGCGCGCAGGCGCCGCTGGTTTGCGTGGCGTCGAATCGGGAATTGGCGACATTGGTGGCCTTTTTTCGAATATATCACCTCTGGGCAACCGGGGGGAACGAGGGCTGTGGCTAATCGCTCGCGACCTGGAGTCGTGGTTGACGTCCTCGAGTTCCAAGTCAACATCGATGATTTCTGGTTCGCGTAAGTCGGATCTCCGGTCAGTGGCGGCGGGTTGGGGTCCAGGAGGCGTTGAGGGTGTGTGATCCTCCAAACTCCCATCTCCATCGCGCTCGTTGTCTGAGCAGAGCGATGGGGTGGTGAGGTCTATTTCGTTTGTGGACAATGATGACCAGGACTGCTTCTCGAAATCTGGTTGATGTGATTTGGATGTCGATGCGGAGAGTTGAGCCCTGCCTCCTGAAGGTGCAGTGTCATCAGAAGATTGCACCAATCGACGCTTGGCCGCACCTGAGGCAACCATCAATCCAAAATGTCAGAAAATACATGACGAACAGTGACATACGAGACGAGCCGAGTTCATTACATTCCCTTGCATCAGCTTTACGTTTCTGTCCTGCTTTGAGAAGTAGTTCTTTCGCCAACAAGCTGGGAACGGCATCTCGAACATTAGCAAGTGACCGCCGGCGAGTGAGCTCCTGAGTTGCTGGTCGTATCGGGCCTGATGCCCAACTGAGCGCACTGGTACTCTTGCTGAGAGTGGAAGATTCCGGTGCTTGGCGGGTCGAGATAGTTGCGACGCCAGTGGTACTTGCAGGTGCAGTACTTACCTTCCTCAGACGAGCTGTCTTTAGTTCGTTGAGGAACGCAGCCATCTGTTCGGAGGGCACATTCACCGCGGGCTGCCCCCGTCTTTTCGATCCAGATCGACCTAGCACACTGTGGTTGATTGGCGCCTCGACTGGATGAGCGGTGTGACGGAGTGCGGCACGCGCGTTGGCGAACATGGCATCAGGATTCGACGATCTGGTATCTATGCGGATGGGAAGAGGAGCCGGGAGAGGTGGTGGTGGGGGCGGTGGTGGTGGCGGAGGCAGGCCAGTGGCAGATGATCGTCCTTGACTCCTAGAGAGCTACAGGAGAATATGAGATGCTACTGCACGACGGTGTATCTTAAACTTACCTCTTCTCGAAGTCGCTTTACTTCCTCTTCGAGCATTTTGATGCGTTGCTTGTCCCGTTCGTGTTCATCAGAGGTACCGCTGCCACTGGCTTTACAAGGTGGGTTCTCGCGTTGACGCTGTTCTTCCTTCGCAGAGGCTAGCTCGCGCTCCTTCGCTTCTACCTGCACACTATCTGAAGCTCCCCCTACTATGAACATCAAATCATCGTCCTGCATGCGTTCTTTGCCTTTGGAGGAAACCTGTGGTCTTGGTGAATCTGAAGGAGGCGGAGGAAGTGCTTCAGTGCCAGGAAGTGGGACCGCGTGGGGGTTGGCGGGCGAAGGTTGGGGGCTGGGTATTCGAAGGGAGAAGTCGGCCTCGTCGCCGGAGGTGACATTGAAACGCTGCATGGCATCCTGAACAGAGGCAACGGGGCGAGTGCGCCAAGGGGAAACATGGGCATCCAACGATGCTGCTGTTACTAGTGTTTTTCCGCCGTCCACTGGGTTAGTCATGCTGCTTGTACCGCCCGGTTGGGGCGTAGATTCTTCTGGTTCCAGAGATGAAGAACGAGGGAAGAGTGAGCCCGGCATGGTAATGGACGGTTTCTTCCTCAACGTAGGCAGAGACGCGGATAGGGATTGAACGGAGGATGGTTTCGGCTGCCCATGATGCCGAGGTGGGGGCTGGGACTGAGGAGAGTCACTCGCGGACAGCTCTGCGAGCACTGATAATTGAGCATTCGTCGGAGAACAACAATATACGCACTTCACCCACCTGCGTCGGCATCCGCGACGTATGCCGTCGATGTATGTTTACGATGGTGCTTTCTCGCAGCATCGGCTGATTTGGAACGGGACTTGGGCTGGACAGTGTTGGTTTTACTGGATCTCCTGCGTTCCCGGCGGTGTCTCGAGTTCTGGTGTGCCTCATCCTCGCTCAGATGTATTTCTCGCGCGCGCCGTTCATGTTTTCTCCTCCTGCTCGAAGGCTTTTCCGATTTGGTCGTTGAGCTAGATGCGATGTTCATCTATGAACATACTTAGACTGTGTCGAGCGAGACCTGACGTGCAGCCGGACCCACCTGACCACCCGTGGCATTTACGACGAAGGACTCGATTTCTCTGGACACGAAGCTAAACACGCTCGAGAAGAGACCTCCTGAACCTGGATCTTCTTTGCATTTGGGTCTGTGACGAGCAGTATCGCGTGCTGGGCGTGCCATGTGTGTACGGGGGGGTTGGTTGAACGGCAGTCAACACGGAGATGCGCGTGGATCAACAAACCCACACAACTCTGATTGGTTTATGACACCGAGACACAACGTACTATTGACCATGTCTGATAAAAGATTGTCCAAATAAATTAGACGCAGTGCAGAGTAGTAACGTACAGAAAAGGTGTTAGTATACTGTGCAGTCAAATCACACCAAGCTATGTCAACATGAGATGACACCTGCCGAGCAACGAAAGCGAAAGGGTATGGAAAATCGTCAGTCGTTGCAAGGTTGATCCACGGGTAACTAAAACGTGTGTGGGTGACGGTCGAAAAGTGAAGTCCCGATGTACAAAGCATTGCGTTAAGACAGTAGCAGGAGAGTGAATGTATACAGTCATCAATAACCCGTGTACGATGTATAGGAAGGGGGTGGACCCGAAGTACCGCCGGAAGTAAGGGATGCGCGCACAGCTGCATACGGGTCAGCATACTGCATCGTCCGGCTGACTCGTGGGGCGTTTGCATCCGCAGTCGAAGTAGTGGTAAATGAACTCGAAGCTCCACCAAAGCCGGTTGGTGCAGGGTCTGAGAACGCGCCATACACATCCAAGGAGTGGCGGGAGGTCGCGGCGGGGGGTGTCGCATAACCGCTATACCCGCTGTCTCGGTAAGCACCACTCGAATAACCGCTGCTCATAGGAGCGGTGGTAGTCGCGGATACACCGGAAAATCGGTTTGAGTCGTCGAAGGGAGAGTTGGCGGCGTTGGAATTATCATAAGTGGACCGGCGAGGTACCACCGTGGCAACGGGCGGAATAGCCGTGGTAGTTTGGGAGACGGCCGCGGCGGGCAGTGGCGCAACCGATCCAACCGGTCGATAGGCGGTGTGTTCTGGTTCGTCTTCTTCTTCTTCGACTTCTTCCACGTCGGGTCGCGTAAATGGAGGGTCCTTCGGGCGTTGTGTAAGATTACCAGATCTCCAGTCAATAATCAGGAGGACGAGGGATGCGAGCCAGAAGCCTGTGACCAGTCAGCCAAGGGAAGATATGGAGGAAGCAGCGAGCAACCCTACCGAATGCCAGCCAGAAAAAAATGCATCCCGCCTTTTTCGTGCTGCACCAACCAGGTAAAGCGGCAACAAAGTCGTCACCGAGACTCGCGTGTGGATCGTTGCTGGCGTTCTTACAGCCGGCTTCCGTCCACGCAGATATAGTTGTTACGAATCTGTATAGACGCAGGCCAGAAAAAAATGCTTTAGCGATCAAGAGTGGGAAAGAATGAGCGGTGCGCACGCAATGAGTAGACTGAAAGTACATCCGACGCCGGTGAGGATGAACCCCACGCGAACTTCCTTGAGTGCTGTAGCCAACTTAACGAGCTTGTCGTATTTTTCGTATACGACGGGAACGAATAGCATAAAAAGCGAGAGAAGTATTCCAGAAACGGATACGAAGATGGCGAAACCAGAAAGTCCAGCTGGGTGGGGAGCAATGGTTGGAAGTGAAGGAGACATCGACAAGAGGGTGAATTGGACGTACATGGACCGATGCCCCATTTTGCCTGGAAGCTAGCGACACTGGCGAAGCAAGCCATGGAGATGAAGTTGAAGAATGCTTGAGAGGTGTGGAAGATGATGGCAGGTTTGGATATTATCATCTGTGAGGGGCGTAGGGAGTCAGTGCCATTGTGGGTGCGGGCAAGTAGAACAAAGAATGACCGCAAGCCATACGACCCATAGCAACGGGACGAACAGGAGGAGGACCAGCGTGCCAGACTGGTCCATTCAGACATGGAGAGGACAACAAAACCGATTACGTAAAAAACAGCGCAAGGCTCCCTTGGGGAGTTTTGCCAGGCGGGTCGTCGACGCAGAAGAATTAACCTGTGAAGGGAGAGCCTCACGTCGTCTTCATACCGCACCACTCCGTTCCCAATGCCACCGGATAAGGACGAGGAGACCATCGCTGGCTTTCTGCGTTGCGGCAAGATGCGGTCCAGCCCGTTCTGCAAAGTGTCCATGAAAGACATGGTGTTCGTCTTGATAGCGATCTGTCGGTGGGGAGTATATACGTGACACTGACAACACAGGAAAATGGCGAATCCGCAGCGAGCAGCCCGTCTGCCTGCTCTCATAAGTTTCTCCAATGCCCAGCACCCATTTCATAGCCAGAGGCAGTGAGATTCACGTGACACTGATTACGTCATACACTTGTCTACGCTAATAACTCAAAAGATTGCCCTCACCAAGCCTCCACCGATGGCAGCACCTGGCAGACCATGTCAACTGGAGTCACCAACGAGACGCGACAAGAAAAACACACCAGCACCGAAACCAACACCGCCAGCAGCAGATTGCGCCATCTAGACCTCTGCTGGTTAGCAGACGTCCCCACCCGAATGAGCTCACCCTCACCGTGTTTCCATACTTGCCAAATCTGTTCTTCTTCTCCGTCTGTCCCGTAGATTGCTGTAGACCTATCGAATTCACCCCATTCCCAGCAGGGGGCGGCGTGTCAGTTCCGTGGAGGGCAGCACCGAATGGATGATAAGCCTTGGTCGCAGCACCAGTCTGGGAGTCATGCGCAAGTTTCTCAACGTAGTTGGCTGGGAAGAGGGCTTCTCGCCCGCGCGCTCTCCCTAGCCACCAATCCTCGTTTGTCTCGGTAACAATTTCAATCGTCTCCCCGGCCGCAAAGGAAAGATCGTTCGGTTCCTTGAAAGGCCATATCAATGACTGAGAATGACCAGCAAAATGACGTATACATACAGCGCCATCTTCATTGTACGCCCACAGTGCCCGCGCATACACGGGTGACTGAACCTTTTCTGGGGGAGGTGGGACAGTCCGTACGGCTGTGCTCGCTGGCGAAACCACCTGAACATTGGTTTCTACCCTAACGACAGTATTAGTGGCCACTGGCAGTCGCATGATGATATCTTTCATGGTAGCAGCATCTTGAGCAGACAGGTACTTCTGTGATTCGAGAAATGCGACGTTGAGTTGCATTTGACTGGCTACATGAGCAAGGAGTGCAGCTGCTTGGTGTTCCGACGGAGCTGCCATGGTTATTCGTCGTGATGAGGGGCAGCTGGGTTCTTGAATCACACGCCCCGCAGTGGTGAGCATCGCCTCGACGCAGAGCACAGGATTTTCATCTACACGCGATGGTATCGGCAACCATTATCACGTCTGTCCCGTCGTTCGTGTCTCCAGAACAGCACAGTGAAATCGTAAGAGCAACTCCTGGCTCGTTCAGCGACATCCCACCCGTCCTTCGTCACAAGGAAGATGACATCTCTGTCTCATTTGACCCTGCTCTCGAACAATTCACGGCAGAGGATGGCAAAAGCGGCACGCTGTATGTGATAGAGAGGTAATATCCACTGGATCTCCTCTCCCGGTCCATGCACTGACATGCTGCAACAGCGCACTCGTCTTCATGTCCCCGACCGGTCGTGGTTTCCAAATCCCTTACCCTGCGATCACCTTGCATGCGGTATCGCGCCCACAAGGAGCCAGCCCATTTATATATTGCCAACTCGATGAAGTCACAAACGACACTGGCGGTGACCTCGAAAATGTAGATATGCGAGAGCTCACCATCACCCCAAAAAATCCAGCTTCGCGTACGTACCTTGCTCTTCAAGTAGGTCAAATATTAAGATGTGACCCCTTCTCCCTCCACAGTAGACCCCATTTTCGAATCATTGTCGCTCTGTGCGTCATTACACCCAGATCCAAACATGTCGGAGGATGAGGATGGCGATGACGCTTTCATAGCTGGCGATCACTTTGAGACTTTCACAGGGGAAGATGGGGAAGAACTAAGTGAAGTAGGGCGGGTGCGCAGCGATTTCGTCAACGATCATCGTTATGCACCATACTAGACATCCCTGCAGGCAGCTCTCGAGCATTTGGAATCGATCATCTACGACCCTTTCGAGCAGCGAGATGGTGTCAACGGTAATTCAAACGGTTCAGAGAATGAGTGTATTAGGGACGAAAGTGGTGATCGTTAAGGATGCGGCACTCCCTCACAGCTTATGCATAAATACTGCACATCTTAATCTTGATAGATTGTCTGTCTGATTTTGGGAAGGAGTGCACAAGGATGCGTTCAGCAGAACGGGTTTCTTACACTCGCAAACTTCATACATCAGCCTTCAGCTTTACTTCTATACAAAGTTCGACGTATTTATGCGCCAGACTTCCAGTACGCGATATCTCCGTCCACCACTAGAAGACAAGTCAGATAGACCCTGAAAACCTGTCTAGTAGAGGCACTCACTCTCATATGGTTTGCCTTGCTGCCTCAATTTTCCAGCAGCCTTGACGGCGGCTTCGCTGCCGTATTCCTTGAGATCAGCATACGTCATGATCTCACCACAAACAAATTTGTTCTCGAAATCGGAACTGAAACGAAAGGTCAAGATGGAACGATGTTTGGAACGGGAGCAACAAACTGAATGACTCCAGCTGCTTGGGGCGCCTTGGTTCCCCTCCGGATAGTCCAAGCGCGAACTTCGTCGGGACCGCAGGTGAAATACCTGATTAACTACTGTCCAGTGTCAGTAACTTCTTACTCCACAAGATAAAAAAGCGACGGACATCCAGGCTAGCATAACCCGCCTGAGTGATCTTGCCTAGCGCACTCTGGGCACCTTCCTTTTGTGCTTCAGCCTTTTCTTCGTCGCTAAGCGAAGACAGGCGCTCTTCAAGAGCGACTGAGAAAGGTATCAAAGCATCACCGGGATTGTTGGTATCAATCCAAGCCTTTATCTTTGGTAACCTGGAATCGATAATGAGGCGGGGACGCGGGCATGAAAAAGAATGCAAATGTAAACCATTTGTTCTTCTTCCGGGCGTAATCCTTTTCGCTCAAGTTGACGAGGTAGGTCACCGGCTTGGCAGTGAGGAGAGAGAGACCGTTTACAACCTCGATCTAAGAAATAGAACCCAAGTAATTAGATCGTTTCAATGGATGGGAACAAAAAAGTTCAGACGAAATGATTATATCACTGAAAAATAGGGCGTTACTCCTGTCTCAATGAGCTGGGTTAATCGAGCAATAGCTCTTATTCATCAAGGAACAAAGGGTGAAATGAATGTGGAGGAAAGACTAGCCTCTTTGTTCGTCCATTCACCTTTGCGGACGTCCTTGCAGTCGACAGTCAACGTCTTTAAAACCTTCTCTACGGTTGCCTTGCGATTCGTTCGGTGAGGCAACGTATGGGATGTGAAAAAAACAAATGCCCCATACAATTTCCTCTTTCTTAGCTTTATCTGCTAAGCTGTTGTTTCCCAAAGCACGACCGCCTCGCTTGAGGGCATCTAGTTGCTTCTCGACCCAATCTATGTCTTTTAGGCGCAGTTCGGTCTGGATGATTTCCATGTCTCGGATAGGATTCACATCGCCCTCCACATGGATGACTTCGGCATCATCGAAGGCTCGTACGACTTGGAAGATCCCATCGACAGCGCGGACGTGTGACAAAAAAGCATTTCCGAGACCAGCGCCCGTGGAAGCACCCTACAAGGAGCTTAGTTTTCAGCAAGGTTGCGGTATGACGAGTTCACGCACGGCTGTCAATCCGGCGATATCGATACAGGTAAGGAAGGCGGGAACCCGAGAAACAGGTTTGTAGAGGTCGCATAGCCAGTCGAAGCGAGTGTCTGGGACTGGGATACGTGCTTCCTCTGGATTTATGGTGGCGTAAGGGAAGTTGGCAGCCTTCCCGAGATCTGGGAGGAAAATTTAGACAAGCCCTGAAGTAGGGCAAGGATGGAAGTACCGGTGTTGGAGAGGGCATTAAAGAAAGAAGACTTTCCGACATTTGGTAGTCCTATGGATAGAGATTGGAAGGCGACGCTACATGACAGAGGAGGACGCACCTACGATGCCAATTTTGAGGTTATTGCTCGGGCGACCGAGAAGGACCTTTTTTTCTTGGGCGGGGGCCTTTTTGGGGGGCATCTTCCTTTTTGCTTGAAGGTATGCCGAGGCCGAGAACGGTCGTGTCAATGCAAAGGTCGACAACGGATGCGGAATACGGAGCAGCCATCGATCAACCATATCAAAAAAAAAGGTAAGAGTTATTTAATTTTTATAGGCTTAGCAACATTACGTAATATTTAGAAAAAGGTCCTTGGTCCCTCGATGCTCCCAGGCGCAGCATACGCCTACTAACCCTTACGATGAGAGTCATCCAGTTCCTCAACTTTCTTCTGTGGGTGGCCTGGGCAAGCGCACAGACTCAGACGGTTCCAGACGCGTAAATCGACCAAAAGCCTCTGTCCGGGTATGCTTTGCTAAACCTCAGCAGCGCAGGTGCTACAGTTGTGGAGGTCCTGACGACGGATGCACGTGGTGCAGCGGCGACATCAATTTTGTACGATTTTCATGCCACTCTGTCAACGTTGGGATGCTAACAGTTTGGATCAGATCCACCCTCTCGCCGTCGACGACGACGAACTCGCTACTAAATCAGCTGACACAAACAACGGCGACAGCAACAACATCCACGCCAGCCGGAGGAGGAGGGGTAGTGGAGCAACCAGCTTCGGAGGCACTTACACCAGGCGGTCCTACACCTTACACATATACCACCACCAATGCTCTTGGTGAGACCGTAACCATGGAGGGGATTTTCACGCCTACGGGGCCTGCGACTGTACTGCCTACTCCGACGACAACGGGAACGATTCTCAACTATTCGTCATGGCTGGCGATGGTGGGCACCAATACGGTAGCAGCAAATGCAGCTGGCCGTATATCCTTGTCGATAGCCACTGGCTGGTATTGCCTCGTGGTGATGGTCATGACCGGGCTGGCGAGCGGTACATGGATTGTCATATCGTGATACTGTCGTTGAACATAGACATTTTTGGACAGCTGGTCCATCTCACCTACGTACCCACCTGGGGATCCACAAGGACACTTTCCGTAGACCCTCAACCAAGCATGACAACCTTGGTTGTCCGGGCTATGGTTTATATACATAGTAGGATACTCTGTAAACATGCTAATATGTGGACCGGTTATTCTAGAGGTTTTAAAGGTTCATCCACAGAGTACCGCTATCAATCATTTTGACTATCACCCACCGTACATATGAACACCAAGCTGTCCAGAAGAGCAAGCAAGTTGCCAAGCATTCCAGAAATGTATTCATTATCGAGTCTCTGCGGCAGTAGCCAGTATAAGCAGGGGCAAGAAATCTTTAGGGTGGAGAAGCAAGGGCAAGAGATGTCTGATTTGGCGAAGCTAGAGTGAGAGATGGTTGAGATGCATGAGAAGATCCCCCCGACGATAGACAAACTCGAAGCACGACCTAAAAATCTTGGAAAAACCACATGAATGGGATAGACCTCTCTTAAGACAGAGTCGTGGACCCCCGAAGAGCTAGAGCCATATGATGTAGAGTCATCAGAGTCCAATGGTTGTTCAGTGACATACATAGGAATCAAAGAGGTGATGTCATTGATCGGTAGTGGCGCGAAGTTCACAGTCGTTGACATGGTTGACGTCGGACAGCAACTAAACTATCGTTACTATTGTTGAGCTCGACGCCCATCATGGACGGGCCACCTGCAGAGGAATCTTCTCATCTCAGCTGGGCAAACGTTGCCCTTGGCTTTTCATTCATCATCTTCAACGCCGTCGTGTCGACTTCGTTCAACCTCGGCGTAGGAAATTCCCTCATTTCTGCTTCCTTACGGTGCATCGTACAGCTTGCGATCGTTGGACTGCTCCTGCAACGTGTATTCGAGACAAACAACCCATGGGCAGTCGCAGGAATAGCTTGTACGTTCCTCACTCGTTCGTGGATGTGTCAATAACAACCAGTTATATGGACGAAGTCTTGTTAAATTTCTTGGGTACTGTCGAAGCCGGTGGGTGATATCACAAGCCGTAGCGAATTCTGTCCCTCAAGTTTATTTCAAAAGTTGCCAATAAATCCAAGAAACGATTTGACCACATGGTGACAGCCCTTCTTTGTGCCCCATTCGACGTCCTGGCGTCCTGACATTATCCTCAGTTCATCTCCGTCCTTGCATCAATGCTAGGCTCGACAATTCCCGTTTCTATCATCGGAACACGATATGCTATGGCAGTGGACCCGTTCTGGAAACCGGAACAATACAGTAAGCGACCTTCCTTCCCGCCAGTCTTGCCAATGGTTAGACTCACCTTTGTGAAAAGTCCCCATTGTGGGTATGCTTTGTGGTAACACAATCTCTGGCGTGGTCGTGGCTGTTGCACACGTTTTAAAGGAGTTGTAGTGGGTGTTTTCCTCTGTGCACGTCTTATGCATGACTCCACCGGAAATTCCAGTGATAATCGCGACAAGATCGAGACATATCTCGCCTTTGGTGCATCGCGGTTTGAAGCATGCACACCTATTGCCCGAGAGGCCCTCCGTGTCGCGCTAACACCAACGATCAACCAAATGAGGTCCGTGGTGTGTCCTAGCTCAAGGGGTCTCTCTAATGGCCACTCAGTGTAATTGGCATTATATCCATCCCTGGTATGATGACTGGTGCCATCCTTGGAGGCTCCTCGGTTTCGCAAGCTGCAAAACTACAAATGATCATCATGTTCATGATTTCGGCTTCCACTGCTCTCGCTGCGATCGTTACAACCATGGTCTCCCTCGCCACGGTGGTGGACAATGACCATCGTGTGCGTCCTGATAGGGTGGATATCAGAGAGCACGCGATCTGGAGAGCAAGGAACCGGCTAGTTAGTGGAGTTGTGGGTGGCGTGAAGGCAGTTGGGTTGACAGTTATAGGTTGCTGCAAAAGAAAAACTACCAGGGCTGAGGATGGGCACAGGGAGACTGAAAGGTTGTTGGGATAGGATACCTGTACTAGTGTAGTGCTGTTTGCTACTTATTAGTATACTACTACGTACACAGCACTGGTAGCCTTTGACCCCGAGGGGTGCTATCCGCGTGCATCTCCGT
The DNA here is from genome assembly GCA_024663395.1 of Pisolithus tinctorius. NCBI lineage: Eukaryota > Fungi > Basidiomycota > Agaricomycetes > Boletales > Pisolithaceae > Pisolithus > Pisolithus tinctorius. The sequence continues at coordinate 3,240,703 of JANFAH010000002.1, forward strand.
CAATGTCGTCGACGACAGAGCAGGCAGGGCAGGACTTCCTGGCAGTGGCATGCGTCGTCGATACGTCCATTGCCGTTGCTTCCGAGTGGCCACGCATCCTCACCGAATACATATCCCCCCTCCTCAGGCGCTTGAATGAGCTCCATCCTGCCCACCAGGTGATTTCTTTTAGTTGTCGTTTCCAATGATTTCCCACTAACCTGAGACAGTTTCGTCTGGCGTTCATCACCTATGGTGCTGCTGATACGCGGCCATCTCCTCTGGTATCGAACATGTTCTTCTCCCCTCTCTCCCTTGCCACCAAGGAACTTCGTGAGGAACCTTCGAAGCTCGGTATCGGGCAGACATCGTGCGGGGGAACCCGCGGCTTGTCTGCTCTGGAAGGACTTGTAGCAGCCATCGAGGTAAGTACGCAAGCCCCTCTTCCTGCCGTTTTGCCCGTCTGTACAAGCCATTTCTCCAGCATTTCGATACTTTAATGATGTATGGCATCCCCATCAACCCGTCGTCCCCTCAGAAGGAAAATAGAACCTTCGTGTCCCATCTCATTCACATTGCGGCTTGCCCACCAGACAATACTCAAAGGCCCCAATGCAACACACTGCAACACCTGGACTCTGTTACATGGGATACTCTTGCCACAGAACTAAGGAAGGTGAGTGGGTTTTGCCTTCGGTGCTCTCCTTCGTTCATGTCCCGTGCCCCAGAGGAAAATACACCTGAGTTTAATTAGCCTGCGCAAGGTTCAGCAGTTTCAAGAACTACAGTCGGCTGTGTGTCTTCTATCGAGGCTCCCTGGTGAAAACTAAGCTTTTGAGCAGGTGGCTGGTAACGGGATTCAATCCGCGTGGTTTAACGTTCAACCATCCCATGTTATAGCCTTATCAGGGTTTCCGGCTCCGTTGAAGGCCGTTATGAAACGGCCAACCGAATCCTCACAGTCCGATCGCAACCCAGAGGCAAAGCGGCAAAGGGTGACCAGTGGCGATCCGTCCCAGAAATCATTTTCCGGATCCCCAGCCTTGTCAGCTGCGCCGAAACCTACGCGTCCTCCATCTGCTCAACCTCCCCATCCTCAAGTTCCATCGACCACTTCACCGTCTCAATCAACAGGCGCTCAAATTTCACCTTTCACACATCCGCCTCAAGTAAACCCTCAGCACGCAATACCACAGTCGACCGCCGTCTCCACCACTTCGCAGCCAAACCCTCTCCAACAATCCTTGCCTAATTCTGCTGCGATCGTGGAAAGGCTCAAGCAACTGCTCAAACAACTGGAACTCGATATCAAAAACATAGACATGCGAATCGGTGCTGCTCAACAACAGGGTCAGGCGACCGCCGTAGCTGAGCTTCAGAGGGAACGTGCGGAAAAAGTCCACCAAGGGATGTCCATCGGACAACATCTTAGGAACCAAGTACAAGCCATGCAGGCAACCTTCTCTCGACAGGCGGTGACTCCTCTTGCGGCGAATGCAGATGCAACGAGGTCTGGACAATCCGCTACCCAAGGTGATTTGGGCGCTTCACCTTCTACTCTGACTACACTCGGCATACCTGGTTCACAAGGCGAGAGATCCGCCAGTGGAGGAGTTGAAGAACAGAAGCTTCAGATGTCTCCGGCGCAGGCTCTGGCCCAATTCTGGCAATCTCGGGGAGGCTCTGTAAATGGGGCAAACATTCACTCGGTTGGTCCTAATCAACCACAAGCGATGACTCCAGAGCTCGCTGCGCAGATGAAAAAATTGATCGATAAGACGGGAATTAGGCCAACGTCCTTTGGTCTTGTCCCTCAGTCTGCGTCGTCGTCGACATCCCAGGAAGCTAATATGAATTCGAGCGCGACAAATAGCCAACCGAACATCCTACCTGTCTGGGAAGGGACATTTAGCTGGGTGGTCCCTCAGGGGAACGGTCAAGGACCTATAGAAATGCAAGCGCATGTCCGGGGCTTTGCCGACCCGCGATCGTCTGCGAATCTGTACGTCCTCTTTGCTTATTTAGCGTGGAAGCTATTGAGCTGTCAGTCTTGCACATACATGGCCAAAAAATATGGCCCTAACCTTCTGCAAGGAACCGCTCAAAGATCCCGCAGAGATTGTGAATTGGATAAAATGCCATCAGTCACTGCTGATGGTGCATCTCTTAAGCCCTCGCGCAAATGACCCTGCGTCGAACGATGCTCAAAGTTTTCAGTCACTCACCAAGTTGATGAATGAACGTCACATTGTCAGTTGTGTCACTTATGGCAATAAGGATGATCACTCAATTCACATATCAGTACGCGTATGCTGGGTGGAAGTTGCCGAATGGAAATCTTTCTAACAATATTGTGATCTTTCCGTCGGGCAAGTCTTTCAAGGGTGCAGTTTTCCCTGCAACTGGTTTACCTGACCTTCCGGGAAGTGGCAACGCTTTGGAGCCCACAAAACCTGGGGGGGGATCGCATACTCCTCGAGATTTAAGCCACCTGCCTCCAGCCCTCCTCACGCAACTTCGAGCCTTGGATCCTGCCAAGCGAGAACAGTTTCTCAAACAATATGCGATGCGGGTACAAATGCAAATGCAACAGCAACAGCAACAGCAACAGCAGTTACAATCACAGTCGACGCAAGTGCTTTCTACGCAGGATTCCACACTTGCGAAGGCGAACGCCAATGTGATGGCTCCCGCTTCCAGGAATATGTCCATGGCTCTTCCTGCGAGTATTCTAGTCTCCAATAATGGTACTTGTCGAGGCTAATCTCAGCACGTTCGCCTCAGCTCAATGCGCCTAACGTTTCAAGACCCACGGGCGGCACAATGTATGGGAATGGCGGCGGAACGGTCAACATGGAGATGCTGCAGTCATTTATGCAGCGGAATGCAGCAGCATCACAAAATACTAATCCTGGGTGATTGCTCCAGGATTGGACTATGGCCAATTCTTACAGCCAGGACATCCGCGAATGCGACCACAGTATGAATGGCCTTTACATATTTACCCGCAGTGGAGTCCCACATATTGATATCTTGTACATATGTGCATAGGAGGAAGGCTATGATTGGGTAGTACTAAAGTTGCCCTCGGTTCCTTGAATCTTTTCGTGATCTGCCAGGTTCGCCTGTGCCTCGTAGACAGTGATCACAGGGTTTTCTTTACGCTGGAAGCGAATCTCAGGTTGTATCAGCCTCATAACCAAGTTGTACATACTTGGCTCCAATGCCCGAGGAAACCAATATAAAATAATTTGGTTGTGTCTGCCCCTCGATTGGAAGGGATAAAAATGGACACGGACGACAAGCTACTGAATTTCGCCGCCCTGAAGGTATGTTAGCAGGTAGAAAGACTTCACTCGTGGTGAGAGTACTCACTTGACCGGGTACTCACAAACGTCAGGTGAGACCGCGACCTCGAACTCCTGGGTTGGGGTACTGTCCTGGACATCGCCGAAATCCAAGCTTGGCGCATTCGCATACTGCCGCATTCACCAATGTGCGACTATTCCGAATACATGATCAAGTTTGGGATGACCTTACCAGGAGCACTTTTTCTGCTGTTTGATCGCCAGGGCCTGTTTTGAGCAGCAGCGTCCTGAGTTTGACGGACCCATTGAAGGGAACACGTATGATCCTCCCATTCAAAGCACTTAGCGCGACTCTGTGAAGGTTTCGGGTCCTTACAATTGTTCGTCTGCATCAGATTCCACAAACTAAACGTCGGGGTGCAACATGAGAGGGAGCTCTGCGGCAAACCGTCTCAAGTAGACCAGCGTACCACATCTTCATTCCTTCGTTCATGCCATGGCTTTATGAGATACGATCCTTGCGTTGTCGCGTTCAAAGCGACTACATTTGGGCGATCAATGTAAGGGAAGAGATTGTCGTTGGGACCAACGTCATCTTCATTGAGATTATGATCATGGTCACCATGACTGCAACAATTGTCGTGGTGGTCGTGGGGCATCTTATCACTAAGTAGATCACGCTATCGTTGGTGTGTAGGGTCAACCAGTTCAAGATGTATCGAATCCAGTGTGTTTGTTTGGTCGTGACTCCCATCTTCTGCTCCCACTTTGCTCTGCTCCACATCCGCTGACGTGAACGGTCCTCACTAGGTGAGTGTCCCTACACACCTTGTAGTATGTATGATGTCTTGTAATTTGCGTTCGACACGCGGGCCTTGCGCCAAAAGACGTGCTCGCCGGCACATCCTGAGGTCCGCGAGCTGAGACAATTTTCAACTTCTGATATCACACTTTTCGATGTAATGTATCGTTCGGCTGCTAACTAATTTTTTCTTTTTCAGTGACACAGCCAAGGATGTGAGCGTCGTGCTGGTCATTCTTCACATAGTAACAATGGATATGTTGGTTAGTTTGGCTTACCTACGATGTCTCAATCCCCGGACCTAGGCGCATCGTCGTCGTCCCCAGAAACCGGTACTTTTGAATGTAAAGTCTTTAAGCCTCTTACATCAGCCGTATCCTCCCAACGTGCGTCTACGCCGCTGTTGTCGTGTGGCGAGACGCAAGAACTTACACCTGAAATCTGGAGTGGGAGAACTCCCTGACTCATATTTTACACCTACTGCGGAAGACCTCAAAGCTGCGCAGGCGACCTTGACAGCGCGTACTCAGGCCCTCACAAACGCGCCACTTCAGCTACGTGCAACAAGGGAGGCCGCAGAGAAGGCCAAGAGAGACAGATGGCCGAATGTCTGTAGGCATGTCGCTGGATGACTGACCAGCTTATTTCCATTGCCACAGACCACCATTCGCATTAGATTTAGCGATCGAACTCAGCTGGAGAAGACGTTTCCTTCAACCGAGCGTATACAGTCTATATATACCTTTGTTCATTCATCCCTCCGCGATGACGTGAAGCCAGTCAATTTCCTGCTATGTATGTCACCCTTATCGAATCACCAAATGAATTTCTTTTACCATTGACTCAGATCAGTCCCCTCCCAAGCGTGAATTCAAGGTCTCTGATCCGAAAATACGAGAACTGTCCCTTGTAGAACTACAATTAGCCCCGTCTTCCGTGCTCTTGGTGCGCTTTGAAGATGATTCGCTGAATAGTATGTCCACCTTTCCCTCCTAGATTAACCTCAGAAGGTTTAAGCATCTTCTTAGGAAGTAACGTCCCAGCGCCACTATTACCAGCTCTAATGGCGCAAGCCATTGAGTTGCCAGCCCCTCCTGCCTTTGGGGGGGACGCAGACGCTCCGGGGCGTGCTGCCTCATCTCACACGAAGGCTACATCTGATAAGGGGAAGAAGGTGCCCAAATGGTTGAAATTAACACAGAGTGAGTGCATAACCCCTGGTTATACCTATTGGGGGCCCATAACGATTGGTCGCCAGGGAAATGAATATGGTAGAATATTTACACAATTTTTCGAGCATACAAATATTATCAATGTTGTGACGGTAAAGGACAATATCAATAGATCGGAAACTGTGGGTCAATATGTTGAGACCATGCTCTCAGACCTCCAACGACATCTCTGACATTCAGGTTGGGATCAAGGTCGCGAAACACCTGTGCAGCGATCTGGGAATCATTGCCGAGTCGACAAAGAACGAAAATCTTGGTTGTACGGATTGCAGGTATATGGGTGGCAGGTTCGGCAAGTAGCTCTGAAAGTGGAATACCTAAACTTTTTGAGTATGTGTGATGCACTGAGGGATGGCCTGTTACTTTTTGATCCTGGGAGATGACAGATGCCAAATTCCGTCCTGGGTCGCACGTCAATTAATAGGTACTGCTCTTGTAAATCCATTTCTCGCCGTAGGTCCTAGAATTATCGAAATCAGCAATCAATTAGTTGACAAGCAGAACTAGTACTTCTACTCTGATCCGCTCTCCAGGACTTCCAGCTATCAATCCCTGCTCCAGCCAATTGGGTCTTGCACCTCCACAGAAAGTAACATAATCCGTCCCCTCGATAATATGAGGTTTCGGCCCCTGCTGTCCGCATGCAGGACACGTCGGCTGCCTAGCACGGAGTTTTATAGAACGGAAAGGGGGACTGGAGATCGCAGAGAAAAGTAGAAGAGTGGCATTTCCATCTAACCTCGACAACAATCCGGCGAGAGCTGTGGATTCTAATTAAGGGCACGTACCATGCAGACCTGTGATCAACTTGACGGCCTCCAGTGCTTGCATGTTGCCGATGATACCTGTCACAGCACCCAGTATACCTGTCTCTTCACAAGTACCAACTGCCTGTGGTGCAGGAGGTTTAGGAAATATACATCGGTAACAAGGGCCGTTTTGTCCGAGATTGTAGATGCAAAGTTGGCCTTCATACTTTTGGGCAGCACCACTGACTAGGGGTTTTCCGAGCCGTACGGCAGTGTCGGACAGCAAATACCGCGTGGGTGCATTGTCCGTGCAATCCAAGATGACGTCGTAAGGTTGTAGCAACGACAATGCGTTCGAAGGACTCAGCATTTCGGTCAGTGTAGTAACTTGGATGCCGGAGTTGATCCTACGGCCACGCGTGATACACTGGTGCGGCACATCGAATTAGATCGGTACTCACCTCCGTATGGCTTCCGCAGCCGAGTAAGCCTTCGGCTTCCCAATCATCTGTTCGCTATGCAAGACTTGCCTCTGGAGGTTGGACAGCTCGACCTTATCGTGGTCGATTATGCCAATATGTCCTGCGAAAGTTTAGTTAATCGCAAATCTTATCGCTCGCACGGTGAATTGCGTACCAACGCCAGCGGCGGCAAGATATTGCAGGGCCGGACAGCCAAGTCCACCTGCACCGACCACGACTGCTGATGACCGCTGTAACTTGATCTGACCTAAATTCCTTTAAGCTATCAGAATGAAGCTCCAGCGAGGAGCTACTGAGAACGACCTTCAAGACCGAAACCGTCCAAAATCATTTGCCTGCCATATCGAAGGTAATCACTTGTATAGAGCAACCTATCTTCTGTTGGTCCAGGGTCCATCAACTATGATTTGCGCGACTGTCAGGTCCACAGCTCCTATCCAGGTTACATAATCAAAACTATGCTGCTCTCCCGAAGTTACACAATCACAAGGACCCATGTCAACCGCTGCGCCAAGCCGTATCGATGAGTTTCCTGCAGCCAATGAACCACCAGGCTCTGGAGTGTCCCATCCGAGAGATGGTGCAATGATGCATTCAGGTTCGCGGCGGACTGCAAACACCTTATAATCTGACATGTTTCTGGATGTTTGGGCAGGACGATTGCCACCAGTACTTCCGTGGCCAGACATTGGTCGTATTGCAAAATGGTCTGTGTCTTCCTACAAATTCGGGTTTGGAGCAGAGTGTCTGAGGGATGGTGACCCGGACACGTTCTGGCAGTGCGTATAATTATGGCTTCAGAAGGCGTAAAGTAAAGACAGGCAGCTCGGACGGACCACAACCTCACTTCATTACAATAGAGTTCCCTCAAAAAGTCGCCATACAGGTAAGTGAGATTGGGAGTGGGTTGGGCGAATTCTTTTTTTTATTTACGAAACACTAAGAAAATCAGTATCTACCTTAGCTGGCCCCAAGATGATTCATATACACCATCCACCCTTGCCATCCGTGCCGGGACTGGTCCGAGTGACCTACAAGACGTCAGAATGGCCACTCTGGACAAGCCGGATGGCTGGATAACATTCGACGTTTCCTCCGAGCTCGATGAGGACGCAACTTCATTGTGAGCCACCAATATCTACGATCAGATAAACGTAACTGACATTTTCGCCATAGCAAACCGGTTCATGCATATGTGCTTCAAATTATCGTCGTTGCCAACCACATGAGCGGGAAGGACACCCACATCCGTGGACTTAGAGTGTTAGGGCCTATCGAGTGCGCTGTTTTCCCAGAATTCTCCAGCAAATTACTGAGCTACATTCGAGTGACAACGCCGCAGAAGACGATCCGTTTCCATTTGTCACGCCGGCATTCAAGATGTACGAATACCTTCGATAGCTGATAATTTTGCGTCCAAGTTCATCATATTACCCGCGTATTCTACAGCCGTTGAATAACAATATATACGTAAATCGATTGTCCATTGGCCAGTAAGTTAGACCCATGATTCCGTGGTGTACCGGATAATAGCAGTTTCGATGAACGAAAAGACGACATTGGGTACATTTCTCAAGGCTTCCTAGTCAGGCTGATATGAGCGAGGATGCTGCGGCACCGCGCCGTAGCTCGATGTCCGGCTGCTGTCTCTCATTTGAGAGTATTGTGCTTGTAGATTGCTATTAAGTACTTGGCTGGAGTAATATGGTTGAGTACCGTTTGTGTGATGCGGTGGTGCGGCAGTCGTAGCGTGCGGGCCATCATTGTGCGGGTATGAGACGGGTTGCCATTGCCCGGGACCATGCATCAGCGGCATAGGTGCGGTGGACTGCACCTTGACTACTATCAGTAAAGAGCACGAAGCAGCGCCGAAACGAAAATACCTGGGACGAGGGGGGATAGGGACGTATTCCAGGGCTTTGCGCCGAGTAGGGGGGGTGGTGCGAATAGTGATTGTGCTGTGTAGTCTCTGAAACTGAATACGTAGGGCGAGAGGTGGAAAAACTACCCCCCTGGGGTTGGTAGTGGGCGAACGTGACATTCGCGGACCGCGGCTGTTGGTGGCAGTACTGCGGTGCACGCAAAGGGGAAGACCGTATCTCAGATTGGTTTTCGTAAGTGTACCTTCCACTCAAAGCAGCTGGTGGATAGTAACCCCCGTTCAAGTAGTTACGAGAATAGGGGTAGTAGGGCTGCGTCCCAGTCGTGTAGTCCGCTGTGCGGCGATCCATGGTAGCACTCGGGTGGTATAGAGCTCCGTGGTTGGGTGGTGATGTTTTTGAGTCCTTCAACTGGCACCGCTGACAAACAAAATCATCAGAGTCCCAGTCTCGTTTCTGACGGCGGGCCAAAGCATCTTGTCTGTCATGACAGGGGATGTGTTGCCATTTGGAACACAAGGTACAACATACGACAGGTACACCATCATCCTAAAACAACGATCACTAGAATTCAGTGGGGGAAACAGGGAGATGCTTGCCTGATTGAGGCCTTTACGAAGACAAATTTCGCAGTCGAGCTCCCAGGTCTCTGCGGAGATGCGGGATCCACTGCCGCCACCGTTGACAGAAGGGACGCTTGAAGAAGTCACACCAAGTTGCACGAAAGAGTTTGGAACTTGATCGGCTTCCTCAAGTCCGGCATGCTCCCTATAAGAAAGGTAAGAATAAACGACATAATGGATGGGGGTGTTACCTCAGTTCTGTTTCCTCTTCTTCCGCGGACCGCTGTTCACGCATTTCGCGTTCTCGTCTCCGTTGTTCCCGAGCATTTTCTCTCTTCAATCGTTCTGCTTCCTCCTTTCGTTGGCGAGCCTCTAATCGTCGGGCTCTGCTTAACTTCTCGTCTTCCTCTTCGCGCCTTCTCCTAGCTAAGCGCTCTTCCTCTTTTAGTAGTTCTTTCGTCGCTATTCGGGATGAGCGTTTGCGGTGAACAACGGCTTCCTCCATACGTCGTTTCTGTTCCGCTTCCTGCGGCAAAACAAGTCAGGCAAACGGATCCATTAGTATTAAAAAGATCAGCCAGCTAACCCGAAGTTCTGCTGTGATAATCGGGACGATGTTCTGAGACAAGACCTTGTACAATGCCTTTTCTGCGTAATGAGCCACGTTTTCAAAGCGTCCAGCAATGTTCTCCCACTCTTCAAGAGTTACACATATCTGTGGAGTGGATGAGTGACGTGGCAACGTATCTGATCAAACTGACCGTCTCCCACTCGACAAAATCACCAGGGGGAAGGGGATGCCGATCTGTAGCTGGCTCCGCTTCTTTCTCTTCTTGGGTGATATGCATGTCAGAGACACCAGCATCTTCTGTAACACCAAGATCTTCCTTGGACAGGACGGACTCTCTTGCCTCCACCTCCGTTGCAGACGCCCCAGGTCCAGGTTCCGATTCAATATCACTAAGTTCCGTAAGGTCACTGACAGACTCGTCGTCGCTCTCTAAACCTGTCTTTGTGCCGTGCTCTCGCCGGGACGGGGAAGGCGAGGGCTTTTTGTCGATTGGACTTGTAATTTGGGTATTTAACCATTCCTCCGGGATCTCTTGCCATTCGTCTTCTATGACCGCCTCCCCTCGGAGACGTGCACTGACACGAATTCCAGTCAGTCGGTGCTGGTTACGGGAAAGAGAATTTGCTTTTGAGGCCTTAGTGCGAGATAATGAAGTTATATGGCGCTCGAATTTGGCGAGGTCCTTGGCTTGTGCATCAAGTTTCGCATTTGCGCGAGCTTTAGCAGCGCGACTACCCCTTGAATTCAAGGGATTTTCAGGAGCCTTCTGACGGGCGGACTGTGATGGTATATCTCGGTCCAATCGCTGACGTTTGGATGAAGCGAGTCGTTCTTGAGAGACATCGTCTGGTTCCTTCGGACTTCTTACGTTCGGCTTGCGTTTCCGCTTGGCGGTTACTTTTGGTGGCTCCCGCTGGATCCACAAGCGGTCGGCTGGAACCTTGGCAATCACTATAATGACGCCTTCGGGGGGGCTTCAACGTACCTCCGATCAGCCAGTAAGCGTTTCTTTTGGCATCATAGCCAATAGGTTCGATTCTCTTTAAAATGAAGGAATGAGTCGTTTCGATATTTTCATTATGGCAAACACACACCCATTGCGCGTTATCATCATCGTCTTTCATCTGGGAACGCAGGCGAAGGGGGTTTTGGAACTGCCATTCTACCAAGGTATGAAGGGACTCGAGTTTGGCAAGCATAGGGAGTTCCAACCAATTTATCTGTTTCCCACAGTGTTGAGGTTGGTCCGTACCAAATTCTTCGTCCTCAACCTTTACGGGGTCAGGACTTCTATGGCTCTCGGTGGAACAGTCATGGCCAATAGGTGTCCCGTCCAACGGAGGGTCTTGCTGTGGAACTTCGCAAGCGGGCGTTTCAGAAGAGCCGTTGGTGTGAGGAGGGACAACGGTGGAAGCACGTGATGACTCTGCTGCATGAGACTGCCGCGGCTCCATTGGGCCGATGGGGTTGGCGTCTGGATTTCTCCTGAGATACTGCCTGCGCAACACGTTTTGCCAGCTATCAGTACTATACCGGAAGCATTAGCAGAGATAGAGCACAGTGAGTCATAGAATCACCTTATTTTCCTGTCTTGGGTCAAAACTGTGAGCAACCGCTGCATTACGCGGGACAGGACTCGGTTGGTAGAGTATGCGAGGTCATTCTCGATATCCTGTGGGAGTGCAGGGTCAGCCGACAACGTTTGCAGGTTGGGGATGAGATGGGACACTGACCACGAGCGCGACATCAGACATGGCGAATAGCGTGTTGAACGTGAAGAAGAACTGGCTGAAGGCGGCCCATTTCCACTGTCGTCTGAGCTGGGAAACGTTGGGGTCGAGGGGGGAAATGGGTGGCTCGGAAGGGGGAGCAGGAGACTGATATGTTGTGGAAGAGGGGCAAATGACGCGGTTAGACGTGCGGCGAGGCATACGCGCAGCCCAGTTATGACTATGTGTATAAATTTAAAAGATCCACCAGTGACTTGGGCCTCTCAGACTGGATTTGCTGTAGGTGACACCCTGTACAGATATACGGAGCGAGACTTGACAAAGACGATACAATTAACGAACCAGTTGCAGCGATCTGTCGCTATCACTTACGGGGCCCAGGGGGAGTCCTTTGTGCACGCAAGACTCGATTTCTTCACAGCGCAAAGTTGGACCAGAGAGGCATTCCAGCCCACTTGCACCGCCACTCCCTACTACAATAATAATTGGCAAGGAAATTACCATAGAAATCACAGATTCGTACACAAAATACACTATTTACTACGAATTGGCCCCCCTTTTGGCTCGCTGCCTCATCTTGGCTTTGGCCGCCTTTGATAATTTACGGACGTTCGGGGTCTGATATCTGTAGCGCGTAGCGTCAGTAGCAGCGGGTGTCAGCGTATAATGTCGTGCGTTACGTCTCCCTCTCCCCATGTCTCTCAGGGACGGATTTCGTGCAAAGTGTGATCTTCATATACGGCGCAAGTTTCTGCTTCGGACTGTCTTGTCCGTTAGCAACTATTCAATCGTCGACCACTGTGGAGGGACGCACTGCGAGGAGCCTTCAAGAGCAAGGAGCAGAGCACTTGCCCTGTTCTCCCCCTCAACAGGGACTTGAGACCGCTCTTCGAATAAGAGCTGGTTGAACTGATGCAATCCGACCAGGTGTCCTTCGAGGTACTGGCGTTTAATTATCTCAACCACCGATATGAGCTTAGGGATCGCCGAAGCAGAGGCGTCACTTGGGCCCGAGTAGAGCACCAGAGGTGTCTCCGGATTCACCTGCTTTCACGTTAGTTATTACCGATTCTACCTGACCGGGTACGCACTTGAAAGAACTCCAGTGCTTTCTTCACCCAAACCCGTATTTTCCCGTGGCGAGTTACGCGTATACTAAATGTTGTGTCTGCACCATCATCGGGGACAGTTGCTTGAATGGCGGCCTGCTCGACGTCCATCGACCAATGAGGACAGGAAGCGGCGCTGGCACATGAATGCTGACCTAATACAAACGATTACATAATACGCATATTTTTTTGTTAGATTGTTTGGTCAGGCTTTTCGTCTGCGCCTTCCCTTATACCACGACTGAACGGCGTTCTCGCACAACCTGTCGACAACTTCTACGACATAATGGGCAGCTATGGAGGCGGTTCACGGTCAACAGACTGGTCATACCCACGCACAGAGCGTTTTGATAGGGGTTTTCACGATCAGGACAAAATGAGCGGGCTCGGTGGCGGACTTCGTCCCATTGACTGGTCGAGCCAAAAGGTTGAACGGTTTGAAAAAAACTTCTACGTAGAGGACAAACACATATCTGCCCTCTCCGATCGAGAAGTAGAAGATTTCAGGCGCTCCAAAGAAATCAAGGTAGGTTTTTCCGCCCGCTAGTGAACTTTCTAGTTCTCACCCCACCCAGGTCCAAGGTCGTGGCGTCCCCCGCCCGGTCAGGTCATTCGAAGAAGCGGGCTTCCCAGAATATGTCATGGCATCAATCCGTGCTCAAGGTTTTGCCTCTCCGACTCCTATTCAGTGTCAAGCTTGGCCGATGGCTCTCAGCGGGAGGGACGTTGTCGCCATCGCACAGACAGGCAGTGGAAAAACAATATCCTTTGCATTGCCTGCCATGCTTCATATCAATGCGTATGTTGTTTCTCTCTGTGCGTGCAATCTATTCTGACTCCCACCAGGCAGCCTTTACTGGCCCCAGGAGATGGTCCGATAGCGCTGGTGCTGGCTCCAACGCGTGAACTAGCTGTTCAGATTCAGCAGGAGTGCACCAAGTTTGGGTGAGTTTCGTTGGCTCGTATGTGTTAATCTCTCTCACCTGCTTATGTTCCCCAGGGCGAGCTCTCGTATCCGGAACACGGCTATTTATGGTGGTGCACCAAAAGGGCCTCAAATTCGCGATTTACAGCGTGGAGTGGAAATTGTAATCGCAACTCCCGGGCGGTTAATTGATATGCTTGAATCGCAAAAGACGAATCTGCGCCGTGTGACTTATCTTGTGTTGGATGAGGCTGACCGCATGCTCGACATGGGTTTTGAACCTCAGATACGCAAGATTGTCTCTCAGATTCGTCCAGATCGTCAGACACTGATGTTTAGTGCTACCTGGCCCAAGGATGTGCAGAAGTTGGCTAGTGTATGTTATGTCCATGCCAGTCCCGTGCCCCTCCACTGACATCTTGAAAAGGATTTCCTGAGAGATATGATCCAGGTCAACATTGGCTCGATGGAATTGACTGCGAACCCCGATATTCAACAGATCGTGGAAGTGTGCAGTGATTTTGAAAAACGGGCTAAACTTATCAAGCACCTGGACCAAATCAGCTCTGAGAATGCCAAAGTTCTGATATTTGTTGGCACGAAAAGAGTCGCAGACGATATTACCAAATACCTTAGGGTAGATGGGTGGCCGGCTCTTGCCATCCATGGTGACAAAGAACAGTATGTCGATTTCGTATCTATACTTGTGTTTGCCCGTCACTAACATGTTTAGGCGCGAACGCGATTGGGTATTAGGTGAATTCAAGGCTGGTCGTTCTCCGATTTTGATTGCCACGGACGTTGCATCCCGTGGTTTAGGTATGTCTGTTTCCTCTCTGTGAGCGCTCCGACAGGGACTCCGCAAGCGCTCCGACAGGGATCTCGGCGCTTTGTCCTGTCTGCAGATGCGCTTATATGCAATCGGTTTGGGGTGTATTGATCATCTGTCTGCTCCATGTACTCTGCAAATCTTCTATTTTGCGCGCCGGGTCTGTCGTTATCAATCATGATCGAACTATTTAGATGTGAAGGATGTTGGTTACGTCATTGTAAGCGACAATCCCTTTGCCCTCTCAGACGAATTGACATCTTTTTGTTAGAATTATGACTTCCCTAATAATTGCGAGGATTACATCCATCGAATTGGTCGCACAGGAGTAAGTTGCTGTCACACTTCTTCAAGGGTCAGTCGACTCAACAAGTCGCAGCGCGCCGGCATGAAAGGCACGTCCTATACCTACTTCACCACCGACAACGCCAAATCAGCAAGAGAGCTCGTAAACATATTGCGCGAAGCGAAGGCCAATGTTCCCCCTCAGCTTGAAGAAATGGCAATGTACAGCGGTGGAGGTGGTGGACGTAGTAAGTACTGTCCTCGTTTAACGATATCTTTCTCTAACGTCGTTGTAGACCGTTATGGTGGAGGTAGAGGTCGGGGTGGTGGAGGTGGCGGTGGTCGTCACGGTGGCTATGATGCCTATGGTGGTGGTGGTGGTGGTGGCAGGGAGCGCTGGTAAAGCGCGGTATTTGTGTTCGGCTTGGAGGGCAGGGGGATCGTTTGTGAGATTCCGTGTTACGTTAGAAAGCGCTATTATAGACATCGTGTTTGGGCATGAATACACCAGTATTGGTTTCCAGTTAAGAGTCGGCTAGGATTCCTTGTGCTTAGGAGCCCGATCGAGCTGTTTGCTTCAACTGATCCCTAACGAGGTGGACTAGTGCGCCTCCCTCAATACTCGTTTCCCATAACTCTACTTTGGCACATTCGATCTCTGCTATTAACTGCCGTTGTCGCTGCCGTGCTCGTTCGATGATGTCGTCGCGCGACAGTGTCGTTGCGGCAGTCGTCACGCTGGTAGTTGGCCTCTTTCTCCTTTTCTCTTTGTCCGTTGCATGTGTTGGAGGATATTGAGGACCATGAAGTGTTTCTCCAGTTGCGTTGTCCCGACGCTCATAAGTATTCACATGCGGTTGATCAGCTTCTCGGTTTGAACTGTCAGGGATAGCGAGAACGGTCGGTAATCCAGAGCATGACATATGAGTGCCAGGAAGTGCGATGCTCCCGACCTCTGTTTCAGCAAGTGCTGTGGCCTCTGCAAGTTGGAGTGAACACCACTATGTCGAGAGATAGCTCAGAGCTTCACACCTGGCGGGGGTGACCCGAAAAGCGAGTCTGTGTCATCTTCGCTGGCAGACGACGGCGTGCGAGACATTTTTGAGAACGAAGATGTCGAAAGATTTGAAGACGTCAGCTTGAGTCGGTGGCTATACAGACGACCACCAACTTATCTCTCAACCATTCAAGATGGTTCGACCCCGAGTCTTTTTCGACTTTGCTATTGGAACAGAATTAGTGGGCAGGTATTGCACCATCTACAACTCATCAGGAAAACCTGTAGACACGAGCTCTCTTCGCAGGGTTATTTTCGAGCTATTCAATGACACTGTTCCAAAGACAGCTGAAAAGTGAGCACATTCATATATGGCGCCGTGCTCTGGTTCAACGTTTAATCACGGCAGTTTTCGAGCGCTGTGCACAGGAGAGAAAGGCATATCTGCTGTATCCCAATGTCCGCTCTATTACAAGAACAGCATCATCCACCGCTCCATCAGCGACTTCATGATACAAGGGGGTGGTCAGTCCGAGCAAATTGTGCCGTTTTCTCAAAACTGACTCATTCAGATTTCACAAAGCGCAATGGAACTGGCGGGGAGTCTATCTACGGTGGCAATTTCCCAGACGAGGATCTATCCAGACCCCTGGACACGGAAGGGTTCGCCTATCCGATACGAATAATTTATTTTTCTTGTGTTGACTTTACTGCAGACTTCTTTGCATGGCCAACCGAGGGCCTGATACCAATGGTTCCCAATTCTTCATTACCCTTCGAGAGTGCCCCCATTTGGATGGCAAGTACCTTTGTTCCCAGTGCAAGCTCTTCCGCTTACTAGCTTCCAAGGCAAGCATGTTGTATTTGGAAGAGTGATTAAGGGATACGAGGTCGTGAAAAAGCTGGCCGAGGTCCCTGTGGATGAGAAGTACAGGCCACAGCTTCCAATCGTGATCGTGAAATGCGGCGAGCTAGAGCTTAGAAGAGCCGGCCGTTCGACCGATGTCGGTTGTAAGTCTTGGGTGTTCACAGCACGTTGGCTATCCGCTGACTTCTTGATATCAAGCGAAGCGGTCAGAGAAATCGAGCAAACGCCGCAGAGCGCGATCACAGTCGAGCGGTTCAGAACGAGAGAGAAGAAGCCAGCGCAAGAAATCGAAGCGCAGAGAGAGCGAAAGCATTGTCAGAGACGTTCCACAGAACCAGAACGAGGTAGATATTCACAAAGAGACGGAAGAAGAATATGATGCTCGACTGGAGCGCGAGGAGCGACAGCGTATTGAAGCTGAGAAGCGCAAGGAACTAGAACGTCTCAGTCGTGAAAGTAATTCTAGGAAGGATGGAGGTGTGCGATTCAAAGGTATGTTGATTTTGCATGAGTCAGTTAGTAACAGTTAAACGAAAAATGCAACAGGACGGGGAAGAATGAAGTTTATCGACCCAGAATTGCATTACCGGCAATAGCGACGTCTATCGAATACGACAGTTGTTTTGCCTCGGGCTCGTCCACATCAAACAACCATGAGGCAGGAAACATGTTAGTGCACTCCGGGCCTAGACGGAATCCTGTACTACCTCTTCTGTAGTAGTTACTAACTCCCCTTCACCATCCCTTCTGTCATCACTGTTCACTGTCGGCACTTTTTTGCTAGCTGCGTTGGCGAAGCTAAATGAAGGTCTCACGTTCGATGATGTCGAAATGGGTGAATGAGATGTGGTAGGGCTGCTGACGGCTTGGGGTGGTGTTGTTCTCGCAGCACCAGATCGCTCAGTTGCTTGCCGGGAGCTCGTGCGAGACATGGAATGTTGCGGTACACGCTCCTTGATTGCCTCGCGTTCCTTCTCGAGGCGAGCCACGACTTCTCGTTCCTTGGAGGAGACGTCAACAGGTCTACCAAGGGGTCAGAATCGGAAACGGGGGTGAGGAGAATAGCTAACTTCGCAGCGCCAAACGGGTTTGCTTTTGGGACGGGAGGATTGGAGGACATCTTAGGCGAAGACAACGGAGATGGAGTAGTGGAACTAGTGGAGGAGCGAGGAAGTAGCTCCAGTTTTTTGCGGCTGAGCTGGGGGGTCGGGGGAGTTGAACTGCTTGCTATATACCAAGTGTTCAAGCAGTCCTGCACGGACATAAGAGAAGGTGCACTTACGCGAGGTGCCTCCCTGAGCCCTTGCCCGCCCGCCACGCCAGTCCCCTTCGTCAGGGCCGCCATCCTTTGCCTGAAATGATTCATATCTGCCCCTTAAACTGCCAAACCTTCCAGACGGCACTTCGTCAGCCAAGCTTGGCCTAAATTTGCTACCCATCGACCAGTGCTCGTCTCTATCGGCAGGAGAAGGTTGACCCTCTGGAGTGGACAGCCCGGAACCTCTTCGACTACTAGGAAGTACATCCGGTTCAGGCACTTTTGTGAAAGGCCGTGATGACCTCCAATCACTGGCCTCATCGGAAACACTCGGCGGAGGGGGCATACGTTCACCCACGGGGCCTTCAAAGCGCCGTCGCGACGAATCACGAGGTCCTCCAGAGCTAGGCAGGGGAACTTCCCGACGCCAACTACCAGAGAATTTTGCGTCATCTTCCCCACCAGTAAAAGCAGACCGTTCTTTTGCTACAAGCAAATGTAAATTTATGAGCGTATGGAACGCATGTTACTTACGTGGCTCCGCAACGCTCACTCGAACGGTCCTCCCAGACAAGTTCTAGCACATAACTTGAGCAAAACATCTTTGCTTAATGGGCACATTCTTACCGTGCCTGTCCTTGTCAAGGCATCCTTCAAAGAGTCTAATTCAGTAAATTCGACGTAACCAAAGCCTTTGGGTTTTTCGTCACGGTCTTTAATAATTTTGACTGACTTGATCTACAAATTTTTCTAGATTGCGTGCAGAAGCTCAGTGAAAATTGGCACACCTCATGGGGGCCGAAGAACGTCTCTAGTTCGTTTTCGGTTATGTCGAAAGTGAGGTTTCCAACAAAAACTGTGTAAGGGGGGCGAGTTGGAAGCGGAACATCTTCGCGGGGTGAGATAAACTGGCGATCGGCTGTAGCGTGCGTAAATCGACATGGAAACATAAGCCAAGTGGTAATACATACACCGTTGAATAGCGTCGTCCCGTCGGCTGAACCGATCATTAGAACGAGAAAGCCGTTCTTCATCGGTCCTGATGGCAGCTGGTGCGTGGTGCAGCGATGAGTTAGACATGCGAGGAGTCCTTTGGACAAAAGTCGCTTACGAGCTGACGGGAGGGAATCCATTTCATCTGCCCAAGAACCGAAAGCTGCATGCGGGATCAGTGCGCAGGTTAGGATCTGCCTAGCCAGGAAGCATACTGCTATCGCCCAGAAATTCGTTGAGCGACATCTTGGATGCCTTGGCTTTTTTCGGCGCTGCATCAGAGTAAACACGCCATCTCCACATGAACTGAGTTGGCTCATACCCATGATTTGGATATTTTTTACTGATACTTTCTGTATCTGTGACACTGGACTGTTCGCTTGGACGATCTGAAGCAGTGAGATGACGCTCGTCGCAAGTTTGGCGGACACATCCCGGCAGCTGTCCGAGTTTCCCACGCTGCCACTGACTGCCCTTGCTCGTCATAACCACCATCGGACGTACCAGCCATCATGATCCTACTCGAGGTGAGTTCTATGGAATGAATGGTCCTGGACTCATCCATACGGCGTTCACAGTCCCACAACGTCATTATATATACCACTCTGGCCGAAAAGGCGGCCAAGTGAGTTCCCCATATTCAGCTGCGCACGATCTAACGAGCCCAAAGACCTTCATCTCTAGATGTGGTATTTGTAGATTTTGATGGTGTCAGGTTCCACATGTCCACACTGGAAAAGAAGACCGTGATACAGCTTTCCATGAGCATCCGTTGCTGGGATGAGCTTGCACAATACGGTGCACTCGATATCTTGAAACGGGAGTATGGATCGTTGATCAAGGCAGCTACCGAGCCCGAGTATAACGTAACGCTTCAAATTGACCTTGAACAGTTACCCGTTGATGTAGGTGAGCATGCCCACGCTAGTTCCCGAGTAACAGCTAATTTGCACACCAGAGAGCCGCGAAGCCATCATAAAGTCTGTTGCCCTGATCAAGCGGAACGTGTTGGGAGCGCCCTTCGAAACGGCTTTCAGAGAGCAGAAAGAATTGGAAGATTCGGCGGGTTCTAGGGGGCAGTTCATGCAAATCCATTATCGCGATGAGGAGGCCATCTACATTCGAGCAGCTTCGGATCGCGTCACTGTCATATTCTCAACTGTTTTCCGAGAGGAAACCGATAGGATATTTGGAAAGTTATTCTTGCAGGTAAGTGTATGTACCGTTTTGTGCGCGACAGTCTTCTGACAGGCATCGTAGGAGTTTGTTGATGCCCGACGACCTGGGATTCAGAATGCGCCTCCCAGTATCCAAAATGCCCCCCAGGTACTGTACTCTAATCGGGATCCTCCTCTTGAGATACGTGATTTGCCTGGCCTTCGACACTCCGAAGACATAGGATACGTCACCTTTGTCCTGTCTCCTCGACACTTCGCCAAGAGCGACGCTTCATTCAACACCATTTCACACATTCAACTCTTTCGTGACTATCTTCACTACCACATCAAATGTTGCAAGGCATACATGCACTCTAGAATGAGACATCGCGTGTCCGAGTTCCAGAAAGTCCTGAATCGTGCAAAGATGGAAACTGCAACAACGGAGAGAAAGACTGTCACGTGTGTCCTTTCCGCTGTTGTCGTATTGCACTTCTACTAACCTTTCTTTCCTCAGGGGAAGGACCATGGTGTCTCGCTGAACTCGCGGATGGGATGTTCTGAGACGGTATCCTTCATCCAGGGATTGTAGAGGAAACCATGGCACGTCTGTAAAAATAGTCCTCTTAGGAGCGTTCCCGAAGGAAAGTACTGCAATTTAATGGAATGCTTCTGAGCTCGCAGGGGTCTTTTCAGTCTGTTACAATGTTGCCGCCTCTTCACGAACCCAAGGAGAGTAAGAGCTTTGTCCGTGTGCACTGCCTCCCTTATGGCTTTTCGTAAGCGTACCCGATCTACGGAGACCTGTCGTGCAACAGTCGGGCAACATCCCCCATAAATGACCTTTGTTAGCCTTTGGAAGCTACGGATTACAAGTGATAGTCCATCTTCTCAAAAAAAAAAAGGTTCGACAGATGGGAGAAGTGAGAGCCCGCAGTTTGTAGCTTAGAAGGCTTGAAGGTAAATATCATGTTCATGGACGCCAAGGCAGGACACCGTCAAAACGCAGTTCGGGTTAGGAGAAAGAACTTTCCCTACGAAACATGAAAAGACAGACGAGCATTGTGCATCCCCACCATAGTGGACTGATGATATAGACTCGGAGGCCGGGAACGCAAGTCTCCACCTCCTGTGAGGTCGTGAGCGGAATGATCTCTCGTTCAAGTACTTTGTGAGCCATAAATAGGGCACCTTCTTGGGATAGCTCGACTCAAGCAGGCGCTTAAGGATGACGTGCTTTGTGATCATGCAGAGACCAGGGCGGCCGAAAAAGCGAGGTGTACACAGCGGTCTGCCGGCCACGTCCACCCCTAACTCACCTCCAGTGTTACGCAGCGTACGTCAATTCTCTTCCCGTGAGGATTATTGCCTTTAATCCTCCTACTCTGGAGGCGATCTATTAAGTGGTCTTCATCGACTCTACTCTTCTACAGCTGGGCTTTAGGTAGGCAAGCCGTACTTCTTTTTCACAAATTCAACTGTCCCAGGATCCCCTGTGTTCTGTTTTTTTTGTGAGTAGCTGATGGCTGCGGAATAGAAGATGACGTACTTTTTCTAGGTCATCACTAATCTTGACACATGGCTGATTGTTGATCGAATACAACTTGATGACCATATTCAGAGCTTTACTCTTCTCCTTGTACTTGCTGCTCTTTGTGTGGAAATCGTTAGTGAGGAACGTCCCGATTCCGAACGAACCTAGTACCGAAGGTTGTGAGTTTCATGGGCGGAAAAAGTCTTACGTTGCGCACATGGAAAACCAATCTCGGTGCATTGCTTTTTCAGTGCAAGGGCCTTTTCCAGAGTGACTGCATCAGAGTATATGATACTCTTTGTTCGGTAGTCAACCCCAACGCCTTCATACATTGCCCTTGCCGCCGGTGCAAACACTAGTGGATCGCCCGAGTCTTGTCTTAATCCCTGCCATTTAGCCACACGTTCCCGGTCTTGAGAGAACTCCTACTTTCGAGGTTCGCAACCAAGGTGGTTCGTTCGAAGGGAAATATGCGTACCTTGAAAAAGGCTTGGGTGGAAAATGTGTCAGTCAGTGCGACGAGTAGCTCATTGGGATATGTTTCCTCCCAGAGCCTCAGGGCTCGAATGTTCGCGTCATCGTAGCCTGTCAGAGCAGCAACCTGAAAGACAGTTGTCTCGACGGGAATATCTTAAGAGTCATGGTAACAAGCTTACACCCATGAACCACTCGCTGTGGAGAGAATGGATAGGGAGGCGCCGAGAGAAAGAAACAGAGTAACTCACTGAGCGATTGTCCCTATAGGAGCGATGTTGTATTTCTTCGCAAAAAACATCTAGCCAATTATTCAATAACTTTGCGAGGAGTCGGTAAGCAGCTAGTCTGACGTTGCTCGTGCCCGTGACTTTCCCTACTCCAGGGAATTTAGCTGCTGCCTTTAGTATAGAAGATATGACAAGATCCTGCGTGTGGCAGGACCGTCTGCGTCGGGTTCCAAATTCACTGAATGCGCAGTCGGCCTGCAGTAGTGCCTCTGCTTTGCGCTGGGCTAGTTCTGTCAAACCGATGTCATATTGTTTTACTCATATATCACCACGCCTTACCTTTCTGGCCACTGTAGTTCCAATCCGTCCTATCGATGCGGAAGTAGAGTTCGCTCAAACATGCCATCATAGGGACCTCCCACAATATGGTGTCCACCCAGAGACCTCTGGCTTCAATCTCTACGTTTCCCCACTGACCGTCCTCAGAGACGGGTATGAATTTGACGGACACTTGTTCTGTTTTGAAACGGTATTGTTCGAGAAAATCGAGGTATTTGTCTGTAAAATACGGGCATTTGGTGGCCAACCACGCCTTCTCGTCACTTGTTAGAGAAACATCCTGGAAACCTGAGATGGGTGATCAGGTATGATTAGACTTGGAGAGTTGGTATATGGACTGTACTGGCGAGAGCACTATGAAATGCATCGATGCATCTACGGGAAAAGAAGACATCCTTGTCCCTGTGTGTAAACCGGTAGACAGCCTCCGCTTCTGGGAAATGTTGCCTAACAGCCTGCTGCATGGTGAACTTATGGCACACGTCAGCTGCTGAGACCGCTGAGGACAGACGGCATGAGGGCACCTTGTATAAATCCGAATCAAGAATGGATTTGAGGCGGTACGGAGCGTTTGATTGGCCTTGGCCCATCGTTGGCGGTATGGAATGATGCAACTAGGAGACTGGTTTCAAATCCCTGCACCCGCCGATGGAGTCATGTTTGCCACGCCAGCTAAGCTGGAGCCTCCTAAACTGATAAGATAAACCACATCTGAATCACGTGATACAAACTACCAATGCTCTGTCGTTACAGGTGGACAGCAAGTATTCCGCACTACAGACATGGTTGGTGCTGCCGCGCTGCTCATCTGTTCACTGACATGGTTCTTCAGTCCTCCAGGATAGAAATCTTGAATGATGGTGGTTTACGATCTGACGGCAGGCGTCAATATGAGCTGCGAGATATCACCATCGAATTTTCTTTGCAGGGACATTCAGATGCCTCGGTCACGTTTCAGCATGGACTGACACAAGTGCTCGTTTCTGTCCTGGGGCCGCATGAGGCGAGGATGCGTTCACAAACTGCCCACGACCGCGCTATTATTAATGTGGAGGTCAACGTTGCCGCGTTCAGCACGGGAGAGCGGCGAAGACGCACAAGAGGTGACAAGTGTGTTTGCGCATCAATCTAGAGTAGAATGGCCTCGACTGACGTGCGTTGCATCGTAGACGACTGCTAGAGCTCGCCTCTACTATCAAATCGACCTTTGAGCCCGTCGTCCAGACGCATCTCTACCCAAGATCTCAAATAGATATTTTCGTTCACGTCATCCAACAGGATGGCGGTCTCCTTCCTGCCTGTATCAATGGCGCAACATTGGCGCTTGCCGCCGCTGGCATACCGTTGTCTGACTTTGTGTGTGCGATCACAGGTGGCGTACACTCAACGTCCCCTTTGTTAGACCTCAACACACTCGAGGAGAACGACGTTCCTCATGTCACCGTTGCTATGATGCCTCGTACAGAACGCGTTGCACTTGTGACAATGGAAACTCGTTTACGTGCTGAGAATTTTGAAGAGATCTTTAAGTTGGCCATTGACGCGGGCAAGGTTCTGTATATGGAGATGAAGGCTGCGCTTCAAAGACGCACTCGCGCGCTAGTGGTGGCATTGGGTAGCGGTTCCAAAGCAACGACACAAGCGACGGCGTTTGACGTAGACGAATTATGAATAATGACCAAGTAAGCATATTCCGGCTACTTTGACGCTCTTGTAGTTGTCTTCCGCCGAAAACATGCCAACCATTTCTCCCCACTGTTTCTTTCGACTTTTTTACCCTCTTCGGTGCTGTTGTACACTGCATCTAATATGGGCCCTTTGCCCTCTTCTCTCAGATCAGCCTCACTGACGCCTTCGAACAAAGGGAAACTTTCCAAGTGGCTATTCATCCACTCGTGCAAGTCGCGGACGTCTGTAATGGTGTAGACTATTCCCCCGGGCTTGAGAATGTATGCGTACTCGGCAAGGAGTGCTTGGGAAATGATGCGGGCTTTATGCTTGCGTGCTTTGAAGTGCGGGTCGGGGAACAAGAAAAATAAAGCGGAGAGAGAGTGCTTTGGGAAGTAGTTGGGAAGGAATTTCATCGCATTTGCACGAACTACAGATACGTTTTGGTAGGGTGTTGCGGCGATAGAGGTCAATGGCGGTGTGACGGATGTAGATGTCATGCGCAGTGCGGCGATACGGTCTTGCACGTACTGGGTAACTTGCACGCGAATTTCGAGGCCTAATACCGTTCAATTGAACATCGTCATGTTGAGATCAGCAAGTCCAACGTCGCATCTCACCCAGCATCAACGTATTAGGAAAGAGGGGTGCCAGCGCAATTAGGAGACCACCAAATCCACAGCCGATGTCAGCAAATTCCGGTGTTTTGCTAGTGTTTGCAAAGGCAGGGAAGTGTTCGCTCCAGTCCATTGTCTGAGGAGATATCGGATAGTCTAGGGCATGGTCAGAGAAGGGGTTGGCATGAGCACGTTGTCTGTAGTGCTTTTTCTATGATAGATCGGGGATGAGCGTGCGAGGAGGAAAGAGTGGCGTGAACGTGAACAGACTCACCTGAGGAAGAAGAGTGTTTGCGACGACGGCTGAAGACCGATCGGAGGGTCTTTTCCGCTTTCCCATCAGATATCTTGGCTGGAACGAAGGAACGTTGTCTGTCGTCGGCTTTGGGGGCACGTGACTTCGGGTACATAAGACGTCTCGTTCCGAAATTTTGCTTTTCCTCCGAACCTTGGATCCGCGCCATGGCTACTGCTCTCCGTACACGTTCGCTCTTGCAGTCCAACCAGCGTTTTACTTCCCTCTCTCGGGCCAGTCTTCGCTTTGCTTCCACTGGGTCGAAGCCATTGACACTCAAGGAGCGATTAGCGGAGCTCATACCCTCCCAAATAGACCAGGTTGTTCTTACGCTTCCAGCCATTTGTTTTCTTATGCAGTCGTAATTCAGGTAAAACAAATACGTGCAGACCATGGCAAGAAGTCGTTCGGTCCCGTGTTGGTTGATCAGCTTTATGGGTATGTACAATTTGTTGGGGTTTGCTCTCGCTTCAACTATTTTGTTTAGCGGCATGCGTGGTCTCCCAGCTTTGATTTGGGATGGTTCCGTTCTGGATGCCGGTATGATATTCATTCTTTACTGTCGTCAACGACGTTCATTCATCGTACGAAGAGGAGGGAATCCGGTTCCGAGGGAAGAGCATCCCCGAATGTCAAGCGCTCCTTCCAAAGGCTCCGGGAGGGTCGGAACCTCTGCCCGAAGGCCTTTTCTGGCTTCTCCTCACTGGTGAGGTTCCAACGCAGGAGCAAGTCAGAGCCTTGTCTAGAGACTGGGCCGCCCGTGCCGCTATCCCTGAATTTGTTGAGGAGATTCTGGACAGGTGTCCGCCTACCCTGCACCCCATGAGTCAATTCAGTCTTGCTGTGACTGCGGTAAGACAACATCCTTTTCATATACCGAAACTGGGTTAACCTGCCCCTAAGCTTAATCATGATTCCGCTTTCGCAAGAGCTTATCAGGAAGGCATATCCAAGAAAGAATATTGGCAACCGACATTCGACGATGCCATGGATCTGTGAATTTTTCTTGTTATTCCCTCTCCAGTGCCTCGCTGAATATTTTTAGCATCGCAAAATTGCCGAACATTGCTGGGCGAATATATCGCAATGTGTTTGGTGATGGCAAGGTGCCTGCAATAGACCTCGAGAAAGATTATTCGCATAACCTTGCGGCTCTTCTCGGCTTTGGAGATAATGAAGCATTTGTTGAGCTGCTTCGTCTGTATATCACCATCCACAGGTACGGTATTTTTGAAGTTTGTGTTGTCTCTCTAACTTATTCCCTCACCCGCCCCATAGCGACCACGAGGGCGGAAATGTATCTGCTCACACGGGTAAACTTGTCGGATCGGCTTTATCTGATCCCTTCCTCTCATTCGGTGCTTCCTTGAATGGTTTGGCTGGACCTCTTCATGGACTTGCCAATCAAGAGGTTCTCATTTGGTTGCGTAAAATGCAGTCAAAGATCGGCGAGAACGCTAGTGACGACGCCGTCAAAGAGTACGTATGGTCAACACTCAAGGCTGGCCAAGTTGTTCCCGGTTATGGTCATGCCGTCCTCCGCAAGACGGATCCTCGTTACACTGCCCAGCGGGAGTTTGCGCTCAAACACTTGCCTAATGATCCGCTCTTTAAACTTGTTGGCCAGGTTTATGACATTGTTCCAGGCATCCTTCTCGAGGTACGTGTTATTCCCACGGATGGCGCTTTGATGCTGAGAACATATTAGGCTGGAAAGGCTAAAAATCCATGGCCAAATGTTGATGCGCACTCGGGTGTTCTGTTAACACACTATGGCCTAACAGAGATGCAGTTCTACACAGTGCTGTTTGGCGTCTCCCGAGCCTTTGGAGTTGCTGCACAACTGATATGGGATCGGGCATTGGGTGCCCGTAAGTCGTCATGTCTTACCTGCTTGTTAACAACTGATGAGGCTCTCCCAGCGCTTGAGCGACCCAAGTCGTACTCCAGTGATGCCATCCAGAGGATGTTCAAAGATAAACACTAGTCAATACCTATGTAACAAGGAAAAGGCATCAGCCACTAGTTAGCTGGAGGTAGAAATAGTTGAGGTATTTTGTGTTGGTTACAGCCACTTTCACAAGTTTGTGGAAAACGAACATGGCCGGCGCCGCCGGCAGGCACCTTGTTTACCCTGCTGGAGTGCTGCCCTTGTGGTGTGCCACATGAAAGAGATGTACAACCAATTGATTCATGTACCTATAGCATGGCCCACATGCATGATGATATAGTACACATACATTACATGTTCATGACAGCAGTCAACCTCACACCTATGCAGTACCCTCACTTCCAAGGCATTGATGTCCTACCTTGAAATAAGACACTATTGTCTGGAAAACTTGAGTAGGGCAAAGAGTCCTTCTCATTGTGCTGCTGTTAAAAGTATTTCACTTCTTATCAGCATTACACAGGGAAATGACAGAATCTGAGCCTAGAGACTGGGAGCAGTGCTGCATCTTTTGATCTGAGTGCTGTGAAGACAGCAGGCCTGACAAAGCCACTTCCCACCTGCAACAGTGCCAATCTACTCCATGGTAAGAACCCACCATAGTCCAACTACACACTGATAGACCTGGCAACCATGGTAGTGATGGCACTGTTGCAGGTGGGAAGTGGCTTTGTCAGGCCTGCTGTCTTCACAGCACTCAGATCAAAAGATGCAGCACTGCTCCCAGTCTCTAGGCTCAGATTCTGTCATTTCCCTGTGTAATACTGATAAGAAGTGAAATACTTTTAACAGCAGCACAATGAGAAGGACTCTTTGCCCTACTCAAGTTTTCCAGACAATAGTGTCTTATTTCAAGGTAGGACATCAATGCCTTGGAAGTGAGGGTAGGATGGCACTCAACTCCAATCACCAGTGGCATCTTGTTTAAGGATTGCCACACACTGTCTTCTCTGCACCTTTCACAAGAGTTGTTGGTACCACACATATATGAAGCAACTCATTCAAGGCTATATAGTCTTGCTTGTTTCTTGTGCATTTGACCTGTTGTTGGATGATTCTCCCCAATGCCCAAATCCCATAGAAGTGGGAGAGGTGCAAACATATGTTATTTAGTATGGAGATGGAGTTCTGTCACATACCGAGACACCCACAGTTCAGCCTTAGGTTCAGAATGCCAAAACAAACTCTGTTCCTTGTTATACTCTTTTCTAGTTAGCTTCTGTACTGCCCTTGCTTGCGCTGGGGCAGTGTCTGTCTTCGGCTCTCTGATCCCTGTCTCCTTGCTTAACCTTTAGTTGGTTCCTTGTACAGCTATTTAGTCTCCCACTGGCAACCCCAGCCTTTGGGTTACCAGTCTTTGGTATATATACTCTACATATGTTGTACTTAGCCCCCCAGTCTGAATATCAAACTAGTTCACCCTCTGCTCCTAAGCTTAAGCCCAAGATGACTCTTGGCTTTCACTCCTGACCCCCCTTGGCTTTCTCTGACTTCAACCTGGCTTGTGCAAGGGTCTAGCACATGAGCTCAGACCAAGGGTTGTTGCACCCAGTGCTTGGCCTTCGGCCTTCAACCCCTGTCCTAGTCTCGAACTTAACAGTATATTCAGACTTCCACTTGTGCAAGTCACTCACCACCCATGACCAGAACTTGCACCCAAGCTTGAGCAGACTGTGCTTTAGAATCTGCCTCTGCCTTGAGACCAACCCAACCTGAAACCTCAGACAACCCTCACCACCAGTCGGCCCTCAGTTCCCTTGTCAGTCACTGACAGACTTCTGCAGTCATGCAGCAGTTCCAAGGATTCTCAGCCCATCGTTCTGGTACTACACTGGCTGCCAATGATTGAGGTACACCAACACCAGCTGGTCATCGACCTCCCACTCCCTTTGGTAACCCTGGAGGTGATGGTGATGATGACCTGGATGACTCTGACCATCACTCCAGTGATGATGACAATGACAACAACAATGATCCTTTCAGGCCTAACCCCGAGGAAGGTGAAAACGAGGAAACTGACCTGCAAACCATGAGGGTCCTGGGCAGTCTTGCCAGGGCCATACAGTCTCTCACCTGATCTTCCTGCCAAAACACTGAAGGAAGCTCAGGATCAGCCAAGGTCTGAGAGCCAGATACCTTTGATGGTACCAACCCAAAGAAGCTCTGCCAGTTCCTCATCCAGTGTGAGTTGACCTTCCAGAACAAACCCTGAACCTTCTGTGATGACCACCAAAAGGTAACCTTCACCCAATCCTACCTCAAGGGAATGGCACTTGAATGGTTCGAACTGGACCTTCTCCTCACTGGCGAACCTGAGGACTGACCCCTGTGGATGGATAGCTGGTGTGAGTTTGTCATTGAACTCCAGTCAACCTTTGGTCCCCATGACCCAGTAGCAGAAGCCAAGAACCAGCTTGATCACCTAACCATGAAAGAAACCCACCACATTAACAAGTACATGGTTGAGTTCAACAGGCTAGCTACCCAGGTCCAGGGTTATGGTGACAGGGCTCTTCGCCATTTCTTCTATGCCAGTCTTCCCAACCGAATCAAAGATGAGATAAGCCAGGTAGGCAAACCCCACACCCTTGAAGACCTTCACTGTCTAGCTCAGGACATAGATGCCTGCTACTGGGAACGATGTGAGGAGGTCCAATGCCAGAACCAGTCTTCTGGTAATCAGAACTCGTCAAAGACTGGCAATAGAGACTTGTGAAGTACGGGTTTACCCTCGGGTGACCGGGCTTCAAGACCGGGTGACAGGGGCCAAGTCCAAGTGGCCAGAATCAAGGCCGGGAGACAGGGGCTAAGTCCGGAGGACCGGACTTAAGGCCGGGAGCGCAGGAATAAGACTGGTAGCATGGGAAACTGACCGGTGTTGGAGTGCGCACAAGGGGAAGCCAGTCCGGGGTTGGATCTACCTCCCTTGGTCTCAGCTTATGTGCTGTACCCTTATGCAAGCCAGGGAGAGGTCTGGGACAGGGGCCAGGGATAGCTTAAGGCTTGGCCTTAGCTATAGAGTAGTCTCGAGGGGTAATACGGAGTTGAGGGTAATACTAAGTTGATATTCTGACTGAGGGTGCTATGAAGTATGTACAGGGGTTAAATACATGAGGCCAGTCTGAGATAACGAACATAGAGCCGGACTTGTTAATAAGCTATTAGCAAGAAGATTAGCAAGAGAGTGGATA
This sequence comes from Pisolithus tinctorius, assembly GCA_024663395.1. NCBI lineage: Eukaryota > Fungi > Basidiomycota > Agaricomycetes > Boletales > Pisolithaceae > Pisolithus > Pisolithus tinctorius. Next base: position 3,270,719 of record JANFAH010000002.1, read on the forward strand.
GCCACAGTGGCTGTTCCGAGGCTAATAGCCAAAGTCCGGGTGACCAGCATACTGGGGTCAGACACAGGATTTGTATAGTAAGCAAAGTCAGATGAACAGGCTAGACTAAATATAGTACAAGCAAAGGGAAACAGACCAGAGTTATGTCCAGGTGACCCGGACATAGACCTGGGAGGACCAGGGTGGAGCAGTGCAAGGCTGGGAGGCCGAAACAGACCGGAGATAGGGGTAAAACACCAGACTTGAGTTATGCAGGCTGGAGTTGAGTTATCTAGGGCTGGGATTGGGTTTTCTAGGCTGGTCTAGGACCAGACTTGACCGGAGATAGGGGCTAGGGGTCCGGACTGGACTGGGACCGAGTCTGAGAGTCATGGATATGACAGTATCCCCCTCTTAGGAACCAAACCCTTGAGGTTCCATAGGGAAATATGCTCAGAGAGTTACACATGACTACAAGTGAGTCTGAGTGCACACACAGTGCCAAGGTGAGCCTGAGGGCTGGGAAACAGGACAGCGATGACCAGAGGTCCAGTAGTTCGGACCAGAATGGCATAAGCTGGGTTTGGGGTCAAGGGTCAAGTCCGAGGAGTGTTCTGGGAACCCGAGACCGGAGAAGCAACAACAAGGAGGGTCGGAGACTGGTCTAGGAGGCCGCCAGATGGTTCCACAGGCCGGGACAGGGCAAAGCCAAGTCTGGGAGTGACTAGACTGGCTGGACAGGGGTTTCCAGAGATAGCGAAAGCTGAGGCCGATGTCTCAGAGGGCCAGAGTTGCACTTCGGAGCTGGGTTAAGGCAAACCGAAGGCTGGGAATAACCAGGTAAGGCCTAGGGGTGTGCTTCAGGGCCAGGTCAGGGAAAGCTGGAGACCGAAGATGTGCAGGGGACCGGTAATGTCCAACTAATGTACCAGGAGTGTGCCACTAGGGCCAGAGGTGTGCTTCAAAGCTGGTTCAGGGCAACATGGAGACTGAGGGGGTCCAGAGAGGTCTGGAGATGACCATAAGATGGTCCAGGGGTGTACCAGGTGCTGCTGAGTGACAATGGAATGACACAAAGGCTAGGTGGGTGCCAGGAAGGCCGGAAAACCGGTCTAGGAATGCACCAGTTGGACTGGGACTGCACTGCAGGGATACGGAGGGTCACAAGAAGTGCCGAGAGGGCCAAATTTAGGTCCAAGGTCTGCTCCAGGGGGTCATGGGGTCTGAAAGTGTATATCTACAGAAAAAGGAAACAGATAACAGAAAACCAAGAAAACATATGACAAGAAAACAGGAAACCGAGACAGAGACAGGGGTCAAAGCCGAAGGCTGAGACTGAGGGTGGCTCAGGCTGGGGGTGGCAAAAGCCAGAGACTGAGACTGGGAGTGGTGGAGCCAGTTGTGCTAAAGTGACTGGTCTGGGGAAAACAGCAAGACCGAAGACCAGTCAAGGGGACAGAAGGCTGGGAAGGCCAGGAACCAGTCTGAGGGCCAGAGAGGACTGGAAGGGGCAACCGGAGACCGGTCTAATGGTCAGGGGGGCTTAGAAAAGCTAGGTGGGGTCCAGTCGGGAGCCAGTGAGGACTGAAAGGGTTAGAAAGGCCATGGGAGACCAGTCTCGACCTGGATGGGGCTGTAAGGCTGGAAATCCAAAGGGAGACTGGTCTGGAGTTGGGCAGGGCCAGAGTGGATGGCTGGAGGCCGGTCTGAAGGTGTCGGAGGGGCCTGGGGTAGTTAGAGATGACCTGAGGTGCCATCCAGCTGGTGGGCTGACAACCAGAGGCCAAAACAGTGTAGGCCGGCGGGCTAACACTGAGACCGGGGTAACCAGGGGTAGCAAGGTGTAATCCCGAGGCCGGAAGTGGCAAGCCCAAGTGCTGAGCACCTTGGAACAGGCTGGATGGGCTTCTGGAGGACAGTGAGGGACCAGGGAGGCTGTCTAGGACAGCGAGAGTTGAGTTTGCACAAGGACTGGAGGGCTGGACATAGCTAGGCATGAACCAGAGACCAGCAGGTCATAAAACCGGTTCAATGAAGGCCTAGGGATGTCGGCAGGAAGTGAGTCCAGGTGTTGAGTCCGGTTTAGGGGTGTCCGGAGTTGGTTGGAAGTGGGTGTTCTGGTGGCAAGAAGCCCGAGGGCCAAAAGCCACTGGAGGACTGGTTCAGGGGGTCTGGAGACCGGGTGAGGCCTAGGGGTTGTCCAGCTGAAAGGCTGACAACAGGAGGCCGAGACCAGTGAGACTGGTGAACACACAACCACCAAGGCCGAGGACTACCGAGACAGTGAGACCAGAGTACCAACACAAATGTCAGGGGCTGGGAGCAACCCAGGGCAGGTGGTTCGGGAGTGTTTCAGTATGCAAGGACCGGGCCAAGGAACTGGGAACCAGTGTGCAGGGACTGAGCAGGGTTGTGCTGAGGGCACTGGAGAGGTAGCAGACAGGAGTTTGGAAGAGAGTAGGTCACTAGTGAGGTCCCTTACCCCCCTCTTAGGGTAGACTTCCCAAGTCTACAGGGGTATGAGGTATGGGCTAGGACCATGGAGTGGAGTACTGGATGGGTAGTAGGAGTACTACCACCGGAGTTGTAAGTCTGAGTACTGAGAATGCCGAGACCGGCTTAACAGGTGTCAAGACTGGTTTCGGGAAGCTTTTTCAAGGCCGGAAAAGCTTTAAAACCGGAGGTACAAGGCCGGCAGGGCAGGCCGGACTGGTACAGGGATAGTAGGGAGTGTCAGAGTCAAAGGTAAGGGTATGAAGGCTGGAACCAGAGCCCGAGAGGAAACCAGAAGGCCGGTGAAGACCAGCAGGCCAAAAGACAACCAGTAAGACTGGAGTCAGGGGAGTGGGTAGGACTAGAGTTCCAGAGTTGATGGTGGGGTGACAGTGGCAATGGTTAGGGGAAGGTGAGGGGTCAGCTGGTACCCGAAGGGGCCTCGCGAACATACAAGTTCCAGGGCGAGTGGGAGAGCTGGGAAACAGACTGGCAGAGTCAGGGGTTTGTCAGATGGGCCGAAGCCTGGGGTGTCTTGCAAGCAAATTCATGCTCCAAGGCGGGGTTGACGTCAGGGGGGTTAGCAAACTTTTAGTACTAGGTGGGGATAGGTGACTGCACTACACTTGGCCACCAACAGGTGCCTATTGAGTGGGCTAGTCGGTTCCCTACAACCAAGATACTTCAGTTCCTAACGGGTTGACAAGGCTGATTAAAACAGGGGTCGGAGACCAAGAGAGAACCAAGGCCGGGTCCACCAAGGACCGGAAAGAGGTGCTAGGTCAAGACCATAGCACTGGGGTAGAGGACAGGGGTAGTTCCGGGAGGAGGGAGAGGCCCGAAGGCCAAATGAGTGACAGAGGAGTAGCATAGAGCTACCCAAGGGGTATCAGAGGCCAAGGGAGGCCGGAGACAGGAGACTGGCCAAAAGGAATGAGTCCGCAGTGAGCAAGACCGGTCAGGGGCCATGAGAAGGCCTGGAGATGAACACCGGAAAAGAGAAAGAAAGCCAGAGTCAGCAAGACCGGTCAGGGGCTCTAAGGAAGTCTGGAGATAACAGGCCGGACAAAGGGTGACAAGGCCTAGTGAGGGAGGGAAGACCGGAACTCAGGAGACCAGTCATAAAGGAGTCCGGAGGCAGAAAAAGTGGACACAAATAGGGGGACTGGAGTTAGCAAGTCCGGTCCAGGGCTGAACAGCCAGGTGAGTCCGAGGGAAGTTGGGGGTCCAGCAGGGTTTGGCAGGACAAGCCAGGGCCACAAGGGGACTGGAGCTGGCAAGTCTGGGCTGTAAAGCCTGGCGAAGCCATGGGTCTGGCAGGACAAGCCAGGAGGACTGCTAAGGGGACTGGAGTGTAGCACTAATTGATTTGTCTCTACCAAGACCACCAGTTTTGGCTTCTGGTGTACCAGAGTACCAACTTGTTGACCCAGTTAGGATCCTGGGGTAGACTCTAATTGTTTTGTCTCAACTGAGACCACTGGTTTTGGCTTCTGGAGTACAGAGTTACCAAGTTGTTAACCCGGTTAGGATCCTGGGATGGACAGAGGACAGGGAAAGGACCGGAAATGAGGTCAGGGACCGGGATAGGGGCCGGAGAACGAGCAGACTGGTCCTAGACCGAAAATCGGGGGTCAGGAGCAAGTCCAAAGGGCTAGCATGCCCAGGGGGTGCCTGTCATATCCATGACTCTCGGACTCAGTCCCAGTCCAGTCCGGACCCCTAGCCCCTATCTCCGGTCAAGTCCGGTCCCAGTCCGGCCTAGAAAACCTAACTCCAGCCTAGAGAACTCAACTCCAGCCCTAGGAAACCCAACTCCGGTCTAAACAACTTAAGTCCGGTGTTTTACCCCTATCTCCGGTCTGTTTCGGCCTCCCAGCCTTGTGCTGCTCCACCCCAGTCCTCCTAGGTCCATGTCCGGGTGACCCGGACATAACTCCAGTCTGTTTCCCTTTGTTTGTACTATATTTAGTCTAGCCTGTTCATCAGACTTTGCTTACTGTACAATCCTGTGTCTGACCCCGGTATGCTGGTCACCCGGACTTTAGCTATTAGTCTCTGCACAGCCTCTGTGGCTATCCACTCTCTTGCTAATCTTCTTGCTAATAGCTTATTAACAAGTCCGGCTTCATGTTCTTTACTCCGGACCAGCCTCATGTATTTAACCCCTGTACATACTTCATAGCACCCTCAGTCAGAATATCAATTAAGTATTACCCTAAACTCTGTATTACCCCTCGAGCCTACTCTATAGCTAAGGCCGAGCCTTAAGCTATCCCTGGCCCCTGTCCCGGACCTCTCCCCGGCTTGCATAAGGGTACAGCACATAAGCTGAGACCAAGGGAGGTAGATCCAACCCCGGACCAGCTTCCCCTTGTGCGCACTCCAAGACCGGTCGGTTTCCCACGCTACTGGCCTTGTTCCCACGCTCCCGGCCTTAAGTCCGGTCCTCCGGACTTAGCCCCTAACCTCCGGCCTCAACTCCAGTCCAACCGGACTTGGCCCCTATCTTCCCGGCCTTGACTTTGGCCACTCGGACTTAACCCCTGTCACCCGGTCTTGAAGCCTGGTCACTCCAAGGGTAAACCCGTACTTGACAGTGCCTCTAAGTGAAAAGTGAGGCTGGAAAAGAGGTCAGGACCGGGTTAAGGGCCAGAGGGCTGGCAGACCGGTCCTAGACCGAAATGGAGGTGTCATGCACTAGCTAAGACCACCAGAGCCAAGGCCTGGTGCAAGTCCAAAGGACAAGCACCATCCCGAGGCTGAGGTGACTAGTGCAGGACTGGGACAATGGACAGGAGACCCAGGAGGGGTCTATGAGGAACAGAAAGGTCTGAGGGGAGCCAGGACCGGTCCAAGACCTAGTAACAGGTCTAGGCAAGTCCAGGTGAGGTGGCTGAATCAAACTGGGGCCAGAACAGCCAGTAACAAAGGGTAGGAGGCTGAGAGAAGTGGCAAACCGGCTTCGGACAAGTCCAGGTGAGCATGGACAAGTGAAACCAAGGCCGGACAGGCCAGTAACAGACAGTTTTGGAGACTGGAAAGGGGGTCCATGGCTCCAAGGCTGGTGTAGCAAAGGCTGAGGATGGAGACCGGACCCAAAAACCACTGAAGCCGAGTGCTGATGGGGAACAGGGAAGGTGTTGAGGAGCAGGACTGGCCAAGTCCAGGCCTGGGGGCTGCACTGGAGGTGCACTGAGGTCCAGAGACCAATATCAGGGAGTCAGGAGGTCAAATGAGTGATGAGATCCCAGTATCCAGAACAGTAGAACTGGACCTAGAGACCACTGGGATGACTGAGATAAGGACTGTGGTGAAGACCGGGGTGACCAGCCAGAGGTCAGGGGTAGCTCGGGGGAGCTGACAGAAGTGAGGCTGGTTGTTGAGGCCACCTCAGTGTTATGCTCGCGACGAGTGACTTCGTCAAATGGACTAGGCACGAATGTCATGAGGTGTTTCTATGGGCCGAACTTATTGTAACCCCTATGGTCCAGCTGGTTATTAACGAGTCCAATTAGAGGTTCATCCTACTGGCGAGTTCTTCTGGGATCGCGACGGAGGAGGGACTGAGGATGAGTTAAAGATGATAGCTAGATTGCAAGAAATCGAAAAACTGAGGATACACGGTACGGTACTCTCTACTTAAATACCCGACGTGGGTTTGTACCGTACACACATCCACAGTTAGCCACAAACAAGTAAATGATGAAATAGAAATGACACAAGTACCAGGTGTACTGCCAAACCGACTGCAGGCAAAGTCTGCAGTAAAGGGCACCAATACCGAACTAGAGGAAAGGGTCATTTATGCAAAACAAACTAGTCAACAGAGCACAGTGTGAGGAATCCGCATTCCTTGGACGCATAAGCCCCTATCATTAACTGTTCCGTGACTACTGTTACGTCCGCTCCCATCTCACATTCACCATTGTTCACGTGCTACCTTCCCACGCCCTCGCTCCCTCTTGTGCAGAGCTATACCCGCGGCCGCTGTGCTCCGGTCGTTGTTTTTCCTCGGACTCTTTTTCTTATCATGGTCTCTATTTCTTTAGTGCCTGTAGTTATACCCTCGGCCTCTGTTCGGCCAGTCTTGTTTGCACGCGCTGTCGCGCGGCTTTCCCTTACTGTACCCTGTCTTACTTAGGTTCTGGGTTTGCCCGGACTATAAAGCCTTGTACTTAGGTACAGAATGATACCTTTTGGCACTCGGAAGGTCACCACGAGTTTCTTTTCCACTTTGTCTACACCGCACATCTCGCATTCCACCGCGCATGAACTACGTATACCGCTCGCATCGCCAGTACTACTCTGCGGACCACGCCACACACGTCACGAAACACTACCGCTACAAAGCGCTGGGTCTCTCCTTCTAGTCCTGACAGTCCAGAATTCCTTGGGACGAACAATTCGTTCCCTTCATTTATTATTGTTGTTATCTAAGCCATCTAGCTCGTATTATACAGCTACTTGGACTTATCCCACAACGGAAGGGAGAAGTAAACACTAATGAAATATACATCCATCAGCTGCGGGTGCAGCTACAAGTCAGAACGGTGACGGCATACGCAGCATCAGTTGGTATTGGAAATACCACCACTGCCGGTGATCTGAAGGCTCTTCACACCAACAGACCAAGGACAACCATGGTGAGGACAAGCGACGCGACGAGGCATGTGACACATGTGACTTGGCGATTTAGGGGTTGTTGATGAAAAAGGAAACATGTACAGTGAGAGCATAACATCACCCCCCCTCTAAGGTCCTCAGACCCTTGAGGATGAATGACGGGAGTGGGACAGACTGGGAGTCGGGGGACGACACGAGCGGGTATGAGAAGCGACGGGCACTGGAGGCGATGGAGAAGGTGGGGAGGTCATTGCGGGAGTCCAACGGGACCCCTGTCCGTTCTGACAGGACCAATGTCCCAGGTAACAACACTGGTAACAGGCATGCTTGTAAAGGGGATGCCCCTCAGGACAGGCTTCCGTCCTCCGAGATAGTATTGAAGTTGATGTTCAGGGATGGGGACGAAGGGAACTGCAGGGATAGGATCAGTGGTGTAGACAGCATTATGAAAGTCTTTTCCAAGTCCTGCCCACGACGCGTTCTGAAGCAAGGACTCCCAGGCAGACCTGTTAGTGGCCATTCCAAGGCGACAACCAACCTCTTTAAAAACCGTAGCATTGTCCAGGAACTCCAAAGGCGGGTTCCACTGAATTTCCTGATCCGCCTCAGGTTTCATTTCAGGGATCACTGGTTTTTCTTTAGGCCTGATTCTTTCAAGAAGTCACGAAGCCGTGGGTGTGAGGAACTCGCTGATTTGACGATCACAAAGATGATGGAAGGTGCCACCAGTTACTGCTTCCAGGATGTTGGAGTACCCCTTCTCGAGCATAGAGACCATAATAACCTCTGCTAAGGGGGCAGTCCCAGAGAGTTGGGCAGTACGGAACTTATTGGTCACCTGCCCGACTATGTCTGCCGCTCTGTAGATTTCAGACAACATCCCAAAATACTTAACTTGTTCCGGTGTACACCCGTCAATGTTGTCCCCATCATGGAAGACGTCAAGCGCCCTAACAACATCCAGGTAGTCACTTGCTGAGACTGGTAGTCGCGGCTCGTCATCCCTGGCAAGGGCGACTGAGGCGAGCAAGTCAAGGGCGATGTTGCAGGAGGGGACGGGTTCAGGGCGAACGTTGGTAGAGCCGGGAGCATTGGTGGAGCTGGGGGCAGCTGTTCCTGTATCAGAGTCATGGTGAGCGACCTCTTTACCCTTTCCCTTTCCCTTGAGCTTACTGTCTCCACCTGGGGAGACTCTGGGCTTTGGGGCCGGTACTCGGTGGATCGAGAAACCCTGCTGTGGACGCAGCCAGAGAGGGCAGGCGACAGAGGTCGGTACCTCCCACTGTGAGACGGGGGCCGAGGCGTCCGAGTCAGAAACGCAGGTGGCGGCAGGTGGGGGAGGGGAGTGGCGATAACAGGCGATGGGGGGGATGAGTAAGTCGTCCCTGTTGGCTGCAGGGTCGTAAATGGATTCTCCAAGGAGGTCAGCATAATTGTTCTCAGTGTTGACAGAGCAAGGGGAGTCCATTAATTTCTGAGGTGACAGGCAAGTTTGTACTGATCGAGGGCCTCAGACGCATGGTCTTTTATATGTTCTTTGGGTTCCCAAGTATTCGATGAATGGGGGAACCCTTTCCATTTGACCAGATAGCGGCGCTGTCCTCTGCGACCATCAGTTTTATGATTTAGTATAGCCTCTACCTCCCATTCGATCTCATCATCCACTAGTTTGGGTAGTGGGGCTGTGGGCGCAGCACCGTAAACGTTGTTTTCGGTGAATGGAAAGATCTGTGATGCATGAAACACTGGATGGACCTTCCACATCGGAGGAAGTTCCAACCGGAAGGCGACTGGTGACACGACCTGAGTCACCCTGAAAGGTCCGAGACGTCAGGGCGCAATCTTGTCGCACTGGTTCTTGATCCTAAGATGGCCGGTATCGAGGAGAACTTGATCTCCGACTTTGGGCGGTTCGTAGGATCCTTTGCTGCGCAAACGCATCACCTCCTGTGCTTTTTTGTGCACGAGTATTGCGACATCTCGGCTTGTCACGAGCTGTTCCAGCTGTTCGTCGACAGACAGAACTGGAGTGAGTCGTTTCTCAGGATAAGGAGAGGGGTCGTATCCAAGGATCAATGAGAACAGAGTCATCTTGTGTACAGAATGGACGTGGGAGTTATGAGTGAACTCGGCAGAGGGTAGCTTGGCGGCCCACGAGTTGGGGAATTCAGAGCAATACAGGCGTAGATACCCTTCCACCTCCTGGTTGACACATTCGCTTTCTCCATTAGTCTGAGGGTGATATCCGGTACTCAACTTCATTTTAACCCCTATTGCTTTATAGAGCTCCTTCATAAAGGAAGAAGCAAACTGTGGTCCGTGATCCAAGATTACTGATTCTGGTACCCCAAATTGGGAATAAATGAATTGATGGAAAAGCCAGGTGATCCCGACAGAGTCAATAGTCTTGTGACACGGAATGAACAGGGCGGCCTTTGTAAGACCCTGATCGACAACCATGAGAATAGAGTCGTATTTCACTTCTCCAGAGATGGGGAGATCCGTGACGAGATCCATAGACACTTGTTGAAATGGGAAGGCGGTTTTAGGGGTTTCATGTGGGACAATTGGCGGTGTTGGTGGATGCATGATGACCTTCGTCGTTTGACAGAGAGGGCATCCAGTGACGTAGGACTTGATGTCTTTTCCCATACCTTCCCACCACACCTCCTTACGCATTTTGGTGAACATTGCCTTCTGTCCAGGGTGTCCTGCCAATTCATGATCATGATAGGACTGCATGCAATGGTGGCAGTTTTCGGGTGGGATGTATAAGCGAGTCGTTCTGAACCTTTTTGTTCCATCTTCTGCGACAGTGACGTTATCCTTCGGTTCCGGGCCTGATGAATCCTTTGGTGTATCGTTCTTGATGTGTTTGTACAGGTCGGCGGAAATGGTGTATACCCCTCGAGCCCCTTTTACAGGTTCCCTTAGGGGGTGGGCCTTCGAGACCAGACTCTCCTTTGACAGTTCCTCAACTGGGCGAGAGTACAGCTTGGGTTTTGACTGAGCTAGTTTTGCAGGAAGACGTCCTATGCATGCGAGACAATTTATTTTCATTTGTTTTTGTATTTTTGTCAACAAAAATGTTGGGGAAATGAGGCGAACTTGAGGTTTTGAAGGATCCACCCCCTCCGAAGCCAAAGGTTTTCCGGGAGAACCATGGCCATAGGGGTGGGCTCCTCTGCAAGATTTTTGTGGGACAGAGTATCGGCAGGGACTTGAAGGCGACTGGCCTGCCAAGAGAACTTGATAGGATAAGACTGAATGGTTGCTGCCCACTGGGCTTGGCGTGGTGTCAGCTGCTGAGGTTCCTGGTAATATTCTAGATTTTTGTGATCAGTGAAGACAATGGTCAGCTCGACCAGGGAGAGGAGGTAGGGGCAGAAAGCCTTGAGCATGCGAATAACAGCGAGCATCTCCAAGTTGTATACTTGATAACGTTGTTCGGCTCTGACAAGCGACTGGGAAAGGTACGAACAGGGATGCCATTCATTGTCCATCCCCTTTTGCATGAGGACCGCTCCAGTACCCAGTTTGGAGGCATCAGTGAAGAGCGCGAAAGGCTTTGAGAAATTGGGAATAGCGAGGACCGGCGACGAGCATAACAAAGTTTTTAGTCTTTCAAAAGCTGCCACTCTGTCAGGAGTCCATTGATAGGAGATGCCTTTCTTGGTGAGATCGTGTAGCAGGTGTGCGACACTTGAGAAGGAAGGGATAAACTTCTGGTAGAAGTTACAGAACCCTAGAAAATGCTGCAGTGCTGTAAGATTTTCAGGGGGTTCCCAGGTTGATATGGCATCGGTCTTGGTCGGGGAAGTTTCCATCTGTCCTTTACCTACAATCATTCCCAGGAACTCCACTTCTTTGGCCTCGAAACAACACTTGCTGATCTTGAGCCAAAGTTCTTCGTCTTTGCAGATCTGGAGGAATTCATGAACCCGCTGGCAAAGTTCTTCCAGAGTCTTGGCATGGACAACGACATCGTCCATGTACCCGACCTGCTTTCCATGTTGTTTTTCAAAGGTTTTATCCATGTAATGCTAGAAAGAAGGCGGTGAGTTACACTGGCCAAAGAACATTACCATCGGTTCAAACAACCCTTGGGGGGTTATAAATGCTCCTTTCCACTTGTCTCCTTCCTTGATGCGAAGGTTAGTAAAACCCCACCGAATGTCAAACTTGGTGTAATATTTGGACTCGACTAATTCGTCGAACAGGGCTTGAGCATTCGGTAGCAGATGCACGTCTTGGATGGTGAACGAGTTAAGATACCGGTAGTCCTGGATGAGACATTTCTTCCCATCCTTCTTGGTGACGAAGAACACCGGAGCTGCTTGCGGAGAGGTCGAAGGGCAAATTTTCTTGCACTTGAGGTTTTCGTCAAGAAATTCATCTAAAACCTTCAGTTCGTCTGGGGACATGGGATATACCGCGGCTTTCTTTGGTTTAAAATCATCTTGTAACTGGATTTCGTGGTCTAGACCTGGGCGATGTTTTGGGAGTGGTATATCGTCTTCTGCAAACACCTTGGCGAACTTTTTGTACCTTTCCAGTAAACGAACTTCCTCTTTAGTACCGGCTTGCGCTGCTTCGAGTTCTGTTGACAAAGTAGTCTTATTAACAACCACCGGGGCCGCCGATTGTACCACCTCCTTCACGGAGATTTTCTCCTTTTCCGGGTATTCGAAACCATCATCCCAGCATGTAATCTTACCAGTTTCCCAGTTCATGCGAGGTTTGTATTCTTTGAGGAACAGCATTCCAAGGAGGACATGTTCCTTGCCCACAAGTGGGCCCATGTAACATTTGACTCAGACCACTCATTCCTTGATTTCCATTTTGATGGTGCATTTTTGAGTTACCCATTCTTGATCTTTTCCGGTGAACAAGGTCATCTTGAATTTTCGTTCAATGCGATAAGTTGGTATTTGTAGTTTTTGTACCATTGTTTCAGAGATGAGTGATACTTCTGTGCCTGAGTCGATACAGGCCCAAATTCCTGCCTTGTGGTCAGGTAGAATGACCAGTCCAAGAGGCGATCGGATATGCATATTTGATTTGTCATCTATAGAAGTACATTTAGCTGACAAAATAGAAACCGGACTAACTGATGCAGGATCATTTTCAGCAGTCCTCTTTAAAAACCCAACAACTTCTTTTCGTCATCATTAGCTTCTCGGTTTCCAACATAGGTGGTCTTGGTACCGTCCTCGGAAACTACTACTATGCGAACGTTTGAGAGCTGCTTGGCTTTGCAGTCACTCTTGTAGTGACCCTTCTTGTTACAATTAAAACAGGTGATGTCAGTGGCAGATCGCTGGATGTTCTTCTTTTGTTTATCGACATCCATGGCGTCGGGATCTTGGGTGGAGTTCCGGAAATGAATGAACTTCCTTTCATACTGAGACTCCTTCCCTTCCAGGATGTGCTTCGTAGCGATTGCGGTTCGGGCTTCTCCCACAACCTTGATCCATTCTATCATGGTAGACGGGGTGCGGCCGGAGTTAAGGATCCAATTGCAGTACTCCTTATTAAGGCCTTTTCCAAAGAAAATTCTGGCCTCCCGCGACTCTTCTTTCAGCTGGGCTTTATTGACTAACCCAGTGAATTCCACAATATAGGCTTCAAGTTCGCGACTCCCTTGTTCATGTTAAGTCCGGTCTTCACCGGTCCAAGGCCGGTCCAGAGTCTGGTCGGGGGTTAGAGGGTAATATGAGGTATCAAGGGGTTTTGGACTATTTGGACTTAGCAACTGAGGGCACAGCGCTATTCCCTTGCGTGGGCCATAGTCCGGTCGAGAGACAGAAGACAGAGGATGAGAGAGACTGGGTTAAGACGAGAACTAGTTTGATTTCAGACTGAGGCTAAACAGAATATCCTACGGCTTAAATACTAGAAGTAACCTAAGTGTAACATAGCACCGGAGACCAGTCTGCGCCGGTACAGCAATGATTGGTAAACAGATTGGTAAGTAGTGTTACAAAGAATCTTATCAAGCAAAGAGTATGAACAAGGGATTACCAGGAACCGGGGCAGGGCATGTGGCTGGGCCGGGTGTTACACTGGCCTGGTACCAACTGAGGAGACAACTCGACTGGGCACTGCCTTGCAGTGCCTCGCGAGCTAACACATTTCTGGGTTGAAGGGTTAAGGCTGGGACTGGGGCAAGGGTTGGACAGGACTGGTCGAGACTGGGGTAGAGCTGGTCTGGGGTGGTCTGGGCATGGTCATGACAGTATCCCCCTCTTGGAGCCAAGCCCACGAGGCTCCAATGAGGACAATGCTGAGATCGAAAGTTTCGTGTCTGACCTTGAAAACTGGTGGTCTTAAGACCAGTTCACCCCAGGTTTGGTTTTTTACTTCAACATGTCTATTCGCCGGTCCAGAACACCCTACGACCAAGAACTCTTGCCTGACCTGACCCAGGCGACGAGCGAAGAGCTGCGGGTGGGCAGCGACGATGACGACGAGGCCACCCAGGGAAAGCTGGCCGAGCGCAAGAGGTGCAAGGCGAAGGTGCAGGAGGAAGCCCGGTTGGAGGCTGAGAGGCAGGAGCAAGCCTGGCTCGAAGAGGAGAGGGCGCACGCAGAGGCTGAGGCGCAGAGAGTAGAGGCCGCGCGCAAGGCTGAAGAAGCCAGAAAGGCAGAGGAGAGCCGGCGGGCAGACGCCCTGGTGGGTAGTTCGGCCAGGACCAGTTCAAACATTGAGGTGATGGACCCTCGGTGAGTACTGTGATGATTACCACCGGTGTTGATAACTAACACTCCACCAGCTGCCTTCGCTGCACCTGGACCAACATGCCCTGTCTGCGCAGCACTGACAGTAAGAAGAGGCGCCTGGCATGCAACCGGTGCAATGAGCTCAAGGAGCGTTGCTGGTGGCTGGTCAAAGGTGAGACCAGTTCCGGTGTCGGACCGGCTGGGGACAAGGGGAAGAGGAAGGCCGATGTGACCTCCCCTCGTGCCGGGGAGAAGAAGAAAAGATCGAGGCGGCCATCCGCCAAAGTACTTGAAGGTGCAGGTGACAAGGATGACGTAGGTGAGGGCCCATTGACGTTGAAGAAGACAGGTGACGAGGTCGAAGCCGGTCTGGTGACCGGTGATCAAATGGAGCGCTTGATCAAAGCGGTCGAGCGTGTTGCTGACAACATGGCCAGCCTTGCGACAGTGCAAAGAGAAGTCTCCCGAAACTTCTACCGGTTCGCCCAATCGTATGAGACTTACGTCAAAGAGTGCTTTGAGTTTTTGGCGCCGGACGTGCCTTCAGACTGGGACACTACCGACAAGGAGGACAGGGACGTCGAGGGGCTCGATGATGAGCTGGAGGGGCTGAGGGAGGAAGAGGAGGACAGCCAGTCCCAGTCTGAGTCAGGTGACCAGGCCGGTGCCAGTCCCGCTGGGTCCCAAGTCTGAGGTCGCATGCGTGTAGAGTAGTACCTTCCCTTTCTGTATGCTTTGTGAATGCCAATGCCTGGTTCCGGTTCTGAAGTATGAAAGAAAACAATATAAAGAAAAGTAAAGGAAATCAAGACATGGTAAGTACTAGATAGGAGAAACAGATAAGGGGAAAGGAAAACTTGAGACTGGTTCTGGATTATTTCTGAAAGGGACCGGGTTTGTCCAGGTACCAGTCATGATACTCTTGAATGAGTTCTGAAGTGTTGTCCAGCTCTGTTGCTAGTACCCAGGTAGTTTCTTCGTCAGTTCCCTCATAACCAGTCCACTGGACCAGGTACTGTAACCAACACTTTCTGCGCCGGTTGACCTTTGAATCGAGTATCTCTGCTACTTCGAATTCTAAGTCGCTGTCAACATCTACTGGTGGGGGTGGAGGTTGAGTCCGGTTGGGTATGGTGTTTGGGATGGCCAGTTCAAGCTGGGATATGTGGAAGACCGGGTGAACAGCACGCATAGAGTCTGGTAAACACAGGGTGAACGAGTGAGAGCCAGCCTGGGCTATTATGGGATAGGGCCCAAGGTTCTTCTTGCTCAGTTTCTTGGAGGGCCAGGTCGACTGGAAGTACTTGGCTTTTACATAGACATTGTCACCCACTTTGAAGTCTGGGGCCAGCATGCACTTAGCATCTGCCGGTCCTTGGTAGTGTTGCTGGGCGAGAGCCATTTCTTCACGTAGGTACTGGTGCAGTGAATCTAAGTCGACTGCGTAATCACGAGCCCGGTTGGATGTGAGATCGCACTCAGGGAAGACCGAGATATTAGGGTGATAACCCTTATTAGTGAAGAAGGGTGATACCCCGGTCGTAGTGCTGGGTGCATTGTTGTAAGCGAACTCAGCTAGTGGTAGTAGTTCGGCCCAGTTGTCCTGCTGATAGTTGCAGTAGACCCGGAGATACTGTTCGAGGGTCTGGTTGGTGCGCTCTGTCTGACCATCCCCCTCTGGGTGATACCCGGAGGTGAAATGTAGACGCATGTCTAGAGCTTTACCTAGAGACCAGAAGAAGTGAGATACAAACTCTGATCCCCAGTCTGAGGTTACATGAGCCGGTACACCGTGCTTAGAGAACATGTGCATGAGGAAGAGTTTGGCGAGCTCAGGGGCTGTGATGGTGTTGTGAGTAGGTATGAAGATGGCTTGCTTTGAGAGCCGGTCGACCATGACGAGGATTGCGGTAAAGCCGGTTGAGGCCGGGAGTTGCTTGAGTAGGCCATAAGGCTGGTGGCAGGGTACCTTGGCCTGGGCACAGGTAGTACAAGACCGGACATAGTCCTTGACAAATGTCCTTAGGCTGGGCCAAGTGTATTCACGCTGGATGAGCTCTAGAGTTCTGTTTTGGCCGAAGTGGCCGGACAAGGGATGGTCGTGTTTAAACCTCAAGACACGAAGGCGAAGGTCATTAGAGTCCGGTACATAGATTCTTCCATCTAGACAGAGGAAGCTGGTGTCATCAACCGACCACCGGGAATCTGATGTGTCTGAGAACCGGACTTGGGCGACCAGGTCTGAGGGTAGGGCTGAGAGAATATCATTATGCAACTTCTCCACGTCCATTAGTGCAACAGCACGTAGGACCAGGTATTCAAGGTAGGTGGCGCGCAGCGCAGGAAGGTGGCTAGCTGTTCCTGTGTGAAGACCAGTCTGAGATTCTGTGGGTTGACCCGGGCATAGTCACTATCCCCCTCTTTGGGGTAGATGTCCCATCGTCTAGTTAGGGCGTCAGGTTTAGCACCGAGTTTACCAGGTCTGAACCGGATAACCATATTGAATTGCGACAGAAACTCAGACCAGCGCGCCTGGCGCTGGGTTAAAACCTTTGAGGTGGAGAAGTACTCCAGGTTCTTGTGATCGGTGACAACGTCAACCGGTACTGCAGAGCCTTCTAAGTAATGCCGCCATGTCTGGAATGCCTCGAAGATCGTGAGTAATTCCTTATCATGGGTGTCATAATTTAGCTCTGGGGCTGTCAGGGTACAAGAATAAAATGTGACTGGCTGGATTTGACCATCACCACCGGTGATGGACAAAATACCAGCTATGGTGTAATCAGAAGCATCAGTCTCGACAGTAATAGGAGCTTCCAGGGAAAAGTGAGTTAGGACCGGGGCAGTAGTGAAGGCCTGCTTGAGTTTATTGAAAGACCGGCAGCACTCCTCAGAAAAACTCCAGGGAGTACCTTTGCGTGTCAACCGGGTTAGAGGTACCACTATGTCCGAGTAGTTAAAAATGAACTGGCGGTAGAAATTGGCGAAACCCAGGAAGGACTGAATGTCCTTTACCTTCCGGGGCTCAGGCCAGTCGCAGATAGCTTTGACTTTCTCTGAAGACATGGTAAGGCCGGCTGGGGACAAGTGGTAACCCAAGTATTCCACAGAGTCTGAGTGGAATTCGCACTTCTCCGGTTTGGCATACAGGCCATGCAACTGGAGCCGGTGAAGAACCTCCCGGACATGCTGCTTGTGTGATGACTCATCTCCGGAGTAGATTAAAATGTTGTCAAGGTAGACAATGATGCAGACATCTAGCATATCTGCAAAGATTGAATTGACGAACCGCTGGAAGGTGGCCGGGGCATTGGTAAGACCAAAAGGCATTACCAACCACTCGTAAGACCCATAGCGCATTCTGAAGGCAGTTTTCCACTCATCCCCAGGTGCAATCCGGACAAGGTGGTACGCATGCCTTAAGTCGATCTTAGTGTAGATTTTGGCATGGCTAGGGGAGTCGAGTAGATCAGATATTAGTGGTAGGGGATACTGATCTTTCTTGGTGAGCTTGTTAAGGCCCCGGAAGTCAACACATAACTGGAGTGAACTGTCCTTCTTCTTTACAAAGAGGACCAGTGCAGCATAGGGGGAAGAGGTGGGCCGGATGAAACCGGTAGTCAGGTTTTCGTTGATGAAGGCCTGGAGAGCTTGCAGCTCGACCGGGGATAGCGAGTAGATGGTTCCTATGGGTGGTGTAGTACCCTCTTCCAATTCAATCTTAAGGTCGTACTCCCAGTGTGGGGGGAGAGTAGAGGCCTTGGCTTTGCTAAAGACGTCAGCAAAGTCATGATAGTTCTTTGGTACACCGGCCAGGTCTGGTGGAGGACTGGTAGAAGTAGACCGGGCCAGGACCGGGTCCAATGGGCGTAGATGGAGTTGGAATTGGGTGGATCCCTCTAGTTTGCAAGCATGTACATATGCAGCTGCATTGATCAGGGCGATAGGGGGAGCTTTCAGGGGGGTGTGAACCGGTGAGTCGACAGATGGTACAGATGGCGCAGGGCCGGGGTTGGGTTGGTCAGGTAGACCGGGTTTGGGAACACCGGTTAAGACCAGTGTGGCAGGGGGTGTTGATGGGGTTGGCATTCCTCCTGTAGATGTCCAGAAAGTTAGACTGCTCAATACCCAATCAATCGACGGATTGTAGCGGGTGAGCCAGTCATGTCCAAGGACTATCTTACATTCAGAATCCAATGGGGCTAGAAACAGGGTTACCAGGGTGACATCGCCAGTCGCAAACTGAACCGAAAGATCTACTGCTTGGGTGATAACGAAACTTGACGACCCATCAAAGAGCCAGAGTTGGATAGGAGACACGGGATAAGGGGCAAAAGAGTGTTGATTAGCAAAGTCTTTATCTATGAAACTATGCATGGAACCGGAGTCCACTAGTGTACGGAACCAGGGTAAATTGTGACTGATAATGGAGACATGGGGGGTTAACAAGTTTGGATTAGAAAGAGCGGACACGTTGAGACGAGCCTCTGTAGGTGCACAGCCGGAGTCAACGCAGCTCTCAGTCTGTGTGGAGTCCTGAGAGCTGCTACCTATTTTTTTGCCTCAGGGGCAGAGCCCGAGGTTGAGGCCAGTGCTGCCTCAGAGGTGGCCACAGTGCGAGCTTTGGCTTTCCCAGCTTTCTTGGGGCACTTATCTGCAAAATGTCCAGTGCCCCCACAGAACATGCAAAGGTTATTGTCTCTACAGCATTTGTGCTCCTCCGGTGTCAACTTGCCGTCCTTGCCCAGTTTGTTTGAGTCCAGCTTGGGTGTGTTAGAGCCAGTCTGACCGGTCGAGGCAGGTTTGGACTGAGTTTGGTTACTGGAGTTGCTATTTCCGGAGTTGTTGCCGGTCTTGGATTTCTCTTGACCGGGCTTAGACTGATTGTTGTGGCTGGGGTTGGGAGTAGACTTGTTACCAGAGGACGACCCCTGGTGCTTACTAGACCGCTGAACCTCCTCTTTGCACTCCCAGTAACGTGCGTCAATCTCCCAGGCTAGGTGGTGAAGCTTGTGAAGGGTTCTTGGTTTGCCGACCCAGCAGACCTTGTCTTTGATACGGTCGGGGAGACTGGTGTAGAAGAAGTGGCGCAGAGCGCCATCACCATATCCCCGGACTTGTGAGGCAAGCTGGTTGAATTCGACCACATACTTATTGATCCAGTGGTTATCTTTCATTTGGAGGTGGTCCAGCTGGCTTTCAGCGTCAGCCACCGGGTCGTGAGGTCTGAAAGTAGTTTGAAGTTCTATGATGAACTCCTTCCAAGAGTCCATCCAGTAGGGCCGGTCCTCCGGGTCTTCAGTTCCAAGTAGGTCCAGCTCGAACCACTCGAGAGCCATCCCTTTAAGAACTGACTGCATGAAAGTGACCTTGGCTTGATCACTTTGAAAGGCCCAGGGCCGGTCCCGGAAGTTGAGTTTGCACTGGATAAGGAACATGTGCAGCTTCTTTGGGTCTGTCCCATCAAAGGTGTCCAGTTCGCGCAACTTGGTTCTGGAGGATGATTCAGAGCTGGTGCAAGCATTACGTGCAAGGAGCTCGATGGCTTTGGCAAGATTATCAAGCACGGTTACACCAGGCTCAACATCATCCTCTGGGAGGGGTTCTTCATCGTCATTAGCCAGGACCATCATCACCGGGGTCATTGCCACCGGGATTGAAGTCATTTGGTTCATCCGGGTCCAGTTCATCATCCGGATCATTAGTGGGTGCAGGAGGTCGATTAGGGACGGGGGTAGTGGAATTATGGGCTGAGAAGCCCCTGAAGTTATTGACTTCACCAGGCGACCTTCTGGCTGTCCCTAAGGATACCAGGGCAGTGGCATGGCACAAGTCAACTGCTGAAGCGGAATCTGGGTTGGTGGTAGCACATGCCCGTGCTGCTTGGGTTCTGGTTTGGGTAGGCATGCCGAGGGTGTGATGCTGAGGATTGAGCAGAAGGGTGATGACCCACACAAGTGTGAGTCTGAAATACTGTTAAGTCCAGGTCTTCACCGGTCCAAGGCCGGTCCAGAGTCCAGTTGGGGGTTAGAAGGTAATACAAGGTATCAAGGGGTTTTGGACTATTTGGACTTAGCGACTGAGGGCGCAGCGCTATTCCCTTGCGTGGGCCATAGTCCGGTTGAGAGACAGAAGACAGAGGACGAGAGAGACCAGGTTAAGACGAGAACTAGTTTGATTTCAGACTGAGGCTAAACAGAATACCCTATGGCTTAAATACTAGAAGTAACCTAAGTGTAACATAGCACCGGAGACCAGTCTGCACCAGTACAGCAATGATTGGTAAACAGATTGGTAAGTAGTGTTACAAAGAATCTTATCAAGCAAAGAGTATGAACAAGGGATTACCAGGAACCGGGGCAGGGCATGTGGCTGGGCCGGGTGTTACACCAGCCCGGTACCAACTGAGGGGACAACTCGACTGGGCACTGCCTTGCAGTGCCTCGCGAGCTAACACATTTCTGGGTTGAAGGGTTAAGGCTGGGACTGGGGCAAGGGTTGGACAGGACTGGTCGAGACTGGGGTAGAGCTGGTCTGGGGTGGTCTGGGCATGGTCATGACAGTATCCCCCTCTTGGAGCCAAGCCCACGAGGCTCCAATGAGGTCGTGAGCTAACACATTTCTGGGTTGAAGGGTTAAGGCCGGGACCAGGGCAAGGGTTGGACAGGACCGGTCGAGACCAGGGTAGAGCCGGTCTGGGGTGGTCTGGGCACGGTCATGACAGTTCGATGCTCGAGAGACGAAGGATAGCAAGCGTGGTTTGATTGCTGGACTCGAAGGTGGCCTTAAGACGAGCGATGAAGGTTTTAAAGTCATTGGTATAGTAGATCTGGCCATCCAGGAGTTTGTTTTCATTCTGATAGTTTTCGGCGAAAGACACTGCCGCCCCCTTGGTCATATAAGTGAGCACAAACGAGATTTTGAGAGCCTCGGTTGTGTAAACATGTCGGTTAAGGTTGAGGTAACCTTCTACTTGGGTAAGCCAGGTTTGTAGACCGTTATGGCTTCCATCGTATTCTCCTGGGCGTCCAACGTTGAACTCCCTACTGCCATTGGGTGGCCTCACATAGGCATCATCGTCGTCATCATACTGGGATTTCCCCTTACTGCCACCACCAATGTGTGGCTCTGGGAGTATGTCCTTTCTGAAACAATGTGCATACCAATTTCAGAGTGTGCTTTCAGTAGGTGCACCGGACAGAAACGGGTCAGAATTTCCCATTGAACCAGAGATCATCCTACAGGCTTCTTCCATCATATGGATCCGCTGATCTTCCACTTGCTGATGCACTTCTTCTTCAGTGTACAATTTCGGTGGCATTTCCAGAGGAGACTCTCCATGCCCTTGCGTCATTGACATTACATTAACGTGCGCGGCTTGTTCCTGTTCTTCCTTGAGGACTGATCCGAAAGAAGTCTTGGACTTCTGATCGTCTTCTTCTCCTGAACTAAGCGCGACTTCCGACTCGCAGTAGCAAGATAAAATTGAAAGACATGGGTTCGAAGCAGTAGCTGACGGTCCCAACCGTCCAGAAGGATACGGAGGCAAAGGAGGATTCCTTCCTAGGCCAAGCGGGTTAGGGTGGGGAGGGATTGGAGGCTTACGCTTCGACTGGTTAGACACTTTAACGAATAGTGACAATCAGAGACTGAGGGAGGATTTATATCCTGAAGGAAACCTGTCAGTGTGTTAAAAAGGGGAGAAAGATTCTGGACTCTAGGGAGGCGATGTATTAATCCTGTGTGGGTTGCCTGTAGAGCGTTAAGCTGGGTATAGATTATGTAGACTGGTTTGTTGAAGTTCAGTAACTGAGGGACGAGTTTGGCTTTGCATGAAGAGGCCAAACGAGTCCTGAAAGCTGCATCGAGTTTTTCGATTTTGTTATGCTCGTGATGAGTGACTTCGTCAAATGGACTAGGCACGAATGTCACGAGGTGTTTCTACAGGCCAAACTTATCGTAACCCCTATGGTCCAGCTGGTTATTAACGAGTCCAATTAGAGGTTCATCCTACTGGCGAGTTCTTCTGGGATCGTGACGGAGGAGGGACTGAGGACGAGTTAAAGATGATAGCTAGATTGCAAGAAATCAAAAAACTGAGGATACACGGTATGGTACTCTCTACTTAAATACCCGACGTGGGTTTGTACCATACACACATCCACAGTTAGCCACAAACAAGTAAACGATGAAATAGAAACGACACAAGTACCGGGTGTACTGCCAAACCGACTGCGGGCAAAGTCCGCAGTAAAGGGCACTGATACCAAACTAGAGGAAAGGGTCATTTATGCAAAACAAACTAGTCAACAGAACACGGAAGGGAGAAGTAAACACTAATGAAATATATGTCCATCAGCTGCAGGCACAGCTACGAGTCAGAACAGCGACGGTGTATGCAGCATCAGTTGGTATTGGAAATACCACCACCGCCGGTGATCCGAAGGCTCTTCGCACCAACAGACCGAGGACAAGCGATGCGACGAGGCACGTGACACACGTGACTTGGTGATTTAGGGGTCGTTGATGAAAAAGGAAACATGTACAGTGAGAGCGTAACACTCAGAGGCAAGTCCGGATGGTAATTCCGACTTGGAAGTGGGCTCAGGCAAGAACCCAGGTTGGTGGTGAGTCCGGATGGTGAGTCTGACTCAGGGGCTGACATGGCCGGTCCAGAGTCAGGAGAAAACGAGGGGCAGGCAGGGCAGGAGTAAGGGAATGGATGCATTAAGTTTTGACCACTAAGGACATAGTGTCAGGGGTAATGCAAACCAGGGGTGTGCAGAGTGCTGAGGGTCACCAGTTACCTCTCTGCTTTAGCAGAGATCTCCGGGTTGGGCTCCAGAGTCAGAGGAGAGGTATCCCGATGAGTCCTGATGGGCAAGGCCATGGGTAGGGGCTCTAGAGCAGGACCTAGACATGATGAAGTGACTTGCACAAGTGTGAGTCAGAATATACTGTGAAGTATGGGTTTACCCTTGGTTGACCAGGCTTCAAGACTGGGTGACAGGGGCCAAGTCCGAGTGGCCAGAATCAAGGCCAGGAGACAGGGGCTAAGTCCGGAGGACCAGACTTAAGGCTGGGAGCACGGGAATAAGACTGGTAGTGTGGGAAACTGACTGGTGTTGGAGTGTGCACAAGGGGAAGCCAGTCCAGGGTTGGATCTACCTCCCTTGGTCTCAGCTTATGTGCTGTACCCTTATGCAAGCCAGGGAGAGGTCCAGGACAGGGGCCGGGGATAGCTTAAGGCTCGGCCTTAGCTATAGAGTAGTCTCGAGGGGTAATACGGAGTTGAGGGTAATACTAAGTTGATATTCTGACTGAGGGTGCTACAAAGTATGTACAGGGGTTAAATACATGAGGCCGGTCTGAGATAACGAACATAGAGCCAGACTTGTTAATAAGCTATTAGCAAGAAGATTAGCAAGAGAGTGGATAGCCACAGTGGCTGTTCCAAGGCTAATAGCCAAAGTCCGGGTGACCGGTGTAGGGAACGAGTTCGAGTTCCCTAGGAGAATCCATCTTGGTCAGGAGTTTAGGGGTGGAAGGACTTGTTTTATTTCTTGCCTTTGTTTTTGTGTTTGTACCCCTGGACTTGGTGACGAGCAGCCGCGTCGCTGACTAAGCACATGTGCTGTGTTCGCGCGAGTTCAGTTTACCATAACAACCAGTACACGTCACAGGCCCTCAGTAGTAGGGTGATTTAGTCTCGCATTTCGGCGAGTTTTCAAAGTTAGATTTATTACTTTGGGGAGTACCCAAAGTGCCAGGAGGACTGGCAAGAGTATTAGACAGGCACAGCTAAGTATCTTTTTTCTAGTTCGCATTTTTTACTTTTTTACTACACTTCTTTCTCCAGAGAGAACCTCCCTCTTGGGTCGAGCAATATACTCGCCCATCATTACTGACTATTACCATTATAGGTATATCTATTTTACCTATTCCTACATCTGGAGCCCACCGTGAGGGGGGTTCTGTCCAATTTGGGGAAGGAAGTCACCGTTTTATCACCGAACGAAGTTTTGCTGGGTTGAGTTGGACAAGCTAAGTACTCAGAGTCTCGGTTATAGTTACAGTCTACACTCAGGAGTTTGGGAAATTTTCAGAGTTATTTTTCGAGCAGCAAATGTCGAGCAAGTATCTAAGTCGAAGATCCCTCGAGCCGAGAAGCAAGTCCGAAGGCAAATTAATAATCGAATTTCTGCGAAGAAGCCATGAGAATGCGCCGAGAGATCTCGAGGGAATGCCACCGAGGCATTCGAGGGATGCACCATGGTTCTCAGGGTGTGTGTCTGACCTTTTTAGGTATTTCGAAGAGGTTCGAAGTCTTTGCGAGCACGAGAATTGCTTCGATGACCAAGAATGGGCGAAATGGGTCTGCTGGTATGCAAGCAGCGAAGTCTCAGACTCATGGTATGAATTCATCAAAGATCAGCTGAGTTGGCCCGAATTCGTGGTGGCCATTGTGCGTTTGTATCCTGGGTCCCGGAAAATGGATCAACAGTACTCGAGGAATGACCTTCACAGCCTCATTGACAGCCGAGCAAGAAGAGAAATTCGTACAGAGGAAGAACTGATGAACTACAGACTATATTTTCTAGATTTAGCAACGTTTCTACGGGTTTCGAAGCAACTCGAGGCTGACGAGCTCGAAGACCTCTATGTACAAGGCTTCGACAAGGAATTCCGGCGCGAAATTATTCGGAAAATGTGACGCGATGATCGACGGCGACACTTGGACGATCCATGGCCCATGGAGCAAGTAACATACACAGCAACACGACTACTACACAAAGGATTTCGCTCAGAGCGAGCACAAACAAGCGCGGGAGACTACTATGAGCCACGAAGTGACCCAGAATCGAGTTTGGACAAGCAACATCTATCTACGAAGTGTTTTCTGCCTACAGCTACACATGACTCGCTGACGAACAATGTACAGGGATCTACAGAGTTATCAAGGTTCATAGAGTGCGAGAAAGTACCGAAGTTAGTTTCGACAAGTCGTGTGCAGCCACACAGCCCACTGGAGAAGACAAGTAGTGAGGACCGAAGCCCTGGCAGGCTTGTCGAAGCAGCTGCAGCAACCTGTTTTGAGACGGGAGAGTTTTCCTTGAGTACAAACAGAATACTGACTACTGAGTTACAGGAAGCAGTAGAACTCGAGCGAGTCGAACCTGCATTGGTGGAGGAACCACTCACGACGAAAGTCCCGTTCGAATTTGAAGCGAATTACAACACTCAAAGGGGTTTTTCTTTTTGTTCGTATCAAGCTTCTCTGATGGCTACTGGTGTGTCACTACAGGAGTCCTACCTAAGAGGTCGAGGTAATGAAAGGAGCGGCCTCGGAATTCCTGCAGTCAGCAGAAATATGCATCAGTTAACCAATGACCCATTCAGGTCAAAGATTCTGCTCGAATTCAAAGCCGAAAGGCTCGAAGAACACCCGAAGCCCACAGGAGTTGAAGTCGAAGGGCTCGAAATACTCACAGGCAGCCCCGAAACAGATAGGTTGGCATACGAAGAGGTCATTGACTCACACAGAGCGCCGCAGCACATGAATCACATCGAGTCGAAGGTTATTGCGAGAAGAATTCGGGTCGAGGAGCCATCAAGGCTCGTCATACGAAGGAAGCCACCAGAAGAAATTTTGCGAATCGAAATGTTGAAGCACACGGCGAGGATAGATGCCCTCGCACTCGAAACATTCTGTGGCCGCACAGTATCAGCAATAAATGTTTTATTCGAGGATTCGTCGAGCGAATCGACGCGCGCACTCGGTGTTAGGACTTGCGCAGAAAGTCCTGCGATGTTGACTAAGCGGAGTCACGTGACCGCTCTGCGCGTCGTGGCCGCGCGCACTCAAGTACTACATACCGACGCATCTAGTATTACAGGCCAACTACGCAAGATCGCAGCGACCGAAGGATATGAAGAATGGGGCGAACGACGTACCACGCGCGAGGTACCACAGTTACGAGCGATGGCGACAGCAGCAAAAGCGACAATGGCAGCGACTCGAGCGACAGCGATGATGACAACGACGACTTTACTTAGTGCAGATCAACGGCTGGGCGAGATGGGAAGGACAGTGCTATGGAAACAGGGCGCGATGAGCGCAGGGTCTGAGCTCGACAGCTCAAAGGTCGGTTTTGATTGCAGAACGTTTTACTTACATCTGCCTTACTCTAGGGAAACCGGATATTCACAACGGACAACAATTGTGATACAAAGAACGACGACAACGGTTACACTTACTGCGGACCAACGGCCAGGCGAGATCGGATGCACCACTCGATGGAAACAGGGTGGGAAGAGCGCAGATGGAGAGCCCAACGGCTCACAGGTTTGTTTTAGTTTCGAAACGTTTTACTTACAGCTATTCTACGCAGGAGAAAGCTGGTACATGCGATGGAGACTGACCGACGTCCGAGCGATCACAGTACAAGGAACGACAAAGACGGTTGCACTGAGCGCGGACCGACGCTCGTGCGAGAGCGGAAGTGCCATTCCATGGAGGGAAAATGGCTATACACAACGACGTACAAGCGACACCCAGGCCATCGCGATACAAGAAACGATGATGATGACAAGACCTAGCAGAGATCGACAGCCAAGCAAGATCGGATGTGCCGCTCAACGGAATTGGGGCACGAGGAATGCAGATGGAGAGCCCAATGGCTCACAGGTTCGTTCATATTTCGAAACGTTTTACTTACATCTACGCTATTCTAGGGCAGAAAGAGGAGCTGGGTATCTACTACGGACAACGATCACGATACAAGAAACGACGATGATGACAAGACCTAGTGGAGATTGACAGCCAAGCAAGATCGGATGTGCCGCTCAACGGAATTGGGGCACGAGGAATGCAGATGGAGAGCCCAACGGCTCACAGGTTCGTTCATATTTCGAAACATTTTACTTACATCTATGCTATTCTAGGGCGGAAAGAGGAGCCGGGTATCTACTACGGACAACGATCGCGATACAAGGAACGACGACGACGATTATGCTGAGCGCAGATACTGAGCCCTATGGCTCAAGGTTTTATGTCGATTTCAGGATGTTTTACTTACAACTATCCTACTCTAGGAAAAGCAGATGTGCGGGACGACGCTCGAACGATGTCCGAGCAGTGGCGATTCAAGGATCTACGACGGTCTACCAAGGACAGTGGACCGTCAAGGAGAAGCTACGTGACACGATACAGCGGTACTACTACGAGTGGGGCGAATGGTCAGGACAAGCCGAAGGCTTAAATCTAGCGACAGCAACAGTTACAGCGAGGACAACGACAGCGCTGGACTCAGAGTGACAGCCATGCGAGGCTGGAGCAGCCGTTCAATGGAGACAGGGCGCGACGAGCGCAGATATTGAGCATTACGGCTCAAGGTTTTATTTTGATTTCATAGCATTTTACTTACAGCTATCCTACTCTAGGAAGAGCGAGAGAAACCTACAACGAAGCGCGGTCGCAGCGCGAGAATCTACGCAGGACCATGAACGGAAGACACTCGGATGTACAGCGAAACAAGGGCGACGACTATGGTTCGATCTACAACAACGACCATCAAGGATACAAGAGCGAGTGCGACATGAGGCAAGAATTGCCATCCGAAGGAAACAACGCGCGATGAAGACCACCGAGCTCGAACGCTCGAAGTTCTGTTTTAGTCCTATGATAGTTTACTTACGCCTTCGTTATTCTAGGGAGGCCAGATGTCTACGATGGACAACGATCGCGGTACAAGGGACAACGACGACAACGAGGCTCGAAGCAGATCGGTGGCCATGCAAGGCTGGAACAGCCGTTCACTGGGAACGAGGCGCGATGAGCGCGGGTACTGGGCTCGACAGCCCAGGGTTTTGTTTTGATTCTAGAACGTATTACTTACACCTATCCTACTCTAGGGGTGGCAGACAGCTGCGACGAAGTGCAACCAGCGTCCCTGCGATCAAGACTCAAGAATCTGTGCTCGAACGTCAATGGCGATCGTCGAGGATACAACATCCAACAGTAGACGACGATTCGGAAGAAAGGACACATCGACATACAGTGCAACAAGTACTACGACGGCTGCGGAAGGCCACAAGAAACAAGTTCAAGGCGACTACATGGACCGGTATACGAGAGTTGCTACAAATGGCGATGCGACGGCGAGGTTTGAAGTCACGACAAGAAGCAAGACGTGCGAGAAGTGTCGAAGTCACATTGAGTGGGCCCGACGGCCTGAGTTTTAGTTTTTTTTTCGAAGCGTTTAACTTATGGCTACGTTGTTTCAGGAAATACGAGTTTTCACAGAGTATCGACGAATCATCGAGGATGGATAATGAGTGCGACAGCTCTAGTTTCTGTTTTCGTTTTGCAAATTTCTACTTACAGCTACGTCATATTAGAATAGACGAAGACGTCGAAGAAGGAACGCATCTATATACAGTACAACAGCGAATTTCAAAGTCGCAGCAAGACGCACGAGATGCGAGGAGCATCGAAGCCATGCCGAGTGGGCTCGAAGGCCCAAGTCTTGGCCTTCTCTTTAAGCCGTTTTACTTACAGCTACCGCATTTTAGGGATCACGAATTTTTACAGAGCATCAACGAACCCTTGAGTGTCGACGCGCCTACAGTACAAAGGTCCGGATCGGGACGACCTGCGACCGCGTCCCTTCAAGAAGAAGATGCCTACCTTACCATCGATCGAAGTGAAATTTTAGGTCGACACGCTGTTGAGCAGTTAGCGAGGGGAGACACCATCCCCATGTTGGATATTGTGCAGAGACATCATGATGTCCCATTTTGTTCGGGGGACACCACAGACGAACGGGACGTGTTGGATATATTGGAGAGATCGGGCGTTACATATATTGTACAGAATGCCTTACTATGGCGAGGCGTGAAAGACCCCTCCGTCTACTTCAGGGGTTACATCGAAGGCACCCGAGCCATCATTGAAGCAGCCATCGCAGCCGGTGTCCATAAGCTCGTCTACACGAGTTCCGCAGGCGTCGTATTTGACAGCACTGACGTCGTGAATGTCAACAAACGAGTGCCCTATCTGGAGAAGCCGTTCGACGCGTATAATCTACTGCCTTACCGTTCTACCACGTCAAGCGAACCTAGACTGGACCCTGAGGGCGCGACAGCAAAGCTCAACGAATCTCTACACCGCGCTCTCCCTCCCATATGTGCCACAACCGAATATCACCGCACGATGCAGACACTCAGTTCCTATGTCGCACCCACACCCAACGCTGAATCCATCCTATCCGCGTTCAACACCCCATTTGACCCATGTGGACTCACGGACCCCGTTGTCTGTTCTCGAAGCGATGGACAAGTGTTCTTCATCACAAGTGGAGAAGCGTTCGGTATCTTAGACTTTACAAGGGTATACAATGAGTACGAGTGAAAACCATCGCGCTTAAAGGTACAGGGTACATACAAATGGCTATGTGATGAGACGAGGGTATGGCTCGTCATCGAACGGTGGTCATTTGAAGCAACAGCAAGCTTTCGATGGATGAGATGCATAGAGGATTCACGCGCTGGGCTTGACAGCTTGGATTTTCATTTTGATCTTAGAACATTCTGTTTACATCCTCGTTATTCTAGGGAAGATGGACGTTTGCAGCGAATTGCGGTCGCAGAACAAGAGACTACGATGAACTGCGAGCAAAGGACATGTGGAGGAATCGACATGTGGCTACTGATGTCTGGAAGAGAAGAAGATGAAGCGAGTTCGAGTAGGCGAGATGGCGAGCAGTATGCGAAGATTGAGGAGGGGCGAGGCTGGCCAGAACAACGAAGTCGCACACAGTGTATTCGAGGCGGTGTGGATTCAGACACCGAGCCCGAGCGCTCGTTTTTGTCTTTTGTTTTTATGACGATCTACTCACAAATCTACAGGTCTAAGGTACTCGACCGAGCCGAAGCGCAGTTGCTGATATCCGAAGGAAAAGAAGATGGCGCAAGTTCATGGGTAGAGTGCGAAGAGCTATTGACGAAACTCAGGAAGGGGAAATTTGAAGCCAAGGTGCCCTTTTCGGTTTTGATTCGAACATTATCTACTGCGAGGTACAGGTACCCTGGTGCGAAGGAAAAGGCGATTGATGGGGATGGACGGCTCGAAGCTGTTCATCAGTACTTAGCATCAAGACTTCGTCCGCCCGACTGTGAGGTTGGAGGCCGATGACCAAGATTGAACAAAGTTAGCACCTTCACCCGTTGGGGTCGAAGACCTATCATCGAAGAGAGCTTGAGGATCTACAGACTTAAGGTGACAGCTTTTTATTATAGTTCAAACATGTGCTACTTCGAGATATTTTGTTTCTAGCAGTGAACAAGTGGTAGACGAAGATGGGCGACTCGAGGTCGCTCGGTGACACTTAGTGCGAGAGCTTCGGCCACCTGATGGAGTACCAGACGAAGTACGAGAAATCAAGTGCGCACATGCACAGGGAGTCGAGGCTGTGAAAATAGGAAGGGGACAAGTGAACGAGGCAAGGGTCCCGGTGAGCATGTTGATGTATAGTTTTCTTTAAAATGAGTTTTGCTTCGAGCGACGTCGTTCAACCGAGTCGTGCTAACCTTCGGGTGATTCTACTCACCCCAACTTATAGTTTCGAGTTCCATTGTTTTTTTTCTTGGTGCTAAATCGTCTTAAGGACGAGCAGTAGTCGAGAGCACATATGCGTATAAGGATAGTAAATACACGACTGATCGAGATTTGTTTTAGGTACATATATACGTCTTCGAGCTGCCTCCTAGAGGGCCAGCATCCGCTGTACCAGCCGCTGAGCTGCATTACACTCTGTTACTGTTTCGCACAAAGACTGTGCCTCAAAGAGCTGTCATTGACTCGCTCTGCACTCGATTTATTACTCACTTGTTCGCTTGCCTGGAGATTATCTCCGTCGTCTTTTGGTTCGAGGTTTGGGCCTTGAGGGGAGTGTTCGAGAGGCAGGGTGTGTGTTCGAGAGGCCAGGTGGCGCTCTGTAGGTGGAAAGGGTTGTGTTCGAGGGCGAAAGGTTTTGAGGATGAAGAGGGTTGTTCAGCGAGATCAGGAGCATGTTTTGGGAAGGAAGGGGGTCATGTTCGAGTAGTGAGGAGGTTAGGGGCGAAGAGTTGTGTTTGAAGGGCATGAGGATATGTGGTGAGGTCGAGGGAAGCAGATGCGAGGATGAGGATGTTTGTGTGAGGAGGAGAGCGACCGAGGACAGTCGAATTCTAAACCACCCCTCGGATGTAGGGAACGAGTTCGAGTTCCCTAGGAGAATCCGTCTTGGTCAGGAGTTTAGGGGTGGAAGGACTTGTTTTATTTCTTGCCTTTGTTTTTGTGTTTGTACCCCTGGACTTGGTGACGAGCAGCCGCGTCGCTGACTAAGCGCATGTGCTGTGTTCGTGCGAGTTCAGTTTACCATAACAACCAGTACATGTCACAGGCCCTCAGTAGTAGGGTGATTTAGTCTCGCATTTCGGCGAGTTTTCAAAGTTAGATTTATTACTTTGGGGAGTACCCAAAGTGCCAGGAGGACTGGCAAGAGTATTAGACAGGCACAGCTAAGTATCTTTTTTCTAGTTCGCATTTTTTACTTTTTTACTACACTTCTTTCTCCAGAGAGAACCTCCCTCTTGGGTCGAGCAATATACTCACCCATCATTACTGACTATTACCATTATA
The DNA here is from genome assembly GCA_024663395.1 of Pisolithus tinctorius. Classification (NCBI taxonomy): domain Eukaryota; kingdom Fungi; phylum Basidiomycota; class Agaricomycetes; order Boletales; family Pisolithaceae; genus Pisolithus; species Pisolithus tinctorius. The sequence continues at coordinate 3,302,222 of JANFAH010000002.1, forward strand.
GGTATATCTATTTTACCTATTCCTACACTGGCATACTGGGGTCAGACACAGGATTTGTATAGTAAGCAAAGTCAGATGAACAGGCTAGACTAAATATAGTACAAGCAAAGGGAAACAGACCAGAGTTATGTCCAGGTGACCTGGACATAGACCTGGGAGGACCAGGGTGGAGCAGCGCAAGGCTGGGAGGCCGAAACAGACCGGAGATAGGGGTAAAACACCGGACTTGAGTTATGCAGGCTGGAGTTGAGTTATCTAGGGCCGGGATTGGGTTTTCTAGGCTGGTCTAGGACCGGACTTGACCGGAGATAGGGGCTAGGGGTCCAGACTGGACTGGGACCAAGTCTGAGAGTCATGGATATGACAAGACTTGAACACTGACAAAGGGAAAACCTTGGCATCCAGCACCTCCCAGCCCCCCACTGCACCAAAGACCGGCAGTACCAATGCCAGGTCTTCAAAGCCCGAGCCAGCCAGCAACAAACTTGGCAAGGATGGGAAGTTAATGGCTGCTGAGCGAAAGTGATGCTTCGACCTAAAGCTCTGTATGTTCTGCAGAGGGGAAGGTCATGTAGCCAAGGAATGCCCCAAGAAGGTGGCCAAGGCTAGAGCAGCTGCAGTAGCTCCAGAAGCCACACTGGAGGCCTCCACTGAGGCAAAAAAATAGTTGGCAGTCCGCAGAACCTCACACACCCTGAGGACCATGTTGACTCTGGTGGTGTGCTCTTGGAGGTTAATGTCAAGTTCAGGATGTCTGGGTTGAGGCCAGACTGGAGACTGAAGTGGGCATGAGGCCAAGGGGTCAGGATCAGGAGGGGAGTCGAAGATACAGATGGTTGGACTGATTGGACTTAGTGACTGAGAGTACAGTGCTCTTCCCTTGTGTGGGCCTCAGTCTGAGTCCAAGGCTGAGATGGGGTTATCAGAGTAAACTTTGTTGATTTCAGACTGAGGGATACAGGCTGAGTATCTATGAGCTTATATACTAGAAGTAACTATAGTATGGAGACTGCTAATGCCAGTCTCACAAGGATTGCTAAGATGATTGGTAAGACAAGGATTACTAATGTATGACTAAGGTAATGGAGACCGGGACAAGACCAGGCAGGACCTAACTGAAATGGCAGACACTGCAAAGCAGTGTTCACCGTGCTAGGCTATCTGGGGACAAGGGGACAGGCAAGGCCAAGGTTGGACTGGATGAGTGCGAGGCCAAGTTCAGCTGGGGTCGAGACATGGCTATGACAGTTAAGCTCAATGTGTCTGCTCTTTGCAACCCAAATAGTCTTATGCCTACCATTTCTCTAGCATCCTACGATGAGCCAGCATTCCCAGTACTCATTGACTCCAGCTCTACACACTGTTTTATAGATACAAAATTTGCAAATAAAATCTCTGTTCCCCTTTACTCCATCCTGCTGGTCCAGCTTTGGCTGTTTGACAGCACATCCAACTCACTCATCACCCAGGCAGCAGATCTTGTCTTTGTTTGTCCCTCCAGCAATGCAACCTAGGTCACCCTCTATGCAACCCTGCTGGACTCCAAGTGCAAGGCAGTCTTAGGATACAACTGGCTCACCCAACACAATCCATTGATTGACTGGGTCTGATGCCTGTACAATGAGTGCCAGACCCCCCAATGTCACCCCCTGACCCCAAGCCTTTGGCTCCCAGACCAACCACCCTCAGCTCTAATGAGCATCTGACCCTGCAATTAGAGAAACCAGTTGCACCAGGCTTGACTTGCCCACCTATCGCCTTCATCAATGCCACAGCCTATGTCCGGGCATGTAAACTTGAAGGGTCTTCTCAGTTCAGCCTCCAGCTCCATCCCTCGGCTCTCACCTCCATTTGATCTTCAAAAGTAGAAGACACACTGAATCTCTCCAGCATTCCACTGGAGTACCATGAGTATGCTGATGTGTTCAGCAAATCCAAAGCCACTACCCTAGCACCCCACCGAGAACATGATCTCAAGATTGAGCTGGAAGGAGACTCATCACCACCCCTTGGCCCTATCTACTCCCTGTCACCAGTAGAGCTTGAAGCTCTCCAGGCCTTCCTAGATGAGCATCTGGCTACCAGGTTCATCTGACTGACCTCTTCCCCCCACAGAGTGCTGGTCCTCTTTGTCAAGAAGAAGGATGGCTCCCTTCGGCTTTGTGTTGACTTCTGGGGCTTGAACAAGGTCACCAAAAAGGACCGATACCCACTCCCCCTCATCACTGACCTCCTGGACTTGCCATCCTGGGCCAAGGTTTACACCAAAATCGACCTCAGACACGTGTATCACCTAGTCCAGATCACCAATGGTGATGAATGGAAAACTGCATTCCGCACTCAGTATGGGTCCTTTGAATGGCTTGTCATGCCTTTTGGTCTGTCCAACACCCCAGCAGTGTTCCAGTGCTTTGTCAACACAGTGTTCACCGACCTCCTAGATGTATGCATTGTGGTCTACCTGGACAACATGCTCATCTACTCCAATGACGAGGACTCACACTGGCAGCATGTTAAAGAGGTCCAGCACTGACTCCAGAAACATGGCCTGTATGCCAAACTGGAAAAATGTGAGTTCCATTCTGAATCGGTAGAATACTTAGGCTACTGTCTTTCACTGACCAGCCTCACCATGTCCGGCAAAAAGATCAAAGCCATCTGCGACTGGCCTGAACCCTGGAAGGTCAAGGACATTCAGTCCTTCCTAGGTTTTGCCAACTTCTACCAACACTTCATCTACAACTACTCAGACATCATCGTCCCCTTGACCCACCTTACATGAAAAAACATACCCTGGAACTTCTCCAAGGAGTGCCAGTTGGCCTTCAATAAGCTTAAAGAAGCTTTCACCACTGCTCCTATCCTTACTCACTTTGTTCCTGGTGCTCAACTCACAGTGGAAACTGATGCCTTGGACTATGCCATCGCCAGCATACTGTCCATTACCAGTGAAGACAACCAACTTCACCTGGTTGCCTTTTACTCCTGAACACTGTCTGCACTGGAACTCAACTATGACACCCACGATAAGGAGTTGCTTGCTATCTTTGAGGCCTTCTGGGCCTAGAGACACTACTTGGAGGGTGCTCCTCTACCCATTGATGTGGTCACTGACCACAAGAACCTCGAATACTTCTCAACCTCTAAGGTACTCACATGCTGGCAAGCCCGGTGGTCTGAGTACCTGTCACAATTCAACCTTGTCATCCATTTTTGCCTGGGTAAGCTCAGTGCCAAGCCTGATGCTCTCACTAGACGATGGGATGTCTACCCCAAAGAGGGGGATAGGGGCTATGCCCAGGCAAACCCCCACAACCTCCAACTGGTGTTCATGCAAGAACAGCTGGTCTCAGCTCTCTGCACCACATGCTTGGAGTACCCCATACTATGTGCCAGCCTTCTAATGGATGTAGAACAACTCCACAATGAAATACTTGCAGCACTACCCTTGGACCCACTGTCCCAACACCAACTCACAGACACCTCCAACCCTTGGTGGTTGGTCGACAGCACTGGTCTGCTGTGCCTTGATAACCAGATCTATGTACCAGATGCCAACGACCTTCGGCTCAAGGTCCTTCAGTACAAGCATGATCACCTGCTGTCAGGACACTTCAGCCAGAATCAGATGTTGGAACTGATCCAGTGAGAGTACACCTGGCCTGGCATTCACACCTTTGTCAAGGAGTATGTGAGGTCCTGTACTACATGCATGAGAGCCAAAACACCCAGACACCGACCATATGGCACCCTGAAACAACTGCTGGTACCGGAAAAGCCATGGAATTCCATTTCTATGGATTTCATTGAGCACCTACTGGCATCCAGTGGTCACACTGCTATCCTAGTGGTTGTGGACTGACTGTCCAAGCAGGCTATATTCATACCCACCCATGACACTATTACCTCCCCCAAGCTTGCTAAGCTCTTTCTACTCCATGTCTTCTCAAAACATGGTGTCCTGGCACATGTAACCTCCAACTGAGGCTCTGAATTTGTCTCACACTTCTTCCAGTCCTTGGGTAAAGTGCTGGATATGTGCCTACACTTCACATCTGGATACCACCTGGAAGGAGATGGCCAGACCGAATGAGCAAACCAGACCTTGGAACAGTACCTCCAGGTATATTGCAACTACCAACAGGACAACTGGGCCGAGCTACTTCCATTGGCCAGGTTTGCCTACAACAATGCCCTGAGTGCTACCACCAGTGTTTCCCCTTTCTTCACCAACAAGGGCTACCACCCTAATGTCTTGGTCTTCCCCAAAAGGGACTTATCCTTGGCACAGGCTAGGGACTACACCATGGACCTAGACGAACTACACCAGTTCCTATGAGAAGAGATGACACTAGCCCAAGCTAGATACCAAGGTCCAGCAGATGCAAAAAGGCTACCAGCACCCAAGATCAACCTTGGCAACCAGGTCTATGTCAAAGCCAAGTACTTCCAGACCACAAGACCATCACAGGAACCTAGGCCCTTACTCGGTAATAGCCCAGCCTGGCACCCACTCATTCACCCTTCACCTCCTGGACACTATGCATGCGGTACACCTGGTGTTCTACATATCACAGTTAGAACTGGCACACCCCAACACTATCCTGAACCAAACTCAGCCACCACCACCTCTGGTCAAGGTGGATGGTGAACCAGAGTATGAGATCGCCAGGATCCTTGACTCAAAGGTAGACTGACGACAGAAGTGTAAGCTACAGTACCTGGTATGCTGGGCTGGCTACGAGGGCACTGATGAAGAAACATCCTGGCTACTGGCCACTGAGCTGGGCAATGCCAAGGATCTACTCGCAGCTTTCCATGCCAGTTATCCTGGTAAACCTGGGCCAGCCACTAGCTAAACATTCCTCTATGTTTCCTTCCTTCTTCTTGTTCTTACTTTCCTTACTATACTAAGATGGTTGATGCATTGAAAAAGATGTACAGTATTTACATCAGCATTCAACTTAGACCAGCACACTCACCCAGAGTCTCCCTCGAAAACCCCTCCCTCACTCGTCCAGAGTTCCCTTTCCTCTCCACTTTCCAACCCGGACCACTGACCCTTCATGTGCACATCCTTGGGCCAGCACATGACCCTCTCGTCCAACTCCACCCCCACTCCTTTGTGATCCGACTGAAGGCTCTCGAGCTCCAGGTCTGCCACATCCAAGTGCAGCTCTTCACTGGATTCGGACGCTGGGGGGGGCGGGCAAAGCACAAACTCAAACTCACCCAGCAGATCACCCAGCTGATTGTTGAATCAGCACTGGGTCTCCCTCCTGGCTCACATCTCCATGGTCTGACAGTCTATAGCAGCTGTGATTAGTTCAAAACCCTTGGTCACTGCTGCAACCAGAGGGTTGGAAGAGGTGGTAGTGGGTGCTACCACTCCTGAGGGGCCAGCTTCCAACTCACCGGGCACCCCAGACCCAGTTTGGACAACCTTCTTCTTCTCCCCAGCCCTCGGTGATGTGGTGTCCTCTGGCACTCGTTTCTTCCCCAACTTCACCCCAACCTCCTTGACCTCAGGCTCTACCCCCTCAGGCAGCTTGCACTTGACCTTCATCTCAGTACACTGGTCGCATGTCCTCTTCTTGCACTTACTCTGCTGTGTGCGACTGAAGGTACATGGTACCTGCCCCTTCTTGCATTGTTGGCATGACATGGCACTCGTCACCTGTGCCTTGCCCTTTGGTTCTCCCACCTTCTGTTGGGCATGGGCCTCCTGCTCTCAGCACTTGGCCTCCAGTCACCCCTGCTCCCACCTCTTGGCCTCCAGCTGTTCCTGCTCATGTCTCTTGGCCTCCAACCTCTCTTGCTCTCAATGCTCAGCCTCCAGTTGCTCTCTCTTGAGCCTTTCTGCCTCCAACCGAGCAGCCTCTTCCCTCAGCACCTTGTGCCGCTTGTGCTCAGCCATCTTAGCCCAGATGTCAGCCTCCTCATCATTGCTGGTGATTTGGAGTTCAGGCATGGTGGCCTTCTGAAAGCCAGTTGGGTTGTTGGGTATGTGCAGGGAAGCTTGACAGGTAGAAGACATGATGATAGGGTCAGGAGAAAACAAGTCTTCGCAAAGATGCACCTTTTTAACCCTGGGGAACATGTGTTCTGTCAGCATGGTGACTGCTGACCTTGTGTACCTTAGGGCAGGTCTTGAGGGCTTGACCCTAAGGGGGGGGATACTGTCACATACCGAGACACCCACAGTTTGGCCTTAGGTTCAGAACACCGAAACAAACTCTGTTCCTTGTTATACTCTTTTCTAGTTAGCTTCTGTACTGCCCTTGCTTGTGCTGGGGCAGTGTCTGTCTTCAGCTCTCTGATCCCTGTCTCCTCACTTAACCTTTAGTTGGTTCCTTGTACAGCTATTTAGTCTCCCACTGGCAACCCTGGCCTTTGGGTTACCGGTCTTTGGTATATATACTCTACATACGTTGTACTTAGCCCCCCAGTCTGAATATCAAACTAGTTCACCCTCTGCTCCTAAGCTTAAGCCTGAGATGACTCTTGGCTTTCGCTCCTGACCCCCCTTGGCTTTCTCTGACTTCAACCCAGCTTGCACAAGGGTCTAGCGCACAAGCTCAGACCAAGGGTTGTTGCACCCAGCACTCAGCCTTCAGCCTTCAACCCCTGTCCCAGTCTCAAACTTAACAAGTTCACACTTTGTCCTTGGACAACATTCATCCACCCAGATGATTGTTCCATGAGCACACTTTTTCCAACCCATGAGAGCCTTTCCACTCTGCTTCTGGACTCTTGCCAGGTAAATGTCTGCTTTCAGTATTCAATGGAATGCTAACCCATCCATGTCAAGGAATGCAAACTAGTGTCTTGCTGGAAGCTGCCTTTACTGCTGTCTTTGCATCTCTGAACTCACAACCTCATGCTGTGAGTCAAAGTGTGGAAAGGTGGTGCAAACCAACCAAAACCAACACCAAAGACAAATAATGTGTGAGTGGTGGTTTGCCTCCATGGAACCTGGAGTGCAAAAAAATCTAAGTGGGGGGGATTTCAGTGGCAGGTGCTCCTAGTGCAAGTTGTTGATGAGTTACACAGGAACAGATGAGCAAGTGATGACTAGACAGGGGATGCTGAATGGAACAAAGGTATTCAGCCGAAAGGACTCCTAGTGCAAGTTGTTGTCACATTATGCAGGAGTGGGAGGATGACTAAGCAAGACTGCTGACTAAGTGTGGATAAAGCTTCAGATAAAGGATGGATGCAGATAGACCCCTTCATGGAGCCTCAACTACCAAGTATGATGAATGGTGACAGATAGACTCTTCTGAATGAGCCTCAACTGTTGCCAACAAGTTACATATGCACTGAACTGACTGCTTGAGTGACTGCTGATTCACTTTGGGGGTTGTAGTTAAGTACATGGGGGTTTATATACTGTGGGGGGAGTGCAGCCTATGACAAATGAGGCACAAACACTTGGTAAGTAATGAGTAAGGACTGTAAGCAATGAGTAATACTGATGAGTAAGCAAGGAATGAAAAGTAAGCAAGCAAAGTGTTACACTTGACTGAAGTCAAGACATAGGGAGAGCTCAAATGCAGATGATTGGTTTCTACTGAGCAATGGCTGCAGTAACCTTTGTAAATGACAAAGGATTTGATCAATGCCATTAAGAGTGATCCTGGTTAGGGACACTGAGGGTGAAGTTCTGAGGACAACTGCATATGATTGAGCAGCTCAAGTCTGGAGTTCCAGGACTTGAGCTGGCAGGCTAAATACTACAAAGAAACGGACCATGAGGCATCTGCATGTATTGAGGTAACTATGCCATTGGTTGAACAACAGTGGCACATGTCCTAAGCATGTAGAGGGTGAGCAATGCTAGTGGTGGAAATAGAGAGCTGTCGGATCAGAGAGAAGATGGCTCTAAAAGGAAAGATGGTCCAATGGATCAAATGTAAGGTAAACATACAGTGAAAACAAAGAAACAGGGGTGAAACGTAACATTACCCCCCTTCTAAACATTGAAGTCCCTGACTTCAACTACTCTCCATAAGGTTCTCCAGTCATATTGCTGATGGTGGAGTCGTTGAAGTCAAAATTATTGTCATATAGATCATCATCCTCACTCCCAATGAGGGTACGATCATCTACCACACCAGGAGTGGCAATTATTTCTTGTAGCAGGTGGTGAGGGTGTAAAGATGGGCATTGTCACATACTGAGAAACCCACAGTTTGGCCTTAGGTTCAGAATGCTGATTCAACACTGAATGCTGAAACACACTCTATTCCTCACTATACTTTTCTAGTTAGCTTCTGTACTGCCCTTGCTTGTGCTGAGGCAGTGTCTGTCCTCGGCTCTCTGATCCCTGCCTCCTTGTTTAACCTTTAGTTAGTTCCTTGCACAGCTATTTAGTCCCTCATCAGTAACCCTGGCCTTTGGGTTGCTGGTCTTCGGTATATGTACTCTACATACATTGTACTTAGCTCCCCAGTCTGAATATCAACTTAGTTCACCCCAAGTTCCCAGCTTAAGCCCAAGTTGACTCTCAGCTTTCGCTCCTGACCCTCCTTGACTCTCTCTGACTTTAACCTGGCTTGTGCAAGGGTCTAGTGCATGAGCTAAGACCAAGGGTTGTTGCACCCAGTGCTTGGCCTTCAGCCTTCAACCACCGACCTAGTCACGAACTTAACAGTATATTCAGACTGCCACTTGTGCAAGTCACTCACCACCCATGACCAGAACCCACACCCAAGCTCAAGCAGACTGTGCTTTAGAATCTGCCTCTGCCTCGAGACCAACTCAACCTGAAACCTCAGATGACCCTCACCACCAGTCAGCCCTTAGTTCCCTCGCCAGCCACTGCCAGACTTCTGCAATCATGCAGCAGTTCCAAGGATTCTCAGCCCATTGTTCCAGTACTACACTGGCTTCCAATGATCGAGGTACACCAACACCAGCCAGTTGTCGGCCTCCTGCTCCCTTTGGCAACCCCAGAGGTGATGGTGATGACAACCTGGATGACTCTGACCATCACTCCAGTGATGACGACAATAACAACATCGATGATCCTTTTGGGCCTAATCCCAAGGAAGGTGAACACAAGGAAACTGAAGAAAACCTGCAAATGAGGGTCTTAGGCAGTCTCGCCAGGGCCATACAGTCCCTTGCCTGGTCTTCCTGCCAAGACACTGAAGGAGGCTCAGGATCAGCCAAGGTCTGAGAACCAGACACCTTCAATGGCACTGACCCAAAGAAGCTCTGGCAGTTCCTCATTCAGTGTGAGCTGACTTTCCATGTCAAGTATGGGATGTCCGGGTTGAGGCTGGACCGGAGACCGAAGTGGGCGCGAGGCCGAGGGGTCAGGATCAGGAGAGGAGTCAAGGATACAGGTAGTTGGACTGATTGGACTTAGCGACTGAGGATACAGCGCTATTCCCTTGTGTGGGCCTCAGTCTGAGTCCAAGGCTGAAGCGGGGTTATCAGAGTATACTTAGTTGATTTCAGACTGAGGTCTACAGGCCGAGTATCTATGAGCTTATATACTAGAGTAGCTATAGTACGGAGACCGGTAATGCCAGTCTCGCAAGGATTGCTAAGACGATTGGTAAGGCAAGGATTACTAATGTATGACTAAGGTAACGGAGACTGGGACAGGTGGACCGGGGACAACACTGGGCAGAGCTTAACCGAAGTGACAGACACTGCAAAGCAGTGTCTACCGTGCTAGACCAACTGGAGATACGGGACAGGCGAGGCTGAGGCCGGACTGAGTGAGTGCAAGGCCGAGTCCGGCCAGGGTCGAGGCATGACTATGACAGTATCCCCCTCTTAGGGGTTGAACCCATGAGACCCCTGCGAGAGTGGCAGGCTGAGTTTGAAAAACCAATACTTGTGGCTCGCTAAGCCCTTTGCATCTTTCTTTCTCATCCTATTCATCATGTCTGAATCGAGGCCGATCAGCACGACTGGCAATGACAACAAAGGCTGGGTCATCGTTGACTGGACCCAGGTAGCAGACAACGCCATCAGGTATGACACCGATGACGAAGAGGAGGTGATGAAGGCGAAGGCGAAGGAGAGAAAAAGGCAAAAGGCAGCCAAGCAAGCCCAGCGGGAGGAGCAGGCTTGGATTGAGGCTGAGAGGGTGGTGAGAGAGCAAGCCGAGGCCAAGAGGATAGCATGGGAGGCCAAGGAGCAAAGGGCTCACAAGGAAGAAGAGAAGTGCAGAGCCGAGGAGGAGAAGGAGGCCGAGCAGAAACATAAGGCCAAGGCCAACAAGGGAGATGAGGCTGGGGGGGAGGTGAGGAAGGTGGTTATGGACCCCAGGTGAGTACTCTTTCAACCTTGTGCATTTTTTTCATTTAATCTCCTCTGTTAGATGTACTCACTGCTCCTGAGCTAAGGTCACCTGTGAGTTCCTCATAGATGGCAATAAGAAGTGGGTAGCCTGCGTTCAGTGCAACCTATCGAAGGGCAAGTGCTGGTGGCCGGGAGACGGGAAGGATGCCAAGGCCAGTCCCAAGGTCAAGGCTGACAAAGGGAAGAAGCGGAAGGCTGACAAAGAGACGCCAGAGCCCGGGCCGAGCCAGAAGAAGCAGGCAAAGTCCAGGCTGACCGAGGTGCTGGAGATTGACGAGCCTGAGGCCAGTGGGAGTGGGGTGAGGAAGGCCAGCACAGGGGGACCCTCTGGCTTAGAAGAAAAGCTCGAGCAGCTTATTGATGTCACAGGGCTCATTGCCAACAACCTGGCGGGGCTCTTCGAGCTTCATGAGACCGTGGCTGAGAACTCAGGCCGCATAGCCGACACGCTCGAGTCGCTGCTCGACAAGTCCTATGGCTTTGGCATGGTGGTGTCCCCCTTGGACTCGGGCTCATCTGAGCTCGACTCCAATGAGTTGTGTGAGGAGGCCAACTGGTTAAGAACCCATGGCGAAGACGAGGAGGAGGAGGCCAGAGGGGAAGATGAACCCATGGCTGAGGCCGAGTAGTTTTGTAGCATACGGTCTTGTAGTTTTTTCCTTCTGCGAATGTCATGCGTCTGGTGTCCAGTGTCCGGTGTCCAGTAAAGTAAGAGAAACAGAAGAAAGGGAAAACAAGGTAAGTAAGAGATCAAAGAAAACTAGATACCAATAGAAAACAGAAAAGAAGCTGAGGCCAGTTGAGACTGGTCCTCATTGATATGGTCTGGGTTTACCAGGATAGCTGGAGTGAAATTCTTGGATGAGTTCAGAAGCATTGTCAAGCTCTGTAGCGAGTACCCAAGTAGTTTCTTCATCAGTCCCCTCATAGCCGGTCCACCGGACTAGATACTGTAACCAACACCGGCAACGCCGGTCGACCTTAGAGTCGAGGATTTCTGCTACCTCAAACTCTAGTTCACTGTCAACTTCGGCTGGTGGGGGTGGTGGTTGGGTCCAGTTCGGGATGGTGTTAGGGACAGCCAGCTCGAGTTGGGAAACATGGAAGACTGGGTGCACTGTGCACATTGAGTCTGGCAGGCACAGTGTGAAAGAGTGGGTACCGGCCTGAGCTATGACCGGGTATGGCCCAAGGTTCTTCTCTGAGAGTTTCTTGGAAGGCTGGGTCAACCAGAAATATTTAGCTTTGACATACACCTGGTCACCGACCTTGAAGTCCAGGGCCGGCATGCATTTAGCATCGGCTGGTCCTTGGTAGCATTGTTGTGCGAGGGTCATCTCCTCACGTAGGTACTGGTGCAATGCATCTAGATCGACTGCATAATCGTGAGCCCGAGTGGAGGTAAGATCGTGCTCAGGGTATACTGAGATGTTGGGATGGTAGCCCTTATTAGCGAAGAAGGGTGAAACACCAGTAGTAGTGCTAGGGGCATTATTGTAAGCAAACTCGGCCAGGGGTAGTAGGTCGGCCCAGTTGTCCTGCTGGTAGTTGCAGTACACTCGGAGGTATTGCTCAAGAGTTTGGTTGGTCCTTTCAGTCTGACCATCACCTTTGGGGTGGTAGCCTGAAGTGAAGTGTAGGCACATGTCCAAGGCCTTACCGAGTACTGGAAGAAGTGCGAGACGAACTCCGAGCCTCGGTCTGAGGTTACATGGGCCAGCACCCCGTGCTTAGAAAAGACATGGAGTAGGAACAACCTGGCAAGTTCTGGGGCTGTTATGTCATGGGTGGGGATGAATATGGCCTGCTTGGAAAGCTGGTCAACTACGATGAGGATGGCCGTGAAGCCAGTTGAGGCCGGGAGTTGCTCAATGAAATCCATAGAAATAGAATTCCATGGCTTCTCTGGCACCGGGAGTTGCTTGAGGAGGCCGTAAGGCCGATGGCGGGGAACCTTAGCCCGAGCACAGGCCATGCAAGACCGGACATAGTCTTTGATGAAGGTCCTGAGGCTGGGCCAGGTATACTCACACTGAATGAGCTCCAGTGTGCATTTTTGGCCGAAGTGGCCAGACAGAGGGTCGTCATGCTTGAGGCGCAAGACCCTAAGGTGAAAGTCATTTGAGTCCGGCACATAGATCCTTCCATCAAGCCGAAGGAAGCCGGTATCATCTACTGACCACTGGGGATCAGACATGTCGGACAGGCGGATTTGTGAGACCGGGTCGTCTGGCAGTGCAGTCAGGATATCATTATGAAGTTTTTCTATATCCATCAGTGCGACTGCTCATAAGACCAGGTACTCGAGGTATGTGGTGTGAAGGGAGACTGCTAGTTGTTCTTGGGTGAAGACCAGTCTCAGGTTTTGCGGGTTCACTCGGGCATAGCCACTATCCCCCTCTTTGGGGTAGACGTCCCATCGTCTAGTAAGGGCGTTGGGCTTAGCCCTGAGCTTACCGGGCCTAAATCTGATGATCATATTGAATTGCGAAAGGAATTCAGACCAGCGAGCTTGGCAGTGGGTGAGTACTTTAGAGGTAGAAAAGTACTCGAGATTCTTGTGGTCGGTAACAACGTTGACTGGTGAGGCCGAGCCCTTAAGGTAGTGGTGCCAGGTCCGGAATGCTTCAAAGATTGCAAGCAGTTCCTTATCGTGGGTATCATAATTCAATTCCGGGGCTATCAGAGTCTGGGAGTAAAAAGCAACCAGGTGGATCTGGCTGTCGCTGCAGGTGATAGAGAGGATGCTGGCGATGGCATAGTCCGAAGCATCGGTCTCAACAGTGATAGGAACCCCGGGGATGAAGTGGGTTAAGACTGGTGCGGTAGTGAAGGTGGCCTTGAGGTTATTAAATGACCAGCGACACTCCTCTGAGAAGTTCCAAGGAGCACCCTTGCGGGTAAGCCGAGTCAGCGGTATGACAATGTCCGAGTAGTTAAAGATAAAACAGCGGTAAAAATTGGCGAAGCCGAGGAAAGATTGAATGTCCTTGACCTTGCGAGCCTCAGGCCAGTCGCAGATGGTCTGGACCTTTTCCTTGGACATCATGAGGCCGGCAGGGGAGAGGTGGAACCTGAGGTATTCGACCAAGTCTGAGTGAAACTCACATTTCTCCGGCTTTGCATAAAGGCTGTGAAGCTGAAGCTGGCAGAGTACCTCTCGGACATGCTGCTTGTGAGACTCCTTATCTCCAGAGTAGATCAGGATGTCATCTAGGTAGACGACCACACAGACATCCAACATATCCACGAAGATAGTGTTGATGAAGCGCTGGAAGGTGGCCGGGGCATTGGTGAGGCCGAAGGGCATCACTAACCACTCGTAAGAACCATACCGAGTCCGGAATGCGGTTTTCCATTCATCGCCCGGAGCAATCTGGACGAGATGGTAGGCATGCTGAAGATCAATTTTAGTATAGATCTTGGCTCGGCTTGGTGAATCCAAGAGGTCGGAGATGAGTGGGAGTGGGTAGCGGTCCTTCTTAGTGATTTTGTTGAGGCCGCGGAAGTCTACACAAAGTCAGAGGGAGCCGTCCTTCTTTTTGACAAAGAGGACTGGAGCAGCATAGGGGGAAGAGGTTGGCTGAATGAATCTGGTAGCAAGGTTTTCATCGATGAAAGTCTGGAGAGCTTGGAGCTCGACTGGAGACAGCAAGTAGATTGTGCTGAGAGGCGGGGTTGTTCCTTCTTCGAGCTCTATCTTTAGGTCATACTCCCAGTGGGGTGGGAGTGCCAAGGCCTTGGCCTTGCTGAATACATCAGTGAAGTCATGGTACTCTTCCGGTACATTGGGTAAGGCCGGAGGAGAGGAAGCCGAGGCCGATCGGGCTTGAGCTGAGTCCGAGGGGTGGAGCTGAAGTTGGAACTGGACAGACCCTTCTAGTTTGCAGGTGCGCACAAAAGTGGCTGCATTGATTAGGGAAACAAGAGGGGCCTTCAGGGGGGTGCGAGCCGGGGAGTCGGAGACCGGTACAGATGGTGCAAGGCCAGGTTGGTCACTAGGACCGGAGTCAGGGAGGCTGGTGGAAACCGGGCTTACGGGGGGTGTCAATGGGGTTGGCATTCCTTGTGCAGGAGTCTGGAATGTTAGACTGCCCAATACCCAATCAATCAATGGATTGTAGCAGGTGAGCCAGTCATGTCCAAGAACTACTCTACACTCAGAATCCAACAGGGCTAGATACAGGGTTACTGGGGTGACATCGCCAGACGCGAAGTGGATGTTGACATCTACTGCTTGGGTTATGGTAAAGGTGGACGTTCCATCAAAAAGCCGGAGTCGGATTGGGGAGACCGAGTACGGGGTAAAAGATTGTTGATTAGCAAAGTGATTATCTATAAAACAGTGAGTGGAACCAGAGTCCACTAAAGTACGAAGCCGAGGTAAATCTGGGTTTTCTAATGTGACATACAGGGTCAAGGAGTTCAGACTGGAAAGAGCGGATGCATTGAGACGAGCCTCCAAGTTTGCACAACCGGAGTCAACGCAGCTCCCAGATTGTGCAGAGTCCTGGGAGCTGCTACCTATTTTTTTGTCTCAGGGGTAGAACCCGAGCCCGAGGCCGGTGCGGCCTCGGTGGTGGCCACAGCATGAGCTTTGGCCTTTCTGGCTTTCTTGGGGCATTTGTCAGCGAAATGACCAGACCCTCCACAGAACATGCAGAGGTTTCTGTCTAGGTGACGCTTGTGTTCCTCTGGGGTAAGCTTTCCATCTTTGCTGAGTTTGCTAGGCTCGGGCTTGGATGAATTGCTGTTATTACCATTGCCCGGCTTCAATGAAGCTGGCTTAGGGGAAGAACCAGAGTTGTTATTGTTGCCAGTCTTGGTCTTCTCTTGACTGTTGTTGCCAGAACCTCTGGACTTATTGTTGCTGGAGTTGGACGAGCCTTGGTGCTTACTCGCCCGCTGGACTTCTTCCTTGCACTCCCAATAGCACGCATCTATCTCCTGGGCAAGGTGGCAGAGCTCATGTAGAGTCTGGGGTTTTCCAACCCAGCAGACCTCATCTTTGATTCGGTCTGGAAGGCCGGAATAGAAATGGTGGCACAGCACACCGTCTCCATAGCCTCGGACTTGCGAGGCAAGCTGATTAAAGTCAACTATGTATTTGTTGATGCGCTGGTTATCCTTCATGTGTAAATGGTCGAGCTGACTCTCGGCGTCAGCAACCAGGTCGTGGGGGCCAAAGGTGGTTTGTAGCTCTAAGGCAAACTCCCTCCAGGAGTCCATCCAGAGAGGCCAGTCATTGGGGTCATCGAGCCCGAGCAAGTCCGGCTCGAACCATTCAAGGGCCATGCCCTTGAGGTAAGACTGCACAAAGATGACTTTGGCACAGTCAGTCCTGAAAGCCTGGGGACAGTCTTGGAAATTGAGCTCGCACTGGATGAAGAAAGTGCGAAGTTTCTTTGGGTCGGTACCATCAAAAGTGTTGGGCTCGTGCAACTTGGTCCTGCTTGAGGATTCAGGGCTAGTGCGGGCATTGCGAGCCAACAGTTTGATGGCCGATGCGAGGTTGTCCAAGACTGTGATGGCGGGCTCGGTGTCCGGATCTGGGAAGTCTGGATCATCATCACCAGGACCATTATTACCAGGGTCATCATCATCTGGGTTGTTGTCATCATCGCCGCCCGGCCCATCATCACCAGGGTCACCCTTGGGGATGGGAGCAGTGGGACAATGTGGAGTGGGGGTATTGGATGTGCAGGCTGAAAAGCCCCTGAAAGGACTGACGGGGTCTGGGGAGCGCCTAGTGGTGCCCAATGCAGCTAGAGCTGTTTTGTGGCGAGCCCCACTGGCTGAAGCGGAGTCGGGGTTAGTGGCAGAACAACCACAGGGAGGTTGAAAACGAGTCTTGGTTGCCATGATGTATTAGACCCACACAAGTGGAGAGTCTGAAATACTGTCAAGTATGGGATGTCCGGGTTGAGGCCAGACCGGAGACCAAAGTGGGTGCAAGGCCGAGGGGTCGGGATCAGGAGAGGAGTCGAGGATACAGGTAGTTGGACTGATTGGACTTAGTGACTGAGGATACAGCGCTATTCCCTTGCGTGGGCCTCAGTCCGAGTCTGAGGCCGAAGTGGGGTTATCAGAGTATACTTAGTTGATTTCAAACTGAGGTCTACAGGCCGAGTATCTACGAGCTTATATACTAGAGTAGCTATAGTACGGAGACCGGTAATGCCGGTCTCGCAAGGATTGCTAAGATGATTGCTAAGGCAAGGATTACTAATGTATGACTAAGGTAATGGAGACCGGGACAGGTGGACCGGGGACAAGACCGGGCAGAGCTTAACCGAAGTGACAGACACTGCAAAGCAGTGTCTACCACACTAGACCAACTGGAGATATGGGACAGGCGAGGCCAAGGCCAGACTGAGTGAGTGCGAGGCCAAGTCCAGCCAGGGTCGAGGCATGACTATGACATTCCAGAACAAACCCCAAACCTTCTGTGATGACTGCCAAAAGGTAACCTTCGCTCAATCCTACCTCAAGGGAATGGCACTCGAATGGTTCAAGCCAGACCTTCTCCTCACCAGCAAACCCAAGGACCCACCCCTGTGGATGGACAGCTGGTGCAAGTTTGTCATCAAACTCCAGTCAACCTTCAGCCCCTATGACCTGGTAGCAGAAGCCAAGAACCAGCTTGACCACCTAACCATGAAAGAAACCCACCACATCAACAAATACATGGTTGAGTTCAACAGGCTAGCTACCCAGGTCCAGGGTTACAGTGATGGGGCTCTCTGCCATTTCTTCTATGCTGGCCTTCCCCACCAAATCAAAGACAAGATAAGCTGGGTAGGCAAACCCTGCACCCTTGAAGACCTTTGCTGTCTAGCTCAGGACATAGATGCCAACTACTGGGAACGACATGAGGAGGTCCAACACCAGAACTGGTCTTCCAGTAACCAGAACTCATCAAAGACTGGCAATAAAGACTTGAACACCAACAAAGGGAAAACCTCAACATCCAACACCTCCCAGCCCCCCACTGTGCTGAAGACTGGCAGTACCAATGCCAGGTCTTCAAAGCCCAAGCCAGCCAGCAACAAACTTGGCAAGGACAGAAAGTTAATGGCTGCCGAGCAAAAGCGATGCTTCGACCTAAAGCTCTGTATGTTCTGCAGAGGGGAAGGTCACATAGCCAAGGAATGCCCCAAGAAGGTGGCCAAGGCTAGAGCAGCTGCAGCTGCTGCAGAAGCCACACTGGAGGCCTCCACCAAGGCAAAAAAATAGTTGGCAGTCCTCAGAACCTCACACACCCTGAGGACTGTGTTGACTCCAGTGGTGTGCTCTCAGAGGTTAAGCTCAATGTGTCCACTCTATGCAACCTGAATAGTCTTATGCCTACCATTTCTTTAGCATCCTATGATGAGCCAGCATTCCCAGTACTCATCGACTCCAGCTCTACACACTGTTTCATAGATACAAAATTTGCAAATAAAATCTCTGTTCCCCTTTACTCCATCCTGCTGGTCCAGCTTTGGCTGTTTGATGGCACATCCAACTCAGTCATCACCCAGGCAGCAGATCTTGTCTTTGTTTTTCCCTCCAGCGATGCAACCCCAGTCACCCTCTATGCAACCCTGCTGGACTCCTAATGCAAGGCAGTCTTAGGATACAACTGGCTCACCCAACACAATCTGTTGATTGACTGGGTCTTGAGCAGTATTAGATTCCAGACACCTGTACAATGAGTGCCAGACCCCCTGACATCACCCCCTGACCCTGAGCCTTCAGCTCCCAGACCAACCACCTTCAGCTCTAATGAGCATCTGACCCCACAATTAGAGAAACTGGTTGCACTGGGCTTGACTTGCCCACCTATTGCCTTCATCAATGCCACAGCCTATGTCCAGGCATGTAAACTCAAAGGGTCTTCTCAGTTCAGCCTCCAGCTCCATCCCTCAGCTCTCACCTCCCTTCGGTCTTCAAAAGTAGAAGATGCACCAAACCTCTCCAGCATTCCACCAGAGTACCATGAGTACGCCAAGATGTTCAGTAAATCCAAAGCCACTACCCTAGCACCCCACTGAGAACACAATCTTAAAATCGAGCTGGAAGGAGACTCATCACCACCCCTCAGCCCTATCTACTCCCTGTCACTGGTAGAGCTTGAAGCTCTCTGGGCCTTCCTAGATGAGCATCTGGCTACTGGATTCATCTGACTGACCTCTTCCCCCCACAGAGCACCAGTCCTCTTTGTCAAGAAGAAGGATGGCTCCCTTTGGCTTTGTGTTGACTTCTGGGGCTTGAACAAGATCACTAAAAAGGACCGATACCCACTCCCCCTCATCACTGACCTCCTAGACTCGCCATCCTGGGCCAAGGTTTACACCAAAATTGACCTCAGACATGTGTATCACCTAGTCTGGATCACTGATGGTGATGAATGGAAAACTGCATTCCACACTCGGTATGGGTCCTTTGAATGGCTTGTCATGCCTTCCAGTCTGTCCAATGCCCCAGCAGTGTTCCACATCAACACAGTGTTCGCTGACCTCCTAGACGTGTGCATCATGGTCTACCTGGACAACATACTCATCTACTCCAACGATGAGAACTTGCACTGGCAGCGTGTTAAAGAGGTTCTGCACTGACTCCAGAAACATGGCCTAAACAAAATCACAAGTCTATTTCGTAGTAGTACAAAAATATACAAACTAAAGACAAAAAAAAAAAAAAGGAAAAAGGAAAGAAAAACAAAACTACTCTACTCTTCCATCACTTGTCCTCTGCCACCCTCCTGTTCCTCTCCACCTTCCTTCTCTCCTCCAACTTCTTCCTCTTCCTCATTATCCCCCTCTGCACCTTCATCTGCTTCTTTGTTCTTGTCCTCCACTGCCTCCGACTGAGGCCTCTTCCATCCTCCACCTGTGCGCTCGAGCTCAGCCATCCTGGCCTCTCGCACATCCTCCCTCCTCCTCATCTCTGCCCACTCTTCCCAGGTGCAGTACAGCGCCCACTCATCGGCTGTCCGCTCTGCAGCCACCGCCATCCACTCCGCTGCCCTTGCCATCCTCTCGAAGGCTGTCGCAGCCTTCTCGTGCACCACCGCGTACCTCTCCGCAGCCTGCAGCTGCCACTCCCACTCCCACTCTGTCCACCAGGAGGAGACCCCCGCTTCTAAGGGTCCCTCGTGTGGTGTTGCTGGCTCTTCCTTGTCTTCTCTGCCTACCTCCCACTCGTCATCCACTTCCTCTGTCTCTGTCACTTTCTCCTTTCCCTTCCCTCATGTCCTCTTCTTCTTCTCTCCTCGGGAACTCCCCATCCCTGCTCTCTTCCACGAGGGTCCCACCGCCACCTCTTCCTGCGTCCAACTGCAGGTTTTCTTCTTGTTGTGGCAGGGTGCGCAGGCCCTGGTCTTACCTTGCCCTGGCTCGCACTGACCCGCCATCAGACTCACTATGCAGTGAGTGCAAGGGGGCTGCCTGGTTGTGGTGACCACCACAGAGGTCCCAGGGACCCTCTGGGTGGTGTTGACATCATAGACCGCGCTGCTTAACCTGAAATAAAAATACAAGTCAGCTCTGCCTGACTTGTAGGATTCTGTCACTCACCTTTGTGTGGCCTCATCCCACCTGGCCTGGGCCCTCTCTGCAGAAGCCCTCTGCCTCTGCCTTTCTGCCTCCTCCTCTGCCACCTTCTTCCTTCAAGCCTCCTCTTCCTCCTCTGCTCTCTTCCTCCACTCCGCCTCCAACCTCTCCTCCTCCATCTTCCGCCTCGTGGCCTCCTCACACTTGGCCTTGTGCTCTGCCTTGCGCTCTCTCTCTCTCCGCTCGGTCTCCTCTCATTGGCGCACCTTCTCTGCAGACTTCTCCCGCTCAGTGTTGGTGGAGTCATCAGTGAGGATGACCAGTTCTTCATCCGCGACTTGGGAGTAGTTGTGGACATGGCTGGGGGTTGGCTGGGGGGTGTTGCTCTGGCGCTGGGAAGGCATGATGATAGGGGGAAGGGACGAAGGTTCAGTACCCTGACACGTGTTTTTAAGCGGTACTTTGAACTCCGATGGAGCTCCACCACAGCTAAAGCCATCATCCTTGAGGCATCAAAATAATTTCAAATGATCAACTCATGTTGATCTTGTCCCATACATGCAGCCTTCAGGGGTTCAGGCCCTAAGGGGGGGGCACTGTCATAACCATGTGTTCATCATAGGTCTTTGCTCACTCCGCAACCTTTTCTGCCGGTCATCTGCTCACTCTGTACCAACTCCACCCAACTTCTGTTGGTTGCGAACCATCTCCACTCTGACTGCTGTCGGACTTGTGTTGCTCTCCTACCAGACCGAGCAGTCCATTCTCTGAGGGGTCATGTGACTACCTTCGCAGTCAGGTACTCTGCAGTGCGCTCACCACATGGTCCAGTGCCTGGACTGTTTCCTTTTCTGGATGTTCTGTGTTACCTGTTCATATGTCCTCTGTCTACTCTTCATTCGTTGTCCAGGAAATTTTACTTGAAAATTTATGAGTCTCCATATGTCAGTTCCGATTCCGATTACTGTACCTCCATAGCAGTATAAAAGCATGTACTGTACTCTGCTGTTCTTCAGTACAAATATCAACTGAGTTCCTACTCCCTCTGACTCCGTCTTCTGCCTGTTGGAGTTATCTCCGACTCTCCGTCTGTACTCTCCCTCTGAAATACGAGGGCTGAGATCATGCAAGGGGGTAGTGCATGAGCTAAACCCGACGCCCTCACTCTGCTCCGCCTTTGCTTCAGCAGTCTTCATCTCTGCCAACACTCCACTAGTCGGAGTTCTGTTCCTGTGTGTCGGACTTGCTTCTGGACCCTCCTCTAGACCTTGTTTAGCGTCGGAGTTGGTCAGAGTAGGCCCAGACTTGACATGTCATTTTCAAGCGCCAAGATGTGTCTGTACCACATGGTGTGCCGCTCGAGGGGGAGCAGGGGAATTCCGACACCTCAGAAAGACATTCCGAAGCCTCAAAACAAAATTCCGAAACCTCAGAATGGAACTCCGCAGCTTCACAGGGAAATTCCGAGGCCCCACAGATGGTTGAGTGACCCACTGAAGCAACTTCAGGAATTCCGAGACTAATTCCAGACCCACTTGGAGACAATTTTGAAACACCTCCACCTCAACCTCGTCGCTCCACTTGCCAGCACTTTGAATCAGACTATATGAGGCGCCTACGTACAGGGGAAGGCACTCAAGATGGGCACATCCTGTCATGACTGTGTGTTCATTATAAGTCCCTATACACTCCGCACCCTACTCCACCAGTCGTTCACTCACTCCGCACCAACTCTGCCCAACGTCTGCTGTTTACGAACCATCTCCACTCCAACTGCTGTCAGACTTGTGTTACTCTCCTACTGGACTGAGCGGTCCGTTCTCTGAGGGGTCATGTGACTACCTTCACAGTCAGGTACTCCACAGCACGCTCACCGCATGGTCCAGTGCCTGGACTATTTCCTTTTCTGGATGTTCTGTGTTACCTGTTCGTATGTCCTCCATCTACCCTTCATTTGTCGTCCAGGAAATTTTACTTGAAAATTTATGAGTCTCCGTATGTCAGTTCCGATTCCGATTACTGTACCTCTGTAGCAGTATAAAAGCATGTACTGTACTCTGCTGTTCTTCAGTACAAATATCAACTTAGTTCCTACTCCTCCTGACTCTGTCTTCTGTCTGTCGGACTTGTCTCCGACTCTCCGTCTGTACTCTCCCTCTGAAATATGAGGGCTGAGATCATGCAAGGGGGTAGCACACAAGCTAAACCTGACGCCCTCACTCCACTCCGCCTTTGTCTCAGCAGTCTTCATTCCTGCCGACACTCCGCTAGTCGGAGTTCTGTTCTTCTGTGTCAGACTTGCTTCCGAACCCCTCTCTAGACCTTATATAGTGTCGGAGTTGGTCGGAGTAGGCCCGGACTTGACACATCCCTCTTGACTTTGTAAAAGAACTCTGAGAGAGCAATAGCAACCCAAACAGCCTGAAATCCCAAGAAAATGCTACCTACGTGTTTGATGAAGAACTAGCTACTGATGAAGATGACACTAACATTGTGTATGCTATGGTGGCAGGGATGGCTGAAGCCAAAGGGCTGGACCCATCAACAGTCCATGAGGCAAAATCCCAAGCTGACTGGCCGAAGTGGCAAAATGCCATAAATGCGGAATTAAACAGCCTAGAGGAAGTGCATACCTGGGATGTCATTGAGTGCCCCAAAGGCACAAATGTTGTAGGATGCAAATGGGTCTTCAAGATCAAATGCAATGCTGCCAGAGAAATCGAGAAGTACAAGGCCTGCCTAGTCACTAAGGGCTACTCCCAGATACAGGGCATTGACTACAATGAAACATATGCTCCTGTCGCAAGACTCGCATCTCTCTGCACCATACTAGCAGTTGCTGCATGCAATGACTGGGATATCGATGTATTCGATTTCCACTTGGCATTCCTCAATGGCAAACTTGGAGATGGCGAAGACATCTACATGGAGCTCCCTGAGGGCTACACTGTAGGGCGGAATTTTTCCTGTCCAGTTGGGAAGCTAAACATAGCATTATACGGCTCGAAACAAGGCATGCTTCGGTGGTACCAGAAGCTATGTGCTACTCTTGCAGATCTTGGGCTCACCAGAGCACATGCAGACTGGGGAGTGTTCTATGGTCGCATAGGACCAGAAATTCTCATCCTTGCCAGCCACGTCGACGACTGCACTGTAGCAGGCAGTTCCCCATCATTAATTCGCTCATTTAAACAGGAGATCAGCACTCATTTTAAAATCTCTGACCTAGGGCCCATCAGTTGGCTACTTGGGATGAAGATGACATGGAACAGAGAAGCCTGCACCATATCACTATCCCAGCAGTCATACATTGAGGCCATCCTAATGAAATACAACCTTGCTGACTGCAAACCTGCCACAATTCTGATGGACCCCAGAATAAAACTCTCTCACAGAGAAATTCCGCAACCAGCCGAAGAAGCTGCACACATGAAAAATGTACCCTACTGTGCTGCTGTTGGCTCCCTCATGCACCTTGCCATTGGAACGTGCCCTGACATTGCATTTGCTGTCTCCACAGTCACACAGTTCAACAATGCACCCAACATGACTCACTGGGAGGCTGTGAAATGAATCTACAGGTATATCTCAGGCACAAAAGCACTCACTTTAACATTTGGAAATTCAGAACGAGGCCTCAAGGGCTATACCGATGCAGATGGAGCTTCGCAGGAGCATCGACATGCTATAAGCAGATATGCCTACCTACTGGATGGTGGAGCTATCAGTTGGGCCTCACAGAAACAGGAACTCGTAACGCTCTCCACCACTGAAGTGGAGTACATCACAGCGACTCACACAGCCAAAGAGGGCCTGTGGCTTTGACAACTCCTCAGTGAAGTTTTCCGACCACTCAAACACCCTATCCCACTGTATTCTGACAGTCAATCCACCATCGCACTTACCAAAGATGGCAGCTATCACGCTCGCACAAAGCACATCGACATATGATACCATTTTATTTGTTTTGCTGTGGAAAACCATTCCTTTCATTTAATTTATTGTCCTACTGACGACATGGTCGCTGATACCCTTACCAAACCTCTACCTAGCATCAAGGCAAAACACTTTGCATCTGCACTCGGACTTTGTTCTGATTGAGGGGGAGTGTCGAGAATGTGATCCAGAATTACGGTAGCATCTCGGAGTTTCGCCCAGAGGGCTCGGAATTGTTCCCCGACCCTCGGAATTAAATTCCGATGTCAATGCGCTTACTAATTATGGTACTATAAATTTTCCACACCATTCTTTTCCACCTCAGTGACTACTTCGTACACTGAGGTGAGTATAGCTAGATTCCTGCTCGTTTACTTGGTACTGATGTAGTGTAGAAACTCATACCTTCGTTAGGTACTAATATAAAGTGACTACTTCGTACACTGAGAAACTCATACCTTCATTAACAACATCTATGACAGAGAACTGCTAGGGGTTATTTGAGGATTGAAATTGTGGAGACATTACCTCCATGGATCCCCATTTCTGGTCAAGGTCTTCACCAACCATAAGAATTTGACCTATTTTAAAGCACCACAAAACCTAAACCATTGCCAGGCTTGTTGGCTCCTTGACCTTGCAGACTTTGATCTGCAGTTAGAACATGTCCCAGGCAAAGACCTGGCCACACCTGATGCACTCTCCTGATGCCCTGACCATGTCCCTGATGATGATGAAGATAACAAAGGAGTCACTCTTCTTCCCCAGACACTGTTTGTCAATCTCAACAACACAAACCTCACCCAGAAGGTCGCTTCCTCCTCTATGAAAGACCCTGTGGTTCAGACAGCACTTCATGCCAATGAAAATGTCGACATGCCACTCCCATTTAAGTCTCATCTTTCCAAATGGAAGTTTGACAATGGAGTGTTGCTCTATAAAGACTGGATTTACATCCCAGATGACCCCTCCCTCTGATGGACTGTCATGTCCAACCACCATGACCACCCCTCTGCAGGACACCTTGGTGTACTGAAAACCCAACAACTCATCTCCTCCAAGTTTTGGTGGCCTGGACTCACCTCTTTCATCTGAAAATATGTGGAAGGCTGTGCTGCTTGCCAGCAGAATAAGGTCAACACCCACCTGATGACACCTCCCCTTATGCCCATCCCCTCAACCTCAACCCACCCCTTCCAACAGATCTCTTGCGATCTGGTTACTGACCTCCCCCTTTCTAAGGGCTATGATTCCCTTTTGGTCGTGGTAGACCATGGGCTTACAAAGGGGGTAATTTTAACACCCACAAAGAAAACTGCCTCTGCTGCAGACATTGTGGCACTCTTTTTCAAGAAGGTCTACTCCCGCTTCGGGTTGTATGACAAAATCATATCCAACTGAGGGCCTCAGTTTGCCTCTATATTCGCAAAAGAACTCACTTCCCTCTTAGGATACTCCCTCACCCTGTCTATGGCATATCACCCTCAAATGGATGGAGAAACTGAATAAATCAAGAAGTGGAGACTTATCTCCACATCTTCTGCCAGAATGACCCCACCTCATGGGTGGACAACCTCCCAATGGCTGAATTTGCACATAACCACCACCCTCATTCCATTACTCATCAATCCCCATTCTACCTCATGTATGGATATGAACCAAAACCACTTCTGTCCCTTATCATGGAGACCCACCTTCCCACCACTGAGTCTAGACTCAAGGAACTCTGAAAGGCTAGGGAAGAAGCCCTTGCAGCACATGATTTGGCCAGAAAAGCTATGAAAAACTGCTCGTCATGACCCTTCACCCTGTTTCAAAAAGGTGATAAGGTTTGGCTAGAAGCATGGAACCTAAAGTGTTCCCATGAAAATAGAAAGATTGCCCCAAAATGGGAAGGACCCTTCACTGTCTCCAAAGTCCTATCCCTGATTACTTATCACCTTGTGATTCCTCCATGATGGAAGATCCACAATGTCTTCCATGCTTCCCTTCTATTGCCCTATCATGAAAATGACATCCACAGACCAAACTTCCCAGCTCCACTGCCTGACCTGATCAATGAAGAAGAAGAATACAAAGTTGAGGCGATAGTCAGCCATAAAAGGTCTGGCCATGGCCATGCCTTTTTAATCAAATGGAAGGGTTATCCTTCATCCAAAAACTCATGGCAGAAAGAAGCACACCTTGAACATGCAGATGACACGCTCTCTGCATATAAGACATGCTTCCCAAAGGACTTCCCTCCTCAAAAACTACCCACTTGATGCTCTACTTGCACCATCAGAAAGATCACTCTAGAAATGCCCCCTTGTCACTACACCTACCCCCATGAACCCTCCCACAGACACACCCCCTTTGCTCGTCACCAACAACAGCCTGCTAGTGATCAGATGATTGCTTCTTACTGACTTTTCATCACTGATCCCACTGTTGTTGGTACTGTCTACTACAAAGTCGATGAGAACTCCCCTCTCAACCTGGTCTATCACACTACCATCCAAGCCCTTTGGCTTGAAGAGTTGTCTCACTATGTCAATCAACAGAACCCTCTTCTGTCCCCTGCATGTACTATACTAAATGAAATCATGTATGAGCAGGATCCCCTGCTTCTCAGACTCTTCGATATTCTTGGAGGTGCAGACCTCATTTATAACATCCATCAATACCCCACATTGATCACACCCCCTCCCCCTGGGTCTCGAAGACCCTTGACTGCAACCTCTCCCCCAGTTTCATCTGTGTCATCTTCCCCTCCAGTGTCATCGCCATCATCCTCCCAGTCATCCCACTCTCTCAGAAGAGCTGACAGACCCTGGGCCTGCTGCCTGTCTGGCCCTAACCCCCAACCTTGCAAGTCTCATGACTCCCCATCTGAAGTAGACCCTGAGACTGCTTTTGGCATCTCTAGAGCCAAACTCAACTACACCTTGAACATTGTCGAGACTCTCACCCAGTTACCACCATCCCCTGTGCTGAACGCACTCACTGAGGCTGATCGTCCTCTTACCCCTTCTGATCCACACTATTGTCAGACTTGTTATGTCTGCCACTGCCTTGGGCATGTCCACATCAATTGTGGACTCTATGAATGTCCACTCTGTCACACCACTCATCCTGGACATACCCAGGCTCAATGCCTGTTAAGTTCATGACTAGGTCAGTGGTTGAAGGCCAAAGGCCGAGTGCTGGGTGCAACAACCCTTGGTCTTAGCTCATGCACTAGACCCTTGTGCAAGCCAGGTTGAAGTCAGAGAGAGCTGAGGGGGGTCAGGAGCAAAAGCTGAGAGTCAACTTGGGCTTAAGCTGGGAACTTGGGGTGAACTAAGTTGATATTCAGACTGGGGAGCTAAGTACAATGTATGTAGAGTATATATACCAAAGACCAGCAACCCAAAGGCCAGGGTTACCAGTGAGGGACTAAATAGCTGTGCAAGGAACTAACTAAAGGTTAAACAAGGAGGCAGGGATCAGAGAGCCAAGGACAGACACTGCCTCAGCACAAGCAAGGGCAGTACAGAAGCTAACTAGAAAAGTATAGTGAGGAATAGAGTGTGTTTCAGTGTTCAGTGTTGACTTGGCATTCTGAACCTAAGGCTGAACTGTGGGTTTCTTGGTATGTGACAGTATCCCCCCCTTAGGGTCAAGCCCTCAAGACCCACCCTAAGGTACATGAGGTCAGCAGTCACTGTGCTGACAGAACATGTGTTCCCTGGGGTTAAAAAGGTGTGTTTTTGCGAAGACTTGTTTTCTCCCGACTCCTTCATCATGTCTACTCGTCAAGCTTCCCCACATGTACCCACTGACTCATCTGGCTTCCAGAAGGCCACCACACCTGAACTCCAGATCACCAGTGATGACAAGGAGGCTGACATCCAGGCCAAGATGGCCAAGCGCAAGTGGTGCAAGGCATTGAGGGAAGAAGCTGCCCAGCTGGAGGCAGAGAGGCTTGAGAGGGAGCAACTAGAGGCAGAGCAGCATGAGAGGGAGTGGGTGGAAGCTGAAAAGTGGGAACAGGAGTGGTTAGAGGCTGAAAGGCGAGAGCAGGAGTGGTTGGAAGCCGAGTGCCAGGAATGGGAGACCCAGGTGCAACAGAAGACCGGGGAGCTGAAAGGCAAGGAGTGGGAGAAGGCTGTCAGTGTTGCAAGCACCAGGTCATGCCAGCAGTGCGAGAAGGGTTGGGTACTGTGCACTTTTGGCCATGCACAGCAAAGTAAGCACAAGAAGAGGACATGCAACTGGTGCACCAAAATGAAGGTCAGGTGCAAGTTGCCTGAGGGGGTGGAGCCTGAGGCTGAAGAGGCCAGGGCAAAGGCTGGGAAGAAGAGAGTGCTGGAGGATGTCATGTTGCTGAGGGCCAGGGAAAAGAAGAAGGTCACCTGAGTTGGGTCTGCGATCCCTGGTGAGTCAGAAGCTGGTCCCTCGGGAGTGGTCATGCCCATCATTACCCCCTCTGACCCTTTGGTGGCAGCAGTAGTCAAGGGGTTCAAGCTAATTGTGGTGGCCATGGACCAGCAAATGGCAGAGATGCAGGCTGGAAGAGAGACCCAGTGCCAGTTCAACAGCTGGCTGGGCGACCTGCTGGGTGAGTTCAAGTTCGTCCTGCACCTGACCACCCCAGTTTCCAAGTCCAGTGAGGAGCTGCATTCAGATGTGGCAGACCTGGAGCTCAAGAGTCTCTGGTCAGACTGAGAGGGAGTGGGGGTGGAGTTGGACAAGGAAGTCATGTGCCAGCCCAAGGACATGCACATGAAGGGCCAGTGGTCTGATTTGGAGAGTGGGGAGGAGGGGGAGCTCTGGGCAAGTGATGGGGAGGTGTTCAAGGGGGACTCCAAGTGAGAGCCAGCTAGGACCAAATGCTGATGTATGTACATAGTATCAGTGTATTGAACATTCTTGGTATAGTAAGGGAAAACAAGAGTAAGGAAACAAGAGAGAAAGAAGAGAAAGGTATGTTTTAACTAGTGACTGGACTGGGTTTACTGGGATAACTGGCATGGAAAGCAGCAAGTAGATCTTCAGCATTGCCCAGCTCAGTGGCCAGTAGCCAGGATGTTTCTTCATCAGTGCCCTTGTAGCCAGCCCAGCATACCAGGTACTGTAGCTTACACCTCCATTGTTGGTCTACCTTTGAGTCGAGGATCTCAGCGATCTCATACTCTGGTTCACTGTCAACCTCGACCAGAGGTGGTGGTGGCTGAGTTCAGTTTGGGATAGTGTTGGGGTGTGCCGGTTCTAACTGTGACATGTGGAACACCAGGTGTACTGCATGCATGGAGTCTGGGAGGCAAAGGGTGAACAAGTGGGTGCCAGGCTGGACTATTACCAAGTAAGGGCCTAGGTTCTTGTCTGCAAGTTTCTGTGATGGTCTTGTGGTACAGAAGTACTTGGCTTTGACATAGACCTGGTCGCTGAGGTTGATCTCAGGCACTGGTAGCCTTTTCACATCTGCTGGACCTTGGTATCCAGCTTGGGCTAGTGCCATCTCTTCTCATAGGAACTGGTGTAGTTCATCTAGGTCCATGGCATAGTCCCTAGCCTGTGCTGAGGACAGGTCCCTTTCAGGGAAGACTGAGAGGTTAGGGTGGTAGCCCTTGTTGGCAAAGAAAGGGGAAACACTGGTGGTAGCACTCAGGGCATTGTTGTAGGCAAACTCAGCCCAGTTGTCCTGTTGGTAGTTGCAATATACCCAGAGGTACTGTTCCAAGGTCTGGTTTGCTCATTTGGTCTGGCCATCTCCTTCTGGATGGTATCCAGAAGTGAAGTGTAGGCACATATCCAGTGCTTTACCCAAAGACCAGAAGAAGTGTGAGATGAATTCAGAGCCTCAGTCAGAGGTTACATGTGCCAGAACACTGTGTTTCGAGAAGACATGGAGTAGGAAGAGTCTAGCAAGCTCAGGGGAGGTGATAGTGTCATAGGTGGGTATGAATATAGCCTGCTTGGATAGTCGGTCCATGACCACCAGATGCTGGTAGGTGCTCAATGAAATCCATAGAGATGGAATTCCATGGCCTTTCCAGTATTGGCAACTGTTTCAGGGTGCTGTATGGTTGGTGTCTGGGTGTTTTGGCTCTTGCACACATAGTGCAGGACTTCACATATTCTTTGATGAAGGTGCAAATGCCAGGCCAGGTGTACTCTCGCCAGATCAGTTCCAACATCTGATTCTGGCCAAAGTGTCCTGACAGCAGGTGATCATGCTTGTACCAAAGGACCTTCAGCCAAAGGTCATTGGCATCTGGTACATAGATCTGGTTATCAAGGCACAGCAGACCAGTGCTATTGACTGACCACCAAGGGTTGGAGGTGTCTGTGAGTCAGCATTGGGACAGTGGGTCCAAGGGTAGTGCAGTGAGTATTTCTTTGTGGAGTTGTTCTATGTCCATTAGAAGGCTGGCATGTAGTACAGGGTACTCCGAGCATGTGGTGCAGAGAGCTGAGACTAGCTGTTCTTGCATGAACACTGGTCAGAGGTTGTGGGGGTTCACCTGGGCATAGCCCCTATCCCCCTCTTTGGGGTAGATGTCCCATCATCTAGTGAGAGTGTCAGGCTTAGCACTGAGCTTACCTGGGCAGAAACTGATGACAAGGTTGAACTGTGACAGGTATTCAGACCACCAGGCTTGCCAGCATGTGAGTACCTTAGAGGTTGAAAAGGTTCTTGTGGTTGGTGACCACATCAATGGGTAGAGGGGCACCCTCCAAGTAGTGTCTCCAGGCCCAGAAGGCCTCAAAGATAGCAAGCAACTCCTTATTGTGGGTGTCATAGTTGAGTTCCAGTGCAGACAGTGTCCAGGAGTAAAAGGCGACCAGGTGAAGTTGGTTGTCTTCACTGGTAATGGACAGTACACTGGCGATGGCATAGTCCAAGGCATCAGTTTCCACTGTGAGTTGAGTGCCAGGAACAAAGTGAGTAAGGATAGGAGCAGTGGTGAAAGCTTCTTTGAGCTTATTGAAGGCCAATTGGCACTCCTTGGAGAAGTTCCAGGGTATGTTTTTTCATGTAAGGTGGGTCAAGGGGACGATGATGTCTGAGTAGTTGTAGATGAAGTGTTGGTAGAAGTTGGCAAAACCTAGGAAGGACTGGATGTCTTTGACCTTCTGGGGTTCGGGCCAGTTGCAGATAGCTTTGATCTTTTTGTCAGACATGCTGAGGCTGGTCAGTGAAAGGCAGTAGCCTAGGTATTCTACCAACTCAGAGTGGAACTCACATTTTTCCAGTTTGGCATATGCGACTCTGAGAAGTGAAACAGATAAGTGGAGAAAAATTCTAAAGTACTTAAGGTAGTTCAGTAAGAGGCAGAGTTGGCCCGTGGAGGAGGATTATGTAGGTGGAGTATTATGGTGGAGGTTGGTATGGGCCAGGTTTGTGTGGATAGCGTTCATGGAAAGTGGATACTATGTCAGAAGCGTGATCTAGCTCAGTTGCAAGCAACCAAGAGGTTTCTTCGTCGGTGTTCTCATAACCAGCCCAGCAGACTAGATACAAGAGTTGACAGTGGTGGCGATGGCAGTCCACCTTAGAGTTGAGTATCTCTGATACTTTGTACTCAAGGTCACCATCGACATCCACTGGCGGAGGTGGAGGTTGTTGTCGGTTTGGGAAAGGGTTAGCCGCTGCGGCTTCCAGTTGTGAGACATGGAAGACCAGATGCACCGAGTGCATAGAGTCAGGGAGCTTAAGGGTGACAGAATGTGTACCTGGCCTGGCCAAGATGGTGAATGGACCCAAGTACTTTTCAGAGAGTTTTTCCGAAGGATGAGTGGAGCAGAAGTACCTGGCCTTGATGTAGGCCTGTTCTCTGACCTTGAACTCAGGCGGAGGTATGCGTTTAGCATCTGCTGGACCCTGGTAGCATTGTTGAGTGGCGGACATTTCGGAGTGGAGGAAGTCATGAAGGGCGGAGAGCTCGACGACATAGTCGTGAGCCCTTGGAGAGGTAAAGTCTTGGTCAGGGACCACAGACAAGTTTGGATGGTATCCCTTGTTAGCGAAGAAGGGAGAGACTCCAGTAGTTGCACTTGGTGCATTGTTGAAAGTGAACTCCGCTAGAGGTAACAGCTCAGCCCAATTGTCTTGTTGGTAGTTACAGTAGACATGAAGGTACTGCTCGAGGGTCTGGTTCGTTCGCTCGGTCTGGCCATTGCCTTCTGGGTGGTAACCCGAAGTGAAGTGAAGACGCATATCAAGGGCTTTTCCTAGAGAGTGGAAGAAGTGTGAGATGAACTCAGGACCTCTGTCGGAGGTGACATTAGCTGGCACTCCGTGCTTGGAGAAGACATGGGTTAGGAAGAGCTTAGCAAGTTCGGCAGAGGTGACGGAATCGTGGGTGGGGATGAACACCGCTTGCTTTGAGAGGCGGTCCACTACCATGAGTATGGCGGAGTAGCCATCGGAGTTTGGGGGGTGTTCGATGAAGTCCATGGAGATGGAGTTCCAAGGTCTCTCCAGGACGGGAAGTTGCTTCAGTAGACCGTAAGGGCGGTGGTGCGGAGTTTTGCTGCATCCACAGGTGGTGCATGACCTGACATATTCTTTCACATCGGAGCGGAGGTTAGGCCACACATAGTCCCTGTGGACGAGTTCTAGGGTGCGGTTTTGCCCGAAATGGCCTGCTAGAGGATGGTCATGCTTAAACCGAAGCACTCGAAGGCAGAGGTCATCAATGTCAGGGACAAAGATGCGACCGTCGAGGCAGAGTAGACCATCGGAGTCCAGGGACCACTGAGGCCTAGTCGGAGTTGGAAGGTGGCTGGCAGAGACGGGGTCAGAGGGTAGGGCGGAGATGATGTCAGAGTGCAAGCACTCAACATCGAAGACCATGGCGGCATGGAGTACAGGTGCCATGAGGGTGGTGGTACGGAGGGACGACGTGAGTTGCTCCTGTGTAAACATAGGGTGGAGATTGTGAGGATTTACCTGCGTGTAGTCCCTATCCCCCCCTTTTGGGTAGACGTCCCAACGTCGTGTAAGTGTGTTGGGTTTGGCTCCCAAGCAGCCAGGTTGGAAGTGGATGGAAAGATTAAACTGTGAAAGGTACTCCAACCAGCAGGCCTGCCAATGGGTGAGAACCTTAGAAGTGGAAAAGTACTCAAGGTTTTTGTGGTCCATCACCACATCAACAGGCAAGGCAGAACCTTCTAGGTAATGCCGCCAGTGGCGGAAAGCCTCAAAGATAGCCAACAGCTCCTTGTCATGGGTATCATAGTTGAGTTCTGGCACGGTCATGGTGCAAGAGTAGAAAGTGACTGGGCAGAGTTCACTGTCAGAGCAGGTGATCAACAACATGCCAGCAATGGCATAGTCGGAGGCGTCGGTTTCAACTGTAAGTGGAGCGTCAGGAACCCAATGAGTGAGAATAGGAGCAGAGCTGAAGGCATCCTTCAGGCAGAGGAAAGCAGATCGGCACTCCTTGGAAAAGTTCCAAGGAGCACCCTTTCACATGAGGCGAGTGAGTGGAACAACGATGTCGGAGTAGTTATTAATGAATTGTCTGTAGAAATTTGCAAAACCAAGGAAAGACTGGATGTCTCGCACCTTCTGCAGCTCAGGCCAGTCGTGGACTGCCTGAACCTTCTCAGTGGACATGGTGAGACCGGAGGGGGAAAGAACATAACCAAGGTACTCGACAGAGTCAGAGTGAAACTCACACTTCTCCAGCTTGGCATAAAGGCCATGCTTTCGAAGGCGGTGGAGTACCTCTTTTACATGTTTGCGATGCGACTCCATGTCCTGCGAATAGATTAGGATGTCATTGAGGTATACCATGATGCAGACATCAATCATGTCTGCAAAGATGCTATTGACAAATCGCTGGAAAGCCACAGGCACGTTAGTCAGACCAAATGGCATTACCTGCCACTCATAAGAACCATAATGAGTGCAGAAAGCTGTTTTCCATTCATCTCCATCTGCTATGCGGACCAGATGATAGGCATGGTGGAGATCAATCTTGGTGTAGACTTTAGCGCAGCTTGGAGAGTCGAGTAGGTTGGAGATGAGCGGCAGCAGATAGCAATCTTTTTTTGTGATTTTGTTGAGTCCTTGGTAGTCTACGCAGAGGCGGAGTGAGCCGTCCTTCTTCTTCACGAAGAGGACAGGGGCACCGTGAGCAGAGGTGGATTGTTTGATGAAGCCATAGCCAAGATGCTCGTCAATGAAGGTGCGGAGAGCTTCAAGCTCTGGCAGAGAAAGAGAGTAGATTGTACCAATGGGCAGAGAAGCTCCTTCCTCAAGGTCAATCTTGAGATCGAACGAGCGGTGTGGCAGAAGTTCAGTGGCCTTGTCTTTACTAAAGATGTTGGCAAACTCATGATACTCAGAAGGGACCGAGGAGAGGTCAGGAGGCGGAGATGAAGTGGAGGACACACGAAGCTTCACATCATCAGTGGAGAGCTGTAAGTGGAACTGTCTAGAGCCAGGGAGAGCACAGGCTCTGACATACGCAGCAGCATTGATGAGTGAGACGAGCGGAGCAGAGTGCGGTGAGTCTGTTGGAGGTGCAGTCGGAGCTGCAAATGGAGCGGAGGGTGTTGGATCTGGAGCAGAGGTCGCAGCAGAAGATGATGAAGGCGCCTGGGGTGTTGGCATTCCCTGTAACAATGGTTTGAACGATACACTGCCCAGTACCCAGTCAATTAACAGATTGAAGTGGGTGAGCCAGTGGTGTCCTAACACCAGCGAACATGAAGAATCCAATGGAGTAACATAAAATGAAATGGAATTGACATCGCCGGAAGGAAAGCGGAGGGAAAGATCTACTTCTTGGGAAATGACAGCATTTGTACTACCATCGAACAAGTGGAGTGGAATTGGCAGAGAAACGGAGGAAACAGAGATAGCATATTTTTTAATTACAGATGGGTCTATGAAGCAATGAGAAGAACCAGAATCGATCAACGCAGAAAAAGTATCCACAGAATAATCCAGAAGAGTTACAGATGGAAGTAAAGAATTGGGACTAGAAAGAGTGGACGCGTTGAGTCGGATGTCTGGTTGCACACAGTTGGGATCAATGCTTCCTCCAGGCTGTGCAAGCTCCCTGGAGGAGCGGACTAATTTTTTGGCTCTGCCTTCTCTGCAGGCAGAGTAGGCAGAGTTCCAGCCATAGCTGCACGGGCTTTGGCAGCATGAGAGGTGGACTTGGGACAGTCCTTGGCAGAGTGGCCAGCCTTGCCACAGAAGAGGCAGAGGTTGTTCTTCATCCTGCGCTGTCATTCAGCAGAGGTGAGCTTGCCATCCTTGCCCAGAAGATGGGCAATATCAGACTTGGGCAGATCTTTCTGTTTGCCCTTGCCCTTGGCGTCGGACTTTGGAGCAGAGGACGAGGAGGATGACAATTTAGTTTTATTGTTGGAGTTGGAAGACTGTGACTTGTTGGAGGTGGACTTGGTGGTGCGCGAGATCTCTGCTTTGCGCTCCCAGTAGCACACATTGATGGTCTGAGCGAGTTCACGGAGTTGTGTGAGGGTAGAAGGTTTTCTGACACGAGTGATCTCGTCCTTGATGTGGTCTGGAAGCCTGCTATAGAAGCGGTGGCGGAGTGCACCGACACCGTAGTCCTTGACCTGTGAAGCCCAGCGATTGAACTCCATGATGTATTTGGTAATTCGAGAACCATCCTTCATGGTGAGGTTCTCGAGTTGTTGGACGGCATCCGCTATGGCATCATGCGGACTGAAATTAGTTGTGAGCTCTTGTAAGAACTCATGGTAGTCGTCCATCCAGAGCAGGCGGTCATAGTTGTCGGGATTTAGTAGATCTGGCTCGAACCAAGCCAGAGCCATACCCTTGAGATAAGATTGAGCGAAGGTAACCTTTGCTCTGTTGGAGCGGAATGTGCAAGGGTGGTCTTGGAAGTTCAACTCACATTGAACGAGGAACTTGCAGAGTTTCTTAGGGTCGGAGCCATCAAAGGTGTCAGGCTCGCAGACTTTGGTTTTCGGAGTGGAGTCCCCAGTGTGCGAACTAGACCACACAAGTGCATGGACAGCTCTAGCAAGAGCTACAAGGGGATCCTCTGGTGGCTCAGCCAGGTCTTTGGGGATATCCCTGTCACCGCTGCCCCTGCCGTTGGGATCACCATCAGGATAGTCAGGGTCGGGGTTGGGTCCATCATCTCGGTTATGAGGAGACGGAGTATGGAAAGTTGTTGGGTGGAGGTCAGAGTGACCAGCTTGCGAAGTGCTTTCACCTTCAGCATGAGAGTGGTGTCGAGTGGAGAAAGACTGGAATTGTTCAACGATGGAAGGGAGTCGACATGGATTAGCTAGTGCTACAGCGAGGTTCTCAGCAACCTCTCTCTGGGATTGAGCTCAAGTTCTCATAATGGTGTAAGTTTTTTGGAAGACAGAAAAGGAGATCGTACAAGTGCAAGTACAAATATACTGTCAAGTCCGGGCCTACTCCGACCAACTCTGACACTAAACAAGGTCTAGAGGAGGGTCCGGAAGCAAGTCTGACACACAGGAACAGAACTCCGACTAGCAGAGTGTCGGCAGAGACGAAGACTGCTGAAGCAAAGGCGGAGCAGAGTGAGGGCATCGGGTTTAGCTCGTGCACTACCCCCTTGCACGATCTCAGCCCTTGTATTTCAGAGGGAGAGTACAGATGGAGAGTTGGAGATAACTCCAACAGGCAGAAGACAGAATCAGAGGGAGTCAGTTGATATTTGTACTGAAGAACAGCGGAGTACAGTACATGCTTTTATACTGCTATGGAGGTACAGTAATCAGAATCGGAACTGACATACAGAGACTCATAAATTTTCAAGTAAAATTTCCTGGACAACAAATGAAGGGTAGATGGAGGACATATGAATGGGTAACACAGAACATCCAGAAAAGGAAACAGTCCAGGTGCTGGACCATGCGGTGAGCATGCTGCGGAGTACCTGACTGCGAAGGTAGTCACATGACCCCTCAGAGAACAGACCGCTTGGTCTGGTAGGAGAGCAACACAAGTCTGACAGCAGTTGGAGCGGAGATGGTTCGCAACCAACAGAAGTTGGTTGGAGTTGGTATGGAGTGAGCGGATGACCGGCAGAAAAGGTTGCGGAGTGAGAAAAGACCTATGACGAATGCATGGTTATGACATGACACTTCTTTCAA
Source organism: Pisolithus tinctorius (assembly GCA_024663395.1). NCBI lineage: Eukaryota > Fungi > Basidiomycota > Agaricomycetes > Boletales > Pisolithaceae > Pisolithus > Pisolithus tinctorius. The sequence goes on from JANFAH010000002.1 coordinate 3,339,127, forward strand.
TCCCGATTGCTCGTGTGTCAGGCCAGTAGATACAGTGGCCATCGCTCTCAGGGTCAAAACCTACCCAGTGTCCATCTCAGGCTCGCATGTCTAGTTTGGAGCCAGAGGTGTCATGGACCTTGACACGACATCCCCAGACCAGAATTTTTGAGAGGTCGGGTGGTCTTTGGTAGAGCATTTCATAGGAAGTTTTTGTGCCTAGATGGCGAGTTGACAAGCGGTTTTTGAGCCAGGTTGCATGCATAATGGCCTCCCCCCAGAGGTTCTTGGGTAGGCCACTGGTGTGAATCATCACACGTACATGCTCAACAAGTGTTCTGTTGAGTCGTTCTGCAACTCCATTGTGTTTGGGGGTATCATGGATGGTTATGTGTCGTTCTGTGCCTCGGGATTTCAGATATTCCGAAAATTCTGCACTAAGGTATTCTCCCCCTCGATCTGAGCAAAGTCACTTGACTTTGGTGTCGAACTGCGTGTTCAGCCATGCTTCATAGGCCTTGTATGATGTGAAGGTCTCGGCTTTCGTCTTCTGGAGGTACAGCTTGGTGTAGTGGGTGTGGTCATCCGTGAATGAGACGTAGTATTGGCTGTGGCCAGGGGTTTGGACCAGAGAAGGTCCCCAGAGATCTGTGTGGACCTTGTCGCCAAGATGTTCATGGCGGGGTGGGTCACACTCCTTCCCAATGGGCTTCTGAGTTGCTTTGGCATATTCACATGAATTGCATGTGCCCATGGTAGAATGTGCTTTGTCCAGTTTAATTGCGGTGATTGTTCCATCCTTGAGCATGCGCCAGATGGCTTCAGGAGCAATGTGGCCAAGCCTTATGTGAACCTCCTCCATGGTTAAGGATTCTGTGGCCTTGGCTAGGCCTGCAAAGGCACAGTGAGCTCATTTGAGGCAGTAGAGGCCTTTTTGCATCGGAATTTTGGCTACTTTCCTTTTCCGAGCATCGAAAATTTGACAACACTTGTCTTGGAATAATGCCACATACCCAGTGATGTCAAGTTTGCTAACAGAAATGAGTGTAATTCCCATCTTGGGAGCATAGAGCATGTCCTTGAGTCGAATATGGGTCTGGGTAGTGCCATTTGGGAGTGAAATTGCAAGATTGCCTTTCCCAATGGCATGGAAGGTGTGGTTGTCAGCAGTGGTGATAGGTTTGGGTATGATTGGCTTGTAGTCAAGGAATTTGCTGCGGTAGGAGGACATATGACGTGAAGCGCCAGAGTTGAACAGGATTGTCTCTTCTGTGGAATTTAGGCTTTCGCCTGCCAGGAGAACATGGTCATAGTTGTTCATATATGTGTCTTCTTCGTCATTAACAATGTCCTGGGGGTTCGGAATTTCTTCCTCCACAATTTCTGTAAGCCAGTCATCATCCTGCAGGTGCGCTAGCCAAACTCTGTCAGGTTCTGGGTCAGCACTGGTCTGCGCACTTGAGCTGGCTGATGCACTGGCCGCAGTGGCCACTTTTCCGGTACCTTCCTCCTTCTTTTTCCCTTTTCCCTTGTTCTGGAACCACTTGGGCGCTTGCCCAGCTTTTCCACCACCCTCTTCCCAGCACTGGTCTTTTGTATGACCTTTCTTTCCGCAGTTTTCACAATTTGGCTTCTTTCCATCCTTTGCTGAGTAAGCTGCATCTTCAGAATTTCCAGAGTTTCCAGAGTTGCCTCTCTTCATCTGCGTTTGGCACCTATCATATTTGTTGGAAATTACTTTGATGATAAAGTCTGGAGATAGGTCCTTTTGCATGACTAGGGCCAAAGATGTCATAGCTGTGAGGTTGGAATCATAAGAAGTGGGAAGTGAACTGAGGATGATGGCTGCAAAGTCGTCATCTGTGATTGACTGTCCAAGCACAGCAAGTTGTTCACACAGTGCACGCATCTTGTCAAAGTGAGTGTGGACACTGCCTTTTTCCGAACAGCGGGATTCTTGGAGTTTTCTCCGAAGGTTGATTGCAACAATGTGAGAGCAGTTTTGGAAAAGATCGGTGAGGACACCCCACACACTCTTCGCAGTCTCTTCCTTCAGGACTTGAAGGAACAGAGATTCCAGGAGCGACACAGCGATCACTTGCTTGATGTATCCATCATCCTTAGCCCATTGCTGAAGTTTTTCTGGGTATTTGCTGACAAGTTTTTGCTCCATGGCTGTGGGCTTCCAGGAGGCATCTTTCCCTGCTGAAGGGTCCTCTGGTTTCGCATCCAAGCCAGTCAGGTGTCCGATCAGCCCTTTTGAGCTGACAGCCCATTCAACCTGAGCCTTGTAGTATAGCCAGTTGCTTCCATCTGCATTTAGGGTTGGGACTTGTAAGGAATGATTGTCTTTTGCCATAGTGGGTATTGTTGCTGCATATTAACTCTTTTGGAATTAGAGCGCGAGAGCGGGGCTCATAATCTAACGAAGGTATGAGTTTCTCAGTGTATGAAGTAGTCACTTTATATTAGTACCTAACAAAGGTATGAGTTTCTACACTACGTCAGTACCAAGTAAATGAGTGGGAATCTAGCTATACTCACCTCAGTGTACAAAGTAGTCACTGAGGTGGAAAAGAATGGTGTGGTGTAGGAAAAGTCCAAGTAGCTGTATAATACGAGCTAGATGGCTTAGATAACAACAATAAAAAATGAAGGGAATGAATTGTTTGTCCCAAGGGATTCTGGACTGTCAGGACTAGAAGGTGGGACCCAGTGCTTTGTAGCAGTAGAGATTTGTGACGTGTGTGGTGTGGTCTGTGGAGTAGTAAGTTGTAGGAAAAGTCCAAGTAGCTGTATAATATGAGCTAGATGGCTTAGATAACAACAATAAAAAATGAAGGGAATGAATTGTTTGTCCCAAGGGATTCTGGACTGTCAGGACTAGAAGGTGGGACCCAGCACTTTGTAGCAGTAGAGATTCATGATGTGCGTGGCATGGTCTGTGGAGTAGTAAGTTGTAGGAAAAGTCCAAGTAGCTGTATAATACGAGCTAGATGGCTTAGATAACAACAATAAAAAATGAAGGGAACAAATTGTTCGTCCCAAGGGATTCTGGACTGTCGGGACTAGAAGGTGGGACCCAGCGCTTTGTAGCAGTAGTGATTCGTGACATGCATGGTGTGGTCCATGGAGTAGTACTGGCGATGTGAGCAGTGCGAGTGGTATACATAGTTTGTGCGCGGCGGAATGCGAGACGTGCGGTGTAGACAAAGTGCAAAGGAAACTCATGGCGACCTTCCAAGAGCCAAAAGGTATCATTCTGTACCTAAGTACAGGGCTTTATAGTCCAGGCAAACCTGGAACCTAAGTAAGACAAGGTACAGTAAGGGAAAACCACATGACAGCGCATACACATAAGACAGGACAAGCCAGAACAGAGACTGAGGGTATACTACTAACAAAAAGGAACAGAGACCGTGATAAGAGAAAGAGTCCGAGGGAAAAGAAGGGACTGGAGCACAGTGGCCATGGGTATAGCATTGTGTGAGAGGGAGCGAGGGCGTGTGAAGGTAGCGCATGAACAATGGTGAACGTGAGAGGGGAGCGGACATAACAGTAGTCACAGAACAGTTAATAATAGGGGCTCACACGTCTAGGGAATGCGGATTCCTTACAGCAGAAAATTTATAGTACTGTAATTAGTAAGCACATTGACATCGGAATTTAATTCCGAGGGTCAGGGAACAATTCCGAGCCCTCTGGGTGAAACTCCGAGACACTACCGTAATTCTGGATCGCATTCTCGACAGTTGTAGTTCCTTTCTGCAGGGTTAAATGATTGGGAGATGAAGGCACAGGGTTGCCACTGGCCATTGGAATCTTCCTGGAGAAGAATGCCTCCAGTCACGTACTTTGATGCATTGGTAGTTATTGCGAATGGTCAAGAGGTGACAGGCATTCAAAGGGTCAGTTGTGCCATGAAAATCCTTTTCAGGAGTTCAAAGGCAGTTTGACATTTCTTTGACCACCCCCAAGTAGTTGTTTTCTTGGTAAGGTCAATTAGGGGTTGGGCGATGTCTGAGTAGTAAGGGACAAATCTTCTGTAGAAATTTGCAAATCCCAGGAAGGATTGTACATCCTTAACTTTCTTTGGGACAGGCCATTCAGTGATGCCTTGGACCTTGACAGGATCCATGGTGACAGTGTTTTCTTTGATGATCATTCCTAGGTATTCCACTTTGGTCAGATCAAAATGGCATTTTTCTAATTTGAGAGGAAGTGACAGTTCCCTCATTCGTTCAAGAACATGATGAGTTCTTTGTTTGTGTTCTTCAGGGTTGGTGGAAAAGATAAGGAGATCATCCATGTAGACGTCCAGCCAACCTTCAGTGATCATGTCTTGAAAGGAGTCATTCATGAATCACTGGAAGGTGGCAGGAGAGTTGCACAACCCAAAGAACATAACTGTCAGTTCAAAAAGTCCTTTATGCATAATGAATGTGGCTTTCCATTGGTCCCCTTCTTTGATGCAAACATTGTTGTAGCCTGATCTTACATCCATCTTTGTGAAGATAGATGCTCCCTTGAGTTTATCAATGAGATCCAAGATAAGGGGAAGGGGGTACACATCCTTCACTGTATTCTTATTCAGATATCAGTAGTCTTGACAGGGGTGAAGGGAGCCATCTTTCTTTCCAACAAAGAAGAAGGGTGCAGCTTGGGGGGACTTTGAGGGGCGAATTTTACCCTCTCAAAGGTTTTCTTCAATGAATTTCTCTGCAGACTCCCTTTCAGAGGGGGAGAGTGGGTATGCTTTTGCCACCTTGGGAATGAAGTCCTCAGCAGGGTTGATGGCATGATCATAGGGCCATGATGGAGGTAAGACTCCATCAGATGGTTTCTCAAAAACTGAGGCATAATCCTTATAGTCTTCAGGGAGGACAGCCTTCAGTTTCTTTTTGTGTTCTTCTTGGGCCAGGTCAGTAGCTGTGGTGATCTTTTGAAGAAGACTATTGTTTGGATTTATCTTCTTGGCTTCCTCTACAAGTTTTCCAAGAGCCAAGGGAGGCCTAGGATGATGTTTTCCATTCCACAGTTGATGATGTGGAAGAAGGACTGATGAATGAGTCCTTCAATCCTAAAGTACAGGGTGGTGGAAAACAGGATTTTTCCCTTGGAGTTCTGGGTTCCATCTGCATTCTTGGCAAGGATGGGTTCTTTGAGTTGTTGAGTAGGGATCTGGTGCTTTTGCACAAATCCCCAGTCAATACAGGATATTTCTGCCCCAGAATCAACTAGAGCAGTGGTGTTGACGACTTTGGTGGTTCTTTCTGATGTGTAAAGGGAAATGGGGACTTGCATAGTGCATTCTGGTGTAGAAGATACAAGTACAGGCACAACAGAAAGAGAACTGTCCTTAGTGTGGTGTGGGGAACATCTGGCATCAACACAGAGTTCCCTTCTAAAAATCCTTTCCAAGTGCCCTAGCAATGTTTACCAAGGCAATGGAAGGCCCAGCAACTTTTTCTTCATCGTCACTTTCTTCAACCTCCACAATTTTGTGGATCTTCTTCTCCTTTTTCTGGGGGACTTTTCCTTTGTCAGGACACTCTTGAGAGAGGTGTCCTTTGTTTCCACAACCGAAACATCTTCCTTCTTTGATGTGATGGTCTCTTTCTTCTTTGGCGAGTCTCACTCCATCCATGTCCATGGCATTTGGGTCTTTTTCTTCAGAGAGATTGTTCCTGGGATAGAATGCTCTCTTTTCTCTCTTTCCAGAGAACTCATTTACCTTTCTCCACTTTGCATCGAACTTTTGTGCCTGAGTGTACCACTCAGTAACCTTTGTGGGAGTGGTTTCCATCATGTGGATCTGGTTCGCAATGAAAGGTTTGAGTCCTTGTGAGAAGAACTCAATCAATGTGATGTCTTCCATAATGCTAGAGTCAGCAGCTGTCATAGTCATGTCTCGACCCCAGCTGGACTTGGCCTCGCACTCACTCAGTCTGGCCTTGGCCTTGGCAATCCCATATCCCTGGTTGGTCTAGCACAGTGAACACTGCTTTGCAGTGTCTGTCACTTTGGATAAGTCCTGCCTGGTCTTGTCCTGGTCTCCGTTACCTTAGTCATACATTACTAATACTTGTCTTACCAATCACCTTAGCAATCCTTGCGAGACTGGCATTACTGGTCTCCATACTTATAGCTACTTCTAGTATATAAACTCATAGATGCTTGGCCTGTACCTCTCAGTCTGAAATCAACAAAGTTTATCCTGTTAACCCCATCTTGGCCTTGGACTCGGACTGAGACCCATGCAAGGGAATAGTGCTGAAACCTCAGTCACTAAGTCCAAATAGTCCAACCATCTGTATCCTCGACTCCCCTCTTGATCCCGACCCCTTGGCATTGCACCCACTTTGGTCTCCAGTCTGGCCTCAACCTGGACAACCCACAAACTTGACAGTATTTCAGACTCTCCACTTGTGTGGGTCTAATACACCATGGCAACCAAGATTTGACTCCAACCTCCCTGTGGCCATTCTGCCACAAACCCCAACTCTGCCTCAGCCAGTGGGGCTTGCCATGAGACAGCACTAGCTGCCTTAGGCACCACTAGGCACTCCCCAGATCCTGTTAGCCCTTTCAGGGGCTTCTCAGCCCACACATCTAATACCCCCACACCATGTCATCCCACTGCTCCCATCCTTGAGGGTGACCCTGGCAATGATGGGCTGGGTGATGATGATGATAATAACCCAGACAATGATGACCCTGACAATGGTCCCAGTGATGATAATCCAGATGTGAATGATCTGGAGGATGAACCAGACTTCCCAGATCTGGACACTGAGCCTGCCATCACAGTCTTAGACAATCTTGCAGAAGCCATCAAGCTACTGGCTTGCAACGCCCACACCACTCCTGAGTCCTCAAGTAGGACCAAGTTATGTGAGCCCAACACTTTTGATGGCACCGATCCCAAGAAGCTCTGTGCTTTCTTTATCCAGTGCAAGCTTAATTTCCAAGACCAACCCTGCCAAGGTCATCTTTGCCCAGTCCTACCTCAAGGGCATGGCTCTTGAATGGTTCGAGCTGGACTTACTTGGACTCAACAACCCCGATGATTGGCCTCTCTGGATGGACTCCTGGAGGGAGTTTGTCCTAGAGTTGCAAACTACCTTTGGCCCTCACAATCCAGTTGCTGACACCAAGAGCCAACTCAACCACTTACATATGAAGGATAACCAACACATCAACAAGTACGTAGTTGACTTTAATCAGCTTGCTTCACAAGTCCAAGGCTACAGAGACAGTGTGCTGTGCCATCATTTCTATTCTGGCCTCCCAGACTGAATCAAGGATGAGGTCTGTTGGGTTGGCAAGCCCCAGACACTTCACGAGCACAAGGAAGAAGTCCAGTGGGCAAGTAAGCACCAAGGCTCATCCAACACTAGTAACAACAAGTCTGGAGGCTCTGGCAACAACAATCAGCCCAAGACTGGTCAAGAGAAAGCCAAGACCAGCAACAATAACAACTCCAGTTCTTCCCCCAAGCCAGCTTCATTGAAGCCAGGCAACAATAATCACAGCAACTCCTCCAAGCCCGAGCCTAGCAAACTTGGGAAGGATTGGAAGCTCACCCCAGAGGAACACAAGCATCACATAGAGGGCAATCTCTGCATGTTCTGTGGAGGCCCTGGTCATTTTGCAGACAAATGCCCCAAGAAAGCCAGAAAGGCCAAGGCTTGTGCTGCAGCTACCACTGAGGCCACACTGGCCTTGGGCTCAGGTTCTACCCCCGAGACAAAAGAATAGGTAGCAGCTCCCAGGACTCCACACAATCTGGGAGCTGCATTGACTCTGGTTGTGCAAACTTGGAGGCTTGTCTCAATGCATCTGCTCTTTCCAGTCCAAACTCTTTAACCCCCTATGTCACATGAGAAAACCCAGATTTACCTTGGCTTTGTACTTTAGTGGACTCCAGCTCCACTCATTGTTTTATAGATAATCATTTTGCTAATCAACATTCCTTTACCCCTTACTCGGTCTTACCAATCCGACTCTGACTTTTTGATGGAATGTCCACCTTTACCATAACCCAAGCAGTAGATGTCAACATCTGCTTTGCATCCGGTGATGTCACCCCAGTAACCCTGTATCTAGCCCCATTGGATTCTGAGTGTAAGATAGTTCTTGGACATGACTGGCTCACCCACTACAATCCATTGATTGATTGGGTATTGGGCAGTCTAACATTCCAGACTCCTGCACAAAGGATGCCAACCCCATTGACACCCCCTGTAAGCCTGGTTTCCACCAGCCTTCCTGACCCCAGTCCTTGTGACCAACCTGGCCTTGCGCCATCTGTACCAGTTTCTGACTCCCCAGCTCACACCCCCCTGAAGGCCCCTCTTGTTTCCCTAATCAATGCAGCTGCCTTTGTGCATGCCTGCAAACTAGAAGGGTCTGTCCAGTTCCAACTTCAACTCCACCCCTTGGACTCAGCTCAAGCCCGATCGGCCTCAGCTTCCTCCCCTCTGGCCTTACCAAATGTCCCAGAAGAGTACCATGATTTTGCTGATGTCTTCAGTAAAGCCAAGGCCTCAGCTCTCCTGCCTCACTGGGAGTATGACCTGAAAATAGAGCTCGAAGAAGGAACAACCCTGCCTCTCAGCACCATCTACTCGCTGTCTCTGGTCGAGCTCCAAGCTCTCTGGACATTCATTGATGAAAACCTTACTACTGGTTTCATTTGACCTACCTCTTCCCCTTATGCTGCACTGGTCCTCTTTGTCAAAAAGAAGGATGGCTCCCTCCAGCTTTGCATTGACTTCTGCGGCCTGAATAAGATCACTAAGAAGGACCACTACCCACTCCTGCTCATCTCTGACCTCTTGGACTCACCAAGCCAAGCCAAGATCTATACCAAGATTGATCTGCGGCATGCCTACCATCTCGTCTGGATTGCCCTGGGCGATGAATGGAAGACTGCATTCCAGACTCAGTATGGATCTTATGAGTGGTTAGTAATGCCTTTCAGCCTCACCAATGCCCTGGCCACATTCCAACGCTTTGTGAATACCATTTTTGTGGACATGTTGGATGTCTGCATAGTCATCTACTTAGATGACATCCTAATCTACTCCAGAGATAAAGAGTCCCATAAGCAGCATGTCTGAGAAGTACTCCACCAGCTTCAGCTTCACAGCCTTTATGCAAAGCCAGAGAAATGTGAGTTTCACTCAGACTCGGTTGAATACCTCAGATTCCACCTTTCCCCTGCCAGCCTCACAATGTCGAAGGAAAAGGTCCAGACCATCTGCAACTGGCCTGAACCTCACAAGGTCAATGTTATGCCGACGACTTGTATCGCGTCACAAATCAAGTGCGATGAAGCACAAGCACGTGACTGCGCAAGAAGTGATGTGTAATTTAACTTCACTAGCGGTGGAACACTAGTCTTGGCCAACCGAAGTCATACTGGCAAGTCCTTGTTGGTACAGCATGCAGAGCTAAGGGTGGTTGCAAAGTAGATTTTGAATGAGGGACCGGTACAGTACATGTGGGTTTATAGTGTGTACAGTACAGCAAGTCAAACATTTGAATACAGGTACAGCCACTCACCCAAGTCTGAACACAGAAGGCACAAGGGCAACCCTACTGCGGATGGGACTCTATGGGGGTGAACGAACACAGGAAAGAGGGACTAACCGCGTATGTGAGTCAAAGGTGGAGTGTTCACCCAGGGTGAATGCATCATGTGACCGTGTGGATCAGGGCCACCAGCGGATCACGGAGGGAAAGGGGAACAGACACAATGTCCAGCTATAGTACAACGCGGGGTAGACAGGGGTCTACCAAGAAAGGAAACAGATGACATAAGGAAATGTATGGAACACAAGTCCAACTGTGTAAACAGTGGCTTGCGAGTGAACAGAACACCTACAGAGGCGGGACGAAGCGCGAACGGTTTATGTAAGCGTCTGTAAGAGGAAACAATGTGAGTGCAGCATAACATCACCCCCCCTTCAAGGCCTGAGGTCCTCCGAAGGCAGGTAAAGGCCCTGTTGGACCCAGGAGCGGATTTCGGCATTAGTTGCCACCGCAAGTTGGGCAGTCAGCCGACCAATGTCCAAGGCATGAACATCAGTAACAGGCGAACTGATGAAGGGGATGCTGCCAATTGATGGGAACGAGCCCACCAAGTTCTCTCTTACTGAGGGTGGAGACAGGTACAGGGACAAAGGGAGTTGCCAGTAGAGCTCTTGATGTCTGAGGAGCATAGAAGAGGGCTCTTCCAGCGGCGTCACCTCGGGCCTGAGTGAAGAAGTCGAGCCAGTCGCGGGGCGATCTGTTGAAGGGGACAGATGCGAGCATGTCCATGATGGCCTGGAAGTGTTCTCTACCCTGGCCCAGTACAATCTTCTCCCAGCAATCGCGACACCTCGGTTCGACATCTCTGACAGCCTCTCCACTTCCTCTGGATCCAGATTGTAGCATCCCTCGGAGACCGGCTTCTTCTCCCATGACCTTCCATGCTTCCTCTCGGTGAGGGTCCTGAGGTAGGCCTGATCTTCCAGGTGTTGCTTGACTTGCCAGAGGGAGGAGCCCGTGGACCACGATGTCAAGGGGTGTTCGGTTGAGGAAGGCGTGAAAGGAGGAGATGAGGGATGGGCCGTAGTCTTTGTGGACAATCTTGACGACAGCTTCCTGGGTCTTAAGTATTTCCTGGAGGATGGCGGAGTTGGCCTTGTCGATGTCTTCGTAGGTATGTGCTTCGAAACTTCCTTCCGCGGTCGCTACCTGGTCATGTACATGCTTACCAATCACTTCTGAGCTTCTGAAGATCTTAGACAGCACCCGTAGATGTTCATGATGTCCTCCTGCTCTCCAGCCGTGTGATTCCCAGCGCTCGAAGTTGTTAAGTAGCTGCATGTAACCAAGGAAGATGCTTGCCTCAGGAGCCACCCACTTGGCAGAGGAGGGGGCTGTGGGTGTGACTGCGGGGGCCGAGAGGTCAGCTGGTGTGATGGATGGTGCTGGAGCGGGTGCACCAGGGCGAGTTGCTGGGGAGGGGGACTTGTAACCGGCCTGGGAGAGAGGCGGGGTGTTGCAGGATCGGAAAGAGGAGTCATAGCGAGGCTCGGATGGTCCTGAGTGAGCCTTGGACTTTCCCTTGTGGGTGTCCTTGCGAGCTCTCTGCGAAGTGGGGACCGAGCGGATAACTGGGTATGGGTATGGGCGACTGGCAGAGGCGACAGAGTTGTGAAGGGGTTGGTAGGCACCCGCATGTGAGGAGTGGGTGGATACCGCAGAGGATGGGGAGCATAGTGCTCCGCAGGGGTGTAGCGGTGGTTCTGAGAGGCGAGGAGGGGTACTGGCATTGCGACAGAAGTAGGGACGGGAAGGGCCATAGGGTTCGTCGATGTCGGCATGGAAGTCATTGTCGAAATAGTCGGAGCCAGGGTTCTCAGTGTTGGGGGTGTAGGACATAGCGGTTCAGAGGTTGTGGACGCACTTGTACTCCCCAAGAACTTCTGGGGCATTTATAAGGTTTTCCTTGCTCTCCCAGCTATTCTGGGAGTGCGGGTAACCGAGCCATTTGACAAGATAGAGGTACTTCTGCCACGGGGTTGCCCCAGGGTCTGTACTCGATGACTTGACCTTGCATGCATGTTTGTGCTTGAGTATGGCCTCGACCTCCCATTCGTTCTCATCTCCTACCAATTCTGGCGGAGGCAGGGGTTGTGCTGGGCCATACTTGCGTGTTTCAACGAAAGGGGTAAGCTTGGACGTGTGGAACACAGGGTGTATCTGCCAGCTTGAGGGGAGCTGGAGCCTGTATGCCACTGGGTTGATCCGTTTGGAAATTACAAACGGGCTGTGACATCGGGGCGCCAGCTTCTTCGACAGAACATCCCTTTTTAGATCAGAAGCGTCAAGCCACACCTTATCTCCTATGGAGAACTCCATATAGCCTCCTTTCGATCTCGATTTCATCAACTCCTGTGCTTCTTTATGAGCGATTATCACAGCATCCTGATTGGTGGCCAGTTGCTCGAGTCGATCCCCTGCCAGCGACTCCTGTGGGGGTTGTCCCATGGGGTAGGGGGCGGGGTCGAATCCGTACATGAGCGAATATGGCGTCTGGTTGTGGGACGAGTGTACGCACGAGTTGTGTGCCATTTGAGCATCTGGGAGTTTGGCGTGCCAGTTGTGGGGGTCTGTGTCTGCATACATTCTGAGGTAAGTGCCTACCTCTTGGTTGACACATTCCGCCTCTCCATTGGTCTGTGGGTGGTATGCAGTGGAAGCCTTCAGTTCGATCCCGAGGGCTTGGTAGAGGTCCCAAGTGAAAGCGGAGACAAACTGAGGACCGCGGTCTGAGATGACGGCCTCCGGAACACCCCAATGAGGGTAGACATAGGCGTGGTAAAGGTCCGCGATGCCAACACTGTCCACAGTCTTGGTAGTCAGCAGGAAGAACGCACCCTTGGTGAGTCCCTGGTCTATGATGGTGAGGATGGAGTTGTATCTTCCTCCGGACAGGGGGAGATCCATAACCAGATCCATTGAGATCTGTTTAAAGGGGAAGGGGTTCTTGGCTACGTCATGCGGGGTGATCGGCGGGGTTGTCGGATGTGTGTTGACCTTATTTGCCTGGCAAGAGGGGCACCCTCTGCAGTAGTTGCAGATGGACTGGTACATTCTGGGCCACCACACATACTTGTTCATTTTCTTCGTCATTGCCTTCACTCCAGGGTGTCCGAATGCAGGGAGGTCATGGTACTGCCAGAGGACGTCTTGGCGGACTGGTTCTGGCACGAAGATCCTTCTTCCCTTTCTCCTGACTCTGTCAGACCCTTCTGTTGCTTCGGGGGCCAAGAGGGATGCGGATGCTTTCTTTACCTCCTGGTACAGGTCAGCACTCAGCTGGAAAACATGTCCCTTACCCTTCCGAACCTTTGGAGTTTCCTCAAGCGGGCATTCGGTGGGTTTCGGTTCCTTGAAAGAGACCTTCCGGATGGGTCTCGCGGTTTCCGGCGGTCCGGAAGTAGTTCTTTCGACTTTGAAAATCGAAACAACGGAGGGTCTCACCCCCCCCTCAAGCCAAATGGCCTTCGGAAGTAGGGTGGAGACGGTACTAGGCTTGGCATTGAAATCCGAGTGGCGGGAAAGGGTGTTGGCAGCAGAATTCTTTGTTCCCGCAATGTGGACAAACAGGAGCGGGTACTCCTGGAGTGTAGCTTGCCAATGAGCCTGTCGGGCGGTGAGCTTCTGCGGTTGCGAGTAATATGTTATATTCTGGTGGTCGGTGTAGACCTTAGTCAGTTCTGGGGGCGAGAGCAGATAAGGGCGCCACTGCTTGAGGGCGCACATCACTGCTAGCATCTCCAAGTCGTAGACTTGGTAGTTCTGCTCTGCTCCGGTAAGCGACTGAGACATATACGCGCATGGGTGAAGCAATCCCGAGTCATCGGCTTGTGACAGAACAGCACCAGTGCCAAGCTTAGAGGCATCGGTGTGTAAGATGAAGGGCTTCTGGAGGTCCGGAAGCTGCAGTACAGGCTTGGACGAAAGGGCCTTCTTCAGGTCTTCGAAGGCAGAGGCCTGTTCCAGGCCCCAGGTCCACTTAGCGTTCTTCTTAGACAGGTCATGCAGGGGCCGGGCTGTCTGCGAGAAGCCGGAGATGAACTGTCAGTAGAAGTTGCAGAAGCCGAGGAAGGAGTGGAGTTCTTTCAGGGTCATCGGAGCGGGCCAAGTTCTGATGGCTTCGATCTTGACCTCCAACGGTTCGTACTGACCCTGGCAGATCACGAATCCTAAAAACTCTATATCTTCGGCTTCAAAGGTACACTTCTTGAGTTTGAGGCGAAGGTGTTCTTTTGAAGCGATTCCCAAGAAGCGCTGGACCGCTTTGCATAGTCCTTCCTTCATTTTTGAGTGTATGGTGACATCATCCATGAAAATAACGGCTTTCCTCTCGTTCTTGAGTTCTCCGAACATGTGATCCATGTACCTCTGAAAGGTAGGTGGTGAGTTGCACTGTCCAAAGAACATTACCATTGGCTCGAAGAGTCCTCTAGGGGTAATAAACGCCCCTTTCCACTCGTCACCCTCCTTCACCCTGATGTTTGTGAAGCCCCAGCAGACATCGAACTTGGCGAAGTAGCGGGAGCCAGCGAGTTTGTCCAGCAGGGTCTTTACGTCTGGGAGGGGGTACGAGTCAATCACAGTGTGAGAGTTCAGGTACTGGTAGTCTTGGATAAGTCTTCTTTTTCCGTCCTTCTTTCCTACAAAAAAGACAGGGGCTGCCTGCGAAGATTTCGAGGGGCAGATCTTTCCACACTTGAGGTTCTCGTCGATAAACTCGTTGAGGGCCTTAAGTTCATCGAGAGACAGCGGGTAGATGGCTCCTTTCTTCGGCTGGAAGCCTGGCTTCAATCTTATCTCATGATCAAGGAAACCTCGGTGGGGTGGAAGAGGGATTTCTTCTTCGGAGAAGACTACCGAGAAATCTTGATATTCCGGAGGTAATTCCACTTCTGCCTGTATGTGGGAGGCTTCGAGTTTTGTGGAAATGGAGGTGCGGTTTATTTTGACGGTCCTAGCGAAGTCGGTTCCGCAGACACGGTTTTTCTTGTCAAGGCCATGGTCAAGCTCCCCCCATCTGATCAGCTTTCTTGTTGTCCAGCTGATTATGGGGTTGTGCTCTTTGAGCCAGGGCATACTGAGGAGGAGGGACTCCCAATTTCTGAGTTTAAGGACATATGCGTGGATGCGCATTGTCTTTCCCCAGATCTTGGCTCTGAAGGAAGCAATATGGGTTACCCAGTCTCCGGTCCTGCCTTTGTAGCTTCTCGACTCCCATGGTCTTGCGATCTTTTGCATCGGGATGTCGTATTTCTCGACTATTGCAGGGTCGATGATATTTGTTTCGGCGCCCAAGTCGAGGATGGTTCGGACGGTAGCGTTTTCACGATCGACAAGGTAAGCGAAACCAGCGATAGGAGTGATTGACATATCTTGTTCGTAATCATACACTTTCTCGGTTCCTATCTTAACCTCTATTTTTCGTGACACTATGGGCTCTCTTCCTGACACTACACCAGGGGAGCCTTTCAAAAATCCAGTTGACCTTTCGGTCCACCGTCGTCTGTGGGTTCGTCATTCTCCCCACAGTAGTGGTTGGTCGGTTCTGAATCTTCCTCCTCTTTGGAATTCTTGTTGAGTTCCTTGAGCATTGCCAGGATGCAAGTTCAGAATTTCTGGGCCAAGGAAGACCTACTGTTTGTTGCAGACGAGGGGCATTTGGACTTCATGTGCCCTGTCTTACCGCATCCAAAACAGGTAGGAGCTTCGCTCTGTGATCGGACCTTGGACTTCCAATCAACATCCATGGCATAAGGGTCTCGGTATGGAAGCCTACCTTGAGTACCTGGTCTTATGAGCAGTCACACTGATGGATATAGAGAAACTTCATAATGATATCCTGACCACACTGCTGGATGACCCAGTCTCACAAATCTGCCTGTCCAACATGTCTAATCCCTGGTGGTCAGTAGATGACACCAGTTTCCTTCAGCTTGATGGAAGGGTCTATGTGCCGGACTCAAATGATCTCTGCCTCAGGGTCTTGCAGCTTAAGCATGACCACCCCCTGTCTGGCCACTTTGGCCAAAACCGAACCCTAGAGCTCATACGGTGTGAATATACCTGGCCCGGCCTCAGGACATTTGTCAAAGACTATGTCCAGTCTTTCATGGCCTGTGCTCATGCTAAGGTTCCCCACCATTGGTCTTACAGCCTCCTCAAGCAGCTTCTGGTGCTGGGGAAACCATGGATTTCATCAAGCAACTCCTGGCCTCAACTGGCTTCATGGCCATCCTCATAGTAGTTGGCTGGCTTTCCAAGCAGGCCATATTCATCCCAACCCATGACACTATCATGGCCCCAGAACTCACCAAACTCTTCTTACTCCATGTCTTCTCTAAGCATGGAGTACCAGCCCATGTAACCTCAGACCGAGGCTCGGAGTTCATCTCTCATTTCTTCTGGTCACTTGGTAAGGCCTTAGACATGCACTTACACTTCACCTTGGGCTACCACCCCAAAGGCGATGGTCAGACTGAGAGGACCAACCAAACTCTTGAGCAATACCTCCAAGTGTACTGCAACTACCAGCAGGACAACTGGGCCGACCTACTACCTTTGGCTGAGTTTGCTTACAATAATGCCCCTAGTGCTACTACAGGTGTCTCCCCTTTCTTCACTAATAAGGACTATCATCCCAACATCTCAGTATACCCAGAGTGTGATCTTACCTCTGCTTGGGCTTGTGACTATGCAGTTGACTTAGACTCACTGCATCAATACCTACAGGAAGAAATGACCTTAGCACAGCAGTGCTATCAAGGACCAGCCAATGCTAAACGCATGCCTGCTCTGGACTTCAAGGTTGGTGACCAAGTATATGTCAAAGCCAAGTACTTCTGGTCAACCTGGCCTTCCAAGAAGCTCTTGGAGAAAAACCTTGGGCTGTATCCAGTCATAGCTCAGGCTGGTACCCACTCATTCACACTGCACCTACCAGACTCAATGTGTGCAGTCCACCCGGTCTTCCACATCTCCCAACTCGAGCCAGCTGTCCTTAATACCATCCCGAACTGGACTCAACCACCACCCCCACCAGTTGAAGTTGATGGTGAACTAGAGTTCAAGGTAGCAGAAATCCTCGACTCTAAGGTCGACCAGCATCGCTGGTGTTGGCTTCAGTACCTAGTCCAGTGGACCGGCTACGAAGGGACAGACAAGGAAACCACTTGGGTACTTGCTACCAAACTTGACAATGCCTCTGAACTCATACAAGAGTTCCACTCCCGCTACCCCAGTAAACCCAGCCCATACCAATGAGGACCAGTCTCAACTGGCCTCAGTTTCTGTTTCTGTTTCCTATCGGTATCTAGTGTTCCTTTGATCTCTTACTTACTTTGTTTTCTCTTTCCTGTTTTCTCTTACTTTACTGTAGAACACTGGACACTGGACACCAGGCACATCACATTCGTGGAGAGGAGTAACAAGGGTGCTATGCTGTCATGACCGTGCCCAGACCACCCCAGACCGGCTCTACCCCGGTCTCGACCGGTCCTGTCCAACCCTTGCCCCGGTCCCGGCCTTAACCCTTCGACCCAGAAACGTGTTAGCTTGTGAGGCACTGCAAGGCAGTGCCCAGTCGAGTTGTCCCCTCAGTTAGTACCGGGCCGGTGTAACACCTGGCCCAGCCACATCTCCTGCCCCGGTTCCCGGTAATCCCTTGTTCATACTCTTTGCTTGATAATATTCTTTGTAACACTACTTACCAATGTGTTTACCAATCATCGCTGTACCGGTGCAGACCGGTCTCCGGTGCTATGTTACACTTAGGTTACTTCCAGTATTTAAGCCGTAGGATAATCTGTTCTAGCCTCAGTCTGAAATCAACTTAGTTCCCGTCTTAGCCCGGTCTCCCTGTTCATCTGTCTTCTGCTTCTCGACCGGACTACGGCCCACGCAAGGGAATAGCGCTGTGTCATCAGTCGCTAAGTCCAACAGTCCAAAACCTTCGATATCTCGTGTTACCCTCTGACCCCCGACCGGACTCTGGACCAGCCTTGGACCGGTAAAGACCCGGACTTAACAGTATTTCAGACTCACACTTGTGTGGGTCAAACACCCTTCTACTCAATCCTCAGCATCACACCCTCGGCATGCCTACCCAAACCAGAACCCAAGCAGCACGGGCATGTGCTACCAACAACCCAGATTCCGCCTCAGCAGTCAACTTGTGCTGCACCGCTGCCCTGGTGTCCTTAGGGACAGCCAGAAGATCACCCGGTGAAGTCAACAACTTCAGGGGCTTCTCAGCCTGTAGATCCACTACCCCCATCCCTAACTGACCTCTCACACCCACTAATGATCCGGATGATGAACTGGACCCAGACGAACCAGATGACTTCAATCCTGGTGGTAATGACCCCGGTGATGAAGGTCCTGGCGACGATGGGCCGGGAGATGACCCGGACAATGACAATGAAGAACCTCTCCCAGAGGATGATGTCGAGCCTGGTGTAACCGTGCTCGATAATCTTGCCAAAGCCATAGAGCTCCTCGCACGTAATGCTCGCACCGGCTCTGAATCATCCTCCAGAACCAAGCTGCATGAACCAGACACCTTCGATGGGACGGACCCAAAGAAGCTGCGCGCATTCCTTATCCAGTGCAAACTCAACTTCCGAGACCGGCCCCGGGCCTTTCGAAGTGATCAAGCCAAGGTCACTTTCGTGCAGTCATTTCTTAAAGGAATGGCTCTCGAGTGGTTCGAACTGGACCTACTTGGGACTGAAGACCCGGAGGACCGGCCCTACTGGATGGACTCTTGGAAGGAGTTCGTCATAGAACTTCAAACAACTTTCGGACCTCACGACCTGGTAGCTGACGCTGAAAGCCAGCTGGACCACCTCCAGATGAAAGATAATCACCAGGTCAACAAGTATGTGGTCGAGTTCAACCGGCTTGCCTCACAAGTCCGGGGATACGGTGATGGTGCCCTGCACCACTTCTTCTACACCGGTCTCCCCGACCGTATCAAAGATGAGGTCTGCCAGGTCGGCAAACCAAGAACCCTTCACGAGCTTTGCCACCTAGTGCAGGAGATTGACGCACGTTACTGGGAGCGCAAAGAGGAGGTTCAGCAGTCTAGTAAACACCAGGGGTCGTCCTCTGGTAACAAGTCTACTCCCAATCCCGGCCACAACAATCAGTCTAAGCCTGGTCAAGAGAGGTCCAAGACTGGCAATAACTCCGGAAATAGCAACTCCGGTAACCAAACTCAGTCCAAACCCACCTCGACCGGTCAGACTGGCTCTAACACATCCAAGCTAGACTCAAACAAACTGGGCAAGGACGGCAAGTTGACACCGGAGGAGCACAAACGCCGTAGAGACAATAACCTTTGCATGTTCTGTGGGGGCACCGGACATTTTGCAGATAAGTGCCCCAAGAAAGCCGGGAAAGCCAAAGCCTGCGCTGTGGCCACCTCTGAGGCAGCACCAGCCTCAACCTTGGGCTCTGCCCCCGAGGCAAAAAAATAGGTAGCAGCTCTCAGGACTCTGCACAGACTGAGAGCTGCGTTGACTCCAGCTGTGCACCCTCGGAGGCCTGCCTCAACACATCCACTCTTTCTAATCCAAACTCATTAACCCCCCATGTTTCTATCGTCAGTCATGAGTTACCCCGGTTTCGTACACTAGTGGACTCCGGTTCCATGCATAGTTTCATAGATAAAGACTTTGTTAATCGACACTCCTTTGCCCCTTATCCCGTGTCCCCTATCCAACTCCGGCTCTTTGATGGGTCGTCAAGTTTTGTCATCACTCAAGCAGTAGATCTTTCGGTTCAATTTGCGACCAGCAATGTCACCCTGGTAACCCTGTTTCTAGCCCCATTGGATTCTGAATGTAAGATAGTCCTTGGACATGACTGGCTCACCCACTACAATCCGTCGATTGATTGGGTATTGAGCAGTCTAACTTTCTGGACATCTACAGGAGGAATGCCAACCCCGTCGACACCCCCTGCCACACCGGTCTTAACCGGTCTTCCCAAATCTGGTCTAACTGACCAACCCAACCCCGGCCCTGCACCATCTGTACCATCTGTCGACTCGCTGGTTCACACCCCCCTGAAAGCTCCCCCTATCACCCTGATCAACGCAGCTGCATATGTACGCGCTTGCAAACTAGAGGGATCTACCCAATTCCAACTTCATCTATGCCCATTGGACCCGGTCCTGGCCCGGTCTACTTCTACCAGTCCTCCACCAGACCTGGCCGGTGTACCAAAGGACTACCACAACTTTGCTGACGTCTTTAGCAAAGCCAAGGCCTCTACTCTCCCCCCACATTGGGAGTATGACCTTAAGATTGAATTGGAAGAAGGTACTACACCACCTGTAGGAACCATCTACTCACTATCCCCGGTCGAGCTGCAAGCTCTCCAGGCCTTCATCGACGAAAACCTGACTACCGGTTTCATCCGGCCCACCTCTTCCCCCTATGCTGCACCGGTCCTCTTCATAAAGAAGAAGGATGGTTCACTCCGGTTATGTGTTGACTTCTGGGGCCTTAACAAGCTCACCAAGAAAGACCGGTATCCCCTACCACTAATATCTGACCTACTCGACTCCCCTAGCCACGCCAAAATCTACACTAAGATCGATTTAAGGCATGCGTACCACCTCGTCCGGATTGCACCCAGGGATGAATGGAAAACTGCCTTCAGAACGCGCTATGGGTCTTACGAGTGGTTGGTGATGCCTTTCAGTCTTACCAATGCCCTGGCCGCCTTCCAGCGGTTCGTCAATTCAATCTTTGCAGATATGCTAGATGTCTGCATCATCGTCTACCTCGACGACATTTTAATCTACTCCGGAGATGAGTCATCGCACAAGCAGCACGTCCGGGAGGTTCTTCGCTGGCTCCGGTTGCATGGCCTGTATGCCAAACCGGAGAAGTGCGAATTCCACTCGGACTCTGTGGAATACATGGGTTACCACTTGTCCCTGGCCGGCCTTACCATGTCTTCAGAGAAAGTCAAAGCTATCTGCGACTGGCCTGAACCCCGGAAGGTAAAGGACATTCAGTCCTTCCTGGGTTTCGCCAATTTCTATCGCCAGTTCATCTTTAACTACTCGGACATAGTGGTACCTTTAACCCGGTTGACATGCAAAGGTGCTCCCTGGAACTTTTCTGAGGAGTGCCACCGGTCTTTCAATAAACTCAAGCAGGCCTTCACTACTGCCCCGGTCCTAACTCACTTTTCCCCGGAGGCTCCTATTACCGTCGAGACTGATGCCTCTGACTACGCCATAGCCGGTATTCTGTCCATCACCGGTGGTGATGGTCAAATCCGGCCGATTGCATTCTACTCTTGCACCTTAACAGCCCCAGAGCTAAATTATGACACTCATGACAAGGAATTACTCGTGATCTTCGAGGCATTCCGGACATGGCAGCATTACTTAGAAGGCTCTGCAGTACCGGTTGACATTGTTACCGATCACAAGAACCTGGAGTACTTCTCCACCTCAAAGGTATTAACCCGGCACCAAGCGCGCTGGTCTGAGTTCTTGTCCCAGTTCAATATGGTTATCCGGTTCAGACCTGGTAAACTCGGTGCTAAGCCTGACGCCCTAACTAGACGATGGGACGTCTACCCCAAAGAGGGGGATAGCGACTACGCCCGGGTCAACCCACAGAATCTCAGACTGGTCTTCACGCAGGAACAGCTAGCCACCTCCCTGCGTGCCACCTACCTTGAATACCCGGTCCTACATGCTGTCGCACTGATGGACGTGGAGAAGCTACATAATGATATTCTCTCAGCCCTACCCTCAGACCCGGTCACCCAAGTCCGGTTCTCAGACACATCAGACTCCCAGTGGTCAGTTGATGACGCCAGCTTCCTCCGTCTAGATGGAAGAATCTATGTACCGGACTCTAATGACCTTCGCCTTCGTGTCTTGAGGTTTAAACATGATCATCCCTTGTCCGGCCACTTCGGCCAGAACAGGACTCTAGAACTCATCCGGCATGAGTACACCTGGCCTGGCCTAAGGACATTCGTCAAAGACTATGTCCGGTCTTGTCACTGGAAACATTTCTCAGTTTCTTTGCTGAAAACATTTAAAAAAAAGATTGAAAAATGAGACTCTTTAATTTGGGATGTTTTTGTGAGAAATATTGTAAAAATATTTTGGATTTGTATTGTCTATCATGCCTTACAAAATGCCACTAGAAAATTTTAAAGCTTTGCATATAAAAAAAATTATGGATGTTCAGCAGAATGATTTTGAACACAATATGTGTGATACATTGTAAATAATTTTCCAATATATGTCACTTTTTTTTAGAATTAACAATTGGCTTTTTTGTGAGCAGAAAGTTTACAAAGTAGGCAGTATTTGTTTAGTCTAAGTACTGTATTGCAATGATGAATTGTGTGCTGAAGCTCATATGAAAAACATTCTGCTTTTTTTATGCTCAAACATGTAATATACAGTGAAATATTTTTCAACAAAAAATCAAATCAGAAATAAAGTCTTTCCACATTAAAATCATAGGTCAAAACATCAAAAATTATTTCTAGATGAAATATTGAGTATATTATTACACATGCCAAGAGCAATTGATACAGTATAATTTGAGAGGCACAAGGGAGTCTTTGAACACAGGTCATTCAATGCACACAGAATGTAGTATTAAGTAGTGGACTACTGTATAGTTGTAGATCTTGTGACTGCCATTGCTTTCAAGTGCATTGCCACTTTGAGCCAAGCTGATCATACTACCATCTGAGTTGCCAGATACTTAGATGATAACAAGTGGCCAATTTTGAAATGGGGGTGCATGGATATAGTGGCCTGTGGGTGGCAATGGAACTAATTTTGCAGTGTTTGTAATTACAATTGTGGCTCCCCCTCATCCTCATCCTGCTGCTCCTGCCAGTGGTTGTCCCATCCATGGTCTGAGCCTCCCTATACCAAGTGCACATGCCTCCCCTACAGCTCTTCTTTAAATACAGCTTTGTACCAATTTAAGTGCCTTGAGGTCAAAACCTAACAGTCAGGACCACTCACTCTGACAAACTCTGACACTCCCAGAGGGCTAGAACCAAAGTGCAGAGGAAGTTTGACAAAGCAGAGAGGCAGAAGTGGAGTGAAGGCATTGGGTTCAGCTTGTGTGCTGCCCCCTTGTATGTTACTCAATGGAGGTCAACAGCTGTCAGTTGGGTGCTCTTAGATGAATATGGAAACTTTGAATAGTGCAACAAAAAGGAATATGTACATACTAGTAGCCTCAGGGAATCCACATGCCCCATCAGTGGATTGGATGTCAGTGGTTGCACATCACTAGCTATTGAGCCATTCTGAGGACACAATAAAGCACAATTAGACAACACCATCAGTGGTAGGCAACTACAGTATGAAAGTCACTCACCTTGGTTCCTTCTGATATGTAATCAACCATGTGTTCCAGGGATCAATGTTGATGTGGTACAAATCATGAGTGGTATGTGACAATGCAAGGTCACATTGGCATGTGTCAATCATGATTTGTCTGAAACCAGCCTTTCAGGAGCTTTTTTCTTGGTTTCTTTCTGATTATAGTACACCTGTTTTATTAATTGTTTGTGTAATGGATGACTGCATGGCTAATCATAGCTGTCAACACTGGGGAACTCCTAAATGATATGCATGAAACTTACTTGACTTTCTTGTCAAGGAACTGCTCAGCAGTCTCATGCATCTTTGTAAGTACCATGGATGACAGTTCCTCAGCACTCTGGAGAGAACATGAGTTGTCTTACTGATCAAAACATTTGCCATGACATATGAATTGTTGGCTCTTGCTACCAATGTCAACCTCAACAGCTGGTCAAGCATCTGACTTCTCAGCAATTTTGAATGTTCTGTAGACAATATAAGATGCTGTCCTGTTTGACAGTTGTTGCATGTACTAACCAGTGCTTCAAGTCCTCCTGGACATCCACACCCTTGAACTTGCAGCCAATCAAGCCCTTAAATGTGAAGACAGTGTTGATGGATTAACCACTGCTTGACACTTGGCAGGCAGGCCAATGAGATGCTCCCCATGTTTTGTGAAGGCCACTACTGATGGGGTTGTCCAGGCACCTTTGGAGTTCTCAGTCACACATGCCTGCTTGCCCTCTATGATGGAAATGATGAACTTGTTGTACCAAGGTCAATTCCAACCATGAGGCTTTCAATAAATGCCAAACTTTTTTTTTTCCTGCAGGAGGGTCATCAACATACCAGTGACTTTAGAGTTCATGTTCCCCATGATTGAGGACCACAGGATGTCCTGTATGAGTGAGGGTGTGGTTCCCAGCATGTGTCAAGTCTGAGGTTACCAGGTTCAAGACTGGACCAGAGACTGGTACAGGCATGAGGTCAAGGGGTCAGGGATCAGATGGTGTACTGTTTGGACTTAGTGACTGATGACACAGCACTGTTCCCTTGTGTGGGTCACAGTCCAAGTCCAAGGCTGAGGCAGAGGATTTCAGATGAGACTTATTTGATTTCAGACTGAGGGAATACAGGCCAAGTATCTATGGGTTTACATACTAGGGGTAACTATAGTATGAAGACTGGTAATGCCAGTCTCACAGAGATTGGTAACTGATTGGTAAGAATGGTATTAGTAAGTCATGACAAAGATAACCAGAGACTGGGACAGAGACAAGGGCAGACTGGGGACAAGGCTGGGTCAGGCTCAACCAAAATGACACTTCATAGCAGCACTTCAAAGCAGTGCTAACTGTGCTAGACCAACTGGGGGTAGGGATTTGGCAAGGGTGAGGCTGGACTGAGTGAGTGCAAGGCTGAGTCTGGCTGGGGTCAAGGCATGGCTACAACAGCATGCCATATCTGCATCAGCATACCATACTGTATCAATTGCTCTTAAAATGTGTAATAATATACTCAATATTTCATCTAGAAATAATTTTTGATGTTTTGACCTATGATTTTAATGTGGAAAGACTTTATTTCTGATTTGATTTTTTGTTGAAAAATATTTCACTGTATATTACATGTTTGAGCATAAAAAAAGCAGAATGTTTTTCATATGAGCTTCAGCACACAACTCATCATTGCAATACAATACTTAGACTAAATAAATACTGCCTACTTTTTAAACTTCCTGCTCACAAAAAAGCAGATTGTTAATTCTAAAAAAAAGTGACATATATTGGAAAATTATTTACAATGTATCACACATATTGTGTTCAAAATCATTCTGCTGAACATCCATAATTTTTTTATATGCAAATATTTAAAATTTTCCAGTGGCATTTTGTGAGGAATGATAGACAATACAAATCCAATATATTTTTACAATATTTGTCACAAAAACATCCCAAATTAAAGAGTCTCATTTTTCAATCTTTTTTTAAAATGTTTTCAGCAAAGAAACCGAGAAATGCTTCCAGTGTGTACTACCTGCGCCCGGGCCAAGGTACCTTGCCACCGGCCTTACGGCCTGCTCAAACAGCTCCCCATGCCAGAGAAGCCATGGAATTCCATCTCGATGGATTTCATAGAGCAACTCCCGGCCTCAACCGGCTTTACTGCCATCCTCGTCGTGGTCAACCGGCTCTCAAAGCAAGCCATCTTCATACCTACTCACGACACCATCACAGCCCCTGAGCTCGCCAAACTCTTCCTCATGCACGTGTTCTCTAAGCACGGTGTACTGGCCCATGTAACCTCAGACCGGGGATCAGAGTTCGTATCTCACTTCTTCCGGTCTCTAGGTAAAGCTCTAGACATGCGTCTACATTTCACCTCCAGGTATCACCCAGAGGGGGATGGTCAGACAGAGTGCACCAACCAGACCCTCGAACAGTATCTCCGGGTCTACTGCAACTATCAGCAGGACAACTGGGCCGAACTACTACCGCTAGCTGAGTTTGCCTACAACAATGCACCCAGCGCTATGACTGGGGTATCACCCTTCTTCGCCAATAAGGGTTATCACCCTAATATCTCGGTCTTCCCTGAGCACGACCTCACATCCAACCGGGCTCGTGATTATGCAGTGGACTTAGATTCACTGCACCAGTACCTACGTGAAGAAATGGCTCTCGCCCAGCAACGCTACCAAGGACCAGCAGATGCTAAGCGCATGCCAGCCCCAGACTTCAAAGTGGGCAACAATGTCTATGTAAAAGCCAGGTACTTCCGGTCGACCCGGCCCTCCAAGAAACTAAGTGAGAAGAACCTTGGGCCCTACCCCATAATAGCCCAGGCCGGCTCTCACTCATTCACCCTGCATCTACCAGACTCTATGCGCGCTGTACACCCGGTCTTCCACGTTTCCCAGCTTGAACCAGCCATCCCAAATACCATACCCAACCAGTCTCAACCTCCACCCCCACCAGTAGATGTCAACGGCAATTTAGAATTCGAGGTAGCAGAGATACTCGATTCAAAGGTCGACTGGCGCAGAAGGTGTTGGTTGCAGTACCTGGTCCGGTGGACTGGTTATGAGGGAACTGACGAAGAAACTACCTGGGTGTTAGCAACAGAGCTGGACAACGTGTCAGAACTCGTTCAAGAGTATCATGACCGGTACCCGCACAAACCCAGTCCCTTTCAGAAATAATCCAGAACCGGTCTCAAGTTTCCTTTCTCTTTATCTGTTTCTCCTATCTAGTACTTACTATGTCTTGATTTCCTTTATTTTTCTCTATATTGTTTTCTTTCACACTTCAGAACTGGAACCGGGCATTGGCATTCACAAAGCTTACAGAAAGGGAAGGTACTACTCTACATGCACGCGACCTCAGACTTGGGACCCAGCGGAACCGGCACCGGCCTGATCACCTGACTCAGACCGGGACCGGCTTTCCTCCTCTTCCTCCATCAGCCCCTCCAACTCATCGTCGAGTCCCTCGACTTCCCTGTCTTCCTCGTCGGTGGTGTCCTGGTCTGAAGGCACTTCCGGCGCCAGGAATTCGAAGCGCTCTTCAACGTAGGTTTCATACGACCAGGCGAACCGGTGGAAGTTTCAGGAAACCTCCTTTTGCGCTGTCGCAAGACTGGCCATGTTGTCAGCCACACGCTCCACCGCCTTGATCAGGCACTCCATCTGATCGCCAGTAACAGGACCGGCCCCAGTCTCAGCGCCAGTCTTCTTCGTCGAAGGCCCCTCCTCTACATCGTCCTCCTCGTCACCTGCACCCTCAGTTACCTTTGCAGATGGACGTTGCGACCTCTTCTTCTTCTCACCCACACAAGGGGACGTCACATCTGCTTTCCTCTTCCCCTTGTCCCCAGCCGGCCCAGCACCGGCCTCACCTTCGACTGGCCACCGGCAGCACTCCTTGAGCTCGTTGCACCGGTTACACGCCATGCGCTTCTTCTTACCATCGGTGCTGCGCAGGCAAGGCGTGTTGGTCCAGGCGCAGCAAAGGCAACTGTTGGAATGTTAGTCATCAACACCAATGATGGTCGTCACAGTACTCACTGAGGACTCATCACCTCGACGTTTGGCCCGGCCCCGGTGGAACTACCAACCAGGGCATCAGCCCGCCGGCTCTCAGCCTCCTTTCTGGCCTCTTCAGCCTTGCACGCAGCCTCTATCCTCTGTGCCTCTGCCTCTGCGCGTGCCCTTTCCTCTTCGAGCCGGGCTTGCTCCTGCCTCTCAGCCTCCAACTGGGCTTCCTCCTGCGCCTTTGCCTTGCACCTCTTACACTCAGCCAACTTGCCCCAGATGGCCTCGTCGTCATCGTCGCTGCCTACCTGCAGCTCTGTGCTCGTCGCCCGGGTCAGGTTGGGCAGTATGTCTTGATCGTATGGTGTTCTGGACCGGCGAATAGACATGTTGAAGTGAGGAGACAAACCTGAGGTGGACCGGTCTTAAGTCCCCTGGTTTTCAAGGTCAGACACAAAATTTTCGATCTCAGCATTGTCCTCATTGGAGCCTCATGGGCTTGGCTCCAAGAGGGGGATACTGTCATGACCGTGCCCAGACCACCCCAGACTGGCTCTACCCCAGTCTCGACCGGTCCTGTCCAACCCTTGCCCCAGTCCCGGCCTTAACCCTTCGACCCAGAAACGTGTTAGCTCGTGAGGCACTGCAAGGCAGTGCCCAGTCGAGTTGTCCCCTCAGTTAGTACCAGGCCGGTGTAACACCCGGCCCAGCCACATCTCCTGCCCCGGTTCCCGGTAATCCCTTGTTCATACTCTTTGCTTGATAATATTCTTTGTAACACTACTTACCAATGTGTTTACCAATCATCGCTGTACCGGCGCAGACCGGTCTCCAGTGCTATGTTACACTTAGGTTACTTCCAGTATTTAAGCTGTAGGATAATCTGTTCTAGCCTCAGTCTGAAATCAACTTAGTTCCCGTCTTAGCCCGGTCTCCCTGTTCATCTGTCTTCTGCTTCTCGACCGGACTACGGCCCACACAAGGGAATAGCGCTGTGTCATCAGTCACTAAGTCCAACAGTCCAAAACCTTCGATATCTCGTGTTACCCTCTGACCCCCGACTGGACTCCGGACCAGCCTTGGACCGGTAAAGACCTGGACTTAACATATGCTACAAAACCTACTCGGCCATGCTCTCATCCTCCTCTTCGGACCCTTCCTCCTCATCCTCACCATGTGCTTTCAACCACTCAGCCTCCTCACATAGCTTGTTGGAGTCGAGCTCAGAAGAGCCTGAGTCTGAGGGTGAGACTGCCATGCTGAAGCTGTAGGACTCGTCGAGCATCACCTCGAGCATGTTGGCAATCCTACCAGAGTTCTCAGCCACAGTCTCATGGGCCTTGAAGCGGCCCACCAGGCTGTTCGCAATAAGCCCTGCAACATTGATCAAGCGCTCAAGCTTGTCTTCCAAGCCTGAGAACACTGTCGCACTGGGCCCCCTCAGTCTGCTCCCACTGGCCTCATCTTCATTGATGTCCAGCACCTCCAGCGGCTTCTCAACGGCCTTTGCCTTCTTCTTACTAGGCCTGGGCTTGGGCATTTTGTTGTCGGCCTTCCTCTTTTTCCCCTTGTCAGCTTTGAGAGCAGCCTTAGGACCAGCCTCAGCATCCTTCCCATCCCCAGGCTACCAGCACTTGCCTTTGGACTGGTTGCACTGTATGCAGGTGACCTGCTTCTTGTTACCATCCATGAGGAACTCACAGATGGTATTCGCCTGGGTGCAGTGGGTACAACTAAAAAGGTTGTTAAGAGGGATACACACAAGTTTGGAAAGGTACTCACCCAGGGTTCATAACCACCTTTTTTACTTTGCTGGCCTTGCTACCACCAGCCCTGGCTTCGTTACCCTTCCTGGCCTCAGCCTTGCATCTTCACTCGGCCTCCCTTTCCTCCTCAGCCTTGTGTCTCTCCTCCTCCTCATGCACCCTTTGCTCCTCAGCCTCCTGTGCTACCCTCTCAGCCTCAACTCACTCCCTCTCCACTCACTTGGCCTCAAGCCAAGCCTGCTCCTCCTGCCAGGCTTGTTCAGCTGCCTTTTGCCTCTTCCTTTCCTTCGATTTGGCCTTCATTACCTCTTCCTCATCATCAGTGTTGTACCTAATCTTGTTGTCAGGTACTTGGGTCCAGTCGATGATGGCCTGGCCCTCATTGTTGTTATTGGCAGTGACAATCAGTCTTGAGTCAGACATGATGAGGAGGATGTGAAAGAAAGAGCGCAAAAGGGCTTAGTGAGCCACAAGTATCAGTTTTTTCAAACTCAGCCAATTTTCGGACTCAGCCCACCACTCTTGCAGGGGTCTCATGGGTTTGACCCCTAAGAGGGGGATACTGTCATAGTCATGTCTCGACCCTGGCTGGACTCAGCCTTGCACTCACTCAGTCTGGCCTTGGCCTTGCCAATCCCATATCCCCGGTTGGTCTAGCATGGTGAACACTGCTTTGCAGTGTCTGTCACTTCAGATAAGTCCTGCCCAGTCTTGTCCCTGGTCCACCTGTCCTGGTCTCCATTACCTTAGTCATACATTACTAATACTTGTCTTACCAATCACCTTAGCAATCCTTGCAAGACTGGCATTACCAGTCTCTGTACTATAGCTACTTCTAGTATATAAACTCGTAGATGCTTGGCCTGTACCTCTCAGTCTGAAATCAACAAAGTTTATCCTGTTAACCCCGTCTCAGCCTTGGACTTGGACTGAGACCTACACAAGGGAATAGTGCTGAAACCTCAGTTGCTAAGTCCAAATAGTCCAACCATCTGTATCCTCGACTCCCCTCTTGATCCCAACCCCTCAGCATCATGCCTGCTTTGGTCTCCAGTCTGGCCTCAACCTGGACAACCCATGAACTTGACAGCAGCAGCAGTTCAGAAATCAGTGATGTATTGTTCCACCAAATCTTTTTGTTTCATGGTATGCAATTTGGCGATTGCAGTACCAGCGGTATCAGAGGAGGTGAAAGAGTTTTTGAAATCTTTCATAAAATTGGCAAAGGAGCTGAAACTTGGGGGGTTCTTTTCCAGAGATGTCTTCTGGAAGGTGGCTGCCCAAGAGCGAGCGACACCTTTTTTCATATACAACAGGGTGTAGACAACCTTTTTGGTGTCAGTGTTGTAAATTTCTTCATTTACTAAGAGATAGGTCTGTACAGAGTACAGCCAACTCATAGCATTCTTTTGGTCTCCATCAAAGTCAGACAGAGCACCAATCTTCAGTTCAGTGGCTTTGATGGCAGTATTGCTGATCATTGCCTTCAATGATGAACCAGACATTGTAATCTGGGGTGGGGGCAGAGGAGTAGGAAATGTGGTGGCAGGCACTGGTGGGATGGGAGTACCAAGTGTGGCGAGCAACTGAGTAAAGAGGTTTGAGAGGATACCAGAGGTGAATCCTCTATCCAGTTGTTTGGGTTTGTTGGAGGAGGTGTCAGTGACAGTGCTCTCCTGTTGTCATAACTGTGCGTTCATCATGAGTCTTTGCTCACTCCGCAACCTTTTCCGCTGGTCATCCACTCACTCTGCACCAACTCTGCCCAACTTCTGTTGGTTGTGAACCATCTCTGCTCCGACTGCTGTCGGACTTGTGTTGCTCTCCTACCAGACCGAGCAGTCCATTCTCTGAGGGGTCATGTGACTACCTTCGCGGTCAGGTACTCCGCAGCGCGCTCACCACATGGTCCAGCGCCTGGACTACTTCCTTTTCTGGATGTTCTGTGTTACCTGTTCGTATGTCCTCCATCTACCCTTCATTTGTCATCCAGGAAATTTTACTTGAAAATTTATGAGTCTCCATATGTCAGTTCCGATTCCGATTACTGTACCTCCATAGCAGTATAAAAACATGTACTGTACTCCGCTGTTCTTCAGTATGAATATCAACTTAGTTCCTACTCCCTCTGATTCCGTCTTCTGCCTGTCAGAGTTATCTCCGACTCTCCGTCTGTACTCTCCCTCTGAAATACAAGGGCTGAGATCGTGCAAGGGGGTAGTGCACGAGCTAAACCCGACGCCCTCACTCCGCTCCACCTTTGTCTCAGTGGTCTTCATCTCTGCTGACACTCTGCTAGTCGGAGTTCTGTTCCTGTGTGTTGGACTTGCTTCCGGACCCTCCTCTAGACCTTGTTTAGTGTCGGAGTTGGTCGGAGTAGGCCTGGACTTGACACCTGTTCCTTGTCAGATGATGATTCTTCACGAGTGGGTTGCAATGGTGCCCAATGTCAATTGTTTCAGGGGTTCATGGTGGTGCACTAAACAGTGACCGATTCAGCCAAAGGCTGGTAGACTTGAGCTTTTGTTATGCTTGACTGAAGTCAAGATGTAGGGAGAGCTCAAATGCAGATGATTGGTTTCTACTGAGCAATGGCTGCAGTAACCTTCATAAATGATGAAGGATTTGATCAATGCCATTAAGAGCAGTCCTGGTTAGGGACACTGAGGGTGAAGTTCTGAGGACAACTGCATATGATTGAGCAGCTCAAGTCTGGAGTTCCAGGACTTGAGCTGGCAGGCTAAATACTACAAAGAAACGGACCATAAGGCATCCACATGTATCAAGGTAACTACACCATTGGTTGAACAACAGCAGCACATGTCCTAAGCATGTAGAGGGCAAGTAATGCTAGTGGCAGAAATAGAGAGCCATTGGATCAGAGAGAAGATGGCTCTAAAAGGAAAGATGGTCCAATGGATCAAACATAAGGTAAACATACAGTGAAAACGAAGAAACAGGGGTGAAACATAACACAAAGAGGATTGGTAAGTATTGGCAATGAACAAGTCAAAATATCACAAAATGAGTCAAATGGAGTCAGAAACTGAGTAAGTGCACTGATATCACATTAGGGGTGGCAATGCAAGTCAGATCTTGGTGGAGACATCTCTAGATCCAAAGATGGCACAACAGATGGATGGTGTTTCCAGATAGGGAAGTGTTAATTCCAGAATTGAAGGGCATGAGTCAGGCATCAAAGGGGCTAGGGCATTGGGGGTCTGTGGGGCAACAGGAGCATAAGTGATAACATCTCCCACCCATTCATCCTCTCAGCAAAGTTAACAAGAGCTTCATGAATGGGGCTCTGATGGAGGAGGAGGAGAAGGGGGGATGTCTTCTGCTGTGTCTTGCAGTAAGAAGGCAAGATGCATGTCATACTTGTCATGGATGTGATCAGGGAGGGCAGAGAACAGTAGATTATGCTGCACTGTTGCAATGTGGGGAGAATGATGGACGAGATTGGAATAAAGACAGTGCAGGGAGCAGGGAGGAATGATCCATATGCTTCATCAACTGGGGAGACTGAAATGACCACATAAGACCTTTCTAACCATGTGACAGACCTGAGACAACCAAAGAATGTCCTTCTGGAAGTCATACTGACAAGGAGAACACACTGACCAAGCTGCATGGGATGGGGCAGGGCTGACAATGATGGGATGAACCAGGGGGCTTCGGGATGGAAGCTGGTGGGAATGCCTGGCAGATATACATAGCCACTGTCTCTGGCAAATGAGACAAGTGAGATGATTGATGAAGAGGCAGCCATATCTGATGGACTTAGCAAAATGAGTGTCTGATGGATGGAGTGCTGTAGAAATGCATAGTGTGTGAGGATCCTCTCCAAATTTGGAAGGCAGAATCACATGGCTGAGCACTTTAAGTATGTAGTTGATATCTTTGGAAATGGTGGGGATATGATGAAAACTGGAATGCCATACATGGGTGCTAAAAACTTTTAATGCATGCTTAACTTGCTTCCTCTTTTCTCTTTAGCACTCACAACTTGTTCTTGTGCAATGGATGACTGCTAAAATCCAGCAGTCTTTCTATGCATGAGGGCTATAGTCTTCATCTGCACTCATGGCATGGGCATGCAACTTGTTGACAAGTTAGGCAGACTGAGAGTCAGCTGTAACCATGTCCACAACACCTTTGGTGTGTGACAATGCCAGACCCTGTCATATCCATGACTCTCAGACTCAATCCCAGTCCAGTCTGAACCCCTAGCCCCTAACTCCAGTCAAGTCCGGTCCTAGTCTGGCCTAGAAAACCTAACCCCAGCCTAGAGAACACAACTCCAGTCCTAGATAACCCAACTCAGGCCTAGGTAACTCAAGTCTGGTCTTTTACCCCTATCTCTGGTCCATTCCAGCCTCCTGGCCTTGTGCTGCTCCACCCTGGTCCTCCCAGGTCCATGTCTGGGTCACACAGACATAACTCCAGTCTGTTTCCTGTTGTTTGTACTATATTTAGTCTAGTCCCCCTTGCTGATCCTTGCTTACAGTACAAACCTGTGTCTGACTCCAGTTATGCTGGTCACCCAGACTTTAACTATTAGTCTTGGCACAGCCTCCATGGCTGTCCACACCTTGCTAATCCTCTCACTAATAGCTTATTCACAAGTTCAGCTTCATGTTCATTATCCCAGACTGGCCTTGTGTATTTACAGTGAGGGACAAAAGTGTTGCAATGTGTGTGAGATGTGACTTGTTGGTGATGTAGCTTGGGCTATTCTGCACAGATAATCGTGATACCTATACTATTGGAAAGGGGTGACTCTAAGCTTTCCAGCGCACTAAGGTTCGGTCCAAACAAAGCAATACATGCTGAGATACACCCTATTCTTTCCAAAAAGTGTGTTGCGACACTTTTGTCCCTGACTAGTGAAATAGTGAAAAGTGACCTTTTGATGGGATTGAGGGCATGAAGGATGGGAGAATATGATTACATAATAAACCACATGATCAACCAGATGATTTGTCAGCATGTAAACAATGAGAAAAATTGGACTTGTACCATTAATCCTCCCTCTTTTACCACAACTCATGAAATCATCTCTCTAGCTCACATGGTCATTTTCTCAAGGAATTCTTATCAAATGCTGGTGGCCACCACAGTGCCATCAGTATGACATGCTCTCAGAACCATCAGTCTCTTAAAAAACCTGCTATCAGTCATTTCCTGGACTGTTTCCCTCCCCATGCCTGATGTGTTCTGGGACTAATCAGTACTTGGAAGGCTGAAAATGTTATGGAGGTCAATCTGGCACTTCAGAACATGATGTACAAACCAGTCCCCTCTCAACCAATGCATTTCTGGCACAGGGACAGTGGTTTGGAAGTTGGGGTGAGACAAAACCTCCTTGTGCTCTGAGCACCATAAGAGGGTTCACTAGATCTTGCTCTGATCTGAACTGTAGATGACTGGGGAAGGATTATTTGGTCATATGTGACCCAAGGCAATATTCAGGGCCAGATGGAAGCACAGGATTCTGCTCCATGGCAGTTCAGTAGCATATCCTTCTGATGACACCCAGGGGTAAAGAGGATTTTGTCTTGCCCTAACTTCCATACCACTGTCCCTGTGCCAGAAATGCATTGGTTGAGAGGGGATTGGTTTGTTCACCATGTGCTGAAGTGCCAGATTGACCTCCATAACATTTTCAGCCTTCCAAGTACTGATTAGTCCCAGAACACATCAGGCATGGGGAGGGAAACAGTCCAGGAAATGACTGATAGCAGGTTTTTTAAGAGACTGATGGTTCTGAGAGCATGTCATACTGATGGCACTGTGGTGGCCACCAGCATTTGATAAGAATTCCTTGAGAAAATGACCATGTGAGCTAGAGAGATGATGTCATGAGTTGTGGTAAAAGAGGGAGGATTAATGGTACAAGTCCAATGTTTGTCATTGTTTACATGCTGACAAATCATCTGGTTGATCATGTGGTTTATTATGTAATCATATTCTCCCATCCTTCATGCCCTCAATCCCATCAAAAGGTCACTTTTCACTATTTCACTAGTCAGGGACAAAAGTGTCACAACACACTTTTTGGAAAGAATAGGGTGTATCTCAGCATGTATTGCTTTTTTTGGACCGAACCTTAGTGCGCTGGAAAGCTTAGAGTCACCCCTTTCCAATAGTATAGGTATCATGATTATCTGTGCAGAATAGCCCAAGCTACATCACCAACAAGTCACATCTCACAAACACTGCAATGCTTGTGTCCCTCACTGTAACCCCTGTACATACTTCATAGCTCCTCAGTCAGAATATCAACTTAGTATTACCCTCAACTCCATATTACCCCTCAAGACTACTCTATAGCTAAGGCCAAGCCTTAAGCTATCCCCAGCCCCTGTCCTGCCCTCTCCCCAGCTTGCAGAAGGGTACAGCACATAAGCTGAAACCATGGGAGGTAGGTCCAACCCCAGACCAGCTTCCCCCTGTGTGCACCCCAAGACCAGCTGGTTTCCCATGGTCCTGGTCTTGTTCCCATGCTCCCAGTCTTAAGTCTGGAGGACTGGACTTAACCCCTAACCTCCGGCCTTAACTCCAGCCCAACTGGACTTAACCCCTGTCTCCCAGCCTTAACTTCGGCCACCTGGACTAGCCCCTGTCACCTGGTCTTGAAGCCTGGTCACCCAAGGGTAAACCTGTACTTAACAGACCCATGCACTCCAGATCCTGCAAAGGTCTCCTCTGATATACTTTCTAGGACATGGAGCATCCAGCACCATACAAGACCTTTGTGTCAAGTCCAGGCCTACTCCAACCAACTCTGACACTATATAAGGTCTAGAGAGTGGTTCAGAAGCAAGTCCAACATGAAGGAACAGAACTCCGACTGGCAGAGTGGTGGCAGGAACAAAGGCCACTGAGACACAGGCAGAGTGGAGTGAGGGCATCGGGTTTAGCTCATGCACGATCTCAGCCCTCGTATTTCAGAGGGAGAGTACAGACAGAGAGTCAGAGATAACTCTGACAGGCAGAAGACAGAATCAGAGGGAGTAGGAACTAAGTTGATATTCATACTGAGGAATGGTGGAGTATGATACATGCTTTTATACCACTACAGAGGTACAGTAACCGGAATTGGAACTGACATATGGAGACCCAGAAAATTTCAAGTAAAAACTTCCTAGACGATGAATGAAGGGTAGGCAGAGGACATATGAATGGGTAACATAGAACATCCAGAAAAGGAAACAGTCCAGGTGCTGGACCATGCAGTGTGTGCACTGTGGAGTACCTGACTGCATGCTGTCAGGGAAAAGTCTGAAGGTAGTCACATGACCCCTCAGAGAACAGTCCACTTGGTCTGGTAGGAGAGCAACACAAGTCTGACAGCAGTCAGAGCAGAGATGGCTTGCAACCAACAGAAGTTGGGCAGAGTTGGTGTGGAGTGAGCAAACAACCAGTGGAAGATGGTGCAGAGTGAGTAGGGACCTAGAATGAATGCACGGTTATGACACTTTGTCTCCTGAAGTACATTTTCATATGTGAACCCAATACCTCTTGAGTTTCCATATGAAATTGCACCACCTGACCCACATGAGGTCATCCCAGACAAGGTTGAGTACATTGAGAATAACCATGAACCAAAAAATCCTAGTGGAAGCCTCATCCATGCCTTTTGATGACCACTTGCATAAATATGTACTGTATGTCTCCCCAAGTCATGAAACTACTGGAGGGAACTCATGGCATTGTACAAAATGTGTATGTATCAATGATTATTGGCCATTTGTTGACTGTGGCAACACATTTGACACCCTGAAACCTACTTTCTTGCCCTTCAAGCTGGGCATAGAAGATCACCATCTACTGAAACTCAGAGTGACTGCTAAGAGCTCATAGATATCCCCAGTAGTCATATTTCTCTCATGTTCCTCAAACAGATCAGACCAATTGGGTGAAAAAGGACTTGGTCCTTGGTCTCTGAGGTATGGTGGACACTGGTTTGGTGTCTGGGCAGGCCAACTCTGATGGACAAGCAATCTTGATATGTAAGTGTATCAACCACATGTTTCAGTCAGTCCTTATGTCTCTCAGCTGCCATGCCTCACCCATCTGACCCTAACACAGCATACAAGGCTCTCAAGGGGGCTGGCTGCATGCCATTCTCCTGAAGCAATGATGGCCTTGCCATTGTTCACTCACCTATTTGTCTTCAAAAGGTATGCATGTTCTCATTGCTGCATTCTGTGCCAGTGACAGTTTGGCAACCATGGTATTCCTAGCACCTGGTCTCTTGCTATGGTGTATCTACATGGAATGCCCACCATCCACAAACCACTTGGGGCAGCAAATGTGATGACAAGAGTTGTAGAAATGTTCATGCAGATAGGTAACTTGGAGGCACTTTCATCTCCTTCAGGTGAGATGCTTTTCTTTGGTGGCAGGCAGCAGCATGCCAACTTTGAAGCTCTGCACATCCTAGGGGAATGGACTGTCAAGCACATTTCTTAAGCTTGGCAATTTTCAATATTGATGCTGGTGATGCTTAGGGAAATGATTTAGTCCTTGAAGTGGCCTGGAGTAGTGCTAGGATAGTCACAATGTGGCAGGTATATGACTTCATGCAGTGTCATTAATACAGACAAGCAAGTCTCCCTGTCATTGCATGATGCAGCTATCTGATCCCTGTCATATCCATGACTCTCAGACTCAAGCCCAGTCCAGTCCAGACCCCTAGCCCCTGTCTCCAGTCAACTCCAGTCCTAAATGACCCAACTCCAGCCTAGATAACTCAAGTCCGGTATTTTACCCCTATTTCCGGTCCACTCTGGCCTCCTGGTCTTGCACTGCTCCACCCTGGTCCTCCCAGGTCCATGTCTGGGTCACCTGGACATAACTCTGGTCTGTTTTCCATCGTTTGTACTATATTTAGCTTGGTCCTCATCTAACTCTGCTTACTGTACAAATGCTGTGTCCAACTCTGGTTATGCCAGTCACCCAGACTTTAACTATTAGTCTTAGCACAGCCTCTATGGCTGTCCCCTCTTACTAATCACCTTGCTAATAGCTTATTAACAAGTCTGGCTCTATGTTCATTACCCTGGACTGGCCTCATGTATTTAACCTCTGTACATACTTTGTAGCACTGTCACAACCATGCATTCATCCTAAGTCCTCACTCATTCTGCACCCCTTTCCACTGGTCATTCACTCACTCCACACCAACTCCACCCACCCCTGAGGTTTACAAGTCATCTCCACTCTGACTGCTGTCAGACTTGTTCTGGTCTCCTACCAGACCATGTGGACCGTTCTCTGGGGAGTCATGTGACTACCCTTCGGACTTCTCCCTGACAGTGCACAGTCAGGTACTCTGCAGCATGCACACCACATGGTCCAGTGCCTGGACTGTTCCCTTTTTGGGATGTTCTATGTTACCTGTTCATATGTCCTCCATCTACCCTTCATTTGTCATCTAGGAAGTTTTACTTGAAATTTTACAAGTCTCCATATGTCAGTTCTGATTCCGGTTACTGTACCTCCATAGTAGTATAAAAGCATGTATTGTACTCCACTGTTCTTCAGTACAAATATCAACTTAGTTCCTACTCCCTCTGTCTCTGACTTCTGCCTGTTGGAGTTATCTCTGACTCTCTGTCTGTACTCTCCCTCTGAAATACGAGGGCTGAGATCATGCAAGGGGGTAGCACATGAGCTAAACCCAATGCCCTCACTCTGCTCTGCCTTTGTCTCGGCAGACTTCATTCCTGCCAACACTCTGCCAGTTGGAGTTCTGCTTTCTTGTGTTGGACTTGCTTCTGAACCTCTCCCCAGACCTTGTCCAGTGTCAGAGTTGGTCAGGGTAAGCCTGGACTTGACAAGCACCTCAGTCAGAATATACTGTGAAGTACAGGTTTACCCTTGGGTGACTGGGCTTCAAGGCTGGGAGACAGGGGCTAAGTCTGGCTGACTGGAGTCAAGGCCAGGAGACAGGGGCCAAGTCCAGTTGGACCAGAGTTAAGGCTGGAGGTCAGGGGTTAAGTCCAGAGGACTGGACTTAAGACTGGTAGCACAGGAAGAAGGCCAGTAGCATGGGAAACTGACCAGTCTTGGAGTGTGCACAGGGGCAACCAGTCTGGGGTTGGATCTACCTCCCTTGGTCTCAGCTTATGTGCTGTACCCTTATGCAAGCTGGGGAGAGGTCTGGGACAGGGGCCAGGGATAGCTTAAGGCTTGGCCTTAGCTATTGAGTAGACTTGGGGTGTAGTACAGAGTTGAGGGTAATACTAAGTTGATATTCTGACTGAGGTGCTGTGAAGTATGTACAGAGGTTAAATACATGAGGCCAGTCTGGTGTCACACACCAAAGGTGTTGTGGACATGGTTACAGCTGACTCTGCCTGTAACGACCAGTAGACTTTTCGCTTCTGCATTTCCTAGTTCTCCATATATATCCACTCCCTGGTTAGGGTTCCGCTTTAGGGATGCTTAGTCATCTCGGACTTTTCCTTTTAAGTTACTCTTTCATGCTTACATGATACTTAGTAAGGCCATGCCTCATTGCTAATGCATGTTCATGTTCGTCCAGTAGCATAGTTCTCTCTTTTGTTTGCTTCTTTCTAGAATGTTCTCTCATGGAAGTATGTACAAACAGTAAGGCAGTATATAAGTCCTGTCATTTGTCATAGCCAGTTTCTCTAATCTAGTTCGTTTTGAGCCTAGTCCTCATTCAACAGGTTCTACTCCCAAGCTCTCTGGTTTGAAGTGATAGCTGAGAAGACTCTTGTCTTTGGTTGCTTCACTTGAACTAGATTACTACTTCTCCCCTACCACTTCATACCTGGCGCCGAGGGTCAATGGCAGTATGATACTTGTAGTGGGCAGATCGCCCTGTAGCCTTTCTTCTTCACCTCCATCAGTGTGACCGAGAGCACCTGAGCGATAGAGCCAGTTGGGCAAACATCTTAGGGAGTTTTAGTTCTACGTATATACACCATCCCGAGGTCGAGCTCGGTGTATGCAGGGCGATGCTTGATCAAGAGGGCCTGCAAGGTCCAGAGTGGCTGAGCCATATATAGTCATAGTTCCCGCATGGCAGCAGAGGTAGACCTGTAGTCGACATTTTTGCACCCACTGTAGTTTGCATAGTGTGCCAGGCTGGTCTCTCCCTATTTCTAGGAGATTGATCAGGTGTGTGACAGTGAATGGACTACATGTTTAGTGGTCCTAAACATCATCGGCAAGTAGTATGCCTACGTAGCTTTCACGTTACCACCATTCCTGCCATCAAGAAGGAAGAGGTCGAGCTTTGTCTCCCTCTTAGGTTCCTCCCTTACAAAAGGGAACTCTCTACTCCACACCTCTCGTGCTCACTTTCCCCACTCACCCTGCTCCCCTTGCCTCCTCTCAAGCTTTTCCGTGAGGTAACTCCGGAGCGCATTTACCCTTCACCCTCGCCCTCCCCTGACCCAAACGAGCTTGGGTTCATTTTTAATCAACCCTACAATCTTCGGAACAGATGTTCCATCCACCGCCCCCTCTGAAAACCGGTCCTGCTAACCAGCAGAAATGGATCCCACACAGCCCCAGCCACCCACCATTGATTATGCAATGGTGCAAGCCATGGCAGCAGCTATGGCACAAGCAATGCAGCAATACATGCTGGCGCCAGCTGTGGCACAAACTTCCAACTTCGACCCCACCAAAAGGGGTGTCACAGAGCCTGGAACTTTCAATGGTTCTGTGGCAAAATACAAAGAGTGGGCAATCAGAATGAGAGCCTACTGCAAAGTGGCCATCCACCGCTATACAAGTCAGGATTGCATGGCTTTCTGGACCCAGATGACTGGTCCAATTGCTGGCAACTACACCCCTGCCAAGTTGGACTTCCACTTGGCAAATGGAAATTGGCCTACCATTGATGAGGTGGTAGCAGATCTCAACTCTTGTGATGTCCTTGTACTTCCTCTTGCCATCCTCCTCTGTCATGGCCTCACCTGCTGTCTTGCCCTCACCTTCTGTCAAGGGGCCTTGTGTTTCCTCTCCCTGACTGGCTTCTTTCCTTGCCCCTTCTGTTCCTTTGTTCTCTGTGCTATCTCCTTCAGTCACCTCCACTACCTGCTCATCTGTTCCCATCCTTTCCTGTAGTCTTTGCATGTATGCTGCTTGGTCTGTATGTAGCTTGGTACCTTCTCATGGTGTGAATGTGTGTAACTGTCTTGCACTGTATTCACCATGTAATGGGGTTCCATTCAGTGTGACAAGTTTGTAAGCATTCTGGAGCCACTCTGTGATCCTGTGTGGTATTGACCATTTCAGAACTAGTTTGCATTCTGTTTTAAACATGTAGTCAGTGTCGCTTCTGTAGATCTGGATGAGTTGTCTGGGATTAAAGACTACTTTGCCTGGGTGTCTTTGTAGGACTCTTTGGTCAAATGCCCTTTATTGTTCTAATGTGTGTTTCACTGCTTCATCATACCCATCTAGTCTCTGTTGTGCTGCATATGTCATGTGCATTGCTGCTTCCTGTTAAGTCCACATCATCACCAGTCCAAAGCTGGTCCAGAGTCCAGTTGGGGGCCAGAGGGGAATATGAGATACTAGATGGTTTGGACTATTGGACTTAGTGACTTGGTAGCAGTGCTATTCCCTTGCATGGGCCATAGTCCAGTTGAGAGACAGAAGACAGAGGGGACTGGGCTAGATGAGACTAATTTGATTTCAGACTGAGGCTAAACAAATGTTTCTATGGCTTAAATACTAAAGGTAAACTAAGTGTAATGTAGCACTGGAGACTGGTTTGCACCAGTACAGCAATGATTGGTAAACAGATTGGTAAGTAAGATGTTACAAAGAATATTATCAAGCAAAGTATGAACAAAGGATTACTGGGAACTGGGGCAGGACTAGTGACAGGGCTGGGTATTACACTGGTCCAGTGCCAACTGAGTGGACAACTTGATTGGGCACTGCCTCACAGTGCCTCATGAGCTAACACATTTCTGGGTCTAAGGGTTAAGGCTGGGACTGGGGCAAGGGTTGGATAAGACTGGTTGAGACTGGGGTAGAGCCAGTCTAGGGTAGTCTAGACATGGTTGTGACAGTATCCCCCTCTTGGAGCCAAGCCCATGAGGCTCCAATGAGAACAATGCTGAGAATGAAATTTTTGTGTCTGACCTTGAAAACTGGTGGACTTAAGACTGGTCAACCTCTGGTTTGGTTCCTCACTACAACATGTCTATTTGCCAGTCCAGAACACCATACAACCAAGATCTGTTGCCTGACCTGACCTGGGTGATGAGTGAAGAGCTGCAGGTGGGCAGCGATGATGATGACCAGGCCATCTGGGGAAAGTTGGCCAAGTGCAAGAGGCACAAAGTGAAGGCCCAAGAGGAAGCCCAGTTGGAGGCTGAGAGGCAAGAGCAGGCCCAGCTTGAGGAGGAACAGGCACATGCAGAGGGTGAGGGGCAGAGGGTAGAGGCTGTGTGCAAGGCTGAAGAGGCCAGGAAGGCAGCTGAGAGCCAGTGGCAGATGCCCTGGTGGGTGGCTTGACTGGGACCAGGTCCAATGTTGAGGTGATGAGCCCTCAGTGAGTATTGTGATGATTATTACTGGTGTTCCTGGCTAACATTCCGCCAGCTGCCTTCATTGTGCCTGGAACAACATGCCCTGCCTGCACAGCACTGACAGCAGGAAAAGGCACATGGCATGCAACCAGTGCAATGAGCTCAAGGAGTGCTGCCAGTGGCCAGCCAAGGGCAAGACCAGTCAGGGAGCTGGCCCAGCTGCTGACAAGGGTAAGAGGAAGGCAGATGTGTGTAGAAAGATCTGTAGGCTACCTCAGTAGTGAACAAACTACTGAGAGTATTACTGTACCTGTAGGCTACTGCAGGATGTCAGTATAGTAGAATACTTGTAATATAAACAGACTTACCCTCAGTAGTGAACAAACTACTGAGGGAATACTAGTAGAAAATACTACAAGTATGTGCGCTATTTCAGCTTATGTAAGCAGCCAAAACATCGCACAGTGGTCAAGTACCACAGGGGCACTTTATGTTCCAACAATGTGACACTTCAGTCAACCCCCCTCAGAGACCTAT
The DNA here is from genome assembly GCA_024663395.1 of Pisolithus tinctorius. Taxonomy (NCBI): domain Eukaryota; kingdom Fungi; phylum Basidiomycota; class Agaricomycetes; order Boletales; family Pisolithaceae; genus Pisolithus; species Pisolithus tinctorius. Next base: position 3,381,946 of record JANFAH010000002.1, read on the forward strand.
TAGGTCTGGAGATTTTGATATAAGTATTAACCTAATAGGTGTCATTTTGTTGGGAATTCCCAACTTTTGGGGATTCTCCACCACCATTCCTGGAGATTCTCCAGGGCAGCACTTTAATATGGTTGGAGAAAATGTTTTCTCTGTAATATATATATATTATACATCAAATGAAAGGGTAGCTGGGGGCCAAATTGGACTTTCTCCAGGCTAAATAGACCCCCTTTCCAGGTTGATCCTGGGCTTTCCCCAGGCTAAATAGACCTGCTTTCCAGGTTGTCCTGGGCTTTCCCCAGGCTAAATAGACCTGCTTTCCAGGTTGTCCTGGGCTTTCCCCAGGCTAAATAGACCTGCTTTCCAGGTTGAACCTGGGATTTCCCCAGGCTAAATAGACCTACATTCTAGGCTGACCTGGGTTTCCCCAGGCTAAATAGACCTGCTTTCCAGGCAGAACATGGGCTTCCCATAGGCTAATTAGATGTCTGTACATAGTACAGCCAACTCATGGTGTTCTTCTGGTCTCCATCAAAATCAGATGGAACACCAATCTTCAATTCTGTGGCTTTGACTGTGGCAGTGGCAGTCATCGCCTTCAATGATGAACCAGACATTGTATTCTGGGGGTGGGGGTGTAGGAAGTGTGGTGGTGGGTACTGGTGGGATAGGAGTACCAAGTATGGCGAGCAACAAAGTGAAAAGGTTCAAGAGGATACCTGAGGTAAACCCTCTATCTGGTTGTTCTGGTTCATTGGAGGAGGTGTCAGTGACAGTGCTCTCTTGTTCTTCATCAGATGACGATTCTTCATGAGTGGGTTGCAATGGCACCCAACATTGGTTGTTTTGGGGGTTCATGGTGGTACACTAAACAGTGACCAATTTGGCCAGAGGCTGGTAGACTTGAGCTTTTGTTATGCTCAACCGAAGTCAAGACATAGGGAGAGCTCAAACACAGACAATGGGTTTCTACTGAGCAATGGCTGCAGTAACCTTTGTAAACAATGAAGGATTTATTCAATGCCAGTAAGAGTGGTCCAGGTAAGGGACACTGAGAGTGAAGTTCTGAGGACTACTGCATATGATTGAGCAGCTCAAGTCTGGGGTTCCAGGACTTGAGCCAGCAGGCTAAATACTACAAGGAAATGGACCATGAGGCATCTGCATGTAACAAGGTAACTACACTATTGGTTGAACAATAACGACACATGTCCTAAGCATGTAAGGAGCAAATAACGCTAGTGGTGGAAATAGAGAGCCATCAGATCAGAGAGAAGACAGCTTTAAAAGGAAAGATGGTCCAATGGATAAAGCACAGGGTAAACATACAGTGAAAAGAGGAAAAACAGGGGTGAAATGTAACAATGAAGCTTCCAAGGACAAGCATACCTCCACTTGCCCACATGGGTGAATGGTCAGAGGTCTATGTTGCCAAGTCAGGAGGTACTTCATACATGGAATGTGCTACTCTATTCTCCCGCTGTTGATGGAGAGCATTTTCTGTGATTTTTGAAGGAGCATGTCATAAGTGAATCGTCTTCAAGCCTGTACATGCTAATCTATCCAACAGATGCCTTTCACCAACCCATATCCTGGCCCCTGCAGTGTTATTATTATGGACAACTGCCACATTCACCATGGTGAAGAAATTCACAAGTTAGTTGAAGATATGCATCATACATCACTATCAATCAATTGATGTTTCTTCTGCTGACATCTCACAGTTTGCAAGTTGATCTATCTCCTGCCATACTCACCAGACTACAACCCCATTGAGCAAGCATTTTATATGATCAAGGCATATTTGTGTTGCCACTCGGACAACCTATCAATGATGGCAATTGTTCATGCATGTCAAAGTATTATGCCTGAAAAGGCTGAGGGTTATTTCCACATGTCTGGGTACATAGTGTAGTGACTGTATTGCTGTGTCTAAGTAGATTCCCCCCTTCAATTACCAGTTGATTTTGTGTGTGGGTTCAACATAGTATGAATGTGAAAAACAGCCTCTAGGCCAACATTGCAATTAATATGATACCTATGTATATGACATAGGCGTTACACAAAGCAAGATATGTAGGCATTATGTAGAAAAAATGTCGTCCTCTGATTCCTCCCCAGTCTCATCGACAACGAAACCCCAGGGCACAGGTAACCACTGATCTTGACTCTTGCAGTGATAATAAAGGTCATAGTCGAGCAGGGCCAGCTTGCTACCATCATCATCTTTGTTGATCGTCGTCGGAGATGCTGTGAAATGAGACCCACCACTGTCCTTGAATCGCTTCTCATACATGATCTTCTTCAATGGCCTGGTGGGTGGGGATGAGGCTTGGCCCACTCACTCATTGCCTGATGATGCCCCAGTGTCACTATGCTTCCTCTTCACATCAGGACCATTCCACCAAAGTAAACTTCCCTTCTTGAGATGAATGGTGTCACCAGTGGTGATACCAGCCCTAGTGAGTGTCTGGTCATTGATATCCATGAGGATGTCAGGCCCAATCAACTGGAGTTCAAGTTCCTGTTCATAGAGGGTGGCATTGTGAACACCAAGGTTCATTTCAGCATAGTGAAGAAAGCAGGAGAGATGAGATGGAGATGGGATGGGTGGTGAAATGGGAGGATCTGGTGGCACACATGTGGGTGTTGCAGGAGGCAGAACTGGAGAAGTGTGGGCTCTAGGTACACTGGGTGACAGGAAGCCAGAGTTTGCAAGCATCTGAAGAAGGAGAACACTGGTAATAGAGTTGATGTCAATATTTTGTGATGCCTGGGCTTGCACTTTGTGGGCTGGATGCAAAAATGGCACTTTGTTGCTCCAATTGAAAGACTCAAGGTTTTGGGGAACTGACAACATAGCTTGCCCTTCATCCTACAGATAGTTTAGGGATAGAATGTTCATGAGTAGCAAAGAACTTCCCAATGCACAGCACCAGTCCAGTACCATGGCAGGTGAAAGGGGGATTGGCCCCACTGGCCTGACGTAAGTCATTCCCTCATTGTTCTCATTCTTGTACTGGCTCAGGAGTTTCATGCGCCACCAGGCAAGGTGCATATCAAGGTCTGAATGTTTCTTCTTTCCACTATCCTCACCAGATGAATTGCTCTTGTCTCCAGAGCCATCAATAGTCGGAAGTTTCTCCACATGTTTTGTATTGACATAGATCTTTGTTGGGCCAGGGTGAATGCTACAAATCCTCTTGACCATATCCTTGTAGTCGACTTTGTTATTGACATTGATCGCATTACTGACAGCTTGGTTAAGGTAAAGCATGGTTAGCACAGATTTACAGAGTGAGAAATGACTTACCTCTGCACTTTGGGCAGTACAAACTTGAAGGGAAAATGTTTACTGCTTGAGACCCTATATTGTCCTTGACCATGCTTGTCCAGTACATGTTGTAGAAAATCAAGGTAGTTAGTATCATTGACAGCAAAAGTAAGCTCTTTTTTCTTCATGGTCGCTTTTGGTGTGGTCTTTCCCTTCTCCTTTTTCTTGGGTCCATAGACAGAAAGCAAGATTGTGAAAGAATGTAATTTTTCTGTGTAAGGAGTGGGGGATTGCGACGGCAATGACATGTTGAAAAACAAGTCTGCCATAAGGACAAAGTCTAAGTACATGCTTACAGTACACAATGTTACCATAGAGGTGGTTTCAGGGTCCTATCCCAGCTATATCCAAACAGACTAATTGTCAAACAGATTTTCCACATTGTTTTGCAAACAGCTGTAACAAGTCTGGCTCTATGTTTGTTACCCTAGTGTGAGTTGAAGTGTGGAAAGCTGGTGAAAACCAACCAAAACCAACACCAAAGACAAATATGAGTGAGTGGTGGTTTACCTCCACAGAACCTGGAGGGCAGAAGAATCTAATGTGGGGGAATTTCAATGGCAGGTGCTCCTAGTGCAAGTCAATGATGAGTTACACAGGAACAGATGAGTAAGTGATGACTAGTCAGGGGATGCTGAATGGAGTGAAGGTATTCAGCTGAAAGGACTCCTAGTGCAAGTCAATGATGAGTTATGCAGGAGGGGACAGATTAGTGATGACTGGGAGAGGGATGATGCTCCTGGCACAAGTCATTGATGAGTTATGCAGGAGAAGATGAATGACTAAGTGAAAGTTGCTGACTAAGCACTGATGATGCTGATGAAGGCAGATAGACCCCTTCATGGAGCCTCAACTACCAATGATATGAATGAAGACAGATAGACTCTGCTGAATGAGCCTCAACTGTCGACAATGAGTTATGCCTGAGAGAGAGCTGAACTGACTGACTGAATGCTTCTGGATTGCTTGGGGTGTAGCTAAGTACATGGGGGTTTATATACTGTGGGGGGAATGCAGCTTGTGACAAACAAGGCACAAATGCTTGGTAAGTAATGAGTAAGGACTGAGTGATCATAATGAGTAAGCAAGAAATGAAAATAAGCAAGCAAGGAAGATTGGTAAGTATTGGCAATGAACAAGTCAAGGACAGTCAAAATATCACAGAATGAGTCAAATAGAGTCAGAAACTGGGTAAGCACACTGATATCACATTAGGGGGTGGCAATGCAAGTCAGATCTCAGTGGAGACATCACTAGATCCAAAGATGGCATGACATGTCATGACCATGTGTTCATCCTAAGTCCTCACTTACTCTGCACCCTTTTCCACCAGTCATTCACTCACTCTGCACCAACTCTGCCCACCTTCTATCATTTATGAACCATCTCTGCTCTGACTGCTGTTGGACATGTTCTGCTCTCCTACCAGACCATATGGACCATCCTCTGAGGAGTCATGTGACCACCCTTTGGACTTCTCCCTGACAGTGCACAGTCAGGTACTCCGCAGCATGCACACCACATGGTCCAGCACCTGGACTGTTCCCTTTTTGAGATGTACTGTGTTACCCATTCATATGTCCTCCATCTACCCCTCATTTGTTGTCTAGGAAGTTTTACTTGAAATTTTACAAGTCTCCATTTGTCAGTTCCAATTCCGATTACTGTACCTCCGTAGTAGTATAAAAGCATGTATCATACTCTGCTGTTCTTCAGTACAAATGTCAACTTAGTTCCTACTCCCTCTGTCTCTGACTTCTGCCTGTTGGAGTTATCTCTGACTCTCTGTCTGTACTCTCCCTCTGAAATACAAGGGCTGAGATCATGCAAGGGGGTAGTGCACGAGCTAAACCTGTCATAACCATGCATTCACTCTAGGTCCTTACTCACTCCACACCATCTTCCACCAGTCATTCACTCACTCCACACCAACTCTGCCCAACTTCTGTTGGTTATGAGCTATCTCTGCTCCAACTGCTGTCAGACTTGTGTTGCTCTCCTACCAGACCGAGTGGACTGTTCTCTGAGGGGTCATGTGACTACCTTCAGACTTCTCCCTGACAGCGTGCAGTCAGGTACTCCATAGTGCATGCACTGCATGGTCCAGCACCTGGACTGTTTCCTTTTCTGGATGTTCTATGTTACCCACTCATATGTCCTCCGTCTACCCTTCATTCATTGTCTGGGAAGTTTTACTTGAAAATTTATGAGTCTCCATATGTCAGTTCCAATTCCGGTTACTGTACCTCCATAGTAGTATAAAAGCATGTATCATACTCCACCATTCCTCAGTACAAATATCAACTTAGTTCCTACTCCTTCTGTCTTTGACTTCTGCCTGTCAGAGTTATCTCCAACTCTCTGTCTGTACTCTCCCTCTGAAATATGAGGGCTGAGATCATGCAAGGGGGTAGTGCACGAGCTAAACCCGACACCCTCACTCTGCTCTGCCTTTGCCTCAGCGGACTTTGTTCCTGCCAACACTCCACTAGTCAGAGTTCTGCTCTCTTGTGTCAGACTTGCTTCCAAACCCTTCTCTAGACCTTATATAGCATTGGAGTTGGTTGGAGTAGGCCTGGACTTGACAAAACCCAATGCCCTCACTCTGCTCTGCCTTTGCATTGGCAGACTTCATTCCTGCCACCAACACTCTGCCAGTCAGAGTTCTGTTTTCTTGTGTCGGACTTGCTTCTGAACCCTTCTCCAGACCTTGTCAAGCATCAGAGTTGGTCAGAGTAGGCCTGGACTTGACATGACAGATGGATGGTGTTTCCAGACAGGGAAGTATTAACTCCAGAACTGAAGGGCATGGGTCAGGTGTCAAAGGGGCTAGGGTGTTGGGGGTCTGTGGGGCAATGGGAGCATAAGTGATCATGTCTCCCATCCTTTCATCCTCTCAGCAAAGTTAACAAAAACTTCATGAATGGGGGTCTGATGGAGGAGGAGAAGGGGGGACATCTTCTGCTGGATCTTGCAGTAAGAAGGCAAGATGCACATCATACTTGTCATGGATGCAATCAGGGAGGATGGAGAACAGTAGATTATGCTGCAGCTGTTGAAATGTGGGGAGAACAATGGACAAGATTGGAATAAAGACAGTGCAGGGAGCAGGGAGGAATGATCCATACAGTGGCTCAAAAAAGTGTCCCAATGTTGGGTGGATTTGGAAAGAGTTGAGATTTATGAGAGAGCCAATAGGAATTAGTTGCAACTCCTGCAGGACCAAAGGTATTACTAACTGTTGCCTTGAAAAAAAGGGCTTTCTTATGTAATTCAGTTGACATGGCACCAAGATATGACCATTTTAAAATGACATGTCATTGGGACACTTTTTTGAGCATGATGTTGTCAGTCATTATTTAGTAAATAACATAAAGATTTGACAACTTCTGAGGGATTTTGTGCTTCAATCCTAACTGATTATGTAATGTACATAATCCTGAGCCATAAAAATGGCTTGGGTCCCACTCAGTTAACCCTACTTCACCATGAAATGCATTTTTGCCTCTGCTAGAGCAAATATCCATCTTCTTTCTGAATCTGGCTTTTCCACTCATTAAATCTCCTCTACAACTGGTCAGGGGAGCTCTACTGTGGCCAGGGTCATCAAAGAGTTCCAGCTAGATTAAGGGAAACCTCAAACTAGGACATCCTTACCAGCCTTCTTCTCCTGGCAGAGGAGAATAGTTTCTAGTATGACCTCTGGAAGAGCTGAAAATGCTGTCCAGGCTACCCATATAATGTGTGTGGCCCTATCCTCTCCTCTCACTTCCCAAATTGTTTGCAGTGTGCTCAATTTTGCATCCCTGAAGGTGATTTGTCAAGCAGGAAATGCCACTCTTGTCTTGCAAGCACATACAACAGTGACTTGCCTTTGCTCTTAAGCACTAAAACTGGACTGTGGATGACTGTGCTGGGGTCATCTGGTCAGTTGAGCCCAAGATCATTAGTATTGGACCAGATGGAAGGAAATTTGTGTGCAAAGTGGTAGGGAAGTGTTTGCAGGATAATTCTCCAGCTTGACTATGGCCTTCAGGGATGCAGAATTGAACACACTGCAAACAATTTGGGAAGTGAGAGGAGAGGATAGGGCCACACACATTATATGGGTAGCCTGGACAGCATTTTCAGCTCTTCCAGAGGTCATACTAGAAACTATTCTCCTCTGCCAGGAGAAGAAGGCTGGTAAGGATGTCCTAGTTTGAGGTTTCCCTTAATCTAGCTGGAACTCTTTGATGACCCTGGCCACAGTAGAGCTCCCCTGACCAGTTGTAGAGGAGATTTAATGAGTGGAAAAGCCAGATTCAGAAAGAAGATGGATATTTGCTCTAGCAGAGGCAAAAATGCATTTCATGGTGAAGTAGGGTTAACTGAGTGGGACCCAAGCCATTTTTATGGCTCAGGATTATGTACATTACATAATCAGTTAGGATTGAAGCACAAAATCCCTCAGAAGTTGTCAAATCTTTATGTTATTTACTAAATAATGACTGACAACATCATGCTCAAAAAAGTGTCCCAATGACATGTCATTTTAAAATGGTCATATCTTGGTGCCATGTCAACTGAATTACATAAGAAAGCCCTTTTTTTCAAGGCAACAGTTAGTAATACCTTTGGTCCTGCAGGAGTTGCAACTAATTCCTATTGGCTCTCTCATAAATCTCAACTCTTTCCAAATCCACCCAACATTGGGACACTTTTTTGAGCCACTGTATGCTTCATCAACTGGGGAGACTGAAATGACCACATAAGACCTTTCTAACCAAGTGACAGACCTGAGCCAACCAAAGAACATCCTTCTGGAAGTCATGCTGATGAGGAGAACATGCTGACCAAGTGTCAAGTCCAGGCCTACTCCGACCAACTCCAACACTAGACAAGGTCTGGGGAGAGGTTTGGAAGCAAGTCCAACACAAGAAAGCAGAACTCTGACTGGCAGAGTGTTGGCAGAAACAAAGTCTGCTGAGGCAAAGGTGGAATGGAGTGAGGGCATTGGGTTTAGCTCATGGGCTACCCCCTTGCACGATCTCAGCCCTTGTATTTCAGAGGGAGAGTACAGACAGAGAGTCAGAGATAACTCCAACAGGCAGAAGTCAGAGACAGAGGGAGTAGGAACTAAGTTGATATTTGTACTGAAGAACAGTGGAGTATGATACATGCTTTTATACTACTATGGAGGTACAGTAATCAGAATCAGAACTGACATATGGAGACTCATAAATTTTCAAGTAAAACTTCCTAGATGACAAATGAAGGTAGATGGAGGACATACAAATGGGTAACACAGAACACCCCAAAAATGGAACAGTCCAGGTGCTGGACCATGCAGTGCATGTGCTGTCAGGGAGAAGTCCAAAGAGTAGTCACATGACTCCTCAGAGAGTGGTCTGCACAGTCTGGTTGAAGGGCAGTACAAGTCCGACAGCAGTTGGAGCAGAGACAGTTTGTAAACAATAGAAGGTGGGTAGAGTTGGTGCAGAGTGAGTGAATGACCAGCAGAAAAGGGTGCAGAGTTAGTGTGGATGCAGGATGAATGCACGGTCATGACACCAAGCTGCATGGGATGAGATGGGGCTGACAATGACAGAATGAACCAGGGGGTTTCAGGATTGAAGCTGGTTGGAATGCCTGGCAGATATATGTAGCCACTGTCTCTGGCAAATGAGACAAGCAAGATGATCAATGAAGAGGCAGCCATATTGATGGACTTAGTGAAATGAGCATCTGAAGGATGGAGTGCTGTAGAAATGTGTAGGGTGTGAGGATCCTCTCCAAATTTGGAAGGCAGAATCATGTGGCTGAGCACTTTAAGTGAGTGTGAGAACGGAGTCAATATCTTTGGAAATGGCAGAGATACGATGAAAACCAGAATGCCATACATGGGCACTAAAAACTTTTAATGCACACTTAACTTGCTTCCTCTTTTCTCTTTAGCACTGATGACTCATTCTTGTGCAAAGGATGACTGCTCATGTCCAGCAGTCTTTCTATGCATGAGGCCTTTAGTCTTCATCTGCATTGCATGGGCATTGCACACAACTTGTCAATGAGTTAGGCAGTGAAGCAACCAAAGACAAGAGTCTTCTCAGCTATCACTTCAAACCAGAGAGCTTGGGAGTAGAACCCATTGAATGAGGACTAGGCTCAAAATGAACTAGATTAGAGAAACTGGCTATGACAAATGACAGGACTTATATACTGCCTTACTGTTTGTACATACTGCCACAAGAGAATGTTCTAGCAAGAAGCAAACAAAAGAGAGAACTACACTACTGGATGAATGCGAACATGCATTAGCAACAAGGCACAGCCTTACTAAGTATCATGTAAGCGTGAAAGAGTAACTTAAAAGGAAATGTCCGAGATGACTAAGCATCCCTAAAGCGGAACCCTAACCAGGGAGTGGATATATATGGAGAACTAGGAAATGCGGAAGCAAAAAGTCTACTGGTCATTACACTATCCCCTCCTAAGGCTCGACTTCCAGGCAAGACCAAATAGGATGAACAGTAGTAAACAGTTCCAGCATGGGCATGAACAAGCTGTCAAAGCTTTCTGATGAAAGGAGAGATAATTTATGAGGTGCTCCAGGGTGGGATCGATAAAAATCCTTGATCACCAACTGCAAATTCTTCAAGGTGGGGGCTGGCTCCCAAGTATGATCTTCTTCGGGGTATCCCCTCCAATGCACAAGGAATTGAAGAGCTCCACATTTCAAACAGGAGTCAACAACATATTCAACCTCATATTCAACATCTCCTTCATCAGTAACCCTTTGCGGTCCAGGCCTGTTAACAGGTTGCCCATCAAGAGCACCAAGATAGGGCTTAACCAGTGAGACATTCACAACCAGGTGAATCCTCATGTTGCATGGCAACTTTAATTTAAGAGTGTTCAGAAGTACTTCTAGAACTTTGTATGGTCTGATCCACTTTTTGGAAAGTTTACGGCTCTGCTGTTCTTTCAAGGACAGATGGTCTGTAGCTAGCCAGACTTGAGATCCAACAGAGTAGAGAGGGGCAGATGAGTGGCGTCTATCTGCTTGTTGTTTCTGCCAGGAATGCGCTTTGGCGAGGTTTGCCTTTACGTCCTGGAACACCTGGAACCAGGATTTGGCAACTTCCTCTGCTGCTTCTACCTTCGAAGTCGTCGGTTTGACGCCCATCCTAGGTCTATAGGATCGAGTAACTTCAAAGGGGCACTTGCCAGTAGAAGATGAAGCAGAGTTGTTGTAAGCAAATTGAGCCAAAGGTAGCCATTCCTCCCAGCAAGCTTGTTGCTGGTTGGCATACATCTGTAAATACTGTTGAATCTCGTGGTTCAACCGCTCTGTTTGTCTGTCTGTTTGTGGGTGGAAGGCCATAGAAAGTTTTTGCTGTACTCCCAGCATTTTAAATAGTTCCTTCATGAAGGAAGAGGCAAACTGTGGGCCTCTGTCCGATACAATAGAGTCCGGAAGTCTGTGGTGTTTCCACACATGCATCAGGTAAAGCTGAGCTGTACTAGCAGCTGTTTCTTCCACAGTGCAGGGGATGAACTCTGCTTCCTTAGAGAACCTATTGACAATGACCAGCACATGGGACTTCCCAGAAGATCCCTTGACTCCAAGATCCATAAAGTTGGTTGTCAAATCTCTCCAAGGCCCGTCAGGGACAGGTAAAGGCTTGAGTTCTCCTGCAGGCAGCCTATTTCCAGACTTTCTGGCTTGGCATGTTTGGCAATGCTTCACATATTCTTCTACATTGGGCCTTAAGGTGGACCATGTGAACCAGCATGTGATCAGCTCCTGAGTTCCTTTTATTCCACGATGTCCCACTAGGGGAGAGTCATGTAGAGCATTAAGCAGCTTCCTTCTAAGTGTACTAGGCACCCAGACCTTTTCTCCATCATAATGAAGACCGCCTCGGAGCTTGCATCCAGCAGGAACTCCTTCGGCTTTAGTGGACTCGATCTGCAAATCTTCCATGAAGGGATTTTCTAGTTTTACTGAGTGGACCTGACTTGGGTTTATAAATAGGGACTCTTCCGACTTTGCCCTCTCTTTTCCTTCTATGAAGTCCTCTTGTCTCGACAGGGCATCTGGCCTTCCCATCATGACTCCAGGTTTGTGAACTATAACACAGTTAAACCAACTAAAGTACTGCACCCAACATGCCTGGCATGGTTGAAGCTTCTGTGTGGTCATAAACCACTTGAGGTTGTGATGATCTGTCCAAATCTCAAACTGGTATGGAGTTGCCTCTAGGTAATGACGCCATTGTTCAAGTGTGCAGATAATGGCTAGCATTTCTTTGTCATGAACCATATAATTAAGTTCAGCTCCAGATAGAGAATGACTTGAGTAGGCAACAGGTCTCCAGAGACTGTCATTGCATTCCACTGAGAGCACTGCTCCGGTGGCATAGTCTGAAGCATCTGTTTCTAACCGAAACTTCCGATCCTGATTGGGGAACATAAGGATAGGGGCAGTAGTAAAGGCTTCTTTCAGCGTATCAAACACCATTTGACATCTGTCATCCCATATGAACAGAAGGTCCTTCTTCATGAGGTTATTTAGGGGCTTTGCGATCTGTGCGAAATCCTTAATGAATTGTCAGTAGAAGTTTGCTAGGCTGAGGAAGCTGCAAACTCTGCGAACGTTGCTAGGTATGGGCCAGTCTTGCACAGCAGAGATTTTGGCAGGGTCCATATGTACTCCGTTAACACCAACTATCATTCCTAAAAAGTCTACCTCTTGTTGTCCAAAGATACACTTCTGTGGCTTGACAAACAGGTCATTAACTTTTAGCCTTCTAAGCACTTCCAGCATGATCTTGTTGTGTTCCTCTTGGATGTCCGTTTTCGTAAATATCATTAGGTCATCGATGTAGACAACGAGCACATCTTCCATATCACCAAAGACATTGTTCATCATGTTCTGGAACATGGCAGGCGAGTTACAAAGCCCAAAGAACATGACTAGCAGTTTGAAAGCACCGCAATGGCATACAAAAGCAGCTTTCCACTCATCACCTTCTTTGATCCTAACGTTGTTGTAACCCCAACGAAGATCCATCTTTGTAAAGAGTTTGCAACCTTTCAACTTGTCCACAAGCTGAGATATCAAAGGGAGAGGATATGAGTTCTTGACAGTATGCTCATTTAAATAATGATAGTCCTGGACCATACGCTTTTTGCCATCCTTTTTAGGGATGAAGAACACTGGAGAGGTTTGTGGCAATTTACTAGGCCAAATATAACCCTTCTTGAGCTGACCATCCATGAAGTCACTGACTTCTTTTTGCTCATCAGGGGAGAGAGGGATCAACCTTCCTTTCTTTGGTACAATTGACTCCTTCAGTTCTATAGTGTGGTCCCAAGGTTTCCTAAGCAGCATGCGCTCGGATTCCTTTTTGGAAAAGACCAATAAATATTTGTGATATGCCTTTGGAACAAGTTCCTCAGGGGTCTTATCTGTTTTTGGTTTGTCTGTCCCTAGATTTTGAATCCAGGTTATGTAAGAGTCCATGGCTTCTCTTTCGAGCCTCTCGACCTTGTGTATGAATGAGGTTTTAGGGGCCAACTGTTGGCATCTAGCCAGACATCTACCCATTTTGACCTTGCCAGTTTTCCAATCTATCAGTGGGTTGTGCTGATGTAACCAGGTATGTCCCAGGATCATGGTACTACCTCCTAGATTGGTAATCTCAGCAAGAAGTTCCTCGTGATGGTCAAGGTACAAGACTTGAAGGTGTGCCTGATGCGTAATCCTTCCAGTGGAATTAGGCAAACCATTGACATTAAATATGTCAACTGCTCTTGGCAACACCATCTTTGGAATCCAGTTCCTTTCCACAAAGTCCTTATCTATACATACTCCAGTAGTGCCACTGTCAAGTAATGCATTAACCCTGAACACTGAACTGGCATTCGTCCATAAAACCAAAGGGACCTCCACAGAATCTTTTAGGTTCAGTGTGCATTGGGTTTCAGACCATATGGAGATCTTTGCACTACTACCCTCAAGATCCAGGAGATCGAAAGAAACATTTTTTTGTTTTTTATTGCAAGTGGAATTAAGCAGGCTTGGTTTTACATCTGGCCCTGAGCCCTTTCAGGACTCCACTTCAGATGATGTAAAAGTAAGAGAGGAAACAGATTCTGAACCATTAAATAACTCCTGTGGTTCTTTGAAATTGAGAAAAGAGAAATGATTGAAAGAAACTACTGGTACACTATTTTTGGTTTTTATATTTTCAACCTTCGTACTTTCTTTCGTATTCTTAAGTCCGTAAGTAGAACGAAATCTGTAAAAAGAAGAAGAAGAAGAAACAGGAACAAATGTCCATGTACGAGAAGAGTCTGCAGGACCCGATTTCACTGCAGCTCTGATTCTTTTAACTGGTTGATGTGAGCAACGATCTGCTCAAAGCTCATCCCCTCCATTGCTTTCAGGCAGGGGTCGGGTCCAGTGTCAGCATTTACAGCCCTGATGGGGCATCCTTGTGGTTGTGCCTGTTTAGGGCACTCACTTCGGTAATGGCCCTTGAGACCACATCCAAAACACATGATGTGGGACTTGTCCTTAGGGGGTCCCTTCCCCTTTCCTTGCCATGGAGTGGCACCTATATCCATGGGGGCGCCAGCCCCGGGTTGTGTGCCTGTGGTGGAGAAGCCATGAGGTTGATTTTGAGGCCATACCCTCGATGAGGAGGCTGTCATGTATCGGTGGTTTTCGAAATTTCCGCTTCCGGCCCATGAACAATGGAGATTGGGCCTGGAAGAAGATGCAGAAGGTGAGACAGGGGCAGTCTCAAATGGATGCCTTTTTGGCAGAGTTTGATAGTTGGAAGCTCATGGCCAGTGCTTCCGACAATTTGGCCATCCTGTGCCTAGAACAGGCCATAAACCCCGAGGTGCTCTGCCTCATGCATCATTTGGGGAAAAGAAAAGACATGTACAAGGAGTACATAATGGAGCTCTGGTTGGTGGCTGTCTTTTTTGATGGGGGCACATGTAGTAGGTGAGCAGGGGGAGAGGAGAGGATGAGTCAGCCTTAGTCAGTGGAGACAGATGGAGAGAGATGCAATGTACAGTAGACACAAGGAACCAAGACAGGATGGAGCCTTGTCCTATCTCACTGCCAAGCTCACTGGTCTGAATTCCTGTCTCAGTTCAATATGATCATTAGGTTCAGGCCCAGCAAGCTCAGGGCTAAGCCTGATGCCCTGGCTAGACAATGGGACATCTACCCCAAGGAGGGGGATAGTGGCTATGCCTGAGTGAACCTGCACAACCTGAGGCCAGTCTTCACCCAGGAGCAACTAGCAGTCTCCCTTCATGCTACATACCTTGAGTATCCAGTCTTACAAGCAGATGCACTAATGAATATTGAGAAAGTTCACAATGATATCCTAACAGTACTGCCAGATGACCCAGTCTCACAAATCTGCCTGCCTGACATGTCTGATCCCCAGTGGTCCATTGATGACACTGGCTTCCTTCAGCTTCATGGAAGGATCTACATGCCAGACTCAAATGACCTCCATCTTAGGGTCTTGCAGCTTAAGCATGACCCTCCACTGCCTAGCCACTTTGGCCAAAACTGAACCCTAGAGCTCATCCAGTGTGAGTACACCTGGCCTGGCCTCAGGACATTCATCAAAGACTATGTCTGGTCCTGCATGGCCTGCACTCAGGCCAAGGTTCCTCACCACTGGCCTTACAGCCTTGTCAAGCAACTTCTGGTGCTGGAGAAGCCATGGAATTCCATATCAATGGATTTCATTGAGCAACACCTGGCCTCATCTGGCTTCACAGCCATTCTCATTGTAGTTGACTGGCTTTCCCAGCAGGCCATCTTCATCCCCACACATGACACCATCACAGCCCCTGAACTTGCCAAACTGTTCCTACTCTATGTCTTTTCCAAGCACAGAGTACCAGCCCACATAACCTCAGACCAAGATTTGGAGTTCATGTCTCACTTCTTCAGGTCACTTAGTAAGGCCCTGGACATGTGGTTACACTTCACCTTGGGCTACTGCCCTGAAGGTGATGGCCAGACTGAGAGGACTAACCAGACACCAGAGCAGTACCTCTGGGTCTATTGTAACTACCAGCAGGACAACTGGGCCAACCTACTACCCCTGGCCAAGTTCACATACAATAATGCCCCTATGTCATAGCCATGCCTTGACCCCAGCCAGACTCAGCCTTGCACTCATCCAGTCTGGCCTCGGCCTTGCCAACCCCTTACCCCCAGTAGGTCTAGCATGATAAGCCCTGCCTTGCAGTGCATGTCATTACAGTTGAAGCCTTGCCCAGTCTCATCCCTGGTCTGCCCTCATTCCCTGTCCCAGTCTCTGGTCACCTTAGTCATACATTACTAATACTGTTCTTACCAATCACCTTAGCAATCTTTGTGAGACCAGCATTACTGGTCTCCATACTATAGTTACTTCCAGCATATAAACCCATAGGTACTCAGCCTGTATCCCCTCAGTCTGAAATCAACTAAGTTTACTCTGATAACCCCACCTCAGCCTCAGACTTGGACTGACACCCATGCAAGGGGATAGCACTGCATCCTCAGTCACTAAGTCCAATCAGTCTTCCCCTCTGTACCCCTGCTCTCCTTCTGATTCTGACCCCTTGGCCTCACACCTGCTTCAGTCTCTGGTCCAGCCTCAAACCTGGACATCACAAACTTGACAGTATTTCAGACTCACCACTTGTGTGGGTCTAATACAACATGGCAACAAAAACTCATTTTCAACCTGCTCTGCCACCAACCCCAAATCAGCTTCAGCCAGTGGGACTTGCCACAAGACAGCACTAGTTGCCTTAGGTACCACTAGGTGCTCTCCCAACCCCATTAGTCCCTTTAGGCACTTTTCAGCCTGAACATCCAATACTCCCACCCCATGTCGCCCTGTTGCTCCCATCCCTAATGATGATCCCAGGTATGAAGGGCCAGACAACAATGACAACAACAATGCTGATGATGATGACCCCAGCAATGGCCCAGTGATGATGGGCCCAGTGATGACAATGACAATCCAGATGAGAATGATCCAGAGGACGAACTGGACTTCCCAGATCCAGACACCAAACCCATGGTTGCAGTCTTTGACAGTCTCTGTCATATCCATGACTCTCGGACTCAATCCTGGTCCAGTCTGGACCCCTAGCCCCTAACTCTGGTCAAGTCCAGTCCTAGTCTGGCCTAGAAAACCTAACCCTGGCCTAGAGAACACAACTCCAGTCCTAGATAACCCAACTTGGGCCTAAATGGTTCAAGTCCGGTGTTTTACCCCTATCTCCGGTCCATTCCAGCCTCCTGGCCTTGTGCTGCTCCACCCCAGTCCTCCCAGATCCATGTCTGGGTCACCTGGACATAACTCCGGTCTGTTTTCCTTTGTTTGTACTATATTTAGTCTAGTCCTTTTGTCTGACTTTTGCTTATGGTACAAACCTGTGTCCAACTCTGGTTATGCTGGTCACCTGGACTTAGACTATTAGTCTTGACACAGCCTCTGTGGCTGTCCTCACCTTGCTCATCATCTCACTAATAGCTTATTAACAAGTCTGGCTTCATGTTTGTTACTCTGGACCAGCCTCATGTATTTAACCCCTGTACATACTTCATAGCACCTCAGTCAGAATATCAACTTAGTATTACCCTCAACTCTATATTACCCCTTGAGTCTACACTATAGCTAAGGCTGAGCCTTAAGCTATCCCTGGCCCCTGTTCCAGACCTCTCCCCAGCTTGCATAAGGGTACAGCACATAAGCTGAGACCAAGGGAGGTAGATCCAACCCTGGACTGGCTTCCCCCTGTGCACACCCCAAGACTGGCTGGTTTCCCATGCTACCAGTCTTGTTCCTGTGCTCCTGGTCTTAAGTCCAGTCCTCTGGACTTAACCCCTAACCTCTGGCCTTAACTCTGGTCCAACCAGACTTAACCCCTGTCTCCTGGCCTTGACTTTGGTCACTTGGTCTTGAAGCCTGGTCACCTGAGGGTAAACCTGTACTTAACAGTCTCACAAAGGCCATCAAGCTGCTGGCCTGCAACACCTGCACTAATCCTGAGTCCTCAAGCAGGACCAAGCTGCATGAGCATGACACCTTTGATGGCACTGACTGCAAGAAGCTATGTGCCTTCTTCATTCAGTGCAAGCTAAATTTCCAAGACTGGCCTTGGGCTTTCAGGACTGACTGTGCCAAAGTCATCTTCACATAATCCTACCTTAAAGGCATGGCCCTAGAGTGGTTCAAGCTGGACTTGCTTGGGGTTGAGGACCCCGATGACCAGCCCCTCTGGATGGACTCCTGGAGGGAGTTCATCCTAGAACTACAAACCACATTCAGCCCTCATGACCCAGTCACTGATGCAAAGAGTCAGTTAGACCACCTGCATATGAAAGATAACCAGCACATTAACAAATATGTTGTCAAATTCAACTGACTTGCTTTGCAAGTCCAGGGATATGGTGATGGTGCACTGTGCCACCATTTCTATGCTGGACTCCCAGACTGAATCAAGGATGAGGTCTGCTGGGTTGGAAAACCCTGGACCCTCCATGAACTCCACCACCTAGTGCAGGAAATAGATGTGTGCTACTGAGAGCACAAGGAGGAACACCAGGCCTCCTCATCCAACAATAAGTCCGGAGGCTCCAGTAACAACAATCAGCCCAATACTGGCCATGAGAAACCCTAGAATGGCAGCAATCACACTGGCTCTACCCAGTCCAAAGTGGCTTCATTGAAGCCAGGCAATAATAACAGCAATTCATCTGAGCCCAAGCCTAGCAAACTTGGCAAGGATGGAAAGCTCACCCTGGAGGAATGCAAGCATCGCATCAAGGGCAACCTCTGCATGTTCTGCAGAGGGCCTGGTCACTTCACTGAGAAGCGCCCCAAGAAGACTGGAAAGGCCAAGGCTCATGCCACAGCCACCACTGAAGCTGCACCAGCCTCAGGCTTGGGTTCTACCCCTGAGACAAAAAACTAGGTAGCAGCTCCCAGGACTTGTCAAGTACAGGTTTACCCTCAGGTGACAGGGGCTAAGTCCAGGTGGCCAAAGTCAAGGCTGGGAGACAGGGGCCAAGTCTGGTTGGGCCAGAGTTAAGGCCAAGGGTCAGGGGCTAAGTCCAGAGGACTGGACTTAAGGCAGGGAGCACAAGAACAAGACTGGTAGCATGGGAAACTGACTGGTCTTGGAGTGCACACAAGGGGAAGCTGGTCCAGGGTTGGATCTACCTCCCTTGGTCTCAGCTTATGTGCTGTACCCTTATGCAAGCTGGGGAGAGGTCTGGGACAGGGGCTGGGGATAGCCTAAGGCTTGGCCTTAGCTATAGAGTAGACTCAAGTTGTAGTACAGAGTTGAGGGTAATACTAAATTGATATTCTGACTGGAGTGCTACAAAGTATGTACAGGGGTTAAATACACAAGACTGGTCCAGAGTAATGAACATGAAGCTGGACTTGTTAATAAGCTATTAGTGAGATGATTAGCAAGGTGAGGATAGCCACAGTGGCTGTGCTGAGGCTAATAGCTAAAGTCTGGGTGACTGGCATACTGGAGTCAGACACAGGTTTTGTACAGTAAGCAAAAGTCAGACAAAAGGACTAGACTAAATATAGTACAAACAACAGGAAACAGACTGGAGTTATGTCCAGGTGACCTGGACATGGACCTGGGAGGACCGGGGTGGAGCAGCACAAGGCCAGGAGGCCAGAATGGACCAGAGATAGGGGCAAAAGACTGGACTTGAGTTACTTAGGCCCAAGTTGGGTTATCTAGGACTGGAGTTGTGTTCTCTAGGCTGGGGATAGGTTTTCTAGGCTGGACTAGGACCAGACTTGACCGGAGTTAGGGGCTAGGGGTCTGGACTGGACTTGGATTGAGTCTGAGAGTCATGGATATGACACTCACACCCCCCTGAAGGCCCCTCTTGTCTCTCTAATCAATGCAGCTGCCTTTGTACATGCCTACAAGCTTGAAGGGTCTGTACAATTCCAACTTCAGCTCCACCCCTTGGACTCAGCCCAAGGCCAATCAGTCTTGGCCTCCCCTCCTCCAGACTTACCCAATGTCCCAGAGGAGTATCATGACTTCGCTGATGTGTTCAGCAAGGCCAAGGCCTCTGTGCTCCTGCATCACTGGGAGTATGACCTGAAAATAGAGCTTGAAGAAGGAACAACCCCACCATTAGGCACCATCAATTCACTGTCCCCAGTCGAGCTCCAAGCTCTCCAGACTTTCATTGATGAAAATCTCACTACCAGATTCATTTGCCTGACCTCTTCCCCCTACACTGCACCAGTCCTCTTTGTCAAGAAGAAGGATGGCTCCCTCCAGCTTTGTGTAGACTTCCACAGCCTGAACAAAATAACTAAGAAGGACTGGTACCCATTACTGCTCATCTCCAACCCCTTGGACTCACCAAGCCAAGCCAAAATCTATACCAAGATTGATCTCAGGCATGCCTACCATCTCATCCAGATTGCTCTGGGTGATGGATGGAAGACTGCATTTTGGACTCAGTATGGGTCTTATGAGTGGTTAGTAATGCCTTTTGGCCTCACCAATGCCCCAGCTGCCTTCCAATGCTTTGTGAATACCATCTTTGCAGACATGTTGGATGTTTGCATAGTCATCTACCTAGATGACATTCTAATCTACTCCAGAGACAAGGATTCTCATAAGCAGCATGTCTGAGAGTGCTCCACCAGCTTCAGCTTCACAGCCTGTATGTGAAGCCAGAGAAATGTGAGTTCCACTCAGACTTGGTGGAATACCTCAGCTTCCATGTTTCCCCTGCCAGCCTCACAATGTCGAAGGAAAAGGTCCAGACCATCTGCAATTGGCCTGAGCCTCACAAGGTCAAAGACATACAATCCTTCCTTGGCTTTGCTAACTTTTACCACTATTTTATTTTCAACTACTCAGACATCATGGTACCACTGACTGTTAAGTCCAGGTCTTTTACCTGTCCAAGGCCAGTCTGGAGTCCAGTCAGGGGTCAGAGGGTAATATGAGGTACTAAGAGGTTTTGGACTATTTGGACTTAGTGACTGGTGGCACAGCGCTATTCCCTTGCATGGGCTGTAGTCTGGTCAAGAGGCAGAAGACAGAGAATGAGAGAGACCAGGTTAAGATGAGACTAGATTGATTTCAGACTGAGGCTAAAACAGATTATCCTATGACTTAAATACTAGAAGTGACCTAAGTGTAATGTAGCACTGGAGACTGGTCTGCACTGGTACAGCAATGATTGGTAAGTAGTGTTACAAAGAATCTTATCAAGCAAAGACTATGAACAAGGGATTACTGGGAACTGGGGCAGGACATGTGGCTGGGCTGGGTGTTACACTGGCCCAGTACTAACTGAGGGGACAACTCGACTGGGCACTGCCTTGCAGTGCCTCACGAGCTAACACGTTTCTGGGTCAAAGGGTTAAGGCTGGGACCAGGGCAAGGGGGCAAGGGTTGGATGGGACCAGTCAAGACCAGGGTAGAGCCAGTCTGGGGTGGTCTGGGCACAGTCATGACACTGACCCAGCTTACCCACAAGGGTGTTCCTTGGAACTTCTCTGAGGAATGCCACCAGTCATTCAACAACCTCAAGGCTGCCTTCACAACTGCACCAGTCCTAACCCATTTCATCCCCAGGGCTCCTATTACCATCAAGACCAATGCATCAGACTACACCATTGCCAGCATTCTATCCATTACCTGCAGCAATGGCCAGATCCACCTGGTTGCTTTCTACTCCTGGACCCTGACTGCCCTGGAGTTGAACTACAATACTCATGATAAGGAATTGCTTGCTATTTTTGAAGCATTCCAGACCTGGCACCACTATCTTGAGGGTTCGGCCTGACCAGTTAATGTTGTTACTGACCACAAGAACCTAGAGTACTTCTCTACCTCTAAGGTACTCACCTGCTGCCAAGCTCACTTGTCAGAATTCCTCTCACAGTTCAACATGGTCATTAGATTCAGGCCCAGTAAGCTCAGGGCTAAGTCCAACACCCTAACTAGACATGGGACATCTACCCCAAAGAGGGGGTAGCAGCTATGCCCAAGTGAACCCACAGAATCTGAGACCAGTCTTCACCCAGGAGCAGCTAGTAGTCTCCCTCTGTGCCACTTACCTTGAATACCTGGTCTTACAGGCAGTTGCACTAATGGATATAGAAAAGCTCCATAATGATATCTTGACTGCACTACCAGATGACCTGGTCTCACAAGTCTGTTTGTCTGACATGTTGGATCCTTGGTGGTCTGTAGATGACACCAGCTTCCTTTGGCTTGATGGAAGGATCTATATGCTGGACTCAAATGATCTCTGCCTCAGGGTCTTGTGGCTTAAGCATGACCACCCCCTGTCCAGCCACTTTGGCCAAAACTGAACCCTAGAACTCATATGGTGTGAGTATACCTGGCCTGGCCTTAGGACTTTTGTCAAGGACTACATCTGGTCTTGCACAGCCTGTGCTCAGGCTAAGGATCCCTGCTGCCAGCCTTATGGCCTCCTCAAACAACTTCCAGTGCCAGAGAAACCATGGAGTTCCATCTCTATGGACTTCATCAAGCAACTCCCAACCTCATCTGGCTTCACAGCCATCCTTGTTGTAGTTGACCAGCTCTCCAAGCAGGCCATCTTCATCCCCATCCATGACACCATCACAGCCCCAGAACTCACCAAACTATTCCTACTCCATGTCTTTTCAAAGCACAGAGTGCCAGCCCATGTAACCTCAGACCAAGGCTTGGAGTTCATGTCTCACTTCTTCTGGTCACTCAGTAAGGCCTTAGATATGCACTTACACTTCACCTCAGGCTACCACCCCAAGGGTGATGGCCAGACCAAGTGGACTAATCAGACACTGGAACAGTAGCTCCAAGTCTACTGTAACTATCAACAGGACAACTGGGCTGACCTCTTACCTTTGGCCAAGTTTGCTTACAACAATGCCCCTAGTGCTACTACTGGTGTTTCACCCTTTTTCACTAACAAGGGCTACCACCCCAACACCTCAGTGTACCCAGAGTGTGACCTTACATCTGCTCAGGCTCATGATTATGCAGTTGACCTGGACTCACTGCACCAGTACCTATGTGAGGAGATGATCCTCACACAACAGCACTACCAAGGACTGGCCGATGCTAAATGCATGCTGGCCCCAGACTTCAAGGTCGGTGATCAGGTGTATGTCAAAGCCAAATACTTCTGGTTGACCCAGCCTTCCAAGAAGCTTTTGGAGAAAAACCTTGGACCATACCTGGTCATAGCTCAGGCCAGTACCCACTCATTCACACTGCATCTGCCAGACTCAATGCATGTGGTACATCCAGTCTTCCACATCTCCCAGCTCAAGCCAGCCTTCCCTAACACCATCCCAAACCAGACTCAGCCACCATCCCCACCAGTCAAAGTCAATGGCAAACTGGAGTTTGAGGTAGCCGAAATCCTTGACTCCAAGGTTGACCAGCATTGCAGGCATCGGCTTCAGTACTTGGTCTGGTGGACCAGCTACAAAGGGACTGATGAAGAAACTACATGGGTACTTGCACTGAGCTAGATGGTGCTTCTGAACTTGTTCAAGAGTTCCACTCCCACTACCCCAGTAAACCCAGCCCATACCAATGAGGACCAGTCTCAACTGGCCTTGGCTTTCTTCTTGTTCTCTACTGGTATCTAGTTCCCTTTGACCTCTTACTTACCCTGTTTTCCTTTTTCTTGTTCTTCTCACTTTACTATACAAGACCAAGACCAGATCCCTGGCATTGGCAGAAAAGAAAACAAGACTGCTATGCTACAATGACTACTCAGCTTTGGCCATGTTTTCATCTTCCCCCTCAGCTTCCTCTTCCTCACCCTCAGCCTGCAGCCACTCTGCTTCCTCATGCAACTCATCTGAGTTGAGCTTGGATGAGCCCAAGTCTGAAGGGGTGACTGCCACCCTGAAGCCATAGGATTTGTCAAGTTTTGACTCAAGGGTGTTGGTGATTTGGCCTAAGCCTAAGTTCTCAACAGCAGTCTCATGAAGTTTGAAAAGGCTGGCCAGGTTGTTGGCAATCAGCCCTGTGGCCTCAATCAATTGCTTGAGCTTGCTCTCCAAGGCTGAGTATCTGGCTACACTGGCCTCTTTCAGTCCACTCCTGCCAGCCTTGGGTTCATTGAGGTCCAAGATCTCAACCAGCCTCACACTTGTCTTTGCCCACTTCTGTTTGCTGGGCCCAGCCTCAGTGTTCTCTTTGTTAACCTTCCACTTTTTCCCCTTGTTGACCTTCCCAGTGACCTTCAGGCCAGCCTTGGCATCCTTCCTGTCCCTGGGCCACTGGCACTTGCCCTTTGATTGATTGCACCAGACACAGGCAACCCATTTTTTGTTGCTGTCCATGAGGAATTCACAGACAACTTGAGCCCAGGCACAATGGGTGCAGCTAAAAAAGAACATCAAGAGGAATGTGCACAAAGTTGGGAGGGTACTCACCTGGGGTCCATAACCACCTTTTTCACCTTGCTAGCCTTGCTACCACTGGCCCCAGCTTCATCATCCTTCCCAGCCTCAGCCTTGCGCTTTCACTTGGCCTCCCTTTCCTCCTCAGCCTTGTGCCTCTCCCCTTCAGCCTCATGCACTACCCTCTCAGCCTCAATCTGCTCCCTCTCCACTCTCTCAGCCTCCAGCCATGCCTGCTCTTCCCACTGGGCTTGTTCAGCCACCTTTCACCTCTTCCTCTCTTTTGCCTTGGCCCTCATCATCTCCTCTTCATTGTTGGTGTCATACTTGATGGCATCATCCAACACCTGGGTCCAGTTGATAGGGACCTGGCCTTTGTCACTGTCAATCATGATGGTCAGTCTTGAGTCAGACATGATGGATAAGATGTGAAAGAAAGACACAAAGGGCTTAGCAGGCCACAAGTACCAGTTTTTTCAAACTCAGCCTACCACTCTCACAGGGGTCTCATGGGTTCAACCCCTAAGAGGGGGATACTGTCATAGCTGTGCCTTGACCTTGGCTGGACTTGGCCTCACACTCATCCAGACTCAGCCTTGCCAACCCCTTACCCCCAGTAGGTCTAGTGTGATAAGCACTGCCTTGCAGTGCATGTCATTTCAGTTGAAGCCTTGCCTGGTCTCATCCCCAGTCTGCCCTCATTCCCTGTCCCAGTGTGAGTCAAAGTGTGGTTCAGTGGTGAAAACCAACCAAAACCAACACAAGAGACAATAAGAGCAAGTGGTGGTGTGCCTATGTGGTACCTAGATGGTAGAACCTTTGATTTGGGAGGGTTTTTGTGAGCTACAACACTCAAAGATGAGTGCTGAGGGTTGGGGGTGCTCCTGATGAAGAGGGAGCAAGAATGTGAGAGGATGTGATGGGGTAGACTGTTGTCAGCCTACAGAAGGATGGATGATGACTTAATGCAATGCTCTGAGCTGCACTGAGCTCAGGGAGGACTTGGAGCAAAGTAGATGATAACTATCAAAGCTGATGAATGATTTACTGATGATGATAAAATGTGAGCAAGAGGGGCTCTCTGACATCTTCTTCTTATTCAGCTATCTAAGTACAGTGATTTATATACAGTACAGGGGCATTGCCTATGGAAAACAAGGTGCAAACACTTGGTAAGTGATTGGTAAGTGATAAGTAAGGAATGTAAGCAGTGGGTAATCATCTTAGAAAGCATTGGTAAGCATTGGTAAGGATAAGTAAGCCAAAAAGCAAAGAATCAGTAAGCAAGGTCAAAAGATTGGTAAGTATTGGCAATAGGTGAGTCAAGGACAGTCAGAATGTCAAAGTATGACTCAAGTAATGTCAGGAACTGGGAAAGCACACTGGAATTGCATTAGGGGGAGGCTGTGCATGTCACATCTCAAAGAGATTGCTTCTGGGCCAAAGTGGGATGACAGAGAGGCAGTGCTGATCTGATGCTGATATTGTACATCCAAAAGTGGACAGGGTGAGTCAGATGTCAACAGGGGTCAAGCTTTGGGGGTCTGTGGGGTGACAGGAGCATAGGGGATCACAACTTTCCCCCCCTAACTGTCCTCTCAGTGAAGCAAATAAAAACTTCATGAATGAGGCTCTGTTGGAAGAGAGGACAAAGGGGGAGTGTCTTCTGCTGTATCTCACAATAAGGAAGCAAGATGTGCATCAGACTTGTCATGGATGCAATCAGGGAGAGTGGAGAACAGTAGATTATACTGTAGCTGTCACAATTTGGAAGAATGATGGACATGACTGTTATGAAGATGTTGCAGGGAGAAAGGAGGAAGGATCCATATGCTTCTTGGACTGGAGAGACTGAAACAACCACATAAGACCTCTCCAAGAGAATGACAGACCTGAGGTGACCAAAGAATGTCCTCCTAGAGGTCATACTGACAAAAAGAACACACTGTCCAAGCTGGATGGGCTGAGAGGGGGCAGATGAGGATGGGATGTACCAGGATGCTTCAGGATGGAAGCTGGTAGGAACTCCTGGTAGATATATGTAGCCATGGTACCTAGCAAAGGGGAAAAGCAAAATGATTGATATGGAGGTGGCCATATCAGAAGAATTAGTGAAATGAACATCTCTTGGAGGGAGTGCTGTAGACACATGTGGAGTGTGCAAATCCTTTCCAATTTTGGAAGGTAGGATTGCATGGCTGAGCACTATAAGTGAGTGTGGGAATGGTGTCAGTATCTGCAGAATTGGTGGAGATACATTGAAAACCAGAATGCTGTACATGGGCACTTAGGAATTTTTATTGGTGCTTAACTCACTTCCTTCCTTTTTCTTTGGCACTGATGACCCATTCTTGTGTGAGGGATGACTGCCAACATTTCTGGCTGTCCTTCTTCACATGAGGGGTATGGTCTTCATCTCCATTCATCAGCTGCATCCATGTCCACCTCACCAAACACCTTTGGTGTGTGACTGTCATATCCATGACTCTTGGACTCGGACTCAGTCCAGTCCAGACCCCTAGCCCCTAACTCTGGTCAACTCCGGTCCTAGTCCAGCCTAGAAAACCCAGTCCCGGGCCTAGGAAACCCAACTCCAGCCTAAATAACTTAAGTCCGGTGTTTTACCCCTATCTCCAGTCTGTTTTGGCCTCCTGGCCTTGTGCTGCTCCACCCTGGTCCTCCCAGGTCCATGTCCAGGTCACCCGGACATAACTCCAGTCTGTTTTCCCATGTTTGTACTATATTTAGTCTAGTCCATTCATCTGACTTTTGCTTACTGTACAAAACCTGTGTCTGACCCCAGTATGCCGGTCACCCAGACTTTAGCTATTAGCCTCGGCACAGCCACTGTGGCTGTCCTCACTCTTGCTAATCATCTTGCTAATAGCTTGTTCACAAGTCCAGCTTCATGTTTGTTACTCCGGACTGGCCTCATGTATTTAACCCCTGTACATACTTCGTAGCACCCTCAGTCAGAATATCAATTAAGTATTACCCTCAACTCTGTATTACCCCTCAAGTCTACACTATAGCTAAGGCCAAGCCTTATGCTATCCACAACCCCTATCCTGGACCTCTCCCCAGCTTGCATAAGGGTACAGCACATAAGCTGAGACCAAGGGAGGTAGATCCAACCCCAGACTGGCTTCCCCCCTGTGCGCACCCCAAGACCAGTCGGTTTCCCATGCTACTGGTCTTGTTCACATGCTCCTGGCCTTAAGTCCGGTCCTCTGGACTTAGCCCCTGACCTCCAGCCTTAACTCTGGTCCAACTGGACTTGACCCCTGTCTCCTGGCCTTGATTCTGGCCACTCAAACTTAGCCCCTGTCACCTGGTCTTGAAGCCCGGTCACCCAAGGGTAAACCTGTACTTCACAGTGACACTGGTCTCCAGTCACCTTAGTCATACATTACTAATACCATTCTTACCAATCACCTTAGCAATCTTTATGAGATTGGCATTACTGGTCTCCATACTATAGTTACTTCCAGCATATGAACCCATAGATTCTTGGCCTGTATCCCCTCAGTCTGAAATCAACTAAGTTTACTCTGATAACCCTGCCTCAGCCTCAGACTTGGAATGAAACCCATGCAAGGGAATAGCACTGCATCCTCAGTCACTAAGTCCAATCAGTCCTCCCCTCTGTACCCCTGCTCTCCTTCTGAACCTGTCCCCTCAGCCTCATGCCTGCTTCAGTCTCCGGTCCAGCCTCAAACCCAGACACCATGAACTTGACACCCTAGCATGGCTACTGGTGTGTCACCTTTCTTTGCTAATAAGAGTTACCACCCCAACATCTTGGTGTACCTGTAGCATGATCTTACCTCCACTTGGGCTCATGATTATGCAGTCAACTTGGACTCACTGCATCAGTACCTATGTGAGGAGATGACCCTTGCCCAACAATGCTACCAAGGCCCAGCCAATGCCAAACACATGCCAGCTCTGGACTTCAAGGTTGGTGACCAGGTATACATCAAAGCCAGGTACTTCTGGTCAACCTGGCCTTCTAAGAAGCTCTCAGAGAAGAACCTCAGTCCATACCAGGTCATAGCTCCAATGTGCACAGTACACCTGGTCTTCCATGTCTCCCAACTTGAGCTGGTCATTCCTAATACCATCCTGAACTGGACTCAGCCACCACCCCCACCAGTTGAAGTCAATGGAGAACTAGAGTTCAAGGTAGCCAAAATTCTTGACTCCAAGGTCAACTGGTGTCATCAGTGTTGGTTATGGTCTGGTGGACTGGCTATGAAGGGACCAATGAAGAAACCACTTGGGTACTCACAACTGAACTAGACAACACTTCTGAACTCATTCAGGAGTTCCACTCCCACTACCCCAGTAAACCTGGCCCATACCAATGAGGACCAGTCTTGACCAGCCTCAGTTTCTTTTCTGATTTTCTTACTTTACTACCTGAGACTGAAACCAGAAACCAAGACTGGACATGTGACATTGGCAGGAAGAAAAAAGATAACAAGACCCTATGCTATGGGCTACTTGGCCTTGGCCATGGTCTCATCCTCCCCTTTGGCCTCCTCCTCCTCATCCTTGCTGTGGGTCTTCAGCCAGTCAGCCTCCTTGCACAACTCATTGGAATCAAGCTCAGATGAGCCCAAGTCTGCTGGGGATACCACCATCCTGAAGCCATAAGACTCATTGAGAAGTGCCTCAAGCACACCAGTGATCTGGCTGGAGTTTTCAACTGCAGTCTTGTGGAGTTTGAAGAGGCTGGCCAGGTTGTTGGCAATCAGCCCCATGGCATCAATCAGCCAGTTGAGCTTCCCTTCCAAGCCTGAGTACTGCACTGCATTGGACTCCCTCAGTCTACTCCCACCAGCCTTGGGTTCATTGAGGTCCAGTACCTTGATCAGCTTGACACTCACCTTGACCCACTTCTTGCTTGGTCCAGGCTCAGGTGTCTCCTTGTCGACTTTCCATTTTTTGCCTTTGTTGACCCTCCCAGCAGCCTTAAGACTGGCCTTGGCATCTTTCCTGTCCCCAGGCCATCATCACTTCTCTTTCAATTGGTTGCACTGGATGCAGGCAACCTGCTTCTTCTTGCCATCTATGAGGAACTCACAGATGACTTTTGCCCAGGTACATTATCTCCCAATATACATGTTGATTTAAAAAAATGTGCTCATTTATTAGTTGGTGCAACCTTGTGCAGAAATTCATACTAGATGGCACCAGGTCCTGCCCCACCAGACAAGATTCATCCAGTCTTGCTAGCAGGTTGTGAGTCTGTGTGACATGGTATTACTTGCCTTCTTAGGCTATAATCTGTCAGACTACATCACATCCTGTCATACTAGCTGATGTCCAATTTTCACTGGGAATCACTGCTGTACTGGTGCTACATTACACTTAGTTCACCTTTAGTATTTAAGCTGTAGGAAGATTTTTTTAGACTCAGTCTGAAATCAAACTAGTCTCATCTAACCCAGTCTCCCTCTGTCTCCTGTTTTCTGCCTCTTGACCAGACTATGGCCCATACAAGGGAATAAGCACTGCTCTGCAGTTGCTAAGTCCAATTAGTCCAAACCCTCTAGTATCTTGTTCCCCCTCTGACCCCCAACCAGACTCTGGACCAGCTTTGGACTGGCATGAACTGGACTTAACAGTCAATCTGAATGTGAGAGAAGTCAGGGTTGGAGTTGTAACTGGTGCATGTGATGCATGCAGACATTGAGAAGACAAAATGATGGGGAAAATGTTGCTCAACCTCAGGAAAGGTGCAGAATGCTTAAGTGGACCTATGGTAGGAGGGTCTGTGGTCATGGGAGCTGCAGCTGGCACATATATGCTGGTTGGAATGATCATCTCAACAGGGACATTTGACAACTGCAAGCTGAAATGTGAAGCAAATGGGAGTGTTGTTGTTGTGACATATGAGTTTGCCATCTTGGGCTCTCACAGAAGTTTGTTGGCCTTTCTGCATAGTTTCTTCATTGCAGACCAAGTATTTATGACAAGTGTGCAGACAGATGACACAGGTAGGGGTGAGATGTTGGTTACTCCAAAAGGACTCTTCAGGATTCCCATTGTGAGTCTGACACTTGTAAGGAGCAAAGCATTGGGAACAGGAAGGGGCCTTGCTGGAGGTCAAAATTGATCTCATATGCTGAGTCAAGAGCTGCATGAAGCATGATTGATACTGATCAAAAGTTAGGAAGAAGTTGGGTTCAGCAGAGCATCTACAATGAATCTCTGTGTCAAACCTAAGGATGATGGTGAAGTAGTCAAGGAAGTGTTCCTTCCAAGTCAGAAAGCAGAAGTGACAAGACCACATGCACTTCATAGTCAGTCCCTGATGTTTACTAATCCATTCTAGGTAGGGTCCCAAGCCAAGGGGTGAGAGCATTCAGCATGGCACAGTAAGCATAGACATTATGAAGAATTAGTAGATGTCACGACCATGTCCAGACTACTCTAGACCAGCTCTACCCTGGTCTTGACTGGCCTCACCCAACCCTTGCCCTGGTCCCAGCCTTAACCCTTCAACCCAGAAACATGTTAGCTCATGCAGTGCCCAATCGAGTTGTCTGCTCAGTTGGTACTGGACCAGTGTAATACCTGGTCCAGCCACAAGTCCTGCCCTGGTTCCTGGTAATCCTTTGTTCATAGTCTTGCTTGATAATATTCTTTGTAATGATACTTACCACTTGGTTTACTAACCATTGCTGTACTGGCACAAACTGGTCTCTGGTGGCTACATTACACTTAGGTTACCTCTAGTATTTAAGCCATAGGATAATCTGTTTAGCCTCAGTCTGAAATCAACTTAGTCTTGTCATAACCCAGTCCCCTCTGTTCTCTGTCTCCTGTCTCTTGACTGGACTATGGCCCACACAAGGGAATAGCACTGTGCCATCAGTCACTAGTCCAACAGTCCAAACCCCTTGGTATCTCATATTAGCCTCTGACCCCCAACCAGACTCCAGACCAGCTTTGGACTGGTGACAAACTGGACTTAACAGTATTTCAGACTCACACTTGTGTGGGTCACTACCCTTCTGTTCAAACCTCAGTATTGCACCTTCAGCATGCCTACCCAGACCAGAACTCAAGCAGCACAGGCATGTGCTACCACCAATCCAGATTCCACCTCAGCCATCAACTTATGCTGCACCACTGCCCTGGTGTCATTAGGGACAGCCAGAAGGTTGCCCAGTGAAGTCAACAACTTCAGGGGCTTCTCAGCCTGCAAGTCTACCACTCCCACTTCTAATTGACCTCCTGCACCCACTAATGATCCAGATGATGAACCAGACCCAGATGAAGCAGATGACTTCAATCCCAGTGGTGATGACCCTGGTGATGATGGTCCTGGCAACAATGGGCCAGGAGATGACCTGGATAATGATGATGAAGAACCCCTCCCAGAAGATGATGTCAAACCTGGGGTAGCTGTGCTTGACAACCTTGCTAAAGCCATTGAGCTTCTCACACACAATGCTTGCACCAGCTCTGAATCCTCTTCTAGAACCAAGTTGTGTGAACTGGACACCTTCAATAGGACAGACCCAAAAAAGCTGCACACTTTTCTTATCCAATGTGAACTCAACTTCTGGGACCAGCCCCAGGCCTTTCAAAGTGATCAGACCAAGGTCACTTTCATGCAGTCATTCCTAAAAGGGATGGCTCTTGAGTGGTTTGAACTGGACCTACTTGGGACTGAAGACCTGGAGGATATAGTAAAGGTGGACATTCCATTGAAGAGCCAGAGTCAGATTGGGGAGACCGGTGTAGGGAACGAGTTCGAGTTCCCTAGGAGAATCCGTCTTGGTCAGGAGTTTAGGGGTGGAAGGACTTGTTTTATTTCTTGCCTTTGTTTTTGTGTTTGTACCCCTGGACTTGGTGACGAGCAGCCGCGTCGCTGACTAAGCACGTGTGCTGTGTTCGCGCGAGTTCAGTTTACCATAACAACCAATCCATGTCACAGGCCCTCAGTAGTAGGGTGATTTAGTCTCGCATTTCGGCGAGTTTTCGAAGTTAGAATTATTACTTTGGGGAGTACCCAAAGTGCCAGGAGGACTGGCAAGAGTATTAGACAGGCACAGCTAAGTATCTTTTTTTTAGTTCGCATTTTTTTACTTTTTACTACACTTCTTTCTCCAGAGAGAACCTCCCTTTTGGGTTGAGCACTAAACTCGCCCATTACTGACTATTACCATTATAGGTACATCTTCATTTTACCTATTCCTACACCGGGTATGGGGTAAACAAGTGTTGATTAGCAAATTGATTATCTATAAAACAATGGGTGGAGCCAGAGTCCACTGAAGTATGAAGCTGAGGTATTTCTGGGTTTTCTAATGTGACTTAGGGGGTTAAAGAATTCGGACTGGAAAGAGCAGACATGTTGAGATGAGCTTCCAAGTTTGCACAACCAGAGTCAACGCAGCTCCCAGATTGTGCAGAGTCCCAGGAGCTGCTACCTATTTTTTTGTCTCGGGGGTAGAACCTGAGCCCGAGGCTGGTGTGGCCTTGGTGGTGGCTGCAGTGCGAGCCTTGGCCTTTCCAGCTTTCTTGGGGCATTTGTCAGCGAAGTGACCAGACCCTCTGCAGAACATGCAGAGGTTTCTGTCTATGCGATGCTTGCATTCCTCGGGGGTAAGCTTTCCATCTTTGCCGAGTTTGCTAGGCTCAGGCTTGGAGGAGTTGCTGTTATTATTGTTGCCTGGCTTTGATGAAGCCAGCTTGGGGGAAGAACCAGAGTTGTTATTGTTGCCGGTCTTGGTCTTCTCTTGACCATTGTTGCTGGAGCCTCCAGACTTGTTGTTGTTGCTGTTGGAGGAGCTCTGGTACTTACTCGCCCGTTGGACCTCTTCCTTGTGCTCCCAATAGCACACATCTATTTCTTGGGTGAGGTGGCAGAGCTCGTGAAGTGTCCAGGGTTTGCCAACTCAACAGACTTTGTGCTTAATCTGGTCTGGGAGCCTGGAATAGAAATGATGGCGCAGTGCACCATCTCCATAGCCTCAGACTTGCGAAGCAAGCCAATTAAAGTCTACTACATACTTGTTAATGCGCTGACTTTCCTTCATATGTAAATGGTCAAGCTGACTCTCAGCATCAGTGACCAGGTCATGGGGGCCGAAGGTGGTTTGCAATTCTAGGATGAACTCCCTCCAGGAGTCCATCCAGAGAGGCTGGTCATCAGGGTCATCGAGCCCAAGCAAGTCCAGCTCGAACCATTCTAATGCCATACCTTTGAGGTAGGACTGGGTGAAGATGACCTTGGTGCAGTCAGTCCTAAAAGCCCAGGGACAGTCTTGGAAATTGAGTTCACACTGGATGAAGAAAGCATGAAGTTTCTTTGGGTCGGTACCATCAAAAGTGTTGGGCTCATGCAACTTGGTCCTGCTTGAGGATTCAGGGCTAGTGTGGGCATTGTGAGCCAACAGTTTGATGGCTGTTACGAGGTTATCCAGGACCATGATAGTGGGCTCAGTGTCGGGGTCTGGGAAGTCCAGATCGTCTTCCAGATCATTATCCTCTGGGTTAACATTGCTGGGACCATTATCACCAGGGTCATCATCATCTGGGTTGTTGTCATTATTGTCACCCAGCCCATCATCCCCAGGATCACCACTGGGGATGGGAGCAGTGGGACAATGTGGGGTAGGGGTATTGGATGTGCAGGCTGAAAAGCCCCTGAAAGGACTGATGGGACCTGGAGAGCACCTAGTGGTGCCCAAGGCAGCTAGTGCTGTCTCGCAGTGAGCCCCACTGGCTGAGGCAGAGTTGGGGTTTGTGGCAGAATGGCCATGGGGAGGTTGAAAATGAGTCTTGGTTGCCATGGTAAGTTAGACCCACACAAGCGGTGAGTCTGAAATACTGTCAAGTTCGAGGTTGTCCGGGTTGAGGCCAGACCAGAGTCCGAAGTGGGTGCAAGGCTGAGGGGTCGGGGTCAAGGGAAGAGGCAAGGATACAGATGGGTGGACTGTTTGGACTTAGCGACTGAGGATACAGGGCTATTCCCTTGTGTGGGTCTCAGTCTGAGTCTGAGGCCAAGATGGGGTTATCAGGGTTAACTTTGTTGATTTCAGACTGAGGGGTACAGGCTGAGTATCTATGAGTTTATATACCAGAAGTAACTATAGTACGGAGACCGGTAATGCCAGTCTCGCAAAGATTGGTAAGAAGATTGGTAAGACAAGGATTAGTAATGTATGACTAAGATGACAGAGACTGGGACAGGACCGGGCAGGACTTAACTGGAGTGACAGACACTGCAAAGCAGTGTCTACCATGCTAGGACATCTGGGGATAGAGGACAGGCGAGGCTGAGGCTGGACTGGATGAGTGCAAGGCCGAGTCTGGCCAGGGTCAAGGCATGACTATGACACAAAGCCTAAAAAGGATTGCATGTCCTTGACTTTCTTTGGGACAGGCCATTCAGCAATGCCTTGGACTTTGACAGGATCCATGGCAACTGTATTTTCTTTGATGATCATTCCAAGGTATTCAACCTTGGTCAGATCAAAATGGCACTTTTCTAACTTAAGAGGGAGTGACAGCTCCCTCATTCATTCAAGAACATGATGAGTTCTTCATTTATGTTCTTCAGGATCAGTGGAGAAGATGAGGAGATCATCCATGTAGACAACCAACCACCCTTGGGCGATCATGTCTCAGAAGGAATCATTCATGAATCATTGGAAGGTGGCAGGGGAGTTGCACAATCTGAAGAACATAACAGTTGGTTGAAAGAGTCCTTTATGCATAATAAATGCAGCTTTCCATTGGTCCCCTTCTTTGATGCAGACATTGTTGTAGTCTGATCTCACATCCATCTTGGTGAAGATAAGATGCTCCCTTGAGTTTATCAACGAGATCTGAAATAAGGGGAAGGGGGTACACATCCTTCACTGTATTCTTATTCAGATATCAGTAGTCTTGACAGGGGCGAAGGGAGCCATCTTTCTTTCCAACAAAGAAGAAGGGTGCAGCTTGGGGAGACTTCGAGGGGCAGATTTTACCTTCTCGAAGGTTTTCTTTGATGAATTTCTCTGCAGACTCCCTTTTGGAGGGGGAGAGTGGGTATGCTTTAGCCACTTTGGGAATGAAGTCCTCAACAAGGTTGATGGCATGATCGTAGGGTCATGACAGAGGTAGGACTCCATCAGAGGGTTTTTCGAAAACCGAGGCAAAGTCTTTGTAGTCTTCAGGGAGGACAGCCTTCAGTGTCTTTTTATGTTCTTCTTGGGCTAATTCAGTAGCTGTGGTGATCTTTCGAAGAAGACTATTGTTTGGATTAATCTTCTTTGCTTCTTCTATGAGTTTTCCAACTGTCATTACAAAGTGTGCACAGATGGTTTCGTCTTCTGGTTCCTTGTAATCCATGAATTTGTTTATGCCTTTCTTTTCAGCAGGGGACACAAGGTTCATGGTGGGTTCTTCAATGGCAACAGAGGAGATGTTGCGTTTCAACTCTTTAGACCTGTCAGTCTTTTCATCGATGGAGAGGGTTCCCATTCTCCAGTCAATGATGGGATTGTTCTCTTGGAGCCAAGGGAGGCCCAGGATGACATTTTCTGCTCCACAATTGATGACATGGAAGAAGGACTGGTGGACAAGTCCTTCAATCCTGAAGTACAAGGTGGTGGAAAACAAGATTTTTCCCTTGGAGTTCTGGGTTCCATCCACATTTTTAGCAAGGATGGGTTCTGTGAGTTGTTGAATGGGGATTCAGTGCTTTTGCATGAATCCCCAGTTGATACACAATATTTCAGCACCAGAGTCAACCAGTGCAGTGGTGTTGATGGCTTTTCCAGTTCTTTCTGATGCATAAAGGGTGACAGGAATTTGCATAGTACAATCTGGGGTAGAAGATACTAGTACAGGTGCAACAGAAATAGAACTGTCCTTAGTATGGGGAACATCTGGCATCAACTCAGAGTTCCCTTCTAAAAATCCTTTCCAAGCACCCTAGCAATGTTTATGCATCCACATGATGGAAACCACTCCTACAAAGGTCACTGAGTGGTATACCCAGGCACAAAGTTCAACACAAAGTGGAGAAAGGTGAATGAACTCCCCAGAAAGAAGGAAAAGAGAATGTTCTATCCCAAGAACAATCTCTCCAAAGAAAAAGATCCAAACACCATGGACATGGATGGAGTGAGACTCTCCAAAGAAGAAAGGGACCATCACATCAAAGAAGGAAGATGTTTTGGTTGTGGAAACAAGGGACACCTCTCCCAAGAATGTCCTGACAAAGGGAAAACCCCCAAAAGAAAATTAAAAAGATCTGCAAGATTGTGGAAATGGAAGAAAGTGACAATGAAGAAAAAATCGCAGGTCCAACCAAAACATCTTCCTTCTTTGATGTGATGGTCCCTTTCTTCTTTGGAGAGTCTCACTCCATCCATGTCCATGGTGTTTGGATCTTTTTCTTTGGAGAGATTGTTCTTGGGATAGAACATTCTCTTTTCCTTCTTTCTGGGGAGTTCATTCACCTTTCTCCACTTTGTGTTGAACTTTGTGCCTGGGTATACCACTCAGTGACCTTTGTAGGAGTGGTTTCCATCATGCAAGGCAACATCTTCCATGATGGTAGAGTCAGTGGCAGCAGTTCGGAAGTTGGTGATATATTGTTCCACTGAATCTTTTTGTTTCATGGTATGCAATTTGGTGATTGCAGTACCAGCGGTGTCAGAGGAGGTGAAAGAGTTCTTGAAATCTTTCATAAAATCAGCAAAAGAGCCAAAACTTGGGGGGTTCTTTTCCAGTGACGTTTTCTGGAAGGTGGCACAAGTGTATACACAAAATGTCACTGGACCTCAATGTCAATTAGGATTGGAGAATCCCCAGGAGCCATGGAGAATCTCCAGCATGCCATGGAGAATCCCCAGCAGGCCATGGAGAATCTTCATCATGCCATGGAGAATCCCCAGGTGCCATGGAGAATCTCCAACATGACATGGAGAATCTCCATCATGACATGGAGAATCCCCAGGAGCCATGGAGAATTCCCAGCAGGCCATGGAGAATCTCCATTGTGATATGGAGAATCCCCAGGGGCCATGGAGAATCCCCAGCAGGCCATGGAGAATCTCCAAGATGACATGGAGAATCTCCATCATGATATGGAGAATCTCCATCATGACATGGAGAATCCCCAGCAGGCCATGGAGAATCTCCATCATGACATGGAGAATCCCCAGGTGACATGGAGAATCTCCATCATGATATGGAGAATCCCCAGCCAGCCATGGAGAATCTCCATCATGACATGGAGAATCCCCAGGAGCCATGGAGAATCCCCAGCAGGTCATGGAGAATCTCCATTGTGACATGGAGAATCCCCAGTGGGCTGCATCAGGAAAACAAAACTTTTTCTAAGTGGTCTAATAGTCTACACTGCATCTAATGATGTCTTGATATTTGCAGCACTTTAGTGCTCATTGTCTAACATCATCTAATTCATGCTGTCTTACTGACACACTTTTTTTTCTGTGGTCCTAATGTGGTCTGTAAGTGACTTATTGATATCTTCATGTCACTATATTACTGTAACTCTTGATTCATAGTACTTGTCACAACCATGCATTTACTCTAAGTCCCTACTCACTCCACACCCTACTCCACTGCTCATTCACACTCTCTGCACCAACTCTGCCTGCACTCTACCATTTATGAATCTCCTCCACTCTGCCTTCTGTTGGACTTGTACCAGTCTCTCATCAGACCATGCAGACCATCCTTGTGCACCACATGGTCCATCACCTGGACTGTTTCCTTTTTGGCTTGTTCTGTGTTACCTGTCATATGTTCTCCATCTTCCCTTCATTCATCATCCAGAAAGTTGTTACTTGAAAACTTATGAGTCTCCATATGTCAGTCCTCATTCCAGTTACTGTACCTCCATAGCAGCATAAAAGCATGTACAGTACTCCACTGTTCTTCAGTATGAATATCACCAAAGTTCCTATTCTGCTGGGTCCCAAGTCTGATGTTGTGTGTGTGTAGTGTAGTGTTTTTTTCCCGTATGCTTGTGAATGCCAATGCCCAGTTCCAGTTCTAAGGTATGAAAGAAAACAAATAGAAGAAAAGTAAGGAAAATCAAGATATGGTAACTATGAGACAAGTGAAACAGATCAGGAGAAAAGAAACTTGAGACCAGTTCTAGGTTATTTCTTGAAAGGACCAGGTTTGTCTGGGTACTGTTCATGATATTCTTGAACAAGTTCTGAGGTGTTGTCCAGCTCTGTTGCTAGTACCCAGGTAGCTTCTTTGTCAGTTCCCTTGTAACCAGTCCACTGGACCAGGTACTGCAACCAACACTTGCTGTGCTGGTTGACCTTTGAATCAAGTATCTCTGCTACTTCAAATTCTAAGTTGCTGTCAAAATCTACTGGTGGTATGGTATTTGGGATGGCCAGTTTGAGCTGGGATACATGGAAGACTGGGTGTACAGTGCACATGGAGTCTGGTAAATGCAGGGTGAACAAGTGTGAACTGGCCTGGGCTATTATGGGGTATGGCCTGAGGTTCTTCTTGCTCAATTTCTTGGAGGGCTGGGTCAACCAGAAATACTTGGCTTTTACATAGACATTATCACCCACTTTGAAGTCTGGGGCTGGCATGCACTTGGCATCTGCCAATCCTTGGTAGCGTTGCTGGGCAAGAGCCATTTCTTCACAAAGGTATTGGTGCAGTGAATCTAAGTCAACTGTGTAGTCATGAGCCTGGTTGGATGTGAGGTCACACACTTCAGTCAACCCCCTTTGGAGACCTGTTAGGTCTACATATTTCTACAGATGTATATACCTATGAGGTCTCAACAGGTCAGGTATCCCCAGCCACTGGTGGGGAAAATCTTTTCTCCAGCACCATGCTTGGGGATTCTCCACACCTGCCATTTTATAGAGGTGGGAGAAAAGGATTTTGCCATAATTAACATACATTAGCCTGAATATGTCAGGGTGACTGGGGTCCAGATGGACCTTTCTCCAGCTGAAATTGGGCCTCAATGGGACATTCTCCATGCTAAAAAGGACCCAAATGAAGCTTTCCTCAGCTAAAATAGGGCCTCAGTAGGGGATTCTCCATGCCAAAAAGGACCCAAATGAAGCTTTCTCCAGTTGAAATTGAACCACAATGGGACATTCTCCATGCTAAAAAGGACCCAAATGCAATTTTCTCCAGGTGAAATTGGACCTCAATGGGACATTCTCCATGCTAAAAAAGACCCAAATGTGATTTTCTCCAGGTCAAATTGGACCTCAATGGGACATTCTCCATGCTAAAAAGGACCCAAATGAAAATTTCTGCAGTTGAAATAGGACCTCAATGGGACACTCCATGCCAAGGACCACACATTGTTTTGGTTGGGGTACATGGTGCATTCAGTAGGTGAATCTGGCATGAAACAAAGTCATGAATGCTGCCCTGAAGGATCTCAGAACTCCCAAGGTGGAAAGTGTTAAGTCCATGTCAATGATGTGTCACAGCACCTCAGTTGTTGTTGATTGAGTGCAACTTTCTCAGTATCAATTCCTCCCCCAGTTTGTTGGGACCATTGGTTCTGACACAATGTACTCATGTTCACAACTGCACTGCTTTCAAGATGCTGGTGAGATGACACAACTGAATCTTCCCCCTGAATTGGTTGTGATTGTGCCAACTTCCTCCAACTGGGTGTTCCAACCATGGTATGGAGATTTACCAAGTAAGCACCTAGATGCATAATTCCAACCACTTTGCTAGGGGATCCTTCATGCCCATTTTTGGCATTTCCTGCCAATTCTTCAGGGATGTGCTTGTAATTTTTGCACTTTTCAGTAGTTCCATTAACATATTTACATTCCTGATGTGAATGTGATCACATATTACAGACATTCAATGTACATCTCCAAACTCTAGTATCTACATCTTTTTGATGGTAATTGAATTGGTGAGGATGGCAAGTAGCCATTTTCAAGACCCTCCAACCACCCTTCATCTTCTGTGAATTCCTCTTCATCTGTTTGTCTAATATCATACTCCTCTGATAGTGCCATCTCTCCAATGGCCTCCAATAGTTCATCACCTTCTGATGTCAAATCCTCCCACTCACAGTCATAGTCTTCTGGTTGTTGCTCAGCTGCATGGTGCATGGCAGGCACTCCACATGGCTTGTAAGGGGCTGAATGAAATGCTGCTATGTCCTCTGCTGTGGGTCCCCATGGCCTTGATGGAGGCCAAGCATGTGGTATATGTTGAACCTTGGCTTCCCATTTAGTATATGTTTCCACCAGGCTATCCTTTTGTGCTTGCACATAATACTTGTACCATTCATCTAGAAAGTGACAAACTCAGAAACCATGTGATATCAATAATAACTCTACTCACCAGCATTGTTCTGAGCAGCCTCTACACTTTGCCACTCCATAGAAAACCACTCCTGTAAAATGGTCCGCTCTCTTGACAACCTTCTTTCTTCTTCATTGCAATGATCAACCTCCAACATAAGTCTTATTCCCTTGTGCACACCCTCATCAGCAAGCCAACCAGGGGGATCAGGGTAACCCTCCTCAATTCCAACATCCTGCCAAATATCACTATCAACATCCAGTTGAAAAATACCCTTAGATGGTATGGGAGGAGGAGCAATAGCACCAGGAGGTGCTTTCTGCAGCTGAATCATACCCTGCAATTCACCACAGAGATTATTATATGCTGTGACTAGCTTCAGTACAGTGGGTTCTCATTGTTTGATGGATGACTCTACATGTGATTGTAAATGATTTTCTATGGCTTGTTATTGGCAATAGAAACCACAAACAAAACACCACTCACCATTGACA
Source organism: Pisolithus tinctorius (assembly GCA_024663395.1). NCBI lineage: Eukaryota > Fungi > Basidiomycota > Agaricomycetes > Boletales > Pisolithaceae > Pisolithus > Pisolithus tinctorius. Next base: position 3,422,544 of record JANFAH010000002.1, read on the forward strand.
GAGCTCCTGTATGATTGTTCCAACCTCTCCAACTCAAACTTGCATTGACGAAGCTGCTCTTTAATTCAAATCTTTAAGGCTTGTGTATTTGTTTGGGTCTGTAGCCACTTATTGTTCCTCAACAGGTGTAGGTCCACATGTGCAGAAACTCCCAATGCTTTCTTTTTTTGGCTAAGAGCCTGAGTTGCCTTTGACAGGGATGCTTTTGCTGCAGCATGCTGGAGATTGTAGTCAATGAGGTCATTGACATGATCATTGACAAGATCCTTCTCCAATTGATCCACATGGCACTGGTAATCTTCAACAGTCTTTTCCAGTGCAAGTGTATGTGCCAACTGTTCAGCACCCTTGTTCTTTGACTACCCTAGATATCTGATGAGAATATGATTGCAAGCACAAGGAAAAGACTAACTGGGTAAGGGTTGAGTTTGTGAATGTACCTGTGCAGCCCACTGCTCTCTCAGTATTTGCATGTCAACATGCAATGCGTGGGAGGGCTGCCAAAGCCAACATTTTCTTGTTTTTGCAGAGGGTCCATTTCTTGTTCAACCACTGGCCAAGAGCAGCAAAAGACTTCTTATCCAGGTTGTGAATCTGATTGTCAAGAACAAATAGTCTTTGATGATGCTGAGGAGGAAGTTAGCACCTGAACTTTGCAGTATATTACAGAAGCAGAAGATCAATGCTTACACCAGAAACTCAGAGGGTGGGAATGAGTATCTTCAAAGAGCTCCACAGCTGCTCACACCCTTCACTATCTGACAAACAAAAGTCCACACATTTATGTGGGTGGTATACCAACTGGCAAGGCCACTGATGACCATAAGCATGGAAAACTGAGATACCAAACTTCAACCTAGATAATATTCCATCATCCAGGAGCTTCCACTTGTGGCAACTACATTCCAGTTGACAGCCAATGTCATACAAGAGACCAACAGTCATGGTGGCAGGGAGATGCTCAAACAAATGTTTCACTAGCACTAGAGCATAGTGCTGCCTTTCCCCTGCTGATGTCATATTGACCAACCAGAGAACACAATCATGATGACAGAGCAAAGCCATAAGCCCTGTGTCTGCAAAGAAAGAGGTACTTGCTTTCTGCCTCTTCTCATCTGCTGCCTAGAAAGACTCCCCACATCCATCCAACACAGAAGTAGGAACTTTCATCCCATCCTCCAGACTGTCCTCCTTTGATTGATTTTGAGTCAGGGAATATTGACTGGATGGGAGGGACTGCTGTTGCCCAATGAAAAGTTCCATAGCCTTCACATCTGACTCAGGGATGAAGACAGTACTAGTAGGGTTAGGAGGGTCATTGGCAGCAGAGTTATGGGGATTATGGGTTTGCTTTTGAGTGAAACATGCATCCAAGCAGACAATGCACCCCAAACTATTGGAGGTCAGCAATCAAGTCACTAGTAGTGTGCCTGTGAACTCACTCATCCTGAGCAGCACCAGTTCTCTGCAAATCACCTCCAAAACAAAGAGGGCAACAAGTACACAAGTAGTCACTTGCTTGAGAACTACCTTGTTTTTCAGAAGCTGAGGGAAAGGAGTGTACCAGGGCAGCAATATGTTCATCAGAGTATATTCTCAACACTGTATACCAATGATAAGCATTGGTAAATCGTCTTCAAAGAGTGTCCTGGTGGTTTTTGGTCAGTACACTTGTCATGGAGACACTCAAATGCATGCATGTGTGCCATAAGATATACAACTGCAGCAAGAACAGTACTCTACAGTAATGTACATGCAGGGACATGTCATACAGTAACATAGGGGTACAGAGTGGGTGAAATGTACATAGGATGAAGAGGATTAATATCATGAAGCAGAACATACCTTTGACTGCATCTTGTACCCTTGGGCATCCAAAAAATTGGTGTGGCAACTTGAGGCTCTACCACAATGCACAGGCTTTGTGAAACCTCAAGGTACCACAGGTATGGCTTGACGAGGACTGGGATAATTTCCAACCACCACCACCATTGCTTTTGTCGCTTCTGCAAACTGCTTGGGGGCAAAGTACTCTGGATGACTGAAACCTCAGGCATGACATCAAAGATACCAAGTTCACACATAGGATGTTGTTGTTGAGGTCATTGTGGTATGGCATCTGCATGCTGGGCAAGTCTTTGGTGGCCAGGAAGGACAAAGACAGGAGGGGGGGCAGGAAGGTAGAGCAATTTTGTACCAGGAGGGTGGTGGCGACAGGCTAGGGGAGGGGGGACAAACAAGGCCTGTGCAAGGCCCTAGTCAAGGATGAGTATCCATGATGTCATAAGTTAACATCAAACATACCAAAGGGCCAGCCACAGTGGACATGTTCAAGACAACATTCTGCGACTGACTAGTTGATGTGGATGATGTGGAGGGACCCTATAGGGGAGATAAGCAATATGAACACCATGTAAATGAGGCTGGACACACCAAAGGATCAGGCATATGAGGTAATTGCTGTTTATTTGATGACAAAGTGAAAAGGTCCAGAACTGTTTCAGAATCCTGTAGGGAAAGATAGGTACAAAGAACTATTCAATGAAGAGAAAAACTAACATAATCAGAACTATCTAATGTAACATGGGCAGGCTGCCCTTGGTGCATGGAAGCAGAAACTTCATGACACTTCCACAGCTTTGGACAATGGACTGCCATGAAACCTGTGACACAAAGTCAATGGGATATACCCTGGACTCAAAGTCAACAGGTAAGGAACTGTGACACAAAGTCAACAGATGGTCAGTACAATGTGAGTTGGCGAGATAACAAACTGGTGGGATTGAACAACTGAAGCTAGAAAACAGATGAGAATTAGCAGTGGTGGCAGGATGAAGATGGTACACACCAAGGTCACTATATGTAGAGCACAATGCACGAAGATGATGGAGAGCTAGAGGCCATAAAGAAAAGCATGAGGCAGTCACAGTGACAGTGGTGAAAAGTTGCTACATATCTGAGTCACTGGATATCAAGCACAGCACAACAACAGATGACAGGAGCTAGAGGTGAAAAAAGACATAAGACAGCACACAGCAAAGAGTTATACTCCTTACCTATATGCATGAGCCATGATTGATATGGTAGTGACAAAAATCAGCGACTATGACCAGATGTCAGATACAGTACACAATGAAAGGGATGCTACTGGCCAAAGTTGTGACAGTTGAGAGAGTAAGTTGCTATCAAGAAGAGAAGAGATTAGATGCCCAAGATGCCAAGGATAAGATAAGGTTCAGTCAAGCATGACAACATGGCATGCAGTATGTTGTGACCCAGACCAACAAATCAGAATATGTAGTATGACTTATTTAAATACATGTAAAAAAGTGGGGGAGGGAGGGTTGTTATCCAAGAAAATCAAATGCAGTCTGCACATAAAACTCTGCTGCACAAATGAATACCTCATATGCTCTGGCATTTCCCTCACCATCCAGCTCAGCAGGAGATTGCAGACAAGAAGGTGCTCCAGGCCATGTCGAAAGCAACTTGCGAAAACTGTTGAGGTAGGGCAATGCAACTTGCATGTCAGAGGAGCACATACCCATCTGGCTGGAGTCCTGCAGCAGAGGCTCCAACCACATCACTAGACCAGACTCTCCAGGGAAGATACTGTAAAGGAGCATCTGGTGAGTCAGCTGAGCTTCATCTGATGAGGTCCAAAGAGAAGTGGCCAGGACATGATCAAGCACATAAAGTTCAAAACAGAAATTGAGTTCATACAGTTCCTACAAGAGGGAATGCATGAACTGGAGAGGGGGATCTGAAAGTGTTGAGACCCAAACCTGTATTAACATATGAATGAGTTGAGAGGTAGATTCGAAGATAACAATATACTTGCCTGCATTCCCTGCCACACAATTTCTTCTGGCACTCCTGCCAACCCTTGAGCTGATTGAATGATCCTGTCACCCAAGATGTCCTGAACTGCTGATTTGGTTGTTGATGAGAAGGATGAAGAGAGATGCTGGACATTAACAGTATTGAGGAAATCCCTCCACATCTGAGGGGAAGGGAACTTGGGGGGATGGTGAACATTGACTTCACTGATCCAGAGTGCACGGGCAGACAGCCAATTGATGAGATATGTTTTCTTTTGCTCCGGAGTTGTGGTGTTGACAAAAAGCATTGGCTTTGGAAATCAATAGCCTGGGTCAATGAAGCCAGACTTGACTCTCTGCAAATCTTTGGAAGCTCTCTTCCAAGCTGACTCAAAAAGGCTGTGTGCCCATGGAATTTCAGGGTGGTCAGGCTCATCCCATCTTCCCTGTCCACCTGTTGATCATTGGGGGGGTGATGCTACCACTTGGTTAGCAATGAGACAAGCAAAATACAAATGGTCACACACCTCTAGAAGGGCTGCCCTGACAACTTGTCTTGCAGTTCTGGTCTGCTTCATGGTGGACTGCCTGCCAGTACTTGAGGATGTATTTGACAAGGATGGATATGTGGCAGTGGGTAGGGCAGGTGTAGACTCTGGCTCTTCTGCAAAGGAGCCTTCATAGCTACAGCGAGTATGGAAGTGGTGGAGGGAATTGCCTGGGCCACAATGGAGAATTCAAAATGGCTTAGCTACCCCATTTTCTGTATACATGGCCTTAACAATATAGTTGGCATATGTGAGCTGCACTGGTTGGACAATGTTCATGGTTGGAGGGATGAATGCTTCCCTGTGATACAACCAAATGGTACCCCTACAAAATATAGTGACTCACATACTCAGGTATCTTTTGTGAAGCACCCCATCCAGATTGGATTGATGTGCATGGGACACGAGGGCAGGTTTAGGAGAAGTGGATGAAGAATTTTGATGAAGTCAAGGATGGCATGAATGTCGAGTAATGTATGTTGCAGCTGGCCAACAAAAATGATGAGATCACAATATAGGAGGGGGTGGTGCCACAAGCACATCACCTGGTGCTGAGCCAAGCAGACCCGGATGTACATGACTTCCTGTCCGATGGGTCAGTCTTGGAGCTTGTGATAGCGGCTTCACAAGGCTTGAAGTACATCCTCAAAATCCTTGACTTTCCCCTCCTGAAGGGTGCCTACTGTGAACCTGGAGCTGGTTGGAATAATGAAGTTGCTGGGAGTAAGAGTGTCCCACACAATACTGAGAGTGGGGAGTGTATCCTTTCAGGGAACACACATTGAATATTTGTATTCCTTCTTGTATGTTTGAGGCCATTGAAAGCAGTCAACCAGCCCAAACCGACCATCAGCTCAGCATTGAAGGTCCTGGTCATCAAAAATGTGTGGGTCAGGGACATAATCTGCATTTGGCGATGTTATTACCCAGCCATCCTTGCATGCCACTGCCTGTGCATTGAGCAAGGTAATTGTAGCTGTGAATAAGTTATCTGTCGCCATCCACCAAACAAAACAAAAAGAAAATGCAACATACTGTCATTGGACTGGGTGTAGGGTTTAAACCGGGAGAGGGCGGTGGCCATGGAGCAATTGAAGAAGCCTTCATGGTCGAGAGATACAAGAATAGTTAGTGAATGATAGGATTAGTATGAGGACTAAGGAATGGGATCTTTCTGTGAACTAACCTTGGGCTAAGGACAGGCAGAAGGGGCAGTGGCTGAAGAAAGGGATCTAGTACACTCCTTGAGGTCTTCAACCCCACTGGCATGCGATACAAGGTGGTGCCAGGGCAACCTCAGTGACACAAAGTCAACTCCAGATCTATGAGTGGCACAAAGCCAACTCAAAATCCAGTTGTAGAGCAGAGGGGGCAGGGAATGCATGAGGAGGAGGCTGGGAGTTGGAGTGAGAGGTTGACAAGGCTAGGGGAGTGATGTCAGTAGGACTCTGATGGTGACACTAGTGAGTATGATTGTGTACTTACAAGTGTGAGTTTGAGTTTATTTGGTTGTCACTTTTGATTTATTAGAGTCATGTGATTGACTTGGAGAATTCCCAGGGTGAAAATACCTAAGTCATCCCACACTTCCCCATGGCCTCTGCATGGTTCCCTCATGATTTACCCACTCTCAGCATCATCTCCACCTCAAGAACAAGACTCTCAGCTGCCCTTGCCACCTGCCTTGGTTTGTTATAAAGTGTCATGATATCATTGCTTATGACATTTCCCATAGTAGATCAAGATTCAACCCTCCTATGGACCATTATCGAGCTGGCTTTGCACTGCTCACAGATCTGGAGTTGACTTTGTGTTGCTTCAGGTCACACTCTGTTGACTTTGCATCACTGAGGTCACCCTGGCACCACCTCATATTGCATGCCAGTGGGGTTGAAGACCTTGAGGAGTGTACTCCATTGGATCTCGTTCCAGCTATCCCTCCCTACTCGTTCTGTCTAATCACCACTCACTTCATTCTCCTTGGGCCCTCATCACCATGAATAGATAAGTATTCTCACTTATATCCTTCTGAATTGTGTGCTGATAAGTTATCCAGATGAGTCTGTTATATGTTTATTTGCACTTGTTCCATTTTATCCTTGCCATGTTATATCAGGGATTTAGGTATGTGTTCATAACTCCCTCACCAGCCTTTTAGTCACTTATGCTGGAAATGCTTTGTTTCCACAGCTCGACTTGTTCTCATCATCTCGCAGTATCCAATGACACTCATACTTGCTGAATCAAACACTTTCTGCTGGCAATGCCAATCAACCAATGCAGCAGTTCATTACAGATTACAGAAGCCCCTAGATCAAGACTTGCTGGTCCTCCTCACTCTCATATCAGAACCTAATGTATGTATTTGTATTAATTTCCTCCCAACTCCAACTTTTTACTCACTCTACATCATGAATCACTTGCTGTCCTCCCATTGAGTTTACTTTGGTATTTACATCAATACCTTCTACCACTTTTTAGTCACTCATACTAGACAACTCCCCTTGATCAAGAGTCGCTAGCCCTCATCCCACCATGTTTACTTTTTGCCACTCACTGATTTGAATAAACCTCCCCAGCATCATGTTGTATTGTGGGTATCTTTCCTCCTTGCCCATTCTTCACACCTACATAGTATGGCCATTATTGGACATACATATCGGATTGGCATGCACTGTTAGACTTTATTCTGCTGACCTTATGTCAGTTTCGTGATAGCTTCCCTGACCCACAAGGCCTGAATGATCTGAGCATAGGAGGAACTGGAGGGGATGTGCTTATCCCCTTTGCTCTCCCTCCATTTCTCATTCCATCGACCCTGTGTTGGTTCCATGATAGCTTCCCTGATCTAAAATGCTGGAATGATCCAAGCCAGCAGGAAGTGAAGGGTGCACTCATCTCCTCTCCCTCCCTCCATTTCCTACCACAACAGTGCCCACTGCTATATTTTATTCCATTGACTCTATGTTGGGTTCATGATATCTCCCTTGACCTGCAAGGCTGGAACATACTAGTTAAGTGGAAGTGCACCTGTCTCCTCTCATCCATCCATTTTGTGTTATGACCATGTGCCCACTGTCACATTTTTTATTCTGGCCCACTGTTTTGGTAGCTAGGAAGAAGTGAGGGTGCTAGTGCAAATCAGGTCTGTGAATCTTGTCACTTGACAACATAAATTGCCCACTCACTTGGGTTTCATCCTCAAAGCTTCCCACTTTCCTTTCACCACAGTCACTCCTTTGTTTCCATCTTTTCCATTGGGTGATACCTTGCTTGAATTTGTTTCTGCAAGGTTGTTGGGTAACTGTGTGTCCCCAGATATTCACTGCTTGACTACATGTCTGCTGTGAGATCCTTGGCATGCCTCCAAAAAAATCATGTGCCAATGTCCCCATGAAAATTGGTCCTCCTGTTGGTGTTAGAAAGTTGAAGAGAATCAAGGTGACCTCCTCACCAACCAAGGTACAACCCAGGCAGCATGTAAAGTCCTGCCATCAAATCATTAAATGTTAGTATTAGATTGTTGCCTTTGCTTTTATGCCAGTGCTGATGCAGTTTCTCATAGCATCAAGTGGAAATCACAATAACACTCCTGTTGTCAGTGCATCCCCTTCAATTCCCTTGGCCGCATTTCCTATACTGATATGACCACAGCCCAAAACCAAACCACTCCCAGATGATGAGGGTGAAGATAGTCGCATTGTATGTATTTTTTTAATTTTGATTTTGATTGGCTTGTGGACCCTTCTTCCAGGATGGCGACAGCCAAGCAGCCAGGTGTGCATCCATCAAGCCACATCTATGGCATCCCTCACAAGCCTCACAAGCCATGACAGATGAAGAGAAGGAGGAACAGTACCTCAACTCCTTCTGCACCAAGATCATCATGCTCACAAGTGGAAAACAACTTGATTCCCATGTGGCCCTGCAGTTGCTCTGTGCCAGTGCCATCTTGAGGCAGGATGTAGTTGCTGAGGATGGTCCTGAAGGTGATCATGAACAACATAAGTATAATTTTGACTCCATGATGTCCCCCCCTCCTGATATTGCCATTAGCCATCCTCCCCACTGCCACACCTGCAGATGTGAGTGCAAGCCCTGACCTTCCAAGAACTCCCATGGACAGTGAAGAAGATGAACAAGTGATCAAAAATGCCATGAGCTCTGTTGGCCTGGATGATGTTGCCACTGATGATGAAGACAATGAAGGTAACTTTGTCACTTGTATATTGCATTGTATAGAATTGACTGTATGATATAGCCAACCAACAGTTGCATGGCGCTATTAGGGCGGATGGTAATGCTAAGCATGACTTGTCATCAGGTAGTGTCACTTGATTAAACATACTCTTTTTGTAACTCATACCTATATCAACAGAAAGTTCAGCTGAAGACAAAGACAGTGACTGGGAAGCTGATGAGAGGCATCTTCTCAAGCTCGAACAATTGCAACAGGAGATACTTGCTGGAAACTATGACCTTGACCATCATGCAGCCACCCCACCCCTAGAATTTCCATCATCTTTGGAAGATGACAAAGATGAGGCTGTGGATGCATTTGACTTGACTGAGATTTCCCACACAAAGACTAAGAAGAAACCTACTTGTCACCTTGCCAAGTTCACTGGAGTGTCTCCTGTGGGGCTGGACAATGAGGAGAATCCATGTGATGCTGAACAAAGCTCACAAAGTTTCAAACATGGTAGGCTCCCCTTGGAGGCAATAAGAAAGGCTCAAGCACTTGGTATGAAAACCACCCAGGAGGCCCATGCCATTGCAATGCAATATGGCAAAACACTTACATCAATTATGGCTGCTGCTGGCCTTACTACCAAGGCAATGAGGGCCAAGTTGGTTTGGAATATGCACCAAGCATGGTATGCACATACCAATCCAAAAACATCAGAGGGTTAGTGACTTACTTGTCGTCAATTTCTGTTAAATGCTAACTTAATTACAGAGGACATGCAGAGTTACTACAGCCGCCACATGCTGCATTATGGTGCTCACAAAGATGAAGAAGAATATCTGGAACTTTGGGATGAAATTTGTGAGTACTGGAAGGAGAGTGTAAGTGGGACAAAGGATATGAGCTCCAAGGCAATGGTAGGGCATGTGATGACCTGTAGAGATTCGTTCACACAAGCTGTAAGTATCCCTGTGTTATCATTTATTCATGGGATTAAATCCTTATGCAGGCACAGACATGGTGTAATGTCAAGGACATCCATGTATTTGGATGTGTAATCTAAATCTATGGTGGCAATGATGAAGCTGCCTGCCAGGCTCAGGGCATCTTTGCTGGCTCTCCAATATGTATGGAGCTAGCAAGTGAGAGGCAGACAGATGTCACAAGGCTGCTAGATTACCTGGCCACAATCGTGAAGTAAGTACAATTTATTGTGGCTATGATTATCCTTGCCATATCTCATTTTACTCTAGATATAAAATCCTTGATCCTGGTGTTTCAGTTGCATTACCTGACTTTGGGGCTCTATTGCAAACAACATATGACCCAGTTTTCATGTTGAAATCCCAAGAATCCAGGCGTGATTGTAATCACTGAGTTCTGCCTCAGGTCTTCTTGCACAAACTACATAAGTGCTGGCCATGTATCAATGACTGAGCTGCTACCACATCTTCCTCACAGATGAAGTGGGTATCATGAGTGCACAGAGGAACATCCCATGGAAGTCTTTACTCAACCTTCTCTATATGCACCAGTACACCATTGTTAATTGGCCTGCTGCTGTCCCCACTGTTGGCCTGGATTTCAATATCAAGGGCCTCAGTGCTGACGAGCTCCATGCCTTGACTGTCCCTTTTCTAAAGGAACAAATGGGTGCTGACTTCCATTCTGAGGTTCATGTAGAGGATGAGGGTGATGATTCCTTGGTGCCAGTACCCATGGCATCATTTGATCTCAGGGAGTGGACACCTGGTGAGTTTGAAAAATTCTACATAATCATATGGACTCTGACTCAAATAATCCAGAGCAGAAGGAGCTATTTAAGATAGTTAGCCCAGAGATGTTTGAAATCCCACTGCTAGTAAATACATTTAATCGACCCCTTTGTATTCTTTTGGATTCACAAGCCTTCATTAAAGCAATCCTGAAAAGCATGGGCCCCTCTGACTCAGAAAGGACACCCTCACCACTTCCTCCATCATCACCCCCTGTTGAAGATTCACCACAGTCACTCATATGTGGTAGTATGGGAATGAATGCACCTGCAGACTATCATCATTCCACTCCCCCCTCCTCACCCACAACTGATGTGCCACAACAGGTGCCTGCATGAGGCCATGCACTAGCCAATGTGCTGGGGGTTCGCCATGTGCATCATCACTCTCCAGTAGGCCAGCATTCTCTTTGCCATTCCACAGTGCCAGATGAAGAGTCACACCATGTGCATCATCACTCTCCAGTAGGCCGGTGTTCACTTCACCATTCCACATCCCCAGATGAAGAGTCACAGCAGCTCCCTGTGTGAGGTGTCTGGCACACATGTCATGCCAATCAAGCAGCATCCCACCCATCTACATCTTATAGTACTAGGCACTCCCACAGTTGCTCTCAGACTCCACATCCTCGACACTGCACCCAGCAGGCATCTCACAAGTGTCATAGGGAATATCAAGTGAATTCAAGCGATGATGATTTGCCACACTCACAACAGAGAACCCACTGCAGGAATATCCACATTGTTGTGTTCTGCATTTTGTAACTAACAATTACTAGTGTTGTCCAGTATGTCTATTGGGAGCCTCCACATAAGAGGCATCATCACCATGATTCTGACAATGAAGATCACCATGTGGTGTGGTAACCACACTAAGCAGGTAGGTCGTGTTTCACTCATTGTCTTGTATGAATCTTATGTTTGGATGATTGCCCCTCATAGTCTTATACCATTATTCACCACCTATGCAATTATTTGGCTGACATTCCTTGTGACTCCATCTTTTGCCCTTGCCCTTTCTCACTGTGGTGCCCCATCACTGGCAGCATATCCAGACCAGTGTTATACCTTGCCACATGTTGGTCACCTATTGTTTGGTCATTCACAATTAATAATTGAACATCATCAGATTTACCCACTGGGCCCTTTGTCTCCATTATTACTCACTTCTACATGCTAGCTACCTTCGTAGACTTGTATTATATCCTCTTGGACTGCTTTATGGACTAGGTACCACCTGTTTGCATAATGTTGGATACCTATTTGTCCTTAGCTATAAATGATGGTGATTTTTGTGATATTGATATGAATCTGAAGGAACAAATAAGGAACACATGCACTTGTTCAGATGTTAGGAGTGCCAGACACATATGCACTTGGAGATTCCCCATTCTCACCTGGAGATTCTGCACACCCACATGGATTCCCTGAACTGACTTGGAGATTCCCCATACTAACTTGGAGAATCTCCACACCTGCTTCGAGATTCTCCCAACTGACTTGGAGATTCCCCCAACCCATTTGGAGAATCTCCACACCTGCTTGGAGATTCCCCCAACCCACTTGGAGATTCTCCACACCTGCTTGGAGATTCCCCCAACCCATTTGGAGAATCTCCACACCTGCTTAGAGATTCTCCCAACTGACTTGGAGATTCTCCACACCTGCTTGGAGATTCTCCCAACCCATTTGGAGAATCTCCACACCTGCTTGGGGATTCCCCCAACCCACTTGGAGAATCTCCACACCTGCTTGGAGATTCCCCATGCTAACTTGGAGATTCTCCACACCTGCTTGGAGATTCCCCCAACTGACTTGGAGATTCTCCAAACCCACATGGAGATTCCCCCAACCCACATGGAGATTCCCCATGCTAACTTGGAGAATCTCCACACCTGCTTGGAGATTCCCCCAACCCACATGGAGATTCTCCACACCCACTTGGAGATTCTCCACACCTGCTTGGAGATTCCCCCAACCCATTTGGAGAATTTCCACACCTGCTTGGAGAATCTCACCTGTTTGGAGATTCTCCAAACCCACTTGGAGATTCCCCATGCTAACTTGGAGAATCTCCACACCTGCTTGGAGATTCCCCCAACTGACTTGGATATTCTCCACACCTGTTTGGAGATTCCCCCAACCCACTTGGAGATTCCCCATGCTAACTTGGAGAATCTCCACACCTGCTTGGAGATTCCCCCAACCAACTTGGAGAATCTCCACGCCTGTTTGGAGATTCTCCCAACCTACTTGGAGATTCCCCCAACTGACTTGGAGATTCTCCACATCTGCCTGGAGATTCCCCCAACCCACTTGGAGATTCCCCATACTAACTTGGAGATTCTCCACACCTGCTTGGAGATTCCCCCAACTGACTTGGAGATTCTCCACACCTGCCTGGAGATTCTCCAAACCCACATGGAGATTCCCCCAAGCCACTTGGAGATTCCCCATACTGACATGGAGATTCTCTACACCTACTTGGGGATTCTCCCAATCCACTTGGAGATTCCTCCAACCCATTTGGACATTCCCCATACTTACTTGGAGATTTTGCACACCTGTTTGCAGATTCTCCCACCCCACTTGGAGATTCCCCATACTAATTTGTCCCCACCCATTCTTGGTGGATTTCCCCAATCTGCACAATAGTTGGGTGAACAGTGGAACCAATGGAGCTGACAAGCTGACCTATACTTCCAATGTACAAATGTTCTCCACACCATAATGGATACCAGCAATGCCTATGGCTGGTTCACATGTCTCCAGACTAACCTGGGGAATTCCCCACACCTCCATGGAGTGATTGTTCTCTCACAGTCAGATATATGGGCTCTTCTCCAACAAGTCACTGCACTCAGTCCACATCAATGGGGTTGTTAGAATCCATCATTGCTACTAGGTACATTGAAGCACTATTTCTCCTGGAGCAAGTTTCATTTGCATCCTTTTTATCATGGAAAATGTCACATTGTGGCCCTATTTCACCTGGAGAAAGCTTCATTTGGGTCCTTTTTAGCATGGAGAATGTCCCATTGAAGTCCAATTTCAACTGGAGAAAGCTTCATTTGGGTCATTTTTAGCATGGAGAATGTCCCATTGAGGCCCAATTTCAACTGGAGAAAGCTTCATTTGGGCCCTTTTTGGCATGGAGAACCCCCTACTGAGGCCCTATTTTGGCTGGGGAAAGCTTCATTTGGGTCCTTTTTAGCATGGAGAATGTCCCATTGAGGTCCAATTTCAAACTGGAGAAAGCTTCATTTGGGTCCTTTTTAGCATGGACAATGTCCCATTGTGGTCTGAGGTCCAATTTCAAACTGGAGAAAGCTTCATTTGGGTCCTTTTTAGCATGGAGAATGTCCCATTGTGGTCCAATTTCAACTGGAGAAAGCTTCATTTGGGTACTTTTTGGCATGGAGAATCCCCTACTGAGGCCCTATTTTGGCTGGGGAAAGCTTCATTTGGGTCCTTTTTAGCATGGAGAATGTCCCATTGTGGTCCAATTTCAACTGGAGAAAGCTTCATTTGGGTCCTTTTTGGCATGGAGAATCCCCTACTGAGGCCCTATTTTGGCTGGGGAAAGCTTCATTTGGGTCCTTTTTAGCATGGAGAATGTCCCATTGAGGCCCAATTTCAGCTGGAAAAAGGTCCATCTGGACCCATCACCCTGACATATTCAGGATAATGTATATTAATTATGGAAAAATCCTTTCTCCCACCTCTATAAAATGGCAGGTGTGGAGAATCCCCAAGCATGGTGCTGGAGAAAAGATTTTCCCCACCAGTGGCTAGGGATACCTGACCTGTTGAGACCTCATAAGTATATACATCTGTAGAAATATGTAGACCTAATAGGTCTCCAAAGGGGGTTGACTGAAGTGGGTCACACTCAGGGAAGACCAAGATGTTAGGGTGGTAACCCTTATTGGCAAAGAAGGGTGACACCCTGGTTGCAGCACTGGGTGCATTGTTGTAGGCAAACTCAGCTAATGGTAGTAACTCAGCCCAGTTATCCTGTTGGTGGTTACAGTAGACCTGGAGATACTGTTTGAGGGTCTGATTGGTACACTCTGTCTGACCATCCCCCTCTGGGTGATACCCAGAGGTGAAGTGTAGACACATGTCTAGAGCCTTACCAAGAGACCAGAAGAAGTGGGATACAAATTCTGATCCCCAGTCTGAGGTTACATGGGCCAGTACACCATGCTTGGAGAACATGTGCATCAGGAAGAGCTTGGCAAGCTCAGGGGCTGTGATGGTGTTGTGAGTAGGTATGAAGATGGCTTGCTTTGAAAGCCAGTCAACCACAACAAGAATGGCAATAAAGCTTCTTGAGGCCAGGAGTTGCTCTATGAAATCCATCAAGATGGAATTCCATGGCTTCTCTGGCACAGGGAGTTGCTTGAGCAGGCTGTAAGGCTGGTGGCAGGGTACCTTAGCCTGGGTGCAGGTAGTACAGGACTGGACATAGTCCTTGACAAATGTCCTTAGGCTGGGCCAAGTGTATTCATGCCAGATGAGCTCTAGAGTTCTATTTTGGCTGAAGTGGCCAGACAAGGGGTGGTCATGCTTGAACCTCAAGACACAAAGATGAAGGTCATTAGAGTCTGGTACATAGATTCTTCCATCTAGGCAGAGGAAGCTGGTGTCATCAACTGACCACTGGGAATCTGATGTATCTGAGAACTGGACTTGGGTGACTGGGTCTGAGGGTAGAGCCAAGAGGATATCATTATGAAGTTTCTCCATGTCCATCAGTGCAACAGCACATTGGACCAGGTACTCAAGGTGGGTGGTGCACAGGGAGGTGGCTAGTTGTTCCTGTACAAAGACTGGTCTGAGGTTCTGTGGGTTGACCCAGGCATAGTTGCTATCCCCCTCTTTTGGGTAGATGTCCCATCATCTAGTTAGGGTGTCAGGCTTAGCACTGAGTTTTCTGGGTCTGAACTGGATAACCATATTGAACTGTGACAAAAAACTCAGACCAGCATACCTGGCACCAGGTCAGTACCTTTGAGGTGGAGAAGTACTCCAGGTGCTTGTGATTGGTGACAACATCAACCAGTACTGCAGATCCTTCCAAGTAGTGCCACCATGTTCAGAATGCCTCAAAGATTGCAAGTAATTCCTTATCATGTGTGTCATAATTTAGCTCCAGGGCTGTCAGTGTATAAGAGTAGAATGTGACCAGCCAGATTTGGCCATCACCACCAGTGATGGACAAATACTGGCAATTGCATAGTCAGAAGCATCAGTCTTGACAGTAACAGGAGCATCCAGGGAAAAATGAGTGAGGACCAGGGCAGAGATGAAGGCCTGCTTGAGTTTATTGAAAGTCCAGTGGCACTCCTCAGAAAAATTCCAGGGAGCACATTTGCATGTCAACCAGGTTAGAGGTACCACTAAGTCCAAGTAGTTAAAAATACTGGCAATAGAAATTGGCAAAGCCCAGGAAGGACTGAATGTCCATTACCTCCCAGGGCTCAGGTCAGTCACAAATGGCTTTGACCTTTTCTGAGGACATGGTAAGGCCAGTCAGGGACAAGTGGTAGCCCAGGTATTCCACAGAGTTGAAGTGAAACTCACACTTCTCCAGTTTGGCAAACAGGCCATGCAACTGGAGCTGGCAAAGAACCTCCTGGACATGCTGCTTGTGAGAAGACTCATCTCTGGAGTAGATCAGGATGTCATTGAGGTAGACAACAATGCAGACATCTAGTATATCTGCAAAGATTGAATTGACAAACTGCTGGAAGGTGGCTGGGGCATTGGTAAGACCAAAAGGCATCACCAACCACTCATATGACCCATAGCACATTCTGAAGGCTGTTTTCCACTCATCACTGGGGGCAATCCAGATGAGGTGGTGTGCATGCCTCAGGTCAATTTTAGTGTATATTTTGGCATGACTAGGGGAGTCAAGGAGATCAGATATCAGTGGTAAGGGATACTGGTCTTTCTTGGTGAGCTTGTTAAGGCCCTGGAAGTCAACACATAACCAGAGTGAGCTGTCCTTCTTCTTTACAAAAATGACTAGTGCAGCATAGGGGGAAGAAGTGGGCTGGATGAATCTGGTAGTCAGGTTTTCATCAATGAAAGCCTGGGGAGCTTGCAGCTTGACCAGGGATAGTGAGTAGATAGTTCTAATGGGTGGTGTAGTACCCTCTTCCAGTTCAATCTTGAGGTCATACTCCCAGTGTGGAGGGAGAGTAGATGCCTCAGCTTTGCTAAAGATGTCAGCAAAGTCATGATAGTCCTCTGGTACACCAGCCAAGTCTGGTGGAGGGCTGGTAGAGGCAGACCAGGCTAGGACTGGGTCCAGTGGGTGTAGGTGAAGCTGGAATTGGGTAGATCCCTCTAGCTTGCAAGTGCATACATACACAGCTGCATTGATCAGGGTGATAGGGGGAGCTTTCAGGGGGGTGTGAACCAGTGAGTTGACAGACAGTACAGATGGTGCAGGGCCAGGGTTGGGTTGGTCAGGTAGACTGGGATTGGGAAGACTGGTTAGGACTGGTATTGCAGGGGGTGTTGATGGGGTTGGAATTCCTCCTGTAGATGTCCAGGAAGTTAGACTGCTCAATACCCAATCAATCAACAGATTGTAGCAGGTGAGCCAGTCATGTCCAAGGACTATCTTACATTCAGAATCCAACAGGGCTAAAAACAGGGTTACTGGGGTGACATTGCCAGTCACAAATTGAACTGAAAGATCTACTGCTTGGGTGATAACAAAACTTGATGACCCATCAAAGAGCTGGAGTTGGATAGGGGACATGGAGTAAGGGGCAAACAAGTGTTGATTAACAAATTCTCTATCTATAAAGCTATGCATGGAACCACTAGTGTATGAAGCCAGGGCAAATTGTGACTGATAATAGAAACATGGGGAGTCAATGAATTGGGATTAGAAAGAGCAGACATGTTGAGATGAGCCTCTGTGAGTGCACATCTGGAGTCAACACAGCTCTCAGTCTGTGCAGAGTCCTGAGAGCTGCTACCTATTTTTTTGCCTTGGGGGCAGAGCCCAAGGTTGAAGCCAGTGTTGCCTCAGAGGTGGCCACAGTGCAAGCTTTGGCTTTCCTGGCTTTCTTGGGACACTTATCTGCAAAATGTCTGGTGCCCCCACAAAACATGCAGAGGTTGTTGTCTTTACAATGCTTGTGCTCCTCCAGTGTCAGCTTGCCATCCTTGCCCAGTTTGCTTGAGTCTGGCTTGGGTGTGTTAGAGCCAGTCTGACTGGTTGAGGTGGGTTTGGACTGAGTTTGGCTACTGGAGTTGCTATTCCCAGAATTACTGCCAGTCTTGGATTTCTCTTGACTGGGCTTGGACTGAGAGTTGTGGCCAGGGTTGGGAGCTGACTTGTTACCAGAGGACAACCCCTGGTGCTTACTGGACCACTGAACCTCCTCCTTATGTTCCCAGTAGTGTGTGTCAATCTCCTGGGCTAGGTGGTGAAGTTCATGCAGGGTCCTGGGTTTGCCAACCCAGCAGACCTTGTCTTTAATGCAATCTGGGAGACCAGTGTAGAAAAAGTGGTGCAGGGTGCCATCACCACATCCCTGGACTTGAGAGGCCAACCAGTTGAATTCAACTATGTACTTGTTGACCTGGTGATTCTCTTTCATTTGCAGGTGGTCTAGCTGGCTTTCAGTGTCAGCCACTGGGTCATGAGGCCCAAAGGTAGTCTGGAGCTCTATGACAAACTCCTTCCAAGAATCCATCCAGTAAGGCTGGTCCTCTGGGTCTTCAGTCCCAAGTAGGTCCAGTTCAAACCACTTGAGTGCCATTCCTTTCAGGAATGACTGTGTGAAGGTGACCTTGGCTTGATCACTTCAAAAGGCCTGGGGCTGGTCCCAGAGGTTAAGTTTGCATTGGATGAGGAATGTGCACAGCTTCTTTGGGTCTGTCCCATCGAAGGCATCCAGTTCATGCAGCTTGGTCCTAGAAGATGATTCAGGGTTGGTATGAGCACTTCATGCAAGCAGTTCTATGGCTTTAGTGAGATTGTCAAGCACAGTTACACCAGGCTTGACATCATCTTTGGGGAGAGGTTCTTCATCATCATTATCTGGGTCATCTCCCAGCCTGTTGTCACCAGGACCATCATCACTGGGATCATCACCACTGGGATTAAAGTCATCTGGTTTGTCCAGGTCCAGTTCATCATCTGGATCATTAGTAGGTGCAGGAGGTTGATTAGGGGTGGGTGTAGTAGACTTGAAGGCTGAGAAGCCCCTGAAGTTATTGACTTCACTGGGTGACCTTCTGGCTGTCCCTTAGGACACCAGGGCAGTGGCATGGCACAAGTCAACAGCTGAGGCAGATTCTGTATTGGTGGTAGCATGTACCCATGCTGCTTGGGTTCTAGTCTGGGTAGGTATGCCAAGGATGTGTTGCTGAGGTTTGGACAGAAGGGTAGTGACCCACACAAGTGTGAGTCTGAATTACTGTTAAGTCCAGGTTGTCACCAGTCCAAAGCTGGTCCAGAGTCCAGTTGGAGGTCAGAGGGGAATGGGAATATGAGATACCATATATGGTTTGGACTATTGGACTTAGCAACTGGGTAGCAGCACTATTCCCTTGCATGGACCATAGTCTGGTTGAGAGACAGAAGACAGAGGGGACCAGGTTAGAAGAGACTAATTTGATTTCAGACTGAGGCTAAACAAATGTTCCTATAGCTTAAATACTAAAGGTAAACTATGTGTAATGGAGCACCAGAAACTGGTTTGCACCAGTACAGTGATGATGGTAAACAGATTGGTAAGTAAGATGTTACAAAGAATATTATCCATGAATGTTTCTGGTGTGACATATGTATTGAAGATCATCAATAGGCTGTCTATTGTTGTTTTGGCTGTGCCCACTGTTTTGAACTTTGTTGCCCAAAGGTGTTGGGAGAACATGTCCATGAATAGGCCTAGCATATGGTATCCACCCTTGCCAGTAGGCATGCTCAGGTAGTTGCCCACTAGTAGTTCAAATGGGTGCCTGTGTGTGACTGGTTCTAGTAGTGAGTGGATGTGTTGTGTTCTGAAACTTTTGCACTTAGTGCAGTTTGTGATTGCCTTCATGATTGAGATGTCAATCTTTGGAGAGTAGAAGCGGTCCATGAGGGCAATTTTCAGCATGTTGCATCCCCAGTGCCCTCCTGTATTGTGTATGCATTTTGCTTCTTGTTCTGCTTCCTGCCTAGTTATACATTGTTAAGTTCATGTCTAGGTCGGGGGTTGGAGGCCAAAGGCTGAGTGCTGGGTGCAACAACCCTTGGTCTTAGCTCATGTGCTAGACCCTTGTGCAAGCTGGGTTGAAGTCAGAGAGAGCTGAGGGGGGTCAGGAGTGAAAGCCAAGAGTCAACTCAGGCTTAAGCTGGGGACTTGGGGTGAACTAGGTTGATATTCAGACTGAGGAGCTAAGTACAATCTATGTAGAGTATATATACCAAAGACTGGCAACCCGAAGGCTGAGGTTACTGGTGAGGGACTAAATAGCTGTGCAAGGAACTAACTAAAGGTTAGACAAGGAGGCAGGGATCAGAAAGCTGAAGACAGACACTGCCTTGGCACAAGCAAGGGCAGTACAAAAGCTAACTAGAAAAGTATAGTAAGGAACAGAGTTTGTTTCAGTGTTCAGCATTGACTCAGCATTCAGAACCTAAGACTGAGCTGTGGTTGTCCTGGCATATGACATACATTCAGTTCTGCTTCAGGGCCATAGGTTCATTTTGCTGTTTATGTACCATAACCATCCATCCTCTATTAAGTACTGTGACACTCTATGTCTTGCCCTGCTATGGTCTCTTGGGTTCAATGTTGTGTCAACATTGAGGATCACATCTATTACTTCTAGAAACATTGGCTCATCAGTAAACTGGTCTCTTAACTTTTGTTGTTTCTTGTCTAGTTGGCTTAGCATGAATACATCATTCACTAGTCCTGTTATCACCTTGGGTTCTGGGTTTACCAACCACTGGCTGCTGCTGTCTTCTGTCCATCCTATGTTGTCCCATTGTCAGCTCAGGCTGTGCCACAATGTTTAGTTTACCCAGGATGTGTCTTACTGCTACTATGTTGTGCACTAGTATTCCATCCCTCCATTGTGCATGTGCTGCTGATATGTTGTTGTTGGCCAACATGTCTCTGAGCACTTGGCAGTCCATTTCTACCTCCACTGGGTAACCCCAGACAATGTCTGAAAAACAGTCTAGGCCATATTTGAGTGCTGTGAATTCCAACAGGAATGGTTTGTAGTTGTGCTTGGATGTGGACATGCATTTTGATGCAAACACAATAGGTACTATTTTGTTCACAATTTTGCCACTTGGTAATTGTATCTGTGCTTATTGCATCAGTACAGCTCCTAGGCCTTCTTGGCACCCATCTATTGTGACAATGAATGGTGTTCTGTCATACTTGGGTGCATGTAGCACCAGTTCATTTGTTAGTGCTGCTTTTAAGTGTAAGAATGCTATTGTGTGTTCTATCATCCACTTGTCTTTCAGCTTGCAACTTGTCATGGCTCATCTGTACATTGTTTTTGCAACTGGTTTCAGTACATCAACATCTTTGACTAGGTTCCATAGCAGTCCTTCAATTTTCAGATATCCCTTGATGAGGTCCCTGAAATGGCTGGTGAGTCCTAGAAATGAGCTGAGATTTAGTGCATCTTCTGGTTGCTTCCAATTGACAATTGCTGTCAACTTAGCATTTGGTCCCACTGTTGCTCCTGTGAACATTGTTTCAGTCATGAATAGTTTGCACTTTGTTGGCAATATTGAGAGATTGTTTTCCTGAAATCATTGAAAGGCTTTGCATAGCTTGATTAACATTCCATTGAATGTGTTATTGCTGGTCCCACTGTGAGTCAAAGTGTGGTTCAGTGGTGAAAACCAACCAAAACCAACACAAAAGACAATGAAAGTGAGTGGTGGTGTGCCTACATGGTACCTAGATGGTAAAACCTTTTATTCAGGAGGGTTTTTGCAAGCTACAACACTCAAAGACAAGTGCTGAGGGTTGGCAGTGCTCCTGACAAAGCAGGAGCAGGAATGTGAGAGGAAGCAATGGGGTAGACTGCTGTCAGCCTACAGGAGGATGGATGATGACTTAATTCAATGTCCTAAGCTGCACTGAGCTCAGGGAGGACTTGGAACAAAGCTTTATTGATGATAGGTGATGATATATGAAGTAAACAATAGCTAGTGTTAAGTCCAGTTCATCACTGGTCCAAAGCTGGTCCAGAGTCTGGTTGGGGGTCAGAGGATAATACAAGATACTAAGGGGTTTGGACTGTTGGACTTAGCAACTGTAGGCACAGCACTATTCCCTTGCATGGGCCATAGTCCAGTCAAGAGGCAGAAGACAGAGAACAGAGGGGACTGGGTTAAGATGAGACTAAGTTGATTTCAGACTGAGGCTAAACAGTTTATCCTACAGCTTAAATACTAGAGGTAAAGTAAGTGTAACATAGCACCAGAGACTGGTTTGTGCCAGTACAGCAATGGTTGGTAAACTGATTGGTAAGTAATGTTACAAAGAATATTATCAAGCAAGACTATGAACAAAGGATTACCAGGAACCAGGGCAGGGCTTGTGGCTGGGCCAGGTATTACACTGGTCTGGTACCAACTGAGCAGACAACTCAATTGGGCACTGCCATGCAGTGCCTCACAAGCTAACACATTTCTGGGCCTAAGGGTAAAGGCTGGGACCAGGGCAAGGGTGGGATGAGGTAGAGCTGGTCTGGAGTGGTCCAGGCATGGTCATGACAGTATCCCCCTCTTGGAGCCAAGCCCACAAGGCTCCAATGAGGACAATGCTGAGAATGAAATTTTGGTGTCTGACCTTGAAAACCAGTGGACTTAAGACTGGTCAATCTCAGGTTTGGTTCCTCACTTTGACATGTCTATTCACTGGTCCCAAACACCTTATGACTGAGACCTCTTGCTTGACCTGACCCAGGTGACAAGCAACAAGCTGCAGGTAGGCAGCAAGGATGACAAGCAGGCCATCCAGGGGAAACTGGCTGAGTGCAAGAGGCACAAGGCAAAGGCACAGGAAGAAGCCTGGTTCGAGGATGAAAGGCAAGAGCAAGCCCAGCTCAAAGAGGAGAGGGTGCATGAAGAGGCTGAGGCACAGAAAGTAGAAGCTGTGCACAGGGCTGAAGAAGCCAGAAAGGTGGCTGAGAGCCAGTGGGCAGATGCCCTGGTGGGTGGTTTGACCAGGGCTGGGTCAAACATGGAGGTGATGAATCCCCAGTGAGTAACAACTAAATGACTGGTAGGTGACTGGCTGATACCTTCCCAGGTGTCTTCATTGCACCCAGATGAACATGACCCGCCTGCACAACACTGATGGCAAGAAGAAGTGCCTGGCCTGCAACTGGTGCAATGAGCTCAAGGACCATTGCCAGTGGCCAGTTGAAGGTGAAACTGGTCCAGGTGCTGGTCTGGCTGTGGACAAGGGAAAGAGGAAGGTGGATGTGACCTCCCCCCATGCTGGTGAGAAGAAAAAGAGGTCAAGGCAGCCATCCACCAAGGTACTCAAGAGTGCAGGTGACAAGGAGGGAGATGTGGGCAAGGGGCCATCGATGTCGAAGACCAGTGCAACCAAGATGACCAGTGAAAATGTGGGGACCAGTTTGATCACCAGTGTGCAGATGGAGCAACTGATCAAGGCAGTTGAATGCATGGCTGACAACATGGCCAGTCTTGCAACAGTGCAAAGAGAAGTTTCCCAGAACTTCTACCAGTTTGCCCAGTCATATGAGACCTACATTGAGGAATGCTTTGAGTTCCTTGCACCAGATGTGCCTTCTGACTGGGACACCACTGATGAGGAGGACAGGGACATAGGGGGGCTCGACAAAGAGCTGGAGGGACTGAGGGAGGAGGAAGGGGAAAGCCAGTCCTGGTCTGAGTCAGGTGACCAGACCAGTGCTGGTTCTACTGGGTCCCAGGTCTAATGTCATGCATGTGTAGTGTATTCTTCTTCTTGTGTGTGTATGCCTGCAAATGCCACTGCCCAGTTCTGGTTCTAAAGTATGAAAAAAAAGACAAATAAAGGAAAAGTAAGGGAGATAAGACACAGTAACTATGAGATAGGTGAAACAGATAAGGAGAAAAGAAACTTGAGACTGGTTCCTGATTATTTCTTGAAAGGACTGGGTTTGTCTGGGTACTGGTCATGATACTCTTGAATGAGTTCTGAGGCATTGTCCAGCTCTGTTGCTAACACCCAGGTAGTTTCTTCATCAGTTGCCTCATAACCAGTCCACCAGACCAGGTACTGCAACCAACATTTTCTGTGCTGCTCAACCTTCAAATTGATGTCACACACCAAAGGTGTTTGGTGAGGTGGACATGGATGCAGCTGATGAATGGAGATGAAGACCATAGCCCTCATGTGAAGAAGGACAGCCAGAAATATCAGCAGTCATCCCTTGCACAAGAACAAGTCACCAATGCCAGAGAAAAGGAAGGAAGCAAGTTAAGCACCAATACAAGTTCTTAAGTGTCCATGTACAGCATTCCAGTATTTGACATATCTCCACCAATTCTGCAGATACTGACACCATTCCCACACTTGCTTGTAGTGCTCAGCCACATGATCCTACCTTCCAAAATGGGAAAGGATTTGCACACTCCACATGTTTCTACAGCACTCCCTCCAAAAGATGCTCATTTTGCTAATTCTTCTGATATGGCTGCCTCCACATCAATCATTTTGCTTGTCCCCTTTGCTAGGGACTATGGCTATGTATATCTACCAAGAGTTCCTACCAGCTTCCATCCTGAAGCATCCTGGTACATCCCATCCTCATCTGCCCCCTCTCAGCCCATCCAGCTTGGACAGCATGTTCTTTTTGTCAGTATGACCTCTAGGAGGACATTCTTTGGTCACCTCAGGTCTGTCATTCTTTTGGGAATGTCTTATGTGGTTGTTTCAGTCTCTCCAGTCCAAGAAGCATATGGATCCTTCCTCCCTGCTCCCTGCAATGTCTTCATACTGGTCTCATCCATCATTCTTCCAAAATTGTGACAGCTACAGTATAATCTACTGTTCTCCACTCTCCCTGATCACATCCATGACAAGTATGATGCACATCTTGCCTCCTTATTGCAAGATACAGCAGAAGATGCTCCCCCTTCATCCTCTCTTCCAACAGAGCCTCATTCATGAAGTTTTTATTTGCTTCACTGAGAGGACAGTTAGGGGGGGAAATTTGTGATCCCTTATGCTCCTGTCACCCCACAGACCCCCAAAGCTTGACCCCTGTTGACATCTGACTCACCCTGTCCACTTTTGGATGTACTATATTGGCATCAGATCAGCACTGCCTCTCTGTCATCCCACTTTGGCCCAGAAGCAATCTCTTTGAGATGTGACATGCACAGCCTCCCCCTAATGCAATTCCAGTGTGCTTTCCCAGTTCCTGACATTACTTGACTCATGCTTTGACATTCTGACTGTCCTTGACTCACCTATTGCCAATACTTACCAATCTTTTGACTTTGCTTACTGATTCCTTGCTTTTTGGCTTACTTATCCTTACCAATGCTTACCAATGCTTTCTAAGATGATTACCCACCGCTTACATTCCTTACTTATCACTTACCAATCACTTACCAAGCATTTGCACCTTGTTTTCCATAGGCAATGCCCCTGTACTGTATATAAATCACTGTACTTAGATAGCTGAATAAGAAGAAGATGTCAGAGAGCCCCTCTAGCTCACAGTTTATCATCACTCAGTAATTCATTCATCATCTTCAATAGTTGAGACTTTATTAAGGGTCTAACTATTGTCTACTTCACTTATCACTGTCTATCATCAATCTACTTCACTCCAAGTCCTCCCTGAGCTCAGTGCTATGCTTAGCATCTGCCAGTCCTTGGTAGCATTGCTGGGCAAGAGCCATTTCTTCATGTAGGTACTGGTGCAGTGAATCTAATTCAACTGCATAATCATGAGCCCAGTTGGATGTGAGATTGCACTCAGGGAAGACTGAGATATTAGGGTGGTAACCCTTATTAGCAAAGAAGAGTGATACCCCAGTCATAGCACTGGGTGCATTGTTGTAAGCAAATTCAGCCAATGGTAGTAACTTGGCCCAGTTATCCTGTTGGTAGTTACAGTAGACCCAGAGATACTGTTCAAGGGTCTGATTGGTGCACTCTGTCTGACCATCCCCCTCTGGGTGATACCTGGAGGTGAAGTGTATTCACATGTCTAGAGCCTTACCAAGAGACCAGAAGAAGTGGGATATGAACTCTGATCCCTGGTCTGAGGTTACATAGGCCAGTACACCATGCTTGGAGAACATGTGCATTAAGAAGAGCTTGGCAAGCTCAGGGGCTGTGATGGTGGTGTGAGTAGGTATGAAAACAGCTTGCTTTGAAAGCCAGTTGACCAAGACAAGAATGGCAGTAAAGCTGGTTGAGACTGGGAGTTGCTCTATGAAATCCATCGAAATGGAATTTCATGCCTTCTCTGGCACAGGGAGTTGCTTGAGTAGGCTGTAAGGCTGGTGGTGGGGTACCTTGGCCCAGGCACAGGTAGTACAAGACCAGACATAGTCTTTGACAAATGTCCTTAGGCTGGGCCAGGTGTATTCATGCCAAATGAGTTCTAAGGTTCTATTTTGGCTAAAGTGGCTGGTCAAGGGGTGACCATGTTTGAACCTCAAGACATGAAGGTGAAGGTCATTAGAGTCCAGTACATAGATTCTTCCATCTAGGTGGAGGAAGCTGGTGTCATCAACTGACCACTGGGAATCTGGTGTATCTGAGAACCAGACTTGGGTGACTGGGTCTGAGGGTAGAGCTGAGAGGATATCACTATGAAGTTTCTCCACATCCATCAGTGCAACAGCACATAGGACTGGGTATTCAAGGTAGGTGGCACACAGGGAGGTGGCTAGTTGTTCCTGCATGAAGACCAGTCTGAGATTCTGTGGGTTGACCCAGGCATAGTTGCTATCCCCCTCTTTGGGGTAAATGTCCCATCACCTAGTTAGGGCATCAGGCTTAGCACTGAGCTTACTGGGTCTGAACTGGATAACCATATTGAACTGTGACAAAAACTTGGCCCAGTGTGCCTGGTGCCAGGTTAATACCTTTGAGGTGGAGAAGTACTCCAGGTTCTTGTGATTGGTGACAACATCAACTGGTACTGCAGAACCTTCCAGGTAATGCTGCCATTTCCAGAATGCCTTGAAGATTGCAAGTAACTCCTTATCATGGGTGTCATAATTTAACTCCAGGGCTGTTAAGGTGTGAGAGTAGAATGTGACCAGCCAGATTTGACCATCACCACCAGTGATGGACAAAATACTGGCTATGGCATAGTCAGATGCATCAGTCTTGACAGTAATAGGAGCATCCAGGGGAAAATAAGTTAGGACTGGGGCAGAGGTGAAGGCCTGCTTGAGTTTATTGAAAGACCAGCAGCACTCCTCAGAGAAATTCCAGGGAGCACATTTGCATGTCAACCAGGTTAGAGGTACCACTATGTCTGAGTAGTTAAAAATGAACCAGTGATAGAAACTGGTGAAGCCCAGGAAGGACTGAATGTCCTTTACCTTCTGGGGCTCAGGCCAGTTGCAGATAGCTTTGACTTTCTTTGAAGACATGGTAAGGCCAGTTGGGGACAAGTGGTAGCCCAGATATTCCACAGAGTCCAAGTGGAACTTGCACTTCTCTGGTTTAGCATATAGGCCATGCAACTGGAGCCAGCCCAGTACCTCCTGGACATGCTGCTTGTGTGAAGACTCATCTCTGGAGTAGATCAGGATGTCATTGAGGTAGATGACGATGCAGACATCTAGCATATCTGCAAAGATTGTATTGACAAACCATTGGAAGGTGGCTGGGGCATTGGTAAGACCAAAAGGCATCACCAACCACTCATAAGACCCATAGTGTGTTCTAAAGGCTGGTTTCCACTCATCTCCAGGTGCAATCTGGATGAGGTAGTATGTGTGCCTCAAGACAATTTTAGTGTAGATTTTCATGTGACTAGGGGAGTCTAGTAGGTCAGATATTAGTGGTAGGGGATACCAGTCTTTCTTGGTGAGTTTGTTAAGGCCCCAGAAGTCAACACATAACCAGAGTGAGCCAGCCTTCTTCTTTACAAAGAGGACCAGTGCAGTGTAGGGGGAAGAGGTGGGCCAGATGAAACTGGTAGTCAGGTTTT
Source organism: Pisolithus tinctorius (assembly GCA_024663395.1). NCBI lineage: Eukaryota > Fungi > Basidiomycota > Agaricomycetes > Boletales > Pisolithaceae > Pisolithus > Pisolithus tinctorius. The sequence goes on from JANFAH010000002.1 coordinate 3,450,078, forward strand.
CATCAATGAAGGCCTGGAGAGCTTGTGGCTTGACCAGGGATAGCAAGTAGATAGTTCCAATGGGTGGTGTAGTACCCTCTTCCAGTTTGATCTTAAGGTCATACTCCTGGTGTGGGGGGAGAGTAGACACCTCTGTTGGAGCTGGTTTTGGTGCTGTCACTGCTGGTGCTGTGAGGTTCATAGGGGTGATTGTAAGGTGCAGCAATCTTGCTGTGAGGTCTGCCAACAAAGCCTTCTGCTGTTGTGCAAGCTGCCTTTCTCTCTTGTCCTCTTCTTTTTTCTTCTCATCCAGTTCCTCCTTTTCCCTCTGTATCTCCTCTACATCCAATCCCCAACCTTCTGATACCAGGTCTTTGAAGGACATGTACTTTTTCTTTGTCAATTTCCAGATGACCTTAGGGAGCCGTTTGTGTATGATGCAAATGAGGCCTATGTCTTTCTCCACTCCCACTGCCTTTGCCAGGCATAGTGCTTCCTTTGCCCATACTATGTGCACCCATGCCTTTGTGCCTCCCACCTCCTCATCCTTCAGCTTTAGCACAGTTAGTTCATCTTGGTATGCTTCCTGTGTCTTCACTGCTACTGGGAGCAGTTCCCATTGCTCATTGAATGCCTTTTCTAGCTCCATCCATATCACTCTCTGAGAGCTGCTCAGGCTGTCATACCACCTTTGCACTTCTGAGTGCAGTGTGATGTAGTCTTGTAAAGCCTCGATTTCCCCCCCTTCATCTGTCACTGCCACCATCTGCATGATATGCTTGAACATGTGTAGGAAGGTCTGTGGGTCCTGCATTTCATCCTCATCCCCCCTGAATGGCTTCAGGTCCATCATCATTGCAATTTGTGCTGGGTTCACTCTCTGTGCTGATCTCATAGCTGCAGGTGGAGCATTTGCCATCTGTTGATTCCCTGCTATGGTGGATGGTGGTGCTGGGATGTATGCAGGTAGTGTACTAGCTTCATGTGATATTAGTTGTTGTGTTATTGCTCTGGTGGTTAGACTGGGTCCCACATACTGCAGTGACCAGCATGCTGCTGCTGTGTTGTCCTGTAGCTGGTTGTTGGACATTGGGCTTAATTGTCTAGATGGTGGTAGTCCTCTCATGGATGCATACTCTGGACACCAGCTCTAGCACAATGTTGCTTTCTGTCAAGTCCAGGCCTACTCTGACCAACTCCAACACTAGACAAAGTCTGGGGAGGGGTTCAGAAGCAAGTCCAACACAGACACACAGAACTCCAACTGGCAGAGGGTCAGCAGGGACAAAGTCTGCTGAGACAGAGGTGGAGCAGAGTGAGGGTGTTGGGTTTAGCTTGTGTGCTACCCCCTTGTATGATCTCAGCCCTCATATTTCAGAGGGAGAGAACAGATGGATAGTCAGAGGTAACTCTGACAGACAGAGGATGGAAACAGAGGGAGTAGGAACTAAATCAATATTCATCCTGAAGAACAGCAGAGTACAATACATGCTTTATACTACTACAGAGGTACAGTAATCAGAATTGGAACTGACATATGGAGACCCATAAAATTTCAAGTAAAACTTCCTAGACAACAAATGAAGGGAAGACAGAGAACATATGATGGGTAACATAGAACAACCCAAAAAGGAAACAGTCCAGGCACTGGACCATGTGGTGCATGTGCTGTGGAGTACCTGACTGCACACTGTCAGGGAGAAGTCTGAAGGGAGGTCACATGACCCCTCAGAGAATGGTCCACGTGGCCCAGTGGGAGACCAGTACAAGTCCAACAGCAGTTGGAGCAGGGAGGGTTTGTAGATGACAGAGAGTGGGCAGAGTTGGTTTGGAGTGAGTGAGTGACTGGCCAAGAAGGGGGTGGAGTGAGTGAGGACTTAAGATAAATGCACGACCATGACAGTGCCTCCACCTTAGGGGCCTGAACCCCTGAAGGCCACTTGTTTAGCATGAGATCAACACAAGTTGATCATTTGAAATTGTTTTGATGCCTCAAGGACAACAGTCTAGCTGCAGCAGAGCTCTTTCAGAGTTTGAAGTTCCACTTAAAAACATGTGTTAGGGTACTGAACCTTCATCCCTCCCATCCATCATCATGTCTTCCCAGCACCAGAGCAGAACCCCCCAGCCAACCCCCAGCCTTGTCTGCAACTATTCCCAAGTCATGGATGAAGAGCTGGTCATCCTCACCAACAACTCCATCAACACCAAGCAGGAGAAGTCCATGGAGAAGGCATGCTGACAAGAGGAGACCAAGTGGAGAGAGAGAGAGTGCAAGGCAGAGCACAAGGCCAAGCACAAGGAGGCCAAGAAGCAGAAGGTGGAGGAGGAGTGGTTGGAGGTGGAGCAGAGGAAGAGAGCAGAAGAGGAGGCTCAGAGGAAGAGAGCAGTGGAGGAGGAGGCTTGAAAGAAGAAGGCAGCAGAGAGGGAGGCAGAGAGGCAGAGGCTGAGGGCCTCTCAGGAGAGGGCCCAGGCCAGGCAGGATGAGACTGCACAGAGGTGAGTGGCAGAGTACTGCAAGTCAGGTGGAGCTGACTTGTATTTTTTATTTTATTTTATTTTATTCTATTCAGGTTAAGCAGTGCAGTGTACAACATTAACACTGCCCAAAGGGTCCCTGGGACCTCTGTGGTGGTCACTGTGACCAGGAGGCCCCCCTGCACTCACTGTATAGCAAGTCTGACAGTGGGGCAGTGCAAGCCAGGGCAAGACTAGGGCCTGTGTGCCTTGTCACAACAAGAAGAAAACTTGTAGCTGGATGTGGGAAGAGGTGGTGGTGGGACCTTCACAGAAGAGGGCAGGGATGGGAAGCTCCCAAGGGGAGAAGAAGAAGAGGCTGTGAGGGAAGGGGAAGGTGAGAGTGACAGAGATAGAAGAGGTGGATAATGAGTGGGAGGTAGGCAGAGAAGACAAGGAGGAGCCTGAAACACCACATGAGGGACCCTCAGGGGTGGGGGTCTCCTGGTGGGCAGAGTGGGAGCAGCAGCAGGCTGCAGAGAGGTATGTGGAGGTGCACAAGAGGGCTGCAATGGCCTTTGAGAGAATGGCAAGGGCAGCAGAGCAGATGGCAGAGGCTGTGGAGCAGACAGCCAATGAGTGGGGGGTGTACTGTGCCTGGGCAGAATGGGTGGTGATGAGGAGGAGGGATGATGTGTGCAAGGCCAGGATGGCTGAGTTCAAGTGTGCAGGAGGAGGTTGGAAGAGGCCATAGTTGGAGGTGGCAGAGGACCAGAATGAGGAGGTGGATGAAGGTGCAGAGGGGGACAACAAGGAAGAGCAAGGAGGATGGTGGAGAACAGAGGATGGAAGAGTAGTGTAGTTTTCTTTCTTTTTTTTTTGTCTTTGTTTTTAGTTTGTATTTTGTACTATTATGAAATAAATTTGTGATTTTACTTGTGGTTCTGAGAAGTGAGATGACAAGTGGAGAAAATTCTAAAGTACTTAAGGTAGTTTGGTAAGGGGTGGAGTTGGCCTGTGGAGAAAGGTTTTGTGGGCAGAGTACTAAGGCAGAGACTGGTATGGGCCAGGTTTGTGTGGATATCATTCATGGAAAGCAGAAACTATGTCAGAAGTGTAATCTAGCTCAGTTGCAAGCAACCAAGAGGTTTCTTCATCAGTGTTCTCATAACCAGCCCAGCAGACTAGGTACAAGAGTTGGCAGTCCACCTTAGAGTTGAGTATCTCTGACACATCATACTCAAGGTCACCATCAACATCCACTGGCAGAGGTGGAGGTTGTTGTCAGTTTGGGAAGGGATTAGACACTGTGGTTTCCAGTTGCAAGACATGGAAGACCAGATGGATCAAGCACATAGAGTCAGGGAGCTTAAGGGTGACAGAGTGCATACCTGGCCTGGCCAAGATGGTGAACAGACCTAAGTACTTTTCAGAGAGTTTTTCCAAGGGATGAGTGGAGTGGAAGTACTTGGCTTTGATGTAGGCCTGTTCTCTGACCTTGAACTCAGGCAGAGGTATGCATTTGGCATCTGCTGGACCCTGGTAGTGCTGCTGAGCAGTGGACATTTCAGAGCAGAGGAAGTTATGAAGTGCAGAGAGCTCAACAACATAGTTGTGAGCCCTCAGCGAGGTGAAGTCTTGTTTGGGGCCCACAGACAGGTTTGGATGGTATCCCTTGTTAGTGAAGAAGGGAAAAACTCCAGTAGTTGCACTTGGTGCATTGTTAAAAGTGAACTCTGCTAGAGGTAACAGCTCAGCCCAGTTGTCTTGTTGGTAGTTACAGTAGACATGAAGGTACTGCACAAGGGTCTGGTTCATTCACTTGGTCTGGCCATTGCCTTCTGGGTGGTAACCCAAAGTGAAGTGAAGATGCATATCAATGGCCTTTCCTAGAGAGCAGAAGAAGTGTGAGATGAACTCAGGACCTCTGTCAGAGGTGACATCAGCAGGTACCCCATGCTTGGAGAAGACATGGGTAAGGAAGAGCTTAGCAAGTTCAGTGGAGGTGACAGAGTCATGGGTGGGGATGAACACTGCTTGCTTTGAGAGGTGGTCCACTACCATGAGGATGGTGGAGTAACCATTGGAGTTGGGGAGGTGTTTGATGAAGTCCATGGAGATGGAGTTCCAAGGTCTCTCTGGGACAGGAAGTTGCTTCAGTAGACCATAGGGGCAGTGACACAGAGTTTTGCTCTGTCCACAGGTGGTGCAGGACCTGACATATTCTTTCACATTGGAGCAGAGGTTAGGCCATACATAGTCCCTGCAGACAAGTTCTAGGGTGCAGTTTTGCCCAAAATGGCCTGCTAGAGGATGGTCATGCTTGAACCAAAGCACTTGAAGGTGGAGATCATCAATGTCAGGGACAAAGATGCAACCATCAAGGCAGAGTAGACCATCAGAGTCCAGGGACCACCAAGGCTTAGTCAGAGTTTGGAGGTGGGTGGCAGAGACAGGGTCAGATGGTAGGGTGGAGATGATGTCAGAGTGCAAGCACTCAACATCAAAGACCATGGTGGCACAGAGCACAGGTGCCATGAGGGTGGTGGTATGGAGGGATGATCCAAGTTGCTCCTGTGTAAACATAGGGCAGAGATTGTGAGGATTTACCTGTGCATAGTCCCTATCCCCCCCTTTTGGGTAGACATCCCAATGTCACATAAGTGCATCAGGTTTGGCTCCTAGGCAGCCAGGTTGGAAGTGGATGGAAAGGTTAAACTGGGAAAGGTACTCTGACCAGCAGGCCTGCTGACAAGTGAGAACCTTAGAGGTGGAAAAATACTCAAGGTTTTTGTGGTCCATCACCACATCAACAGGTAAGGTGGAACCTTCTAGGTAATGCCACCAATGGCAGAAGGCCTCAAAGATAGCCAACAGCACCTTGTCATGGGTATCATAGTTGAGTTCTGGTGCAGTCATGGTGCAGGAGTAGAAAGTGACTGGGCAGAGTTCACCATCAGAGCAGGTGAGTGACAAAATACCAGCAATGGCATAGTCAGAGGCATCGGTTTCCACTGTAAGTGGAGCATCAGGAACCCAGTGAGTGAGAATAGGAGCTGAGCTGAAGGCATCCTTCAGGCAGAGGAAAGTGGAGCAACACTCCTCAGAAAAGTTCCAAGGAGCACCCTTTTGCATGAGGTGAGTGAGAGGAACAACAATGTCAGAGTAGTTATTAATGAATTGTCTATAGAAGTTTGTGAAGCCAAGGAAGGACTGGATGTCTCACACCTTCCATGACTCAGGCCAGTTGCAGGCTGCCTGAACCTTCTTGGCAGACATGGTGAGACCAGAGGGAGAGAGAATATAACCAAGGTACTTGATGGAGTCAGAGTGGAACTCACACTTTTCTGGCTTGGCACAGAGACCATGCTTTCGAAAGCAGCAGAGTACCTCTTTTATGTGTTCATGGTGTGACTCCATGTCCTGCAAATAAATTAGGATGTCATTGAGGTATACCATGACACAGACATTGAGCATGTCCACAAAGATGCTACAATTGATGAATCACTGGAAAGCTGCAGGCACATTAGTCAGATCAAAGGGCATTACCTGCCACTCATAAGAACCATAATGAGTGTGGAAAGCCATTTTCCATTCATCTCCATCTGTGATGCAGACTAGATGATAGGCATGGTGGAGGTTGATCTTGGTGTAGACTTTAGTGTGGCTTGGAGAGTTGAGTGAGTTGGAGATGAGTGGCAGTGGATAGCGATCTGTCTTCATGATTTTATTGAGTCCTCAATAGTCTATGCAGAGGTGGAGTGAACCATCCTTCTCCTTTATGAAGAGAACAGGGGCACCATGGGCAGAGGTGGACTGCTTGATGAAGCCATAGCCAAGATGCTCATCAATAAAGGTGCAGAGAGCTTCAAGCTCTGGCAGAGACAGGGAGTAGATTGTGCTGATGGGCAGATGTCATAGTCATATCTCAATCCTGGCCAGACTTGGTCTCACACTCATTCAGTCTGGCCTCAGCCTCATCAATCCCTTATCCCCAGGTGGCCTAGTGCAGTATACACTGCTTTGCAGTGCATGTCATTTCAGTTGAAATCTGCCTGGTCTTGTCCCCAGTCCACCCTGTCCTGGTCTCCATCACATTAGTCATACCTTACTAATCCTTGTCTTACCAATCATCTTAGCAATCCTTGCAAGACTGGCATTACTGGTCTCCATACTATAGCTACTTCTAGTATATAAAGTCTTAGATACTTGGCCTGTACTTTCCTCAGTCTGAAATCAAATAACTTCTATCTGTAACTCTTGGCCTTGGACTTGGATGTTAAGTACAGGTTTACCCTTGGGTGACCAGGCTTCAAGACCAGGTGACAGGGGCTAGTCTGGGTGGCCAGAGTCAAAGCTGGGAGACAGGGGTTAAGTCCAGTTGGACTGGAGTTAAGGCCGAAGGTTAGGGGTTAAGTCTGGAGGACTGGACTTTAGACTGGGAGCATGGGAACAAGACCAGTAGCATGGGAAACTGGCTGGTCATGGAGTGCACACAGGGGGAAGCTGGTCCAGGGTTGGATCTACCTCCCTTGGTCTCAGCTTATGTCCTGTACCCTTATGCAAGCCAGGGAGAGGTCCAGGACAGGGGCTGGGGATAGCCTAAGGCTCAGCCTTAGCTATAGAGTAGACTTGGGGTGTAGTACAGAGTTGAGGGTAATACTAAATTGATATTCTGACTGAGGTGCTATGAAGTATGTACAGGGGTTAAATACACAAGGCCAGTCTGGGATAATGAACATGAAGCCAGACTTGTGAATAAGCTATTAGCAAGATGATTAGCAAGAGAGTGGACAGCCATAGGGGCTGTGCTGAGGCTAATAGTCAAAGTCTGGGTGACTGGCATACTGGAGTCAGACACAGGTTTCATACAGTAAGCAAAAGTCAGCCAAAAGGACTAGACTAAATATAGTACAAACAAAGGAAAACAGACCGGAGTCATGTCCAGGTGACCCAGACATGGACCTGGGAGGACTGGGGTGGAGCAGTGCAAGGCCAGGAGGCCAGAATGGACCGGAGATAGGGGCAAAAGACCGGACTTGAGTTACTTAGGCCCAAGTTGGGTTATCTAGGACCAGAGTTGTGTTCTCTAGGCCAGGGATAGGTTTTCTAGGCTGGACTATTAAGGGGCTAGGGGTCCAGACTGGACTGGGATTGAGTCTGAGAGTCATGGATATGACATCAGACTGTGACCCATGCAAGGGAATAGCATTGCATCACCAGTCACTAAGTCCAAACAGTCCATCCCTTGTATCTCTGCCCCTTTCCTCTGATCCCAACCTCTCAGCCTCACACCTGCTTTGGTCTCTGGTCCAGCCTCAACCCAGACACCCCAAACTTGACACATGGGATGAAAAACAACCTCTGCCTCTTCTGTGGTGAGGCTTGTCAAAGTCGGACAACACCCCTGGCTCCTTCTTAGGGCGGAGTTGGAGCGGGTTGGACTGCGGAGTACAGCGGTCAAAGTCTGAAGCGAATCCGACCACTGGGTGGCGAGATATTTGACGAACAGTGAGCAGAGGGGTATGAAGGAAAGTCTCAGAGGCTGAGGTCGGAGTTGGAGTCGGAGGTCAGATGAGAGGGCGTTGGGTTCAGCTAGTGCACTGCCCCCTTGCGCGAGCTCAGCCCTCGTATTTCAGAGGCAGAGCGGACTCAGAGGAAGTGGAGACGAAACTCCAGAGAGGACTGAGAGGGAGTCGAAGGTGGGGACTTTATTCGATATTCGTACTGATTACATCGGAGTACTACGTGGCCTTATATACGATGTAGGTCAAGGGCGGTGCAGTACGGAATGTAAACCAATAAGTGTATAGTGGGTTAGAGTCCTTCCGACACAAGGGATAGAGAGTAGGGACAACGGGGACCTTAACTGAGACAAGGAAACTACTACAACGAGGAAGAGAGGGTAAATACCGAAGAAGCGGAAGAATGGAGAAAACCAACACGAGGGCGGAACCCTATCTAGAATGCAGGGCCGCAAGTCCGACAGCCCATGTGACCAACCTTAGGGCGGAGTTGAGCGGAGTTGGTCAGAACATGGACAGGGGAACTCGGAGAGGTGTGGAGATGTGTCGGGAGGGTCAGAGGAGCGCGGGAACACGTCAGAGGAGGGCAGAGAAGCGCGGGAACATGCCGGAAGAGGGCGGAGTAGGTGTTAGGGGCTTACGCTGGTGTCATGGTCATGACAGTATCCCCCCCTTAGGGCCTGAACCCCTGAAGGCCATAGCAAAGCTACGACGGAGGTGAGTAAGGTCCAGGTTTATGAGGATAGCGAGCATGATAAGCAGCCAACAACTCGGAGGCATGTTCTAACTCCGTTGCCAACACCCAAGAGGTCTCGTCTTCAGTATTCTCATAGCCTGCCCAGCAGACTAGATACAGCAACTGACAATGACAGCGGCGGCGATCCACCTTTGAGTCGAGGATCTCCGAAATCTCATACTCAAGGTCACCATCCACCTCAACAGGCGGAGGCGGAGGTTGGTGCCGATCAGGGAAGGGGTTTGGAGTAGCAGGCTCTAACTGCGACACGTGAAAGACAGGGTGGATGGCCCGCATCGCATCAGGTAAGCGGAGGGTGACAGAATGTGTACCAGGCCTAGCTATGATAGCATAGGGGCCCAAGTTCTTCTCCGCAAGTTTAGCCGAAGGGCGGGTGGAGCGGAAGTACTTGGCCTTGACATAAGCCTGGTCACCGACTTTGAACTCTGGTGGCGGAATGCATCTAGCATCAGCTGGACCTTGATAGCGGAGTTGAGCAGCAGCCATCTCAGTGCGGAGGAAGTCGTGCAGGGCGGAAAGCTCCACAACATAGTTATGGGCCTTCGGAGAGGTGAGGTCACGGTCAGAGTAAACTGACAAGTTTGGGTGGTACCCCTTATTAGCGAAAAAGGGAGAGACTCCAGTAGTAGCACTCAGCACGTTATTACAAGCAAACTCTGCTAGTGGGAGTAACTCCGACCAATCGTCTTGCTGATAGTTACAGTAGGTGTGGAGATACTGCTCAAGGGTCTGATTCATGCGCTCTGTTTGGCCATTGCCTTCTGGGTGGTAGCCTGATGTAAAATGAAGGCGCATATCTAAGGCCTTTCCAAGGGAGCGGAAGAAGTGCAACACAAACTCTGGACCCCTGTCGGAGGTGACATGAGCAGGTACTCCATGCTTGGAAAAGATGTGGGTAAGGAAGAGTTTTGCTAGGTCAGCGGAGGTGATGGAGTCATGGGTCGGAATGAACACGGCTTGTTTAGAAAGGCAGTCTACAACAACCAAGATGGCGGAGTAGCCTGCAGAGTTGGGGAGATGCTCAATGAAATCCATCGAGATGGAGTTCCATGGCTTCTCAGGGACAGGAAGCTGCTTCAGTAGGCCAAAGGGGCGGTGACGAGGGACCTTGCTGCGACCACAAGTGGTGCAGGACCTGACATAGTTCTTTACATCAGTGCGGAGGTTAGGCCATATGTACTCATGGCGAACAAGCTCTACAGTGCGACTCTGCCCAAAGTGACCCGCAAGCGGATGGTCATGTTTAAACCGAAGCACTCGGAGGCGGAGACCATCAATGTCGGGGACAAAGATGCGGCCATCGAGGCGGAGGAGACCCTCATGGTCCAATGACCAGCGGAGGTCTGTCGGAGTTGGGAGATGGGAAGCGGAGATGGGGTCAGAGTGCAGTGCAGAGATGATGTCGGCATGGAGCTGTTCAACATTGAAGATCATGGCGGCTCGGAGCACAGGGGCCAAGAGGTGGGTAGTACAGAGGGACGAAGCGAACTGTTCCTGGGTAAACACAGGGCGGAGGTTATGAGGGTTTACCTGCACGTAGTCCTTATCCCCCTCTTTTGGGTAAACATCCCAGCGGCGGGTAAGTGCGTCGGGCTTGGCTCCAAGGCGGCCAGGGCGGAAGCGGATGGCTAGGTTGAACTGGGAGAGGTACTCCGACCAACGAGCCTGACGGCGGGTTAGGACCTTAGAGGTGGAGAAATACTCCAAGTTTTTATGGTCAGTCACCATGTCAGCAGGAGTGGCAGAACCTTCCAAGTAATGTCGCCAGTGGCGGAAGGCCTCGAAAATTGCCAACAGCTCCTTATCATGAGTGTCATAGTTGAGCTCCGGAGCAGTGAGTGTGCGGGAGTAAAAGGCAACTGGGCGGAGTTCACCATCGGAGCAGGTAATCGAGAGGATACCCGCAATGGCATAGTCCGATGCGTCGGTCTCAACTGTGACTGGGGCATCAGGCACCCAATGAGTAAGGATCGGAGCGGAGGTGAAGGCAGTCTTAAGGCGGAGGAAAGTGGAGCGGCACTCTTTGGAGAAGCTCCAAGGAGCGCCCTTCCGAGTGAGGCGGGTGAGCGGAACAACTATGTCAGAGTAGTTACTGATGAACTGACGATAGAAGTTCGTGAACCCAAGAAAGGACTGGATGTCTTTAACCTTGCGTGGTTCAGGCCAATCACGAATGGACTGGACCTTATCAGCGGACATGGTCAGACCGGATGGGGAGAGGACATAGCCAAGGTACTCGACAGAGTCTTTGTGGAACTCGCACTTTTCTGGCTTAGCAAAGAGGCTATGCTGGCGGAGGCGGCAGAGGACCTCTTTTACATGTTGGCGGTGCAACTCCTCATTGTGGGAGTAGATGAGGATGTCATCAAGGTAAACAACAACACAGACATCGAGCATGTCGGCAAAGATGCTATTAACAAACCGCTGGAAAGCTGCTGGCGCATTAGTAAGACCGAAGGGCATAACCAACCATTCATAGGAACCATAGCGAGTGCGAAAGGCAGTTTTCCATTCATCACCAGCACCGATTCGGACTAAGTGGTAGGCATGGCGGAGGTCAATTTTACTATAGATTTTAGTGCGGCTCGGAGAATCGAGCAAGTCGGAGATGAGAGGGAGCGGGTAGTGGTCTTTCTTGGTGATTTTATTGAGTCCTCGGTAATCCACACAGAGGCGGAGTGAGCCATCTTTCTTCTTAATGAAGAGGACGGGAGCACCATGGGTGGAGGTTGACTGTTTAGTGAAACCGTAGCTGAGGTGCTCATCTATGAAGGTGTGGAGCGCCTCAAGCTCGGGTGGAGAGAGGGAGTAGACAGTTCCTAGAGGCGGAGAAGCCCCTTCTTCGAGATCTATATTCAAATCAAAGCTGCGGTGTGGAGGGAGTTCAGTAGCCTTTGCTTTACTAAAAACATCAGCGAACTCATGGTAGTCGGAGGGTACCGCAGAGAGATCAGGAGGTGCAGAGGGCATCGAAGAGGCTCGGAGTTTCATATCTTCTGGGCGGAGGTGCAAGTGGAACTGTGTGGAGCCAGGAAGGGCACATGCACGGACAAAGGCTGCAGCTCCGATGAGAGAGATATGCGGAGCAGTGCGTGGCAAGCCAGCTGTCGGAGTAGGTGGCGGAGCTGATGTCGGAGGAGCGGACGGAGTGGAGGGTGTCGGTACTGAAGCGGAAGTTGCGACAGAAGGTGACGGAGGTGCCAAGGGTGTCGGCATTCTTTGTATCGATGGTCAGAACGAGATACTGCTCAATACCCAGTCAATCGACGGATTGTAGCGGGTGAGCCAGTTGTGTCCCAAGACCAATGAACAGGCAGAATCCAACGGAGTTACATAACAGGAAACAGATGTGACATCGCCAGAGGCAAAGCGGATGGAGAAATCTACTACTTGGGAAATGGCGGTATTACTAGTACCATCAAACAGTCAGAGAGGAATAGGCGGAGAGACATTTTTTGTTGGGATTTTATATTTTTTAACTAAAGAGGGGTCGACGAAACAGTGTGAAGAGCCTGAGTCGACCAGAGCGGGGAAAGTATCTACAGAGAAATCAGGAAGAGAAATAACCGGAAGAAGAGAATTAGGGTCGGAAAGAGCAGATGCATTGAGGTGGACTTCTGCACGGATGGGATCAACGCTTCCTCCAGGACGTACAGGCTCCCTGGAGGAGCGGATTAATTTTTTGGCTCTGACCTCTCTGCAGGCGGAGCGGTCGGAGTGGCGGCCTTAGCAGCACGGGCCTTGGCAGCGCGGGAAGTCGACTTTGGGCAATCCTTGGCAGAGTGACCAGGTTCACCACAGAAGAGGCACAGCCCACCAGTAAGGTGGCGGAGCCGCTCAGCTGCTGTGAGCTTGCCATCTTTTCCGAGGAGGTGGTTGATGTCGGACTTTGGTGCTTCAGCCTTTTTAGAGTCAGACTTAGGGGTGGAGGATGATGCGGAGGGTTTCAGCCTTGAGTCGGAGGTGCGGAGTGGAGTTCTTTCGGCAGGAGGAGGCTTGGCGGAGCAGGAGACTTCTGACTTGCACTCCCAGTAGCGTGCATCTACTGTCTGGGCCAACTCGCGGAGTGCATGAAGAGTGGCAGGCTTGCCGACACGGGACACTTCATCCTTGATGTGGTCAGGGAGACCCGAGTAGAAGTGGTGGCGGAGTGCGCCTTTGCCATAGTCCTTTACCTGAGAAGCCCAGTGGTTGAACTCTACTAAGTACTTTGCAATACGTGAAGAGTCCTTCATGGTAAGGTTTTCCAGATGCTGGACGGCATCGGCAGCAGCATCATGAGGGCCGAAATTGGTAGTGAGCTCATGGAGGAACTCGCGGTGGTCATCCATCCACAGTGGACGATTAAGGTAATCATCCGGATTGAGAAGGTCTGGTTCAAACCAGGCCAATGCCATGCCCTTAAGGTAGGGCTGCGCATATGTGACCTTGGCTCAGTCGGAGCGGAATGCCCGAGGGCGGTCCTGGAAATTGAGCTCGCATTGGACCAGGAACTCACGGAGTTTTTTAGGGTTGGACCCATCAAAGGTGTCTGGCTCACGGACTTTGGTTTGTGGAGTGGAGTCTCCGGAGCGCTGGTTGGAGCGGGCTAGGGCATGGATGGCCCAGGTCAGAGCAAGGACCGGGTCATCAAGGGGATCCCTGAGGTTGTCGGGATCATCCTCATCATCAGGCCCATCACCAGGATGGTAGTCAGGATCGTCGGGGTCATTGTCGGGGTCGCCTGGTCCATCTCTGCCAGGGTGAATGACGATAGGAGGTGGCGGAGAGCGGAGGGCGGACTGCTGACGGATGGAGGGTGCAGCGCATGAGGCGCTGTCTGGAGCAGGGTCGGAGTTGGAGCGCCCCCTGGAGGAGAAGCTCCGGAAGGGCTCAACAACTGAAGGGAGATGTCAGGGGTTTGCCAAGGCTGTAGCAAGGGCCTCAGTAGCATCCCGTTGTCGGAGACGTGTCATGGGAGGCATAGCAGATGTGGTAAGGGAAGTGAGAGAGCTCGTACAAGTGATAGTACGAATATACTGTCAAAGTCAGACAACACCCCTGGCTCCTTCTTAGGGCGGAGTTGGAGCGGGTTGGGCTGCGGAGTACAGCGGTCAAAGTCCGAAGCGAATCCGACCACTGGGTGGCGAGATATTCGACAAACAGTGAGCGGAGGGGTATGAAGGAAAGTCTCAGAGGCTGAGGTCAGAGTCAGAGTCGGAGGTCAGAGGTCGGAGGTCGGATGAGAGGGTGTTGGGTTCAGCTAGTGCGCTGCCCCCTTGCACGAGCTCAGCCCTCGTATTTCAGAGGCAGAGCGGACTCAGAGGAAGTGGAGACGAAACTCCAGAGAGGACTGAGAGGGAGTCGAAGGTGGGGACTTTATTCGATATTCGTACTGATTACATCGGAGTACTACGTGGCCTTATATACGATGTAGGTCAAGGGTGGTGCAGTACGGAATGTAAACCAATAAGTGTATAGTGGGTTAGAGTCCTTCCGACACAAGGGATAGAGAGTAGGGACAACGGGGACCTTAACTGAGACAAGGAAACTACTACAACGAGGAAGAGAGGGTAAATACTGAAGAAGCGGAAGAATGGAGAAAACCAACACGAGGGCGGAACCCTATCTAGAATGCAGGGCTGCAAGTCCGACAGCCCATGTGACCAACCTTAGGGCGGAGTTGAGCGGAGTTGGTCAGAACATGGACAGGGGAACTCGGAGAGGTGTGGAGATGTGTCGGGAGGGTCGGAGGAGTGCGGGAACACGTCAGAGGAGGGCGGAGAAGCGCGGGAACATGCCGGAAGAGGGCGGAGTAGGTGTTAGGGGCTTACGCTGGTGTCATGGTCATGACAAGGCTGGCCACTCCACTAAGGACTGTCCTAAGTCTACCTCTCTGTGAAGTACAGGTTTACCCTTGGGTGACCAGGCTTCAAGACCGGGTGACAGGGGCTAAGTCCGAGTGGCCAAAGTCAAGGCCGGGAGACAGGGGTTAAGTCCAGTTGGACCGGAGTTAAGGCTGGAGGTCAGGGGCCAAGTCTGGAGGACTGGACTTAAGGCCAGGAGCACAGGAACAAGACTGGTAGCATGGGAAACCGACCAGTCTTGGGGTGTGCACAGGGGGGAAGCTGGTCTGGGGTTGGATCTACCTCCCTTGGTCTCAGCTTATGTGCTGTACCCTTATGCAAGCTGGGGAGAGGTCTGGGACAGGGGCTGGGGATAGCTTAAGGCTTGGCCTTAGCTATAGAGTAGACTCAAGGGGTAATATGGGGTTGAGGGTAATACTAGGTTGATATTCTGACTGAGGGTGCTACAAAGTATGTACAGGGGTTAAATACATGAGGCCAGTCCAGAGTAAAGAACATGAAGCCAGACTTGTGAATAAGCTATTAGCAAGATGATTAGCAAGAGGAGGACAGCCATAGTGGCTGTGCCGAGGCTAATAGCTAAAGTCTGGGTGACCAGCATAACTGGGGTCAGACACAGGATTGTACAGTAAGCAAAGTCAGATGAATGGGCTAGACTAAATATAGTACAAACAAAGGGAAACAGACTGGAGTTATGTCTGGGTGACCCGGACATAGACCTGGGAGGACTGGGGTGGAGCAGTGCAAGGCCAGGAGGCCAAAGTGGACCGGAGATAGGGGTAAAACACCGGACTTGGGTTATGCAGGCTGGAGTTGAGCTATCTAGGGCCGGGAGTTAGGTTTTCTAGGCTGGACTAGGACTGGACTTGACCGGAGATAGGGGCTAGGGGTCCGGACTGGACTGAGTCCGAGTCTGAGAGTCATGGATATGACACTCTCATGCAGCCAAAGCCCATGCAGCTATGGCTGGAACTCCGCCTGCTCTGCCCATGGAGAAGGCAGAGCCAAAAAATTAGTCAACTGGTGACCCTCAACACTCTGCACACCCCCAGGTCACATTACCCCTGGCACTATGTTCCTAGTGGTCAAAACTCAATGCATCCATTCCCTTACTCCTGATCCCTGCCTGCCACTCATTTTTTCCTGACTCTGGACTGGCCATGTCAGCCCCTGAGCTGGACTTACCATCCAGACTCACCACCAACCTGGACTCATGCTCGAGCCCACTTCCAAGTTGGAATTACCATCTGGACTTGCCTCTGAGCTGGCCTCAACAACTGGACTCACTTCTGTCAGCTCCCCCAAGCTAGCTCTGACCCCTGGCTAGTCACCCCAGTCTTCACCTCAGTCCTTACCTCAGTCCCAGTCCTCAACACCTTTCCTGTTCCCCATTGGCACTCAGCTTCAGTGGTTTTTGGGTCTGGTCTCCACCCTTGGCCTTTGCTACACCAGCCTTGGAGCCCTGGACCCCCTTTCCAGTCTCTGGACTGTCTGTTACCAGCCTGTCTGGCCTTGGGTTGGCTTGTCCACACTCACCCAGACTTGTCTGAAGCTGGTTTGCCACTTCTCTTGGCCTCCTGCTTTTTGTTGCTGGCCATTCTGGCCTTGGTCTTGGTTGGCTACCTCACCCAGACTTGTCTAGACCTGTTACTAGGTCTTGGATTGGTCCTGGCTTCCCTCAGCCCCTCCTGCCCCTCACAGACCCATCCTGGGTCTCCTATCCCTTGTCCTGGTCCTACACTAGTCTCCTCAGCCTTGAAATGGTACTTGTCCTTTGGACTTGCTCTAGACCTTGGCTCTGGTGGTCTTGGCTAGTGTTTGACACCTCCACTTTGGTCTAGGACCAGTCTGCCAGTCCTCCAGCCCTTAGCCCAGTCCCTGACCTCTCTCCCAGCCTCTCTTTTCACTTGGAGGCACCCCCTGGACATGCTAGGCCTTCAGACTTGCTCCTGGCCCCTGATTTTCTGTCTAGGACTGGTCTGCTGGTCCTCTGGCCCCTATCCCAGTCCCTGACATCATTTCTGGTCCTTTCCCTGTCCTCTGTCCACCCCAGGATCCTAACCAGTCAACAAGTTGGTAGCTCTGTACTCTGGAAGCCAAAACCAGTAGTCTTGGTTGAGACAAAACAATTAGAGTCTACCCCAGGATCCTAACTGGGTCAACAAGTTGGTACTCTGGTACACCAGAAGCCAAACTGGTGGTCTCAGTTGAGACAAATCAATTAGTGCATCACTCTGGTCCCTTAGCAATCCTGGCTCATCCTGCTGGTCCCTCAGCCTCAACCTGGCTTTGCAGCCCTGGACTGGACTTGCTAACTCCAGTCCTCCTACTTGTGTCCAGTTTTATCACCCCCAGACTCCCTTATGACTGGTCTTCCCTCCCTCACTAGGCCTTGTCAGCCTTTGTCCAGTCTGTCATCTCTGGACTCCTTTGTAGCCCCTGACTGGTCTTGCTGACTGTGGCCTTTGTTCTCTTTTCTGGTGTTTCATCTCCAGTCTTCCTCATAACCCCTGACCAGTCTTGCTGACTCTGGACTTCCTTTCTTTGGCCAGTCTCCCATCTCCGGCCTCCCTCAGCTTCTGATACCCCCTTGGGTAGCTCTATGCTACTCCCCTGTCACTCATTTGGCCTTCAGGCCTCTCCCCCTGAACTACCCCTGTCCTCTACCCTGGTGCTATGATCTTGACCTAGCACCTCTTTCCAGTCCTTGGTGGACCTGGCCTTGGTTCTCCCTCAGTCTCTGACCCCTGTTTAACTGGCCTTGTCAGCCCATTAGGAACTGGAGTACCTAGGTTGTAGGGAACTGACTAGCCCACTCAATAGGCACCCATTGGTGGCCAAGTGTAGTGCAGTCACCTATCCCCACCTAGTGCTAAAGTTTGCTAACCCTCTGACATCAATCCTGCCTTGGAGCATGAATTTGCTTGCAAGACACCCTGGGCTTCAGCCCATCTGACAAACCCCTGACTCTTCCAGTCTGTTTCCCAGCTCACCCACTCGCCCTGGAACTCATATGTTCACAAGGCCCCTTCAGGTACCAGCTAACCCCTCATATTCCCCCTAACCATTGCTACTGCCACCCCACCATCGACTCTGGAACTCTGGTCCTACCCACTCTCCCAACTCTGGTCTTACTGGTTGTCTTTGGCCTGCCAGCCTTCACCAGCCTTGCTTCCTCTCAGGCTCTGGTTCTGGCCTTCATACCCTTACTTTTGACTCTGACACTCCTTACTATCCCTGTACCAGTCTGGCCTGCCCTGCCAGCCTTGTAAAAGCTTCCTGGAACCAGTCTTGACACCTGATACGCCAGTCTTTGCATTCTCTGTACTTGGATTCACAACTCTGGTGGTAGGTCTCCTACTACCCATCTAGTACTCCTCTCAGTGGTCCTAGCCCACACCTTGTACCCCTGTAGACTTGGGAAGTCTACCCTAAGAGGGGGGATAAGGGACCTCGCTAGTGACCTACTCTCTTCCAAACCCCTGTCCATTACCTCTCTGGTGCCCTCAGCACAACCCCACTCAGTCCCTGCACACCAGTCCCTGGTTCCTTGGTCTGGTCCTTGCATGCTGAAACACTCCCAAACCATCTGCCCTGGGTTGCTCCCAGCCCTTGACATTTGTGTTGGTACTCTGGTCTCACTACCCTAGTGGTCCTTGGCCTTGGTGATTGTGTGTTCACCAGTCTTCCTGGTCTCAGCCTCCTGTTGTCAGCCATTTGGCTGGATAACCCCTAGGCCTCACCCAGTCTCCAGACCCCCTGAACCAGTCCTCCAATGGCCTTTTTGGCCTTCGAGCTTCTCACCACTGGATAACCCACTTCCAACCAGCTCCAGACACCCCTAAACTGGACTCAGCACCCAGACTCACCTGCAGCTGACACTCCTAGGCTTCATTGCACTGGTCTCATGACCTGCTGGTCCCCAGTTCATGCCTAGCTATGTCAAGTCCTCTGGTCCTTGTCCAAACCAAACTCTAGCTGTCCTAGACAGTCCCTAGTCCCTCACTGACCTCCAGAAGCTCATCTGGCCTGTTCCAAGGTGCTTGGCACCTGGCCTCAGGTTTGCATCTTGCTACCCCTGGTTACCCTGGTCTCAGTGTTAGCCCACTGGCCTACACTGTTTTGGCCTCAGGTTGTCAGCCCACCAGCTAGATGGCACCTCAGGTCACCTTTAACCACCCCACACCTCTCCAACCACTTCAGACTGGCCCTCAGCCAGCTGCTCTGGCCCTGCCCAAGTCCATACCAGTCTTCCCTTGGCATTTCCAGCCTTACAGCCCTGTCCAGGTCTAGACCAGTCTCCCACTGGTCCTTCTAACCCTTCCAGCCCTCACTGGCTCCTGTCCAGTCCCCACCTGGCTTTTCTAAGCCCTCCCTGACTGTTAGACTGGTCTCCAGCTGGCCCTTCTGGTCCTCTCTGACCCTCAGACCGGTTCTCAGCCTTCCTGGCCTTCTGTTCCCTTGACCAGTCTTCACTCTTGCTGTTTTCTCTGGATCAATTGCTTTAGCATGACTGGCTTCAGCCACTCCCAGTCTCAGTCTCTGGCTTTGGCCACCCTCAGTCTCAGCCTTTGGCTTTGACCCCAGCCTCTAGCTCCAGTTTCCTGTTTCCTTGTTATATGTTTTCTCAGTTTTCTGTTATCTGTTTTCTTTTTCTGTAGATACACATTTTCAGACCCCATGACCCCCTGGAGCAGACCTTGGACCTGTCCCAGCCTTCTCAGCACTTCTTGTGACCCTCTGTACCCCTGCAGTTCACTCCCAGTCCAACCAGTGCATTCCTAGACCGGTTTCCCAGCCTTCCCTGCAACCACCTGGCCTTTGTGTCATTCCAGTGTCACTCAGCAGCACATTGTTACACCCCCAGACCAACTGTTTGGTCATCTCCAGACCCCTCTGGACCCTCCCAGCCTCCATGTTGCCCTGAACCAGCTTTGAAGCACACCTCTGGTCCTAGTGGCACACCCCCAGTACATTTGTTGGGCATTACTGGTCCCCTGTACATTTTTGGCCTCCAGTTTTCCCCGACCCAGCTCTGAAGCACAACCCTAGGCCTTGCCTGGTCATTCCTGGACTTCATGTTGCCTTAACCCAGCTCCAAAATGCAACTCCAGCCCTCTGAAACACTGGCTTCAGCTTTCACTGTCTCTGGAAGCCCCTGTCCAGCCAGTCTAATCACTCCTGGACTTGGCTTTGCCTTGTCCCAGCCTGCTGAACCACCTGGCAGCATCCTAGACCAGTCTCCAGCCCTCCTTGTTGTTGCTTCTCCAGCCTTGGGTTCCCAGAACACTCCTCAGTCTTGACCCTTGTCCCCAAACCTGGCTTATGCCATCCCAGTCTAGACTACTGGGCCTCTGGTCATCACTGCCCAGTTTCCTGGCCCTCAGGCTTACCCTTGGAACTGTGTGTGCACTCGGACTCACTGCTAGTCATGTGCATATTTCCCTGTGGAACCTCAAGGGTTCAGTTCCTAAGAGGGGGATACTGTCATATCCATGACTCTCAGACTCAATCCTGGTCCAGTCTGGACCCCTGGCCCCTATATCCAGTCAAGTCCAGTCCTGGTCCAGCCTAGAAAACCCAACTCCAGCCTAAACAACTCAAGTCTGGTTTTGCCCCTATCTCTGGTCCATTCCAGCCTCCTGGCCTTGTGCTGCTCCACCCCAGTCCTCCCAGGTCTTTATGTCCAGGTGACCCAGACATAACTCCAGTCTGCTTTCCTTTGTTTGTACTATATTTAGTCTAGTCTCCTTTTGTCTGACTCTGCTCACTGTACAAATCCTGTGTCCAACCCTGGTTGTGCCAGTCACCTGGACTTTGACTATTAGCCTTGGCACAGCCCCTATGGCTGTCCACACTCTTGCTGATCATCTTGCTAATAGCTTATCCACAAGTCTGGCTTCATGTTTGCTATCCCAGACTGGCCTTATGTATTTAACCCCTGTACATACTTCATAGCACCTCAGTCAGAATATCAATTTAGTATTACCCTCAACTCCATACTACACCCCAAGTCTACTCTATAGCTAAGGCCAAGCCTTAAGCTATCCCCAGCCCCTGTCCCAGACCTCTCCCTGGCTTGCATAAGGGTACAGTACATAAGCTGAGACCAAGGGAGGTAGATCCAACCCTGGACTGGCTTCCCCTTGTTTTCCTATGCTACCAGTCTTGTTCCCACACTCCCAGCCTTAAGTCTGGTCCTCCAGACTTAGCCCCTGACCTCCAGCGTTAACTCCAGTCCAACTGGACTTGACTCTGGCCACTTGGACTTAGCCCCTGTCACCTGAGGGTAAACCCATACTTAACAAATACCCTCACTCTATTCAGCATCCCCTGCTCAGTCATCATTCATTCATCTTCTCCCACATAATTTGTCATCAACTTGTGCCAGGAGCACCTGCCATTGAAGTCCCCCTCACTTCAGATTTTTCTGCCCTCCAGGTTCCACAGAGGTAAACCACCACTCACTCTTATTTGTCTTTGGTGTTGGTTTTGGTGTTCATATGTGGTGCCTGTGCACCTCATTTCGCATTTTATCTTTGATTATGTTCTTTTCTAACTCTGCAGACTTGTAGTGGACACTAGACTTCGCTCTAAGTGTCCCTGGTTTGCTTTTGTTTATTATTTACATTTGTTTATCATTTTTGCACACTTACTGCTCTGTGCCCAGTGAAATTTTCTTCAGTCTCTTACACTGGGCACAAGGTATGTTGTCTGTAGTATTTCCCTCAATATAAGTCTCTTACACTGGGCACAAGTGGCCAGAAGTTGTGATTATCTGAACATTTGGTTAGTTTCTGCCACCTTTCCACACTTTGACTCACAATGTCCCATTGTCTAGTTAGGGTGTTGGGCTTTGCCCCAAGCTTACCAGGCCTCAACTGGATAACCATATTGAACTGGGAGAGGAACTCAGACCAGCAAGCTTGGCAGCAGGTGAGTACCTTGGAAGTAGAAAAGTACTTGAGTTTTTGTGGTTGGTGACAACATCAACTGGTGAGGCTGAGCCTTCAAGGTAGTGGCACAAGGTCCAGAATGCTTTGAGGATAGCAAGCAACTCCTTGTCATGGGTATCATAATTCAACTTCGGGGTGGTCAGAGTCCAGGAATAGAATGTGACTGGATGTATCTGGCCACTGTTGCAGGTAATGGAAAGAATGCCAGTGATGGCATAGTCTGACACATCAGTCTTGACAGCAATAGGGACCCCCAGGATGAAATGGGTTAAGACTGGCACAGTTGTAATGGCAGCCTTGAGATTATTGAATGACTGGTGATACTCCTCAGAAAAGTTCCAAGGAGCACCCTTGTGAGTAAGCTAGGTTAGTGGTACAATGATGGCCAAGTAGTTAAAAATGAACTGGTGGCAAAAATTTGCAAAGCCAAGGAAAGATTGTATGTCCTTCACCTTGCAAGGCTTGGGCCAGTCACAAATGGTTTGGACTTTTTCCTTCAACATGGTGAAGCTGGTAGGAGAAAGGTGGAATCTGAGGTATTCCATTGAGTCTGAGTGGAACTCACATTTCTCCAGCTTTGCATACAGGCCATGAAGCTGAAGCCAGCAGAGTACCTCTCAGACATGCTGCTTGTGAGACTCCTTGTCTCCAGAGTAGATTAGGTTTTCATCTACATAGAGAACTACATGTACATCTAACATATCAGTGAAGATTGTGTTGACAAAGTGTTGGAAAGTGGCCAGGGGATTGGTGAGCCTGAAGGGCATTACTAACCACTTGTAGGACCCATAGCACATCTGAAACACAGTCTTCCACTTGTTGCCCAGGGCAATCCAGTGTAGGGAGCTGTATACTCCCTGAAGCTGAAACAGGAAACTGTCAGTAAATCCTGCTGCCTCTGCAGTAGGCCCCTGTTGTTCTATGCCTTTGGAATTCTTCCTGCTTGTTGGCTCATGTTTTGTCCTACTGTCATGACCATGACATTGGCATAAGCCCCTAACACCTACTCTGCCCTCTCCCAATGTGTTCCTGTGCTTCTCCACCCTCTTCTGACATGTTCCCATGCTCCTCCGACCCTCCTGACACATCTCCACACCTCCCCAAGGTCCCCTGTCCATGTTCTGACCAACTCTGCTCAACTTCACCCTCAGGTTGGTCACATGGAGGCCAGACCTTCATCTGTGCCTCCTCTGAGGCCTTGGTCGGCTCAGTGGGCTGTTTGACTTGTGGTGCTGCATTCCAGATAGGGTTCCACCCTTGTGTCAGTTTTTCTCCATTCTTCTGCTCCTTCAGTATTTACCCTCTCTCCCACATTGTAGTAGTTCCATTGTCTCAGTAAAGGTCCCCATCATCCCTATTTTCTATCTCTTGTGTTGCACTGTGGAGTACCTGACTGTGTGCTGTCAAGGAGAGCTCTGAAGGGATGTCACATGACCCTTCAGAGAATGGTCCACACAGACCAATGGTAGACCAGTGCAAGTCTGACAGCAGTCAGAGTGGAGAAGGTTCATGAATGACAGAGGGCAGGTGGAGTTGGTGCAGAGTGAGTGAATGACTGACAGAGAAGGGTGTGGAGTGAGTGAGGACTTAGGATAAACACATGATCATGACACTACACTACATTAATAATCAAAAGTGTGCACACTACACTACACTACACTACAACCACTGGTACACAAACACTACACCACTGATGAAAAATGTGAACGCTACACTACATTATTAATCAAAAATGCAAACACCACACAATACAACACTACAACCACTAGTACACAACACAACATTGCTAATGAAAAATGCAAACTGTCAAGTACGGGATGTCTGGGTTGAGACTGGACCGGAGACCGAAGCGGGCACGAGGCCAAGGGGTCGGAGTCAGGGGTAAAGATGAAGGTACAGGTGGGTGGACTGGTTGGACTTAGCGACTGAGGATACAGCGCTATTCCCTTGCGTGAGTCTCAGTCTGAGTCCGAGGCCGAGACAGAGTTATCAGAGGTACAGTGAGGGACAAAAGCATTGCAATGTTTGTGAGGTGTGAATTGTTGCTGATGTAGCTCGGGCTATTCTGCACAGATAATCATGATACCTATACCATTGGAAAGGGATGACTCTAAGCTTTCCGGAGCACTAAGGTTCAGTCAAAACAAAGCAATACATGCTGAGATACACCCTATTCTTTCCAAAAAGTGCATTGCAATGCTTTTGTCCCTGACTGGTGAAATCATGAAATGTGACCTTTTGATGGGATTGCGGGCATGGAGGATGGGAAAAAATGGTTACATAATAAACCACATGATCATCCAGATGATTTGTCAGCATGTAAACAATGACAAACATTGGACTTGTACCATTAATCCTCCCTCTTTTACCACAACTCATGAAATCATCTCTCTAGCTCACATGGTCATTTGCTCAAGGAATTCTTATCAAATACTGGAGGCCACCACAGTGCCATCAGTATAACATGCTCTCAGAACCATCAGCCCCTTAAAAAACCTGCTGTCAGTCATTCCCTGGACTGTTTCCCCCTCCATGCCTGATGTGTTCTGGGACTAATCAGTACTTGGAAGGCTGAAAATGTTGTGGAGGTCAATCTGGCACTTCAGAACATGATGTACAAACCAGTCCCCTCTCAACTGATGCATTTCTAGCACAGGAAAACATTTATGGAGGTTGGGGTGAGACAAAACCTCCTTGGGCTCTGAGCACCATAAGAGGGTTCACTAGATCTTGCTCTGATCTGAACTGTAGATGACTGGGGAAGGATTATTTGGTCATATGTGACCAAAGGCAACATTCAGGGCCAGATGGAAGCACAGGATTCTGCTCCATGGCAGTTCAGTAGCATATCCTTCTGATGACACCCAGGGGTAAAGAGGATTTTGTCTTTCCCTAACTTCCATACCATTGTCCCTGTGCCAGAAATGCATTGGTTGAGAGGGGACTGGTTTGTACATCATGTTCTGAAGTGCCAGATTGACCTCCACAACATTTTCAGCCTTCCAAGTACTGATTAGTCCCAGAACACATCAGGCATGGGGGGGGAAACAGTCCAGGAAATGACTGACAGCAGGTTTTTTAAGGGCCTGATGGTTCTGAGAGCATGTTATACTGATGGCACTGTGGTGGCCTCCAGTATTTGATAAGAATTCCTTGAGCAAATGACCATGTGAGCTAGAGAGATGATTTCATGAGTTGTGGTAAAAGAGGGAGGATTAATGGTACAAGTCCAATGTTTGTCATTGTTTACATGCTGACAAATCATCTGGATGATCATGTGGTTTATTATGTAACCATTTTTTCCCATCCTCCATGCCCGCAATCCCATCAAAAGGTCACATTTCATGATTTCACCAGTCAGGGACAAAAGCGTTGCAATGCACTTTTTGGAAAGAATATGGTGTATCTCAGCATGTATTGCTTTGTTTTGACTGAACCTTAGTGCTCTGGAAAGCTTAGAGTCATCCCTTTCCAATGGTATAGGTATCACGATTATCTGTGCAGAATAGCCCGAGCTACATCAGCAACAATTCACACCTCACAAACATTGCAACGCTTTTGTCCCTCACTGTAACTTAGTTGATTTCAGACTAAGGAGTACAGGCCGAGTAGCTACGAGCTTATATACCAGAAGTAACTATAGTATGGAGACCGGTAATGCCGGTCTCGCAAAGATTGCTAAGATGATTGGTAAGACAAGGATTACTAACGTATGACTAAGGTAACGGAGACCAGGACAGGCAGACCGGGGACAGGACCAGGGACAGGACTTAACTGAAATGACAGACACTGCAAAGCAGTGTCTACCGCGCTAGACCGACTGGAGATATGGGATTGGCGAGGCCGAGTCCGGCCGGGGTCGAGACATGACTATGACACAAACACCACACAACACAATAATACTTTACTAATGAAAGATGTGAACAGTACACAACACAACACTACATTACTAATGAAAAATGTGAACACCCTACCTGAAATCCTCTTCTTGACCTCAGACTTGGACTGAAACCCATGCAAGGGAATAGTGCTGCACTCTCAGTCACTAAGTCCAACCAGTCCACCCTCTGTATCTCTCTGATCCCAACCCTTTGGCCTTGTGCCCACTTCAGTCTCCAGTCCAGTTGAACCTGGACACCACAGACTTGACAGTTGCCCAGTCATCAATAAACTGATCTGGAATTCCACAACCAAGCCACTGCCCAGCCACATCACCAGTTGACTATCTGTGCCAATCATATCTAAAAAACTCTGGTTGACCATGTCACCCCAAATTCTACAGGTTGTCCTTTGTACCCATAGGCTCTTCCCTTCTGTGCTTCTGCTTTCCCACCAGCTCCACCTCTCACCTGTACATGTACCCTCATTCTGTTGGAAGATACCCCCTTGCCTTTGTTCCATTTACTCTCATTTACCACTCACCAGACTATTTCACATGCATCTGTACTTCCATCCTGCTTCTTAACAAAGAGGAGTAGGGGGAAGAGGTTGGATGAATGAAGCCAGTGGTGAGATTTTCATCAATGAAAGTCTGGAGCACTTGGAGCTCAACCAGGAACAGTGAATAGATGGTGCCAAGAGGTGGGGTGGTTCCTTCTTTGAGCTCTATCTTCAGGTCATACTCCCAGTGAGGTGGGAGTGCCAAGGCCCTGGCCTTTCTGAACACATCAGCAAAGTCATGGTACTCCTCTGGGACACTGGGGAAGGATGGGGGAGGTGAAGCCAAGGCCAATCAGGTTGAGCTGAGTCCAAGGGGTGGAGCTGAAGTTGGAACTGGGTGGACCCTTCAAGCTTGCAGGCACATACAAAGGTGGCTGCATTGATTAGAGAGATGTTAGGGGCCTTCAGGGGGGTGCAATCCATGAAGTCAGAGACCAGTACAGATGGTGCAAGGCTGGGTTGGTCACTAGGTCTGGGGTCAGGAAGACCAGTGGAGACCAGGCTTACAGAGGGTGTCAATGGGGTTGGCATTCCTTGTACATGAGTCTGGAAAGTAATACTGCTCAATACCCAGTGAATCAATGGATTGTATTGGGTGAGCCAGTTATGCCCAAGAAGACATCTATTGCTTGGGTTATGGTAAAGGTGGATGTTCCATCAAAAAGCTAGAGTTAGATTGGGGAGACCAAGTAAGGGGAAAATGAGTGTTGATTAGCAAATTCATTATCTATGAAACAGTGTGTGGAAGCTGGAGTTCACTAAAGTACAAAGCCAAGGTAAATCAAAGTTTTCTGAGGTGATGTACAGGGTAAGGGAATTAGGGCTGGAAAGAGCAGACAGGTTGAGTCATGCCTCCAAGTTTGCACAACCAGAGTCAATACAGCTCTTGGATTGGGTGGAGTCCTGGGAGCTGCCACCTATGTTTTGTCTCAGGGGTAGAACCTGAGCCTGAGGCCAATGCTGCCTCAGTAGTAGCTACAGCATGAGCCTTGGCCTTTCCAGCTTTCTTGGGGCACTTCTCAGTGAAGTGGCCAGGGCCTCCACAGAACATGCAGAGGTTCCCTTCAATGTGATGCTTGCATTCTTCCAGGGTGAGCTTCCCATATTTGCTGAGCTTGCTAGGCTTGGTCTTAGATGAGTTACTGTTATTACCACCCAGCTTTGATGAAGGTGGCTTGGGGGAGGATCCAGAGTCATTATTGTTGCTACCAGTCTTGGGCTTGTCCTGGTCAGTCTTGTTCTGACTGTTGTTACTGGAACTGGTGGTGTGAGGAAATATATTAGTGAGGATTGGGGATGGAATATCAGAATCTGAGAGGGAGAGTAAGTCCAAAGGGGCTCCTATAGTCTGAGCAAGGGAAGGAAGGGCTAGGAAACTGTCTAAGGCAGTCTGGGGCAGTCATAAACTTGTTCTCATCTTTGGGGGTAACTCATCTATTGGTGAAAACTTACAGTATGAACAAACTGTAAGTAAGTGCTGACTAAGCACAAAAACTGCGAATTATGCTACTCAAGTATAGTACCCACAACAGTAAGTAAAGACATAATAAAATAAGAATTAATACTCAATCCCTTAGTAAGGAGATCTCTCTCCTTACAGTGGACTTGTTGTTGGAAGAGGATGAGCCCTGGTGCTTACTCACCTGTTGGACTTCTTCCTTGCACTCCCAGTAGCACACATCTATTTCCTGGGTGAGGTAGTGGAGCTTGTGGAGAGTGCAGGGTTCACCAACCTGACAGACTTTGTCCTTCATTCAGTTGGGGGTACCAGTATAAAGGTGATGGCACAGTGCACCATCACTGTATCCCTGGACTTGTGAAGAAAACCAGTTGAAGTTGACCATGTACTTATTGATCTGCTGGCTACCTGTTGTCTGCAGGTGGTCAAGCTGTTACAGTGGTGCCTCTGCACCTCTGTTCGCATTTTCACTTGTTCTATTGTTATTAGCTATACTAATATGGTCTAAGTTCGCATTCCTACACTATACAGTGTTGTGGTGTGTTGTGACTGTTTGTTTTCCCTTGTTTATCATTTTTGCGCACTTAGCAGTTCTGTGTGCCCAGTGTATTTTCTCTTCAGTCTCTTACACTGGGCACAAGGTAATGTCAATACTTAGCTGTTGAATATAGTCTCTTACACTGGGCACAAGGCCTCCAGGTTGGGTTAATTGAACAGGGGGAGATGTTGAAACTGTAGGCGCTGATCCAGACCCCATTCAGCCTCCTGTTGTTCTCCCAGAACTGCCTGCACCTCCTCCTTGCACCCCATCGCCTGTGCCACCTCCAAGAGCCCCCAGTGTTCATATGTGGTGCCTGTGCACCTCATTTCGCAGTTTATTCTTTATGATGTTCTTTTCTCACTCTACAGACTTGTAGTGGACACTTAGCTGCGCTCTAAGTGTCCTTGGTTTGTTTTTGTTTACTATTTACATTTGTTTATCATTTTTGCGCACTTACTGCTCTGTGCCCAGTGAGATTTTCTTCAGTCTCTTACACTGGGCACAAGGCCTTAAACTTGGGTTGTTTGAACACCCAGTCCAATTGGAATTGGTGCTAGACTCCCTAGGAGGCGCAGACAGAAGCCCAGAGACTGGTGGAAGCTCTCCCCTGCGCAATTGGATGATGTGGAGGACATGGAAGAGAGTGATGATGAACTGGCTCTGTCTGCATTGCTTCCTGATGAGCCACTCACATTTTCAGAGGCTATGCGACGCCCTGATGCTGAGAAATGGTGAGCAGCTGCCTTGGAGGAATTAGCAGCACACCAGAGCAATGGGACCTGGAAACTCGTCCCTAGGCCTGCTGGGAGCAAAGTCATTGGCTCCAAATGGGTATTCAAGGTGAAGTGCAATGCTGATGGCTCCATAGACCGGTACAAGGCTCGATTGGTTGCCAAGGGATATAACCAGCGCCCTGGCTTCGACTACCTTGAAGTATTCGCTCCTACAGCTTGCCTTGCATCTATCAGAGTCATTCTAGCCTTAGCAGCTCTCCAGGACCTTCATCTTCGCTCTGTTGATGTTTCTTATGCATATCTGAATGGAGAGATGGACTGTGAGGTGTATATGGCGCAACCAAAAGGATTTGTTGAGGGAGACTCCAGATCCCAGGTGTGTCTGTTACAGAAAGCGATTTATGGCAGTAAACAGGGAGGAAACCACTGGAACAAGAAGATGCGCTCTGTCCTTCAGTCTCTTGGCTTCAGGCAAACCTATTCAGATGCCAGCATCTACATCTATTCCCAAAATGATGTTACCATCATTCTGTTCATATGTGGTGCCTGTGCACCTCAATTCGCATTTTATCACTTATTATATTCTTTTCTCACCCTACAGACTTCTAATGGACACTTAGCTTATGTTAATGGGACATGCAGCACCACTATTAAAATGGCATATGGGGATTATAATAGCCTGGGCCAGAGTTGCCACCATTTGATTGATCACAATACATGTCCAGACCTCAAGTTGGAGAGGTTGTGGTGGGAAAGTGGTGGTGCAAGGTTGCATCTCATGAAGAACTTGGCAGCACATGTACTCTGCAAGCTGGTTAGAAATGACTCCCTGTAATTGGGACATCAAGGGGGAGTACTTGAGTGCAGAGGTGCACATTCAGGGGGGAGTGTTCATATGTGGTGCCTGCCCAAGTGCAAATAAAAGAGAAAAATCACTGCTAACCCTCAGTTTGTTGCTACAAAGGACTCAAATGTTGTAGGTGATGCTGTCAAGTCATTGCCTGCAAAGCGAGGAAGAGCTAATCAGCCCTTTGATCCCAATCCCATGCCTGTGAATGGTGGGTTCCATAAGTTTACTCCACTGTTCCATTCTAGTCTGACCATGTCATACAAACCCAGAACCAAGTGGCCCTCAGCTGAGGTGTTCTTCACATACTGAAAAGGCAAGCAACTTCAGCAGCTTCTCAACACTGAGCATGCCCATGTTCAAATAATCACAACTGGAAACCTCTGGTGCCCAGTGTAAGAGACTAATATTGGAGGAAATTGTACATAAGACATACCTGGTGCCCAGTGTAAGAGACTGAAGAAAATTTCACTGGGCACACAACTGTAAGTGCGCAAAAATGATAAACAAAGGAAAACAATAAACAATCACAAAGCAAGGACACTTAGAGCGAAGTATAGTGTTCAATAGAAGTCTGTAGGGTTAGATAGTAATGTAACAAAGAA
Organism: Pisolithus tinctorius; assembly: GCA_024663395.1. Taxonomy (NCBI): domain Eukaryota; kingdom Fungi; phylum Basidiomycota; class Agaricomycetes; order Boletales; family Pisolithaceae; genus Pisolithus; species Pisolithus tinctorius. The sequence continues at coordinate 3,480,224 of JANFAH010000002.1, forward strand.
AGGAAATGGAATGGAGGTGCACAGGCACCTAAAGTGAACAAAGTGAACAGCCCAAACTGCCAAACACCTGCAATCATTGATGCAAAATGCAAAGCCTTGACATACCTATGCAGGGGGAGCTGTCAACCCTATGGCAGCTGGATACTTTGGAGATGATGTGGCAAGGCAAACCCTGTGGTGGGCAATGGCAGCATCTCAAGGTCAAGGTCTTGTGGCTCAGTCATCATTCACTCCCTCTCAGCCTAGTCAAATGTAACAAATGGGACACCAGCTGCCTCGTTCAACAACATTTCAAAAGCTTGGTCCACAGTCTTGCTGTCACTGCTTGGTTGTGGCAAAGAAGAGGTTGCATGCCAACATTTCAACACTCCTTCATCTTATCACCATCTCTATGTATCCAGCAGTCTGTCTGCAGACCCTTGTCACATAAAACAATTACAGCAAAAGTATGAACAATACTCCCAGGGGGTATACAACTACATTTTCCATGTTATACCCTATCAACTTGCCACTGCAATCACCAAGCCACTTTGCATTGTTTGCCCTATTGAGATTTTTGCAATGCAATGCCAAACACCTGCTCATTGCCAGAAAGAATTGGGTGACATCTACAACACCTACACATTCATGACCTTTGAAGTATCTTTCTTATGCCAGTGACAATGACAACCCTTTAGCAAATGCTGCTAATGAAGTGCTAGGGCATGGAAAGGAGGCTGCAAATGTCAATTATGCATGCCAGGCTTCAGATTTGGATATCACTGCACACCAATTATTTGAGAAAGTCAGCTCAGAATGGATAATTTGGCATGGCATTGATGTAAATAATCCTACAATGATTTTAAGCCAAGTATCAATCAGCTGCCACCAGTTCAAGTCCCACCCAGCATTCTGCTAGCCACATGGATCCTTGTTGTAATTGTGGCAGCTGTTCTTGGGACAGCCAGCTTATTTACAAGCAGTGTAGGATGTGTTTAAATCCAGATTGCAGGGAATTTTGGAAATCCAGTGGGATGCACCTCGTTTGCTGGAATATGCTGAAGAATTTTTGACTTTGCACACATGAACATTCACCAACTTCTCCAATGGTGAAGCAGATAGGATATTCCACCAGTACCAACAACAGGCAGCCTGTGGTGAATTAAAACTTTGATGATACCCCTTAGGCATGGTAAGGCATGTCAGTTCATTTGTGTCATCTGAGCTGACACCTCTCAGCATAAAGGTTAGCTCTTGAAAAAACTTGCCATACTTTGTGTTGCAAGTGTAATACTCCAGCACTCAGCAATGTTAGTCCCTACTAGCACTTGGTGGTTAAACCACACCAAGTAAGCCAAGATACCTTGACCAAATAGCTCAGTGGTTAGAGCACCTGGTCAAAACTTGGGAGGTCCAGGGTTCAATCCCCTGTCTGGTTGCATTTATTGCAACAGTAAGATGGTATCTGCACCTCTTTGTCACCATCTATTTGATTCAGCTCAGCATTGTATAGATGGACCACAAAGTAGTCACTGGTTGGGGTGTTAGTGATGGTGCTTTTGCACCTCTCTGTTCCTTTTATTGCTGTATTGCATTGTTTTCTACTCTGATTAATGGCCATTAAGTTTGCTTTGCTCACTTACAGCATTGTGGATTGGTGTGTCCATTGTTTATCTTTGTTTACCCATTTTGCACACTTAGCATTGTGTACCCAGTGTATTTTTCTCTTCAGTCTGTGACACTGGGCACACACAACTGCTAAGTGTGCAAAAATGGTAAATGAAGGAAAACAAACAGTCACAACATACCATAACACTGTATAGTGTAGGAATGTGAACTTAGAGCATATTAGTATAGCTAGTAACAGTAGAAGAAGTGAAAATGCGAACAGAGGTGCAGAGGCACCACTGTAACAGGCTTTCCTGTGCACCAAAGGCCTCTGGACTATTGTCAGTGGCATTGCAAAGCACCCTGATGAGTCAAAAACTGAAGGTAGAGCCAAATGGGACCTCAGAGCAGAAAAGTGGCAGGAAAACTCTGTTGCAAGTGTAATACTCCAGCACTCAGCAATGCTAGTCCCTACTAGCACATGGTGGTTAAATCACACCAAGTAAGCCAAGATACCTTGACCAAATAGCTCAGTGGCTAGAGCACTCAGTTGAAACCTGGGAGGTCCAGGGTTCAATCCCCTGTCTGGTTGCATTTATTGCAACAAACTCTACCTGGCACTCTCTAATGAGCAGAGGATGCATGTGGAGGCTGTCCAAGACAATCCTGTCGAAATCTGGTCAACCCTTGCTTCAATCCACCTCAAACAATGTCCTGGGGCTCGATTCAATGCCTGGGACAACTTCTTCTCTATCAGGAAGCAACCAGACAAGTCTCTGCACTCCCTGATGTTCAGATAACCACAAACTGGGGACTTGTGCCCAGTGTAAGAGACTGAAGAAAATTTCACTGGGCACAGAGCAGTAAGTGCACAAAAATGATAAACAAATGTAAATAATAAACAAAAGCAAACCAAGGACACTCAGAGCGAAGCTAAGTGCCCACTACAAGTCTGTAGAGTGAGAGAAGAACATCATAGAAGATAAAATGTGAGATGAGGTGCACAGGCACCACATATGAACAGTGAAGTGTCCACTACAAGTCTGTAGAGTGAGAAAAGAACATAATAAAAGATAAAATGCGAAATGAGGTGCACAGGCACCACATATGAACAGTGAAGTGTCCACTACAAGTCTGTAGAGTGAGAAAAGAACATAATAAAAGATAAAATGCGAAATGAGGTGCACAGGCACCACATATGAACAGCTTCTGCACCTCTTTCCTCATTTTATTTATTACTTCTATCATTTTCTGCACTGATTTAAAGCCACTATTTTCGCTTTTTTCACATCCAGTGTTGTGTGTTATTGTGATACTGTTTATCTTTATTTACCAATTTTGTGCACTTAGCAATGTGTGCGCAGTGTATTTTTCTCTTCAGTCTCTGATACTGGGCACAAGGTAAATGTCCCCAGTTAATCATTGACTATTAGTCTCTGACACTGGGCACAAGGCCTAAAAGTTGGGTTGTTTGAACAGGTAAGGTGAGCAAGTGCTCAACAGGAAGATAATGTGCCCCACAGTTCTGGGAACACAGCATGAAGGTTCAGCAGCCTGATGGTCCACAATGCCCATGAGACCATCCTCATGAAGCAGGCCAGGAATCTGGTTCATCAGGCCCATAACTCATACAGAGGGACCACACCTTGTTAAACTGTCTAGTCAAGTTATAGGTAGATGATGATCCTGCAACACCTAGTTACATGACAGTGGACCAGCACACCTGTTCATATGTGGTGCCTGTGCACCTCATTTTGCAGTTTGTCTTTTATTATGTTCTGTTCTCACTCTACAGACTTGTAGTTGGCACTTTGCTTCACTCTAACTGTCCTTGGTTTGCTTTTGTTCATTATTTACATTTGTTCATCATTTTTGCACACTTACTGCTCTGTGCCCAGTGAAATTTTCTTCAGTCTCTTACACTGGGCACAAGGCCTAACAGTTGGGTTATTTGAACAACACCAAATCCTGGTTGCTGGAAGGCAACCCCAAGATGCCACCAGCATGTCTCCAATAGTTAGCCTCCAGCATAGAAAAGTGAACTGACCTTTGCACATGACTAGTGAGGGTGATGGGGAAAGAGACAGGCCAAGTGTGCAATGAACAGAATGAGATTGCAATTGTGATATCAGTGCTACAAATATTGTTTGGGAAATGTACAGAGTAAAATGGTATCAGGGAATGGCGAAGGAAGTTGCTGACTATTTGAACCATAACCATGCAGTGCAGTTGGTGTTCAGATAACCACAACTTCAGGCCACTTGTGCCCAGTGTAAGAGACTAATATTAAAGTAAATACTACAGGAAACATACCTTGTGCCCAGTGTAAGAGACTGGAGAAAATTTCACTGGGCACAGAGCAGTAGGTGCGCAAAAATGATAAACAAATGCAAATAATAAACAAAAGCAAACCAAGGACACTTAGAGTGGAGCTAAGTGTCCACTACAAGTCTATAGAGTGAGAAAAGAACATAATAAAATAGAAAATGCGAAATGAGGTGCACAGGCACCACATATGAACAGTTGGAATAAGGCAGGGAAGAAGGGACAGATGACCAAAAGTATTAAAGAATGACTGTACATAAAATATAGCTAATTTCTTTTCCATTGCCCAGACATGTGATGATCACTAGTGGCATAATTGGCTCTGCCAAGTCCAAGGGGCATCCTGGCCAAACAGCCAGTAATGCCCAGAACTTCTCTACATACTTCCATTTTGATTGAAAGTCAGATGAGCTGAGGCCTTGAATTTGCTGAGGGAAAGGCTCAGCACACATGGTGAGTTCTGGATCACCAGGGAAAATCTGCATAGAGTTCATTAACAGCACACTCCTGGTGAGATAAAATTGTACATACCTGCCAGACATGATCAAGCTGCTCTGAATCCCAATCTGAACACAAGCTGGGCATCATCACATGGTCATGAGCAACCAACTTGAACCAGAAGTTGTGTTCATATAAATGAATTGTACATGGCTAGGTATGTCATGTTGGAGGCTGACAAGCTCAGTTCTGAAGAGGGTGGCAGATTCATGTAGTTGGTTGCCAGAAATGTGGACAAAATCTGTTTGGAATTGTGATCAGGAAATCCCACCAGGACCAAGGGATACTGGGAGATGTTGCAATAAATGCAACCAGACAGGGGATTGAACCCTGGACCTCCCAGGTTTCGACCGGGTGCTCTAACCACTGAGCTATTTGGTCAAGGTATCCTGGCTTACTTGGTGTGGTTTAACCACCAAGTGCTAGTAGGGACTAGCATTGCTGAGTGCTGGAGTACTACACTTGCAACAGGAGATGCATCTGAGGCAGAACAATGAGTGATCCAATGCACTTGAGAGATTAGCCAATTCCTCAGGTACCTCTGCTGGTGATTGGAGGGCTTCCCCTCACAAACAGACTTGGGCTGGGACAGAAGTAAGCTACTTTGGGCATGTTGGGACTAACCCTTTTTGCATCCTTGTTCACATCCTTCAGGGCAGCATGCCATGCAGAAATTGCAGGGGGAATAGCAGGATTGCCAAGGTCTTCCCACAGCTCAGGATTCAGAATGACTGACAGCTTGGATCCTCTCAAGCCCACAGGGGGATCTGAGGAAAATGTTAAACATGCTGAGACAAAATGAATAGGATATGTACATGGCTGATTACATTGTCATGCCCTGCCTGTCCTAACAGCTCCTGTACTTGAACTTGGCACCACTGGAACTTGCAGCATTAGAAGCTGTGGGACCTGTGCTTGTGGGAGTTGTGGCCACACTACTGCTGGTGCATGGTAGTTCCAGCCAGGGAGCCACAAGTTGCTCAAGCCCAATCACTGGGCCTTGTCAAGTGTGCCTGTGGTGTGATTCACCAGGGTGGTACCAGGTGCTGGGCCATTTCAGCATCTGCCCAACCTCAATGGTCTTCAACACTTGCATGTCTGGGGTGTACAATTGGGTTTCCAGACCATCCTGACAGGCATGTGTATTTTGAAAAGGTGCTGGCAAATGTTGGGGTCTGTCATGAATGCCCCAATCTAGCTGTTAAGTGAATTGACAAAAGTGCCCATAACAGGGTTGAGGTCTGTGTCCAGATATTCTAGCATGCCAAAGACATCTAGGAGAAGGTGTTGACAAAAAGCAACCAATATTGCTGTCTCAAAAGATAAATGTAAATGGGAGTTGCTAGAGAAAATTTTAATTAGTGAAATCTGAACCAGAAAAAAATCATACCTTCAGATGCAGGAGATGTCACTGACATGACCCCAGCCATGGATCTGGTCTCAGAGGACCTTCATAGTGGGGGTGCTTCTTTAGCCAATCTTGCAAATGTTCATCTAGTCAATTATAAATGGTCTCCATTGACTTCCACTTGTCAGCATGAATCCTGCCAACCTTGAAGGCCAAACCTCTTTCCAGCACAAATCCTCCACAGACTGGGTGATGTTCCACCACATTCACTTCCATGTTGGGTTGTCTCCATAGGCCACTTTCCAAGGGACACATGGACTCCATGTTTGTTACACTGAGACCAAAGTCAAAGCATAGGGTGAGCTCAGTTGCAGACTATGGTTTCTACTGAGTGAACAGTTGCAGTAACAGTAACTCTTGTAAATGACAAGGGATTTGACAATGCCTTAGTAGGAGTGACTTCCTAAGGAAGTACTGAGGGTGAAGTTCTGAGGAACACTGCATATGATTGAGCAGCTCAAGTCTGGAGTTCCAGGACTTGAGCTGACAGACTAAATACTGTACAAGAACAGACCATGAAGCATCCACATGTATTGAGGTAATTATGCTATTGGTTGAACAATAACATCACATGTCCATGGCAATCCATGAGGTACTAATGCTACTGGTGGAAGTATAAGGCCATCAGAACAAGGAGAAGATGGCTGTAAAAGGAAAGTAAGTCCAACAGAAAGGAAATGAGGTGTCAAGTCTGGGCCTACTCTGACCAACTCCAATGCTAGACAAGGTCTGGGGAGAGGTACAGAAGCAAGTCTGACACAGAGGAAAGGAACTCTGACTAGCAGAGTGTTGGCAGAAACAAAGTCCACCAAGGTGGAGGCAGAGTAGAATGAGGGGGTTGGGTTTAGTTCATGCACTACCCCCTTGCACAATCTCAGCCCTTGTATTTCAGAGGTAGAGACCAGATGGAAGTTTGGAGGTAACTCCAACAGACAAAAGACAGTGAGAAGGAGTAGGAACTAAGTTGATATTCATACTGAAGAACAGCAGAGTATGGTACATGCTTTTATACTACTATAGAGGTACAGTAATCAAAATCAGAACTGACATATGGGGACTTGTAAATTTTCAAGTAAAAACTTCCTAGACAACAAATGAAGGGAAGACAGAGAACATATGATGGGTAACATAGAACAAACCAAAAAGGAAATAGTCCAGGCACTGGACCACATGGTGTGCACACTGTGGAGTACCTGACTGTGCACTGTCAAGGAGAAGCCCAAAGGGAGATCACATGATCTCCTAGAGAACAGCCCATGCAGTCTGATGGTAGACCAGTACAAGTCCAACAGCAGTCAGAGCAGAGAAGGCTCATAAATGACAGAGGGCAGGTGGAGTTGGTGCACAGTGAGTGAATGACTGGCAGAGAAAGGTGCAGAGTGAGTGGAGACTTAGGATAAAGATAAATGCATGGTCATGACATGAGGCATACTCAAGGCAAGACAGGGGGTGAAATGTAACATTACCCCCCTTCTAAGGTCTGAAGTCCCTGACTTCAAACTACCCCCCATAAGGTTCTCTGGTCATGTTTAGTGATGGCAGAGTCATTGAAGTTGAAGTTGTTATCATATTCATCATTGTCCTCACTTCCAATGAGGGTACTATCATCCACCAGCCCAGGGGTAGAGACTCTTTCACCTAAGGGGCAGTGAGGGCATATGGATGGGCACTGGGCTTGAGTATGCCCAGGATGAGTGGCATGACACAAAGGACATTCATAGAGGTTACAGTTTACTCAGATATGTCTGAGATGGCAGCAGACATAGCATGCATGACAGTAGCATGGGTCAGAAGGTGTTAAGGGCTGGCTTGTCAGCTGAGAACTTGCTAAGAGTCAGAGATGGTGGTAAGTTAAGGGGGAAGTAGGCAATTGCCTCAACCCAATTCATAGTAAATGCCAACTCCTCTGCAGAGATGCCAAAGGTGGAAACAGGGTTGACTACAGAAGCTGACAAAGAGGAGCATGAGACTTGCAGAGATGAGGGTTAGGGCCTGAGAGACAACAAGCACAGGGTCTGTCTGCTCTTTGAAGAGAGCCAGAGGATGATGGTGACAACACTGGAGGGGATGATGACATGGAGGAGGTTGGGGGAGAGGCTGCAGTTGAGGGTCTTTGTGACCCAGGAGGGGGAGGGGCAACCAGCATAGGGTGCTCACTAACATTATAAATGAGGTCTGTGCCTCCAAGTACATCAAAGAGTCTAAGGAGCAGGGGAACCTGCTCATGGGTGATTTCATTCAAGATGGTGTGGGCAGGGGATAGAAGGGGGTTCTGTCAGTTCACATAATGGGAAAGATCCTCAAGCCAAAGGGCTTGGATAGTTGTGTGATAGACAAGGTCGAGAGGGGAGTCCTCATTGACCTCATGGTAGACAGTGCCAATGATGGCAGGATCAGTGATGAAGAGGCAGTATGAGTTTATCATTAGTTCACTGGCAGGCTGTCACTGGTGGTGAGCAAAGGGGGTGTGGTGATGGGAGACCTCATGAGGGTGGGAGTAGCAATGAGGAGGCATTTTGATGGAGACAGTTCTGATGACACAAGAAGAATGTCAAGTGGGTTGTTTCTGGGGATGGACATCTCTTGGGAAACATTTCTTATATGCAGAGTGTATCATCCACATGTTCAAGGTGTGTTTCTTTTTGCCATGAGTTCTTGGAGGATGGGTAGCCTTTCCATTTGATTAACAAGGCATGTCTGGACCTTTTATGGCTGACTATTGCCTCAACTTCATACTCTTCTTCTTCATTGATGAGGTCAGGTGGTGGAGCCAGGAAGTTTGTTCCATGGATATCATTTTCATGACAGGGTGATAAGAGGGAAGCATGGAAGATGTTGTGAATCTTCCATTGTGTGGGAATCACAAGGTGGTACATAATCAGAGATAGGATGTTGGAGATGATGAAGGGTCCTTCTCTTTTTGGAGTGAGTTTTCTACTTTCATAGGAGCATTTTAGGTTTTGGGCTTCTAGCTGGACCTTATCACCTTTTTGAAACAGGGTGAAGGGTCTAGAAGATCTGTCTTTCATCATTTTTTGGGCTAGATCATGGGCTGCAAGGGCTTCTTCTCTAGCCTTTCAGACTCCTTCCAGTCTAGACTTGGCAGGGGAAGATGGGTGTCTGCAATCAGGGACAGAAGAGGTTTCAGTTCATAGCTGTTGTCAAGTCTGGGTCTTCACTGGTCCAAAGCTGGTCCAGAGTCTGGTCAGGGGTCAGAGGGTAGACAAGGAACTAGACAGTTGGACTGTTGGACTTAGCAACTGCAGTGCTATTCCCTTGTGTGGGCCATAGTCTGGTTGAGAGGCAGAAGTCAGAGATCAGAGGGACCAGGTTAGATGAGACTAGATTGATTTCAGACTGAGGCTAAACAGATTATCCTATGGCTTAAATACTAGAGGTAACCTAAGTATAACATAGCACTGGAGACCAGTTTGCACCAGTACAGCGATGGTTGGTAAACTGATTGGTAAGTAATGTTACAAAGAATATTGTCAAGCAAGACTATGAACAAAGGATTTACCAGGAACTGGGGCAGGACTTGTGGCTGGGCCGGGTGTTACACTGGCCCAGTACTAACTGAGTGGACAACTTGATTGGGCACTGCCTTGCAGTGCCTCATGAGCTAACACATTTCTAGGTTGAAGGGTTAAGGCTGGGACTGAGGCAAGGGTTGGGTGAGACTGGTCAAGACCAGAGTAGAGCCAGTCTAGGGTGGTCTAGACATGGTTGTGACAGCTGTACATGAGGTAGAATGGCAATTGGTGGGTGATGGAATGGGGTCAGTGGTTATGCACAAATTCTGCCATGGGAAGGTTGTCCACCCAAAGAGTGGGATCATTCTGGCAAAAGATGTGGAGGTATGTTTCAATCTCCTGGTTGACACATTCTATTTCTCCATCTGTCTGGGGATGGTATGCAGTGGAAAGGGCAAGGGAGTATCCCAAGAGGGATGTGAGTTCTTTTGCAAAGGCTGAGGCAAACTGAGGGCCTTGATCAGAGATGATTTTGTTGTACAACCCAAAGTGGGAGCAGACCTTTTTGAAAAACAGGGGTGCAATGTCAGCAGTGGAGGCAGTTTTCTTGGTGGATGATAAAATTACCCCCTTTGTAAGCCCATGGTCTACAATGACCAGAAGGGAATTGTAACCCTTGGAAAGGGGTAAGTCAGTGACCAGATCACAAGAGATTTTTGGAAGGGGTGGGTCAAGGTTGAGGGAATGGGTGTAAGGGGAGGGGTCATTGGGTGAGTGTTTACTTTATTCTGCTGGCATGTAGCACAGCCTTCAACATAGTTCCAGATGAAGGATGTGAGTCCAGGCCAGCAAAACTTGGAAGAGATGAGTTGTCAGGTGTTTAAGACAACAGGGTGTCCTGCAGAGGGATGGTCATGATGGTTGGACACAACAGTCTGTCAGAGGGAGGGGACATTGGGGATGTACACCCAGTGTGAGTCAAAGTGTGGTTCAATGGTGAAAACCAACCAAAACCAACACAAAAGATAATGATAATGAGTGGTGGTGTGCCTACATGGTACCTAGATGGTGGGACCTTTTTATTTGGGAGGGTTTTTGTGAGCTACAACACTCAAAGACAAGTGCTGAGGGTTGGGGGTGCTCCAGACAAAGAAGGAGCAGGAATGCAAGAGGAGGTGATGGGGTAGACTGCTGTCAGCCTACAGGAGGATGGATGATGACTTAATTCAATGTTCTGAGCTGTTCTGAGCTCAGGGAGGGCTTGGAGCAAAGTATATTGATAATAGACAATGATAAGTGAAGTAGTTGATAGCTAGACCCTTAATAAAGTCTCAACTATCAAAGCTGATGAATGATTTACTGAGAGATGATAAAATGTGAGCAAGAGGGGCTCTCTGATGTCTTCTTCCTTGTTCAGCTATCTAAGTACAGTGATTTATATACAGTACAGGCACATTGCCTATGGCAAACAAGGTGCAAACACTTGGTAAGTGATTAGTAAGTGATAAGTAAGGAATGTAAGCAGTGGGTAATCAACTTAGAAGGCATTGGTGAGCATTGGTAAGGATAAGTAAGCCAAAAAGCTAAGAATCAGTAAGCAAAGTCAAATGATTGGTAAGTATTGGCAACAGGTGAGTCAAGGACAGTCAGAATAAGGGGACAAGCAAAATGATTGATGTCAAGGTGGCCATATCAGAAGAATTAGTGAAATGAGCATCTTTTGGAGGGAGTGCTGTAGAAATGTGTGGAGTGCACAGATCCTTTCCAATTTTGGAAGGTAGGATCATGTGACTGAGCACTATAAGTGAGTGTGGGAATGGTGTTGGTATCTGTGGAATTGGTGGAGATACATCAAACACTGGAATGCCATACATGGGTGCTTAAGAATTTTTATTGGTGCTTAACTCACTTCCTTCCTTTTCCTTTGGCATTGATGACTTGTTCTTGTGTGATGGATGACTGCCAACATCCCTGGCTGTCATTTTTCACATGAGGGTTATAGGTTTCATCTCCATTTATCAGCATTATCCATGTCCACATCACCAAACACCTTTGGTGTGTGACACCAGTCTTTGTAGAGTACAATGCCATTATCAAACTTCCAGTCAGAGAGGTGTGACTTGAAGGGAATGGGCATGTCCACATTTTCTATGGCTTGAAGAGCTGTTTGTATGACAGGGTCTGACATTGAGGAAGAGGCAACCTGTTGAGTAAGGTTGGTGTCAATGAGATTTACAAACATAGTTTGGGGAAGGAGGGTTACTCCTTTGTTATCTTCATCTTCATCAGGGACATGGTCAGGGCAGTGGGAGAGCACATCAGGTGCTACCAGGTCTTTGCCTGGGATGTGTTCAAGTTGCAGATTGAAGTCTGCAAGATCAAGGAGCCAGCAAGCCTGGTGATGGTTCAAGTTCTGGGGAGTTTTGAAATAGGTCAGATCCTTATGGTCAGTAAAGACCTTGACTGGGAATGGGGAACCATGAAGGTAGTGCCTCCAGGTTTTTAACCCTTGAATAACCCCTAACAGTTCTCTGTCATAGATGTCATAGTTTCTTTCTATGGGGTTAAACAACTGGGAGATAAAGGCACAGGGCTGCCACTGGCCATTAGAGTCTTGTTGGAGGGAGAACTCCTCTAGTTGCATACTTGGAGGCATCATAGTAATAGTGAATGACCAAGAAGTGTCAGGCATTCAGAGGGTTGGTTGGGCCATGACAATTCTTTTCAGAAGTTCAAAGGTATTCTGACAGTTCTTTGACCATTCCCAAGCAACAGTTTTCTTGGTGAGGTCAATCAGCAGTCTGGCAATGTCCAAATAGTAAGGGATGAATCTTTGATAGAAAATTGCAAATCCTAGGAAGGATTGCACATCATTAACCTTCTTTGGGATGGGCCATTTGGCAATGCCTTGGACTTTAACATGGCTGGAGGCGACCAAGAATGACTGAAAAAAACTGAAAAACAAGTGGGAGGGCTTTGGCACAACTAAAGATGACTGCTGGAGGTGAAAACAAGAGCACAAATAGCAGAGGTACAACCCTGGAAGACTGAGGGGTTCTTGAAGCTGAACACAGAAAACCAGTTCAATGGGGACTCAAGTGGCTCAGAACTGTGCCAAAGGGCAGAGAATACAATGAAAGGCAACTGGGGGTGGTGACCTGCAGCACTAAGATGCCAAAAATGAGCCAGAAACACTGCCAAGAGTAAAACTCTGGCAGCAGGGGGGGGAGAGGGTGATTCTGGGGGTAATGTGCCAAAAAGCGACCTTGTGTGACTTCAAATGGGTATGGGCAACTCCTATGGACTGAGAACAAGCACTGGCAATGATAAATGGCTTAAGATGGCTGAAAAATGGTGGGAAATGGCCCAGGGTAGCTGAAGCAATGGTCCAAGTGGCTCAAAGGGGTCTCGAATGCGAAAAATGCGGTTCAATGGCAACTGGAATGGTGAAAGACAGACAAAAATGATGGGGAATGAGTGAGGTTGATGCAGAAGACCTTGTACAACCAAAAACACAAAGAGAAACAGCTTCAAACAGCCAAAAATGCGACTGGAGAGGGCTCTGGGGGGCAAGGGCACACAAATGTGGCCAGAAGCACTGTGAATGGCTGGGCAGGGAGCCTACTGGCAGATAGGCGATTGAAGGCAATGAAACAGTGTGCTAGGAGTCTGAAAATGTGCTGGAAAAATGACTTCGAGAGAGTAAAATGTGACCTGAGGGGACTTTTGAAGGCAAAATGCCTAAAAGCAATTTGACAGGGGGTTCACGCGGCTCAAAACAGCTGGATAGGAGTGAAAAGCGAACACAGGTGATGACCTACAACTCCAGAGGGCCAAAAAGCGAAATCCAGGCAGGAGGAGGAGGAGGAAGGGATCCAAGCTAAGCAGAGCCCCTTGTGGTGGGCTCCAGTTGTAGGAATAGGGAATTGATGGTACCTAGAATTAGTAAATCTTGGTGATGGGCAAGTATTGTGCTCAATCCAAAAAGGAGGTTCTTGCTGGAGAAAAGAAGTGTAGTAAAAAGGTGAAAAATGCAAACTGGAAAGAAAACTTAGCTCTGGGCTGCTGCCTGCTATACTAAACCTATTGCCAGTCCTCCTGGCCCTTTGGGTACTCCCCAAAGTAATAATTCTAACCTCAAAAACTTGCCAAAATGCAAGATGAAATCACCCTACTACTGAGGGCCTCTGACATGGATTTCTTGTTTTTGGTAAACTGAACTCATGTGAACACAGTGTGTGTGCTTGGTCAGCAACATGGCTGCTCACTACCAAGTCCAGTGGTACAAACATGAAAAACAAAAGAAATAAATAAAACAAAAGGAAACCCTCCACCCCTAAACTCCTGACCAAGACAGCTTCTCCTAGGGAATTTGAACTTGTTCCCTACACTGGCCTGAGCTGCAGAAGGTGTGAGACATCCAGTCCTTCCTTGACTTCACAAACTTCTACAGATGATTCATTAATAACTACTCTGACATTGTCATTCTGCTCACTTGCCTCACACAAAAGGGTGCTCCTTGGAACTTTTCCAAGGAGTGTTGCTCCACTTTCCTCCACATGAAGGATGCCTTCAGCTCAGCTCCTATTCTCACTCACTGGGTTCCTGATGCTCCACTTACAGTGGAAACCAATGCCTCTGACTATGCCATTGCTGGTATTTTGTCACTCACCTGCTCTGATGGTGAACTCTGCCCAGTCACTTTCTACTCCTGCACCATGACTGCACCAGAACCCAACTATGATACCCATGACAAGGAGCTGTTGGCTATCTTTGAGGCCTTCTGCCATTGGTGGCATTACCTAGAAGGTTCCACCTTACCTGTTGACATGGTGATGGACCACAAAAACCTTGAGTATTTTTCCACCTCTAAGGTTCTCACTTGTCAACAGGCCTGCTGGTCAGAGTACCTTTCACAGTTTAACCTTTCCATCCACTTCTGACCTGGCCACCTGGGAGCCAAGCCTGATGCACTCACATGATGTTGGGATGTCCACCCTAAAGGGGGGGATAGAGACTATGCACAGGTAAATCCTCACAATCTCTGCCCTATGTTTACACAGGAGCAACTTGCATTGTCCCTCTGTACCACCACCCTCATGGCACCTGTACTCTGTGCCACCAGTGTGACTCTGTGATGCAACAAGGCACATGCAAGTCACAGAGCTGAGTCTTTGGACCAGTGCAGGTAAGCAGCACTTTCCCTCTTCCTCCTGTGCCACTACCTCATCTGCCACTCCTCATCATCACATCCACACACTCCTTCCATCCAAATGACTGCCACTCCTTTGACCCTGCACAAGTCCCCATTCCCCATCTCCCATGCAACTCTCAACAATGGCTGACCCCAACCTCAAACAACACCCCAACTTCAAGTCAGTGGCTTTCCACAAAATTCACAAGGCCATCATGGCAAACCTGAACATCAACCTAGATCAAGCTGTGGAATGACTCATCACAGCCTGGGATGATGACCACCAATGCAGAATCAATGAATGGAATGCACAGTGACAGGCTGAAGCCAACAAAGCACAGCATCTGGAGAATGAGCACAGAGAAGCAGAGGACACTGCACACAGACAGGCTGCTGAAGGGCCCGAGTATGATTGCAGGGAAGCAGAGCACAAAAAACCCCAAATGAACAACTTCACTGCAGGACATCCACCATCCAGTGTCATCATCAATAGGCCCTCCCAATATGCCACCAACAAGCTCACCACCTGTAACTACATCAAACTATGGTACTTCTCCCCTGAGGGATGCAGCAATGCTGCCAGAAACTCCCATTGCAATGCTGACAACACCTTCAGCCTGTCCAGCACCAATGATATCCTCACCCTCAGACCAGTTGCCTCAGTCAAGGCTTCACAGAATGTTCATGCAGACCACCACCTCACCTTCAGTGAATTCTTACAAGCCAGAGTCACTTTCCTGCACCACATCAAAGTGGTCCCATGGCCAGAGAAACACATCAACACCCTTGCAGTGTTCTTCTGGAACCTCAAAAGTCACCCCCAACACATGACCATGAACAGAGATGCCATCATCCTAACCTATGCATCCTGCATGTGCTGGCAATGGCACCTTGAACTCAAGGCAAACAATGGCCACATCTTTGACATATCAATCATCAGTGACACCCTGATGAACAGCATCATGTTTAAGGTGAACAATGCAGTGCAGAAGAAGCTTGCCTGCAGGTCTGTCCACACCCTTCCCTCCCATCCCAAGCCAAACACTAACCCTTTCCTGCACCACCTCCCCCCCTCCTCCTCACATTCACTCCCTCCCTTCTCCCACCCTCCACCTCCCTACCGTCCACCCACCCTCTCACCCTTCCCAATGGTGTGGCCTGGCCCCATTGACACCATTCCTGACCCTTTAACTCAACCCCCCACCTGCATCCCCACCCATGCAACCCACTACACAGAGTTGAAGCTTTCATTGAAACCATTCCCAGCTCCCCCACCCAGTCCAGGTGCTTCCATCATCACACTCCCCTGAGGACTGACACCCATCCTCAATGACACTGCAACTTGTGATCCCAATCCCCCCATCCTTGATTTCAACAACCATCACAACTATCCCCCTCAAAACATGCCAGCTCCTCCCCCCTGACCCACAAGAACTCACCAAGCTCATCCAGGCAACCCAGGTCAGCCTGCCCTGTCTGCCTTGGCTGCCACTCCCACAGAATTCCAACATCAAGGCAATGCTCAGAATATTTGGCAACAACCCCTTCAAACCCAGAACACCCCCCCAAGGCACCCAAGATGACTTAAACTGGTGGCAAAGCAAACTCACCTCACCCAGCCCTTCTTCCCCCATCCCCAATCCTCAGCCCATTATCAACCTCCCTGCATTCTCAGATGCCAGCTCCACCACAGGCATCAGCATCCTTCTCCATGGCCACTGGAGAGCTTGGACACTGAGACCCAATTGGCAATCTAATGGGCATGATATTGGCTGGGCTGAGGCCATCAGCCTCAAACTGCTCATCCTCACCATCCTCCTCCATGGAACCTCCAACATTCATTTCCAAGTTCACAGAGACAACCAAGGTGTCCTCAAAAGCTGGTGGCAAGGCAGGAGCCACAACCAACCCACCAATGATGCTTTCAAGCACATACATCATGCCCTGGGCCTCACAGGATGCACCCTACATGTCCAATACATACCAAGTAACAGCAACCCTGCTGACCCTATTTCACACAGAATACATCCCCCCCTTCATCTCCTCCTCCCCCCAGACATCCAACACCTCATCATCAACACCAACCAACCCCAAAACCCTTGATGCATCCCACTATCCAAGTTGACCCATACATCTATCATCCACCATTGCCCCAGCATCCCCACCACCCCCCCACCTTCCCCATCCCCCACCCCCACTCAACAATGAACTCAAACATGACACCTCCTGCAGGCTTGCAAGCTCACCCCCCATGCCCAGCCAAAGAGCATCTAACAGCCTGGAAACCTGCCAATCACTGAACCCCACCCCTCCCATTCACAAGTGCAGACACACAGCACATATACAAGGTAATCACACATGCCTGGTCTGACACTACCAGAGAGACCTACAGCTCTGGCCTCCTCACCTTTCATACCTTTTGTGGTGCCAAAGGAGTCCCAGAGGACCAACATGCACCAGCATCTCCAGACCTCATCTCCTTCATCTCAACCATGGCTGGCTTATATGCAAACTCCACCATTGTCAACTACCTAAATGGGGTAGGAGCATGGCAAATCATTCACAGGCTATCCTGGTCCCTCAATGATGCAGAAACCAATGCTCTCCTCAAGGCCTCCAAATCCCCCCCCCCTCCTCCAAGTGTCTGGGGGTGTTGACAGGGTTGGCATTCCCCATCATGATCATCACCAAACTACAGACCAGCCTAAACCTCAACACCCCTCTTCATGCTGCTGTCTTTGCATGCCTTACCACCATCTTCTTCGCCACAGTGCACACAGGTGAATTTACAGTCCCCAGCCTCAAAGCTTTCAACCTGACCATACACATCACTCCCCAGAATGTAAGTGTCCAATGTGATCAACAAGGACTGGAAGTTACCAACTTCCACATTCCCCAAACCAAATCCACACCATCAGGCAAAGATGTCAACTGGGCTAAGCAAGATGGTCCCACAGACCCCCAACTAGCCCTAGTGAAGCACTTTGCCATCAACAACCCACCTGTGCAAGTGCACCTCTTTGTGTACCACACCAAGAATGGCCACTCCCCCCTCACAAGGCACACCTTCCTAAAAGCCCTTGACTTGGCCCTCAAGAAAGCCAACCTCCCTCCCCTCAAGGGGCACAGCATATGTATTGGATCAACTCTGGAATACCTTCTCAGAAATGTCCCCTTTCACATCATCAAAGTGAAAGGTCATTGAGCAAGCAATGCTTTCCTCATATACCTCTGCTGCCATGCACAAATTCTTGCCCCATACATGCAATCTGAACCGAACCTCCACAATGCCTTCCTTCACTACACACTACCCCCTGTCCACTGATGACTCAAGGCAGCATCCCTCCTCCTAACCTCCTGGGCACCTCATCTCACTGCATGCATTGTCAGTCCCACTTCCTATAGCCTGGGGATTCACAGCTCACACTTTCCCAGCAGGTTATCACTACTGTTCCACTCACCCACATGATCCTAGCACCATCCAAAGAGTGCAACTCTGTGATGCAGCAAGGCACATGCAAGTCACAGAGCTGAGTCTTTGGACCAGCACAGGTAAGCAGCACTTTCCCTCTTCCTCCCATGCCACCACCTCATCTGCCACTCCTCATCATTGCACCCACCCA
The DNA here is from genome assembly GCA_024663395.1 of Pisolithus tinctorius. Taxonomy (NCBI): domain Eukaryota; kingdom Fungi; phylum Basidiomycota; class Agaricomycetes; order Boletales; family Pisolithaceae; genus Pisolithus; species Pisolithus tinctorius. The sequence continues at coordinate 3,498,332 of JANFAH010000002.1, forward strand.
CCACTCCCTTCCTCAAACCCAGTTTTCAGCCCCTTGCAGTCCCCCTGCAAGGTGTTCCCACCCACCCTTGCAGCTCACACTTTCCCAGCAGGTTATTGCTACCATTCTGGGCTGGTAAGCACTTCATGCTTCCCCCAACTCCTCTCCCCACTTCTCCCTTCTTACACCACATAGTTCCATCTGAGCATTGCATCGACATGTAGTTACATCCTCTAGCAATGTGACACCTTCCCACTCACCCATGTGATCCCAGCGCTGTCCAAAGATGGTCTTTGATGTTGAGTGCTTGCACTCTGACATCATCTCCACCCTACCATCCTACCCTGTCTCTGCCAGCCACCTCCCAACTCCAACTAAGCCTCAGTGGTCCCTGGACTCTGACAGTCTACTCTGCCTTGACAGTCACATCTTTGTCCCTGACATTGATGATCTCTGCCTTCAAGTGCTTTGGTTCAAGCATGACCACCCTCTAGCAGGCCATTTCAGGCAAAACTGCACCCTAGAACTCATCTGCAGAGACTACATGTGGCCTAATCTCTGCTCCAACATGAAAGAATATGTCAGGTCCTGCACCACCTGTGGACAGAGCAAAACTCTGTGTCACTGCCCCTATGGTCTACTGAAGCAACTTCCTGTCCCAGAGAGACCTTGGAACTCCATCTCCATGGACTTCATCAAACACCTCCCCAACTCCAATGGTTACTCCACCATCCTCATGGTAGTGGACCACCTCTCAAAGCAAGCAGTGTTCATCCCCACCCATGACTCTGTCACCTCCACTGAACTTGCTAAGCTCTTCCTTACCCATGTCTTCTCCAAGCATGGGGTACCTGCTGATGTCACCTCTGACAGAGGTCCTGAGTTCATCTCACACTTCTTCTGCTCTCTAGGAAAGGTCCTTGATATGCATCTTCACTTCACTTTGGGTTACCACCCAGAAGGCAATGGCCAGACCAAGGGAATGAACCAGACCCTCAAGCAGTACCATCATGTCTACTGTAACTACCAACAAGACAACTGGGCTGAGCTGTTACCTCTAGTGGAGTTTGCTTTTAACAACACACCAAGTGTGACTACTGGAGTTTCTCCCTTCTTTGCTAACAAGGGATACCATCCAGACCTCTCTGTGGTCCCTGACCAGGACTTCACCTCTCTGTGGGCTCACAACTATGTCATTGAGCTCTCCACCCTTCATGACTTCCTCCACTCCAAAATGCAGAATATATACTCAGTTGGGTTAAGTAGCCAATTATATATTATGTACCTGTAGAATATATACTACAGGACTATTAGCTGAGTGTAAAGATGGGATGTGGAAAGTGCTCACCTCAGTTGGGTTAAGTAGCCAACTGAGGTGTGAGTATGCTACTCAAGTATGAAAATGAACATGATTATGTAATATGGCTAAACATGTACCATAATACTAAGTGGGATGCAGATGAAAGTATAATGTGAAAGACAGAATATACAACACAAAATGTCCACTGCTCAGCAGCACTACCAGGGTCCAGCAGATGCCAAATGCATACCTCTGCCTGGGTTCAAGGTCAGAGAACAGGCCTATGTCAAAGCAAAGTACTTCTGCTCCACTTGTCCTTTGGAAAAGCTCTCCAAAAAGTACTTAGGTCCATTCACCATCTTGGCCAGGCCAGGTATGCACTCCATCACCCTTAAGCTCCCTAACTCTATGCACTCAGTACATCCAGTCTTCCATGTCTCACAACTGGAAGCTGCAGTGGCTAACCCTTTCCCAAACTGACAACAACCTCCACCTCTGCCAGTGGACATCAACAGTGACCTTGAGTATGAAGTGTCAGAGATACTTGACTCTAAGGTGGACTGCCATTGCCACCACTGCCAACTCTTATACCTAGTCTACTGGGCTGGTTATGAGAACACCAATGAAGAAACCTCCTGGTTGCTTGCAACTGAGCTGGATCACACTTCTGACATAGTTTCTGCTTTCCATGAATGATATCCACACAAACCTGGCCCATACTAACCTCCACCATGATACTCCACCCACATAACCTTCCTCTGCAAGCCAACTCCACCCCTTACTGAACTACCTTAAGTACTTTAGATTTTTCTCTGCTTGTCTGTTTCATTTCTCAGAACCACAAGGAAAACCACAGGTCTATTCCATAGTAGTACAAAAATACAAACTAAAAATGAAAGACAAAAAAAAAAGAAAAGAAAACTACCCTACTCTTCCATCTGTTGTTCTTGGCCATCCTCCTGCCCTTCACCACCTTCCTGTTCTCCTCTGACTTCTTCCTCTTCCTCATTATCCCCCTCCACACCTTGATCCACCTCCTTGTTTTGGTCCTCTGCCACCTGCAACTGCAGCCTCTTCCATCCTCCTCCTGCGCACTCAAACTCTGCCATCCTGGCCTTGCACACATCATCCCTCCTCATCTCCACCCATTCCACCCAGGTGCAGTACAGCCCCCACTCATTGGCCATCTGCTCTGCAGCCTCTGCCATCTGCTCAGCTGCCCTTGCCATCTTCTCAAAGGCTGTCATGACCCTCTCATGCACTTCTACATACTTCTGCAGCCTGAAGCTGCCACTCCCACTCCCACTCTGCCTACCAGGAGGAGACCCCTGCTCCTGAGGGTCCCTCATGCGGTGTTTCTGGCTCCTCCTCATCCTCTCCACCTACCTCCTACTCATCCTCTCTACCTACCTCCCACTCATCATCTGCCTCTTCCATCTCTGTCACTCTCACCTTCCCCTTCCCTTGCAGCCTCTTCTTTTTCTCCCCTCAGGAGCTTCCTGTCCCTTCCCTCTTCTGCAAAGGCCCCACTGCTGCTTCTTCCCATGTCCAGCTACATGTCTTCTTTTTGTTGTGGCAGGGCATGCAGGCCCTGGTCTTACCCTGCCCTGGCTCACACTGACCCACCCTCACACTTGCTATGCAGTGAGTGCAGGGGGCTCTCCTGGTCACAGCAACCACCACAGAGGTCCCAGGGACCCTCTGGGCAGTGTTGACATTGTACACCACACCACTTAACCTGAAAAGGTGAAAATAGAAGTCAGCTCTGCCTGGCTGACAGCACTCCATCACTCACCTTTGTGTGGCCTCTCTCTGCTTGGCCTGGGCCCTCTCCTCTGATGCTCTCTGCTGCTGTCTCTTGGCCTCCTCCACCACTGCTTTCTGCCTCTGCCTCTCCACCTCTTCCTCTGCTGCCTTCTTCCTCTGCACTTCCTCCTCCTCTCTCTGCCTCTGCTCTGCCTCCAGTCATGCCTCCTCTGCCATTTGTCATTTGGCCTTATGCTCCACCCTGCACTCCCTCTCTCTCTGCTCCACCTCCTCCTGCCAATGAGCCTTCTCTGCATTCTTTTCATGCTTGGTGTCAGTTGAGTCATTGGTGAAGATGACCAATGCATCATCTGTGACTTAGGAGTAGTCATGGGAGTGGCCTGGGGTTGGCTGTGGGGATGTGTTCTCACACTGGAAGGATATGATGATGGGGGAAGAAGGTATGGGGTTTCTGTGCCCTAAACACATGTTTTTAAGTGGTCTTCAAACTCTGACAGAGCTCCACCATGGCTAAACCATTGTCCTCAAGGCATCAAAACAATTTCAAATGATCAACTTGTGTTGATCTTGTTCTGAACAAGCAGCCTTCAGGGGTTCAGGCCCTAAGGGGGGGCACTGTCATGACCATGCATTTATCCTAGGCCCTCACTTGCTCCACATTCTCCTCTGCCAGTCATTCACTCATTCTGCACCAACTCTGCCTGCAGAGTACCTGACTGCGCACTGTCAAGGAGAAGTCCAAAGGGGAGTCACATGACCCCTCAGAGAACAGTCTGCACAGTCTGGTGGTAGACCAACACAAGTCCAACAGCAGTCAGAGTGGAGTAGGTTCATAACTGACAGAGTGCAGTGCATGCACTGCATGGTCCAGCACCTAGACTGTTTCCTTTTCAGGATGTTCTATGTTACCTGTCATATGTTCTCCATCTTCCCTTCATTCATTGTCTAGGAAGTTTACTTGAAATTTTATGGGTCTCCTTATGTCAGTTCTGATTCTGATTACTGTACCTCTGTAATAATATAAAAGCATGTACAGTGAGGGACAAAAGCGTTGCAATGTTTGTGAGGTGTAACTTGTTGCTGATGTAGCTTGGGCTATTCTAAATGGATAATGATGATACCTATACCATTGGAAAGGGGTGACTCTAAGCTTTTCAGAGCACTAAGGTTCAGTCCAAACAAATCAATACATGCTGAGATACACCCTATTCTTTCTGAAAAGTGCATTGCAACACTTTTGTCCCTGACTGGTGAAATCATGAAATGTGACCTTTTGATGGGATTGAGGGCATGGAGGATGGGAAAAAATGATTACATAATAAACCACATGATCATCCAGATGATTTGTCAGCATGTAAACAATGACAAACATTGGACTTGTACCATTAATCCTCCCTCTTTTACCACAACTCATGAAATCATCTCCCTAGCTCACATGGTCATTTTCTCAAGGAATTCTTATCAAATACTGGTGGCAACCACAGTGCCATCAGTATAACATGCTCTCAGAACCATCAGTCCCTTAAAAAACCTGCTGTCAGTCATTTCCTGGACTGTTTCCCCCCCCATGCCTGATGTGTTCTGGGACTAATCAGTACTTGGAAGGCTGAAAATGTTATGGAGGTCAATCTGGCACTTCAGAACATGATGTACAAACCAGTCCCCTCTCAACCAATGCATTTCTGGCACAGGAACACTGATATGGAAGTTGGGGTGAGACAAAACCTCCTTGTGCTCTGAGCACCATAAGAGGGTTCACTAGATCTTGCTCTGATCTGAACTGTAGATGACTGGGGAAGGATTATTTGGTCATATGTGACCCAAGGCAATATTCAGGGCCAGATGGAAGCACAGGATTCTGCTCCATGGCAGTTCAGTAGCATATCCTTCTGATGACACCCAGGGGTAAAGAGGATTTTGTCTTGCCCTAACTTCCATACCACTGTCCCTGTGCCAGGGGTGCATTGGTTGAGAGGGGACTGGTTTGTACATCATGTTCTGAAGTGCCAGATTGACCTCCATAACATTTTCAGCCTTCCAAGTACTGATTAGTCCCAGAACACATCAGGCATGGGGGGGAAACAGTCCAGGAAATGACTGACAGCAGGTTTTTTAAGGGACTGATGGTTCTGAGAGCATGTTATACTGATGGCACTGTGGTTGCCACCAGTATTTGATAAGAATTCCTTGAGAAAATGACCATGTGAGCTAGGGAGATGATTTCATGAGTTGTGGTAAAAGAGGGAGGATTAATGGTACAAGTCCAATGTTTGTCATTGTTTACATGCTGACAAATCATCTGGATGATCATGTGGTTTATTATGTAATCATTTTTTCCCATCCTCCATGCCCTCAATCCCATCAAAAGGTCACATTTCATGATTTCACCAGTCAGGGACAAAAGTGTTGCAATGCACTTTTCAGAAAGAATAGGGTGTATCTCAGCATGTATTGATTTGTTTGGACTGAACCTTAGTGCTCTGAAAAGCTTAGAGTCACCCCTTTCCAATGGTATAGGTATCATCATTATCCATTTAGAATAGCCCAAGCTACATCAGCAACAAGTTACACCTCACAAACATTGCAACGCTTTTGTCCCTCACTGTATTGTACTCTGCTGTTCTTCAGTATGAATATTGACTTAGTTCCTACTCCCTCTGTCTCTGTCTTCTGTCTGTCAGAGTTAACTCCAACTATCCATCTGTTCTCTCCCTCTGAAATACAAGGGCTGAGCTTGTGCAAGGGGGTAGTGCATGAGCTAAACCTGACACCCTCACTCCACTCCACCTCTGTCTTGGCAGACTTCATCCCTGCCAACCCTCTGCCAGTCAGAGCTCTATCCTTCCATGTCAGACTTGCTTCTGAACCCTCCCCAGACTCTATCTAGTGTTGGAATTGGTCAGAGTAGGCCCAAACTTGACAGGTCCAGCAGATGTGAAAAGGCTACTGGCACCCAAGATCAACCTTGGCAACCAGGTCTATGTCAAAGCCAAATACTTCTGGACCACAAGACCATCACAGAAACTCACAGACAAGAACCTAGGCTTTTACTTGGTAATAGCCCAGCCTGGCACCCACTCATTCACCCTTCACCTTCTGGACTCCATGCATGTGGTACACCTGGTGTTCCATGTGTCTCAGTTAGAACTGGCACACCCCAATACCATCCTGAACTGAACTCAGCCACCACCACCCACCTCTGGTCAAGGTGGACAACAATCTAGAGTACAAGATTGCTGAGATCCTTGACTCAGGGGTAGACTGATGACAGAAGCACAAACTATAGTACTTGGTGTGCTGGGCTGGTTATGAGGGCACCAATGAGGAAATGTCCTGGCTACCAGCCACTGAGCTGGGCAATGCCAAGGAGCTACTCACCATGTTTCATGCCAGTTATCCCAATAAACCTGGATTGATCTCTAGATAAAACATCTGTCTACCTTTTCTTTTCTCTTCTTTTTCCTTGTACTTGCCTTCTCTTACTATACCAGGACAGTTGATGTGTTAAAAAATATATGTACACAGTATTTACATTTTACATCAGCATTCAGCTCAGGTTGGTGTACTCACTTGGAGTCCCCCTTGCTCATCCAGAGCTCTCGCTCTTCCCCACTCTCCAAATTGGACCACCACCCCTTCATGTGCACATCTTTGGGCCAGTCCATGATCCCCTTGTCTAACTCCATCCCCACTCCCTTGCAATGGGGTCAAAGGCTGAAGGCTGAGTGCCAGGTGCAACAACCCTTGGTCTTAGCTTGTGTGCTAGACCCTTGTGCAAGCCAGGTTGAAGTCAGAGAGAGCTGAGGGGGGTCAGGAGTGAAAGCCAAGGGTTGACTTGGGCCTAAGCTGGGAACTTGGGGTGAACTAGGTTGATATTCAGACTGAGGAGCTAAGTACAATCTACATAGGGCATATATACCAAAGACTGGCAACCCGAAGGCTGAGGTTACTGGTGAGGGACTAAATAGCTGTGCAAGGAACTAACTGAAAGTTAGACGAGGAGGCAGGCATCGGAGAGCCGAAGACAGACACTGCCTCGGCATAAGTGAGGGCAGTACAAAAGCTAACTAGAAAAGTATAGTAAGGAACAGAGTTTGTTTCAGTGTTTGGCATTGACTCAGCATTCTGAACCTAAGACCAAACTATGGGTTTCTCGGTATATGACACATACTGAAAAAATCCATACTTGAAGTCTAGATCCTTTTCTACACATTTGCTCAGGTTTGAAGTCAGAGCAAACATCTAATCATTGTGTAAACAATAAGTATGGTTGAATAGCAGATGTTGTCCAAGATAGGAAGTTATGTCAACATGTGCAGTGTGGCCTGAAACTTTAAGTTTTGTCCTAATTTGCATAACTGACAATACACAAAGTACTGCCAAAATTCCAGTAACAGATTTTACTTCAAGTCTAGAATTAGTTCCTACATGTGCTTGCACTTGAAGTTTCGCCACTGTCTATACTGATCACCTGACAGTCACCTGTTTGTCACCCAATGATCGCCCTGTCATCACACAACAGTTGCCCAGCATGATCATCCTATAATTATTGTAGCTATTGTTACATGGTCATCATATTTCCCTAAGTAGATCCTACAAATTTTTTTCCATGATGCCTTGACATTTGTCAGTCCTATCATTGCAAGAATTCAACAGTCAAATCAGAGTGGCATGAGACAGAGCTTCACTCACTCAACTCAATGTAAGAATGACAACACGGTCATCAGATATTGGCCACCATGCACAGTGACTCATAACCCATGATACCTCAACTTTCTCCAGTGTTGTGGAAAGCATGCAGCTGTAGGTCTTTTCTGGGAAATGTGGGTAGCATGCAAAGGGGTCATTTGTGCCTTTGTTCAAAACCAGGGGACACTGCTGACAGACAGCAAATGTGGACTGTCCATCCTGTTTGTATATGTATTTGATGCTCACAGGAACTGGAGGCAAAGATTGGTTGCCTGACAGGTGAATCAGAGCAAGTACCACAGGAACCAGAAGTGAGATCCATCACCTGATAGGGAAACATAATCAGAGAGTTTCCTACATGAGTGGCAATGCAGCTATAGACCACTCCGCCATATCTGATATGGGCCTGCAGCATCACATCCTGTTTATGAATCAAGTTGTACAGGTCTGGAGGGGTAGTGGTTGACTTCCTCATCCAGGAACAATCAGAGTTGTATTCATTGTCATTGCCATAAGCATGATCTAAGAGGACCTTGCATTCTTGGACTGCATTGGGACAGTCTGGGTGGGAGAGCCAGCTGTGGAGGCATGCACCCCTGAGATAGGAACATAGCATTGTTGCCTCCAATTCACCTGTATGAAATGAGAATAATGTCTTCCCAAGATTGACATTGTTTGACTCACCAGATTTGTGGTTGGTGGGGAGACGCTGGAGAACACTGATTAAGCACTTGAAAGGAAAGGTCCACCATGAATGGATGGGTCCAAAAAGGATAAGGTAGTCATATATATGAAAGGCAGCATGATGATTTGGATGCAAGTTGAGTGTCAGATGTACTTGTTTCAGGTTCCTGACATAACATGCAATGTATGAACAGTATGCATTAGCCTTTTGAGTACTCATTATCTGGGAGCATGCAATGTTGACCAGGGAAATGAGGTCCATAGTATGATCCAGAATAAACTTGTTGCCTGGCTTCAGTTCATCAACATCAGGTGCTCCCCACAAGCTGATGAGGGCAAGAGGGATATGAACAGTAATGAGTGTCTGCCACTCATCTACTTTAATTGTTCCAGCAGATGGATGGCCAAAGTTAGCTGGCACTGAACTGAACCATGATGGCAGTACTGTGTTCTGTATAACATCATGGATGCAACCTAAGATCTTTGTTGTGTCATAGCAATCTCATACATGCTTTTGCACACTGGAAAACAATGGCATCATTTGGCACTAAGAAGACTATAAACAATTGCAATCTTTGTGGAAGAAAGATGACACCTCACCCATTCAACTAAAGCTTTGGCATAAGCAATCTTATACACTCTGCTGGTCTTCAATGGTGCACAGCCCAGACTCTGACAGACAAATTTGAGCATGTTGAAGTTTTTGTGGTAGAGTGATTCTTGAAGAGTTGTGAATGCTGAAGCCAGAGGTGTGTCTTGTGAAGATATTGGAGAAACAAGCAGTGTATGAATTGCAGATACTTGAATGATTTCCTTCTGAGTTAGCAAGGTAGTGGTTGGGTCAGCTTGGATGAAGTTGTGGTGGAAGGCAGGGAATTTTGAGGTTGTTGTCACTGAATCTTCTGTAGATAACCCCAATAGAGTGCATACATTGTGTTGGACCAGCCCCTCCAGAATGCAATGCATTGAATTGATGACAAGTTGACATGTGGGATCCCAGTAAGGAAGATGCCAAAGTTCTGAGTAGCATATACCATGATCTATGAAGAGTTGCTCTCAGTCTGCAGATGAGACTGCATCCTGCCATTGCTCAGCATGAAAATGAAGTTTATCTCAATCCTGGGGAGCCCAATGCTCATGGTCAACTCTACCATAGTTATTCTTATAATAGCAATCACACACACTGCAGAAGAAGTGGCTGCCAACACCAGCAAGTGCTGCCAGATGACGAGCAGCAGGAAGATCACACATGACAAGTGCAATGGCACTGTGAGTGACCTGACCATTGGGGAATTTAGCTGTTTTTGAGAAGTGGATGCCACATTCTGAAGCAATGAGCAAGTCATCAATCAAGGGACATATGTAATGATTAAGTTTTTCTAGGGATGGTTGTTTCAGGCCAGGAATAATACCTGCTGAACATGAGTGTTCATTCTCTGGACAGTCCTGTGAGTGAGAATGTACCAGCTAAATATAGGTTTTCTGGCTTGTAGCAGATGTCCAGCAGTAAATTAAGGCAAGCCATGGATATGATTCCTGAAGATATGGTCACCCCATGCTGACACATCCCCTCTGGGTTGAAGAAATTGACATGTAGCGCAAAAGCATAGCAGCCTTCATCTTCCCTGTCAATGAAGAGTTTACCTGGTTGGGGACCTGTAAACTGGCAGAGGAACTCAGCTTCAAAGGGATTCATGACAAAGTGAGGTGGTGACAAGTGGAGTGACTTTGCGAGGTCATTGCAAGCTGTGTCCATCATAATTTTGATGTTGTGAAGGGAAAGGAGGCCAGTGAGGTAGTCTTTGAAGTCATGGTACAGAAAAACTTTCTTGGGATGAAACTGACCATCAGAATGTTCATCCAGCAGTGGTTCACCATAGACAGTCTCAGGTGTAGGACGATTGGTACAGTGGGGGGGGGGGGTAACTTGTGATCTTGGAGTCATTTGCATATGTTGGTGCATATGTACAATAACAACTGCAGATAGCATAAGGAATGGTGTTACCCATAAGCTTGAATTTGCCAAGGGCACTGGCAATAGACGATGGGATTTGTGCAAGGATGTTTTCATGAGAGACACTAAGCTGTCCACTTGTATCCTTGAAGGTGAGGAACAGTAGAAGTGAAAGGGCATTCATGATAAAGTTGCCTGCCTGAGTACCAACATCCATAACTATACTGCAGATGATGCCAATGACCAGTGTGACTTGTGCAATAGTGTCCATATGATTGATGGGAGAGCAATATTGGTCACCTGCCAGAAGTATCACCTTGACTTCAGAGCTAGGGCTAGGGCTAGAATCACTACACACTGGCCATGAAAGGTACAGGCTGAAAGTCTTCAGGGGATGGTGTCACAGGCCTACTTTTGAGTATGGATTCTAGCTCATCCATAGTTTCAATGACCACTCTCTTGCACACAACTATGCAATTGGCACAGCACTTTATGTCATTGGTTGCCTGTGTCATGACTGTGCATTCATTCTAAGTCCTTACTCACTCTGCACCCTTTTCCGCTGGTCATTCACTTGCTCCACACCAACTCTGCCCACCTTCTGCTGTTTACAAACCATCTCCACTCTGACTGCTGTCGGACTTGTACTGCTCTCCTACTGGACTGTGCAGACCATTCTCCTCAGGGATCATGTGACTATCCTTCAGACTTCTCCCTGACAGCATGTGATCAGGTACTCTGCAGCACATGCACTGCATGGTCCAGCACCTGGACTGTTTCCTTTCTGAGATGTTCTATGTTACCCATTTGTATGTCCTCCATCTACCCTTCATTTGTTGTCTAGGAAGTTTTACTTGAAATTTTACGAGTCTCTGTATGTCAGTTCCAATTCTGATTACTGTACCTCCATAGCAGTATAAAAGCATGTATTGTACTCTGCTGTTCTTCAGTATGAATATCAACTTAGTTCCTACTCCCTCTGTCTCTGTCTTCTGCCTGTCAGAGTTACCTCTGACTTTCCATCTATTCTCTCCCTCTGAAATACAAGGGCTGAGATCATGCAGGGGGGTAGCACATGAGCTAAACCCAATGCCCTCACTCTGCTCCACCTCTGTCTTGGCAGACTTTGTTCCTGCCAACACTCTGCCAGTTGGAGTTCAGTTCTTTCCTGTCAGACTTGCTTCTGAACCTCTCTCCAGACCTTATCTAGCATCAGAGTTGGTCAGAGTAGGCCTGGACTTGACAGCCTGGCAGAGCAGACTAAGTTCTCTGCTGATGGTAGTAAAACTTTGTCCATCCAGCAGAAGGTGGGAACATCTTTGTATTTGGGAGTCAATATTTGATAAAACCTTCATAGCCTTGCTAGTTTGCTGATGAACATTCCTGATCTGAGGACAGGTATCATGTGGAATGGCTTGGCAGTCAATATTGGTGGCTGAGCACTTGTGGGGGTGCAGGAGAAGCTCAATGTATTCATGAGATGGTGGAGAGATTGGGTGATATTGGAAGTGATAGAAATAGGGTTTCGCAGACCAGCCAGGATGTCAGCAGTGGCTCCCATCTGCTGGAATTCCTCACAGGAGTTCCACATTTTAGAAGCACAGGACATGGAGTTTGGACCATTGTCAGTGATGGTAAGAGCCACTAAATGGCTAGCTAGGGCATCTGAAGGAGAGGCTAATTCTGATGATTCAAGTACATGTTCTGGAAGAGTTCTATCTAGAGCATGAGGTAGTGTTTGGTGGGTATGGGGGTATGCTTGAGGGGATTCACTTCACTGTTTTATGTGTTTCAGATGCAGCAACAAACAATGGGAGTCCATGAGAACACCCCTGCCATTTTCCCTGATGCATTCTTTGCAGATGCACCACTTCAGGACAGGTGAGGCAGGCATAAAAGCAACCTGTAATTGTATTAGTACAACATTCACATATGCCACTATGTAGTCATACCTAGAACAATAGACAGTGAGCTCACAAATGAAGCAGTAGAGGAATATCTGTGTCACAGCACAAGAATGAGGATGGGCAATGGCCAAGTAGCAAACAAGACTGGGCAGGCTGCAGTTGCTTTTATCTCCTAGAATGGGAAGAAGAACAAGATGAATTGCCATTGACCAGTACATACTTGCGATGAAACACTGACCCTGCCAGGTGCTGTTCATCCTCTGCTACAATTCATACATCATGAAAAACAAGATCCTATATAAGAAAATTTGTCAGCATACATGAGTTGAGAACAAGGCCACTGACAGGCTGGCACTATGAAGTAGCAAGGGAGGCATAAGAACAACTGCCACTGATTGATATGCAACTATAAAATGAATGTAGTCCTACAATGATCTATTGATGAATTGAATATGGTAGATGTTAGACAATATGGATTGGAACCACGTTTGGATTAATGTTGGACTCACTCATGCATGTCTTGATGACATTGACTTTCTGGCTTCATGACCTTGTCAATTGGTCGTCAAGCTGTTTGGAAACACATTCAGATTGGAAAACAATAAAAAATTATCACCATGATGGCCACTAAAAAGGTAGCAAGACCTAGATATGCTTAATTAATTAGATTAAACATGTATGTGGAGTTAGTATGCAACCAACCTGTGTGTGGTGACAGGTATGTGACATCATGGGTTATAGGGACCTGCAGACATAATGGTCTTGGAGTATGTAGTCAGATTGATAACCAAGTAAGCAGCATACTTTGTGCTTATCTTTATTGAATGCACATCATATTGTTGCTTCCTCAGGCATATGAATTTTATTATATCTTCATCTACACTCATATTATTGAAATTCTACAGTACTCATCAGTTTTGTGTTGATGGTCACAAAGCCTCAGTGGTCCCTGGAATCCGATGGTCTACTCCACCTTGACAGTTGCATCTTTGTCCCTGACATTGATGATCTCCACCTTCAAGTGCTTCAGTTCAAGCATGACCATCCTCTAGCAGGCCATTTCAGGCAAAACCACACCCTAGAACTTGTCTGCAGGGACTATGTATGGCCTAACCTCCACTCTGATGTGAAAGAATATGTCAGGTCCTGCACCACCTGTGGATGGAGCAAAACTCTGTGCCACTGCCCCTATGGTCTACTGAAGCAACTCCCCATCCCAGAGAGACCTTGGAACTCCATCTCCATGGACTTCATCAAACACCTCCCCAACTCTGATGGCTACCCTGCCATCCTTGTGGTAGTGGACTGCCTCTCAAAGCAAGCAGTGTTCATCCCCACCCACAACTCCATCACCTCCACTGAACTTGCTAAGCTCTTCCTTACTCATGTCTTCTCCAAGCATGGAGTACCAGCTAATGTCACCTCTGACAGAGGTCCTGAGTTTGCCTCACACTTCTTCCACTCTCTAGGAAAGGCCCTTGATATGTGTCTTCACTTCACTTTGGGTTACCACCCAGAAGGTGATGGCCAGACCGAGTGAATGAACCAGACCCTTGAGCAGTACCTTCATGTCTACTGTAACTACCAACAAGACAACTGGGCTGAGCTGTCACCTCTAGTGGAGTTTGCTTTCAACAACACACCAAGTGTGACAACTGGAGTTTCTCCCTTCTTTGCTAACAAGGGATATCATCCAAACCTGTCTGTGGTCCCTGACCAAGACTTCACCTCTCTGAGGGCTCACAACTATGTCATCAAGCTCTCTGCCCTCCATGACTTCCTCCACTCTGAAATGTCTGCCACTCAGCAGTGCTACCAGGGTCCAGCAGATGCCAAACACATACCTCCACCTGAGTTCAAGGTCAGAGAACAGGCCTACATCAAAGCCAAGTACTTCTGCTCCACTCATCCTTCAGAAAAACTCTCCAAAAAGTACTTAGGTCCATTCACCATCTTGGCCAGGCCAGGTATGCACTCTGTCACCCTTAAGCTCCCTGACTCTATGTGCTTGGTACATCTGGTCTTCCATGTCTCACAACTGGAAGCTGCTGCAGCTAACCCTTTCCCAAACTGACAACAACCTCTGCCTCCACCAGTGGATGTCAATGGTGACCTTGAGTATGAAGTGTCAGTGTCATGACTGTGCATTCATCTTGCATCCTCACTAACTCCACACCCTTTTCTGCTGGTCATTTGCTCACTCTGCACCAACTCTGCCCACCTTCTATTGTTTACAAACCATCTCTGCTCCAACTGCTGTCAGACCTGTACTGCTCTTCAACTGGACCATGTGGACTGCTCTCTGAGGAGTCATGTGACTACCCTTCAGACTTCTCCCTGACAGTGCGCAGTCAGGTACTCTGCAGTGCATGCACCACATGGTCCAGTGCCTGGACTGTTTCCTTTTTGGGATGTTCAGTGTTACCTGTTTGTATGTCCTCTGTCTACCCTTCATTTGTCATCTAGGAAGTTTTACTTGAAAATTTATGGGTCTCCATATGTCAGTTCTGATTCCAGTTACTGTACCTCTGTAGTGGTATAAAAGCATGTATTGTACTCTGCTGTTCTTCAGTATGAATATCAACTTAGTTCCTACTCCCTCTGTCTCTGTCTTCTGCCTGTTGGAGTTACCTCCAACATTCCATCTGTACTCTCCCTCTGAAATATGAGGGCTGAGATCATGCAAGGGGGTAGTGCATGAGCTAAACCCAATGCCCTCACTCCACTCTGCCTTTGTCTCAGTAGACTTTGTTCCTGCCAACACTCTGCCAGTCGGAGTTCAGTTCCTTCTGTTGGACTTGCTTCCAAACCTCTCCCCAGACCTTGTCTAGCATCAGAGTTAGTTGGAGTAGGCCCAGACTTGACAATCTCATATTATCCTCTGACCCCCAACTGGACTTTGGACCAGCCTTGGACCAGTGAAGACCCAGACTTAACAAGGTGGGACAAGACTGGTTGAGACTGAGGTAGAACTGGTCTAGAGTAGTCCAGGCATGGTCATGACAGCATGTGTCTTTACATTCCATTTTGATGGTGAAAATTTTAATCAAGGTAGTTACATCATCCACATATGCACAGGCTTTGAAAGCTACAGACCAACTTTGATGAGAATCTAAAAGATCACAAGGTCATCTCCATGGCTTAAGAAGGGTGAGCATACCTTTGCAATATTCTTCACATTGATCTTCTGAACTATCAGGATGGGGGATACCATCACCTATCAAAACAGGGACTACCACATGATTTTGAAGGCAGAGATCATGAGTGAGATATTGTGGATGCAATCAGAAAATATTCTATGTTGACATTGAGTATAAGGATGGCAATCTCATACATGTGTATTCACATCATCAACCTGCTGTCTGGATTGTTCCACTCAATCAGATACTTGCAGCTCATGAAACCTTTTCAGTTTTGACACTCTTTTAGTTTGTTCAATAAACATCCATAAGCTAAGAATGCTGTCATCCCAAAATCACTTGCAATGACTTTCAATGGCACTCTGCAAGGCCTGTAAACTGACATGCACCTTCAAGTCATCCTTTGCGATGTAATCACTAATGTAATAGGTCAGCACTTTGGCAGTGGACCTGGAACCTATGTACTTGATATCCATCTTACATTGCAATAAAAGTATGACTACATCCACTTCAGTCAACCCCCCTCAGAGACCTCATCACACCATGTCTCCCTCACTGGGTGGATGCCATATTTAATACATTGGCTACATTCTCCATGTCTACCTCCACCTATGTACAGGGCTTCAGGGCAGACCATTGGGAATTGAGTGAACAGGAAGCCAATTACACATTCCAGGTGCATGGGAAAACCCCAAACAGTGGCATTTTTCATTCCTGTTATCACTCATCAACTAGAAGGGTTGATTGGTTGATTTTCGGACATGGTGTAGATACTCTATAGACCGGCCCACCCACCAAAGTACAGACCAATACGTGGAGAAGTGAATGTGTGGTGACATGATTAATGTTGTAGCACAGCCACAATATGGGGAAGCATGCACTCAGGGGCAGCTTAGTCATGTGCAAGGTTTATAGTGTTGAAAACGAAGTGACTACAGTCACGTGATATCACATGACCTGAGGTTTGTGTCACTGCATGACCATTGGGAGCACATGACAGACCTTTGTGGTGAGCTGAGGCACCAGATCACATGATGGCGGTCATGTGACAAACCTTTGCAGTGAGCCAAAGCTCTGGATCACATGATGGTGGTCACATGACCAATGTTTGTGGTGAGCCAAAGCTCTGGATCACATGATTGCAGTCATGTGACACATCTCTGCCATGACCTGGAGTGCTGGATCATGTGACCCTTGTCACATGAGGGACCTTTCCCCTGACTGAAGGCACCAGACCATGTGACTAATGTCACATGACCAAGCCCCTGCTGACCCTGTGGTGGGTTCTCATGTGACCCCAGGTTGCGATGCTGATGTCACATGACCACATATCATGTGACCCCCTGTCATGTGATCTGTTGTCATGTGACCTTACCACTACCTCTCAACACTACACTTTTTGGAGTCAGTGGTAGTCAAAAATGTGCACTACAAAAATGCAGCATGGTCTACACTACACAACACTAATGATGACTGCTACTTGTAATAATACTGCATTAATACCATGGGGAATGACAATGGAGTGATATGGTCATAATGAAAGTTGTAGCCCCAGATTGTGCAATCATGACAGTATGCTTATCTTATCAGAATTAAATGAGCAAACAAGGTGCTCATCAAAAATGGCTCCATATCAGGATCAAATGTGAACCCACAGAATTGCTCAAGAATTGCCTATGATGAAGAGTGTGTGTCATTGCTTCCACCTTCATACTCTCACAGCTTTTAGAAGAATGATTGCCCATAGTGTATGCCACATTCTCCATAACAAATTGCCCACCTAACTTGTTCCATCCTTCTTCACCATCATTCTCCTCTGCCATAAAAGATGGCAGATGAGTAATCTGTATGCCATCCACAGCAGCATGATCATCACATCTGATGAGGAGGCTTTCCAGATTTTGGTGATCAAATCTTACACCTGAAAGTTTGTACCACTGATTCTCAGTGCAGAACTTTCCCCCACAGAAGACAATGCAAAATTTATCCCTTACTTCATCTGGTGAAGGCAGCAGCACATGTTGCAACCCCTCCACATCCTGAGGTAAGGTGGCAATGTTACCCCTTAAAAACTTCTGACTGGCTTCATCAGGCATCTGCCCACCTCATATAGTCTTGGACTGATAGTGATGAGTTATCCTCAAAGCTTGTGCCAAACACACCAATGCTAATTTGAAAGGTGATGTGGACTGAAAAATGACACATATCTTGGTAGGCAACTTGTCCCATGCATAATACTGAAAATTTGCAAGGGCATCAAGCAGTTGAGAAGGTGATTTTCCAGTCAAGCAGCATTGACATCCACCACACATTTGAACTGGCACTATTTCTGTCAACAACTGCAAACCTTTCAGTGATAGAATGGCACCATGATAAACTTCAACAGCATAGGTTCATGGTAATACCTTCTGCAGCAAAAAAATCATTTTGAAGAAGCCTTAACATAGAATCCATTGGCATGATATCTTGTAACTCACAATCCAAATGTATCTGTGCACAGACCGCACACACACCCTGCTTCAGATGAGACAGATCCATTTGTCATTGCCCTTCCTTTATAATTTTGACTTTTTCCTCAAAACTCCACCCTGGAGGAAAAGGCCCTTTTGGAGAACTGCAGTTGTTGCTGTCCCCACCACTTTCAAACTGTTGAAGACCCTCATGCCTCTCCCACTGCTGTCATCAATTACCTTCCCTAACATGCTCAATGTGTTACAATACATACACTTTTCCTTTTCTCTTTTCCCCTTTCATCTTATCTAATCTCTTGTCTTGTCTTATCTCTTTGGACTCAGCCCAGACTCTGGTCTGGACCTTGCCTCACTGTTACCACATGCCTCCTTTCTAGGACATTCTGCTCCACTATGATATCACCATGACATCATTATGATGTCACAAACCTCATGGGTGCCTCACCTCTACTGCATGTATTATAGTATAAGTGCCACTGCTCAATCCCCAGACTAGCTCCAAGCTAGTTCATTTGGGTCTATGAGATCTAAAGCTGCCTGCTTCTAAGTCACTTCCCTCCTTCTTCTCCTTACTTCTTCTTTTGGTTCTTGGTGCAAGCCTACAACAAACACTGTTGTTAGGTCTTGTCACACTTGAACTAGCTTCCTACCATTGTACCCTTGCACCATCATCACCACTCCTCATTTCTTCTGAGAAGGCTCATTGGTGTACTTGCCAAGTCCCCCAGCCTCTGAACCTGACCCAAACCTCTTTGAGCCCATCATCCCCAAGTGTCATTTGCTCACTCCACTTTTCAACCACTCTCTCTACCCTCTACCCCTGCCTCCATCTTATCCCTTCTCTGTCGAGTCCATCTTCCTTTGCTCCCTCCCTGCTGAACCACAGGGCCCCTGTTACAACCTTTGCCCTTGCCAAATGTTGAAATGCCCCAACTGATATGGATGGGATACAAGACCAGATTACTGAGCTGCAGCAGGTGCTCAATATGCTCAGAGATGAAGACTACAGGCCAAATGACAGCCTAAGAGCTGCACAAGAGACAATCACCACAATTGAAGGGAAACACAATCAATGGAATGCCCTCCCTCCCTGCCAATGTAATTCAGAGGAGAATAGAGGTGATGGCCAACCTGGGTCAGTATGCCAGTGATTGTGCCAAGTTTCCCAAATGGAGGGTCAAGATGAAGGTATGGGTGGTGCAGAATAGGACAGCCCTACCCACCACCCAAGTGCACTGTGGTATGGTCCCACATGGCAGGGCCTGTGGCTGGAAGATTTGCCCAAGCAAAGTGTTCCCTTGCTATCATCATGGGAGTGTGGCCAGATACACAGGAGATGATAGAGGATATTGACTGCTTCTTCATCCCTCAGACCAACATCAAGTGGGCTAAGGCACAGATGTGCATGATGTGCCAAGGCAACTCCCATTATGAGGAGTTCTATGCCAAGTTCAAATCCCTAAAGGTGCAGGGAAGAGTTACTAACAAAATGACTGGCTTCCTGCTGGAAAATGCGGTTCACCCCACCATTGTAAAAGAGGCCCTAAGGAGTGGATACACTCCAGGGCAATTATCTGCAGATGATGGTCACTTTTTATGAAGCAGCACTAGCTTGAGACTGCTTCAAGCTCCTTTATAATCACTACCCTGACAAACCTGCTCCCTGCTCTTCCTCCTCTTACATACAATCACTCTCCTTACTCTTCTCACTTCACTCCCACCAGAACTCAACCTGGTCACAGCACCCCTATGGAAATAGGCACTGCTCAGTTTTCCCCTCACCCCATCCCCTCTCATGTTAAATTCTTTGATTGTCAAGGCAACCACTACAAGCAAGACTGCCCTCACACTAAGGGCAAGGGATGTGCCAGGCCCAATGTATGGAAGGTCGCCCAAGAGGCACAGGCAGCTGCCCTTCAACAAATGTCATTCAAGGAAATGCAAGTGTTGTTCTATGATAAGCAGATTGATGAAATGAAGAACCAGGGAAAAGAGTCCAGCCAGTAGAGGATCAGGTCTCTGCTGGGTACATACAAAATAAGTTTTCTGTCTTAGGCATTGACAATCTTTCTACTGAGCAGGATGTATTTATCTTGGAGACTACTGTACCATCTAAAGAGGTGACCCCAGTGGGCATGGCTGCAGATGTAAAACTTTCAGGGCTTAATTCCTCTTGCAATAAAAAGAAAAATGTGCCTGGCCAGTCAACAGAAGAAAACCCAAAAATAAGAACTGCAGATCTGAAGGCAGAGTTGGAGTTAGAAGTGACACTAGAGGGAAGGGAAAGAAAATGGGAGGTAAAAGTGCTGGTGGATTCTGGAGCAAATGACATGTTCTTGGATAAAAAATGGGTGGATGAAAACAATGTTCCCCTCATCAAACTTGGCTGACCCATTTCTGTCCTGAATGTTGACAGAACTCCTAACATTGTTGGAAACATCATGCACATCACTTCCCTTGTCATGTATTACCAGGGTCATCAAGAGTCAGTATGGGCACAGGTTACCATGCTTGGCACTCACCCCCTCATCCTTAGGTACACCTGGCTTTGAAAACATAACCCTGAAGTCTGTTGGGAAACCAAGGAGGTGAAGTTGTCATGCTGCTCTCATGAGTGTCTCAACCTCACCCTGAGAACTAGAAAAGAAAGACTGGCCAAGGAACAAGAGGTGCAGGATATGGAGTAGCTCTATCCAAAGCTTTGCTCCACAAGGGTCAGGGCTGGGACCACAGAAGAACTTGTCCCAAAAGAATACCACAAGTATCTTAATGTGTTCTTGAAGGAGGAGTCAGAAAGAATGCCCCTCTGTAAGCCATGGGACCACACCATTGACCTAAAGGACACCTTTACCCCCAAACACAGTTGACTAATTCCCCTCTCTACCAAAGAGCAAAAGGAGGTCTTGGACTTCCTTGAGGATCAGCTGTGTAAAGGCTACATCTGTCCTTCAAAGTCTCCACAAACTTTCCTGGAGTTCATCATGCCCAAGAAAGATGGAAAGAAGCATATGGTACAGGACTATTGGTATCTCAATGAACACACAGTCAAGAATGCATATCTGCATCCTCTCATCTCTCAGCTTGTGGACAAGGTCAAGGGCTGTGAGGTCTTCACCAAGAGGGATCTCTGCTAGGACTACAACAATGTGTGTGTCAAGGAGGGTGATGAATGGCAAGCTGCTTTTGTCACCCACAAAGGTGCTGTCACACACCAAAGGTGTTGCAGACATGGTTACAGCTGACTCTGCCTAACTCATTGATGAGTTGTGCACAATGCCCATGCCATGCAGATGAAGACTAAAGCCCTCATGCATAGAAGGACTACTGGATGTTAGCAGTCATCTGTCACACAAGAACAAGTCATCAGTGCTAAAGAGAAAAGAGGAAGCTGTCAAGTTTGTGGGTTGTCCAGGTTGAGGCCAGACCAGAGACTGAAGCAGGCATGAGGCCGAGGGGTTGGGATCAGGAGGGGAGTCGAGGATACAGATGGTTGGACTGTTTGGACTTAGCGACTGAGGTTTCAGCACTATTCCCTTGCATGGGTCTCAGTCCAAGTCTGAGGCTGAGGTGGGGTTAACAGGATAAACTTAGTTGACTTCAGACTGAAGAGTACAGGCCAAGTATCTATGAGTTTATATACCAGAAACAACTATAGTATGGAGACTGGTAATGCTGGTCTCGCTAGGATTGCTAAGGTGATTGGTAAGACAAGTATTAGTAACATATGACTAAGGTGATGGAGACCAGGACAGAGTGGACCAGGGACAGGACTGGGCAGGACTTAACCGAAGTGACAGACATGCAAAGCAGTGTTCACCATGCTAGGACATCTGGGGATAGAGGACAGGCGAGGCCAAGGCCAGACTGGATGAGTGCGAGGCCAAGTCTGGCCAGGGTTGAGGCATGACTATGACAGAAGCAAGTTAAGTGCACATTAAAGGTTTTTAGTGCCCATGTACAGCATTCCAGTTTTTGTTGTATCTCCACCATTTCCAAAGATATTGACTCCATTCTCACACTTGCTTAAAGTGCTCAGCCACATGATTCTGCCTTCCAAATTTGGAGAGGATCCTCACCCTATGCATTTCTACAGCACCCCATCCATCAGACACTCATTTCACTAAGACCATCAGAAATGGCTGCCTCTTTGTTGATCATCTTGCTTGTCTCATGTGCCAGAGACAGTGGCTATGTATATCTGCCAGGTGTTCCCACCAGCTTCCATCCTGAAGCCCCCTGGTTCATCCCATCATTGTCAGCCTTGTCTCATCCCATGCAGCTTGGTCAGTGTGTTCTCCTTGTCAGTATGACTTCCAGAAGGATGTTCTTTGGCCACCTCAGGTCTGTCACATGATTAGAAAGATCTTATGTGGTTGTTTTGGTCTCCCCTCTTGATGAAGCATATGGATCATTCCTCCCTGCTCCCTGCAATGTCTTTATTCCAATCTCATCCATCACTCTCCCCACATTGCAACAGCTGCAGCATGGTCTACTGTTCTCCAGCCTCCCTGATTTCATTCATGATGAGTATGACATGTATCTTGCCTTCTTACTGCAAGATCCAGCCAAAGACATCCCCCCCTTCTCCTCCTCCATCAGAGCCTCATTCACAACACATTTTGTTAACTTCACTGAGAGGATGAATGGGTGGGAGATGTGATTGCCTATGCTCCCACTGCCCCACAGACCCCCAATGCCCTAGCCCTTTGATGCCTGACTCATGCCCTTCAATTCTGGAGTTAATACTTCCCTATCTGGAAATGCTGTCCATCTGTCATGCCATCTTTGGGTCTAATGGTGTCACTGCCAAGATCTGACTTGCACTGCCACCCTGTAATATGATATTAGTATGCTTACTCAGATTCTGGCATTCTTTGACTCATACTGTGATATTTTGACTGTCCTTGACTTGTTCATTGCCAATACTTACCAATCCTCTTTGCTTGCTTACTTTTCATTTCTCACTTACTCATCATGAGTACTCATTGCTTACAGTCCTTACTCATTACTTACCAAGCATTTGTGCCTTGTTTGTCATAGGCTGCACTCCCCCCACAGTATATAAACCCCCATGTACTTAGCTACAACCTGTCATAACCATTGTGAGTCAAAGGGTGGTTCAGTGGTGGAAACCAACCAAAACCAACACAAAAGACAATAAGAGCAAGTGGTGGTGTGCCTATGTGGTACCTAGATGGTGGAACCTTTTATTTGAGAGGGTTTTTGTGAGCTACAACACTCAAAGACAAGTGCTGAGGGTTGGGGGTGCTCCTCATGAAGAGGGAGCAAGAATGTGATAGAATGCGATGGGGTAGACTGCTGTCAGCCTACTGAAGGATGGATGAAGACTTAATTTGATGCTCTGAGCTGCACTGAGCTCAGGGAGGACTTGGAGTGAAGTAGATTGATGATAGATGGTGATAAGCAAGGTAGATGATAGTTAGACCCTTAATAAAGTCTCAACTATCAAAGCTGATGAATGAATTACTGAGTGATGATAAACTGTGAGCTAGAGGGGCTCTCTGACATCTTCTTCTTATTCAGCTATCTAAGTACAGTGATTTATATACAGTACAGGGGCATTGCCTATGGAAAACAAGGTGCAAACACTTGGTAAGTGATTGGTAAGTGATAAGTAAGGAATGTAAGTGGTGGGTAATCATCTTAGAAAGCATTGGTAAGCATTGGTAAGGATAAGTAAGCCAAAAAGTGAGGAATCAGTAAGCAAAGTCAAAAGATTGGTAAGTATTGGCAATAGGTGAGTCAAGGACAGTCAGAATGTCAAAGTATGACTCAAGTAATGTCAGGAACTGGGAAAGCACACTGGAATCGCATTAGGGGGAGGCTGTGTATGTCACATCTTGAAGAGATTGCTTCTGGGCCAAAGTGGGATGACAGAGAGGCAGTGCTGATCTGATGCCAATATAGTACATCCAAAAGTGGACAGGGTGAGTCAGATGTCAACAGGGGTCAAGCTTTGGGGGTCTGTGGGGTGACAGGAGCATAAGGGATTGCAACTTTCCCCCCCTAACTGTCCTCTCAGTGAAGCAAATAAAAACTTCATGAATGAGGCTCTGTTGGAAGAGAGGATGAAGGGGGAGCATCTTCTGCTGTATCTTGCAATAAGGAGGCAAGATGTGCATCATACTCATCATGGATGTGATCAGGGAGAGTGGAGAACAGTAGATTATACTGTAGCTGTCACAATTTTGGAAGAATGATGGATGAGACCAGTATGAAGACATTGCAGGGAGCAGGGAGGAAGGATCCATATGCTTCTTGGACTGGAGAGACTGAAACAACCACATAAGACCTTTCCAAGTGAATGACAGACCTGAGGTGACCAAAGAATGTCCTCCTAGAGGTCATACTGACAAAAAGAATGCACTGTCCAAGCTGGATGGGCTGAGAGGGGGCAGACAAGGATGGGATGTACCAGGATGCCTCAGGACAGAAGCTGGTAGGAACTCCTGGTAGATATACATAGCCATGGTCCCTAGCAAAGGGGACAAGTGAAATGATTGATGTGGAGGTGGCCATATCAGAAGAATTAGCAAAATGAGTGTCTTTTGGAGGGAGTGCTGTAGAAATGTGTGGAGTGCACAAATCCTTTCCAATTTTGGAAGGTAGGATCACATGGCTGAGCACTACAAGCAAGTGTGGGAATGGTGTCAGTATCTGCAGAATTGGTGGAGATATGTGAAAAACTGGAATGCTGTACACAGGCACTTAAGAACTTTCATTGGCACTTAACTTCCTTCCTTCCTTTTTCTTTGGCATTGATGACTTGTTCTTGTGTGAGGGATGACTGCCAACATTTCTGGCTGTCCTTCTTTGCATGAGGGCTATGGTCTTCTTCTCCATTCATCAGCTGCATCCATGTCCACCTCACCAAACACCTTTGGTGTGTGACAACAGATGACTGCTAACATCCAGCAGTCCTTCCATGCATGAGGGCTTTAGTCTTTGTCTGCATTCATGGCATGGGCATTGCATGCAACTTGTCAATGAGTTAGGTAGAGTCAGCTGTAACCATGTCCACAACACCTTTGGTGTGTGACAGTGGTAAGCACTGCTTTGCAGTGCATGTCATTTCAGTTGAGCCCAACCCAGCTTGTCCCCAGTCTGCCCTTGTCTTTGTCCTGGTCTCTGGTCATCTTAGTCATACCTTACTAACACTACTCTTACCAATCATCTTAGCAATCTTTGTGAGACCAGCATTACCAGTCTCCATACTATAGTTACTTCCAGTATATAAACCCATAGATACTCAGCCTGTACTCCCTCAGTCTGAAATCAAATAAGTCCTATCTGAAATCTTCTGCCTCAGCCTTGGACTTGGACTGAAACCCACACAAGAGAATAGTGCTGCATCCTCAGTTGCTAAGTCCAACCAGTCCTCCCCTCTGTACCTCTGCCCCCCATCTGACCTTGACCCTCTGGCCTCACACCCACTTTGGTCTCCAGTCTGGTCTTGAACCTGGACTTCATGGACTTGACAGTATTTCAGACTTGCCACTTGTGTGGGTCTAATACAACATGGCAACAAAGACTCATTTCCAGCCTCCCTGTGGCCACACTGCTACCAACCCTGAATCAGCTTCAGCCAGTGGGACTTGCCACAAGGCAGCACTAGCTGCCTTAGGTTCCACTAGGCACTCTCCCAACCCTGTTAGTCCTTTCAAAGGCTTTTCAGCCCAAACTCCCAACACCCCCACCCAATGTCACCCCACTGCCCCCATCTCTGATGATGATCCTGGAGATGATGGGCCAGATGACAATGACAACAACAATCCTGATGATGATGACCCTGGCAATGGTCCCAGTGATGATGGCCCTGGTGATGACAATCCAGATGAGAATGATCTGGAGGATGAACCAGACTTCCCAGACCCAGACACCAAACCTGTGGTTGTGGTCTTTGACAGTCTCACAAAGGCCATCAAGCTACTGGCCCACAACACCCACACTGGTCCTGAGTCCTCAAGCAGGACCAAGTTGTGTGAGCCCAACACCTTTAATGGTACCAATCCCAAGAAGCTTCATGCTTTCCTCATTCAGTGCAAACTAACTTCCAAGACCAGCCTTGGGCTTTCAAGACTGACTGCACCAAAGTCATCTTCACCCAGTCCTACCTCAAAGGCATGGCCTTAGAATGGTTTGAACTGGACTTTCTTGGGGTCAAAGACCCTGATGATTGGCCTCTTTGGATGGACTCCTGGAGGGAGCTCATCCTGGAGTTACAAACTACCTTCAGTCCTCATGGCCCAGTTGCTGACACCAAGAGTCAACTTGACCACCTACACATGAAAGAGAGTCAGCACATTAATAAATATGTAGCTGATTTTAATTGGCTTGCTTCACAAGTCCAAGGCTATGGTGATGGTGCACTATGCCATCATTTTTACAGTGGGCTCCCAGACCAGATTAAGGACAAGGTCTGCCAGGTTGGAAAACCCCAGGCCCTCCATGAGCTTCACCATCTGGTGCAGGAGATAGACACACACTATTGGGAGCACAAGGAGGAGGTCCAGAGGGCCAGCAAACACCAGGCCTTGTCATCCAGCAACAACTCTGCCAACCCTGGTAGTGGCAGTCAGCCCAGGACCAGTCAGGATAAGTCCAAGCCCAGCAGCAGCAACAATAACTCTGGCTCCTCTTCCAAGTTAGCTTCATCAAAGCTGGGCAACAACAGTAACAGCAACTTGTCTAAGTGTCATATCCATGACTCTCAGACTCAAGCCCAGTCCACTCTGGACCCCTAGCCCCTATCTCCAGCCAAGTCTGGTCCTAATCCAGCCTAGAAAACTTAACTCTGGCCCTAAGACACCCAACTCCAGCCTAAATAACTCAAGTCCGGTATTTTGCCCCTATCTCTGGTCCACTCCAGCCTCCTAGCCTTGTGCTGCTCCACCCTGGTCCTCCCAGGTCCATGTATGGGTCTCTAGTCTGTTTTCCATTGTTTGTACTATATTTAGCTTGGTCCTCTCATCTAACTCTGCTTACTGTACAAAACCTGTATCTGACTCCAGTTATGCTGGTCACCTGGACTTTGACTATTAGTCTCAGCACAGCCTCTGTGGCTATCCTCTCTTGCTAATCATCTTTTTAATAGCTTATCAACAAGTCTGGCTTCATGTTCATTACTCTGGACTGGCCTCATGTATTTAACCTCTGTACATACTTTGTAGCACCCCAGTCAGAATATCAACTTAGTATTATCCTCAACTCTGTACTACACTCCAAGTCCTCTCAATAGCTAAGGCTGAGCCTTAAGCTATCCATAGCCCCTGTCCTGGACCTCTCCCTGGCTTGCATAAGGGTACAGCACATAAGCTGAGACCAAGGGAGGTAGATCCAACCCTGGACTGGCTTTCCCCTGTGCATGCTCCAAGACCAGTCAGTTTCCCATGCTACTGGCCTTGTTCCTGTGCTCCTGGTCTTAAGTCTGGACCTCCAGACTTAACTCCAGTCCAACTGGACTTGGCCCCTGTCTCCTGGCCTTGACTCTGGCCACCCAGACTTAGCCCCTGTCACCTGGTCTTGAAGCCTGGTCACCTGAGGGTAAACCCATACTTCACACTAAGCCTGAGCCTAGTGAGCTCAGCAAGGATGGGAAGCTAACCCTGGAAGAATGCAAGTGTTGCATTGAGGGTATCCTCTGCATGTTCTGTGGAGGCCCTGGTCACTTTGCTGAGAAGTGCCCCAAGAAGACTGGAAAGGCCAAGGCTCATGCCATGGCCACCACTGAGGCTGCACTGGCCTCAGGCTCAGGTTCTACCCCTGAGACAAAAAAATAGGTAGCAGCTCCCAGGACTCCACACAAACTGGGAGCTGCATTGACTCCAGTTGTGCAAACCTGGAGGCTCATCTCAATGCATCTGCTCTTTCCAGTCCAAACTCTTTGACCCCATATGTCACATTAGAAAATCATGATTTACCTCAGCTTCATACTTTAGTGGACTCTGGTTCCACTCATTGTTTTATAGATAAACAATTTGTTAATCAACACTCATTTACCCCATACTGAGTCTCCCCAATCCAACTCTGGCTCTTCAATGGAATATCCACCTTTACCATAACCCAAGCAGTAGATGTCAATATCTGCTTCACATCCAGTGATGTCACCCCAGTAACCCTGTTTCTAGCCCTGTTGGATTCCAAGTGTAAGATAGTCCTCAGACATGACTGGCTCACCTGCTACAATCTGTTGATTGATTGGGTACTGAGCAGTTTAACATTCCAGACTCCTGCACAAGGAATGCCAACCCCATCAACACCCCCTGAAAGCCCAGTCTCCACTGGCCTTCCTGACCCTGGTCTTAGTGACCAACCCAGCCTTGCACCATCTGTACCAGTCTCTGACTCCCCAGCTTGCACCCCCCTGAAGGCCCCTCACATCTCTCTAATCAATGCAGCCACCTTTGTATGTGCCTGCAAGCTTGAAGGGTCTACCCAATTCCAACTTCAACTCTGCCCTTTGGACTGAGCTCATGCCCAATCAGCCTCAGCCTCATCTCCCCTGGCCTTGCCCAATGTCCCAGAGGAGTACCATGACTTTGCTGATGTTTTCAGCAAAGCCAAGGCCTCAGCACTCCCACCACACTGGGAGTATGACCTGGAGATAGAGCTCAATGAAGGAACAACCCCACCTCTCAGCACCATCTACTTGCTGTCCCCAGTCAAGCTTCAGGCTCTCTGGACTTTCATCAATGAAAACCTCACCATGTCAAAGGAGAAAGTCCAAACCATCTGCAACTGGCCTGAGCCCTGCAAGGTTAAGGATGTCCAGTCTTTCCTTGGCTTTGCTATGTAATATCTACCACTGGTTCATTTTCAACTATTTGGACATTGTCATACCACTGACCCAGCTTACTCACAAAGGTGCCCCTTTGGACTTTTCCAAGGAGTGCTGCTGGTCACTCAATAACCTCAAAGCCACCTTCACTACAGTGCTGGTCTTAACTCATTTCATCCCTGGGGTACCCATCACCATTGAGACTGATGCATCAGACTATGCCATTGCCAGCATCCTCTCTATCTCCTGCAGTGATGGCCAGATCCATCCAGTTGCTTTCTACTCCTGGACTCTGACTGCCCTGGAGTTGAACTATGATACTCATGATAAGGAATTGCTTGCAATTCTTGAAGCATTCCAGACCTGGCACCACTACCTTGAAGGCTTGGCCTCACTGGTCAACATTGTCACTGATCATGAAAATCTGGAGTACTTTTCTACCTCTAAAGTACTCACCTGCCACCAAGCTCACTGGTCAGAATTCCTGTCTCAGTTCAATATGAGCATTAGGTTCAGACCCAGTAAGCTCAGGGCTAAGCCCAACACCCTAACTAGATGATGGGACATCTACCCCAAAGAGGGGGATAGCAGCTATGCCCAAGTGAACCCACAAAACCTGAGACCAGTCTTCACCCAGGAGCAGCTAGTAGTCTCCCTTCATGCTACATACCTCAAGTACCCAGTCTTATGTGCAGTTGCCCTAATGGATGTCAAGAAGCTGCACAATGATATCCTGACTGCACTGCCAGATGACCCAGTCTCACAAATCTGCCTGTCCAACATGACCAATCCCTGGTGGTCAGTAGATGACACTGGTTTCCTCTGGCTTGATGGAAGGATCTATGTGCCAGACTCAAATGACCTTCACCTTGGGGCCTTGCACCTCAAGCATGACCATCCCCTGTCTGGCCACTTCAGCCAGAACTGCACACTAGAGCTCATCCAGCATGAGTATACCTGGCCTGGCCTCAGGACACTCATCAAAGACTGTGTCTGGTCTTGCATGGCCTGTGCTCAGGCTAAGGTTCCCTGCCACCAGCCTTATGACCTCCTCAAGCAACTTCCAGTGCTGGAGATGCCATGGAATTCCATATCAATGGATTTCATCAAGCAGCTTCTGGCTTCATCTGGCTTCATGGCTGTCCTCATTGTAGTTGACCAGCTTTCCAAGCAGGCCATCTTCATCCCCACCCATGACACTATCACAGCGCCAGAACTTGCCAAACTGTTCCTACTCCATGTCTTCTCCAAGCATGGAGTGCCAGCCCATGTAACTTCAGACCAAGGCTTGGAGTTCATGTCCCACTTCTTCTGGTCACTCAGCAAGGCCTTGGACATGCACCTACACTTCACCTTTGGCTACCACCCCAAGGGTGATGGCCAGACCAAGAGGACTAACCAGACATTGGAACAGTATCTCCAAGTGTCCTGCAACTACCAGCAGGACAATTGGGCTGACCTCTTACCTTTGGCTGAGTTCACATACAACAATGCCCCTAGCACCTCTACCAGTGTCTCTCCCTTCTTTGCTAATAAGGGCTACCACCCTAACATCTTGGTATACCAGGAGCATGATCTTACCTCTGCCTGGGCTCATGATTATGCAGTCAACTTAGACTCACTGCACCAGTACCTACATGAGGAGATGACCCTCACCCAACAACAATACCAATGCCCAGCCAATGCTAAATGCATGCTGGCTCTGGATTTCAAGGTCAGTGACCAGGTATATGTCAAAGCCAAGTACTTCCAGTCAATGTTATGCTAGACTGAAGTCAAGGCATAAGGGGAGCTCAGCCACAGACTAAGGGTTTCTACTGAGCAATGGCTGCAGTAACCTCTGTAAATGACAGAGGATTTAGGGCAATGCCAGTAAGAGTGGTCCTGGTAAGAGACACTGAGGGTGAAGTTCTGAGAATGCTGTGTATGATTGAGCAGCTCAAGTCTGGAGTTCCAGGACTTGAGCCAGCAGGCTAAATACTACAGAGGGATGGACCATGAGGCATCCACATGTAACAAGGTAACTATGCCATTGGTTGAGCAATGATGACACATGTCCTAAGCATGTAGTGAGGCAGAAACACTAGTGGTGGAAATAGAGAGCCATCAGATCAGGAAGGAGATGGCTCTAAAAGGAAAAGAAGTCCAATGGAATGAACACAAGGTAAACATACAGTAAAACAAGGAAAAACAGGGGCAAAATGTAACATTACCCCCCTTCTAAGCATTGAAGTCCCTGACTTCAACTATTCTCCATAAGGTTCTCTGGTCATGTTGCTGATGGCAGAGCCATCAATGTCAAAATTGTTGTCATACAAATCATTATCCTTGCTCCTGACAAGGGTATGATCATCTACCAAAGCAGGGGTAGAGAGTCTTTCTTGTAACAGATGGTGGGGGTGTATAGATGGACACTGGGCCTGAGTATGCCCAGGACAGGTGGTGCAGCAGAGGGGGCATTCATAAAGGCTGCAATTGACCCTGATATGCCCAAGACAGCGGCAGACATAACATGCTTGTTGATAGTGTGGGTCAGATGGGGTGAGAGGGTGATTTGCCTCAGTAAGTGCATTCAGCACAGGGGATTGTGGTAGCTGGGTGAGGGTCTTGACCTGATTCATGGTGTAGGTGAGTTCTGCCTCAGAAATGCCAAAGGCAACCTCAGGGTCAACCTTGGAGGGTGATGATGAGCCATGTGACTTGTAGGGTTGGGGATTAGGGCCTGATAGACAGCAGGCACAAGGTCTGTCGGCTCTTCAAAGGGAGCCAGACAAGCAGGAGGACAATGCTGACAATGCCAGAGGGGAGGATGACACAGAGGAAACCAGAGGGGAGGTTGCAGTCAAGGGCCTTCAAGACCCAGGGGGAGGGGGAGTGATCAATGTAGGGTATTGACAAACATTGTAAATGAGGTCTGCACCTCCAAGGATATCAAAGAGTCTTAAGAGGAGGGGGACCTGTTCATTTGCGATCTCATTCAGGATGGTTCTTGTGGGGGACAGAAGAGGGTTCTGTTGGTTTACATAGTGAGACAACTCTTCAAGCCAAAGGGCTTGGATGGTGGCATGGTAGACAAGGTCAAGAGGGGAATTTTCATTGACCTCATGATAGACAGTGCTGATGATGGCAGGGTTGGCAATGAAGAGACAGTAAGAATTTATCATTTGGTCACCAGCAGGCTGTTGCTGGTGACAAGCAAATGGGGTGTGGTGACAAGAAGGTTCACAGGGGTAAGTGTAGCAACAAGGAGGCATTTCGAAGGTGATGCTTCTGACAGTACGAGAAGAGCATCAAGTAGATGGTTTCTGGAGGGGGAAGTCTTTGGGGCATTTCTTATATGTGGAGAGCTGTCATAACCATGCATTCACTCTAAGTCCTTGCTCACTCTGCACCCTCTTCCGCTGGTCATTCACTCACTCTGCACCAACTCCGCCCAACTTCTGTTGGTTGCAAACCATCTCTGCTCTGACTGCTGTCAAACTTGTGTTGCTCTCCTACTGGACTGAGCAGACCATTCTCTGAGGGGTTGTGTGACTACCTTCAGACTTCTCCCTGACAGCACACAGTCAGGTACTCCATAGTGCATGCACTGCATGGTCCAGTGCCTGGACTGTTTCCTTTTCTGGATGTTCTATGTTACCCATTCATATGTCCTCTGTCTACCCTTCATTCATCATCTAGGAAGTTTTACTTGAAAATTTCTGGGTCTCTGTATGTCAGTTCTGATTCTGGTTACTGTACCTCCATAGTAGTATAAAGGCATGTATCATACTCTGCCATTCCTCAGTACGAACATCAACTTAGTTCCTACTCCCTCTGTCTCTGTCTTCTGCCTGTCAGAGCTACCTCTGACATTCTGTCTGTACTCTCCCTCTGAAATACAAGGGCTGAGATTGTGCAAGGGGGTAGCACACAAGCTAAACCCAATGCCCTCACTCTGCTCTGCCTTTGTCTCAGCCAACTTCATTCCTG
Organism: Pisolithus tinctorius; assembly: GCA_024663395.1. Taxonomy (NCBI): domain Eukaryota; kingdom Fungi; phylum Basidiomycota; class Agaricomycetes; order Boletales; family Pisolithaceae; genus Pisolithus; species Pisolithus tinctorius. The sequence goes on from JANFAH010000002.1 coordinate 3,530,993, forward strand.
CTGACCCTCCACTAGTCAGAGTTCTGTCCCTTTGAGTCAGACTTGCTTCCAAACTCTTCTCCAGACCTTGCCTAGCATCGGAGTTGGTTGGAGTAGGCCCAGACTTGACAGTATATTTGTACTCACACTTGTATGACCTCATTTTCTGTCCTCCAAAAAACTTACATCATTATGAGAACTCGAGCTCAATCCCAGAGAGAGGTTGCTGCACTAGCTAATCTGTGTCAACTCCCTTCTGTCATCAAACAGTTCCAATCATTCTCCACTCGACGCTGCTCTCATGCTGAAGGCAAAAGTGCTTTGCAAGCTGGTCACTCTGACCTCCACCCAACAACCTTCCATACTCTGTCTCCTCATAATCAAGATGACGGACCTGACCCCAACCCTGATGATCCTGATGGTGATCCCAATGGCAGGGGCAGTGGTGATGGGGATATCCCTGAAGACCTGGCTGAGCCACCAGAGGATCCCCTTGTAGCTCTTGCTGGAGCTGTCCATGTGCTTGCATGGTCTAGTTCACACACTGGGGACTCCACTCTGAAAACTGAAGTCTGTGAGCCTGACACCTTTGACAGCTCTGACCCTAAGAAACTCCACAAGTTCCTCATTCAATGCGAGCTGAACTTCCAAGACCACCCTCATGCATTCCACTCTGACAGAGCAAAGGTAACCTTCACTCAGTCCTACTTGAAGGGTATGGCCTTGGCTTGGTTCAAGCCAGACCTACTAAATCCCAACAATTATGACCACCCGCTCTGGATGGATGACTATCATGAGTTCTTGCAAGAGCTCACAACCAATTTTGGTCTGCATGATGCCATAGTGGATGCCATCCAACAACTCGAGAACCTTACTATGAAGGATGGCTCTTGAATTACCAAATATGTCGTGGAGTTCAATCACTGGGCTTCACAGGTCAAAGACTACAGTGTTGGTGCACTCCACCACTGCTTTTATAGCGGACTTCCAGACCACATCAAGGATGAAATCACTCATGTCAGAAAACCTTCTACCCTCACACAACTCTGAAAACTCCCTCAGACCATTGATGTGTGCTACTGGGAGCATAAAGCAGAGATCTCACACACCACCAAGTCCACCACTGACAAGTTGCAGTCCTCCAGCTCTGACAACAAGTCTAAATCATCATCCTCCGCCTCCACTCCAAAGTCCAACACCAAGGGCAAGGGAAAACAGAAAGACCTGCCCAAGTCCAATATTGCCCATCTTCTGGGAAAGGATGGCAAACTCACCTCCACTGAGTGCCAGTGCAGGATGAAGAACAACCTCTGCCTCTTCTGTGGTGAGGCTGGCCACTCTGCTAAGGACTGTCCCAAGTCCACCTCTTGTGCAGCCAAAGCCTGTGCAGCTACAGCTGGAACTCCACTTCCTCTGCCCATGGAGAAGGCAGAGCCAAAAAATTAGTCCGCTCCTCCAGGGAGCTTGCACAGCCTGGAGGAAGTGTTGATCCCAACTGTGTGCAACCAGACATCCAACTCAACACATCTGCTCTCTCTAGTCTGAACTCTTTACTTCTGTCTGTAACTCTTCTTGACTATTCTGTTGATACTGTTTCTGCGTTGATCAATTCTGGCTCTTCTCATTGTTTTGTAGACCCATCCATAATCAAAAAATATGCTATTCCTGTTTCCTCCATTTCTCTGCCAATTCTGCTCCACTTGTTTGATGGTAGTACAAATGCTGTCATTTCCCAAGAAGTAGATCTTTCCCTCTGCTTTCCTTCTGGCAATGTCAATTCCATTTCATTTTATGTTACTCCATTGGATTCTTCATGTTTGCTGGTATTAGGACACAACTGGCTCACCCACTTCAATCTGTCAATTGACTGGGTACTGGGCAGTATATCACTCAAACCATCATTACAGGGAATGCCAACACCCCAGGTGCCTTTGTCACCTTCTTCTGTGACCTCCACTCTGTCTGCAGCTCTGACTGCAACTCCAACAGACTCACCACACTCTGCTCCACTCATCTCACTCATCAATGCTGCTGCATATGTCAGAGCCTGTGCTCTCCCTGGCTCTAGACAGTTTCACTTACAGCTCTCCACTGATGATGTGAAGCTTCGTGCATCCTCTGCTTCTTCTCTGCCTCCTGACCTCTCCTCAGTCCCTCCTGAGTATCATGAGTTTGCTGACATCTTTAGTAAAGACAAGGCTACTGAACTTCTGCCACACCACTCGTTCAATCTCAAGATTGACCTCAAGGAAGGAGCTCCTCCACCCATTGGCACAATCTACTCTCTGTCTCCACCAGAGCTTGAAGCTCTCTGCACCTTTATTGATGAGCATCTTGGCTACAGTTTCATCAAGCAGTCCACCTCCACTCACAGTGCCCCTGTCCTCTTTGTAAAGAAGGATGGTTCACTCCACCTCTGCATAGACTATCGAGGACTCAACAAAATCACAAAAAAAGATCACTATCCGCTGCTGCTCATCTCCAACCTACTCAACTCTCCAAGCTGAACTAAAGTATACACCAAGATTGACCTCTGCCATACCTATCATCTGGTCTGCATCGCAGATGGAGATGAATGGAAAACAGCTTTCCACACTTGTTATGGTTCTTATGAGTGGCAGGTAATGCCATTTGGTCTGACTAATGCCTGTGGCCTTCCAGCAATTCATCAATAGCATCTTTGCAGACATGCTCAATGTCTGCATCATGGTATACCTCAATGACATCCTAATTTATTTGCAGGACATGGAGTCGCACTGTGAACACATAAAAGAGGTACTCTGCCACCTTCAAAAGCATGGTCTTTATGCCAAGCTGGCAAAGTGCAAGTTTCACTCCAACTCCATCGAGTACCTTGGTTATGTTCTTTCTCCCTCTGGTCTCACCATGTCTGCTGAGAAGGTTCAGGCAGTCCACAACTGGCCTGAGATGTGGAAGGTGCAAGAAATCCAGTCTTTCCTTGGCTTTGCACATTTCTATTGATGGTTCATTAATAACTACTCTGACATTGTCGTTCTGCTCACTCATCTCATGCAAAAGGGTGCTCCTTGGAACTTTTCCAAGGAGTGTCACTCTGCCTTCCTCTGCCTGAGGGATGCTTTCAGCTCCACTCCTGTCCTCACACACTGGGTCCCTGATGCTCCACTTACAGTTGAAACTGATGCCTCTGACTATGCCATTGCTGGTATTTTGTCGATCACCTGCTCTGATGGTGAACTCCACCCAGTTGCTTTCTACTCCTGCACCATGACCATGCCAGAACTCAACTATGATACCCATGACAAGGAGCTGTTGGCTATCTTCAAGGCTTTCTGCCATTGCCAGCATTACCTAGAAGGTTCCACCTTACCTGTTGATGTGGTGATGGACAACAAAAACCTTGAGTATTTTTCCACCTCTAAGGTTCTCACTTGTCAACAGGCCTGCTGGTCAGAGTACCTTTCCCAGTTCAACCTTTCCATCTGCTTCTGACCTGGCCACCTAGGAGCCAAACCCGATGCACTTACACAACGTTGGGATGTCTACCCAAAAGAGGGGGATAGGGACTACACACAGGTAAATCCTCACAATCTCCACCCTATGTTTACACAGGAGCAACTCACATCATCCCTCCATACCACCACCCTCATGGCACCTGTACTCCATGCCACCATGATCTTCGATGTTGAGTGCTTGCACCCCAACATCATCTCCACCCTTCCATCTGATCCTGTCTCTGCCAGCCACCTTCCAACTCTGACTAAGCCTTGGCAGTCCCTGGACTCTGATGGTCTACTCTGCCTTGATGGTCGCATCTTTGTCCCTGACATTGATGACCTCTGCCTTTGAGTGCTTTGGTTCAAGCATGACCATCCTCTAGCAGGCCATTTCAGGCAAAACCGCACCCTAGAACTCATCTGCAGGGACTACATGTGGCCTAACCTCCGTTCTGATGTGAAAGAATACATCAGGTCTTGCACTGCCTGTGGACAGAGCAAAACTCCACACCACTGCCCCTATGGTCTACTGAAGCAACTCCCTGTCCCAGAAAGACCTTGGAACTCCATCTCCATGGACTTCATCAAACACCTCCCCAACTCTGATGGCTACCCTGCCATCCTTGTGGTAGTGGACCACCTCTCAAAACAAGTGGTGTTCATCCCCACCCATGACTCCATAATCTCTGCCAAACTCACTAAGCTCTTCCTTACCCATGTCTTCTCCAAGCACAGAGTACTTGCTAATGTCACCTCTGACAGAGGTCCTGAGTTTGCCTCACACTTCTTCCACTCTCTAGGAAAGGCCCTTGATATGTGTCTTCACTTCACTTTGGGTTACCACCCAGAAGGCAATGGCCAGACCGAGCAAACAAACCAGACCCTTGAGCAGTACCTTCATGTCTACTGTAACTACCAACAAGACAACTGGGCTGAGCTGTTACCTCTAGCAGAGTTCACTTTCAACAATGCACCAAGTGCAACTACTGGAGTTTCTCCCTTCTTTGCTAACAAGGGATATCATCCAAACCTGTCTGTGGTCCCTGACCAGGACTTCACCTCTCCAAGGGCTCATGACTATGTCATTGAGCTCTCCACCCTTCATGACTTCCTCCACTCTGAAATGTCTGCTGCTCAGCAGCACTACCAGGGTCCAGCAGATGCCAAATGCATACCTCCACCTGAGTTCAAGGTCAGAGAACAGGCCTATGTCAAAGCCAAGTACTTCCACTCCACTTGTCCTTTGGAAAAACTCTCTGAAAAGTACTTAGGTTCATTCACCATCTTGGCCAGGCCAGGTACGCACTCTGTCACCCTTAAGCTCCCTGACTCTATGCACTCAGTACATCTGGTCTTCCTGTCGAGAATGCAATCTGGAGTTACGGTAGCATCTCGGAGTTTCGCCCAGAGGGCTCGGAATTGTTCCCCGACCCTCGGAATTAAATTCCGATGTCAATGCGCTTACTAATTACGGTACTATAAATTTTCTGCACCGTTCTTTTCCACCTCAGTGACTACTTCGTACACTGAGGTGAGTATAGCTAGATTCCCGCTCGTTTACTTGGTACTGACATAGTGTAGAAACTCATACCTTCGTTAGGTACTAATAAAGTGACTACTTCGTACACTGAGAAACTCATACCTTCATTAGGTTATGAGCCCCACTCTCGCGCTCTAATTCCGAAAGAGTTAATACGCAGCAACAATACCCACTATGGCAAAAGACGATCATTCCTTACAAGTCCCAACCCTAAATGTGGATGGAAGCAACTGGCTATACTACAAGGCTCAGGTTGAATGGGCCATCAGCTCGAAAGGGCTGATTGGACACCTGACCGGCTTGGATGCGAAACCAGAGGACCCTTCAGCAGGGAAAGATGCCTCCTGGAAGCCCACAGCCATGGAGCAAAAACTTGTCAGCGAATACCCAGAAAAACTGCGGCAATGGGCTAAGGACGACGGATACATCAAGCAAGTGATCGCTGTGTCGCTCCCAGAATCTCTATTCCTTTGAGTCCTGAAGGAAGAGACTGCGAAGAGTGTGTGGGGTGTCCTCACCGATCTTTTCCAAAACCGCTCTCACATCGTCGCAATCGACCTTCGGAGAAAACTCCAAGAATCCCGCTGTTCAGAAAAAGGCGATGTCCGCACTCACTTCGACAAGATGTGTGCACTGTGCGAACAACTTGCTGCGCTTGGACAGTCAATCACAGACGACAACTTTGCAGCCATCATCCTCAGTTCACTTCCTGCTTCTTACGACTCCAACTGTCATAACCGTGCGTTCGTCATAGGTCTTTACTCACTCCGCAACCTTTTCCGCCGGTCATTCGCTCACTCCGCACCAACTCCGCCCACCTTCTATCATCTATGAACCATCTCCGCTCTGACTGTTGTCAGACTTGTGTTACTCTCCTACCGGACTGAGCAGTCCGTTCTCTGAGGGGTCATGTGACTACCTTCACAGTCAGGTACTCCGCAGTGCGCTCACCACATGGTCCAGCATCTGGACTATTTCCTTTTCTAGATGTTCTGTGTTACCCGTTCGTATGTCCTCTGTCTACCCTTCATTCGTCGTCCAGGAAATTTTACTTGAAAATTTATGAGTCTCCGTATGTCAGTTCCGATTCCGGTTACTGTACCTCCGTAGCAGTATAAAAGCATGTACTGTACTCTGCTGTTCTTCAGTACGAATATCAACTTAGTTCCTACTCCTCCTGACTCCATCTTCTGTCTGTTGGACTTACCTCCGACCTTCTGTCTATACTCCCCTCTGAAATACGAGGGCTGAGATCGTGCAAGGGGGTAGCGCACAAGCTAAACCCGATGCCCTCACTCCGCTCCGCCTCTGTTTCGGTGGACTTCATTCCTGCCATCTCTCCACTAGTCGGAGTTCTGTTCCTGTGTGTCGGACTTGCTTCCGGACCACTCTCTAGACCCTATATAGCATCGGAGTTGGTCGGAGTAGGCCCGGACTTGACACCAACCTTGCAGCTATGACATCTTCGGCCCTAGTCATGCAAAAGGACCTATCTCTGGACTTCATAATCAAAGTAATTTCCAATGAATATGATAGGTGCCAAACACGGACGAAGAGAGGCAACTCTGGAAACTCCGGAAATTCCGAAGATGCAGCTTACTCAGCGAAGGATGGAAAGAAGTCCACCTGTGAAAACTGCGGAAAGAAAGGTCATACGAAAGACCAATGCTGGGAAGAGGGTGGCAGAAAAGCTGGGCAAGCACCCAAGTGGTTCCAGAACAAGGGGAAAGGGAAAAAGAAGGAGAGAGGTACCGGAAAAGCGGCCACTGTGGCCAGTGCATCAGCCAGCTCGAGTGCGCAGACCAGCGCTGACTCGGAACCTGATGGAGTTTGGCTAGTGCACCCACAGGATGATGACTGGCTTACGGAAATTGCGGAGGAAGAAATTCCGAACCCCCAGGACATTGTTAATGACGAAGAAGATGCATATATGAACAACTACAACCATGTTCTCCTCGCAGGCGAAAGCCTAAATTCCACAGAAGAGACAATCCTGTTCGACTCTGGCGCTTCACATCATATGTCCTCCTACTGCAGCAAATTCCTCAACTACAAGCCAATCATACCCAAACCTATCACTGCTGCCAACAACCACACCTTCCATGCCATCGGGAAAGGCAACCTTGCAATTTCACTCCCAAACGGCACTACCCAGACCCATATTCGACTCAAGGACGTGCTCTATGCTCCCAAGATGGGAATTACACTCGTTTCCATTAGCAAACTTGACATCGCTGGGTATGTGGCATTATTCTGAGACAAGCGTTGTCAAATTTTCGATGCTTGGAAAAAGAAAGTAGCTGAAATTCCGATGCAAAAAGGCCTCTACTGTCTCAAACGAGCTCGTCATGCCTTTGCAGGCCTAGCCAAGGCCACGGAATCCTTAACCATGGAGGAGATTCACATAAGGCTTGGCCACATCGCTCCCGAAGCCATCCGGCACATGCTCAAGGATGGCACAATTACCGGAATTAAACTGGACGAAGCACATCCTACCATGGGCGCATGCAATTCATGTGAATATGCCAAAGCAACTTGGAAGCCCATTGGGAAGGAGCGCGACCCACCCCTCCGTGAACACCTAGGTGACGAGGTCCACACAGATCTCTGGGGACCTTCTCCAGTCCAAACCCCTGGCCACAGTCAATACTACGTCTCATTCACAGATGACCACACCCGCTACACCAAGCTGTACCTCCAAAAGACGAAAGCCGAGACCTTCACGTCATACAAGGCCTATGAAGCATGGCTGAACACACAGTTCAACACCAAAGTCAAGCGACTTCACTCAGATCAAAGGGGAGAATACCTTAGTGCAGAATTTTCGGAATATCTGAAATCCCGAGGCACAGAATGATGCATAACCGTCCATGATACCCCTGAACACAACGGAGTTGCAGAATGACTCAACAGAACACTTGTTGAGCGTGTATGTGCGATGATTCATGCCAGCGGCCTACCCAAGAACCTCTGGGGGGAGGCCATTATGCATGCGACCTGGCTCAAAAACTGCTCGTCGACTCGCCATCTAGGCACAAAAACTCCCTACGAAATGCTCTACCAAAGACCACCCGACCTCTCAAAAATTCCAGTCTGGGGATGCCGTGTCAAGGTCCATGACACCTCTGGCTCCAAACTAGACATGCGAGCCCGAGACGGACACTGGGTAGGTTTTGACCCTGAGAGCGATGGCCACCATATCTACTGGCCTGACACACGAGCAATCGGAATTGAAAGAAGTGTCATTTTCGAGCGCCGAGATGTGTCTGTACCACATGGTGTGCTGCTCGAGGGGGAGCAGGGGAATTCCGACGCCTCAGAAAGAAATTCCGAAGCCTCAAAACGAAATTCCGAAACCTCAGAATGGAACTCCGCAGCTTCACAGGGAAATTCCGAGGCCCCACAGATGGTCGAGCGACCCACTGAAGCAACTTCAGGAATTCCGAGACTAATTCCGGACCTACTTGGAGACAATTTCGAAACACCTCCACCTCAACCTCGTCGTTCCACTCGCCAGCGCTTCAAATCAGACTATATGAGGCGCCTACATGCAGGGGAAGGCACTCGTGATGGGTGCATCCCTCTCGACTTTGTAAAAGAACTCCGAGAGAGCGATAGCAACCCAAACAGCCCAAAATCCCAAGAAAATGCTACCTATGTATTCAACGAAGAACTAGCTGCCGATGAAGATGACACTAACATCGTGTATGCTATGGTGGCAGGGATGGCTGAAGCCGAAGGGCTAGACCCATCAACAGTCTGTGAGGCAAAATCCTGAGCTGACTGGCCGAAGTGGCAAAATGCCATAAATGCGGAATTAAACAGCCTAGAGGAAGCGCATACCTGGGATGTCGTTGAGTGCCCCAAAGGTGCAAATGTCGTAGGATGCAAATGGGTCTTCAAGATCAAACGCAATGCTGTCGGAGAAATCGAGAAGTACAAGGCCTGCCTAGTCGCTAAGGGCTATTCTCAGATCCAGGGCATTGACTATGACAAAACATATGCTCCCGTCACAAGACTCGCATCTCTCCACACCATACTAGCAGTTGCTGCACGCAATGACTGGGATATTGATGTATTCGATTTCCACTTGGCATTCCTCAATGGCAAACTTGGAGATGGCGAAGACATCTACATGGAGCTCCCTGAGGGCTACGCTGTAGGGCGGAATTTTTCCCATCCAGTTGGGAAGCTAAATGTAGCATTATATGGCTCGAAACGAGGCATGCTTCAGTGGTACCAGAAGCTATGCACTACTCTTGCAGATCTTGGGCTCACCAGAGCACACACAGACTGGGGAGTGTTCTATGGTCGCATAGGATCAGAAATCCTCATCCTTGCCAGCCACGTCGATGACTGCACTGTAACAGGCAGTTCCCCATCATTAATTCGCTCATTTAAACAGGAGATCGGCACTCGTTTTAAAATCTCCGACCTAGGGCCCATCAGTTGGCTCCTTGGGATGAAGGTGACATGGAACAGAGAAGCCCGCACCATATCCCTGTCGCAGCAGTCATACATTGAGGCCATCCTAATGAAATACAACCTCGCTGACTGCAAACCTGACGCAATTCTGATGGACCCCGGAATAAAACTCTCTCGTGGAGAAATTCCGCAGCCAGCTGAAGAAGCTGCACGCATGAAAAACGTACCCTACCATGCTGCTGTTGGCTCCCTCATGCACCTCACTGTTGGAATGCGCCCTGACATTGCATTTGCTGTCTCCACAGTCGTGCAGTTCAACAATGCACCCAACATGACTCACTGGGAGGCCGTGAAATGAATCTACAGGTATATCTCAGGCACAAAAGCGCTCGCTTTAACATTCGGAAATTCAGAACAAGGCCTCGAGGGCTATACTGATGCAGATGGAGCTTCACAGGAGCATCGACGTGCTATAAGCGGATATGCCTACCTACTGGATGGTGGAGCTATCAGTTGGGCTTCACAGAAACAAGATCTTGTAATGCTCTCCACCGCTGAAGCGGAGTACGTCACAGCGACTCATGCAGCCAAAGAGGGCCTGTGGCTTCGACAACTCATCGGAGAAGTTTTCCGACCACTCAAACACCCTATCCCGCTGTATTCTGACAGTCAATCCGCCATCGCGCTTACCAAAGATGGCAGCTATCATGCTCGCACAAAGCACATCGACATACGATACCATTTCATTCATTTTGCTGTGGAAAACAATTCCTTTCGTTTAATTTATTGTCCTACTGATGACATGGTCGCCGATACCCTTACCAAGCCTCTACCTAGCATCAAGGCGAAACACTTCGCGTCTGCACTCGGACTTTGTTCTGATTGAGGGGGAGTGTCGAGAATGCAATCCGGAGTTACGGTAGCGTCTCGGAGTTTCACCCAGAGGGCTCGGAATTGTTCCCCGACCCTCGGAATTAAATTCCGATGTCAATGCGCTTACTAATTATGGTACTATAAATTTTCCGCACCGTTCTTTTCCACCTCAGTGACTACTTCGTACACTGAGGTGAGTATAGCTAGATTCCCGCTCGTTTACTTGGTACTGATGTAGTGTAGAAACTCATACCTTCGTTAGGTACTAATAAAGTGACTACTTCGTACACTGAGAAACTCATACCTTTGTTACTTCCATGTCTCACAACTGGAAGCCACAGTGGCTAACCCTTTCCCAAACTGACAACAACCTCTGCCTCTGCCAGTGGATGTTGATGGTGACCTTGAGTACAAAGTGTCAGAGATACTTGACTCTAAGGTGGACTGCTGTCGCTGCCATTGTCAACTCTTGTATCTAGTCCACTGGGCTGGTTACAAGAACACCGATGAAGAAACCTCTTGGTTGCTTGCAACTGAGCTAGATCATGCTTCCAACATAGTCTCTGCTTTCCATGAACAGCATCCACACAAGCCTGGCCCATATCATCCTCTGACATAGCACTCTGCCCACATAACCTTCCTCTGTGGGCCAACTCTGCCCCTTACCAAATTACCTTAAGTACTTTAGAGTTTTCTCCACTTATCCGTTTCACTTCTCAGAATCACAAACAAAATCACAAGCCTATTTCATAGTAGTACAAAATATACAAGCTAAAAACAAAAGACACAAATAAGAAAAAGAAAAAAAAACAAACTACCCTACTCTTCCATTGCTTGTTCTCTGCCACCCTCCTGTTCTTCTCTGCCTTCCTGCTCTCCTCCAACTTCTTCCTCTTCCTCATTGTCCCCCTCCACACCTTCATCTGCTTCCTTGTTCTTGTCCTCCACCACCTCTGACTGAGGCCTCTTCCAACTGCTGCCTGTGTGCTCAAGCTCAGCCATCCTGGCCTCTTGCACATCCTCCCTCCTCCTCATCTCTGCCCATTCTGCCCACTTGCGGTACAGCCCCCACTCGTTGGCTGTCCACTCCGCAGCCTCTGCCATCTGCTCCACTGCCCTTGCCATCCTCTCGAAGGCTGTCACAGCCTTCTCATGTGCCACTGCATACCTCTCCACAGCCTGCAGCTCCCACTCCTGCTCCCACTCTGCCCACCAGGAGGAGACCCCCACTCCTGAGGGTCCCTCGTGCAGTGTCTCTGGCCCCTCCTTGTCTTCATCTCCACCCACCTCCCACTCATCATCTGCCTCTTCCATCTCTGTTGCTCTCTCTTTCCCCTTCCCTTGTGGCTTCTTCTTCTTCTCCCCTTGGGAACTCCCTGTCCCTGCTCTCTTCCGTGATGGTCCTGCCACCACATCCTCCCTCATCCAGCTGCATACCTTCTTTTTCTTGTGGCAGGGCACACAGGCCCTGGTCTTGCCTTGGCCTGGCTTGCACTGCCCTGCTGTCAGGCTTGCTACACGGTGAGTGCAGGGGGGCCACCTGGTCATGGTGACCACCACAGAGGTCCCAGGGACCTTCTGGGCAGTGTTGACATCATACACCATCCACATAGTCTAAGAAAACAAAACTGCAAGTCAGCTCTGCCTGACTCACAGTATTCCACCACTCACCTTTGTGCAGCCTCATCCCACCTGGCCTGGGCCCTCTGCCTCTGCCTCTCTGCCTCCTCCTCTGCTGCCTTCTTCCTTCAAGCCTCCTCTTCCTCCTCTGCTCTCTTCCTCCACTCTGCCTCCAGTCTCTCTTCCTCTGTCTTCTGCCTCTTGGCCTCCTCATGCTTGGCCTTGTGCTCTGCCTTGCACTCTCTCTCCCTCTCCTTGGCCCCCTCTTGTTGGCACACCTTCTCCATGGACTTCTCTCACTTGGTGTTGGTGGAGTTGTCAGTCAGGATCACCAGCTCTTCATCTGCAACTTGGGAATAGTTGCAGACATGACTGGGGGTTGGTTGGGGGGTTTTGCTCTGGCACTGGGAAGACATAATGATGGGAGGAAAGGACAAAGGTTCAGTACCCTAACACATGTTTTTAAGCAGTACTTCAAACTCCAACAGAGCTCCACCATGGCTAAAGCCATTATCCTCAAGGCATCAAAATAATTTCAAATGATCAACATGTGTTGATCTCATCCCATACATGTGGCCTTCAGGGGTTCAGGGCCTAAGGGGGGGGGGGGGGGGGGGGGGGGGGGGCACTGTCATAACCATGCATTCACTCTAAGTCCTTGCTCACTCTGCACCCTCTTCTGCCAGTCATTCACTCACTCTGCACCAACTCCACCCAACTTCTGTCAGTTGCGAACCATCTCTGCTCTGACTGCTGTTGGACTTGTGTTGCTCTCCTACTGGACCAAGTGGACCATTCTCTGAGGGGTTGTGTGACTACCTTTGGACTTCTCCCTGACAGCACACAGTCAGGTACTCCATAGTGCATGCACTGCATGGTCCAGTGCCTGGACTGTTTCCTTTTCTGGATTTTCTATGTTACCCATTCGTATGTCCTCCGTCTACCCTTCATTCATTGTCTAGGAAGTTTTACTTGAAAATTTCTGGGTCTCCATATGTCAGTTCCGATTCCAGTTACTGTACCTCCATAGTAGTATAAAGGCATGTATCATACTCTGCTGTTCCTCAGTACAAATATCAACTTAGTTCCTACTCCCTCTGTCTCCATCTTCTGCCTGTCAGAGCTACCTCTGACATTCCATCTGTACTCTCCCTCTGAAATACAAGGGCTGAGATCATGCAAGGGGGTAGCACATGAGCTACACCTGACACCCTCACTCCACTCTGCCTTTGTCTCAGTGGACTTCATTCCTGCTGACCCTCTGCTAGTTGGAGTTCTGTCCCTTTGAGTTGGACTTGCTTCCAAACTCTTCTCCAGACCCTGCCTAGTGTCAGAGTTGGTCAGAGTAGGCCTGGACTTGACAAGAGCATATCATCTGCATGTTCCAAGTGTGCTTCTTTTTGCCAAGAGTTTTTGGAAGAAGGGTAACCCTTCCATTTGATTAAAAAGGTGTGTCCATCGTGTCAAGTCTGGGCCTACTCCGACCAACTCCGACACTATATAAGGTCTGGAGAGAGGTTCAGAAGCAAGTCTGACTCAAAGGGACAGAACTCTGACTGGGAGAGTGTTGGCAGGAATGAAGTCCGCCGAGACAAGGCAGAGCAGAATGAGGGCATCAGGTTTAGCTCATGCACTACCCCCTTGCATGATCTCAGCCCTTGTATTTCAGAGGGAGAGTACAGACAGAGAGTCAGAGGTAACTCCAACAGACAGAAATTGGAGACAGAGGGAGTAGGAACTAAGTTGATATTCATACTGAAGAACAGTGGAGTACAATACATGCTTTTATACTACTATGGAGGTACAGTAACCAGAACCAGAACTGACATACAGAGACTTGTAAAATTTCAAGTAAAACTTCCTAGATGATGAATGAAGGGTAGATGGAGGGCATATGAACAGGTAACATAGAACATCCCAAAAGGAAACAGTCCAGGTGCTGGACCATGCAGTGCACATGCTGTGGAGTACCTGACTGCACGCTGTCAGGGAGAAGTCCAAAGGGTAGTCACATGACCTCTCAGAGAACAGTCCGTGTGGTCCAGTAGGAGAGCAATACAAGTCTGACAGCAGTCAGAGTGGAGATGGCTCGTAAATGACAGAAGGTGGGCAGAGTTGGTGCAGAGTAAGCGAATGACTGGTGGAAACAGGTGTGGAGCAAGTGAGGACCTAGAACAAATGCACAGTCACAACACATGGCCAGACCTTTTATGGCCCACTATTGCCTCAATTTTGTATTCTTCCTCCTCATTGACAAGGTCAGCTGGTGGAGCCAGGAAGTTTGGCCCATGGATGCCATTTTCATGATAGGGTGATAAGAGGGAGGTGTGGAAGACATTATGGATCTTCCATCATGCAGGAATTGTGAGGTGATATGTAATTGGAGATAGGACATTGGAGATGGTAAAGGGTCCTTCTCCCTTCAGGGCAAGTTTTCTATTTTTGTAGGAACATTTTAGGTTCCAGGCTTCTAGCCAAACCTTATCACCTTGTTGAAACAGGGTGAAGGGTCATGATGAGTGGTCTTTCATTGTTTTTCTGGCCAGGTCATGTGCTGCAAGGGCTTCTTCTCTGGCTTTTCAGAGTTCTTTGAGTCTGGACTCAGCAGTGGGAAGGTGGGTGTCCACAATCAGGGATGGAAGTGGTTTTGGTTCATAGCTGTACATGAGATAGAATGGTGACTGATGGGTGATGGAATGAGGTCAGTGATTATGAGCAAATTCTGCCATGGGAAGATTGTCCACCCATGAAGTGGGGTCATTCTGGCAGAAGATGCAGAGGTATGTTTCAACCTCCTGGTTCATGTGTTCTGTTTCTCCATCAGTCTGAAGGTGGTATGCCATTGACAGGACAAGGGAATATCCCAGTAGGGAAGCAAGTTCCTTTGTGAATGTTGAGGTGAATTGAGGGCCTTGGTCAGATATGATTTTGTCATACAACCCAAAATGGGAGTAGACTTTCTTGATAAAGAGGGCCACAATGTCAGCAGTGGAGGCAGTTTTCTTTGTGGGTGTTAAAATTACCCCCTTTGTAAGCCCATGGTCTGCCACAACCAAGAGGAAATCATAGCCTTTCAAAAGGGGTAAGTTGGTGACCAGATCACAGGAGATCTGTTGGAAGGGGCAGGTTGAGGTTGATGGGATGGGCATAAGGGTGGTGTTGTTGGGTGAGTGTTAATCTTATTTTGCTGGCATGTAGCACAGCCTTCAATGTAGTTGTGGACGAAGGATGTGAGTCCTGGCCACCAAAACTTGGAAGAGACAAGTTCTTGGGTTTTCAAGACACCAGGGTGTCCTATGGAGGGGTGATCATGGTGGTTGGACACAATGGTCCATCAGAGAGAGGGGTCATCAGGGATATACACCTGGTCCTTGTAGAGTAACACTCCACTGTCAAACTTCCAATCTGAGAGATGGGATTTGAATGGGAGGGGCATGTCAACATTTTCAATAGCTCAAAGAGCTGTCTGGACCACAGGGTCTTTTGTTGAGGAAGAGGCAACCTTTTGAGTAAGGTTGGTGTCGATGAGGTTAACAAACATTGCTTGGGGAAGGAGGGTTACTCCTTTGTTATCCTCATCATCATCAGGGATGTGGTCAGGTTGGCAAGAGAGTGCATCAGGGGCTACTAGGTCTTTGCCTGGGACATGCTCGAGTTGCAGATCAAAATCTGCAAGGTCCAGGAGCCAGTGAGCTTGGCAATGGTTCAGGTTCTGGGGGGCTTTGAAGTATGTCAAGTTTTTATGGTCAGTAAAGACCTTTATCAGAAACAGGGATCCATGGAGATAGTGTCTCCAAGTTTTCAGTCCTCTGATGACACTGAGAAGTTCTCTGTCATAGATGTCATAGTTTCTTTCTGTGGGGTTGAATGGCTGGGAGATGAAGGCACAGGGTTGCCACTGGCCATTAGAATCTTCCTGGAGGAGAATGCCTCCAGTTGTGGACATGGACACATCAGTGGTAATTGCAAATGGCTGAGAGGTATCAGGCATTCAAAGGGTCAGTTGTGCCATGAAAATCCTTCTCCAGAGTTCAAAGGCATTTTGGCATTTCCTTGACCATTCCCAAGTGATGGTTTTCTTTGTTAGGTTGATCAGGGGGTGGGCAATGTCTGAGTAATAGGGAATGAATCTTTGATAGCAGTTAGTGAGCCCTAGGAAGGATCGCACATCCTTAACCTTCTTCAGGACCAGCCATTCAGCAATTCCTTGGACCTTGATGGGATCCATGGTGATGGTGTTTTCTTTGATGATCTTGCCAAGGTATTCCACCTCATTAAGATCAAAATGACATTTTTCTAGTTCAAGGGGTAGTGACAACTCCCTCATTCATTTGAGAATGTGATGAGTTCTTCATTTATGTTTCTCAGCATTGGTGGAGAAGTGAGAAGATCATCCATATAGATGACCAGCCATCCTTTGGCAATCATGTCCCTGAAGGAATTGTTCATGAATTGCTGGAAGATGGTGGGGGAGTTGCATAAACCAAAGAACATGACAGTTGGTTTGAAGAGGCTTTTGTGCATGATGAACACTGCCTTCCACTGGTCTCCTTCCTTGATACAGACATTGTTGTATCCCAATCTTACATCCATCTTTGTGAAAATAATGGGGCAGCCTGAGGAGATTTCAAGGGGTGGATTTTGCCTTCTTGAAGGTTTTCTTTGATAAATTTCTCTGCAGACTCTCTTTCTGAGGGAGAGAGCAGGTAAGCTTTAGCCACCTTGGGGATGAAGTCCTCAACAAGGTTTATAGTGTGGTCATAGGGTCATGATGGAGGTAGTACTCCATCAGAGGGTTTCTCAAAGATGGAGGCAAACTCCTTGTAGTCTTCAGGGAGGGTGGCTTTCAGTTTCTTTCTATGTTCTTCCTGGGCCAGCTCAGTGGCAGTGGTGATTTTTCTGAGAAGGCTATTCTTGGGGTTAACCTTCTTTGCTTCTTCAATGAGTTTTCCAAGTGACATCACAAAATGAGTGCATATGGTCTCATCTTCAGGTTCTTCATAATCCATGAACTTGTTAATCCATTTTTTCTTGATAAGGGATACAAGGTTCACAGTTGGTTCTTCAATGGCAACTGAGGAGATGTTGTGAGTGAGTTCTTTCGACTGATCAGTCTTTTCATCAATGGAGAGGGTTCCCATTCTCCAATTGACAATGGGATTATTTTCTTGTAACCAAGGGAGGCCAAGAATGACATTTTCTGATCCACAGTTAATGACATGGAAGAAGGACTGATGGACAAGTCCTTTGATCTTGAAGTATAGGGTGGTGGAAAACAAAATCTTTCCCTTGGAATTCTGAGATCCATCCACATTTTTGGCAAGGATGGGTTCAGCAAGTCATTGAGTGGGAATTCTATGCTTTTGCACAAAACCCCAATTGATACAGGATATTTCAGCACCAGAATCAACCAGTGCAGTGGTGTTGATGACTTTTTCAGTTCTTTCTGATGTGTCAAGGGAAAGGGGAATTTGCATAGTTGTCATATACTGTTAAGTTCATGTCTAGATCAGGGGTCGAAGGCCAAAGGCCGAGTGCTGGGTGCAACAACCCTTGGTCTTAGCTCATGCACTAGACCCTTGTGCAAGCTGGGTTGAAGTCAGAGAGAGCTGAGGGGGGTCAGGAGCGAAAGCTGAGGGTCAACTTGGGCCTAAGCTGGGAACTTGGGGTGAACTAGGTTGATATTCAGACTGAGGAGCTAAGTACAATCTACATAGGGTGTATACACCAAAGACCAGCAACCTGAAGGCCAAGGTTACTGGTGAGGAACTAAATAGCTGTGCAAGGAACTAACTAAAAGTTAGACAAGGAGGCAGGGATTGGAGAGCCAAAGACAGACACTGCCTCAGCATAAGTGAGGGCAGTACAAAAGCTAACTAGAAAAGTATAGTAAGGAACAGAGTTTGTTTCAGTGTTCAGTGTTGACTCAGCGTTCTGAACCTAAGACTGAACTATGGGTTTCTCAGTATATGACATATACCAAGAAGAAACCCACAGTTTGGTCTTACATTCAGAATGCCAAGTCAACACTGAACACTGAAACAAACTCTGTTCCTCACTATACTTTTCTAGTTAGCTTTTGTACTGCCCTCACTTGTGCCAAGGCAGTGCCTGTCTTCAGTGCTCCAATCCCTGCCTCCTCATTTAACTTTTGGTTAGTTCCTTGCACAGCTATTTAGTCCCTCACTGGTAACCCCAGCCTTCAGGTTGCCAGTCTTTGGTATATATACTCTATGTATGCTGTACTTAGTTCTGCAGTCTGAATATCAATCTAGTTCACCCTTCAGCTCCTAGCTTAAGCCTGAGACAACTCTCAGCTTTCACTCCTGACCCCCCTTGGCTCTCTTTGACTTCAACCTGGCTTGTGCAAGGGTCTAGCACATGAGCTAAGACCAAGGGTTGTTGCACCTGGCACTTGGCCTTTGGCCTTCAACCCCTGACCCAATCATGAACTTAACAGTATATTCAGACTACCACTTGTGCAAGTCACTCACCACCCATGACCAGAACCTGCAACCAAGCTCAAGCAGACTGTGCTTTGGAATCCACCTCTGCCTCAAGACCAACTCAACCTGAAACCTCAGATGACCCTTGCCACCAGTCAGCCCTTAGTTCCCTCACCAGTCACCACTGGACTTCTGTGATTGTGCAGTAGTTCCAAGAATTCTCAGCCCATCATTCTGGTACTACACTGGCTTCCAACAACTGAGGTACACCAACACCAGCCAGTTGTTGGCCTCCCACTCCCTTTGGCAACCCTGGAGGTGATGGTGACAATGACCTGGATGACTCTGACCATCACTCCAGTGATGGTGACAATGACAACAACAATGATCCTTTCAGGCCTAATCCTGAGGAAGGTGAACATGAGGAAACTGAAGAAAACCTGCAAACCATGAGGGTCTTAGGCAGCCTCACCAGGGCCATACAGTCCCTCGCCCAGTCTTCCTGCTGAGACACTGAAGGAAGCTCAGGATCAGCCAAGGTCCAAGAACCAGACACCTTTGACAGCACTGACCCAAAGAAGCTCCAGCAGTTCCTTGTCCAGTGTGAGCTGACTTTCCAGAACAAACCCTGAACCTTCCATGATGACTGCTGAAAGGTAACCTTTACTCAATCCTAGCTCAAGGGAATGGCACTTGAATGGTTCAAGCTGGACCTTCTCCTCACTGGTGAACCTGAGAACCCACCCCTGTGGATGGACAGCTGGCATGAGTTTGTCATCAAACTCCAGTTGACCTGGTAGCAGAAGCCAAGAACCAGCTCAACCACCTAACCATGAAAGAAACCCCTGCATCAACAAATGCATGGTCAAGTTCAACAGGCTAGCTACCCAGGCCCAGGGTTACAGTGATGGGGCTCTCTGCCACTTCTTCTATGCCAGTCTTCCTGACCGAATCAAAGACAAGATAAGCTAGGTAGGCAAACCCTGCACCCTTGAAGACCTTCGCCATCTAGCTCAGGACATAGACACCCACTACTGGGAATGATGTGAGGAGGTCCAATGCCAGAACCAGTCTTCCAGAAACCAGAACTTGTCAAAGACCAGCAATAAAGACTCAAACACTGACAAAGGGAAAACCTCAGCATCCAACACCTCCCAGTCCCCTGCTGTGCTGAAGACCAGCAGTACCAATTCTGGGTCTTCAAAGCCCAAGCTAGCCAGCAACAAACTTGGCAAGGATGGAAAGTTAATGGCTGCCAAGCAAAAGTGATTCTTCGACCTAAAGCTCTGCATGTTCTGTGGAGGGGAAGGTCACATAGCCAAGGAATGCCCCAAGAAGGTGGCCAAGGCTAGAGCAGCTGCAGCAGCTCTGGAAGCCACACCAGAGGCCTCCACCAAGGCAAAAAAATAGTTGGTGGTCCTCAGAACCTTGCACACCCTGAGGACTGTGTTGACTCTGGTGGTGTGCTCTCAGAGCTTAAGCTCAACATGTCTGCTCTTTGCAACCCAAATAGTCTTATGCCTACCATTTCTTTAGCATCCTATGACAAGCCAGCATTCCCAGTACTCATTGACTCTGGCTCTACAGACTGTTTTATAGATACAAAATTTGCAAATAAAATCTCTGTCCCCCTTTACTCTGTCCTGCCAGTCCAGCTTCAGCTGTTCAATGGCACATCCAACTCAGTCATCACCCAGGCAGCAGAGCTCATCTTCATTTTTCCCTCCAGTGATGCAATCCTGGTCACCCTCCATGCAACCCTGCTGGACTCCAAATGTAAGGCAGTCTTAGGATACAACTGGCTCACCCAACACAATCTGTTGATTGACTGGGTCTCAAGCAGTATTAGATTCCAGATGCCTGCACAACAAGTGCCAGACCCCCTGATGTCACCCCCTGACCCTGAGCCTAAGGCTCCTGGACCAACCATCTTTGGCTCTAATGAGCATCTGACCCTGCAATTAGAGAAACTGGTTGCACTGGGCTTGACTTGCCCACCCATCACCTTCATCAATGCCACAGCCTATGTCCAGGCATGTAAACTCGAAGGGTCTTCCCAGTTCAGCCTCCAGCTCCATCCCTCAGCTCTCACCTCCCTTTGGTCTTCAAAGTTGGAAGACACACCAAACCTTTCTGGTGTTCCACTGGAGTACCATGAGTATGCCAACATGTTCAGTAAATCCAAAGCCACTACTCTGGCACCCCATCAAGAACACAATCTCAAGATTGAGCTGGAAGAAGACTCATCACTGCCCCTCGGCCCTATCTACTCCCTGTCACCAGTAGAGCTTGATGTGCTCTGGGCCTTCCTAGATGAGCATCTGGCTGCTGGGTTCATCTGACTGACCTCTTCCCCCCACAGAGCACCAGTCCTCTTTGTCAAGAAGAAGGACAGCTCCCTTCAGCTTTGTGTTGACTTCCAGGGCTTGAACAAGATCACCAAAGAGGACTGATACCCACTCCCCCTCATCACCAACCTCCTTGACTTGCCATCCCGGGCCAAGATCTACACCAAAATCAACCTCAGGCATGTGTACCACCTGGTCTGGATTGCTGATGGTGATGAATGGAAAACCACATTCCACACTCAGTATGGGTCGTTTGAATGGCTTGTCATGCCTTTTGGTCTATCCAACACCCTGGTGGTGTTCCAACACTTCATCAACATGGTGTTTGCTGACCTTCTAGATGTATGCATCATGGTCTACCTGGACAACATACTCATCTATTCCAATGATGAGAACTCACACTGGCAGCATGTTAAAGAGGTTCTGTGCCAACTCTGGAAGCATGGCCTGTATGCCAAACCAGAAAAATGTGAGTTCCACTCAAAATCAGTAGAATACCTAGGCTACTGTCTTTTGCTGACCAGCCTCACCATGTCCAGCAAAAAGATCAAAGCCATCTGCAACTGGCCTGAGCCCTGGAAGCTCAAAGACATCCAGTCCTTCCTAGGCTTCACCAACTTCAACTGACGTTTCATCTACAACTACTTGGACATTGTCATCCCCTTGACCTGCCTTACACATAAAAACATACCCTGGAACTTCTCCAAGGAGTGCCAATCAGCCTTCAATACACTCAAAGAAGCTTTCACCACCACTCCTATCCTGACTCACTTCATTCCCAGTGCTCAACTCACAGTGGAAACTGATGCTTCAGACTATGCCATCACCAGCATACTGTCCATTACCAGTGAAGACAACCAACTTCACCCAGTCACCTTTTACTCCCAGACACTGTCTGCACTGGAACTCAACTATGACACCCACAATAAGGAGCTACTTGATATCTTTGAAGCCTTCTGGGCCTGGAGACACTACTTGGAGGGTGCCCCTCTACCTGTTGATGTGGTCACTGACCACAAGAACCTAGAATACTTCTCAACCTCTAAGGTACTCACATGCCAGCAAGCCCAGTGGTTCAAGTACCTGTCACAGTTCAACCTTGTCATCTGTTTCTACCCAGGTAAGCTTGGTGCTAAGCCCAACACTCTCACTAGATGATGGGACGTCTACCCCAAAGAGGGGGATAGGGGCTATGCCCAGGCAAACCCCACAACCTCTGACTGGTGTTCACACAAGAACAGCTGGTCTCAGCTCTCTGCACCACATGCTTGGAGTACCCCATACTACATGCCAGCCTTCTAATGGACATAGAACAACTCCACAAAGAAATACTTGCCACACTAACCTTGGACCCACTGTCCCAACACTGACTCACAGACACCTCTGACCCTTGGTGGTCGGTCAATAGCACTGGCCTGCTGTGTCTCAATAACCAGATCTATGTACCAGATGCCAACAATCTTTGGCTCAAGGTCCTTCAGTACAAGCATGATCACCCACTGTCAGGACACTTCAGCCAGAATTGGATGTTGGAACTGATCCAGTGAGAGTACACCTGGCCCAGCATTCGCACTTTCATCAAAGAGTATGTGAGATCCTGTACCACATGCACAAGAGCCAAAACACCCAGACACCGACCATATGGCACCCTGAATCAACTGCTGGTACCAAAAAAGCCATGGAATTCCATCTCTATGGATTTCATTGAACACCTACCAGCATCTGGTGGTTACACTGCTATCCTGGTGGTCATGGACCAACTGTCCAAGCAGGCTAAATTCATACCCACCTATGACACTATTACCTCCCCTGAGCTTGCTAAGCTCTTCCTACTCCATGTCTTCTTGAAGCATGGTGTCCCAGCACATGTAACCTCCAACTGAGGCTCTGAATTTGTCTTGCACTTCTTCCAGTCCTTGGGTAAAGCACTGGATATGTGCCTACACTTCACTTCTGGATACCACCCAGAAGGAGATGGCCAGACCAAATGAGCAAATCAGCCCTTGGAACAGTACCTCCAGGTGTATTGCAACTACCAACAGGACAACTGGGCTGAGTTGCTTCCGTTGGCCAAGTTTGCCTACAACAATGCCCTGAGTGCTACCACCGGTGTCTCCCCTTTCTTCACCAACAAGGGTTACCACCCTAACCTCTCAGTCTTCCCCAAAAGGGACTTGTCCTTGGCATGGGCTAGGGACTATGCCATGGACCTAGATGAACTACACCAGTTCCTATGAGAAGAGATGGCACTAGCCCAAGCCAGATACCAAGGTCCAGCAGATGCAAAAAGGCTACTGGTGCCCAAGATCAACCTTGGCAACCAGGTCTATGTCAAAGCCAAGTACTTCTGGACCACAAGACCATCACAGAAACTCACAGACAAGAACCTGGGCCCCTACTTGGCAATAGCCCAGCCTGGCACTCATTCATTCACCCTTTGCCTCCTGGGCTCTATGCATGCAGTACACCCAGTGTTCCATGTGTCACAATTGGAACCAGCAAACCCCAATACCATCCTGAACTGAACCCAGCCACCACCACCTCCAGTTGAGGTGGATGGTGAACCAGAGTATGAGATTGCTGAGATCCTTGACTCAAAGATAGACTGGTGACAGAGGTGTAAGCTACAGTACCTGGTATGCTGGGCCAGCTATGAGGGTACCAATGAAGAAACATCCTGGCCACTGGCCACTGAGCTGGGCAATGCTGAGGATCTACTTGCTGCTTTCCATGCCAGTTATCCCAGTAAACCCAGACCAGTCACTAGCTAAACATTCCTCTACCCTTCTTTCCTTCTTCTTGTTCTTACTTTCCTTACTATACTAAGACAGTTGATGCATTGAAAATATGTGTACAGTATTTACATCAGCATTCAGCTCAGACCAGCACACTCACCCAGAGTCCCCCTCGAACACCTCTCCCTCACTCATCCAGAGTTCTCTTTCCTCCCCACTCTCCAACCTGGACCACCAACCCTTCATGTGCATGCCCTTGGGCCAGTGCATGACCCTCTTGTCCAACTCCACCCTCACTCCTTCATGATCCAACTGGAGGCTCTTGAGCTCCAGGTCTGCCATGTCTGAGTGCAGCTCTTTGCTGGACTCAGACACCAGGGGGGCCAGGCAAAGCATGAACTCAAACTCACCCAGCAAATCACCCAGCCAATTGTTGAATCAGCACTGGGTCTCCCTCCTGGCTTGCATCTCCATGGTCTGACAGTCCATGGCAGCTGCAATCAGTTTGAAACCCTTGGTCACCACTGCAACCAGAGGGTTGGAAGAGATGGTAGTGGGTGCTACCACTCCTGAGGGGCCAGCTTCCAACTTGCCAGGCACCCCAGACCCAGTTTGGACAACCTTCCTCTTCTCCCTGGCCCTTGGCAATGTAGTGTCCTCCAGTGCTCATTTCTTCCCAGACTTCACCCCAACCTCCTCAACCTCAGGCTCTACCCCCTCAGGCAGCTCGCACCTGACCTTCATCTTGGTACACTGGTCGCATGTCCTCTTCTTGCACATACAGTGAGGGACAAAAGCGTTGCAATGTTTGTGAGGTGTGACTTGCTGCTGATGTAGCTTGGGCTATTCTGCACAGATGATCATGGTACCTATACCATTGGAAAGGGGTGACTCTAAGCTTTCCAGGGCACTAAGGTTCAGTCCAAACAAAGCAATACATGCTGAGATACACCCTATTCTTTCCAAAAGGTGCATTGCAATGCTTTTGTCCCTGACTGGTGAAATAGTGAAAAGTGACCTTTTGATGGGATTGAGGGCATGAAGGATGGGAAAATATGATTACATAATGAACCACATGATCTTCCAGATGCTTTGTCAGCATGTAAACAATGACAAACATTGGACTTGTACCATTAACCCTCCCTCTTTAACCACAACTCATGAAATCATCTCTCTAGTTCACATGGTCATTTTCTCAAGGAATTCTTATCAAATACTGGTGGCCACCACAGTGCCATCAGTATAACATGCTCTCAGAACCATCAGTCCCTTAAAAGACCTGCTGTCAGTCATTCCCTGGACTGTTTCCTCCCCCATGCCTGATGTGTTCTGGGACTAATCAGTACTTGGAAGGCTGAAAATGTTATGGAGGTCAATCTGGCACTTCAGCACATGGTGAACAAACCAATCCCCTCTCAACCAATGCATTTCTGGCACAGGGACAGTGGTATGGAGGTTTGGGGGAGACAAAACCTCCTTGGGCTCCAAGCACCCTAAGAGGGTTCACTAGATCCTGCTCTGATCTGAACTTTGGATGACTGGGGAAGGGTTATTCAGTCACATGTGACCAAAGGCAATATTCAGGGCCAGATGGAAGCACAGGATTCTGCACCATGGCAGTTCAGTAGCATATCCTTCTGATGACACCAAGGGGTACAGAGGATTTTGTCTTGCCCTAACTTCCATACCACTGTCCCTGTGCCAGAAATGCATTGGTTGAGAGGGGATTGGTTTGTTCACCATGTGCTGAAGTGCCAGATTGACCTCCATAACATTTTCAGCCTTCCAAGTACTGATTAGTCCCAGAACACATCAGGCATGGGGGAGGAAACAGTCCAGGGAATGACTGACAGCAGGTCTTTTAAGGGACTGATGGTTCTGAGAGCATGTTATACTGATGGCACTGTGGTGGCCACCAGTATTTGATAAGAATTCCTTGAGAAAATGACCATGTGAACTAGAGAGATGATTTCATGAGTTGTGGTTAAAGAGGGAGGGTTAATGGTACAAGTCCAATGTTTGTCATTGTTTACATGCTGACAAAGCATCTGGAAGATCATGTGGTTCATTATGTAATCATATTTTCCCATCCTTCATGCCCTCAATCCCATCAAAAGGTCACTTTTCACTATTTCACCAGTCAGGGACAAAAGCATTGCAATGCACCTTTTGGAAAGAATAGGGTGTATCTCAGCATGTATTGCTTTGTTTGGACTGAACCTTAGTGCCCTGGAAAGCTTAGAGTCACCCCTTTCCAATGGTATAGGTACCATGATCATCTGTGCAGAATAGCCCAAGCTACATCAGCAGCAAGTCACACCTCACAAACATTGCAATGCTTTTGTCCCTCACTGTACTCTGCTGCACATGACTGAAGGTACACAGTACCTGCCCCTTCTCACATTGTTGGCACAACACAGTGTTCACAACACCAGTGCTCATTGCCTGTGCCTTGCCCTTTGGTTCTCCCACCTTCTGTTGGGCATGGGTCTCCTGCTCCCAGCACTCAGCCTCCAGTCATTCCTGCTCCTGCCTTTCAGCCTCCAGTTGCTCCTGCTCCTGCCTTTCAGCCTCCAGCCACTCCCACTTGCATCTCTCAGCCTCCAACTGCTCTTGCTCTCAATGCTCAGCCTCCAGTCACTCTCTCTTGAGCCTTTCTGCCTCCAACTGAGCAGCCTCTTCCCTCAATGCCTTGCACTGCTTGCACTTGGCCATCTTTGCCTGGATGTCAGCCTGCTCATCATCACTGGTTGTGATGAGACCTATCAACAGGGTTTGCTGTAGGCTTGCACCAAGAACCACAAGGAGAAGTAAAGAGAAAGAGAGAGGAGATGGTTTAGAAGCAGAGGACTTTAGGACTCATAGATCCAAATGAACTAGCTTAGAGCTAGTTGGGTGATTGAGCAACAGTACTTATAGTATGGTACATGCAGTAATGGTGAGGCATACATGAGGTCTGTGACATCATAGTGATGTCATAGTGACATCAAAGTGGAGCAGAATGTACTAGAAGGAGGACACGTGGTAGCAGCAAGGCATGGTCTAGACCGGAGTCTCTGGACCAAGTCTGATAAGATAAGACAAGACAAGAGATTAGATAAGATGAAAGAAAAGAAAGGAAAGGAAAAGAGAGTACGTATCATAACACTGGTGATCTGGAGTTCAGGCATGGTGGCCTTCTGAAAGCTGGATGGGTTGTTGGGTATGCACAGGGAAGCCTGATGAGTAGAAGACATGATGATGGGGTCAGGAGAAAACAAGTCTTTGCAAAGATGCACCTTTTTAACCCTGGGGAACACATGTTCTGTTAGCACAGTGACTGCTGACCTCATGTACCTTAGGGCAGGTCTTGAGGGCTCAGCCCTAAGGGGGGGATACTGTCATATACTGAGAAACCCACAGTTTGGTCTTATGTTCAGAACACTGAGTTGATGCTGAATGCCGAAATGAACTATGTTCCTCACTATACTTTTCTAGTTAGTGTTTGTACTGCCCTCACTTGAGCCAAGGCAGTGTCTGTCCTCAGCTCTCAGACCCCCACCTCCTCACTTGACTTTTAGTTAGTTCCTGGCATCACTATTTAGTCCCTCACCAGTAACCCCAGCCTTTGGGTTGCCAGTCTTTGGTATATATACTCTATGTACATTGTACTTAGTTCCTCAGTCTCAATATCAATCTAGTTCACCCCTCAGCTCCTAGCTTAAGCCCAAGATGACTCTTGGCTTTTGCTCCTGACCCCACTCAGCTCTCTCTGACTTCAACCTGGCTTGTGCAAGGATCTAGTGCATGAGCTAAGACCAAGAGTTGTTGCACCTGGCACTCAGCCTTTGGCCTTCAACCCCCAACCATCATATCCATGACTCTCAGACTCAGTCCTGGTCCAGTCCAGACCCCTATCCCCTAACTCCGGTCAACTCCGGTCCTAGTCTGGCCTAGAAAACCCAGTCCTGGCCCTAGGAATCCCAACTCCAGTCCTGAATAACCTGACTCCAGCCCAGATAACTCATGTCCGGTGTTTTACCCCTATCTCCGGTCCATTCCAGCCTCTCAGCCTTGTGCTGCTCCATCCTGGTCCTCCTAGGTCCATGTCCAGGTCACCCAGACATAACTCCAGTCTGTTTTCCTTTGTTTGTACTATATTTAGTCTAGTCCTCTTGTCTGACTTTTGCTTACTGTACAAACCTGTGTCTGACTCCAGTTATGCTGGTCACCTGGACTTTGACTATTAGTCTTGGCACAGCCTCTGTGGCTGTCCTCTTGCTAATCCTCTCACTAATAGCTAATTCACAAGTCTGGCTTCATGTTCATTACTCCAGACCAGCCTTGTGTATTTAACCCCTGTACATACTTCATGTCATATACCAAGAAACCCATGGTTCAGTCTTACAGTGAGGGACAAAAGTGTTGCAATGTTTGTGAGGTGTGAATTGTTGCTGATGTAGCTCGGGCTATTCTGCACAGATAATCATGATACCTATACCATTGGAAAGGGATGACTCTAAGCTTTCCAGAGCACTAAGGTTCAGTCAAAACAAAGCAATACATGCTGAGATACACCCTATTCTTTCCAAAAAGTGCATTGCAACGCTTTTGTCCCTGACTGGTGAAATCATGAAATGTGACCTTTTGATGGGATTGTGGGCATGGAGGATGGGAAAAAATGGTTACATAATAAACCACATGATCATCCAGATGATTTGTCAGCATGTAAACAATGACAAACATTGGACTTGTACCATTAATCCTCCCTCTTTTACCACAACTCATGAAATCATCTCTCTAGCTCACATGGTCATTTGCTCAAGGAATTCTTATCAAATACTGGAGGCCACCACAGTGCCATCAGTATAACATGCTCTCAGAACCATCAGCCCCTTAAAAAACCTGCTGTCAGTCATTCCCTGGACTGTTTCCCCCTCCATGCCTGATGTGTTCTGGGACTAATCAGTACTTGGAAGGCTGAAAATGTTGTGGAGGTCAATCTGGCACTTCAGAACATGATGTACAAACCAGTCCCCTCTCAACCAATGCATTTCTGGCACAGGGACAATGGTATGGAAGTTAGGGAAAGACAAAATCCTCTTTACCCCTGGGTGTCATCAGAAGGATATGCTACTGAACTGCCATGGAGCAGAATCCTGTGCTTCCATCTGGCCCTGAATGTTGCCTTTGGTCACATATGACCAAATAATCCTTCCCCAGTCATCTACAGTTCAGATCAGAGCAAGATCTAGTGAACCCTCTTATGGTGCTCAGAGCCCAAGGAGGTTTTGTCTCACCCCAACTTCCATAAATGTTTTCCTGTGCTAGAAATGCATCAGTTGAGAGGGGACTGGTTTGTACATCATGTTCTGAAGTGCCAGATTGACCTCCACAACATTTTCAGCCTTCCAAGTACTGATTAGTCCCAGAACACATCAGGCATGGAGGGGGAAACAGTCCAGGGAATGACTGACAGCAGGTTTTTTAAGGAACTGATGGTTCTGAGAGCATGTTATACTGATGGCACTGTGGTGGCCTCCAGTATTTGATAAGAATTCCTTGAGCAAATGACCATGTGAGCTAGAGAGATGATTTCATAGTTGTGGTAAAAGAGGGAGGATTAATGGTACAAGTCCAATGTTTGTCATTGTTTACATGCTGACAAATCATCTGGATGATCATGTGGTTTATTATGTAACCATTTTTTCCCATCCTCCATGCCCACAATCCCATCAAAAGGTCACATTTCATGATTTCACCAGTCAGGGACAAAAGCGTTGCAATGCACTTTTTGGAAAGAATAGGGTGTATCTCAGCATGTATTGCTTTGTTTTGACTGAACCTTAGTGCTCTGGAAAGCTTAGAGTCATCCCTTTCCAATGGTATAGGTATCATGATTATCTGTGCAGAATAGCCCGAGCTACATCAGCAACAATTCACACCTCACAAACATTGCAACACTTTTGTCCCTCACTGTAGGTTCAGAATGCCAGGTCAATGCTGAACGCTGAAGCAAACCCTGTTCTTTACTATACCTTTCTAGTTAGCTTTTGTACTGCCCTCACTTATGCCGAGGCAGTGTCAATCTTCAGCTTTCCAATCCCTGCCTCCTCATCTAACTTTTAGTTAGTCCCTTGCACAGCTATTTAGTCCCTCACCAGTAACCTCGGCCTTCGGGTTGCCGGTCTTCAGTATATATACACTATGTACACTGTACTTAGCTCCCCTGTCAAAGTTGGACAACACCCCTGGCTCCTTCTTAGGGCGGAGTTGAAGCGGGTTGGGCTGCGGAGTACAGAGGTCAAAGTCCGAAGCAAATCCGACCACTGGGTGGCGAGATATTCGACGAACAGTGAGCGGAGGGGTATGAAGGGAAGTTTCGGAGGCTGAGGTTGGAGTTGGAGCCGGAGATCAGAGGTCGGAGGTCGGATGAGAGGGCGTTGGGTTCAGCTAGTGCGCTGCCCCCTTGCGCGAGCTCAGCCCTCGTATTTCAGAGGTGGAGCGGACTCAGAGGGAGTGGAGATGAAACTCCAGAGGGGACTGAGAGGGAGTCAAAGGTGGGGACTTTATTCAATATTCGTACTGATTACATCGGAGTACTACGTGGCCTTATATACAATGTAGGTCAAGGGCAGTGCAGTACGGAATGTAAACCAATAAGTGTATAGTGGGTTAGAGTCCTTCCGACACAAGGGATAGAGGGTAGGGATGACGGGGACCTTAACTGAGACAAGGAAACTACTACAATGAGGAAGAGAGGGTAAACACCGAAGGAGCAGAAGAATGGAGAAAACCGACATGAGGGTGGAACCCTATCTAGAATGCAGGGCTGCAAGTCTGACAGCCCACGTGACCAACCTTAGGGCAGAGTTGAGCGGAGTTGGTCAGAACATGGATGGGGGACCTCGGAGAGGTGTGGAGATGTGTCAGGAGGGTTGGAGGAGCGCGGGAACACATCGGAGGAGGGCGGAGAAGCGTGGGAACATGTCGGAAAAGGGCAGAGTAGGTGTCAGGGGCTTACGCTGGTGTCATGGTCATGACATCCCCAGTCTGAATATCAACTTAGTTCACCCCAAGTCCCCAGCTTAAGCCCAAGTTGACTCTTGGCTTTTGCTCCTGATCCCCCTCGGCTTTCTCTGACTTCAACCTGGCTTGCACAAGGGTCTAGCACACGAGCTAAGACCAAGGGTTGTTGCACCTGGTGCTTGGCCTTTGGCCTTCGACCCCTGTCCTAGTCATGAACTTAACACTTCATAGCACTCCAGTCAGAATATCAACTAAGTATTACCCTCAACCCTGTACTACTCTCCAAGTCTACTCTATAGCTAAGGCCAAGCCTTAAGCTATCCCTGACCCCTGTCCCAGACCTCTCCCTGGCTTGCATAAGGGTACAGCACATAAGCTGAGACCAAGGGAGGAAGATCCAACCCCAGACCAGCTTCCCCTTGTGTGCACTCCAAGACTGGTTGGTTTCCCACACTACTGGTCTTATTCCTGTGCTCCCAGTTTTAAGTCCAGTCCTCCAGACTTAACCCCTGTCTCCCAGCCTTGACTCTGGCCACCCAGACTGGCCCCTGTCACCCAGTCTTGAAGCCTGGTCTCCCAAGGGTAAACCTGTACTTCACACCAACCCAGTCATGAACTTAACAGGATTTTGCTACCAGTGCTATCCTCTCTGTGAAATGTGAAGATGACCTTTGGCAACCTGTTGCTTACTACTCCCACTCCATGTCCCCTCCCAAATGTAACTACCAGGTCTTCAATAAGGAAATGCTCACCATCATCCATGCCCTGGAAACCTGATGTCACTACCTGGAGGCCACTCCCTACCAGTTTGAGATCTGGACAGATCATTCTAACCTCCAGTATTTCATGAAAGCACAGAACTTGGACTGATGCCAGGCACAGTGAGTCAAAGTGTGGAAAGTTGGTGAAAACAAAACAAAACCAACACCAAAGACAAATAAAGAGCAAGTGGTGGTGTACCTCCACAGAACCTGGAGGGCAGAAGAATCTAATGTGGGGGGTGCACTGTGATAGCAGGTGCTCCTAGTGCAAGTTGTTGATGAGTTACACAGGAGAAGATGAATGAATGATGAGAGGGTGAGGAATGCTGAACAGAGTGAAGGTATTCAGCCACAAGTACTCCTGGCACAAGTCATCAACAAGTTATGCAGGAGTAGATGAATGAGGGATGACCATGAGTGGGATGCTGAGTAGAGTGACAAGCTTCAATAGGACATGCTCCTGGCACAAGTCATTGACAAGTTATGCAGGAGTGAATGGATGACTAAGCAAAAGTTGCTGACTAAGTGAGGATGAGACTACAGATGATGAACAATGGTAGATAGACCCTTCTGAATGAGCCTCAACTACCAAGGATATGAATGATGACAGATAGACTCTTCTGATTGAGCCTCAACTGTCAATGATGAGTTATGCACTGAACTGACTGCTTGAGTGACTGCTGAATGCTTCTGGATTGCTTGGGTTGTAGCTAAGTACATGGGGGTTTATATACTGTGTGTGAAGTACTGGTTTACCCTTGGGTGACCAGACTTCAAGACTGGGTGACAGGGGCTAAGTCCAGTTGACCAGGGTCAAGGCCAGGAGACAGGGGCTAAGTCCAGTTGGACTGGAGTTAAGGCTGGATGTCAGGGGTTAAGTCTGGAGGTCTGGACTTAAGACTGGAAGCATGGGAACAAGGCTGGTAGCATGGGAAACTGGCTGGTCTTGGAGCACACACAGGGGAAAGCTGGTCCAGGGTTGGATCTACCTCCCTTGGTCTCAGCTTGTGCTGTACCCTTATGCAAGCTGAGGAGAGGTCCAGGACAGGGGCTGGGGATAGCCTAAGGCTCAGCCTTAGCTATTGAGTAGACTTGAGGGGTAACATGGAGTTGAGGGTAATACTAAGTTGATATTCTGACTGGAGTGCCATGAAGTATGTACAGCAGTTAAATACATGAGGCCAGTCCAGAGTAATGAACATGAGGCTGGACTTGTTGATAAGCTATTAGAAAGATGATTAGTGTCAAGTCTGGGCCTACTCTGACCAACTCTGACACTAAATAGAGTCTGGGGAGGGTTCAGAAGCAAGTCTGACACAGAAGGATAGAACTCTGACTGGCAGAGGGTCAGCAGGGATGAAGTCTGCTGAGACAGAGGTGGAGTGGAGTGAGGGCATTGGGTTTAGCTCATGCACTGCCCCCTTGCACAATCTCAGCCCTTGTATTTCAGAGGGAGAGAACAGACAGATAGTCAGAGGTAACTCCAACAGACAGAAGATGGAGACAGAGGGAGTAGGAACTAAGTTGATATTTGTACTGAAGAACAGCAGAGTACAGTACATGCTTGTCATGACCATGCCCAGACCACCCTAGACCAGCTCTACCCCAGTCTCAACCAGTCTCATCCAACCCATGCCCTGGTCCCAGCCTTAACCCTTTGACCCAGAAATGTGTTAGCTCATGAGGCACTGCTAGGCAGTGCCCAATCGAGCTGTTCACTCAGTTGGTACTGGGCCAGTGTAATACCCAGCCCATCCACTAGTCCTGCCCTGGTTCCTGGTAATCCCTTTGTTCATACTTTGCTTGATAATATCCTTTGTAACACTACTTACCAACCTGTTTACCAATCATCACTGTACTGGTGCAGACCAGTCTCCAGTGCTACATTACACTTAGGTTACTTCTAGTATTTAAGCCATAGGATAATCTGTTTTAGCCTCAGTCTGAAATCAACTTAGTCTCATCTTAACCTGGTCCCTCCTGTTCTCTGTCTTCTACCTCTCAACCAGACTATGGCCCATGCAAGGGAATAGTGCTGTGCCATCAGTTGCTAAGTCCAACAGTCCAAATCCCTTAGTACCTCATATTACCCTCTGACCCCCAACTGGACTCTGGACTGGCTTTGGACCAGTAAAGACCTGGACTTAACAGTATTTCAGACTCACACTTGTGTGGGTCACTACCCTTCTGTCCAAGTCTCAGCAATACTTTCTCAGCATGCCTACCCAAACCAGAACTCAAGCAGCATGGGCACCTACTACCACCAACCCAGATTCCACCTCAGCAGTCAACTTGCACTGCACCACTGCCCTGGTGTCCTTAGGGACAGCCAGAAGGTCACCTGGTGAAGTCAACAACTTCAGGGGTTTCTCAGCCCATAAATCCACTACTCCCACTTCTAATCAACCTTCTGCACCCACTAATGATCCAGATGATGAACTGGACCTGGATGAACCAGATGACTTCAATCCCAGTGGTGATCCCAGTGATGATGGTCCTGGTGATGATGGGCCAGGAGATGTCCCAGATAATGATGATGAAGAACCCCTCCCAGAGGAGGATGTCAAGCCTGGTGTAACTGTGGTTGATAATCTTGCCAAAGCCATTGAGCTTCTTGCACATAATGCAGTGTGTCACACTGGCTCTGAGTCCTCTTCCAGAACCAAATTGTGTGAACCAGACACCTTCGATGGGACAGACCCAAAGAAGCTACACACTTTTCTTATCCAGTGTGAACTCAACCTCTGGGACCAGCCCTGGGCCTTTCGAAGTGACCAGGCTAAGGTCACCTTCATGCAGTCATTCCTGAAAGGGATGGCTATCAAGTGGTTCAAACTGGACCTACTTGGGACTGAAGACCTGGAGGACTGGCCTTATTGGATGGACTCTTGGAAGGAGTTCATTATAGAACTCCAAACCACCTTTGGACCTCATGACCCAGTGGCCAATGCTGAAAGCCAGCTAGATCACCTCCAAATGAAAGATAACCACCAGGTCAACAAGTACATGGTCAAGTTCAACTGGCTTGCCTCACAAGTCTGGGGATATGGTGATGGTGCCCTGCACCACTTCTTCTACACTGGTCTCCCCAACCATATCAAAGATGAGGTCTGCCTGGTTGGCAAACCAAGAACCCTGCACAAGCTTTGCCACCTAGCTCAGGAGATTGACACATGTTACTGGGAGTGCAAAGAGGAGATTCAGCAGTCCAGTAAGCACCAGGGGTCATCCTCTGGTAACAAGTTGACTCCCAACCCTGGTCACAGCACCCAGTCCAAGCCCAGTCAAGATCTGAGTGTTGCACACAGGTGTTTGCACCTTCTATGCTCATCATGTTTTCTGCAATGTCTGCTTCTGAGGGAAGCATGGAGGGTCAGGGTACTAGTAAACTTGTTGCCAAGCTTTGTTATCTATGGTGAGCTGGCAATAATTGCAGAAATGGCAACTCCAGTAGCCAGCCCTTGTCCAAACCCACCTCAACCAGTCAGACTGGCTCTAACGCACCCAAGCCAGACTCAAGCAAGTTAGGCAAAGATGGCAAACTGACACCAGAGGAGCACAAATGTCACAGAGACAACAATCTTTGCATGTTCTGTGGGGGCACTGGACATTTTGCAGACAAGTGTCCCAAGAAAGCTGGGAAAGCCAAAGCTCACACTGAGGCCACCTCTGAGGCAGCACCAGCCTCAACCTCAGGCTCTGCCCCTGAGGTAAAAAAATAGGTAGCAGCTCTCAGGACTCCACACAGACTGAGAGCTGCATTGACTCCAGCTGTGCACTCATGGATGTTATGCCCTTCTTATAGGGCTTTCCTTTTCCATCGTTTTCCCCTGAATCACCAAGTCACGTGTGTCACGTGCCTCGTCACATCACTTGTCCTTGCTGTGGTCGTCCTCGGTCTGTTGGCTCGGAGAGCCTTTGGATCACCAGTGGTGGTGGTATTTCCAATACCAACTGATGCTGTGTATGCTGTCGTCACTCTGACTTGTAGCTGCGCCCACAGCTGATGGACATATATTTCATTTTACCCTCCATTCCATTCCCTTCTTGCTCAGTTTGTAGTTCTCAGTTCTGGTGTCAGTGCCCCTCGCTGCAGACTGCATCTGCAGCCGGTTTGGCAGTGTCTTTGATCTCTGACACCATATGACTCTTTTATATTTCATTGTTTACTTGTTTACATCTAACTGTGGATGTGTTTATGGTACAAACCCTGTAGGGGTATTTAAGTAGAGATACTGTACTCTGTATCCCCATTTTTTCGATTTCTTGCAACTCAGCTGTCATCTTTGACTCATACTCTGTTCCTCCTCCATCGCAATCTCAGAAGAACTTGCCAGTAGGACGAACCTCTGTCAGTACTTGTCAATAACAAGCAGAGCCATAGGGGTTACGATAAGTTCGGCCCATAGATTCACCTCGTAACATTCGTGCCTAGTCCATTTGATGAAGTCACTTGTCTCGAGCATAACAAAATCGAAAAACTCTTGCAGCTTTTGGAACTTGCTAGACCTCTTGTTAAGTCCAGGTCTTCGCCGGTCCAAGGCCGGTCCGGAGTCTGGTCGGGGGTCAGAGGATAGTACGAGATATCAAGAGGTTTGGACTATTGGACTTAGCGACTGAAGATGCAGCGCTATTCCCTTGCATGGGCCGTAGTCCGGTCGAGAAGCAGAAGACAGATGAACAGGGAGACCGGGTTAAGACGGGAACTAAGTTGATTTCAGACTGAGGCTAAACAGAATATCCTACGGCTTAAATACTAGAAGTAACCTAAGTGTAACGTAGCACCGGAGACTGGTCTGCACCAGTACAGCGATGATTGGTAAACAGATTGGTAAGTAATGTTACAAAGAATCTTATCAAGCAAAGAGTATGAACAAGGGATTACCGGGAACCGGGGCAGGAGATGTGGCTGGGCCGGGTGTTACACTGGCCCGGTACTAACTGAGGGGACAACTCGACTGGGCACTGCCTTGCAGTGCCTCGTGAGCTAACACATTTCTGGGTCGAAGGATCAAGGCCGGGACCGGGGCAAGGGTTGGACGGGACCGGTCGAGACCGGCATAGAGCCGGTCTAGGGTGGTCTGGGCACAGTCATGACACCTCTTACGAAAAAGTCAAGCTTGTTCCTGGGTTTTCTGAACTTCAACAAAACCCACCTCAAAATCTTCAAACTCTTTGTCTGGCTTAACACTCTACAGGCAGCCCTTATGGGACTAATACATCACCTCCCTAGAGTCTGGAATCTTTCTCCCCTTTTCATCCACTGACAGGTTTCCTTCAGGATATAAATCCTCCCTCAGTCCTTGTTGTCACTATCTGATAAAGTGTCTAACCTGTTGAAGCATAAGCCTCCGATCCCTCCTCGACCTAACCCGTTAGGATTAGGAAGAAACCCTCCTTTACCGCCTATCCCTCTTGGTCGATTGGGACCATTGGCAACTGCCTCGAACCCATGTTTATCTCTCTTGTCCCGGTATCAGGAGTCCAAAGTCGCGCTTAGTTCAGGAGAAGAAGACGATCAGAAGTCCAAGACTTCTCTCGGATCAGTCCTCAAAGAAGAACGAGAAGCTGATCAAACTAACAAAATGTCCATGATGCAAGGACATGGGGAGTCCACCCCAGAGATGCCTCCTAAAATGTATACAGAGGAAGAACTACATCAACAGGTTGAAGACCAACATATCCACATGGTGGAAGAAGCTCACCAGTTAATTTCACAGGCTAGCAGTGATCTGTTCCCATCGGGAACACCTACCAAATCAATGTTAAGAAATTGGTACACTCGTAACTTCAGAAAGGAAGTCCTCCCAGAGCCATCCACTGGTGGTGGCAGTAAGGGGAAGTCCAAGTATGATGACGATGACAATGCCTATGCAAAACCACCCAATGGTGGTTGGGAGTTCAACGTTGGATGACCTGGAGAATATGATGGAAGCCATAACGGTCTTCAGACCTGGCTTACTCAAGTGGAAGGTTATCTCAACCTTAATCAACACGTTTACATGACCAAAGCTCTCAAGATCTCATTTGCTCTCACGTACATGACAAAGGGAGCAGCTGTTTCCTTTGCCGAGAACTACCAAAACGAAAACAAGCTCTTAGACAGTCAGATCTACTATACTGATGACTTCAAAACTTTTGTCACCCGTCTAAAAGCCACCTTCGAGTCTGGCAATCAAACAGCACTCACTATCCTTCGTCTGTCAAGCATCAAACAAGGGAAACGCGAACTCGAGGCCTACATTGTGGAATTCACTGGGCTGGTCAATAAAGCTCAGCTGAAGGAGGAGTCACGTGAAGCTGGAATATTCTTTGGTAAAGGTCTCAACAAAGAGTGTCGAGACTGGATCCTTAACTCTGGACACATGCCCTCTACTGTTTTGGAATGGATTAGAGTTGCAGGAGAAGCCCAAACTGCAATCGCAACCAAGCACATCCTGGAAGGGAAGGAATCCTGGTATGAAAGGAAGTTCGTTCATTTCCGAAACAGCACCTGGGATCCCAATGCTATGGATGTCGACAAATGAAAGAAGAATGTTCGACACTCTGCCACCAACATTACCTGCTTCAACTGTAACAAGAAGGGTCACTACAAGAGTGACTGTAAGGCCAAGCAGCTCTCCAATGTTCGCATCATTGTCTCCGAGGACGGCACCAAGACTGCCTACATAGGAAATAGGGAGGCTAACAATGACAAAAAGAAGCTGTTGGGTTTTTAAAGAGGACTGCTGAAAATGTTCCTGCATCAGTCAGTCTGGTTTCTATTTTGTTGGCTAAATGTACTTCTATAGATGACAAATCGAATATGCATATCTGTTCGCCACTCAGATTGGTCATTTTACCTGACTTCAAGGCAGGAATTTGGGCCTGTATCGACTCAGGTGCTGAGGTGTCGTTGATTTCTGAACAAATGGTCTGGAAACTTCAGATACCAACTTATCGCGTCGAATGAAAGTTCAAAACTACTTCATTCACCGGAAAGGACCAGGAGTGGGTCACTCGAAAGTGTACCATCAAGATGGAAATCAAAGAACGGATTGTTTGTGTCAAGTGCTATGTCAGTCCCCTCATAGGGAAAGAACATGTGCTGCTCAGGATGCCATTCCTAAAGGAATACAAACCTTGCATGAACTGGGAAACTGGTAAGATCACATGCTGGGATGATGGTTTCAAATACCCAGAGAAGACCTCCGTGAAGGAGGTCATCACTCAAGAAACTCCGGTGACCATTAACAAAACTACTTTGTCTACAGAACTAGAAGCCGCACTGGCGACCTCTAGGGAAGAAGTCTGCTTGCCGGACCATTACAAGGAATTCACCAAAGTCTTCACTGAGGATGACATACCATTACCCAGACATTGCCCTGGGCTCAATCATGAAATTCGCCTCAAGGATGATTTCAAACCAAAGAAGGCAGCAGTATACCCCATGTCCCCAGACAAACTAAAGGTTCTGGACAAGTTTCTCGACGAAAACCAAAAATGTAAAAAGATTCGACCATCTACTTCGCTGCAAGCGGCACCAGTGTTTTTTGTCGCCAAGAAGGATGGGAAAAAGCAGTTAATCCAGGATTATCACTACCTAAATTCATTCATGATCCAGGATGCACACCCATTGCCTAACACGCAAGCCCTCTTTGATGAACTGGTAGAGTCAAAATACTACACCAAGTTCGACGTATGGTGGGGATTTACCAACCTTCGGGTTAAGGAAGGTGACGAGTGGAAAGGAGTGTTTATAACTCCTTGAGGGTTGTTTGAACCAATGGTAATGTTCTTCAGCCAGTGCAACTCACCACCCTCTTTCCAGCGGTACATGGACAAGACTTTCGAAAAGCAACATGGGAAGCAGGTGGGGTATATGGACGATGTCGTCATTCATGCCAAGACCCTGGAAGAACTTCACACGCAAGTTCAAGAGTTCCTTCAGATCTGTGCCGATGAAGAACTATGCTTGAAGATCAGCAAGTGTTGTTTCGAAGCCAAAGAAGTGGAGTTCTTGGGGATGATCATCAGAAAAGGTCACATGGAAACTTCACTGACCAAGACCAATGCCATCTCCTCCTGGGAGGCCCCTGAAAACTTAACTGGCCTCCGTCACTTCCTTGGATTCTGCAACTTCTACCAAAAGTTCATTCCTTCCTTCTCAAGCGTCGCATGCCCTCTTCATGACCTTACCAAGAAAGGGGTTTCATATCAGTGGACACCCGAGAGAGCAGCAGCTTTTGAAAGACTAAAAACTTTGTTATGCTCTTCTCCAGTCCTCACTATCCCTGACTTTACAAAGCTGTTTGCACTGTTTACTGACACTTCAAAGCTCGGGACTGGTGCAGTTCTTGCTCAAAAAGGGGTTGACAGTGAATGGCACCCCTGTTCTTACCTCTCCCAGTCCCTTGTCAGCACTGAACAGCGCTACCAAGTATACAACTTGGAAATGTTGGCCATCATCTGAGCATTGAAGGCCTTCCGTCCCTACCTCCTGTCACCTGTTGAACCGACTATCATGTTCACTGACCACAAAAATTTGGAGTATTATAGGGAACCTCAACAGCTCACGCCACGACAAGCTTGCTGGGTGGCCACAATCCAGTCATATCCCATCAAGTTCTCTTGGCAGGCTGGCCACCTGCAGGTACCTGCCGATATGCTTTCTCGCAGAAATCCCACAGAGGAGCCTGCCCCAATGGCCACAGTTCTTCCCACAAACCTTTGGCTTTTGGAGGGGGTGGACCCTTCAAAACCACAAATTTGTCTTGTTTCGCCCTTGTTTTTGCTTACAAAAATACAAAAACAGTTAAAAGTTAATCGTCTTGCAAGAGTCGGTCATCTCCCATCCAAGCCCAATCGCTCGAACCCCAAACCTTACTCTCGCCCAGTTGAGGAAAAGCCAAAGGAGAGTAAGCTGTCAGCAGCTCGCCCCACAAGGGAACCCGTTAAAGGAGCTCAAGGGGTTTATGCCATATCTGCTGACCTGTATGAATGCATCAAGAACGAAACAACAAAGGATTCAACAGGTCCAGAACCGAGTGATAATGTTACGGTGGCCAAAGACGGAACCAAACACTTCAGGACGACTCGACTTTACATCCCTCCCAAAAATTGCTGTCACTGCATGTGTTCCTACCATGATCACGAGTCTGCTGGACACCCCAGACAAAAGGCCATGTGGAACAAGATGAAGAAAGAGGTGTGGTGGGAAGGTATGGGAAAAGACATCAAGTCCTACATCACAGGGTGCCCGCTCTGTCAAACAATGAAAGTGGTCACCCATCCACCCACACTGCCCATCGTTCCCCATGACACCCCTAAAACCGCCTTTCCGTTCCAGCAAGTGTCTATGGATCTCATTACCGATCTTCCGGTGTCTGGAGATCAGAAATACGATTCGATTCTCATGGTTGTCAATCAGGGGCTTACCAAAGCTGCCTTGTTCGTTCCATGTCATAAAACAATTGACTCCGTCAGCATCACCTGACTTTTCAATCAGTTCATCTATTCCCAGTTCGGTGTCCCAGAGTCGGTAATCTCAGATTGTGGACCACAGTTCGCATCTTTGTTCACGAAGGAACTTTACAAAGCAATAGGGGTAAAAACGAAGCTGAGTACCAGATACCATCCTCAAACTAACGGAGAGAGTGAAAGGGTCAACCAGGAAGTCGAGGGTTACCTTCGCCTTTATTGCTCCGAGTTCCCCAATTCGTGGGCAGCCAAGCTTCCCTCCGCAGAGTTTGCCCACAATTCCCAGATACACTCCATGCATCAACAAACACCCTTTTCACTTATACTCAGCTACAACCCCTCCCCCTATCCTGAAAAATGTCTCACTCTGGTCCCATCCATTGACAAAAGACTGGAAAGACTCGCATCAAGCCGAGATGTTGCGATATTGGTGCACAAAAAAGCACAGGAAGTGATGCATTTGTGCAGCAAAGGAACCTATGAACTGCCTAAAGTCAGAGATCAAGTTCTTCTTGACATTGGCCATCTTAGGATCAAAAACCAGTGCGACAAGATTGTGCCCTGACATCTTGGGCCCTTCAAAGTGACTCATGTAGTATCGCCAGTTGCCTTCCAATTGGACCTCCCACCTACCTGGAAGGTCCACCCGGTCTTCCACACCTTGTGGGTGTTCCCATATGTTGAAAATGACACCTATGGAGCTGCGCCCACAGCACCATTACCCGAGCTAGTGGATGATGAGATCGAATGGGAAGTAGAGGCGATACTAAATCACAAAACTGATGGTCGCCGTGGACAGCACAAGTACTTGGTCAAGTGGAAAGGGTTTCCCCATTTGTCAAATACGTGGGAACCTGAGGAACATATAAAAGACCATGCCTCAGAAGCCCTCAACCAGTACAAGCTCACTCATCACCTCAGAAATTAAATGGACTCTCCCCACTCTATCAACACTGAAAATGACTATGCCAACCTCCTTGGAGAATCCCTTTATGACCCTGCAGCCGACAGAGACAGTCTTCTCATCCCACCAGTCGCCTGCTATCGTAGCTCCCTGTCAAGTCTGGGCCTACTCCGACCAACTCCAATGCTATACAAGGTCTAGAGAAAGGTTCGGAAGCAAGTCCGACACAGAAGAACAGAACTCCGACTAGCAGAGTGTTGGCAGGAATGAAGACCGCCAAAGCAAAGGCAGAGTGGAGTGAGGGCATTGGGTTTAGCTCATGCGCTACCCCCTTGCACAATCTCAGCCCTCGTATTTCAGAGGGAGAGTACAGATGGAGAGTCGGAGATAACTCTGACAGGCAGAAGATGGAATCAGAGGGAGTAGGAACTAAGTTGATATTCGTACTGAAGAACAGTGGAGTACAGTACATGTTTTTATACTGCTACAGAGGTACAGTAATCGGAATCGGAACTGACATATGGAGACTCATAAATTTTCAAGTAAAATTTCCTGGATGATGAATGAAGGGTAGACAGAGGACATACGAATGGGTAACACAGAACATCCTGAAAAGGAAATAGTCCAGGCGCTGGACCATGCAGTGAGCATGCTGCAGAGTACCTGACTGCGAAGGTAGTCACACGACCCCTCAGAGAACGGACTGCTCGGTCTGGTAGGAGAGCAACACAAGTCCGACAGTAGTCAGAGCGGAGATGGTTCGCAACCAACAGAAGTTGGGTGGAGTTGGTGCAGAGTGAGCAGATGACCAGCGGAAAAGGTTGCGGAGTGAGCAAAGACTTATGATGAATGCATGGTTATGACAGTGCCCCCCCCTTAGGGCCTGAACCCCTGAAGGCCGCATGTACAGGACGAGATCAACACAAGTTGATCATTTGAAATTATTTTGATGCCTCGAGGATGATGGCTTTAGCCACAGTGGAGCTCCATCGGAGTTTGAAGTACCACTTAAAAACACGTGTTAGGGTACTGAACCTTCGTCCCTTCCCCCCATCATCATGCCTTCCCAGCGCCAGAGCAACACCCCCCAGCCAACCCCCAGCCACGTCCATGACTACTCCCAAGTCGCAGATGAAGAGCTGGTCATCCTCACCAATGACTCCACCGACACCGAGCAAGAGAAATCCATGGAGAAGGTGCACTGACGAGAGGAGACCGAGCAGAGAGAGAGAGAGTGCGAGGCAGAGCGCAAGGCCAAGTGCAAGGAGGCCAAGAGGCGGAAGGCGGAGGAGGAGCGGTTGGAGGCGGAGTGGAAGAAGAGAGCGGAAGAGGAGGCTCAGAGGAGAAGGGCGATGGAGGAAGAGGAGGCTCAAAAGAAGAGGGTGGCAGAGGAAGAGGCAGAGAGGCAGAGGCAGAGAGCCCAGGCCAGGAGGGATGAGGCCACACAGAGGTGAGTAGCAGATTACTGCAAGTCAGGCAGAGCTGACCTATTTTTTTTTTTGACCTTCCTCTATCTCAGGTTAACCAGCGCGGTGTACAATGTCAACACTGCCCAGAAGGTCCCTGGGGCCTCTGTGGTGGTCACTGTGACCAAGAGAGCCCCCTGCACTCGCTGTATAGCGAGTCTGACAGCAGGGCAGTGTGAGCTGGGGCAAGGTAAGACCAGGGCCTGCATGCCCTGTCACAACAAGAAGAAGATGTGCAGTTGGACACAGGAAGAGGTGGCGGCGGGGCCCTTGCAGAAGAGAGCAGGGATGGGGAGCTCCTGAGGAGAGAAGAAGAAGAGGACGCAAGGGAAGGGGAAGGAGACAGCGACAGAGACAGAGGAAGTGGATGACGAGCAGGAGATAGGCAGAGAAGACGAGGAGGAGCCAGCAACACCACATGAGGGACCCTTAGGAGCAGGGGTCTCCTCCTGGTGGACGGAGTGGGAGCTGCAGGCTGTGGAGAGGTACATGGCGGCGCACAAGAAGGCTGTGACAGCCTTCGAGAGGATGGCAAGGGCAGTGGAGCAGATGGCAGTGGCTGCAGAGCAGACAGCCGACGAGTGGGTGCTGTACCATGCCTGGGCAGAGTGGGCGGAGATGAGGAGGAGGGAGGATGCGCGAGAGGCCAGGATGGCTGAGGTCGAGCGCACAGGTGGAGGATGGAAGAGGCCTCAGTTGGAGGCAGAGGAGGACAAGAACGAGGAAGCGGATGAAGGTGCAGAGGGGGATAATGAGGAAGAGGAAGAAGTCGGAGGAGAGAAGGAAGGTGGAGAAGAACAGGAGGGTGATGGAGGACAAGCGATGGAAGAGTAGAGTAGTTTTGTTTTGTTTTTTCTTTTTCTCTTTTTGTTTTTTTTGTCTTTAGTTTGTATATTTTGTATTACTACGAGATAGACTTGTGACTTTGTTTGTGACTCTGAGAAGTGAAACAGATAAGCAGAGAAAATTTTAAAGTACTTAAGGTAGTTCAGTAAGAGGTGGAGTTGGCCTGCGGAGGAGGTTTATGTAGGTGGAGTATTATGGCGGAGGTTGGTATGGGCCAGGTTTGTGTGGATAGCGTTCATGGAAAGTGGATACTATGTCGGAAGCGTGATCTAGCTCAGTTGCAAGCAACCAAGAGGTTTCTTTGTCGGTGTTCTTGTAACCAGCCCAGCGGACTAGATACAAGAGTTGACAGTGGTGGCGATGGCG
Organism: Pisolithus tinctorius; assembly: GCA_024663395.1. NCBI lineage: Eukaryota > Fungi > Basidiomycota > Agaricomycetes > Boletales > Pisolithaceae > Pisolithus > Pisolithus tinctorius. Next base: position 3,575,245 of record JANFAH010000002.1, read on the forward strand.
GTCCACCTTAGAGTCGAGTATCTCTGATACTTTGTACTCAAGGTCACCATCAACATCCACTGGCAGAGGTGGAGGTTGTTGCCAGTTTGGGAAAGGGTTAGCTGCTGCGGCTTCCAGTTGTGAGACATGGAAGACCGGATGTACCGAGCACATAGAGTCAGGGAGCTTAAGGGTGACAGAATGCGTACCTGGCCTGGCCAGGATGGTGAATGGACCTAAGTACTTTTTGGAGAGTTTTTCCGAAGGACAAGTGGAGCAGAAGTACTTGGCTTTGATGTAGGCCTGTTCTCCGACCTTGAACTCAGGCGGAGGTATGCATTTAGCATCTGCTGGACCCTGGTAGCACTGTTGAGCGGCAGACATTTCGGAGCAGAGGAAGTCATGAAGGGTGGAGAGCTCAATGACATAGTCATGAGCCCTCAGAGAGGTGAAGTCTTGGTCAGGGACCACAGACAAGTTTGGATGGTAACCCTTGTTAGCGAAGAAGGGAGAAACTCCAGTAGTCGCACTTGGTGCATTGTTGAAAGCAAACTCCGCTAGAGGTAACAGCTCAGCCCAGTTGTCTTGTTGGTAGTTGCAGTAGACACGAAGGTACTGTTTGAGGGTCTGGTTCGTTCGCTCAGTCTGGCCATCACCTTCTGGGTGGTAACCTGAAGTGAAGTGAAGACGCATATCAAGGGCCTTTCCTAGAGAGTGGAAGAAGTGTGAGACGAACTCAGGACCTCTGTCAGAGGTGACATTAGCTGGAACTCTGTGCTTGGAGAAGACATGGGTTAGGAAGAGCTTAGCGAGTTTGGCGGAGGTGACAGAGTCATGGGTGGGGATGAACACCGCTTGCTTTGAGAGGTGGTCCACCACTACGAGGATGGTGGAGTAGCCATTGGAGTTGGGCAGGTGTTCGATGAAGTCCATGGAGATGGAGTTCCAAGGTCTCTCTGGGACAGGGAGTTGCTTCAGTAGACCATAGGGGTGGTGACGTGGAGTTTTGCTGCGTCCACAGGCGGTGCAAGACCTGACGTATTCTTTCATGTCAGAGCGGAGGTTAGGCCACACGTAGTCCCTGCAGACGAGTTCTAGGGTGTGGTTCTGCCCAAAATGGCCTGCTAGAGGATGGTCATGCTTAAACCGAAGCACTCGAAGGTGGAGGTCATCAATGTCAGGGACAAAGATGCGACCGTCAAGGCAGAGTAGACTGTCGGAGTCCAGGGACCACCGAGGCTTAGTTGGAGTTGGGAGATGGCTGGTGGAGACAGGGTTGGAGGGTAGGGTGGAGATGATGTCAGAGTGCAAGCACTCAACATCGAAGACCATGGCAGCACAGAGTACAGGTGCCAAGAGGGTGGTGGTATGGAGGGACGATGTGAGTTGCTCCTGTGTAAACATAGGGCGGAGATTGTGAGGATTTACCTGTGCGTAGTCCCTATCCCCCCCTTTTGGGTAGATGTCCCAACGTCGTGTAAGTGCGTCGGGTTTGGCTCCTAAGCGGCCAGGTCGGAAGCGGATGGAAAGATTAAACTGCAAAAGGTACTCCGACCAGTGGGCCTGCCAATGGGTGAGAACCTTAGAAGTGGAAAAGTACTCAAGGTTTTTGTGGTCCATCACCACATTGACAGGCAAGGCAGAACCTTCTAGGTAATGCTGCCAGTGGTGGAAAGCCTCGAAGATAGCCAACAGCTCCTTGTCGTGGGTATCATAGTTGAGTTCTGGCATGGTCATGGTGCGAGAGTAGAAAGCGACTGGGTGGAGTTCACCATCGGAGCAGGTGATTGACAAAATGCCAGCAATGGCATAGTTGGAGGCATCGGTTTCAACTGTAAGCGGAGCATCAGGAACCCAATGAGTGAGAATAGGAGTGGAGCTGAAGGCATCCTTCAGGCGGAGGAAAGCAGATCGGCACTCCTCGGAAAAGTTCCAAGGAGCACCCTTTCGCGTGAGGCAAGTGAGTGGAACAATGATGTTGGAGTAGTTATTAATGAACCGTCTGTAGAAAATTGCGAAGCTGAGGAAAGACTGGATGTCTCACACCTTCCACAGCTCAGGCCAGTCATGGACTGCCTGAACCTTCTCAGCTGACATGGTGAGACCGGAAGGAGAAAGAACATAACCAAGGTACTTGACGGAGTCAGAGTGAAACTTGCACTTCTCTGGCTTGGCATAAAGGCCATGCTTTCGAAGGCAGCAGAGTACCTCTTTTATGTGTTTGCAATGCGACTCCATGTCCTGCGAATAGATTAGGATGTCATCAAGGTATACCACGACGCAGACATCAAGCATGTCTGCAAAGATGCTATTGACGAATCGCTGGAAAGCCGCAGGCGCATTAGTCAGACCGAATGGCATTACCTGCTACTCGTAAGAACCATAACGAGTGCAGAAAGCTGTTTTCCATTCATCTCCATCCGCTATGCAGACTAGATGATAGGCATGGTGGAGATCGATCTTGGTGTAGACTTTAGCACGGCTTGGAGAGTCGAGTAGGTTGGAGATGAGTGGCAGCAGATAGCGATCTTTTTTCATGATTTTGTTGAGTCCCCAATAGTCTACACAGAGGCAGAGTGAACCATCCTTCTTTTTTACGAAGAGGACAGGGGCACCATGAGCGGAGGTGGACTGTTTGATGAAACCATAGCCAAGATGCTCGTCAATAAAGGTGCAGAGAGCTTCAAGCTCTGGTGGAGAAAGAGAGTAGATTGTACCAATGGGCTGAGAGGCTCCTTCCTCGAGGTCAATCTTGAGATCGAACAAGTGGTGTGGCGGAAGTTCTGTGGCCTTGTCTTTGCTAAAGACGTCAGCAAACTCGTGATACTCAGGAGGAACTGAGGAGAGGTCAGGAGGCGGAGAGGAAGTGGAGGATGCACGAAGCTTCACGTCATCAGTGGAGAGCTGCAAGCAGAACTGTCTAGAGCCAGGGAGAGCACAGGCTCTGACATACGCAGCAGCATTGATGAGTGAGACGAGTGGAGCAGAGTGTGGCGAGTCTGTCGGAGGTGCAGTTGGAGCTGCAAACGGAGCGGAGGGTGTTGGATCTGGAGCAGAGGTCACAGCGGAAGATGACGAAGGCACCTGGGGTGTCGGCATTCCCTGTAACGATGGTTTGAATGATATACTGCCCAGTACCCAGTCAATCGACGGATTGAAGCAGGTGAGCCAGTTGTGTCCTAACACCAGCGAACATGAAGAATCCAACGGAGTAACATAAAATGAAATGGAGTTGACATTGCCAGAAGGAAAGCGGAGGGAAAGATCTACTTCTTGGGAAATGACAGCATTGGTACTACCATCAAACAAGCAGAGCGGAATTGGTGGAGAAACGGAGGAAACAGGAATGACATATTTTTTGATTATAGACAGGTCTACGAAACAATGAGAAGAGCTGGAATCAATCAATGTGTCATATCCATGACTCTCGGACTCAGTCCCAGTCCAGTCCGGACCCCTAGCCCCTATCTCCGGTCAAGTCCGGTCCTAGTCTGGCCTAGAAAACCTAATTCCGGCCTAGAGAACTCAACTCCAGCCCTAGGAAACCCAACTCCGGTCTAAATAACTTAAGTCCGGTGTTTTACCCCTATCTCCGGTCCATTTCGGCCTCCCGGCCTTGCGCTGCTCCACCCAGTCCTCCCAGGTCTATGTCTGGGTCACCCGGACATAACTCCGGTCTGTTTCCCTTTGTTTGTACTATATTTAGTCTAGCCCGTTCATCAGACTTTGCTTACTGTACAATCCTGTGTCCGACCCTGGTTATGCCGGTCACCCGGACTTTAGCTATTAGTCTCTGCACAGCCTCTGTGGCTATCCACTCTCTTGCTAATCTTCTTGCTAATAGCTTATTAACAAGTCCGGCTTCATGTTCTTTACTCCGGACCGGCCTCATGTATTTAACCCCTGTACATACTTTGTAGCACCCCAGTCAGAATATCAATTAAGTATTACCCTCGACTCCTGTCTTGCTCCTCGAGATTACTCTATAGCTAAGGCTGAGCCTTAGCTATCCCTGGCCCCTGTCCCAGACCTCTCCCCGGCTTGCATAAGGGTACAGCACATAAGCTGAGACCAAGGGAGGTAGATCCAACCCCAGACCAGCTTCCCCTTGTGCGCACTCCAAGACCGGTCGGTTTCCCACGCTACCGGCCTTATTCCCGCACTCCCGGCCTTAAGTCCGGTCCTCCGGACTTAGCCCCTAACCTCCGGCCTCAACTCCGGTCCAACCGGACTTGGCCCCTAACCTCCGGCCTCAACTCCGGTCCAACCGGACTTGGCCCCTATCTTCCTGGCCTTGACTTTGGTCACTCGGACTTAACCCCTGTCACCCGGTCTTGAAGCCTGGTCACTCCGAGGGTAAACCTGTACTTGTCACAATGCAGAAACAGTATCAACAGAATAATTGAAAAGAGTTACAGACGGAAGTAAAGAGTTCAGACTAGAGAGAGCAGATGCGTTGAGTCGGATGTCTGGTTGCGCACAGTTGGGATCAACGCTTCCTCCAGGCTGTGCGAGCTCCCTGGAGGAGCGGACTAATTTTTTGGCTCTGCCTTCTCCTCAGTCGGAGTAGGCAGAGTTCCAGCCATAGCTGCACAGGCTTTGGCTGCACGAGAGGTGGACTTGGGACAGTCCTTGGCGGAGTGGCCAGCCTTGCCACAGAAGAGGCAGAGGTTGTTTTTCATCCTGCGCTGTCGTTCAGTGGAGGTGAGTTTGCCATCCTTGCCCAGAAGATGGGCAATATTGGACTTGGGTGGATCTTTCTGTTTGCCCTTGCCCTTGGTGTCAGACTTTGGAGCAGAGGATGAGGAGGATGGTGATTTAGTTTTATTGTCAGAGTTGGAAGACTGCAACTTGTCAGAGGTGGACTTGGTGGTGTGCGAAATCTCTGCTTTGCGCTCCCAGTAGCATGCATTGATGGTCTGAGCGAGTTTGTGGAGTTGTGCAAGGGTAGAAGGTTTTCTGATGCGAGCGATCTTGTCCTTGATACGGTCTGGAAGTCCACTATAGGAGTGGTGGCGGAGTGCACCGACACTGTAGTCCTTGACCTGTGAAGCCCAGCGATTGAACTCCATGACGTATTTGGTAATTTGAGAACCATCCTTCATGGTGAGGTTCTTGAGTTGTTGGATGGCATCTGCTATGGCATCATGCAGACCAAAATTAGTTGTGAGCTCTTGTAAGAACTCATGGTAGTCATCCATCCAGAGTGGGTGGTCATAGTTGTCGGGATTTAGTAGATCTGGCTCGAACCAAGCCAGAGCCATACCCTTGAGATAAGACTGAGCAAAGGTAACCTTTGCTCTGTCAGAGCGGAATGCACGAGGGTGGTCTTGGAAGTTCAGCTCGCATTGAATGAGGAACTTGCGGAGTTTTTTAGGGTCAGAGCTGTCGAAGGTGTCAGGCTCGCGGACTTTGGTTTTTGGAGTGGAGTCCCCAGTGCACGAACTAGACCATGCAAGTGCATGGACAGCTCTAGCAAGAGCTATGAGGGGATCCTCTGGCGGCTCAGCCGGGTCTTCAGGGGCATCCCTGTCACCACTGCCCCCACCATCGGGATCACCATCAGGGTAGTCAGGGTCGGGGTCAGGTCCATCATCTCGATTACGAGGAGACAGAGTATGGAAGGTTGTTGGGTGGAGGTCAGAGCAACCAGCTTGTGAAGCGCTTTCGCCCTCAGTGTGAGAGTGGTGTCAAGTGGAGAATGATTGGAACTGTTCGATGACGGAAGGGAGTCAACACGGATTAGCTAGTGCAACAGCAAGGTTCTCAGCGACCTCTCTCTGGGATTGAGCTCGAGTTCTCATAACGGTGTAAGTTTTTTGGAAGACAGGAAACAAGATCGTACAAGTGTGAGTACAAATATACTGTCAAGTCCGGGCCTACTCCGACCAACTCCGACGCTATACAAGGTCTAGAGAAAGGTTCGGAAGCAAGTCCAACACAGAGGAACAGAACTCCGACTAGCAGAGTGTCAGCAGGAATGAAGACTGCCGAAGCAAAGGCGGAGCAGAGTGAGGGCATCAGGTTTAGCTCGTGTGCTACCCCCTTGCATGATCTCAGCCCTCGTATTTCAGAGGGAGAGTACAGACAGAGAGTCAGAGATAACTCCAACAGGCAGAAGACAGAATCAGAGGGAGTAGGAACTAAGTTGATATTCGTACTGAAGAACAGCGGAGTACAGTACATGTTTTTATACTGCTATGGAGGTACAGTAATCAGAATCAGAACTGACATACAGAGACTCATAAATTTTCAAGTAAAATTTCCTGGATGATGAATGAAGGGTAGACAGAGGACATATGAACGGGTAACACAGAACATCCTGAAAAGGAAATAGTCCAGGTGCTGGACCATGCAGTGAGCACGCTGCAGAGTACCTGACTGTGAAGGTAGTCACACAACCCCTCAGAGAATGGACTGCTCGGTCTGGTAGGAGAGCAACACAAGTCTGACAGTAGTCGGAGTGGAGACGGTTCGCAACCAACAGAAGTTGGGCAGAGTTGGTGCGGAGTGAGCAGATGACCAGTGGAAAAGGTTGCGGAGTGAGCAAAGACTTATGATGAACACACAGTTATGACACTCCCCTCCCCTGTCCACCACAACCTGTTTTCCTGAGTCAGACACCTCATCCCTCATCTCTCAGTGGGAAGTACCGACCCCTGTCGCCCACCCTCTCCGACTGCATCCACACCAGGGTTTCTTGGTCCGCCAAGTACTGGCCCCCAGGCCCAGAGTCTCCATCATTGGGGACAGTAAGCCAGCGGGAAAGGGAAAGGACAAAGAGGGCGCTCGCCATGACTCCGATCATCGAACAACTGCCAGCAGTCCCACCAATGCTCCCAGCCCTTCCAATGTTTGCCCCGAACCTGTTGCCTCCAGAAATGCTGCACTCGACTTGCTCGCCTCAGTTGCCCTTGCCCAGGATGACAAGCTGCGATTACCAATCGCAGCAAGTGACTACCTGGACGTTGTTAGGTTGCTTGACGTCTTCAACAACAGGGACAACATTGATGGGTGTACACTGGAACAAGTTAAGTATTTTGGGCTGCTGTCTGAAATCTACAGAGCAGCAGACGTGATCGGGAAGGCTACCAACAAAATTAGAACTGCCCAACTGTCCGGTACCACTCCCCTCGCCAAGGTCATCATGGTCTCGATGCTCGAAAAGGGGTACTCGGATGTTCTGGAAGCTGTCACCGGTGGTGCCTACCATCACCTTCGTGATCATCAGGTCAGGGAGTTCCTTGCCCCAACTGCTTCTCAACTTCTTGAGCAGATCAGGCCTAAGGAGGATCTGGTGATCCCCGAAATGAAACCCAAAGCGGACAAGGAGGTCCAATGGGATCCCCCATTGGAGTTTATGGACAATGCGATGGTTTTTAAAGAGGTTGGTCATCAGTTGGGTATGGGTGCTAATGGATCGGCTTGGGAGGCTCTCCTGCAGAATGCTATGTGGAGTGGAATCGACAAGAACTATCATAATGCCATCTATGCTACCGATTCTCTCCCTGCGGCTCCCTTCGTCCCCATCCCTGAATATCAACTTTGCTACTATCTCAGAGGTCGAGCTCTGGTCCCTGATGGACACCCCCTCTACCAGCACGCTTGCTACCAGTGTTGTCACTTGGGACATTGGTCCTGTCATAATGGACAGGGGTCACGCTGGACTCCAGCCACCACCTCAAGCTCTCTGCCTCCACCGCCATCGCTGCCAGTTGCATCCCATACCCATTCCTGCCGACCCACTGCTTCTACTCCCTTGCACTCCCACCACTCGTCCTCAAGGGTCTGAGGACCTTAGGGGGGGGGTGTGTGTCATAACCATGCGTTCACACTAAGCCCTTACTCACTCCACGCCCTACTCCGCCGGTCATTCACTCACTCTGCACCAACTCCGCCCAACTTCTGTTGGTTGCAAACCATCTCTGCTCCAACTGCTGTTGGACTTGTGTTGCTCTCCTACCGGACCGAGTGGTCCATCCTCTGAGGGGTCATGTGACTACCTTCGCAGTCAGGTACTCTGCAGCGTGCTCACTGCATGGTCCAGTGCCTGGACTATTTCCTTTTCTGGATGTTCTGTGTTACCCATTCATATGTCCTCCATCTACCCTTCATTCGTCGTCCAGGAAGTTTTACTTGAAAATTTATGAGTCTCTGTATGTCAGTTCCGATTCTGATTACTGTACCTCCATAGCAGTATAAAAACATGTACTGTACTCTGCTGTTCTGCAGTATGAATATCAACTTAGTTCCTACTCCCTCTGATTCCGTCTTCTGCCTGTCGGAGTTATCTCCGACTCTCCGTCTGTACTCTCCCTCTGAAATATGAGGGCTGAGATTGTGCAAGGGGGTAGCGCATGAGCTAAACCCGATGCCCTCACTCCGCTCTGCCTTTGTCTCAGTGGTCTTCGTTCCTGCCGACACTCCGCTAGTCGGAGTTCTGTTCCTCTGTGTCGGACTTGCTTCCGAACCCTCCTCTAGACCTTGTTTAGCGTCGGAGTTGGTCAGAGTAGGCCCGGACTTGACAGTATATTCATACTCGCACTTGTACGATCTCCTTTTCTGTCTTCCAAAAACTTACGCCATTATGAGAACTCGAGCTCAATCCCAGAGAGAGGTCACTGAGAACCTCGCTGTAGCGCTAGCTAATCCACATCGACTCCCTTCCATCGTTGAACAATTCCAGTCTTTCTCCACTCAACTCCGCTCTCGCGCTGAAGGTGAAAGCGCTTTGCAAGCTGGTCACTCCGACCTCCACCCAACAACCTTCCATACTCCATCTCCTCGTAATTGAGATGATGACCCTGACCCCGACCCTGACTACCCTGATGGTGATCCTGATGGCAGGGGCAGCAGTGATGGGGATGTCCCCGAAAACCCGGCTGAGCCGCCAGAGGATCCCCTCGTAGCTCTTGCTAGAGCTGTCCATGCACTTGTGCAGTCTAGTTCACGCACTGGGGACTCCACTCTGAAAACCAAGGTCCGCGAGCCTGACACCTTCAACAGCTCTGACCCTAAAAAACTCCGCAAGTTCCTCATTCAATGCGAGCTGAACTTCCAAGACCGCCCTTGCACATTTCACTCTGACAGAGCAAAAGTTACCTTTGCTCAATCTTATCTCAAGGGTATGGCCCTGGCTTGGTTCGAGCCAGACCTGCTAAACCCCGACAACTATGACCGCCCGCTCTGGATGGACGACTACCATGAGTTCTTACAAGAGCTCATGGCTAACTTCGGTCTGCATGATGCCATAGCGGATGCCATCCAACAACTCGAGAACCTTACCATGAAGGACGGTTCTCATATTACCAAATATGTCATGGAGTTCAATCGCTGGGCTTCGCAAGTCAAGGACTACGGTGTCAGTGCACTCTGCCACCGCTTCTATAGCAGACTTCCAGACCGCATCAAGGATGAGATCGCTCACGTCGGAAAACCTTCTACCCTTGCACAACTCCGCGAACTCACTCAGACCATCGATGCGCACTACTGGGAGTGCAAAGCAGAGATCTCGTGCACCACCAAGTCCACCTCCAACAAGTCGCAGTCTTCCAACTCTGACAATAAAACTAAATCGTCGTCCTCCTCGTCCTCCGCTCCAAAGTCTGACGCCAAGGGCAAGGGCAAACAGAAAGATCCACCCAAGTCCAACAGGTCTAAGTCCGATATTGCCCACCTTCTGGGTAAAGATGGCAAACTCACCTCTGCTGAGTGCCAGCGTAGGATGAAGAACAACCTCTGCCTCTTCTGTGGCGAGGCTGGCCACTCCGCCAAGGACTGTCCCAAGTCCACCTCCCATGCAGCCAAAGCCCGTGCAGCTACGGCTGGAACTCCGCCTACTCCGCCTGCAGAGAAGGCAGAGCCAAAAAATTAGTCCGCTCCTCCAGGGAGCTCGCACAGCCTGGAGGAAGTGTTGAACCCAACTGTGCACAACCGGACATCCAACTCAACGCGTCCGCTCTCTCTAGTCCGAACTCTTTACTTCTGTCTGTAACTCTTTTCAATTATTCTGTTGATACTGTTTCTGCATTGATCGATTCCGGCTCTTCTCATTGTTTCATAGACCCATCTATAATCAAAAAATATGCCATTCCTGTCTCCTCTGTTTCTCCGCCAATTCTGCTCCACTTGTTTGATGGTAGTACCAATGCTGTCATTTCCCAAGAAGTAGATCTTTCCCTCCGCTTCCCTTCCAGCAATGTCAATTCCATTTCATTTTATGTTACTCCATTGGATTCTTCATGTTTGCTGGTGTTAGGACACAACTGGCTCACCCGCTTCAATCCGTCAATTGACTGGGTACTGGGCAGTATATCGTTCAAACCATCATTACAGGGAATGCTGACACCCCAGGCACCTTCGTCACTTTCCGCTGCAACCTCCGCTCCGGATCTGACACCCTCCACTCCGTGTGCAGCTCCGACTGCACCTCTGACAGACTCGCTGCGCTCCGCTCCGCTCATCTCACTCATCAATGCTGCTGCGTATGTCAGAGCCTGTGCTCTCCCTGGCTCTAGACAGTTCCGCTTGCAGCTCTCCGCTGATGATGTGAAGCTTTGTGCATCCTCTGCTTCCTCTCCGCCTCCTGACCTCTCCTCGGTTCCTCCTGAGTATCACGAGTTTGCTGACATCTTTAGCAAAGACAAGGCCACAGAACTTCTGCCACACCGCTCGTTCGATCTCAAGATCGACCTCGAGGAAGGAGCCTCTCCACCCATTGGTACAATCTACTCTCTTTCTCCGCCAGAGCTTGAAGCTCTCCGCACCTTCATTGACGAGCATCTTGGCTATGGTTTCATCAAACAATCCACCTCCACTCATGGTGCCCCTGTCCTCTTCGTAAAGAAGAAGGACGGTTCACTCCGCCTCTGCGTAGACTATTGAGGACTCAACAAAATCACAAAAAAAGATCGCTATCTGCTGCCACTCATCTCTGACCTACTCGACTCTCCAAGCCGCGCTAAAGTCTACACCAAGATCGATCTCCGCCATGCCTATCATCTGGTCCACATAGCAGACGGAGATGAATGGAAAATGGCATTCCGCACTCGTTATGGTTCTTATGAGTGGCGGGTAATGCCATTCAGTCTGACTAACGCACCTGCAGCCTTCCAGCGATTTGTCAATAGCATCTTTGCAGACATGCTCGATGCCTGCGTTGTGGTGTACCTCGATGACATCCTAATCTATTCGCAGGATGTGGAGTCGCATTGCAAACACGTAAAAGAGGTCCTCCGCCACCTTCGAAAGCATGGCCTTTATGCCAAGCTGGAGAAATGCGAGTTTCACTCTGACTCCGTCGAGTACCTCAGTTATGTCCTTTCTCCCTCCAGTCTCACCATGTCCGCTGAGAAGGTCCAGGCAGTCTGCGACTGGCCTGAGCCACAGAAGGTGCGGGACATCCAGTCTTTCCTTGGTTTTGCAAATTTCTACAGACGGTTCATTAATAACTACTCCGACATCGTCGTTCCACTCACTTGCCTCATGCGAAAGGGTGCTCCTTGGAACTTTTCTGAGGAGTGCCGGTCTGCTTTCCTCTGCCTGAAGGATGCCTTCAGTTCCACTCCTATTCTTACTCATTGGGTTCCTGACGCTCCACTTACAGTTGAAACCAACGCCTCCGACTATGCCATTGCTGGCATTTTGTCAATCACCTGCTCTGACGGTGAACTCCGCCCAGTCGCTTTCTACTCTTGCACCATGACCATGCCAGAACTCAACTATGATACCCACGACAAGGAGCTGTTGGCTATCTTCGAGGCCTTCCACCATTGGCGGCATTACTTAGAAGGCTCCGCCTTACCTGTCGACGTGGTGATGGACCACAAAAACCTTGAGTACTTTTCCACCTCTAAGGTTCTCGCTTGTCGACAGGCCCACTGGTCGGAGTACCTTTCCCAGTTTAATCTTTCTATCCGCTTCCGACCTGGCCACTTAGGAGCCAAACCCGATGCACTTACACGACGTTGGGATGTCTACCCAAAAGGGGGGGATAGGGACTACGCACAGGTAAATCCTCACAATCTCCGCCCTATGTTTACACAGGAGCAACTCGCATCATCCCTCCATACCACCACCCTCTTGGCACCTGTACTCCGTGCCGCCATGGTCTTTGATGTTGAGTGCTTGCACTCCGACATCATCTCCGCCCTACCCTCTGACCCTGTCTCCGCCAGCCATCTCCCAACTCCGACTAAGCCTCGGTGGTCCCTGGACTCCAACAGTCTACTCCACCTTGATGGTCATATCTTTGTCCCTGACATTGATGACCTCCGCCTTCGAGTGCTTCGGTTCAAGCATGATCATCCTCTAGCAGGCCATTTCAGGCAAAACCACACCCTAGAACTCGTCTGCAGGGACTATGTGTGGCCAATACATCAGGTCTTGCACCGCCTGTGGATGGAGCAAAACTCCACGCCACCGCCCTTATGGTCTACTGAAGCAACTCCCCGTCCCAGAGAGACCTTGGAACTCCATCTCCATGGACTTCATCGAACACCTCCCCAACTCCGATGGCTACTCCACCATACTCGTGGTAGTGGACTGCCTCTCAAAGCAAGCGGTGTTCATCCCCACCCACGACTCCATCACCTCCGCCAAACTCGCTAAGCTCTTCCTAACCCATGTCTTCTCCAAGCACAGAGTTCCAGCTAATGTCACCTCCGACAGAGGTCCTGAGTTCGTCTCACACTTCTTCCACTCTCTAGGAAAGGCCCTTGATATGCGTCTTCACTTCACTTCAGGTTACCACCCAGAAGGCGATGGTCAGACCGAGCGAACGAACCAGACCCTCAAACAGTACCTTCGTGTCTACTGCAACTACCAACAAGACAACTGGGCTGAGCTGTTACCTCTAGTGGAGTTCACTTTCAACAATGCACCAAGTGCGACTACTGGAGTTTCTCCCTTCTTCGCTAACAAGGGATACCACCCAAACTTGTCTGTGGTCCCTGACCAAGACCTCACCTCTCCAAGGGCTCATGACTACGTCGTCGAGCTCTCTGCCCTTCATGACTTCCTCCGCTCCAAAATGTCCGCTGCTCAACAGCGCTACCAGGGTCCAGCAGATGCTAAACGCATACCTCCGCCTGAGTTCAAGGTCGGAGAACAGGCCTACGTCAAAGCCAAGTACTTCCGCTCCACTCGTCCTTCGGAAAAACTCTCCAAAAAGTACTTAGGTCCATTCACCATCCTGGCCAGGCCAGGTACGCATTCTGTCACCCTTAAGCTCCCTGACTCTATGTGCTCGGTACATCCGGTCTTCCATGTCTCACAACTGGAAGCCGCAGCAGCTAACCCTTTCCCAAACCGACAACAACCTCCACCTCCGCCAGTGGATGTTGATGGTGACCTTGAGTACGAAGTATCAGAGATACTCGACTCTAAGGTGGACTGCTGTTGCCGCCACTGTCAACTCTTGTATCTAGTCCACTGGGCTGGTTATGAGAACACCGACGAAGAAACCTCTTGGTTGCTTGCAACTGAGCTAGATCATGCTTCCAACATAGTATCCACTTTCCATGAATGCTATCCACACAAACCTGGCCCATACCAACCTCTGCCTTAATACTCCACCTACATAAACCTCCTCCGTGGGCCAACTCCGCCTCTTACCAAACTACCTTAAGTACTTTAGAATTTTCTCCGCTTATCCGTTTCACTTCTCAGAGTCACAAACAAAATCACAAGTCTATCTCATAGTAATACAAAATATACAAACTAAAGACAAAAAAAAAAAAGAGAAAAAGAAAAAACAAAACAAAACAACTCTACTCTTCCATCGCTTGCTCTCTGCCACCCTCCTGTTCTTCACCGCCTTCCTGCTCTCCTTTGACTTCTTCCTCATTATCCCCCTCCACACCTTCATCTGCTTCCTCTTGCTGGTCCTCCGCCGCCTCTGACTGAGGCCTTTTCCAACCTCCTCCCATGCGCTCAAGTTCAGCCAGTCTGGCTTCATGCGCATCTTCCCTCCTCCTCATCTCTGCCCACTCCGCCCATGCATGGTACATTCCCCACTCATTGGCAGTCCACTCTGCTGCCTCTGCCATCCACTCCACTGCCTTTGCCATCCTCTCGAAGGCTGTTGCAGCCTTCTCATGCGCCGCTGCATACCTCTCTGCAGCCTGCAACTGCCGCTCCCGCTCCCACTCCGTCCACCAGGAGGAGACCCCCGAGGGTCCCTCGAGTGGTGTCCCTGGTTCCTCCTCATCCTCTCCGCCTGCCTCCCACTCGTCATCTGCTTCCTCCGTCTCTGTCGCTCTCTCCTTTCCCTTCCCTCACATCCTCTTCTTCTTCTCTCCTTGGGAGCTCCCCATCCCTGCTCTCTTCCGCGAAGGCCCCGCCACTGCTTCTTCCCGCGTCCAGCTGCATGTCTTCTTTTTGTTATGGCAGGGCACACAGGCCCTGGTCTTGCCTTGTCCTGGCTCGCACTGGCCCACCATCAGACTCGCTACACAGCGAGTGCAGGGGGGCCACCTGGTTGTGGTGACCACCACGGAGGCCCCAGGGACCTTCTGGGCAGTGTTGACATCGTACACCATGCCACATAATCTAAGAAAGTAAAACTGCGAGTCAGCTCCGCCTGACCCACAGTGCTCCGCCACTCACCTTTGAGCGGCCTCGTCCTGCCTGGCCTGAGCCCTCTCCTTAGAGGCCCTCTGCCTCTGCCTCTCGGCCTCCTCCGCTGCCGCTTTCTGCCTCTGCTTCTCAGCCTCTTCCTCCACCGCCTTCTTCCTCTGCACCTCCTCTTCCTCTCTCTGCCTCCGCTCCACCTCCTGCCACGCCTCTTCCACCTTTTGTCTCTTGGCCTCCTCTCGTTTGGCCTTGCGCTCCGCCTCACATTCTCGCTCCTTCTTCTCCACCTCTTCTCACCGACGTGCCTTCTCCACTGTCTTCTTGTGCTCAGTGTCTGTCGAGTCGTCTGTAAGGACAACTAGGTCGTCGTCAGCGACCTGGGAGTAGTCACGAGAGTGACCAGGGGTGGGCTGGGGGGTTTTGTTCTGACGCTGAGAGGACATGATGATGGGGGATGGGATACGAAGGATCAGTACCCTAACACATGTTTTTAAGCGGAACTTCGAACTCCGATGGAGCTCCGCCACGGCTGAACCCATTATCCTCGAGGCATCAAAATAATTTCAAATGATCAACTCGTGTTGATCTCGTTCCATACATGTGGCCTTCAGGGGTTCAGGCCCTAAGGGGGGGGCACTGTCATAACTGTGTGTTCACACTAAGCCCTTACTCACTCCGTGCCCTACTCTGCCGGTCATTCACTCACTCTGCACCAACTCTGCCCAACTTCTGTTGGTTGCGAACCATCTCCACTCCAACTGCTGTCAGACTTGTGTTGCTCTCCTACCAGACCAAGCGGTCCATCCTCTGAGGGGTCATGTGACTACCTTCACAGTCAGGTACTCTGCAGTGCACTCACCACATGGTCCAGTGCCTGGACTATTTCCTTTTCTGGATGTTCTGTGTTACCCGTTCGTATGTCCTCCATCTACCCTTCATTCGTCGTCCAGGAAGTTTTACTTGAAAATTTATGAGTCTCCATATGTCAGTTCCGATTCTGATTACTGTACCTCTGTAGCAGTATAAAAACATGTACTGTACTCCGCTGTTCTGCAGTACAAATATCAACTTAGTTCCTACTCCCTCTGATTCTGTCTTCTGCCTGTCGGAGTTATCTCCGACTCTCCGTCTGTACTCTCCCTCTGAAATACAAGGGCTGAGATCGTGCAAGGGGGTAGTGCACGAGCTAAACCCGACACCCTCACTCCGCTCTGCCTTTGTCTCAGTGGTCTTCGTTCCTGCTGACACTCCGCTAGTCGGAGTTCTGTTCCTCTGTGTCAGACTTGCTTCCGAACCCTCCTCTAGACCTTGTTTAGCATCGGAGTTGGTCGGAGTAGGCCCGGACTTGACAGGGTGATGTTATGCCCTTCTTATAGGGCTTTCCTTTTCTGTCATTTTCCCCTGAATTGCCAAGTCACATGTGTCACATGCCTCATCGTGTCGCTTGTCCTCACCATGGTCATCCTTGGTCTGTTGGCTCGGAGAGCCTTTGGATCACTGGCGGTGGTGGTATTTCCAATACCAACTGATGCTGCGTATGCCATCATCACTCTGACTCGTAGCTGCGCCCACAGCTGATGGACGTATATTTCATTTTACCCTCTGTTCCGTTCGCTTCTCACTGTCATATCCATGACTCTCAGACTCGTTCCCAGTCCAGTCCGGACCCCTAGCCCCTGTCTCCGGTCAAGTCTGGTCCTAGTCCAGCCTAGAAAACCCAATCCCGGCCCTAGATAACTCAACTCTGGCCTGCATAACCTAAGTCCGGTGTTTTACCCCTATCTCCGGTCTGTTTCGGCCTCCCGGCCTTGCGCTGCTCCACCCTGGTCCTCCCAGGTCTATGTCCAGGTCACCCAGACATAACTCCAGTCTGTTTCCCTTTGTTTGCACTATATTTAGTCTAGCCCATTCATCTGACTTTGCTTACTGTACAAATCCTGTGTCTGACCCCGGTATGCCGGTCACCCAGACTTTGGCTATTAGCCTCGGCACAGCCACTGTGGCTATCCACTCTCTTGCTAATCTTCTTGCTAATAGCTTATTAACAAGTCTGGCTCTATGTTCATTACTCCGGACCGGCCTCATGTATTTAACCCCTGTACATACAGTGAGGGACAAAAGCGTTGCAATGTTTGTGAGGTGTGAATTGTTGCTGATGTAGCTCGGGCTATTCTGCACAGATAATCATGATACCTATACCATTGGAAAGGGATGACTCTAAGCTTTCCAGAGCACTAAGGTTCAGTCAACACAAAGCAATACATGCTGAGATACACCGTATTCTTTCCAAAAAGTGCATTGCAACGCTTTTGTCCCTGACTGATGAAATCATGAAATGTGACCTTTTGATGGGATTGTGGGCATGGAGGATGGGAAAAAATGGTTACATAATAAACCACATGATCATCCAGATGATTTGTCAGCATGTAAACAATGACAAACATTGGACTTGTACCATTAATCCTCCCTCTTTTACCACAACTCATGAAATCATCTCTCTAGCTCACATGGTCATTTGCTCAAGGAATTCTTATCAAATACTGGAGGCCACCACAGTGCCATCAGTATAACATGCTCTCAGAACCATCAGCCCCTTAAAAAACCTGCTGTCAGTCATTCCCTGGACTGTTTCCCCCTCCATGCCTGATGTGTTCTGGGACTAATCAGTACTTGGAAGGCTGAAAATGTTGTGGAGGTCAATCTGGCACTTCAGAACATGATGTACAAACCAGTCCCCTCTCAACTGATGCATCTCTAGCACAGGAAAACATTTATGGAAGTTGGGGTGAGACAAAACCTCCTTGGGCTCTGAGCACCATAAGAGGGTTCACTAGATCTTGCTCTGATCTGAACTGTAGATGACTGGGGAAGGATTATTTGGTCATATGTGACCAAAGGCAACATTCAGGGCCAGATGGAAGCACAGGATTCTGCTCCATGGCAGTTCAGTAGCATATCCTTCTGATGACACCCAGGGGTAAAGAGGATTTTGTCTTTCCCTAACTTCCATACCATTGTCCCTGTGCCAGAAATGCATTGGTTGAGAGGGGACTGGTTTGTACATCATGTTCTGAAGTGCCAGATTGACCTCCACAACATTTTCAGCCTTCCAAGTACTGATTAGTCCCAGAACACATCAGGCATGGGGGGGGAAACAGTCCAGGAAATGACTGACAGCAGGTTTTTTAAGGGGCTGATGGTTCTGAGAGCATGTTATACTGATGGCACTGTGGTGGCCACCAGTATTTGATAAGAATTCCTTGAGAAAATGACCATGTGAGCTAGAGAGATGATTTCATGAGTTGTGGTAAAAGAGGGAGGATTAATGGTACAAGTCCAATGTTTGTCATTGTTTACATGCTGACAAATCATCTGGATGATCATGTGGTTTATTATGTAACCATTTTTTCCCATCCTCCATGCCTGCAATCCCATCAAAAGGTCACATTTCATGATTTCACCAGTCAGGGACAAAAGCATTGCAATGCACTTTTTGGAAAGAATACGGTGTATCTCAGCATGTATTGCTTTGTTTTGACTGAACCTTAGTGCTCTGGAAAGCTTAGAGTCATCCCTTTCCAATGGTATAGGTATCATGATTATCTGTGCAGAATAGCCCGAGCTACATCAGCAACAATTCACACCTCACAAACATTGCAACACTTTTGTCCCTCACTGTACTTCATAGCACCCTCAGTCAGAATATCAATTAAGTATTACCCTCAACTCCGTACTACCCCTTGAGACTACTCTATAGCTAAGGCTGAGCCTTAAGCTATCCCTGACCCCTGTCCTGGACCTCTCCCTGGCTTGCATAAGGGTACAGCACATAAGCTGAGACCAAGGGAGGTAGATCCAACCCTGGACCAGCTTCCCCTTGTGCGCACTCCAACACCGGTCGGTTTCCCACGCTACCGGTCTTGTTCCCGCGCTCCCGACCTTAAGTCCGGTCCTCCGGACTTAGCCCCTGACCTCCGGCCTTGACTCCGGTCTAACTGGACTTGGCCCCTGTCTCCCAGCCTTGATTCTGGCCACTTGGACTTGGCCCCTGTCTCCCGGTCTTGAAGCCCAGTCACCCGAGGGTAAACCCATACTTCACACTCACTCAGTTTGTAGTTCTCAGTTCTGGTGTCAGTCCCCCTCGCTGCAGACTGCGTCTGCAGCTGGTTTGGCAGTGTCTTTGATCTCTGACACCATATAACTCTTTTATATTTCATCATTTACTTGTTTATGTCTAACTGTGGATGTGTGTATGGTACAAACCCTGTAGGGGTATTTAAGTAGAGATACCATACTCTGTATCCCCAGTTTTTCGATTTCTTGCAACTCAGCTGTCATCTTTGACTTGTACTCTGTTCCTCCTCTGTTGCAATCTCAGAAGAACTCGCCAGTAGGACGAACCTCTGTCAGTACTCATCAATAACAAGCAGAGCCATAGGGGTTATGATAAGTTTGGCCCATAGATTCACCTCGTAACATTTGTGCCTAGTCCATTTGACGAAGTCACTCATCTCGAGCATAACAATGGAGGCTCATCTCAACATGTCTGCTCTTTCCAATCCAAACTCATTAACTCCCCATGTTTCTATTTTCAGTCACGGTTTGCCCTGGTTTTGTACTCTAGTGGACTCCAGTTCCACACATAGCTTCATAGATAAAGATTTTGTTAATCAACACTCTTTTGCCCCTGACCCCATGTCCCCTATCCAACTCCAGCTCTTTGATGGGTCATCAAGTTTCATCATCACTCAAGCAGTAGATCTTTCAGTTCAATTTGCAACCAGTGATGTCACCCCAGTAACCCTGTTTCTAGCCCTGTTGGATTCTGAATGTAAGATAGTCCTTGGACATGACTGGCTCACCTGCTACAATCCATTGATTGATTGGGTACTGAGCAGTCTAACTTTCCAGACATCTACAGGAGGAATGCCAACCCCATCGACACCCCCTGCCACACTGGTCTTAACTGGTCTTCCCAATCCCAGTCTACCTGACCAACCCCAGCCCTGCACCATCTGTACCATCTGTTGACTCACTGGTTTGCACCCCCCTGAAAGCTCCCCCTATTGCCCTGATCAATGCAGCTGCATATGTATGCACTTGCAAGCTAGAGGGATCTACCCAATTCCAACTTCATCTATGCCCACTGGACCCAGTCCTGGCCCAGTCTACTTCTACCAGTCCTCCACCAAACCTGGCCAGTGTACCAAAGGACTACCATGACTTTGCTGACATCTTTAGCAAAGCCAAGGCTTCTACTCTCCCCCCACACCAGGAGTATGACCTTAAGATTGAATTGGAAGAGGGTACTACACCACCCATTGGAACCATCTACTCACTATCCCCAGTCAAGCTGCAAGCTCTCTGGGCCTTCATTGATGAAAACCTGACTACTGGTTTCATCTAGCCCACCTCTTCCCCCTACACTGCACCAGTCCTCTTCATAAAGAAGAAGGATGGTTCACTCCAGTTATGTGTTGACTTCCAGGGCCTTAACAAGCTCACCAAGAAAGACCAGTATCCTTTACCACTAATATCTGACCTACTAGACTCCCCTAGTCACACCAAAATCTACACTAAAATCAACTTGAGGCATGCATACCACCTTGTCTGGATTGCACCTGGTGATGAGTGGAAAACAACCTTTAGAATGCACTATGGGTCTTATGAGTGGTTGGTGATGCCTTTCAGTCTTACCAATGCCCTGGCCACCTTCCAGTGGTTTGTCAACTCAATCTTTGCCGATATGCTAGATGTCTGCATCGTCATCTACCTCAATGACATCTTAATCTACTCCAGAGATGAGTCATCACACAAGCAGCATGTCTGGGAGGTTCTTCACCAGTTCCAGTTGCATGGCTTGTATGCCAAACCAAAGAAGTGTGAATTCCACTTGGACTCTGTGGAATATTTGGGTTACCACTTGTCCCTGGCTGGCCTTACCATGTCCTCAGAAAAAGTCAAGGCTATCTGTGACTGGCCTGAGCCCTGGAAGGTAAAGGACATTCAGTCCTTCCTGGGCTTCACCAACTTCTATTGCCAGTTCATTTTCAACTACTCAGACATACTGGTACCTCTAACCCAGTTGACATGCAAAGGTGCTCCCTGGAATTTTTCTGAGGAGTGCCACCAGTCTTTCAATAAACTCAAGCAGGCCTTCACTACTGCCCCAGTCCTAACTCACTTTTCCCCAGATACTCATATTACTGTTGAGACTGATGCATCTGACTATGCCATAGCCAGTATTTTGTCCATCACCAGTGGTGATGGTCAAATCTGGCCAGTTG
This sequence comes from Pisolithus tinctorius, assembly GCA_024663395.1. Lineage (NCBI taxonomy): Eukaryota > Fungi > Basidiomycota > Agaricomycetes > Boletales > Pisolithaceae > Pisolithus > Pisolithus tinctorius. The sequence continues at coordinate 3,596,085 of JANFAH010000002.1, forward strand.
CATTCTACTCTCACACCTTAACAGCCCTGGAGCTAAATTGTGACACTCATGATCAGGAATTGCTCATGATCTTCAAGGCATTCTGGACATGGCAGCACTACTTAGAAGGATCTGCAGTACTGGTTGATGTTGTCACTGATCACAAGAACCTGGAGTATTTCTCCACCTTGAAGGTATTAACCCAGTGCCAGGTGCACTGGTCTGAGTTTTTGTCACAGTTCAATATGGTTATCTGGTTCAGACATGGTAAACTCAGTGCTAAGCCTGATGCCCTAACTAGATGATGGGACATCTACCCCAAAGAGGGGGATAGTGACTATGCCTGGGTCAACCCACAGAATCTCAGACTGGTCTTCACACAGGAACAGCTAGCCACCTCCCTATGTGCCACCTACCTTGAATACCCAGTCCTATGTGCTGTTGCACTGATGGACATGGAGAAGTTACACAATGATATCCTCTCAGCCCTACCCTCAGACCCAGTCACCCAAGTCCAGTTCTCAGATACATCAGGTTCCCAGTGGTCAGTTGATGTCACTGGCTTCCTCTGCCTGGATGGCAGAATCTATGTACCAGACTCTAACAACCTTTGCCTTCATGTCTTGAGGTTCAAACATGATCATCCTTTGTCCAGCCACTTCAGCCAAAACAGAACCCTAGAACTCATCCAGTGTGAGTACACCTGGCCCAGCCTAAGGACATTTGTCAAGGACTATGTCCAGTCTTGTACTACCTGTGCCCAGGCCAAGGTACCCCACCACCAGCCTTATGGCCTACTCAAGCAGCTCCCCATGCCAGAGAAGCCATGGAATTCCATTTTGATGGATTTCATAGAGCAACTCCCAGCCTCAACCAGCTTTACCACCATCCTCATTGTGGTCAACTGGCTTTCAAAGCAAGCCATCTTCATACCTACTCACAACACCATCACAGCCCCTGAGCTCACCAAACTCTTCCTCATGCACATGTTCTCTAAGCACAGTGTACTGGCCCATGTAACCTCAGACTGGGAATCAGAGTTTGTATCCCACTTCTTCTGGTCTCTAGGTAAAGCTCTAGACATGCATCTACATTTCACCTCTGGGTATCACCCAGAGGGGGATGGTCAGATGGAGCGCACCAACCAGACCCTCAAACAATATCTCCAGGTCTACTGTAACTACCAACAGGATAACTGGGCCAAGTTACTACCATTGGCTGAATTTGCTTACAACAATGCACCCAGCACTATGACCAGAGTATCACCCTTCTTCACTAATAAGGGTTACCACCCTAATATCTTGGTTTTCCCTGAGTGCAATCTCACATCCAGCCAGGCTCACGATTATGCAGTTGACTTAGATTCACTGCACCAATACCTTCATGAAGAAATGGCTCTCACCCAGCAATGTTACCAAGGACCAGCAGATGCTAAGCACATGCCAGCCCCAGACTTCAAAGTGGGCAACAGTGTCTATGTAAAAGCCAAGTATTTCTGGTCAACCCAGCCCTCCAAGAAGCTGAGTGAGAAGAACCTTGGGCCCTACCCCATAGTAGCCCAGGCCAGTTCTCACTCATTCATTCCATGTTTACCAGACTCCATGTGCACTGTACACCCAGTCTTCCACATATCCCAACTCAAACTGGCCATCCCAAATACCATACCCAACCAGACTCAACCTCCACCCCCACCAGTAGATGTTGATGGCAACTTAGAATTCAAAGTAGCAGAGATACTTGATTCAAAGATTGACCAGTGCAGAAAGTGTTGGTTGCAGTACCTGGTCCAGTGGACCAGCTATGAGGGAACTGATGAAGAAACTACCTGGGTGTTAGCAACAGAGTTGGACAATGCCTCTGAACTCATCCAAGAGTATCATGACAAGTACCCAGACAAACCCAGTCCTTTCAAGAAATAATCTAGAACCAGTCTCAAGCTTCTTTTCTCCTTATCTGTTTCTCCTATCTCATAGTTACCATGTCTTGATCTCCCTTACTTTTCCTTTATTTGTTTTTCTTTTCCTTCACACCTTAGAACTGGAACTGGGCATTGACATTCGCAACTATACATGTACAAGAAAGAATGGTACACTATGTGCATGCAACCTCAGGCTTGGGAACCAGCAGAACCAGCACCAGTCTGATCACCTGACTCAGACCAGGACCAGCTTTCCTCTTCTTCCCTCCTCAGCCCCTCCAGCTCTTCATCAAGCCCCTCAACATCCCTGTCCTCTTCATTGGTGGTATCCCAGTCTGAAGGCATGTCTGGCACTAGGAATTTGAAGTGCTCTTCAATGTACATTTTGTAGGACTGGGTGAACTGGTAGAAATTCCTCAAGGCCTCCTGCTGGGCCACTGCCAGGCTGACCATGTTGTCAGCCACATGCTCCACTGCTTTGATCAGATGTTCCATCTGATCACCAGTGACAGGACTGGTCCTGGTCTCTTCACTGGTCTTCTTCATCGATGGCCCCTCACCCACATCTTCCTCCTTGTCACCTGCACCCTCGAGTACCTTAGCAGATGTGCACCATGACCTCTTCTTCTTCTCACCAGCACATGGGGATGTCACATCAGCCTTCCTCTTACCCTTGTCAACACCTGGGCTGGCTCCCTGACCAGTCTCACCCTTGACTGGCCACCAGCAATGCTCTTTGAGCTCATTGCACCAGTTACATGCCATGCACCTCTTCTTGCTGTCAGTGCTGTGCAGGCAGGGTGTGTTAGTCCAGGTGCAACAAAGACAACTGATAGAAGTGTTGGTCAGAAAACACTGGTAATAGTCAAAATAACACTCACTGAGGGTTCATCATGTCATATCCATGACTCTTGGACTCGGTCCTGGTCCAGTCCAGACCCCTAGCCCCTAACTCCAGTCAAGTCTGGTCCTAGTCTGGCCTAGAAAACCTAACTCCAGCCTAGAAAACCCAACTCCAGCCCTAGATAACTCAACTCCAGCCCACATAACCCAAGTCCAGTGTTTTACCCCTATCTCCAGTCCACTTCAGCCTTCTGGCCTTGCGCTGCTCCACCCTGGTCTTCCCAGGTCTATGTCTGGGTCACCTGGACATAACTCCAGTCTGTTTCCCTTTGTTTGTACTATATTTAGTCTAGCCCATTCATCTGACTTTGCTTACTGTACAAATCCTGTGTCTGACCCCAGTATGCCAGTCACCCAGACTTTGGCTGTTAGCCTTGGCACAGCCACTGTGGCTATCCACTCTCTTGCTAATCTTCTTGCTAATAGCTTATTAACAAGTCCAGCTCTATGTTCATTGTCCCAGACTGGCCTCATGTATTTAACCCCTGTACATACTTCATAGCACCCTCAGTCAGAATATCAATTTAGTATTACCCTCAACTCCTGTACTACACCCTGAGACTACTCTATAGCTAAGGCTGAGCCTTAAGCTATCCCTGACCCCTGTCCCGGACCTCTCCCTGGCTTGCATAAGGGTACAGCACATAAGCTGAGACCAAGGGAGGTAGATCCAACCCTGGACTGGCTTCCCCCCTGTGCACACCCCAAGACCGGTCGGTTTCCCACGCTACCGGTCTTGTTCCCACGCTCCCGGCCTTAAGTCTGGTCCTCCAGACTTAGCCCCTGACCTCTGGCCTTAACTCTGGTCCACTTGGACTTGGCCCCTGTCTCCTGACCTTGACTTTGGCCACTTGGACTTAGCCCCTGTCACCCGGTCTTGAAGCCCGGTCACCCAAGGGTAAACCTGTACTTCACACATCACCTCAACATTGGACCCAGCCCTGGTCAAGCTACCCACCAGGACATCTGCCCACTGGCTCTCAGCCACCTTCCAGGCTTCTTCAGCCTTGCATGTGGCCTCTACTCTCTGTGCCTCTGCCTCTGCACGTGCCCTTTCTTCCTTGAGCCAGGCTTGCTCTTGTCTTTCAGCCTCCAACCAGGCTTCCTCAGCCAGCTGGGCTTCTTCCTGCACCTTCACCTTTCACCTCTCGCACTCAGCCAACTTCCCCCAGACAGCCTGCTTGTCATTGTTGCTGCCTACCTGCAGCTCTTCACTTGTTGCCCAGGTCAGGTCAGGCAGCAGGTCTTGGTTGTAGGGTGTTCTGGACCAGCAAATAGACATGTCAAAGTGAAGAACCAAACCTGAGATGGACTGGTCTTAAGTCCACTGGTTTTCAAGGTCAGACACAAGTTTTTGTTCTCAGCATTGTCCTCATTGGAGCCTCATGGGCTTGGCTCCAAGAGGGGGATACTGTCATGACCATGCCCAGACCACCCTAGACCAGCTCTACCCTGGTCTCAACCAGTCTCATCCAACCCTTGCCCTGGTCCCAGCCTTAACCCTTTGACCCAGAAACATGTTAGCTTGTGAGGCACTGCTAGGCAGTGCCCAATCAAGCTGTTCACTCAGTTGGTACTGGGCCAGTGTAATACCCAGCCCAGCCACTAGTCCTGCCCCAGTTCCCAGTAATCCCTTTGTTCATACTTTGCTTGATAATATCCTTTGTAACACTACTTACCAATCTGTTTACCAATCATCACTGTACTGGCACAGGCCAGTCTCCAGTGCTATGTTACACTTAGGTTACTTCTAGTATTTAAGCCATAGGATAATCTGTTTTAGCCTCAGTCTGAAATCAACTTAGTCTCATCTTAACCTGGTCCCTCCTGTTCTCTGTCTTCTACCTCTTGACCAGACTACAGCCCATGCAAGGGAATAGTGCTGCACCATCAGTCACTAAGTCCAACAGTCCAAATCCCTCAGTACCTCATATTACCCTCTGACCCCCAACCAGACTCTGGACTGGCTTTGGACTGGTAAAGACCTGGACTTAACAATGCTTTTATACTCACTACAGAGGTACAATAATCGGAATCAGAACTGACATACAGAGACTCATAAATTTTCAAGTAAAACTTCCTAGACAACAAATGAAGGGAAGGCAGAGGACATATGAACAGGTAACATAGCACAACTTGAAAAGGAAACAGTCCAGGTGCTGGACCATGTGGTGCATGAGCTGTGGAGTACCTGACTGCATGCTGTCAGGGAGAAGTCCAAAGGGAGGTCACATGACCACTCAGAGAACAGCCTGCATGGTCCAGTGGGAGACCAGTACAAGTCTAACAGCAGTCAGAGTGGAGATGGTTCATAAATGACAGAGGGCAGGCAGAGTTGGTGTGAAGTGAGTAAATGACCAGCAGAAAAGGGTGCAGAGTGAGTGAGGACTTAGGATGAATGCACAGCCATGACAATCAGCAAGAGAGGATAGCCACAGAGGCTGTGCCAAGACTAATAGTCAAAGTCTGGGTGACCAGCATAACCAGAGTTGGACACAAGTTTCATACAGTAAGCAAGGATCAGCAAAGGGGACTAAACTAAGTATAGTGCAAACATGGGAAAACAGACTGGAGTTATGTCTGGGTGACCCAGACATGGACCTGGGAGAACTGGGGTGGAGCAGCACAAGGCCAGGAGGCCAGAGTGGACTGGAGACAGGGGTAAAATACCAGACTCGAATTATTTAGGCTGGAGTTGGGTTTCTTAGGGCCAGAGTTAGGTTTTCTAGGCTGGACTAGGACCAGACTTGACCAGAGATAGTGGCTAGGGGTCCAGAGTGGACTGGGCTTGAGTCTGAGAGTCATGGATATGACACTGTGGGGGGAGCACAGCCTATGACAAACAAGGCACAAATGCTTGGTAAGTAATGAGTAAGGACTGTAAGCAATGAGTAAGTGAGAAATGAAAAGTAAGCAAGCAAAGAGGATTGGTAAGTATTGGCAATGAATGAGTCAAGGACAGTCAAAATATCACAGTATGAGTCAAAGAATGTCAGAATCTGAGTAAGTGCACTGATATCACATTAGGGGGTGGTGATGCAAGTCAGATCTCAGTGGAGACATCTCTAGATCCAAAGATGGCATGACAGATGGACAGTGTTTCCAGATAGGGAAGTATTAACTCCAGAATTGAAGGGCATGAGTCAGGCATCAAAGGGCTAGGGCATTGGGGGTCTGTGGGGCAATGGGAGCATAAGCAATCATGTCTCCCACCCATTTGTCCTCTCAGCAAAGTTAACAAAAGCTTCATGAATGGGGCTCTGATGGAGGAGGAGAAGGGGGGATGTCTTCTGCTGAATCTTGCAGTAAAAAGGCAAGATGCATGTCATACTCATCATGGATGCAATCAGGGAGGCTGGAGAACAGTAGACCATGCTGCAGCTGTCACAATGTGGGGAGAATTATGGATGAGATTGGAATAAAGATGGTGCAGGGAGCAGGGAGGAATGATCCATATGCTTCATCAAGAGGGGAGACTGAAATGACTACATAAGACCTTTCTAACTGAGTGACAGACCTGAGGCAACCAAATAATGTTCTTCTGGAAGTCATACTGACAAGGAGAACATGCTGACCAAGCTGCATGGGATGGGACAGGGCTGATGATGATGGGATGAACCAGGGGGCTTTGTGATGGAAGCTGGTGGGAACACCTGGCAGATATATGTATCCACTGTCTCTGGCAAATGAGACAAGCAAGATGATCAACAAAGAGGTGGCCATTTTTGATGGTCTTAGCAAAATGAGTGTCTGATGGATGGAGTGCTGTAGAAATGTGTAGGGTGCAAGGATCCTCTCCAAATTTGGAAGGCAGAATCACATGACTGAGCACTTTAAGCAAGTGTGAGAATGGAGTCAATATCTTTGGAAATGGTGGAGATATGACAAAAACCAGAATGCCATACATGAGCACTAAAAACTTTTAATGCACACTTAACTTGCTTCCTCTTTTCTCTTTAGCACTGATGACTTGTTCTTGTGTGAAGGATGACTGCTCATGTCCAGCAGTCTTTCTATGCATGAGGGCTTTAGTCTTCATATGCATGGCATGGGCATGCAACTCATTGACAAGTTATGCAGAGTCAGCTGTAACCATGTCCACAACACCTTTGGTGTGTGACAATGGTGGGCCCAGTACCTGTTGCAGTTCAACTACAAGCTGGTACATAAACCCAGCTCCTCCATGGCTAAGGCAGATGCATTGTCATGCAGGGAGGATCATGAATAGGGGGTGAAGGCAGACAATCAGGGTGTTACTCTTCTCAACCCTTCAAGGGTTGCTTCCATCCTGATAGTTGGAGAGGACATTGATCTGGTAGTCACCTTGAAGTCTGTGTCATCAGTCACTCCACAACCAGAAGGCTCCACCCTTCAGGATGGACTGTACATCTGTGCAGGAAAGGTCTATGTCCCACCTGCCATCCACATCCATTGCCTGGAGAAACATCATGATACCCCAGTTGCTGGTCATCCAGGTTGGAAGAAAACCTTGGACCTGGTCTCTTGGAGCTATGTCTGGCCTGGCATGACTACCTTTGTGAAAGAGTATGTGGCTGCCTGCCATTGCTGTCAGATGGCCAAGAGCTTGAGGCTTCCCCCTGCCAGCAAACTCCTTCCTAATCCTGTTCTGGAACAACCCTGGACTGATATCTTGGTTGATTTCATGGAGTTACCCAAGGCCCAGGGCTTCAACAATGTCATGGTGGTGGTTGACAGGTTCTCCAAGGAGGTGGTGTTTGCACCCACCACTAAGGAGGTCTCCTCTCTTCAGACTGCAGAGCTCTTTTGGGATCACATGTGGACCTAGCATGGCCTCCCCTCTTCTGTCATCTCCAATTGTGGACCTCAGTTCACTAGTGCATTTACCAGTGAGCTTTTCAAAATGCTTAGGGTCAAACCCAGGCTTTCCACCACTTTCCACCCCCAGACTGATTGCCAGACCAAACATCTCAATCAGGACCTTCAGCAGTACCTCGGACTTTTCATGAATGACAGACAGACCTCTTGGTCCTCTTGGCTAAAGGTAGCACAGTTCTCCTACAATAACAAGTGGCAGGAGTCTACTGGCAGGAGCCCCTTTTCAGTTACCTGCTCCCATCTTCCTTGCATGGGTGTTGAACCCTTCCTTTCAAATGCAGAGGCTGCTATGGGTCATGCAGTTGACTTTGCCAAGGTCCTTGAGGATACCAAGTGGGCCCTTGAAAAGACCACTGATCAGATGAGGGTGAACTCCGAGTCCCACTGGTCAGAGGCACCTGTCTACTCTGTTGGGGACATGGTCTGGTTGGAGACCTCAAGGATATTGCTCTCTGGCCATCCTTCCTGAAAACTCACTGAACAGTGGATTGGCTCTTACAAGGTTGTTTCACTCAAACCAAATGTGGTGGAACTGAAACTCCCAAAAACCCTTAGGATCCACCCAGTAGTGAATGTATCACAGGTTAAACCATACAAGGGACCTTTAGAGGGGCAGATGGTCACTCACCCTGGACCAGTGGTGGGCCATGAGGGCAATGAGGAGTTTGAGGTTGATTTTGTCACTGACTCCTGCCTTAAAAGAAACAGGCTCGAGTTCTTGGTTCACTGGAAGGGGTACCACAATGAGGATCACACCTGGGAACCTGAGTCTGCCCTGAAGTCTGCTCCCACTGCCATTAAGGACTTCTACCACTGTCACCCCTCTGCCCCTCAGAAACTTTGTGGCATGGACTCCTCCCTTTTTGACTCCCTCTTCTGACCTCTTGAAAACTTCACTGACATTGTCCCTACCTTTAATCACCTGGAAGTCAATTTCTAAGGAGGGGATAGTGTTACAATACATACACTTTCCCTTTTCTCTTTTCCCCTCTCATCTTATCAAATCTCTTGTCTTGTCTTATCTCTTTGGACTTGGCCTGGACTCTGGTCTGGACCTTACCTCACTGTTACCACATGCCTCCTTTCTAGGACATTCTGCTCCACTACGATGTCATGAACCTCATGTGTGCCTCACCTCTACCATGTGTATTATAGTATAAGTACCACTGCTCAATCCCCAGACTAGCTCCAAGCTAGTTCATTTGGGTCTATGAGATCTAAGGGCCCGAACGGTAGTGAAACTTCTGCTTCCTTATGCAAAACATATACAAACCAAGTCTGTGCGGAGTTCAGTGGACTTCCAAGTTGATAATCGCGGACTATCTGTGACTGTGGTGTCTACTGATCAGGTGATGACTCACAGTTACCCATGTATGCATAGTATGATATGCCACCTCGACGAACCGACCATTATCGCAGGCTAGATCATTCCCCATCCCTGACCCGCTGCTCACTTCGACTTCGCAGCAAGATGGAAGGTAGGGGTTCTGGGTCAAAGGGAAAGGCCCCATCAATCAGTTCGAGCTCTGAGCCTCAGCCAAAGTTGCAAGCTGTATGGCCCCATGCAGATGTTGAGATACTTCTTGATTTTGTGGAGGAAATCCGACCCAAGGCAGGCGATCGTATGGCCTTTCAAGCAGGGCACTTTAACGATTTAGTATCTTGGTTACCTGTCCAACCCAATGGCTACCATAAAACCGCAAAAAACTGTCAGGACAAGTGGGAAAGTGTGCGTTGATTGGTTTATCCTTGCGTTCTGTATCACTCATCTCATAAACAGCTGAAACGGGATTATTATGCAGCTTCAGCTGTGGCAGGGGGGTCGGGGCTTGTGTATTCAGCAGCGAAAGGTGCTAATGTCGTAACTGAGGCAGGGCAACTCATGATGGATGATATTGTCGAGGTACGTCTGGGATTTTCTCATCGTGTGGTGTGCAAATCCTTGACTGTCCACTAGAATCGACCAGATACTGCCCAGTACCGCAACACGGGCTTCAAATACTTCGATCGTATGCGAGACTTTGTCCTTCCTGACAAGGCAAGGGGCACCAACACACACCATGCCACCCGTTCCCAACCCCCTGCCCAAAGGTCCCAGGCTTCCACATCCACACCATCTAATTTTCCCCCCATGCCACCAATGCAAGCCGCTTTACAGTTTACCTTTGTGCTGTATCAACCCAGGTCTCCTGATCAAAGTCAAATTATGCCGACTCCTCAGACGGCACAGCCCGCTGTAAATGCTCAGGGTATGCCTCTACCACCAGGTGTTTCGCAGGCCCAGTCTAGTGTGCCCTCCATACTCCTACCTGACCCCACGGTCTCCCCTTCGTCGATTCCCACATTGCCACCATCTTCTGCAATGACATCAGTAAGCACATCCATCAAACCTTCATCCAGCTTGTCATCTTGTGGCAAGAAGCGGAAAAGTGATGCCACTGCCAAGCTCGACACCATGTCCACAACAGCTTCCAGGGGAAGTTCTTCTGGTTCTCAAAAGCAGCACTCACAGACAGCTGGCCTTGAAGATGCGGTGCGGGATCTCATGACTGGTGTGCAAGATAACATCACCAAGACTCTCGCTGCTCTCGACCAATCCAAGAGCCGAGATCTAGATGAAGTTTGCACGCTGATGTTCGAGCTTGAGAAGAACCTTTCAGAGCGAAACCTGGTCCGCTTGCAAATGCTATTTGAAGAGAAACCTTCCTATGTCACAGGTTACAAGAATGCCGCTGCTCACTCGCCAACATACAGAATGTTTTGGGTCAAGATGAGGCTTGAGGCAGTTGGCTGTGAGGTTCCGGAATATGCAGGAATGGGGGGGATAAGTAGTCTATCTGTACTTGTGCCATTACGCTGTAGTCAATGCTGTAGTCAAGAATCACAATGCAAAGGTCAAGTCACGATGTTTGGGAGCAGTAACATTCACGAGAGAGTTGCAAATACAAGGTATGCGATACAGAAAATACAAAAACTACAAATGGCTGAATCAACCATGCCTCACAAGCTCGGCACGATAGTCCTCCCACATCTGCATTGCAATCGTGTCACACAAGGCATTCATCTGCCTGCACGACTCAGTGTTCAACGGAATATCTTGCAAGTCTCTGACATCAGTTTCTTTGGGTGCTAGGAATGGCCCTTCTTCTTCATTGACTGCGTCGGGATCCAGCATGTCGACATCGTCAGGATCGTGGAGGCAGATAATATTGTGAAGGCAGCACGCAGCCGCAGGCAACCGTGATTGGATCGCCATATCATACTTGGGTGGAAGAACAAGGGTGCGAAAACACTGCTTTATGATTCCAAAGTTACGCTCGATGTCATTTCAAAGCATGGCATGGCAAAGGTTGAAGAGTTCTTTGCTATCCTTTGGCCTGTATGGAGTGAATGAGAATCAAACGTACATAAGGATATAATAGTACTTACTGTAAGTTAGCTCGACCCCACTCAGCCAAATGATAATGTTGGCCACAGTATGGTACAAGTAATTGTGGAGTCAATGGATATCCTGCATCAGCAAGATAATAGCACCCATCAGGAATTGCAAAGTCCCACAAGTGTGCATTGTGGTAGACAGTAGCATCAGCGGCCGATCCTTCCCAGCCTCCAAGAACATATGTAATAGTACCATTGAACGAGCATGTGACAAGACAATTTTGAGATAAGAAACCTTTGCGATTGCGCATCAGATCCCATTCACTTTTTGATGGCACACATGCGATATGTGTGCCATCAAGAGCGCCTATGGTGTCCTTGAAGTAAGGATAGAATTTAGTATTGGCAGCGATACGACTGGGGATCGGTGAATCGGCTCTGGGAAGGCGGACATATGTGGTATAAATTGGACCCTCGCTGAATGCATGGAGCATTTGTTTGAAATACCTGGGTAAAATATATGATTAGCAGAAATTCACATGCGTTCAGGTGACTGTTGTGAAGTATGGGTCTACCCTTGGGTGACCAGGCTTCAAGACCGGGTGACAGGGGTTAGCCCAGGTGGCCAGAGTCAAGGCCAGAAGACAGGGCTTAAGTCCGAGTGGCCAAAGTTGAGGCCAAGAGACAGGGGCCAAGTCTGGTTGGACCGGAGTCAAGGCCGGAGGTCAGGGGCCAAGTCCGGAGGACCGGACTTAAGGCCGGGAGCGCGGGAACAAGACCGGTAGCGTGGGAAACCGACCGGTGTTGGAGTGCGCACAGGGGGAAGCCGGTCCGGGGTTGGATCTACCTCCCTTGGTCTCAGCTTATGTGCTGTACCCTTATGCAAGCTGGGGAGAGGTCCGGGACAGGGGCCGGGGATAGCTTAAGGCTCGGCCTTAGCTTACAGAGTAGTGTCGGGGTGTAGTACAGGAGTTGAGGGTAATACTTAATTGATATTCTGACTGAGGGTACTACGAAGTATGTACAGGGGTTAAATACATGAGGCCGGTCTGGAGTAAAGAACACGAAGCCGGACTTGTGAATAAGCTATTAGCAAGATGATTAGCAAGAGTGAGGATAGCCACAGAGGCTGTGCAGAGACTAATAGCTAAAGTCTGGGTGACCAGCATACCGGGGTCAGACACAGGATTTGTACAGTAAGCAAAGTCAGATGAACGGGCTAGACTAAATATAGTACAAACAAAGGGAAACAGACCGGAGTTATGTCCGGGTGACCTGGACATGGACCTAGGAGGACCGGGGTGGAGCAGCACAAGGCCGGGAGGCCAAAACAGACCGGAGATAGGGGTAAAACACCGGACTTGAGTTATGCAAGCTGGAGTTGAGTTATCTAGGGCCGGGATTGGGTTTTCTGGGCTGGACTAGGACCGGAGTTGACCGGAGATAGGGGCTAGGGGTCCGGACTGGGCTGAGTCCGAGTCCGAGAGTCATGGACATGACAACTGTACACTCACCGTGATATAGTGTCTGTCGAATGTTGGAATCGCTCACCGATATGCCAGGCTGATAAGCCCGTAACCATTGCATACAGGAAGATTGCCAGTTGCTCTTCTAGCGTGATGTTCCTTGAATCTTGAAGCTGCCCTTCTCAAAGGATAGATATGAGCCTGAGGAAGATATGTTTGTGAACACTGAGTTCAGTTCTGATCCGCCGGGGGTGCCCATTAAGCAGTTCATCTACCCATCCCTGTCCCAAAAGAGAAGATGTGTGGTAAGGTTCTGGGGTAGCGCTTCGGAGGGTTGTGATTGCGGCCTGGTATATTGTGAAGTACAGGTTTACCCTCGGAGTGACCAGGCTTCAAGACCGGGTGACAGGGGCTAAGTCCGAGTGGCCAAAATCAAGGCTGGGAGACAGGGGCCAAGTCCGGTTAGACCAGAGTCAAGGCCGGAGGTCAGGGGCTAAGTCCGGGGGACCGGACTTAAGGCCGGGAGCGTGGGAATAAGACCAGTAGCGTGGGAAACCGACCAGTGTTGGAGTGCGCACAAGGGGAAGCTGGTCTGGGGTTGGATCTACCTCCCTTGGTCTCAGCTTATGTGCTGTACCCTTATGCAAGCCGAGGAGAGGTCCGGGACAGGGGCCAGGGATAGCTTAAGGCTCGGCCTTAGCTATAGAGTAGTCTCGAGGGGTAGTACGGAGTTGAGGGTAATACTAAGTTGATATTCTGACTGGGGTGCTACGAAGTATGTACAGGGGTTAAATACATGAGGCCGGTCCGGGATAACGAACATAGAGCCGGACTTGTGAATAAGCTATTAGTGAGATGATTAGCAAGACGAGGATAGCCACAGTGGCTATGCAGAGGCTAATAGCCAAAGTCCGGGTGACCGGCATAACCGGGGTTGGACACAGGATTGTACAGTAAGCAAAGTTAGATGAATGGGCTAGACTGAATATAGTACAAACAAAGGGAAACAGACCGGAGTTATGTCCAGGTGACCTGGACATAGACCTGGGAGGACCGGGGTGGAGCAGCGCAAGGCCGGGAGGCCGAAATGGACCGGAGATAGGGGTAAAACACCAGACTTGAGTTATGCAGGCCGGAGTTGAGTTATCTAGGGCCAGGATTGGGTTGTCTAGGCTGGACTAGGACCGGACCTGACCAGAGACAGGGGCTAGGGGTCCGGACTGGACTGAGTCCGAGTCCGAGAGTCATGGATATGACAGTATCCCCCTCTTAGGAACCGAACCCTTGAGGTTCCATAGGGAAATATGCTCAGAGGGTTATGCAGTGAGGTCGCATGACTCGGAGTGAGTCCAAGTGCACACACAGTGCCAAGGGAGAGCCCAAGGGCCAGGAAACAGGGTAGTGATGACAGGAGGTCCAGTAGTTCGGACCAGAATGGCATGAGCTGGGTTTGGGGTCAAGGGTCAAGTCCAAGGAGTGTTCTGGGAACCCGAGACCGGAGAAGCAACAACAAGGAGGGTCAGAGACCGGTCTAGGAGGCCGCCAGATGGTTCCACAGGCCGGGACAGGGCAAAGCCGAGTCTGGGAGTGACTAGACCGGCTGGACAGGGGTTTCCAGAGACAGTGAAAGCTGAGGCCGATGTCTCAGAGGGCCAGAGTTGCACTTCAGAGCTGGGTTAAGGCAAACTGAAGGCTGGGAATGACCAGGTAAGGCCTAGGGGTGTGCTTCAGGGCCAGGTCAGGGAAAGCTGGAGACCAAAGATGTGCAGGGGACCGGTAATGTCCAACTAATGTACCAGGAGTGTGCCACTAGGGCCAGAGATGTGCTTCAAAGCCGGTTCAGGGCAACATGGAGACCGAGAGGGTCCAGAGAGGTCCGGAGATGACCATAAGATGGTCCAGGGGTGTACCAGGTGCTGCTGAGTGACAGTGGAATGACACAAAGGCTAGGTGGGTGCCAGGAAGGCTGGAAAAACCGGTCTAGGAATGCACTGGTTGGACCGGGAGTATGCTGCAGGGGTACAGAGGGTCACTAGAAGTGCCAAGAAGGCCAGGTTGGGTCCAAGGTCTGCTCCAGGGGGTCACAGGGTCTGAAAGTGTGTATTTACAGAAAAAGAAAACAGATAACAGAAAACCAAGAAAACATATAACAAGGAAACAGGAAACCAAAGCCAGAGACAGGGGTCAAAGCCAAAGGCTGAGACCGAGGGTGGCTTAGGCCAGGAGTGGCCAAAGCTGGAGACCAGGACCGGGAGCAGCTGAAGCCTGTTGTGCTAAAGTGAGTGGTCTGGTGAAAACAGCAAGACCGAAGACCGGTCAAGGGAACAGAAGGCCTGGAAGGCCAGGAACCGGTCTGATGGTCGGAGAGGCTTGAACAGACAGGTGGGGACCGGTCTGGAGCCAGAGAAGACTGGAGGCCACCAGGAGACCAGTCTGGTGGTCAGGATGGGCCAGAAAGGCTAGTTGGAGACTGGTTTGGACCTGGGAAGGGCTGCAAGGCTGGAAATGTCAAAGGGAGACCGGTCTGAGGGTCAGAGAGGACCGGAAGGGGCAGCCGGAGACCGGTCTGATGGTCAGGGGGGCTTAGAAAAGCCGGGTGGGGTCCAGTTGGGAGCCAGTGAGGGCTGAAAGGGTTAGAAAGGCTATGGGAGACCAGTCTCAACCTGGACGGGGCTGTAAGGCCAGAAATCCAAAGGGAGACCGGTCTGGAGTTGGGCTGGGCCGGAGCAACCAGCTGAAGGCTGGTCTGAAGGAGTCGGAGGGGTTTGGGGAGGCTAGAGGTGACCTGAGGTGCCATCTAGCTGGTGGGCTGACAACTGGAGGCCAAAACAGTGTAGGCTGACAGGCTAACACTGAGACTGGGGTAACCAGGGGTAGCGAGGTGTGAACCCGAGGCCGGAAGTGGCAAGGCCAAGTGCTGAGCACCTTGGAAACAGGCTGGATGGGCTTCTGGAGGACAGTGAGGGACCGGGGAGGCTGTCTAGGACAGCAAGAGTTGAGTTTGCACAAAGACTGGAGGGCTGGACATAGCTAGGCATGAACCGGAGACCAGCAGGTCATAAAACCGGTTCAATGAAGGCCTAGGGATGTCGGCAGGAAGTGAGTCCAGGTGTTGAGTCCGGTTTAGGGGTGTCCGGAGTTGGTTGGAAGTGGGTTTTCTGGTGGCAAGAAGCCCGAGGGCCAAAAGCCACTGGAGGACCAGTTCAGGGGGTCTGGAGACTGGGTGAGGCCTAGGGGTTGTCCAGCCAAAAGGCTGTCAACAGGAGGCCGAGACTGGTGAGACCGGTGAATACACAACCACTGAGGCCGAGGACCATTGAGACAGTGAGACCAGAGTACCAACACAAATGTCAGGGGCTGGGAGCAACCCAGGGCAGGTGGTTCGGGAGTGCCTCAGTATGCAAGGACTGGGCCAAGGAACCGGGGACCAGTGTGCAGGGACCGAGTGGGGCTGTGCTGAGGGCACTGGAGAGGTAGTGGATAGGGGTTTGCAAAAGTGTAGGTCGCTAGCGAGGTCCCTTATCCCCCTCTTAGGGTAGACTTCCCAAGTCTACAGGGGTACAAGGTGTGGGCTAGGACCACCGAGAGGAGTACTGGACAGGTAGTAGGAGTACTACCACCGGAGTTGCAAGTCCGAGTACTGAGAATGCTGAGACCGGCTTAACAGGTGTCAAGACCGGTTTTAGGAAGCTTTTTCAAGGCTGGAAAAGCCTTAAAACCGGAGATACAAGGCCAGCAGAGCAGGCCAGACTGGTATGGGGATAGTAAGGAGTGTCGGAGTCAAAGGTGAGGGTATGAAGGCCGGAACCAGAGCCCGAGAGGAAACCAGAAGGCTGGTGAAGACCGGCAGGCCAAAAGACAACCGGTAAGACCGGAGTCAGGAGAGTGGGTAGGACCGGAGTTCCAGAGTCGATGGTGGGGTGACAGTGGCAATGGTTAGGGGAAGGTGAGGGGTTAGCTGGTACCCGAAGGGGCCTCGCGAACATACAAGTTCCGGGGCGAGTGGGTGAGCTGGGAAAACAGACCGGCAGAGTCGGGGGTTTGTCAGATGGGCCAAAGCCCGGGGTGTCTTGCAAGCAAATTCATGCTCCAAGGCGGGGTTGACGTCAGGGGGGTTAGCAAACTTTAGTATTAGGTGGGGATAGGTGACTGCACTACACTCAGCCACCAACGGGTGCCTATTGAGTGGGCTAGTCGGTTCCCTACAACCAGAATACTTCAGTTCCTAACGAGTTGACAAGGCCAGTTAAAACAGGGGTCGGAGACCGAGAGAGAACCAAGGCCGGGTCCACCAAGGACCGGAAAGAGGTGCTAGGTCAAGACCATAGCACTGGGGTAGAGGACAGGGGTAGCTCCGGGAGGAGGGAGAGGTCTGAAGGCTGAATGAGTGACAGTGGAGTAGCTTAGAGCTACCCAAGGGGTATCAGAGGCCGAGGGAGGCCGGAGATGGGAGACTGGCCAAAAGAAATGAGTCCGGAGTGAGCAAGACCGGTCAGGGGCCATGAGGAGGCCTGGAGATGAACACCGGAAAAGAGAAAGAAAGCCAGAGTCAGCAAGACCAGTCAGGGGCTCTAAGGAAGTCCAGAGATAACAGGCCAGACAAAGGGTGACAAGGCCTAGTGAGGGAGGGAAGACCAGAACTCAGGAGGCCAGTCATAAAGGAGTCCGGAGGTGGAAAAAACCAGACACAAATAGGGGGACCGGTGTTAGCAAGTCCGGTCCAAGGTTACAAAGCCGGGTTGAGGCCGAGGGACTGGCAGGACGAGCCAGGGCCACAAGGGGACCGGAGTTGGCAAGTCCGGACCAGGGCTGAACAGCCAGGTGAGTCCAAGGGAAGTTGGGGGTCCAGCAGGGTTCAGCAGGGCGAGCCAGGAGGACTGCTAAGGGGACTGGAGTGTAGCACTAATTGATTTGTCTCTACCAAGACCACCAGTTTTGGCTTCTGGTGTACCAGAGTACCAACTTGTTGACCCAGTTAGGGTCCTGGGGTAGACTCTAATTGTTTTGTCTCAACTGAGACCACCGGTTTTGGCTTCCGGAGTACAGAGCTACCAACTTGTTAACCCAGTTAGGATCCCGGGATGGACAGAGGACAGGGAAAGGACTGGAAGTGAGGTCAGGGACCGGGGTAGGGGCCGGAGGACCAGCAGACCGGTCCTAGACTGAAAATCAGGGGTCAGGAGCAAGTCCAAAGGGCTAGCATGCCCAGGGGGTGCCTCTAAGTGAAAAGTGAGGCCGGAAAAGAGGTCAGGACCGGGCTAAGGGCCAGAGGGCTGGCAGACCGGTCCTAGACCGAAACGGAGGTGTCATGCACTAGCTAAGACCACCAGAGCCGAGGCCTGGTGCAAGTCCAAAGGACAAGCACCATCCCGAGGCCGAGGTGACTAGTGCAGGACTGGGACAATGGACAGGAGAACTGGGAGGGGTCTATGAGGAACAGAAAGGTCTGAGGGGAGCCAGGACCGGTCCAAACCTAGTAACAGGTCTAGACAAGTCCGGGTGAGGTGGCTGAATCAAACCAGGGCCAAGAGGGCCAGTAACAAAGGGCAGGAGGCCGAGGGAAGTGGCAAACCAGCTTCAGACAAGTCCGAGTGAGTGTGGACAAGCCAACCAAGGCTGGACAGGCTGGTAACAGACAGTCCAGAGACCGGAAAGGGGGTCCAGGGCTCCAAGGCCAGTGTAGTGAAGGCCGAGGGTGGAGACCAGAACCAAAAACCACTGAAGCTGAGTGCCGATGGGGAACAGGGAAGGCATTGAGGGCCGGGACTGGCCAAGTCCAGGCCTGTGGACTGCACCAGAGGTGCACAGATGTCCGAAGACCAATATCAGGGAGTCAGGAGGTCAAATGAGTGATGTGATCCCAGTGTCCAGTACAGTAGAACTGGACAAAGACAGCTGGGCTAGAGTGCTGGGATGACTGAAGTAAGGACTGTGGTGAAGACTGGGGTGACCAGCCAGGGTCAGAGGTAGCTTGGGGGAGCTAACAGAAGTGAGTCCGGTTGATGAGGCCGGCTCAGGGGCAAGTCCAGATGGTAACTCCAACTTGGAAGTGGGCTCAGGCAAGAACCCAGGTTGGTAGTGAGTCCAGATGGTGAGTCCGACTCAGGGGCTGACATGGCCGGTCCGGAGTCAGGAGAAAATGAGTGGCAGGAAGGGATCAGGAGTAAGGGAATGGATGCATTAAGTTTTGACCACTAGAGACATAGTGTCAGGGGTAATGCAACCCAGGGGTGTGCAGAGTGCCAAGGGTCACTGGCTACCTCTCTGCTTTAGCAGAGATCTCCAGGTTGGGCTCTGGAGTCAGATGAGAGGTATTCCGATGAGTCCCAATGGGCAAGGTCATGGATAGGGGCTCTAGAGCAGGACCTAGACATGATGCAATGGCTTGCACAAGTGTGAGTCAGAATATACTGTGAAGTACGGGTTTACCCTCGGAGTGACCAGGCTTCAAGACCGGGTGACAGGGGCTAAGTCCGAGTGGCCAAAATCAAGGCCGGGAGACAGGGGCCAAGTCCGGTTAGACCAGAGTCAAGGCCAGAGGTCAGGGGCTAAGTCCGGGGGACCGGACTTAAGGCCGGGAGCGTGGGAATAAGACCAGTAGCGTGGGAAACCGACCGGTGTTGGAGTGCGCACAAGGGGAAGCCAGTCCGGGGTTGGATCTACCTCCCTTGGTCTCAGCTTATGTGCTGTACCCTTATGCAAGCTGGGGAGAGGTCCGGGACAGGGGCCGGGGATAGCTTAAGGCTCAGCCTTAGCTATAGAGTAGTCTCGAGGGGTAGTATGGAGTTGAGGGTAATACTAAGTTGATATTCTGACTGGGGTGCTACAAAGTATGTACAGGGGTTAAATACATGAGGCCAGTCCAGGATAACAAACATAGAGCCGGACTTGTGAATAAGCTATTAGTGAGATGATTAGCAAGATGAGGATAGCCACAGTGGCTATGCAGAGGCTAATAGCCAAAGTCCGGGTGACCAGCATAACCGGGGTTGGACACAGGATTGTACAGTAAGCAAAGTTAGATGAATGGGCTAGACTGAATATAGTACAAACAAAGGGAAACAGACCGGAGTTATGTCCGGGTGACCCGGACATAGACCTGGGAGGACCGGGGTGGAGCAGCGCAAGGCCGGGAGGCCGAAATGGACCGGAGATAGGGGTAAAACACCGGACTTGAGTTATGCAGGCCGGAGTTGAGTTATCTAGGGCCGGGATTGGGTTGTCTAGGCTGGACTAGGACCGGACCTGACCAGAGACAGGGGCTAGGGGTCCGGACTGGACTGAGTCCGAGTCTGAGAGTCATGGATATGATATATATACTGAGTACAGCAGCAACTGTTGCGTAGTTCTGAACCTGCTGCATGACTAGCACCCTCCGAATGAGATCGGACCTGGAATCTTCATCATCCTCCTCCTCTTCCTCCTCCATGGTAATGAGGCAATTCTCGACCATAGCGATAGTCAACAGCGTAGTGTATGAGTAGTTGATTGCCATGTGCCCACAGCCGGGTATCAACTTGGAAGTCTGCTGAACTCCGCACAGACTTGGTTTGTATATGTTTTGCATAAGGAAGCAGAAGTTTCGCTACTGTTCGGGCCCTAAAGCTGTCTGCTTCTAAGTCACTTCCTGTCATATCCATGACTCTCGGACTCAGACTCAGTCCAGTCCGGACCCCTAGCCCCTGTCTCTGGTCAGGTCCGGTCCTAGTCCAGCCTAGACAACCCAATCCCAGCCCTAGATAACTCAACTCCGGCCTGCATAACTCAAGTCTGGTGTTTTACCCCTATCTCCAGTCCATTTTGGCCTCCCGGCCTTGCGCTGCTCCACCCCGGTCCTCCCAGGTCTATGTCCAGGTCACCCGGACATAACTCCGGTCTGTTTCCCTTTGTTTGTACTATATTCAGTCTAGCCCATTCATCTAACTTTGCTTACTGTACAATCCTGTGTCCAACCCCGGTTATGCTGGTCACCCAGACTTTGGCTATTAGCCTCTGCATAGCCACTGTGGCTATCCTCGTCTTGCTAATCATCTCACTAATAGCTTATTCACAAGTCTGGCTCTATGTTCGTTATCCCGGACCGGCCTCATGTATTTAACCCCTGTACATACTTCATAGCACCCCAGTCAGAATATCAACTTAGTATTACCCTCAACTCCATACTACCCCTCGAGACTACTCTATAGCTAAGGCCGAGCCTTAAGCTATCCCCGGCCCCTGTCCCGGACCTCTCCCCAGCTTGCATAAGGGTACAGCACATAAGCTGAGACCAAGGGAGGTAGATCCAACCCCAGACCAGCTTCCCCTTGTGCGCACTCCAACACTGGTCGGTTTCCCACGCTACCGGCCTTGTTCCCGCACTCCCGGTCTTAAGTCCGGTCCTCCGGACTTAGCCCCTAACCTCTGGCCTCAACTCCGGTCCAACCGGACTTGGCCCCTGTCTCTCGGCCTTGACTTTGGCCACTCGGACTTAACCCCTGTCACCCGGTCTTGAAGCCTGGTCACTCCGAGGGTAAACCCGTACTTCACACTTCCCTCCTTCTTCTCCTTACTTCTTCTTTTGGTTCTTGGTGCAAGCCTACAACAAACCCTGTTGTTAGGTCTCATCACACAACATAATCCTCTGTTGGCAAAGGTACTGTAGTGTGCAGAGGAAAACAAGCCTGTCATTGTTGCTGCAGCTACCAAAAAAGAAAGTGCCCAGCACAACACCCTGGAGTACAGTGGAGGAAACAACAATCCGATGCCAATCACAGATGCCCAACAAATCAACATGAGACAAAAACTGAAACTGTTCAATGAACTCCTTCAAGGAGGTGGGAACAGCAATCATCATCTCATTATTACCACAATAGGGCTGATGGTGTACACTGTCATAAGCAAAGCCCATGAAAACAAACTTCTCCCACAGAGTAGTGTAAGTTAAAAACACACCATCCTGGTTGGCATGCATGTCAATGGTCAGTGTAACCACAGACAACTGTTAAAGCAGCATGGTGTCAAGTACAGGGAATGTCCGGGTTGAGACCGGACCAGAGACCGAAGCGGGTGCGAAGCCGAGGGGTCGGGATCAGGAGTGAAGTCGAGGGTTCAGATGGTTGGACTGTTTGGACTTAGCGACTGAGGGTACAGCGCTATTCCCTTGCATGGATCTCAGTCTGAGTCCGAGGCCGAGGCAGGGTTATCAGGAGATACTTAGTTGATTTCAGACTGAGGTCTACAGGCCGAGTATCTATGAGTTTATATACTAGAGTAGCTATAGTACGGAGACCGGTAATGCCAGTCTCGCAAAGATTGCTAAGGTGATTGGTAAGATGAGTATTAGTAAGATGTGACTAAGACGATGGAGACCGGGACAGGTGGACCGGGGACAGGACCAGGGACAGGACTTAACTGAAATGACAGACACTGCAAAGCAGTGTCTACTGCGCTAGACCAACTGGAGATATGGGATTGGCGAGGCTGAGGCCAGACTGAGTGAGTGCGAGGCCGAGTCCAGCCGGGGTCGAGGCATGACTACGACACATGGTCATCAGGGAAAGAAGTATGGAAACCCCTAGCACACAAAGTGACTGAAACAAAATCCTAAATGACATCACCCACTTGTAATGCAACTGCCTTTCATATATTTTTTTTGAAAAAAAGAAAGCAAATATGTACTGAAAAGTCAATTCAATTTTGTACACAGCTACAGTATTGCTGACCATGGCCTGGTATGACCATCTGTGACAGAAGATGAAAACAGACCAGGACTGCTATGCATCCTGGATAGATCAGAAAAGGGGACTAGACTAAATATAGCACAGACAAAGGAAAACAGACTGGAGTTATGTCTAGGTGTCCCAGACATGGAATGGCTGAGAGGCTGGAGTGGACTGGAAATAGAGGTAAAGTACTGGACTCAAATTATCTGGACTGGAGTTGGGTTACTTAGGGCCAGAGTTGAGTTACCTAGGCCAAAGTAGGACCAGACTTGACCAAAGATAGGGACTAGGGGTCCAGACTGGACTGGGCTTGAGTCCAAGAGTCACATATGTGACTACTTTCACACTTAGCACGAAAAATTTGCAGGTGGCGATGCTGTGGGAACTTCCTTAAAAGGAAATGCCGCCGTCAGGCAGGGGGGCAGGGTAGGGGGCTCGAGCGTTTGGGCGGGCCCTGCCAGGCATCACACTGTCGTGACTCGGGCGGGATGGCTCGGGAGGGTGCCGAGGAACTCTGTTCATGTCCTACACACATTTATCTATGCTCTTAGCTAACGAAAAGTGGGAAATTTGCATCGGGAACGGGTTGTAAAGTGCAAAATCCATTGTAAAGTGTGCTAAGTGACTTAGCACCAGGAAATTTGCAGCCAGATAAGCAAATTTTCCCAGGCGGGAGGGCGGCCCGTGCCAATTTTTTTGCGAGCGCGCGTTCGCACGCGCGCAGCCGAGCCCGAAGCGCAAGTGCCACACGCGAGGCGCGATCACGTGACCGCTTCCCGCGCCCGAACACCACTCATCTAGCAAATTTGGGCTGGTCTCTTCACAGAATACCCATTTATTTCGTGAATAATTACATGGCCGACATAGAGTGGCTTTCAGTAGCATTGAATTGAGTACAGATGTACAGGCAAGGGTTGTGCACAGCCCGCAAGTCGCCCGACCCTCATTTCTCGCACGCGCGCCTTCCGCTTAGTCAGCAAATTTGCAGTGGCTGTGGGCACGGCCACCTGCGAATTTTTCGGAATAAACGTACTTTTTGTTTGGCCAAAAATTCAGCAGCCCCAAAAAAGCATGGGAACAACTTACAAACACTGTTTTTCAACATATTCTGGCTCATATGTAGATTCCAAATCTGATGTCAGTTTTCTCTAAAAATGTTGTGGGACAGCTGTAGCAAAATTGTTGTGTTTGTTCATCCACAACTGTAATACCACTAATTACATAAGCCATGTGGCAGTGGCATGCATCTTGCCAAACTAAACAGCTGGCAGTATTACTAGCACAACCCATGTCAGACGTTCGATCACTGCTCAAGGCCAAGCGACAGGAAGCACGTGTCGACCACCCCTTAGCTGCCTACACTTCGAGCGGTCAGCTCCGTTGTGTTATTTGCGAGACCAGTGTGAAACATGCTGCTGCTTGGCAGGGTCATGTTGGGAGCAAGGCGCACCGCGTCAATGCAGCTCGTATGCGAGGGGACAGGGTTGGGAAGCAACAAGGGCAGCCACAAGATCTGATTGGCGAGGAAACATCCCAGAGAGCCAAACGGAGGGCGGACGAGCTGGAACTGGCAGTTGAGGCTAGCGGGGCATCGCAGAAGAGACTGAAAACAAGTCCAGAAGCTGGCACAGACACGGCTACGGCATCAACATTGCTCGAGAACCTACCTGCTGATTTTTTCTCGGATTCCCCGTATGCCCTCGACCCCTCTCCTGGAAATTCTCATGATAGCGAGAAGTCAATTCCCTTGGGTCTTGTCAAACCTATATCCCCACGAGATCCGACTTTGGACGAGGAGTGGATCCGGTTCCAGAAGGATGTCCTTAACACTCCCGATCACCGCGAAGCATACGATCGTGCAACGGTTGTTTCAGACCCCCAACTTATCTCAGACGTGGCTGAAGGCTTCCCAAAGCGATCCCAGTCTGTCGAGGTACAGGCTCAGCAGGACGAGACAGCCTTTCGATCGGACGAGACATCAAGGCAGAGAAAGGAGCACGAGGAACGGGAGCTCATACTGGATCGACTGGTTGAGGAGGAGCGTGCGCAGGAAGAAGCTGATATGAGGGTGAAAGCGATGAGAAACCGCCTGGATGCCATTAGGCGAAAACGCGCGGCAATACAATCTGAGAAACTGAAGTAAACCGGCACCCCTTTGATGTCAGAAACATATCAAACGGTATACGGTCGTCTCTTCTGGTTCTTGTACGTGAGGCAATTTACATTACGTCGAGGATAGACAACACTAATTTGCTTCACTCTGGCTTCTCTGGCGTTCAACCTGCAGTATTGTTGTGTGACCTCCTTTTATCCACTCCGCCCAATCCATGCCCTGTTTGTGTAGCATCATTAATGCCAGAATCATCGGCAGGTACCACAGGCTGTGTTGAAACGTTTTCCTGGCTTGTTTTTCCCCGCAGGTCCTCCAGAATGCAAATGCTGCCCTTATCCACACCAAATTCGGCACAAAAGATGTGAGGGCAAAGCCCCAGGTCGTGAGGCCAGAGAGTGGGAACACCAATGAGCAGAGAGGAAGTAGTAAGAGTGTGTGCCGCAAGCTAACTACAGCATTTTTCCTGGGCGAAAGTACCGAGAGCATCTTGTAGCCCGCCTGAGCGTAAGAGGCCCTCGTGAGATGTGACAGCGAGTTGAAGTGGGGGAATTGCCAGCTATACAACAGCATGAAGAGAACTACGGCACCGAGAGGATTATCGGCCATGGACGGGTCCAGCGGTGCATCCGAAAGGAACGAGGGCAAGAAGAAATGGGTAGGATGGTCAGCTGTAGGAAGTAACTTGCCACCGCAAGCTGTCCAGCCCATCAGCGGAGGTATTCCGCCAACAACGGCGCCAACCCACGTGTTGAGAACACTTTTTCTTTTGAGCCAAGTATACAGACCAGCGTAGAGACCAATGTTGGTGGCTCCAAGCACTGCAGTGACGGGGTTCGTCATGGTCCACAACAGAGCCGGACCGGCGATACCAGTTACGACTCCGAAGACGGTCGCATGCAAAGGACTGATGGCGCGACGAACTAGGGGCCGTTGGCGTGTGCGAGCCATCTGGGCATCGTAGGGAACTTCCTGTATCTGATTGAAAGTGTTGGCTGAAGCCGAGCACAAAGCCGTTCCCAGTGCGGTAGATAGAAGGATGGGCAGAGTAGTTGGAAGAGGGGACATGGCAACACCAGAAGTCGCCGAAAGCATGACCAGAATTGTCAGACGCAGCTTGGATAGCTGGGCGTATACATTCAGAAGTTGCCTGGGAGTGTCCAGGGAGGTTTCCCGAAAATCGGCGAACCGCACAGGACAAGTATGGGTAGAATGTCGAACAGCACACTGTCTGTGACTACCACCAACCGCAGCCTCTGATTTCCACAGACCGTTGTGAAAGAAAAAGGACGAAAAACCCTTCAGAGAACGGGCCGAATGATATTGCACACGGGCGAATGGTCGGGATGCACGGTAGGCCAAAAACCGACTACATGGTGTCCTCGCAGACGAAATTCCTAATATAAGCTACGACACAACGTTCAAATCAAAGGTGAATATCATCTCGGGACACGACGAGCAGCCTGCTTACCATCGTCCGCCGCCAATTCGAAGTCGGTCAAACCAGTATTGCTTATATAATCCATTGGCCGGTTCGGAGTTTGAACTCAGGTTTCCCGCTCGTCTGGTTTGCAGTTCGGGCGGCGTTATACGTGTACTCTGGTGAAGTCATGTCTGGGACTCATCTGCTGCCACAAAACCTCCTAAAACTCTTTGCACCCCGACCACCTCTTCCGTATCAGCGTCCAGTTGGCAAGGATATAGATCGTGTGCGGTCAAAAAATGTCGCTGGAGTTGCAAACATTCTCGAGCTGCTGAAACAGGAAGCGGCAGTTCACCTCAACGGCAATGGAGATGGAATGGAAGAAGGGGAGGAGCCCACGTTCACCCTAGCCGAAGAAGTCAAACGACAGATCAGGCGAGAGGAACGCAAGAAAAGAAAGCAGGAAGAATTCAAAATTGCTAAAGACACTTGTGGGTCGGACTTCGTTTGGGGTTCAACTTTCTAACGTATCGCTTTGTCACCAGACAAACCTGCAGACGATGCTCAAGCTATAGGTGATCCGTACAAGACATTGTTCATATCTCGATTGGTACGCGTCGACTCGACGTTTGCGTGGTTGATTTTGACGTACTTTGTTACAGCACAAGGGAGCAACGGAAAATGATTTGCGACGCGAGTTTGAAAGCTTTGGTACTATTGAACGGGTGAGAATCGTACGTGACAAAAAGGGACGCAGCAGAGGATATGCTTTTATCGTATACGAACGCGAAAGAGATATGAAAGGTAAACTGTTTATGGACTTGAAAGATTTCTCATTTCTGATCTGCATTATAGCCGCGTACAAGGAATCGGATGGTCTTCATATAATGGGCAAGCGGATACTCGTCGATGTCGAGCGAGGGCGAACTGTGAGAGGCTGGAAGCCGCGGCGTCTGGGAGGTGGGTTAGGAGGTCGACCTAAACCTGTCGAACAAGTGCCAGCGTTCTCATCACATAAGGGTGGCCGTGGAGGGTTTAGTGGTGGCGGTCGTGGATATGGCGACCGTGGAGGATTCAGGGGTGGTAGAGGTGGCGGATTTCGAGGTGGAGGCTTCGGCGATCGAGGTGGGGGGTTCCGAGGTGGCGGAGGGTTTCGTGGCGGACGCGACGATGGGTATAGGCAAGTTGAACGGCGAAATTGAAGTGAGACGTTGCTGATAGTCTCTTACAGGGGAGGACGCGGGGCGGGCATCGGCTATCAAGGAGGCTTCGGAGATGGCCAAGCCAATGGGTATGGTCCTGGCCCAGGTGGGTACGGTGGGAATCCACCTAGTCACGGATATGGCCCTCCTGGCGGTGGGTATTACAGTCGTGACCTCAAGCGCGAAGCACCGGGTGGGTATGATGACCGCGACGCCAAGCGACCACGGTATTAGTTGCGGTTGGGTGAGACATGCTTTCTTTCGATCCACTCTTCCCCCCCTCTTTTTTTTTTTTTTCTTTTTTTTTTGTTAATAATTCCCTTCGCTGCCTAGCCTGCATTGCATGGGGTGTGTGTAAGTAGGGCATGAAAAAGCGCGTAAGTATATCTGTATTTTATTTTATTTTGGGTGTGGAATTTGGGCCGTGAGTTGGCAGGATGCGATTGGACGATGTGTCGGGCCGAGTGGCTGTGCTGGGTGATGTGTCGTTTGACATCCGGATTACGTAAACAGCCGGATTCCCCTTTTACCTCACCCGCGATCGGTTTCTGTTTTGTGATGGCAGGTAGATCATTTGTTCCGACGAAACAACCTCCGACAACAAAAGTCTATTCTTTCTCTTTCTCTCTTCTTCTCTCCAAGTCCAGTCCATGGACGCCAGCAAGGAGCCAGCCTCAGGACCTCAGCGGGATGGATCATCGTCGTCGGCTGCGACGATCGCACCAAAGCAAGAGAGAGAGAAGAGAAAGCGGTCGCGTGTCACTCCAGAGCAGCTTGTCCATCTCGAGCGATTTTTCGCCATGGACAGAAGTCCGACTGCTGCAAGAAGAAAGGAAATTAGCGACATGTTAGGCATGCCAGAGCGCCAGACTCAGATATGGTTTCAGAATAGGTCAGTGTTAGCACGCACATCCCCTCCTCCCACTACCCTCCTCCCAGACGTGCCAAAGCGAAGCTTCAGGACGGAAAGAAAGGTCGCGGTGACAGTGCTGAAAGCCCACCTGACACTCCACCTGAACTCACCACGGGTTACGAAGCGGAGCTACACAACATGCTGCACGAAGACGAACGTAAGTTTCGCCAGCACTTTGCCGATCACCTCCTCATCACCAGTCTATACCGTTAGCTATCACTATCATTCCTTGTACCGACCTTTCCATCGGGACATGGCGCCGCATCGCCACCACAGTCGGCAAGCATGATCTCGTTGCTTATCTCTGCGACACCAAACGCTGCCTTACCTGGTTTATCCATTCTGCCGGCGACGGTTTCAAAATGGAGATCCCTTTCGATATTGTAGCAGACACCGAATTCACCAACGCCGCTCCAGGCTCAGGCATGGCCTCATTTTTCCTCGCACGCCCCCCAACCTTTTATGTCGAAACTCTATCCCCCCCGGTCCCCGCACAAGGTCCTGAACCCGTACGACATTGGAAGCAGTGTGCGGACTGGACAGAGGGTCAGCAAGCAACGAAGGTGCTTAGACATGACCTAGTCGGCTCGGCAGTACAGTTAGCCCACGTCCTTCGACACCTTAATACCCATACAACGAGCCCTGATATTCGCCTTCACGCTCCCTCGTATTTCAATCAGGATACGTCCCCTGCTCTCGCAGAAATGCCACAGTCCATCATGGCCTTCGATATCTCACCCGCGTCATTTTCAAATTCGCACCAAGGACACTGCGGTCCAACATACCCTTCCTATCCTTCTGGGCTGCCCATCCAGACTAATAATCCTCCCATTTTTTCGGATTACCGAGGCTCCGCCGTCGCACATGTCTCTTCCTATCTTTCTGATGGTCGACCCCCCTCGGGCAGCATTGCGCATACACCACTAGCTAGTCCCTCTCCGCCACTTTTGACGACCCCGTTTTACCCTGCGGGGCCGTCGAGCATAGTACCAAACGCGCGAGCCTCTCGCCCACCATTGTCTCTGGCTTCAGGTATGCCAGGTGTTGTATTCAACGCTGACGATGTACCACAGCGTCGTAATCCATAATTAACCACTAGCTTACATTAGCCACCCTGTTTGCCCGTACTTTAATACTGTGCTATGTTACGCACATCATGTCATGACGCACAATCCTTGAGAATTATGTGCCTATATTTCCGCCGCAGCCCCCCGCAACTGACTGCTCTCCCTGCTAATCCTTGCAGTATAAGTCCTGCTAACAACAGTGACTAATGTAGCCGTTAGGAAGCGACCTTTGTGCGAAATATAACATTGCTCACATGCTTCCATGTAACGATCCAAGCACCGTGCAAGACAAGCCTATCAGAATATAAGCTTTTCTCTCGCTCACCAAGGACGCACATAAAGAAGAGGACACATACCTCGTCTGAACTCGTAAGTGACGTCCCGGGCTTCGGTACGCACTTTGCGAAACATTTTTCAGTAGCTTTCTGTTGAGACACGAACGCAAGTTAGACAGAGACGGGGTAAAAGAACCCTACGTACGTTAATGAGCTCTTGCACGTTCACGAGCGCGAGCTCTGAACGAATAGAATTCATGACCGCCTCCTTCCGCGCATTGGTACCTGCGATCCGAAGCGTGAATCAAATGGTCGGCAAGAGAACTTGAACAACTGTTCACCCTGCGCGGAATCCTGGGTGTGCGAGGATGTCTTGAAAAAATCGGGCATGTTGGGCGAGAGTATATTGTCGAATTCTCTGACCAACGTTGATGGGGTGTTGACACGGATGTTGCTCGTCTCCCCTAGGTGAACCTTGTAGCTTGAAGGAAGATAGTTTTCCTTCAATTATAAGAAATATAAGTACCAGCCATTGTTTGTAGTTGAGTTCAGGTGTCCTTCCTTTTATGACAGTACCACCGGCAGCCTCTACAGAGCAACCGGAATCAGCCATCTCAGTTCTTCCAGTCCGTTGACCAGCAATTAAAAGGAGGGAAACCAAGTTGTCAAAAGCCATCTATAACATCAAATTTCGCAGGCATCGTCGTTGATGGGTGCGCAGGAGTCGACTGCCAGGGGTGAAGCGCAGGGATCAGCTGTACCCGACTACTATGATATCCTCGGCGTGGGGGAATCAGCTACTACTGAAGACATTAAGGTCCGTATCGGGCCGAGTTGGGGCACTCCCATAGTTATCAACATCCTCGCACTGGAATCATTGTAGAAATCTTTCCGGAAGCTTGCCCTCGCGCATCACCCTGATAAGAATCAGGACGATGTCGAAGGTGCTACGAAGCGATTTGCGGCCATACAGCAAGCTTATGAGGTGTGCTATCTTTTCCCCACGGCGATCTCTACTAAGGCTCTCACCGACAGGTGTTGAGCGACGAGCAAGTATGGCAATTGTTAGCATAGGTGCTGCTGCACAGAGGTAGACTAACATCCAGTTGCCCAAGTAGGAACGAGCGTGGTACGATTCCCATAAGGCATCTTTGGCTCCGGAACCAGATTCGGATGTTGTGTTCGAGGACATACGAAGAGGCGCCCCCGCCACCCATACCCGGGGCCGTGGCCTGACGGTGCGACACCTTTCTCACTTCTTTGACGCGACCCGGTGGTCTGCATTCGACGATAGCGAAAACGTAAATGCGCCCTCTCCTTCCTACATTTTCATCTCATAAACCAGTGACGTTGCTCCTGCAAGGGTTTCTTCACGTTGTACCGCAATCTCTTTTCCAGGTTAGCACAAGAAGAAAATTACATTGCCTCGCTCGACTATCCTTCATTCGGATACTCCACCTGGACATGGTCATCAAGTGAGAGGCCCTCCGAGGCAGCACGTCATTTTTATAATGCATGGATCAACTTCTCGACTATGAAAGAATTTACGTGGATGGACAAGTACAATATTGCGGAGGCACCTGACCGACGAATTCGAAGGTTTGTGGTATGGATGTATCTTGTGACGGACCTTTGCAAAGTGATTAACACCCAAGGTTAATGGAAAAAGAGAACAAGAAAGCACGCGACGATGCCAGGCGGGAATACAACGAAACTGTCCGGGTGCGTTTTGGATCTACGGTTTATTCCCCGAGTTATGCTGATCACGTGAACTTTACATTATAGTCTCTTGCTCTTTTCATCCGCAAACGCGATCCGCGGTACAGAACTTACCTCAGTCACCAGGCAGAGCTGAATGAATCACGAAAGGCGTCCGGCTTGTCTACGCCGCTTAGCAATTCTAAAGTCGCCCGGAATGTGCAAAACGTATATGTTGAGCAGGAGTGGCAGAAGACTGCTCCTTCTATGATGGATGACGATGACTTAGACTGGGCAGTAGCTGAAGGGAAAGATTCGGAAGAGTGGGAATGTGTCGCGTGCGGAAAATTGTTCAGGAGCGAGGCAGCGTGGGACAGTCACGAGCGAAGTAAGAAGCACATGAAAGAAGTTGGGAAGCTGAAGCGGGAGATGAGGCGGGAAAATGCGGAGTTGGGGCTTGACGGTGTGGATGGTGGAGTTGGTGATAACATGGGTCAGTCCGACGGGGTAGTGAGGGTGATGGCAGAAGTGTCACCTTCGCCACGGTCGGCAGCCAGCCCGTCTCTGGACGAGAGCGTTACTGCTGAATTGGACAGTCAGGTACCTGACCACGTCTCCGTAGTGGATGCAAGTACGCCAAAGACCGACGAAGAGTCGGAGCGACCAAACACGGATCTTGATCATAATGCGCTGCATAACCAACCTGGGGTTCCGATCAAGCCGGACATGTCTAAAAGAGAAATGAGGAAGTTGAGGGAGGCGAGGAAGGCTGCGCAACCTCCTCCTGCTCAGGTCCGTCGCTATTCTTGAGCACCGTTACTTTACTAATTCATTGTCAGACGTGTAATGTCTGCAAACAACCTTTTGGCAGTAGGACAAAACTCTTCGCGCACATTCGAGAAACCGGTCATGCTCTCACAACCCCACTGGATGGGGATAAACCACATGACAAACGGGGTAAAAAGAGCAAGAGATAATAGCGGATTCTTCTTGCCGACATCGAAGTACACTGGTGTACAGCATAGACCACCATGAACTTTACACATCAAATTAGCCCATCAATTGCGAGACATCCTCTGGCGGATACTTTGTTTGTGAAAATGTCAAGAGACTGCAGAGCCAAATTAGTGTACCACTACCTCCAACCGAACAAGACGAACCGTTTCAAGCTTTGTATATACTTTCGACTGACTTCATCGTTGAGAACGTGTGCAACTTGATCTGTCGAGATCTTCTCGCGAGCAGATCGTTCGTGAATACTGGAGCGTAATTGATTGAAAACTTCTTCAAACCAATGTACTATGCATACCCAACCATGGTCACGCCGATTGGCCAAGGCGCATTTCCTATTGATAGCCTCAGGTAAGAATCATTTGCCTTTTGGTACTGGCGTTTTTGCATGTAGTGTACGATCTCGGCAATGCGGACTAACATATCTGAGGGCAATGACTGTGCCACGAGGACAGATTCAGTAGGGCGGGTACGGTATCCCAAAAATTGCGACGACGTACTCTCGAACGCAATGTTTTGAAAAGCGGTTTCAGATATTCAGCAGACTGCACTTGGGTTGCCGCAGCTAATTTGCCTTGATTTGACCGTTTGACATGCTCTGTACTACTAAGTCAGCTCGAGGAGCCAACCAAAGGTAGTCGGAGAGAAATACCTGGCCGCTCGTCCATTGCCTCTTCCCATTCCTTGAGTGTCCGTTTGAGTGCATAATAAATGAGTGGGTATAGTTTGTCTGGATCCGTCTTGATCAAGTCCAGGTCAATTACCCCGACCTCCGTGTCACCCTTCCTCTTCTCTTTGTTCTTATTTCTAAGTTCCCTCTCGACATTTTCGACATCTTCCAGTGCTTTCTTGAAGTCATTCTGGCCACTTTGACGCTCGTGATCCTTCTCCTCGAGTAGCTCAAGAGCGCGCAGGCGCAACCTCCGATCCTTGTCAGATTCACCAAATAGACGGATAGGCTGGCCCTTTGCACGAAGTCTCCGGATTGTTTCTTCGTTCGAAATGTTAAAAGAAGATTCAGGCTTTGGAGACTCGGAAACCCGGGGTTCCTGGGACGGGATGATAGCCTTGGCGGTGTGTTCTTTTGCGTTGCGGGATGTACGTTCTTCCTCCTGTAGCCGCTCGATGTCTCCCCTTCGCATGTATTTGGTTGGCCTGGAACTTGAGATCGATTCCACCGTTTTCCGTTTGACAGCAATTTCGGCTTTCAAAGCTTCCATGGATAAGCTGCTTGCAACGGGGTACAACAAAAGCTGGCTGAGTAGGTTACGCTAGGAAACAGCAATCGCATGACGGAGGTTCCCAGGACTGTCTTACATAATCAATCTCTCGTTCGCCTTCGTTTCCCGCTGCATTCCGAGTTTTCATCCTGTCCACCTTTGTCACAACGCAGCGACGCTCCATCACAAATGTCCGACGGTGATCTGTCCAGGCAAGTATCTGGTTGATGGACTTTTTTGTCCCGTCTCATTATTTGATACAGCAAATACGTTTTGCAGACCGCTGGGTTTGACGGTAAGTTTCCATTGAGTGACCAAAGCCCGCAGGTATAGACCAATATTATTAGCCCGCTTCCCAAATACCAACCAGACGCGCCATTGGTAAGTACTCGTGAGCGTCCGTCATTGCATATTCTATGATACTGTTTATTACAGTTGGCAAAATTACACCGATTATTTCAAGTGTGTTGCGGCTAAAGGCGAAGATTTTGCACCTTGCAAGCAGTTCAAGCGGGCCTACCACTCCCTCTGTCCTAGTAAGTTCAATCAGACTCCGCATTCTTCATATCCTAACAACGTTGGCAGACGAATGGGTATGGTATCATTCAGCGGACGATTGCATGTTTGCGATTGACACCATTCCCTACAGGTATCTAAGTGGGACGAGCAGAGAGACAATGGAACGTTCCCTGCTTCGCTGGAGCCTTGATACTGTCTAACTGTACCATGATGGAACATTTAATAGTACCAGATGTCTACAAATGTCTATCTTGTTATCCAGTGAGCACATGATCACGTGAGGGAGTCGATGGCGTTGTGTCGCTGAATTCACAACTCCCATCGACGGCCGACTTCGCGTGCCCCGGAATGATGGACAGCGTAAACTTGGCCGCCCTCACTGAAAATGCAGCGAGGCTTGGAATGCGCATACAGGAGACGTTGCACGAGCACACCCGCGATCTGTCGATTGCAAGGGGTGGAGCGTCCCTATTCGACATGCCCGACGACAAAAACATCGGCCGGCAGCTTGAGTTCGGTAGTGATCGCGAGAGGCTTGAGGCTGTGAAGCGTCTCATTGCGGTGCGTTTGCTTCGTTGGTTTGCGATTTACGACGTCCTCTCATGTTCCCATTTATTACCAGCTCACATCTAAAGGCCGGAATGTGTCGAACTACTTTCCTCAGGTAGTCAAGAATGTCGCTTCTCAAGACCTGGAGATTAGAAAACTCGTATATATTTATCTCCTCCGCTATGCTGAACACGAGCCCGATCTTGCATTGCTGTCCATCAACGCTTTCCAGAAGGACTTGACTGACCCTAGCCCGCTCATCAGGGCGATGGCGTTGCGTGTTTTGAGTGGCATCAAAGTCCCCATGATAGGTCATATCGTCATTCTTGCTATCAAGAAGTGTGCTGCAGACCCCAGTCCGCATGTCCGCAAGGCTGCTGCTCTAGCCATTCCCAAGGCACACTGGTACGCCCATTTTCGCCACTTTCGTTCAGACTCGCATTAAGGGTTCCGCATAGGCTAGATCCCTCTCAGCAACCCACGCTCATCACCGTTATACAGTCACTCCTTCAGGATCATTCCCCACTTTCGATAGGCAGCGCAGTCATTGCGTTCGAGTCGGTATGTCCAACGCGGTTGGATCTTTTGCACCAACAGTACAGGAGGCTATGCAGAATGCTTGTGGATGTAGACGAGTGGGGACAAGTCAATCTTCTCAATCTCTTGCTGAGATATGCGCGTACGATGCTTCCAAAACCCACCATCGCTGGTGATGCCGGCTCAGAGTCAGAAGACCTCGATAAGGACTTGCAGTTGCTACAGTCCTCAGCAGAACCATTGTTTCACTCCAGGAATCCAGCCGTATGTAGCGACCCTTTCTCAGCAATATCGCAGTTGAATATATTTACAGGTGGTCCTTGCTACTATCCGTGTGTTTTATTACATAGGCAGCCCGTCATCCTTGTGCAAAGTTGTCAACCCTCTGCTCCGAATCCAGCTTACCTCGAAGGAGACGGAGCGAGTCGTTCTTCCCTATATCTCGGCTATAGTACACGAATATCCAGTAAGCCATCGGCCGCGTTTACTTGTTCAGAGAAGGGATAAATTCATTGTTACAGCATTTTTTTTCATCGCACTACGCTCGCCTTCTGGTTTGTACCAACGATCCACAACAGGTGAAGAGAGATAAGATTAAGATTCTTCTGAATCTTTGTACCACTGAGAACCACCAAGCGCTACTGCGTGAGTTCATTGTAAGTTACAAAAATTTTGGTTGTCTTTTTCTCCCTTCATGTCGTTTGAGGATTATGCCGATGATCCAGACGATCTCGTGGTCGGTGATGCCATTCATGCTGTCGGCCAATGTGCACAACGCGTACCCACTTGCGCTCGGCAGTGTATCTCGGCACTCCTAGCTATGATAAGGAGTCGGAACGGCACGTTTTCCACTCCTTAACCTTGACCACCTGCCATTTAACAGAAGCCATTAGACACTATCATCAGCAACGCCATCGTAGTCCTCAAGCTTCTTGTCCAGAACCAGCTCCATGAAAACCCCTCAGAAAGAGAATCACGTTCACAAGATCCTCTTAAGATCATTACGCAATTAGCACAGAGGATCGACGATATTAAACACCCACGGGCGCGGGCATGTGTGCTCTGGTTAACTGGCCAGTATTGTCCTTCAGGAGGAGGGGGTACTATTATCGATGGGATCGCTGATTGGGCGCCTGACGTACTAAGAAAGGCAGCTAAGTCATTCATTGCAGAAGTACGCCCTGATATATGGTCTGCGTTGTCCCCGACTTAAGAGCCATCTTACTAGGATTCGATCGTGAAAACGCAGACTTTGACCCTTGCTGCCAAGTTGTTTGTTCTCTGTCCTAGTGACCACAGGCTAGAGCTTTTGTGTCGTTATGTGTTTTCGTTGGGCAAATACGACTTGAGTTATGAGGTTCGGGATCGAACCCGCATGCTCACCTCGCTGCTCTCTGGCGTACTGCCATCAGTAAACGGACCGCAACCTGAAATTTCGATGGGGGAAGGGGTCGTCTTGCGCAGGGAGCAGGTCAAGAAAGTGTTGTTTGAGGGGAAGGCAGGAACAGCGGATAATACCTCACTCACTGGTGCGTATCCAAACATCCTTACCAGAGATTGGCCACCTATATCACTACTAGTAGGCCACAATTATCTTATCGGCACTCTCAGTCTAGTTATCGGGAAAGACATGCATGCCGATAGTTTCCTACCAGAGTGGCTCGAAGCAGGGATCGACCCGGCACTACGCGAAAATAAGGAGGATACGTTCACTGCGCCGGCTTTACGGTCAATAGCCTCAGTGTCGTCATCTCACCCAGCGGGCACAGCAGGTATCACACCAATCGTCCTTACTCCTACTAACTCAACACCCACCAACACTGCGAGGGAAACATGGAAGGACCTCGATAGTTTCTACGCGAGCGATAGCGAACAGAGCGAGCCGGAGAGTACCTCTGATGAACACAAACGCGAAGGTGGGAAAGAAGAAGACGATCATAGCGATAGCGAGGAAGATGACAGTGACGACGACGGCGAAGAAAGTGGAAACAAAAGCGGAGAGGAGGCCGAAAGATGGAATTCATCACAAGAAAGCTGATTCTCTTATACACGAGCATCCTCGGGGAGTTTATAATACAGAGGCTAGGATGACATAATTCAGCGAAGCAGAAGGTACGGAAGATACTGGATGATACTTACTGTGCCAAAGACATGATAGTAGTGGCCGTTCACCCCTCCTTGCCGCTCATCACCATAGTACTCCATTGGCAGCCACTGACAGTCTGTAAGTACTTTAGAGAGGTAGGGCGAATTAAATTACAGACATGGTCTTCTGGGAGTTCTTCTTTCCAGCCACGCAATAATCGCGATTCTTCGGTTTGATTGACGAGGTTGAAGCCGTGCTTTGGAACAACAAATTGACCGATCTGTAGTTCTGTATCGGTAACGATGCCGCGGGAGACTCGTGCATATGCCGTCCTATAGAGACCTCTGTACAAAATATATTCACACCTGCAGATTTCGGGGGAGTAAATCGCGTCAAATGAGACAGTGGAACGAGTTACAACTGACCATCTATCCATGTCGTGAGGATCGATGTCGTACATCAAGCCATCATTTACAAGGAAGTCGTATGGAGCAGCTTAGATTTCATCGTCATTATGAACTGCTGACCATGTTGGATAGACGTACGTCTGGGTGCATGTGGTTTTGTGACCACATATCCTAAGAAGACGACAGGTCGGGGATATAAGTTGGCCATGATACGTGCCAACTCCCTGCTCTGCAATTCACGATCTAAGGCATCTTCCTCTGCAAAATCGTTGGTGCCATATGCGGGAGTAGACTTAAAAGCCTACCTTGTCCATTGTGTGAAATGACCACTGTCACCTCGGTTCCGTATATATCCAAAGTTGCCTCGATTGCTGGGGCAAGCTCGCCATGAGGTGAAGGTAGTAGGTGATGGGAAGAATTGATGATAGGGAACTAGCAAAATTAATATCCAACACATCCTATTTGTCAAATCATTTTTGTGAAACCTCACTTTTGACAGCAAGGCCGCTCCCCATGTGTGCATGTTGGGTCCCGGACCCAAATCCACATACTGCTCAAGGAAACGGTAAGATAGTCCCCTGGAAACAGGACACAGACTCACATATCCCAACTCCTCCGCTATAACGCGGGTCCTGTGTCGGCGAGACAGGATTCACACTTCATGTCAGGAGAATAATCAAGTAGACACTCACAAATCACGGTTCCCGTACACCGTGCGCTTCCACATATATTAACATACGTTTTACCGGTTAAATACTGCATACTCACGTGCAAGTCCGTTTCCAGCAAGCCCACCACATCCAAATGCATATCTCTGATATTCACTTCAACAGGGTATACTACAATGCACGAATTAGGACCCACCTAATGACATCTCGCATCCGACGTTGACTATCGCGCCCTGCGTTGTCAAACCCGAAGTGAACGGTCCATATTCCCGCATTAAGTATCCCAGTTCCAGGTTTGTAGGGGCTGGGCCCAATCATCGGCCAGTGAAAGATAGTGACGAGTACCGAGGTGAGCGACATCACGACAAGGAGGGTCGCAATGTATGATGCGGTTGCTCTAGAACTATGAAGTGAAGGGCCAAGCTTCCCAAACTTTGTCTTTGGCCACCTAAATGCAAATGACATCGCTGCGAGTTGTGCTACAAGGACCCTTCATTGCAACATTAGCCGTTTCCCGGAGAAACGACAAAGAAGTGACCTACAAATCTGTCCTTTCCCTGAAGTACACACCACCCGGCACAAACGCGTATGCCGCAGTGAACACATTCGCGACATAAAATACAACTACGAAGAAGAAAGCCAGAAACAAGGTTCGACCTGGAGTGTTAACTCCACCCATTGCGGCCTGCGACAGAACTGAGGGGGTTATCGACATGCAGAAGACTGCAAAATTGAGGCCGCCAGCGAAGCCCAGCCAATTTCTGAAACTGTACATGATGAAGGCGCTTGCGCAGCCGTACGCGAACCAAGCAACGTGAGTGAGTAATGCAGACGCCACATGGGATGGCAGGACGACTGGAATCAACAGTCCCAATGAATGTGCCAGAATTGTGACAGCGCCGTATAAGTGTGGTAAAGGTCCTCTCGGCTTGCGGGACTCGTAGCCTGTCCAAGACCAGGCTATTATGGTGCTGGAGTCTGTGAGCAGGCAATGCAACGTAAAAAACAAAGAACCCAAAGCAATGGACGGTGCCAACCAATGGTTGGCAATGTCATGCTTGTGAAAGGAGCTCGCGCCCGCTCCCTTTTGAGGTGGCATAGAGGTGCGGCGGGGTGCAGGGGAACGCGTGCCCAACTCCAGGAGTGCAAGAAGGGCCAACGCTATTCCCATCTTGTTGTAACCTCCGATTTCTTCGTTTAGCATTGGCCAAACTAGCCAAGCAAGGTGAGGAAATAAATCCAGCTGACAACATAGTGCGTACCCGGATTGTTGGAATGATTCGCATGTTTCGACAATGACGACAGTATCAAGCCCACTCCCAGGACTGCAAACAATATAATGGCATATAAACAAACTGAACGGAAGAGAACTCACGTAACCCTTGGTATGCGTCTGGACACGCCATCCAGTCACTGCAATGGCTGACTAGGCTGACCAAATTAGCACTTCCAACTACAAATAGCCTTGTCACTGGGTCATCGAGCTTGTATGCAACGAGACCAACAAGTGAAAGCAAGCGCAGTGCCACGCGGCCTTGCGTGGTGATTGCCCATTGGCGCAGAGAGGCAATCCCCAGCAATACAGGAGAAAGATAAACGAATAGGGCAGCCTCTGAGCCGGAAAAGCCTAGCTCCCAAATAGAAAAGTAGAAAAGCGTAGTGAGCAGGGACGTGACATTGGACCAGAACAAGTAGGCTAAGTGCAAGTCAGCTGAATACATGGCGAGTTTTCGTGGATACCTACAAAAATACACGTCGGCCATGAAACTTAGAACGCTCCGAATCTGGGGCGTGGCAGCAAACATGTTGAGAATAAGGCTACCCGACTTCAATTTCACAGAAGCATCAACTGCATTGGTCTTGGAAGGCGCGGGATGCTCTGCTTCAGTATTTTGACACACGATAGACGAAGATTCAGAATGATTGGATGTGGAAGGTATCGGTCTATTTTCAGAAGGTCAGACGAGATTACACAGAGTAACACAGGCTGTACATCGAGTCACCCCTGTCATCCGCGTCCAACGACCTTCCTAGCATGATCTAATATCGCCCGGTAAGCTTGTACATTCTTTGTCGGAGAGTACGATACTTGCCTGTAATTTAGAGCGTTCGAAATCGATTCCCGTTATGGAGTCATAAAGAATGTCTAGTAGTATGAGGCCCCACTCAAAGAAGGAATACCGAGTATATGCTACGTATTGAAAGAAAATAGTCATCACGGTGTCAGACAAGAAGAGTCGGTAGGGCACAAACCTCCAGGTATCTTGTACACTTTATGCTGGACGAAGAAATAGACCATGGGTATTATGGACCCGAAAAACCTGCAGGGCAGGGATTATGCCGTCTGAATTAGGGTAAGAGGGGCGACATACAGTGTGGAAACGAGTTTTCTAACCCGGTTGTTGGTTAAATGAGGCTGACTAGCTAAGGAACGAAACGTATCTTTTTCTACGAGACTCTGTGTGGCCCGCCGGGGTACAATGAATGCCTCCCAGCATCCAGGGAACATTACACAAGATATACAAGATCATGAGCACGTCATGCACGTCATGATCGTCGTTTGAAGTGATATACACCCAACCACCACAAGAAAGTGTCCGTATGATGCCAAAGAGAAACAACCATCTTGGCGAGCTCGACTGGGACTGACGATGGAGTAAGTACT
The DNA here is from genome assembly GCA_024663395.1 of Pisolithus tinctorius. Lineage (NCBI taxonomy): Eukaryota > Fungi > Basidiomycota > Agaricomycetes > Boletales > Pisolithaceae > Pisolithus > Pisolithus tinctorius. Next base: position 3,636,640 of record JANFAH010000002.1, read on the forward strand.
GGAGAAACACGATGGAGAATCGTGGACCACTGGTAATTGCAATGAGGATCTGGAATAGGTTGCGTTCCGGGTACCAATCACCAATGCTGAGCAATTCATAAGCATGAGCGCGAAGCGAAGCGTTCCCAAACTGAAACTCACGTAGCGGACACGGATGGAAACCACTCGTCGGGATATCCGGCAACACCGTTCTTGACGATTTTCTTGAAGTGCAACGCGCAGCCCAACAGTAAAGCCGAACCGAACGCTACAAGTGCGAGGTATGTATGGACAGCAGCGAGGTAGGAGGCATCGATGACCAGCCTGTCACGGCCAGTAGATCGCTGAAAGTGTTGTTTCTTGTTGCGACCGGCCATAGGCTTATGGGCATGCGGATTCGGCAGGGAACTACGGTCTTCTTAGGGGAGACCACAACACACCCTGCCGGCACGTGACTTGGGGAGATCGCGATCGGAAAGGTCGCGAACAGCATCCGCTCGCCGGGAACGTCTCAAATGATACCCGTCACCGTATTCACAGGATATCTGGGAGCAGGAAAGACGACTATCATTCTTTCTTTATTACCCAAACTACCAAAGGGCTACAAGGCGGTCCTCCTCAAGAATGAGTTTGGAGATACCCAAGGTAGCGTCCCCAGGGTTTGCTCCGTCCCTCTCAAAGTTGGTGACTTCCTCGGTCAGTCGACAGCCAGCTTGCGAGACAATCCAACCTGGCAGCCGTGAATGAAATTTTGAATGGCTGCATGTTTGTGCATTCTGTTGCGAAGTGCCCGGACTCCCCGAACTCAGATAACTACGTGCAGGTGCTGTGTTCTAGTTGGACAGATGAAAAACGCTCTGCTGGATATCAGAGGTACGAATCAATGCCAACGTATGGAGCATCCAGACTAAACTTGAGATTTGGATTAGACAACTTCCGTCCAGATCGCATCATCATAGAGTGCTCGTAAGTATTTTGCATGTCGCTTCGTCGTCTCTCAGTCACGTCGGAGTTACTTGCTAACTCAGAGGCTCCGCCTTCCCTGCTACCCTCGCATTCCAAATTCGAGAACTAGAGCGTGAAACGAACGGCGATTTTAAGCTAGACGCAATCGTTACTGTCATCGATGCAGAGAACTTCACCGGTTACGAAGACACTTCTCCCACAGCCAGGATGCAAGCGAGTTATTCGGACCTCATCCTCATCGTATGTACTCATACGACCGAGCATCTCGTCACTCCCGTAACCACTACTGTGTTTTCAGAACAAGTGGGAACATTTGGAGGACCGTGCACTTGATCTCGTCCTAGATCATCTCAACACGCTCAACGATTTGACGCCGAAAGTCCGATGCAATGGACGTGACGGTGTTGACCCAAACTTAATCTTCGGCATTGACAGCAAATTATTCAAGGACAAATCCGACGAACCCTTGGTAGAGAATCACCATAATGAAGTGCAAACTATCACGATTTTCAAGGGACTCTCGTGTGCCTTGCCGCGCACGGCTCATAGTCATGGGTCAAGCTGGCGTTGCTGTAGCGTCACCGAGTCTTCGGAGGAAATATCACAGGACGGGTTGTGCCCGAGTGACTCTGTTGAGGAGTCCTTCCTTCGCTCAGCGCTTGAAGGCGTGCCCAAGGAATCAGTGTGGAGGGTCAAAGGACTTGTATGCCTCCAAGGAGGGATGCACATCCTGAACTGGGCCTTCGGGCGATACGATTTGACAAAGGTCGACGTGTCGGACATGGATGGTACTATTATCAGATTGACTGCAATGGGGGAGCGTGGCGAAGTCAGGAAGTCCATGCGCAGATTCTGCGATGAGCTCCAGGCAATGGTGGTGTAATTGCCTGCCGATGGACACTATTTTGTTCCACGTGATACATATGTAGTGGTAAGTACTTAGATGGAAGTATGTAGACATGTTTAGAGTTGTGACTGGGATTATCACAAGGCACGTTCGATGTACCCATAACTTCGATGCGTTTCCTCAGGGCGGCGTGATGTTCTCCTATGTTCTCTCGTCAGGTGGGTGTGGTTGACTCACTCCCTATGCTTAGTAGACCTCAGTTACCGTGCAGCACCCTCGTTCTGGTGGCCCTCGCGGTTTGCTGGATCGGGGGGAGTCCAGACAACGATGATACTCTGTCCTGAAAATATGAGCCAGCCAACGGCACTGTTAAGCACATTACCGCAATCTTCGACCTCCCACCAATCATCGTTGGAAGACGAGAAGCGCGGTTCTCCAGAAATCCGCGAGATAATATCGAGTAATGACCTCTATCATATTCTTGGCGTTCCACGCTCTCAGAGCGTGGACAGCCGCGCCCTCCGACAGGCTTACCTCTCGCGAAGTAGGGCCTGTCATCCAGAGTACGTGCGAGTCTCTTCTATCGACTCACCAGTACCATTTCAATCGTCTCCAGTAAATTCCCTGGTGACCCGGATGCAACATACGCCTTCCAAAAGGTCGCTGTCGCTTATGACGTCCTTTCCAAACCATCATCTAAGCGAAAATATGACTCCCAACCCCCGCACGTTCAAGTAGACGTGTTCGCCTTTCACTCTGCAGATTACGCAGGCAACACTCTGAAGGACGTCCTCAGGAGTGTCTTATGCGACTTTCTGGACGGCAACCTCGAGATGGTACATATGTTACTTCGTGAGTGGGCAACCACCCCCACCTAGGCAACTACGTTAAGTTTCCCTCAGGAGCCCTCGGTGACCTGAGCCCTTCCCTCGAATTAAGCGATGAGAGCATCGACTCCGTACTTTCCGTTCTTCGCGGAGTCCGCGAGAGCATGTTAAGTAAGGCTCTCATCGGTCTCTGTCATAATTAATCAACTGATCGTCCCTGGCCACCGTTGACCCAGCTTGCCGCACATGCGTTGTCGCCCTTCACGCAGAATGCATCCGTGTCCTCGAACTTCAATCCGCTCTCCGCCAACTGCCATACTTAGACATAACTAGTCGCTCCCGTCTCACCATCCAACTCACCCGCCTCACCCTTACGTTACCGATCACTTTGGAAAAAGCTATCGAGGAGCAGCGAAGTAACACGAGCCTCCACCGGCAACCAACAAATCACGACCGAGACAACCGAAGAGTGGTATTGCTCCCAAGAAGAGTCTCACTCCTCATCAGGGGTATCGATCTTGTTCTCGCCCGTCTGGAGCAGGTACTAGCATAAAATTATGAGATCATCTTTTGCTCTTACTTTCGCTTCCGCATTGGATGTGACATAGCCGGATCCCTACCCCTAGCCTCACCTTTGTAAATTACTGTAATGACCCTTCAAGTGGGCGTTGTGTTTCACATTACCGAGACAATTGGCTTGTTCACAATTTTGTACAATGACACGACTACTGGCGAAACCTAGAGAAATTTCGGAAGCGAGGGGAAGACGAAATGACAAAAGCACACAAGTGATGGGAACGAAAGTGAAGCCAAACTGTAGGGATAAAGTACACGAAAATATCAGAAAATGCAGACGTCACATAATGACGAATAAGGACCACAGGGGCAGTCATCGAAGACCAGCCACAGCCTCAACCAACGAAGAGACAAAGTTCATTGCGATCCTGTCATGTATTGAGGGTTACCTCTTTGCGCCTACGGAGTCCCCGCAATACCGTTCATCAGCGCGGACGACGCGGGAACCGTGGACCACTTACAATATTCCCCCAGACTGTGCCAGCATGTCCATTATTGTGTGGGATGTGCGAAGGCAAAATTTCTTCCAACATGTACGAGTCCTGAGAGGGTTGGCATCCATACGATCCATTGGGTTGAGCAGCCGCAGCGGCCAACAGATGGGTGTAGTCTCCGTTATTGCCATCACCATTTGCAGGCCCGCCTTCACCGGGTGCGCCTGACATCTGGTTGCCACCCATAGGATTTTCAGGGTAAAAGGGATAGAATAGTCCAGCGGGTACTTCCGCAAGCTTCTCGGGACTGGAAGTGCCACTTGAGCCACTACCTACACTTTTCACAGGTGTCGTGTTTTGCGAAATCGTTCGCTGGGGGCCATACACACTGGGCCCCACGTGGCCGGCGTTCTGGTACTGCGGATGTGCCATCACTGATGACTTCTGTTGTAGGTGCATCTGGCTGTGAGACATCAGAGATGGAGATCCGAGCATGCTCCCCCCTGGGCAATCCGTCTCCCAATCCAACTCCGGGATAAGGACAGGATCTTTGGTAGGTCCAATGCTTCGAAGGTTGACATTAAGTACCTTTTCCGCGAGTTTGGAGATAAGTGGATGTCCGCCATTGAGGTCCTTGCGCTCCCAACGCCACCGGAGGCGGGGCAACATGTCCAGTGCCATCCAGACGTCCTCGATCATGACCTGTCTTGTGAGACGATCACAATGTGACATGTGTCCATAGAGGATGACCATGGCTGCAATGTGGAGTGGGATAGGCGACACGAAGAATGCAATATTTGGGAACCGAATCAGCTGGTTGTGGACAACGATGATGTTGTGCGAGGTTACGATGGCTGATGCGACATGTCAATCCCGATGAAGAATATAGTCAGGCGGCAGGCTCACCATCTATCAGCGCCTTCGACCGATGGGCGTAATCCAGGTCTTTCAAGCTAAAAAGGGCTCGCAACAGCAAAATTCTTGAAATCCCGAACTTGAGTAAAGTCAATCCCTGGTCTTCAGTGATGTCTTGGACAAGCTTCTGCCGCTTTTCCAGTGGCCAATCTTCAGTCCCGCTGAAGTAGTGCTTGTAACTCTCTGGAAGCTGTCGTCGAAACTCCAGCATGCTTTTGATGATCCGGGTAGCGTGACGCATGATTGTGTCAACGCTTTTGCTCGCTGGAGCATAAAGCGAATTGATAATATCTGCTTGAATCTCGGCGATGGGATGCGAGAGCAGGAAATGCTCAGTGAAATCATTCGGGTTCCCCTTCACAGGGCGGGAGGGATGCGGTGTATTAGAATCGGACGGGGAGATGGCTAGTGGACGACCGAGAAGAATAGAGGTACCCCGATCGTGCACCATGACAATACCCCATAGACGAATTCTCAATTGCGCCTCCTCATCAGTAAAGGTGTGGCTCTGTGAAGTGGGATCATGATGCAAACCCAGTTCAATGGCGAGCCTGACGAGACTGCCTACCAGTCGCCACAGGGAACGACCTTGTCGCTATGAATGGCGCTATATCAACACGTGATTTGTGATCATGTATATGAACAACGCACCTCCGTATAGAGGTACCACTGGAGCAGGATAAGCGCTTGGAGGCTGCTTATTGTGACACGCAAGTGTGGCTTGACAGCAAGGGCTCGCTCGAAGAACTCGTAATACTCGGGCCAGTCGCTCGACAACAGGTTCTTAGCAAGAATAGGGCTGTCGCCGGGTGCCTTCGTACCACTGTCGATTAAGCTAACTCTGTGATTTAAGTCGCTCAACGTGCCAAGCGCCAGGATTAGATACGTGCTGCAGACGAAACCAGGGTCGTGCTGAACGTTTTTGTCATCATATAACGCGTTAAGACGGGTCTCAAAGTCAGAACGGAAGAATACTGGGCGATGGGTGTTCAGCTGAGTGAAATACACCTCGACGATCCTGTTGACCATTTTACGGTCCTTGGGCAGCCAAAAAGCGAGCGTCGATGTCACGGAGGGAGACCCGACTGGGATAGTAAGAGCGGTTCTTTTGATCCATTTCGCAGGATCACGAGGGGGAGATGCCTCATTGATGCCCTGATCACGACCGGATGTGAGGCCCCCTGAGCCAACCGCGAGATCTTCCTTGTCGTTTGCATTGGCGAGCTGACTCTCGCTGACAATCAGGGGGTTCACCCCGAAACTTTTCGCGATAGCCTTTTAAGGACGAATCAGAATAGGAAGGTCGAAAAAAAATAGCGAAAACGTACTCGTGTGTTGGACATGTCCAGCGACTGGGGATCTTGGCCCTTAACCTCTTGACTGGATATGGGAGGTGGTGGGTGAGGGGGAGCAGAGGGCGGGGAAATTTGATGGGGAGGACCAGCTATGGGTTGAGGATGAGGGGGAGGAAAGCCAGGATGCATGTGAGGACCATAAGTGCCTGGGGGACCCATGGAGATGTGGCCATAGGGGCTGTAGATAGGGAGGGGATGTGGGTAGCCGGGGGGAACCATGGGTGGGAAATAAGACGAGGCGGGGGCAGGTGCGCCGGCGTGGGGTTGGGCGAAAGATTGGCCGTTCTGAAAGTCGGGTGGAGTGGGTGGTACACCGTCGATGTCGACACCGTCGCGAGCACATATTTCGTTGAGGTTGGCGAGGGTGAAACCCTGGATATGGCGCTTGAGGAGAGCGTCGCAGAGGGCAAGCTGGTGCTCTATGTACTCGGTGTGACCCCGGAGAGTGAGGGTCTGTCTGTGCCGATCTTCCTGCTGGCACGGAACACCTGCGGTCGCACAGGCGGTACACTTTGGATGCTTTGAGTCGCACTTCAAGTGAGAATGTCAGTTCAGCACAGGCGAACGGAAATTTGCGGTCGGTGACTACCGACGGGACTTGCCTTAATTTTCTTGCTCCTGCATCGTGCGCAAGCCTCATGGGAGCGTCTGAGACGCCTCGGTTCTGAAGGAGAGCTGATGCCGTTCTCACTTCCGTCCGCCTTTCGTCGTTTCTTGTTCGATGGAGGGGGCGCCTGTTGCTGGGCCTGTTGGGGCTGGGGTTGCTGGAGGTGCTGCTGCTGCTGATCCATCTGCAAAGCGGAGTGTAGGGACGGTGAGAGGCTGAGGTCGGTGTGGGGAGGGAGTATGTGTGTCATTTTTTTTGGTTTATCCAGCTATCGGCTTCCTAGTCCCTGCCTGCACACACGCACAGCAGCGGTGTTGTGCTCAGCACGAGCTCAGCGCGTTACTCGTCCCCAATCTTAATCCAGCCTTGCTTTGTGGAAGTTGCCGAGTGATTCCCACGGTCTCATTAGTCATCCACACCACCAACACCGGCACGGACCAGCGCCGCACAGCTCGTCCGCCGCCTGCCATGCACCACTCGAATGCTTCAGAATACACCCTGGCTTCCGTGCGTGTCGACGAGCAGGAAGAGGACTCAAGGACACCCCTATTGCCCTCAACAGCATCAGATAACAATATCTATGGGGCCATCCCAAGCATTTCGCACCATGAACGCCCCACCTCCTCGCAGCTGCTCTTCAGCGCTGCCATCAGGATGGCAGTCGTGTTTGTAGCCAGTTCCCTTGTTCTGGGTGGCGTCCTCTGGATTGCCCTGCCCACCCTCCAAGAGTGAGTAGTGTCTCGCACACCACATCACTCACTGATTCTCCAGTGACGACCGGGAGTCGCTTCACATACCCACGTCATTCGACGATCTCCAAGCACTCAATGCCCTGCTGAACAAGTACCGCGACATCTATCCTTACCGTATCGTAATATGTTATGTCACAACGTATTTATTGTAAGTCGTCGCTTATCTTTTACCCCCATTATACTCATTCCTTGCCCCTAAGTTTGCAAGCATTTTCGCTACCCGGATCTATGTATCTATCCATCCTCGGTGGAGCAGTATGGGGGGTCCCACGCGCACTTCCGTTGGCATGTACTTGTGTTGCGACGGGTGCTTCCCTCTGCTACCTCATTAGCGCTGCGTTCGGTCCCGCCCTCCTTACAATCCCGAGGTGGAAGTCCCACCTCGACAAATGGTCTGTTAAGCTCGCATCTCAGAAAGACAATATCTTCTCTTTCCTGATCGTCCTCCGCATCGCACCCCTGCCCCCGCATTGGGTAATAAATGTCCTCTGTCCACACGTCGGAATAGGACTCGTTCCGTTCTGGATGAGCACCTGGCTGGGCGTGTTTGGTGTCACGGTCATCCACACGACGATCGGCCGTGGCTTAAACGAAATGACATCGGCGGACGACTTCCATCTCATCTCCTGGAGGAACTTTTTCTTATTGTCGGCGGTCGTTGTCGGCGTGTTGATACCTGTTGGGCTGCGAACCTATTTTAAACGGGAGGTGGCATCGGCAGCAGATATCGAGGAAGCCGATGAGCTGCTGGCAGAGGATGGAGATCGTGTCCTGGCTGTGTCGCCAGTAACACGTGTCAAGAAAACGGCGATTCGACAGGCCATCGACCCCACTGACGACGAGGGCAGTGAGGCATCGATATCGCTGTTTGACGACAGCGAGGATGAAGATGTCGTTCTAGAGGCTGGCCCGGCTGTCGTGCTCAAGCCGACAGAAGAATGGAGACCCTCAGTTTAATAGTGACAGCAGCAGGCTGCCAGGCACTTGGTGTATGTATGCATGTACATGTATGTATGTATGGACATCTGTAGATGTTGTAGTCTGTTTCCTTTTCCGGCGGTGCTTCGCGCGGGTGTTTCCGATGAGGGGCATTTATTGCAAACCTAAAAGGAAGTTGCGGTGATTTTAAACTCCGAATATGGTTTGTTATGGTCTGTGCTTTGCATGCGCTCCCATTCCACCCAGCACCCTCTGTGCTTGCGACACCCACTCAGTCCCAGTCCTGCGCTGTCCCCTCGCCCTCTGAGTAGTCTCGTCGCTGCCGTCCCTCTTCCCCTCGTGGGGTGTGTTGTGGTCAGCTCTTGCTGTGTCAAGTACAGCGTTAAAGTCCTCTCAGCCTTCCCCGGCCACTTCGGATTATGGCCGATCGCATGTCTTACCACCCAATGTTCTCACAGAACATCATGCAAACACCCGTACAGCAACAGGCCCAGCAACAGATGTTGCAGCAGTCCCAGCAGCCTCAGCAACCTGCTGATCCTCAGATGATGCAAAGTCTCTCTAACCCCGAAGCAGGGCGCATGTGGCAGCAAATGCAAAATCAGCAGAGCCAGATGCAGGCCCAGATGCAGAATTCTTACCGGCCCCTACCGTCTGGCGACCTGACTACTCCCCAAATGAACCAACAGGCAAGTACCTCTCCTTCCATGCCTCTCTGGTTGTCTCCAGTAGACAAGCAATTGGTTGCAACCGATAGTCCCAAGTTCACGGTGGCATTGCTCGGACATGGCCACTGCGTACTTGTCTATTGGGTGTCGGTGCTGTTCCCCATAGCATGTCTCCGGGCAAGCCTTCTCCGTCATGACTTGCTGATCTACCCATTCTCATCCAGGACTATGCTCGAGGCCAAGCATTTTCCCAAGGACAAGGGCAACAGGCTCTTGCTCAGCAGCAGCAACAGCCATTCGGACTTAATGCCCAACGATTCAACCCACCGGGCGCTACTTTTCACGATTCTCAGGGCAACCAGGCCCAACCATTTATACCGTCCAATTTCTTAAACGTGTCCGCTAATACCCCCCAAATGAAATCTCCCTTCGTTAGAGGGCAGGTGATACAGACACCTATCAACAACCCAAATGTATCCCGCCAACTCCAGTTCATGGCATCCCAAAATCAGCAGGCGCCCAACGGCGTAGATATGGCTCGCCTCCAACAAACAGGTTTCGGTGTTCAACCAGCCGCTCAGCAAGCCACGGACGTGTTTGTAATGTCTCCTAATCCAGACCAAATGCACGGATCACCCCATTCGTCCGCTCATCGAATGGTCCCACTGCCCAATACTCAGGCTCAAGTCCAGAATGGTCAGAGGCTAACTTTGGCTGAATGCATGGAGAAGTATCAATTATTAAGGAACGTCATCCCCCGTATGCAGCAGAAAATCTCCGAAGCGGAGGCCGCCATTCATGCGGGGAATATTCCGGAACCCGCTTCTTCAAGGCTTGCGACAATGCGCATGGAACTCAACACTAAGAGACATCAATTTCAAACGCTCAGTGCATATCTCTCACAAGTCGCGGCTCAGCAGAAGCACAATGGTACTATGCCCGCTAACGTTTCGCACTTGTACGTTTTTCTTCCATTGCTGTAGCTGGGTTGTTGACTCTGCGTTGAGAAGGAATATAAATGGCCCATCCCTTGCTCAACCACCTCAGCAAGCACCAGGATCTGTCGCGCCGCAGCAAAGCTTCCCTGCACAGGTCAATTCCACTTCCTCGCAAGGGTTTTCCATGACCCCCCCTCGCAATGGCACTTCTCCTCTGCCAGCCGTTCCTCAGAATTCAGCAGGCGTTCCTCAGCAGATTTCCGCGCAGCCTGGACAGATGAATCGTCCAAACACTTTCCCGGCGCGTTCTGCGCCAGGGCCACACCAGTTACCTAGCCAAGCAACCAATTCCATACCTCCAAACGTGGCAAATGCGAATCAGTTTGGAGTGCGGCCTGCTAACGGTCAAGGGGTCGTCCAATCACCACGTGTCAAACCGCTTGACGCGCAAAGATTTGAGTCGACGTACGCACAGTTCTGCCGCAGCCAACGAATGACTCCCAACATGAAAGTTACGATTGCTGAGAACCGCGTAGTCGATCTACATAGGCTGCATGCTGAGGTATTGCAGGAAGGCGGTTACATGTCGGTGAGTAAATATGGATTGGGGCTACGTTGCGCAGTTCGCTCAACGTGCTCTCTGTAGGTGACACTGCGAGAATGGTGGTCCGTTATTGGCGGACGCATGGGCTGGATACAATTTCCCGGTGACCCACCGCGTTGTGGCCCAGGCATTGCTCAGCAGCTACAACACACATACAAGGAGCATCTATCGCAATTCGAAAGCGCCTATATCATGACAGTGCGTAACCGATTAACTACTCAGCAGCAGCAGCCACAGCAGCAACAACAACCAGCCAATGGTATGACTGCTGCTAATGGTCGCCAATCCGCCGTGGTTATGTCAACCGAAACGCAGCCTAACCTCCCTTTCGATCCCCGCATACTACAGTACGCCAATCTTAGTGCTGCGGACTTGCGTGCCAGAGGTATGCCCCAGGCTACCGTCGACATGATTGAGATGTACCGTCCGCAATTGGCTCACTGGCGACAAGCTGAGCTGGCAAGACGAGCCGCAGCTGAGAAGCAGACTATGGCCAATTCGCAGATCCAGGTGCCAAGTGGGCCAGAGCCTCCTGTTGCGGGTGGCGCTCAGCGACCCCCACAACTGATGCCCGTTTCAGTTGGCGATCACAAGCCCGACGGGCAGCTTCCATCGGTTCCCTCATCCAGCTTCAACTTTCCTCTGCCGCCAGAGTATGCCAGGGCATATCTTGCGAAGCTTCAGAACTTAATCATATCACGTGGTGAGTTCCCACCAATCACTTTACCAAGATATTAACCGTTTCGACAGGCCTGGACACGATGCAACCCCAGATCGTAACTGACGATCAGCGGCCTGAGTATGATCAGTTGTTGGAGCGAGCCTGTAAGCTGGTTGACGACCTTGACAATAAGCTGCCGGAGTACTGGAATATCATCAACCATGATGAGACGATTCGCAGATATGCCGTCATTGTAGGTGGCCTTTGTTTGCCATACATGAGCATCTTTTTTGAGAATGTCCTTTGTCAGATTGTAACTGTAAGGCGACAAAGGGAGCTTCTTTCATCCTCACCCCAATTCGTCATCAATTTCACGACACTTCGCAACATGGTCGATCAAACCCAGAGACTGATCGAGGAGTGCGAACAAAGGCGACGTCTGATAAATGCAAGAGTTGCAAATACCTCGGGGCCTTCAAACCCCCCTCCCCCTGCTTCTGTAAATCGTCCAGCTCCTACTGGGCCGCCTCCGACTGTTCCACAACCGACTTCTACTCCCATGACTACCAATTCTCCAGCACCCCTTCACCCGTCACCACTACCCCAACAACCCCCACAACCGCCAGTAACAAAAAAACCCGCTCAAACTTCTCCAAGCCCGCCCAATCCTCCCGCTCATATCACCAATACCACATCGCCGACCCCGCCTCCCTCGGTCTCCACGCCGGCGACGAGCGCAGCCACCCCTCAAACACAACCTGCTGGTTCTCCCCAAAACCCGAAGTCACCTAAATCCAAGGTGGCCCTACGCCCAAAGGTTCCTCCTCGTGTCCGCAAGCCTTCAACGTCTACGAAAGGAGCTGCTACTCCGGATGTAGCACCTACTCCTGTTGTTGGAGTGAAACGACCTCCTCAGGATGACACAGCCGCCATCCTGAACCCGGCTCCATCTGAACCTGGACCCAGCCAGGCGCCCTCGCCGAAGAAAATCAGGACGGAGTGGGAAGGTGAACCAAGTGAAGCGCTCGTGAAGAGACAACAGCAGATCAAGAATGTCAAGACGGAGGAAGATACTATCGCCTTCTTCGACCAAATGAGGGAGCTCCTGGCCATATCGGCGAGGGCCGATAGCTCGGTTCACAACGATATTGCTGCCTCGTTGAGTGAGATTCTGGCAGGTGTTTCCCAGGAGCCTGAAGATGCCGCTGCTACGGCTGCCGCCTTATCTGCTGCTAGGGAATTCGGTCAGCCACCGACTGCTCTCTCTCCACATCAGGGACCTGTCATTGACGCGTTTGGAGAGTTCTTCGACTTCTCCTCTTACAATACTCTGGAGGACGAGGAGAGCGATTCTAAGGCTCCCACTCCCGAGCTTGTACCTTCATCTGAAACCAACCCTAGCCCAGAGTCAGGTTCGGATGCTGACGCGTCGGCCGGTTCACCTGGTAAAACCAAAATCGAGGATTCGTCAGACCACATAGACCTGTTGCGGCTAGGCGTCCTCAGGGAGATTGACGGGGGAGAGGCAGCTCATTATCAGTCCGATCATTGGAAATGGGAAGGCACAATGCCGACGTCGGAACAGCCTTGGGCAATGCTCACTTCATAGGATCGCTCTGACTACACCTTCCGGTTATTTATTATCTAGTTCGGTTTTTATGCTGGAGATATACATCCTCACCCCATCCAGACCCCCCCCCCCCTGTTATCGGTACGAGTATCGCTTCTTGATTTGTCCCGTCTGTATTTCTATGTTGTGTTGTTGGCTACTGCATATCTCACCCCAGACTAATGGATAAGCATTAAATCTAATCGAAGGTGGTCGATGGTCGATGACTGATGGAAACGGTAAAACATGCTACAAAATGTGGCTACCTCAATCCTAGTTTGCGCGCCCTCTTCTCGACTGACTTGGAACTGTACATATTCCCTAGTACCCTTTCCCGTAACGATGCGCCGGGATTAGGACCTGCAGAACTGGACAACCTAGCCTTTCTGATACTGGATTGCGCTTCCAGCTGCCTTCTACCCCTCTCCCATTCTTCTCGTGCTTCGTTTCTCGCTTCATCGCTGTCTTCCAGAAGTTTTAGGGTGTCAGGTAAACCATAACGGCCCTTAATTCGGTCGTCGTCTGCGCGTTTCGCAGCTTCCACCTTCTTCTCCGCACGAAAGTGTTTACGCACGGCGGCCGAACGTGTATAGGGATCATCGTTATAGTGATCCGACAAATTCTGAAGCGACTCCAGTCTGGGTATCTGTACGTTCGTAAGGTGCTTTTGTGCATCAGTTGACTTCTCAAGGGCAGTGAGCGGGTCCGTCGTTGCAGAGTTATTCTCAGTGTCTCAAAAGATATTGCATTTAGACCAATTCAATGTGTCACACGGAAGATGCCATACCGTGTATAGCGAATCCGCCGTTCTCTTCCGGGTTCCATTCCTCGTCTTTCTGTCTGGCACCGGAAATCACAACGTAACGAGTGTTCTTTCAGGAAAATTTAGCAAAAGAACGCTCTGTTCACTTGGCTTATGAATTACCTTCGGGTCTGTCTGTATCTCAAACCATCCATCGCATAGATGACATTTGCAACGGAAAGAGTAGATAGGGGTGGAATAGTACATTCCCACTTTCTTCTTCTCAGCGTTGTAACGAACGCCCATACCAATGTGGTTGTTGCATGTTCCGCTGGGGTCAAAACGGAATGAGTCTCAAATAGTGTAGGCCCTAGTAACAAACTTACCACCAAATGTTGAACGGTAGTTCGAAGCGCGTTATCAAGATCCCTTTGTCCAGTTTCCGCGCCCTATCCCCCAACGCGTGTTTGCCTGCAAGTGCGTGAATAACGAATGGACAAGGGGGTAACGCCGGACTTTACCCCTGTAGGCATTCAAGGACTTGTGTTTTTCACCGTCATAGTCCGGAGGATAATACTTATTGAATCCTAATCATCGTGAGCTCCTGATGTCCATTTCTTTGGCGGGACTCGCCTTGCATTGTGATGAAACAGAGGCTGACAGAGGTGAGTGTGGGGTATGTGTGCGTATGTTTGGTAGTCCGCTCAGTATGTCAGATCACGTGATGGATATCTGCGGCAAGAGCCGAGCAATGGCTGAACCTTAATTTTCCCGGATATCATCATCATCAACACAGGAGGAAAGGTTTCTTCAACGCACGAAGGTCACCGCTGACTCATTCCCCTCCCGAACCTCTCTCCACTCAACGGCAGAATGAGTTACGTCGCTAAGGGCGAGAAGGAATACGACGCAGCGGGAGCTGAGCCCGCTCCAAAAATCCACAAAATCCGTATCACCTTGACCAGTAGCAATGTCAAGAACTTGGAGAAGTGTGAGTTTACAAAAACGTCCCTCCCTATCCAAACGTTTATGTTACCTGGTATTTATCCCCCCGACACAGTTTCAGCTGAACTCATCAATCGGGCAAAGGACAAGAATCTACGTGTCAAAGGTCCCGTTCGCCTTCCTACTAAAGTGCTGAAGATCACGACCCGTAAATCCGTGCGTGCCTCGTACAGCTTACACTCTTGGACGCTCATATAGACCCGTCTTCAGCCCTGTGGTGAAGGTTCAAAGACATGGGACCGCTACGAACTCAAAGTCCACAAACGTCTGATCGATTTGCACTCTTCCAGCGAAATTGTCAAGCAGATCGTATGTTGAAAATAATTTGTTACCTCCACTGCAACATGGCTTACGGTCCTTGCAGACCTCTATCAGCTTGGAACCTGGTGTCGAAGTTGAGGTTACGATATCTGGGTAATGCTTCGATGTAGTCATACGATCATACTCGCTGTTATATTCAGAACCAGCCGTCCTGCAGCTCATCTAAACATTAAGTCTAAATTAGATTAGCAGCGAACATGAAAGCTAATGAAAGACAGTAGAGGGGACAAAGCAGCTACACATAGACAGCATAAGATCCAATGACCGGTCGGTGGTCGCTGCGCGCTTCTAAACGACGCATGCCCCTGTCATCGAGGCTATCGTAACTAAGGCAGACAACTTCCCCTCTAGCAAACTGAGGAGTCCAATTGTCCTGTGTGGCTTGTGTAGCTACAGTCTGGGAGGTGTCTCTTCTGAATGGGAAGAATCGCCATCGAGTGGAAGCAGGCGGTGTTGGCGTAGGGTCCTTGTAAAGATACGGCTCAGTGTGTTCGTCAGCAGTGTGAGCAGGCGGAGAACCTGCGTTGAGATTCGGTGAATCCATGTAGTTGGCAGTCAATACCCCATTCGGTACAGAGTGTCGAATCGGACTCTCCTGAACTTGCGTAGAAGGTAGGCTTAGACCTTGATCCACGCGGTCAATAGCCTCGACTGATCTGGAATGTCGCATTGAGCGAGGGGATTTGGGGAGGTTGAGGCTGAAGGGACGTGGCTGAGGATGTTCTCCCTGTGCCCTCGCCACCGGGGCAGATGGCCGAGTGGGAAGATCGTGTATTTGATACGAGTCTTCATAATTGGACGAGTCAACAGAGTCAAACCGAACTTTGGGGCGCAGTGCCTGAATCAAGGTAGCAACACGATTTCTGCCCTTCGTTGCCTCGTGCATGTCTGCATCTGCTTCCCCAACGTCTGGTTTAACGGTGGACTTCCACAGAATACGATCACACCTGTATACTTTTGAGCAGCCAAACGTATGCATAAATCAAAACTGACCAGCTGGGGACTCGTTGCTTATGGGAAGAATCGTAAACTGCCTTGTCGTCCCCTTCGTCCGGTTGGTCTGGGAGCGATTTCACAGATATGCCTCGTGATATCAGCCGGCTGCTGTGCTCTTTCTGAGGTAGCTGAAGTAGTCCATTCCGCCGCGGGACCGGATCACTTCCTCCAACAGGAACATCTTCCAGCGAAGGATCCAAAGACGGTGGTTGCTTGCAAATAATAGGCGACGGAGGTGGTCCCGACTCAGGCAAACCGTTCTTGGTGCGCAACCACCGTGCCACTGGTGACGTCACTGGTGAAGTTATGATAGATGGCGAGAGCAAGGTTTTCCACTTCGCCTTTGCTTTATGTGCAGCCGTCACAACGAAAGGTGTTCGACTGTTGTCATTCACCGTAGGCCCCGATGTAAATGCTGCCGCATAGTCTTCGTCGTCCGGATCAGAGGTTGAAGTAACACCTTTTGAGCGAGATGTCCAAGCAGACGAGGCAAGTGAGCGGGCTTCTTCGCAGTCTCCATCCTCAATATTCTCTTCTTCATCCATATTCTCCTTTTCTGTCTCGTGGCTATCGGCCTCCCTATCCGCTAATGTTCGCTTACCACGCAGTCGTTTCGTCTTTGATCTGTTTACAACATCGTACTTGAAAGTTGGCGGGAAGTTGATTGACGCCTCATGAAACCCCCGAAAGGCCGGGGTATTCATCTGCTGCTTGAGCTGATCGAAGGCCAGAGCTTGGGTGTACTCTGCAAGCAACATGTCCAGACAAATTGAATGATCACACAACTTGGACTCACCATGGCGCGATATCAGCCAATCTGCATGGAGCCTAGTGATATCGAGGCGGAAATTGAGGTCTCCGAACAGAAAGGTAAAGTCAAATTTGTCGGTGACATCTACCAGCGAAATGATTTCGCGTCACAGAGAATGGCTGCAAGAGGGACAACTTACCCTCCGCCATAGCTCTTGGGTCACCCGATGGCAAGAAGTCATCCACAGCAATCTCGGACTGTCGTTCGCATCAGCAACAGTTATAGCTGCCCGTGTTAACAAACCTTGATTTTTGCCAAATTTGCTAGGCGATGTTGAACTTTGCCTTCGTGAGCTGTTAAATCGATCGGTTTTCCGTTACCAAAAGTAATACTGTATACGATACCGGCAAGATGGGCATTTAAGAACAGAAATGTGGACCCGTCGATCTTCAGACTGATGCCAACTCCGCCCTTGTTTCCGACTCGCCCACCGATCAAGCCAGCGGTTACAGCAGATTTTGAGGTTCCTATGATCTACGTTAAAAAGGAAGCTATCGAATGAACAGAAAACTTACCTTGTACCAGGTGCCGCAAATCGCGATGTATGTACACCGATAGATATACTCCCATCATCCTCTCCTTGATCAAGTGCACGTATGGTCCCTTGTCGGATTCCTTTACAGTCACGCGGCGATGTAAAGACTGCCTCTTTGGCGAAGAACCAATATCTTTCAATGCCGGGTCACCGTTAAAATGGGGATTGGCTTGCGTTCGATGGCACAGCCAGTGATCCAGTATCGATGTCCAACCGGACTGATTGTAACTGACTACTTGCTCTGAGAGGTCATCAGAACTCTTCCAGCTTCGATTACCCTCGTCCTTTTCCTTGTCCTTGCGTTTCTGACTCAGGGTATGGGGATGTCTGTCTTGATGGTCCCTGTGTTCCTTGTCGTCTTTCTCCTTGTCCTTCTCGCGATCCTTGTCGGCCGTACCTATTTTGATACCGGCACCCAGACCCATTGGAATACCTGGCCACCGATTCCTTTAGAGAGGTAAACCGGGCAATGAGTATGTATTCACCAGAGGAGCTCGGACATTCCTGCCCTGCACTTGACAACGATGAGAATCTTAACTAGAGAAGGGTCATATCGCTTTACATTACAACAAGGTGATAGGGATGACCAGGGTCCGCGCTCAGTTGGGGAAATGCCGAAGGACCGAACGAAGCTTGTTTGCAGCCATCGTATGAAGCAACAGTGCCCAGCAGCTCTTCCAAGTTACCCTAAGACACATATTAGTGGCGACAAGCAGAGCGAATGAACACGTACCTTGGGTAAAGAGTCATGCATGTTCCATGTCAGTATCCTGACTTTTATGAACTTGGAGGGCTTTCTCGGCAAGGGGAGACGTGCAGTCGGGAATGAGACTTGGTTCTGGGAAATGTTAGCAGTGGTAGCTGTATTCTGTGATGCAGGAAACAACGCTTGAAGACGAGATAGTATTTGGCCTAAGTGAGGCTGTCAGGAGGTTGTTCATTGTGGTATGTGAGTGGGAGCTCCTACCCTGACGCACTGACCGTGCAGAGGCTGCAGCTGTTGGAGGTAACGACGGGAGTGGTTCTGACATCCTCTATGGACCAGAGTATGGTCCTCTGCCCGTTCTTGAAATACTGGGCCGTGCCCGAGGCGGTGAGCCTTGTTGCAATCAGCTTGGTTGGAGCAACTACATGATACTGTATTGTTGCTTACGTAACGAGACGTTGACTCTAAAATTAAAGCTGTTCCGGGGCAGCAGGCATCCACACCCACACCCACACCCATAGCCTGAGCTCTACCAGTCACAATTCTTCACCGAAGATATCGCAGGGCGATGCTGCAGGCTGTACCTTGGTTCAAATTGTAATTCGCATATGCTAACGAGGTCGAAATAGCAGGCAGCGGCGTGACCGTGTGCAGCAGGGCCCGGCGTTCTCAATATGTACAGCTGATCACTACTCTTGGAGCCTGTGCAATCAATTCCGTGAGGAATTGAATACGATGCGGCATAGCACTGATTGGCGAGGAATACATGCCAGGCTCACGGCCCTGCGGAGAATGGAGGACTCATTCCGTAGGCGGATCTGGTGGGTGACACACAAAAAGACATCGACTGGAAGCTATGCTGCTTGGTTGCCACTTGTCATTGTGTGGGGGAAATGCCAGAATGTCTGGGCCAAATGAACACGCTGACAATTGCAACAGCCACGACTGGTGTTCGATACAGGGTTCTTGCTTCGGAGTATTCGGAAGTTGTCATACATAATAGGGTCATGTAGAAAGAAGTGACCGAGGACCTGCGGGGTACTCGGCCGTCGATTCTATCCATAGCAAGGCGATTTGGGTGGATGAATTATACAGGGGATAGCAACCCAAACATCATGTCCCACCCACGAATCATCATCTTCTTGACTCCTTTCTGAAGTACTCGCTGTTAATCGCAGAAGCCTGGGTCATGCTGAAAATCGTCTCGCCGACACCGAGGTAGCGTTCAGCGAGGGAACGCAGGGTTGGGTCTGATATTGTGCTCGTGTGGACTCTGAAGCAGTGCACGAAGGCTCTATTGTGAATGTGACCAACGGTGTATGACTAGTCAATGACTCACGCAAATCCGCTCGACTGTCGTATGCCGGCAAGTACGGTGGACACCAGAACGGCATCTATAGCGTAGTGGACCAATCTCCCCAGTGCCATGATGAAGGGGAGTACTAGTAGTTGGTCTGGTGAGAAGCGGGTGCAACTTTGTCCAGTGCCGGAGTCTAAGTTGCCACGTGGGAGATCTGATCAGAAGAAGCGACTCTCAAGCATGGTCACAGACGCTGTGATTGAAGGGGACAAGGTCGTTCTAGTACCATACAGAAATGAACATGTCGAGGTTCGTTCTTCTTTCCCAGAAACTACCGCTGAAGCGCGAACTCGGACTAGAAATACCACCAATGGATGTCTGATCCAAGGTTACTAAAGCTGACCGCGAGCGAGCCTCTCACACTCGAGGAAGAGTACGAGATGCAGAGTAAGTCAGCCATGCTCCAATCGCCTTCCATGGCCACATAGACTTTCAGAGAAATGGAGAGAAGATCCTGACAGTTGGTATTCCCTCCAACCATCCTACAATTCAGGCTTACCCTGGCACTAGAATTGACTTTCATCATACTGGCTGTGGAAAGGAAAGGAGATCCATCGGATTACCCAATGGTTGGCGACGTGAATTTGTTCTTAAAAGGTCATCCAAGCGACGAGGACTTCGAAGCCGAAGTCGAGATAATGATTGCAGGCACGTCCTCATCATTCAAACGCTGCTTACCGTCAGAACCGCTCATGGACCCATCTCTATAGAAAGCGATTACCGCAGGCAGGGGCTTGCAGTTGAGGCTTTACGACTCATGTTGACCTATGCGACCGGATTGCCCAGCGCCTTCATGTGTCCGCCATTGTCACAGTCAGTTCCTCCGCCACCAAAACCGCTTCCCATACCACCACAAAGTCTGGTCGCAAGAGTCGCCCAGGATAATCGACCAAGCATCTCTTTGTTCGAGAAGCTTCAATTCTCGGTAGTCCGGGTTGTGCACGTTTTCGGCGAGGTAGAAATGCGGTTCGGTGGCGGTGGGGTACCTATATACGACAAGTAATACCCTGATAGTCGTACGCTCCGTGACTCGGTGATTTCGAGGTACATAAATGGAACGGCGTTGATTGTCTCCGTTCGCACGCACATTATTCATCCTTTGGATTACACATGTCATCTGCTCAGGCCGCGACGTATGTCGTCTGCGATTGCAACAACCGTAGCTAATCCACAGCTGTTCTCAGGGGACGCGTATATGGCCATATACCCGGCTATCCAGTATATTCCACTTTCAAGACGAAGTGAGTTGCAGTATAAACGAAGACCCCTTCTCACTCTGTACCCCCCATTTCAACAGGGAAGAGCTATGGCGAGCCGGCGTTCACGTCCAAAGGCAAGCTGGTATTCACGGGGACACATCCGAGAATGGCGGCGCGTTTTCTATCTGTCTCTCTGAGGGATACGAAGACAATAAAGATAACGGTGACACAATGTACGATCCGTGCGCGTCTTGGTCATTCATCTGTCTGATACTTTCTACTTCATAAAGCATTTATGTCGGTTCAGGTGGGTTCCTGCCCTCGTTCTTGGTGACGAACAACGACCAACACAGGACACTAAGGTGGACAAGACCGTGACGGAGTGAGGAGGTTTGTTGCTTTGTCTTACGTGGTTAACGCTAGTCCTGTTAGGTCCAAGTCGCAGACCAGTCTTTCGACCATCTTCCAAACCGGGCCTTGCAGGTAGGTTCGTTATGGACCCGTGAAGACGCATTCATGGTTTTCTCCCAGCTTTCTCACGAGACGAAACGTCCAGTGAGAGTCGTTCGGGGGAAGAATGAGACTAGCTTTTACTCTCCTCCCGAAGGGTGCATAGAAGCTTCACTTACCTTCCACATTCCTTCCTTAACTCTCTCTCTATGAACAGGTACCGGTACGATGGACTCTACGTAGTGGACGAGGTGTGTGTGAATTAGTCTCGCGTGCATACATTCGTTTGGTAATGGTCATCTTCCAGGCTTACATGAACCGAGGCAAGAAGGGTTATCAAATGTGTACTTTCAAGTTACGGGTAGGAGTCTATCCTCCCTTCCTCGGCAGCACGGCGCCTGACCAAACTACAGCGCATCCATGAAGAGGGAGTAGGATCTATACCGACTAGACGCTTACTCACAAGTAAGAAGCTCCAGAAAATCGCAAAGAGGAAGTAATTATTCTGCTGTCATATGCTTTCTCGTTTCGCTCTCGCAATACACATGTGTTTGTAATTTGTATGTATGTACTTTGAATTTCACGCGCGAGAGTCGGGTATAACATGCCTAGAATTGTGATGCAAACTATCGTAGGTACAACTTTGGGCCCACTTAGGACAAGGCAAACGGAGCTGCCTTGTAAAGCTTAGTAGCCAAGTTAAAATGTAGGAATGTGGAGATTTGACGAACACGTGAAGGAGAGTTGTAATTATAGCATCAGAGATAACGACGTAGATGAAAAGAGGGCAGAAACCGTTTTGCAACTAAACGAACGTAGCAATGAGGAACAGGGAATTGCACCAGCAATCCTGCAACAAGTCTTCAGTAAAGCAAATATGCAAGACGCATATCAACGAACCATCCAACCAAGGACATGGATATATACGAAACCCGAAATTACCTACAAAATCCGAGAAACCCTTAGCACTCATCTGAGGTATCCAGATGTTCGTCTGGAATGGAAATCATGCTTTGGGGACGTGGTTTGGAAATTGATAAATCCTCTAGAGGGTTCATCGTATCCTCTACTTCGTATCCAATGAAGGGTGCAGCGGGTATATCTGTGTGTTGACCGTTGGGATCGGCGGGCAAGTCATCTTCATGTGGCTCGGCAGTTACAATCGCCACCCATTGCTTTTCGCACACCTCTTCCTGCACAACTCGTCCCTCGTCCTCCACAGGTTGAAGTTGCTCAGAGTTTGGATTTTGAAGGGGACTGTCGTCTGATAACGGGTACGGAAGTTTGGAGGTGGCAGGTGAGTCCTCCTGAGATCCTTCAGTAACCTGGTCGTTATGGGCGCTTTCTTGTGAGATATCGACAGAACCATGTGCATTAGATAGGACAGTGTCTTCACCAGCACGCCCACCCTGGGTAGGTTCACTTGCGGGAGGTTCGGAGGACGGAGGGATTTTATCTTTCGCCGCTCCTTGAGCTTTAGTGTCTTTTGCCCCAGCGGGTGACAGTACAGCCTTGGGTATCAGGGATCGTGGAACAGCCCCGGTCGAAGTCGACTTCGTAACGCGTGTGGGGGTCGAAGCAACCGAAACAGGAGTGCGCGCCTTGGACAACGACGCAGCAGTTGGCTTGGTAAACCTCTCTGAAGCATTGCCACTCGAAGTCACCTGTTTAACAGGAAGAGGCACAGGGATTTGCGTGTTCCGAGAACGAGCCAGGGAAGCAGCAGTGGGAGCAAAGAGGCCACCTGCCGGAGTCTTAGGCCGAGTGGTGCTGGCACGAGGCTGCATAGCAGGGGTCTTTGGACGAGAGGGAGTGAGTGGTACAGACTTGGAAGCAGGGCGCGGGGTGCGAGACAGAGATGCGTTCGATGCAACCGACTGGCCCGTATGCTGTGGTTTGAGGGGTTGGGACGTGGATGGAAGCGACGACTTTGGAGAAGCCGGTTTGACAGACGATTTGATGGATGAACGTGACGCAGTAGAAGGTCGACTCTTCCTAGGAGACGAAGCTATCCGTGTCCCAACAGGCGTCGGGGTGGACTTTCTAGCTGCGGTCGACTTGTCCTTGGGTGGTGGTGATTTAGGTGGCTCAGAAGAGCCGGAAGCTGCATCATCTGGGGCAACTTGGCTAGTCTGCGGACTAGAAGGGGGCAGCTTGACCTCGGCTGCTGATGGCGAAGCGGAAGAGAACACTGGTTGGGCATCAGCGGCCATCACGGGTCTGGGTGACGCTTCCTTCTTGTCCTTGGCCTCCTTGACGGAATCGCTGGGTAGACGGCGGTGGGAAGTAGGATTGAGTGACGATGTGAACGACTGCCGTTTGTTCTGCTGCTCAAAGCGACCGATGAGGTTGGCGACGCTCTGACGGGGCCTCTCGTCTGGCAGAGGCCTACAGAGAGGCAACGAGGGTAAGTACTTGGGTGCTGAAACGCTCACGACCAACGTACATGTCGTTCTCTGCTGGGAGCTAGAGAAATAAGAGACGGACAGATAACAAACTTTTGAAAACCTTGTAAGATACGTAGTCTGAGGGAAAATGGTGCAATTGCAGGGCAGTTCGCCGCGCGGACAATATGAAAGTATGTAAGTAAGAATTGAAAACACGTTGATGTCTTATAATATTACCCGACTCAACTCTGTCTCCAGGAGACCACAATCTAAGCGGATTATTTACGCCGTGCTGAGCCAGTTCTCTAACGTCCGCTTCAACGTCGTCCGAGCGGAACTACTCCGCCAGAAATGATCTGCTTCTGCCACGGACACAACCTCCAGCTTACTAGCTTTACCCTCGCTTCTTTTCCGAAGCGACGTTCCCCACGCATCGTACTTGCTTCGGCTGGTAAAGTTATCTCGTTCTCCGTGGATAATGAGAACGTTCGCGCGGGATTGGCCAAGTAAGTTGTCCAAGGCGGTCGAGTATACTCTCGAGTGGAAAAGAGTGAGGAGTCCTCTGGGACTCAGCGGGTACGAGAGCAAGACGTACGACATCTTGACCGAGGCTAGTGCAGGATGCAGTGTTGCTATCAGCGAACCATGAGAATACCCCTAGTATGAAGAACCCAGGTGACAGTGAAAGGGCGGGGGAAAGGACTGCAGCATACATACCACGATAATGACCGAGTTAATTTGGGGCTCCTTTTGCAAGAACTGCTGGACCAGTGCTTGCAGATCTTCACCCTCCTGTCGTCCAGTGAACGAAGGGTATCCGGAGGACTTGCCTACCCCTCGAGAGTTAAAATACACGACATAACAGTCATGGCGAGCAAACAGTTTGACGATAGATTGAATAACACTGCAGAAATTGAGGTTGCTGGTGACTTGACGTGCCAGGCAGGAACGCTCACGGATCATCCATGCAACCACCCAGCCATGACCACGGATGCAGGCAGAACACTGCCGTGGTCAAATGGCTTCCCGGTGGTGGATTTACAACTGCGGTTTCCAGGGTGGCCCCGGTAGTCAGTGGCAGCAGTTCTCGTTTGGTGGTCATCAGTTACCGTGTAGTAGTCTCCGCCTGCTTGGCCCCTGCGGCGATGATCGACCTGCAGGGTACACACTAACACACTGTCTTTTCATGACAGAACCGCCTTTTCTGACACTTGAACATCACGGTACGTCAATTCCTGATACTAGTGCTACATATCTGAGACAATAACCTCTCTTAGGTCGACGAAGCCAAGGAAAATAGCTGTCCTCCGGTACTATTCTCAGGCAACCTTCCTCTTCCATGGCACAGACTCTCCTGGCCTTTCTTCTCGTCAATTCATCCGCCAAAGGTCCCAATCTCGTCTTCAGATGGCCACCCAACCCAGAGTCAACTTCTCGCCTTTCCCGTCCACTCCCGTCCGAGGATAGACTTGAACTGGACAACCCATGGAGGGCTGCTAATCACAACGACTCTCCCCCGAACACCGTCGAAGCCAATGGCGAAGCAGTGGCTACAGCCGCAGAGGACTATCAGTGGAAATCCCCTTCTGTCATCCGGGACAGGTCTAGATCTTTCCCCCGCACCACATCTCTCCCCACCTCCGCAGTTAACGCATTATCTGAAGAGCGCCTTTTCGATGATGACGAACTCGCAGAAGATCCAACAGACGAAAAGTACCACAGAATTTTCGATTATTCGACTCAATTCTTGGCTGGCATGCTGTGCCCGAAGACTTCTCTCTGTCATCAGAAGTTCGACCTTGTAATTGATGACCTCCTGTTCATAGGCCACCCAGTCTGTGTCAATGACGATGGTCGCTGGCAGTTCAAACGAGAGAAGAGCTCGTCCGGTTCCAGGGGAAGAAGCTCTATCAACCGTGAGTCGATGGATGACATCAAGTCCGAGGCGTCCACTCGTGCATATTCACCCATCAGAGAAAACGAGAGCTCGTGGCTGCACATGTTTCATTTTGTGCTTGTTCTGGATTTACCTGATCCGTCGTCGTCTGCCTCTGAAAATATGTCAAAGTACTTCGACACCATGTATAAGCAAATTGCGTTTACCATCACCGCAGTACTGTTCCAAGAACAAGTCCTCTCCAATTTCGTTGAGCTGGAATGTGATGTCCTAGGGTCTTTGGAAGCAGAGTACATCGCAAAAGGTTTAGTGTTTTACAACCACCTGCACCCGATGCTAACACATTCTTCGAAGGGGAACCGTTTTCTGCATTCGTGTCACAGGCTCTCGAGGTCTCCTCCATTGCATCCGTTATGAAGGCGCTTTTCGATGCCGTCAAATCATCTACCATGGCATACATCACTCTCAACAATATTCCCCTTGAGCTACAACTCCCTCCCTTTTTAGACCATCTCCTTCACAGCGAAGAAGAGTACGAACTTGATTTCGTGGATCCACAAGAAGACGAAGACGAGGCACGATTGTGGGGTTGTGATTTGAGCTTTGGTTGGCGTCTCCCGAGTCTTGCACCTTGGAAGAGTCTACTTCTTTTGGAGGGAGTTCAGGAGCTGGATCCGTACATCAACCTGCGCGGACCACACGTCAGCCCAGATGAGAGGGACCATGCAGAAGGATTGGTCAAGTTTCTGGAAGTAGCATCCGTTACACTCTCGTGTGTATATTCCTTTCTGTTTGCAGCATCCAATGATTTAGCCAAGTCCAGCCTCTCGGATATGGCCGATCTATTGGGTTGGAATTTGGAGACACAAATCTATCCGACGGTGCGGTGGCTTGTTCACCACCGACGAGCAAAAGTCGTTGATACCATCCACTCGGACCTAAAGACTATATTCACTATACCACCGAAGTTTGTTGCACCGTAGGTATTTGTGTCCGGTCTTGTCCGACATATACCAACTAACACGGCGTTAGGTTATGTACGCTCTCTGCAGAATTCAAACGTGACTTTCCTCAGCCCGAGATACCTCCCCTTCCCTCTCTTTTAGCAAGTATCTCTGAGGCGAGCTCTAGGCAGAGCGACAACCACTTTTTCGCGGTAGTGGTGCGCTCAAAGGAGCTGATCCCTCTTTACCACGAGGTTGTAATTTGGTTGCTTAAGCGCGACATGTTGTTCACACTTCATCTTCGCATTCGGATCGTCGCTACTACCGAACTCAAAGCTCGTGTACGTCAAGCTCACGAATACAAGTTAGAACGCTCAAGGGGGCAGCGACACCAAGATAGGATAGGCAGCAGCCTTCGTCTTCGCGACCAAGACCCTGCTTTCTACGATGTTAACACTAGAAGGCCAGGTTCCTCGTGGTTTCCCTTACCGCCGCGGGGAGCCCATCGTTTTTCCAGACGTATGCCATCTGCCGAGTCGGAATCGAGTAGAGTAAGCGAGACTTCCTTGCGACACGTCGGTGAAGATGATGAAGAGGTTCTCACGGATGAGTCTGACGATGAGAACATAGCCTGGGGGTCACCAGAAGACACGCTCTGGCCGTCTCTCATCAGCGATCCGGGAACAGCATCTCCTTTAGAACGTAGATGGCTCGCTGCAATGTCCGAAGGTAAAGATGAGCATATTGCCAGACGGTTTGAACGGTAGGTGTGTTTGGGTAAAACAAAATCTCGGCTACTCAAGTCATTCCCCTGTTAGAATCAACCAGTACTTCGATGGCAAAAGTACAGATGACGAGATACTTTACCGCGCAGAAATATCGAGGAAGCAACTTCGTGAAGTCCTGCACCATTACGACGAATATGTAGGTACTGTCGTTTTTTGGACTGCACGGACTTACAACATCATGAAGTTACAAACATTCTTGCACCCAGCGTAATGCCTCGTCACCTCATTTGGAAGCATTGAGCGAGCATCATGTGCGCGTTGCGGCGCGTATGCTGTCCTGAGTTTACGGGCACACGGAGACGTCTGCCTTCCTCTGAAGTCTGTCGAAAAGCAATGCACAGATACTGTGTTTTGGACCAGATTTCAACGCTAAACGGAAACCTCCAACATATAATAGATAGCGTAGCAAAATCTATATGAGAGGGGTAGGTTCGGATTAGTAGGAGCATGTTTCGGCGAAATGACTGGTCGGGAACAATTCTACTTGGGTCCCCGTGCTTGAGTCTGTGCCTGCGCAAGCATATCTTTCTGCTGTACGGCCAATATGCGCCGTTTGTTGAAGTAGTCGATCTGACGACCATGCATGGGTTAGTGAAGAAAAATCGGGCCAAGTGAGTGGAGCAGAGCACACCCAACTCTTTGCACAGTTCGCCTCGTATGAACGCTTTTCCTTGGCGCAGACGTCGCCTTCGTCGCCTGCTTTCAGAACACCGGCGCCGTCAAGGCAATCAAAGTATAGATCCCTGCTTTCCCAGCATCTCTGTCTGTCGTGCCTGGTGGCAGCGGACGCTTGTTCTGGTTTCGAACTACTGAACCAGCCCATGAACCCAACTACGATGTCATGGATGCATCAATGCAAGTGAAGCATGTGGTGCATTGGATATCCAAATAAGGCAATGATGTCACAGGCAGCTGGCCGGCCCAGATTTCGGGTCTCATGCAGGGGGCTCACCAGCACCTTGCATAGTGGTGGTTATGCCAGAAGACTACCATCGATGAACTCACCTTTGCAACCATCTACACCAGTCCATCTACACCCACTCTCTTCGGATAACACTCTACCACGAGGGCGCAAGTCGCGCGGAACACCCGATGCATCCACAGACAACCACACACCTCGGAGCAACTTACATAGCTCGAAAGCAAAATTAGAGAGACTCGGCGAGTCAGATGCTAAACCCGACAGCGGTGTCGTTACTGTTAGCCATTCTCGCCCAAATTGGGATGGCAGCGTGCGGGGGTATGGAAGGGGAGAGCGACGCGGAGCAGGTGAAGAGCGCGACGCGCTCCATCGCCGTCCATCTGTCGCATCATTTAAATCTCCCGGTTCTGTTAAGGGGCCGTGTTTTGTGGTCGCTCCTCCATACGACAACAACCACTTCCTTTCCCCGAGTCCAGTTTCTTTCCGCGGAAAGCCCCTGCTTGTTGAAGGAGCACCACCAGAGCTGTCATCGTCATTTGCATCACAGGTGCTTTCCAATACCTGGCACAACTACTCCGCCGAGGTTATCCAGTCCGCTATCTCCCATCTTAGTGTCATGGAATCACCTTCTGACGGTGACGACCATCCATATCACGCGGCATTACGTGTGCTGTCTTCGGCATTTCACCATATGTCTCGTACCTGCTTAGAATTAGAGGAACGCCGCAGGGTTTTGGAGGAGGAAAGCAGCGCCCGCAGGCAGCGCGCTGAAGCATTACTGGGGGAACTTCCGCC
Organism: Pisolithus tinctorius; assembly: GCA_024663395.1. Classification (NCBI taxonomy): domain Eukaryota; kingdom Fungi; phylum Basidiomycota; class Agaricomycetes; order Boletales; family Pisolithaceae; genus Pisolithus; species Pisolithus tinctorius. Next base: position 3,665,175 of record JANFAH010000002.1, read on the forward strand.
ATCCGAACGAGATGTTGCAAGACGTGTCATTCTGTCCGTCTTTGCAGATGACTACGAGCACGACCATCACATGGAACGTCAACGGAGTCTTTCTGTATGGGTATTTTGCCTCTTGTTCTACACATAGTTTTAACGCACTCTTGGATTAGTCTTTAAAGACATCGTTGACAGAAGCAATGGAGGATGAAGTTCCGCTGGCTCGGAGCCTCTCCGGCGACGGTGTGGCATCTTCCATGCCATTACCATCCGAACTCTTGTCACAGAACTCGAGCGCTGGCGAAGGTGTAGTTCTGATGGCACATACGCCAATATCTGTGCCTAATACCTCGGCCCTAATCACTCCTTTGGACGATACTTCTACTCACGCCCTCCCGCCCAAGTATGAGAGAGCCTCGATCGGGGAGTGGGTTGGTGGATGGCTACAAAGAAACAGACCAAAGTCTCAGCGTAGCGTATCTACCGTTTCTGTCAAGAGAGCGGAAGGATCGGTTGTGAATGCCTCGCAAGATGAACCTGCGGTTTCTGGCTCGGTCACAGCGGGTACGAATCCTTCGGTTTCCGACCCGCGTCTATGTCCCCGCAAGAAACCAAGTCGAGGTGTGTTTGAGGCACTTGGAATTTCAGTGCTCAACCCTACCCTTCCGTCCTCTACTCCCAAACAGTCCACAGTTGTGGAGCAGACCTCCGATTCTTCCTCTCCTCCTGTTGCAGAGGGAATTTCCAAAGTTCCACCTTCCTACTCAATCCCTATCGGTGCTACCTTGCCTTTCTCGTCGCTTGCTGCTCCCCAACTAGCCACATCGCCTGAGCCCGTCGAACCTACGACTGAAACATCAACCTTGCGATCTCAGTCTCTGGCGGACGAGAAGTATTTCCATCAGGGGTCGTCCCTAAAAGCTATTGCCCACGCTATACGGGTCATGACCAATGACCCGGGCAGCATCCTGGTTGATCAAGGCCGTGAAGTAGGTCCGCTGATCCGTAAGCTTGCATTTGAGCTCGTCCAGCACGCCAGGAAGGAAAGTCTTTCATTTCGTGAACGGAAGGAGCGGAAAGGCAAAGGAGCCGAAGCTGGTCAGCAAGTGGTCGCACGTGCTACGCTTGCCCCTGTTGAGGGTATGGATGTCACTGCCTCACTAACACGCGCACTTGCCGCCCAAGGCGAGGTTCGCAGGGCTAAGCCTAAGAAAGCAACCCTTAAGACCACTTCATTCACTTCGCCCCTCTTTGGCGCACTGGTATCCCAGGGACAGCGCAAGGCTATTACAGAACCAGATGGAAGTACTAGGAACATCCATGATCAATCTCCATCGGTACCTCGTCAACAGCCAATTCCAGCATCCGTGCAGCCTGTGACGAATAAGCCAGGATCGGTCCCATTGGAGTCAATTATTCCTGCGACAGCGAAACCACCAACACAATACTTGTCGCGGAGGCATAAGCCACTGGCCACCCCAGATTTTCACTTTGCCGCACCTCTTCCCAACTCTGCTTCCCGTTTCAATGTGTATCTTGACAGGGACAGCAACCAACCGCTTACGGACCGCTACGGATTCATATACGATGTCTGTCTGTATGATCTCCTTTTGCTCATCCGGGCGAAAGAATGTGGTAACACTGCACCTGGTTGTCTGACCGGTGTCAAGATTGCTGATCGAACGGAATGCAGCTCTTGGCCTGAGGAGGAAGAAGGGACACTCGGAAATCAGGTCGATATTGTCAAGGGGGATTGTGAATGCGACGGTTCCGGTTCGCCCCCATTCGTTAAAGCAGTGGAAGGCGGGAGTGTCGATTCCACTCCCCGTTCCCTTCCAGCGGGGGGTCGTGTGCAGACCACTGGAGAATCTACGGAGTCATCCGTTGTTTCTCCTAGCGGCCGCCTGCGGTCGAGTACAGTGTCCTCGAGCCGTACGACTCCAGCCCCTGTGTCGGTGCCCACGCACTCTTGGGCGTCTGTACTTTCGGTTACCTCTAACACCCCTCCTCATGCCTGCGCAAAGACCATCCGTTACCTTCTGAAAGAGCTGACGAAGATTCATGACCAACGACAAGACACCAAAAGGAAGGAATGGGATACCTTCGTGAAGCACCGCAGAAGAGTATTGGTCGGGAAAACTTCGGCCGCTGGTATACCATCTACCGGGGGCGCAGCTGCCTTGTTAGGGCTTGGTACTCGGGATGAAGCAGAGGAATTGTCGCATACAGAGGGTCTGATTGGCTTTGCCCAACTTGGTCTCTCTTCGAGTAGAGATGAGAAGAAAGAATTTGATAGGTTGGTTCGAGGTGGTATACCCCTTGCGTATCGGTCCAAGCTGTGGTTGGAGTGCAGCGGAGGTCTGGAGATGCGCGAGCCTGGCTTGTTTGCTGACCTGCTGGCGCGGGCTGATGCTCACGAACCTGCTGTTACGGAAATCGAGAAAGATATTGGAAGGACCATGCCTCTGAATGTATTCTTTGGAGGCGACGGGGCTGGTGTCGACAAATTGCGCAGGGTCTTGACTGCATACAGCAGGTGAATTCCGCGGCAAGGTCGAGCTTGCGCATCTACTGATGTGTGTGCCTCCTAGGCGTAATCCTCTCGTTGGTTATTGCCAGGGAATGAATTTGGTCGCGTCCACTCTATTACTAGTACATGCTGACGAGGAAGAAGCATTCTGGGTTCTTTGTGCGATCGTAGAACATATTCTCCCGGAAGAGTTCTTCTCCCCGTCGCTCTTACCATCCCGCGCATGCCCTCTAGTCCTTTCGGACTATGTGCAGGAGTTCCTTCCAAGATTGTCTGCGCATCTATCAGCGCTTGGGGTTGACCTTCCTGCTATTTGCTTTTCTTGGTTCCTTTCGCTCTTTACGGATTGCCTCCCGATAGAGGTAGGATTTCGTTTATATCATGTGGCTTGCATGCTCAGTATCGCGTAGACCCTCTTTAGAGTCTGGGACGTCTTTCTAGTTGACGGACTGGATGTACTATTTCGCATCGCACTTGCCATTCTCCGAAGCAACGAACAAGAGTTGCTACAATGCGATTCTAACTCCGCTGTATACGTTGCACTGGAGAATTTACCTATGCGAATGTGGTTGCCAGACAAGTTACTTCAGGTAAACTCCGCTGTTCGTGTGTGCCATTGTGTCATCATATTGAACCCCATCACTGGATAGCTCGAGTTTGAACTGCGGTCGTCCATAGTGCATGCTGACCTGGTGAAGCGCCGGGACACCCACGTCGCGGAACTCAGGCACTTGATGTCATGATGCCCCTCCAGGCCTGGTGCCCACCTTTACCTCCCTTTCAATGATCGTTGCCAATGTCAATCGTCATATTCCCACCGTTTCGCTAGAGCGCCCAAAGTCACCAATATCGTCACCACACACACGCCTTATAATCAATCCACGTGCATATCACGCTTTGCGGACCTAATACCTCCCCATCGATGTATTCTACATATCACCGTCACTTCCGTTCGTGCCTGTACTGTAGACCAATGTCGATTCAACACTAGCTATTCTCCGTTCGTTCGCCATCTCAAAACTCAATTTGTTGTATTTCATCTCGTTTACTGCGTAATTCCTTGTCATGATATCATCCCTGTTGTCTACGACACCGACACGAACGGAGTCCTTGGATTGTTAGGTAAGTTAGGCAGTTTAGTTTGGGCCCCATCGTAATGGACATGGCCGGTAACTTTTCTGTGCACTGAGCACACAATTCTTCCATGGTCTGACAACGGTCACGCCGAAATCATGTTGCTGCTTGATCATGGGGACACTATTCCGAGGTATCAACCTTGTTATTAGTCCGGTCTGTTGTTCATTGCTATACCGTGTACATGTTATGCCATATGCCAGTCCGAACCTGGAAGAAGTCAGAACATAGGCATCCTGTTAGCATGGGACCGAAGTGAAGCGTTGGGAGCACCACATCTCCGAACTCCAGCGAGCGAGCTGCGACTGCACCTATAAACAGTCGGGCGGCATTCATGCACATGGCACCAACTCCGAACATATATTTGGCACGGTAAAAGAGGACAAACTGACACAAAACTGAATCATACGAATCATAAATCGCGTTCAAGACATCGTGGTACTAGTAGTGGCGGTATCATTCCGAATTCCTCTCGTCAACGACAATAACAGACCCTCGATGCGCACCTGCCGGTCCTAAAAATCTGGGTTTACCTAGGGCTCATCAAATGTGCTAACAAAAAACTTACCTGCAGTTCCCTAATCTCGTCTTTAAGTTGAGTAACGGGGAGCTCTCGGCACTCTTCCAGCAAGGACTGTAGTCGTTGCAACCCATTCTCACTATCGAAACGCCCCCCATCTAGGTTGTCAACTTTAAGAGAGAGGGATGGCTTCAGCCGGCGGAAGAACTTTGATAGGGGTGTCGTTGTGTCCAGTGATAAAACCTTCGCGCTGCTCGAGGTATCTTCCAGCGGCGTGAGCGTACTCACCACTCTCTGTCTGCGAGGTGTGTTTTCAGGGTGGTCAGATGTCCCTAACTGACAGGACGTGGACGGGGCCATCGGAGAAAGTAAACTCTCTTCATTTCCTGCCTCATCAAAGATACCAAAGTCTCGGGAGTCCTCCGCCTGGAAAATAACGCTATAGAGGTCCGCAGCTCGTGACCCAAAGAGATAGTCGACGACGGGAATATTTCGGATATGACCTCGATAGAGAGAATATTTTGCAATTTCCGGAGCAACTAACCACCGCTCATAGAGTGCAATGACCACCAAGATCGGGAAGGACTAATGCCGAACAGATCAGCGAAGGACACGAAATCACCAATAACACGCACGGTGAGTTTGATGAGAAAGACATTTGCTGAATGGAGTTGTCGTGGAGACAGCAAGTAGGTCGCTGGCTTCAAGATCAAGAGCGCGAGAAGATTGAAAGGGGGCTGGTAGCTAAACAGGGCGTCGGATTTTACTCTACACCCATTTTCAAATCATGCAAATGTGGAACAAAGGGTTTCGCCTACCCTTCGATGGTGGAGATCGTATATTGGAACAAATACTTATAACTGTCAGACTTAAATCAGAATGATTTAATGTCTCCTACCTCTTGGGTGGCATTCTATCATGGATGAGTTCACTGAGGGAGATACCACGTAAAGATACACTCACTGCGTCAATTCGAGCGGCCGTGTTCGAAAGAATTGATATGAGAACTACGAGGATCAACATATGCTTCCAGGCCGATTATGTTTTACTTACTCGTCAAAAGGAGGGTGTTCGATAAGGCCGCAAAGCATGTCATCAATATAGGCCCGAGTACCGAGTGGAAGCTCTTCGCTTGATTGAAGCTGAGAGAGGTGTTCCCAAACCAAATCTGCACGATGAGCCACGCGATCCCGCTCATCGTCCATTTCCCATTTGCTTACGTCGGTTATCAATGATCCTGTACTTGAAGACATAGCGTGGCGAACTCACCGATCGTATATAAAGTCAATAGGAGGCCGGAGAAACATGTGGCTGCAATGCAGATGAAGAACACAAACTCAGAAATCATTGCTCGCAGGGCTCTGCAACGTTCTGGTCAGATGTGTAGGAGCCATGCAACATCTGACTTACAAGATGACTACGTTGTTAGTGATGGCGTAGAAAGCGAGGCTGAGGGGGGACAGATAATTAAAACGTGAGGTAGCATAAAGCCAAGGGTTACACACCGCGGGACGAGGATGCAGCCAGCGCAGGCTAAGATGTCGAATGCAAGCTGGGAGGTATCGGCTAAGGGTGTTGGTGAAGCATGGTAGAGCATAGACAATGGAGTGCTTACCATCGTTGGTAACGAGGCCCTTGATGCGCAAACCGAGATAGACAAGAAAAATGACCACAAACGAAGTGTCAAAAGCATTCCAGACCTGCATAGGGAACTAGGAGTGAGATTTCCTTCACATCTCCAAGAAAGGGTGTTACATTGGACATGTATACTGCAGACACAGTGAATATGAGACCATGCTGAAGGATTCAGATTGTGAGCTTACTGAGCCATCCATATTCTCTCGAGGCAGTATATTCCTGCAGGGTAAATGCGACTGCGAATACCAAAAAAACCCCTTCCCACAAGGAGACATATGCAGTATCCTCGGCTGCGCTGTTATGTCAGTAAATATCCAACTCAAACGGAAGAATGCGCACACTGAAGAAATATTACGAAGACGAGCAGGAGCACTGCGATGTTCATGAAATGCAGTATAGCAGAATATCGAGGAACTCTCAACCTGTGTCGAAATGAGGATTGACAACTGACGGGAGAAAATGCATACTGGCCTGTAATGGTCAAGGAATGGCGCTTTGCGAACATCGTAGATCTCTATCGCGCGTTGCTTGTAATTATCCGCTACTACCGACTTGATGGCCGTAATTGAGAAGATAACACGTCCAGTATACACATCATTTACGACAGTTTGCACGATAGGAGAGGACAAAAATGCTTTCGCTTGGGTGGCGATTGCCATCTGCAAAGGGAGCTTAATACCGAATGATAGGAAGAAGGGGGGAAGCAAAGTGCCGACCTCAATAGCGCTTTGAGAATTTCCCCTGCATTCTTCTTCTCCGATGACTTCTTTCACTTCTTGGACAATGTCCATGGGAGCTCCGGCGAGAGGGTTCCACGGTGTGGTTAACACGGCTACCAGCTGAACTTTGCTAGCAGCAAAGTGATTCAGGAGCTTCAAGGCCATGATCTCGCAAAGAGTTGCACGGGAATGCGAGACACTAGCGTGCGCAAGATCCGATACTGCCTGTGTGAGGAAGTACGAGCGCACGACCATACACGCGTATACGACAGCCATATTACACAGCCTCGCATACTTGAGTACTAGCGGCCGCACCACCGCGAAGTTGATGTCGGATGCTGTGAGCTGGCTGGGGTGAAATATTTAGAACCCGAGGAGATGAGTTGTGGGGAACAGCTTACTCCCAACTAAGAGGTGTATCTGGATTGATGGGTAATCAGTGCTAATTAAATACCCGCGCGACAAATTCACAAACCTATAGAACTCTGGGCAGGTCTCCCGGGTCAGGGGTTGAAGCGGAACAAAACCCAACGGACGACTCACTATGACATCCTTCTTCAGATACGGGATCAATGGAAACACCTTGATGGAAGCCAAGAAGTCCTGGGTAGGAGCTGCTCCCACAGGCTGCTCCTCGAAGTCCATCGTGGTCGCCGTTCAGCCCAACTCGGCTCCAAATATAATTCCATGTGCGTGTTGCTTATATAATCAACGCCGATGTCCATATTGGACACAATGTGTCGCTCCGAGCGATCAGTTGCCAAAAAGGGAATCTGTTGTTGTTTTATTCGGAAGACTTAAAGTCGTGCGAGTGTTCCGTCCGCCCAGGTTGTTCCTCGTCTCTCTCATGAATCATGGGATGCTGTTCATCCCAGCCCATTGATTTCAACTCTGAAGTTAACCTCTTTCATTTTGATCTGCACCGCGCCGTGGGCAAAGGTGCATTCGGTAAAGTGCGTACGATCAACTCTGCCAAGCGAGTTAATGGTAATCCCACACTCGTCTCTGATGGCCATATCGTGTAGGTCAGAGTTGTCGAGCACAAGAAAACGAAGAAACTCTATGCCCTTAAATACATCGACAAGTCTCGCTGCATCCGCCAAAAGGCGGTAGCGAACATCATACAGGAACGCCGACTACTGGAAGAGGTTAGTCCCGCCACACCCGTGGCGCCGACATACGTACTCATCTGTGATGCAGATCGATCATCCCTTTGTCGTCAATCTTCGCTATGCCTTCCAAGATGACGACAATTGCTTTTTTGTTCTAGACCTCATGCTTGGCGGTGACCTTCGATGTGAGTTTGCTTTTTGCGCTTTTATGTCGTTCTAAGTTTCCGCGATAGTCCACTTAGATCGCAAAGGACACTTGTCCGAGGAAGTCGTACGCTTTTGGGTGGCAGAACTGGCTTCTGCCTTGGTGTATCTTCACAAGCGTCGAATCGTTCATCGGTGAGTCAAGGCATCGTTTTACAAATGCACTCCACTAAACAACACACAGGGACTTGAAGCCAGATAACATCCTGCTTGACTCCGATGGTCACGCTCATATAACGGACTTCAACGTTGCGATTCACTATTCGGAGCGGCGGCTACATACCAGCGTGGCGGGTAGCATGGCATACATGGCTCCTGAAGTAATCGGAAGGAAGGGATACACGTGGTGCGCGGATTGGTGGAGCTTAGGTGTCACCACCTACGAACTGTTGTTCAACCGCCGCCCCTTTGAGGGACGCACGACTGATAGGATGACAAATTCTATACTCAAAGATGCACCCAAATTCCCAGACGGCCCTAACCTAAGATGCAGCAGCGCAGCTGTTCAATTTGTTCAAGGTGTAAGTCCTTTCGGCGCGGCTGAATCACTGACCGGTTTGCTGAGGATCGGTGCAGCTCCTTGAACGCACTGTGAGCGAACGCCTTGGTTGTAAACCTGGGGGCAATACTTTCGAGGACATGAAGAACCATCCCTGGATGTCAAGCATAGATTGGGCCAAGTTGACCTCGAAACAGTTGCAACCACCGTTTGTCCCCGACGTTTGTCGCCCCTCTTCCCAAATTGGGGCCGTCGCTAATTCCTGAATTTGTAGACGAGGAAGGCTAACTTTGATGTATCACACGAACTCGATGAATTCCTCATGGTAGAAAAACCTCTTACTCACACGAAACGCAAGGCAAATCTTGATCTGGAGAAGCTGAAGCCAGAACTTAGACAGCTTGAAGAACAGTGAATAAGTTTTCTCGGCCTGAAACACTCCAGAGTTCTTATCACCATCTAGATTCACCGTGTATGATTTTACCTCTTCGCAACGCAGATCCTACTATCCACACAATCAACCTATCACGACTGTCGTTCGGAGCTCGGGTTCTGAACCTATGTCTGTTATTCAATCCCAGACGCATACTTTACAACCGACGGCTACCATGGCCGAGCGCTCCCTTGCTGGCTCGCCGGGGCCTGACACAACCTGGCACCAACCTATGCATCTTCCTTTGGCCAGCATCTCTTAACGTACCTTGTTTCCATAATGTCAAGTATAGCACAGTAAGTAGCCAGAGTAGTCTGCGGCACTCCTTCTGACTTGATGAATATCTAGCCACGTCCTAATGTGTATCTCTTGCATGCTTGGTTCTTCACAGGACACGCATACTCTTCGTTCTTTTGGCATACCTTCTATTTTGTTGTCTGGGCGTCAACATGACAAACCAATTATTACGCACCGTCGTTTCTGTAGCTGCAGCATGTATTCTAAAATCTCGTGGACCCGATGACACGCCATGGCGCCTATTGCACAGGATTCATAGAACACATTTGAGGGAATAACGCCCTGAGGTCCCGAACTGATTTGTCACATTTCTGTGAGACGCCTGTGTTGTCCAAGTACATCGTCTGCCAGTTCCTTCAAGTCTTAATCTATGGTGGTCGCACTGCACGATATCCGCACGATCGGCGAACTTTTTCGGAGAGGCGTGTTGCGTGCAGTTCAGAAACCCATTTACCCATCCCAAGCGGGGGCCTTGAATAAGGTGTCATTGTAGTGAGCACGATAACACATCCCGTCGAATCCTTTTTGACCCAGAGCACACGCGGCGCGGGGCCTCTTGCACCACATCACAACAGTCAGGGAGATATCACCACTCTTCAGACGGACGCCATCGTCAACGCTGCCAATCCATCTCTTCTAGGTTCGTCATACTGACTCGCCATACATCCGTCTGTATTTAAACTTGGTGCGGCTCTGTCCTGACAAGGTGGAGGCGGAGGTGAGGCACATTCTAGTCAACTACACCCTACTTGAACGATCTACGTGTACATTACAGTGGATGGCGCTATCCACGCCGCTGCCGGGTCCCAGCTTCTAGCAGAATGTTAGTGAAAGTTGAGTTCACTAGAAACCTACTCTTCTAATCCACCACATACCAGGTTGGACGTTAGGAGGGTGTAAAACCGGTGATGCTAAAATCACTGGAGGGTACGATTTGCCCGCGTGAGTAGCTTATTCATACACGTTCCGAACGTTCGTGTAAGTGTCTTTCTGATCTTACCTGGTGTCCCGTACACCCGGCGCAATACAGGAAGCATGTCATCCATGCTGTAGGACCGGTATATGATGCGTGCAACACGGAGATGCGCGCGAAACAACTGCGATCCTGTTATACGACTAGCCTAGGACTTGCCAAGGAAAATGGCTGCGAGACGGTCGTAAGTTCTAACATATGCACCCCTGATCCTGGGATGTTGTGATGACCTGAACCTGGTCGTGTGGTTGTAGGCATTTCCGTCTATTTCCACAGGCATCTATGGTTACCCTCTACGTGACGCTACGCACATCGCATTGAATGAAGTACGACAATTCGTGGATTCCGACGTTGAAGACAAGGTTAGTCTACGACATCCACCAATACTATTCAAATGACTTCCGTATGTTATGTAGATAAAGCGTGTTGTTTTTGTGGTATTCAGAGACGTGGACCGCTCCATGTACGAGTAAGTTTTCCATGGTAGTGGGTTTCGCCGCAATTTATCCACAAGTCCGTTGTTGTCAGGGAACTCATTCCATTCTATTTCCCTCCTGTGGAGACGGCGTGAGAAGCAAGTCTACGCTGGTACCGACGTTATCAGGTGGATCGATGCTCGTCCCTTGCTACAGAATTCGTTGGATAGTTCAAAGAGATATCGTGGTAGAATTAGTATCCATGTAAGATCGTCAGTCATTTTGTTGTGCTACCATTGTTCCTCTCGAGGTCATTGAAGGATGTCATGAGGACTGTCGTCACTACGCTCTCGATGATAAGTTGTGTATGTCAATTGCCTAATTCGTTAACAAGTGACTTTGATCGATGCCCATATGACCGACATCGCCCTAAAAAATAATGATCTTGCTTGACTTGCCTGTCGAGGTTCGGAGAAACCAGCTAATTCTGGCCTCAATCTGACCTTCACCCAGCTACTTTACGAGGTTGGACTCTACGCAGCCTCGCCCACGCTGCCTCAGACGTGCCGGTATTTGAACGCAATTTTCAAAGCTTCCCCTGCATCATATCGAGCACAATACCTTGTCGCATGCCTCGAACAATCACGTCCGCGAGAGGACGCGATTATCACCAAAATATTAAGGTACCCCATCTGCAACGAGGACGTCCTGGAGGCGTATATTCGGATGACCGCTTCCAAAGCCGACTCGTGGAAGCGGTGGGTGCCCGAACTCCCCAGACGCCTCTTCCGGACGCTAGCCACCGATTCAAAGTCCTCGCAGTCGCCTTCTGTTTCTCGTGTTGCCCCGCGGCGCGGACGTAGCGAAGGCGGGGCCCTACGGTGGACAGAACTTGATCACCCACTGCCATTCCTCCGATATCTGTACACATGCCCCCATATTCCCCCACCAGCCGTAAATTCACACCAAGGATATGCCTTAACAAAAGCTGTCCAGACCAGATTTGTCCCGCTGATACGGTTCTTGCTCAGCCACGGTGCTACTCCGGATTGGAAGAACAATCTGGCTATTTTCATTGCCATATATCGCAAGGATCTTCCAATGGTGAAAATGTTGGTGGAGAGGTCAGAAAAGACCAATACCCGGCCGGAGGGGAGAGCGGCTGGAGCCAAGAGGCAAAAGCTAGAAGACAGGGTATCTGTTACTCCTGAGATGGTTAGGGCGGCGGTGAAGTGCAAGGCGCAGGATATCGTCGAGTATTTTACCAGGGAAAAAGGGTGCATACCTGACATCCATACGCTGCTCATGTTAGAGTAACAGAAGGGGCATAATGTCAAAGAAAAGTCCAATAGGCAACGCCGTATCATAACATTCGTACTATGGCAGACACAAATTGATCATACAAGATACATGGACAGCTCTAAATGTCGTCGATGTCGATGTCTCCTTCGTCACCGAACTCGAATGTGCATTCACCATCCTCTTCGGGGAAGGTGTCAGTCTCATTGATTTTAGCGTTTTCAGGTAATTCCCCATATGCCTTCACTGCAACATATTTATTCAGCTTAGATAAAACATCCAGGTGAGCAATATAACACACAATTCCTAGCCTCGTCGGCCGTGTATTTGACGATGACGTCTGCTTTGTTATCTTGGAAATCGCGGAGCGACAATAAAACGATATCTCCTTGGTTTATCCAAACCTAAACATAGACGGGTCAACAACAACCATAGCAAGCGCACTTGGGAAGAAATCACCTTCTTGCGCATCTTGCCCCGAATATGCGCTAATCTCTTTTCACCGTCGAAACATTGAGCTTCCAAACGACCATTTCCCAACATTTTGGTGACCTGGCCATACTCTTGCCCATCTTCTCGGAAGATCAGTTCGCGCTTGTCATCGTCGTTCTCGTTCTTTCCACGCCTCCGGTTTTTGCCACCCTGATCAAAAAAGCAAGAGTTTACAAGCTACGCAGACCAATTATTGCACAGACACACCTTTCCCTTATTCTGTGGAAGTCGAGCGACGGAGTCAGTGCTTATGATCTAGAAACATGATCCGCGAATACCTTTGGCATTTCTAATCAACGACGATTGAAGTTTTCCTTCCTTTCCTAAGACTTTGAAAAGTTCTGAACGAGCGAAGACTGCTCTAGGAGCTTGGAGTTGGGGATCCGGGCGTGGAGGACAAGTCACAAGCTCTGGCACAGGCTGATCAGTGCGGCGTAGGCGAAGCAGTGAAAGTTTCATTAGGTAATTTGCTGCTTGAAATGGAAAGTATGTGTCAGCATGGGCATTTGACCCCGCGAAACTTAGTCTGGCATACGCGAAACTATATGTACCCCTGAGGGCCAGAAAACTGGATGGAACATGTGTTGGTCTAATCAAACGTAGCCTAGCTTATATTACAGCAGCAGCAGATTATGCTTAACTGGTGACATCTGGTCGAAGAGACGCGATGGCGGCTTCGGAGCTGTGGTCCTTGCACACCTTGTTGATGTCGAAGGTGGGTCAATTTGGCATGTTCTTCCATTCCATTCAATTCGGATCACCTCGCGGCAACCTTAATGATAACGAAAAAGTATCTGCACACGTACGTATACTGTTTCGGTTGAAGCCGTGGGGGCTTAACAAGAAAAAGTAAGTGTGTTTCTACACACGTACGTATGCCTCGGTTGAAGCCGTGGGGGTATATAATAAGTCAAGTACGCGGTCAATGCCTCTTCCCACCTCGATTGTCTCTCTGATATGGCATCGACAGAGCACCTTCCGCTTGCCCTCCAGCATCCTCCTTTTTGCCATATCCCCACATCCATCCTCGGCGTTTTTTAAGTGCCTGAGGACATAATCTTCGCTGATCAGACACCTGAGTAGTCTCTGATCCACCCGTTGAGGTCCTGCCCTCAGCGGATGGATCAGAAATACTCTTGTGTTGGGCCCTCGCCTCCACCGATCCTTGCTGATCCCGTGTGGATAAGCTGTGAGGATGCACAGAAGATTTTTAGTTTTTGTCGTCGCCGTACGGACCTCCAAGACAGGCAAATGCATGTTTGGGCTCAAGCACGAACACTTGAATTGTTGTTGATGTTGATGGAATGGCAAGTACTCACGGCTCGGACAGCTGATGTGGGAGACCTGTTAGGTATAGAGGCGCATCGCTGCCGCCATTAGCTCAACGCAGGTGTGGTTGCATGCTTTGGCTGTATAAAGCTGGCTGTCGCATCATGGGATATTCCCGCCTGTTGACCGCGGACTGACCCAGTCCTCGCCACAACATCAGGCGTTTCCTGGCCGTAAACTCCGTTGTCCCCAACTGGAGATCTGTTTGAATGGAGAGGCCATCCGGTGCGATGACCCCCACCACACAGGGACGGTCCTTGCCAAGCCGTCAGGTCAATAGTATAAGTATATTGATTGATGCGAAAAAATGACGAGGCATTCTATCAGTGTAATGTATTGAGAGAATCAAGTGTGCCTACCAATGTAGCATTCATAGGCCCCCCGTCACCACAAAAAAAGACCCACCTCAGATTCTGGGGACGGTAAATGCGGGCCATTTGCTATGAAAAATTGTTGGCCAAAATTAGATTACAATAACATGAATGGGTGAATGAAAGCTGGTGAAATATCCTTCTCTGCGTTATGTACCTGTCTTAAGGCAGCTTGAGGTGTTCATATTCATGGTGCCTTAGGTGTACCAATTCAAGGCCAGCGGCGCGAGCAAAATCTGTCCCCGCGCGACAAAACCACAGTCCGCATAGTGTGCAGCTTGATCACGGACGGGATCTTGGGACACCAGTTACTTGGAAACCATACCAACCAGACGAAACCATATGCCAAAGACTGCTTTCTTGGCCGGAGACGCTACCATGACGACGGCAGCGTATAAGGATGTCTGGGCCCACCATACCTCAATATGTTGCTTGGCCCTTCTTTGGTGCATTACACGGATTTGAGTTTGACTATGTCTGGCCATCCATGCTAACTAGCAGCCCAGGCATTACTACCTCGATGGCGGCTCCAGCATGTCGGAGTACAGTAGGAGGTACAGTTAAGAACAATGCCCAGGAAGACGAAGAGATCGCAACAGAGATAAAGAACGGCGAAAGGGACCCGTGGCGGAGAATACTGCACGGAAACGATAGTGATAACACCTCCAAATAGGGATGGCGAACCAAAGAGGTGCGGTAACGCAAGTGCCAGTCAGCCAAGGTGTGGAGTTGCGAGGAGGCAAGAGGGTCAGGCAGATAGCCTCGTGGTAGTGCGCTAGTCTCGATTGAGGCTAAGTCTGGCAGTTTACGCGTGGGTGATGGTGCAAACTCAAACTTTAACCGGCACAGAAAGGTCTCATGTTCAAGCTTACGTCTAGGCCTTGGTTAGGGGCCTGGCTCAGTGCGACACCGGCCACGCAAACGTGCGGTAGGTCGCAAGCCCATTCAATTGATGGTCTTTATCATCCTCACCATCCTCTTTGTCGTCATGGATACGTCCTTCCCTGTCTTCTTCAATTTTCTTCAGAACCTTGGCCCCAACACGGCCACGTTCATCATTCCTGTCGAAGCTTTCCCGACACCCCATCGCTTAGCCGCACTTGGTTTCGGTCAGCCCGAACTTGTTAGGGAATATAATATTTGTCTTCTTCGTGTTGATCGGCGCCTTCTCGACGTTGCTTACTCCTGAGACCAAGCCGAAGACGTTCGTAGTCCGAAAAAGGCACGGCAAAACACTCATTCCCTTGCTCGCGCAGATTATGACCAGACGGTGCTCGGTCGCGAGCGCTATCCCCCCAGGCTAAGGTCATTTCTGATGGGACATTAGTCACCGGGAAGCCTTGCCAACTAAACAGAAACTGTATTCGAGCAATCAAATACTACGCTCACTGCGGAAACGAGGTTTTAAGTCGACGTAAAGGAGCGCGTAATATGTATGAGTATTCTTCGGATTCTGAACCGATTTCCACTAAATAAGCTAGTTTTTAACAGAAAGTTTCGACTCATACACTAGTTTTATGTAGTATACCAGCCCTATCCAGGGTTGGTCTCTGCCTTTCCACTTCCCCGATGAAGTCCGAACTCTCAATTCTCATCGTTCACCTTCAGCTGTTCACTCATCCCAGTTCGGCCCCGGGCAAACCGCACAACTACTAGTACCTGTTTCGTCGTTGATTCCCATTCCCTCGAGGTACCCCACATCACGCCGTCAAGTTATGCCCTCCTTTCTGGATCTTCATGTCACAATAACCCAACTTTAATCCTATCCTGAGCGAACTCGAGCACGCTTAAAGTAGACCCCAAGGCGAAAAATAATCTGAGCATGGAAAATCAGGTTGGGGTAGACTAATTCAATACGGTTCATTGTAGGAACCCTGAACTGCGTAGTTTCCATCTTCTGATCTTACACTGATAACCTGTGCCGCAAAAGATCTTGTTTCCCCGGCGGCTGGGTTGCAAGCTACGAGTGCACTGCCCTAACCAATATTAATGATCACTGCACAGGCCAGATACTCGTCCATGACGACCGCCGGCGGCGCCCGGTCTTGTATACCGCGTCTCTCGGTCACACCTCAATATTACTCGGCCTTGCAACTCACCTATGAAAAGCATTCACCGGCGGTCCGAAACGGCATGGAAATCAAACCCGAACTTAAATGTCGAGGTACGCACATAAGTAACGTGACCTTTACGCGAGGCTCTCGTTCTTGAAGGTTACTGAGGTACCACGGCAAAAACCGAAAGGGAGCCGAAAGCAGACATCTGGGGTGACCTATTACAAGGCTATGAGCTGACACTCTTCTTGCTTGGGACCTTGGCATGTTGGGCAGGCTCTCCTCGAAAGGGCATCAATGTTGCACCCAAGTTGGCAAGTACCAAATCCGCAGGACGAGGCAGGACGAGATCTGTTGGGCTACCATGCCAACGAGGGATCCCAGTATGTAATCAAACTGTCTGGCAGGGAATTCGGGTGTGTGTGAATGCCACTAGCTAGGGATACAGATGATTGGCATATTGGCTTGACAGGCTGATGCCAACGTGAGTGTTTTTACTTAGGAGTGACAAGACCCAAGATTCCCCATAGCTGGGCACACGTGATACGGCGGCTCATCGATTCAATATTGTTGGGTGGTTCCTGTAGCGTTCCTGTATCGAAAATACCACATGTAACAGTAAGTGGCATGTGCAATTACCCCCTGTGGTCGCATCTCCATGACATAATGACTGTGCCTTGGTACAGTATTATTACATCCGGACCCAGTACTACAAGGGTATAGTCTGACGTAGTGAATAAACTCATACAGTATTAATGGACTCGATCGTGTGACCCTCCCGCTTCCGACTTGAAGAAACCGATGCGGGACATATTATAATGCATGGCGCCGGCTTTCCCTAAAAGGGGAACTTGGATGTAGTAGCGACGGGGTCGGGTTCTCGGGGAGACAAAACGGTCGGAGAGCTTGTACTTGCCAAGAAGAAGCTCAGCCAAGAGTGTTTTCTGCAGACATGGGTATATGACGGTCATAGCCGGAACCACTGGCATGATCGCGTGACGTCCCTGTAGCCTTATTAGCGCGTGAGCAATCGCAATATCAACGGGAGGAGGTGGGGTTGTTGAGGGATCGAAGCGTGCACTCATGAACGTTCGAACGCCTCAAAGGCTGCGATCGCACGTTCATGCTTTCCGGTATACAAGTACCATTAGTATTATATTAACTTGTAATACTGGGTGTCGCCAGGTGTCATCCTGTGTCGTCCTAGATGCCAATTGAAATCCACCGGCGGACCGATGAGCCTACGTCGTTGTCATTAGCCGACAGCACTTTGCGGAAGTCAGGACCAGACTGGTGTCGAGTTGGTCACCTCCTACTGTAGAAAGGCCAAACGTTCCTCTATCACAACTTTCTTTATCCTACCACACATCATGGTGTTTCAAGTCGGATCACATCTATTTATAGGGATATAAAAAATCAGCCGTGACCAAAAGGCAAAATCACGCCCGTGTTGAAAATGCCGGATAATGATTTTCACTGTGCTAACCAGTACCGGGCAGAAATTTAATCCGTCACCCGTGACTGACCGTCTAACTTGTTCTGGAGATGATCAACTTGAGTTCCTATACTAAAGACAAACCCCTGACATACATATGTATGGCAACTTCCATGGAAAAGGCAAACCGGGGCTTCACCGCCATAATGGGTTGTGCAAAACACACACCACGTTCGTTCTTGCGACAGTTATGCAATTACGCCTCTGTCATTAGTCCTGTCGCATTTGACAGCTGCAGTCAGTATATACTTATAACGAACGAATAAGTTTTCGCCCGTCATGCAAAGAACGCCACCTCTCCCACCGAACGTGTGTTCGTTTGCGCTTGGAAACCCCCTGGTGAACGTTTTCAACTTTCCCACATCGGATGTACCTCCTATTATAAGGTGATCGGACGCCACAGGGATCTAGTCATGTGCCAGTTCAAAGAGCGAGTCCGGAGGCTTTTCGATAAGTCGACCTGTGGCGGATCTTGGCGCATTGCACCAAAGTTACAATGCACACGTGTACACGTGCCTCGGCTTCTCGCGAAGGCCGTAGACTTCGCCAAGGCACGTCTGGAGCCGGTCAAAGTTTACCTGCCCCACGGAGTGTGATAGTACGCCGCCTTTTATAGTAGCGTATTCGCACGCCGCCTCTGTTCACATTGCCATCGCCGACGGGCGTCTGGGCAACTGCAGTGGTCTCACACCCTCTTGAGTAGTCGACACATAGCAGTCGTTGCGCCAAACGAGGTTTCCTGATCGTGTTTTCTTTGTGCCCGGGGATTGGCTGGCAACACAGTCCATGGCATCCTCGCAGCGACTGCGCGCGCTTGCATTGTACAAAGAACTCCATCGCCTTGGACGAGAATTCGAGCCATCGTGAGTGACTTTGTACAGTGCGGTCATGGGATCATTAGATGATCCGTGGGGACAGATACGATTTCCATGGCAAGTTGAGGCGACTTTACGAAAGTGAGCGATGTTCTTCGGGCCGTCCCACGCGGAGAATTGGCTGAGCCTTTTTGTTGCCGGTGTAACCATGGTCCATGATATGATGGCGTGACAGAGAGTCGACATCTGACAGACGAGGGTGAGATAGAAAAGGCTATCCAGTTTGGGGAGTACATCAAGAACGGTGAGCTGTTCGCGTGCCTGCCACATGTGGGCTTGGCTGAGCGTGATGTGCAGAAACGCTGGCGCTGTATTCCCTGCGCAAGTACAGACATCTGAGACGGATGTACCCAAGTGGAAGTAGCGGCGACAATAGCAATGGCACTATGTATTAGTTCCGTAATCGGCCGAGAGTGGTTTAAGGTTGAACGGATCTGGAGATGCGGACTTCCTATTATGGATCAAGCTATGTTCCCACGATGACAGGGCGGTGTGCCTCAACAGAGACAGCGATTCTGATTGGACGAGGCCATCAAACGTGCTAGCCTGAAGGAGTCCTTATAAACCACTCAGACTATGAGGGCCTCCTCATCCACCACACGCGTCACGATGGCCTCTGTCGACAAAGTCGCCTCAGAGCACGGGTCGGCATACCAGGAGAAGTCCCAGTCAAATGCCACCGTCCTTGACGAGCGTCGTCGCGCGGCCCTCGCCGAGATCGATAATGCCCCCTTCTCGTGAGTATTATATTCTCGGTATCTAATCAATGTGCTGGCAACACAACACCTAATCTCTTTCGCCAGGTGGTTCCACATCAAAGTATGTCTCGTGGCCGGTGTCGGCTTCTTTACGGATGCGTGCGTTCTCTTCACATATATCAGCTTGTGACCTCGCTTAATGTCTCGGACGCAGATATGATATCTTCGCTATTAACATCGCTGCAACGATGCTCGGTTATGTCTATGGCAAAAACGGTTCGTACTCCCCTATTTTCACTCACCCTTTTACACTCACACCCCCTTGTAGGCGCCCTGTCTACATGGCAAAGTACCGGTGTCAAGGCTGCAACTCCCGTAGGAAACCTCGTCGGTCAGGTCGTGTTCGGTTGGCTTGCAGATCGCGTCGGTCGTAAGCGCATGTGTACGTCCAGCTTCATTCGTCTTTCTGCACCTCTCTGGAGACCCACGCTTTCTTGCAGATGGTGTCGAGCTCATGATTATGATCATCGCGACCTTTGGTCAGGCTCTCTCGGGTCAAGCCCCAGCTGTAGGCATCATTGGTGCCCTCATCGTATGGCGGTTCATCGTACGCGTAACCCGTCCTCGTCCCCTCCTCGCTACTGAAACACTTTCCTAGATGGGTATCGGTATCGGTGGTGACTACCCACTCAGTGCCATCATCTCTTCCGAGTTTGCGGCCATTCACAGTCGTGGTCGTCTCATGACCGCTGTCTTCGCATTCCAAGGCTGGGGCCAACTCGGTACGTGCTCGTTCATTCATCTCTTGGCTCCAAGCTCATACGTTTCGTTAGCATCTGCTATCGTCGGTCTCGTCGTCGTCTCAGCTTACAAAAGCGAAATCCTCGAGTCAGCCTACCCCGCCGCCAAGCCAGTCGACTACTGCTGGCGTATTCTTATCGGTCTCGGTTGCGTTCCTGGTCTCGTTGCTCTCTATTTCCGTCTTACCATCCCCGAAACACCCCGTTTCACCATGGATGTCGAGCGCAATGTTATACAGGCTTCCAAGGACATCGAGAACGTCGTCACAACCGGAACATACGTCGTCGACGAGGACGCCCCCATTCAACGCGTCAAGGCTCCCAGAGCTACTTGGCCCGACTTCCGTGCTTATTTCTCCCACTGGCGAAACCTCAAAGTCATCATCGGCACTGCTTATTCGTGGTTCGCTCTTGATGTCCGTCCTCTTTCCCCTCCCCTTGGTCCACTTCCGAGACTGACGCCCTGCAGATCGCTTTCTACGGCCTTGGTCTCAATAACTCCGTCATCCTGACGGCCATCAACTTCGGAAACCCCACAACGACAAAGACCACTTCTCTTTACGTTTGGGAGAACCTTAAAAACATTTGTGTTGGAAACCTCATCCTTTCCGTGGCTGGTCTCATTCCCGGATACTGGGTAACTTTCCTTTTTATTGATACGTGGGGTCGCAAGCCCATTCAATTGATGGGCTTCACCGTCCTTACCATCCTCTTCGTCATAATGGGTAAGTTCTTCCCCGTGGTCTTCGCATGACCCAAAAGTAACTCCTTTTACAGGCTTCGCTTATGACAAGCTCACGGAGAACCCTCAAGTCACTAAGGCATTCGTCTTCCTTTATTGCCTCACTAATTTCTTCCAAAACTTCGGTCCCAACACCACCACGTTCATTGTCCCCGGAGAGGCTTTCCCGACACGTTACCGTTCGACCGCACACGGTATCTCTGCCGCATCCGGTAAACTAGGTGCTGTCATCGCCCAACTTGGATTCGGGCAGCTCATCAATATCGGCGGCACGAACAAATTCGTGAAACACATCATGGAGATATTTGCTTTCTTCATGTTGACGGGCATCTTCTCGACTTTGCTTATTCCCGAGACCAAGCAGAAGACGCTCGAAGACCTGTCGAACGAAGAACAGAGAGGGTACATTACGGGTACGTCCTTGACTCGTTAAGCATGGTTGCGAGTGCACTGAGTTTGCCTCTTCATACGCAGGCACTGCGGGGACGTCCTGAACACCCCCTTTTTTGTTAGGAGCTGTTTCACCGTCTGTAAGGGATGGTAAAATAGAGCTCTCTTCGGACGGTCTTCAATGTTCATAGGAAATCCAATTTATGTTAATAGCTGTACACCCTTTCTACTTCTTGGTATATTCCTCCTGCTCGTTCACATTAACGAACGTGCCTCCTTCTGTTGCCTATGCATATCAATAACAGCGTGTAAACGGAAGCGGTCGGGAGAGAAAAGCTAGCAAAGATACACACATGTTGATGAGTAACGAATTCTGCACAATCTGCGGAAAAACCATGACGCAAAACTAATTACGCTCCGCAATTCGGACCTCGTTAGAGTCCGGAACGTCTATCGCCGAGGGGGAAGATTAGTCAAACTACAGCCGCTAATCAGACGAATGGCTGTTGAAACGTTGCAGGACCGTGATCCCCTTAATAATACCTGTTTGCAACCTTGATACAAGATGCGGGCGGGAAACACTTGTAGAGTAACTCCGGAAACACACGAATTAATAGGTTGGTAATTCGCGTCTGAATTGTTCTACTGTGGTGCACCCTCGTGGACGCAGCTCATGATAGCCGTTGCTGACCACGACTCCATGAGCATTTTCTGCGGCAAGGCGGAATACAAGCTTTCTGTAATGTACCTTCGTGGCTCTCCACACGTTGTGCGGTTTATGGCTGCCGCTACTGGCAGCCGGAACCTGATTTACACGCGCAGCACATGGATCGTAATGTTGGATCTAGTAAGTAGGTAAGGCCACCGATCAAGGTGCACGAATGTAGGACAATAGAGGACAGTCGCAACGCAACGCTTGAGCCTCCGCTGAAGTTCTGGTTACGAGTGAGCTCAAAACTCGATGCAGGTCATAACCAGCAATACGGGCTTACCTGGGGTCCATGGACCATCGCAGACGAATTGGGAGAGACAAGTACTAGAAAGAGATATTAGGAATATTCGTGATAGTTACACGGGAAGGACGCGATTCGAGTCTGGGATGCAGAGACAGGTTCGCAAGGTGACATTCCCATACACAGAAACAGTCAACCTACGATCCTAACTCTGCATCGTCAGACCCGAATACCACAATCTGTGCGGAATTGGATCGTATGGGAGGGAGTGCGTGGGCAGGTCGTGAAAAAAGAAGAAAGACGAAGCGTTGGCTCGTCATCTGCCAAGGTCGCTGAGGAAAGCCTTGTGCTCTAGCGAACTCATGGGAGATCCAAAGGGTCCATTAAATAGTCAGCTCGGCACGTAGATATCTCAGCGGAGATGCTGTGTGTCTTCTCGGCTTATCGATGCACAGGAAAGTGGTGCCGAAAGTGGCTGTGTGCTTATTACCGATGCCCTTATGGTTATTGCCCTTCCCAGCGGGGATGGCTCAGCAACTGCAAACTGGTCCTTGTAACGTTTATTGTCCTCGAAGTCCGATATTTGGATGGAGTGTCGAGCTGAAGGGCTGTCCCTTTCATGATGTCAGCAAAAAAGCGCATAAGTAACATTGGTTCTAGAAGTTCAAACCCACTAAGCACTTAGTGTGGAAACGTTCTGACGTCGAAAGATCCCCGATTCTATTTGCTGTGTCGCGTGTGGACCACCCGTCGTAGGAGTCTACAGCAATACACTATATTTGAAAAATCTTCGTGGCTACACGGTTCGCCTCGATTTGTGGGGTGGCAGGTCCAGAGAAGTCCACCGACTATTTCTATAGTTAGGAGAGCTTTTCAAATAAGGTCCGCATCTGGACCAGTCGATTGGGTTGGTGTTTAAGGGCTGGACTTGCACAATATCAGTGCACACCCCGGGTCCATCGCCTTAGCACAGGTCGTGTGAACACCCTCAACCTGCCTCAATTGGGTTGGCCGATACCATTTCCGAGGGGGTGACGTGATTGGTTTACCATTGTGGCAGCTTGAAAAACAAGAATGAAGTCACCGAGGCTGAGTCGGCTGACTGGTGAGCAAAAAGCTTCGCCGTATTACCACCCTCATGGTTTTGATAGAGCCACCGCTTCGGCCGATTCCAAAAGATGTTTCAGGCGCTCCAGCCGATTAAGACGTCTGTGCATACGCGCATCGTGTTTTTGAAAGTGCAAGTGCTTTGCACATTCTATCGCCTGACCCAAGCGCCATCGGCCGTAGCTTTCAGCCCAACGCAGGAATCATTTCACCCTGCAAAAGCCGAGACCTAGAGAATTCCGGGCTCTCACTCACCTGCGCGGCATCATGCAACGGCGAACTTGCCGCACAGTTATCGCCGGAAGATGAGTAAGGCAAATGACTGCCGTGGCTGACGTGCAAGCTAGGCCACCACGTAATTGTCAAATGCCTCATTGTGAAATCAGAAAGGCCGCACAAGGCTGAGCGTGAGACCGCAAGGCACTTGGGGCGCACTAATGTAGGTGATTTGGTCAGGGGAGAGCCGTCAATATTTCCTTCAATAGGACATTCTTTGTAGGAAGCAAACACCATCCCGCATGCTGTCGAATCTGCTCGTACAATGTTCATGACGTCGATTTTTTTTTCTATTAAATAGAGTTGGCACCTGATGGGGGAGAGGCAAGAAAATAAACGAAACCCACATAAGAAACCGCATCCAAGTCATACTTGATACCAGCTTCTTCCAACTTCCGTTTACGTTCTCTTTGACGCCTCATCAACCGCTTCTCCGCTTTATGTATGCTATCTTCACTCCGGGGCTATACGTGCACGCTCCATGTTTATCATTGCAACCAAACGATGAGAACCGCTTACCTTGTGATGTTGTACTCTAACGATCCTGTCCTGGGGTACCTTTCTCCACTTGCGGTTAGCGCCCACCCACAATTCAGGATGGACTTCGTCTTTAGGTATAATTTTGCACTGAAGGATGTGACCCATTAAAAGATAGTTGTCCATCGTCTCTGCAACAATCTGGGACACGGAAGCAGACTCAAACTCGAGGAAGGCGTAGTGTTTTGACTTTCCAGTCTAGGTGTATAGAAAGGAATAGGGTAGCCTTCAGCTCAATAGTGGAGGAGTAGAGATGCTAAAACGAACTTTTTTATTCCGTGAAAGGCGCAGCCTGGTTATTTCCCCGAACTGAGAGAAATAGCCTCTGAGCTGATCCTCATAGAATCCGTGAGGCAATCGGCTGATGCATAGGACGCCTCGATGCTCAGTCTGTTATTTTCCCGGTGTTACAACGAAGGGGGTCGTAAGAACGGCCAAAAGCACTTACAGGTTGCCGCTTGGCTTTTTCGAGTTTCCTCTGGACGGTTGCGTCGTCCTTCGCGATCGTCGGAAGCCTGGATATGTCTACGCCCTCCTCCAGTGAGACATCCTCGTCGTCAGAAGAATCCTCGTCCGTAGAAAAACCGAACAGATAGTTTTCGTCAACTTCTTTAGCATCCGTGTCTGCTTTCTTTTGCTTTAATAGCGTCGCGGACGTCATGATGCACCCGTCTTGTAAAAGTGTCCAGCTGGTATGGAACACAGTACAGCGCGACTGACAAACAGACCCAACTCGACATGAACCACGCCATCATTCCCAAGTCTTACAATCCACATCTGTTCACTCGGCACTACGAGCTTACTTCGCGCGCCGAGCATACCAAGCATTCCAGTGTTCTCGCTGAACCCGTACAAGATGAAGAAACCGACTCCCTGAAACGCAAACTGGACCAGTTGCTTCACGCGACATGGGACGATGTCGCTGGTGATACTCACTCATGCAAGACCGAAAAACGTAGAAAGATGGAGATGGACAAGTCGGATGGGCAAGGAGAACTATGCAGGCATCCCAGTTCCACAATCCCGACACGCAGTGACGAGTTCCACACCACAGTGTTTCGCCTGCTGTCTAGCACAAATGGTCCCCAACTCATTTCCTTAAAACCGAAGCCGCCACCACCCACACAGTACATCTACATATCTTTCTAACTACCGTCTTACTGACGTATCACTAGCACTCAGGAGCCGGAATGGGAGGACAACACAAGCAAAGCGGAGGAGAGGAGGCAACGTGCCGAGTCCATCGCAGTAGAATACGATGATCAATGGTGCGTGTGGGGACCCACTCAAGATAAGGTGATTACAAAAGTGAACACACGATCCGTTGCTATAGACATGCTTATTCTTCGTCGTGGTCAGCTCTGTACCGTTGAAAGGCTCCGTGTGTCTGGTGACCAATTTCCGGTTCCACTGCCATCCATTGGAGTGATAGAAAAGAGTCGTATGTCCACGCGATCACGGCCAAGACCTGACCACCGAAAAGCTGTCTCCTCCCATGTACCAGCGTCATCCCCACATGAGCTCAAAACGACTTGCGTTTCAATCCTACCTGCTCAAACCATTCCTACTAGGGGCACAGCCATGGTTCGCAGCTCGAGACGTCGGCGCCGGCGGAAGGTGGTCCACGAGAGAACAGCTCCGGCCTACTGGAAGCCTCCAGCAAGTTTGCGTGGGAAGTGTATGGGCTACGCATTGGGGTATCCGGGAGGTTGGGGTCATGCCGGTGTTCCTGGGAGAGGGTACATTCGGGATAGCATGAAGAAGGGGGTTCTTGCATAGATGTTGTAGTGGGTTACTATCATTGGGCTGGAGTTGCGAAATGCTGAGATCAAATTGCACCAGATAAATATGCAAAGTTGAGATAGGGCCCTTCAGATACTACATCAGTTCCCAGCTTCAATGTAAGGTATCTGATCGATGAAGTACCAATCTCTCTGGCGGCTGGTATACACCTCACGTATTAATTTCCTCTATCAGAAGTTTCTCTATTCATGATTGGCATGACACTCGATCTGTTGATGTAATTCTTAGTGTACAGTTGCGGACAGTCAAAGTCGACAAATCTGTTTGTGCTTCAGGGGGATTTTTTTATGCCAAACTAACTTCAGATTTAGATCCAGCGGGTCAAAATACGTCGAAAAATGCACCTCTGAAGCTTTTCCCACGATGTTTTTGGCCCGCCAAAATTTTGGGCAGGATGAGTGGTACCTAGACATTGATTTTGGAGATGGGGATAGCCACATACAGCGTGGTTCAGTCCTTAAATCCAGCAGTGGGTGGTGTAGATATGGATTTTTCATGTACATAGTTATGTCTAGGGATGTGACCTACATTGGACTGTCATTGGGTTATGGTAACCACCAGGTGGCAGGCCTTATTCATAAAGATTCATGGCCTGCAAATTATTCTATCAGTTTTATATTATGTACCTATAACAAAACTATTGAAGGCAATGCATGGTGGTGGCTGAGTAGGACTGAAGTACTGATGAGTCGTTGTGGTTATCGATACATGCTGTAACATCGCACACTGGCTGAGTCGTGTCGGAGCTTTGAGGTGCCAGCGCGGATGACATAATTTCATTACCATATTTGGGAAGTACACACTAAATCACTGATTTTTTTGTGAAGGATCTGTGGAATTTCCCTTCTGTACAATGACGGAATTATATACTACCAGTAAAAAGGAGTCGATTGGTGAATTTTTCATAATTTTAGCAGTTTTTTTTGGGCACTGCCAAAATTTTGGCTGTTCCCAAACTTGTTTGTACATTTACCACAATTCCGCTCGTGCAAAACGCTTCTATTGGTCACAAATAAGCATAATCTACACAAAAAGCGAATCTCCAGCAGTTTGTGGTTTCAAAAAAATTCAATCTCCAAATTTGTTGACTTTGACTGTCCGCAACTGTAGTCCTGAGAGCACCGTGTTTGCTCCGGCTTGACTCTCAGTGATAGCTTATGTAAGGATCTTTCAACAACTGCCATGATCACGACACATGCCTGGGCGCCTAGCGCTTAGCCCGTAATTAAATGACGAGATGAAAAAATACCTCGCCAGTATTGATCCACGTCAGTATTCTAGCAGCGGTCAACTATGGGATCGTGGTCAGACTCGTGCTTCACTTTTCTTGATATCTGACGACATTTTGGCAGGCCCACCATTCGGGATTTGCTGCTCCTCAGCAAACAAAGGGTCACCCCCACAGGGCCCAACTTGGCGGCATTCCTCGCTCCAGTAATCCTCAGCTACCACATCATGGCGGTCCTCGTCCAGCTCCCGAGGACAAAACTGTTTAGAGTGGCATTACTTCCGTTAGTACTCTGGTTGGCCCTCAGGGCTGGAATGTCGTTGGATTTCTCTGGAAAACAACTAGAATATGCATATCTCAACAAAGCGTTAGCGGTGAGTTTTCAATTCGTTCAGTATGTTTGTAGCTTACCTCCCAGTTGTGGCTGAACTTAGCTTGTTATGTTCAACTTGGCAATGCGCGCCACAACTTGGACGCTGGTCAACGAGCCATACGTCAAGGTCATAGGTCACCACAAAGCTAGATCCTCAAACGGAATCGCCAACAAGGCCGACTCTGGGTCATTTACGACCAGCCCGAATAACATCCGTTCTGCAATGTTGAATGCTTCTGATTTATGCAACAATCTACGGGGTCTGGGGTGGAACTGGTCCAAAGGAATATACGTTCGTTCTCCAACGTTCAAAACCGAATCAAGACTCGTCTTTGCAGTATTGATGCTCGGCCGTTCCTTTTTCTACATGTCCATCTGTGATGCCACGGATCTGTGTGTCAGAGCATTGGCACCGCAGGGCTCGACAGGATGGTCGATATTTGACCCAACATTGCCGCCCATACGACGATACTTGCAATCAACGACAATCACTCTACTGGTTGGCTTCGGTGGAATTTCGGTGCTAGAGATGTATTATTGTCTTACCGCCGTTACTTGCGTCGTACTCTTCCAACAGCACCCGTCGCAGTGGCCTCCTCTTTTCGATAAGCCATGGTTTGCTACCTCACTCGCTAGGTTTTGGAATCGAGGCTGGCATCAGCTCTTCCGGGAGAGCTTCGTGGCAGTCGGATACAAACCCTTGGAAGGCATCTTGGGGCAATACGCTGTCATCGGTGCGTTCCTCGTCTCAGGTGCTTTTCACGACGCTGGGATGCGTGGAATGGGTCATGTGGATACCTTGCGTATAGTGAGCTACTTTGTCATGCAAGGTGCTGGAGTGGGACTGGAAAGGCTATGGAGGCAGTTGACTGGGAGACAAGTAGGCGGATGTCTCGGCTGCTTATGGGTATGGATTTGGCAGTGCCTCTGGGGGCATCTCTTGGTAGATTCATGGGCGCAGGGAGGCTTGATCGCGAGGTCAGCGTTCTTCCCCGCGAGGCCCGTGTCTTGGGCTTTGAGCTCGGCGGGTGTATTGAGGGAACTCAACAGTGTAGCTTGAGTGCAGCAATCATAGACAGATTACCTAGGACCATTCGTATACCAACGTTCCAACCCCCGCTTGTACAAGTGCACGAAAAACAAACGAGTAAGGTGATCTCGAGGCTTGGAAAATGGCGAGTTCTTCCCAACACGGCACAGTAGGCGCCCAGTTGATATCTTCTGCACTGCCCTATGTTGACAAAGTCCAACTGTTCACTCCGTAGGTTCACGGTCGACGATGGTCGATCCGTCTGTTAAAATCCCCCTGAATGTTTCAAGCCTCGTGGGCATGGTTTTTCCGCTGCTCGCAGTGTATTTCGTTACTGCGTTGCTGGTGATCTTTCCTGGAACGGTTGTCTGGCGACGATCTCTCCTACCTTTCACGCTTTGGCTTGGGCTCCGCGTTGGTGCTTGCTTGGACGTCTCTGGCGGAGACCCCATCAAGGCACAGGCGAACCAATCGCATGCTGTAAGTGACCGTGCCAATTGCGAAGTGCAAGGAGCATTAACGTAGTATCTCAGCTTTTCACCTTTATGATCGTGATGCGCTGCATTGTATGGGCAGTCTATAGCGACCAAGTTCGGCCCATACCAGGTACCCCTGCGGATGCGAACGTGAAGCGGGCGTCGGTGAGGGCTGCCCTGCAGAATGCGTGCGATCTGGCATTGGGTTTCCGCGAATTGAGTTGGCAGGGCCCATCCAAACCAAGAACTCTTCTCCAGGTCCCTCCGTCTCAGCAAAGATTCCCTTTTTTAAGGGGTAGAATTCTTTCCGTGATCTTACATCTCATTCTGGGTGATGCGCTACTATTTGCGTTGCAATCGTTCTCGCCCGAGCTTAGCACTCCAGGGGGAGGATCCGTATTTGATCCTTCTTTGCCCGCTTCGTGGAGATACCTCAGATCGACTACAATGACCTTTCTTTTCGGCACCCTGATCTACGTGACTACTCGCACAGTCTACGATGCCATCAGCGTACTTGCCATATTGATTCTTCGACAATCACCCTCGCAATGGCCTCCATTGTTTTTTAGCCCCTGGAGGGCCACCTCGTTGACGGAACTCTGGGGCGACAGATGGCACCACCTGAACCGCAGCTATATGGTTGCACTAGGAGCCAAGCCGGTGTCTCGCATTTTCGGGCGAGCAGCAGGAGTTCTGGGTGCATTCACCATCTCTGGCCTCATGCACGACCTTGGTTTAAGAGCTGTGGGAAGAGGATCTGACTTTGTTGCAATATTTGGGTTTTTCTTTATGATGGGAGTTGGGGTTGTCATGGAATCTGCATGGAAGTCTATGAGTGGCCGACTTCCTTCGGGCATTGGGGGGCGGTTATGGATCTTGGGTTGGTTGGGGCTCTGGGGAAATCGAGCTGCGGATGCTTGGCTGACGAGGGGCGCAGCTGCTTCGGGTCTTGTTCCAGGACCATACCGGCCATTCAAATTGGTTTGGGCCTTTGTCACAGAGCCTTAGGTTACTTTGTGTTGGTTCCATTGACTTAATCTACTCCGTCACGTTCTAGAGGCGCTATAACCAGACTTAGTGCCACCCCCTCTTGAATGAATCATCGTGGCTTTTTTGCGTGTAGAGATCTCATTCTTGGTCTGACGATGGAGCCCGGTGGTCTATGTAGGCGGGCAAAGTCGAGCATCCTACTACATGTAGGTTTCTGATGGAAAGTAATACGTGACTGGCAGAGTATGTATTGTAAAGGCACCACGAGAAGCAACTCGAGGCTGGGTGTCGAGACAGTCGGCGTCGAGGGAGGGTCAGTGACAGCACAGGTAATAGTAACCAAAGGCGGGGTCACTCGCACCCAGCGTTGCCCTAGTTTCGCGGGAACTCCACTAGTATTAGGTGCCCTCTTATACACAAAAAAGAGCTGGTGAAAACAAGGTAGCTAACAAGCACGAAGCATAGGTTACAGTAGTTCTAACAACTACAAGGCGACAGGGAAATACACGCCAAAAAAATAATGAAAAGCTACACGTCACCCTTGGTATTTCTGGATAAGGGCTTTCAGTCTTGCTTTTCCAAAAGCAAGTTCCCCTCTTGATCTTGGGATTGCGTTCTTACTTGCACTTTTGATGTCCGATACCGTCTCGGAAATCGTAGGGGCCAGGCTAGTAGTCCTGGGCTTATTCGTGGCTTGCGGGAGAGCAAGAGATGCAGTAGATGAGAGCATGGGTACAGCATGTGAAGATGATATCACTGCTGGAACCGTCGTAGCTTTCGCTGGGTTAGCCTGGTGGTTAATGTTGTGTCTGAATTCTGCGTCTGATGATCCTGCGACGGGCGACGTAAACGGAGAAGCCTTCGCGGCTGAGAATTTTGGAATACTGGGGGCCGCCTTTCGGGGAGGAGGCGAGGGAGCTCCCTTTATGTTAGCTTCAGTAGCCTTAGCAGCCCATAGGGAAGCTACGCGCATCACCTTTCCACCTCTGCCCCCTCGGGCCGAACGTACGCCGTACTTTCCTTCGACATCTGCCACGCGTGGAGGTAGTCGTGACGACGAAGATGCAGGCAGTGTTTCCCCCTCAGCAACGAGGGGCTTAGAAGCCACAGGAGGATGGAAACTGTCCGCCAGAGGAGACGGTGGCCGAGGAGGATTGTTTACCGACAGCCTGCGAGGGGAATTTCTGAACGTCGGGTTCTCAGATCTCTGGTTCTTGTCCAGTGATGAGATAGTTGCAAACCCAGAGGAGCGCGGATTTGGAGATGATGATGTGTCCTTTGAAGCAAAATACCGCTCACTCCCTCTTTCATTAACTGTGTCCCCTTGTGGAAGTCGCGTCCGCAACTTGTTAGCTAGCGGTTCCGAAGGCGAGGCGAGAGAGATGGTGTCGTCCGCGGCTGGCGGTGCTGTCGTGTCTATCCCTCCAAGCCATGCCGCAACACGTCCCTGTGCCTCTTTTCTGAACTTTCGTGATTCTTCATTTCTGCCTTTCTTTCTCTCCCGTCGCCTCCCCATTCTTTCGTGACCATCGCCACCGTTTCCATTTTGCCAAATCCCGCGAACACTCTTTCCCTTCTGAGTGCGAGCATCTCCATCATCTTCAGACGGAATCTCTCCGCTTTCTATGTGCTGAGTCCGCTCATCTGAATCGCGGTCTTGCTCTTTGTCTTGAGCCAAACCCTTTACTATTGCATCTCGATCAGCTAGCGTTAAGCTCGAGATAGCACTGTCGTTGACACCGTCAGGGGGGTCCTGATCCCGAGTAGGAATAGTTATTGGCCGCACAAGGCTGCGCACGTCAGGGCGCCGCTCTGTGTCTGCGCGGCGAGTCCCTACCTCAGCTATGAGGCGTCGCTCTAGCGCGTCCAATCCACTCTCTTCAGTAAAGTTTCCAGGATTCGTAATTAAGTCGCCACTTTCCGCCGCCGGGAGACGAGGAAATTTAATGGGTGTAATAGCAGCGATGGGTGGTGTAGGGGGTGCACAAAGAATATCCGAAGATGCTTGTGAAGACGGGAGGTTGGTTGGGGTTTCTTCGGTAAGGGACTCGCTGACGTGAACTTGCTGATGGATGTTTCTATTGTTGTCGAGAAGAAAAGAAGCGCCAGGAAGCGACTCGGAAACGTCAGGTACAAGAGCCGGACCCTGAACGCAGAGGTTTGCGTCCGCATTGCCTCTCGGGAGGTCAGCACTAAGATCACCGTTCTGGATCCCAACCTCATCTGCCATACGCTCCAGCATACACACGTTCTCGCTTTTGGAAATTGACCCTGATAACGAATGTTTAGGGGATGGTATTGGTCGAGGGCAGGAGATACCACCCTGTAATCCGTAGGAATTGCGCTGGAGAGGTACTAGAATGGAACGAAGCTGGGCGTGAGGAGAAGGAAGTGCACGTTGCATCATAGAAGCTTCGACTTGTGCGCATTGACGGGAGTAGGGTGATGCTGAGCGATGCCGAGAAGATTGATGAAGGTTGTGCGAGATGCGAGATGCGTGCGGCCCCCTCCCTGGGGAGTCGGTGTAGTTCGTAGCACTCGCACTGTTGTGGGAGGAGGGAGGAAGACAACTCGGATAGGGTACGAATATAGGAGAACGAAGTGGTTCCGCAGAGAGGAACTCGCTAGTCGGTGGGTCATGAAATGGTACAGGCACTTGCGGACCTGCGGATGTCGAACGCTGCAGTGGTGTGATGTAAGGGTCCAAGGAATGCTGCCAAGAATGAACAACACTCGTCGCAGAAGACGGGATTTCATGAACAGGCTGCGCCACTCCGGACGACCAAACGGGGTTGTAATCGCCACTGCGATGAGGCTGTAATTCCAGAAGGGGAAGAGGCGGGGATCCGGCACTCGATGGGGATACATGTGAGTGGGGTGGTGAGGGGATAGCGAAGGGTGATGCCAGAGGTTCAGGTAGAGCAAGCGAGTGGTGGACAGTTATGGGCAAGATCAACGATACATCTTCGCTGAGGTGGCTTATGAGACATCAACGTGGCTCCACAACGTACTTGACACACCTTCCGGGAGGCATCTCTACACGTACGTCGAAAGCGCAACTTACCTCAAATAAGCAGTCAGTCGTTCGCCCACTGTCGTCCAGGCGCGAACTTCCTTTAGCACCACGGAAATGACGTGGTACGTCAATGACAAGACGTGCTAACCCCTCAATTCCAGGCGGAAGTGAATACTCGGGGCCACGAAAATCAACTTGGGTGACAACGTCAGCCAAATGTGGAGGGGGCTTCGCTCCAACTAGAGAATTGGATAGGTGCAGGGACCGCGTTAGAAAAACTGTTACACCGCAAGTCTGCTCGGTCGAAGAATCGTGTGAATGCGAAGAGTTGGACTTACAGTAACAAACAGGAGCTTACCCATCTAGATGTGTAGTTTTTCAGCTGTAAATCAATACAGATAGCCTCCCCACCAACGACAGTCCCACTAGTTATGCTGGCGCATGCCCATATCTTACCACCCTCTGCAATTGATACCGCCTGAGGTATTTCTGCTTGAGCGATGGCATCCAAACTTTCCACAACTCTAACTTCACGGGTGTCGGTAACGAGACGCCTGTCACCCCGCCATGCTACACTGACGTTGGCGCGGACCTCGTACCTGATGCTGGCAGGTCCGAATCGTATGGATGCAGGAGACGAAAGCGGGAGCGGAAACCGGAAAAAGAAGGTAGTAAGTCCACGACGTGCGGCATAGTGATGTGCGGGTAGCAGCGGCTCCCCCTCAGCTGGGACATGGTCAGGGTATACTGAATTTGATGGAGGGAGTCCAGGGCCCTGAAATATTCTGCGAGAATGGATAAAGGTAGAAGTTGCACTGTGATCCTGGGAGATGATTTCTTCAAATCGAAGTAATCAGCAGATGGATAGGTACAGGACTTGAAAGAACTACCTTCAATACCGTATAACTCCACTGTCATGGCTCCTATGCCCAGTAAAGAATCCAAGTCAGCACGACTCTCCACTTCCATCTTCCCAGATATGCAACGACCAGCAACGAATATGGGGTCGGAGAGGGTTAACGTGACTTTGACCTTGGAATGGTGTTCAGAAGCATTCATGGGCTGCGGGCGGGACTGTGTAGCCATAGTGGATAGAAGTGCAAGCCTATTCAAGCTATGAAGTCGTTCGGTTTGGCAATGAAGCTTGAAGTTTAAGGTCGATGGACAGCAACGAGAAGCGGCGGCGAATAGAGCTTAGAAATCCAGCGGAAGCGCGCCATTTGTTGAATTCGGATACAACCAGCATAGCTCAATCCATGAAGTTCATACTCGAGCACACATCTGTATCGTTCCAACTTTTATGTATGGTGCCCCATTGAAACGTTGAAGCTGCAAGGTTCGCTACTGTGGCTTACATAATCATTTTTCCTTGTCCAATCAGCGGTTTGTTCTGTCATGTTAGGTTCAGATGGAGGTCGTTTCCAAATATGGTAGCCTCGCAAGCACTCCAACAACCAGTGGTGAAATTCAAGCTACCCTTAGCTTGATGGCTACAGACAGGTATTACATCTGGTCAATCGTGTTATTGACCCCGCTAACTGTTGCTGCTTTTACGGGTACAGTAAACCCTCCGAAGGGGACAACTGTGATCCAGTCGAGCTTGTGAGGCAGAAAGTACAGTCATTGAGCACTGAAGACCCAGGGTATCCCTCGGCTCTGCATGAGTTTACAGATGCCTTGTACGATCGGTTTAAAAGTACAGGGAGCCTCTCCGACCTCGATGAATTTATCGAATGCGACGAAATGTTGTTGTCACTATACACTCAGGATCATCCCATTCATCTGGTAGCCCTGGGTAACCTCGGCCTGGCATTCCGGGATCGTTTTACATTGGGAGGGATCCTGGAGGACTTGGAAAAGGCTATCGGATATCTTTCTATGCTGATGGATCGCTGCGGTCCTGATTCCGCGTACTTTATACTCTCTGCCACAAACCTCGCTAGCACTCTGGCCCTTCGTTACCGCCAAACGTCGGATGCAGCAGACCTGACTAGAGCCATTGAAATTTACTCTTCTGCTCTGTCAAAGTGCTCCGATGACAATCCTACCCGTGATAGTCTCCTCAATAACTATGCCAACGCCCTTTGCAGTAAGTTCGAACTGTTCGGTGATCAAGCGGACCTAGAGGCAGCTCTGGAGAACTACAGGATTTGCTTGAATCTACGTCCTCCTGGCCATATGAGGAGGTCCTCCCTTCTCACAAATATCGGCGACGCACTACGGCTCAGATTTACCTTGGACCAAAACTTGTCTGATTTGGAGGAAGCAATCACATGCTACAACGACGCACTGCAGTCGTGTGCCGCAGGACAGAGTGGATATGTCACGTTGTTGACCAGCCTTGGTGTTGCTCTGTGTTCTTCTTTTGAAGTGCAGGGAGATGCGGAGCAAGTAGAGAAGGCTTTAGCTTGCTACCGTAGTGCTCTTTCTGCGTCTTCTGGCGTGGGATCAGAACACATACGGCTGCTCGATTGCTTCGGCAATGCTCTCCAGTTACGCCACCAGAACACGGGCGATATCGAGGATCTTAACTTTTCGGTACAACTCTTATCAACGTCACTTGAACTACAGCCGACATCCTCGACTGAACGGCCCGTTACCCTCCTCCATCTTGGTAATAGCCTACTAATGCGATTCAATATCACCGGTGATCTCGCAGACCTTAACACCTCAGTTGACCGCCTCGAAATGGCCTTACAACTCTGCGGCAGGACACACCAATTTCGTCCCTTCATCCTTGCTGCACATGGTGACGCGGTCCTTGCACGTTTCAAAGAGGGTGGCGATATTGGAGATCTCGATCTTTCTATTGCACAATCCAAGGCGGCTTTGCTGGGCTTCCCCACCCGCTCTTCGTATCCTGCGCTTTTACACCTTAATGATGCATTACTGGCTCGCTTTGGGCGATATAGAGACATCAGCGACTTGCACGCTGTGATCAACCAGTGTGACGATGTCCTGAATGCT
The DNA here is from genome assembly GCA_024663395.1 of Pisolithus tinctorius. Taxonomy (NCBI): domain Eukaryota; kingdom Fungi; phylum Basidiomycota; class Agaricomycetes; order Boletales; family Pisolithaceae; genus Pisolithus; species Pisolithus tinctorius. Next base: position 3,700,927 of record JANFAH010000002.1, read on the forward strand.
CTGCCACCGACCCATTGCCTATTTGCTCGATTCAAAGGAAACCGCGCTTTTGCGTTCCTTGAAAAGTTCCAGCATGAGGGTAAGAGTAACCCTGCAGATCTCGATCTTGCAATAGATTCTCTCCGTGATATAGAGAGTCGTTTGCCTGAAGGAGAGGGGTTGTTCGTTTCTGTCCACTTGCACCTCGCCATCGCACTTGAAGTACGCTTCAACTCGAAAGGGGACGAGGCGGACCTTCATACGGCCATTCAACACTGCCGCATCGCGCATCGGAGTTGCGCTCGAAAAAATTCGAGTTACCCAGCCGTAGTTATGCAACTGGGGATCAACCTCCTTCTGCTATATACCTTTCACGGCAATGGCGGCAACTTGGATGAATCTATTGTATGCATGGCGGACGCAGATGAATTGCTTTCCAAGCGACCTGGAAATACCCACTATTTCGCATGTCTAGTCAACCTTGGGTCGGCTTTCTATAAGCGATTCGCCTCGCGAGGCGACCACACTGACTTGGACACAGCCATCGAGTACACGACAAGGGCACTGGAGGTTCCCACCTACCAAGATAAAGTCCCCGTCCTCATTAACCTGGGTATGATGCTCTGTACTCGACACAAGGAATCCCACGTTCTCGCTGATTTGAAACAATGCGTCCAGTATTTCGAATCTGCTTTCGCCACAATTCCTCCAGCGCATCCTGAACGAGCCACCTTATTGGTCTGTTTTGCTCAGGCGCTATGTAGGTTGGCAAAGGCTGAGGATGACGTACGTCACTTAGAACTGGCCATCCAATACCTTCGAGACGCAATCTCGATAGGGCGAAGTGATCCTTATCTTCCGTTTACTGTTGCAGACCTTGTTGACGTGCAGAGGCGCCTCGCTATGCGCCGGCACGACAATGACCAGCTCCAAGCTAGTCTAGATGCTTTCAGGGCCCTCTCGCACTCGATTCCTAAGGAACATCCAGCCCTCAAAATGGTGTATGTCTCCTCGGCATCCCTGTTACTGCATATGTTCTCCCTCAATAAAGATCCGCTTTTCCTGGACGAAGCTTTCAGTTGTTTCGCTACTGCTGCAGCGCGCCCATTATTAGGTCGCGATCTTGTGATTTCACTAAAATGGGCAAAACAAGCGGAGAGGCTACACCACTCCTCGGAACTTCAGGCATACCGAGTGTCACTCTCGTCGTTGGATACGTTCACGCATTCCACCCTGGCCGTCTCCTCGCGTCACAAATTCCTTTCGCAGAGCAAAAACGCCAAGTATATCAATTTGCTGCCATCTAAAGCAATGGCGTGTGCAATAGAACGCAGGTCTTTAGAAGTGGCAGTTGAACTTTCGGAACAGGGTCGAGGTCTCATATGGCACCAGCTTGCCCACACACGTACTCCGCTAGACGCGTTGCGCCAAGCTGACGAGGACGGCATGGCCCTCGCCTCTGATTTCGAACGGGTTTCCGCGCAACTCGAGAGATGGAGTTCGCGCTCTATTTCTGAGATGACAGCGCAAGCGTCTCGTCTGACTGCGGAAGAAGATACTCGTCTATATAAGCAACGCCACCGTGAATGGGTGGAAATTATAAACCGTGTTCGGGAAAAAAAAGGTTTTGAGTCTTTCCTACGTGCTTTGGCGTACAATGAATTACAAGAAGCTGCTGTCGGAGGACCGGTAATCCTCCTGAACGCACACGAGAAGCACTGTGACGCCATCGTCGTCACGAAGGATCGACCACCGCTCTTGATTCCGCTCCAAAGCACGTCAGTCACTGAGCTCGCCACGATGGGCGGGACAATTTACAGGATGTTGAAAGAAACAGGCTACGTAGGGGAAGGGAAGGTGCGGGAAAGGCGACTTGTACCTGTTCTCCGAAAACTCTGGGATGTCGTTGTGGAGCCTATCGTAAACGAACTATTGAAATTCCTACCGCGAGGATCGCGGGTCTGGTTTTGTCCGACTTCCAAGTTCACTACTCTACCTCTCCATGCAGCTGGTCCTTATCGTAGGGGTCTTCCAAATCTGCCTGATATCTACATTTGTTCGTACACACCCAGCCTTTCCGCCCTCAACCGGTCAAGGTCCCAGAAATCCCACCTTGTGTCCGCGCCACCATTGTCTTTCCTCGCCATCGGGCAATCAAACTCAGCAATTAATGGGAGCCAAGAAAGTGAACTGCAGTCTGTCAGCGCGGAGCTTGCTCTCGTTGAATCGTTGATTCCGTCATCATCCCTCTCATTCAAGCAGATCTCTGGCGACGAGGGGACAGCAGACACCGCGATCGAGGGTTTGCGAACACACGCGTGGGTGCATCTCGCGTGTCACGGAAAACAGGATCTAGGAGATCCGTTTGCGTCAGCTTTTTCCTTAAAGGATCGTCCGATCAGCTTGCTCGATATCATCCGCGCAGAACCGGAAAACCCGGCCTTTGCGTTTCTCTCGGCATGTGACACTGCCGTTGGTGATGAGCACACACCCGACGAGGTTATCCACCTCGCTGCGGGGATGCAATTTGCTGGATTCAGGAGCGTGATCGGGACTATGTGGGCTGTGGATGATTCTACGGCGCAACACATGGTGAAGGAGTTTTATAAGCACATGTTTAGCGGAGACAAAGCACCAGACTCCACGCAGGCGGCCAAAGCTCTGAACAAAGCTTCAAAAACAGTCGACAAGAATGTCGTGCCATTAGACCAGCGGATTGTCTTCATACACATTGGAGTTTGACAATATGCTTCGAGGTTGGAATTACTATTGTACTCTAGGCCATCCGTCCTGTTTCAAAATCTCAGAGAAACCAAGTTGCATTGAATTTGTCTACATGGACACACAGGTATACCCTGTAATTTTAGTTGCTACATGTAACGGGCTACATTCTAGTTAGCAAAAAGCTGTTCACCTCGGGCTATTATGGAAGAGCGGACAAGCCCCAGAATAAAAGCTTGCCACCCTTGACAATAAGGTGAAAATGTTTCATGTTGCACCCCAAACTTCAGAAGCCGCCACCAGAAATCAAGGCGGCGTCTGTACACATAACGGTGCGAGCAGTACTTTGTACTCGTCGAACCTCGGCATGGATTCAGCTTGTAGAGCAGCAAATGCGAACGTCGTGGCGGACACGTTGGAATTGCACGGATCTTTGGACACTCAAGAAGATGGAAGAGAGAAAATGAAAGTCCAACAAACTTGGTCTGTTTTTATATGGTAACCCAGTCCGCGTGCCAAACACAACCAAAGTGAATCGGACAAGAATCAACGATATGAGCATTGCAGAGGACGAGGATCGAGAAAAACATGAAAAACCGCTGTAAGTATGTATGTAGTCAAACCACCCAACATAAACCAAGGCCGACGTGGTATGATATCGAGTGGAAGAGGTGGTTCGAGAAAAATTCGCCAGCGGTTTGGTTGGCCTTTAACAGGGTCCAGTGGTATGGAGAGCGTCAAATGACAACGATGGAATGTTATATGCAGACAGCGACGACATGCAGATGCGGACAAGTTGCAAGGGGTATTTTCATTTTCCGAGTTTCCTGTTCCGTTTCAAAACAATTTAGATTGGAGTGACACCTCTTGGGATTTATGTATGTAAAACCAAAAAAAATCGCATACGTATCACCTTTAGATCGAGTGGGTTAGTTGACAGATGCAACGACGGGAGTCGGTGGAGGTGCGTGCGTCATATATGGTCATAATGCACGGAGGCCACTGATACCTCCACACACTGCCAAGCTGTGTATGCAAGCGTTCCAGATAGCCAGACCCAGAACGGCAAATTGCGTATTATCAAGGCAAAAATCGCCTTGAGACGGGGTGGGGAGGAGGAAGGCGTGCAACGGGCGATGTTGAAACACGTAACGCTACATAGGCATGGAATGGACGGTGGTTTGTTCGCGTGAGGAATAGAGGCGATGAGGGCGTGCGAAGGAAGTTTAAATGGTCTTCCTACGCTGTAAAACTTGTACAGATTTTGCTTTCGTGAGGTTGGATAGTGCTATCGTGTCGGCAGGCGCGCCAGGTGGTGCTCCCACAGCATGGACTAGGGCAGGGGGGATATGCATCGGCAAGAGGAACGAGGAAGAGGGAGCCCCACCAACCATAATTATCTCCATAAATAAACCAAAAGGGCAGGACGCTCTGCGGGGTTTAACCAAGAGCAAAGCGCAACGTGCTCGAGCTCGCCTCGTCGCCTGGGTGTTCTATCGGTGAGATGTGCGCAACATGGGGATGGTGCGAAAGCGACATGTCTGCCGGAACGCCAGGAGTAACACTACCACCCATATGCATGGAGGCCAGTCCCAGCTCATACCATCCTGTCACGTCCGTCGTGGAACCAGTGGTGGTAGTCACAGCGCCAACACTCATGTTCCCTGGGGTATTATTACTGGTCCGGCATACGGTGGGGGGAACATTCGTGTCCACTTGACAATTATTTATACCATCACCTTCCAGCATCGCATATAAAAACGACGTCCATTCGCCGGCATGGTGATGTGGCTGTGATCGATCATCACTCCCTCCTTGATGAACGTCATCTGCTGCGGGATGATGCATCGAAGCCATGGACATAGGCACGGTATTAATGCCCGGATTGCGTGTAGGAGAAACGAAAAGCCCAACGCCGATGGCTTGAGTCTGACACCCCGGGTAGCGGTCTGATATGCTCCACTCCATGAGCCTTCGTCGATCTGGAGGCGTCCCACGACCCATAAACGCACGAGGCGGTTCCGAGAGGAGGGGCACATGTAATGATGAGAGCGGAGGAAACTGGTGGCGAAGAGGGAGCGCCAGACCGGTCGAAGGACTAGGCATTGTCGTGAGTCCCGCTGACGCCGTCATTTGCGACTCGTCTGATGCTGTAAAAAGCGAAGACGAATGCGCCGCGCTTGCTGATGCATTATTTTCCTTATCCGCCAGGTCAACGGGCCCTCTCTGCGACTGTCCCATGCAATCGACATCCATCATCGTGTCCTCGCCCTTTGCATCCATTACCTTCAGGTTCTCCCCTAGCAGTTGCTGCATCGCTGCACCACTTTTCCCATTCGTTCCCTCCATATCCAAGTCCACACGGTTCTCCCCATCCGCATCCCCTTCGAGCTCCCCAAGTTCATCTTCATCCTCGTAATCATCATCATCATCGTCCATATCCGCATCTATATCCATATCGACGTCCACATCCACATCTGATTCGGCCCACAGAGCTTCCCTCTCAATCTCTGCTTCCGCTTCCTGGGGACTATCGTTCGACGATCGCTTCCCTGGAACGGAGCTAACGCCCAAAACAGACCGGGAGCTCCACGTGTAACTCGCAGGAGTGTATAACCTGAAGCGTGTTTGGGGTGGTTGTGTGGCATGAGCCGAGTCTTCTTGCGTGGGGAATTCGGGAGAGGAAGTTGTCGTAGTGCTGGGCGATACATGGGAAATCGCATTCACAACAGAACTTGCCTCGGACGCGACGACAGCCTTGATCGTTTCGAAACCAAAACGCCGAGCCCTATATACACCAGATCGCATGATTAGCAATATCCCATTATATCAAAAGAACGAATAATGCGTACAGGTATTCCACCCGTTCCTGACACGCTAACTTCCATATATTGACCTCACGATCTCGGCCAGGTATCTGCGTGAGAGGTGGGCGGACGTACTGCAGTTGCGGTGGGTGGGGCTCAGTTGGTGGTAGATTAGAGAAGGGACCCGGGAGCTGCGGCACATGCGGATGAGGGTGAGAATCTTCGTGCGGATTGCAGTGGTGCGCATCGAGATGAAGTGACACTCCAGAATCGAAATTGGGTGGAAGGCTGTCAAAGGAAATGAGATTGTCCAGCGGCGGGTCAAGCGAGAGATGAGAGGGATGTGGCGACAATACCGCTGGTTGTGCGGATGTACAGCCTTCTGCAGACAACGCTGGGGGATGTGGTGTTGAGGGAGGAAGGGAATCTGAAGGCAGAGAGACGGGCTCGATGGATACAAGAAGAGGTAATGATTCAGTTAGCGGTGAGGGAGGACCTGATGACGTATGTCGGTCATGACCTGAGGGCGAGGGCGAAGGGGACGGAGTAAGAGGTGTCAACGGTGTCAAAGGTTCTGACTCTGGCGACGATGGTGCACAGGGCACGAGCGGCGGCGACAGGGGGAGGGGAGCAACCGTAGCATCGGTAGATATTGGCGGAACCGAGGGTACAGACATATCGGTGGCTTTGTTGCCTACAGAGAGCGAGGAATTTGAATCATCGGTGAGCATCAAGATCGACGACTGATCAGCGAAGCTGTCACAAGGAGCAGGACCCAAGTAAGAGGTGGATGAAGGTTCTCCATCATTCAACGATATCGAGACGGAAGAGGCAGTCCCATTGACAAAGTCCACTGGACACTCAGGTATGGATGGTATGTGGGCAGCGTTTTCACTGGACGGGATTCTAGCATAACCGTTATCGAAGGCTGCAAACAAGAAGGTATGAGACTTGCCTGTCTGTGCCAAAGGTACGTTTAGGTGTCAGTGGCGAGGGCGGCGGTGACGATGGGCGCTTAAATGACTGTCAACGTGTAAGGGGGCGTGGCATCCAAGAGGGAGCCAAGAGGCAACCTACCTGAAGAGTTTCCTTCCTAGATGAAGCGGCAGCAAAGGAGTTGGCATGGGCAAAGTTCTCCTTGCGCCTCTTTCTGGGTCGACCACGAGGGGAAATGGAGAGGCTGTCGAGGTCGAGAGCGAGGCGCTGTCGCTTGAGGGCACGGAGAGCGCGAGGGGTAAGTTCGTTCTCTGGGTCAGAAGACGATGAGTCTGGGTCGGGTTCCGAGTCGGCGACAGGAGCGGGGATACGAGGTCTGTGCTGACGATGGGATTTGAGGTGGTGACTCGCTTGGCGAAGCGGAGGGGGCGACGGATGATTGTGAGCCGCGTGAGCATGTGCGAGCCTGGAAGAGCGACGGGGGGAACAGGAAAGGGAGACTGCAGCAGCAGCCATGGAGACGCGGGAGTGTGTGTGGGCGGCGTCCCAGACTCTCTGTCTCAGACAAGTCTGTGCGAGGATTGCTCGATCGCCAGGCAGTTGGGTGCAACTGATCGGAAACTTGCAGGCGGTGGGTGGGATGAGGTCACGGTGAGACTGGAATAGGGAAGGAGGAACGGGAAAGAAAAATGATTAGCACACGCACGTCCACATACAGCAGTCACCAGGGTGGTGTTAGTGCGAATGCCACACCCACACCCACACCCACACACACCACAAAGTAGAAGTGTCCTACTTACGCTTAGATCTTTGGAGCGGGACTGTCAGTGGCTGATCGACAAGCGAATTGAATACCGGCGTCGACGGGTCTTCCCAGTTGCGTGTCACCGTCGGACTCGACGCGGGAGACAGCCTGATTCCCACACTCTGCCCTGCACAGCCACCAGTAAACAATGGCGTCACCACGCACGGACCAGGCACGTGATCCGCGTCCACCCCATGACATCACGCGCTCCTCCGACGTCATTCAATGCACACACCAGATATATATTCCGCGTCCAACGCGACGACATGTAGCAAGCATGAGTGACAAGTACACCGACGACAAAATGCGACGTACGCCAAGACGCGTTTCGGTCCTCGGGTGAAATAGCTAATCTTCAACCGCAGCCTCGGCGAATACGTCACGCACAGGAAACTACCCTCCGCAAGGGGACAGTGAGTAACCTGTGTTGTTTCGGTGTCTTTTCATTCACAAAGACTCACTTAGCCACATCGTCGGGAGGTTATGGTGCATCGAACACGTTCTCGCCCAGAATACAGCGCGGCGTTGATGTGTTCGCTGATCCAGACAACTCTGCGAGCACTCATCCTGCTACAACTGCAATCCAGCAGAGTACGACGGGTACAGACCTGAGTGGGGAGATGCAGGACGCGCAGCAAGGGGTGGATCGGGACGCAAGAGCAGCATTCCAGGAACGTCCTGGTGGACGATCGCGTCGAGGAGGGTACGACGGAGCATCACTGGATAGCCGCGAGGAGGCGGAGGCGGCACTGAGGGATCGATACGCGCTCTCAGGAGTAATGCCTGAGTCGGACTGAGGAGGGGGGGAGGGGGCAAGCAGGTGTTCGAGGTTGGGTTGGTGGACTTTTATAAATTGGCAGCCCTGGAGGAAGTCCGGATACATACATACATATGTGAACTTACGCGAGCGTTCCAGTGCCGCAGATCAAATGAAAGGAAGCTCGACGCTCGATCCATAAATGAAGTCTATGTGAGGAAAACCCTCCGCGCTGGCAGATTCACCGATGGAATCCGAGCCCTGGATTGGCAATTTTCACTGCCGAATTGTACTCGATCAAGGCACGGAAGGAAATCCCCTGGTCGTGATAAGACAACTCTGCTCCACTCCACCACCGAACAACAGCGTTGCACGCTTCGGATCATAATAGCACTGACAGAATCCGACCAGGAGGGCATACTACAGCAAGACCCCCCCCAATTAGCACACTCACTTCCCACCCAATCACAGACCGGATGCGTTAGTAACCCGTTAAGTTCTCTTGGAAAAAGAGAAGAGGCTCCAAGATCACACTCCCGTGCACCGCCAACGGAGGGTTCTTCTCAATTCCATTTTGATGTGAACATGTCTGTATGGGCACAATCGTACCACATGCATGCTTCCTCCTCTCTGCTTCTCAGCTGGCAGCCTCATCATGGCGCAAGTTCAGAACTCCGACTCTTTCACAACAAGGCCCTCTACAAAGGCGCCAAATATCGGTATCGAGGCAGTTGATACATTCCACCGTCACTTCCGGCGAAGTAGAGTTCGAGGTTTCCGCATGCCACGGACCTCGATATGGCGATAACCTTGAGCCATCTCAGCACCGAAGACCGTCGTGTGATCACCCTCATCTCTTAATTTAAATATCGAGTCCAAACGCAGAAGTGTGTCCAATGATAGGCACGTCGCGAAGACGCCTTGTTACACACGAGCCCTGCTGCTACCCCAAAGTAGGCGTTAAATCGAGTATTACGGTGGACGAACTCGATAAACCCGGTTCGAACATCCGATCTAAAAGAACTCTTGGGTGGATATGCTATCTCGTACGCAGTTGTAGAGTCGCAGTGCGCTGCGCAACGGCACACGTTCAGCACATCGTTGGCAAAACAGGGAACCCGTTGTTGGGATTCTTGCCAAGTTCAGAATCATGAGTACTGGGTTCGATACTCCAATCAGCAAGGTGGTAGTTTTGATAGTGCTAAAATCACGATCCGGCAAATCAGCAGTACTTACTTGGTGAAATATACCCGCGTCCCGGTGGTACAATTAACGCAAGCACATGATGCCAAGGTTTGCAGAAATTGTAGTTTGGGTGTTTGCAGCGCTGCGGGTGGCGAGCAGGTATAAACTGCGGGGGCGCTCGTAGAATCAGCCGTACCGCCACCCCCACGTGGACTCTGGTACATATAATACCCCGGCGTCGTCTCATTCCGCTGTCAAGTATTACGACCCCATGTCAGAACGAGTCGAGGCATCGAGCCTACGGTCATCGCGTGCAGACGTGTGGGACCTCAAGGAAATCACCTTCGGTACGGGTGAACGGAGGCGCAAAGTTAAGATCATAACGCAAAACTTCAACGGGTAAGTAACAACGCGACAGCAAGACGCGAATATCTGGAGCTCACGCCGTTGTTGTTTTCAGTCCATGCTCGTTCATCGCAATATGTATGTATGATCTGAGACTACCCGGCGTGTCCAGAGTCAACTGACGCGTGTATAGGCAATATACTCATCCTCCGAGGCGACATACAGATCCAGCCGTATGAACGCACCAGTGTATCCTACGAATTTCTATCGCAGCTCGTTGGAGAATATCTTCTCTTGAGTTGTACAGATCCCGACATCGACATATCCGCAGCTCTCTCTGTCATGCCCACTACTACAAGTAACGTCTCTCCGCTTTCCTTCGTCCCTTCTCTCACAAACCCGTCGTATGCCTATACCTCTCGACAGAGGGTCTTGATCTAAACCCACAGTTCACCGCGGTGGATTCATTTAGACCAGGCGAAGGCGGCGGCGAGCTCCAGCTATTCTCCAAAGCTGGTATCAGACTCCTTCATGGCTGGGTCGTGGATCCCGAGAGTCCTGCAGCATCGGTCCTTTCTCGCGTCAGCGACTATGACAGCGCAGTCACGCTCATAGCTGATGCCGATCACATTACCAAGGGAAAACTCTTGCATTCGGACGTGTTTGACGACTCAAACGTGCCTGGACCGAGTCGCAGTGATACCCTGCCCAGCAACACGGCCGGACCCAGCTCGTTAGCCGCAGGTGCAAGTAGTCAGTCAAGCACAGAGCCAAGCAATCAATTCCAGTTCGAACCGCGCAGTCCGAGCGAAGCGTATTCCGAACAAGACCGACAGAAGATCGAATCTGGTTAGTCAGTTCCTGTCGGTACATATATTCGTGCTGATTTTTCTTGCGTCGTTTGTCTAGCTCTTGTTGCACAGGGATTTTTGGACTCGACCCAATCTCAACTGACTTACTATGGATTGTTCCAGCTCGCCACAGCTGTCGAGCCAGGTTCGCTCGTTGCGCTGTTTCGAAACTCACATCTCTCGGTGCTGCACAAGCCCGAAGGCGAGGATTCTGCTCTATACACGCTCGTCACGGATAACGTCTTTCTCCACGAATCGTCGGTAGTGTGGGAGCGTCTGGAAGACGTCGATGGTGGATGGTCGACGTTCGTCGACTGCGATTTTGTCAAGTCGTCACCAGTGGGAGGTGACTTTGCTGGCCAGACTGCGGAAGCTGCGGCCAGAGCCTACGAAGTTGCAGCCGGAGTCGGAGACCCAGCAGAGTACGTTCTTACACTTACCATGTCGGTGATTTCCGGTTCACATTGACATTGCTGCCCTTGGTATTATAGTCATGAATTAGCAAGACGGCTTCAGGCAGAGGAAGATGCACGCGCACGGCAGCTTTACCTCCAACGAGAACGACAGCGTGCGGAGCGGCAAAGAAGTCAGGCGAATCCGATTGGCGATGGTGAGAGTCGGAAGACGAAGAAGGCGAAAGACAAGTGTATTATTATGTAGGCTTGGTGGCTTCCATACCCTAAACAACTTTCATGTGATTCTTTTCCGGGCCCACGAACGCGACACCAAGACCGAGGTAAAACTGTAATGGCGAAGTGCCGATGGGCTGTACGGGCAACAAGGTCAGTGGCACCGCAGAATGCCAACTGCATTGTTTAGGATCACTACATCATGCTTCGCGAACATGATAATGGCTGACATTCAAAGGTGCCGTGGTAAAAAAAATCTTTCCTGGATCGACAGGAAAGGATTTCAGTTTTCTGCTGTCGTACCGTGACTTAACTAGGCTCGGACTAAGATTTTGGGGATTCGAAGATCGTGGTTTGCGAAATGGTCAAGGCGTAAAGTTCCTCGAAGCAAGGTGGCACTTGCCACATCATTTACGTGTCCGAAACCCTCCGCATCAAGTAGCACAAGTTTCGCAGCGCCGTTGGTAATTGGAATGTAATAGCCAGAGTGATGGGTGTCATCATGATAAGTGCTCCATTGACTCCACGTCTCCCGTTGCCACGTCAAAGCGAAGATGGGAGATATATTTGTATCTGCACACCACGCATCACTCACTCTGGTCCAGGCGGTTCCATTGACTGACCTTTTTTTTCCCGCTCGATCGCTGAGAGGACGGTAAAATAGAGCAGTGTCAGGAGTTGCAGTTCTGTCCATTGTATGGCCTGGGCTAGCCAAGGTACAGCCTATGGTCAAGAGTGCCACAGTGACCAAACATATACAAATACCATCTCAGTCATCCTGTCCTATCAACCAACCCAAGCCCTCTGCCAGTAGCCAAGCCATCTGTTTTTTCTTACTTCTTTCTACCATCTTGCCATCCTGAAAGTCATATTCGAGTTCGTTTGTATCGAGGAAGAGAGGACCCGTTCTCTTGAGCAAAAGGTTGTATCGACGACCCGCCCGCCATCTTGCCACCCGTGATCACTACCAGCACCCACCCCCATGCGAGAGTCAAACTTTGCATTTCCTGCCCAAAACAGGGCGTGCGTATGCATTTCATCTCAGTTGTATGATAGAAGAGGTATTTCGTTTACAACTTGCCCCGATTTTTTTGTCCCATCGTTCACTCGGATATCCGTTCTTTCAAGCTCTCGACACAACCTCGCCCCTCCCTTTGTTCAACTCGCTCCACCATCTCACATACCTGACATCCACGTCCCCGAGAATACGCGAAATCATGACGATGGATGGCGGTTTGGAGCGCCTCGTCCGGATCTTGCATGACTTCTGCATGTGTCCGCCTCCTCCCGAGAACCCCAATTTCATATATGGTCTCTCTCCTCCCAACGCCCGACCTCAGAAACTTCTCCCAACGTTGAACCCTCCAAACTTTGACAAGCATGCCGCATATCGTTTCTCTCTTGCCTTCCAGTGTGTAGTGAATATCGGCGTGAGAGGGAGTGAGCCTATTCGGAGCCGCGTAGTGCAGGCCGGGACGCTCGACGTCGTCGGATGTATTCTCGAAGCGTGGCTGGCGAACAGGGGATTTGCAGTAGGTCCAAGCTCTAGCGCCTCCGGTATACCCAGAGAAACTAGGGAGCAGCGGATGGCAAGACGACAAGCCCTGGCAGAGCAGCGATACAGGGAAGCAGTACCGGCAGCCGCAGAATTGACACGGGCGTTGCAAAGACAAATAGTCACAGAAGATCTTATAAGGCAAGGTCGTGGTGTAGATACGTTGATCGACGAGGTACCTGTTCTTCCACCCCCTTTCTCGTTGCGGGCGCCTGATTGTGCTGTAGGATGCATCGATAACCGGAATAAGCGTGGATCATACATCAGATGTTGAGGTTCAAGCCAATGTGTCATCTGAGTCTTTGTTGGCCTCTGTGCCACCCGCCGATCGCCCGCTGTATGCGCGCCGTTCGTCGTCAAGGAGAACAGCTGCAGATACCTCCGATACTTCTACGACTCTTGTGGCTGGCTCTCAAACGGATTCCACCATCGCGCGCGTTCGCGGCCGTAGTGGCACAATCATTGCTCGTGCTGTGTGGGAAGAACCCCCAGTGACAGCAGCAAATGCCACACTCCGGTCCCGGCAGAACCGGAACCGTACATCCATAACCGCATCCCCAGATGAATCCACCGACAACTCTCGTCCGGAAACAGAAACTGAAGACGATGGCGATCCAGATGTCGACATGGATCAGTCACACGACACCGATGATGCTACTCCCACCACTCACATACCCGTCTCTCGTACTCATCGCCCCCCTGCTCGGACTGTAACTCAGCGTCCGCGACGTACGGTAGGTAGCATTTCCGAGGAGCCAGCAGCTGCCCCTTCAGAAGTCAATGTCGACGCGCATATCATCATCAACGATGGTCAGGGCACAGTCGTCGATGGTGACAGCGTAGGAGTCGTTAGCGTGGAGGATGGGATCGTCTCTCTGGAGCCTAATGATGACTTCGCTATGGGTGCACCACCCGGTGCTCCTGGGGCCATGGACGAGACCCGAAACTTGCCGGAAGTGGATCCACCTGCACTTGAGCGACGTCCCCGAAACGCTGATGCCACACCTCGGGCGGCGGTGATGCCTCTACCGCAATCTACCGTGGGCACGGATGCAGTGCCTAACGGAAGTGTGCGTCCTGGCGTCCTCGCACACGGCCGCGGAGAACCCAACCTTGCGGCGCCTCTTCCCACCGGTGTGGGACGAAGTCCCAACCATACGCACAGCCACCGCGACTCAGATTCCGGACCATATAAGGACGAAGATGTGTTACTCAGTCTGCAACTTTTGGCATACCTTAGTAAATATCCTCATGTTCGGCAAGCATTCTACAAGCAACGAGTTTCGTTTCACCCAGCAACTGCTACTATCGGCGTTGCTCGTGTGGCTCAACAGTCTATAGCTGGCCCAAGTAGCGCGCGCAACGCGGATAGCCAGCCGAGTAAAGAAGGTAATGGGCTTTTCCGCGCACTTGCATCTGCCACAGCCAGGGGCAAGGAGAAGGAGAAAGCCTCTGCGGCCGCAAATAGTTTGGCCAGTACTACTGGGTCGCGGATGACCAACGTTTTTTCTCTCGTCGAACGCTTCACGTTTCGGCCTAGCTCGTCGGAGGGCGATTTGCCCAACCCACCCCCGAAACTTCCCCCTGAAATCCAGTATTGGGCAGGTGTTATCATGCGCAATGCTTGCCGAAAAGATGACAGTAGAGGTGGTATCCGTCAATGCGCAAATAGTGAGCACCTCAACGTGTTCTTCACTTCTCCCTCAATGATTGATCCTCGTATAGTGCTATGTGGAAAATGGGAAACCTATCCCCGCGAATTTGCCAAATGCAGACGTTGTCGCAAAGCAAAATATTGCGGGAAGGAGTGCCAAAGCACAGCCTGGAGTGAGGGTCATCGATTCTGGTGCAGTGCGAAAGAGGGCGAAGATAATGAGGAAGCCGTACCTTCGGAGCACAACCACAACAGAGGACTAGGAGGTGATGGTTCTTCGGGCGATGGGATGCCATCCGTACGATCTGAGAGGGAGAGAGTCAGACCTGAACGGGCTGCTCGAGATTCGAGAAACGTCGCCTTGTACCCGCTGGCACCAACTGTACCTCTGCATCCACCAGTCGTGGCAACCGCCGCTGCTCAGGGTACGCGGCAGCGCGTCTCGGCGCTTCCTCCGACGGCAGGCCCACCCTCGCCGAATACGTATGTGCAGATGCAGCGCCGCAGAAGGGCGGAGACTGTTTCTGGAGCGACGACGGTTATTGGTATGACACAGAACGGTCGCCCTGTGTACCGGCATGAAGTCACTTGGCTTGCGGACAGACGCAGCCGAGACATGGATGAGGGTGAGAATAATACCGGCACTCCTCAGCGTCATGCTCGGATGGACAATATGATATGGGAGGCATCAGCTCAGGGCGACAGCGACATGGTCCTCGGGTGACCGAAATTTCTTACTAACCACTATCGCCTTCGTTACGTCCCTGATACATGATGCGCTCTGATTTACCCCCCTCGACGACTTGAAACACAAGCTACTTGGCTCTATTCGTGGACACCAGACCTCCTCTTCCATCACGCACCCCGCAACCCAACGATCATTGCTTACCATACCTGCATAGTGCAATTACCCTTTGTCTGTTTCCTCATGGACTAACCATTTAACAACGAGCCCCCTCCGATGTGAGCGGGGTCATCATTCACGACTACTACAATCTCTTGAGTACACAGCACCCCCTCCCCGTCTACGTAGTGCCTGCTG
Organism: Pisolithus tinctorius; assembly: GCA_024663395.1. Classification (NCBI taxonomy): domain Eukaryota; kingdom Fungi; phylum Basidiomycota; class Agaricomycetes; order Boletales; family Pisolithaceae; genus Pisolithus; species Pisolithus tinctorius. Next base: position 3,716,193 of record JANFAH010000002.1, read on the forward strand.
CTTCGCAACGTCCACAGTACCTAGTACATGTCTCATAGCCACAATGTCTTTTTTCTTCTTCCTTTCCGACGGTAATTGATTTATAATATAACAGCTCAAATGTTTTCCCCTTCGTGCAACCCGTTATTTTTGGAAATGACTTCGTTGCCCTGTTTCACTGGATAAGTACCAGGTTGGTACCGTATACACCCCATCGATCATCGCGCATAATGCTTTGGGGATCGGTGTGGCACAATTCCATTGGCAATTCCCAGTACTCTGTGGATAGTACGAATATTCTAGAGGCTACGTGGTGCGGAGGACGTGGTTCGCGCCTGACATTCATCACGTGAGCATGTACATGGGAGTTGTTTGCATAAACCAAACAATATAAGGCGGGCCCAGCAGAAAAAAGTTTCTCGCCGAAGTTGCCAGCGAACTGCTCTCTTCTTTGTTCTTTGCTCACGAAGACCACCTGCTGTTCTCAACCGCTTGCACGTACTCATGGTAAGCTTTCGTAAGACGCGTTGCACGAATGCTGACCGGAGTTGCGTATGGGCGCACAAATGACAGGCTGCCCAGGCTACGTTCAAATCCATCAAGTCTTTAGTTCCTCTGCTGGATCGCGTCTTGGTGCAACGTTTCAAGCCTGAGACTGTGCGTTGGTTTTCACGGCATATGCTGGGAAATAATTTCATTCACGGTTTTAATATTCCAGAAAACGGCATCTGGCATCTTCCTTCCGACGTCTGCAACGAACACGCCATTGCCGGAAGCAACTGTTATCGCGGTAGGCCCAGGGGCACCTAACAAGGATGGTCAGATTGTCCCCACTACGGTCAAGCCTGGTGATCGCGTGCTGCTTCCTGGCTGGGGAGGAAACTCTATCAAAGTGGGAGAAGAGGTATGGTTTGATGTCGTTAATTCGTAAGTGAGATGTGGTGGAACTAACGCGTGTCCAGGAATTCTACTTGTTTAAGGACGCGGAGATTCTTGCCAAAATACAGGAGTGAATGCAGGACGGGGTTCTTTGAGTGGTTTGAGGGGAGAGCACGGTTGACGTTACTAATCTAATACATTGATACTTGCACACTTTTTTATTCCTTGCAATCCATCACCATGCATCCCCACTCAATAATACGTGTACCTGGCCTGGCACGACCGAATCTCAGGGACCGTAAGTAAGTGAAAAGAAGTGTGGATTCTCAATACATGCAGCAAATCACGATGCCCGCGAGGTCTGTGCAATTATGAAAGTGTGCCTTGCATGAAGTGTTTTTCCCTGATGCATCGTGGCGGAAGAGTCCTCGACCGTCTGTTTATGGTGACCAAGACCTGCGGGTGATGATTAGAGGCTATTACAGCAAAGCCGCAATGCAACCGAGGCCATGCTTGATCTGGGTCGCCGCCTTAGTGGGCGAACACCGCAAAGCGAGTTTAACGCGGCTCGAACCGTCAGACTGATTAGTAGTAGTCACCTCTCCACGCCAAGGCTGCTTGTTCATTTGTAACCCCTCGAGCCCTCCGATGATGAGGAGCAGCGTTGGGAATATGAATTTGGCCCCCAAACTGTCCGAATGGGATCCTGGTGGGCCAGTGGTCCGGAATGAAATAAGGCATATGGTAATCCAGTTCAACGGCTCGCCTGTCATCATCGCCTCCGAATAGCGAACGTATTTAAACCGGCCATATCAGGGCCTCCTAACCATCCGCCCCTCCTCTTTCCTTGCCTCTCCCATAACGGCACGGGTTCTCAACTCGTCCCCGCTTCCTAGCCCCCCCGACTATGGCGTCCACCAGGCATGCGACTCCAGCCATCACTCCCTCTCATAGTTTACACGCAAAGGCATCCGAAAGTGCACTCCCTCCTGTTCGTCCTCGCGCGCCCGCTCCTCCGCCGCTCAGTCGCGCGCGCGCGATCGCTCTCGTTGCAACATGTACTACTGCCATGGTCGTTAATGTCCGTCGTTTCTTTCCTAATGTCCCATTCGGCTCCTGACCATCCCCAGGTGTCCAACTCGACCGCAATATCTATTTCTCTCCCAATGATCGGTCGAGACATAAATATCCCAGAAGATCAGTTACAATGGCTCTTGTCGGCGTACGCCTTATCATCTGTATGTGGAACCGATCCGGTTATTATGTGTGTTCCCGAAGATGTAACTATGGCGCTTCTAGGGTTGTCTTTTGCTGTTCTTCGGGCGTCTTGCAGACTTGCACGGCAGGAAGAAGGCTTTTATCATTGGCATGTTGACACAGCTGGTCTTCGCGTTGGGTTGCGGTTTCGCAAAAAGTAGGCGGCTCCCCTCACTCCTTCCTTCCGCTCTAAAACCAATTCCCAATTAGGTGGGATCACTCTGGACGTCCTTCGTGGTTTTCAGGGGCTGGGTGCAGCCGCTGCAATACCCTCCGCAGTGAGCCCGCTCAACTACTTCCGGCGACTTGTTTCAGTGTCTGATGTTATCACAGCTTGGTTGCTTGGCACACTCATTCCCTCCGTCTCGGGCACGTACATTGGCTTTCTCCACCTTCGCTGCCGGCGCTCCCGTCGGAGGTGCGTTCGGTATCATTATCGGTGGCGTCGTGACACAGCTTGCCGAGTGCGTGCCTTCCCTCCTGCAATGTGAATCACGTTAACATCGTGTTTTTAGTGAACATTGGAGGGGGACTTTCTTCCTGGCCGCCGGACTCTCTGCACTCACCCTTTGTGGCGGTGCTCTGACCATGCCTCCAGATAAGGTGGACCTTGAGGCAGACAGACGCGTCGACTGGATTGGTGCTGCATTAGTCACCGCGGGTCTGGTTTTGATCGTCTTCGTCCTTGGGCAAGGTGAAATTGCACCACAGCGCTGGAGGACTCCATGTATGTTTGGACATCCCTTTCTTTGCCAGTGGACTAACTTTCTACTCTGTCAGATATCATCGCTAGCCTTATCATTGGAGTGTTGCTCGTTGCAGCCTTCCTTGCTTGGGAACATCACCTGGAAAAGGCACTTGACGATCCTAATCGTCCCAAATCCATATGGACACCCCCTCCCCTCATGAAACTGTCTCTTTGGGCGCGCGCCAATGGGCGCGTGGCAGTAGTCCTTGCCATAGCATTCCTCAACTGGGCCGGTTTTTTGAGTTGGTCACTTTGGGCTCAGGTACGTTTTCGCTTATTCATCTTCAGCCGTGAGGCCATACGCACTCGTTAACGCTCGCTTTTGTAGTTGTATTACCAAAACTACCTCCAGCTCACGGCGATCCACACAATGGTTCGATTCATTCCCATGTTTATTACCGGAATCCTGTGCAACTTCTTCGTTGCGCTCGTAGTTTCCAGACTGCCCCTCGTGATCTTCGTTGGTAAGTGTGGTTGTATTTCCGCACTCATCCGCATGCTTAATGCGCACCGGGCCCACAGTCTCCGGCACGCTGATTACAGGAGGCGCCGCAATGCTTTTTGCGCTCATTAACCCATCAGCGACGTACTGGGCCTTTGGGTTCCCATCGACTGTACTCATCGTGTTTGGTGCTGATTTTGTGTACTCCGCTGGAACCATCTTCCTTGCCAAAATCGCAAACCATGGAGAGCACAGTGTCGTGGGAGCCTTATTCCAGACCATGACGCAGGTGCGTGGGTTACAGCGTTTCTTAATATACCTGTTTCAAATCTCACCAAAACCCTCTTTCCCCTTTCAAACATGTGGTCAAACATGATGCTGGAATGACCCTAAACAAATCGCTTCGTCCTCAATGACCCTGGTATTACAACAGATTGGCACAGCGTTTGGTCTGACAATTACGACAATCGTGTTCGACCGTGTCGTCAGTACTGAAAGTGCGAAAATGGGCGTAACATTGAATTTCCAGGGGTCGAATGCACCACTTGCTGCGGACTTAAAGGGGTACAGGTCTGCCCAGTGGACGTCCGCGGCATTTGCTCTCTTTGGTGAGTCCACCCCTTCACAATTGATGTTCTCATGTGCTCATGCGGGTTTATGTAGCTTCAATCCTGGCCGCTCTCTTCCTTCGGGGCGTAGGCATAGTTGGTCACGATAGGCGCAGATCCCAGAGAGATTCCGAAGAGACTATCGCCGTTTTGCATCACTCGCAGGAAACCGCACAGAAAGGTGCACAGGAAAAACCTACTGCCGCAAAGAGCGAGGCCTAATGCAATCGCTGGACGGACGGTTTTCGTGCGCTGGAGTCGTGCACCCTGGACTTCATTATTTATTGGATGAAACTCATGCAGGAGGACCTTCGATGGCCGCCGCCGGACCGGACTGCGAATATATTGAAGGCTCTTCATCATGGAACAGCCACGTGGATGTTTGTTTTGCACATGATGTGACATGCCGTCGTGATTTTCTCGCCTCGCCCCTTCCCCCCCACTACTTTACTACTACACGAGCCCAGACGAACGGACTACTACTATTTTTATTTGTTGGACCTGCAGCGGACACGTAGTCTAATGACGACGGGCCGGAACAATGGGGGGAAAAGAACTCCTCGATCATCCCGTCTTTCCGTTGTCTACGGGTCAGCACGGAGCCAGCGCGGTAGTCGTATCACTCCTGTTTCAACGTCAGGTTGGATCTTTTAACCTGACAAAACTCTTTCGATCATTTATGAATATAGTCGTATTCCTTCGCATTCCTTTGTTTCCTTTTAAACCTTTTTTCTGTGATTACATGTGCTGTGGTATATGCTTTTATCCTCTAGATCGTTCCTGTATGCCTTCCGGTGTTGGACCCTGTCGAGACTACCTTACTACTACCTCATAGATACAGATATGACATGCCTGTTTTCTGAGTACACGTTAGAATGCCAGACTTGAAGTTTTAATAGTGATAGTACACCCATGCTTGATTTTATTTCTTTTCCGCAAGTGCATCCCTTAGCGCGAAATCTTTGAGAACGTCACCTTCTCTGTCCAACGATAGATATCATCCCGAAAGACTTACATGTTGTGGGCATTGGAGCGAGGTGTACCCTGCGATACGTAATGCACGCAGGTCGTACTACAGGACTTCCCAATACGTAATGTCAAATGTCCCCCTAGTCCCTACCATGTGATAATATTCGACTCATGCCATAGATCTCCGAGACAAAATCTTTTAGCAGGCGCAATGCTGAAGACAGTGCACGCTGCGCAGGGACACAGGATATCTTTCCATGTCACGCCGAAAGTCCACCGATCACCAAGACAAAGGAAGCATCCCACGGCCCCACCAGGATACCCCGTTCCGATGTATTACCCGGCGAGAACTTCCGGGTGTCCTGGTGGCCCTGCAAATTGTTTGTCTCTGGCAGTGAGCATAGTAGGATTGGGCTTCACAGTCAACAAGACGAAATTTGGGCCAATACGAACCTGTTACAGGCCCGAAATTTCATTTTGCCGACATTCTGTCTCGCCTGATCATGGACCTACTGATCCACGTCTGATCACGGACCCACTGATCTACGTCTGTGCACACAAGTACGGTTATCCCGTAAAATATACAGGCTGTGTCAGAGGCGCCGCAAAAAGGTAGCATGCCCCCCAACAGCATTCCGTGTAGCTCTGAAGGTAGACGGTGTTCGCGCAATTGCGAGGTCGTGAACACGTGTAGGATGCAAGTGCGAGAGGCGGGCGGTTACACACGTGCACGGCTCCTTCCCCCGTCACGTCTGCCCGTTCCTCTGGGGTCTGAACAATGTAATCATGCAGTAGCAGCATTTAGTATTTATGGTATCGTCACTGTCGCCCCTCTCCTCGCATAGTCTCTCACCACGGGCTTCCTGCGTGTCCCCCTTCGGCCCCGGGCTGCGTGCGAGGTATTTACAGTCAACTCCCTTATAACCCATACTCGTTCAGGATAGGTCATAGGGTATGGGGTATGAGGAGAGAGCTATTTGGGGGGAGTATGGGAATTTGGAAAACGGAAAAATGTATGGGTTGTCTAAGGGATGGATTAGGAGGGAGTCAACTGTACCCCTTTGTATCTGAGAGCCAATTTGCCTGCTGTCTCCGATCACCCTATCCTGTAGAATAATTTGAATTCGGAGGAAGCTCGCCATGCGTGGCAGTGCAAAACACAAAGTACTACAGCATCAAAAGGCATAGGACCGTACAAACCATGTCGTCAGTGTAGTGGGTGACATGGAGGGGTGGGATATAGTTTTGTAGCTGGGAACTCAGGGAGCCAGGTCCCCGACTCCTTCCCGACAGCATAGACCCTCGCTTATACAGAATATGCAATGTTTGCTGCAAACACTGTACAGCATTCATCATTCATGAACTGAGCACGAGAAATTAGGCCCAGCCAAGCATCACAAGGTAATGATTCAGGCAGGATGACATGGGAGGGTGTTGAGGAACTCTGTTCACGTCCTACCTATGTTTATCTACACTCTTAGCTAGCAAAATGGGAAATTTGCACCGCGAATGTGTTGTGAAGTGCAAAATCAATTGTAAAGCATGTAAAGTGACTTCGCACCAGGGAATAAGCTGATTTAGCTATTGGATCAAACCCTACTCCAGGGTTCGGTGACATCTTGATTTCGAATGTTTTCCAAGGGCGCTCCAAGACGAAATTCTGCGAGAACTACAGACTCGAAGTGTCGCCTGCTGAAGATGTATTCACATCCAGATTGATACCTCGATCAACGGGACACCTCCACCCCAATTAATCAGGCGCTGAAAGTGCGTTGTCTGCGTTCTTTCTCGGAGGGGTGGTCCGCAGATTCCCTAGGTGCCTTTCGCGAATATGGCGGATAAAACTGTGTCGCGCAAGCTCTACGGAGCATCCTTCCCACTGGCAGGGAATTACCACATCACGGGACTCCTTCGTCATTCGGTGAATGATAAAATGGTCTGCAACCATGGCATAGGTGACCTCTTGCAAACAGCATTTCCCATCTGGGCCAGGACAGAGGCATTGTTTTGGCGGGCAGTTGGTATACTTATCAATACGAGGCTACACGGACACGTGGCATGAACGACAGATCACAGTTGTAAATAAAGCGAGCGTTGCTTACTTTCTTTTGGGGACCTGGGCTGGGATTCGTTTGGAATGTTTCGTCACCCACCTTTAATATATTTAAGTAACGGTAACGGGCTTAAGCTTGTACTTCACCCACTTTAGCTAGTCCTATAGCTACACCCATAATGTTACTACCAGGTGCGCAGGACGTGTTGGGTTGATGTTGGATCTGATGATTGGAATGCCGACAGGAAGAGAGGTCAGCCCAGGCATGGCGCAATCGATGCTGCCCACCTCGTTGCAACATTCCGAAAGATTGACATTCATTCCATAAGTTGTGGTATAGGCGACCGGCGGAGCTGTACTGTGAGCTGCACGGCATACATTGTGTTACTGGGTGCTACACACATTTTGGTTTGGTGCCAAGGTGTATTCAGCATTGGTCGAGTATAGCTGCTCGACGTGTCCTGTCCGATAAATGTACAGTAGAGCAGGTCATAATGCATTTATCATAACGCATAACACATGCTTTTTGGGGGAAAATCTGGTGAGGTATCGTTCCTCACCAGCTAAAATTGCATGCTGAGAGTGCAAAATTCTCATAATGCGCTGGATTTGGCGATCCCAACCGTATGCATTACGACCTTTTCTACTGTACCTCTGTGCCCGATGAAGAAGACGGAACACCCACTGCGGCAACGAAAAACTGTGCAGATGAGCCCTGGCCGCTCTCTTCCTTCGGGGCGTAGGCATAGTTGGTCACGATAGGCGCAAAATTCCGAAGAGACTATCACCGTTTTGTATCACCCGCGGGAAGCTGCACGGGAAAAACCTACTGTCGCGAAGAGCGAGGCCTAATGCAGTCACTGGAGGGACGGCCTTCGAGCGCTGGAGTCGTGTACCCTGGACTTTATTATTTATTGGAAGAAACTCATGCGGGAGGAGCTTCGATAGCTGCCGCCTGACCAGACTGGGAATATATTGAAGGCTCCTGCAATATGGAACGGCCACGTGGATGTTTGTTTTTGCTCATGATGTGACATGCCGTCGTGATTCTCTCGCCTCGCCCCCTCCCCCAACTACTTTGCTACTACACGAGCCCAGACGAACGGACTACTACTATTTTTATTTGTTGGACGTGCAGCGGGCAAATAGTCTAATGACGATGGACCGGAATAACGGGGGGGAAAGAACTCCTCGATCATCCCGTCTTTCTGTTGTCTACGGGTCAGCACGGAGCCAGCGTGGCAGTCGCGTCACTCCTGTTCCAACGTCAGGTTGGATCTTTTAACCTGACAAAACTCTTTCGATCATTTATCTATATAGTCGTACCCCTTCGCATTCCTTTCTATTTCCTTTTGAACTTTTCTTTTCTGTGATAACATGTGCTCTGGCATATGCTTCTATCCTCTAGGTCGCTTCTGTACGCCTTCCGGCGTTTGACCCTGTCGAGACTCTACCTTACTACCACCTCATAGGTACAGATATGACTTGCCTGTTTTCTGGGTACATGTTAGAATGCCAGACTTGAAGTTTAAATGGTGACAGTACACCCATACTTGATATCATTTGTTCAAGTGCATCCCTCGGCGTGAAATCTTTGGGGATGTCATCTTCTCTGTCCAATAATAGATATCATCCTGAAAGGCTTACACGTTGTGGGCATTGGACGGGTGTACCTCGCGACACGTAACGCGTGGAGGTCGTACTACAGGACTCCCCAATACGTAATGTCAAATGTCCTTACCATGCGATAGTATCCGACTCATGCCAGACATCTCGGAGACAAAATCTTTTTGTAGGCACAATGTTGAGGATAGTGCACGATGCGCAGGGACACGGGATATCCTTCCATGTCACGCCGAAAGTCCACCGATCGCCAAGACAGAAAGTGTCCCATGGCCCCACCAGGGGACCCCGTTCCGATGAATATATTTCACGAGACCTAGTAGCGCAATGCCTGCATAATGGGATAGGTCTGTATGAAATACCATTTTGATCTTTGAATCAGTCCCTGGCTGATGAACGTACCTTGCGGGTGCCATAATAACCGACCTTTGATTCTCGCGCGTGCTCAACCCGCCGCCTATCCTTGACGTCGACCCACCCCACGATGGCATCCTGCCATGGGTGGCTCCAGAGAGACCAAATACATATCCCATCACTCGAGAGGCAGACGTCTGGGCATTTGGAATGACAGTGTTGATAAACACCCTTCCAACACCACCACTCTATGTGGATCAGGACAAAGCAAATCAACTACCTCTGCCGGTGAAAATGCCACACATTCTTTGTACCAAACGTTGATGCAGAATGAGACGTCACCGTGCAACCACGACCGGGTCCACAGAATTTAGCTCCCTCCTGCTTAATCTGCTGCAAGGGTGGCGATATCCAAACCAACATTAAACACTGGCGATCGTGTCGGTAAGTAGTTAGTTCTAATGAGGATAACAATCCGTCGTGTGATTGCACCCTATTCATGTCCCTAGGGAATATGCCGCTGCATCTAGCAGTGGAATCTGCTCACAGGCAGTCGTCTTGCCAGTGCAGGTTGGCGTCAACCGAAGCAGGTATGTATGACGCATGATTAGATGCTACTAGCATCGGTGAACACTCGGTCAGACCAACTTGGAGGATTTAACCCCCGAGAATAATCGACGGGGGCAAGACGGTGCGTATTTAACCAATTTGGCCTGCCACGGAGAGCGGCATAGGCTTATCGACGAAGGAAGGGCGCGTCACAGGTCAGAAATCAAGGGGGAAATTACTGAGTCAATCTGCGCAGTGATTGAGGTGTTACGGCGTAAAATTTTCGGCTGAACCGACTAACCTGGTCGACGCTCTGGAAACCCGAGATGTTGGATTTCATCTTGCGACGGACAAGTGGGGTCGGAAAGCATCAGAGTACTAATGCAGGATGTCGCGGCATTTGTCGAAAGGCGTTTAACGAAGTATTTAAGGCACGTCGCACGCCGTCGTTCATTGGCCTGACAGCAGTAAGATCGTGGCATGCTAGACTCGTGGCGCGTATTCTGACATTCGTACGTTCCCTCCTGAAAGTTTCGGGGCTCCCCTGCATGCAACCAAACCTAGAGAGCACCATCACTACGAACGGTGCATTGACCAAATTGATGCTTTCTCAGGCCCTCCTTCTTTGCCACGATATCCTGCAAAAAGAGCGAGGCGTGATGCTTTATGGCTTCCGGCGATGAGGGGTAGACCAATTCCTTCTCAATTCTCGCGTTTGACATGAGAAACACGATCAGGAGGGTTGGATTAAAAGGAACAAACATATATAACGCTTGCCGATTCGCAGGGCGCTTGAGCAGTGTTTAGCCAACTTCGTGTGGCATTCGCGGTGGCCATAGAGCAAAACCAATGTTTTACATCAAAACAGAGCAATTGTTAAAATAGCCGTGGTACCAAGTACTGCATAATCCGCCCCATATGCCGACTTCAGAGCCAAGACTCGGTGAATGTTAGCCCATCGAAAAAAGAACGAAATGATGTTAAAAAGGCACACCCTTTCCCGTGTCCCATGCAAAGACGTCGGAGACCGTTTAAAGAGTTGAAGGCGAAAGGTGCATTCAAGGTGAATTTACCAATGCACTTCACATACTCAGGTAGCCCTGCAATGAGCTCGATGATACGCATGATATCAAACGTGCCAGGTACAAAGAGACTGGCCGAAGGGAAACCGTAGAGCGCTGATTACCACATGAATAACACACTCAGATCTGCTCAAACTACCAACTCACATGTGCTAAGGGCACTACCAGTAGCACGGTTAGCTATGGAGGAAAGCCACGTTGATTACGGCTGATAGATGGTAAAGTGAGGACTTGATGGTCGCTTGAGTGGTTCTCCTGGGAGGCCGATGGCGGACAAAAGACTCAATGTAAATGCTTCTATAATTTATTCAGTACGCTGCGCTGCCTTGTCGAAGTGCTGAGACTCGCCGGCTAACAACCGCGTGTCGCAGGCCAACGTTGCGGGCTGAATGGGTAAGCCTACACTCAGACTCGATGGGCACAAACAAAACTACCATATTTCGATGTTCTCTTCAAGCTTCAGGTTGGTGCTGCGCCAACACGAGCAGCCATGACGGCGAAACGGAGAACCTTAAGGCCTCAAGGCCAATCGCGGTAGCAATTGACAAAGTGAAATCGTGACGGTGGGAACGTCTACATGATTACCATACGACGCTCAGTTTTGCACAGGTGCGGACGGCAGTCACTCGTATGTCGCATTCAAGTACCGGCGAGAATTCCACCGGGTCCCTTGCATAGTCTCCAACTGATAGCAGACCAGATATCTCCAGGACAAAATCTTTCACTCGGTGCATTGAGGATCCCTGCCACGCCAAAAGTTCACCAATCACCAGGACACACAAGACACCCCCACGGCCAGAGCACCAAGGCACCTCGCTCCAATCATTGGTATCTGGCAGTGAACATAGGATCGAGCCTCTGACTCTGCAAAAATAAACCTGCACCTGGTCAAAACTTGGAGGCCATCGATCTGCAAGTTCTCCTCGGCGCACAGATACTTAACCCCTACGGTCATTTTGTTCAGGCTCTACTAAGATCGACTTTGGTCCTCGTAGCATCTGAGTTGACCACGAACACCAGATTGCTTGTGTAAGCGTAAAATTGCGTGCGTTTCCAACGTGTGGCTGGACAAGCGCGCTATCACAGGCTCCCACGTCGGTTGGAGCGAAAACTGAGAGTCACGGTTTGGAGGATCAGCACGCAAGACACCCTGGAGATAGGCGTCAGAATAACGGGCTACTGAGAGATTGAGTGTAGTACATACCAGATTATCGCCTGTAACTGCGACGAATGCTCTGATTAGAAGTCCGAAAAATCCCAACCGCATCCAATAACGAGCTGGTCCTTGCACGCTGTCGACTCCAACACCTTCACCAAATCGCAAGGAGTGTTCGATCATCAACAAGCGAGTTTGGGATGGCTTCACAACCAACACAAGAGTCACCTCTGGCACTGGAAGCTTCGCACTCACTGGCGTCACTTCTGCTTCAGATTCTGCCGTACAGCAACCTCGACGACGATATCGACGGAGGACACACCGTCGTCCATACTGGCCATTCTGTGATACGCCGAGCAACACTGCGCCAATCGAATAGAGCAATAGCAGTGAAGACTTCCGAGACAGACGCGACTGCAGTCAAGGTCAACGCCTTTAAAAACATTCGTACAGCCATACTCACCGGCACACAGCGTACTCTCCACGAAATACACATCTGGTCCCCGCTTCAGCACGAAAACATTATTCCGTTGCTTGGAATAACAACCAAGTTCGACCGTACGGTATCAATCGTGACAGAGTGGATGGAACGAGGCAACGCACATCAATACGTGCAAGACATCGCCGTGGATCCCCGTCCATTGGTATGCCAATGTTAATATCAACCATGCTTGATGATAGCACGTACTGCAGCTCTTGGATATCGCCCGCGGAATGAATTACCTGCATAGTCATGGGATAGCCCACGGCGATTTGAAAGGGGTCGGTACTAGTCGTGCTAGCGCATGAATTGAGTGACGAGCGTGATGCTCTGCAGGAGAACGTGTTGATTTCTGGAAGCGGGCGAGCTCTCGTAACCGACTTTGGGTTCTCGCGCCTGCTCAACCCGCCACCTATCCTTGACGTCGACCCACCCCGCGGTGGCACCCTGCCATGGATGGCTCCAGAGAAACTAGATACTCGCGCCGTCACTCGAGAGGCGGACGTCTGGGCGTTTGGAATGACAGCGCTAGTAAGCACCCTTCCGTTCTACGTGGGGCTTTTCACACTCACATTTATTGCAAATCATTCCGCGCAGGAACTATTTTCGCGAAGGAATCCCTTTCATGGAGTGCGTATGGTACCGGCTATCATATGTCATATTTCGCAAGGGCCACCAACTCGTCCGAGCAACGAATCAACCTGCTATCGTTTGTGCGATGGATGGTGGGACATGTGCTTGGAATGCTGGAAGCACGACCCATTGGCGCGCCAACCGATGAACGCTATCGTTGTCAAGGTCGAGCAGTTGAACGAGGAAACGTTTGGAGGGAGGAGAGGAATGGGAGGAGACAGTGGTAGGGCAGAGAGGACGGGAGGCGAGAGGGAGGGAGGAGGGCTGTGGGTGAGGCTGCGACGGCTTATGTATTTACTGATTCGAAGGAGGGGTTGACAAACTTTGGAGGTCTTTGCAAATTGAGTAAAAAGAATTATTGTTTTATCATCTGTCTTGTACTCATGTCCGAACACAATATATCATATAGTATATTCCCTTTCCTTCCGCTGCAGCAGGAAAGCTCACTGCTGTGGAGGTCGGGGACGACTCCGACTAACGGGTACTGCTGAATTTCCTCGTGTATTTCCGTGTGTTTCTTTAGTGCGTTGAGAGGGCCGGGCCCTGAGGCCTGAGGTCCCCTTGGAGGGCGACCCACCCTGGGGCTGTGTTGGAGGGCTCCCACCCCAATTGGGAAACCGGACCCAGGCTGTGGGGAGGGCTCAAACCCAAATTGAGTAAAAAAAAAAATTCTGGTTTCCCAATTGGGGTGGGAGCCCTCCAACACAGCCCCAGGGTGGGTCGCCCTCCAAGGGGACCTCAGGCCTCAGGGCCCGGCCCTCTCAACGCACTAAAGAAACACACGGAAATACACGAGGAAATTCAGCAGTACCCGTTAGTCGGAGTCGTCCCCGACCTCCACAGCAGTGAGCTTTCCTGCTGCAGCGGAAGGAAAGGGAATATACTATATGATATATTGTGTTCGGACATGAGTACAAGACAGATGATAAAACAATAATTCTTTTTACTCAATTTGCAAAGACCTCCAAAGTTTGTCAACCCCTCCTTCGAATCAGTAAATACATAAGCCGTCGCAGCCTCACCCACAGCCCTCCTCCCTCCCTCTCGCCTCCCGTCCTCTCTGCCCTACCACTGTCTCCTCCCATTCCTCTCCTCCCTCCAAACGTTTCCTCGTTCAACTGCTCGACCTTGACAACGATAGCGTTCATCGGTTGGCGCGCCAATGGGTCGTGCTTCCAGCATTCCAAGCACATGTCCCACCATCCATCGCACAAACGATAGCAGGTTGATTCGTTGCTCGGACGAGTTGGTGGCCCTTGCGAAATATGACATATGATAGCCGGTACCATACGCACTCCATGAAAGGGATTCCTTCGCGAAAATAGTTCCTGCGCGGAATGATTTGCAATAAATGTGAGTGTGAAAAGCCCCACGTAGAACGGAAGGGTGCTTACTAGCGCTGTCATTCCAAACGCCCAGACGTCCGCCTCTCGAGTGACGGCGCGAGTATCTAGTTTCTCTGGAGCCATCCATGGCAGGGTGCCACCGCGGGGTGGGTCGACGTCAAGGATAGGTGGCGGGTTGAGCAGGCGCGAGAACCCAAAGTCGGTTACGAGAGCTCGCCCGCTTCCAGAAATCAACACGTTCTCCTGCAGAGCATCACGCTCGTCACTCAATTCATGCGCTAGCACGACTAGTACCGACCCCTTTCAAATCGCCGTGGGCTATCCCATGACTATGCAGGTAATTCATTCCGCGGGCGATATCCAAGAGCTGCAGTACGTGCTATCATCAAGCATGGTTGATATTAACATTGGCATACCAATGGACGGGGATCCACGGCGATGTCTTGCACGTATTGATGTGCGTTGCCTCGTTCCATCCACTCTGTCACGATTGATACCGTACGGTCGAACTTGGTTGTTATTCCAAGCAACGGAATAATGTTTTCGTGCTGAAGCGGGGACCAGATGTGTATTTCGTGGAGAGTACGCTGTGTGCCGGTGAGTATGGCTGTACGAATGTTTTTAAAGGCGTTGACCTTGACTGCAGTCGCGTCTGTCTCGGAAGTCTTCACTGCTATTGCTCTATTCGATTGGCGCAGTGTTGCTCGGCGTATCACAGAATGGCCAGTATGGACGACGGTGTGTCCTCCGTCGATATCGTCGTCGAGGTTGCTGTACGGCAGAATCTGAAGCAGAAGTGACGCCAGTGAGTGCGAAGCTTCCAGTGCCAGAGGTGACTCTTGTGTTGGTTGTGAAGCCATCCCAAACTCGCTTGTTGATGATCGAACACTCCTTGCGATTTGGTGAAGGTGTTGGAGTCGACAGCGTGCAAGGACCAGCTCGTTATTGGATGCGGTTGGGATTTTTCGGACTTCTAATCAGAGCATTCGTCGCAGTTACAGGCGATAATCTGGTATGTACTACACTCAATCTCTCAGTAGCCCGTTATTCTGACGCCTATCTCCAGGGTGTCTTGCGTGCTGATCCTCCAAACCGTGACTCTCAGTTTTCGCTCCAACCGACGTGGGAGCCTGTGATAGCGCGCTTGTCCAGCCACACGTTGGAAACGCACGCAATTTTACGCTTACACAAGCAATCTGGTGTTCGTGGTTAACCCAGGTGCCACGAGGACCGAAGTCGATCTTAGTAGAGCCTGAATAAAATGACCGTAGGGGCAAGGTGTCTGTGCGCCGAGGAGAACTTGCAGATCGATGGTCTCCAAGTTTTGACCAAGTATAGGCTTATATAGACCCAGATTCATTTTTGCAAATTCAGGAGCTCAATCCTATAGATACCAAGGTTCGGAGCGAGGTGTCTTGGTTGAGGCCGTGGGGTGTCTTGTCTGTCCTGGTGATCGGTGAACTTTTGGCGTGACAGGGGAGGTCTTCCATGCACTGAGTGAAAGATTTTGTCCTGAAGATATCTGGTCTGCCATCAGTCGGAAACTATGCGACCTACGAGTGACTGCCGTCCGAACCTGTGTAAAAATGAGCGTCGTATGGTAATCATGTAGACGTTCCCACCGTCACGGTTTCACCCAATGTTTTCTTGGCTATTGGACCAAGGCAGGACCTAATAACCTTGCTCCAGGGTTCGTTGATGTTTTGAATTGGCACGCCACGTCAAATGATTTCAACCAAGGACGCTCCAAGGTGAATTATGTACCTCTGTGCTTAATGACGAAGACAGAGCACTTCTACTATCTTTATAATTCGCATTTAGTTGCATCATTCCCTTTCTCTTTAATGACCATATGTTAATGACTATTCAGAACTTGCGACCACGATACAACCACCACGGAGACGGATGATGGGATGCACTTGGTAGCCGAGGTATGTTGCGGTTTCCTACATACTTTATCGCTATTGCTTGCCTATTTACCACATGCCTTTGATGTAAGGGACACAAGACCTCCATGAAACTCAAACATCGCGGTCGGTTGATAGCGGAGGGTCACACACCACGAGATTTGCAAGCCATCAAGCGCCAGTCTACACTTCGACATCCAAATCTGGACGTCTAGGTCCACCAGATCAAGTGCACTCCAGAGCTCTCCCCCCAATGTCTCGCGAATCATAATCGAAACAGAACCGATTCGTGATCAAGACGGTCACAACAATGTGCAGGTACGTACATGGCGGACTTGTTCATTCGATGACATTGGAAGATGCGAGGTTGGGGAGTTGGCAAGGATGCATTCCTTCTGAGGATACACATCGGAAGCTGCGTTCTATGTGCAAGGATCTCGAATGTATACGGCGTTGCTACAACGAGGTCCGTAAGTGATATATGATGACTTACGGTCATGTCATTAACTTTGCTATAAAACAGCACAGCACGACTGCCAACAAGCGCCGCCAGTCTCTCGGTCAGCAATAGCCACTTGGGAACGATTGCGCAGCTCTGCAGGGTAAACATATGTCTATCTGCTCTGGCGGGGAGTGGCCCGTGGCAAGGCCATCCCGGCGTGATACTGGCAGCCTGCTGTGGCCATTCTGGTCACGATTGTCATCATGCACTTATCCGATTTCTGTCTTCTATTCGATAGGGCTGTCCATTACACCCTGGGTTAGCTCCACGCTGGGATATCATACTAGGCGGGCTGACGTCTAGTTTGACCGCTCCGTTAGAATTTTTCACGGAACCTCATTCAATAGCTCGTAACATTGCACACTCCTCTCTCTCTCTCTCTCTCGTGTGGGGATACACGCATTCCGGGTCACACTCATGGGGAACATAATTATACATGGTTAGAGATATCCTGGCTAGGTTCTGGGCCTTTGTTTTCCGTTGATTCCGGTCCCATCAAATCCGATCCCCGAATCGTGCAAGGCTGCATTCTGGCCCTGCGGCACCCAAGTTACTCGTTCTATTGTATTCCTACGCCTTTCCATCTGTTCCCCTGTCTCATGTTTGGCTTGCACGTTCTATTCCTCCAGCATGTTAGAGGAGCGTTCGTTGGAGATTCCTTGATGCTGCGGTGCATCGGAAGGAACGCATGGTTTCGGCAGTCAGAAACTACCGTGCATGTGGAAGAGCTTGGACACTGATGCCTTCATTCCTTTATTGCTGGTCACCACGAGAGAGCACGAAACGCCCATTAATGATCGGCAACGGCCAATTTCTCTTGTCCGAAGGATAAACAACTCTCCAACAAGCGCCCTAGCGCAGTCAAATGTGCCACGTCCTGCTGGCCTCGATTTCCGAGAAGGGACATGCCATGTTTCCTATGAGCGTGGAGATTGTTGGATTTTGGTCCCTTCTTCCGCCATGGCAGACTTATGTCCGATGGACTCGCAGGGGAAGTCCACTGAGCCGTGTACTGTTGGCAACTGCTTCTCTTAACGGTACCAAGTATCTGCCGGTGTTTGTTCAGTGGTCAAGCAGGTGACATGAGCCCTGCGCACCTTGCCAATGCATTTCGTTGGCAAGGACATATGTCCGCAAGGTTTCAGCGGCTTCGAGCAGGTATATATTCCAGGCTGGAACACTTCAGACCAGACAGTGGGGCCCTCCAAAGTTTCTGAACGACTGCCAACGTCACACAAGTCTTATCATGCCTTCTGCACATCTTAACAGCAGCTGGAGTGTAGAGGTGAGCTGAAAGACTACGCGTCTGTGCAAACTGATCTTATGTGGAAATCTTCGTAGGATGATGTGTCATTGATTGAGAACGCACATTTTCAAAAATTCAGCACTTGCCGCTGGATTCTTGACAATGGCATATCTTGCAATGCATGGGTGCAAGGCAAAAATTTCTCTCATCATCTCAGGGACAGTCACGGGGTGACCGGGGCACACTCATCGCAGCATAGATGCCGCTGGGAAGGCTGTCGGGAGCGGGATTTCAACAGGGATTGCTTAATCCGCCACCTAAGGGAACAACACCTCCCGTGGCGTTGGCCATGTCCTACCTGCGACCAGGACTTCACCCGCAAGAACACTATGTTTGACCATCGCAACAGGAATTGTCCCAACAGAATGGTTTGAAGCTTTCTCGTCAGCCAGCTGTATTGGAGTTGCAGCTCCCGACGATATCCATTTACCCTTTCTAGCTATGCTGTAATTTTGGCTGTGACTTCATGCTCGTTTTTACCTCTGCTATTGTATTTCGTCCTCTGCATGCATTTAGTTGTAGCAAGCCCATCATGTTCTCTCTCTCTCTCTGTAACTGTACCATACTATTTACGTTCTGTTTCCTTTATCGACCACACGTGGTCTGGGAGCATGCCTCTCGGCGGGTTCACATCCCAGATGACACCTTGTGTTTCTCACGTGTACGACACAATATGACGCACTGGAGGCGTATGTTGGAAAGCCCTCGAGTCAAGAGTCCATGTGCAATGCTGTGAAGCCCTCCATGAAGCGCCTTACGAAGGCATGTCAATCTAACAAGACCCTGGGGCTGCGGGATTGGGCTCCATTTCCGAAGCCTCGGGTTACGAACACCGTCGGGGTCAGAGAGATCTGTCCACGAGCCAATCGTTCACTCTAACGCTCCAAGAAGAGGGAGTCCTGAGAGATATACCTATTATACTATTACCTATATTATTACTTTACTGATTGTCAGTCGTAGCCGTAGCCGGTGTGTGCAGGGCCTCCGGTCCGTTCTCCGCATCATACAAGCTTACAAAGGTCTCGTGGTTCAGTGCGGTGGGTCTTTCTCACTGATGACTAAGACATTGGCTACCGAAATGTGCAACAAAAATCCCACCGACATGTCGACATGTGTAATCTAGTCCTAGGAGTCCTCAGTGAACGTCGCAATGATTCTGTTCACGGCGTATTTCAACGCTGGGGTGAATCAATGTGCACCGAAACAAAAGTCGTAATACAACTCCACGCTCCCTCCACGTGGCTTCGGAAGGTTATTCAATTCCTATGGTGCCACCCAGCTCCCCGACTGTGACGAGGTCGCGCTGTCTGCGCAGAATATGGCTTCACTTAGATTTCCTTCCCCGAAAAACGAGCGTCATTCTGCGGGCGGTGCACCTTTCTCAAGACAAATCGCTTTAGCATTCGGTTAGCGACCACATAGAAAGACAAAGAACAAACGAAAGAATTAAGTCGGCCATCGCGTATCTACCAACTACTTACGACTGAAAGTGATATATGTACGCATATGTACATTGAAGTATGTAGAAGGGAAAGCTGCTCATCCAAGCCGCATGAATGGATCACGATCCCTCACACCAGAGCAGTGCTCCGATCTAATATGTGGTTTATCTGGCTGACCAATATTGGCGACATAAAAGAACGCACAGTCGTACAACAAGTCAAGAAAGGTCCTCCAGCGCTTCCAGCCTGCTCACTTGTCTGATCGAAAAATTAGGCATAACATGAACAAGCGGAAGAATTATCCTTACCTATCTCTGACTGCCTCTTGCCATCTCTGCAGCTTAGCAATCTCGTGCACCTGAAAACCATAGATCCGTGGACGATACCGATCGGCCTTTAATGCAGCTGCAGCAGTACTCCCTGGCTCAGTGACATTCTCAGGATTTTCTGGCTCTTCCCGTGTCCGCCTGTTCCTCTTATTAACCTCGGATTCATGAGGACGAGTAGGGGGGATTTCAATCGGGCCAACTTTTGGTGGGATAAGGTTAGGATAAACCATGAAGAAGAGGTGCGGGAAGGATGTGCCGAAATACGCGCCGTCGATGGAACCATGTCGTGATGATTTGGGAGAGTAAACATCTTCACAGCGGCCGCAGTACAGTTTGACAGATTTCTCATACGGAATGTCGCTCAGCCCCACCGGTAAGAGGGGTTGCGACTGGCAGAGAACACGAGGGCAGCGACCAAATTCCACCCTCTTGTACTTTTCAAGCTGATCAAAAGTTAGTTCAAGGTACGAAAAGTTAGACGATTGCCACACCATCTTTGCAAGTCCGCGTGCGGTTACGATCCATCGCGCATGGATGAGACCATATAGTAAGCGAGCCTGTACATCCAGCGCGCCACGCAGTTCGTCTTGTATATCATCGTCTGAAAAGTAAAAGCTCAGAAAAACATCTGAAAGGCCCTTCTGATACGAACCAAGATTGTCAGTAATTAAATCCAATGCTTGGCCATAGTTGCTGACTTCATTGTTGAGCCCGGTCAAGTTGAACCTATCTAAGATATAATCTTCGTCGACTTCACAGAAATATTCATTGCCTTTGGAGGATAGAAACCAGGAGATCCACTGTAGAAAAAGTCACATCGGCATATGTTTATGATTTTCTGCCCGAGTAGCTCACTGAGCTGAAGAGCCTCGTGAACTGCTGATCCAGCCCAGTAACGTTGACAGCACTCACTTAGAGTAGTCAGAATCGGATCCACTGGAGACGTCTTCCACTGTACGACCGAGCATCGTATCAGCAACGTGCTCAGAGACGCTTGCTTTTGAACTGACTTGTGGTGGGCAGGAAGTTAGAGTTTCCTGCACGAGTGAGGGCAGCTTGATGGCATTCTCACGTCCGAGACGGATGTGTTACACAACATACACTGACACATCTACCATTCCATGACCTCGGTCAGAATCGCCTGATTGGACAGTTGCTGTCTTTTGGCATGCCGGACGACGTTGTGATTGACATGCCTCTTACTGACACTCACAATTCGAAGGTTGCTGTCCACCACTTTGAACCAGCAGACATGGCCCCCCTGGACTCAGCTCGGGGCATCGCGTCCCTCACAGTCGGCATCCCATCCTCGCGAAAGAATAGACAACCAGATGGGCCATCGTCGCCTCCACGCTGGAAGACACCCGAGTTTATCTTCTATTACATCGCATTCGTCGTCGTGGTCCCTCTTATGGCTTGGGTGCCAATTCGTTTAAGTTCACGTATGTCAAACTGCATTTCAAGCGGGCGGATCTACCTTGACGTTCTTCGTGCCATGCACAGCGACAAATGCGAATTACCCATTTTTTCGTCATCAACTTAAACCTGGTTGGCTGTTTGGTCGCGAAGTTGTAAGCCAGTATCGTGCGCCGCATCCAACGTCCACTACTGACTTCTTGCTTGCATTATTGTCTGTAGGATAACAGCGACCGTCAATACCGCGCCTTTCGAGACAACATCCCTGCCCTTTCTCTCCTTGCTTTAGTCTATCTTACCCTGCAGTGGATATACGCTCGTTCAGCGATTGGCTCAACATCGGCAATACCCAAGGACAACATTCATCTTGTACCCTATGTCGTCTTCTTTGCTACTTTATACCTCATTGGCCTCCATGGCACAAGTACCATCAAAATCTTGATCATCCTCACAGTCAACTATTACATAGGGAAAGGCTTACGAGGCTCTCGAATCGGTCCATTAATGACATGGATTTTCAATGCTTTCGTTTTGTTTGCAAATGAGTGGAATGAGGGCTATCGCTTCTCGAGCTTACATCCCTCGTTGGCAGCATTGGTGAGGCAATAGTGAGAAGTGAATGCCATTATTGACGGATAGCCTTGATAGGACATTTTCGAAGGCCTCTACCCCCGCTGGCATATCAGTTTCAACATAACCATGTTGAGGCTGGTGTCGTTCAACATGGACTACTATTGGGCTTGCAAGTCGCGGAATCCAGAAGATGTAGGTTCAATAGGATTGTTTCTACATGGGCCAGAAATGATATACCTCGACAGCGCGACGCAAGGACAACTCAGAAAGAAAGGACCAGTACACCCCATCCACTCGAGTTTTACACATATGCAAATTACTTGGCCTACATTCTGTTTCCCCCGCTTTATATAGCTGGTCCCATCTTGACATATAACGATTTCTTGTGGCAGGTTCTCTTGTCAATTCTCCGGCACGAATAATTACTCAGCTAACGAATCGCAGTTGCGCCGGCCGCAGGAGATTTCACGCCTCTCCGTTATGAGCTACTTCATACGCTTCTTTATCTGTCTTATCTCAATGGAGTTCATCCTCCATACGATGTACGTGGTAGCAATCAAGGATACAAAGGCTTGGATAGGCGACACCCCCCTTGAACTGAGCATGATCGGATTTTGGAACTTGATAATCGTATGGTTAAAGGTTTTGCTATCTCTTTTTATGGACTTCATTCGTGGGCTCACTTTTTTTTTCCTGACCTTTAGCTTCTCCTTCCCTGGCGTTTCTTCCGATTGTGGTCGCTAGCCAGTGGTATCGATCCTCCAGAGAACATGGTTCGCTGTATGGCCAACAACTATTCCACGACGGGTTTTTGGAGAAGCTGGCATCGTTCCTACAATCTTTGGGTGGTGCGGTAAGACCTCCATCTTCATCCGGAGCCGAAAGTTAATCGGTGGCCAGATACATATACATTCCCCTGGGCGGAACGAAAAACGTTGCAGTGGCCACATTACTTATATTCACATTTGTTGCCCTTTGGCATGATCTGTCGTTCCGTTTACTTGCATGGGGCTGGCTCGTCAGCTTGTTCATCGTGCCAGAGATGTTAGCTGCCTACCTTCTTCCACAATCGAAGGTGCGTTTTTACACAATGGTAGCAATGTTCCTCACCAAGCGCTGGCAACAGTATGGACATTATTCGTGGTATCGACACGTCTGTGCCATCGGCGCCGTTTTCAATATTGTTATGATGATGACCGCTAACCTCGTCGGGTTCGTGGTCGGAACAGAGGGGGTGCTCTACTTGTCAAGACAGATCACGGGCAGCCTTGAAGGTAATGTTATCTGTATGCCTTTTGCTCCCTGTCGACTTAATTTTTGTAAGGTTTCCGATTTTTAGTCACTGCGTGTTGCTGTCTTTTTGTCGGGGCGCAACTAATGTTTGAATACCGGTACGTTGATTTTTAGTGCCATCTCTTGGTACAGGGATCTCAGGAGTATTTCAGCGAGGAAGAAAAGCGAAGGGGGATCTTTCTCCGATGCTGACCTCTAGTTTTTGAGATCTGGGATCTCATTGCCCCTCACTAATTATAGTCGCCGATAGCGCACATAGCTCGACTCACTTGGTTTGCGTTAGATTCGAAACTTCTGGGATATTTAACATCTTTTTCCTTTGTCGTCTGTGATTGTGCTATACCCAGGTTCCGCCATTGACGCATCAACTTGCATTCGAAGGCAGATGGCGGGATGCTCTTGAGTAAGAATTCTGAGATTACAAAACGACAGGTGGACTTTTTTGCACGTTGATCAAGGATAGGGCTTAGAGTTTGACAGATTTATTTGCAAGCTATGGTACATTCGGTGATAGTGATATGTTAAATCATATGGCCATAAATGAGGATTAAAATGTGATTAATGAGACAGCCGATTTGGAAGTAGTATTGGAAACCTATGAAAGTGCCGGCACCTGGCATTAACGTACGCACAAGGAGACTTACTCGCCATCGTCATCTTCGTTACTAATGTTGACTGCTTGAAAGTGAACATGTATCCGTTCCTCCAGTTCGATCGACCGCTGCTTCGCGCGCTCCCTCAGCAAACCCCACTTGACCCACCAGTCATCGGCTTCGTCTTCGGCATTGTACCCGAATAACTCCTTTAGTTGATCCCATTGATCCGGCAATTTCCCCCCACCAGCACCAAGAACGCCTAAGCCTAGCGCTTGACGCTCGCGCATGATGTTGTCCCGTTCCTCTTGTTCGGGACTATTCGGCATCATGCGGATAATCAAGTTATCTAGTTCAGAGTCTAAGACGCGCTTGCAACGGTCCTCCCGCAGATCCTGGAAAGCATGTAGGAACATAGGTATTTGGTCTTCGGACGTGAGATGCGAGAATAACTTGGCGAACACCGCTGCGTCTTCAATACCGAGGGCGGTCAATTGCACCGAACCAGCCTGTGAAGGTCGTTGGTATATCGACGAACAATGCGCGCGTGTTAACCAACATACCGGCAGCGGATGAGCAGCCTCTCCAACCACTGGCACACGACCACTAGGATGTACCCAGTTTTCTAACTGAGGTACAATTTTTACAGGCTCGTGCATTCGAAACGTGGCTCCTTGTACTAGTCTCTGCAACCTAGACAAATGTCACGACGGATTCACCACCTGGAGACGTCACCTGACCTTGGCTCGCAATGACTTATCAGGAATTTCCAGTCTGCCTCGTCGACTTGAGTGGTCCATTCGCTTTCATTGGAAGTCGACCGTGGGTAGTCAGACACCCAAATGTGAACCATAAACCCGTTCACGCCTCCCTGTTCAGAAGGAGTTATGAAGAAAGTAGTACTTGACAACATTCCAATTACTTACCACCCGACTTGCGAGTCCAGATGCACGATGTCCCAGCCACAAAAAAGCGGGTGGCTAAGCTGGGGCGTGAGGATGGATACAGTATCTGGTTGATACGACAGCACATACCGAAGGCCGGGTATACATCTGGGCAAGAAGATGGTCTTGGAGCATAACTTGCGACGGGACAATTAGGCTGACCGATAATATTACTCGATGTGCCGTCGAACACAATCATTTTCTTCACCTGTACAATCGGCAGAACACCGGGGTCGAGTCGTACAGACAATGATCATTTGCTGACACCACTGTCCGCAGGTCACTTGATATACC
Source organism: Pisolithus tinctorius (assembly GCA_024663395.1). NCBI lineage: Eukaryota > Fungi > Basidiomycota > Agaricomycetes > Boletales > Pisolithaceae > Pisolithus > Pisolithus tinctorius. The sequence continues at coordinate 3,740,951 of JANFAH010000002.1, forward strand.
AACCGCGGCGATGACAACATCAGCACGGAGCACGTCACTCCCTGACAATCTGACGCTACAATCGTCTCCGTCTATTGAAGTGACATTCGCGCCGAGTCGGACGTCGGCGCCAGCTTCCTTTGCGGCCCGAAGCAACAGTTGCCACAAGTCCACATGCTAAGTCACTTAGCAAACGTATTTCAAGTGGAAAAGGGAGCGTAGTCACATGGCAAAACAGGTATTCGCCACCAGCTTCCCGGAGGATCTCCTCTTCCCAAGGATGAGTGCCCAGCAAGTCACCTGTCTCATCTGTTGCGCGTAAAGCTCAGATTCAACTTGCATTTCAGAGCTCGGAGAACCCACATCTCATGACTTCTACCCCTGAAGATGACACTGCAAACTCCCGTAAGGCAGCCTCGAGACCCCACTGAAACAAAATCTTGGAAGCGTTGGGAGGTAACCTGCCACCTCCATTCCCCAACTGCGAGCATAAACAAGTGTTGGATGAATCAGCGTACAGCAGAATGACCTTGAACATACACGAGAAACATCTTCCACGACCATTTTCTCAAGCACGATGACACGATGGCCAATTCTCCTCAGTCCCAGAGCACATGCCAAACCTGTGATTCCTCCGCCGACAATGATGAAATCGATCAAAATACCCGGTTTTCCGTCGATTGACTTAGAGTACGCGGAGGCAGGTCAGTGCCCAAGCATTCTCATTCTCAGTGAAAGACCGCACTTACACGAAGGTATAATGGATTAGGGCCCATTGGGAGACAAGGAAAAGTAGAGGGAGGGAGGGAGAAATCTCAAGTAGTCCGGGGTTTTCTCCGAGACAACCATACTTATATCTGGGGTGGATCACTAGTGGATCTTGGTTCTGTATCCGTTAAGGAAAAAGGAATTTGAGATTGCCTGGTCATCCATGCTCTAACCGATTGCCCCGCCGAGACACAACCTTCAAGCCACGTTGCGTTTTGCGCCTGTGGTACTCGGCCTTTTTGAATTAGATTCCGGTGGTACATTTGGCTGACCATTTCATGCCGTAAGTTCTCATGCGTTGGCAGCAAGGTGTTTTCTTCCTGGAGGTTCACAGAGGTTCACTTGACCTGCACATATGTAGATCTGAGTTGTTGTTTTTTTTTGAAATACCTTCGGAACTTTTGTCTGGTGAGGCCCATCGACATCGGCGCCGCCTGACAAACAGAGGATGACTGTACTGAAGGGTGGGCTAGGGTGGACTTCGGGAGAAAGCCTGTGAAAGCCTCAACTTCAAAGGGCTGATTTGATCAATTTGATCAGTTGCCTTTTTAGTGAGACACCTACCGAAAAATAAAAACGGGGGTGGACGTGAACTGAAGTGGGATGCTATCTGATGCTTTCAGCTTACTAGGATTATCATCACCGTACCAGCACGACTCAGGCACGCTATGTATGGTTTTTGCTTGCGAGTGTACCTATGTGCGCCGTCTCAGCGGACTCTTGGCACCCGCGTCAAGGTTGAAGAACTCAGGCTTGCAATGGGTTAATAGTCCGTCGATCGGATCCAACGATTGGCTGCAATAGGGATTGTTGCCGAGCCTCGATCCACTCTACAGAGATGAAGAAAGCTTAACTATGCCAAACCGTAAAGAAGGAGGTCGGGTGATTGCGTGTGATCTTGATTTGATTTGATATTGGATCGACAGTTTGCCAACCACGAGGATTTTGAAAAGCGACTCGTCGTATCACGAACAGTACTGAGCCAGGCTTTTGCTACTGAAGACGGACTTCCAGCAGCTGTGAAAAAAAAACAGGCTGTAAGTATGCAGAGCGATTTATCTCCGAGTCCAAGTTTACAGCTAGTTGACAGTGAACGCCGTATCTTAGAGTAAGTGCTTTTAGGTGGACGAGATCGAAGTTATATCCCCTCCAGCTGCCTCATCTCCATTCCATTTCGTTAAGTATCCGAAAAATAAAATGCGTTCTTTGGAACAAAAACTCTCGGCGGCCCTCAAATCCCGAGACGAACGTCTTATCAGGCGCCGCCTTCCGGAATTTTCTCAGATAGTGACATCCGGACAATCAGTGATCGATTTCACTTCCAATGACTACCTTTCACTATCTCGATCGCCCACCCTTCGTAGGGCAGTCCTTGACGCTCTCGGTTCCACCCCAGATATCCTCGGATCGGGTGGCTCACGCTTACTCGTTCCTGCTCCTGCACACGCTGCTCTAGAGGCACGCCTCTGCCATTTTTTTGACGCCGAAGCCGCAATCCTCTTCAATTCCGGATTCGACGCCAACGTTGGGTTATTTTCAGCTGTTCCCCAACCAGGTGATGTAGTCATATACGACGAGCTCATTCATGCCTCTGTGCATGATGGCATGCGAACCTCCCGTTTATCCCGCGATTCCCTCATTTCTTTTGCACACAACTCTGTTCCCGCTCTCAAGCACACCATTAGACGTCTCCTTTGCCATGGAGAAGATTTGAAGACGGGCAAAGCGAGTATCTTCGTGGCCGTTGAGAGTCTGTATAGTATGGATGGGACGTTCGCGCCCCTGTCGGAGATCGTGGATTGCGTGGAAGAGATGCTGCCGCTAGGTAACGGATTCGTGATCGTGGATGAAGCTCATGCGACGGGAATTTATGGTCCTAAGGGGCGAGGACTAGTTGCCTCTCTTGGTCTAGAAAAAAGGATCTTCGCTAGATTACACACCTTTGGGAAGTCTCTGGCTGCGTCGGGAGGTGAGTCATCGGGTCAGTTCATGAAGAGACTGAACCCAATTAGCATCCAGCTGTCCTATTGATAACAGAGCTAGTTAGAGATTACCTTCTCAACTACGCGCGCAGCTTCATATATACCACTGCACTTACAAACGCTAGTGTCATAGCAGCTGGATGCTCGTTCGATATGCTCGAGGATGGAACCACAGAAGTGGTAGGTATTCCGCTAATAACTCATGGAATGACTGTTGAGCTCTTTCTCGGTAGCTCGCTGCACACCTGATGGAGCTCTGCGCGTTTTTCGTGAATCGCATCCGTGTGCATCTTAAAAGCATACCCCCTACACTTCTCAGACTTCCAGATCACCTCAAGGAATGCTCATCGAGGTTGCAGCACGGGCATCGGAGTGGCGAAGCTGGGCATAACTCTCATCGGGAAGCCGAAGGGTCGAATGGGAAGTCCTTACAGTGCGACAGGAAACAATCTGCCAAGTCCACACAAAGGTCAACCGGGACACCGTCATCCCAGCCCTTTCAATTTCCATCGCAAATCATACCTCTCCTAACTGCGGAGCCACGTTCGCTGTCAAGTTTCCTCTTAGCATTCTCGCCGTCCGAACACTCAAATACGGATTCCCATCATACACCGCCATCTGTTGCTATTTACACAAAGCCTATCTTCCCACCGACCGTTCCTCGGGAGACGTCGCGTGTTCGTATATGCCTGCAGGCAGGGCATACGCGTGAAGACGTTGAGATATTGATACAGGGCATCGTCGCTTGGGCCCACCGCCGGATCGAGGATGCGCGACATGACAGGAAGGAGTGGAACCAACTGGCATCAGAAATTGGAGTGAGAACATGGATGGAGTCGAAGCTATAGCTAGTAGTGCCAAGAGCATGACCCGTTTCAGGGGAAATAATAGACCTATAGAAACCATGATTTGGGACTAAGTTTTCGTTTCCTTGTATCGTAACGGACAGGTGGTCGACCACCGGTGAAGCCTCGCACCCATCTAAGCTGCTTCGACCAACTACACCAACGGAAACCGACATGATCCTTTGTCGAGAGGAGATAACCTGCCCCGAGCTACTTCAAGATCTCCGCAGGACGAACAGTGTTCTCAAAACAACAACTCCACCAAACATACGATGCTGTTGTGGGAAGTGTTTTCGTCCATGAGGAGGATTGTACACTTGGAATCCTAATCGCGATACCGACTTGAGTCTTGGAGAAACTCTTACTCCTGCAATACTTCAATTTCGCGTGTACTCTGAACCAAGTAAGGCTCGTAGGAGTCCTGTGCGTGGTATGCAGCTGTGGAAAGGTTCAGAAAATATATCCCGAGCTTGCCGTAACCGGCGAAGTCTCTTACCGGGATTCTTCGCTCGAGCCCGAAAACGAGAGATAATCTCCCTGTTATGCTTTATCGCAGCCAGCTGAGTATGTTTGATAGTACCTAGAAGGAATCAGTAAGACATGGTCACCGGAGAAAGATGGGTTAAGGGTAACAGCCACCCACCTGAGACATGGACAACGTTTGGGATGATGCGCACACCGTTGACAGAGGTGAGTAAGGTTATCGCACCCCAAGCCAGTTTGTGTTGGTCTCGTGCGACGCGGATGATGCATATGTTTGTTGTCGGGGAGAAATATTTGACTACACGGATCGGAGAAGAGACCCTTCAACAAGCGAGAAAGACCTACTGGTGAGTGACATGCCAACAGCACCCCATCCTGTGTCTCCAAAGTTGGATATTACACTTTGTCGCACCGCAGAGTAGAGCTGCTTGCTGTCAAAGGAAGGCTGCTGTGACGATTCAGGAGAAACGGTAATGAATTCCACTAGAAACCACCGATTCTGTTTACGCCGTTAAGACGTCCCCCGCTGAGGTCTGTGCACAGCACGCACTTTAAACCGAACCATCCTCAGTTGTCCATGAGAGCGGAGTGACGGATCAGTCGAAGTCCAAGCGCGTATAAGCCTGCCCTGAACCAATCACGTGATTCGTGTCATAGGCGCGGTTAAACAAATGGACTATAGACTTCACATGAGTTGGCGATGAGACGCAGGAACAAATCACACAAGGTCAGTCTTGACGCTGTCAGCCTTGTTGCGGGCCCGTTCACGTCCCAGTTAACCTAACAGGTTCCAAACGTCAAGCTACGACCGGCCCAAACATCGGAATACCGTGCTTGCGATCGAAACACGTCATGGCCAGACAACAGCTCCGATTCCGAGATGGCCCCAAATGCGAGCATGGTGGACTTGTGTCCACGGCCCTTCAAAGGTGTCACCGTATGTGCAACCGGTCAAGTAGACAAGGTGTGTACGGGCGTCTGGTCGGCTTGCGGAGATGAGGATACGAAGTCATGTTATTGCAGCCTACGTTGTTCAAGAAAGCATTTGAACTTGGGGCATTGTCAAACAGTGACTTTACCGACAAAGTTACGCATCTGATAGCAAATGCGCACGGCGGACCAAAGTACATGGTAAGCCCGACAGACTTTCACTTGTGTCTCTTCATAGTGTTCAACATGTGTAGTGCGCCTTGGAACGCAAGATCCCGATCATGACTCCTGAATGGATAAACGAATCTCATGCTATTTGGCTACGTGGTGATGATGTCGATTTTCGAGAGGTTCGGTTGTCACTCGTTAGTGGCACTGTGTTAACATATTGTCCAGAGTGTATCCAAATACCGTCTCCCCGTATTTTCTGGAGTCATCATGTCGCTATCTGGCATAGACGACGTGGACCGCTGTGCTGAGATCAACCGCCTGTTCACTGCTGAACAAGGAGTGTATGTCAAGAATATTGAACGGCCGGTTAAGGTCACGCATCTTCTCTGCTCAGGCGATGTGGAGACGGACAAGATGCATTACGCCGAGAGATTCAATCAACGCGGCGAGGCAAGCATACACCTTGTGTGGGAGGAGTGGTTCTGGGATTGCCTTGAGTTTGGTGGTAAGTTTCTGTGGTGACCGTCTCGCAGAAGCCCAACAGTCACTTTCAAGGTAGATTCGATGAAAGGAAGTACCACGTGAAGCGACCAAGGCCAGAACGACGGTCGCTACACGGAACTGAGTGGATGAATTGTGTACCTCATGGTTCAGAGCGAATGTCTACGATTCCGGCTGACAAATCTGGCACTGGTGCCCATGTGGATCCGCGCAATTCGTCGGATAGTAACCCTACCGAAAACCTTCCGCAAGTGCAGATCACTCCAGAACGCCGGCCGTCTCAACCAACTTTTACGGTCATTGACCAACTTCCTAGTGACCTTGATGAAGAAGAGGATGCGGCTATCAAGCGCACACCTGCGGTTACTCTCCATCTCTGGCAGGGTCTCCTTAAACCTCGTGGTTTTGAACTAGAAGGGGGAAAACTTGTCCGTAGTCCATCAAAATCACAAACTCGGTCGCTACCGTTGTCGACTCCTTTGCCACCTCCGCGGGCTTCTTTGAATGCCGAGGCCAAGACTAAAGAAAGCGTCCTTTCGACATTTAAACGTGCGCACTCGTTCGCGTCCATAACGAGGGAACCCCTGCTCCGACAACCATTCAGGCCATCCACCTCCATTGCTAGCCAGGGTCCAGAAAGTGCAGGTAGCAGCAGGTCAAAGCATTCTGTCAATCAGGAAACAAACACTACAGCAGCTACTCTTTTTTCTGGCTACACCTTTCGTTTGCTTGGAGAGGCGCGGTGTCCGAATGTCCGCTCAGCAATTGAGAACGGTGGTGGAGTGGTTACAGACGACGACACGGCGGAAGTTAGTTTCATCATTGTTCGGCTGATCAGGTACTGTTTGACAAAGACTGCTTCCTCAACTCTTGATTTACGCAGAACATGTAGTGGGAATAAACTTTACCGCGACGAACCTGATGAGGTGGAACGTACGAAGTACCGCACAGAATGCTGGCTCGAGCACTCCGTGTTCTTCGAACGGATCTGTGCACCAGAAGACAATGTTTCTTTCACACCACTGGCGATATCCACTCCCATCCCCGGTTTGTTTTTGCATCCGATCAGGTTAGGTGAGAAGCTCATGTTACTTTCACTGCCTGTTAGGCGTGGAGAAGATCCTCTTGAGTTTATCTGGTCTTGATCAGTCTGAGTTATGTTGGATTCGTCGACTGCTCCGGGCGCTTGGTTGGTACCGTCACATTGACGTATCGAGTCACTGCTTACATTGCTCAGGAATTACTATCGCACAGACATTCTCCTACCGTTCCACGCATCTACTATGTCCCAGCGCGAAGGGCGCAAAGTTTGACAAAGCCCTGGAGTGGCGAATACCAGTCGTTTCAATGGAGTGGCTTGATTCTATGGCACGCCAAGGATCTGTTCCAGACGTTGGTCGGTACCTAGTCAGCGATCTCCAGAACGACTTGGTTTCCCTCCCACCTTGCGGAAGCGCTGAGGCACTCCTCAGGCCCAAAGTGGATAAAGGAAAGGGAAAGGAAGTTGACATTCACATGGGAGATGTTACCAGTAGCAAGGGAGGTTTTGTCCGTGGAGACCAGTTCTTACAGCCAAACGAAGAGGTGTCCTCGGGTCGGCAGATTCCTGTAGAGAGATCAGGCGAGCGGGCTTCGCTTTCGCTAGGCACGATGCAACACTCAGGTATCGATGAAGGACAGGTTTGGTTCGGCAGACCGATTGGTTTGTTGAATGGAGATGGCTGGCGTGCGGCGTCCATTTCGCCGCGATCCTCCCCACCACCCCGACCGCCACCCCAGAGCAGCTCTCCCCCACTGGATATCGCTCCCATAGTCCCGGAACCGTCTCCTGGACAACTTGGCAGCGGATTATTCCACCATTCGCCTATTGATCTGTCCTCGCAGGGCGCAGAAACAATACCTTCGTCGAAGTCACCATCCCCAATGAAACTTCTACCCAGCTCCGCACCAGATGAGGCACCCTCCACAGATGGACCGGGCCTAGGTGATGTTGCCAAAGCACTTGAAAAGACTCTCACAACTCTTCTTGGAAAACGGTCATCTGACGAAGATTCCGTGCCACAATCTCGCAAAGGGAAGCGACCAAGACCGCCGCCGCCATTGAAGGTAACAATCCTGCTGCTAGATGTCGATGAACTCGAATTCTGATATCTATCATGACTCTTCCAGGCCAACGTACGGAAGGATTCTCTCAATAGCTTACCTTCTTACCCCCGACCCGGACTAGATCTCGAGTTCGACAGCTCATGCTACGAGAATATTAATTTGCTGGAAGTCATGCGACCACCAGACGAAAGCATGCGTGTGACGTACGAGGACCCCGTGCAGGTGGAAGAGAAGCGCCGGCTAATGGCGATGCTGGGTGTTGAGACGCCAGAGTCCGGGGATCCAGACACGACCAGTGGGCGGAAGAGGAAGAAGGTAACGCGACGTTGTGAACTGTAGTCCTTCCTGCGGGGCTGTGAGGTCAGGGCAGACCAGTACTTATTAGATGTATTAGGCATTGATCTGTAATGCTAATGATACGGCTTCGAATCATAATCATACTAGCTGATTCCAACATCGAATTGTGGATTCATAACGCTCACGGAGTCTTGAGATAACTTGAAGGCTGCAAATGTGTATCTCATGGAGTTTTGAACAAACTTGGTTGTGTTTAATGAACATCGTACCTGCACCCCGCACCACCCATACAAACGCCTGCGATCGAGAAGGCGTACTTCCGCATTAGAGCTGCAATACCGTGGCTGTGCAAGATTTAAGTTGCAGCCCACCGCGAGCCAATAGGCATATCTCTTAGAGCCCAAACACTGCTGGGTGCCAGTGCTTGATAAAAGAAGAGTGCTATACGGTTGTCACTCATAGAAAACTCGATTGTATGCTATACCATGGATGTAAGTTGCGCCCACGAATTTATTACGCGCTCTGTTGATGATCTCAGGCAGGGTTCAAATGCTCTCAATAGATCAATGCAGAGTTTATGGTCAACCCATAGAAAAGCGAAGCTAAACCTCAATGCGGCCCCCGTCCCTAACCAGCCGGCAACCGTCGTCGCGCCGCTCTCCGTAGATGAGCTCCCGGACACGCAGTCACAGGACAAGAACCAGAACGAGGACCCCGTTGAACTAGGACCAGCTACAACCATTACTCCCAATATTACGGCCTCAGGTTCATCCTCCACGGATGGCAGACCATCTTCGAAGCGTAGGCTACGAACGAGCCGCACCACTGAGCAAAGCAACAAGCGGATCAAAGCCGGCAGCAGCGGTGGTACCCTGCAAACCTACGAGCCGCCGACTACTAGACTATCCGATCTTGGCGGTGTTGAGGGGTGTGTGGAAAAGATGCTTGAGCTTGTCGCAATGCCGTTGTGCCATCCTGAAATATACCTGCATACTGGAGTTCAGCCTCCTCGTGGTGTGCTTCTCCATGGTCCTCCTGGGTGTGGAAAGACATTACTGGCAAACGCAATTGCTGGGGTAAGTATACTATCATCAATTGGCGACCTTACTTACATGGACTGGGACTGCGTAGGAACTTGGTGTGCCTTTCATTAACATCTCTGCGCCGTCTATCGTCTCTGGGATGTCAGGAGAATCGGAGAAAACGCTACGGGATACTTTCGAGGAGGCTAAAGTACGCTTCAGCAATATGTTACCGGGCACCGGTCTCATGTTTGGCACGACAGCGCGCTGCACCTTGTCTTCTGTTTATTGACGAAATAGATGCCATCACTCCGAAACGAGAAAGTGCTCAAAGAGAGATGGAGCGTCGAATAGTAGCTCAGTTCCTGACATGCATGGATGGCGAGTTGAACCACTGCCGATTTTGCTCTAACTGACGAGTTTAATCGCTAGACATGTCTTGGGAGAAAAATGACAATAAACCCGTCATCGTAATTGGAGCCACGAATCGCCCAGATTCTCTGGACGCCGCGCTCAGGAGGGCGGGTCGCTTCGACCACGAAGTCAGTATGGGCGTTCCAGACGAGGAAGCCAGGCAGAAGTTAGTTGTTAAATCTTGGGAACAATTTCGGACTTGACTCAGTATGGATGGTAGGATTTTGCGCGTTTTATGTGCCAAGCTCCGACTCGAAGGGGATTTTGACTTTGCCGCGCTGGCAAAGGCCACTCCGGGGTACGTGGGTGCAGACTTGTCAGCGCTGACAGGAGCAGCAGGGATCATAGCAGTCAAGCGGATATTCCAACAGTTGAAAGATGGGTCGCTCGTATTACCTGGTATTCAAGAAACAATAAGTGGAGATACTTCGATGGCCGTTGACTCAGACCCTCAGACGCCCACAGCGGAGGCAAGCCCTAACTCAGCACCGTTTTCGTCCCTGATTTCACAACTGTCTTCGAGTTCTATCGCTCACTTTCTGAGTGCTCACCCGTCGCCACTCACGCCTTCTCAACTCGCTCCTTTGTGTATAACGTCATCGGACTTTCGTGCAGCACTGTCTGAAGTACAACCTTCATCAAAGCGGGAGGGCTTCGCAACAGTTCCAGACGTTACTTGGGCTGACGTCGGTGCCTTACGTGGTATCCGTGAAGAACTCCAGATGGCCATCGTCCAGCCCGTTAGACGACCCGAATTATTTAGTGCTGTTGGCATCGTAGCAGCGTGCGGCGTGTTGCTATGGGGTCCGCCTGGATGCGGAAAGACATTGCTTGCAAAAGCAGTGGCAAATGAATCGAGAGCAAATTTCATCAGTGTCAAAGGTCCAGAGCTCCTAAACAAAGTATGTTTTCCTTTGGATTTTCTTTACGTAGAGGCGAGAACTTGCTCAAATTGCTTGCTCAGTATGTTGGTGAGAGTGAAAGGGCAGTCAGACAAGTCTTTTCCCGCGCACGAGCATCATCACCCTGCGTCATCTTCTTCGACGAACTGGATGCTTTAGTCCCACGGCGAGACGATAGTTTGGTGTGTGATTACTTCACCACGCGAAATGTAGCTCTGACTCTATCTGCATTGCAATGTCCAGTCTGACTCGTCTGCGCGGGTCGTGAATACCCTGCTCACTGAGCTAGATGGTCTCGACGCTCGCAAGTCGGTCTATGTCATTGCCGCCACCAACCGGCCAGATATGATTGATCCTGCGATGGTCCGACCTGGGCGATTGGACAAGCTCCTCTATGTCGACCTTCCCAGCGCAGAGGAGCGCGTCGAAATCTTACGGACTCTTGTACGCAGAGTGCCGCTGCGGGATGAGACGGTGTTAGCCCACACAGAAACACTGATACAGGAGCAGTGTGAAGGGTACAGTGGAGCGGATATTGCGGCTCTTGTACGTGAGGCTGGTGTTGTTGCACTGAGGCGAGTGTTGGGTTCCCTCGAGGACGTGGGAGAACCAGATGGGAATCAGGAAAAGCCCCGTGTTGTCGTCACGGAAGAGGACTTTGCAGGGGCAGTTGGTAAGGTCGGACCGAGCGTGTCACCGAGCCAGAAGCGCAAGTACGAAGCATTGCGGTCAAAATTTGCCGGTCTGCCTGTGAGGGTTAGGGAGGAAGGGGGGCGTTTGGAAGAGGTAGTCTAGATCTTTACAATGGTAGCACCTTGTTCAGTGGAAAAAGTACACGAGGCACTACCACTACCATACCGAGCAAGGCGGAAGAACAGAGTAGACGCTCCAGCACGATACAGCGGATGTCGAGATCGAAGAGTATGTTCCCTTGAGCAAGATTCAGCGTTGCTGGGGCATGCACGATACAACGACCAAACCCACCACTGCATGGTATCTGTCATTGCCATTTTGTCCTCTCCCATTGAAACGCTCTCATTCTCGAACCGGCAACGGCGTACCCCCTGGATGCTTTCCGCTCCTGCCGCTGCTGCTCCTGAGTGCGGACGGCACTCGCAGGGACGTTTTCCACCTCAACGAGTTCTTTCACCTTCAATATCTTTCCTCCAGCCTCTGGGGTGTGTGGATGGTAGACAGTCTGCATGCGTCTATGCAGACCGAGGGAGACAAGAGTCTCTTTCTTCTTTTCGCCGAGACCGATGGCAGAACGACGGAGAGTGATTTTGAAGTGGGTTCTTGGCTCAGTGGAAGATGCGGATGCAGCGGCCGTTTCAATCGAGCGGAAAAAGACTCTTTGGATATGGTTAATTGACGAGGACGACGACCAACAACGTAGCGGAGACATGGGTGCTATTACGATCCAATTGAAAGGGCGTCGGGGACAGCAAAGTTAAGTTACATTGCCATTTTCGCACGCAATAGCCCCTATTCCATTGCAACAGGGTAACAACTCTTATCGTGCCCGGTAATCAAAGGCTCTTCGATACAGAAGGAGTGTACAGATACGGGGTGTGACAGACAGGAACGAACCATGAAGGTCCCCACGACCAAGGGGATATTGAATAAGGAACGTGCGGTTCGTTGGCCAAGCAAACCTCACATCGAATGGATTCGTCATTCACATGAGCTTCACATTATCCGCAACAAGAACTGGTGACGGTCGAAAATCGGACATCCGCAGCAACTGTCTACAGTAAGGCCGATTGACGCATGTTGCAGGCTTTTCGTCGTGCAAAAGACGTTCAACATCAGATATACGCGCAGTTTATGAACAGAACAGTGCTAGGGCCAGCAGGGGTGAATAATTTAGAAGCTCCTTCATTCGTCTTCCAGCTGCTGTGATTGATTGTCACATGTTTGGCAATGGAAACTTTGGCATCGAGGAAGGTCGACCCTGGTCGTTCTCTTGTTACACCTGGCAACAATCTACCTTTAACCTATTCGATGCAACTGACCTCTTGCACTGCCTGCCCCATTTCAGTACGCATGGATAGATAAGCTTGACGTGGTGTACATGTAATGGCCCACTCAATTCCCCTTTGTATCGTCAGTTGTTAACATGGCATCTGGAAATGCTGGAGTAAATGATGCCTGTGGAAATGGGACAACGGCAAGATATTGATTCTTGCGTTCTTCGACTCACTCAGTAGCTCTGCTTGCCTGTTGAAGCGAAGAGGCAAGGGTTGCCTGTCGGTGCCAAGAATATCAAGGCAAGGGAACAAGGCCCATCGATCGCGCGTAACTGTCTGGGCGTTACGAGTCAAAGAAGGTGGAATGCAAAAAGATTTTTCGAAGGGACCAAAAGTTGATGAATGTGTCCGTTCCAGATTAGGCATGTCTCCTTGCCATTGATGACCACATCGACCTTGCACTAATCCTTTCCTGTACGTATCACCCCCACACAACATGTCCCAACTCTATCGATCTACAATCAGTTCACGGCTATCCACACTCCAAGAGCCACCTGCAGAGGAAGGAGAAAATGATGATGAGCTGGAAGATTCTCTCGGATCTCTTCCTTCCGTAATGGACCTACCGTTGTAGGTGTTCTCCAGCATATCTTGCCGATCCGAACCTCTTGAACGTGCCTGCCAGTCACAGATCAGGTTTATCTCAGAATCGCGCGAAGAAGACGCCCAACCCGGCTTACGCCCCTATATCACCGGCCGGATACTTTGCACAAGCTCTACAAGTGTCATTGCCTGACCGGGGCATCGACGTCCGGGCTTACTATACACCACCACGTTCAGAGCGTGGCGGCGTGTTTGTGATGCACCATGGCGCTGGGTACTCTGGCGCAAGCTTCGCGTGTCTTGCGAGAGAGCTCGTACAGTTAATGAAAGGAGAAGTTGGAGTACTTGCATTCGATGCAAGAAGACATGGTTTGGTTTATCTTCATTTTCACGAAATCGCCTACATTGATCGTCTCTCTTAGGCAAGACCACTGCGATCGCATCGGATGAAGACCTGTCCATGAATGTCCTTGTCGATGACTTATGCGCTTTCATTCAAAAGGTTTTCCCTGACCCGTCCACCTCGCCTGTATTTATGGTATGTCGTGAAGTTATCGCACCTCATATAAACTTAAATTTAGAACCCGTTCTATTTAGTTAGTAGGCCACAGTATGGGTGGCTCCGCTGTCGTTCATGCCTCCCCGAAGCTCCAGGAGTTAAAGTATGTCATTTCCGGTGTCGCAGTTTTGGATGTTGTAGAGGGTACGCCACTTTGTGCTGTGGATGTCTCTACATGAACCCTTAACGGGCCGTCATACAGGAACTGCCATGGAAGCACTTCCTCATATGCATGCACTGTTGAATACTAGACCCGAGGGCTTTGACAGTATTGAAGAAGCTATTGAATGGCAGTAAGCACCTTGTGATGGTTGACAGATAGCACCCTAGGCAGTAACTGATCGGACTCGTTTTTGTGCCTAGTGTCAACACGCACGCTATTAACAATCCTACCTCGGCCCGGATCTCAGTACCCTCCATTCTAGTGCCCAGAGATTCAAGCCTTTCCCCACGCACACGCGCAAACGGGTCGTTTGAATACAGATGGCGAACACCACTTCGATCTACTGCCCCCTATTGGGAATGTTCGTACCGTGTTCAACAGTTTCTTCGAACCTGATGCATCTTTTCTACAGCATGGTTTGCTTCCTTGTCGTCGCTCTTTCTTTCCATTCGAACAGCGAGACTGCTGGTCCTCGCTGGCGCCGAACGCCTCGACACACCCCTTATGATCGGTCAGATGCAGGGTAAATTTTGGCTCGAGGTCATGAGTGACCGTGGAGTTGGACACTTAGTGCACGAGGTTAGTGCCGATCTTCGGCCCGTGGTCTGGGCGATGCGCCTTGGCCAAACTGCTGATACCGGTTGCCAGGATGATCCTACGCGTCTTGCAGAGATTCTGAGTGATTTTTGGAGGAAGAACGAGAGGCTGGAGGTAAGAGGCACAGTGATTAAACGAGTTGGAGAGCGATAGACATGATAGCGTTGTCTGTCGTATTCTTTTGTTATCGCATTACAAACATCTTGTTTAGCTTCTTCGAAGGGCCCAGCAGGTTACTTATCATTTCAGCGGAGTCACACCTTTCCTTATTGGTGAGGGAAATTGCCAGATTCACATCATGAGTGCTGCAGTGATGGGTGGCCACAAGAAATCAAGGTGGTACATACCTCCAACTCTTCCGGTGCACACATACGAAAACGATTCATTGTGGCTGTATTGAGGCGATCGACGCCACAAGTCTCTCTTCTCAGGGTAAGTGTTCCAGAATTCCGAAGCAAAATGTCGTAAGGGGTAGGCTATAGCGCGATTCGTGATACCCCTTCCTTCAGTAGATAAGCTCCCCAAGCGCGGATATCTTCCCACTGCGCGTCGTTCCTTCAGGGAAGGATAACCGTCCCATGGGAAAGATGTTCGAGACGCTGGACAATCAAGTACCTGCAAAGTGGGAAAACTAACTGTTAAAGTTTGTCAGATGTCAAAAGTGATGGCCTCGCCACATTCCTCGGTACCCACCATCCACGGAATTTGTTACTCCTCCACAGCGGTACACGATGTCTCAGCCAACCAATTCCACAGCACAAGAGGTGATCATCACAGACTTCGTCCGGAACATACGCGCCCCGTTCACCTTCGTAACAGTCGTTACATCCTTCTGTGCATGTCTTATTCCACTGCTGGTTGTGCTGTTCGTATTTTCGACCGCAGAGTCGCGTAGGCGGTTGATTTTCCGCCTGAACGTCATTGCTATCTGCTTTGCTTTAGTGCTTGGGGTCCTAAACTTCGTCGTCAGCGGAAGCGCCATCCTACGGCCACTCGATCCTATTCCGGCATCGGTGTATACAGCGACCATTATATTTGCCATGTTCCCGCCGATCTTTTACGACTCCATACTACTAACACGCCTCCTTGCATTATACCCCATAGAAAGGACCCCTTTATCCACCCTAATGCGGGTGCTTGCATTTCCCGTGTGTGTCAAATGCGGTCGTTTTGTCGTGCTGGTATGTATTTACATTCGTTCCCGTGAATTCATTTGATTTTGGACGGGTCTATTGGCAGTCGCTGTACGTCCACCAATATATCATATCAACGCCAGACGTCACGACCCTCACTGCGCAAGCAGAGGTGACGTGGTTTCGCAACCCTTATATCACTACGGAATGGACTTTGCAAATGTTCGATAATCTGTATGGGGTCTTCCATAACTAAGAGATTTCTTCTCACCTTGAAGCAGTTACTCATCAGGGTTTTTCCTCTACAAACTGCACGTCCAATGCGCAGGGACAACTTCATTGAGATTGACATTGGGTGAGCAACCAACTCTTTCGTTATTATGTCGATGCATACGATAATGTAGACTCGTTTACATTTTCGCTCCCTCAAACGATCGGGATCGGAAGAAGGATACGGCAAATACTTTATATCTCGGCTGCCAACTTCGTATTTCCAGTCTTATTTAACATAGGGCAAATCATCTGCATCACGACCGATTCTTCGTTCTACGTCGGCACCGTGCTCCTCCTCGCTAACAGCTATGTGAGCGTGATTGGTGTTCTTTGTGCAACGATATGGGTCTCGGGTGACGACTACATCCATCGGCACCATCCATACAGTACTGGGAGCTCCTTCGTCAGCCCACGGCGCTCGATGGGTGGCAATAGACCCCGACCCGATATTGAACAAGGTACTGGGGTTCGATTTGAAACAAGCACCAATCGTAATAATACTGTAGAGTTGTCGAAGGCGGACAAGGATTTGCAGGATCTTAGACATGGAGTTGGCGAAATGAGCGACAAGAGGGAATTATCAACTGGTAGCTCCACTTCTATCATGTTTCCTATTGTCGAAGAGCATGTAAAGTACGACACAGAGCAACGTTAACTATTACTATTGTAGAAGTTGGTCATTGAAACGTTAATTTTCCGGCTGAAGTTCCTTGAGCTGGTCAGACGCGTCGGTCACGTGCTCCCGGTGACATGGCCAGACGCGTCGCTTCACTTGGACTACTATCGCAACCACGCATGAGTGCAAGGCAAGCATTTGTCCCGCAGCGTCCTCAATCTTCGGCATCCTTCATGGAGAAATCTACACCAGACGAATCTCGTGGTAGGGATTCCGCTCTGTCGCGATCTACAGGCATGGCGAATCTGGCACGCCCACATTCATCGGTAGGGGGCGGTGTACCTGAGTCCGGACTGGGTCATGGAGCAAGTCCAGGAAGTGCTGCTGGTACTTCCACATCTACCGGAAGCGGTGTGAAAGCCCGCTCACTCGTTGGGCTCCTTGGGAAGAGGACACCCAAGTCATCTCCTAACCCGCATATACCCATCCACTCCGAACGCGAGGCGACATCACACATGCAGAAGCCTCGACGAAGCTTCGAAGGAATTCGTAGACCAGAAATGGCGCCGATTTCACTTGTTCCTTACCCAGCTGATGCGGCACCCACCGATGGCTTCGTGGGCGGCTCGGTTCCCAGGAACTTACCCTTTGCCTCAGCTACGGGTACAGCAACTGGACAGATAGAAGAAGACTCCACTAAAGAAGGAAACGCTAGACAGAGGCGCGACAGCGAGGAGAACCGCAACAGCTTCACCGCTGGTAAGGATAAACATGATTAACCGGCACTAACCGTTGTAATATAGGCCCAGGTGAAACTGTACCAGGATATATGCGTTTGTTAGGGGCCGGACCGGGGCTTGCACGGGCGACCGCCGGGGGTAATGCCAACCCTACTGGTAAGAATGCCATCGTACCGACGATAGCTGCGCCTGTGCCTGGGTATGCACAATTTCGCCCAGGCGAAATAGAGGGGGCCATGAACGTAAATAACAACGTTAACGGCGTAAACGAGAGGATATATTCGGTGCCAGTTGCCGGGGGGGACCTTGGCAACATAGATGTTGGTACCATGGCTGAGGGAAGGAGGACCGTGCCCCCAGTACCCGGACTTGGCTCCGGGAGGGAGGGCGGAGCGTTTTCAGATCAGTACCAGGAAGACCACCGGCCTCAGAAAAGAGCCCGGACAGATGAGGTACTATTTTCTGGCGGGTGGTACGATGAGGCCTGATGTTCCTAAGGAGGGCTACACAATGCTTTCAAGCCCACAAATGCTGCCCACTCCGTTCCCAGCGGGCCCCCCTCTACAGAGTGACTCGCTGACAACGCTTGAATCGCTGTTTATGGATCTTGGCGAATTTGTGAACGAAAGGGAATTCGATGCAGAATGCAAACGGTGGAGGGAGTGCACCACAGAAGAATGGGTGAGGGGGGGTGAGGGTACGTAAATGACCGTCGCTCTGCCCGCGGCGGTTATCCAAACGGATTGCAGAATTGTCCAAGGAATTTCAGGACCTACTTGACATGGTACGTGCTTGTAGGCAGACTAGGTTTATGATAGTTACTCCAGCGCAATATCCTACACAGGCGAAGGATCACTTTACGTGCGTTACATTTCCCCTTTCTGTTGTGTTGTCGCTGATTTGAGATACCGTAATGATTTAGTGGGAGGATGTTTTCGTATTCCGCCCTCTCAAAAGCTGTGGCGGACCGACGTGCAGAGTTGGATCGGGACATGCAAATAATGAATGATGGTATGAAGGTTGTAGGGGAGAATTTGGCAAGTCTAGCAAAGACCAGCAGGGGAAGATGAAACTCCTGTCTTCACACGTTGGAGCAGGCTTGACGCTGAAGATCCTCGATGTGTATAATACTTTATTGCAATCGAGAAGACATCTTTCTTGATTTTGAGCTCACGTGATAAGTCAACCGAGTGTAAAATACCCACGTGCGCGGTTGTGGCCACCCCCTTCTCCTTGTCCTCGATCATCTTTCACGACTCACTGACGAAAAAAGACCGGCTGTGTAGGTGTCTCGTGCATTCCGTGGTATGGAAGCCGCAAAATAACTGCTTGTTCCACAGAGTCTCCTCACACTCTCTCACTGAACGACACTCATCTCTTCAACATTTACTCCGTGCTATAATCTGTCCACTGCATAAACCTTTTCTTCTCTGTACCCACTTTTTGGCACGTTAAAGATGGCAGGCACACAACAGCTGCCATCCTGGATGACGATGTCGATAACCACGATAACCAACCCTGAGGGTATACCCGTGACGACAAGCACCACAATCCTGCAGTTGCCACTCACCTACTACGGTCCAAGCGTGAGTCCCTTCCTCTCTAATCCACAGCTTTGGTGTTCTATGCTCTCCGGAGCAAGTGTTTTGTTAGGTGGCTCGAAGAGGGGCAGTGCTTGCTATTCCATTCTTCGTGTTACCCGATTCGTTGCGGCTAATGGTAGTGGCCGGCCAGAACTTGATGACTGATTAACTTTCAGATCCCTCTCGGAACGGACGGAGCATGGACTTATGGTGGCTTGTACCCTCCTTCGTCGTCTGCGTCGACAGCCTCCCCAACAGCGACACCCCTCCCTTCTTCTACAGCGACACCCTCTTCAACATCATCTTCCTTATCTCCATCTACGTCCATCCCCTCTACGTCATCTTTAATTCCTTCCAGCGTTACGCCTTCGTCCACCATGCCTACCGCAGCCTCGACCACAACCACTGCATCGCCATCCTCCACTACACAACCTTCTGCAGTGTCCACGCTTTCCAAGGGCGCACTGATCGGTATCATTTTCGGTGCTATAGCGGGATTCATTTTGCTACTGTTGCTCTTGCTTTGTCTGATCCGATGGCGGAGACAGAGGAGACGCGATGGTTACCGCGCAACCCCGATTTGGACGCATTGGGAAGTCGTACATCCTACGGCGCCCCGAAGCGCCGACGGAGACAGGCCAGCTGGTGTCGGTTCTCCACGTGGGTCGGGTGACGAAGTCGACTCTTTCCTTCAGCGCAGCCAAACCGGGGCCAGTAGGGGACGACGCCATGCCTCCAATATTCCTTCTCTTCCCCCGGGTGCGGCTCCCCCAGTGATTGGCAGTACCGCGTCAGGCGACTCGGGCCACACCAGTTCTTCCGCTGTTACAGACTATGGCGTCTTGCTACCCGATGGTGGAAGAATTGGACAAGCATATGGCGACTCGTACTTCCCAGCTGCAAGGGCGAGCAGTGAAATGACTGGACATATCATTCCACCTGGTGAACTTCTTAGGATCGACGATGACGACGAGGAACCTCAGAGCCCGCCGAGAATGTATGGTGTTCCCCATGGGGACGATAGCGATCCATTGCTTCCTCATCTTTCACCACTCCCTCCGCCACCCCCGTTTGACAGCGAAAAGCATTCCACTCGCAAGACGCCTTCAGTGATCGAGAAGGAGAAATCTGTCCGCAGTTTGTCCTATCCTGCAAGTGACATGGAGGCATCAGAAGTGTTCACTGCCCGTCGCGTACTGCTTCGTGACGTTGGACCTCGCTCGCTGGAAAGTGCGGAGACTTCAACTCACAGTCATTCCGAACCTAGCCCAGTTGCAGGTCCTAGTGGTTGGCGCAGCAGCTTTGGCTTTGGCTCGCTTCAAAAGCTTCGTCTGAGCTGGTTTGGCAGCTCCTCGCATAACGGTTCCCGTTCTTCAAATGGCCGTCGTCCCGATGATGTCGAGTCTAGTCAATCTCTCCTTCAGGCACCGCGCTCTCGCCGTCGTAGTCGCCCTAGCTTAATTATCGGAGACGATCGGCCGCTCTCGACTCTGAGCACCAAGAGTGCTGTTTCAGGCAATACCGTGTATCACGATGCCGTCTCTCGTCTCGGCACACCTGTCTCTATTCCTTCCCGTGCAATGACACCAGCGACCGGTGGTGGAGCTACCTCGGGCCAGAACGTTCCTCCAATGCCTCTGGGTTCCCCTCCTGCATATGCTCTGGAAGATCCATACAGCTCTTTAGGTAGCAGAGGCAGTTTCCCGTTCTCACAAGGCTTGGATGTGTTGGACCTGCCAGTTCCAGCGCCTGCGTCCCAGTTCACTGCTTCCGGACGCACCAACAGGGGTACACCACCACGAACCCTGCGCGAATCACTATCGGTCATCACGGGTTCTTCAAATGAGGCAAGTATTACGATTGATGTGCTTGATGCTGAACCGCCCGCTGCTGGTGAAGGATGGCGGACGATGGCTGAAGCCAGGCGAAACATTGGTCGTGGCCCTGGGTTTGACACCGGTGAGAGACGAACAACGTTCGGTACGGTAAGTCCTTTCGGTTTTGAACGTTTTGAATTTTCAGCTCACACAAGCTATCAGCCTCAACTGGTCCACCAGCACCAGGCAGTGCTCTCTGAACAAGGCTCGCTCCACTCCTTGGGTTCTTATGCTGGTCCCCTTTCCCGTTCTTCCGCATCAGGTTCTGCGCGAGGCTCGGGCCATTCTTATGGGCATTCTGGTTCCGTGTCATCTCGCCCATCGGCGCAATCCGGAGTTCAAACGCCCAGTTCAGGATCGCTATCTCCTCGACTGCGTGGCAGAACGAGTGGTCTCCTTATTTCTCCAGCTGTTTCGGCGTTCGGCCTTGCGCGGGAACGTAGCCAACATTCAACGGACAACTTACCATCCCCGACCTCGCGCGGTTCTGCCTATTATTCTATGCCTTCGTCCTCAGATAACGGTAATGGTGGATTTAGTCGCGTTTCAGTACTAGGACCGATGCCATCATTCACTGCACGTTCTGTCCTCGCACCGACGATACAGAGTACAGGGGCGACGACTACATCTGATGACACGGAGATGACGCGAACCACGGTCACCGCAGGTACTAGCACCACGGGAACTGGAGGTGGCGGTGCGGAAACTACCACTGAGGACGTAGGCGACTTCGTTGACCGGCTCCGGTTCGGGGATCTTGATATGGGCCGATTGAGGGTGTGAACCACGGATCGTTTTGGGTGGTCCTCGCACACCGCTAGCCCCTGAGACTGTTTCGAGCACTTCACTTGCCAGGCGTTTGTTCTCTGGAATTCCCTTGGGATGGTGACCTCCTAGACTATTACACCCATCGACAAGCACGTTGATGGTCTGCCTTGTCGATTTTGAAGTTGCGTCTGGGATACCCTGCCGAAGCGCTTATAACCTTCATCCACGATGACACCTAGCACGTTTATCTTTTTTTGAATGCACTTGCATGCGACACCCCCCTCCCCACCTTTCTTGCGATACCTACAACTCTGCTTTTCGTATACATCTTCACGACTCACGTAGTACATATGAGCTGACTTACATTGATGATAATTGATCGAGTGACACGCCACATCGAATGATGGAATCTATCTACTGCAAAGCAGGGCTCCTCACTGACAAGTCCCAAGGACTGGGACAGGTGTCTTGCTCAGCAACAGACAAACCGATACATGCCGGTGCACCAGAAGCTCCGTCGCGCAGCCTCCCGAGTTCCGAGACCACAGCAAACAATGGAAAGGAGCTTACATTGACAACGGCGAACGTGAGGCCCTGACTCGGTGTATGGTTCAACCCGTCTCTAAGTCCTTAGGGTTCTACGATGCGTTGGCGTGCATACTCGGAGTCGACTGCCAGCGTCGACATAGAGGAAGTCTAGCGACAATACTGGCTGGATGTATGACAGGTCTGGCGTCATACATGATACCCTGCACAGCAAAGTCAGCTTTCGCACCAAGTTACATTTGGGGGTTGGTTGTTTCATTGCAGCAAGCACAGCCCATTCCTAATCATCATATACAACCTATCCTTGTCGTGGGGACGTCAAACTCGCCATGTCACCCCAAGAAGAAGAGAAACTATCTGAGACTGATGTCCAAGATAGCTTTCATAGCTATCTCAAATCATCCCTGACGCAAGCGAAGATCGAGCACCTCCTAGAACCCGAGATCCTTGCTAGTGCTGAGGCCGATCTTATGATCACAGGTAGGGTAATTTCACCCATACGAGCTTGATGTCCGTTGTTAATCGTTGAGGGATGTCTCGCCACTTCTAGGCCCAGCACTTTGCCTCTACTTCGCTGCTCTGAGGAGTACGACTATTCCACCTTCCGTCCCTCTCCCCAGAGGGTCAAAATCGGCTCCACCACGTCAGTTCAGTGAAGCGAACTGTCCGCCCGCTTTCCTATCCTTTTTCCGCGTCTGGGCATCCAATGTACATAGGATACAAGGACTGGACCCGAGTTTTCAGCATGATCTGGCCCGTATCATCTGTGGCCTCGATCCGCTAATTAAGCCCACCGAGCCGTCTCTCTCAGGAATCGCCGCAGACCTCCGCGCTGTTGCAATAGAGATCTCGCAAAGACGTACCTTCCAAGACCGCTACGCTTCCGATTTACAGGCTGCGCTCGACGCTGGCGGAGGGAGCTCGAGCCTCAAGGTGAAAACTTCCTTTGTCCCCCCACCTGTTTATGACGGCCCCGGACCATCGTCTCCGTCAAAGAAATCCGCCATCTCGCGGTCTCATTCACCGACACTGTTCAGTCCAGAGTCTCCAGCGATCGAGTTTATTCGCGAGACACTTTATGCGGCTCTTGCTGACGTCCTGGAACGTATGCCCTCCCTCCGTCGTCTCCTCAAGCGGGACCCACCTCGTGCATACTTTGCTTCTACTGCATTTGCAATCCTCGACGTTGCGTCAACAGCGGTTACTCCTGACGGCACCATTGTCGGCATCTTGGGGCGAGAGTTGACCCTGCAAGAATGCCCACGCGAGTTAAAACCGTTGATGGCTGAACTCGTATCTATCGGGCACTCAGCGAGACAAATGACAGAAGAGGATGATCTGTTTGCGGTGCAGTGTCTCCAGGGGGGCGAGGAGCTTCCGGAGTCGAGACTTGAGCGCGTAAAGAAGATGTTGGAGGGAGGCGTCGGCTACGATCAGACCGAAGGAGACGATGAGAGTGATAGGAGGAGCATTGAAGGCAGAGCTGTCGTATTCACCAACCGGATCAACGCGTTAGGGCTGGGCATACTGCAGATTAAGTCCTTCAGAGAGAGACAGGCCGAGGTCTTCAAGGTCTTGGGTGTTATTGGGGATTGAGAGAATGCCAGGGAAGTGGTCATTCATGTTATCCGCCATTGAGATATGTACTTGTATTTTACTCTTAGTAATTGGATACCCTTACCGCGAGTTGATTGCTTGAAAAGTACACCAATCGACTCACTTCCGTGCGTAATAGCTATACGTCGCAGCGTAGGTGCGTAGGTTGAGCCATGAGGTACGTTGTTTCGTGTACACGCGGATGGCGTCTTTGAGACACTGTTTTTGTGGGACAGCATATATTCGCAAAACAGAGCTCACAACGACGCAGTCTCGAACAAGCTTACTCCCTTCGTTTCAATGCAGAAGCCATTATAATTTGTTGTACCGCAAAAGAGGAGCTTGAGATGTTCCCCACGCTGGAGATATGGATAGATGTTTGGCGTCGGGGTGGTAATGCGGTCCCCCGACACCTCGCTTAAGCCAATGAAGTACCAGGCTCCCCAGCAGCAGATTGTCAACTGGTGAGTACAAGAGGTTGACGTCAACTGTCTTTGAGCTGCTGCTCACCCACTCTGACAGCGTGGAAGGCTTGGCTGATAAGAGGGGTGTTAGGATGGCACGGGTATCCCGGTTGCCTGAACTTCAAGCAAAGACTGTGAGCCGTTAAGACGCGTTTACAAGTGATACTTGTTGTCATTGAAGATGTGACCGCACCTCACGACAAGTCTGAAGATCCCAGAAGATCTCGTTGGTGTGGTGCAGTAACACTCGTTTATTTGCAGGGGCCTCAAACTGACTCCAGACGAGATTCAATGGACGAGTATACGTCGATGCCCGTTCTGGGTCATAAGCTAACGATTAAAATCCCAGTTTGCACGAACCTTTAGCATTCGATTCCTGTTACTCGTGTATGTATGTGTATGAGTCGTTTGTTCGATCAGACAGAAGGTTCTCGATAACTCGTACTTTGTAGATGTGACACGAACCAAAGCATTCAGTTCAGTCTTCTCTCATCCTGGCTGGGACATTAGAGAAGTTGACGGCAATACATCGATATCCACGCGGTGGTCATGTAAAACCAACAATAAAATACAGATAAAATACAAACGACAAGAAAGGAGACGGATCATTTATCAGCACCTGCAGTCCCTATAGTCGTAGTGTAGTACTCATCCTGATATCACAACACCATGAAAAACTATACGATGTTAAGTATCCTGACTTTGCTTTGGAGGATGCTGGCCGAGTCTATGGGCTGAGCCACGATAAGAGTAGAAGACGCAAACCTTCTGTACTCGTTGTGGGGCAGTTGAGTCAATAGAAAGGCGTTAAATGGTCGTCCCAGTGTTACAAGTAACTGCTTTGTAGTAGCGGCGTCTTGCTCGGTAGATTCTCCAAGCGACTTCGAATGCCAAGGGCGAACAAGCTGCAGAGTCCCCGTCGCGTTTTCTAGCTCCCCTGGAAGCGTAATCTCAAGTGGCATCAAACCAGACGCCTGGATTCCGTATGTATAGCTCCCTAAGGACAGATCTAGATTCTTCAGCTGCATCGCTGTGACAGGATGGGAGAGACATGGCAATGTGAGGCGGCGGTTCATAAATCGTGGCAGGGGCGACTTAGTGAGTGAGCGATACAGCTTTCGCAGTGCCTTCGACGACGCAGGCTGTTGACTCATACTAGATGACTGCTCTTCTGCGCCGGATGGTGGGACGGACGGCAACGGCAACGGCAACGTTCGGTACGCGGTAATGCTGGCCGGGAAACAACTATGAAACGTCGATGCCTTCCCGGCCCAATCCAGAATCTAGATATCCCCAGACTGTGATATGACTTCGTCTAGGAGGCGACCCAAGGCAAATTCGGCAGATTCGCCGTAAAGAACAGGTAGATAGAGGTTGAAAATCCCGAAAAGCGAATAAGCAATGTCCTCGGGGCGGGTGGTACGACGCGACGATACCCATTGGAGTCTCGAGCGTGCATCGTCCATACCTGGAGTGAAGTCAGTGAGGAACCGAAATGCTATTCCAGTTGCTCTTTCGAGTTCTTCTAGGACAACACCATCTGCTTTATGATTGGAAGGTTCGATATTTTGTAGAGCGACCAGGTTCGAGTGTGGAACGGAATGGTGTGGGAGGCCAGTAGCTCTTGGAGGGTCCATCCGCGTCCGAACCATTGGCTTGTAGCAAATGACCCAGTCTCGGGAACATCGGCAAGATACACGATCGTTAGAGCAGAACGTCGATACCATCCAAACATCGATCCTATCGCCTCTTGCAACTCAGCACTGCTATTTTTATCAATGCAGCATGTATCGCTCCACCCCCACAGGTAACCTCGCTTGAAAGCAGTAAGACAGAACTTCTGGAGTTTTTTGACACCCCCAATTGGTGTCATGTCATACAATGGGCGGCCTTGGACATCGCGCAGTGACGGTTCGCCTTCTCTCCAGCGGTGAGAGAGCATGACAAACCGGAAGTATCTCGAGATAAAAGTATGGATACGGCCAACTCGTTCCACCGGGTCATATGACATGGCTGATGACAAGAGCTGGTTGTACTGCGGGCCACTCGTGAAATGTGACATCTGCGCATCCCGGTCACACAAGGCGCCTGTTTGCGTGTTCAGTAGTCTAGTCGGGGTAGTTTCGAGGGTCTCAAAAATGACATGCCGGATGACTTGGCTAACCTCATATTCCGTAGCAACTGACCGAATAGAAGATACCCTCGTAACCTGCGGGCTGATCTTTATTTGGAGATAGGTTGCAAGACAATCCTTGGATACGTCGTGACTTGGGTCTCCGGGAAGAGATAGTTCCAAGGCCTTTTGTTCAAGTGCAATAGCCTCGTCCAAATCACTGGGCATAGCTGTGTCATGAAACCTCTCTATCAAGCATAGTGCAAGGTCATGCAGGTTCGAGGAATAACTGGCATGCTCGGTTGGGCAGAGTTGCAGCAAATATTTGTGCAACATGATCGCTTGGTTCAGGTCCTCAATTGCATGTCGATTTCGAGATCGGCCCTTGAGGTAATGACCAACGGCACGTAGATTGGCTACGACATGGTCAGGCACGACGGATTCATCCGAGTTTGTCCCTCGAACCAGCCTCTGAACGCGCTCGCTGATGAATAAAGCGAGTTTTTCAGCACAGATAGCGTAATCACGGTGTTTCGGCGGTCGGAGCTCCAAAACGTACGCGCCAAGACAAATAGCTTCATCCAAGTCTGCTATTGCAGCCTGCTGTCGAAACTTATCCCAAAGGTGAAGTGAGAGTGCATGGAATGAGGAGGCAGCATCAGCGAAACTTGTCGGACGGAGTACCAGTGCAACTCGGCGAAGAAGCTTTACCACACCCGACCCGGGCATCAGATTGTTTCTGAAACTTTTTCATGAGGTAAGCGAGAACGCGAAGAGATGCGCCACGATGAGGATGCCCTGGTGGGTGGAGCTCTAATGCGGCATGTCCGAGCATGACAGCCTCTTCTAGGTCCGTGACTAGACCCTGAGTGTCATATCTACTCGACAGACAAAGGGCAAGCGAGTGGAGCGATGAAGACCGATCAGGCTGTCCAGAGGGACGGAGTTCCAATACTGTCCGGTGCAGTTCAATGGCCTCGCCCAAGTCGTGTATCACAGCTTGTTTCTGGAACCTCATCCAGAGGTCGCAAGGGAGACTGTAAAGAGATATGCCATGATCAGGATGTCCTGGTGGTCGGAGTTCTAGTGCTGCACGTCCAAGCGTGATAGCTTCTTCCAAGTCTACTATTACCCCCTGATTCTCGTATCTATTCAAAAGGCAGTGAGCAAGCAAGTGGAGCGATGAAGACCGATCAGGGTGACCAGAAGGACGGAGTGCCAATGCTACTCGGTGCAGTTCAATAGCCTTGTCCAAGTCATGCATCACAGCATGTAGCCGGAACCTCTCCCAGAGGGCACGAGCGACATTGTGCAGAGATACGGCGCGATAGGGATGGCCTGGCGGGCGGAGTTCTAGTGCCGCACGTCCGAGCGTGATGGCTTCTTCCAAGTCGGTAACTACCCCCTGATTGTCGTGTCTATCTGAAAGACAGCCAGCAAGCCAATCGAGCGATGAAGACCGATCAGGATGTCCAGACGGACGGAGTTCCAAGGCTGCCCGGTGCAACTCAATGGCTTCGTCTAAGTCATGCATCACAGCGTGTAGCCGGAACCTCTTCCAGAGGGCGCAAGCGACATTGTGTAAAGATACAGCGCGGTGGGGATGTCCTCGTGGATGGCGTTCTAGTGCTGCACGCCCTAGGGCGATAGTTTCTTCCAAGTCCGCTACTACCCTCTGATTGTCGTATCTATTTAACAGGCAGAGAGCAAGCGAATGGAGTGATGAAAACTGATCAGGATGTCCAGGCGGGCGGAGTGCCAATGCTGCCCGATGCAGCTCAATCGCCTCGTCCAAGTCATGCGTCACAGCGTATAACCAGAACCTCTTCCAGAACACAAGAGCAACATTGTGCAGAGATACGGCACGATGAGGATGGCCTAGTGGACGGAGCGCTAGCGCTGCACGTCCGAGCGTGACAGCTTCTTCAAAGTCCGCGGCTCCCCCCTGATTGTCGTGTCTATCTAAAAGACAAAGAGCAAGCCAATCGAGCGACGAACACCGCTCAGGATTTCCAGAGGGATGGAGTTCCAATGCCGCCCGGTGCAACTCAGTCGCCTCGTCCAAATCACGCACCACAGCGTGTAACCGGAACCTCTTCCAAAGGGCACAAGCGACATTGTACAGAGATACGGCGCGGTAAGGATGCCCTGGTGGACGGAGTTCTAGTGCTGCGCGTCCAAATGTGATAGCTTCTTCCAAGTAAGCAACTACCCCCTGGTTGTCATATCTATTCAGAAGGCAGAGAGCGAGCGAGTGGAGTGATGAGGACCGATCAGGATGTCCAGAGGGACGGAGTTCCAATGCTGCCCGGTGCAGCTCAGTCGCCTCGTCCAAGTCATGTTTCACAGTTTGTTTCTGGAACCTCTCCCAGAGGTCACAAGCGAGATGGTAAAGAGGTATGTCACGATCGGGATGGCCTGGTGGACGGGGCTCTAGCGTCGCACGTCCAAGCGTGATAGCCTCTTCCAAGTCCGCGACTACCCCCTGACTGTGGTATCTATCAGAAAGACATACAGCAAGCAAGTCGAGCAATGAAGACCGGTCAGGATGTCCAGAGGGGCGGAGCTCCAAAGTAACACGAAGCAAAGCGATTGCGTTGTCCACGTCATCGACTTTCCCATGTTGCTGGAATATGTCATGGAGGGCCCTCGCCAAGTTGGTGAGGGCAACATCCTGGCCAATATGCCCAGGATAAACATGTTCCGACACTGCGCGCTTCCGAGAAAGGTCGATGTCCTGGTCAATATGTCCTGGATGAAAGCATTCCGACACCGCTCTCTTGCGGAAAACGTAGTCTGGTGAATTCATTAAATGCGGATATTCTAGCAGGTTGTGCACAGCGGAAATGGTTCTGCCTTCAGGCCAGGTTCGGTAATCAGTTACAATACGACAGGAATAACAAAACCGGGCCTTATCCTTGGAAGTGAGCAAGAAACGAAGCAAGTAATCTTGAATGTCAGAATGCTGCATAGTTAAATTAGTGAGGGTAATTATACAGCGCAAAAAACTCACAGGTAAAGACAGAGTATGGAGCGGGAGATAAGAACAAGGCTTGGATTAATCTGCATGGCGTTTAATAGATGTAGCGTGACGACAGACCGATCCGGACTTTACCAATGGGCGCAACAAGTGCAAAAAGACAGAACAGGAGAGAGAGAATCAAGCTGTATGCTGCTTGAGCAAGTCGTAGAGAATGAAGAACTGAGCAGGAGCTCACCAGTAGCCCAACGGTCGCTGAACGCCTAGTGTGTGAGCATAGGAGGCTACAGACGCTCGCCCTAGCACGGGAGTGCCTGTACCCTTGATGCCATGTGAACCTGTGTGGCATGCGGCATGAGTTGCCCTCCTTCCGATTGGTTGGGGAGATGCGACCCTCTACTGTTGATGCTGCCGAAGTAGCAAGGAGGCAGTCTGGTAACCAGAAACGTCTAGCCACCGATCACAGACGGTCTGGTCACCACACTAGCCAGGAGGATGCGAGTACATTTGCGATCACTGACTGTTGCCACCAACCTAATACATTGATGGTATGACCATGACACGGTACAGCTTGTCCGTTTGTACTTGCACCCCTGTACTGCTGACATAATCACAGCAATGTGTAGACGGCCAGTCGAGTGTGTACAAAGGGTGTTGAGATGATTCCACGCTCACCGATCAAGAGATCTCAGTCAAACGGGTCTGTAAAGGATGTCTCGTCAAAGAGCGCATTGGCGACCCTTCGGAGCACCCCCGTCACCCGAGCAACAACGCCTATCCTCACCACATCCACCGCGACTGGCTCAAAAGCTACCCCATACGAGACAATGGTCGCCGCTCAACAGACGCATATAAACGAGCTCGTTCAAAAAACACGTTCCCTCGAAAACGAAATAGAGAAATTCACAGAACAGCTCGAGAGAGCCGCCACTGAATCTGTATCGTTTGCATCGGAACGCGGCACCTGGGAAGCCGACCGGAAGGCGTGGGCTAGTGAACGTCAGAAGTGGATAGAGGAAAGAAAGGTATGGGCAGAAGGATGTGATACTATGCAAGCTTGCCATCGAATTCAACAATATCGCATGGGATGCGCACTCGGCAACGAACGCGTCACTGTGCTCAGAATGCAAGATGACGCGAGGAAAGAGCAGCTGCAGAGATTGCAACGCGATTACAAGATCACCGTGTTTCAAGCACGCGAAGCTGATCTAGAGGCACGGATCGCCGAGCTAGAGGACTTGCGTGACAGTGCAGAGGCAGCGAGAGTCCAATGTGAAACCACATCACAAGCGTTGGAAACGAAATGCACGGTCCTCCTCGGCGAAGTAAACGCGAAGACGGCAGAGATACAATCTGCTCAAAAGCAACGCGAACAAGTAGAGGTGTGTTATACAATTTGCATTGTTATCCCCTGTCGAATGATGATACTTATGCGTCGTCATGATGCCCATAAATTACACCCGAAGGAGGAACTCCGCGAGTTACGGGAAGCTCTTGCTGATGCTTCCGCTGCCACGACCACATCCTCATCCAAGCTCACTCGAATAACGACACAGCGCGATGCGCTGCAAGCTCAGGTCACTTCCCTTCAACAATCCCTGGAAGTGGCCCAGGACGAGAGCAACGAGCTTCGTACTCAGCTGGCGAACTGGCAAAGCTTAAAAAAGGGAAAAGATGCTGAAGTTGATGCGCTGAAACAAAAGAAAATCGAGCTGGAGACTGAGTTAATGGCGGCCAACAAGCGCATCAATGAGACCGGAGTACGCATGGAGGAATTCCAGGCTATGGACGCTAGGCTGCAGAAGGAGAAAGGAAGAGTCGATAAGCTGAAGGTTGTTCTTGAAGAATGGAAGGTAAATCTTTTACTTCCATTTCCCCCTGCCCACGATCTCATTTCCACGGTAATGGGGATACTCCCAGACTGAAGCCAACGAACAAACGAACGCTAGGGAGACAGCGGAGACCCAGTTGGCGACTGCCAACGCTCAAATCAACGCCCTGGAGCTAGAACTTGCCGACATTCGCTCGCAACTTGCTTCTGCCAAATCGCAGGTGTGCCCTCGTTCCTCCTTCCCGCTGCTCGAATCGTATTTTAAAAATCCAGCGCTATCGCCTATCTCTCAGAACAGAAAGCCATCGCCGTCCGTCCCAGATATCGAGGAGCCAGACTCGGATATTGTGGTCACCCGCGAGCGACTCGTTTCCTCGGGAAAACCCAAGTCCAAAAAACCGCCTTCTCTTTCTGTGGCCGAACCATCATCCTCGAAGGCTGGTGGATCTTCTAAGGCTCGTCCAAAGCCCGGCCGACCAGCTAAACGTCCAAGTCCAATTCCGGATGTTCCAGAGGACATTGAGATTATTGAGATCCAATCTCCTTCCCCCGCTCCGGATGCTGCCCCAAAGCCTAGTTCGAAGGCTAAAGGCAAGCAACGGGTAATTGACGTTGATGCCGAAGATGACAGCGACACACCAAGGGCAAAACAACCACTGGGGATGCAGAGGAAGGCAACCGACAAATTCACGGGCAAGGGCAAACGTCAGGAAGTGAAGCGTGCACAGGCAAAAGACGTATTCAACCCGCCGCCAAGTGAACAATCTGACGATGAAGGCTCGAAGCCCAAGTCGACGCGTGGGTCTAAAAAACGCCCTCCGCCAGAGACGGCCTCCGAGGCAGTATCCAAACCGAAGAAGACCAAACCTAATAAACCACCGCAGCATCACGAAGACACAGAGGATGATGCTGTTCTCGACGATGTAGATCCAGCTCCGAAAAAGAAGAAGCGAAAGATTAATCTATTCCCTGCTTCTCAGCCGTTGACATTCGACTGGGACTCACTTCCACAGGTAAATACTATTATTTTGTGGTATATCCATGCAGATTCAGCTGAACTGAGCCAACTAGGGGGAGGGTCTAGGTATCCCCACGCGACTCTCACCTATGAAAGATATGGATGCGGTCCCGAGACGATTGGGGAGGATTGGCAGGGGCTGATAATCCACCTAAACTATTTTTCGAGACCAGACAAATACGACTGGGCGCTGCCGAGGACCGGCAATGTTTGTAACGCCGAATCTGCTTATTTTCTGCAGCTCCAACGGATACCGTCATGCCTAATGTCTGCACTTGTCGCTCATCAGTCAGTGCAGTGAACCAGCACATCGGAAGTTTCGGGTAATCAAACCTACACTGTTGACCGTTGCTGTTTACGCCAAAGGGTGGCACTACCGAAGAAGACATGTCTCGCAGTCTCTTACCAATCTCAAATATCTTGTACCCGTATCGTACCGTATACCCATCCGAAGTCAGGAGCCTAGTGATGCCCCCGCCTCCTTCAGAATCAGACCGCTGGAGACATCGATGCATCACGCCTTCTTACGTAAATTTCGGTTAACGCGTTGGTACTTGGACTAAGACCTACCCGTCCTAAATCGCCGAAGAGAAGCCCCATCACCGACAATACTGACCTCTCAGTGGCATTGCCGTCTTGATATCATTGCTCATTCTGCACTGAGATATCCTTGCAGCGAGACTCCAACTTTTCGGTATATTGGGAACGAGACACGTAGGTAAAACAAGTATCGTAACGGACCAGTGCTCGTTAGCCGTCGTAAGCAGTCGACTGTCGCCAAGGCATGAAACTCCATCTCAGCGTGGTATGAATCCGTGAGCAGAGCGATTAAGATGGCCATGTTTTCCTCTAGACCATTCCTCGATAACCTCCATGCTGCTTGAGCCCAATAACTGGTACGCAGGACACAAGGTGTGTGAGGTGGTCAGGTAAACGGTTAGAGAAGAAAAATCAGAATTTCACCTTCAGCCTTTAGCTTGAGCGGAGATTGAAACTGGACATAGATCATTGGCCCCGGCTTTTTTTAATCTGATATGACCTGCTACTACGCGAATTTTTATTGCAACGGACATCACTTGGACACCACAACATCAACTTCATAATAATATGAGCGCATGGTAAGTATGACACTATGAAATGTGTAGGAAAGCTGATATATTTGTTGGACATCTTAACACGATTGGGGGCGAGAACAATCAGCAAAGGCTAAGCTGAAGCCTGGTCGTGCGTGGCGTCCACCTATGATACTCATGGATTTTCGTCTGAATTGTGCGATTTGGGTATTCTAAGTTAACGGTAAAATTCAACGTATGCTCATCATGGAGCAGTTCCTGCTCAATATATTTAGCGGGAATATATGACGGTGAAGCCGTATGCAGCTGTCTTTTTTTGCCGCACTCACTGGCTTACGACTTACACCGCAGAACTCCTTCCTGTTAGTTCCATCTGTTGCGCGACCGAGCCGCTCGTATCAGACCTCTATCATCGATCCCTCAGAGACAAGAACAGATAGTCGGGATACCAGCCTGTCTATGAAGCCGGTATCCAGACTAAAGAACACAACGGAGATGCTTGGGATTGACTCCCCCCCTTTTCCTGCGTACTCTGAATATTGAAGCCCGAAGGTGATTGCGGTCAGCTCACACGAACGTGTAATTGTGACAATTCTACTGCGCAGCGAAACCAGAAGCGTGCATGCACCGAATGGCATATATATCATTGTGACGCGATACGCGCGCTCGGGTGCTTGTGCAGTATTAAGACTAATTCTAATCTGTTAGCAGTATCCTTCCTTCCTCGCATAAACACATATTCATATTCTGACAATACTCAGTTTCCAAAGGTGCGCACTCTTCCATCGATCTTGATTAGAATCTCTAATGTACTACTGCTGACGATGTTTGGAGCCACGTGTGCTGCCTTCTCGGGAATTATACCTCACAACCCACGCGGTTCTTGACACCTTAAACATCTGCCTTCCAAAACTGTGAAAGGCCCATCACGAAACAGAAGGATCTGTACAGGTCTACGCAGGCTCCCCCATTCCATTGATCCGTGGTATCGCATGTTGTATGGTTGTCCAAGTGTTCATATGCAACGAGCCCCGATATTGGCTGTTAGAAGGGATAGATCGGTACTTCCGTTGCAGAATGGGCGTGAAGCATTCCGTTCTGTTTCGCGCCCGTCTGGTTACACCAAGATTACCGGAATCAAGACCATTGTGGATTACGACCAAGTGTCGCTGTGGCATCGCCTTCAGCAGATGGTGATTCGACGAGATGTCACAGTTGCTGCTCTTCTCCCCGAA
Organism: Pisolithus tinctorius; assembly: GCA_024663395.1. Classification (NCBI taxonomy): domain Eukaryota; kingdom Fungi; phylum Basidiomycota; class Agaricomycetes; order Boletales; family Pisolithaceae; genus Pisolithus; species Pisolithus tinctorius. Next base: position 3,775,089 of record JANFAH010000002.1, read on the forward strand.
GGCAAAGTGCGGAGCGCGAAGAAACGGTGTGGGTGTCAACCTTCAAGTGGTGTTCTGGTACCTTCGCAGTGAGTGGAAAATGTTTGGAGGTTTTCTCCCAATATACTTCCGTCCGTAAACACACATCGAGGATCCACATGGACTGCATTGTGGGGGAAGTCTGTGTCTTAGTACGAGATGAGTACGGTTTGCATAGCACAAAATACAATCTTTTCGATATCGTGACGCATGACTAGCTACACTATAGTAAAAGTCCTAACTTTGCTTTGTAAGATACTGGTGCGGCTTATGGGCTGAGCGATGAAGTGAGTGGACGACGCGATTCGTTTATACTCGTTGTGAGGTAGCTCTACCAACAGAAGAGCGCTAAAGGGCCGCTCCAATGTTAACAGCAGTTGTTGCACAGCGGTGGGGTCTAACCTGGCCGACGGACCAAGTAGCTTTGAATTCCAAGGGCGAACAAGCTGCAAGACGCCCGGCATCCTTCCCGCATTTTCTAGCTCGTATGACAGCGTAACCTGGAGCGGTCTCAGGCCGGAGGCCTGAATTTCGTATTCGACGAGCGAACTTGACTTTTTCATTTCAACCACCGTAACACGGTGGGCGAGGCATGGCAGTATAAGGCGCCGACTGGAAAATCGGGGGAGGGGTGACTTAGCGAGAGAGCCGTAAAGCTTTCGTAGTGCTCTATTTGACATATCCTCTGCGGGACAGATTGTCGACACATGTTCTTCGGCATCGGGCTGGAAGACGGGTAACAACGGCAACGCTTGGTAGGAGGTGATGTCGGCCGGGAAGCAACTGTGAAAACGTGATGCCTCTCCTACCCAATCCAGAACAGAGATTTCGCCAGACTGCGACATGATTTCTGCTAGAAGACGGCCCAAAGCCACTTCTGCAGATTCGCCGTACAGAACGGGTAGGTGGAGATTGAAGATCCCGAAAAGCGAATAGGCGATGTCTTCAGGACGGGTGGTACGCCGTGACGATGCCCACTGCAGTCTCAAGCGTGCATCATCCATGCCTGGAGAGAAGTCTGTCAAAAACCGGGGTGCTATTCCCGCTGCACTTTCGAGCTCTTTCAGCACGGTGCCATCCATCTTGTGATTCGGAGAGTCGAGATTCTTGTAGAGCGACCAGTTTTGTGTGTAAAACAGTACGGTGCTCGGAGCAAGCAACTCCTGAAGGGTCCATCCACGCTGGAACCATTTGCCGCTAACAAACGAATCGTTCTCCGAAACGTCGGCAAGGTACACGACGGTTAGACTGGACTTTCGATACCACGCGAACATCGACCCTATCGCTTCTTGCAACTCCACACTGCTCTCTTTGTCTATACAGCACGTATCACTCCAAGCCCACAAATAATCCCGGCTGAACGCGACGAGACAGAAATTTTGAAGCTTTCGAAGACCTAGCTCTGATGCCACATCATATATGGGGGAGCTCTCGATGCCGCGCAACGACGGCTCGCCATCACCCCAACAATGAGAAAGGGTAGCAAGCTGAAAGTATGATGAGATATCGAGATGAATGCGCTCGAGAACGATATCGGGGTCACATGTTATGATGAACGACAGCAGACGATTGTACTGCTCGCTGCTCATAAAGTGTGACACCTGGGCGTCCCGGTCGCACAAAGTGCCAGTGCGCGTGTATATCAGTCTAGTCGGCGCCGTTTCCAGGATCTCAAATGCGACATTCCGAACGACTTGCCGGATGTCAACTTCGTTAACGCAGGGGGAACCAGAAGTGATCACCCCACCGAGCGGACTGATCTTTATCTGCAAGTACGTCGTAAGACTGTCCCTAGACACGTCATAGCCCGGATCGCCAGGCATTAATAGCGCCGTAGTTTCTTGTTCAAGCTCGATGGCCTTGTCCAAATCAGCCCTTGCAGCACTTTCGCGGAACCTATCTACTAGGCATAACGCGAGGTCGTGGAGGGATGATGCACGGGCAGGGAGTGGAGCTGGACGGAGTCGAATTACTTGCTGATGCAGCGCGATGGCCTCGTTTAAGTCGGCAATCATATGTTGGCTGCGGAACCTTTCCCTAAAGAAATTCGCGAAGATATGCAGATAGTCTACCACTCGCCCGAGGACGGCAAATTCATCCAACCGTTCCACCAGAGCCAGAGCTTGAGTTCGTTGATGAACGAGAAGAGTTGTGGGTCTGGTAAGGGAGCGAACGATTTTGAGGCGATTTGGTAGCCGGAGCTGCAAGACGGAGGTCGCGAGACAAACAGCATCGGCTAAGTCGACCGTTGCAGCCTGTTGCAGGTGAACCGAGTGCCGAAGGCGTAATGAGAGGCTGTAAAGTGACGAAGTGGGGACAGAGTGATCTGCTGAATGGGCCCTCGCGATGGTTTGACAAAGAGATCGTGCCTCGGCCGAGCTGAGCAATGCAAAATGTCTCAGACACCTCGCCCACAGAAGGATAGCAAGATCATATAGATACTTGCGATGGTCGCGATGATCTATTGGATGAAGATCGAGCAACATATGCCTGAGCATCGTAACCTCTTCAAAGTCAGCAGGCGTCTTCTGCTGGTTAAACCTTTCGGCGAGACAGGCAGCAAGCTCGTTGAGGATCCGAGGCCGATCAGGATGTCCGGAGGGGCATTGTTCCAATGTTTCACGGGAAAGATGTATTGCCTCCTCTAAATTCTGCATCGCAGCTTGTGCCCGGAACCGCCTCCTGAGGTCAAAAACAAGATTGCAGAGAGTTATACCACGATCCGGGTGCCCTGGTGGGCGGAGCTCGAGTGCCGCACGTCCGAGTGTCACAGCTTCTTCCAAGTCGGCACCTACTTCCAGATTTTCATACCTATACGAGAGGCAGAGGGCAAGTTCGTGGAGCGATAAAGACCGATCGGAATGTTCGCAGGGACGTAGTTGCAATGCTACGCGGTACAGCCCAATCGCATCATCCAAATCGTCGATCCTAGCCTGTTCCCAGAACCTCCTATGGAGGTGATAAGCGAGATTGTGGAGAATAACGCCATGGTGCGGATACCCTTGCGGGGTGAGCTCGAGTGCCGCACGTCCGAATGCGATAGCTTCTTCCAAGTCGGCAGCTACCCCAAGATTGTCATACCTATGCGAGAAACAGAGAGCAAGTTCGTAGAGCGATGAAGACCGATGAGGATTTCCGGATGGACATAGCTCCAATGCTGCATGTTGCGGCTCGATTGCCTCCTCTAAATCCTGCACCACAGCTTGTGTCTGGAACCTCTTCCGGGGGTAACAGGCGAGATTGTAGAGAATCGCGTCATGGTCCTGATGCCCCAGTGGGGTGAGCTCGAGTGCTGCACGTCCGAGTGTGATAGCTTCTTCCAAGTCAGGAGCTAACCCCAGATGGTCATGCCTATCTGTGAGACAGGAAGCAACTTCACGGAGTGATGAAGACCGATGATGTCCAGATGGACATAGCTCCAATACTGCACGGTGCAGTTCGATTGCCTCCTCTAAATCCTGCACCACAGCTTGTTTCTGGAACCTCTTCCGGAGGTCACAAGCGAGATTGTAGAGAGTCGTGTCACGGCCCTGGTGCCCTGGTGGGCGGAACTCGAGCGCTGCACGTCCGAGTGTGACAGCTTCTTCTAAGTCGGCACCTACCCCTAGATTGTCATACCTCACTGAGAGACAGAAAGCAAGTTCGTGGAGCGATGAAGACCGACAAGGATGTCCAGATGGACATAGCTCCAATGCTGCATGGTACAACTCGATTGACTCCTCTAAATCCTGCACCACAGCTTGTTTCTGGAACCTCTTCCGGAGGTCATAAGCGAGATTGTAGAGGGTCGTGTCACGGCCCTGGTGCCCTGGAGGGCGGAGCTCGAGTGCTGCACGTCCGAGTGTGACAGCTTCTTCTAAGTCGGCACCTACCCCCAGATTGTCATACCTCACTGAGAGACAGAAAGCAAGTTCGTGGAGCGATGAAGACCGACGAGGATGTCCAGATGGACATAGCTCCAGTGCTGCATGGTGCAGCTCGATTGCCTCCTCTAAATCCTGCACCACAGCTTGTTTCTGGAACCTCTTCTGGAGGTCACAAGCGAGATTGTAGAGAGTCGTGTCACGGCCCTGGTGCCCTGGTGGGCGGAGCTCGAGTGCTGCACGTCCGAGTGTGACAGCTTCTTCTAAGTTGGCACCTACCCCCAGATTGTCATACCTCACTGAGAGACAGAAAGCAAGTTCGTGGAGCGATGAAGATCGACGAGGATGTCCAGATGGACATAGCTCCAATGCTGCATGGTACAACTCGATCGCCTCCTCTAAATCCTGCACCACAGCTTGTTTCCGGAACCTCCTCTGGAGGCCACAGGCGAGATTGTAGAGAGTTACGTCACGGCCCTGATGCCCCAGTGGGGTGAGCTCGAGTGCCGCACGCCCGAGTGGGACAGCTTCTTCCAAGTCGGCATCTACCCCCAGGTTGTCATACCTACTCGAGAGACAGAGAGCAAGATGGTGGAACGACGAAAGCCGATCAGGGTGTCCAGATGGACGTAGTTGCAATGCCGCACGGTGCAGCTCGATTGCCTCCTCTAAATCCTGCAGCACAGCTTGTTCCTGGAACCCCCTCCAGAGGTAATAGGCGAGATAGTGGAGAGTTATGTCACGGTCCTGATGCCCCAGTGGGGTAAGCTCGAGTGCCGCACGTCCGAGTGTGACAGCTTCTTCCAAATCGGAACCTACCCCCAGACTGTCATACCTCGCTGAGAGACAGGAAGCAAGTTCGTGGAGTGAGTAGCACCGGTGGCAATCACTCGCGGATGGTTGGAGTTCTAAAATGGCGCGTCGCAGGGCGATCACCTCATCTAGGTCGTTAATGTTCCCCTCGTCTAAGAACCTGTCACGCAGGGCTCTCGCCAGGTCGTCAACGGCGATGACCCACTCGTCATGTCCAGGAAGACAGCGTTCTAACCCTGCTCGCGCGCGAGAAACGTCGTTGGTCGAATCCATCGAACGCTACTATGGTGGGAAGATAAACACAGTGGAAGTGGTGCGGCTGGCAGAGCGAATTAAACAATCAGCTACGATATACAATAGGAGCAGTAAAACCATACACTATCTTTGAACTCGAGAAAGAAATCTTGAATGTCAGAGTGCTACTCGAATCAGCGAGGTGAACTCAATGACACGAAACAACTCACAGGTAAAGACACCAAGTATAAAGCAGGGAAACCTTGGGTCTCGATGAACAGAAAGCGCGGAATTGACCTACACGACGGTCAACGCACGTGATACGACGATCGGCCGATAGGGACTTTACCGATAGACGCAAAAAATGTAAGCTGACTGGAGATTGATAAGAGGGAATCACGCTGTATACTGCTTGAGTAAATCACAGGGATTTCAAAGCCGGGGAGCTGCTCACCAGTCTGCTAGCCCTGGACGTCTTAAGTGCAATAGATGAGCACAGGATTACCACTCATGCCCTGTGCAATGCACTGCCTGGCCAACACGTTTCCGTCCCATTCTGAGGCTCCTGTAACGCTCGTCCTCAATGGTATAACTTCTTATAATGCGGATTGTTCCGAAATGCAGACGTGTATGCTGACAGGCATCGCTTCGAGCAAATATCCTCTCATAGCAGCTTCGTGATTGGTCGAGACATCGCCGAATAAGCTCCTCTGGTGTCCTCGAGATTAAGTTTCCTGGTGCGAAGGAACGATGATGGTATCAGAAATATCACGCACCAAGGTTATGGCACCTCCACAGAGGGTGATAAATGTTCCAGGTTTTTCTGTCTACATGCTTCTACCCTTTATCCGCACCCCCGATACTATGCAGTTGTTCCACGTGCCGGAAGGCACTACTCTTCGAGAAAGAGACGGACCCAATCTGATGTTAAACGACTCACTGCTATAGGAAGTATCAGCAAGCTGTAGAACTTTATAAAGCTGTACGGGCGCTTCTGTTTTTCTAATGCGTTTCGCCGTTTTCGGAGGTACGCATCATTCTCCATGAACTCGCGTGGGCAACCCACACCATCAATGTCGCTCAACGATCATTGGACACCGTAGTAGCACAATGTCTGATTCATCGTTGTGTGGTACTGCCAATTGAGAAGGCGGCATACATGGCCCTGCCCACTTCTGCTAACCTAGACTTCTCCAATTAAGGTTATGGAAGAGTGCGTACCATAGCGAGTCGAGCCCTGTCAGACTATGCGTTTATGCCAAGAAACAAGGATACGTGTCCTGCTACTGAACAGATAAAACTCGATCGATTGGGTCCTGCACATATCGCGTCGCACCCACAGGCATGCCGTTCCGTGCACATTGCAGGTTTTGCCTCAAAGTTTCGATGCTCAGAGCTCGCGGGAAAACGGTGAGTCAATCCTAAGCATAGGTCGACACGGTAGTCTTGTCTCTGAAGGATCGGCGAGATCCAGAAAAGTAGGAGTAGCTCAGTAGCAGAACGATCGGATCTGGGATGTCTGCAGTGGCGTGAATGGCGGGTTGACGGCAACCAAAAAAGAAAACTGTTCACCGTCACAGATTCCTGCCGAATACGTTGACCTCCAAGGAAAACCGTGCGCAGATGTCCAGCGCCAAAGTTCGCACGCGCACGGCGCAAGTCGCGAGACGTAGACCACATAGACGTCATTACCTCCTGTATTCAACTACCAACACCTCACCCTACACATGAACCCTCGCTCTACAAGGGAGACTACACCAGCTCTCCGCTCGTCGTGCACCATTTCACGATGTCATCCCTCTTCCCCCGCAACACCGAGGTGACCGATCCATCTACACAGCTGCCAGCTTAACGTCAGACGAACTCGCCAACGAAAGAACGCGTCTCACCTATGTGCACATGTCAAATGGAACGGGCAATGCAGGCGTATTTGGCGGGGAAACACGGGTTGTGGCACGTACCTTCCGACCACACTGGCATACTCCTGAATGCCACGACGAAGGTTGCTAGGATTGGTGTGTGGGTCCACCATATACTGACGATGCATGCCGAGTCTGCTGGTGAGACGATGGAAAATATCGTGGCTCTGGAAGAACACGCACTGGAAGCAGGAGACAAGCCGAAGAGTCCCGCTACGCTATCCCCTTTCGCAGCAGACCAAGTGGTTGTGAAAGGGAAGTCAGATTTTGCAAGCACGATGAATGGAGACTTGTGGCATCAGGTTGCTTCTCGTCGAAAGAGCCATCACAGGTGGACACACCGTCGTCAGAACCTCTGAGGCAGCTCCTGGGTCATTTGCAGGGGTCAACTGACGAACACAGGGTCTTTGTCTGATGTATCGTAGACCGTCGACGCCGTCTTATCCGCTGTCTTTCGCGGATTGTTAAAGGAGAGCCCCTCGCTCTCGCGTACTCACTCGTCATCCGACTAATGAAGGGACGTGGGGTCACCCGGCTCATCGCACTAAGCACACCACAGCGGCAAGCCGTCGTCATAGTCATGGCCACCTTTGCCAATCATCGAACACCGTGTGTAGGGAAGGTGACACCATTCACTGGACGATCGCTCGCGTACCTCTCTTGAACAATGGCAGCGACGAGTCCGTCGTTGGTTCTGTCAGCAATAGTCAGACTACACCTTGTGTATCGAGAACCACTTTGATGTTACAAGACCTTTCAAGGAGTGAAAGCTTTCTACTCGTCAAGATGATTGACAATGACATGGAACCAGGCAAAATTGTGCTTGCATTCATCTTCAACCTTTACCAATGCCGGATAGCTTTAGTTCAACCTCGTGTGTCGGAGCCACTAAAGCAAACCGGACCACAGAAAACTTACCAGTCCAAGAACGAACCAAGCGCATAGCATAACCACCAAACCAAAAAAACACTGTCATTCCGGATCGTAAGAAGCGTTACGGGCTATGATGACAACAGTAACTCCTAGTATCCGAAGTTGGCAGCAGCACGAACGACATCAAAAAAAGAAGAGAAAAGGAAAGTGGGAGATATAGCGCAGTTAATGAAGCAGGGCAGAAGGTTACAGAGCCAACACCTCCAAGCCATACTCGTGTATCTGAAGCACCTAAAGTAAAATAGATGTAGCCTTGTGTGCAAGTAAATAAAATGTTGACGAAGAATGTCGATGCAAAGTTCCATCAACTGGTATCATCCTTTTATATGGCGACTAATACCGCGGTACTCATCTCAAAGCAAGAGGGCGACCGCTGCGGCGCCAATAACACCGGCAACACCCAAGTTAGCAGCGTTGGCCATGGCCGCACCAGTGCTGGTGGTGGATGTTGACGTTGCGGCGGTGCCAGCAGATGTACCGCTCGCGCTGGAATATGTAAGATGACGTCATCAACAATCGAGTGCTCGTCCCCACTCACCTAGAGGCTTTGGAAGAGCTGGGGGAGGTAGTTGTGGGACTGCTGCCACTGGCGGCACTCGTAGCAGCGGTAGGGCCAGCCGCAACTGAATTCAATAGTTTTTTTTAAAAAAAAGCAATACCATTCGCCCAATTCTACTCACGGGAGGTAGTGTTCAAGCAGGACGTAGAAGCTAGAGGCAAGTTGAGTCCGGGTCGCAATACAAATTACTCGGTGAGTACTCACATCCACTGTTAATGGTGAACGGTGCAGACTGGGCGACCTGACCAGTATTGTCGCGGAGGGTAAGGCCAATCGAAGTGCCTAGTCACAGAAGATCAGTGGTTACTTCAGAGAATGACCGTCCAAACACGAACCAGCTGCAATGTTTGCAACCCAGGTGACGGAAGTGCTATTCTGTTGGCCAAGGTTCTCGAGGGCAGCACCGTTTGGAGTAGCACCAGGCAGAATGCTATTCGGGTGACCGAATGAGGAACGTCCATAAGTGACATAAATGAGTTAAAACTCACCTCTGTACGAGACACGCGTGGTTGACGAGTCAGCTGAAGAGTAGGATACACCACGACATACCAAGAAGTAAGGGGCTGAGTTTCGTCGCGAGTGAGTTAGAGATAGAGAAGACACGCGACGGGTACTCACGAGTTCCACCGCTCCAGGTGATGAGAGTCGGTTCACACTCCACCACGTTGGCACTTGTTGGGGGGATCATAAGAACACGACGACGAGCATTTGGGACAACACTTACGGGGTGTTGATGGTGAGGGTCGACTGCGCGAGGGCAGCAGCGACGAAGAGGGCAACAGCAGCGAGCGTGGACTTCATTGTGGTCAGGGCTGAGAGCAACCAGGCGCTTGGAAGGAAGAAAAAGGCTGGCGGCGACGTGACCTCATTTCTGAATTTATTATGTCTCCGCCCCAATTTTATTTTTGGCCTCACACGACCAAATACAACACAACAACTCGGATAAATGTGACATACTGTACTGTACAGATGGGCTTGTGTACATACTATTAGTTATTAGAAGAAAGACATGATCGATTTACCCGTCACCGCAGCTGTCACCAGGCCAGGGTGCTGCGCAGACGTCACTCACATTTCCATCATGATCCCCTCGTCCTCTCTCACGACGTGCAGCGTAGTCGCAAGCCCAAAGTGGTCTGAGATCCAATCTCCGTAGTCCGTCTTTGCCCCGACACCAAACCTCTCCGGCTCCTCCACTGCAAATCCCCCCCTCGTCGTGAAGAGCACTTTGTCCAGCCTCCCGGGTGGATATTGTTCCCTGGGTTGGTATCCCCAAGTATATCCTTCCTCCTCGTCATCACCATGTTGCCATGCATCCATCAATCCTACATCCTCCGCAATACTCATATCCGACGGTCCAATGGCATTCATATCCCCGGCAACCACCCCTCCACGAAGCTCATACTCCCGCAGCTTCTCCGAGATAAGCCCCAACTGCATGGGTCGCGCCGCAGCCCCCCTGGGCAGTGACTCTAAGTGCGTATTCGCGACCCGGACCGTCACTATGCCGTCGGAAAGCCGTGGCGAATGTGGCGGTGCCGGCACGCTCAGCTTCAAGTCCACAAATATTGCATTCCTTGCCATCGTTGAGTTACTGAATTCGATCGCAAACGCGTTCGACACAGGTACCGTGCGTGACACCAGCGTAACCGTCCCGTACGTCGCCCCAGCCGGCCATTTGTCTGTAGATGTGGGCACGACGAGAAAGTATCGTTGCACCCACTCGTTCGTGAGGATCATCGTGAATGAGCCCACACATACTTCCTGAAGCAAGATACAGCAGGGATCTGGACGCTCGGCTGGCGTCTGGCATCTGAGTACCTGCTGCTGGAGGTACAGCAGCGCGGCCATCAGTCGTTTTTTGGGGCCCTTCGTCTGGAAATCTACGTTCCAGCTCACGAGCCGTACCCATGTAGGCAATGGCTCTCTTATCCCACGAGCGCAATTGGTGGTCTGTATCCAACGCCCTTCCCGCGCTGAAAACCGTGCTGCACGAAGTGGTCGAGGAACGTCTGCCCTTCCTCTCATCGGTATGGGCATCGGTGGAGGCGACGATTCTGCGTCAGAATCTGTAGGAGGAGATGGGATGAAGGATTCGTCGATATCGGAACCGTCCATGGTGGTCTGTTTGGGCCCAGTTGAAACTATCGATACGGGTCTTGCGGAGCCCAGGATCTTAAATCACTACTGCATGTGTGGAAGAATAAACCGTTTCGGTTATGTGGAAGAGCGATCCCCGATTATCGGCACCTGACCCGTCCTCGAGGCCATCCGCGTGTCTCGTGTCTCGATTCCACCAAAATCAATTTAGCATGGCGTTGGCAAGCAATGATCGGGTTAATAATGCCTTCTCTCCCGCGTGTCTGCAACGTGTCATTGGAGACTTGCTGTACTAGTGGGTGGGCGTTCGTGGCACTAGGAACATTCCACAGCATAGGTAGAAACAGATGTCCGTCCTTCTAGTGCCGTAGTACCACAATCCACAATAAGATGGTTCTAGCATATGCATTTACTCCTACAGGGAACTCAAAGCTCAGCAGTAGCTCTTCCAAAACCGTTCACCTCCTCTTCTTCAGCTTCCTCCAACTTTTGAGAGACGAACGCCTTCAAAATATTGAGTTTGATCTTAATCTCGTCCAATTTAGCAGAGGCCAGTGTGCGCTTGTTCAAAATCGACGCGAGACTAAGAAAGGCAAAGGTGTTGGTAACTTCCTCGAAGACCCACAGATCTGACATACCGCTTGGATTCCTTATCGATGTAGGTTTCACTGTCCTTGACAATTTTTTCCATCACACGGGCGTAGTATTGAGATGCGGACCCCAGACCCTCTGACAAGGCAACGGCCTCCTTGCGGACTGCATCCCTTGCATTGCCTGCTGCTGTCAAGAACTTTTGAGCAAGGGCGTCCAACTCAGCCAGACGGCCAGCCTACACGATATATTAATAGATACCCAGAAGAATGCACGATGTTTAACAATACCTGATCGTTGAGGCCACCACCAACGGCTCTGTTTGTGCCACACTTCTCATTGAGGAAGTTGACAAAAGCTTCTTCAGTGCGAGCACCATTGTAGTCTTCCACCTCCTTGCCACCCCGAGGGAAGAACTTTATGGTAGGGTACGAGGCAACGCCATACTGAGCAGCGAGCTCTTTGTTCAACGCGGCATCGGCATCGATGTTAGCAACAATACACTGATATACGTGTTTGAGTAAGGTTCTTCCTAGCCAAAAACACCAAACGAAATTTAAACCTACGTTACTTTCCGGCTTGAAGGCTTGCGCAACTGTGAAGGGCCTCAGCACAGACTAAATGTAATCGAGTCGCGATATCTGACCTTGTTCGTAAATCGGTTTGAGGTTCTTGCAGTGTCCGCACCAAGGAGCCTAACGGAAAGATAATTATAACGCGTCAAATGCCAAGTAATTGCCATGCCTACCGTGAATGTTACGAGTACGTCCTTCGTATCGTCCTACAATAAACATTATCATATGCTCAACACGCAGCACAGAAATGGGATCACCAATGCGACGTCATTGAATGTGTGAGCATCCAGGATCAGAGTTTCCGGTGGAGGAGGGGGCTTGATATTCGACTTGACACCAGCCTTTTTAGAAACGCTACGTGATAGGTGAGTATCTCGAGGCGCAGACAGCCACAGATTGCGCACAAAGTAGCCAACGCATCGAGGTCTCGACCTCCTTCGTAAGCCTCGGCATTTCCCTTCTCGTCAAACCATTTGAGTGCTGAGGGAAACAGGATGTTGGCGCGTCACGTATGAAATTGGTACATGTGACTTACTTGGATAGCCTGAGACACCGTACTTTTCACCTAGCGGACGACCGGCACCGTCGGCATCGACTTTGGCAATAACGACCTTATCTTTTGCATGCGAAAATGCATCTCCAAGCTGCTCATACGTTGGCGCGAGATTCTGGCATGCCCAGGTTAGGGGGGTAAAAGAAAAAAAAAATAACGGAACAGGAAATGAACTTACTTTGCAATGTCCACTGTGATGAAAGAGAAATGCAGTCAGACGAGAGAAGGTTCAGTGAAGAAACACCTACCACCAAGGTGCAAAGCTGAAGTACACGAAAAACCATCAAAACAAGCTACGCGCAAACAAATGTCTGCACACTTACAACTCCACGAGACCTGGTTTACCCTTACCAATGATCGCGTCGAAATTGTCTGGTCCAAGGTCGACGACGTTGGACGCAACCACGACGGCCAGTAGACTGGACAGAAATAGCGGGCGAGAAAACCTCATCATAGCAAGACAACTAGTGACGAGGTGGGGTTTGGCTACGTAGTCTGACGTGGAGCTTGTATGTAGCCAGTCTCCGGCTTAGTCAGCAAACTCTATTCCCGGTCCGACGGCCCGCTCGCGATCACAAAGCGTCAAGAGCGAGTGGAGGACGTGATAGTGTCCTGCAGGGGGCTTGTCCTTGCTGTCGTGGGTCACTCAGAAGATTCGTCAGCTCTACTCAGATCACAGGCAAGTGTAGTCTAAGCAGCACAGCTACTGAATTCTAGATCTGAGTAATCAGCTCTCTCGGAACCGATAAAAAGTCTCAAAAGTCTCGGTGTCGTCTTCGACCCTCACAGACCATTCAAAAATCACTCTTTTGACCCTATGACGACTGAAGAAGAAGCGATCGAAGAAAGAGAGGAATTCGAGTTTATCGATCCTAACGACATCCTCGCTGAATTGCCAGACGATGGAGACATACCCATGGACGAAGACGAGGATGGAGAGGAGGAAGAGAAGGACGGCGTAGGGGAGTTACCCTCGCGTGAACAAAGCGAAAGCTTGGTCAGTAGTTTTCGGGAACATCAAGGGTCCGTATTCGCAGTCTCCTGCCACCCTACACAACCCCTAGCAGCTTCTGGAGGCGAGGACGATCTAGGATATATCTGGGATATCACAGACGGAGAAACGATCGTGAAGCTTACAGGTCACACGGATAGTGTGACGAGCACGACGTTCAGTCGTGATGGGGAGATGATCGCTACTGGGGGGATGGATGGGAAGGTCAGGATATGGCGCCGGCATGGAAAGGAGAACTACAGAACTTGGGAGTTCTTGACTGAACTTCAAGGACCGGACGAAGTCATGGTGACTGCCCCTTACACAATAAATGTCCCGTTCTCAATGTCCCTGCACACAGTGGCTCCGGTGGCATCCCAAGGGGACTGTCCTACTCGCGGGATCTAATGATTCTACCGTTTGGTTATGGCAACGTAAGACACCCGTCCAACTTTCTCGTGATGAACCTGACGGTGGATACCAGTGCCATCCGGAAACACGATGCAGGTTTTCTCTGGCCACACGGGACCTGTCCAATGCGGTGAATTTACACCGGATGGTAACTTCCCACTTTGCGCTGGGCGTACGTTATGCATTGCTTACTTTTTTTTTTCATTCGGCAGGTAAAAGGATCGTAACAGCATGTGCAGATGGACTTCTCATCCTCTGGGACCCGAGATCTACGGCACCAATTTTCAAACTTGGGCCTAGCAATGCCCGTTTCGATATGGGAGGAATAACATCTGTAGCAGTCAACCCTTCGTCAACGTTGGCAGCAGTGGGCGGAGAGTCAGGGGGCATCCGTGTTGTAAGCCTCAGCAAGGGTGAAATAGTTGGCACACCCGGAGGTCACACAGATGGTCAAAGCGTGGAAGCCTTAAGTTTCGTGGAGCCGACAGGGATATCAGGAGGAGCAGGTCTGGCCGTGAGCGGTGGCGCGGATGGCAAGGCTTACATATGGGACCTTAACACGATGCGTGCGCGTGCGACGCTAGACCATGGAGAGGAGGTGGGTGTACATTTGCATAGCATATTTCTCACAAACTTAGTTATCGTCGCAGACGATCACAGCCGCGCTGTCCCATCCAGTGCCGAGGAGTCACCTTGTCACCACAGGCTCAGCGGACGGAACTCTCAAAACCTGGGATGCCAGAACTGGCACGTTACTGACTGTCCATAAGGGTCACGTGGGCGCCGTTTTCAGTGCGTCTCTAGGTTTGGAGGGGTCAGTTGTTGTCAGTGCTGGGGACGATGGATCTTGCTACGTGTTTACGATAGACCAGTGACTGTCGTCCACATATGAATTGACCCCTATATATGGCCTGTGCTAAGAAAGGAAGCTGTGCACTTTGTGACATAAAAGTCTACTCCTAAGGGGATCGCGCAGCTCACCGTTAGCACTCGTCATCCCCCCAGACCTCATTCTCACATCGAAGTCCAAGAGACCGCCAGCCGGAGCTTGCTTCACCCAGTGTCGCCAGTGTCATCGACTCTGCGACGTGATCGTATCGCTTGAAACCAGATCTCTGGCACTATGTACGCCGCCAACCATTACGGGCCCAAAAGTCCCAGCAATCCAGCTCAATTCTCCAACAATCCATTCCTCGACGATCCCTCCAACCCGTACACCCGCTATCCAGATATCACAAGTCCAAGTTCCCTACAGTCTCCGCCACCGCAGATTCAAGTAGGATACAGCGGAACGGAGTATGCTGACAGCACCCAGTATCAGGCTCAACAATACCCGTACTGGCAGCAGCAGCAATATTCCGGACAGTATCCAGGGCAGTCGCCCCAGTTCCAGAATCAGAGCCAGTTTGCTTCAGCATCATATACCCCGCAATACATTAATACGCCACAGTAAGTTTTGTTCATTTATTCTGGGCCATCTCACGTATCCGCACGAATAGTCAATTCATATCGACAACAGGAGCTGGATTCCAGCCACAGCCAACAAGTCCATTCGGGCAGCAGACGGGTTCACAGCAATACGGGTACACCGATGGCGGCCAGCAGTACTCCAACCAAGGCTACCCGCAACAGTTTACGAGTAGTCCATCGTATCTATCGGAATTCGATCCGTACGCCCAACAACAGCCGGCGTCACCCAATCGTTCCCAGTTGAGTGGGTCTTCCTCGGGAGGAGGAAGCAAGGGGCCTCGAGGAGAACAGCACCCGCGTGACTTCCTCCGGTCTCATAAGGCCGACCTCGAGGCCTGGGACCCATATGCATGGAAGCAGCTGATCAATGCGTGCGAGGCCCTGAAGGATGCCTGGATTTTCCGGAAACAGCATGCCGAAAGCACGGTACGACAGTACGGTGGTGGTTCTTCCGGCTTCTTCGGGGGTGCGCCTCAGGGATATGGATACAATAATAATTCCCATATTGAAGGTTGGAAGCAGGTTAGGATCGCCTTTTCTCTTCTTTCCGGAATTCTTTTGCTCACTGGCGGTAGGCAATGAAAGAAGCAGAGTCGAATGTTGGTAAGCAGACCATTTCCTATTGTCATTGATATGACAGAGTGATTTACTTGAACCCATACTACCCAGATACCGCTGCTGCGTCAGTCTTCCAACTGCAGGAAGTATATAGCAGTTACAGGCAATCGGGGGATGTTTACAGCAAGCGGCGCGTCCGTGAGGCTACTAACGCTGCCTTAACCGGATTGCCTGACTGGCCCGGTCCGTTGAGTTAGACTCGTATGTTTTGTGTTCGGTTTACTGGGATGTGCAGTACGCACTGGGTTTTTTTTTCGATGTTAGTTGCACTCAATGTTAGAGTAATGGATAGAACAACTTGAGCATCGTGCAGCTACCGTATAATGTCTGCGCCAGTTACTGATGCATGCAGGTCACAACAGCTTGTACCTCCTATAGCGGTAGGATTCGGATTACAGAGTTTGCGGAGCGCCATCATCCTGTCGACTTGACGTTGGCGTTGGGAGAAGCAACGATTCCTACGAAAGTAGAATCGAGGGTTCTATTGTGTTGTGTCCACTAGTCCGATGGATGAGTGGAAGTTGTGTCAAGTTCACGTAGCGGGAAAATGGAAGTCCCTGAACGACGATGACAAAGTAATCTCCCAGGCAACTCCCAAGTCACATGCATTGGAAGATTTGTCGATGGAGGAAAAATTTGAAACGAAGGTCCCCACAGTCACTGTGCTAATGAGTTGGATTATTTTCAGAGAAACCCCAGAACTATATTAGATACGGGCTCCAAGTCTTGGTTTCAGATTGTTGTCATCAATCATTATAATGCCAATTTGCGTCATCTTTCCATGTGGACACGTCATTTCACCCACCAGAAGTTACCCCACTACGGGGGTGTTATGACAAGGGAGAGGTATTCTTGGAGTAGCGGAGAATTACTGGACAGCCCACTCGTTCTTACAAGGGATTTAGCAGTACATGATGGGTCAGAGTGCATCATCGGGGGAGTATGATATCATCGGGCGTGTTGCGCCCCGCTCTGTGGGACTCACGGTGTTTCACTTGTGCCAGGCACCCAAGAGGACTATATAAACCCCCAGGCTTTAAGACACTGCTAAATCAACAGAATTTAACACAACAAACATGTGGTTCACAGAAAATTCAGCAGAAGCAGCCGCACACAAGCAGTTGAGTGGGGGTAGCCACACAGCTAAGCTCTCTCACGAGCTCATCGCCGCCGCTGCGTCGTACGAGGTATGGGGCAACACGATAGACAGCGTTCGGTTAACCACATCCATCACAGGCAGCAAAGGCCTACGAGCACCACGTTGCAAAGAACGGTAAACCAGTCAACCATCAGAAGGCAGTCGAGCTCTTGTATGTTGTTTGATACCTGAACCCTGTTCCCCTCTAATCTACAACATGTAGGGCGGCTCTGACTGGCGGGTTCATTGACCGAATCGCCGAGACCAAAGGGATGGATGAGGTCGACAAACAACGCGCTAAACACGAAGGTTAGTTTTCATTCCTTTCGTTCCTCCAACGCATGTGCTCATCCAGCTGTGAAGCGCACAAACGTGCTCAGGAAGCTCTGGCTCAGCACGGAGAATTTTGAGTCGTTGTATTAGTGGTGTACTCGATACCGCTCGACTGCGTCTGTAGCAATAGGAAAGAAATATCGTGTTAGTATCACAGACCGAGAATATTTGACCCTACTGTAAATAACGCGAATGTAGAATGCTTGGTGTCCCTTTGCATAACCGCTGTGAGACAAGGACTGTCTCGTGAAATAGCTCGAAAGGCCACTTCAAGAGGGATCTGCCTGCTGACTGTGCGTCTGATTGTGTGAAGGCAACGCGCCAGGCATCACATTACGCCAACGCTATGTAGACATAGATCTTTGGCGACGATAATTCGGTCTTTATCTCTGCCTCTACCACTGCCATCAATCCTGGGTTCGTTTATCGAGGCCTCTATAGTAATCCAGGAACGCCTTGCTCACGTACCATTTCACGGGATGTGCAGATTTATTCAGCATATCCTTCGCTGTCGTCCACGAGAATCGTAGCATCGAGGGAAACCCGAATGTTGGGTGGAGTGCATCCTTCATCCGTTCTTGCGTCTTCGGACCTGAGGCATATAAGCATGCAATCCAGATAACAACATACCAGTCAACCTGACGAATAATCGTTTCCAAATTTTTCTACCGAAAACTCTCACCAGCCGTTATGTTCTGAAGCTCCTCGAGTGTCCACAATTCTATGCACGCGTCCCTGGTCATGTTCGTGGCAACACTGGCTGCGCCTACAATCTTGAATTTCGAATCCGCTTTCTGGGTGACAGTGAACTAGATTTCTGGGAATAACAAAGATAAGTAGGTCGTAGTCGTTCCTAAAGCATCAACATACACCTGCACAATGTGAGATCCAGCCGGAAGCTGTCTGCAGAACGCAGAGTAGCGTGCAACTCTGATAGTTGTATGCCCCGCTGGAGCACTTCACGGATGAGTAGAATTGTCGCACCTTGTGATTGCTTGTTCAAACTCGTCGGAGGAACCTTTAGCATACCATTGGATATTGCCCAGGGACTAGGAACTATTAATTAACTTGCTGTAGAAAAGTCAAGACCCGTACCTAGCTACGCGCACTGACCGGCCCAGATTCTTCGGGTAGGTCCAGTGGTAGTTCGGTACCCTTTGACGGGATCAAAGTCTTGGAATCTGTGGAAGGATCGGAGTTGCAGCCGGGAAAGTGCTGTAGAAAAGTCAAGACCCGTACCTAACTACGCGCACTGACCGGCCCAGATTCTTCGGGTAGGTCCAGTGGTAGTTCGGTACCCTTTGACGGGATCAAAGTCTTGGAATCTGTGGAAGGATCGGAGTTGCAGCCGGGAAAGTTCCAAGTGATGTTTGCTCACCAGCAAACCCAAGTTTTTCAAGTTCTGCCTTCCAGGAATCTAGACAGTAAGCAACGCCATGAACGAGGGGTCCGAGAACGCGGCCTCGGTCCGCTTCGTCTACACCTAGGACGTATGGACCAGGTGCAGTAGGTGTAGGTCCATGATGGGTGTATGATTCCGTGAGCGGAACTATCAGATTTTCCCGGAGCTAAAGGATTGTCTGCTACGGCTTGCTTTGCTAGAAGCATTGCTGATATGTATAGACCTGGTTTTTTCGAAGTAACTGTGGAACACCTGAAGCATGCGATTTGTGGGATGGGGATAACAAATTTTTGGTTCTTGCGTGTCACCCTGTGTCACCCAGGGTGCTTCGGCCTGGACAAAAGGCGAAGTGTGTCAATTATGTAACTGAACTTGGAGTCCGTGGCTAATTTGGTTGGAATGAGTCTAAATATGTCTCAATTTCGTAGCATTGGAAGGGGAGTTTAGAAATCTCCAACACTGCCTAGCTAGGGAGAAATAGGATTGATGATGTCTCTTCATGTAGCAGAGGCTCCCAGTACCTGCTAGTTGTCTTCCATTAATAGTACTTTCTGATATGTACGGTAAATCATGAATTAGATGAGCATTGTCATTGTTGCACCAAGAAGCAGGTAACCAGTTTGTCACATTGCTTAAGAGATACCACTAGTACTGTCCTACTAGGGCAAGGTTCATAGTCCATCTCACATATGCAGTTATCATTACACTTAGACTCTATGGTGGAAGAAGTGCACTGCCAAGCTGACACCAACAATGGCAAGGATGACTGCCACTAACAGGCAGAAACATACCCATTGTTTCTGGCTGGCCTGTTCCCTCCTGGACCAAAGTTAGGACTCGCACTTGGTTCCAAGAAAGCAGTACAAGGCAAACTCACACTCCAGTTTCAGTGGTACTGGTGACTTCTGCTGCCCCTGTCTCGACTCTGTTGACATTAATGTCCTGCCGTAGTTGCTCTAAAAGGGTTATCATCTGATCATAAAGCATGTCTAGTCAGACATACAATTCAACAAGTGAGATTGCAACTTACATCCCTACATATCTGTATAATTTCAGCTCGTACATCATGTTCAATCTCCTGAACTTCTTGGTGATGCTCTTGTACTTCAGGGTGAGACTGGTTGGACATGGCAATTTTGTTGAAGCTAATCACCCCTATAATTAACTGACTCAGGTGCAATGCTAGTATGATTACATGTTGGGGCATATGCCTTTCTCCTATTTCTGTCAAGAACTGTATTAGCTACGGGCTTCAAGTAAATTGTCGCGCAAACACGTGGTTGGACCTATCATAGGCAACTTCCCTATCAGAAGGTGTGATGCGGAGCAGTGTTCTGGGAGCAGTGGGTGCCACTAGAGTGCGTCAGGGGAAAGTATGATATCATCGGCTGTGCTGCGCCCCGCTCTGTGGAACTCATAGCTTTTCACTCGTGCTAGGCGCACAGGAAGACTATATAAACCCCCAGGGTTTGGCACCCTGCTGAACCAATAGAATCCAACCAAGTATACATCTTAATTTCAGCGCAATAAATATGTGGTTCAAGGAAGATTCAGCGGAAGCAGCTGCGCACAAGAAAACCAGCGGGGGTGGCCACAAAGCTAAGCTCTCTCACGAGCTCATCGCCGCCGCTGCGTCGTACGAGGTATGGGGCAACACAATAGACGGCATTCAGTTAACCACATCCATCACAGGCAGCAAAGGCCTACGAGCACCACGCTGCAAAGAACGGTAAACCAGTCAACCATCAGAAGGCAGTCGAGCTCTTGTACGCTGTTTGATACCTAAATCCTGCTCCCCTCTAATCTATAGCATGCAGGGCGGCTCTGACTGGCGGGTTCATTGATCGTATTGCCGAGACAAAAGGAATGGATGAGCTTGACAAACAGCGTGCTAAACATGAAGGTTAGTTTATGTTTCTTTCGTTGCTCCAACGCATGTGCTCAGTCAGCTGTGAAGCGCACAAACGTGCTCAGGAAGCTCTGGCTCGGCACGGAGAGTTTTGAGAGTCCAGGGGCCATTATATTAGTGATGCTCCCGACATCACTCACTTGCGCCTGTAGCAATAGCAAAAAGATATCATGTTAGGTATCACTAATTGAGGATGTTTGACCCTACTGTAAATCACATCAATGTAGAATGCCTGGTGGCTCTTCACAACCGCTGTGGACAAGAATTGGTTATTTCCGGAAGGATCTTCCCGCTGACTGTGAGTTTGATTGTATGATCGCGACGCGCCAAACATTACAATATGCCAACGCTGTGTAGACAGAGATCTTTGGCGACGATGGTTCGGTCTTTATCTCTACCTCTGCCATTGCCAAAAGCAGCGACAGAAGACTCCTGCCCCTCATCAATCCTGGATTGATTTATTGGGACCTTCAAATTCAGGAACGCCTTGCTCACGTACCATTTCACGGGATGTGCAGATTTCTCCAACAGGACCTTCACTGTCGTCCACGAGAATCGTACCATTGAAGGGAAGCCGAATGTTGGGTGGAGTGTATCCTTCATCCATTCTTGCGTCTTCGGATCTAAGGCATGTATGTAAGCATGCGATCCAGATAAACATATACCAGTCAACCTGACGGATAGCCGCTTCCGAAATTTCTACTGAATACTTTCTCATCGGCTGTCATGTTCTGTTCTTCGAATGTCCACGATTCTATGCATGCATCTCTGGTCACTTTTGCAGCAACACTGGCTGCGCCTACAATCTTGAATTTCGAATCCGCTTTCTGGGTGACAGTGAAATGGATTTCCGGGAATAACGAAGACAAGTAGGCCTCGTAGGTCGTAGTCGTTCCTAAAGCATCGACATACACCTGCATAATGTGAGATCTAGTCGAAAGCTACATGTAGAATGGTGAGTGGCGTGCACCTCTGAGAGTTGTATGCCCCGCTGGAGCACTTCACGGATGAGTAGAATTGTCGCATCTTGTGATTGCTTGTTCAAATTCGTCGGAGGAGCCTTTAACATACCACTGGATATTGCCTGGGGGCTAAGAGTTGCTGATTAACTTGCTGTAGAAGAGTCAGGAAAACCTGTACCTAATTACGCGCACAGACCAACCCAGATTCTCCGGATCGGAGTTAAGCACGCCCAATAGTTCGGTTCTCTTTGACGGAGTCAAGGTCTTGGAGTCTGTAAAAGGATCGGAGTTGCAGCCCGGAAAGTTCTAAGTGATGTTTGCTCACCGGCAAACCCAAGTTTGTCCAGCTCCGGCTTCCATGAAAGTGGACAGTAAGCAACACCATAAACGAGGGGCCCGAGAACAGGACCTCGACCTGCTTCGTCTACACCCAGGATGTATGGACCAGGCGCAGTAGGTGTAAGTCCGTGATAAGTGTATGATTCCGTGAGCGGGACTGATTTTCCGGGAGCTGAAGGGACGTCTGCTATGGCTTGCTCGGCTAGGAACATTGCTGGTGTAGCACACGTGCAACGATCTGGTTTTCGAGCTGGTATGTGTGACTGGAATGATTCTGCAACGCGACGCGTGGAGCGCGTTATTGACGCGTATTTGGTCAACTGGGAGGATTCCTGTGTGTTTCACCCTTTTTAGACTTGCTGTATGTAGACCATAGGTTCCCAAGAGCTCAATCGCCCGAAGACACTATGTAGAGGACCCCATCCGCTGGGTTTCACTTGCTATGTATGGCGACCTTCCAAATGGTACGTACCCATGGGTAGTGATGTTCTTCTGAAACCCGTGATCGGAGCGGCAGGCCGCTGCTTTCACTTGCTATGTGTGGCGGTCTTCCATTGGTACGTACCCATAGGCAGTGTTCTGATGCTCTCCGTGATCGAGGCGGCGGGGCCGCTCCACCCATGTTGGACTTCCTGCCTCACTTTTCCACGCCACTCCGGCCTTTCGAAGATCTTGCAGGTGGATCCCACTCGCTCAGACCTTCTGCCTCCAAAGAGTGCTGAGGACGAGTTGTTCTGTGGTCCCCATGACACGCAAGGTGCGGATATTTTTCCCACGGCTGGACCACGCTGTGCTTGTCATCGCTATGTCTCAGTACTCCCACGATTGACTGTCCCTGCAATGTCATCTGAGAGTTCCTTTTGGCCCCTGGAGCAGCGGGAGCCATAACTGTGGTGAATTTCGGCGGTGCAACTGGACATATCGCCAATGCCTCAGGTACATTTCCTTCCATGCATTTCTCGAGGCTTTAGTGTGGCTATACCTGGTAAGATGCCACGCGCGCTTTCGTCCTTGAGAGATCTTTGTCATTATCACGATTTGACTGCTTTAGAGGTCTTGATCTTATTCTCAGCTCCCACGTCACTGATCGCTTGTTTCTAAGGAATTTGGCAGGCCGTTTAACACAGGAAATCAGTGTAGCACTGGTTTGCTCGCCCCGCTGTTCCTGGCATTTTCGTGCAGATACCCTTATATGCGTGCCCCTGGTAAGAGCATTGTCTCGAACTACTTAAATTTATAGTCCACCAACGCTGATGGAGAGTTGCCTTCTAAGTTCTAAGCCCTGAAAGCGAGTAAAGGAACTTGAAGTTCATTGTCCGGCAACCGTGGCTAGGCAATCCTCCGCAAAACACTTTCCTGAGAATGATATTTTCCCTGTGACAACGCGGAGAAGCAGTGACCCAGTGTATTTGTCTGGCTTCAAATAAGCGACATAATTTCTGAGCGATACGGTAGTGCGCTGAGGACTATCAAAAACATAATGAGCTCGTTGAGGTCGTCAGAAGTCATCACAGTCAGAAGCTACAGGGTGGTGTTTACACTACATACAAACAACAGGTTTACTACAACAACCCCTGACCCGGCAGCGGGTAGCCAACGAGGACCAGGCAATGGCACATTGAAGGCGGGTGAAATAACTTGATAGGGAAAGAATCCAAGGGTTTCAGAACATCTGCGTCAGTTTTTCGGCAGTAAGTCCGGAAAACCTCGGGACGAAGTTACATTGGAAGTCGTAAGGACGACTAGAGAACCCAAAACGTTAGATGTTTGCCGTTGTGAGGCCGAGACACATACGTGGTGACACCAGCAACCCACTTGGGGTTGACGGGGAGTTCGTTACCTTGCTCGTCCTTGCATTTCGTAATGTTGAATGTTGCTAAAATGGAGACCATAGCTGACCAGACCGATGCGTCTGCGATATACCTCCCAGCGCATATCCTACGCCCAGCTCCAAACGCGTAGTTTACAGTATCGTCGTTAAGCTCGCCGCTAGCTGTGAAGAAACGCTCGGGACAGAAATCTTCTGGACTCAGATATTTGGCTTCGTTACGTGTCATGGCCCTGAAGAGTGTCAAGTAAATCCAAATCGCGGTTTGTCAGCTGGGAAGGGACCTACCATGTATTCGTAATTATCGTTGCACCTGGCCAAAGTTTAGCCGGTGGAGAATCAACAATCTGTTTGCTGGCAACACACCTTGCGGGATGAAGTAGCCGTTGTACACGTCGGCGTTTGTGGTTGCGTGCGGGACACCTGGTTTGTTGGCAAGTTAGTGATGTTGCAGCGCCGGACTGGAGCGACTTACCCAACGGTGCGGTGGGGAACCACCTGAGAGTCTCGCGGTAAACAGCTTCCACGTAGGGCAGGGAAGCCCGGTCCTCAAAATTGGGGAGCCGATCAGTACCCAAAACCGAGTTTAGCTCAGCTTGAGCGCGTTGCTGTACTTCAGGGTAGAGCACCATAGCCAAGATGAATACCAACAAGGTTGACGCAGTCTGTCCGGAATGATTCAGGGCCATTCCACCAAATCGAGACCAAGCGACTTACCGTCTCCGAGCCAGCTGATAGATATTAGCGTACTTAGGAAGGGGACATAGGAGAATGATAGTGTCTCACCAGCAAAGGCTGTCACTGATGATTCTCTGACTGCCTGGGAGTACTTTTCGTCATCCGTCGAAACTCGTCTCAAAGAGTCAGTAACCATAGATGGGATCGCAGTTCCTGCGTCCTAGGATAGTTCACTGCCACGAACATATGAAAAAGCGATGATACTTGCCATGCTCTTCTCCACATATTGGAAAGGTGCGTCAACCATGTCGCCAGCATACTTCTGAGAACGCAAGGCTGTTCGCTTGAAGGAGGCTCCCGGAAGCCAAGAGGGGACGTAACGCACTAGAGGTAGTTCTCAGGCAAAACAATACTGCCAGCGAGGGGAAAGGAATTTACCGAAGGGGAACAAACCCAAAAACGCTGCAACCTCGGGCCGGATGGACTCTATAGCCAGATCCACGGCTCTCTCGACTATTGAAATGATCGGGTCATCTCGGGGTGCAGGCTCGTAGCCGTATACAATCGACATGATAACAGATGCAGAATATCTGTGCAACAACTTTAGTAAGTTTCAAGGCTATGGAATTGTGCGTCGACAAACGTTTTGAAATGTGCGGGGAAATCAACTGGAGCCTCGAGCAAATTCACCAGCAATTCCCGCGCTTTACGTATTTGCATCGGTCGGTAGCTAAGGGCTGCTTCGGCGCGAAATGCCTGGTGGAACAAGCGGCGGTGAAGTCGCCATCTGTTGCTGTAGGGTATCATGACCGTGTTGAAAGACCATCCAAAGCTTTTTATATTATCAATGTCTGTTGCAGTCTCAGAGCAGGGTTTACACAAGGAGCAACTCACAAATCATTGGTCATCCGGATAATTTCGGGACGATCAGAATAATTGCTGGAGCGTCGCTCGAGGAGGTCCCTTGCCAGCTCCTCCGAGTTGATTATGATGATCTCTTGGTTTAGTATACGAGAGTAGACCAATTCACCTGGTAGGGGAAGATCAGGCAATACCTACGACGAAAGCCTGGTGGAAGGTACCGTAGGTTTTCCCCCACTCTGTGTATGAAACCCATGGTGCACCCGGATTTATCCCCAAAATGTTACCCACTATTGGGAGCGGTTTAGGACCAGGGGGGAATGGAGTGTGCTTTCTCCGACTTGGCCAACAGCTTGCTATCCCACATGCGAGGAGGGACACCAAGGCAAGTGCAGGCAAGCCAAAATCCGTTGAGGTGACCATGGGGAGGGCGAAGAAGACCTGTGAAGAAGTGATGGGTACCTCGGTAGAGCACGCTTATTACCGCCATCTTATAGGTTCAACTCAATCTCCTCCGCGGCTGTATTCTTCGCAAATGGGAATGTGATTGAGGATAACATAATCGGTTAGCGGAGTGGCGAGCTATGTCTTTGATTGTTGATCTGTTCATTTAGTGAGGGACACGAGGCCCGGAGGGTATCTGCCTCGAGGTGTCGCCCACAGAAACTTACATATGTGCATCATTACTCTCATGTCCCTAGTTGGTAATGCTAGCTTTTGAGGCCGGCTAAATACAACAACCAAGTCAGGAAGGGATCTATGCTCGCTGACAAATCCGGGGCTTGCCGACCTCACATTCGCAGCTTCAGCGCCGTCGTTTGACGGCGACGTTTACCACTCCATCTACGGTTGGTTTCTATCCTTGCCACAAGACCCGTTCTTGCCATGTCGATGGAAGAAAGCATCAGTCTCGAAGAAACTAACAGAATCCGTATATCCTTTGGTCTCAAGCCTCTCACGGAGGATGCTGCACCTGCCGACGATGCGGACAAACAAGCAGAGCAGAACTACGCCAAGCATCGAGAAAGGGAGGACAAAGAACGCGAGGCCAAGTATGTCATGACTTTCTTTTGCATATACGCATGTCACTGACGTTGATCGTCTTCGTGTTGCCAGAAAGATCTATGACCGTATAGCGAAGTGAGTACTTTGTATGCACGTCAGAAAGATACTTTTATTTCCACTATGTTGGGCATATAGGCCCAAACATTCCTCCGAATGAGCCATTGCTCATATTCCTGACTTGTGTAGGGTGAAGAATAGACGAGAACTGGGTAGTTCTCTCTCCGGAGCAACTCTTGGTGATCCCGACGGCGACACAGAAGATACGCTAAAATGGATCAAGAAAGCGAAGAAGAGAGAGAAAGAACTTGCGAGGAAACGCCAACAAGAGTTAGAAAATATGGACAAGGCTTTTCAGGGCGAGGAGTACACAGAAAGTGCGTTTTTCCCAAGTACTTTGGAAACATACGCCTGATATTCTCTCGGATTTGTTTTCAGAGGATTTGGTTGGCTTGAAGGTTGGCCACGATTTGGAGCAGCTAGCGGAAGGCGATGCCCATGTACTCACCCTAAAAGATAGCCGCATCCTCGACAACGAAGGTATTTTTTCCTGCAGACACAAAGTTCACGTTTCTGATATCATTCACTTCCAGAGGACGAGTTACAGAACATAGACTTGGCGGAGGAAGAACGGACGCGAAAAAATGTTGAAATGAAAATCAAGCGACGTGACTACACCGGCTACGACGATGACGAATTCGCTACCGGGAAGCAAGGCATGAAAAGATCCATACTTGCCAAGTACGACGAGGAACTGGAGGGTTCCCGGGAAACGGTACGACACCTACTTGTTGGCGGGTACGCAAACTTTACCGATTTGCCATTACTACAGGGATTTCGTCTGGGTAGCTCTGTTACACCTACCCAGGTGGCGAAGGTGGTTGAACCTGAGGAGGGCCTGGTTAAAGTCAATCGAACTTTGTTATCAATAGACTATACCAGTAAGTGTCGCCCCAAAGACATTCGTGACCTGACAGTTGAGTACTGGTGTTCAGAAAATTTGGAAACAACCGACTACCTTCGCGAGGGCGACGTCGGCTTCAAGAAGCCAAAGGTATGTCCGACTGTTTATGGCACGTCCCAGACACTGAAACCCTAACGCCCTACCAGACTAAAAAGAAGCGTTTGGCTAGACGCACTGCAATCGACGTCGATGATGGTGCGGATGCCAAGGACGAGAACCAGATGGAGGTGGATCAGAAGCCACTTGTGCCCAGGCCACGTGAGTTAGACGCTAATTTTATCGATGACGATGAGCTACAAGTTGCTCTCGCCCGCTCAAGAAGAGCAAAGATTCATAAACCAAAAACGTTGACACCGCAAGAGGTTGCTCGTAAACGTGAGTGACCATATTGAATGTCCTTCAACATCACTCAGCGTCATTTTCCAAAACAGTTGCCGAACAACAATCTCGAGAGCAATCGGTCCATCTTGACGCCATGAAGATAGATGAACTTGATGGAGACCGTGGAGAAACAGGCCTCGTATTCGATGACACCTCCGAGTTCGTTCGTAGTATATCGTACACCTCGGCACCGGCGAAGACCGAGCAAGGTGGGCCCCCAGCTGGACCTTCCGTTGATCAGCGACCGCCTTCCAGGCAGACTTCAGCCACTCCGGGCGATCAAACGATTCATGAACTCGAGGCAGGCGAAGTGATTGTAAAGGAAGAGGATGAAGATGAAGATGGTGAGGCGATGCTAGAAGCTGTGGAAGCTGCCATCAAAGCCACTGAGGCAGAGGAACGTGCTGCTGTGGAGCGAGGGCTCGAAGTTGGGACTGCCAGTGAACAGACTTACAGCTCCGGAATGGCTGGCACGCTGGCCCTGCTTAGGCAACAAGGGTTGCTGGCTGAACCAACAGCTGACCTGACTCAACGGGAAAAGGTCCAGCGGCAACGTGACTTTTGGTTGGCTGAGCACCGGCGCCGACAGGCACAACGAGAGCTGGAGCGGCTACAATCCCGCGGTGGCAATAAAGACCAAGCGACTCGCGAGTATGAAAACCGTCTCCGCGAGCAGCAAGAGTCCCGGGCAAACCTTGAGTTCTTCAAGGATTACAAGCCGGACGTCAACATTGTTTATTACGATGAGTTTGGACGTACGCTCACACCGAAGGAGGCGTGGAAGGCGCTGTCTCATAAGTTCCATGGCAAGGGTTCGGGCAAATTGAAGACAGAAAAACGGTTGAAAAGGATTGCGGAGGAGAAGAAGAAAGAGGCCATGGCCAGCGGCGACACTCCACTAAGTATGAACCGTGCTTTCCAGATCCGACAGGAGAAAACTGGCCAAGCGCACTTCGTGCTCTCTGTCGGAAATAGAGGGTAAGTGGCTTCGCCACGACATGAACACTATTTTTGATTCGACCTACGTCTCTTGTAGCGCGGTCCCTCAAGCCTCTGAATTCTTGGAGCCCCCGCCTTTATCGAAAGGCAAAACCGAGAAGGCCAAGAACAAGAAAAAGGACGGGGCAAAGAGCGGCTTGGTACAAACGCATGACGAGAAGGGACTTATCACGCTGC
The DNA here is from genome assembly GCA_024663395.1 of Pisolithus tinctorius. NCBI lineage: Eukaryota > Fungi > Basidiomycota > Agaricomycetes > Boletales > Pisolithaceae > Pisolithus > Pisolithus tinctorius. The sequence continues at coordinate 3,803,770 of JANFAH010000002.1, forward strand.
AAGGCCCGCAGATATCCATTAACGGTGTCGCCAGCGTAGACGGTGCGAGCCCGGTGCCTTCGGGTTTCTCTTCTGCTGGACCAAGATATGACTCTGGGTCGCCTGCTCCTACCGCAAGGCCTGGTTTCTCTAGGATATCGTCTACTGTGGACACACCGTCACAGTCCCATAGCGCTACGCCGACTGGAGAGCGGACGAAGGTGGTGTTTGGATTCGGATCGAAGAGGAAAGCTATGGAGGACGGCGTTGACACGCCCCCAGCCAAGAGACGTTAATGTGAGTCCTTGGGGATTCAACTTTGTGTTGTGTTTCCTGTTTTTTCTTCTTCTTAACTTGTGTAGAGATGGTAATGGTTGCCACTGTACTTCTACCTCATAATTTGCACCAATCAGCTGCAATACATGCGCAATGTGGACGGAAATAGGGAATCCCCGACTTTCTGGCTGGTCGTAGTCGTGCCTTTGCTGTGTCGTGGACAGCAAGGCATGGTGGTGCAGTGCTATTACTCCTGTACACCCGAACACTGACTTGTCAAAGACAGATCGTCGATACCACTGTGGGTTCAAAAAATCATCCACAACAATGAGTCGGCTATATATGCATCGAGATCTTCCTGCAAGGCGGACCCCCTGAATACAAAACCGAGTGGCCGAAAACTCGGTCGATGTTTATGGTTAGGTGCCACTTACATACCAACGAAGCCTTTGATACACGGTGAGTCGATTCTGGTGTCGAGAGATCGTTCGAAATCCATATTATATAGGCCTCGTCTTTCATTGTAAGTCTCAGGAAGTTTCCGACTGTTCCAACACGGCAAGGAGCGTGAAAACTCTTCCTTGTCTGATGCTCATAGTCACCCTCAACGTTGTTTTAGGGAACGTGAATACAGCAACTATGTGATTGAGCACGCTTTCCCTGTCACGGCTAATTTTAAGGGGGAAAATGCCGGCATTCAGATTAGGGTCGACGGAGGTGACAGTAGCAAAATGAACGACTCGAAGTGCTTCGGTAGGTGATGTAATTGCCTAACATCCCCACGCATCATGACTTGCGGCAAGCAACAACTCTTTCAATCGAACCGATAAACTCGGCAAGCTGTTGACAGAAAATGGACTGCTGACCTTGAAGCGACTTCGTGAGAATGGTCACGAGTAGTTCCTTCGATGAACATTAGCTGGGTGCCAGTCCTCACTTTTGATGGTGCTTAGAACTCTCGGATTCCTCGATAGGGTTGTATTTTGGTTTATGTCTGGAACAAGTACATAGTAAGTCTGGACATCTCGTAAAGTTTAGGTACGATTAATTGCACGCGTTGTGCGGTCTCGCTTATTATTACTAGTAAGGTCTGGATCAGGGTCGCTGCTGCTACTCGGATTGTGCAATGGACAGAAGTCGTCCAACACGAAGGCTCCAAATTCAATGCATGACGGCCGCATGGGCTCTCAGTGAACGTTACAAGTTGCGAATGTAGTATGTCATACTTCATCTTTGGGGTTCTCGTTGGCATGTATGTTTGCGGAAGGTGACTTTGCAAGCTAATAATCCAGCGGAACCGCATCTTGCTGCGATATGACATGTTGACAGAAGAAAAATACTTAAGTAATTAGTCGCTGTGGAACTCCGCAAAATCCTTCAAAGCTTCAAAGTTCGTGCCGATGCGGATCCCGTGTCTTGCGTAAGAATCATTCCCAAACTTTAACAAGATTATAAAACGCTCTCGGATGAGATAGAACTGGAGAATGTTCTTTTCCCAGTGACCGCCCTAGTCCTAACAATGACCCTCAGTAGCGACACGTTTATCTACTTCTCTTCGACGCTCTGTTTTGCGGCCTTGCTCTATGCATGCAAGAATCGGGCTCTGCGAGGTCCGCTACCGCTGCCTCCTGGTCCGCGCGGGTTGCCTTGGATTGGCAATGTCTTTGTAAACTTCTCCGAACCTTGGCTAACCTACGAAGAATGGGGGAAGCAGTATGGTAAGTGAAGTATTGCACTTTGGATATTGAATGACACTCAGAGTTGTATAGGTGACATCGTGCACGCTAAGCTCCTTGGTATGGACTTGATCGTTGTTAACAGCGAGAGAGTCGCCCGTGCACTTCTGGAACAGCGGTCCACTATATATTCGGATCGACCACACGTACCTACGAACAAACTGTAGGCACCAAGCAATCATACATAAAATGACCGTGCCGCTGATGTGTGTTCTGCAGTTTTGGCATGGACTTCAACACCGGTCTTTTGCCGTACGGTAGCGAATGGAGGTTGCACCGCAGGATGTTTCACGTTGCCCTGAACAAAGAAGCTGCGGCGACATACAAACTACTGGAAGTGCGGAAGGTCCATCAATTGCTTCGGAACCTTCTCTCGTCCCCAGAAGAATATTACCAGCATTTCAACACGTGCGTCAGGGTCTCTTCTTAGACGCGAAGGATCTGATAAGCGTCTAGGTTATCAGCAGCGATTATCATGGCCGTCGCATACGGCTATGACGTTACTCCGCAGAATGACCCCTTCGTTTCCAAGCTTGCACGACTTTTGTCACTGTTTCTGGACGCATTGTCACCGGAGCGTGCCGCGTTAATCGGGGTGATTCCACTTTGTAAGTCTCTCCGTCCCTATGTTATTTGAAGCTGAAGTCTGCATTCAAGTGGCGCACATCCCTTCGTGGTTTCCGGGAGGACGGTACAAACAACGGGCCAAGGAATGTCGTATCCTTGCGAGGGACATCTTGGACGGACCAGTTGATTATGTGAAGAGGTGCATAGTACGTGCTTGTTCATAATCTTTTTTGGAAGATCCGCTGATCGGTGGTCGTCACAGGATGCCGGTACGGCCACGAAGTCCATGGTGTACGATCTGATCCGGGGATCATACGGGAGTAGTCAAGGTCACGATGATGCTGTAAAAGCTGTAGCAGCGACAGTTTTTATGGGTGAGTAGGTCCCACTTAATCATTAGAGTTGGCTCATACCAGACTAAGGTGGTGTGGAAACCGTCCGTGGTAGTTGTGCATGTTGTGTGGATATTTTCTGATTAACCGACAGACTCATGCTACTCTCCTTGTTTTCGTCCTCGCCATGGTGCTACACCCTGAGGTACAGACTAAAGCTCAGGAAGAGATCGACCGTGTCGTGGGTTCCGATCGCCTTCCGGACTTTAATGACAGACCGAACCTCCCTTACGTCGAAGGAGTGTTTTTGGAGACTTTCAGGTGGCACCCGGTATCCCCCATGGGTTAGTTATCTCAAATGAATGAAGGTCATGCGTTCTCAGGCAAATCTACCAAATAATAGGTCTTCCACACATGACGACGACAAGCGATATCTTTGAGGGGATGTACATACCTAAAGGCAAGTTAATGCGTTTGTTGAGCCGTTTTTCACATGATCAACCTCAAATCAGGCGCAATCATCCTTACCAACTTATGGTGCGATAGTGATCTCTCGTAGCGTTTTCTGGGCTGATTGGTAGTGCATGAATCCAGGGCTATGGCTCATGACGAAAGTCGTTTTCTGGATCCTCTGATCTTTAATCCCGCGCGGCACCTTACACCGTCAGGGGACTTGGCAGAGGGTACTGCAACTGACCCGTTCGGTTTCGGACGGTACGTTCGCTGTCGATTCCACCAAGTGCTCGGACTGAACGTTTCCTTGTAGTCGTTACTGCCCCGGGAAGTACGTCGCTGATCAAACCGTCTGGGCTACCATCGTATCAGTACTGGCCACCATGCGGATCGAAAAGGCCAGGGACCATTGCGGTAACGAGATTGATGTGATTCCGGAGTTCACAGGTGGATTATCGAAGTCCGCATCCGTTTCTTTTTCAGGCCACTGGAGATGCTAACTGAGCGATATGTGATAGCCGCCCGAAGCCGTTTCGCTGCTCTATCAAGGCGCGGTCACTAACTGCAGAGGAACTGATCCGCACAAGTCATGACGGAGACTAGGTCGACGAATAAACCGCGACTTTCATTGCGCGGTGTGCATAGATTGTACAATTTGCACGTGGCATCCACGGGGATGCAGACGCTGCAGGCGGGCTGGCGAACTCGGAGTCGTGATCCGAGACGAGAAGCCACTGCGCAGTCAACTACCAGTGGTGTGGCATCTCCTAATTTCATAATTGGGTGACCGTTTCCAAGAGACACTACACTCTTGTGTCTAGCAATTCAGATAGGGTACTTGTCTACTGCAACCCACCTCAGTCATTCGTTTTGCACTCATGTCTATCAACGCTCACTAATTCGGATTTTCTATGGACGTGTGTTAGATAGGGGGAATGTCACATGTACACTAGCTGCACTGGCACAGCTAGGCTGCCGCAAAAACTCAACGGCATCATGGTGTGAGCTCTTCATTCTGGGTAGTCTGGTCGATGTACTAGCCCCCTGCCATCGTCACGGTAAGATCACATTAGTCCCGTGGTATAGTGGTATAGTGTAGTGGCGGGAACTAATCCGTTTTGTGTTAGTGCAATCTGATACGTTGCATGCCGTACAAGTACACGCGATCGCCGTGCATTCGGTCTTGACATGGACAGCCCGTATAGAATCAGATGGCCTTTACATTGCGCACGAAATTTGGCTACTTTCAATCCAGCATACCTATTCTGCACCCCCGATCTCTGGTGTACATACTGCAGCTGGGTATCTCTTATTACACAAGCACGACATATCCGATCGCGATACGCAGAATGGTTAGGCCTTAAGGCGCGACTGTTTGCCATCTCCCTCAGATTCGTCCTAGGTGGAGATGGTTATACAAACGTTCCTCAAAGTAATCCCAGCCCAGTGCCTTGCAAGTTCTGATGCCATCGGAAGACAACTGTGGGGAGACTGGCGTACCAAAGAGTTTAACACAAAGGCGGAGAGCGTTGGAAAAGTTTTTGTACAGTGTTCGTCGTGCAGACCCATGCCCTCCGTCTAGATCTCGTAGTGATGCGCAAGACAGTCGTAAATGTAATGATGGAAATCCTCCGGAAACATTACCCACGGAAGATATCGCATCTAGTCCTTGATCCTTCTTCAGGAGCGGTTCCAACCTCTCTTCCACGAGTTTCTTTACCGTGGATCCCAAACGTCCTGAAGTGGGTAGGAGTCTGAGGGTGACGAAGTAGTCCAGTAGCAAAAGGCAGAACATGCGAGATCGCAGCCCGCGTAGCTGCTATATCACGCTATCGAGACATGAGCGTCAGTCACACCAAGGCAAAGGTGTTGAGCAGGACCTGCAAACCACACACAGGGCCGATAGACAAACTCCAAGGTGGGGAATTTGCTAATCAGTTAAACCACCATATGAAACCAAGACCTCATATAGTAACGACAATCCATTGGAAAGCATACGCGTGCACCTTCTTTGTGTCTCGTGATGGTGTTTTCCCATTCACTGATCTGGGAAGGAAACGCACCCCCATACCAGTCAATGATCCCACTGAGGACAGATGCTGCGAATGGAGTCCGGATCGTAGGCTTGGAGACGTCTTGTACCATTGCAATATCGGACATGTTGGTGTTGTCAGCAAGGCCTTCCATGGGGTACCATAGACAGTTGGAAGCTTCCAGTTCTATCGCTCTATGTTCATGTCCAACCCCAATCTCACCAGCATCGAACATGAAATATTCGCGAACCCTTGGAACAGTAAGCAAGGATACCAACAAGGACTGTTGAACCAAAACCAAAATTCTTAATTAAGTGGTGTAGGCGGTAGAGGTCCAAGTAAAGTCAAAGTCAAAGTTGCAGGAGCGTGCCAGTCGCCAAGTTCCTAAGACCTGAAGAAAGGGTTTGGTGCAAAAATGAGAGGGCGATCTGGTGTGGAGGCTGGAAGCTTGCAGGCCGCCTTCGCACACTCCACAGTTGGCAACGTTTGAGCAGGCGGCGCACTTCGAAAACTCCAGGAGTTAGCTGAGGGGTGATATAACGGAGATGATAATTAAGTGGTATAGATACACATGTAACTATAGGAGAGTGATGATATTCCATGATACTGTGGAGAAGAGAATAAGATGATAGAGGCTACGTTGGGCTTGTCTTGAGATGATTTTCTTAAGACTGCCCAAAGGCCATGTGCCATAATTCAGGACCGTCCCGTATTAGTGCCTCCAGACGTACAGGGTTAACCTTTAGCGGAGAAATGTGAGTGCTTGGCGACGTACAATGACAACTTCCACTGCAATTAGTGCGATGATGACCAACTCCATTCGATGTGCTGTGGACTAATACGATGTTAGGGTCACCACAAACGGAGCCATTGCTGACCGACGTACCTCAGTGAGCAGTTGACGAAGAATAGATTGCACCTATAATCACGACTCTCAAGTTTCCAATTTGTCCCTGACCGGTACCAAGAGTCGCGACTGACCTCTGTAGCATAAGTGATCTTTTCGTTGACAGCATTTGTTCGCATTTTGACCTCCAAAGCTCCCGACATGGCTTTGAAAAAACCTTCCAACTCTGGTTCTGCCCAGTAAAGGTCAGGGATGTCCGAAAAATTCTCGCGGTTGAGGTTTAGTCCTTGACGGAACTTGAGAAGTGCACCGAGTTTCTTGATCAATGCCTCTCGGCTGAGTCCAGGTTCTCCTGTCTTCTCTAGAGCATGAGGAAGTTGTGCAACCGAGGAGAGATAGTCTTCGAGAGATTCTTCGAGGACTGCTAGTGCCGTCGACCGCGAGAGGGCCTGTGAGAAGGCATAGCGGGCTAGTAGAGTCGCCGTGTCCAGAGCTGGATCGGGTGGCTGGAGAGCAGGGGCACTCGCCGGCTCCTGAAGGGGCGCGACACGACCCAGGATAATCAAGTCACCTTGTATCCGCGTTTTCCTGGTCGGTGAGGTGACGGTTATGAGTTGTTGAGCAGGAGACAAGAAATTGCATACTCGCTGGGATCGGATACGAATTCGAGGCTCTCTGTTTCCGCCTCTCGAAGTGACCCTACTTCACAGGGCGCGAGCACTCGTTTTGCGAACTGTCGGGCTTCCTCTTCTGTCGTTCCCCAACACACGAAACTGCCATTCGGAAACACGAAAACCTCTCCATCCTTACCCCACCTTGGAACCCACCACGCGTCGTGCAATTTCTGCGAGTGCGGAGGTAGGCGAGAGCGTAAACGGGTTGGGATGTAGCGCTCTGCGGTTGCGAAAGTAAGGACGGGTTGGATGGCGCTACGAGTAGGTGTCGGATTTGAGCGAATGGGAAGCGAGGCAGAGGCAGTACGTCTGAGGGGCGTGGATGCTTTGGGTTTCTGCTTGAGGTTTTCACCGTGAGCTGCTGCTGCTATTACACGTTCGTCTGAAAGTAGGCGGGAGAGTGCGAATTTCGTAGACACGCGAAGGTGGAGTCCCGTTGGTCGTACAGGTCCATGTGTACGGCGAATTGAACAGTTTAGAGCACTGCGGAGGACGTTCATGGTCAAAGCGTCGAGTCGAAGCTGAAATATTTGCGAAAGATCGGCTTCCCAATTGGGCAGTCTACTACATACGTACATCCCGACGCAGACTCGGGTCGTATTCCCAAGTCCAGTAGCATATGTATCTCGAGTAAAAACTCTGCAAGTGATTACATTCGAACGTGGTATATACATCGACTAATTCTAAAAGCAGCGTCTACTCGCAGGCATATTAGGACCAGAAGGGACCAAGGCGGATGAACGTACCGGTACACTCCGACCTGGTAGCCGACAGCAGCCTACTCGTCGTCATATCCCTCTACGGGTCTCCGTGGTCGTTGAGGTACTGTTGTAAAAGAGAAGAAGTCGAACACGGCAAACTTTTGTTAGGTATGGAAGAGCGACTTACGAGGGTAGGTAGTAGGGATTGATTCCGGTGGAACGTAACCAAAGTAGTTTCTCCTGATCGGGGGCACGGTGAAGGCAAGAACAGGACCGGAGATTCCGATTAGAAGGGAGAAGAAGATAACAGGCCGCTCATGTGCAAGCCATTGCTGTGTGCTCAAGGTTTTTAAAGTGTATAAGACCGACTCTGAGACACTTACAAGGGATCTATACGACCGTCGGAGTGGTGTAACGATGGAAGCCATGACTTGCCTGTGTGTCTGCCCACGTTCCTGTCAGAGCCGGAAGTCGGCGGGATGTTTGGTTGTATGTGCATGTGTTTGGCAAAGGCTTTGGAAATAAACAACGCGATCGTGGCGTGTGTGGTGATCAGCGGGTCGCGGTGTGCCCGTGGGTCCAGGTCGTAGCTTTGGGTGCAGCTGTGAGCTAATAAGGTCTCTGCCAGTTTGAGGCGTGTTGTTTTATTTTATTTCTTGGCGAGGGCAGATGATCTAGGCGAGACAGCAACGAGCGTCTGGCCGAGATTAAGGTTGTAGTACTAATAACTGTAAGCGCGTCTCTCTTTTTTTTTTCTCGTTCGACGGTGCACTCACTCATGCCATGACCCGACTGCGACGGGACACCGCACAGCAGATGCACCCATCCCAGCACTCGTTGTCGCCCACCCCGAGACCCCTCCGCATCTTCGCAACCGGGACGGTCTTCCTCACCCACACCCTCTTCCTGCCCTCCTACCCCCACCCGGGCAGCGCATCGCGCGCACAGGCAGTCCAAACATCGCGTGGGGGAGCGTCTGGCCATGTCCTCGCCGTTCTTGCTCAGCTCGGCGTAACGGTCCCGTCCGCAGGCGAGGTCGAACCAATGCTCATTGCGTCTCTCGGCAGCAACACCGAAGCTCAGCGACTGCGCGACGTACTCGAAACATCGGGCGTCCGCACAAAGTACTGCAAGATTTGGCCGGGTCTCGGGGTACCCACCGCATGGGTCATGCAAGCCCGCGACATCCGCGAACGAACCGTCATCAATCACAATCCCCTCCCAGATGTCTCACATGAAGACTTCATCGCATTGCTAGGACCAGTCCTCGCACCAGAAAACTACGTCGGATATACCCAAAACCAACTCCAGCCGCCAATGGGCATCGTCAGGGAACAACAGTCGAGTTCCCCTGTCCCCATCTTTCCCAACACTCTCGCACCTTCAGCACCCCGCCCATCCACCTCCGCACGTCCGGGAACCTCTTCGTCTTCACATTCAGCTCCTCCGTCTCCCCACACATTCAGGGTCCCTAGCCAGACACCTCACTCTCCCGCCCCTTTCGACTGGCTCCACGTCGAGGGCCGCAGCATACGCACTACAGTCGCCAACATACTGGGTGTCGATGGTCTCGCCAGAGAACGCAAGTGGCGATCCCATTGTGTGATCAGCATTGATCTGGGCCGCAGGGCACGCGAGGGCGCAGAAGTGGTAGGCCACTACCTCCCGGATCCAGTTTACATCCTCTGATCTTGGCCTCAGCTTCTCCCACATGCAGATGTCATCTTTCTATGCACCACGACCTTCCCATCCCTCTCATCCTCACCAATATCGTCACCTAATTCTACGCCCACCCTCCGCGCAATATTGCTCTCCCTCGCTCGTCATGCGCGACCGCACGCCCTACTCGTTCTGAACGCAGGCCGTGAAGGCGCCGCCCTCCTTAGCATTCCAACTCGCGAGTACTTCCAAAGTTCAGGCTGGTCCCCACCTCCACGATCATCGCAAAACGCCTCTCATTCCCACTCCAACTCAACTGCAACCACCACGAATGGCACACATCCGCGGGACGGTGTCGAGAGCGTGCGTTCCGGTTCTGACTTTTGGGCAAGCGCAGAGGCGGCAGATACGTCCCTAGCTTCACGCGACAGCGCTTCCAACGTGGGTTCTCGCGGTGAGATGAGCAGACAAGGAAGCCCTCATCCCCGTTATAGTGGAGAATCCTTCCATCCCTTCGACGACGGCGATGAAGGTGAGGACGGGGATGGGCATGGTGAGGATGGGCGACACACTCCCCAGCCTCGTCGAAGACAGCCTGAGCCTGAACGTGTTGAGGAGGAGGAGCTGGACGAAGAAGGTGCCCATGCTGCGTTCGTAGCAGGAATGATATGGGCGTTGAGTAGACGCCTTTTACCTGGTCCACCATACACGCCGGAAAACAACCCGAATGGAGATGTAAGAAAGGATGGGAATGTGGGAGACTTGGGAGTACGATGGAGATTAGACGAATGCCTTCGGTATGGTGTATTTTTCGATGGTTCGCTTTTCCTCTGATAAGTTGACTGCTAACCAATGCATAGGTTCGCTACGGAGATTGCAGGTCGCAGAGGTCATGCAAGTCCGGCTGCGAATAGCACCCCTAGCATGGTAGGGAGTACGGTAAAAGAAAGCAGTGAATGGGACGGGCTAGGCGAGGAGATGCGTCGTGCTGGATGGTTTGACTGAACTCCCCCTTTTTTTTTTCTTTTTCTTTCTTTTATGATTGCATGAGATGCGATGACAAGGGCATAATATTGTACTTTCACATCATACCACGACTAGCAAAGATTCTGTAGGCGTCTCTATTAGACTGTCCGATTAGGAAGACCCAAAATTTCACTGCTCGTTCGCAAAGATCTATGGGTCGAGCACGTCAAAAGCAGCGGAAATTCAGCTCGACTGCATCTCAGCCAGCATCGTCGTCTTCGCAGCCGCCGCCCATCGCATCGCTCCTAGCAAAGGCCCAGGATCTGATCATACAATGCGACTATCCACTCGCTCGCAAATTCATAGAGCGAATCCTCTCCCGGGAGGATAGCACCCCCACCGAGAAAAACCAAGCTAGAGAAATGATGGGCGTCGTTCTGCTAGAGCTGGCAGAAATTGATGCAGCTAAGGAGGTAAGGTTTGCTCACCAACCTTTTTCCTCACTCACATTATGGTAGATGTTTTTGAGCCTGGTGCCCCCACACCCGGATGCTCCATCTCCTCCGCCTCCATCAGCATACCTTCACCTCGCGCAGCTGTCCGATGATGACCCCCACGCTGCCTTGTCTCACTATCAGACCGCCATCGACCTTCTCCACGCGCAACTCAAGGGTAAATCACCCGTAGTTTCAAACGTAGATGACGACGACGACAGCGAGACCAAAAGTAACATCGTCCGTGCATACTTGGGAATGATAGAGATTTGGATGGATCCATCTCATGATTTATGGTACGTCGGGTCCTCTGGCATTTCGCGTCTCTGTTGTCGGCGACATCTAATTCTGGTGTTCCACCAGCTTTGATCCAGCAGCATCATCTACATGCGATGCATTACTCTCTCGCGCCCTTGAAGTCGACCCTCAAAATCTAGAGACGCTGCAAACCCTCGCTAGCGTCCGTCTCTCGCAGGAGAAACCTGAGGAGGCACTGCAAGCTCTCCGTACCTTCCCATCACCACCCCCCGATCCACATTCAACTAATACCAGTACTACGGATCCCCAGAGTCATGCTTCTCTGCTTCTGAACGCATTGCCTATACTCGTTCGAATTACGCGCGCAAAATTGTTGTTGGAGTGCAATGCATATTCAGATGCGCTGTCCCTGCTCGAAGGCGTGCTTGCTGCCGACGACGCGAACGTGGAAGGTTGGTATTTGATGGGATGGTCGTGGTGGCTGTTGGCAGAAAGGAGGAAGGAAGGGGATGTGACTGTTGCCGAGAGCCTTGGAGAGGATGGGGAACAGCTAGAGTGGCAGGACATGGCTAGAGATTCAAGGGATTGTTTGGAGACATGTCGGATGGCGAGTCATTCAATTGTCCGTTTTTCTGAGAAAATTATGTCGCTGATTGGTTTTTCCAGTTGTATTCATCGCAAGAGTTCCCAGACGAGCCCCTTATGGAGCATGTGCAAGAGCTGATCACGACGCTGGAAGGGCTTGGTATTCATCCATCCCCGGCTGACGAAGAGGCGAACGGCGAAGTTTGGGAAGACGTTGGTGACTCTGACGAGGATGTGGAGATGCTGTGAGTACTAGTACTACTTACAGCCAATAAAAGTACCCTATCTATCATAGTACTTTGTATCACGTGATCACACTGTACGGAATGTTGCATCATGGATTCCGTGCTTTCCCTGCCCAGTGCGGCAGAGGGTCCACCGATTGGTCTGTCCTGCTTGTTCTTCTCTAGTCCATCCCTGAGTTGCGTCGAATAAGAAAAGGGCGACCTGCAACGAGAAAGTGTGGGGTCAGGCATAACCATGCAAACTCCGAACCAACACCCTACTCAGCTGGACAGCGCTACTGCAGCCGAGGTGTGCACTTACATTACTTCCAGCAGCAGTGGTCGCTCATGCTCTGCAGATCCTTGCCAATGGCTGGGAAGATGTCTCAGATTCTGAGAGCACTCCCGAGCAAGCCCGTTCCAGTAATGCAAGCATAGGAAGTAATACACCAAAAAAGCGTCGGAGAGGCGCCAAACATGCAGGCGGCGCAACCACTACTAGGCCCCCCAAGAGTCCTGCTGCGAAACCGAAGCGCCAGAGAGCTCCTATAATAGATAAAGAGGAGCTGGAGGATGCTATTGTAGCTGGTGCTCGGTTCTCCGTGCAATATGTTCTCGACGTGGTCAGTGTCGCCATCAAATACCTGCGCCGGCCGTTGTCCGTTCTTCTGTGTCTGTGGATGTTTTCGCTCTTGGTGTCTTACATGGCCAATGTGTTTCGAACTGCTCTGTTCCCACTTTGCTTTATCCCTGGGATGTCGAGGACTGCACTGTGCGTTCCAGCGCCGTCGACCCCTCCTCAATATCCCGACTTCCCAGGTTTAGTGAAGGCCCAGGGATCCATGTTTGACCAGTTGGTAGGGGAGTCCGTCGGTGGTTCGGCTCTGTCCATCGAAGTACTCAAGGCTGAGATGGCGACCAGAGATCTTTCAACGCTTGTCCGATACAGCGACCTCAAATCGAGAGAGAGCGTCGCCGATTTACTATCGACTATTTCTATCGACGCTAAAAGAACTGCACGAGGACTGACGAAATTGAATGCCAAGGTGGCCGGCGCAGTCGACGAGTATGTGTTGTTCATGTTTTGCTTCGTGATACGATTCGCGTTTTGACCTTCAGCGATTATTAGGGTGATGGCACTGAATAACTACGCGATGGCCACTATCGAGGAAGCGCATGAAAAGGCGCCTTCGCCAATACTCCAAGCTATAATTCCGATCAAGATAGGACCAACGGCTGACGAAATCATAGAAGGCGCATTTGCGCTTGCGATGGATCAATCTGAACAGTCCATCGCACGTCTCATCGTTGAAGCAGAAGTGTCCGGGCAAAATCTGGACCAAATGGAGGTGGACATTGCCTCGCTCCACGACATGATCACTCGCGAAGACAAACATATGAGTGCCGAAAAGGATCGCATTCTTGGCGAGCTTTGGTCGAGTCTTGGTGGAAATAAACAAAAACTACGGGAGTACGACGACAGGCTGGCACTGCTCAACGACTTGGCTGTTTACCGGAAGCAAGCGAGGGCCCACGTCATCGCGGCATTGCAGACGCTGCATGCGATGAGCGATGATCTTGAGGACTTGCGGGAACGCGTGGCTGCTCCTGGTATCATTGGTGGGAAACTGCCCGTCCGAGTTCACATCGAGAGTATCAAAAATGGATTGGAGAGGTTGAAGGAAGGCAGGACGCGTGCTCGAGAAGTCGGAGATGAGACTTCGAAACGGTTGTTGGGTTCCGACTGACTCCATAACCTTCTCACATGCACGAGGTGAGGAAGGAGAAAAAGGGAAGAAGGGACTACACGCGTTGGCCAGACTCGTCATTGGCATGTGGACTGTGATCTGATTTTTGGTTTTGGGTGGTTATCATCGGCGATAAGGGACGTGCTGCGAATGGCTCCGAGTCATCGCCTGCTTCGCGTAGACAATAACAATCACGAGCAATGAGCTTCTTGCGCCATCCTCCAGACGTCTACGTAGCATCTATATATGATGATCTAGGTACAATGTCAACCTGTATGTGTCTCGGCAAACAAGGCTGACCGCGAGTCCACCGTGGTGGAAGAAGAATACGGAATATAGCCATGTGGACGATGGCAGTCTATACCTCAGTGAGAATTGAATGCAACCAGTGTTTATGGGGAAAAGTTGGGTGAATGGGCCGTCGACGGTTTTTTTCTTATTGTGTTGCTGGGATTACAGTAGCCGGGATTGTCTCACGTGTGCCTGCTGTATTCGGTAACTAATCACAATTACGCAGGGAGGTCCGAGTCCCCCCCTGGCATGAGTCTGGCAGAAGAACAATATGGAGTTGGCACGTCCTAGCAAAAAAGGTGTCGGGCTCGTGGCCGTCTTTACTTATCTCTCTTCCATACTCCCTTCTCCTCCTCTCCCACTGTCTCACCGATCATACCCGTCCTGGATTACGCAGCTTTTCATCTGGCTTACAGAGATTCCGGTCAATTCTGCTGCCGGTAATGCATATCGCCATTGTGTCTCATAGTTCCATGTGCTCATCCTAGATCCGTTAGGAGCTTCTCGGTGGACCTTCGTTCCCTAGAATTTTCATCCTCTGCCTCAACGTGCACACTCCCTGACAAGTGACATTATATACGCGCGCGACACCTCCTGTTCTCCTCCTGGCTCCCTGACCTCGGCGGATCTCCTCTCCGTTTACTGGCTCGTCACCGAAATCGCTGATATCAATCGTGTCTCTCTTCCATCCCAGCCCAACCCAGTCCCTGCTCTGATCCCCTTGTCTTAACGATGGATTTTCCAGTAAGCGGCACTAGCATCCACTATGCTTTGTACAAACTAAATTTCCATAGACCGGTGCTGGTGCAACAGGCGGTCCAATCTCTCCAGAGGTACGTTGCATTGTCATTTGTCTTAAGTATCCTTCCTCTGTCTAACTAGTTTCACCCAGGCTTGGAAACGCGCCGTCTACCGAAGTGCACCTCCCCGTTTCTATGTGGAGCTACTTCTACCTGAAAAGCAAGGTGAAACATACAATCGTATCCACCTTCAGGGATATATTGACCTCCCCCGTAGGTGGTAGCCATAGCTACGGCCTTCGAGTATCCCCAATCAAGGATGACGGAGCCTCCATTTCCACGCGCAACAGCGGTTCTCGTGGATACGTAATCTGGAGAAGGTGGGAGGACTGTCTGCAATTTCAGGAGACCCTCGAAGTCGCATACTCGCGTATGGCAAGGGAGAAGCGAAACCGCCTCGCTGCTGGCAAGGGTATTAAGAAAAACGGCATTTACATACATGGGGACCAAGCCGCTTCATTCGAATCTCTTCCACCAGGTCCAGACCCACACTCGGTGGCACAGGACATCCACCAGTACATACCAAAGCTGACGAAGAAAGCAACCATTTTTCGTGCCAGCCAGGCTACTATTCAACAGCGACAATCAGAATTCAAAGCAATGATCTCCGCGTTCTTCGATGAGGACATACCGGCTCTCATTAAGGAGTTGAGAGAAACCCGTACTTTCACGGATTTCTTTGGTTTCTGGAGAAGGGATTACGACCTGGCAAGAAGACAGGGCAAGGATCCCGACTCGATGACAATTGGTTCAGTGTCGGTGTACTTTTCCGCCTCTAGCCCGTCCCTTCCGGATTTCTTTCATTCTCCAAGTAAAAAGGCATCACCGCAGAAATCCGTTCGGCGGTCCTCTATCGTTTCTGAGTCCTCCTCCTCTGGAAGTTCCGTCAATGTACCGGCGCTCCGCAGGACTGTGGCTCATGCGCAATCCTCAGAGAGCATCCCGTGGTCCAATTCTTCGTCTAATAATTCTCCTACGTCACCCTCTTTGCCGTCGACGCCGACCTCTCCCCCTCGCCACCTTTCTTCAACTTCCCGTCAGACCATGGTTGCTACTCAAGACGTACCAATTAGGTTTGGACATATGCCAGAGGCAGTTGTCCCGGAAAGGCCGACATCGTTGTTGGAATCTTTGCCAGAAGACCGTGAACTATCTTCGGGACCTGTTGGAAAATCAGGCGAACAGAGCACACGTCCGCGGAGGAGGGCCGAGTCTACTACCGGGGCCCATCGCAATGCGAGGATATACGGATCGCTCCCGCTCTCTCGTGGCTTTGACGCTTTATCTGAGTTCGGGGAGCAACAGCGGTCTGGCAGTCATTGTGAGCGTGCTGCAATTGCATATCTCATCTGAAGGGCTTACGCTGACGACTTCATAGCGCCTACAAACGGATACCCAAGAAATTCTTGGCAGACGACGCACTCTACGGCGACTTCCCGGGCGACGACGTATCTTGAGGAGCTCGGCGTCGACTATACACTACCCACTCCTAACCCAGAAAGCAAGCACCGTCCAAGAGCTTCGATGTGTAGCGTGGCATCTTCAGTCATGCCAGGAACGGGTGTGGATGCTGTGATGCCCCGTTCTCCACGCCGTGCTTCCGTTGATCGCCGGAAGATGATATCATATCCCGGGGGCGACTTCATCCTCGCAGACGACGAGCCGTGGGTAGACCATGACGAGCCTGATGAAGGAGATGATTTTCTCGACGCTTATTTCTACGGTGTGTTTCACATGCACGCCAATGTTCATCTTTGTTTAATGTGTGTCATGTAGATTCAATTCCACAGTCCCCATTTCCGAGCGATGTTGTCGATACACCTAGACGTGATGTGTTCCAGCTCTCTCAGAGTGTCCCTTACAGGCGCTCTGGTAGACGCTCTTCGTTGTCGCATTCTGTATCTAGCCACTCGACCGCGTCGAGTCACGAGGGGACGGTCCTTTCCATCAAGGCGGTACACGAGGAGAGCATAATAATGCTGCGTGTTCCGCGTATATTACCATTTACAGATCTTCGCAAGAGGATTTACGACAAATTCGTTCAACAGGAGCAGTCTCCTATTTCCCAATCCTTCGCTATTGCAGTCTTGGTGCAATCTACCATAGAACGAGGATTCCAGCGCCCGGAATCGGTATCGTCGGCTGACAGCAAGAAAGCCGCCCTTGATTTCGTGGCATCCCAGGAAGAGTGGGATCAAGCCGTCATGCGATATGGAACTAAGTTATTCCTGCGTATCATAGGAAGCAGGGAGTAATTACCATAATCAGCTCTTATGCCTCCTGCGCATTTCAGTGTGCGTAGCTGGGTTTTTCGTCTTCTGCGGCACAACTATTTTTTTTCTTTTCGCATTTCCACGATTTGTTATATTTCTAGTTTGCTTGTATCTTTTTCGATTGACACATTGACACTTTTTTTTTTTCCCACTGAGGAGATTTTTCATGGGTGGATCTGTAGCTACAGTATCCGTGTATGTACAAAGAAACCATGTGCATACCTAGTTGAGTAAAATGTATTATTACCATGTCAACTATATATTGCCTTGACACTGAGGCTCCTATGAGTATTTGTGCATGAGGTGAAGGTGCTATCATGGGTTTTGGGGCAGCAGATGCAGATACTGCACCTATGGACAGTGGTGTTCTTGTCCAGTCTGGAATGATGCTTTTCAGAAAATGCTCCAAATTAGCTGCTGTGATGAGAATGTTGAGTATGTGACCCAGAGTGTCAAGTCCAGGCCTACTTTGACCAACTCCAATGCTGATTAGGGCCTGAGGAGTGGTACAGAAGCAGGTCTGACACACATGAACAGAACTCCAACTAGTGGAGGTTTGGCAGAGATGAAATCTGTCAAGTATGCATTCCAGGGTTACAGCAATGTCTCAGAGATTCACCCAGAGTGCTTGGACTTTTGCTCTGACCTTTGGAATTAAATTCCAAGGTCACTCCACTTACTAATTATGGTACTATGAATTTTCCACACCATTCTTTTCCACCTCAGTGACTACTTCATGCACTGAGGTGAGTATAGCTATGTATGTGCCATTCATTTACTCTGTACTGACCTAGTGTAGAAACTTGTACCTTTGTTAGATTATGAGCCCCACTCTTGTGCTCTAATTCCAAAAGAGTTATTAAACAGCAATAATACCCACTATGGCAAAAGATGACCATTCCTTACAAGTCCCAACCCTAAACATGGATGGAAGCAACTGGCTATATTACAAGGCTTGGGTTGAATGGGCTGTCAGTTCAAAAGGGCTGATTGGATGCCTGACTGGCTTGGATGTGAAACCAGAGGACCCTTCAGCAGGAAAAGATTCCTCCTGGAAGCCCACAGCTGCCAAGCAAAAACTTGTTAGTGAGTACCCAGGAAAGTTCTGACTTTGGGCCAATGATGATGTATATGTCAAGCAAGTGATAGCTGCATCACTCCTGGAATCATTATTCCTTTGAGTCCTGAAGGAAGAGACTGCAAAGAGAGTGTGTGGTGTCCTCACTGATCTTTTCCAAAACCACTCTTGCATTGTCATAATTGATCTCTGGAGAAAACTCCAAGAATCTCACTGTGCAGAACAAGGTGACATCCATGCTCACTTCAACAAGATGTGCACACTGCATGAACAACTTGCCATGGTTGGACGGTCCATCACAGATGATGACTTTGCAGCTATAATTCTCAGTTCACTTCCTGCTTCCTATGACTCCAACCTCACAGCTATGACATCTTCAGCCCTTGTAAGGTTGGAGGTTGAACTTTCTCAAGCTCACCTGCATGAAGTGAACCATATGGTATTTGTGCAGGAAAAAAAGGAACAAAGAAAAGAGAAAAGGAAAAAACAGAAGACATATGTGATGGTTGGGCCTTGTGATTTTCCATAGTCAAGGGTGAAGCCTTGGAATTCTATGTGGAAGAAGAGGTGTTGAACCCTGCACTTACAAACTCAAGGGAGAGTTGGATTTCCAGAGGGAACACTCCTTCACACTCATGACCTGTCTTCATCCTTGAACAGGTTGTCAGTCATTTAACCCTCCTCAGGCTCAGAATCTTTAACAGGGGGATTTCTTCCTTGGAGGGTCTTACTCCATCAACATCCATTGCATTGGGGTCCTTTTCTTTGCTGAGGTTGTTTTTTGGATAGAACATCCTCTTTTCTTTCTTTCCAGAAACTTTGTTCACTTTTCTCCACTTGGCATCAAGTTTTTGTGCTTGTTTGTGCCAATCATTGATTTTGGTAGGGGTTGTCTCCACCATGTGGATGCAGTTGGCAATGAACAGTTTGAGACCCTGAGAAAAGAACTTGATCAGGGTTACATCTTGGGTGAGGGTGGAGTCAGCAGTGGCAGTGTGGAAATCAGTGATGTACAGTGAAGGACAAAGCTGTTGCAATGTTTGCAATGTGTGCATTATTGATGATGTAGCTCAGGCTATTCTGCATGGGGAGTTATGATACATATACCATTGGAAAGGGGTGACTCTGAGCTTTCCAGAACACTAAGGTATATACCAAACAAAGCCATACATGCTGAGATATAGTGTATTCTTTCCAAAAGGTGCATTGCAACACTTTTGTCCCTGACTGGTGAAATAGTGAAAAGTGACTTTTTGATGGATTAAGAGCATGAGGGATGGGAAAATATGTAATAGACCACATGATCTTCCAGATGATTTGTCAACATGTAAACAATGACAAACATTGGATTTGTACCATTAACCCTCCCTCTTTCCCCACAACTTATGAAGTCATCTCTCTGGCTCACATGGCCATTTTCTCAGGGAAATCTTATTAACTACTGGTGGCCACTACAGTACCATCAGTATAACATGCCCTCAGAACCATCAGTCCCTTGAAAAACCTGCTGTCACTCATTCCCTGGACTGTTTCCCCACCCATGCCTGATGTGTTCTGGGACTAATCAATACTTGGAAGGCTGAGAATGTTATGGAGGTCCATCTGGCACTTCAGAACATGATGGACAAACCAATCCCCTCACAACCTATGCATTTTGGAAGTCAGGGTGAGACACAATCCTCTTTACCCTTGGGTGTCATCAGAAGGATATGCTACTGAGCTGTAATGGAGCAGAATCCTGAGCAGGAACCTAGACATGATGAAGTGACTTGCACAAGCTTGAGTCAGAATATACTGTTAAGTACAGGTTTACCCTTGGGTGACTGGGCTTCAAGACTGGGTGACAGGGGCTAAGTCCAGGTGACCAAAGTCAAGGCCAGGAGACAGGGGCCAAGTCTGGTTGGACCAGAGTTAAGGCTGGAGGTCAGGGGTTAAGTCTGGAGGACTGGACTTAAGGCCAGGAGCATGGGAACAAGGCTGGGAGTGTGGGAAACCAACTGGTCTTGGAGTGCACACAGGGGGAAGCTGGTCTGGGGTTGGATCTACCTCCCTTGGTCTCAGCTTATGTGCTGTGCCCTTATGCAAGCCAGAGAGAGGTATGGGACAGGGGCCAGGGACAGCTTGAGGCTCAGCCTTAGCTGTAGAGTAGACTTGGAGTGTAGTACAGGGTTGAGGATAATACTAAATTGATATTCTGACTGGAGTGCTATGAAGTATGTACAGGGGTTAAATACATGAGGCTGGTCTGGGATAACAAACATGAAGCTGGACTTGTGAATAAGCTATTAGCAAGATGATTAGCAAGAGTGTGGACAGCCATAGGGGCTGTGCCAAGGCTAATAGTCAAAGTCTGGGTGACTGGCATAACCAGAGTTGGACACAGGATTTGTACAGTAAGCAAAGTCAGACAAAAGGACCAGACTAAATAAAGTACAAACAAAGGAAAACAGACTGGAGTTATGTCCAGGTGACCTGGTCATAGACCTGGGAGGACCAGGGTGGAGCAGTGCAAGGCCAGGAGGCCAGAATGGACTGGAGATAGGGGTAAAACACTGGACTTGAGTTATTCAGGCTGGAGTTGGGTTATCTAGGGCCAGAGTTGGGTCTTCTAGGCTGGACTAGGACTGGACTTGACTGGAGATAGGGGATAGGGGTCTGGACTGGACTGGGATTGAGTCTGAGAGTCATGGATATGACAACTTGTTGGATTGTTCTTGTTTGATGGGTGGCACACAAATTTAGCATAAGGTCTGGCAGTATGTTGGAGATTGAACTCCTCCATAGATGCTGCCTGATCATCCTGATGTGCACTGAGCTCTACTGCAGCATATTTTGACTGCCCTCCAGACACTCCTAGTCTTGTTGGCTGAACTAGTTGGCTCCAGTGTTTGCAGAGAGCTGATACCATACCACACATCCAAACTCTCTGGAGATATGTGGGTTCAAGAACTCCTGACTGGTCACCCTGATCATATCCACTGTGAACTTGGTATGTGCAAGGAGGTTTTCATTCAGCTCATAGAGGAGCTGTGGGAGATTGGTCACAGCAACTCAAAATTTGTTACTCTGGAAGAACAGCTCATGATTTTCCTGTACACATGTGTGACTGGCCTGATGGTCAGGCATGTTGGTGAGTGTTTTCAGCAGTCAAATGACACAATATCTTGGTGAGTTCAATACAAAATATGTGTGAAAAATCAGATATTCATATGTGTTTACAGGTACTTCAAGAAATTGCTCTTCATATTTTCAGAACCACCCTTTTATATCACCTATGTCCAGTTTCTGACTGGTGAAGCCATCCATCTGAAGATCTGACACAACCCCAAATTTTGGCTGTACTTTCAGAATGCAATTGGTGCAATAGATGGCTGCCACATTCCTGTATCCCCCCCTTCAATTATATGTTCCAACTATTGCAACTGCAAAGGATTCCTCTCACAAAACAGCCTGTTCATCTGCGATTTTGGTCCAAGGTTTGTTTATATGCTGACAGGGTGGGAAGGATCTGCAATGGATGCCCATATCTATGGTGATGCAACATCAACTGACATCCACATCCCAAATGGAAAATATCTGCTCACTGATGCTGGCTACCCCTCACATTGAGAGTTGCTAGTCCCCTACTGGGGCATCCAGTATCATCTTGTGGAATGGGGCCATGCTAACATGCAGTATGTTTTTTGTCTTGCTCACCATTATATTTATTTATTTATTCCCTCTCAGACCAGCAAACAAAGAAGAACTGTTCAAGCTGCAGCATGCATCAGCATGAAATGTCATAGAACAAATCTTCAGCATCCTAAAGTGTTGCTTTTGAATACTCCTCCTGGCACTGGAATATGACATTGATATACAAGCACAGATCCCTGCCACACTCTGCACCATTCACAATTTTATTCATATGCATGGTGAGAGTGAGGAGGGCACAAGCAATGTTTCTCTTGATGAAGATGAAGAGGGCAAGCAGCAGCCAGGTGCATGTACTAATCCCCAAGCCATGGGAGGAATGAGGAGCTTAGAAGAAGACATATTCATGTGCAGGATGCAGGACAATATTGTGATGGCCATGTGGGCCAATTATCAATGTATTTTGGTGGAGTGAGTGCAGAGTACCATGGGCAGTGAATCAGACATGGAATCTGACTTCTTCGAGGAAGAAGTTGCTAGTTTGTTTTAGTTACATCCATCATGTACTAGCTTCTGATATCTAATCCAATCTTTGTTCAATGCACATGCTAGAGGGATGCCAACACATCTGACATTATTCATTTCTGTAGCTAGATACACTGACTCATGCTACACATACTACACAGTGGGGGGGGATTGCTAGTGCCTTGGAAAAAGCTGTCATACATGTCTGCTACATATGCATGATGGGATTGTTCATCAGGTAGAGCTATAAAAATGGCAGCAGGGTTAGATATACCAGAAAACTGATGTGTCATAAATGCACAATGGTGGGGAGGGATCTCAGAATCTTTGTATAGCATTTGCATAGCCATCTGGACTGCAATCAATGGATCCATGAAAGTCATTGCCAGCTGGTCCCCCAGGTGCTGGATTGTGTTGCCAATCAATACAACTGTGACAGTGTGAGAGCTGGAAGGTTGAGGCTTCATCTTGCTGGAAGATTGAGTGGACATTCAGCTGCACTTACTACTATGAATGGATGAGACAGGAGTCATTGGGGGATGCTGATTTGTTGAGAATAGGAGGGAAGGGGATGCCATTTCTGTGATATCAGTAGACATCACAGTGAATGAGCACTTTCCAGCAAGTGTGGCAATGGAGGGGGGATGGATGGGATGGAGGTGGTACTGTCAGTAGTCATCATAGGGTTGGGGGGGACAGAGAGCATAAAGCTACTATCAGTGGTTGCAGTGAGCATGGGGTTTATCACCCCAGGACAGGAGGCATGGGAGTCAGTTGCACCACCCTGTGGATAAATATCCTCCATCATTGGAAGGTACTGCCAGCCCATGTTGTGGAAGGGCTTCATGGCCACATTTTGCTGTGATGTCTCAGAAAACCAGTCATAGTTATCTGTAAGATCAAATATGTACCTTCACACTGATGAATTTTGCCCATTTCTCTGCATCAGCTGCTCCACAGATATTCACACCATTCTCATTGTCCCAATGTTTGCCTGATCCACTGCAATAAGTCATGATTGCATTGTATGTATGTTTAAGCTATGTCCAGTGTCAACATAGCAACATTAGAATAGATGAGGATGTACCAATCCCCATTTAATTGACACATTCTTTGAATCCTTGATTTTACCAGACCTGTGGAGCTTGTGAATGCTCTCTGCAGCTTTGGCATATGTCACTTGTCAGAAGTTGCCAGCATCAGCCTGCTCTGCATGATTGTGTGCAGATAATCAATGAGGGCAGTGACCTCCTCATCAGTCCACTTGGCATGCTTGGATTCTTCCTCTATTTCCACTGCTGTTTCCATTAGTTCAATGATATTTGATCCTAAGACATCAAAAAGTTCAATTAGTACTCACCAGATGTGATCATGTTGAGTATCAGCAGAGGCAAGATAGGGAGGGAGAGACATGCTACCATTGGGAGGGAAACCAGCATTTCAATCTCCAACACTTTGGCCCAGATTTTTCCACCACCCATCAAACAAGAACAATCTGACAAGTTTGTGAACTGTAGCTGAACTGCATTTTCCATACAAGCTCTTATATACAACTATGGATACTTAGGTTTCATTGTCAAGACTGCAGCATCAAATATGTACCATGAACTTCCTCAAGCCCTGGTCCCTGGGCACACCAGTGGTGGCATGGGCATGAAGAGTCTGAAATATCTGGCAAGCTCAAGTTGTTCATGGATATTCAACTCCTAATCCCTGAAGACTGTTGAAGGGTATATTGGCATGTGGAACCAGTTTGCTTAAGTAACTCACAGATGACACCTCTTTCCTCCACTGGGAGAGCACTGTCTGGACTACTTTAATATCAAAAAAGGGAGAAATGTGAACACAGCTCATCTTCCTGAGCTGGAGTGAGCTGGTGCAGATCAATGCCAGTCAGCTTCCTGACCAGCTTCATCTCTAGCTTTCCCAATGCATAGGGAGGCTGGTATAGATACTATTGCTGCTCAAAGGCTTTGGTCTGTGATATGCCTGCCTGGGCAGATGCAGCTATGAATTCCACCTATGTCCAGTGCTGTTTCTCTCTCTCATATGCAAATAACAAACCCACCAACCAAGTCCAAAATATGGGGAGGTTGTGCTTTGACTAAGCATTCCACCAACAGTTAGGTGCTTGGTCAAATGCAGTGGGATTTGGGTAATGCATTTCATTCCATGTTATCTATCACCCTTGGTCACAGGAATTGAAGACATTTATTGAACCATAGAAAAACAAGTCTGAACCAAAATTGATTAGCACTGTCACACCTACATGAAGGCAAGTGAGATGCAACATAACTATCAGAGCATATGACTTGCCTTTTGGTATATACATGCCATGAAAAACACTTGCTGTCATTGTCATGCATGGAAGCACTGCTAGAGTGTTGATGAGGCCAGAGTGCCACCACCAGCTCTCCAAAAGTACAGCCTTGGCATAAGCTATCCATGAACTCAGGCAGACAGGTATCTCAAACCATGTGATCAATCTCTTGAGCTTTGGCCTGTGCTTCTGAATATAACACCACAGCAAGGAGGAAGAGAAGTATTGGCAGAGGAAGGGGGAAAGGGTGAGAGCAGAGGTGAGCACTTGCCTTTAGTATTGGATAGAGCTGTTGAAGTAAATGTAGAGGTGAAGTAGTTCTGACTTAGAGTGGGGCTTGTTGTCAGGAAAGAGGAATGTGAATTCACTGAGGGGATATGGCAGAATCCCCTGGGTTTATATACATGTATGACAGTGCACAGACCAGGTTGTGCTTATGGTAAGTATAACCATAAAGAGAAAGTACATATTATGTATGGTAAAGAATGTCATGGAACATTGTGGAATAAAGTGGAGCTAAGTGGAGTCCTTAGCAAGCATGACATCATATGAGTAAAACTCATCTGGTAAGCAAGTCTAGAACTGGCTAATAGGAATACTGTAACCAATATTTCCAACACTCCCCCTTGCTCTAGAATGGTAAGATTATGAGACCAAGTGATGAGTGATTCATTTCAAATTTCTGCCATGTGAGAGACTTGGTTAATCCATTGGCCTTTTGTCAGTCCATTTGGATATATTCAATGGCAAATAGTCCATCTTGTACACACTTGCAAATGAAGTGCCATTGTTTTCTCTGTGTGAAGGTCTAGTTCCTTGAAAAGCATATGGAGCCATTTTATTTGGTGGGCAGAGTCACATAAAGCCATATATTCGGCTTCAGTGGAGGACAAGGTGATAGTTTTCTGTTTTCTTGATCACCAGGAAATAAGGGAGGTGCCAAGAAACATGGCAAAGCCAGTAGTAGAATGATGAGTATCCACATTGGCAGCCCAATCAGAATCTGTGAAACCAGAGATTCTTGCTTCTGTTCCAGAATAATAAAGTGCAAGCTTTGGAGTAGAAGCAACATATTTGACTATATGGAGCACTTTGTTTTTATGATCCTCTGTAGGGTTTGACATGTATTGAGACATGCAAATAACAGCAAAGGCAATATCTGGGCAAGTTCCCAGAGCCATATACAGAAGAGATCCAATTATACTTTGATATTGGGAACAAAGAGCTGAAGAAGCTTGATAGGAGGATTTGGGTTTCTTCAGTTGGTAGCCAGAAGGTAATGGAGTGTGAACATTGTCTGCATTCTCCATTTGGAATCTTTTGATCACCTTTTTAACATAAGGGATCTGATCCAGGTAGATCTCACACTTTGTATGGTTTCTGTGGATCTGAAGACCAAGGTATTCTTTAACATCTCCAAGGTCATGAGATTCCTATTTCTTCATAAACTTGTCTTTCTTTGCTTTTAGGAGTTTAGGATTTGATCCTAAAAATAAACCATCATCAACATAGATGAGGAAAATGATGATGCCTGCATTGGATTTGAAAATGTAAATCCCTGTGTCCACTTTTGATCTTGTATAGCCCATGCAAAGTAGGGAAGCATGTAGGGCTTTGTTCCATGCTAATGCTGCTTGCTTTAAACCATAAAGAGCTTGCAGCAACTGATAGACCTTGTGCTCTTGACCTTTAACTTTGAAACCTTCTGGTTGTTCCATATAGATTTCTTCATCCAGATTGCCATAAAGAAAGGCAGTCTTGATGTCCAGGGCACTCATTTCCCAATTTCATTGACCTGCAAATGATAAAAGAATTTGAATGGTCTCAAAATGAGTGACCAGTGAGAAGGTATCTTCAAAGTCAGTCCTGAATTCTTGTGTAAAACCTTTTGCCACAAGATGAGCTTTATACTGACCATCACTTTTAATAGTGAAAACCCATTGACACTTGACTGGTTTACAATCTGGTTTTGGGTCCACAAGTGTCCAAACATTTCTCTCCTCAATAGATTTTATCTCATCCTTCATGGCATCGAACCATTTCTTTTGGAGTTCCAGATTAAGTTTAAGGACATCTTTATAATGTTCTGGAGACTCTTTAACACATGCAGCAAGAAGAAATTCAAAAGAATTTGTCAAGTGAGTCTTTTGTTCTTCTTCATCAACACAAGCAGTTTGAGATGGACCAGCTTCAGGTTGTGGAGTGTTATCAGGTGTCATGACCATGACACCAGCATAAGCCCCTAACACCTACTCCACCCTCCTCCAACATGTTCCTGCACTTCTCCGCCCTCTTCCAACATGTTCCCACGCTTCTCCGCCCTCCTCCGACGTGTTCCCATGCTCCTCTGACCCTCCCGACACATCTCCACACCTCTCTGAGGTCCCCTGTCCATGTTCTGACCAACTCTGCTCAATTCCGCCCTAAGGTTGGTCATGTGGGCTGTCGGACTTGTGGCCCTGCATTCTAGATAGGGTTCTGCCCTTGTGTCAGTTTTCTCTGTTCTTCCGCTCCTTCGGTATTTACCCTCTCTTCCTCATTGTAGTAGTTTCCTTGTCTCAGTTAAGGTCCCTGTCATCCCTACCCTCTATCCCTTGTGTCGGAAGGACTCTAACCCACTATACACTTATTGGTTTACATTCCATACTGCACCACCCTTGACCTACATCGTATATAAGGCCACGTAGTACTCCAATGTAATCAGTATGAATATTGAATAAAGTCCCCACCTTTGACTCCCTCTCAGTCCCCTCCAGAGTTTCATCTCCACTTCCTCTGAGTCCACTCCACCTCTGAAATATGAGGGCTGAGCTCACGCAAGGGGGAAGCACACTAGCTGAACCCAACACCCTCTCATCCAACCTCTGACCTCTGACCTCTGGCTCTGACTCTGACCTCAGCCTCTGAAACTTCCCTTCATACCCCTCTGCTCACTGTTCATCAAATATCTCGCCACCCAGTGGTCAGATTTGCTTCGGACTTTGACCGCTGTACTCCGCAGCCCAACCCGCTCAAACTCCGCCCTAAGAAGGAGCCAGGGGTGTTGTCTGACTTTGACATCAGGAAGAGGAGTAAGAGGAGAAAGAGGTGGATGATTAATCCATTCCTGTGGAACAGGAGGTGGTTGAGACCAAAAAGGTGAAGGTGGTCTCCTTTCCTCTTGTATTTTCCTTTGTGACTCCCAAGCATTGTCAATGCCTCTTTGGGCATTGCAAATCCACTCCTGAGCTGTATCTTTATTTTGCTGAATATCCCTTTCTATTTCAATGAGAGGATGATTGCCATATAAATTATCTGGTTGAGAGGTAGGGATAATTCTGCATTTAGGATGAGGTTCTTGGTTATCAGCTTGTTCCAGGTGCACCCTTCTTAAATTTCTATTATCACCAAGAACAGGATAAGGATGATGTGGGTGCTGAATAACACAAGGGTCAACTGGAGGAACAGCAGTAGGTGCTCTTTGTGGTCTCAGAGGTAAAGAAGGTCTGTTTTGTGGACCACCCTGCTGAGGGTTTGGATGATGATGAGGATGTGGAGGACTCAGTGGTTGGACTGGATGAGGTCTGAGATTGGGATGATCAATCTCTAAGTCTGGAAAGTTTTCAACCAGTTTGTTTGTAAAGCCAGTAGATCAGTTGGGTTTGGAGACTGGGTCATTTGAGGTATCAGATTTGCATTTACTATCCAAACAGAATGGAAAGGAGTCTTCTATGAATTTGGCAGTATGAGAGAGTGTGACCTTATGGCCATATAGAAATCAATAGCCTTTTGTTTTTGGTTCATATCCTAGGAATATCATTTTGATTGCATGTGGGTCCAATTTATCCTTTCATTGTTCTCTTGGCACCCATACATATGCTTTGCAACTGAATGTGTGAAAATATGAAATGTCTGGAATCTTGCCAGTGAATAGTTCAGCTGATGTCTTGAAGTTGATTCATTTGAGAGGTGTTCTGTTGTACACATGAAGTGCACAATCAAAAGCAAAGTTCCAATACTTCTTTGGAACACAAGCATGATGATGAATAGCTCCAGATTTTTCCAGAATGGTCCTATTGAATTGTTCTGTGCATCCATTTTGTTGTGGTTGATCAGCTATTGAAAGCTGATGTGCAATTCCTCAAGACATGAGGAGTGCTTTGAATTGATTTCCCATAAACTCTCCCCCTTGATCTGAACAGAGCATGGACAATTCTAGACCCAATTGACATTGCATAGCAACAAGCCAATCAGCAAATTGTCAGTAGGTGTTGGATTTATTCTGCAAGTAAATGCAGAAACTGAAGGAAGAGTAGTCATCAAGTAGTGTTAAAACATACTTGGACCAAAAATAAGATTCAATGGGAAGTTCAAGTAGATTGGCATGAACAACTTCAAGAGGTTGAGTAGCACATTTCCAGGATGGCTTGAATGACTCAGGAGCCATTTTGCCTAAAGCACATTCTTTACAGGATGGAATATTCCCAGAGGGAGGAATTTCCAGAAGACCCAACCAGCAAAGATGATGAAGGATATTATTAGCTGGGTGTCCTAACCGATTATGCCAAAGTAATTCAGCATTCAGTGTTACCATCAGGCAAAGGACCATAAAAGCATTAGTAAGTGGAAGCAGTACACCCACAAACCAATGTAACAGTGAACTCAGACAAGCTAATTGTGCATACATGAGAATCTGGCTGTCAGGTGTTTGGATTACTTCATTTGTAGAAGTTGCTTCACTCCTATATCCCCTTTTATGGAGCTCATTGCAGGAACACAGTCTTTTAGAAAACTGTGGACTGTAAATAACATTTTCAAGGGAAAGGTTGTCACCATTTTCTAGGCACAAAACCACTGTTCCCTCCCCCAGTATATTGACTCTTTGACAACCAGCAGTATTAGCAAACTCTGGTGTTTTAAATGCTCAAAAAGACAAAAAGTCAGATTGAAATGGAGTCACATGATGTGAAGCTCCAGAGTCAAGCATCCAAATAGACTTGCCTTTTGGTAGTGTTGTGAAAGCTGACATGTCACATGGGTAACAGTCATAAGAGTCATATGCATTGCAATTGAATTCACCAGGGTGATAACTGCTGACAGAATTCTCTGGATCAAAATCAAAGTCTGGTACATCAAGGGAAATAAAAGGTCTAGGACAAATATAAGTCCTGACATTTGGTACACTCACATGAAATTCTGCTAATGATACAGTAAAGCATTTGTGCAGCTTTCAGGAAGACTTGGTAGAATGTCTGTTTCCTTAAATAGCATCTGCACTCTGTACTGCAGAATTCCTCTCTCCTGCCACATTTGCACTAGCCACATCAGTAACTCCCACTCCATGTGGGGGTTTGATGGTCTGGCTATGTACCACCCTGGTTCTCTGCTCAGAAGAGGGAAACAGAATCATCCTCAAAAGAGGATCTGTTGTCTCCTGTTGTTGGGGTTGCCATGGGGATAAACCCATTCTGAAACCCACTGAGGCTAGAGACTGAAGGCATATCATACAATGACAAGGAGAATTAGATCTTGGTATGTTGACATGAGGAGTCACTGACTAAACTTCAGACATGAAGGAGTTCTGGATCTCCTCCTGATACCATTCCAAGAGAGTACCATCTGGTTGGATTGGGAGAGTTGGAACATATCTGATGTTTTCCATGGCCATTTCTATATCCCCCCAAGTTAAATCAGGAGAAGGTGCATGAGGAGAGGCAACAATGGTGTGGTGCCCTAAAGTTTGTTCCATATCAGGAGACATGACTGTCTCAACTGATTCTAGATTAACTGAATATTTGGGAGAAGTCAGACAACAGTATTCAATAGCAGTGATGTCAAAGTCATCACCAGGGTATTTGTTGGGAAGTTCCTCAATAGAGGCAAGGTTAAATTCCTCAGTGCCCTGTCCTGGAACATTAACTTCATTGGCTTGGGCTCTTCCTTTGCCCTTGCCACAATGATGATTCTGGTTCTTTCCTCGATTGGAAGAACCACCCTGTTGCTGCTGTTGATTTTGGGGATAAGGCTGATAGCCACCTTTCCCTTGTCCATGACCTCCTTGGTTTCCTCAGCCACCTTGGCCATGGGAAGATCCACCACCATGATGGTCTTGAGTATTGTGACCACCCTTGCAGATATTGCAGAGGGGTGGTTTATTCATGTGAGCTAGAAGAGAGTTCCCTTCCTTTTTGACTTGGGAACTGGAAGGTTCCATTTGTTTTGGCAATAAAGATTGTCTGGACCAATGTGACCATAACTCTTTCATGCAAGGAACAACAGTATCAGGTTCCAATTTTGTGGGATCAATAGAAGATAGAATGTTTGTGGGAGCTTGGTCCCATGAGGCAGTCATGGAATGGACTAGAAGCAGCAACTTCATTTTGTTGTCCAAGGTAATGCCCTGACCAGATATGATCTTGAAGAGCATATTAATCTCAGCAATTTTTGCCATGAGATCATCCTTGGGGTTTATTTGAATTTTAAGGAGTCATTGGAACTCCATGAATGTTGCCATGGCAGAAGGTTTGCCATATTTTGCCTCTAGATTGTCCCACTTGAGTTTGGAAGTCACATGTGCGTCAACTGAAAGAGCAATCATAGGATCACAGTATAGCATAATGCAGCCTTGTGCTCAAGTGTCAGAAACATTCCAGACATGAGCAGCAGTGGCATCTGTGGGTAAGGTTTCAGTTCCTGATACAATTCCCCAGACTCCCAAGGTTTGGAAGTAGGCTTTCATCATTACACTCCAAATGGCATAACTCATCCCATTAAGTTTTGGGATGTTCTTTCTGAGACCTTCAGAAGACATTCTAATAAATGTCAAGGATTAGATGATCATAAAGGAAAGATTGGACTGGGTCCAAGAGTCCTGGATTAAAGGGATTGCAGAGAAGAGCATGAAGAGCCTTTTGGTGTGCTTTGGCTCTGGCCTTTTGAGAGGGGCAATTAACACAATAGCATTTCCAATGAGTCCAAGGATTTCTCCATGGCTTTGGCTCTGGTTCCATGCCTTTCTCAGCATATCACCATTCAGCAATGCAAGAATTCCAGGCCACATTGTATTCAAGACAATCAAAACAAAGTTCTGGAAAATAGTGATAGGATAGGAATGACCATCCCATGTCATGAAGAGCAATGGGATTAGCAAATCCTAACCAATCAGAGGCACAAGAACAAGGAAACAGGAACCAGCCATACATGTGATTGCCAATTTGATGAGTAGTAAAATTTTCATACATTGTATAAGACTCATCAATAATTGGAGAAATTCCATCAGGATACTCTCAGCACTGGCCTCTGGATGTGTACAGTACATCCATCATACTGGGAAGAGGATAGTTTGTGACAAGTTTTGGCAGCTGCACAAGCTCTTGCAAGAGTGGTGACATGAATGCCACAATGTCTGGGTTGGCTAAAAGCCAATCCAGTATTGTGAGCCATCACATGTTGGAAATCAGCCATAATTTCATCTGTTCCTGGCCAGTAAGTGAATCTTTTCCTACTGGCACTGTCAAGCCACCAAAGATGTTTCCTAATGCTGTCATATCCAGTACAACATTTATCCATATCCCTCCAGGTCTTAAACTGGTTGATAAACTCCAATAGTTGGAGGTCAAAGAGGTGACCACTGCATTGTTGCTCTCAGAAGAAGAGTGGGATACATTCAACATCAGTAATTCCTTCTCTCTAGTGTCCTCAGTAATGGCTTTCCAGATGCTCATGCCAAACCCATAAAGGAGGGATGAGCTCCCTGAAGGGGTTTCCCAAGACATAGAGGGGGTGGAAGTGAGCATAGACATAGACAAAAGTGTTGTGCATGATTGTGGAAGCTGGGACTGTCCAGAGGGCAGGATCTTCATAGGTGAGACTGGGGAGATCACAACCATTAAAGTTAGCAATAGCATTAGGTGAGGACAAAAAATTAATCTTTGGGGCAAAGTTGGTAAGGTAGCCATGGTAGGCTACATGAAGGCCAGGGAGTTTGTATGGTGTGTCGATACCAGGGAAGGTAGGAAAACCATCCCAGGTGATCTCAACAAGAGAAAGTGGAACATGTGTGAGCAGGGGCTGCAGCTGTTAAGTTTGTCAAAGTCAGACAACACCCCTGGCTTCCTCTTAGGGCGGAGTTGGAGCGGGTTGGGCTGCAGAGTACAGCGGTCAAAGTCCGAAGCAAATCTGACCACTGGGTGGCAAAATATTCAATGAACAGTGAGTGGAGGGGTATGAAGGAAAGTCCCAGAGGCTGAGGTCAGAGTTGGAGCTGGAGATCAGAGGTCAGAGGTTGGATGAGAGGGCGTTGGGTTCAGCTAGTGCACTGCCCCCTTGCACGAGCTCAGCCCTCATATTTCAGAGGTGGAGCAGACTCGGAGGAAGTGGAGATGAAACTCCAGAGGGGACTGAGAGGGAGTCGAAGGTGGGGACTTTATTCAATATTTGTACTGATTACATCAGAGTACTATGCAGCCTTATATATGATGTAGGTTAAGGGCAGTGCAGTGTGGAATGTAAACCAATAAGTGTATAACAGGTTAGTAGTCCCTCTGACACAAGGGATAGAGGGTAGGGACAACAGGGACCTTAACTGAGACAAGGAAACCACTACAACGAGGAAGAGAGGGTAAATACCGAAGGAGTGGAAGAATGGAGAAAACCAACACAAGGGCAGAACCCTATCTAGAATGCAGGGCTGCAAGTCCAACAGCCCATGTGACCAACCTTAGGGCAGAGTTGAGTGGAGTTGGTCAGAACATGGACAGGGGACCTTGGAGAGGTGTGGGGATGTGTCGGGAGGGTTGGAGGAGCATGGGAACACATCAGAGGAGGGTGGAGAAGCACAGGAATGCATTGGAAGAGGGTGGAGAAGCATGGGAACATGTTGGAGGAGGGCAGAGTAGGTGTTAGGGGCTTACATTGGTGTCATGGTCATGACAGTATCCCCCCCTTAGGGCCTGAACCCCTGAAGGCCATAGCAAAGCTATGACAGAGGTGAGTAAGGTCCAGGTTTGTGAGGATAGCAAGCATGGTAAGCAGCCAACAACTCAGAGGCATGTTCTAACTCCATTGCCAACACCCAAGAGGTCTTGTCTTCAGTGT
Organism: Pisolithus tinctorius; assembly: GCA_024663395.1. Classification (NCBI taxonomy): domain Eukaryota; kingdom Fungi; phylum Basidiomycota; class Agaricomycetes; order Boletales; family Pisolithaceae; genus Pisolithus; species Pisolithus tinctorius. The sequence goes on from JANFAH010000002.1 coordinate 3,837,294, forward strand.
TCTCATAACCTGCCCAGCAGACTAGATACAGTAACTGACAATGGCAGCAGCAACAATCCACCTTTGAGTTGAGGATCTCTGAAATCTTGTACTCAAGGTCACCATCCACCTCAACAGGTGGAGGTGGAGGTTGGTGCTGATCAGGGAAGGGGTTTGGAGTAGCAGGCTCTAACTGCGACATGTGAAAGACAGGTGGATGGCCCACATCACATCAGGCAAGCAGAGGGTGATGGAGTGTGTACCAGGCCTAGCTATGACAGCATAGGGGCCCAAGTTCTTCTCTGCAAGTTTAGCTGAAGGGCAGGTGGAGCGGAAGTACTTGGCCTTGACATAAGCCTGGTCACCAACTTTGAACTCTGGTGGTGGAATGTGTCCAGCATCAGCCAGACCTTGATAGCAGAGTTGAGCAGCAGCCATCTCAGTGCGGAGGAAGTCATGCAGGGCAGAAAGCTCCATGACATAGTTATGGGCCTTCGGAGAGGTGAGATTGTGGTCAGAGTAAACTGACAAGTTTGGGTGGTACCCCTTATTAGCAAAAAAGGGAGAGACTCCAGTAGTAGCACTTGGTGCATTATTACAAGCAAACTCCGACCAATTGTCTTGCTGATAGTTACAGTAGGTGCAGAGATACTGCTCAAGGGTCTGATTCATGCACTCTGTTTGGCCATCACCTTCTGGGTGGTAGCCCAGTGTAAAATGAAGGTGCATATCTAAGGCCTTTCTGAGGGAGCAGAAGAAGTGTGACATGAACTCTGGACCCCTGTTGGAGGTGACATGAGTGGGTACTCCATGCTTGGAAAAGACATGGGTAAGGAAGAGTTTTGCTAGGTCAGCGGAGGTGATGGAGTCATGGGTCGGAATGAACATGGTCTGTTTAGAAAGGCAGTCTACAACAACCAAGATGGTGGAGTAGCCTGCAGAGTTGGGGAGATGCTTGATGAAATCCATCGAGATGGAGTTCCATGGCTTCTCAGGGACAGGAAGCTGCTTCAGTAGGCCAAAGGGGCAGTGACAAGGGACCTTTCTGCGACCACAAGTGGTGCAGGACCTGACATAGTTTTTTACATCAGTGTGGAGGTTAGGCCATACGTACTCGTGGCAAACAAGCTCTACAGTGCAGCTCTGCCCAAAGTGACCTGCAAGCAGATGGTCATGTTTAAACCAAAGCACTCAGAGGCAGAGGCCATCAATGTTGGGGACAAAGATGTGGCCATCAAGGCGGAGGAGACCCTCATGGTCTAATGACCAGCAGAGGTCTGTTGGAGTTGGGAGGTGGGAAGTGGAGATGGGGTCAGAGGGTAGTGTGGAGATGATGTCAGCATGGAGCTGCTCAACATCGAAGATCATGGCAGCTCACAGCACAGGGGCAAAGAGGTGGGTAGTATGGAGGGATGAAGCAAACTGTTCCTGGGTAAACACAGGGTGGAGGTTATGAGGGTTTACCTGCACATAGTCCTTATCCCCCTCTTTTGGGTAAACATCCCAGCAGCAGGTAAGTGTGTTGGGCTTGGCTCCAAGGTGGCCAGGGCAGAAATGGATGGCTAGGTTGAACTGGGAGAGGTACTCCAACCAATGAGCCTGATGGCAGGTTAGGACCTTAGAGGTGGAGAAATACTCCAAATTTTTATGGTCAGTCACCATGTCAGCAGGAGTGGCAGAGCCTTCCAAGTAATGTCACCAGTGGCAGAAGGCCTCGAAAATTGCCAACAGCTCCTTATCATGAGTGTCATAGTTGAGCTCCAGAGCAGTGAGTGTGTGGGAGTAAAAGGCAACCAGGCAGAGTTCACCATCAGAGCAGGTAATTGAGAGGATACCTGCAATGGCATAGTCCAATGCATCAGTCTCAACTGTGACAGGGGCATCAGGCACCCAATGAGTAAGGATTGGAGCAGAGGTGAAGGCAGTCTTAAGGTGGAGGAAAGTGGAGTGGCACTCTTTGGAGAAGCTCCAAGGAGTGCCCTTCCAAGTGAGGCAGGTGAGCAGAACAACTATGTCAGAGTAGTTACTGATGAACCAGTGATAGAAGTTCACGAACCCAAGAAAGGACTGGATGTCTTTAACCTTGTGTGGTTCAGGCCAATCATGAATGGACTGGACCTTATCAGCAGACATGGTCAGACCAGATGGGGAGAGGACATAGCTGAGGTACTCAACAGAGTCTTTGTGGAACTCACACTTTTCTGGCTTAGCAAAGAGGCTATGCTGGCAGAGGCAGTGGAGGACCTCTTTTACATGTTGGCAGTGCAACTCCTCATTGTGGGAGTAGATGAGGATGTCATCAAGGTAAATGACAACACAGACATCAAGCATGTCAGTGAAGATGCTGTTAACAAACCACTGGAAAGCCACTGGTGCATTAGTAAGACTGAAGGGCATAACCAACCATTCATAGGAACCATAGTGAGTGTGAAAGGCAGTTTTCCATTCGTCACCAGCACCAATTTGGACTAAGTGGTAGGCATGGTGGAGGTCGATTTTACTATAGATTTTAGCGTGGCTCAGAGAATTGAGCAAGTCAGAGATGAGAGGAAGTGGGTAGTGGCCTTTCTTGGTGATTTTATTGAGTCCTTGGTAATCCACACAGAGGTGGAGTGAGCCATCTTTCTTCTTAATGATGAGGACAGGAGCACCATGGGCGATGTCACACACCAAAGGTGTTGTGGACATTGTCACGACCGTGCGTTCATTATAAGTCCCTATACGCTCCGCACCCTACTCCGCCGGTTGTTCACTCACTCCGCACCAACTCCACCCAACATCTGCTGTTTACGAACAATCTCCGCTCCGACTGCTGTCAGACTTGTGTTACTCTCCTACCGGACCGAGCGGTCCGTTCTCTGAGGGGTGTGTGACTACCTTCGCAGTCAGGTACTCCGCAGCGCGCCCACCGCATGGTCCAGCGCCTGGACTATTTCCTTTTCTGGATGTTCTGTGTTACCCATTCATGTGTCCTCCGTCCACCCTTCATTCGTCGTCCAGGAAATTTTACTTGAAAATTTATCAGTCTCCGTATGTCAGTTCCAATTCTGATTACTGTACCTCCGTAACAGTATAAAAGCATGTACTGTACTCCGCTGTTCTTTAGTACGAATATCAACTTAGTTCCTACTCCCTCTGATTCCGTCTTCTGCCTGTCGGAGTTATCTCTGACTCTCCATCTGTACTCTCCCTCTGAAATACGAGGGCTGAGATCGTGCAAGGGGGTAGCGCACGAGCTAAACCCGACACCCTCACTCCGCTCCGCCTTTGTCTCGGCGGTCTTCATTCCTGCCGACACTCCGCTAGTCGGAGTTCTGTTCTTCTGTGTCGGACTTGCTTCCGAACCCCTCTCTAGACCTTATATAGCGTCGGAGTTGGTCGGAGTAGGCCCGGACTTGACAGTATATTCATACTCACACTTGTACGATCTCATTTTCTGTCCTCCGAAAAACTTACGCCATTATGAGAACTCGAGCTCAATCCCAGAGAGAGGTCGCTGAGAACCTCGCTGTAGCGCTAGCTAATCCGCATCGACTCCCTTCCGTCGTTGAACAGTTCCAGTCATTCTCCGCTCGACGCCACTCTCGCACTGAGGGTGAAAGCACTTCGCAAGCTGGTCGCTCTGACCTCCACCCAACAACTTTCCATACTCCATCTCCTCGTAACCGAGATGATGGACCCGATCCCGACCCTGACTATCCTGATGGTGATCCCGATGGCGGGGGCAGCGGTGATGGGGATGTCCCCAAAGACCCGGCTGAGCCGCCAGAGGATCCCCTCGTAGCTCTTGCTAGAGCTGTCCATGCACTTGCGCGGTCTAGTTCGCACACTGGGGACTCCGCTCCAAAAACCAAAGTCCACAAGCCTGACACCTTCGACGGCTCCGACCCTAAGAAACTCCACGAGTTCCTCGTACAATGCGAGCTGAACTTCCAAGACCGCCCTCGCGTGTTCCGCTCTGACAGAGCAAAAGTTACCTTCGCTCAATCTTATCTTAAGGGTATGGCCCTGGCTTGGTTCGAGCCAGATTTGCTAAACCCCGACAACTATGACCACCCGCTCTGGATGGACGACTACCATGAGTTCTTACAAGAGCTCACAACTAACTTCGGTCCGCATGATGCCATAGCGGATGCCGTCCAACAACTTGAGAACCTAACTATGAAAGATGGGTCTCGAATTACTAAATACGTCGTGGAGTTCAATCGCTGGGCTTCACAGGTCAAGGACTACGGTGTCGGTGCACTCCGCCACCACTTCTATAGCGGACTTCCAGACCGCATCAAAGACGAGATCGCTTGCGTCGGTAAGCCTTCTACCCTCGCACAACTCCGCAAACTCGCCCAAACCATCGATGCACGCTACTGGGAGCGCAAAGCAGAGATCTCGTGCACCACCAAGTCCGCCTCCGACAAGTCGCAGTCCTCAAACTCCGACAACAAAAGTAAATCGTCGTCCTCCGCCTCCGCTCCAAAGTCCGACACCAAGGGCAAGGGCAAACAGAAAGACCCGCCCAAGTCCGACGCATCCAAGTCCGATATTGCCCATCTTCTGGGCAAGGATGGCAAACTCACCTCCGCTGAACGCCAGCGCAGGATGAAGAATAACCTCTGCCTCTTCTGTGGCGAGGCTGGCCATTCTGCCAAGGACTGTCCCAAGTCCACCTCTCACGCAGCCAAAGCCCGTGCAGCTACGGTTGAAACTCCGCCTACTCCGCCTGTGGAGAAGGCAGAGTCAAAAAATTAGTCTGCTCCTCCAGGGAGCTCGCACAGCCTGGAGGAAGCGTTGAACCCAACTGTGCGCAACCAGACATCCGACTCAACGCATCCACTCTTTCTAGTCCCAATTCTTTACTTCCATCTGTAACTCTTCTGGATTATTCTGTGGATACTGTTTCTGCGTTGATCGATTCTGGTTCTTCTCATTGCTTCGTAGATCCGTCTGTAATTAAAAAATATGCCATTCCTGTTTCCTCCGTCTCTCCACCAATTCTGCTCCGCTTGTTCGATGGTAGTACAAATGCTGTCATTTCTCAAGAGGTAGATCTTTCCCTCCGCTTTCCTTCTGGCAATGTCAATTCCGCTTTGTTTTATGTTACTCTGTTGGATTCTTCTTGTTCGCTGGTATTAGGACACAACTGGCTCACCCGCTTCAATCCGTCGATTGACTGGGTACTGGGCAGTATATCGTTCAAACCACCGCTACAGGGAATGCCGATGCCCCAGGCACCTTCGTCACCTTCCGTTGCGACCTCCGCTCCGGATCTGACACCCTCCGCTCTGTTTGCAGCTCCGACTGCATCTCCGACCGACTCACCGTGCTCCGCTCCGCTCGTCTCACTCATCAATGCTGCTGCGTATGTCAGAGCCTGTGCTCTCCCTGGCTCTAGACAGTTCCGCTTACAACTCTCCGCTGATGATGTGAAGCTTCGTGCGTCCTCCGCTTCATCTCCGCCTCCTGACCTCTCCTCGGTTCCTTCTGAGTATCACGAGTTTGCTGACGTCTTTAGCAAAGACAAGGCCACTGAACTTCTGCCACACCGCTTGTTCGATCTCAAGATCGACCTCGAGGAAGGAGCTTCTCTGCCCATTGGTACAATCTACTCTCTTTCTCCGCCAGAGCTTGAGGCTCTCCGCACCTTCATTGACGAGCACCTTGGCTACAGTTTCATCAAACAATCCACCTCCGCTCACGGTGCCCCTGTCCTCTTCGTGAAGAAGAAGGATGGTTCACTCCGCCTCTGCGTAGATTATCGAGGACTCAACAAAATCACGAAAAAAGACCACTATCCGCTGCCGCTCATTTCCGACCTACTCGACTCTCCAAGCCGCGCTAAAGTCTATACCAAGATCGACCTCCACCATGCCTATCATCTGGTCCGCATCGCAGACGGAGATGAATGGAAAACAGCATTCCACACTCGTGATGGTTCTTACGAGTGGCGGGTAATGCCATTCGGTCTGACTAACGTGCCTGCGGCCTTCCAGCGATTCGTCAATAGCATCTTTGCGGACATGCTCGATGTCTGCGCCGTGGTATACCTCGATGACATCTTAATTTATTCGCAGAACATGGAGTCGCACCGCGAACATGTAAAAGAGGTACTCCGCCGCCTTCGAAAGCATGGTCTTTATGCCAAGCCAGAGAAGTGCGAGTTTCACTCCGACTCCGTCGAGTACCTCGGTTATGTTCTTTCTCCCTCCGGTCTCACCATGTCCGCCGAGAAGGTTCAGGCAGTCCGCGACTGGCCTGAGCCGTGGAAGGTGCGAGACATCCAGTCTTTCCTTGGTTTCACCAATTTCTATAGACGATTCATTAATAACTACTCCGACATCGTCGTTCTGCTCACTCGCCTCACGCGAAAGGGTGCTCCTTGGAACTTTTCTGAGGAGTGCCGCTCTGCTTTCCTCCACCTGAAGGATGCCTTCAGCTCCGCTCCCATTCTCACTCATTGGGTCCCTGACGCTCCGCTTACAGTGGAAACTGACGCCTCTGACTATGCCATTGCTGGCATTTTGTCGATCACCTGCTCCGATGGTGAACTCTGCCCAGTCGCTTTCTACTCCTGCACCATGACCGCGCCAGAACTCAACTATGATACCCACAACAAGGAGCTGTTGGCTATCTTCGAGGCCTTCCGCCATTGGCGGCATTACTTAGAAGGCTCCGCCTCACCTGTCGACGTGGTGACGGACCACAAAAACCTTGAGTACTTTTCCACCTCTAAGGTTCTCACCCGTCGACAGGCCCACTGGTCGGAGTACCTGTCCCAGTTCAACCTTTCCATCTGCTTCCGCCCTGGCCGCCTAGGAGCCAAACCCAACGCACTTACGCGACGTTGGGACGTCTACCCAAAAGGGGGGGATAGGGACTACGCGCAGGTAAATCCTCACAATCTCCACCCTATGTTTACACAGGAGCAACTCGCGTCGTCCCTCCGTACCACCACCCTCATGGCACCTGTACTCCGCGCCGCCATGGTCTTCGATGTTGAGTGCTTGCACTCCGACATCATCTCCGCCCTACCCTCCGACCCTGTCTCCGCCAGCCATCTCCCAACTCCGACTAAGCCTCGGTGGTCCCTGGACTCCAACGGTCTACTCCGCCTTGACGGTCGTATCTTTGTCCCTGACATTGATGACCTCCGCCTTCGAGTGCTTCGGTTCAAGCATGATCATCCTCTAGCAGGCCATTTCGGGCAAAATCGCACCCTGGAACTCGTCCGCAGGGACTACGTGTGGCCCAACCTCCGCTGCGACGTGAAGGAATACATCAGGTCTTGCACCGCCTGTGGACGGAGCAAAACTCCGCGCCACCGCCCTTATGGTCTACTGAAGCAACTCCCTGTCCCAGAGAAACCTTGGAACTCCATCTCCATGGACTTCATTGAACACCTCCCCAACTCTGATGGCTACTCCGCCATACTCGTGGTAGTAGACCGCCTCTCAAAGCAAGCGGTGTTCATCCCTACCCACGACTCCGTCACCTCCGCCGAACTCGCTAAGCTCTTCCTAACCCATGTCTTCTCCAAGCACGGCGTACCAGCTAATGTCACCTCCGACAGAGGTCCTGAGTTCGTCTCACACTTCTTCCGCTCTCTAGGAAAGGCCCTTGATATGCGTCTTCACTTCACTTCGGGTTACCACCCAGAAGGTGACGGCCAGACCGAGCGAACGAACCAGACCCTCGAGCAGTACCTTTGTGTCTACTGTAACTACCAACAAGACAATTGGGCGGAGCTCTTACCTCTAGCGGAGTTCGCTTTCAACAACGCACCAAGTGCGACTACTGGAGTCTCTCCCTTCTTCGCTAACAAGGGATACCATCCAAACTTGTCTGTGGTTCCTGACCAAGACTTTACCTCTCCAAGGGCTCATGACTATGTCGTCGAGCTCTCTGCCCTTCATGACTTCCTCTGCTCCGAAATGTCCGCCGCTCAACAGCGCTACCAGGGTCCAGCAGATGCTAGACGCATACCTCCGCCTGAGTTCAAGGTCAGAGAACAGGCCTACGTCAAAGCCAAGTACTTCCGCTCAACTCGTCCTTCGGAAAAACTCTCCAAAAAGTACTTAGGTCCGTTCACCATCTTGGCCAGGCCAGGTACGCACTCTGTCACCCTTAAGCTCCCTGACTCTATGCGCTCGGTACATCTGGTCTTCCATGTCTCACAACTGGAAGCCGCAGCAGCTAACCCTTTCCCAAACTGACAACAACCTCCGCCTCCGCCAGTGGATGTCGATGGTGACCTTGAGTACGAAGTATCAGAGATACTCGACTCTAAGGTGGACCGCCATCGCCGCCATTGTCAACTCTTGTATCTAGTCCGCTGGGCTGGTTACGAGAACACCGACGAAGAAACCTCTTGGTTGCTTGCAACTGAGCTGGGTCACGCTTCCGACATAGTATCCGCTTTCCATGAACACTATCCGCATAAACCTGGCCCGTACCAACCTCCACCATAATACTCCGCCTACATAAACTTCCTCCGTGGGCCAACTCTGCCTCTTACCGAACTACCTTAAGTACTTTAGAATTTTCTCCGCTTATCCGTTTCACTTCTCAGAGTCACAAGCAAAAAACACAAGTCTATCTCGTAGTAATACAAAATATACAGACTAAAGACAAAAAAAAAAAAAGAGAAGAAAAAGAAAAAGAAAAAAGAAAACAACACTACTCTACTCTTCCATCGCTTGTCCTCCGCCACCCTCCTGTTCTTCATCGCCTTCCTGCTCCCCTTCGACTTCTTCCTCGTTATCCCCCTCCGCACCTTCATCCGCTTCCTCTCGCTGGTCCTCCGCCGCCTCCGACTGCGGCCTCTTCCATCCTCCTCCTGCGTGTTCGAACTCGGCCACTCTGGCCTCACGCGCATCCTCCCTTCTCCTCATCTCCGCCCACTCTGCCCAGGCGCGGTACAGCACCCACTCGTCGGCGGTCCGCTCTGCAGCCTCCACCATCCGCTCCGCTGCCTCTGCCATCCTCTCGAAGGCCAGCGCAGCGGTCTCGTGTGCTTCAGCCTGCCTCTCCATGGCCTGCAGCTGCTGCTCCCTCTCCCACTCCACCCACCGTGTGTGTACTCCTGCCCCTGAGGGACCCTCAAGCGGTGTTGCTGGCTCCTCCTCGCCCTCTCCACCTGCCTCCCGCTCGTCGTCCGCTTCCTCCATCTCTGTCGCTTTCTCCTTTCCCTTCCCTCGCGTCCTCTTCTTCTTCTCCCCTCGGGAGCTCCCCGTCCCTGCTCTCTTCCGCGAAGGCCCTGCCGCCGCCTCTTCCCGCGTCCAGCTGCACGTCTTCTTCTTGTTGTGGCAGGGCACGCAGGCCCTGGTCTTGCCCTGTCCCGGCTCGCACTGCCCTGCCATCAGACTTGCTATACAGCGAGTGCAGGGGGCTCTTCTGGTCGTGGTGACCACCACGGAGGTCCCAGGGACCTTCTGGGTGGTGTTGACATCATACACCGCGCCACATAATCTAAGAAAATAGAAACTGCGAGTCAGCTCCGCCTGACTCACAGTACTCTGCCACTCACCTTTGTGCGGCCTCATTCCGCTTGGCCTGAGCCCTCTCCTCAGAGGCCCTCTGCCTCTGCCTCTGCCTCTCTGCCTCCTCCTCTGCCGCCTTCTTCCTTCGGGCCTCCTCTTCCTCTTCCGCTCTCTTCCTCCGCTCCGCCTCCAACCTCTCCTCCTCCGCCTTCCACCTCTTGGCCTCCTCGCATTTGGCCTTGCGCTCTGCCTCGCGTTCTCTCTCTCTCCGCTCGGTCTCCTCTCGACGGCGCGCCTTCTCTGCAGACTTCTCCTGCACGGTGTCGGTGGAGTCGTCTGTGAGAACGGCCAGTTCTTCATCCGCGACTTGGGAGTAGTCGCGGACATGGCCAGGGGTTGGCTGGGGGGTTCTGCTCTGGCGCTGGGAAGACATGATGATGAGGGATGGGATACGAAGGTTCAGTACCCTAACACGTGTTTTTAAGCGGTACTTCGAACTCCGACGGAGCTCCGCCGCGGCTAAAGCCATTATCCTCGAGGCATCAAAATAATTTCAAATGATCAACTCGTGTTGATCTTGTCCCGTACATGCGGCCTTCAGGGGTTCAGGCCCTAAGGGGGGGGCACTGTCACGACCGTGCATTCATTATAAGTCCCTATACACTCCACACCCTACTCCGCCGGTTGTTCACTCACTCCGCACCAACTCCGCCCAACATCTGCTGTTTACGAACAATCTCCGCTCCGACTGCTGTCAGACTTGTGTTACTCTCCTACCAGACCGAGCGGTCCGTTCTCTGAGGGGCGTGTGACTACCTTCGCAGTCAGGTACTCCACAGTGTGCCCACCGCATGGTCCAGTGCCTGGACTATTTCCTTTTCTGGATGTTCTGTGTTACCTGTTCGTGTGTCCTCCGTCCACCCTTCATTCGTCGTCCAGGAAATTTTACTTGAAAATTTATCAGTCTCCGTATGTCAGTTCCGATTCCGATTACTGTACCTCCGTAACAGTATAAAAGCATGTACTGTACTCCACTGTTCTTTAGTACGAATATCAACTTAGTTCCTACTCCCTCTGATTCCATCTTCTGCCTGTCGGAGTTATCTCCGACTCTCCGTCTGTACTCTCCCTCTGAAATACGAGGGCTGAGATCATGCAAGGGGGTAGCGCACGAGCTAAACCCGACACCCTCACTCCGCTCCGCCTTTGTCTCGGCAGTCTTCATTCCTGCTGACACTCCGCTAGTCAGAGTTCTGTTCTTCTGTGTCGGACTTGCTTCCGAACCCCTCTCTAGACCTTATATAGCGTCGGAGTTGGTCGGAGTAGGCCCGGACTTGACAGACATGGTTACAGCTGACTCTGCCTAACTTGTCAACGAGTTGTGCACAATGCCCAAGCATGCAGATGAAGACTAAAGGCCTCATGCGTAGAAAGACTGTTGGATGTTAACAGTCATCCTTCGCACAAGAACAAGTCATCAGTGCTAAAGAGAAAAGAGGAAGTGAGTTAAGCGCACATTAAAGGTTTTTAGCGCCTGTGTATGGCATTCCGGTTTTCGTCATATCTCCACTGTTTCCAAAGATATCGACTCCATTCCCACACTTGCTTAAAGTGCTCAGTCCCACGATTCTTCCTTCCAAATTTGGAGAGGATCCTCGCACCCTGCACATTTCTACAGCACTCCATCCATCAGACACTCATTTTGCTAAGTCCATCAATCATGGCCACCTCTTTGTCGATCATCTCGCTTGTCTCATTTGCCAGAGACAGTGGCTACATATATCTGCCAGGCATTCCCACCAGCTTCCGTCCTGAAGCCCCCTGGTTCATCCCGTCATTGTCAGCCCCATCTCATCCCATGCAGCTTGGTCAGCGTGTTCTCCTTGTCAGTATGACTTCCAGAAGGATGTTCTTTGGTCACCTCAGGTCTGTCACTCGGTTAGAAAGGTCTTATGTGGTTGTTTCAGTCTCCCCAGTTGATGAAGCATATGGATCGTTCCTCCCTGCTCCCTGCACCGTCTTTATTCCAGTCTCGTCCATCATTCTTCCTGCATTGCGACAGCTGCAGTATAATCTACTGTCCTCCAGCCTCCCTGATTGCATTCATGATGAGTATGACATGCATCTTGCCTTCTTACTGCAAGATTCAGCAGAAGACATTCCCCCTTCTCCTCCTCCTCCATCAGAACCCCATTCATGAAGTTTTTGTTAACTTTGCTGAGAGGATGAAAGGGTGGGAGACGTGATCGCGTATGCTCTCATTGCCCCACAGACCCCCAACACCCTAGCCCCCTTTGACACCTGACTCATGCCCTTCAATTCTGGAATTAATACTTCCCTATCTGGAAACACCGTCCATCTGTCATGCCATCTTTGGATCTAGAGATGTCTCTGCCAAGATCTAACTTGCATCGCCACCCCCTAATGTGATATCAGTGCGCTTACTCAGTTTCTGATTCTATTTGACTCATTTTGTGATGTTTTGACTATCCTTGACTCATTTATTGCCAATACTTACCAATCTTCTTTGCTTGCTTACTTTTCATTTCTCACTTACTCATCATGATTACTCAGTCCTTACTCATTACTTACCAAGTGTTTGTGCCTTGTTTGTCACAAGCTGTGCTCCCCCCTCAGTATATAAACCCCCATGTACTTAGCTACAAAAAGCAGCAATTCAGAAGCAGTCCAGCAGTCAGTTCAGTGCCTATCTTGTCATCGACAGTTGAGGCTCCATGAAGGGGTCTATCTGTCATCATTCATATACTTGGTAGTTGAGGCTCATTCAGAAGAGTCTATCTACCACCATTCATTATCTGAAGCTCCATCCACACTTAGTCAGCAAGTCTTGCTTAGTCATCCTCCCACTCCTGCATAACTCATCATCGACTTGTGCAAGGAGCACGTTTTATTGAAGTCCATTACTTGAAGTACCTTTCGGCTGAACACCTTCACTCTGTTCAGCATCCCCCATCCAATCATCACTCATTCATCTTCTCCTGCGTAACTCATTGACGACTTGCACCAGGAGCACCTCTCCTTGAAGTCCCCCCCCCACATTCAGGTTTCTGCCCTCCAGGTTCTGTGGAGGCACACCACCACTCACTCTACATTTGTCTTTTGTGTTGGTTTGGTTGGTTTATACTGCCTTTCCACACTTTGACTCACAGCGGAGGTTGACTGTTTAATGAAACTGTAGCTGAGGTACTCATCTATGAAGGTGTGGAGCACCTCAAGCTCGGGCGGAGAGAGGGAGTAGACAGTGCCTAGAGGCAGAGAAGCCCCTTCTTCGAGATCTATATTTAAATCAAAGCTGTGGTGCAGAGGGAGTTCAGTAGCCTTTGCTTTACTAAAAACATCAGTGAACTCATGGTAGTTGGAGGGTACCACAGAGAGATCAGGAGGTGCAGAGGGCATCAAAGAGGCCTGGAGTTTCATATCTTTGGGGCAGAGGTGCAAGCGGAACTGTGCGGAGCCAGGAAGGGCACATGCATGGACAAAGGCTGCAGCTCTGATGAGGGAGATATTTGGAGCAGTGCATGGTGAGCTGGCCATTGGAGTAGGCAGCGGAGCTGATGTCGGAGGAGCAGACGGAGTGAAGGGTGTTGGTACTGAAGCAGAAGTCACAACAGAAGGTGACAGAGGCACCAAGGGTGTCAGCATTCTTTGTATTGATGGTCAGAATGAGATACTGCTCAATACCCAGTCAATCAACAGATTGTAGTGGGTGAGCCAGTTGTGTCCCAAGACCAATGAACAGGCAGAATCCAATGGAGTTACATAACAGGAAACAGATGTGACATTGCCAGAGGCAAAGTGGATGGAGAAATCTACTACTTGGGAAATGGCAGTATTACTAGTACCATCAAACAGTTGGAGAGGAATAGGCAGAGAGACATTTTTTGTTGGGATTTTATATTTTTTAACTAAAGAGGGGTCGACAAAACAGTGCAAAGAGCCTGAGTCAACCAGAGTGGGGAAAGTATCTATGGAGAAATCAGGGAGAGAAATAATTGGAAGAAGAGAATTAGGGTCGGAAAGAGTGGATGCATTGAGGTGGACTTCTGCACGGATGGGATTAACACTTCCTCCAGGACATACAGGCTCCCTGAAGGAGCAGGTTAATTTTTTGGCTCTGACCTCTCCACAGGCAGAGCAGTCAGAGTGGCAGCCTTAGCGGCATGGGCCTTTGCAGCATGGGAAGTTGACTTTGGGCAATCCTTGGTGGAGTGGCTGGGTTCACCACAGAAGAGGCACAGCCCAGTAAGGTGGCGGAGCCACTCAGCTGCTGTGAGCTTGCCATCCTTTCTGAGGAGATGGTTGATGTCAGACTTTGGCGCTTTGGCCTTTTTAGAGTCGGACTTAGGGGTGGAGGATGATGTGGAGGGTTTCAGCTTGGAGTCAGAGGTGCGGAGCGGAGTTCTTTCAGCAGGAGGCTTGGCAGAGTGGGAGACTTCTGATTTGCACTCCCAGTAGCATGCATCTACTGTCTGGGCCAACTCATGGAGTGCATGAAGAGTGGCAGGCTTGCCAACACAGGACACTTCATCCTTGATGTGGTCAGGGAGACCCAAGTAGAAGCGGTGGCGGAGTGTGCCTTCACCATAGTCTTTTACCTGAGAAGCCCAGTGGTTGAACTCCACTAAGTACCTCACAATACACAAAGAGTCCTTCATGGTAAGATTTTCCAGATGCTGGATGGCATCGGCAGCAGCATCATGAGGGCCAAAGTTGGTAGTGAGCTCATGGAGGAACTCACAGTGGTTATCCATCCACAGTGGACAATTAAGGTAATCATCCAGATTGAGAAGATCTAGTTTGAACCAGGCCAATGCCATGCCCTTAAGGTAGGACTGCACATTGACCTTGGCTCAGTTGGAGTGGAATGCCCGAGGGCAGTCCTGGAAACTGAGCTTGCATTGGACCAGGAACTCATGGAGATTTTTAGGGTTGGACCCATCAAAGGTGTCTGGCTCATGGACTTTGGTTTGCAGAGTGGAGTCTCCGGAGCACTGGTTGGAGTGGGCTAGGGCATGGATGGCCTGGGTCAGAGCAAGGACCAGGTCATCAAGGGGATCCATGAGGTTGTCGGGATGACCCTTGTCATCAGGCCCATCATCAGGATGGTAGTCAGGATCATTGGGGTCATCATCAGGGTTGCCTGGTCCATCTCTGCCAGGGTGAATGATGATAGGAGGTGGTGGAGAGTGGAGGGCAGACTGCTGATGGATGGAGGGTGCAGCATGTGAGGTGCTGTCTAGAGCAGGGTCAGAGTTGGAGTGCCCCCTGGAGGAGAAGCTCCAGAAGGGCTCAACAACTGAAGGGAGATGTCAGGGGTTTGCCAAGGCTGTAGCAAGAGCCTCGGTAGCATCCTGTTGTCAGAGACATGTCATGGGAGGCATAGTGGATGTGGTAGGGGAAGTGAGAGAGCTCGTACAAGTGATAGTACAAGTATACTGTCAAAGTCAGACAACACCCCTGGCTTCCTCTTAGGGCGGAGTTGGAGCGGGTTGGGTTGTGGAGTACAGCGGTCAAAGTCTGAAGTGAATCCGACCACTGGGTGGCAAGATATTCGATGAACAGTGAGCAGAGGGGTATAAAGGAAAGTCCCAGAGGCTGAGGTTGGAGTTGGAGCTGGAGATCAGAGGTTGGAGGTCAGATGAGAGGGCATTGGGTTCAGCTAGTGTGCTGCCCCCTTGCACGAGCTCAGCCCTCATATTTCAGAGGTGGAGCAGACTCAGAGGAAGTGGAGACAAAACTCTGGAGGGGACTGAGAGGGAGTCAAAGGTGGGGACTTTATTCGGTATTTGTACTGATTACATTGGAGTACTACGTGGCCTTATATATGACATAGGTTAAGGGCAGTGCAGTGTGGAATGTAAACCAATAAGTGTATAACAGGTTAGTAGTCTCTCCAACACAAGGGATAGAGGGTAGGGACGACAGGGACCTTAACTGAGACAAGGAAACCACTACAACAAGGAAGAGAGGGTAAATACTGAAGGAGTGGAAGAATGGAGAAAACCAACACAAGGGCAGAACCCTATCTAGAATGCAGGGCTGCAAGTCTGACAGCCCATGTGACCAACCTTAGGGCGGAGTTGAGCAGAGTTGGTCAGAACATGGGCAGGGGACCTTGGAGAGGTGTGGAGATGTGTCAGGAGGGTCAGAGGAGCACAGGAACATGTTGGAGGAGGGCAGAGAAGCATGGGAATGTGTTGGAAGAGGGTGGAGAAGTGCGGGAACATGTCAGAGGAGGGCGGAGTAGGTGTTAGGGGCTTACATCAGTGTCATGGTCATGACAAAGTTCATGACTAGGTCAGGGGTTGAAGGCCGAAGGCCAAGTGCCAGGTGCAACAACCCTTGGTCTTAGCTCATGCACTAGACCCTTGTGCAAGCCAGGTTGAGGTCAGAGTAAGCTGAGGGAGGTCAGGAGTGAAAGCTGAGAGTTGACTCAGGCTTGAGCTGGGAACTTGGGGTGAACTAAGTTGATATTCAGACTGGGGAGCTAAGTACAATGTACATAGTGTATATATACCAAAGACTGGCAACCCGAAGGCTGAGGTTACTGGTGAGGGACTAAATAGCTGTGCAAGGAACTAACTAAAAGTTAGACAAGGAGGCAGGGAAGAAAGCTGAAGACAGACACTGCCTCGGCATAAGTGAGGGCAGTACAAGAGCTAACTAGGAAAGTATAGTAAGGAACAGGGTTTGCTTCAGTGTTCGGCATTGACCCAGTGTTCTGAACCTAAGACTGAACCATGGGTTTCTCAGTATATGACAGTATCCCCCCCTTAGGGTTGAGCCCTTGAGACCCGCCCTAAGGTATGCGAGGTCAGCAGTCACTGTGCTGACAGAACACATGTTCCCCAGGGTTAAAAAGGTGCATCTTTGCAAAGACTTGTTTTCTCCTGACTCCTTCATCATGTCTACTCATCAAGCTTCCCCACACATACCCACCAACTCATCTGGCTTCCAGAAAGCTACCATGCCTGAACTCCAGATCACCAGTGACAATGAGGAGGCCAACATCTGGGCCAAGATGGCCAAGCACAAGGGGTGCAAGGCATTGAGGGAGGAGGCTGCCTGGCTGGAGGCAGAGAGGCTCGAGAGGGAGTGACTAGAGGCAGAGCAATGCAAGAGGGAGCAGGTGGAAGCCAAAAAGCAGGAGTGGGAGTGGTTAGAGGCCAAGAGGCAAGAACAGGAGTGTCTGGAGGCCAAGAGGAAAGAGCAGGAGCAGTTGGAAGCTGAGTGCCAGGAATGGGAGACCCAGGTGCAACAGAAGACAGGAGAGCTGAAAGGCAAGGAGTGGGAGAAGGCTGTTGGTGTTGCGAGCACCAGGTCATGCCAGCAGTGCAAGAAGGGTCAAGTGTCATGCACTTTTGGCTGCACACAGCAAAGTAAGTGCAAGAAGAGGACATGTGACTGGTGCACCAAAATGAAGGTCAGGTGCGAGTTGCCCAAGGGGGTGGAGCCCAAGGCTGAAGAGGCTGGGGCAAAGGCTGGGAAGAAGAGAGTGCTGGAGGATGTCACATCGCCGAGGGCTGGGGAAAAGAAGAAGGTCACCTGAGTCAGGTCTGCAATCCCTGGTGAGTCAGAAGCTGGTCCCTCAGGAGTGGTTGCACCCACTGCCACCCCCTCTGATCCCTTGGTGGCAGCGGTAGTCAAGGGGTTCGAGCTGATCATGGCAGCCATGGATTGGCAAATGGCAGAGATGCAGGCTGGAGAGAGACCCAGTGCCAGTTCAACAGCCAGCTGGGCAACCTGCTGGGTGAGTTTGAGTTCATCCTGCACCCAACCACCCCAGTTTCCGAGTCCAGCAAGGAGCTGCACTCAGATGTGGCAGACCTGGAGCTTGAGAGTCTCTGGTCAGATTGAGAGGGAGCGGGGGTGGAGTTGGATGAGGGTGTCATGTGCTGGCCCAAGGATGTGCACATGAAGGGCTGGTGGTCTGACTTGGAGAGTGGGGAGGAAAAGGAGCTCCAGGTGAGCAATGGAGAGGTGTTCGAGGGGAACTCCAAGTGAATGCGCTGGTCTGAGCTGAATGCCTGTCATATCCATGACTCTCAGACTTGGTCCCAGTCCAGTCTGGACCCCTAGCCCCTATCTCCGGTCAAGTCCGGTCCTAGTCTGGCCTAGAAAACCTAACTCTGGCCTAGAGAACTCAACTCCAGTCCTAGATAACCCGACCCTGGCCTAAATAACTCAAGTCCGGTCTTTTACCCCTATCTCCGGTCCATTCCAGCCTTCCAGCCTTGTGCTGCTCCACCCTGGTCCTCCCAGGTCCATGTCCAGTGTAGGAAAAGTCCAAGTAGCTGTATAATACGAGCTAGATGGCTTAGATAACAACAATAAAAAATGAAGGGAACGAATTGCTCGTCCCAAGGGATTCTGGACTGTCGAGTCTAGAAGGTGAGACCTGGCACTTTGTAGCAGTAGTGGTTCATGATGTGCGCAGCGTGGTCCGTGGAATAGTACTGGCGATGCAAGTGGTGCGAGCGGTATACATGGTTCGTGCACAGCAGAATGCAAGATGTGCAGTGTAGACAAAGTGTAAAGGAAACTCGTGGTGACCTTCCGAGTGCCAAAAGGTATCATTCTGTACCTAAGTACAGGGCTTTATAGTCCAGACAAACCTGGAACCTAAGTAAGACAGGGTACAGTAAGGGAAAGCCGCGTGACAGCATGTACACAGAAGACAGGCCAAAACAGAGGCCGAGGGTATACTACAAGCACTAAAGGAATAGAGGCTGTGATAAGAGAAAGAGTCTGAGGAAAAACAACAACTGGAGCACAGTGGCCATGGGTATAGCATTGTGCGAGAGGGATCGAGGGCATGGGAAGGTAGCATGTGAACAATGGTGAATGCAAGAGGGGAGCGGATGTAACAGTAGTCACGGAACGGTTAATGATAGGGGCTTACGCGTCCAGGGAATGCGGATTCCTCACACTGGGTCACCCGGACATAACTCCAGTCTGTTTTCCTTTGTTTGTGCTATACTTATTCTTGTCCTTTTGTCTAACTCTGCTTACTGTACAAATCCTGTGTCTGACCCTGGTATGCCGGTCACCTGGACTTTGGCTATTAGCCTCTGCATAGCCACCATGGCTATCCTCATCTTGCTAATCATCTCACTAATAGCTTATTCACAAGTCCGGCTCTATTGTCATAGCCATGTCTTGACCCCAGCCGGACTTGGCCTCGCACTCACTTAGTCCGGCATCGGCCTCGCCTGTTCGCTATCCCCAGATGTCCTAGTGCGGTAGACACTGCTTTGCAGTGTCTGTCATTTCGGTTAAGTCCTGTCCCCGGTCCTGTCCCCGGTCCACCTGTCCCGGTCTCTGCTACCTTAGTCATACGTTACTAATACTTGCCTTACCAATCGTCTTAGCAATCTTTGCGAGACTGGCATTACTGGTCTCCGTACTATAGTTACTTCTGGTATATAAACTTGTAGATACTTGGCCTGTACTCCTTAGTCTGAAATCAACTAAGTATCTCCTGATAACCCCACCTCAGCCTCAGACTCAGACTAAGACCCATGCAAGGGAATAGCGCTGTACCTTCAGTCGCTAAGTCCAAACAGTCCGAACATCTGCATCCTCGACTTCACCCCTGACCCTGACCCCTCGGCTTCGCGCCCGCTTCGGTCTCCAGTCCGGCCTTAACCCAGACATCCCATACTTGACATCTATGTTCATTATCCTGGACCAGCCTCGTGTATTTAACCCCTGTACATACTTTGTAGCACCCCAGTCAGAATATCAATTAAGTATTACCCTCAACTCCTGTACTACACCCTGAGATTACTCTATAGCTAAGGCCAAGCCTTAAGCTATCCCTGGCCCCTGTCCTGGACCTCTCCCTGGCTTGCATAAGGGTACAGCACATAAGCTGAGACCAAGGGAGGTAGATCCAACCCCAGACTGGCTTCCCCCTGTGTGCACTCCAACACTGGTCGGTTTCCCATGCTACTGGTCTTATTCCTGTGCTCCCAGCCTTAAGTCCAGTCCTCCAGACTTAGCCCCTAACCTCCGGCCTCAACTCCGGTCCAACTGGACTTGGCCCCTGTCTCCCGGCCTTGACTTTGGCCACTCGGACTTAGCCCCTGTCACCTGGTCTTGAAGCCCGGTCACCTGAGGGTAAACCCATACTCGACAATGCCAATGTAAATGTGAATACTCTGTATATATATATTTCTTTTTTTTTAACACATCGACTATCCTGCTATAGTAAGAGAAGGTAACTACAAGGAAGGAGGAGAGAAGAGAAAGTGTAGATGGTTGTTTCAGCTAGAGGTTGGTCTGGGTTTACTGGGATAGCTGGTGTGGAAAGCTGTGAGTAGGTCCTTGGCATTGCCCAGCTCGGTGGCCAGCAGCCAGGACATTTCTTCGTCAGTGCCCTCATAGCTGGCCCAGCACACCAAGTACTGTAGTTTGCACTTTCATTGTCAGTCTACCTTTGAGTCAAGGATCTCAGTGATCTCATATTCTGGCTCGCCATCCACCTCGACCAGTGGTGGTGGTGGCTGTGTTCAGTTTGGGATGACATTTGGGTGCGCCAGTTCTAGTTGTGACACATGGAACACCAGGTGTACTGCATGCATGGAGTCTGGGAGACGAAGGGTGAATGAGTGGGTGCTGGGCTGGGCTATCACCAAGTAAGGGCCTAGGTTCTTGTCTGTGAGTTTCTGTGATGGTCTTGTGGTCCAGAAGTACTTGGCTTTGACATAGACCTGGTTGCTGATCTCAGGTGCTGGTAGCCTTTTCACATCTGCCAGACCTTGGTATCTAGCTTGGGCTAGTGTCATAGTCATGCCTCAACCCTGGCCAGACTCGGCCTCGCACTCACTCAGTCCGGCCTCGGCCTTGCCTGTCCTCTATCCCCAGATGTCCTAGCATGGTAGACACTGCAAAGCAGTGCCTGTCACTTTGGTACTTCCTGCCCGGTGTCACACACCAAAGGTGTTGTGGACATGGTTACAGCTGACTCTGCCTAACTCGTCAACGAGTTGTGCGCAATGCCCATGCATGCAGATGAAGACTAAAGGCCTCATGCATAGAAAGACTGTTGGACATTAACAGTCATCCTTCACACAAGATCAAGTCATCAGTGCTAAAGAGAAAAGAGGAAGCGAGTTAAGTGCGCATTAAAAGTTTTTAGCACCCATGTACAGCATTCCAGTTTTCATCATATCTCTGCCATTTCCAAAGATATCAACTCAGTTCGCACACTCGCTTAAAGTGCTCAGCCCCACGATTCTTCCTTCCAAATTTGGAGAGGATCCTCGCACCCTACATGTTTCTACAGCACTCCATCCATCAGATGCTCATTTCGCTAAGTCCATCAATCATGGCCACCTCTTCATCGATCATCTCGCTTGTCTCATTTGCCAGAGACAATGGCTACGTATATCTGCCAGGCATTCCCACCAGCTTCTGTCCTGAAGCCCCCTGGTTCATCCCATCATTGTCAGCCCCATCCCATCCCATGCAGCTTGGTCAGTGTGTTCTCCTTGTCAGTATGACTTCCAGAAGGACGTTCTTTGGTTGCCTCAGGTCTGTCACTCGGTTAGAAAGGTCTTATGTGGTTGTTTCAGTCTCCCTGGTTGATGAAGCATATGGATCGTTTCTCCCTGCTCCCTGCACCGTCTTTATTCCAATCTCATCCATCATTCTTCCTGCATTGCGACAGCTGCAGTATAATCTACTGTCCTCCAGCCTCCCTGATCACATTCATGATGAGTATGACGTGCATCTTGCCTTCCTACTGCAAGATCCAGCAGAAGACATCCCCCCTTCTCCTCCTCCTCCATCAGAGCCCCATTCATGAAGTTTTTGTTAACTTCACTGAGAGGATGAAAGGGTGGGAGACGCGATCGCATATGCTTCCCATTGCCCCACAGACCCCCAATGCCCTAGCCCCCTTTGATGCCTGACTCATGCCCTTCAATTCTGGAATTAATACTTCCCTATCTGGAAACACCGTCCATCTGCCATGCCATCTTTGGATCTAGAGATGTCTCCACCGAGATCTGACTTGCATCGCCACCCCCTAATGTGATATCAGTGCGCTTACTCAGTTTCTGACTCTATTTGACTCATTCTGTGATATTTTTGACTATCCTTGACTTGTTCATTGCCAATACTTACCAATCCTCCTTGCTTGCTTACTTTTCATTTCTCGCTTACTCATCATGATTACTCAGTCCTTACTCATTACTTACCAAGTGTTTGTGCCTTGTTTGTCACAAGCTGTGCTCCCCCCATAGTATATAAACCCCCATGTACTTAGCTACCAAAGAAGCAATTCAGAAGTCACCCAGAAGTCAGCTCAGCTCAGCATATCTCATCATTGGCAGTTGAGGCTCATTCGGAAGAGTCTATCTGTCTTCATTCATATCATTGGTAGTTGAGGCTCCATCAAGGGTCTATCTACCTCTATTCATCATCAGCAGTATCATCAGTGCTTAGTCAGCAACCTCTCATTTAGTCATCCATCCACTCCTGTGTAACTCGTCATCGACTTGCACCAGGAGCACATCCAAAAGATCATCACACCAGAGTACTTTCGGCTGAATACCTTCACTCTATTCAGCATCCCTCATCCAGTCATCACTCGTTCATCTGCTCTTGCGTAACTCATCAACAACTTGCACCAGGAGCACCTCTACTTGAAGTTCCCCCCCACATTTAGGTTTCTGCACTCCAGGTTCCATGGAGGCACACCACCACTCACTCTACATTTGTCTTTTGTGTTGGTTTTGGTTGGTTTTCACCACCTTTCCACACTTTGACTCACACCGGTCTTGTCCCTGGTCCACCTGTCCCGGTCTCCACTACCTTAGTCATACGTTAGTAATCCTTGTCTTACCAATCGTCTTAGCAATCTTTGCAAGACCGGCATTACCGGTCTCCGTACTATAGTTACTTCTGGTATATAAACTCGTAGATACTCGGCCTGTATACCTCAGTCTGAAATCAACTAAGTTACCCCTGATAACTCCGTCTCGGCCTCAGACTCGGACTGGGACCCATGCAAGGGAATAGCGCTGTACTCTCAGTCGCTAAGTCCAACCAGTCCAATTCTTCTGTACTCTCGTCTCTCCTCTTGATCCCGACCCTTTGGCCTCATGCCCTCTTTGGTCTCCGGTCCGGACTCAACCTGGACATCCTGTACTTGACAGCTAGTGCCATCTCTTCTCGTAGGAACTGGTGTAGTTCATCTAGGTCCACGGCATAGTCCCTAGCCCATGCCAAGGACAAGTCCCTTTTGGGGAAGACTGAGAGGTTAGGGTGGTAACCCTTGTTGGTGAAGAAAGGGGAAACACTGGTGGTATCACTTGGGGCATTGTTGTAGGCAAACTCAGCCAATGGGAGTAACTTGGCCCAGTTGTCCTGCTGGTAGTTGCAATATACCCAGAGGTACTGTTCCAAGGTCTGGTTTGCTCATTTGGTCTGGCCATCTCCTTCTGGGTGGTATCCAGAAGTGAAGTGTAGGCACACATCCAGTGCTTTACCCAAGGACTGGAAGAAGTGTGAGACAAATTCAGAGCCTCAGTTGGAGGTTACATGTGCCAGAACACCATGTTTCGAGAAGACATGGAGTAGGAAGAGTCGAGCAAGCTTGGGGGAGGTGATAGTGTCATAGGTGGGTATGAATATAGCCTGCTTGGATAGTCAGTCCATGACCACCAGGATAGTGGTGTGACCACTGGATGCTGGTAGGTGCTCAATGAAATCCATAGAAATGGAATTCCATGGCTTTTCCAGTATCAGCAGTTGTTTCAGGGTGCTGTATGGTCAGTGTCTGGGTGTTTTGGCTCTCATGCATATAGTGCAGGACCTCACATACTCTTTGACAAAGGTGCAAATGCCAGGCCAGGTGTACTCTCACTGGATCAGTTCCAATGTCTGATTCTGGCCAAAGTGTCCTGACAGTGGGTGATCATGCTTGTACTGAAGGACCTTGAGCCAAAGGTCATTGGCATCTGGTACATAGACCCAGTTATTGAGGCGCAGCAGACCGGTGCTATTGACCAACCATTGGGGATTGGAGGTGTCTGTGAGTCAGTGTTGGGATAGTGGGTCTGAGGGTAGTGCAGTGAGTATTTCTTTGTGGAGTTGTTCTATGTCCATTAGAAGGCTGGCATGTAGTATGGGGTACTCCAGGCATGTGGTGCAGAGAGCCAAGACCAGCTGTTCTTGCATGAACACTGGTTGGAGGTTGTGGGGGTTTGCCTGGGCATAGCCCCTATCACCCTCTTTGGGGTAGACATCCCATCATCTAGTGAGAGCATTGGGCTTGGCACTGAGCTTACCTGGGTGGAAACAGATGACAAGGTTGAACTGTGACAGGTACTTGGACCATCAGGCTTGCTGGTGTGTGAGTACCTTAGAGGTTGAGAAGTATTTGAGGTTCTTGTGGTCAGTGACCACATCAATGGGTAGAGGAGCACCCTCCAAGTAGTGTTTCCAGGCCCAGAAGGCCTCAAAGATAGCAAGCAACTCCTTATCGTGGGTGTCATAGTTGAGTTCTGGTGCAGACAGTGTTTGGGAGTAAAAGGCAACTGGGCAAATGTCAAGTATGGGTTTACCCTTGGAGTGACCAGGCTCCAAGACTGGGTGACAGGGGCTAAGTCTGGGTGGCCAAAGTCAAGGCCGGGAGACAGGGGCCAAGTCTGGATGGACTGGAGTTGAGGCTGGAGGTTAGGGGCTAAGTCCGGAGGACCGGACTTAAGGCCAGGAGCACAGGAACAAGGCTGGGAGCATGGGAAACTGACTGGTCTTGGAGTGCGCACAAGGGGAAGCTGGTCTGGGGTTGGATCTACCTCCCTTGGTCTCAGCTTATGTGCTGTACCCTTATGCAAGCTGGGGAGAGTTCCGGGACAGGGGCCAGGGATAGCCTAAGGCTCGGCCTTAGCTATAGAGTAGACTCGAGGGGTAATACGGAGTTGAGGGTAATACTTAGTTGATATTCTGACTGGGGTGCTACGAAGTATGTACAGGGGTTAAATACAGGAGGCTGGTCCAGGATAATGAACATAGAGCCAGACTTGTGAATAAGCTATTAGTGAGATGATTAGCAAGACGAGGATAGCCACAGTGGCTATGCAGAGGCTAATAGCCAAAGTCCGGGTGACCAGCATAACCAGGGTCAGACACAGGATAAGTACAGTAAGCAGAGTTAGACAAAAGGACGAGACTAAATATAGCACAAACAAAGGAAAACAGACTGGAGTTATGTCCGGGTGACCCAGACATAGACCTGGGAGGACTGGGGTGGAGCAGCGCAAGGCTGGAAGGCCAGAATGGACCGGAGATAGGGGTAAAAGACCGGACTTAAGTTATTTAGACTGGAGTTGGGTTTCCTAGGGCTGGAGTTGAGTTCTCTAGGCCAGACTAGGACCGGACTTGACCGGAGATAGGGGCTAGGGGTCCGGACTGGACTGGGACTGAGTCCGAGAGTCATGGATATGACAGCAAAGTTGGTTGTCTTCACTGGTAATGGACAGTATGCTGGCAATGGCATAGTCTGAGGCATCGGTTTCCACTGTGAGTTGAGTGCCAGGCACAAAGTGAGTAAGGATAGGAGCAGTGGTGAAAGCTTCTTTGAGCTTATTGAAGGCCAACTGGCACTCCTTGGAGAAGTTCCAGGGTATGTTTTTTTGCATAAGGCAGGTCAAGGGGACAACAATGTCCAAGTAGTTGTAGATGAAATGTCAGTAGAAGTTGGAAAAGCCTAGGAAGGATTGGATGTCCTTGACCCTCCAGGGCTCAGGCCAGTTGCAGATGGCTTTGATTTTTTCGCCAGACATAGTGAGGCCAGTCAGCAAAAGGCAGTAGCCTAGGTACTCTACTGACTTGGAATGGAACTCACATTTTTCTGGTTTGGCATACAGGCCATGTTTCTGGAGTCAGCACAGAACCTCTTTAACATGCTGCCAGTGTGAGTCCTCGTCATTGGAGTAGATGAATATGTTGTCCAGGTAGACCATGACACTGTCATAGCCATGTCTTGACCCTGGCCAGACTTGGCCTTGCACTCACTCAATCTGGCCTCAGCCTCGCCTGTCCTCTATCCCCAGATGTCCTAGTGTGGTAGACACTGCTTTGCAGTGTCTGTCACTTCAGCTAAGCCCTGCCCAGTCCTGTCCCTGGTCCACCTTTCCTGGTCTCCGTTGTCTTTGTCATACCTTACTAATACTTGTCTTACCAATCACCTTAGCAATCCTTGTGAGACTGGCATTACTGGTCTCCATACTATAGTTGTTTCTAGTATATAAGCTTGTAGATACTCGGCCTGTAGACCTCAGTCTGAAATCAACTAAGTATACTCTGATAACCCCATCTTGGCCTCAGACTCAGACTGAGACCCACACAAGGGAATAGTGCTGTACTCTCAGTCACTAAGTCCAGTCAGTCCAACTATCTGTACCTTCGACTCCCCCCCTGATCCCGACCCCTTGGCCTTGTGCCCACTTCAGTCTCTGGTCCAGCCTCAACCTGGACATCCCATACTTGACAGTATTTCAGACTCTCCACTTGTGTGGGTCTAATACACCATGGCAACCAAGACTCGATTCCAACCTCCTTGTGGCCATTCTGCCACCAATCCCAACTCTGCTTCAGCCAGTGGGGCTCGCCACGAAACAGCACTAGCTGCTTTGGGCACCACTAGGTGCTCTCCAGATCCTGTTAGTCCCTTCAGGGGCTTTTCAGCCCACACATCCAACACCCCCACCCCATGTCGTCCCACTGCTCCCATCCCTGAGGGTGACCCCAGCGATGATGGGCCAGGCGATGATGATAATAATAATCCAGACGATGATAACCCTGGCAATGGGCCTGGCAACAACAATCTGGATGATGATGATCTGGAGGACGAACCAGACCTCCCAGATCTGGACACTGAGCCCACCATTACAGTCTTAGACAACCTTGCTTTGGCCATCAAACTGTTGGCTTGTAATGCCTGCACTAGCCCTGAGTCCTCAAGCAGGACCAAGCTGCACAAGCCCAACACTTTTGATGGCACCGATCCCAAGAAGCTCTGCACTTTCTTTATCCAGTGCAAGCTTAATTTCCAAGACCGACCCTGGGCTTTCAAGACCAACTGTGCCAAGGTCATCTTCACACAGTCCTACCTCAAAGGCATGGCCCTTGAGTGGTTCGAGCCGGACTTGCTCGGGCTTGATGACCCCAACGACCAGCCTCTCTGGATGGACTCCTGGAGGGAGTTCGTCCTAGGATTGCAAACCACTTTCGGCCCCCACAATCCAGTTGCTGACACCAAAAGCCAACTCGACCATTTACATATGAAGGATAGTCAGTGCATTAACAAATACATAGTGGACTTCAATCGGCTTGCTTCACAAGTCCGAGGCTATGGAGATGGTGTGCTGCGCCATCATTTCTATTCTGGGCTCCCAGACCAGATTAAGGACGAAGTCTGTCGAGTTGGAAAACCCTGGACACTTCACGAGCTCCACCACCTCGCCCAAGAAATAGATGCATGCTATTGGGAGTGCAAGGAAGAAGTCCAGTGGGCAAGTAAGCACCAAGGCTCATCCAACTCCAGCAACAATAAGTCCAGAGGCTCTGGCAATAACAGTCAGCCCAAGACTGGTCAGGAGAAAGCCAAGACCGGCAACAACAACAACACCGGTTCCACCCAGTCCAAGCTGGCTTCATCAAAGCTGGGCAATAACAGCAACTCGTCCAAGCCTGAGCCTAGCAAACTTGGGAAGGATGGGAAACTTACCCCAGAAGAATGCAAGCATCGCATAGATGGAAACCTCTGCATGTTCTGTGGAGGGTCTGGTCACTTTGCTGACAAATGCCCCAAGAAAGCTGCAAAGGCCAAGGCTCGTGCCATGGCCACCACTGAAGCCACACCGGCCTCGGGCTCAGGTTCTACCCCCAAGACAAAAAAATAGGTAGCAGCTCCCAGGACTCCACACAATCTGGGAGCTGTGTTGACTCTGGTTGTGCAAACTTGGAGGCTTGTCTCAACACGTCCACTCTTTCCAGTCTGAATTCTTTAACCCCCTATGTCACATTAGAAAACCCAGATTTACCTCGGCTTCATACTTTAGTGGACTCTGGTTCCACTCACTGTTTCATAGATAATCACTTTGCTAATCAACACTCTTTTACCCTGTACTCGGTCTCCCCAATCCAACTCTGGCTCTTCGATGGAACGTCCACCTTTACTATAACCCAGGCAGTAGATGTCAGTATCCACTTCATGTCTGGTGATGTCACACTGGTAACCCTGTACCTTGCCCCATTGGATTCTGAGTGTAAAGTAGTTCTTGGGCATAACTGGCTCACCCAATACAATCTGTTGATTGACTGGGTACTGAGCAGTATTATTTTCTGGACTCATACACAAGGAATGCCAACCCTGTCGACACCCCCTGTAAGCCCAGTCCCCACTGGCCTTCCTGACCCTGGTCCTAGTGACCAACCCAGCCTTGCACCATCTGTACTGGTCTCTGACTCCCCGGCTTGCACCCCCCTGAAGGCCCCTCTGGTTTCCCTAATCAATGCAGCCACTTTTGTGCGTGCCTGCAAACTAGAAGGGTCTGTCCAGTTCCAACTCCAGCTCTGCCCCTCAGACTCAGCTCAAGCCCAATTGGCCTTGGCTTCACCTCCTCCAGCCCTACCCAATGTCCCAGAAGAGTATCACAACTTCGCTGATGTATTCAGCAAGGCCAAGGCCTCGGCACTCCCACCACACCAGGAGTATGACCTGAAGATAGAGCTTGAAGAAGGAACAACCCCACCTCTCGGCACAATCTACTCACTGTCTCCGGTTGAGCTCCAAGCTCTCCAGACTTTCATTGATGAAAACCTCACTACCGGATTCATTCAGCCTACCTCTTCCCCTTATGCTGCACCAGTCCTCTTTGTTAAGAAGAAGGATGGCTCCCTCTGGCTTTGTGTAGACTTCTGTGGTCTAAACAAAATCACTAAGAAGGATCGCTACCCACTCCCGCTCATCTCTGACCTATTAGATTCACCAAGCCAAGCCAAGATCTACACTAAGATTGATCTTCAGCATGCCTACCATCTCATCCGGATTGCTCTGGGCGATGAATGGAAGACTGCATTCCAGACTTGGTATGGATCTTATGAGTGGTTAGTGATGCCTTTTGGCCTCACCAATGCCCTGGCCACTTTCCAATGCTTCATCAACACTATCTTCGCGGATATGTTAGACATCTGTGTGGTCATCTACCTGGATGACATTTTAATCTACTCTGGAGATAAGGAGTCTCACAAGCAGCATGTCCAAGAGGTACTCCGCTGGCTTCAGCTTCACAGCCTTTATGCAAAGCTGGAGAAATGTGAGTTCCACTCGGACTTGGTCAAATACCTCAGATTCCATCTTTCCCCTGCCAGTCTCACAATGTCCAAGGAAAAGGTCCAGACCATCTGCGACTGGCCTGAGCCTCGCAAGGTCAAGGACATACAGTCCTTCCTCGGCTTCACAAATTTCTACCACCAGCTTATCTTTAATTACTTGGACATCGTTGTACCACTGACTTGGCTTACCCACAAGGGGGCTCCTTGGAACTTCTCTGAGGGGTGCCGCTGGTCATTCAACAACCTCAAGGCTGCCTTCACCACTGCGCCGGTCTTAACTCATTTCATCCCCAGGGTTCCTATCACCATCGAGACTGATGCTTCAGACTATGCCATTGCCGGCATCCTTTCTATCACCTGCAGCGATGGCCAAATACATCTGGTCGCTTTCTACTCCCGGACTCTGATGGCCCCGGAATTGAATTATGATACCCACGATAAGGAACTGCTTGCAATCTTTGAAGCATTTTGGACCTGGCACCATTACCTTGAGGGCTCAGCCTCACTGGTCGATGTTGTTACTGACCACAAGAACCTTGAGTACTTTTCTACCTCTAAAGTACTCACCTGCCACCAAGCTCACTGGTCAGAATTCCTGTCTCAGTTCAACATGATCATCAGATTCAGGCCCGGTAAGCTCAGGGCTAAGCCCAATGCCCTAACTAGACGATGGGATGTCTACCCCAAAGAGGGGGATAGTGGCTATGCCCAAGTGAACCTGCATTATCTGAGACTTGTCTTCACCCAGGAGCAGCTAGCGGTCTCCCTTTGCGTCACATACCTCGAGTACCCAGTCTTACGAGCAGTTGCTTTAATGGATGTCGAAAGGTTACACAATGATATCCTGACCACACTGCTGGACGACCCAGTCTCACAAATCTGTCTGTCTGACATGTCTGATCCCTGGTGGTCAGTAGATGATACTGGCTTCCTTCGGCTTGATGGAAGGATCTATGTGCTGGACTCAAATGACCTCCACCTTAGGGTCTTGCACCTTAAGCATGACCACCCCCTGTCTGGCCACTTTGGCCAAAACTGAACCCTAGAGCTCATTTGGCATGAGTACACCTGGCCCAGCCTCAGGACCTTCATCAAGGACTATGTCCAGTCTTGCACAGCCTGCGCTCGGGCTAAGGTTCCCCACCATTGGCCTTATGGCCTCCTCAAGCAACTCCTGGTGCTGGAGAAGCTGTGGAACTCCATCTCTATGGATTTCATTGAGCAGCTTCTGGCCTCAACCAGCTTCACAGCCATCCTTGTTGTAGTTGACTGGCTTTCCAAGCAGGCTATATTCATCCCCACCCATGACACCATAACAGCCCCAGAACTCGCCAAACTATTCCTACTCCATGTCTTTTCAAAGCACAGAGTGCCAGCCCATGTAACCTCAGACCAAGGCTCGGAGTTCATGTCTCACTTCTTCTGGTCACTCAGTAAGGCCTTGGATATGCACTTACATTTCACCTTGGGCTACCACCCCAAAGGTGATGGCCAGACTGAAAGGACCAACCAGACTCTAGAACAATATCTCCGAGTGTACTTCAACTACCAGCAGGACAACTGGGCCGACCTATTACCTCTGGCCAAGTTCACTTACAACAATGCCCCTAGCACTACTACCGGTGTTTCACCTTTCTTTGCTAATAAGGGCTATCATCCCAACATCTCGGTATACCCAGAGTGCAATCTCACCTCCACTCAGGCTCATGACTATGCAGTCAACTTGGGCTCACTGCATCAATACCTATGGGAGGAAATGACTCTCACTCAACAATGATACCAAGGCCCGGCCGATGCCAAACACATGCTGGCTCCAGACTTCAAGGTTGGTGACCAAGTATATGTCAAAGCCAAGTACTTCTGGTCAACTCAGCCTTCCAAGAAGCTCTTGGAAAAGAACCTTGGACTGTATCCAGTCATGGCTCAGGCTGGTACCCACTCATTCACACTGTACCTGCTGGACTCAATGTGTGCAGTGCATCTGGTCTTCCATGTTTCCCAACTTGAGCTGGCTGTCCCTAATACCATCCCAAACTGGACTCAACCACCACCCCCACCAGTCAAAGTCGATGGTGAACTAGAGTTCGAGTTAGCAGAAATCCTCAACTCCAAGGTTGACCAGTGTCGCCAGTGTTGGTTACAGTATCTAGTCCGGTGGACTGGCTATGAAGGGACAGATGAAGAAACCACTTGGGTACTTGCTACTGAACTGGACAATGCCTCTGAACTCGTACAAGAGTTCCATTCCCACTATCCCAACAAACCTGGCCCATACCAATGAGGACCGGTGTGAGTCAAAGTGTGGAAAGGTGGTGAAAACCAACCAAAACCAACACAAAAGACAAATGTAGAGTGAGTGGTGGTGTGCCTCTGCGGAACCTGGAGTGCAGAAACCTAAATGTGGGGGGGAACTTCAAGTAGAGGTGCTCCTGGCGCAAGTTGTCGATGAGTTATGCAAGAGCAGATGAACGAGTGATGACTGGATGAGGGATGCTGAATAGAGTGAAGGTATTCAGCCGAAAGTACTCTGGTGTGATGATCTTTTGGATGTGCTCCTGGCGCAAGTCGATGACGAGTTATGCAGGAGTGGATGGATGACTAAATGAGAGGTTGCTGACTAAGCACTGATGATACTGCTGATGATGAATAGAGGTAGATAGACCCTTGATGGAGCCTCAACTACCAATGATATGAATGAAGACAGATAGACTCTTCCGAATGAGCCTCAACTGCCAATGATGAGATATGCTGAGCTGAGCTGACTTCTGGGTGACTTCTGAATTGCTTCTTTGGTAGCTAAGTACATGGGGGTTTATATACTGAGGGGGGAGCACAGCTTGTGACAAACAAGGCACAAACACTTGGTAAGTAATGAGTAAGGACTGAGTAATCATGATGAGTAAGCGAGAAATGAAAAGTAAGCAAGCAAGGAGGATTGGTAAGTATTGGCAATGAACAAGTCAAGGATAGTCAAAAATATCACAGAATGAGTCAAATAGAGTCAGAAACTGAGTAAGCGCACTGATATCACATTAGGGGGTGGCGATGCAAGTCAGATCTCGGTGGAGACATCTCTAGATCCAAAGATGGCATGGCAGATGGACGGTGTTTCCAGATAGGGAAGTATTAATTCCAGAATTGAAGGGCATGAGTCAGGCGTCAAAGGGGGCTAGGGCATTGGGGGTCTGTGGGGCAATGGGAAGCATACACGATCATGTCTCCCACCCTTTCATCCTCTCAGCGAAGTTAACAAAAACTTCATGAATGGGGCTCTGATGGAGGAGGAGGAGAAGGGGGGATGTCTTCTGCTGGATCTTGCAGTAGGAAGGCAAGATGCATGTCATACTCATCATGAATGTGATCAGGGAGGCTGGAGGACAGTAGATTATACTGCAGCTGTCACAATGCAGGAAGAATGATGGACGAGATTGGAATAAAGACAGTGCAGGGAGCAGGGAGAAACGATCCATATGCTTCATCAACCAGGGAGACTGAAATGACCACATAAGACCTTTCTAACTGAGTGACAGACCTGAGGCGACCAAAGAACGTCCTTCTGGAAGTCATACTGACAAGGAGAACACGCTGACCAAGCTGCATGGGATGAGACAGGGCTGACAACGACGGGATGAACCAGGGGGCTTCAGGACAGAAGCTGGTGGGAACGCCTGGCAGATATACGTAGCCATTGTCTCTGGCAAATGAGACAAGCGAGATGATCGATGAAGAGGTGGCCATGATTGATGGACCTAGCGAAATGAGTGTCTGATGGATGGAGTGCTGTAGAAACATGTAGGGTGCAAGGATCCTCTCCAAATTTGGAAGGAAGAATCGTGGGGCTGAGCACTTTAAGCAAGTGTGCGAACCGAGTTGATATCTTTGGAAATGGCAGAGATATGACGAAAACTGGAATGCCGTACATGGGTGCTAAAAACTTTTAATGCGCGCTTAACTCGCTTCCTCTTTTCTCTTTAGCACTGATGACTCGATCTTGTGTGAAGGATGACTGTTAATGTCGCAAAAAAGTTAAGTGCCATAACAATCCCGGCAGCTTGTCATGTGACTGAGATGCCTAATTCAATGGTATACCAATGGCAACGTAATGATGTCTTAGACTGACTTATTATGTTAATGCCAAAACAATACTCCATTAGGTATTAGAATGTGCACCTTAAGCCCAACAAATCATTGCAAGTGCATATCACATGATTGCTATCGATTAGATTCAACCATCAATTACATAATATTACTGGTTGTGACACTGAGACCTCATTCTCTTCACCTGCGTCCTCTCCACCATGCCGCCCCATTGAAACTACCAGCGATCAAAAGAATCTTCTACTAAGCAACCTTGCAGGTACTGTGGGAACCTCTACCTGCTGCAAGGGATCAAAAGGCACGAAGGAAGCTGTGTGAAGGAGCTCCAGAACCGTGAAGAACGGATCAAACACAATAAGGCATACATACGGGATGTTCGTCGGGGTGAGGTGATCGTTTTTATGAAATCCTCTCAACTGCCTGTTAGCTTACAATGGTTGCCTACTAGCCAATATTGCTAAGGAAGCAGTCGCTGTGACATCCTCATCATCAGTGCACCCTCGCGTTGCTGGGTCTTTGGGTCCTGACTCCGCCATAGCTATGATACCAGCACCACTCGGACAGCTGTCAGTAACAGTAGGCCCTTCATGATTTATTCCTGGTATGTAAACCACTAGTATGGCTCTCGCCGACACGTACATGTTACTGGACAGGATCACTGACTAGTTTTGTTCCTGATGAAGATGACGTGTTGATGGGCATGGCAGACCCTCGTGGTAGGGGTATGTCAGACTCAGGTAGGTTCAGAGCATATGTGTCATCAGCTGGCATTTGAACTAATCTTTCGTTGCCTATATGATTATAGACTCTGATGTGTCAATAACAGCCCATGTGATGGGTTGCTCGGTGAACTCTGCTGCACCAGATGCTGCAAATGACCATCCTCCCGACTTCAAGACCGAATTTCATCCACGTAGTAAGTGCCCGACCCTTTTCCAATTCGCTGAAGAGTTTGGCCAGCAAAACCTCGAATGCATGCCCCCAGACCATGAGCCCTGGCACCCTTTTGCCTCGGAGGGCGATTACATCTTTGCCTTGATCACTGTGGAAGCTGGGCTCAGCTCAAATCAAGTTGACTCCCTTCTCAAGTTGGTTCACTGTATAAGTCAAGGAACCACAAGTGTCACGTTACGCAACAATGCTGGGCTACGTACTGCTTTGGATAGAGCGGCAGCGCAGTTAACACCGGTAAACTCTTTGTTACTGGTGTGCTTTTGATGTTTGGCTCACTTCCCAGTCATTTGTTAGTTCTCCAAGTTCGAAATTACCATGCCCTATAAGGGCAATGACGTGACATTCCCCGTCCATATCCGCCCTCTGTGGGACTGGGCCCTTGACCTCTTGCAAAATTCCTCCCTTGCACCACACTTCATCTGGGATGCCCAATGGCTCTTCAAACATGACGGTGAGAGATATGAGCGCTTCTACATGGAACCTTGGACAGGCGATCATTGGTGGGATATTCAAGTACATTGTAATTAATGTTATCTCATACCACCATGCTTTGTAAATTTACTATCTGCCTTTTCGTGTTGTGCCAATAAAGTCATGGTTACCCAGTCATGTGGATAACACGGTCCCATTTGCATTTATAATTTACACTGACAAGACGCGGCTATCGTCCCATGGTACTGTCAAGGGCTACCCTGTTGTAGTGCGTTGTGCGAACCTCCCAGTTCATGTTCACAATGGTGAGCAATATGGTGGTGGCTGCGTCGTTGGCTGGCTTCCGATTGTGAGTACCATGCCTTCGTTTTTGAGCAATAGTGAATAGATCTAACGGGTTTTACAGGTTCCTGAGCTTGCAAAAGAAGAGGGAAAGACTGGCTACACAAACTTCAAACATGTCATCTGGCATACAGCATTTTTTCAGCTCCTCGAGAAGGTTGCGGAGCTCTCAAAGGTCGGTTATCTTCATGAATGCTATGACAAGGTTCTCCACTGGCTCTTCCCACTTGTCCTTATCCTGTCTGCCAACTATGAAGAACTGTAGGTACTAACTTCTCTGCGACCCGATCATACTTACCAGGCCTCCCTAGCTGTGTGATGACCCTTATACGAGGCACGAAGTCCAAGTGCCCTTGCCCGTTTTGTCTGGTCCCCTTGGAGCAGCTTTGGGATCTGAAGAAGACATATGAAATGCATACTACTGAGCAACACAAAAGAGTGCTGGCATTATTCGAGGAGAAGAAGACAGTTGGTGAGAAGAAACTGAAGTCCCTTGGGTTACGTCCTGTCAAGGTAGGTCTTTGACACATGTACTATGTTTATGACTGACGGAATGTACGATAGAACACTTTTTGGTCAGTAGAACATTCAGAGCCTGAACAGGCTGCCAGTTTTGAGCCGCTTCACTCCCTGCATGGTGGCATGGGAGGCAAGCACATCCATGGGGAACTCAGGATTGTCGTCAGTGAGCTTGGCTGTGATTCCGAGACACGTTTAGAAGCACAGTAAGAATCTACTTAGTCTGTGGAATGGGCTAACTGTCGTGCAGAGTTTCTGCCTTTCCCCATTGGCAAGGCCTCGCACATTTCGATACAGTGATTCACATCACGTTTTCTGATGGAAATAAAATGTGAGATCTCACCAGGGTAAGTCAATTAGGACATGTTTAAAGGTAGTTCGATGGCTAACAATCTCTCTGGTATAGCAATGTTTCTACACCTCCCTCAACATTTTGACACCGATGATGTCTCGAGTTGGGTATCAGTTACTTCGTATGATCAGTAGCTACCTGCGACTCGATACCCTCATTGGACTTGATGTGCACACCGAGAAGACTCTTGGTATGATCGAAGATGAACTTCTCATCTTCAGGGATGAACTAAAGGTATTCTGTTCGTCCAACCGTCTATTATCATGTAATGATTTTCTATAACAGTTGTACCGATCCTTCGTTCATTGTTTGGATGATATGGATCTGAAGGATAATTGGAACTTTCCGAAGGCACATCTCTGGAAGCACGTTACCTGTGACATTCGAAGCAAAGGCGTTGTTCGTAACTACAGTGCCCGGCCCAATGAGAAAATGCATGGCCCGCTCAAAGACGCATACCAGGATCGCTCAAATGGAAAGGATACTGCGGGGCAGGTACGATTTAAGTTCCTCTCACTTAGGCATTGTCTCATGATTCGTCACTCAGATTCTCCGTGTTGACCACCACTGACTTGCAACCAAACTCATTCAGGCATGCATCGATGCAGAAAACGAGTGTGTTAATGATGCTACCGATGACGACGAGGACCACAACACAGTACTCGAAGGGAATGCCAAGCTTGGCGCACCCCAGCAGACTCGCTCACTCTCTGATGTTGAGAACACTAACCAAAACGACCGGGCGTTTGATGGATTCCATCGGAAGCTAGAAACTTTCCTCAACACTTGCCTCCCGACTTATGGGTTCCCCCTCGACAAGTGGATACAACTACAAGGAACACATACAGTACGTCCTCTTCCCTTTATATACAGACTTATCCACATTCCTCCGAAGATCCGGGAGTATCGATATTTGAAGGTCCAGTATGCTTCAATGGTGGACTGGGAGGTCGCTGTGAACTACCTCCGATGTAATCCAAGTTTCCATGGTCGGCCACGATACAATGGCACCCTCATTCAGCTTTCGGAGACTAAGACCGCTTTCGTTCGACTCATATTCATGTTCACTTGTAAGGTTGCAGTGTTCAAAGACACTTTTCAGTTTGCCCTTGTTCAGCCGCTCACTGCCGGGACTGGAGTGCGCAGGTTGGACCAAGATCTTCGACTTGTTCGAGTCAAAGCTGTATCTCGTGCAGCATCAATATTCATTCCTGTGAGGTCGATCATTCAAGGCGCATTGCTTTACCTGGATCCGAGCCACCACGGTGAGTTTTTGGTTGTTGAACACACTGATGGAGACATGTTCCTTCGCATGAGGGAATGGATTCAGACCCGGCCCCAAGCGCAGTTGCCAACCGAACAGCCTTCAAGTTCTGACTCTGATCAAATGCCGGTGTGAGTCAAAGTGTGGAAAGGCAGTATAAACCAACCAAACCAACACAAAATGTTACACTGCGCTCACATTTCTCCCTTTTGCAGACACTTACATAACCTGTTCACGCGCCATCCTGCCTCAGGGGACGTTCTCTTGCCTTTCCGCAGGACCGTGTCCTGCGTTCTGTACGTTTCCCCTTTTCTGTTTCCTTTTATGGTTGACCCCTGTCAACCCCGCATTGTACTATATCCGGACGTCACGTCTGGCTTCCCCTTCCCTCCGTGATCCACTGGTGGCCCTGATCCACGCGGTCACGTGACACGTTCACCCCGGGTGAACGCTCCACCTGTTTCACGTATACGCGGTTAGTTTCTGTTCACCCCCACGTTCACCCTTGCGCCCACATCGCAATGACTCTGTCTTGCCTTGTTCAGACTCAGGTGAACGACTATACGAGTATTCGAATGTTTGGCCCGCAGTACTGTACATATGTATATAAACCCGCATGTATCGTACTGGTCCCTCATTCGAAATCTACTTTGCAACCACCCTTAGCTCTGCACGCTGTACCAACAAGGACTCGCCAGTACGACTTTGGTTGGCCAAGACTAGTGTTCCACCGCTAGTGAAGTTAAATTACGCGCCACTCTCGTGCAGTCACGTGCTTGTGCTTCATCGCACTCGATTCGTGGCGCGATACGAGTCGTCGGCATAACAGAAGATTTCGAATCACCTGGACACATCAAAGCCCGGACTACCCTTCGGATATCTGTGGACTGGAATCCTTGCTAGGCAAAATAGCCTGCAAAATGTCCACCTCCCGCCACTTCATCAGGAACCACTGGTTTAATATCAGTGAGCTAGCCCCTAACCTTCGGCACTAACTTTCTCTTTGTCAATGTGTCTTCGCACCGCCAAGAAGAAGGAAGTAGGAGGCCTCCATCAGCAGCCTCCTCGTTCAAACCTCCCATACCTACCTGTAAAGGAAAAGAGGTTCTCCAAGCGAGACCACTTATTCGTCACCCTTCGGTCGACACACCCAAACCCCGTATAGGTCTTGAAGACCTGCCAATAAGGCCCCAACTTGGGCAAGCGGCAGAATCGACCTCACCAGTAAACTTTACCTCATACCGAAACCCGGAGCCCCTCGGCTCAGACATTATCAAAACTCAAGGGCCAGCTGAACCAGTGGACCCCTTACCATCCAACTCTTCTACCGATATCTACATACCAGCTTCCGCTGACCCGATGGCAGAAGAACTCACACAACAAACTGCGGAGCTTTCGCTCTGAGACCCCTTTGCCGGTCAAAGTAAGGTAACCCCTGAAATGGCTGCGCACTTCTACAAGTCTCTGTTTAACCGAGAGGTGGAAAAGCCTAAAGGCCTTCCCCGAGGATCCGAGGAGAAAGGAAAGGATCGCGACTCTAGGGGGAGTGGACTGAAAGAAATCGGCTTGAACAAACCCTTCTTGTACAACAGAGCGCACCAGGACTTCTCTGCCTGGTTAAGCAGCATCAAACTCTACCTCACAACCAATGAACATATCTACTATGAAGATCAGTCCAAGATCGCCTTCGCCCTTTCTTATATGGGCAGTGGTTCGGCCCGCGCCTTCGTGGAAGCCTATGTCAATGAAAATACCACAGCTCTCGGTGATCTCAAGATCTTCGATGGATGGGACAAGTTTGTCGCAAAACTAAAAGAAACTTTCCAAGTAGGAGACGCCAAAGCCACTGCGCTAATCTACCTGTCAGCTATCCGCCAAGGGGACCGCTCCCTCGACAAGTACATCGCCGACTTCCGCAACTGCCTCAACAAGGCCCAGATCTCTACCAAGGACACCACCGCTGCGGTGTTCTTCAGCAAGGGCCTAAATGAAGAAGTCAACAAATGGATCCTTATGTCAGGCCCCAAACCCGACACAGTGGAAGACTGGATCCACCAAGCTACTTCGGCACACGCGGCTATGGCTACTCTAAAGGTCTTCTCCAGAAAAGCAACTTTCCAAGACCGCTCCTATCTATGGAAGCAAGAACAAACTTCTCACAGATCAAAGTCGCCTTCTTCATTCCCGAAGACTCCGTACCGAGACCCTTACACCATGGATGTTGATCGGAAGTCCAAGGTCTGATCACAGAGCGAAGCTCCTACCTGTTATGGATGCGGTAAGACAGGGCATATGAAGTCTAAATGCCCCTCGTCCACAACAAACAGTAAGTCTTCCTCAGCCCAGAAATTCCGCACTCGCATCCTGGCAATGCTCGAGGAGCTCAACAAGAATTCCGAAGAGGAGGAAGATTCAGAACCAACCGACAACTACTGTGGGGAGAATGACGAACCCACAGACGACGGTGGACCGAAAGGTCAACCGGATTTTTGAAAGGCTCCCCTGGTGTAGCGTCAGGAAGAGAGCCCATAGTATCTCGGAAGGTAGAGGCTAAGATAGAGACCGAGAAAGTGTATGATTACGAACAAGATATGTCAATCACTTCTATCGCTGGTTTCGCTTACCTCATCGACCGACAAAACGCTACCATCCGAACCATCCTCGACTTGGGCGCTGAAACAAATATCATCGATCTGGCAATAGTCGAAAAATATGAAATCCCGATGCGCAAGATTGCTCGCCCATGGGAGTCCAGAAGCTACAAAGGCAAAACCGGAGATTGGGTCACCCATATCGCTTCCTTCAGAGCCAAGATCTGGGGAAAAACTATGCGCATCCGCGCATACGTCCTCAAACTCGGAAATTGGGAATCCCTTCTTCTTGGAATGCCTTGGCTCAAAGAGCATAACCCCATAATCAGCTGGACCTCCAGAAAGCTGATTGGTTGGGGGGAACTCGACCATGGCCTTGACAAGAAAAATCGTGTCCGCAGAACCGACTTCGCCAGAACCGTGAAAATCTCTCGAACATCCATTTCCATGAAACTTGAAGCCTCTCACGTACAAGCAGAGGTTGATTTGCCTTCGGAATATCGGGACTTCTCAGTAGTCTTCTCCGAAGAAGAAATCCCTCTTCCGCCTCACCGTGGTTTTCTCAACCACAAAATACACTTGAAGCCTGGCTTCCAGCTGAGGAAAGGAGCGATCTATCCCCTCTCTCTCGACGAACTCAAGGGCCTTGATGAATTTATCGACAAGAACCTCAAGTGTGGAAAGATTCGCCCCTCGAAATCCTCACAGGCAGCCCCTGTCTTTTTCGTAGGAAAGAAGGATGGAAAAAGAAGACTCATCCAGGATTACAGGTACCTGAACTCTCACACCATCATCAATTCATACCCTCTCCCCAATGTCAAGACTCTCCTAGACGAACTCGCTGGCTCTCGCTACTTCGTCAAGTTCGATGTCCGCTGGGGTTTCACCAACATAAGGGTGAAAGAGGGCGACGAGTGGAAAGGGGCCTTCATAACCCCTAGAGGACTCTTCGAACCCACGGTAATGTTCTTCAGGCAGTGTAACTCACCGCCTACCTTCCAAAGGTACATGGACCACATGTTCAGAGAGCTCAAGAACGAGAGGAAGGCTGTCATCTTCATGGATGATGTCACCATACACTCGAAAACCAAGGAAGGTCTCCGTGAAGCTGTCTGTCGCTTCTTGCAAATTGCCTCCAAAGAACACCTCCGCCTGAAGTTGAAGAAGTGTACCTTCAAAGCCGAAGAAATAGAGTTCTTGGGGTTTGTGATCTGCCAGGGTCAATACAAACCATTGGAAATTAAAATCGAAGCCATCAAAACATGGCCTGCACCGACGACTCTCAAGGAACTTCGGTCCTTCCTAGGCTTCTGCAACTTCTACTGGCAGTTCATCTCCGGCTTTTCGCAGACCGCCCATCCGCTACATGACCTTTCAAAGAAAAATGCAAAATGGACTTGGGGCCTGGAACAGAGCTCCGCTTTCGAAGAGCTCAAGAAAGCCCTCTCGTCCAAACCCATTCTTTGTCTTCCAGACCTCCGGAAGCCGTTTGTACTCCACACCGATGCCTCAAAGCTCGGCACCGGTGCCATCTTGTCCCAGGCCAACGACTTGGGACTACTCCACCCCTGTGCATATATGTCTCAGTCGCTAACTGGAGCGGAACAGAACTATCAGGTCTATGACCTGGAAATGCTCGCGGTAATGCGCGCCCTCAAGCAATGGCGCCCCTACCTTCTGTCCCCTCCAGAGCTGACTCAGGTCTACACAGACCATCAAAACATCACATACTACGTGCAGCCACAAAAGCTTACAGCTCGACAGGCTTGCTGGCAAGCTACCCTGCAGGAGTACCCACTGCAGTTCGTCCACATCGCGGGAACAAAAAATTCTGCTGCTGACACACTCTCGCACCGCTTGGACTTTAATGCCGAGCCGGAGACTGTCTCCACCCTGCTCCCGAAGGCTGTTTGGCTTGAGGGGGGGGTGAGACCCTCCGTTGTTTCCCTCTTTAAGATCGATCAGACCGCCTTCGAACCTTCAAAGGCTCCTCCGCCCGTCCGAAAGGTCTCCCTCAAAAACGAGAACCCCACCGAGCACCCACCTGAGGAGATACCAAAGGCTTGGAAAGGTAAAGGACACGTGTTCCAGCTAAATGCTGACCTGTACCAGGAGGTGAAAAAGGCCTCCGCGTCCCTCTCCGCCCCGGAAACAACAGAAGGGTCTGATGGAGTCAGAAGGAAAGGAAGAAGGATCTTTGTGCCAGAACCAGTCCGCCAAGACGTCCTTCAGCAGTACCACGACACCCCCGCTTTCGGACATCCTGGAGTAAAAGCAATGACGAAGAAAATGAACAAATATGTCTGGTGGCCTGGCATGTACCAGTCCATCCAGAACTACTGCAAAGGTTGCCCTTCGTGCCAAGCTAACAAGGTCAACACGCATCCGACTACACCCCCCATTACCCCACATGACATAGCAAAGAACCCCTTCCCCTTTAAACAGATCTCGATGGATCTGGTTACCGACTTGCCCCTGTCTGGTGGCAAGTACGACTCTATCCTCACCATCGTTGATCAAGGGCTCACCAAAGGCACGTTCTTCTTACCGACCGCTAAAACCGTGGACAGCGCCGGCATAGCGGACCTGTACCATGCCTACGTCTACCCACACTGGGGTGTCCCGGAAGCCGTCATATCGGACCACGGACCTCAATTTGTCTCCGCCTTTACTAGGGACCTTTACCGAGCCCTCGGAATCGAATTGAAGGCTTCCACCGTGTACCACCCGCAGACCAATGGTGAAGCCGAACGTGTCAATCAAGAGGTTGGGACCTATCTCCGCATGTATGCAGATACGGATCCCCACAACTGGCATACAAAACTTCCTGATGCACAAATGGCACACAACTCGCGTGTGCACTCGTCCCACAACCAGTCGCCCTACTCGCTCATGTACGGATTCGACCCTGCCCCCTATCCTACGGGACAAACCCCACAGGAGTCGCTTGCGGGTGACCGACTCAAGCAGCTAGCTGCTAATCGGGATGCCACAATAATCGCTCATAAAAAAGCACAGGAGTTAATGAAGTCAAGATCGAAAGGGACCTACACGGAGTTCTCCATAGGAGATAAGGTTTGGCTTGACGCTTCTGACCTGAAAAGGGATGTTCCGTTGAAGAAGCTTGCGCCCCGACGTCACGGCCTGTTTGTAATTTCCGAATGGATCAGCCCGGTTGCCTACAAGCTGCAGCTACCCCCTAGCTGGCGGATACATCCCATCTTCCACGCATCAAAACTTACTCCTTTCATCGAAACACCTGAATATGGCCCAGCACAACCCCCGCCTCCACCAGAACTGGTAGGAGACAAGAA
This sequence comes from Pisolithus tinctorius, assembly GCA_024663395.1. Taxonomy (NCBI): domain Eukaryota; kingdom Fungi; phylum Basidiomycota; class Agaricomycetes; order Boletales; family Pisolithaceae; genus Pisolithus; species Pisolithus tinctorius. The sequence goes on from JANFAH010000002.1 coordinate 3,879,986, forward strand.
CGAATGGGAAGTCGAGGCCATACTCAAGCACAAACGTGCGTGGAAAGTCAAGTCGCCGTCAAAAGAGTCCGGTGTAACCTCGCAGCAGAAATACCTCTACCTTGTCAAGTGGCTCGGTTACCTGCATTCCCAAAACAGTTGGGAAAGCGAGGACAACCTTATAAATGCCCCAGAGGTTCTCGGGGAGTACAAGCACATCCACAACCTCTGACCCACTATGTCCTACACCCCCAACACTGAAAACCCCGGCTCCGACTACTTCGACAATGACTTCCATGCCAACATCGACGAACCCTATAACCCTTCCCGTCCCTACTTCTATTGCTATGCCAGTTCCCCACCTCGCCTCTCAGAACCACCGGTACGCTCCCCCAGAGCGGTACACGCCGTATCCCCTGCAGTATCCACCCACTCCGCACATGGCGGTACCTACCAACCCCTTCACGACTCCGTCGCCTCTGCCACACGCCCTTACCCGTGCCCGGTCATCTGCTCGGTCCCCGCTATGCAGAGAGCTCACAAGGATGCCTGCAAGGGAAAGTCCAAAGCTCACTCGGGACCACCCGAGCCTTGCTATGACCCCACTTTCAGAGCATGCAACACCCCTCCGCTCTCCCAAGCCGGTTATGAATCCCCCTCCCTGCTCCCTCGTGCTGGCCCATCCGCTCCAGCACCTTCCGTCGCACCGGCCGACCTCTCAGCCCCCGCAATCACACCCGCAGCCCCCTCTACCGGAAAATGGGTGGCTCCCGAGGCAAGCATCTTCCTCGGTTACGTGCGGCTGCTTAACGACTTCGAGCAGTGGGAATCACACGGATGGAGAGCAGGAGAACATCACGAACATCTACAGGTGCTGTCTAAGATCTTCAGAAGCTCAGAAGTGATCGGTAAGCGGGTACATGACCAGGTGGCTATGGCAGAAGGAAGTTTCGAAGCGCACACGTACGAAAACATCGACAGAGCCAACTCTGCCATCCTCCAGGAGACCTTAAAAACACAAGAAGCCGTCGTCAAGATCGTCCACGAAGACTATGGCCCATCCCTCATCTCTTCCTTTCACGCCTTCCTCGACAGAACCCCCCTCGATGTCGTGGTCCGTGGGCTCCTCCCTCCGATGCATCAAGCAGCGTCTGGAAGATCGAGCCTACCTTCAGACCCTGACCGAGAGGAAACACGGAAGGTCGCGGGAGAAGAAGCCCATCTCGCAGGGACAGTACAACCTGGATCAGGAGGAAGTGGAGCGGCTGTCGGAGATGTCGAGTCGAGGTGTCGCGATTGCTGGGAGAAGATTATACCGGGCCAGGGTCGAGAACACTTTCAAGCTGTCGCGGACTCACTCGCATCAGTCCCGTTCAACGGATCGCCCCGTGACTGGCTCGACTTCTTCGCCCAGGCCCAAGGAGATGCAGCTGGAAGAGCCATCTTTAACGCTGCTCAGACAACAAGAGCTCTACCAGCAGCTCCCTTCGTCCCCGTACCTGTCTCCTCCCTCAGCAAAAGAGAACTTGGTGGGCTCGTTCCCATCGATTGGCAGCATCCCCTCCATCAGTTCGCCTGCTACCGATGCTCATGCCTTGGACATTGGTCGTCTAACTGCCCAGCTCGCGGTGGCAACTAACTCGGAAATCCGCTCCTGGGTACAGCAGGGCCTCTACCCACCTTCGGAGGACCTCAGGCCTTGAGGGGGGGGTGATGTTACGCTGCGCTCACATTTCTCCCTTTTGCAGACACTTACGTAACCTGTTTGCACGCCGTCCCGCCTCAGGGGACGTTCTCTTGCCTTTCCGCAGGACTGCGTCCTGCATTCTGTACGTTTCCCCTTTTCTGTTTCCTTTTATGGTTGACCCCTGTCAACCCCGCATTGTACTATATCCGGATGTCACGTCTGGCTTCCCCTTCCCTCCGTGATCCACTGGTGGCCCTGATCCACGTGGTCACGTGACACGTTCACCCCAGGTGAACGCTCCACCTGTTTCACTTATATGCGGTTAGTTTCTGTTCACCCCCGCATTCACCCTTGCACCCACATCGCAATGACTCCGTCTTGCCTTGTTCAGACTCAGGTGAATGACTATACGAGTATTCGAATGTTTGGCCCGCAGTACTGTACATACGTATATAAACCCGCATGTATCGTACTGGTCCCTCATTCGAAATCTACTTTGCAACCACCCTTAGCTCTGTGCACTGTACCAACAAGGACTCGCCAGTACGACTTTGGTTGGCCAAGACTAGTGTTCCGCCGCTAGTGAAGTTAAATTACACGCCACTCTCGCACAGTCACGTGCTTGTGCTTCATCGCACTCGATTCATGGCGCGATACGAGTCATCGGCATAACACAAAAGACAAATGTAGAGCGAGTGGTGGTGTGCCTCCACAGAACCTGGAGGGCAGAAACCTGAATGTGGGGGGGGGACTTCAAGGAGAGGTGCTCCTGGTGCAAGTCGTCAATGAGTTACGCAGGAGAAGATGAATGAGTGATGATTGGATGGGGGATGCTGAACAGAGTGAAGGTGTTCAGCCGAAAGGTACTTCAAGTAATGGACTTCAATAAAACGTGCTCCTTGCACAAGTCAATGACAAGTTATGCAGGAGTGGGAGGATGACTAAGCAAGACTTGCTGACTAAGTGTGGATGGAGCTTCAGATAATGAATGGTGGTAGATAGACTCTTCTGAATGAGCCTCAACTACCAAGTATATGAATGATGACAGATAGACCCCTTCATGGAGCCTCAACTGTCGATGACAAGATAGGCACTGAACTGACTGCTGGACTGCTTCTGAATTGCTGCTTTTTGTAGCTAAGTACATGGGGGTTTATATACTGAGGGGGGAGCACAGCTTGTGACAAACAAGGCACAAACACTTGGTAAGTAATGAGTAAGGACTGAGTAATCATGATGAGTAAGTGAGAAATGAAAAGTAAGCAAGCAAAGAAGATTGGTAAGTATTGGCAATAAACGAGTCAAGGATAGTCAAAACATCACAAAATGAGTCAAATAGAATCAGAAACTGAGTAAGCACACTGATATCACATTAGGGGGTGGCGATGCAAGTTAGATCTTGGTGGAGACATCTCTAGATCCAAAGATGGCATGACAGATGGACGGTGTTTCCAGATAGGGAAGTATTAATTCCAGAATTGAAGGGCATGAGTCAGGTGTCAAAGGGGGCTAGGGTGTTGGGGGTCTGTGGGGCAATGAGAGCATACGCGATCGCATCTCCCACCCTTTCATCCTCTCAGCAAAGTTAACAAAAACTTCATGAATGGGGTTCTGATGGAGGAGGAGGAGAAGGGGGAATGTCTTCTGCTGAATCTTGCAGTAAGAAGGCAAGATGCATGTCATACTCGTCATGAATGCAATCAGGGAGGCTGGAGGACAGTAGATTATACTGCAGCTGTCGCAATGCGGGAAGAATGATGGACGAGACTGGAATAAAGACAGTGCAGGGAGCAGGGAGGAACAATCCATATGCTTCATCAACCAGGGAGACTGAAATGACCACATAAGACCTTTCTAACCAAGTGACAGACCTGAGGCGACCAAAGAACGTCCTTCTGGAAGTCATACTGACAAGGAGAACATGCTGACCAAGCTGCATGGGCATGGGATGAGATGGGGCTGACAATGATGGGATGAACCAGGGGGCTTCAGGATGGAAGCTGGTGGGAACACCTGGCAGATATATGTAGCCACTGTCTCTGGCAAATGAGACAAGCGAGATGATCGACAAAGAGGTGGCCATGATTGATGGACTTAGCGAAATGAGCATCTGATGGATGGAGTGCTGTAGAAACGTGCAGGGTGCGAGGATCCTCTCCAAATTTGGAAGGAAGAATCGTGGGACTGAGCACTTTAAGCAAGTGTGGGAATGGAGTCGATATCTTTGGAAACGGTGGAGATATGACGAAAACCGGAATGCCATACACAGGTGCTAAAAACCTTTAACGTGCGCTTAACTCGCTTCCTCTTTTCTCTTTAGCACTGATGACTCGTTCTTGTGCGAAGGATGACTGTTAATGTCCAACAGTCTTTCTATGCATGAGGCCTTTAGTCTTCATCTGCATGCTTGGGCATTGTGCACAACTCGTCGACGAGTTAGGCAGAGTCAGCTGTAACCATGTCCACAACACCTTTGGTGTGTGACACCAGTCTCTGTTGTCTTTGTCATACCTTACTAATACTTGTCTTACCAATCACCTTAGCAATCCTTGTGAGACCGGCATTACTGGTCTCCGTACTATAGTTGTTTCTAGTATATAAGCTCGTAGATACTCGGCCTGTAGACCTCAGTCTGAAATCAACTAAGTATACTCTGATAACCCCATCTCAGCCTCAGATTCAGACTGAGACCCACACAAGGGAATAGTGCTGTACTCTCAGTCGCTAAGTCCAGTCAGTCCAACTATCTGTACCTTCAACTCCCCCCCTGATCCCAACCCCTCAGCCTCATGCCTGCTTCAGTCTCCAGTCCGGCCTCAACCTGGACATCCCATACTTGACAGACACATACATCTAGGAGGTTGGTGAACACCATGTTGACAAAGCATTGGAATGCCACCAGGGTGTTGGACAGACCAAAAGGCATGACAAGCCATTCAAAGGACCCATACTGAGTGCAGAACATGGTTTTCCATTCATCACCATCAGCGATCTGGACTAGGTGATACATGTGTCTGAGGTCGATTTTGGTGTAAACCTTGGCCCAGGATGGTGAGTCCAGGAGGTTGGTGATGAGGGGGAGTGGGTATCAGTCCTTTTTGGTGATTTTGTTCAAGCCCTGGAAGTCAACACAAAGCCAAAGGGAGCCATCCTTCTTCTTGACAAAGAGGACTGGTGCTCCATGGGGGGAAGAGGTCAGTTGGATGAACCCAGTAGCCAGATGCTCATCTAGGAAGGCCCAGAGAGCTTCAAGCTCTACTGGTGACAGGGAGTAGATAGGGCCAAGGGGTGGTGATGAGTCTCCTTCCAGCTTGATCTTAAGATCATGTTCTCAGTGGGGTGCTAGGGTAGTGGCTTTGGATTTACTGAACATGTCAGCATACTCATGGTACTCCAGTGGAATGCCAGAGAGGTTTGGTGTGTTTTCTACTTTTGAAGACCAAAGGGAAGTGAGAGCCGAGGGATGGAGCTGGAGGCTGAACTGAGAAGACCCTTCAAGTTTACATGCCTGGACATAGGCCGTGGCATTGATGAAGGTGATAGGTGGGCAAGTCAAGCCCAGTGCAACCAGTTTCTCTAATTGCAGGGTCAGATGCTCATTAGAGCTGAGGGTGGTTGGGCCAGGAGCCAAAGGCTTGGGGTCAGGGGGTGATGTCAGGGGGTCTGGCACTTGTTGTACAGGCATCTGGAATCTAATACTGCTCGAGACCCAGTCAATTGATGGATTGTGTTGGGTGAGCCAGTTATATCCTAAGACTGCCTTGCACTTGGAGTCCAGCAGGGTTGCATTGCCAGAGGGAAAAATGAAGATGAGATCTGCTGCCTGGGTGATGACCGAGTTAGAGGTGCCATCAAACAGCTGAAGCTGGACTGGTGGGATGGAGTAAAGGGGAATAGAGATTTTATTTGCAAATTTTGTATCTATAAAATAGTGTGTAGAGCCAGAGTCAACAAGTACCAGGAACACTGGCTCATTGTAGGATGCTAGAGAAATGGTAGGCATAAGACTATTTGGGTTGCAGAGAGTGGATGCATTGAGCTTAACCTCTGAGAGCACACCACCGGAGTCAACATGGTCCTCAGGGTGTGCAAGGTTCTGAGGACCACTGACTATTTTTTTGCCTCAGTGGAGGCCTCTGGTGTGGCTTCTGGAGCTGCTGCAGCTGCTCTAGCCTTGGCCACCTTCTTGGGGCATTTCTTGGCTACATGACCTTCCCCTCTGCAGAACATACAGAGCTTTAGGTTGAAGTGTTGCTTTCACTCAGCAGCTGTTAACCTCCCATCCTTGCTGAGTTTGTTGCTGGCTGGCTTGGGCTTTGAAGACCCAGCATTGGTACTGCTGGTCTTTGGTGCAGTGGGGGGCTGGGAGGTGTTGGATGCTGAGGTTTTCCCTTTGTCAGTGTTCAAGTCTCTATTGCCAGTCTTTGATGAGTTCTGGTTACTGGAAGACTGGTTCTGGCATTGGACCTCCTCATGTTGTTCCCAGTAGCAGGCATCTATGTCCTGAGCTAGATGGTGAAGGTCTTCAAGGGTGTGGGGTTTGCCTACCTGGCTTATCTTGTCTTTGATTCAGTCAGGAAGTCCAGCATAGAAGAAGTGGCAGAGAGCCCCATTGCTGTAACCCTGGACCTGGGTAGCTAGCCTGTTGAACTTGACCATGTATTTGTTGATATGGTGGGTTTCTTTCATGGTTAGGTGGTCGAGCTGGTTCTCAGCTTCTGCTACCAGGTCATGGGGGCTGAAGGTTGACTGGAGTTCAATGACAAACTCGCACCAACTATCCATCCACAGGGGTTGGTCCTTGGGTTTACCGGTGAGGAGGAGGTCTGGCTCAAACCATTCAAGTGCCATTCCCTTGAGGTAGGATTAGGTGAAGGTTACCTTTCAGCAGTCATCACAGAAGGTTCCGGGTTTGTTCTGGAAAGTCAGCTTGCACTGGACAAGGAACTGGCAGAGCTTCTTTGGGTTGGTGCCATCAAAGGTATCTGGCTCTTGGACCTTGGCTGATCCTGAGCTTCCTTCAGTGTTTTGGCAGGAAGATTGGGTGAGAGACTGTATGGCCCTGGCAAGACTGCCCAGGACCCTCATGGTTTGCAGGTCAGTTTCCTCATTTTCACCTTCCTTGGGGTTAGGCCTGAAAGGATCATCATTGTTGTCATTGTTGTCATCACTGGAGTGATGGTCAGAGTTGTCTGGGTCATCATCACCATCACCTCCAGGGTTGCCAAAGGGAGCAGGAGGTCAATGACTGGCTGGTGTTGGTGTACCTCAATTGTTGGAAGCTGGTGTAGTACCAGAATGACAGGCTGAGAATCCTTGGAACTGCTGCATGACCACAGAAGTCCAGTGGTGACTGACAAGGGAACTGAGGGCCAACTGGTGGCAAGGGTCATCTGAGGTTTCAGGTTGGGTTGGTCTTGAGGCAGAGGTGGATTCTAAAGTGTGGTCTGCTTGAGCTTGGGTGCAAGTTCTGGTCATGGGTGGTGAGTGACTTGCACAAGTGGAAGTCTGAATATACTGTTAAGTTTGTGACTAGGTCAGGGGTCGAAGGCTGAAGGCTGAGTGCTGGGTGCAACAACCCTTGGTCTTAGCTCATGCACTAGACCCTTGCACAAGCCAGGTTGAGGTCAGAGTAAGCTGAGGGAGGTCAGGAGTGAAAGCCAAGAGTCAACTCAGGCTTGAGCTGGGAACTTGGGGTGAACTAAGTTGATATTCAGACTGGGGAGCTAAGTACAATGTACATAGTGTATATATACCAAAGACCAGCAACCCAAAGGCCAAGGTTACCAGTGAGGGACTAAATAGCTGTGCAAGGAACTAACTAAAAGTTAGACAAGGAGGCGGGGATTGGAAAGCCGAAGACAGACACTGCCTTGGCATAAGTGAGGGCAGTACAAGAGCTAACTAGGAAAGTATAGTAAGGAACAGGGTTTGCTTCAGCGTTCAGCATTGACCTGGCATTCTGAACCTAAGACTGAACCATTGGTTTCTCAGTATATGACAGCAGCTTGATGAAAAATGATTGTGAGGATGGAACAGCATAGCACCAATGGGTGCACTCCCTAATGTAAAGCCCCTCCATATACTCTATAACTCTTTTAACATACTCTTCCTGCCACTTATTTCCTTCATACATCCCATCACAAAGATGAGCGGTTTGAGTTTCCAGACACTTGGTGATGACAAGAGACACAGCTGAAAGAAGTGCATAAGATTTCACTCATAAATAATGAGATGATGCAGCAATTAAAGCAAATTGAACTTGGTGGGGTCATTATTGACTGCAAGATCAATCTCAGCAACTAAGGCCTGAGCCTTGGCAAGAGCATCATCTAAGGCCAAAACCAGCTCAATAGGCAGAGTTGGTTCATGATGAGGAGCAGGAGGATCCACACTACCCTCAGTTGTATATGGCAGGATGGGATCTAAGTCAGCTTAATCATTGTGGTCAAGCATAGTGTGAAGAAGATAATGTGGAGGCAGAGCCTCAACATGGTGAGCAGGAGGTCTGCTGATCAGGATACCAAACTCAGCAGCAAGAGCTATGGCATGGAGTTCATGGGCTTGAATCCAGTGATTGTACAACTGGATCCATGTCAGGATGCCTAATGCTGTTATCCAGAACACAATAGAGCCAGCTAAAGTCTCCCTAAAAGGCCTGAAGTCTCCAATATAAAGAAGAAAAACAGTCTGATAAAAACCTGCAAGAAGTGACAAAACAAAAGTAGCAATGCTCCATCCTAGCACATCTAGGCCATTGAATGGCATGCTGATTTGTCCATCAACAGTGATCAGTGAATGCTCAAACAACAATAGCACACTGATGGTTAGATGTCAGGGCTCATAACCTATTGGCAGAGGAAGGGGGAAAGGGTGAGAGCAGAGGTGAGCACTTGCCTTTAGTATTGGATAGAGCTGTTGAAGTAAACATAGAGGTGAAGTAGTTCTGACTTAGAGTGGGGCTCATTGTCAGGAAAGAGGAATGTGAATTCACTGAGGGGATATGGCAGAATCCCCTGGGTTTATACACATGTATGACAGCACACAGACCAGGTTGTGCTTATGGTAAGTATAATCATAAAGAGAAAGTACATACTATGTATAGTAAAGAATGTCATGGAACATTGTGGAATAAAGTGGAGCTAAGTGGAGTCCTTAGCAAGCATGACATCATATGAGTAAAACTCATCTGGTAAGCAAGTCTAGAACTGGCTAATAGGAATACTGTAACCAATATTTCCAACAAGGAGTGTGAATGATGCCTGCACCAGTGCTCAGTGGTGGCAATGAAAAACTACACAAACTCACTGTTTCTGCTCCACCTGTGCTGAAAAATGAATTATACATTACAGATAGAACATATGAAACTCAACTCATCAAGGAGTACAGTGGCTGCCATTGCCTTGATGAATTCATCTTCAGAGGAAGCCAAATCCTTCCCAAATTCCATCTTGAATAAGTCACCCACAAATGATGTTGTTGGTGTGCCAGCTGCCTGTGAGATATTAAGACTCTGATATCTGAATTTACATATCTCCTGTAAAACTTGCCATTCTATCCTGCAAATACATTACAGGATCATCCAGTACCATTCTCACAAAGCACAGCACTCCATTGCCCTCTTTTCGAGCTGTCCACCAGGGAGCCACAATAGGCAGTATACCACTGAAATGGCATTGGTTGCATTGATGATTCAACATCATTAAAATGGACTCACAGAGTAAGTTGGCACTAAGTAAAGTGGCACATTCCACAGTTAACACTCAAGCCCTTCCCTCTGGGAGGGACACATCAAGACAACATCTGACGTAGGTATTGCACAGAGGACTAATCATGGGGATAGGCAAGACAGAACACTTGCCTTTTAGCAGAAGGGTGATAGGCTTGAAAGAGGTTGGTAGTAGTTTGTCTGAGAGCAAATGAAGTTGAGTAGATGTCAAATTCACTGAGGGTATAGCACCTCAGGGTGTCCATATATATACTACAGGATTGTGCATGGACCAGGTAAGCACAAATATGATAAAACTACCTAAAGGGGGTTTGTCATGCTATACTAAGTAAAGAATGGTCATGGAATGTAGTGGAATAATAGTAGACTCATGATGACATGCTCAGTCACATGATTATGCCAGTATAAGTGGTATAAGCAGAATATCACATGTAAGTGAATATTACTGGTGTGGTCAAGTTCATAAACTTCCAACACTCCCCCTCACTCTAGAATGGTAGTGTAACCAAACCAATCAACAAGCAATTCATTTCAAACTTTTGCCATGTGAGTGACTTGGTAAGACCATCAGCTTTCTGATGATCAGTAGGCATGTATTTGATTGAAAACAAGTTATCCTGTATGCATTCATGCACATAGTGCCATTGGATATCAATATGTTTTGATCAACCATCTGATACAGGATTCTCTGCAATAAAGTGAGCTCCCATGTTGTTGCAATACAAGATTGTCTTCTCATATTTGAAGGCAAGTTCATTAAACAGCATTGAGAGCCTTTTAATTTGGCATGCAGCATCGCACATAGCCATATATTCAGCTTCAGTAGAGGAAAGTGCAATCATCTTTTGTTTGCAAGAACACCAAGAAATGAGGGATGTGCCTACAAAGAAGGCATAACCAGTAGTGGAATGGCAGGTATCTTTGCATAAGGAATTTGGTCCAGGTAAAGTTCGCAATGAGAGTGATTATGATGGATTTGAATTCCAAGGTATTCCTTCACCTCACCTAGATCCTGAGATTCCCATTTCTTCATAAATTCCACTTTCTTTGCTTTAAGAAGCTTGATATTGGACCCAAGGAAAAGTCCATCATTGATGTATATGAGGAAAATGATGATGTCCACTTTTGTCTTGTAAATGTATATTCCAGCATCTACTTTGGAGTGAGTATAGCCCATTTGAAGAAGTGATTGATGGAGGGCTTTATTCCATGCCAATGCTGCTTGCTTTAAACTGTAAAGAGCACACAGCAACCAATATACTTTGTGTTCTTGGCCAGGTACTTTGAAACCTTTGGGTTGCTCCATATAAATCTCCTCATCAAGACTTCCATAAAGGAATGCAGTCTTGACATCTAGGGCTTCCATTTCCCAATTTTTCTGTGCTGCATGAGTGAGGAGAATTCTCATGGTCTCAAAATGAGCAACCAGAGAGAAGGTATCTTCAAAGTCCATTCCAAATTCTTGTGTAAATCCTTTAGCCACTAGTCTGGCTTTATAACAACCATTGCTTTTAATAGCAAATACCCATCGACACTTGATTAATTTCCAATCTTTTGGGGGATCCACCAGGGTCCAAACTTTTCATTCTTCAATAGATTTAATTTCATCCTTCATAGCTTCAAACCACTTTTTCTGAAGTTCCAGAGATAACTTTAGAACATCCTTGTAATGTTCTGGAGACTCCTTGACATGTGCAGCAAGTAAGATGTCAAAAGGGTTCATGTCTATGTCTTGTTCAGGTTGTGGAGATGGAGGAAGAAGTGTAAGAGGTGAAGGTGGAGTGTGAGGGAGATGTTGTGTCCATTCCCTTGGTACAGGCAGAGGCTGCAGGTGAGGTGGCAGCAATGGAGATGGTGGTCTCCTATTTTCCAACTCCACACAAACTTGTTCAGGTCTTTCCTCTCAAACTTGTCAAGCAGAATCCTCTACATCACATAGTTGTTGTTGCAACTGGTCTCATCATTCTTGAATTTCTCTTTCTATTTCCACAGGATTATGCTGGTCACCAGAAACATTGCCAGGTCTTCTGGGAGGAATGACATTTCTTTGAGGATGAGGTTCTCTTCTAGGAGCTTGCCATGGTTGATATGGATGCTCAACTAGTTGAGGGTCAACTGGAGGTGCAGCAGCAGGTTGCCTATGAGGCTGTTGATTTCATAGGATTCTGGTCCTGGCCTCCCTGCTGTGGGTTTGGAATAGGTTGACTTTGGAATGGTGGTGGAACTGGAATAGGTTCCTCATCAGGCTGATCAGGCCTGGGTGACTCAGGATTAATGTGATTGGAAAAAGGGTTGTTGTTTTCAGAATCTTGGCCTAAGTTATCAGATTTCTCCTTCACATTCAAACAAAAAGGAAATTGATCTTCTACAAATTTGGCAGTTTTTGCTATAATGATTTTTTGTCCTTTCAAGAAACGATATCCTTTTGTTTCAGGTTTGTAACCCAAGAAAACCATTTCTTCTGCATGGGGGTCAAGTTTATCACCTCATTGGTCCTTAGGGATCCATACATAGGCTTTACACCCAAAAGTGCAGAAATAGGTGATATCTGGAATCTTCCTGAGAAAGAGTTCCACAGGAGTCTTGAAGGTGATTTGTTTAAGCAGAGTGTGATTATAGATGTGCAAAGCACAGTCAAATGCAAAGTTCCAAAATCACTTCAGAACACAGGCATGATGATGAATCATGCCAGATTTCTCCAAAATTGTGCAATTAAAGCATTCAGCATGACCATTTTGTTGTGGATGATTAGCAATAGACAACTGATGTTGAATGTTGTGCGAAGAAAGGATTGCTTGAAACTCCACAGCTAAAAACTCTCCCCCTCAATCTGAATGGAGTGCCTTCATCAAAACACCAGTCTGTCACTCAGCAGCAACAAGCCAGGTGGAGAAACAATCCTTGGCATTGGATTTGTTACAAAGGTAAATGTCAAGTACAGGTTTACCCTCAGGTGACCAGGCTTCAAGACTGGGTGACAGGGGCTAAGTCCGAGTGGCCAGAATCAAGGCCAGGAGACAGGGGCCAAGTCCAGTGGGACTGGAGTTAAGGCTGGAGGTCAGGGGCTAAGTCTGGAGGACCAGACTTAAGGCCGGGAGCACAGGAACAAGACCAGTAGCATGGGAAACTGACCAGTCTTGGAGTGTGCACAGGGGAAAGCTGGTCTGGGGTTGGATCTACCTCCCTTGGTCTCAGCTTATGTGCTGTACCCTTATGCAAGCCAGGGAGAGGTCCAGGACAGGGGCTGGGGATAGCTTAAGGCTCAGCCTTAGCTATAGAGTAGACTCGAGGGGTAGTATGGAGTTGAGGGTAATACTTAGTTGATATTCTGACTGAGGGTGCTATGAAGTATGTACAGGGGTTAAATACATGAGGCCAGTCCAGAGTAAAGAACATGAAGCCAGACTTGTGAATAAGCTATTAGCAAGATGATTAGCAAGAGTGAGGATAGCCATGGAGGCTGTGCAGAGACTAATAGCTAAAGTCTGGGTGACCAGCATACTGGAGTCAGACACAGGTTTTGTAGAGTAAGCAAAAGTCAGACAAAAGGACTAGACTAAATATAGTGCAAACAAAGGAAAACAGACCGGAGTTATGTCCAGGTGACCCAGACATGGACCTGGGAGGACCAGGGTGGAGCAGCACAAGGCTGGGAGGCCAAAGTGGACCAGAGATAGGGGTAAAACACTGGACTTAAGTTATTTAGGCCGGAGTTGGGTTTCCTAGAGCCAGAGCTGGGTTTTCTAGGCCAGACCAGGACCAGACTTGACCAGAGTTAGGGGCTAGGGGTCCAGACTGGACTGAGTCCGAGTCCAAGAGTCATGGATATGACAGTATCCCCCTCTTAGAAACTGAACCCTTGAGGTTCCATAGGGAAATATGCTCAGTGGGTTATGCAGTGAGGTTGCATGACTAGGAGTGAGTCTGAGTGCACACACAGTGCCAAGGGTGAGCCTGAGGGCTGGGAAACTGGGCAGTGATGACTGGAGGTCCAGTAGCTCAGACTGGAATGGCATAAGCTGGGTTTGGGGTCAAGGGTCAAGACTGAGGAGTATTTTGGGAATCCGAGACCGGAGAAGCAACAACAAGGAGGGCTGGAGACTGGTCTAGGAGGCCACCAGATGGTTCTGCAGGCCAGGACAGGGCAAAGCCGAGTCTGGGAGTGATTAGACCGCCTGGACAGGGGTTTCCAGAGACAGTGAAAGCTGAGGCCAATGTTTCAGAGGGCCAGAGTTGCACTTTGGAGCTGGGTTAAGGCAAACCGAAGGCTGGGAACGACCAGGTAAGGCCTAGGGGTGTGCTTCAGGGCCAGGTCAGGGAAAGCCAGAGACCGAAGATGTGTAGGGGACCAGTAACATCCAACTAATGTACCAGGAGTGTACCACTAGGGCCAGAGGTGTGCTTCAAAGCTGGTTCAGGGCAACATGGAGACCAAGAGGGTCCAGAGAGGTCTGGAGATGACCATAAGATGGTCCAGGAGTGTACCAGGTGCTGCTGAGTGACAACAGAATGACACAAAGGCTAGGTGGGTGCCAGGAAGGCCAGAAAACCAGTCTAGGAATGCACCAGTTGGACTGGGACTGCACTGCAGGGATACAGAGGGTCACAAGAAGTGCCAAGAAGGCCAGGTTGGGTCCAAGGTCTGCTCCAGGGGGTCATGGGGTCTGAAAGTGTGTACAGTGGCTCACAAAATTGTCCCAATGTTTGCATGTTTTTCATTAATCATGGTGTAGTGAGTGAACTATCATTATTGAGTCCAAGGTGTTGGTGGATGGATCAAACCAGCTGGTCATGGCTCTCTGATGAGCCATATTACATAATATTTGGATAGAAACTGATGACATCATACCCAAATGAAAATGAGAGCTCATTGGGACAATTTTGTAACTTTGTGATATACTGGGGATGTAGTCCTTGGGAACACATATAAAACATGGTGAGATGCTCACCAATGCTTATGTAATGTATCACATGGTCTAATGAATGATTTGTCAACAAACAAACAATGCCAAACAGTGATTTTGCACTACTAAGCCTCCTTGCTGTAACACAAGTTAAGAAACTACCATTCTGGCTCATCAGGGACATTCTCTCAGGGCAACCTCAGTAAATGCTGGTATACACTATAGTATAATCAATGGAATATGCCATCAGTACCATTGGTCTCTTCAGAAGCCTGCTGGAAGTCATCTCCTGCACTGTTTCCCCACCAGTGCCCATGTGTCCTGGAACTAATCAGTACTGTGAGAGCCAAAAATGTTGTGGAGGTCCAATCTGGCATTCATCCTATCATAAACAAACCAATCACCCATTAACTAGTGCATTTTTGTGAAGGAGAAACTGGTATGGAGGTCAGGGTAAAACTAAACCCTCTCTCAATCCAGGTACCATGGGAGGGATATGCTATTGAGCTACCAGGTTGCACATTCCTGGCCTTCTTGGATATTTCCTTTAGTCTTATATGACCAAATAACTCCTTCCCAGTGATCCCCAGTTCAGCTCAGAGTACAGTTTGGCCAACCCTCCCATGATACTGGGAGTGCCCAGGAGGGTTGTGCTTCACCTGAGCCTTCAGGCAGGCCTTTCTTCAGTTGTGATGTAGTAGTTAGTGGGTGATTGGTTTGTTTATGATAGGATGAATGCCAGATTGGACCTCCACAACATTTTTGGCTCTCACAGTACTGATTAGTTCCAGGACACATGGGCATTGGTGGGGAAACAGTGCAGGAGATGACTTCCAGCAGGCTTCTGAAGAGACCAATGGTACTGATGGCATATTCCATTGATTATACTATAGTGTATACCAGCATTTACTGAGGTTGCCCTGAGAGAATGTCCCTGATGAGCCAGAATGGTAATTTCTCAACTTGTGTTACAGCAAGGAGGCTTAGTAGTGCAAAATCACTGTTTGGCATTGTTTGTTTGTTGACAAATCATTCATTAGACCATGTGATACATTACATAAGCATTGGTGAGCATCTCACCATGTTTTATATGTGTTCCCAAGGACTACATCCCCAGTATATCACAAAGTTACAAAATTGTCCCAATGAGCTCTCATTTTCATTTGGGTATGATGTCATCAGTTTCTATCCAAATATTATGTAATATGGCTCATCAGAGAGCCATGACCAGCTGGTTTGATCCATCCACCAACACCTTGGACTCAATAATGATAGTTCACTCACTACACCATGATTAATGAAAAACATGCAAACATTGGGACAATTTTGTGAGCCACTGTATCTACAGAACAAGAAAACAGATAACAGAAAACATATAACAAGGAAACAGGCAACTGGAGCTAGAGGCAGGGGTCAAAGCCAAAGGCTGAGACCGAGGGTGGCTTAGGCCAGAGACCAAGACCAGGAGTGGCTGAAGCCTGTTGTGCTAAAGTGAGTGGTCTGGTGAAAGCAGCAAGACCAAAGACCAGTCAAGGGAACAGAAGGCCTGGAAGGCTGGGAACCGGTCTGAGGGTCGGAGAGGTCTTGAACAGACAGGTGGGGACCGGTCTGGAGCCAGAGAAGACTGGAGGCCATCAGGAGACCAGTCTGGTGGTCAGGACAGGCCAGAAAGGCTAGTCAGAGACTGGTTTGGACCTGGGAAGGGCTGGAAGGCCAGAAATGTCAAAGGGAGACTGGTCTGGGGTTGGGCAGGGCTGGAGTGGCTGGCTGGAGGCCAGTCTGAAGGTGTTGGAGGGGTTTGGGGTGGCTAGAGGTGACCTGAGGTGCCATCCAGCTGGTGGGCTGACAACTGGAGGCCAAAACAGTGTAGGCTGGCAGGCTAACACTGAGACTGGGGTAACCAGGGGTAGCAAGGTGTAATCCTGAGGCCAGAAGTGGCAAGCCCAAGTGCCAAGCACCTTGGAACAGGCTGGACAGGCTTCTGGAGGACAGTGAGGGACTAGGGGCTGTCTACGACAGCTAGAGTTTGGTCTGGATGAGGACCAGAGGACCTGACATAGCCAGGCATGAACCAGGGACCAGCAGGTCATGAGACCAGTTCAATGAAGGCCTAGGGATGTCAGCAGGAGGGGAGTCCAGGTGTTGAGTCTGGTTTAGGGGTGTCCAGAGTCAGTTGGAGGTGGGTCTTCCAGTGGTGAGAAGCCCGAAGGCCAAAAGGGCCATTGGAGGACCGGTTCAAGGGGTCTGGAGACCAGGTGAGGCCTAGGGGTTGTCCAGCCAAAAGGCTGACAACAGGAGGCCAAGACCAGTGAGACCAGTGAACACACAAACACTGAGGCTGAGGACCACTGAGACAGTGAGACCAGAGTACCAACACAAATGTCAAGGGGCTGGGAGCAACCCAGGGCAGGTGGTTCAGGAGTGTTTCAGTATGCAAGGACTGGACCAAGGAACCAGGGACCAGTGTGCAGGGACTGAGTGGGGTTGTGCTGAGGGCACTGGAGAGGTAGTGGACAGGGGTTTGGCAGAGAGTAGGTCACTAGCGAGGTCCCTTATCCCCCCCTTAGGGTAGACTTCCCAAGTCTACAGGGGTACAAGGTGTGGGCCAGGACCATCAAGAGGAGTACTGGGCAGGGTAGTAGGAGTACTACCACCAGAGTTGTGAACCCGAGTACAGAGCATGCAAAGACTGGCTTAACAGGTGTCAAGACCGGTTCCAGGAAGCTTTTACAAGTCCAGAAAAGCTTTAAAACCGGAGATACAAGGCCGGCAGGGCAGGCTGGACTGGTACAGAGATAGTAAGGAGTGTTGGAGTCAAAAACAAGGGTATGAAGGCCAGAACCAGAGCCCAAGAGGAAGCAAGGCCAGTAAAGGCTGGCAGGCCAAAGACAACCAGTAAAACTGGAGTCAGGAGAATGGGTAGGACTGGAGTTCCAGAGTTGATGGTGGGGTGACAGTAGCAATGGTTAGGGGGAAGGTGAGGGGTTAGCTGGTACCCAAAGGGGCCTCACAAACATACAAGTTCCAGGGTGAGTGGGTGAGCTGGGAAACAGACCAGCAGAGTCAGGGGTTTGTCAGATGGGCCAAAGCCCAGGGTGTCTTGCAAGCAAATTCATGCTCCAAGGCAGGGTTGATGTCAGGGGGGTTAGCAAACTCTAGCATTAGGCAGGGATAGTCGACTGCACTACACTCAGCCACCAACAGGTGCCTATTGAGTGGGCTAGTCAGTTCCCTACAACCTAGATACTTCAGTTCCTAACAAGTTGACAAGGCCAGTTAAAACAGGGGTTGGAGACTGAGAGAGAACCAAGGCCAGGTCCACCAAGGACCAGAAAGAGGTGCTAGGTCAAGACCATAGCACCAGGGTAGAGGACAGGGGTAGTTCTGGGAGGCAGGAGAGGCCTGAAGGCCAAATGAGTGACAGGGGAGTAGCATAGAGCTACCCAAGGGGTATCAGAGGCCGGGGGAGGCCAGAGATGGGAGACTGGCCAAAAGGAATGAGTCCAGAGTGAGCAAGACCAGTCAGGGGCCATGAGGAGGCCAGAGATGAACACTGGAAAAGAGAAAGAAAGCCAGAGTCAGCAAGACTGGTCAGGGGCTATAGGGAAGTCTGGAAACAACAGGCCAGACAAAGGCTGACAAGGCCTGGTAAGGGAGAGAAGACCAGAACTCAGGAGACCAGTCACAAGGGGGTCTGGAGATGGAAAGAACTGGACACAAGTAGGAGGACCGGAGTTAGCAAGTCCAGTCTGGGGCTGGATAGCCAGGTGAGTCCGAGGGAAGTTGGGGGTCTGGCAGGGTTTGGCATGACAATCCAGGGCCACAAGGGGACCAGAGTTGGCAAGTCCAGACCAGGGCTGTAAAGCCAGGTGAAACCACAGGTCTGGCAGGACAAGCCCAGAGGGACAACAGGGGACTGGAGTGATGCACTAATTGATTTGTCTCTACCGAGAGCACCAGTTTTGGCTTCTGGTGTACCTGAGTACCAACTTGTTGACCCAGTTAGGATCCTGGGGTAGACTCTAATTGTTTTGTCTCAACTGAAACCACCAGTTTTTGGCTTCCAGAGTACAGAGTTACCAACTTGTTAACCCAGTTAGGATCCCAGGATAGACAGGGGACAGGGAAAGGACCAGAAATGAGGTCAGGGACCGGGATAGGGACCAGAGGACTGGCAGACCAGTCCTAGACCAAAAATTGGGGGCCAGGAGCAAGTCTGAAGGGCTAGCATGCCCAGGGGGTGCCTCTAAGTGAAAAGAGAGGCCAGCAGAGAGGCCAGGGACCAGGCTAAGGGCCAGAGGGCTGGCAGACCAGTCCTAGACCGAAACAGAGGTGTCATGCACTAGCTAAGACCACCAGAGCTGAGGCCTGGTGCAAGTCCGAAGGACAAGCACCATCCTGAGGCCAAGGTGACTAGTGCAGGACTGGGACAATGGACAGGGGAACCAGGAGGGGTCTGTGAGGAACAGAAAGGTCTGAGGAAAGCCAGGACTGGTCTAAGACCTAGTAACAGGTCCAGACAAGTCTGGGTGAGGTGGCTGAATCAGACCAGGGCCAGGAGGGCCAGTAACAAAGGGCAGGAGGCTGAGGGAAGTGGCAAACCAGCTTCAGACAAGTCTGGGTGAGCATGGACAAGTGAAACCAAGGCCGGACAGGCCAGTAACAGACAGTCCAGAGACTGGAAAGGGGGTCCAGGGCTCCAAGGCCAGTGTAGTGAAGGCTGAGGGTGGAGACTGGACCCAAAAACTGCTGAAGCCAAGTGCTGATGGGGAACAGGGAAGGCATTGAGGGCTGGGACTGGCCAAGTCCAGGCCTGGGGGTTGCACTGGAGGTGCACAGAGGTCCGAAGACCAATATTGGGGAGTCAGGAGGTCAAATGAGTGATGTGATCCCAGTGCTCAGTACAGTAGAACCAGATGAAGACAGCTGGGCTAGAGTGCTGGGATGACTGAGGTAAGGACTGTGGTGAAGACTGGGGTGACCAGCCAGGGGTCAGAGGTAGCTCAGGGGAGCTAACAGAAGTGAGTCTGGTTGATGAGGCTGGCTCAGGGGCAAGTCTGGAGAGTAATTCTGACTTGGAAGTGGGCTGAGGTGTGAACCTGGGTTGGTGGTGAGTCTGGATGGTGAGTCTGACTCAGGGGTTGACATGGCCGGTCCGGAGTCAGGAAGAAATGAGTGGCAGGAAGGGGTCAGGAGTGAGGGAGTGGGTGCATTAAGTTTTGACCACTAGGAACATAGTGCCAGGGGTAATGCAACCTGGGGGTGTGCAGAGTGCCAAGGGTCACTGGGTTACCTCTCTGCTTTAGCAGAGGTCTCTGGGTCGGGCTCCAGAGTCAGACGAGAGGTATCCCAATGAGTCCTGATGGGCAAGGTCATGGGTAGGGGCTCTAGAGCAAGACCTAGACATGATGCAATGGCTTGCACAAGTGTGAGTCAGAATATACTGTCAAGTACAGGTTTACCCTTGGGTGACCAGGCTTCAAGACCAGGTGACAGGGGCTAAGTCCAAGTGGCCAGAATCAAGGCCAGGAGACAGGGGCCAAGTCCAGTGGGACTGGAGTTAAGGCTGGAGGTCAGGGGCTAAGTCTGGAGGACCAGACTTAAGGCCGGGAGCATGGGAACAAGGCCAGTAGCATGGGAAACAGACCAGTCTTGGAGTGTGCACAGGGGGAAGCCAGTCCAGGGTTGGATCTACCTCCCTTGGTCTCAGCTTATGTGCTGTACCCTTATGCAAGCCAGGGAGAGGTCCAGGACAGGGGCTGGGGATAGCTTAAGGCTCAGCCTTAGCTATAGAGTAGACTCGAGGGGTAGTATGGAGTTGAGGGTAATACTTAGTTGATATTCTGACTGAGGGTGCTATGAAGTATGTACAGGGGTTAAATACATGAGGCCAGTCCAGAGTAAAGAACATGAAGCCGGACTTGTGAATAAGCTATTAGCAAGATGATTAGCAAGAGTGAGGATAGCCATGGAGGCTGTGCAGAGACTAATAGCTAAAGTCCAGGTGACTGGCATACCGGAGTCAGACACAGGTTTTGTAGAGTAAGCAAAAGTCAGACAAAAGGACTAGACTAAATATAGTGCAAACAAAGGAAAACAGACCAGAGTTACATCCAGGTGACCCAGACATGGACCTGGGAGGACTGGGGTGGAGCAGCATGAGGCTGGGAGGCCAAAGTGGACCAGAGATAGGGGTAAAACACTGGACTTAAGTTATTTAGGCTGGAGTTGGGTTTCCTAGAGCCGGAGTTGAGTTTTCTAGGCCAGACCAGGACCAGACTTGACTGGAGTTAGGGGCTAGGGGTCTGGACTGGACTGAGTCCAAGTCTGAGAGTCATGGATATGACAGTAAAGGCAAAAGCCAAAGGAAGAATAATCATCCAGTAGAGTGAGAACATAGCAAGAGTGGAAATAAGATTCCACTGGTAGTTCCAAAAGGTCAGCATGAGCAAGCTGAAGGGGTGCAGTAGCACATTTCCAAGATGGCTTGAAAGAGTCAGAGACCATCTTCCCTTGTGCACAACCCTTGCAGGTAGAAGGTGGATCAGAGATCAACACTGGAAGACCAATACATTTTAAGTGGTGAAGGATATTGTTGGCAGGATGTCCCAGCCAATTATGCCATAACATTCCCAAAGAGATTTGCTTAACTGAAGGGCAAAGGGCTGCAAAAGACTTGGAGGGTGGAAGCAGTATGCCCACAAACCAATGAAGCAGTGGATGACTGAATAAGCAAGATGCCTCCAGTAAAACCTGGCCTGTCAGTGTTTGAATAACTTCCTTTGTTGAAGTTGCTTCACCCTTTTACCCCTGTTTCAAGAGCACATTCCTGGAGCAGAGCCTCTTTGAAAAGTCTGGACTCCAGATAACATGTTGCAGGGTTAAAGTACCACCATGAGGTAGTCAAAGAACCACAGTACCATAGCCATGAAGTTTAACAGCATTCTTGCCAGGGGTGGAGGTATGAGTGGCATGAGTGAAAGGAGTATAAGTCAAAAGATCAGTTTTAAAAGGTGTAACATGATCTGTACACCCTGAATCCAACATCCAAAAAGTTTGCCCAGAAGTACATTTGGTCACTTTTTCTAGAAGGTCTCCAGGTCCCAAGGCATAACAGTCAAAAGCATCATATGCATTTCAGTCAAACTCACCAGGGTAATAACCCACAGCAGAGTTATTAGGATCATACAATGGATCTGGATCAATAGTCCTGGGATAATATCTACACACAAAAGGCATAGATTTTACATCTGGTACAGAAGCATGAAAGTCCCTCAGCAAAACTGTGACATGGTTGTGAGAATGCCTCTTTCTCAAATTCTTGCCATGTACCTGAAGAACAGGTACCAGTCCTCCCAATCCCTGCTCATCCACAGTGGAATCTCCCACTCCAATCTTGGGTGTTCAGGAATGACATGAATCCAGTTCAGTCCATCCCAAAACCACCCCAAAATCAGATGGCAGACTCATCCATTGTGAGAGTCCCCATGGGGATAAGTCCACTTGGAGTAAATCTGTCCCTTGATTATGAAGACAGATAGAGCAGTGACAAGGCAAATCAGATCATGGGAGTTCGACATGTGGAGTGACTAACTCAACTGCCATTTCTGCAGATTGTTCGATGGCATCAAGATACCAGTCAAGAACCTCTCCATTGTCATTAACAGGAGCATAGGCTGGATTGATCATATATTCATCATCCAGGCCTTCAGGAGTTGGCATGAGGACAGTGTCAAGGTTCAAAGAAGAACCAGGTTCAGAAAGACAGGCAGCAAGGGATGTAGCATAGCACTCATCCTGGGTAAGCTTGGGAGTTGGCATCCAAGCTCCTGGAGCATAGTTATACTTGGCAGCAGATAATTCATAATATTGTTCCTGAGTTTCCTCAGGAATATTGGCAAGGAAGGCTTCTGCCTCCTGGCCTTCAATCTCAGCAGCATTGGCTTGGGCTTTGCCCTTGCCACAGTGACAGTTTTGGCCCCTGCCTTGACCAGAGGACTGCTGTCCTTGGTTCTGCTGCCCTTGAGGAGGATAAGGTGCTCCCCCTGGTTGCTGTCCATGTCCATGTCCTCTGCCTCCATGATTTCCATGAGATGTGTTTCCACCATGATGATCCTGAGTAGCATGTTTTCCTCTGCAAATTTGACAGAGGGGAGGTTTATTCATTCAAGACAACAAAGAGTTTGATTCCTTTTTGACAGTTGTACCAGAAGATTCTCCCATAGTTGTAGGGAGAGAAGTAGTTCCAGACTTGTGAGCCCAGAGTTCTTTCATCTGCAGAATAACAGTATTGGGTGTCAATTGATTTGGGTCCAAGCAATGATAAGATATTTGTGGGACCATGGTCCCAAGCAGCAGTCATGGCATGAACAAGGATCAACACCTTCATCTTATCTTCCAACATAAAGCCCTGGCCATGAATAGCCTAGAATATCATATCGATTTCAGTGATCTTCACATTGAAGTCATCTTTAGGCTTTATTTGGATATGAATAAGTCACTGGAATTCCATAAAAGTCATCATTGCTGATCAAGACCCATATTTTGTTTTAAGATCTGCCCACTTGGCAGCAGTGGTATCAAGAGATTTGATTGCAAGAGTGATCATTCTGTCAGAGTAAAGGGCAATTATCCCCTGGGCATGATTATTGTTAACCTGCCAGGCAGCAAGGTCAGCAGCAGTGGCACCAGCTGTGCCCACAATGGGAGTGGCAATAACAGGATCAGCTCCAACATAAGCCCAGATCCCTAAAGTTTGAAAGTATGCTTTCATCATTATGCTCCAAGTAGTCTAGTAAATATCAAGAAGTAAGTGATCATATAAGAACATTTGATCTGGAAGGATAAGAGAAGGATTCATAAGGACATCTCCTTTAAGTTGTCAATGGTGAGCAGCAGCTCTAGCCTTCTGTGACTTTCACTCAGTTCTCCTTGGTGGTTTTTGGTAGCAGTATTTTTGATGTGGAGCTGGAGTGGATCTGGGTCCCATAAAGCATGGGTACCAGTTGTCTAGATGGATGGATTTGAAATGGGCAAACTTGAGTGGTGGAAAGTAGTGATATGAAAGAAGCTCCCAAGCCATATCATGTAATGGTTTATCCATGATAAAGCCAAGATAAGGCTGTTTACAAGAATAGACAAATGGTGGAGCTTTCTTTTCCCAAATGGAGTTAAATGGAGCCATAAGTATTACAAACATTTCAGGTCCATATGTCCATCTAGGTACTATCTCATCACATTTCTCTTGCCCTCAGCCTCCTGATGCATACAGAGTGGGAAATATTCCTGGGAGCAGATAAACTTTCTTTGACCAAGTTAGCCCACATACACAGCAGATTCTGACAATATAATCCCCTAGTTGATACCTTTCCTGCCATTTCAGCAGGCTTTTCCATCTGATGTGTGAGTTCAGCCAAAATTGGTGCTGAACTGGGCCAGTAAATGAATCAGCAGAGAGAGGTGGTGTCAAGCCACCAAAGATGGTGAGTATTGGTTTCATATCCAACTCTCCTCTCATCCAAATTTCTCCATTCCTTAACCTTGCCCACTTTATATAGTGTGTCCACATTGAGTGACTCAGAGCCTCTCTTTCAGACTCAGAGAGCTCCTGGTACAATACAGATATTGACAGCATGTGAAGTCCAAGCTCCTTGGAAATGATGTTCAAGATATTTGTTCCAAAGACAGAGAGGAGGGACAAGGCCATGGAAGATGTTGGAATCATAGTAGGGGTGAGCATGGTCAATGATGTGGACATAAGATCCATGGGTGATAGAATTTGCTGGTATGGTATAGAGGGCAAAATCTTCATACTGTAATGACAGTAAGTCACAGCTGTTAAAATGAGCAATGGAATTGGGGGTGGAATTCCAGCATAGTTTTGGTGCAAAGTCAACAAAATGCCTGTGGAATTGGACATGGATAGGTGGATAGAAAAAGGGGTCATAGTCACCATCATCAGGGATGCATGGCCAAGCAGGAAAGTCTGATCATGTGTGAGTGACCACAGTCATGGGGACATGTGTATGCAAAGTAGGGGGCTGCATGGTAAAGGAAATGGATGTGGGATAAGCTTCAACCCAAGAACAACAATCCTCAACGTGAATAGCATCAACAAACTCTACCACCTTCTTTACAAACAACTTCCTCCATTTGTGAATATGCTGCTTGTCATACATTTCTGCAAGATGAAGTTTGGCAATGCAAGCAAGTTGGAAAGGCATACTGAGAGAGACAAAGGGAAGGTTAGATATTTTGGAAGAGGAACAGTGAAAGATGCAAAGTTAAAATAACAGTTTGAACTCTGCAGCATTTATATCAGTGAGTTCAATCTCAGCAGCAACTGCTTCTGCAGTGGTGAGAGCATCAGGGACCTCCTGAACCATTTCTGGTTTGGGAGTGGGCATCTGCACAGGAGAAGGCAGAGCAATGGGTTCCTCTTGTTCTGTATATGGCAGAACAGGGTCAAGATCTGCTTCACCATCTTGATCAAGAATAGCATGAAGCAAATAATGTGGAGGTTGTTTCAGAGGATTTAAAAGCATCTCTGGGACCTCATGCCTTGGAAGCTCTGGAACATCATTGGGAAGTTCCACAATTTGTTCAGGAATCTCCAGAGGAAGTAGCTGGCAGAGATTGTTAATGCAATTATACATGCTGATGAGTTCTAAGATTTTGGCTAAATGTTGATGCTCTTCTTGGAGTTGTCAAATTTGATTGGGGAGCCAATTTTGATAGATTTGGTACCACATTGGAACATCCAAAGCTGTAGCCCAATAAAGAGCAGAGGCAATGAAAGCAGAGTGGAAGTCAGTAACAATACCAAACCATGTGAAATAAACTGCTTGATAAAACCTGCATAGAAGTGAAACAATGAAAGTTGCCATTGCCCAACTGAGCACTTTTAGGCTGTCCAAAGGCATTGTTTATAGTCATCACCAGTGAAACAAATGTCCTTTAGACAACAAGCAATCTGACTAGAAGTCAGGGCTCATAACCTATTGTGCAGAGGACTAATCATGGGGATAGGCAAGACAGAACACTTGCCTTTTAGCAGAAGGGTGATAGGCTTGAAAGAGGTTGGTAGTAATTTGTCTGAGAGCAAATGAAGTTGAGTAGATGTCAAATTCACTGAGGGTATAGCACCTCAGGGTGTCTGTATATATACTACAGGATCATGCACAGACCAGGTAAGCACAAATATGATAAAACTACCTAAAGGGGGTTTGTCCTGCTATACTAAGTAGGGAATGGTCATGGAATGTGTCATGACTGTGCCCAGACCACCCCAGACCAGCTCTACCCCAGTCTCGACCGGTCCTGTCCAACCCTTGCCCCGGTCCCAGCCTTAACCCTTCGACCCAGAAACGTGTTAGCTCACGAGGCACTGCAAGGCAGTGCCCAGTTGAGTTGTCCCCTCAGTTAGTACCGGGCTGGTGTAACACCCGGCCCAGCCACATCTCCTGCCCCGGTTCCCAGTAATCCCTTGTTCATACTCTTTGCTTGATAATATTCTTTGTAACACTACTTACCAATGTGTTTACCAATCATTGCTGTACCGGCGCAGACCGGTCTCCAGTGCTACGTTACACTTAGGTTACTTCCAGTATTTAAGCCGTAGGATAATCTGTTCTAGCCTCAGTCTGAAATCAACTTAGTTCCTGTCTTAGCCCGGTCTCCCTGTTCATCTGTCTTCTGCTTCTCGACCGGACTACGGCCCACGCAAGGGAATAGCGCTGCGTCATCAGTCGCTAAGTCCAACAGTCCAAAACCTTCGATATCTCATGTTACCCTCTGACCCCCGACTGGACTCTGGACCAGCCTTGGACCAGTAAAGACCTGGACTTAACAGAATGTAGTGGAATAATAGTAGATTCATGATGATATGCTCAGTCACATGATTATGCCAGTATAAGCAGTATAAGTGGAATCACCTTGTTTACAAGGTCACTCCACCCCAAAAATGAGATGCTTTTTCCGACATCCGCGCATTTCCCCCCAATTCCACTCCGCACAGCAAATGCCCTGCTGCAGTGCGTGAATCATGTGAGGTCTACATCTCAGGATGAACAACTAGGCTCCAATCATCTGTAGTCACGTGAACTCGACCAATCTGTATCTGCTATTAGTTTCCAAATGTCTGTATACTGCTGCTGAGCTCTTTGTCGATTCCCACCATTGCCTCGTGTCCTCATCCATTTTCTGCAAGCGTTCATCCTCCTTCTGTAAGTGTTTGCTGGGGTGTTGCATGAACAGTCGCTTGTCGAAGTCTCTTAAAAGGCAGATTGTGTCCTGGCCTCAGCTATGTGACAATGCCACATATGCGTTAAATGGTGTCAGCTGCCCAGCAGGTGGCATGCCGATGTCAACGATGCAGTGTTCTAGAGTCTGCGCTTGTGCGCAATAATCTGTAAAAGCATAGGCAGGTGTTATTGGCAACTGCAATCAGGATATTGTTGATCAGTTGCCAATTCCTGTTGTGATGGTGAATGTTCTACAGATAGGCATCACCGGCAGTACCCCTGCATGCAATCATGGTAGAGTCTTGGCTTTGGTATGCTTCATCTCCACGAGCACATACAAAGGTGGGTATTGCAGTTGAATCCTATTGTTCACAGCGCTATTGGCACACTCCCTTGGGTCAAGCACGATATCAACCATGTGGCCTCGTGTGCCATTTGCCATGTTGATATCAGTTGCGACGTTGAATGTGACCATCACATCCATGCCAATGGCAATGTCCACCTTGTCTGACAGTCCTCCATGCTCAAGTTGATTGCATCCCCATCCACTTTTTGGTTTGGCAGCAACTGCGAATTTCTCTGGCAAGGTGAGTGCCCAACCTCCTATGGTGTCCAGAGCAGGACAGCTGACGAGTGATATACCATCCATGTTCACTCGTTCCTTCACTGTCATCAAATTCCACTCCATCTGCACGGCATGACATGGTGTCACTAACACTGCATCTTTCCAAGGCGATGAACTGAAGTCAGTTGGTGGACATGCTGCACTTTCCAACACAAGGCCCTGAAGCATGTTTATATCACATTCAGTGCAGCTGCCATGGCGTATGTGATGCAGGAGATCACACCACTCGGCATTGGTGACTCTAACCTGAGTCTTCAGGTGCATGACAACATCAAACTGTTCGTAAATATGTTGACCCACGAGTTCCTCATGCATATCCTTTTCCACTTGACATGGCCAAAATAATGGCGTGGACACTTTGGTGGCCACTGGCAGGAATTGATGAAAGTCTCCTACCAGAATAACATTCACCCCCCTGAACAGATGGTCTGTTGACATGGCATCTGTGCCTGTTCGCACATGACATATGATGTTGGACACCTTGGCCAACAAAGCTCGAGAGACCATCAACATTTTGTCAATGATAAGATAGCTTTTGTCTTGCCAGTATTCCTCTAGTCTTTTCATCGTTTGAGCTGATTGTTTACCACCATTCAGTGGTATCATGCCTGTCACCCTGACATCAGCCTCGGCATCCATCGCTGTGAGTAACCATACATATGTTGTGCAATGTCTTCCCATCGATCACTGAGGCAGCGATGCCTGTGTACACCGCTTTCACAAGCATCCCTTGTATACCCTGACGAACAAAATTCTCTGTGATGGTTTGAATTGTCCTCAATTTCCTGACACCACCTTCCCCGGGTATGATCATATGCAATTGATCTGGACACCTTCCCGTGACAAACTGCTGTAAGTGCCAATCGATAATGTCATAGGCTCGCCGTTGATCATCTAACAAATCCTTGACGTTGTTAGGCTCGAGTGACAGTTCCACAGTGGCGAGTTGTGCAAGCATATAGGCACCTCCTACTTGGGGGCCTGTCACGCTGTCATTATCCACCACGTTGCCATGATCCATATCCTGCTCAGCCTGCTCCGACATCTCCATCATGCTACCAGGTACACAGTCCAACATGGCTCGCATTGTGACCATCCAATGTTCCAGTTGAGGTACATCCTCTCCCATAGCCACTCGACAGGAATAATTCATTGATGGCTGCATCATGCCACTTGCTGTGAACACCCCATACTGCAGCGCTATGGCGATAGCCTGCTTAGCATGTGCCTGCTCTCAAGCAGAAAGTTGATTGCGTTTGAAAGTGGCAAGATCGGTCTCTGAGAGACTTGCTGTCCAGTCCTCAGTTTCTGATCTGTCCTCAAAGGAATCATCGACAATGTCTGCAAGTTGATGATCTCCTACCAGCAAGTGGTGTTGTTGTGCTTTGCCTGGTATTGAAGCTGTTTTGCTGGCTGTTTTCGAGTCATAATAGTATTGCAGGCCGGCCAACACATGTGTCTCCCATGGTGTATTGGAGGCCTCCAAACGTTCAAAGGCCTCACTCCATCCCTTGTCGCTGCTCTTCAGACTGGCTCCTATTCGCCATGGCTTTAACAAGGCCAACATACACATGCAGTAGAAATCGTAAGTGCTGCTGTCATCGTGGCAGGGCAGCCATGGCCCAACTATTTGGGGCAGGGTATTATGTCCTTTGGCTCAACAAACACAGCGGTGTGACTGTGCCTTGGGGTGATCATCATGGTAAGGTGTGTGCTTGTGTGCAGGCCATCCCTTGGTAGGAGATGTTCGCTGATTGCAGTTCACATCTGTTGCAGTGTATTGTTCCTCCCATGTATCGCACACAAATGCAAGAAGCAATAGATTGTCCAATTCTGCACCGCATTGGAGATAGTCCTGCATTTGGGTGCATGTGTATAGCTCCCCTCGCCGACTGCACAGTAACGTGACAACATCATTGTTGTCATCACCATTTGAGCAGATGTCGTCGTGACCTGTTAAGGGGTATGAGTACCTGCTTACACACATATGCCAGTATGCATTCCATCATGCCACACTGGTGACAGTTTTGCTGACCTATCTGTGGATGCCTTCAAGAACTTGGGATACAACTCTTTTATTGTGCTGAATAATGGCCCTGTGTACAAAGCCACATAATTGTGTGATGTAAAGGTGTCACCATAACCCATGAGGTATGACATGACCTGTGGTCCTGACAATTCAGCTTCACGGTTGATCACATTGATACAGCGGTATATCAACAGGTGGTTGCATTCGCACACGTCATCGTACTTTGGGTTATTTATATGATAGGGCAGTGCTGATGCCATTAATGCAGAAAGGTTGTGACTTTTCTTCTGTTTTTTGGTGGCATATGCTGTGATATAGAACGCGACGTCTTTGGTGTCCACACCATTGGTGTTGATTTTGAGGTCATTGTTGCACCACATCATTGTCAGCAAGGCCGGGCAGTATGCATTTATATACCCATGCATCCGCTGTGGACCCCAGTTCCCTCGCTTGTCCACGTAGTCATCACCACTCAGTGGCCAAGGTGCTCTTTGTTTGCAAACCAGTCCATCGCGTGTGACACGAAGACATGTCGCTCTGGAGCATGTATGAAGTTGCTGGGACCTAACCAATTGTCGCTCAATCTCATGGGTGCCCTGTCGCCACCCTGTGGTACATGGATCATGCGGTTGTGAATATGTGAGCTGAGGTGCTCAGGGCATTGTTTTCAGATCGTCTTCCATCAGGTTGTCGAGATGCGTGTGGATATTTGTGCAAATATAGTTATGGATGGTATCCTGGAAAGACTCTTGTTGCAACAATGCCTGCATTTTGTTAGCGTTCGGAGTGTTCACGAGCCACAAGAGCATATGGATGTGAAGTGTTCCCCTCCCCTGTGCCTCCACCACCCCAAAATAACCTGCCACCCATCTGAGCACGCCCACCTGGCTGTGGACCTTATTGCCCATGTTCTGGATTCCGAAGAGGGTCTCTAAAACGGTGTGTATGATAAAATGAAAGTATCGAGCTGCTGCATAAGGATTCACAGCGATGTTTTCTGCATGTCGGTTGCTATCAGGGCTGAGGTGCACGTTGAAATCATTCAAATCTATGTTATCACCTGCAAAAACCTGTGTGATAGGGTCATGGATGTCAACAGGATTTATAGTCAACCAAAGTGAGGGCCCTCCAAGCATTAGACAGGTACCCCAGATCATGCTGTGATAGCTGGCCCATGTGTTATCTGAGCTGATCACACGTCCATTTGCCACCGTGACATGATGATGCAGGGCCCACACTCGAGCATTACTGATCAGCTCATGCCGTGCCTCCTCTGCCACTGCCTGCTTTAGATCAGCCACTCTGATAGACGACGAGGCAAGCATATCGCATTCAAAGTCCTTCCACCTCATTTGAAGACACATGGATCGCATGGTCTCTTGCTTTTGCATAAGAGTGAAGACCACAAATGGAAATGAATGGTGTGTGGTGAATTGATGGTCATGATACTGCATTGCCCATTTACAATGTTCTCACAGACTAAGATTCACTGGATGTTTGGCCTTGATAGCACCCCTGCTGTAGGGAAACAGCACTGGGAATGCTGTGCTGAGAGGATTGCACATCGTGTGGGACTGTGTTGATGGGGGGAAGTCATTGATTGGGGTATTGCCATGGCGCATGACATATCCTCCTTCCTGGGTGTTATCATTGAAATTGGCAAGTGCCTGGGCCATCAACTCAGATGTGGGCACCCTGGTCAGCTCGACATCCGCCACTCCGAGGACATGTAACGGGGTAACATCTCCATTATCTGTCTCATACAGATGACATCGCTGTTTGCTTCGCATGTTTCCCTGACGTACCTTCACTCACAGGAGCACCGTTGGCATCACCATCCTCTGTACTTTGTTCGCTGTCCTCACCCACCATTGGTACGTCATTCTCTGTGTCTATTTCAGCTGTAGAACATATGTCATGCCCGTTTCCGATGAGGTCATTAAATGCTGACGTCTTACCATCGTGCACCATGTAGTCGGTCATCATGTACCCCTCTCTCTCCCTAACTGCTGCCTCCTCGCTATCTTGATATCGGATCATCGCCTTGATTTCTGAAGGTATGCCATCCTCTGGCAGAGTCATGACACGGTCATGGGATACGGTGACGTTGCTATAGTTCTCATTGTTTGCTTGCAGCCATTTCAGCGCCTTGAATACTACATCCTGTCGGACTCGAAACGTGCAAGATAGCCAATCTGTAGGCAAGTGCTTTGTCCCCACCAATGTGATTGCCAAGACACTGCTCAACGTCTGGACGGTCTGCAGCATCAATCTCCCTTCGATCATATCCACAACAGCAGTGACGTTAACTTCATACAGTGTCACAAACAGGGCCATCTGTCAGGACAAGATGCTGCACACAAGAAAATACATACACCAATAAGACACGCAAGATATCTTGGAGGTCATCCTCCACACGAATGTGTAAAGGGGTCATGTGACTCACGCACACACAGACGAAGACGTACGAGGCATCCACATGCTGAGCCTGATGACGGGCTAAATCGAAGAACACGATATAAATGCAGTGCTCGACCTCCATGCGACTTGTGGTGATCTCAACATCGGCAGCAAAGAGGTACTGAGTCCCAGAGATTCTGATGTCGTCGTTGCCAAAGACATGAAGATCCAAACAGTGTGGGCCAGACCTGGGGCCAAACAAGAAGCCCCATACCTGATAATGTATACCATTGTCAGGGGCAGGCGACAGAGAGGACATGACGCTGTGATGCCGATGTCAACAACGAATGTAATGCAAGCCCGCGATGCTGAGAGACCCACCTGTAGATGACAGAAAAAACAGGCAGTGGGCGATGGGTGCGTAGATGCAGCTGGTAGAGGTGAACCCTGCAATAGGAGCTCTCCTCGAGATCATGGTGGGGGTCCCCCTCAAGAGACGCTGCTGGGCACTTGTCGTGGACGTCATCGATCATCCATCGCAATGGTAAGCCAGCTGCCACGTATTTCAGATAATCAGATTTAGTAGCATACCACAGATGGGGAGTACTCTCACTATCACTGACACAAAGCATCATCACGTGCGCATCACCGCTCTCGCCATGCTAGAGCGACCTCGGAAAACCCACCCACATTATGTAACCCATGTGAAGATCTGCCACAGCAGCCCAGGCAGTCTACAGGCGCAAAGCTAATGGCCACCAACATAACATAGCCCCTCACGCCAGTGGATGACTCTAAGAGAAAAGCACCTTTGCCATGGAACACCAAAGCTTACATATGGAAGCTACTTCTATGGTAGATAACACCGTAGATAAACAAGCCCCCCTCGCCACCTTGCTTTTTATAACTGGAAGGCATACCACATAGTGGTCAGATCTGCACCATGCATAACAGTGAGAGGCATACTAAACATGCTTTCTTGTTTGCAGTAGTTGACATGTCATATCCGAGACCGCTGCGTTTGAGTGGATTGCATGGTGCCAGGAGTGGCGCATGCAGGACGCGGATCTCACGGGCAGCAGTGATGAATATGGACTTCTTATCACCTTTGATGGAGTAGTGAAAAAGAGCGAAATGGACTTGAACGATCGCACTGCACAACATGTGATGATAGTCGACAGGGTGAATGGCGACGCCATTGGCATCAAATGCCAGCAGAGGTGACACATAGTGTGTCAAAGCAGCGCGTTCGAGAGCCTCTTTGAGGTGATTCTGCACAGGCCATGCCGCAGTTGCATTTTCTGTGAGACGCTCATGAGAGGCAGCAAACACAGGAGCGGAAGGAGAGACAAACCATTGTGGGCGATGGTGTCAGTGTTGTCACCATCATCTTTTTTCTATAAACACGAAGATTAGAGGAGCAGGCTCCCAGGAGAGACAGCTAGCAGACGTACTGCGAACAAGGCATGGGACAAGCAAACGCATGGCAGACCATGGCTTTCATGGACACACAAGACTAAAGTCTCTCCCTTTTTCAGCGCAATGATTTTCTCCAAAGCCCTGATGTTGGATATGATCAACGGGAAGTCATCCTTGGTTGAGCCATATACTGCATCATGTTGAACGGCAACCAGGTTGCACGTCAACTTCGTGTCGACAAAGTCGCAGCTGAAAGCATTCTTGGGCAAGTATCTGCCCTCAGCTCCAATAAAGAAACCTTGATGATCAATTTCAAAGACACCACTGAGAACCAACTCTGAGACATCGTCAACCTCGCCTTTCAGAATAGTGACATCGCTGGTTGCCCCTCCAAAGAAAAATTCAGCCCGCGCAGCCAAATTGGGAGTCACTGTGTAGACAGCCACTGCACTCTCCTTCAACTTCTCTACCATGCTGGAGCATTTTGGTGCTGCATCGGAAACCAAATCCAAGCCAGACTCATCTGCCAGTCCAGAGACGGAGGCATTGATGGAAGCGATTGACGTGAGGTTGGAGTCATCAGATGCAGACATTGATGGAGATGGAGGCGGTGGGCAAGGAGTGTTTGGCCCCCCAGAATCAGAGACGACCCTTTAATACCCAGCGTTTAGGGGCAGGCATCAATCAGGTAGCATAATAAGGAGGGAGGGATGTTACATTACCCAAAATGAGATCAAGATTCAACTGTGACCGAACATGGCCAAGCTGTGGGGAGTGTTAACACATCAAGAAGTATATGAATGTCTACCAGCAGGCACGCTACCCAAAAGTCTACGAACTTGGGTGCAACTGGGACCCGCTATCCATCAGTTGCCTGAAGAAGTTATGGAAGTGATAGCAGGGGCAGCTGCCACCAAGCAGCAAGCCATGCAGGAGTGTAAATGTCAAGCCAAAGAAAGGCATCAAGAGCGATGGCGTAGCAAACAGCGTGCAAAGAGAGAATCGTGCAGTGTGGATGGAAGCGACGGTGAAGGGGATGACGATGATGGTGACACCTCTGCCGAGTACATGCGATTGCCTACGGACGAGTAGCGGCAGGCCTGCATCACAGCATTCATAGATGCCACCAATAATGACGCTGTTGCATTGGCAGTTTGTGTGGTATGCACGTGGGAGTTACTCCAGAAAGAAGGTAAGCCATATGCTGAGACATGCACAAATGCTGCTTACAGGCAGCCAGGCGATGTTCACCTCATTAAAGACATACCCAACGTTCAATGCCATCTGAGTCCGCTGAAAGCTCATGTGGCACAGAAACTCTGGCAGGGACTTGTCATCAAAAGCACACATTTACAACCTGATGGCAGGGGCTGGGTGTGCAAGGATTGTCATCGAGCAATGCATGCAGACCACATGCCAAAATATGCACTCAATAACAACATGTGGATAGGCGACGTACCCCTTGCATTGCAGAAACTCAACTTCGTGGAGACATTGTTAGTAGCACGGCACTACCCTCAGTGTTACATCTTCAAGTTATATCCAAGGGATGGAGGTCGGTCACAAAATCCGCGGCACCTTCAATGGGCCATGGCAGGGAATGTGACATTATATGAGATCAACACCCCAGCTGTAGTGGACATGCTCGAAGGCACATTGATGCCACAGACAGTGCAGACCTTGAGTAGTGTTCTGGCGATCACATTTATCAGAACAAAACATCTCCTGACAGATTGGCTATTGCATACCTTTCGAGTGTGGCGGGATATCGTGTACAAAGCCCTGAAATGGTTGCAAGAAAACAACGTGAACTACAAGGACATTAAGATATGTCATGAACGTATGGACACACTTCCAAAAGATGGCATACCTGGGGAAATAGAGGCAATGATTCGCTATCAGGAGAGCGATGACACAGCTGTTCAGGAAAGAGAGGGTTACACCATGAACGAGCAGGTGGAGGACGAAGGTGAACCGCTGGATGTCATTAATGTCATCAGAATCAAAACTGAGTTGAGACTTTGCACAGAAATGGACATACCTGAAGATGTAGCAACAACACCAGACGAGAGCAAATGTCCAAGACAAGATGCTACATCTTCTATCCTGTGATTAGAATAACTTCAATGAACGAATGCTTCACAGATGATGGGGATGTGTTGCCATTGCATGTGCTTGGAGTGGCAGATGTCGATCAGACCAAGGTCTCCACCACGGAGTTGATGGCCCAAGCATTAGCCAATCTCAACGATGAGACACAAGAGGGAGGGTATGTCGTGTGCCATGGCATCATGCCAATTGGAGATTTTACAACCCCTCTGAACACTGCCACTACATGGAACCCTCTTGGAGCTGCATTCCCCATGCTCTTCCCATATGGGACGGGTGCTATCGAGGCAGACTGCCCCATGAAAGTCAGTCTACGGGAACATTGTAAATGGGCCCTGCAGTATCACGATCGACGATTCGCCACACACCACGAGGCAGTAACAATATGACTCTGCTGACTGTGTTGCGCCTTTAGCACTGAAGATTCCACACTGCTGTGCTATGGCAATAGCTTCTTTAGTGTGCACCTGTTCTCGAGGAGATAGTTGGTCACGTTTGAACATTGTCAGATCCGCCTCCGACAGAGTTGCTGTCCAGTCATTGGACCCCATCGCGTGCTTGGATGCATCCTCGAGAGGCTCTGCCATTTGACGATCTCATATGGGGGGCATGTGTTGTGGCATCTTGCCCTCAATTGTTGCCTTCTCACACGTGGTTTTCGAATCATAGTAGTATTGCAAACCAGCCAAGACATGCCTCACCCATGGAGTAGTTGACGCCTCCATGTGATCAAAGGCAGCTGACCATTCCTTGCCATCGCTCTTCAAATCCCATGCTGATCACCATGGCTTCAACAAGGCCAAGGTACAAGCACAGTAAAAATCATATGTCCTGCTGTCATCCTGACATGGCAGCCATGGCCCAAGAATTTGTGGCAGCGTATTATGTCCTTTGGCCTGGCAAACTTGTTGATGCATTTTGGCTTTTGGGTGCTTGTCTTGGTATGTAGAGCGCATGTGTGGCAGTCGTCCCCTCGTGGCTGATGTTCGAGCTGTCACCTTGGCATCGGGTGTGTATTGTTCCTCCCACGTATCACAGACAAATGACAAAAGCAACAGATCCTCCAATTCCCGGCTGCGCTGTAGATAGTCCTGCATTTGTGTGCAGGTGTACAACTCCCCTCTTCGACTGCAAAGTAATGTAACGATGTCGTTATTGTCATCACCGTCGGTGTGTTCGATCTCTTGACTCGCGGAATGGTAGGCATACCTGACCATTAACGTAGTGGGTCAACACTGCTGCTCATGCTGACCCCGTGAACAAAATCCTCACCTCTCTGTCGCATGGCCACACAATTCGGGAAACATCTGTTTCGCCATACTAAATAATGGGCCTGTGTACAATGGCGCATAATTGTGGGATGTGAATGTATCACCATATCCCATCAGGTAAGACATTACTTGTGGACCTGATAGTTCTGCTTCCTGGTTGATGACATTGATACACTGATATAGCAACAGGTGGTTCCGTTCGTGCACATCATTGTATTTCAGATTGTCTATATGGTATGGCAGGGCGGTGGCCATCAACGCTGAAAGGTTGTGACTTTTTTTCTGTTTTTTTGTGGCATAGGCTGTGATATAACATGCCACATCTTTGGTATCCACGCCGTTGGTGTTGATTTTTAGATCGTTGTTGCACCACAAGGTCGTAAGTAATGTTGGGCAGTATGCATTGATGTACCCATGTGTTCACCGAGGCCCCCAATTCCCGCGCTTGTCCACGAAGTCGACATCGCTCAGTGGCCATGGCACTCTTCTTTTGCATACTAGACCATCCCGCTGCATGCGCTCACCTATGCTCAGGTTATCTGATCATGAACCAACGTGCTGTTGACATGGGACCATATGGCTCATCTTCGATACATTCTGTCGTATCGTTTGCCAATGGGTGGTGTGTGATCAATGTCATCGTGTCCTCCACTGTGGCTGCCATGTCACCTATTTTCGAATTTCACAGCACGGCAGTGATGAATTTCATTGCAGCTGATCACATCTTCTGTGCATATCCAACACTCACACTCCATAAAATGTCGTTGGTTAATGCAGGCCCAATATACTTCGAGCCATTCAGGATGAAGACAATGTGCGCACTTGAGAAATATGGGATATGTGGCTTTGTTTTGGTACCATGCCAGGAGGTCCATGGAGTTTCTGGCTTGTGTAGATTGATGCCTCGCTCGATGTCAGACCGCCATGGCCTATGGATTAGCACGAGGTGTTTGCGTTCTGTGTCAATGTCCCCTGCTATGCTTTTCGACTGCCTGGGGTTCATTGACTTGATGTGGCTGCTGGGTGGGTATCTCTGTGGGAGCTTGTATCCCTTTGTTCATGCACAATGTTTCCTGATCGAGGATGATTTGCAAGTGACATGTATCTGCTCACCGTCGTCTTATTTCTTATTTGAATCAGGCATGAGCTGCTGGGAGCTCAGTTCCTGGGGAGTGAAGAGCCTGAGTAGCCATGTCGTTGACCTCTCTCCCGCAGCAGTCATGGATGTGTGCTATCTCAACATGGGTATACATCGCACTTGGGGAACAGATATTCAGGGATTGTGATTTAGATTATCTACGTGTTTTCATATGTTTGATTGTGTCATTGAATGTGTCTCTTTCGTGTGGCGCGTGCCATGGGGGCAGTGCTCTGGTGCGGTAAACAAGGTGCCATCAAAGGTTGGGGAGGTCTTTCATGACCACCAAGTCACCTGCTAACGCTGTCAGATCTGCTTGTTTTCATCTCAACCCCTGACTTACCTTCTTTACACAGTTGCTCGTGCACACAGATAACACACACCGTGTTTGCAAGCGCCTCATTATTGGTAGCATCAATGAAGGCTGTGATGCTGCATTGCTGTTGTTCGGCCATTGGCAACTGCATATATTGCGTGCACATATCATGATGTGAGTCGTGCACTTCGCCATCAGATTCCCTTGCTCTGACATCTTCAGTCTTTCAGTGCTGTTTGGCTCGCCATTGCTCCTGTCAGTTCTCCTTTGCTTTACGCTTGCGCTCAACTGTGGCTCCTTCCTTCACAGTAGCTGCAGTTTGGATCACCTCATGCATATTCAGTGGTAACAGATCAATCGTGGGACGCAGTTGCGCCCATGTTCACAAATGCTTCGGCAGTGTGCCTGCTGGAAGGCAGTCATAAAGTTCCTGTCGTGTCAGGCATCCCCAGAGGTCGCTCATCTTCCCTGTGACTCCAGTAATACCTTGTGTGCTTGGTAATATCCTTCGACAAACTCCTCTTTATTGCACGTCCATCACGTGGTCCCCTATTCCCTGGGCTTTAAATGCGAGCCGCCCTGTTAAGGGGGGGGGGGGGGGGGGGGGGATTCTAGTCTTTGCACAGAGCCTCCATCAGGACACATGTCTGCTTTGAACCCCCTTTGCAGCTCATCATCCAGGGACATCAATACGTCCACCACAGACCACGCTGATGTGTCGTCATCGATCATTAGCCATGACTCTCCTCCGTCTTCAGCGTCTGTACTGGAAAATCTCAAAAACAATGCTTTGGCTATTTATGCTGCCATGCCAAATTTGGCCAGTCATGCTGAGTTTTTCTTCGGTGGCACCACCAGCAACGTCGCCATTGTGAAAGGCAACTCTGACAATGTCACAGAGTTGGTGCTCAGTGGCATCTTCGAAATCGACCATCAAGGTTTCTTCATGGCTCCTGAGGGCAGTTACAACCCCAGGAACAGATTTGGCTGTGAATTTTTGGAGACCAAACTCACATGCAACCTTCTGGCCATGCAGCAAGACACTGTATATAGCACCACACAGCAAGACTTTCCCCACATCATCTCGAATATCAGGTCGTTGGAGAAGCTCATGCCCTTGAAAAAGGGTGAGACCCTCCTCTCATCCATCCGAGAGAGTCGTGGCATGCCTTGCATCCATCTCAGCCATGCTTTGTTCACCATACATGTTCTTACAGTCCTGCAGCGATGGCTTGACTGTATCTGATGACACCATCTTAAACATAGAAA
The DNA here is from genome assembly GCA_024663395.1 of Pisolithus tinctorius. Taxonomy (NCBI): domain Eukaryota; kingdom Fungi; phylum Basidiomycota; class Agaricomycetes; order Boletales; family Pisolithaceae; genus Pisolithus; species Pisolithus tinctorius. The sequence goes on from JANFAH010000002.1 coordinate 3,919,103, forward strand.
AAGGATGATGATGATGACCCCAACAGCATCACCCAGAATGGTGAGGCTCTCCATTTCTTTCATGGACTGGGCACTCAACTGCATGTGTCAAAGGATGCTACCACAGCATGGCCCATGCTGGATGACATCAAAGATGTGCTTGGTCGTGCTGCCAGCACTCACTACATCTCACCTCTCCCTGCATTTGACATCCATGGCATGCCCATCCTGCCTGTCGACTACACCTGGCTGTTAAGCAGTGCAATCATTCAGGTGCATTTCACCCTGTTACACTTCTTCATCAAAGGTGACAGAAAGTCAATTTTTACCACATCTCTGTGGGAGATGTGCATGCTGCGTACCCTGCAGCATGGTCCTGTCAACCCCCTCAAACGCGCGTGTGAGCGGGCGCTGAAGATGAATCCTGGTAATAAGAAGTCTTGTCTGGTATGCCTCCCACACACACGCACTGGGTCGTTCTGATCTCACAGACCTCCCTTTTCCAGGAGTAAATCGCTGGAAATTGTTACAGGCGCCAAAGGGCTACACTACACTGTCATTAACTTAAGTAGTTTCAGCTTGTAAATAAAACACGCACGTGAGATCTGTGCTTGTCACTATACATGGCGGTTTTCCTTGGTGGGGCTGTGCATGGATTCGTCACAGCGGTGAGCACCTGCTGTGTGAACACTTGGAACCGTTGATACCCATTCCTGCTTCCAACGTCGACAGTATAGATAACTGGTTATTGAGCTCTGATGATATGCAAATCCCTTGCAGCTAAATGTGTAACGAGGTTAACAAATGGTGTGTGTTCAGTGTCTCCTGTGTGCTAATGCTTGACATATCTCCCACTCTAGCTGAGGTGTATAATATGTGGGTCCTTCTAATTGCTGGGGATCCTGTGGTGACTGTCTTGGGGAACCCTATGAAGTGTGGATGCTTGTGATGTCGTGAGAGGGGTGACCCTGCTGTGGTGGGTTCAAAGTCTCCTATCTCACATTGGTCTTCAAGCTACCTGCACTATGCTACATCCACTGTCCATCTAAAAATCATCCATGTGCTGGTAGGTTGCAGCGTCACTCGTCGTTCACATGTTGCGAATGCTGATGTGATCTCGTGCAGGTTATCATGAGTTCACTCGCAGAAGAGGATGTGATTTCTACACGATACGAAGTTTGGGGCTTCCTGTTCAGCTGGACATCAGGCCCCTGCTGTTTGAATGTTCGGGTGTCCAACAACGATAACATCTGGATCTTGGGTTCCCAGTTCCTGTTCGCTGCAGATGTTGAGGTCAAGACAACCTGTGTGGAAGTCCATGGGAGACTTTATGTCATCTTTTTCGATTTGGCCCGCTGTAGGAAAAGTCCAAGTAGCTGTATAATATGAGCTAGATGGCTTAGATAACAACAATAAAAAATGAAGGGAACGAATTGCTCGTCCCAAGGGATTCTGGACTGTTGAGACTAGAAGGTGAGACCCAGTGCTTTGTAGCAGTAGTGGTTTGTGACGTGCATGGTGTGGTCCATGGAATAGTACTGGTGATGCAAGTGGTGCGAGCAGTATATGTAGTTTGTGTGCGGCAGAATGCGAGACATGCGGTGTAGACAAAGTGTAAAGGAAACTTGTGGTGACCTTCCAAGTGCCAAAAGGTCCCATTCTGTACCTAAGTACAGGGCTTTATAGTCTGGACAAACCTGGAACCTAAGTAAGACAGGGTACAGTAAAGGAAAGCCGTGCAACAGTGCGTACACAGAAGACAGGCCAAAACAGAGGCCAAGGGTATACTACAAGCACTAAAGGAATAGAGACTGTGATAAGAGAAAGAGTCCGAGGAAAAACAACAACCGGAGCACAGTGGCCACAGGTATAGCATTGCATGAGAGGGAGCGAGGGCATGGGAAGGTAGTGTGTGAACAATGGTGAATGCAAGAGGGGAGCGGATGTAACAGTAGTCATGGAACAGTTAATGATAGGGGCTTACACGTCCAGGGAATGCGGATTCCTCACACTGCCATCAGACAGAGCATCAAAACGCATCATATGTTTTCGTGAGAGTGTGGCCTGCACATTTGACACCGTTGAACATTCGCACAGAGGATGACCTGCAGGACATCCTACGTGTCTTATTGGTGTAAGTATTTCCTGCCTGTGCACTCTCTGACCACCCTCATGTGCCTTTTCAGGTTGGCTAATCACTTCCTGGCTGTTAGGGGTTCAGTGGAATCGGGAGTGTAGTCCTCTCCATGACTTACTATACAGTATTCTCAACCTTGCCAATAGAGAAATTGTCTCGCTCCGCCCTTACTATCTTTGGCGCGATCGACCTCAACTGCCCCTCACATGCCTCAACAGACACGTTAGGGGGACTCCTTTTACCCCTAACAGGCTGGAGTATTTATTAAGTGACGGTGTCATGTCCTCTCACCTATCTACCATGTATAGGCTCCCACTCGAGATCAAATGACATATCCTTGGCTATTGTAACATTCAGGACATTGCCAAGTTGGCGCAGGCCTCTGCTGTGCTGAATGGGTTAGCTCAGGATTTCATCCAGCACTGTCTGCGTCTCTTGACCAAGCCATTTTTTGAGAACACTGAGACCCTCCTCAGCATCTTGTGGACATGTGATGCAGTCATGTCTGGTTCCTGTGCTCTGCACATACTCTTGCCTGCAAACGAGACTTGTTGGATTCTGTCAGACCTTGATATATATGTCTCTTGCCGTCACATGGCTTGCCTCTCTGTGTCTCTGCAACATGAAGGTCAGTGCATCTGCGATTGAATTGTAACTATGCAGCACTCACCTCATTGGCACAGGCTATGTTGTTGTGCGCCAACGAATGGTCAATGCAGGCCCATATGGGTCATCTTCCATTCATTTGGTGGTGTCATTTGCCAATGACTGCCAGTCAATCAATGTCATCATGTCCTCCACTGTGGCTGCCATGTCTCCCATATTTGAATTTCACAGCACCACCATGATGAATTTCATCAGTGCCAACCACATCTTCTGTGCATATCCTGCACTGACCCTCCATCTCATGTCATTGGTTAATGCAGGACCTATATACTTCAAGCCATTCGGGTTCAGGACAATGTGTGCCCTCGAGAAATACGGTGCGTGTGGCTTTGTCTTGGAGGCATGCCAGGATGTCCATGGCGTATCTTGTTTGTGTCGATCAATGCCTCGATCGATTGCTGACCGCCATTGCCTGTGGGTTAATATGAACATGCTGGGGTCTGTGTCAATGTCCCCCGCTAAGGTTTTCAACTGCTTGGGGTTCATTGACTTGATCTGGCTTTTGGGTGGGTATCTGTGTGGGGGTGTGTATCCCTTTATCCGTAGCCAATGTTTCCTGATCGAGGACAATTCGTGAGTCTCTGCTGGCTGCTCGCCATGGACATGTCTCTGATTTAACTTAGGCATGAGCTGTTGGGGCCTCAGTTCCTTGGCAGTCAAGAGTCTGCTTAGACATAACAGTGACCTCGCACAAGTCTGTCTCAGATGTATACTATCTGTTCCTGGGGATACGTCGTCGTCGGTTGGTGAATGAGGGCTGATTGTACATTAATTTATCTTGTTTTTGTGGGTTTGAATATCACGCCACGGTGTCAGTTTCGTGTGGCGCATGCCGCGGAGGCAGCACTCCAGCATGGTAAACAAGGTGCCTGCCAGCGCCGCTGGCCATGTTCTAGTATCACATGTAAGTGAATATTACTGGTGTGGTCAAGTTTGTAAACTTCCAACAGTAGGACGGCCGTGCCATTCCCTGGTAAGTCACGTCACGAGGGGCGTCCACATCTTGGAAGAATATCAAATCAAGGTTCTAAAACGGGTATCACGACAGCCTAATAATTACTTGTACGCTATCACGAACGGTCCCGGGACTGAATCTGATTGGGGGTCATGCACCTACCTAGACTTAACGACGGGGTAACGTTATTTACGAGCGGTTTTCAAATGGACTGAGCTATTCTGAAAGACGCTTTCCAATGAGGTGCCGCGGTAGTACATTGAACGTTGTTGTACTGTACGTAATCAAGTGGGGTGACCATCGCCGACAACTTGAAGTTACGTGGAGAGACCCTCAGAAGGTAGCTTGTGGTGGTTCCAAGACCCGACCTGATCCTGCTCTGTAACGGCGGTAAGTAAACTGTAATAGTTATAAAACAAAATAGAAAAGAAGAAAAATAAAGCAGGAACACCATATCCTTGGTAGGAAAAACCCACGGCCTACATCCGAGGCTTGGAACTTTGACTATCCCCAGTCAGCCCAGAGGCAGCACAACTAGATGAGAACCTAAGGTCACGAGGGAGGGGTGAGAGAACGGCGCGGCGACGGACAACGGCAGCTCGAAATGGCACGAAACTAAGGGATACGGCGAGGGTGAAAGCGGCGAACACGGCGCCAAAGGGATGGAGCGAATTCGCGCATCTGTTCCGGCGATATTCGCAACGTTGTGCGAAGGTGCCTCTAGCCAGAAGGCAGGGCGTATCTGCACACCCATAGAAGCAAGCGCGACGTAAGGTATACCGTTCGAAAGGCCTCGCAGAGTAGTACCATGTGCCAAAAAAACGAGAGGCACGACGACGAAGTGGGTGAGATATGGCGCATACGATGTCGTGGACAGGAAAGGGGGAACTGCCGACTAACAGCGGATGCTTGGAACGAGACGAAACTGTAAGAGACGATGGAGAAAAACGTAATAAATTTGGCGAGAGAGAAATGGTGGGAATTCGTGCATGCGGGCCCGAGATGTTCACAAAGTTATCGGAAAGTGCCTCACATGACAAAACCGACTGAGAGCACGAAATCCGAATCCATCACAAAAGTCAATTATCTCCTTGAAATAATATAAATTGTAATAGTCATAAAACAAAACAGAAATGAAGGACAATAAAGCAGAAACGCCATGTCCCTTGGTAGGGAAAACCCATTCCCTACAGCGCAGTAGCAGATGCAGGTGGTGCACCGACGGGCAGTGGAGTTTTCGTCCAGTCTGGAATGATGCTTTTCAGCAAATGTTCCGAATCAGCTGCCGTGACGGCCGTTTCATCGTCATCATTCTGCGATGAGAACGCTTCGTCCCACTTTTCCCTCGTAATCTCCATCCCTCCCGTCTTGAGGGCCCTGCGGGTAAACGGCAACCGGATTGAGTATGTCACGGGTGGACGTGAGAGCGAAGCAGAACATACCCTGCTAGGGAGCCGCCAACCCATGCCATCAACGCAGGGGAATATGCAGGCGCTTTTCCAGCATTAGCCTTGGCGCGCGTCGAGGACGACGCAGACACCTGCGGCGAAGGATTGTTCAGGATGGCAAAGTGTGGAATGAGTGGTCTGAGCTCTGCATAACGATCATAGGCAGGTGGTGCTGGTCTTCCACGTCGAGAACCTTGTTGCGGTGATCCTGGAGGTGCGATTGCGCGGAGGAGTTCGGCATGCAAACGCGGGATAAAACCAGGTAACATCGCAGTGCCCCCCGTTACGAGAATGGAAGATGCCATCGTTGTTCTCAGGTCGATAGGTACCTGTGAAAACATGTAAGATCCGAGCGAAATTTGGCCATACAAGGGAGGAGGAACCTTGAGTAGAGCATCCAGTATGACCTCTGCGACGCTGCCTTCGTCGACGTCACCACCCTCGAAAAGGACCTCGGCGGCTCGCTCGCGGATCCATCCAGGTACAATAAGGGTGCCGCGTCCGGTGCCCATCTGCTGTGAGGTTGGAGGCACTACGCGGAGCTGGACGTCAGTAGCGTTCGAATGCCGAGTATACAAGTTGGCGAGTGCTTGGAGGTAACTTTCGGACGCGGTCCCAGAGTCTGATGAAGCTTCTGGCTGCGAGGATACAAAACTTTCGGGTACATCGGAGGCAGAAGCACGAGAGAACTCCGACTCAGACACAGCACTATCGCTTTCAGGAAGAGGGTCGGCCTCGGAGGCAGACGTTGTCGGGGACGAAAGTCGGATGTCATGCCTTGCTTCCAATACACTGCTCACGAAACAGCACCTAGTTTTGATGTCTTCAACCAGTAAATCCGTAAGAATCTCCTGCGGGACACGTGTAAGACGACTCGCAAGTGGAGGATTGACGACGGTAAGATTCGTCGGAGGCGGAGCATATTTTCCGAACAGAAGCAAAAGGGCACGGAGGTGTGATGTGAAGCGGGAACCCGCCAACGGTGTAGTCCGTAGATGTGGGAACAGCGGCCTAGCAGCGAAAATCTGTGTGACAAGACTGGCATTGGCGGGACGGACAGCTCGGATTGTCTAGAACGAAAAACGTACGGGTAATGCTGCAGTTTCGAGATGACCACAATCTATCACCAAACCAGTGATGCGTCCAACCGACAGGAGAGACAGAAGGTGACTCGGAGCAAACGATATTGAAGGCACCTTGTAAGGTATCAAGGATACGTCCGTCAGGACAATGTAAAACTACCTAGACATACCTGCAAGTTACCGAACAAGACACGAGCAAATATTTCTTTGATGTGCAGCGGGAGTAAAGGATGTTCGACCAATATCACCTTGCGAGATTTGGGGTCTGTAAGTAGCGACCTACCCCGCACCTCTGTTGAGCAGAAAGCATCGACGAGAGAGTCTCAGTCCGTCCTCACTCATGGAACACCGAGCGCATGCGCCTCTCGACATTGATCTCGAGTAGCCGGTCTTGCTCAGCTCTAGTTGCAGCATCGCTTGCACGGTTCAATCCCCACAGAGGTTCCGCGCTTATTGGATCTGAGTAGAAGACATCCCTGGGCCTTCCCTCGCCACTGAAGCCAACCTTCCAGATACGTGAGCCAGGATCGACGACGACGCGGTCTTCGGTGCCATACAAAGAGTGTCTGCGTGTAGTCGTATAATGGGGCGATGCCTGAAGGACATGGGAACCTGCGATCCTGGTGGCAGTTGGTGTTGCGGTAGGTGTCGCAGACGGTGTTTTCCCTCTGGGCGTTGCTGTGAGTACAGACATGGCCTGAGCGCACTCGGTATGCCCTCGATGCCCTCGAGTCCAGAGTACTAATGTAGGTCACGTGAAGTTGGACGCGTTGCAGAAGCAAAGCACAGAACAAAAGCCCACGGACATGCAGCAGTACTAGTGTTTACACGGAGCGTGAGTCGATTTAAAGGCTAGCCCTTCGAACGACACGCAATCTATCATACAGGTTGGACGAAAAGCTGGTATGGCTCCTCGTATTCACCCCTAGCCTTCCTGGCGCGTCTCTCGTCCCTCCTCGCCCGCCTCTCCGCACGCCTTTCACCTCTGGCAGCCCTCCTTTCCGCTTTCCAAGCCCGTCGCTGAGCCTTGTAATCATTGTGAGAGTGTCCATTCCCACGGTGACGGCGATGGCCATCCTTGGAATCAGACGAAGACGAAGACGACGAAGACGACGAAGACGAAGACGAAGACGAAGACGAAGAGGACGAAGAGGACGAGCTCCTGCGACGGCGGAGGTTGTTGGCCATGTGTCGCTGCTGTGGATCCCCAAACTTGGGAGCAGGACCTTCGCGTCCACTCAGACGTTCGGAACCCTGACAGAGGACGACCTCCATCCTGCGAGGGCCAAAGAAGTACTGTCATAGTGATATTCAGTAAAAGCCGAAAATCAACATGAAGCTGTTTGGAAAACGAACGTGGTTCCAGTGATCAACGACATCTCCAGCAGCTGTGCGATTCCTGGATTTCATCCTATTCTCGATTGCGTGGGTCATAAACAGACCTCCTGTAGTCTTGTGTCACAACATAGCACAACTTCAATCGGTTGGTAAGAAATCATACCGAGGAAACCCAGTCCAGCAACCATAGGGATGACGTTAGATTTGATACGTTGTGCACCGGACAGCGAAGCACCCTTCTTCACGTCCGCCAGGAATCTGTGAAAGAGTTTAGTACTTTGCAGCAACTGTACACTAAGTGGACAACCATGACTTACCGTTTCCAATCTTCTTCGGCGACATCGTGGGTCGCGAACGGGTGCGGGGCGAGCTGACAAGGGGGTGGGAGTTCCGGGAAGCCCTTCGCCAAGTCTTTTCCGTTGGAGATCAAACACATCGGCGGGAATTGACTGTATGGCATGTTGGATGGGGGCGGACGCTGCCACGAGGACGGAGGTCCCTGATTCCCGAAAAACGATGCGAGAGACAACCCCCCTTCCCTTCCATTGGGTGATGGTGTACGGTTTAAGTGCGTTGAAGGAATGGTGGTAGGATCGTACGCCTGCGAGTTACTTGGGTGAGAAAGAGTGGTCAACAGGATAATCGTTCTCATGAACTTACGGCGGAGCGAGAGGCTTCCTGCGGGTAGGGTGCATACCCTTGGGGAGGGTGGCCACTAGACGGCTGCAGGTATTCTGGCGGGGGACCAAGAGGGGCTGGGTACGATTGCTGCGGAGGCGCAGGGTATTCTGATTGCTGATAATAAGGATTGTTCGAGTGCTTCTCTGACATGGCTATCGATTGCGATGTGGGATTTGTGAACGTCTGCAGCAGTGAACTCAATACTAACCAGCCTTTTAAGCCCTCCCTTGGGCGCTTTGGCCACCAGCTGCTGTGCCGGGTATCTATGTAACTTGCATACTTGGTCAACTATGATGGCATTATCGCACAGTGCACTGCTCTGACAGCATCCGGATGCGGCCACGCCGCACGGTGGCAATTTCAGTTCGGGAGCAGATGGTATCTGCTCCCGACATCTGACCTTGAACCAGTTCAACTCCACTGCTCGTCACGGCCTTGCACCCTGTGCACGATCGATTCAATATCTGCTAGTAGGAAATACGAGCAATGTCATTGTACCACCGTGGCTGCGTACGGAAGATGGAGGCTAAGTACACATGTAAACAGAGAAAAGAGCGTCCCTGATCAACAGCGACGCAGATATCAGAGTGACCGTGCCTAATTGGAGGGGCTATTGCAAAGATTAATTATCCGCAGCACCGAGAGCCGAACAATAGGGGGACGGTATCACAGATACAAAGCGTGTATGTGAAATCAGACACAGGACGGAAGCGGATGTGTTTAAGAAGACCCGGCTCATGTGCCGGCCTCCTTCGTAATACTTGTAGTCGTGAAGGAGTGAACGAGGAAAACGTGTGTTGCGATATGATACGACAAAACCCCCAAAATGAAGAAAAGAGTACCTACGCCAAGGTCAAACGACCTTGAGGTCTGGCAATGCATCAATTTGTGACTCACCGAAAGTAATGGCATCGTCCTCTCGATTAGGACGTTAAGATCCCAAAAAGCAAATTCCAAACCCACTGAAGCACTAGCCTGACATTAACATTTCACGGTAGCACAGGGACAGGGGCAGAGACGCACCACGCATGAAAAGAAATTGATAGTATGTTCGAATAGAAAAGTTCTCGTCATTAATACGATCGATCGCCGAATCCTGGCGTAGTTGATGGAAGTTCCGAGCGTATGAATATGAATGGTCACGAAGTGCGCAAATGGAACATGGCAACATGGCAAGTAATCCGTAAGGAAGTCCTTCGCGCACAAATTTCATAGAGTGGAAGCGGAGGCACTCACGGTTGGTGAGTTTATTAGTCCCTGCGATAGACCTGGGCACACAACACGCTTTACGGATTCCTCCGCAGCTGCATGATCCGAGGATTCGCTATCCTGTAGCGGATCCCCGATATTGATCCCAGACCTGGATGCTCCGTGTGATAAGAGATTGGGCGATACAGCACGTTGTGGGGTTGCATCCGGGGAGCCCGTGACAGTGCGGGTAGCCAGTGAACTGTGCATCATAACTTCGCCGCCATCACTTTTATCACTTGATTCCTCAGACAGTTGAGAGTGAAGGCTAGCATTGAGGCGACTGCGCCTTTTCACTAGACCGGGTGGGACCGGCGGAACGCGAGTGTTCGCCGGATTGAGCTTGGGATGAGTTTTCATCCTCGAGAGCGGAGGGGACGACAACGGAAAGGATTTGGGAAAATGCGCTGGCCAATGAGGTAAATTCATGTGGTGAGAGTTCATGGCGGATGACAAGGGCATGAAGGGTTCGGTTGGAGAACCCTGGGTTTTGGGGAACGGGTATTCGAAACGCTGAGAGCCGATATCGAACGGTGTGCCTAAGATCTGCAGCCAGAACAAAAAAAAAGAGTGAGATGCACGACAAAGAGTGATGAGCCCGACAATTGATGAATGGTGCCACAACGCGAAGAATCACCGACCTCTCCAGAAGATGCAGACGAGAAACTGTGACCTGAATCTGAATGGGAAGAGCCTGGGATGGTATTGTAGGACTGGTCATGGCGAGTAAGAGAAAGGCGTACTGACCGCTGCGTGTAGGGTGAACAGACTCGTCCATAGTCGTGACTGGGCGCCGTTGGGCCTGCTCTACAGCGAAGAGGTGGTCAGCAGAGGGTGACATCCACTGGGTAGCAGCGTAGTAGCGTGCTGGCAGGAAAGAAATAGGCGAACCGGCCTCAATCTCATGGGGCCAGGCGCAAACCCGCAATCAGTTAAAGCAGCGCATCGGCCAAACGTGTTCGATGTTCCTCAAAACAAAAACACTGCGACCGTTCCCGCCTGCATCTGCCAGTCCACGGTGTGATGATCTGTGAGTGATTGGACCTCATTAATTGTCTGTCATCTGAAGGCTGTGAGTAGGGAGGCCGATGGGCTTCAGCTTCATTGACGAGTCTCGAGGTGCAATCGTGCTCTGAATGCACAGACGCCCATAACACTCGTGCCCTTCTTCGCATCAGACCCGATGTTCGACACGCCCCCTACGCGTTTACAGCGCAAGGCCGACTTCGGTCACAATGGAATGCCCACACCCATCCTGTGTACAACAATGTGGCAGGCCCGCCTGACCCACGTTTGTGCCGCTTCCGACGCCGTGACAGCCTTTTACAAGTTTCCTGGCACTGCGGGGGGCTGTTCCCCCTGAAGCCTTTCACTTCCGCACTCTTCCCTGTGCTCGTTCGAACACTACGGCAAGCTCTGGTCTTGTCCGATCATCTAACCAGTGAGCCAGTGCTGCAGCAGCAGATTGCGGGCGCCAATGCTCAGCGTACATCTTCCATTCCTCGCGGGACGGTATTGTCCGTCCGTCCCTTACCTCGCCCTTTATACTCGGTAACTGGGAATGAAGCTTCTTCGCATGTCGCTCAAATGTATCTTACAGCTTCGCCGCCCGGGTCTGATCACCTCGAATGGCCTGATTCTGTTCTACAATTGTCGTTTCGTTCCTCACGTGAAGTCATCTGCTGTCCGTCAGAGAACATGTCTATCAGAAGCTTGTTTCTAACCCAACGCTGCTTGCAGTCGATCGTTTCGTGGACGGCCTCCTGTATACCGACTATTTGCTGCAATGGCTGTTTTACATTCGAACGACTCCTGGTAGAATTTCAATAACCACAAATGAGCGATCGGCTCTGAGGCATGCCTATCTTGATGGACACTCGTGTAATCTGAATCGGGACCTCGTGATAGAATGCATGGACGGTGGTAGCAAACCTTGATCAGCAGCCGCGAACGTCGTTGCCGACCACACTGGCAAAGTCATTGCCATTGACACTGCTAATACCTACCATTTGGTTCTACTGGCGTCCATCGTGAATACACGAGGCATCAATCTTCTCCTCGAACTTTGCGCATGCATACTCGTCTCCGACCTAGCGAATTAGGTCTAGAAGCCGAGCGCCTCTCAGGTTGCTGACAAACGGCACCTCTTCCATCCTACCACCTGATCTTTGTTGTACATATGGTACATGATGTACACATCACCTGTTATACAATCCCAGCCCGACTTCCAGACCCACGATATCCGATCGTGATACGCAGTCAATTCCCGCCGACGCTCGCATAGATCAATTCCGCAGCCCTAGGAGACCGTGGCTCTATAGAACAAGGGAAGTGTTTAGGATGTCTAGCATTTTTGTTAAAAGGGCACGAGCAATGTCGACCGGATATACTCACGAAGCTAACCCTGCCATTATGAACTCAGGAGTAAAGTCGACTTCGTGGCCAGCTTCGTTCCTGGCCTTCCCAATGCGTAGGGTGGCGAGGATAGATACTGCTGCTACCCAAAAACTTTGGTCTCCGATATGCCTGCCTGGGCAGATGCGACTACGAATTGCTCAACGCTGTTACCGTCCGTCATATACAAACACCAAACCCACCGACCGTAGCCAAAAAGCGGGTAATTTGTACCTTCAGCAAGTGTCCCGCTGGCAGTTAGGTGCCTTCTAGGGTTGAATGCGGTGGGATTTGGGTACCGTTTTTCATTCCGGGTTATCGCCCTGGTCACAGAAATTGAAGTTTATTGAACCAAAAAAAAAACGGTTCCATACCAAAAATTCGTCATCACAATCACACCTATATGAAGTCGAGTGAGATGCAGCGTGGCTATGGAGCGATATAACTTGCCCTTTGGGATATGCATGCCGTTAAAAACGTCGGCTGTCGTTGTCATATGTGGAAGTGGCACTGGACGGGTGCCCGTGAGGCCTTTTTCCGCCCGACTTGGTGAAGTGACTCACATAAGGGATTGATGGGATGCCATCGCAGGGTCTCTATAAGTACAGCCTCGACGTAAGGAAGGTTCTCTCTATCCCCGAACTCGGGCAAACGGGCGTCTCCAACCACTCGATCGATTTCTTCTTGAGCTTCGGTTTGCACCTCTGGATTTAACACCATAGCAAGAAGGAAGATGAGGAGTGCGGATGATGTCTGCGCTGGTGGGTTAGAGGTGGCAATGTAAACTACATAAACTTACTGTTTCTGCTCCACCTGTGTTCGAAAGTGAGTTGTATGTTGCGGATAGAGCATACGAAACTCAGCTCACCAAGGAACACAGTGGCTGCCACTCCTTTGATTAATTCATCCTTAGAGGAAGCAAACTCCTTCCCAATTTCCATCTCGAATAAGTCACCCACAATTGACGTCGTTGGCGTGCCAGCCACCTGCGGAATATTAAGACTTTGATGTTTGAATTCACGTAGCTCGTGCAAAACTTGCCGTTCTATCCTGCACATACTTTACAGGATCGTCTAGCACCGTCCTCGCAAGAGCGCGACTCTCCGCTGCCCGTTTTTTGATCCGTCCGCCAGGGAGCCACGATGGGATGTATGCCACTGAAATGGCATTGTTTGCGCTGATCTCCGACGTCGTTAAAATGGACTCACAGAGTGGGATAGCGTTAAGTAACATGGCACGTTCTGCAGTCAATATATTTGTGATTAGTTCCACTAGATGTGCGACATTGGTCACAAAAGGGTCGTCCTTGGAAGCAACATCATATCCGTAAGTGATTGCCATGATTATCGCAGCAGATAACCTGGAAGATCGTCAGAACATACGGGGTCTGCAGATCAGCACTACGTACGTAGCGACGTGCTTTGGATAGTCGTGCGGTGTGGAGAGCAAGTTCACAAGGAACTGATGCACCTTTTCCATCTGCACGACTTGGTATTTCTTGGAGGTTTGCTTACTAAAGGCGACGTTGAACATCTTTCGATGTAGCCTCCATTTGTCACCGTACGGGAGAAGGCCTGTATTGAAATCTAGTCCGAATCTGGGATCCGGTGGAATCATGCGGTTAATGTGCAGTAAATGGTGGATGATTACAATTGACTCTCACAGCTCATTTGCTAATAGATATGGGCGATCAGAGTAGATTGACGACCGTTTCACCATCAGTTCATGAAATATTTCCTCGTCGTTGATGATAATAAATTCGTAGCCCAATATGGTACAGTATGAGATTCCACCTGTGGGATACACAATGAGAAGCATACTAAATATATGCCGACCGAGATCACGTACCATAGCGCTTCCCCCATTGTTCGTACGTTGTCCACGGTGCAGAAATGTCTATATCAAGAACATTCCCTACGAAGGGAAGACCCCTTGGACCTGGAGGGAGCGGAAGACCATTCCTGAGAGCTCTTTTTCTCCGTTTGCTGATGGCAAACATGAGACAATTCGCCATGGCGAAAAAAGCGACAACCTGTAGAGCGTGCATTTCAACGTTGTGGTGATCGTGCGTGGAGGGAGGGGTATATATGCGAGTTTTAAATCTCAGTCAGCGCTCAATCACTTCCCTGTGGGGAGAACACATTGAGGGGATATTGATGTGGGATGGACAGTCGTATCGGGTATCATCATGAGCGGCGTCCACATGCCAGTAGAGTCTCAGATTGGGAGCGGGTACCATCAACCACCGTCAAGTGATTGGGAGGATCGCCACTGAAGTACTGAACCTGATTGAGGGTCGTGGACCTACATATCAAGCCTAAACTCGCCACCGAGGTAAGTTAGTACGTTACGCCAGTTTCCAGATGAACTCGGCTCTTCTGAAAGGCTTGACGATTGTTTTCCCACGAGATGCGGTTGTCTTACCTGAACTCCATGTAGCCCCTCGAGGCCTCTCACCTCCTGTTGCTTTCCGTCTATGGGCTGACAAGGCGCTGTACTTCACCCAGTGTTCGGATTTTTTGTAAAACCACAACAACTCGATGATCGTCGGTCTAATTTTTGGGAAAGAAGATCATGCCCTGGGCTAAACTCCATAAAATTCGAGACGAAAAAATGATGGGAAAGACGGTGTGAATGATGAGGATGAAACCCGTAGGTCTGGTTTCACCTAGTATTTCCGGAGGGTGTCACACAAAAAGCTCGGCAGCCGTGAAAACTCAGCGGCATCGCGGTGCCACTGAGTTCTTCATCCTGGGTAGTCTAGTCGATGTACTGACCCTTGGAGTCTCAGAAGAATACCTGCACCGTCACGGTAAGATCACATTAGTCCTGTGGCATAGTGCAGTGGCGGGAACTAATCCACTTTGTGCTAGTACACTCTGAATTAATACACGCCGATCGCCGTGCTTTCGGTCTTGAGGCTTGACAGCCCATAGATGGCCTTTACATTGCGCACGAAATTTGGCTACTTCATGCCTAGCTCCTAACCGAGCGCCACAATTACTAACTGATCACGGAGCACTGGCTGGCATTCTCACCGATCGTTTGCCTCTGAACGGCATGTCTCACACATCGGCGAATTCAAGAGGCCGTTCGATAAGATGGCCAGTGAAGGCTTGATCGTCACCCAAAACCAGAAAGTGTGATTCGACTTAGATCAAGCAAGTGCACGAAAGGTGGTTCGTGAGATTGAATTCTACAATTTTCTTGGATGCCGAGTTGACTAAGCCTGCAATCGTAAAGGACTATCAAGCATCTCGACTCGATGATTCGTTCAGAACCTGAATCATTTGTTACGAGGATTCCTCCAACAGAGCGGAGAAAAGAGTTTAACAGCACTGGTTTTATTCTACACTCCTTTTTGTCGCTTTAGTGGGCGTATTGCTGAAAAGGCAAATGATCTAATCAGCCTGTTCTACACTCCTGATCTTTGGTACATCTTTGGTACATAAACTGACGTAGTACACGAGCCCAACATGCCCGATCGCGATACGCAGTTACTTTGCGCTAGTGCTCGCATAGATTATTTCCACAGCCCTTGAGGACCTTGCCTCTATAAAACAAGGGAAGGGTTGAGGACGTCTAACATTTCGCTCAGAAGGGTACAAATAATATCGACGGGAGACACTCACGAAGTTATCCCTGTTGTGAACTCAGGAGTAAAGTCGACTTCGTGACCAGATTCGTTCCTAGCTTTCCCAATGCGTAGGGCGGCAAGAATAGATACCATTGCTGCCCAAAGACTCTGGTCTCCGACACACTTGCCAGGGCGGATGCGACTGCGAATTCCACCTGCACTCAGTGCTGTTACTGCCCATCATTTGAAAACACCAAGCTCACCGACCAAGTCCGAAATACGGGGAGGCCGTGCCTTCAGCAAGCGTTCCGCCAGTGGTCAGCTGCCTTTCAAGGATGAAGGAAGCAGGATTTGGGTAACGCACTTCATTCTGGGTCATCGCCCTTGGTCACAGGAATGAAAGAAATTTATTAAATCAGCAAATCTACGCAATACCAAATATTCACGAGTACAGTTGCACATGATTGAAGTTGAGTGAGATGCAGTGTGGCTAAGGAGCGTCATAACTTGCCCTTTGGGATATACATACCGCGAAACAAGTCGGCGGTCGTTGTCATATGTGGAAGCACTGCGCGACGGATGTCGATGAGGCTATTTACGCCTGACTTAGTGAAGTGACTCACTCAAGGGGAGAACGGGGTGCCATCGCAGGGTCTCTAAAAGTATAGCCTCAATGTAAGGAAGATTCTCCCTATCCCTAAACTAGGGCAGACGGGTATCTCCAACCACGCGATCGGTTTATTCCTGAGCTCTGACCTGCGTCTCCGGATGTAACACCATAGCAAGGAGGAAGATTAGGAGTGTGGGTGGTGTCTGCGTCGGACTTAGTAGTGGCAGAATAAGAATACATAAACTTACCGCTTCTGCTCCGGCTGTATCGGAAAATGATTTGCATGTTACGGGTAGAACATGCGAGACTCAACTCACCAAGGAATACAGTGGCTGCTACTGCCCTGACAGCTTCGCCCTTGGAGACTGTCAAGTCCTTTCCAGTTTCCATCTCGAATGAGTCACCCACAAAAGATGTCGTTGCCGTACCAGCGACCTGCAAGATGTCAAGTCTTCAATATCCGAATTCACGAAGCTCTTGCAGAACTTGCCATTCTAACCTGCACATACTTTACAGGATCGTCCAGTACCACTCGTGCAACGGCGCGGCACTCCTCTGCCTGCTTTTTGAACTCTCCGCCGGGAAGCCAAGGTGGGATGTACTTCACTGGAATAACATTGATCTTCCCCGCGAAGAAGGCGTAAAAAAGCACACACAGAGGGGAATAGTATCAAGTAAAGTTGCACGTTCCGAAGTCAGTGCGTTTATGATCAGTTCCGCTAATGTCCGATGTTGGTCACAAAAGGGTCGTCCTTTGAAGGAACTTCATATCCATAAGTGATTGTCATGATGCTTGCAGGAGACAACCTAAAAGATTGTCAATCTACGCGGGATCTGCGAGTCAGGACTACGTACGTGATAAAGTGGTTTTCATAGTCGAGTGGTGTGGAGAGCAGATTCCTGGTGATTGCACCTTCTCCATCTGCACGCCTTCGTACTTCTTGGAGGTTTGCTTATTAAATGCGAAGTTGAGCATCTTTAGATGTAACTTCCATTCATCGCCGTACGGGAGAGAGCTGGTGGCGAAATCCACTCCGAATCTAGGAACCGATAAAATCATGTGGTTAATATGTAGCAGATGGTGGATGATTGCGATATGTTCTCACAGCTGGTTCATCCATGACTATGGGTGATCAGGGTAGATCAATGACCGTTTTACCATCCGTTCATGAGCTATTTCCTCATTATTGATGATAACACATTCGTGGCCAAGCAGGGTAGAATATAAGATCCCACCTACAAAACACGCCGTGGGATGAATGATAAAGATATACTAGCAAAAATCACGTACCATACCGCTTCCCCCATCGTTCGTACGTTGTCCGCGGTGCAGAGATGTCTATATCAAGAACACTTCCTACAAGGGGAAGACCCCTTGGACCGGGCGGAAGTGAAAGATCATTTCTGAGAGCTTTTCTCCTCCATCTGTTGATGGAAAACACAAGATAAGTTATCAACAGAAAAAACGCGACGACCTTTGCAGCGTGCATTTCGAAGTATGGTGATAGGCTGTGGGAGATGAGGGGGGTCCGCATGCTGAGAGTGCGTTTTAAATCTCAGATACAGCACTTAGTGTCAGTGTCCGCAGTAGGCACTTAAATCGATGTAGGATGGGTAGCCAGGTCGTTTCGTGCTATTCCATGTCTGGCTTCCACGGTTGAATACCATCCCCGACGGGCCTAAGTTCTTGACCCTTACTGCAGAAGCTTAGCACTGCTTTTATGTAATCGGAGTTACTTCGAGTGGGAAAAGTGCAAATTTACTGTTGGGCCGGCCCGTCCTCGGGACAAGGGTGCTACAGTTTGCCTCAAGCACTTTCCAGTACACTACGAGTCGCGGTGGCACTTACTGCAGTAGCAGGGGAATTGTAAGAAGATCGTCCATTATCACGTCCAAACGAACCCTCATCAGTTTGCCATGTTCTTCTGATGAGTACTATTGCTGTTGTGGCTCGTACTGACCGATCGTCTTCAGGAATGTTTCTAAGATACCCAATTTCCACCCTGCCTCTGAGAGACTAGATCTTTGAGTGAAATTCGAATCCAACGACTTGGAGTGGACATGTGTAGGGGGACTCGTGACTGAAACCTATCTAAACCTTCTGCCGTTCCCTCGCAGATCAGACGGTAACCATATGACAGGTCATCGCACTCATTTGGTCGCTTTCTTGCATTCTTTTCGCATTCGTGGTTAGAAAAGTTATGTACTGACTTCACTCCTCTCCAACATAGCCAATTGGATTGGATCTTGAAGCCGACCGCTTTCCGGCGTTTTTTTTTGAGTCTGGCTTACCATTGCAATATTTACAGAGCTTTCGAACTCGAGACCTTCGATCCGCGTTACAGAATTGGTATCGTCAAACGGCAGGGAAGACATCTCGCTGTTACCGCAAAATTCCCTGAATCACGACGCCATGGTATCAAATAGTAAGGTTAGTGGGTTTCATCGACTATGGTTATTTCTCGCAGGCCAAAAATAGCGCAATGGTTGTTCAGCGGCTCGCCCAACTTCACCTGTTCATTTGAGGTGCACCTGCTAAATCATTCATTTCGCACACCGCTTTATGCCAACCACTATTGGGTGCGACATTGCTACGGTAATAGTCCCGTGGTTTAGTGCGGTGAAGGAAACTAATCCATTTTGTGTTAGTGCACTCATACATGTTGGATGCCTTATATACGCATGGCCTGATCGACGGTTGCAACCTTGGCAGCCCGTATTGAATAAAATGACCGTCACCCTAATCGAGCATCACGACTACCAACTGATCCCGGAGTACTGGTTGGCGTTCTCACCGATCGTTTTCCCCGCGGTGCAGTGCACAGCCTGTACCACGGTCTATCACCTGCTGAATGGCATGTTTTACGCTTCGGTGGGCCCGAAAGGCCATTCGATAAAATGGCCAGTGAAGTCTTGACCGTCACCCAAAATTGGAAAGTGCGATTCGACTTGGGCTAAGCGAATTGCACGAAGGGTGGTCCGCGAGATAGGATTCTGCAATTCTCTTGGATGCCGAGTTGACTAAGCTTGCAAACATGAAGGACCGCATGCCCTGGGTTTAGCAAATTTCCATAACTAAGGCGGTCATAGAAAGAGTTTGGCAGCTCCGGTTCAATTCTATCCTACACTGCATATCACGGGGGGTTCCTCCGATACAGCCAAGAATGTTCAACGGCACTGGTTCTATCCTACGCTCCATTTCTGTTTTAGGGGCTATCGCTAAAAACCGCAAATGATCTTAGATGGTACATCACGTAGGTACACATTGCTTGTTATACAATCAACCAAACTGCCAGGCACAAGATATCCAATTGCTAGATGCAGTCAATTCGCACTGATGCTAGCATAGATCAATTCTGCAGCCCTAGGCGACCGTGCCTCTATAGAACAACGGAAGGGTTTGGGATGTCTAGTATTTCTGTTAAAAGGGCACGAGTTATGTCAATGGGATGTACTATACTCACGAAGTCATCCCTGTTGTGAACACGGGAGTGAAGTCGATTTCGCGACCAGCATCATCTCGAGCCTTCCTAATGCGTAGGGTGGCAAGGATAGACACGATCGCTGCCCAAATGCTCTGTTCTGCGACATACTTACCGGGGCAAATGCGACTACGGATTCCACCTCCGCTGAGTGCTGCCACAATCCCTCATGTGCAAACACCGCACTCACCGACCGAGGCCAAAATATGGTGGGGCTGTGCCTTCAGCAAGTGTTCCACCAGCGGTCAGGTGCCTTTCAGGATTGAAGGCAGCGGGATTTGGGTAACGCATTTCATTCCGGGTTATCGCCCTTGGCAACAGGAATTGAAGAAATTTGTTGAATCAACAGAATTATTCCATACCAATAATTCACTATCACAGTTGTGTCTAAATGAAGTCGGGTAAGATGCAGCATAGCTGTCAAGGGAGATGGCTTGCCTTTTGGGATATACATACCATGATAAACGTCTGCTGCTGTTGTTGTATGTCGAAGCACTGCCGGAGAGGTGTCAAAGAGGCCGTCGCGCCTGGCATAGCGAAGTGACTCACTTAAGGGGACAATGGGTTTCCATCGCAGGGTCTCTATAAGTAAAGCCTCGACGTAAGGAAGATGTTCTCTGTCTTTGAACTCGGGTAGACGGGCATCTCCAACCACGCGATCAATTTCTTCCTGAGCTTTGACCTGCGTCTCTGGGTATAACACCATAGCAAGAAGGAAGACAAGGAGTGCGGATGATGTCTGCATCGGACTTAGTGGTGGCAGCGTAAAAATACATATACCCACCGTTTCTGCTCCAGCTGTATCGGAAAATAAATTGCATGTTACATGTGGAACAAGCAAGACTCAACGCACCAAGGAATACAGTGGCCGCTACTGCCTTTACAGCTTCGTCTTTGAATGAAACCAAATCGTTCCCAATTTCCATCTCGAACAAGTCACCCACAAAAGATGTCGTTGCCGTACCAGCCGCCTGCAAGATGTTAAGACCTCGATATCTGAATTCACGTAGCTGCCGTAAAACTTGCCATTTTATCCTGTACATATTTTACTGGGTCATCCAGCGCAATTCTGGCGAGAGTGCGGGACTCTGTTGCTTGCTGTTTGAAGTGTCCGCCAGGGAGCCACGATGGGATGTATGCCACTGAAATGGCATTGATCCTTCCGCAAAGGCGTCGTAAAGATGGACTCACGGAGAGGGATGGCATTGAGTAAAGCGGCACGTTCCGAAGTGAATGCAATTGTGGCTAGTTCCGCCAAACTCACGACGTTGGTAACGAAAGGGTCGCCGTTGGAAGCGACTTCATAACCGTACGTGATTGCCATGATGATGGCAGTAGACAACCTGGAAGACCGTCACCACACTGGGTCTACACATCACTACTACGTACGTGGCAAAGTGATTTGGATAGTCGAGTGGTGTGGAGAGCAAGTTCACGAGTAATTGGTGCACCTTGCTCATCTGTACGAGTTGGTATTTCTTGGTGATTTGCTGACTAAATGCGACGTTGTACATCCTTCGATGTAACCTCCATTCGTCACCGTATGGGAGAAAGCCTGTGTTGAAGTCCAGTCCAAATCTAGCACCCAGAGGAACCACACGGTTAATGTGTAGCAGATGGTGGATGATTACGATCGACTCACAGCTCGTTGGTACATAGGGGTGGGCGATCAGAGTAGATCGACGGCCGTTTCAAAATCAGTTCATGAGCTATTTCCTCATCATTGATGATAACAAAACCCTGGCCAAGTACAGTACAATATGAGATCCCACCTACGATACAAACAGTGAGATGCATACTAAATATTTACTGGTCGAAATCACGTACCATACCGTTTTCCCCATTGTTCGTACGTTGTCCACGGTGCAGTAAAGTTTATGTCAAGAAGATTGCCTACTAAAGGAAGACCCTTCGGACCAGGAGGAAGTGGAAGACCATTTCTGAGAGCTCTCCGTCTCCATCTCTTGACGGCAAACGCGAGACATATCAACAAAGCGGAAAAGGCGGCAAGAGATACAGTGTGCATTGTGAGGTGCAATGATGCTGTGGGGGGTCCGCATGGTGAGGGCACATTTTAAAAGCTCAGAAGCAGCACGTAGCGTCTGGAGTTGGCGCTCGATCACTTCCCTAGAAGGAACACATCAAAACGATACCTAATGTGGATGGAGGTCGTTCTCTGCTATTATCTTCGTTTGACTGCCGCCACAGAATCTTGGCTCATGTAAAGATGTTTCAGTGCTATTCCCACCGTTTTCCATGACAGGGAGATAAAATGGAGAGGCTCTGGTGTCCTCATGGTACGGTGAGTGCACCAGATTGAGAACAATTATCGTTAATTGATTGGCAAGGCTGTGGACCGCGACCCGTGACAACCTAACGGTTTGAAGCGAGAACAGAAAATACACCACACTGTCTGCAAAACAGTGAGGCTAAGCACATTTAATCCACCGTTTGCAATTGCGCACTCACACGTGTAGTGCGATTGTACATAATAAAGTGTGGGGCACGAACTTTCACCCCCTTGCGGGATAGGTATAGAGTAGATGTGTGGGCGTCCCCATTTTCCTCACTTGCCTGTTGATCTGTGTAATAAAGTTGACTTCCGGAACCCGCCAGATCATGTTATGTAGCTTCTATTGCATACGAGGCACTTACCATTGTTTATTGCGATTCAGTCGGGAAGTGCCACCTGCGGCTGCCCAAACCTCGCTTGAAACGGAGTAAGACAACCTAGGAGGGCAAGGTACATGGGCTGGTGCACCTATTACAGGAGAGTCAATGGCCAGGACGAACAGGTGCTGTTGACAGATGTGGTGCGTTGGTTCCCACGACAAATATTCTGATCCACTTCAGTCTTCTCCTGCAGCAGCAATATTGAGGACTACGCACGAGTTCTCCCCCGGCAGCGCCTATTATCAGGGGAATTACAGGAAGATCATCCATTATCATCCCCAAAGAGATCGTCACTCCGCGATGTTCTCCTTTGTGCGAGTATCATGCCCCATCGTAGTACCAAGCGTCTTCAGCAACGTTCCCACAGGCGCAAGGCACCCGCGCAATTTCCGTCCCCGGCTCTGAGCCACCAGATCTTTTAGGGGAACTCGAAACCAACGATTTGGAATGGACCTGTGCAGGCTGAAACCTATGTAAACTCTGCCCTCGCAGATCAGATGATGACTATGTGTCAAGTCATCCGCCCATCCATTGCGTCGGTTCCTTGCATTCTTTTCGCATGCGGGGTTAGACAAGTTATGTACTGACCTTACTCCTCTCCAATTTAGCCGATTGGGCCTGCAAGTTGACGCTTTCCGGGGTTATTCTTGGGTCCAGCTGCCCATTGTAGTGTTCACAGAGCTACTTTCGATACACGGGACCTTCGATGCGCGTCACAAAAGCGATATTGTCAACATAGTGGTGAAGGCATCCTGCCGTTACCGCAGAAATCCCCTGAATCACATCTCCACTTGCTCGGCGGCTTGTCCAACCTTACCCGTTCATCTGAGGTGCACATGCTGAATCATATCTTAAACAACGTTTACGTTTACTAAGATTACCCCCTGTTGGGTGCGGCATTATCACGGTAAGGTCACATTAATCCCGTGGTAGAGTGCGGTGGAAACCAATCCATTTGGTGTCACTGCACTCATAAATGTTGGATTTCGTATATACGCATGCTGGCCTCACGGATGATTGTGGCCTTCAATCACGGACCAAAATTTCGGCCTGTACATTGTGCACCCAAATCGATTACGTTGGATCACTATCTGGGGAGCGCCAGTTAGCATTCTCACTCATTTACCCAATCGTATACCGCACAGCCTATCTTACAATCTGCTGCATGCCATGTTTACATTAGTGGGTCCAATAGGCCGGAATAAAGCATGCTCGACTCGACGATTGGTTCAGAACCTGGATTACATGTCACGAGGGGTTCTTCCAATGAAGCTGAGAAAAGAGTTTAACAGTACAGGTTTGTTCCTACACATCATTTTTTGGTTTTGATAGGCATATTGCTAAAAGGGCAAACCATCAGAGCAGCCTATCCTACACTCCTGATCTTCGTTATATATACGGTACATCACGCAGATTCGTTATTCGCCAGTGCTACCCCCAATCGCGGTACGCAATCGATTGCATAGACCAATTGCGCGGTCTCAGAGGACCGTGGCTCTATAGAACAATGGAAGGGTTTAGGATGCCTAGTTTTCTGTTAGAAGGGTATGGTAACGTCCACGGCATACACTCACGGTGCTAACCCTTCGGTGAACTCAGGGGTAAAGTCGATTTCGTGACCAGCTTCATCTCTAGCCTTCCCAACGCGTAGGGTGGCAAGGATAGATACTACTCCTGCTCAAATGCTTTGGTCTGCGATATGCCTGCCTGGGCAGATGCGACTACGAAATTCACCTGAGCCGTTACTGTCTGAATATGCAAGCACCAAACTCACCGACCGAGGCCGAAATACTGGGAAGACGTACCTTCCGCGAGCGTTCCGCCGGCGGTTAGGTGCCTTTCAGGGCTAAAGACAGCGGGGTTTGGGTAGCGCTTTTCGTCCCGGGTCATCGCCCTTGGTCACAGGATTTTACATGAGAAATCCATCGCACCAAGAAATAGTTCCGCACCACATATTCGTTATCACAGTTGCACCTATATTAAGTCAAATAAGAACTGAGATGCGGCATAACTGACGAGGGATACGACTTGCCTTTTGGGATATACATGCCATTGAAAACGTCCACTGTTGTTGTCTTGCGAGGAAGCACTGGAAGAGGGCTGGTGAGGTTATTTCCGTCTGACTTAGTGAAGTGACTCACATAAGGGTTTGATAGGGTGCCATCGCAGGGTCTCTAAATATACAGCCTGGACGTAAGGAAGATTATCTCTGTCCTTGAACTCGGGAAGGCGGGCATCTCCAACCACTCGATCGATTTCTTCCTGAGCTTTGGCTTGTGCCTCTGGATATAACACCATAGCAAGAAGAAAGACAAGAAGGGTAGCAGCTGTCTGCGCAGGGGACTCAGTGATGGTAGTATATAGGTCTGCATGTACTCACTGTTTCTGCTCCACCTGCGTTGGAAAATGAAATGTGTGCTATGGTAGAACATGAGACCCAACTCACCAAGGAACACAGTGGCTGCTACTGCCTTGACTGTTTCATCCTTACGGGATGCCGAATCATCCCCAAGTTCCATCTCGAACAGGTCACCCACAATTGATGTCGTTGCCGTACCGGCCGCCTGAAGATATAACACTTCCGTATCTAGATTCATAAAGCTCCTGCAAAACTTACCGTTCGGTCTCGCACATATTTGACAGGATCTTCCAGTACCACTCGCGCAAGAACGCGGCACTCCGCTGCCTGCTTTTTGTATCCTCCACCAGGAAGCCACGACGGGATGTATGTCACTGAAAAACATTGATCTTCCCGCGAAGACGCCAGGAAAGTGAACTCACGGAGCGGGATAGCGCTAAGTAGAGTGGCGCGTTCCGTAGTCATTGCACTTACGAACAATTCTACTAGACCTGCGATGTTATCCACAAAGGGGTCGTCCTCGGGGGCAACATCATAACCATAAGTGATTGCCATGATTATCGCCGCAGACAGACTGGAGGATCGTCAAATCGGACGTAGTCTGCAGATCGAGACTACGTACGTGGCAAAGTGCTTTGGATAGTCGAGCGGTGTGGAGAGCAGGTTCCCGAGTAACTGGTGCACCTTCTTCATTTGCACGGCTTTGTACTTCTCGGAGGCTCGCTTGCTAAATGCGACGTTGAACATCCTTCTATGTAGCCTCCACTCGTCCCCGTACGGGAGAAGTGCTGTGATCCAATCCAGACCGAATCTAAGGTCCGGTGAAATCGTGCAGTTATTTTCTCCGTAAAGTGTGAATTATCATGATGGACTCTCACAACTCGTTCGTACGCAAGTATGGGCGATCAGAGTAGACTGACGACCGTTTCACCATCAGTTCATGATGTATTTCCTCATCGTTGATGATGACAAGCTCCTGGCCAAGCAGGGTACAATATATGATTCCACCTACAAAATACGCCGTGAGACTCGTACTAAAGATATGCTAGTCGAAGTCACATACCATACCGCTTCCCCCATTGCTCGTACGTTGTCCACGGTGCAGAAATGTCCATGCCAAGAACATTTCCTACAAGGGGAAGACCCCTTGGACCGGGCGGAAGTGGAAGACCGTTTCTACTGAGTGTCTTGTTTCTCCATCTCTTGATCGCAAACACGAGATAAGTTATCAGAGGGAAAAAGGCGACAAGCTTTACAGCATGCATTCCGACGTGTCGTGATACTGTGGAGGTGAAGGAGGTCTAGGTCTACATGCTGAGAGCGTGTTTTAAATGTCAGAAACAGAGCCTGGTGTCATCGAACACTTAGATAGAAGGTACCGTATCTGGAAAATATTCCACCTGATGTACGATGGATAGCCGCATCGTTCCGTGCCATTTCATGTCTAGCTCCTTCGCTTGAATGCCTCCCCGGAGCCTTGGCTCTTACAGGTGAAGATATTTCAATCCCATTTCCACTAGTTTCATATGACAGGGAGAGAACATCAAAACATGATAGTGGTTCGTCAGATCGAGTTGGACTGGGAATATGTACTTACATTCGACCAGTTGTGTACTGGTCTAACAGGCTGCTCCCACGAACATAAGAAGGTTCAGTTCCGGGAGCCGACCCAATCACACGCACGTCCTTGCTATTACGAGTCCCCTGGCAAACACCCATTACAGTATCAGGGGAACTGTAAGAAAATCGTCGATTACCAGACCCAAACAAACCCTGAGTCAGTCCGCGATGCTCTCCTTTTTGTGAGTATTATGCCGCATTGCAGTGACTTGCTCTGACCGAGCCTCTTCAGCAACTCTTCCACAGACACCAAAGCACCCAATTTCCACCCTGTCTCTGAGAGACCAGATCTTTTTGGGGAACTCGAAACGAAAGACTTGGAATGGACTTGTGCAGGTGGATTTGCGACTGAAACGCAAACCTTCTACCATTTCCTAGAGGACGAGACGATGATCATGTGTCAAGTGATCCACTCATCCATTGGGTCAGTTCATTGTATTTTCCTCCGTCTGTCTCGCTGTGAATGATCTGCTTTCAAATAGATTATGGTCTCCGACCATTCAGTTCACCTGCAAGATCTACAATCCCAACACCAAAGAGACGATTTGGCGCTCGATCCATGTCTCCAATTTCACTACACCACCTCCCGGTCTTGACAAGCGTTCGTCTAGGGCGGACCAGTTCTCAATTACCTGCAAACCTTCTACAGACCCGTTCCATCCGGAAATGTACGCCATCCGTGCCAACTTGTCTGACGACCTGCAAGTATCCCTAGATGTCTTACGTCCGGCCCTTGTGCCGGGGTTCAAAGTTGGCAGTGGTCCAAATGGCGGGTTCTCGTACTTTGGTCCCAACAAGGATAAGCCGGAAGGTTATGTTGTACATCGCTTCTGGCCACGTACCGTTGCCAACGGACATTTCATTCACAAGGGCCGAGCAGTCGAAGCGAAGGGCGTAGGGATGATGGTTCACGCCATCCAAGGCATGCGCCCCAATTTGGTCGCAACTAGATGGAATTTTGCACACTTCCAAAGCAATGCCTACGGAGGCGTTTCAGCCATTCAGATGGAATTTACGACCTTAGAGACACACGGCCGTCGCGGACCAGGATCTGGAGGGGTCACGGTAAACATCGGATCGCTCGTCCTAGGGGGGAAACTGGCAGCCATCACTGCGGAGACTAGATGGCCTGATGAAAAACAGTCGGACGATACTGAGATCATTTCGCGAGCCGTTCATGTGAACCCCGTTTATGATGCCGAAACGGGGTACAAACAACCTTCTGCTTTAGTCTTCCAATGGGTCGGACAGTCATTGCTGGAAAATTCTCCGGGGAAATTATCTGCCACCATTAAGGTCGATGTGGGAGGTCCCACCGCACCCAAAGGACTCGTGGAGAAGGTCGATGTCTTGGCAGAAATTCCCTACGTCATCAAGACGATGGTGAACTATGTCGCTGGAACTAAGCCATATATATACCAGGTGAGTCCTCATGTCTGTCTACGTGCCTTTTCGTGACACGTCCTATCAGTGGCAAAACCGTGTCAAGCTACTCGTTCGCGGACCTGATACCCTCATCCCAGGCTTATCAAATGGTCTGGAGTTGGAAGGGCCTCTCTATAACGAAGCTTCTTTCATCTCTTGATGGCAGCGAGGCTACATCACCGAAGATTAGGATTGCATACTGCCACTTATGGTGTGGAATACAATGTGGCGGAACAACAGAAACGTGTACAACAGGATGCAGAACGTATCGCTATATAGCTAGTTTGGTTAGTTCACGAGACGAAATTTCGTCATCAATGCTTGCGGAAGAAATGTGGAATCAGGGCTCTCATAATTGTCGTATCAGGCGCTCTCTCCCAGCTGAGCGGCTGATAAACCAACAGGGGAAATCAACAGGATGTCTTTTTAACCTTGTTAGAATGAAAGAAGATTTTGAACGGCCGGATCACTTACACAGAGATGCCGGTGGTGAACTTCCGCTCAACCGGGATCTCCTTACTATATGCGTCTTTCGCCTTCGTTATGCGAAACATGGAAAGGATAGAAACGATCGCCATCCATAGAAACGCTTCGGCTGCAAACCGACCAGGACCTACCAACGCAACTCGGGATACATAGAAGTTGTAAACGTGCCAACACTCACATATACGCCTTCCGAGGCCGAAAATTGGATCGCTGGTTGTCGCTGGATCATTGACGAGTTTGCCATCTTCAGTCATGAACCTCTCGGGCTTGAAGTCCTCCGTATCATCAAACTTCATCTTGTTACGGCTCATTGCCCTTTTCAACAGGAATTAAATAGATAGTTTGGACTTGGTCAGGGTTGATGGGTCACGAGCTTACCATACATTAATAATCACCAATGCACCTGTGAGGCATGTGAGCCAGGAAAGTGCCTGTAGTAGCCACTCTGTCTCCTAACCTTTCGGTATGTAGTAACCATTGCAAACGTCATCGGTGGTTGTTGCATGTGGAATTCCTGAAAGAATAGTAATTTAGTATCCAGATAAACGGGCCAGACGGACGCTTTGCCTAGTGGTGTGACCGGGCTCCACCTTAACAGCTCGTGTAGGACGGCGTCAATATAGGGGAGAGATAACCTGTCATCAAAGCTGGGGAGTTTTTCGGTTCCAATCACCCGATCTATCTCTGCCTGCGCCTTCGTTTGGACCTCCGGATAGAGAAGCATGGCAAGAATAAACGAATGTAACAAAGAGGAGCTCTACAGGGGGGAGCACGTCAGTGAATCAGTGCCACCACCAATGATAGTTGAAGGTAGACTCACTGTTTCGTACCCAGCTTTGAGCCCTTCGGTCAGTGGCAGATCAAGCAGACGCATGGATATTACGGCTTACCGATGAATGCTGTTGCGGCGACTGCTTTGATGGCGAATTCCTGTGTATCGTAATCGACCGTTTCGTCGATTTGAGATAAACAGTCTGCCACTATAGATGGCGGAGCATTGCCTGACGCCTTCCCGAAGCGTCAATAGGAGTAATATCCGCAAGGCACCCGAACAACGCACGATATCCTTTTTCGTTAGATTGAATGGCTCGTTAAGCACTTGGGCCGCCAACTGACGTGAATACGCTGCCTGGCGCTTGAACCCAGCTCCGGGAAACCAGTCAGGGAGATGCTGAACTAAGAGAGATATCAGCACCTTAAAACGATACAAGCTACATATGTACGTACGGAAGGGAAATGCGGCTAGTGCTGCTGTTCTCTCTGGTGAAAGCGCCTTCGTAAGGAGATCGACAAGCTCTCTGACCGTCCTAACAATGGGATCGTCCCTCATTTCCACCTCGTAGCCGTATGCTAGCGCCATGACATTAGAGGCAACGAAACTTCACGGATATCAACGTCTTAACAATGCAACGATGAGAAGCATAATTAAAAACGTACTCCTTGAGATGCGTATCAAAATATGCTGGTGCTTCCAAAATGTTGACGAGAAGTCGTTGCGCTCCTGTGAAGTAGACTTCTCGATATCGAAGATCAGATTCCGGTCGCAGCGCCTGATGGAAGAGCTTTCTATGAAGTCTCCATTCATCGCCATACCTCAACATTACTGTGCTGAAGTCCACCCCGAACCTGGCATTTGCAAATGTGGGTTACTGGGTATGGGTCATGAACATACGTGAGACGAACAGGGTGTTAGTGGGAATAACAGGTCGATCAGAGTATATCGACGACCTCTGGTCTAGAAGTTTGCGGGCGATGTTCTCCGAGTTCAGGATGATGAAATTCTGTCCAAGCAGGCGGACATATAACAAGTCGCCTTAAGGTAGGTGAGTGGGGTGAGGGAATGCCTGAGGTACGACAAGACATTACCATACTTCTTCCCCCATTCAGTATATGATAACCATGGTTCAGCAGTGTTCAAACTGAGGAGATTTCCGACGAGGGGGAGGGCTCTGGGGCCTGGAGGGAAGGATAAAC
Source organism: Pisolithus tinctorius (assembly GCA_024663395.1). Classification (NCBI taxonomy): domain Eukaryota; kingdom Fungi; phylum Basidiomycota; class Agaricomycetes; order Boletales; family Pisolithaceae; genus Pisolithus; species Pisolithus tinctorius. The sequence goes on from JANFAH010000002.1 coordinate 3,949,237, forward strand.
CCTTGACCTTTGGCTTCCTGAGGGTGATGTACAGACAAATGAAGACCAAGAGTGCAATGCACACATCCAAAAGGACTCGAGAACGAAGAATCTCTTCAACCTCTAGCGGGGAAAGAGAACCCACAGAGGTCAAGGAAGTTGGAAGGGCCATTTCCTCCAACTCTGGCATGGCTTGATCCCATGCGAGAGGGGATTGGCTTTTTAATAGTGTTGCGATTATAGTTTCGTAGTGGCAACCGCCAATGCTGCCGATGAGGATCTAGATAAAGGCGTCGTACGCTCGTAGCCTTGTTCGCATTCGGAATGGCATCTGGAGTAAGAGGGGCGGGTCCATGTGTAAATGAATTTGCCTGCCCGAGGTCCGAGGTGGCCAGTCTCTTCCGTGACACTTCCTGCTATCTTTGGAGGGTTGGCGCTTGAGTTCGATTATGACCGCATTCGAGTCCATATCTCCATATGTCTCGTTCGTCCTCCACGCTTACTCGTCGGCTCCACATCGCATGTCTTGCCCCTGAGTACGCGAGCCCTCTTGGCAAGGTCAGGTGCTAAATGCTGTTAGATGAATGCCACAGACAAGTCTGCAATCGCTGACTGAGGCCCAAGGTACTGGTAGAACGTACTACCACGGACTTGACAAGCCGCACGAGGGTCATCTTCCACGTCATGCAAATCTCACAGTCGTGGCAGAGTCCGGACAATTAATAATGCGGCCAGGCACAAGGAGTCTTCCCCTGTCTTGCTTGACAACTTCTTCCAGGACCTTCTTTCAATCCCCCTAACCATTCGCGAGTTGCACTGGGTCCTTGCTACGAAACCAGATGCGGAACTTAGATTATCTTGCCCGGATTGCAAAAGCACACCTTGGCGATAAATGCTATACCGTTCTTGGAAGCTCCCGCCCCGCCACCTAAAATTCGATGCAAGTTTCTAAAGCATTTGCTCGGTGCGCGTGTTCTTTGGGGAGAGATTCAGCGTGGAGCCTGATGTATAACACACCGCAACCCGCTTTCCCAATAGTGTCATCGGGTGAGAACCGAAGGACGCAATTGACGCGGCGGATGGCACAATGCCGAAGCCGGGGCGGTTCGTGTTACGAGGGGAATGAACAGGGTCAGAACACAGCACGAAAAGAGACGCCCATCTCACCCAGGCTATCGCTGGAATAGAAGAACGTTAGTCAAGTACTGGAAGGTGGCGTTTCACCCAACTTGTACCATCAAGAGGTGGTGTCCCCCGGCGTCTGACCCTATCTTGGAATGGCCTGCCACGTGTATTAAAATTGGAAACTTAAGTGTATGTACACACATGGTCCGAACCAAACCCTGCAGACGGAGAAACAGGAAAGAAAAGAAAAAACGCAGATACAACTTTATCAAATCAAAGGAGGAGACGGTAAGAGTAAATGCCTTGTTCTGGGACATTTCTGATCAATGTCCACCATCTCGATCGTGACATTCGGGTGAAGCGCCTACCTACGAAATACTTGCACAATGGAGTTTGTGACAAGTTCAATATCGACCAAATGGTTGTGAAATACAAACTAAACTCATTTCACAGTTTACCACACCATCCAACGACCCATAGGATAATAGCTTAATTATTTACCCTCGGACTCACTAGGCAGGCCACGCGACAGTCGCTAGACAACAAAAGCCGGGGGCTCATCAACCTTACGGACGTATTTTATCCTTCCCTCGAACCGGTGGCAACGAGAAGCTGCCATGAGGATGAGGATAAACAAAAAATCAATGAAATACACATCTGAAAGAGCAGTGATAAAATATTCCCACATGGTTGGCATTTGTGGAATACTGCTGAGCACCGGTGGATATATATTCAGTTAGATTTGATGACAGCCTGGCTTGCAATATGAATGGGTTAGTGTATAGGTCCAAAAGGTCCTCCAGACCAAAGTGGGATCTAAGTGGCAGTCGAGTGGCATTTCCACGATACGAAAGTGCGCCTAGCTTCTTGTGGGTAGGCTGACCCTCTCGGGGATAGTCACATCCCTGCACAGCGTCTTGGCCTCAAGTTGTGAATATGGATACTGCATTATAGTGATATATCTTGCGATAGCTACCCCCCTTTTTTCCTGATGCGGCATTGAGTCGTGAGGAATTGAAGGAAAACCGAAGAGCTTTAGAAGCAATCCATATTTGCCCACATAATAATGACATACGATTTCTTCCAATGATATGGTGAAACTCGAAAGTTTGTGTGCTTCGTCGAAGTACTTACAAGATTAGCAGACATCTCTTGTCATTCTCTGAGCATCCATTTGTCTCTCGTGCACGCCCTCTGTTCTGTGTCAAATTCTCCCGCCACCAGCACGGAAGGCCACGTCGAGATTTTCCCGGATGACTCGTTTTATTTCACTGATGACCTTTGAAACTAGGTGCCCAAAGAACCAAGCGGCACGAGCCACGCCGTAACGCACGCTCTTGACCTCGCGCGTGCTGCGGAGGTGATTCCTAACCTCAGTATTGTCTGGCAGATAAGCCCTGGTCGATAATCATGACAGAAATTAGCACCACATTATTGCAAGGCGACATGCCAGAGACTCGCCGTTACGCTCTGCCCGATCCCGGGAATTGAACAGGGTCAACCATTCCACTCAATCTCCGGGGTCCGGGATGTGAAACTTGAAATGCCTGCGGTGCTCGCAGGCAAACTACGCACTCATCATAAGCAATTTTAAGCGGCTCTCTCTCATCATCATATTCATGGGTGTACCCATCGCCCTCATTAGCCGCTTAGAAGAGACTAGCAACGCCTCAGTGAATCCAATTTCCAAAGCCCAGTTGCTCGTAGCTTACCATAGCTCCAAACAACCTAGGAGACTGCTACGAAGTAGAAGTCCCTATATTACCAGGCGACGGCAGTCTAGGAAGCAGGTGACTTACTGCTCGTCAGATAGGAAATTTCCTACTACCACCAGATAAGAAAAGTGCGCTTTGGGCACCCTGACCACAACGTCCGTTGCCGTATAGGCATAGTAGCAATGGTGGGCCAACGAACGCGGAGTTAGTATTGTTGACGGTGGAATGATGCCGGGTTACACGGTTTTCGTTGTTTATGCAGGGGTAAGGGCGGGGAATTCGCCGTGTACACGGGCGACCAGAACCTCAGCGGAACACGGAATCGCGAGGGGCGTGATGAGATTATGCACCCGTAATCTCCATTACAGGCCCTTCAACAAGGCAGCACCTTTTCGAGTCCGCAAAACCGCAGAAGTGAGTCATCCGGCGTTGGACCCCAAGTTGTTAGCCTTACCAGCTAAAACGCAATAATGAAACTGGGATAAGTTCCTCAGAGTTGAGATACGAACCTAGGGCTGCACCCTGCTGGGTTACCACTTTGTGGTTGGTGTGTCGAACCTGTGTCCATAGACACAGCCACCGTGCAAACGCTGATTCAACTGACATGCGGCTCCGAGTGCGACATACACGCAGTTTATTGGCGTGTTGGTGACTGGCAACTACAGCATGTACAATGTTTCGTTCATCTGTGCGAGGTTTGCGTACACATTCATCGCTTAGTCGCACTGCTACGTTCCGCTTTGTTCAGGCACCTGCCAGCCAGTCATTGCGTCCAAGGAAGATAGGACTCGTGGCAGGATCTGATGTATTGCCCAGAAAACACCCATGCAGATCTCCTGCAGATGCAGCATCCTTTCATTCAACACCAAGCAACCGAGGGCTCCCAATGATACCTGCACTACTTGGCGCGTTAAAGGTGGTCGTTGCACTGGTCGGGCTTTCATTGAAATATCTGACCCTGCCTTTAGGCTTCCTCAACCATAGAATTTGCTCGCACAGCAGGACGGGTGGCACTAACGTTGGTCCCCTTGCTGTTATTCAAAAATCGGTTCGCGCGCAAGTATATCAAACACCATGCACGCTTCCATGACGGCCAACCGGTGTCGGAAGAGAAAAGGGCCCTTTTGCTACGGAGGATACGCTCAAATACCCTGGTTTTTCATATGCTATTATTCGTTCCCGTCGCTCTCTTCTGGGTTGCAATCCTTGCCAGTGCGGAACAGACGCCCATCACGGGACGGTACGTGTCATTCCATTCTGACATCCTCTTGCAGCTCACTTTCCTTTTTTATAGGTGGAGACTCATTCTCCTTTCCCCAGAAGAGGAAGATGACATCGCAGCTCAACTTGCAGGGACCCAGTGGACTCAAGCCGTTTTAAATGTGCTATCCTCTGACGGTCCACCCAAGTTAATCCCGGAGAACGACTGGCGATATCAGTGGGTACGGGAGACCCTACGAAGACTTGAGAATGCCATCCCTGTTCTGCAGCACGAGCACAAATCCAGTGACCATTGGCTTGAGAGAGCACCTGATCAGCCCCCCTTACCTCCCCCTGCCGTTCATCCGTTGCGCCCTCGCCCGCGTGCATCAGATAGGGTGAGGAAGTTCAGTGATACCTTGTGCGGCAAAAGATCTTCGTCCTCTGCTCATGTCATTGCGGGTCCTCCATACTCGTTACTCATTGTTGATAAACCTGATGCTGCTAACGCCTTTTCTTACGGATTTGGGCCAGACGGCGCATCCGGCATCGTCATATATTCTGGTTTCCTTGACGACATTCTGGCGAAGAGCTCTGATGATAATACCACTACCCTGCAACAGAAGCCCGAAGAAACCTCCGGGTGGGCGCAACTGTTCGGCTCACTTTTTTCTGTCTCGGCTTCGAATCCGAATGCTCATCTACACCCAGCTCCTACGAAGGATCAGACCGACGACCTGGCGATTCTCCTGGCACACGAAGTGGCCCATTTAGTTCTCTCCCACCATCTAGAGACCCTATCATCAGGTTCTATCATCGTTCCGGCAGTCATTTCTATGCTCGCCGACATCGTTCGCACTCTTCTCTTCCCGATAACTATGCTCTTTGGACCCTTCGTTAACGATGCCGTTGCCCAGCTAGGGAAGGCTGGTTCTGGCGAGCTGACAAAGCTTGGCGAATATTGTACCAGTGTATCGCAGGAGATAGAAGCCGATATTGTGTCTGCCCGACTCTTGGCTCATGCGGGTTTTGATGCCCGCCAAGCAGTCGCTTTTTGGGAGAATCGACAAAACTCGACAGGGGCTGCGGACTGCTCTTCGGTTGCGCGCTCGGATTCTCCTGATGCAGGCTGGGCCCTAGCCCACCGCATAATGGGCGCCTCTCACCCTGTAAATGGCGTGCGTATCGAAAGGCTGAAGGATGAACTCGTAAGATGGGAACTAGAGAAGAGGGTAGCTTTAAAACAACGGCAAGTTGGAAAACCGGCGGAAAGGTCGATTGTGGGTTTGCTATAGCTAGCGCGGACGCTTTGGTTCGTAGGTACACAACGGCTGGATGACTATTGCTCTGTCATATGTGCATCATATTATGTAGATGGCTCTTGTATTCTAGTATAGTGTTCCCATCACCACTCGTTCATAATTTCAGAAGTACTGTCGCAACCCATGCGAGCGGGAGCGCTAAAGCGCTGATGCGATGATTGCCGGACTTACCTGACTCAGTCGCTCAGTCAGCACTCCCTGGGCTGATCCTCAAGCGCAGTTGCGGTTCGGCAGGAGCTCGAACCATAAACTTCCAGAACTCGACTGACGTCCGTTAAATGTCCTATCTGCAGAATTGGTTCTCGCTGAGGACTGCGACACCCCCATCCTTAAGTGGTAATGGTCAAAATAATAAACGAACCGTGCCCGGATCCTTCGTCGTCGAAGAGGAACTTGATGACGGATCTGAGACAGAAACCGAGGACGACGTTCCTCCCGCTTTCCCCTCGCTGAACAGCACACAACGTATCTCTGCACCAGCGCCTGCTAATAGCACCGCTGTACCGACGATACCCACCGTACTTAGCGATAGTGCACTGATGCCACCACCCCCCGTTCCCACACGAGCCAATGCGACTTCCAGTGGGCTGCTGTCCAGTACACGGGTTGCATCTTCGTCCTTGCTGTCTCCGCTGGCCACAACCCAAAAGCCTCCCAAACCTTCCAAGAAGGTGGCACTCGCGCCTGGGTTTGGTCCACTAGATTGGGCACAGTTGAAGTCTTCTGGAGAAGACCTGCGCGTGCGTTTCGAACTTGCTCGAATTTTTTTTCTTGACCATGAATATCTGCTAATCATGATCGTAATAGGGTGTCGATACGCTACTACGCGTCCCACCATCCGTACTTAAATCGCATAATAAGAAGCAAGACGCGTGGACAGCCATTAACGGGAAGGTGTATAATATTACACCCTATTTACCATATCACCCCGGGGGTGAAAAGGAGCTTATGAGGGTAGCTGGCCGAGATGGGACGAAGCTGTTCTGTGAGAATTCCCTTAACTCCACTTGTGTATGGTCTGAAACTTACCTTGAATCCGCACCGTTTAGCATTGACGCATGCTTGGGTGAATGTGGACTTCATGCTTGATTCCTGTCTCGTCGGGTTCCTCGTGCCCGAGCCTTCGTCATGAGACGAGTACGCACCCAGTTGTAATGTGGGACCAGTTCAGAGAAGCTCTATAAGTTCAAATCACATCTACGCATCAGATTTTGTCCGGAAACTAGATACCATTTGGCAATCAAGAATCACCAGTGCACATTATCTCTAACAAGCATTCTTCTTAATCCGGGGACTTCTTGACGGCCGATATTTCCGATGACCTCAGTTGAGATATGGCCCCAACGAGATGAGAAGTCAATTGCCGAAAGTACGGACAGGTGATACGTATTGCGACATTGTAGCGGGTACGTAATGCCATCAGACGTAACTTGATGAAATGGTAAAGAGTGCTAATGTGACAGTAGCCCTGTTCATGCTCAGCGTTCATTTTGCTGCGTAAAACGCGAACCAGCGAGTTAACGCTGTGAAATCCATGATCCAACTGAGTGTTTTGGTTGTTTGTGCCAACCACACTTGGCATAGTGCGAGGGTTCAGATATGATTTGTGAACATCAGACCAAGCAATACTGTTCCGATTCGCTGCACTCGGTGTATAAAAGGGGGTCGGAACCACCGCTGCTGAGCGCATTACGAAACGGAAGCCAGATATGAAGAATGAGCTCGTTAACCCGTTCTACTTTCCCAGCGCCGACTCCACTGGTGATGATGAATACAAGTATGCCAACTATAAGGTAACGTTACCCTGACCCCAAAAGATGCTCGGTTGGGCTGATGACGGTAACAGCCTCACTTTCCCCTGTGAACTGAGAGCCCCTGATTGGGCAGGAAGTCACCGACCGTGACCCGTTTGTTGACGCGGAGAAGAAGGATTTGTTCAGTGCAGCTCAGAAGGTGAGAACCTTACCCCAGTCATCGGAACGAAGATCAATCTCCGCAGCTCAGAAAGATCAGCTGTGCGTACGTTTTCACGTCTCTCCTTAGGTAAATCGATCTCGTCCGTTTATGTATCCTCCAACAGGCATCAGGGACCGCGAGTTAAATAATCACGGATAGCTTGAGCTCGCCAGATATATTGGACCCCCTCATAAGCATGTGACCATTGGTGTGCCCAGGGAAGCAGAACTTGAGGAAATTTATAGTGCGCGTTGGAGGCTGCAATCTTGACAATGAAACCTAAGCATCCGTGGTCGTTTATAGCGACGCCGCCACTCGAGGTCATGATTTGCCCTGAGTGTGGGGGAGACACGTTGTGGACCTCGGGGTAAGTTGACTAGTCGTGCCACGTCTTTAGTTGGCCAAAGGGCCTGACTTCGTTTCCAGTTACGTTCGTCGCTGAGCCCTGCATTCCATAAGTACCTAGAGGACTTCACTGCCCTTCACAGTGTGGCCGCACAAGCTGAAGGAGCCCGTGCCCATTGGGTTGCATGCGGGAAGGGAATCCGTAGAGAACATCCAGCCCGTCGTTCGGGTCCACCCAGCGACCCGATGGAAGAGAATCCATGTAAACCAGAGCTTCACGCGTCGCAAGGCCTGAACCCTTAGCGGACTATGAACGAAGGACAGGAAAGGTCTTCAGTGACTGTCAGACAGAAATTTGGAGAAAGCAAGTTATAAGTGAGTCACTTCGCTATGTCAGGCGCAACGGCCTCATCGACACCTCTCTAGCGGTGCTTCGACATACAACAACCGCAGCGGACGTTTGACGCGGCATGTATATCCCAAAGGGCAAGTCATGCATCTCACTCCACTTTACTTAGATGCAACTGTGTAGTGAATCATTGGTGCGGAATAGTTGTGTTGATTCAATAAATTTCTTCAATTCCTGTGACCAAGGGAGATGAACCGGAACGAAATGCATTACCCAAATCCCGCTCCTGAAAGCACCTGACCACTGGCAGAACGCTTGCTGAAGGCACGCCTTCCCCGTATTCTGGCTTCGGTCGGTGAGTTTGATTTGTAACAGCGCTCAACGGAGATGGAGTTCGTAGTCGCATCTTCCCCGGCAGGCACGTCGCAGGCCAGAGCATTTGGGCAGTGATGCCATCTACCCTTGCTGCGCTACGCATCGGGAAGGCTTGAGATGACGCTTTGAAACTACTTGAATGCACAACAGGGATGACTGCATAACTATTCCGTTGACATTACTCGTGCCCTTTTAGCAGAAATACTAGACGTCCTAAGCCTTTCCATTGTTCTACAGCGGTACGGTCTTCTAGAGCTGTGGAATTGATCTATGCAAGCACTCTCTCAGCTCTGTTGGAAGAATCCCCGTAACAAATGATGCAGGTTCTGAATGAATCGTCGAGTCGAGATGCTTGATACGAGCGCCTCAATTACGGAAACCTACTAAACGCGGGGTTGGCAGTCTCTTATGTTTGCATGCTTAGCTAAGTTGGCATCCAACTGAGAGTTGCAGAATTCAATCTCGCGGACCACCTTTCGTGCACTTGCACAGTCCAAGTCGAATCACATTTTCTTATTTTGGGTGACGGTCAAGACTTCACTGACCACACCTTATCGACCCACCGACGCGTAAAGCATGCCGTTCATCAGATGATAGATCGTGGTACAGGTTGTGCAGTGCACAGTGTGGGTAAATGATCGGTGAGAACGCTGACCAGTACTGTACTCCCACACCAGAATCGTGACGCTCGGTTAGGCTAAGTATGCTGGACCCAAAGTAGTCGAATTTTGTGCGCATCGTGAAGGCCATTTTACTTGATATGGGTTGCCAAGACCGAAATCACTGATCAAGGGATACGCGTACGTGACATCCAACACAAGAGTGCACTAACACAAAACGGATTAGTTTTCCACACCGCGGTGATCTTACCACGACGATACTGTACCCAACAGGGGGTCAGTACAACCTGATTTGGGGCATGGTCCAGCGTATGTACCTCAGATTGAACGGGATAGGTTGGGCAGGACGCCGAGAAAGTAACGCGCAGGCGCTACCTTTGCTGCCCGCGACAAATAACCATGGTCGACGGAACTCACCAACCCCACTATTTGACGTTATAGCATCGTGATTCGAAGAATTCTGCGGGAACGACACGATACCTTCAACCCTCTACGTTGACAATATCACTTCTAGAATGCGGATCGAACGTCCTTGATATTAAGAGCAGCTCTGAAAATACCATAGTTGGCAGCCGGATCCGAGACCAACGTCAAGAGGCGCTCGACAAAAGTAGCTAGACATGGTTTCTGTGACCGCACATGCAGAAGGCTCGAAGAGACTATCGGAGCCCCGCATACTCACGCCGGGCGTCAGTTGAACCGAAGGATGGGCACCAGAAGTGTCAATGACAGTAGCTTTGCCATATGTGGTCGGCGACCTCATGGTTGACTACCACTCTCCATGGGAAATCCCCATCCAGATTACACGAGTGCCCGTGAAGATAGGCATGTCTTGAGAGCTATTTGGCAGCAGGTCATTCAAAGAAATGGATGGACACGGGGGGAACGCAAGGAACTGACCCGATGTATGAGTTGATCACTCGGCACAAAATCATCGAGTCCCATACGCGAGAAAATGACATAAGTTTTATGCTTCGTTCACACTGGCATACATCGGACACCACCCAATCCAAAGCTAGCTCATTTCGAATCCCCCGTCTCTGAACATCAGATCTTCTTGGGGTCGAATTGGGTGCCTGTGGGATGCTTAGGGTGAAGATGGGTGATCTTCTTACAACATGGTAGGGTCGGGTCGGGTCTCGGAACCGCCACAGGTATCTTCTGAGTGTCTCCCCACGTGACCTCGGATACTTGTCAAGTTGTCGGCGAAGGCCACACACTTGATTTACAGTACAGCAACCTACTACAACTGCACCTCAAAGGAAAGCATCGTTCAGAACAGCTGAGTCCATCTGAGAACCGCTCGTGAATAACGTTACCTCGCAATTATATAAGTCTAGGTAGGTGCATGACCCCCAATCAGGTTCGGTCCCGCTCGTCATTGCGTGCAAGTAATTGTTAGGCTGTCGCGGCTGCTGCCGGGGACTCGCCAACAACCCGGCGGTCATCGATAGTACCCGTTCTAGAATCTCGATTTGATACTCTTCCAACCTGCGGGCGCCGCTCGTGACGTGACTTACCAGAGAACGACGCGGCCGTCCATCCACATCAGGTATCATCTTGATGTGTTCCTGCCAGAGGGAAATGGTCGAGTGCTAAATGTAGACGCGGACTGAGATTTAAAGCTCCCCCTTAGCATGTAGACCCCCTGGCCCCCCACACACGATCACCACACATCGAAATGCACGCTCTAAAGTTTGTCGCTTTTTTCGCCTTCATGAAATGTCTCGTGTTTGTCATCAACAGACGGAGAAACCGAGCTCTCAGACATGGCCTCCCACTCCCTCCTGGTCCAAGGGGTCTTCCCCTAGTGGGAAATCTTCTTGATATAGACATTTCTGCACCATGGACAACGTACGAACAATGGGGGAGGCGATATGGTACGTGATCTAGACCAGCATATATCTGGTGTGTTTCTCACTGTGTACATTGTAGGTGGGATCTCATATTGTACCCTACTTGGCCAACAATTTGTTATCATCAATGACGAGGAAATACTTCATGAACTGATGATGAAACGGTCGTCGATCTACTCTGATTGCCCGTATCTATGTACGAACAAGCTGTGAGAGCCAATCGTAATCATCCACCGTCTACTACACATTAACTGTACGGTTCCACTGGATCCTAGATTCGGACTCGATTTAAACACGGGCCTGCTCCCATACTGTGACAAGTGGAGGCTACATCGAAAGATGTTCAACGTCGCCTTTAGTAAGCAAACCTCCAAGAAATACCAAGTCACGCAGATGGGGAAGGTGCACCAGTTCCTTGTGAACTTGCTCTCCACACCGCGTGACTATCCAAAGCACTTGGTCACGTACGTAGTGCTGACCTGCAAACCCCGTATGATTTGACAATCATCCAGGTTGTCTACTGCGATAATCATGGCAATCACTTACGGATATGAGGTTGCCCCCAAGGACGACCCTTTTGTGACCAACGTCGCGGGTCTAGTGGAACTGCACACAAATGTATTGGCTGCAGAACGTGCCACTTTACTTAGCGCTGTCCCACTCTGTGAGTCCACTTCAACGACGTCGAAGACCAACGCGACCAATGCCATTTCAGTGGCGTACATCCTGTCGTGGCTCCCCGGCGGACAGCTCAAAAAGAGGGCAGCGGAGTGCTGCGCTCTTGCGAGAACAGTGCTGGACGATCCTGTAGGGTATGTACAGGATAGAATGGCAAGTTTTGCAAGAGCTACGTCAATTCAGAAATCAAAGTCTTAATATCTCGCAGGCGGCTGGCACGGCCACAACACCATTTGTGGGTGACTTACTCGAGATGGAAATTGGGAGAGATTTAGCTTCCTCTGAGGATGAACTTATCAAAGCAGTGGCAGCCACTGTATTCCTTGGTGAGTTGAGTTTCGTACGTTCTATCTGTGACGTACAATTCATTTTCCAGCACAGGTGGAGCAGAAACAGTGAGTTTATGTAGCTTTACATTGGCCACCACTGAGCCACCGGCGCAGACATCATCCACACTCCTTGTCTTCCTCCTTGCTATGGTGTTATATCCAGAGGCGCAGGCCCAAGCTCAAGAGGAGATCGACCGCGTGGTTGGAGATACCCGTCTCCCCGAGTTCAGGGATAGAGAGAATCTTCCTTACGTCGAGGCTGTACTTTTAGAGACCTTGCGATGGCACCCCAATGTTCCCTTAAGTGAGTTATCTCACTAAGTCAGGCGCAGGAGACCTCATTGACTCCCTCCCGGTAGTGCTTCCACACACGACAACGACGGCAGACGTTTTTCACGGCATGTATATACCAAAGGGCAAGTCATATCCTTCGATAGTTATGCTGCATCTCACTCGACTTCATGTAGGTGCGACTGTACTAACCAATCTTTGGTATGGACACGTTTTTCTACGGCTCGTTAAATGACTTCAATTCCTGTGACCAAGGGCGATAACGCGGAATGAAATGCATTACCCAAATCCCGCTGCATTCAACCCCGGGAGACACCTAACTGCTAGTGGAACCCTTAATCAGAGCACGGCCTCCCCATACTTGGGACTCGATCGGTGAATTTAGTGTTTGCATATGAGGGAGTAACAGCGTTTAACATAGGTGGAATTTGTAGCCGCATCTGTCCAGGTAGGCGTATCGCAGACCAAAGCCTTTGGGCAGCAACAGTATCTATCCTTGCCACCCTACGCATTGGGAAGGCTAGAGACGAAGCTGGTCAGGAAGTCGACTTTACTCCTGAGTTCACGCTGGCCGGGTTGGCTTCGTGAGTATGTCCCGTCGACATTATTCGTGTCCTTTTAACAGAAATGTTAGACATCCTAAACCCTTCCGTTGTTCTATAGAGGCACGGTCTCCTAGGGCTGCAGAATTGATCTATGCCAGCATTAGTGCGAATTGACTGCGTATCACGATCGGATATGGCAGGAACCATTTGTATAGCAAAGATCAGGAAGACAACCAGTGTGTTGAACTCTTTTGTCATTGGGGGAACCCTGTCAAAGGAGGTAATACAGATGCCATGCAGGCCAACCTTTTGGTAGGAATTAGATCATGCTGCAGTGCACGGTTAGACAAGTGATCGGTGAGAACACCAACCAGCATTCCCTAAGTCCAGATAGTAGCCATGCCGCTCAGCTAGGCTATCTATGCTGCGTCCAACGTAATCGCCGAGTCTCCGAGGCCAGTTTGAATGGATGATACGCGTGCACCCATGAACCGGTTAGCGAATGAGGCCTCGTGCATATTGAAACATGTGCCTGCATGACTTCCGCAAAAACACACATTCCACTTGTGGGGTTAGTTCCAATGACCTTCTCAAGCAGCCACTGCTTCAGCACAAAGCGAATATCTGCAGCCAACGCGGCCAAATTTTTCCACACACCGTTGGAATCTCCTCTTCTAGCGTGTCTAGGTGTTTAGGCTCCAGTGTTTCACAGGCCGAGCGGAACGCTTCTAGCGTTGTTGTGCTATTATTGTCGTATCCCTGGGGCATACTTGATTGACCACAGAAATCCAGTCTTTCGTTCTTTATCATTTCGAAGAGGGGCCGGATGATCCGAGGGAAATGCGAGACGCCGGGATGACAGTCTTCATTCCGCCGAAAAGGATTTTGCCAACGACGGATGATCAGGGAGTGGCCAAGATAAATTATTGGTTGCCATTGGCAGCCTGCAGTTTACTGATCCGGGAGACTCCAATACCGGCATGTAACTGTTGACCTGAACAACGCCATCACATTGTACCGATATGTGTATGTGCTGCAATTCGACCAACTGAGCATCCGAGCCGTGTTTCGTCCCTCTACGACCTGGCACAGTGTCTAGTAGACCGGCTTCTTAACCAGTCCACAGCAGCTGACGTTGGCGAGACTATTTCCGTTGAACAAGAAACCCTGCAGCTATTCGTGCATGGAGATCTAGATTGCGACGTGTCTCAGTGCTGTCTTATCGCCTACCTCCAAATGAACATCAGCTCACAAGTTGTTATGATGTCCTTGGATGTTTCACTGGGTTACCCATTCCGACGTTAGGCGTGCTATTCGTAATGTTGACCTGCAAAACCATGCCGACCAGGCTTACGCAAATAATGCAACCAAGGTTACGGTGTGTATGTGCACAACGTGCAACCATGATTAATGATTAGCGGATGGAACACATCCATACCGGATACTTCCAGTTTGTCACGCTTTCTCACCGCGTGAAGACGAGCCGTTATTGCGTACATTGAAACCCATCAGGCCCGCTTTATGGTATGTCAGCAGAGAGGCTTAGGACGGAGGGCTCCAGGCCTTCTGTTATTGCTTGCAATCGATATTACCTATGGGCGTGGTGCGAGAGATGGTAGAGGTAGGCTTGCGCCTGGGTTTGGTCCATTGGATTGCGCCAAGTCGAAGTCTTCCGGAGAAGACCTGCGCGAGCGTTTCAAACCTGCTCGGATTTTTCTTGGCCATGAACATCCACTGATCATGGTCATAATAGGGTATCGATACGCTGTTGCGTGTCCACAATCAGTACTCAAACGGAACAATAAAAAGGGAGATGGGTGGACAGCCATCAACGGTAAGGTATTCAACATTATGACCTACCTACTGGCGGTGACAAGGAGCTTATGCGGTTGGTTGGCCGAGATGGAACCGTTGAAGTCGTTCTCTGAGAATTGCCGTATCTCTGTTCTCATAATTTACGGTCCGAAGCTGTTCGCATTGACGCATGCTTGGGTGAATGTGGATGACATGCTCGATTCATGTTTCGTTAGCTTTCTTCGCGCCCGATCCTTCCTCGTAAGCATAAGACGACCGGTGGAAGTGTCGCACCTAGTCGTAACATCAGGAAATTAACCAAATACTATCTGTGCTTTTTATGGAATTATTTGTCTATTTTGACTATTATGGCTATTTCCGGTCACACTCAATACAGACAAAGTTTAGATTAGTCAAAATAGTTAAAATAGTCAAGATAGTATTTCTCGAAAAGTTCAAAAGTCAAACTAGTCAAGATAGTAGTAGTAGTAAAGAAAGTGTTATTCCGCGCCATATACCGTATATACAGGGGTCTCTGTTCATTTAGTACTTGAGTTATATATGCTACCTAACGCCTAACTGCTTCTCAAGTTCGCGTCCCAGACGGTCGGCCACGCAGTCGTTCTAACACCTTTTGAGTACTATCTGCAAGCACTCGCTCACTGAGTCTTTACCTGCACTCACCACAGTCAAAATACATGCATCCATCAAAAGAGAACCCTTGTCTCGGAAGTGTTCGAGCGACTCTTGTTATGCAGATGAGAATCGGGCGGTATGCGGAAGGAGCGAGATGAGCGAGATGGAACAGGGGTGTGTCGTCCAGAAGACGAACCGCTACCTCGCTTCACACTCTCGACTCGAGTGCGCTTACTAAATGTGTAGATAGATTCAAATGGCTAGCCGAAGTCTTAAACCTACCTTACCTCAAGGCGGAGCGTCTAAAATGGCCGGTGGGAATGGCGGACTAATGGGGAGCCCTAGGCTCTGCCATTAGGGCATTCGCTCGCTGGTAAGGACTGGTAGGCCACAGGAGGCCCATGCTAGTACGTTGAATTAGTTAGAATAGTGCAACATAGGGTAAACGCTCCCTCATGCACTTTAATTCAGCATTTAAAAAAAAAAAAAAAAAAAAAAAAAAAGAGTGCGCTTACTGTCTGTTTCCTCCGTCGCGGGACTGAGTGGTCGCTTGAGGGATGACGCTCCGGACGAAGCAGGTGAAGGACCGTTGGAGGACGACGTAGATCGACGATGGGGGGCGGCATCGCGTAGCGAATTGACGGTGTGGCGACTTGCATTAGACAGCGTCGGCGAGTGCCTCGTCGCATTGTAGTTGTCATGCGCAGAAGCCGATTGCTCGGCAGGACGGGTCTGGGACAAGTTAACTAACACATCAGCAACACCCTCATCATAATCCTCATCTACCACTCGTGACGGCAGGCGTGGGGTGGCACTAGTCGGAGATGGCTATAGTGAACGATTTCCAGAACTGCTCGAACTTGTCGTGTCCTGTCCATCCTTCGCTGAGAATGAAGGAACCTTGAATGACGCAGGTAGATTAGCGGGTAAGCCAGAGTCATCCTTGGCCCGACGTTGACGCTTCTTCCTCTTCGGGGCATCACTAGGGATCGACCCACCGATACTTTGTGTGTCTGAATCCTTGTCCTTCGCTGGTTGTGGCTGCTTCCTCCTGTTCTTCGAGTCGGCTGATGAAGGCTCTGGAGACATAGACATGCAAATATTTGTATGTAGCGGAACACGAGGTACTGCCTCTGGTGAGTTGACAACCGAACTCGAGTGCCTTCTCGACTCCACGTCTTGCTCCACCGGACGTTCGCGCGCGTCGAATCTGGCGGGATCGTAGCGCCAGTGCCCGCTTTCGGGAGGACCCAAAGGTTGACAGGCCACCGGGGGGCTTCGAGTCCCAATGAGGCCGCGAGTGATGAGCAGAGCGAGGCGACGTCTCCATGGGACTCAGGGCGCGGCAAGGTCCTGGGGAACGGGAGGCGTAGTAAGGTTGCTGCGAAGGGTGAGTCGGATATTCGGAACGTCCGCGGTGGTTGCGATCCTCCCAGTCACGATGGTGCTCCGGGTGAGGACCGCGGCGATCCCAGGCCATATCGCGATCTGCTGCACGTAGCTCACGCGGATATGAAGGTGGCATATGCTGGGAAGCCGGAATGCTCGGCTGAGCCGGCTCGATTGGCTGACAACTTGGAGGAGGGTAGGCCGGGAAGGTGGAAACAGGAGAGCGAGGGTAAGTGGGATGGGGAGCAGGTGACGCGGATCCCGAAGGGACATGTAGTGGGCGGTTGAAGTACTCTGAGTGCTGTGCTAGATCCTGGTTGGCGGAAGATCGCAGTTCTTCTGTCGAGAGCTGCTGTTGTGGGACGGGGTGGTGCAGCAAGAGACATGGGTGACCGGCGGGGCCACGACCAACACTATCCTGGGAAGGGCCAGAGAAGTCGCGGTGATGGGGGCGATCGACGTCCATGGGGGCAAGTGGGGTGTGAGAGGTGGTGCCACGATTCATCGATGGAAACAGGAGGGGGAGGACCCCTGAATGGAGGAGAGGCACGGCTAACAGGCACAGGAGGTGGGGGCAAATGAAGGCTATCGTTATTTCCCGGACCTCTAGAGTCGGACCTAAGTAAGGGGCGGGTGGAAGTCGACTGAAGGAGGAGCGGAGGGCCACTCAAGCTGGGTGGAAGTGTAGACGGGTTAGCATAGGCATTCGGGTGAACGTCTTGCAGACCAGGGGCAGCGGGAAGCTGACCACCAGTCGCTTGGGCATTCTTTAGCAACTGTAGTCGCTGTGAGATGACATGACACACCTCAGAGATGTACGGGTTGATTCGGATGGCGCGCGAGTATGCGTCCAGCGCAGAGTCTGGGATACTAATTAGTAGAGGCCGCCACCAGTCAACTTGATAGACGAACCTGCTTCGACTCATGGTCAGGGATTGGATAGCAAATGTTACACGGTAAATATGGCCGATTGATTCGGGTGGTTCTCGAGTACGCGTCGAGCGTACCGCGGCGAGCTAGAATGCAATTTCAAATGCATGATGGTCAGCGAATTTGTTCACATAGAAGGAATTGAACGTATCGTAGGAGTCATGAGGCTTGATGTCTCTGGTGTTGATGTTGTGGGCAGCATAAACGGGGATGAGATGGGCCGCACGATATATCGCGTCGATGTGAATGATGGCGATGTGTGGGACGTTGTGTGCATTGTAACTTGGGCGGACGATCCACATCCCTGTAGCTACGTCTGGGCCATCCCCCATGCGGTCGAACCAATGTACGACAGCGCACAGATACAAAGTGCCTTGATACTTGAACGAAAAAAAGCACAGAATGCGGGCAATGTCCAGTCCACGCATACCCTCTGCCTCTGGATCGGTTACAACAAAGATGCAGTTGAAACGGGGTCCTTCGTTCCTCCACATGGGGCAGGAACAAATGTGCTTGCAGCGCATGCCATAGAGGCCACATAGATCGCTCGGTGCAAAAAAAGTGGAACATGCAGAGTTGTAGACACGCACGCTACCATCATAGGGTGGGCACTCGTCGAGGGCGATGTCATCCAGATCATCAGTGGGAAAGAGTTGCGAGTAGAGGAAGCGGCGCAGAATGTTGGGAAGCTGTGGCAGGCAGAGCTCAGCTGCTAGGGCGCCTACGGTCCTTGCGCGCTTACGTTCTAAGATATTTAAACCAGTTAGCATCCGAGTATGTACAGAGTGGAAGGTTGAGACATACGATGGGTACGAGCCAATGATACATGGGCCTCGACCGACCTGGGAGCATCAACGGCATCACCCAGTTCCTCCTCATAACTCCCTGCTTGTTCTTCGATTTCGTCGGCCATGTCACGGCTTTCCCCAACTTGGTCGCACGGATCATCAGCGTCGCTGGAACGTTGACCTGAACGCCCGTCAGAAAGGGGCGAATCGTAGGATTAATACCCGTACCTAGAGCCCCGAGCGCATGTGATAGCAACGGTTCATTTAACATACCACATTCTTTGAAGTCAGCGCGCGCGGCGATGAGCTTGTCGAGCCTCTGGTTGATCAAAAGCATCTGTCCGAGAGCTTGAAAGCGGTTAGTGTGCCGATAAGGCCGTTTGATGGCCTTAATATGTTTGGACTCTGTAATTGAAGAGCAGAGGCCGTTAGGTGCGCCGAACTGACAGATAAGGTGGTAGTAATGCTTCATAGCGTGTTGCCAGGGCAGTGAGAAGGTATCAACTACCCCAGCATTCCGGAAGACTTCGCGATAAAGGTGGAAGCGCCTGAGTGCATCGTCAATTTCAACAAGCGTCTGTTGAGTGATAACGTTCCGATGAATGAGGTAACAAAATTCCAGAAAGGCTCGAAAAGTGAAGACGACGTATTGTGGAACATAACCTTCAATTGCTGCGATGTAAACCTGTGAAGGACTGGTCAATAATCACACGAAGGAAATACGGATGAGCGCACCTTCATAAGGCCCTTGGAATCGTCGCCGGTCCACTGTTTGAAGTGTCGACCTTGAGGGAAACGCCGCAGCCCAGTATATGGGGCAACAGCTGCGATCCTGAAAGACCATGAAGTAGATACGAATATTAATTGAAGTCACGTACCGCCGGTCAATCTCGTCCAAGACTTTTTCCGCCTGTGTCTTTCCATGAACGTGGATTAGGTAGCGCTCGACCCAATCCACCAGGTGGTCCTTGAACCCACCTTTGATAAGCTGGTGGAGGATGTCTGGTGAAAGCATGCCGTAGATGTCTGCACGCAGAAAATCGTTTGTAAACAGCTGTCTTTGATTAGAAAACGAAAGAAAACATGGGGTTATACTTACCACTATGTCGCCAACAATCCCATATGTGTCCCACAGTTTACGAAAGTCAAATTCTTCGATCACGGCGTCGGCATGCTCACGACGACGACGGAGCGTGTTGTCATCCAGACTCTCCCGGTGTGCGAGGCACTTCGGGCACCAATTCCGTACGATACAAGACAACAGAACTTGTTCCTCGTAGTCAGCTATATAAGCCGCTAGTGAATATATGACGCGCCGATAGTATTTGTCGCCACATAATATTATTTCTGGGACACTCATAGCGGGTCGAAGCGAACAAAGAATGCGTGTTAGCAAGGAGTGGAAAAGCTGCCTTTTGAAATTTCAGAAAGCAGAGGAACCGGCATGTTCTCTAGTGGCTAAATGGTATGTTAGCAGTGATACGAACTCGTGGAACGTGGGATCTTACTCTTTGGCATTGCCAGGAACCCAATGAGGACTACCGCACTGCAGTGAGCACGACGAACGGTGTTGCGAACATTTCCGATGGAGAGATACAAGGGGTAATAGTCAGTCTGGCCAGTTGCTACCGATACCGTTGTCTTGTCACTACCGAGAATGATGGGAATTAGTGTCGCCCCAGCTGTCGTTGGATCCTCACTAATGATTCTGTCCTAGGAGTGTGAAGTTAGTGTCAATTTCAAGCTGCAGTGGGCACGACTTACTGCCTCGTTCCACGCCCAGGCTCCTGACATGAAATCCTCCCAGCGCCTTTGATTGTTTGTAGAATCATACTCCCGGTATGGTACGTAGTCGATTCGACCTATTAAGTCAGCGCGAGCAAGGACATTGTGGATGACTTTACGTGGATCTCGATACCATACATCGTAACTGTCGAGCATCCAAGGAGCCGTATTGCTGCCTTGTCCATCTCGTCCATTGTCAGCGTACCGCACCACAAAACTCTCCCACTTGACCTCGCCGACGGATGTGCTGTCGATGACGCGATAAAGGTCTTTCTGGTTAGCAAATAGCGGTTCCCCATGTAAGGCAAGTAACGACGCGGCCCAGATCTCAAGCAACGTGTCGATTTTTTTGGCGGGCATTTCAGCCTGCCTAAAGAGAAAATCCGCGAGCTCGAATTCCAGCCGGTTTCGGAAAGGGGACCAGTCATCAGAAGACCTCTCCGCAGACAGCGGTGGTGGTGCATCGTCCGACAGATATTGACCGCTGGCATCACATCTTCGTGCTATGGACGAGGTATTAGTTGAAGTAGTTATCGTAGTGTATACGCAAATTACCATTTAGACCTGGATGAAAATTGCGATAAGTCCTACCTGCAGGACCAACGAACTCCGGCCCTAGACTCTCGCGTTCCCGGCCCGATGAGTCGGAGTCATCGCCATCGCCATCGACATCGCCGAGTTCTTGATGGCTGGGAGTTGGAATGTCATACTCGGTTGCTGGAGGAAACATGTCTGCGTTGTGGTCCGTTTCATCGTAGTCTTGTCCCAAATGGTCAGGCGACCCTGTGCTGACGGCGAAACTTGGGGGAACGCGGCCTAAACTAGGATGATGCGTGCGCGTGTGTTGAGTAAGACCCGAGAGATTTCTAAACCAACGGTTGCACCCCAGTTCGGCACAAGGGTGTCGTAGCGCGTTAAATGTCAGTCGTGTAGGCATTTTCAATGTAAGGAAACACGTTGGGACGGCGTGGGTGAATTAGCTTGAGGTAAGCGGGACTTTGTACAGAAAACTAGGTACATTGTTTGTGAGATCTTTTTTGCATAAAGAAGCGAAGTTTAAACTCACCTTGCTCTGTCTCCGTCTCCCTCCTTGCATCGCAGGTACTATGTCGGCCGACGATTCTTCTAGAAGTCATCGTCCGCAAAGAGAAAAGGCTAATCTACACCCAGGACAAATAGTTCTTGACGCACAGGTTAAACGACGTACTTCAAGCCAGAAGAAAGCCGACGACTCGCGTGCGAAGGACTTGAGTGATGCCCGTGCCACTGCGGTTCAACAGGGCTGCACCTGGATCTTAGAGATGGAGGCGACCATGGAGGTAGAGCAGGCGACGCAAGACGCTGTCAAAGCGAAGCCTGTGAAGCCGAAACCGAAACCGAAGGGCAGGCAAGGCAGACCTACAAATATATCTGACTTGCCTCGTGGTGAAGGTGCGGTTGCAAATGTCATAATTCATTGGTTCCGGATGCTGATAATCAATCAACAGTTGCAAATATAGAAGTAGAAGCTCACCGTGTGACTGCCGATGATTTTTTGGGCTCGAGCGATAAGCCGCCAAGACGACACGATACGACTGAGCTGCTGGGTGACGATGTGGCAACTTCAGCACGTGCACCCAACCTAGGAAAGTCCCGGTACGTTGTGCTCTTCCCTTGCATGATGCTCCTTCTGCTCACTGAATCGACTTTATTTTGGCTGAACCTTACCTGGAATGTTAGCGCCCCGAACAACAGGACTCTTTTGGCTGGTCGTGTCAAGAGCTGGGCCAGCGGCATCGCACCTGTTGGAAACGGTACCCCCCGCAATTCTGTAACATCGGGCTCCCAGGTTCAAACTGATGGGATGCCTAACCTGCCCCCTTCCACTGTCCCATCCTTAACAACTAAAGCCACCAGCGTCAGCTCAGAAATTTCCGTCGCAGAGGATGATCAGGAGCGCGCTACGCCACAGGAAGGCACCGAACACCATATGATCAGCAACGACGTTCCTGCAGCGGCCCACGATGAGGATGAACATTACTTCAGGGACCCCCTTACCGTCTCCGCCAAGTTTACGCGGTACCAGAAACCTGTTGAGGTATTTTTCTTTGGATCACGAAAGCCCATGAGTCTCACACACCCACACTGGTACTATTTCTAGGCTATGGCGCACGCTACTAACACAAGTGCTGATGCCGAGAGCGATCTCGAGGTCGAAAATCCTATTTCCCATGCAGTGCAGGCCGGCTTGAAGCGCAGGCACGCCGATCGCGACAACGTTGAATATGTCTCCTCGTCCGAAGTTGAGAACGCGGACGATGGGGGTTCTTTCTGTGACCTCCGTGATGTAAACGTTCGCATGAAGGTTATAAAGGAGCCACGTGTTACTACAATGGTACGTCCTCTGGTTCACTTAAGGTCGTTGCTAACCTATGTCGAGTCGCAGACTAATATCAGAATTGACAAGCCGGCGAAGAAAGCGAAGGTCAGTGACAGTAGCCAGCGCGGAACTAAAGCTATGACTCAGGAATCGAGGGAGTTGGCCTTAGCAAGTTCTACATCAGATCGGCCGCTTTCGACGGGGACCAACAGCACAACTTGCGGGCGCATACGTTTCGTCAATGCAAACTTGCCTGAAGAGCTGCAAGAGGATAGAAGATGGTCGAAACAAATGCTTCCCGCTCTCCTCATGTGGGCCGGGTCCTTCACTGATCCGTGGGCAATCCCAGATCTGGAGCTCACGACTGCCCTTCGCATTATCACGACCTCCCTTGTCTCGGATTTCGATTCTCATGCAGTACGCCTGGGGACGCCGACTTTCGTGCTGGTAAGATTATTCTGTTTACACTTAAACTAGACGCTTGACTCATTTTTTGGGCAGGCAACTCGGCGACTCGGTCTGTGGCGCAGCAACTTCGGCTCTACCGCCATCGCACTCATCGCTCATTTTCTTGCGTCGGATCCGGATGATGATGCACGGTCCGCCGCCACTGTCAGGCGAACTTGCAACGAACTCATAGATGGACCGCTTTCCTTCCTATATCAAGACCTCGACGCGACGAACCCGGCACACGCTTATCGATCACACTTCATTCTGCAACTCTTCGCGCACGCCCATCTTCGGCCTTGTATCAGATGCCCTGACATTCCAGGACTGGGCACCAACGCGATGAAGAAACATGCTGTCAGAGGGGCGCTTTCCCTTTGCACCGCCGCAGTACGTAACTCTTCGTCGGTCATCGATCCGCAGTTTTAACTGTTACTTTAGCTTGAGCGTGCCATTCGGCTATTCCAAAGGGGGGAGGTGCAAGTCGACGATCAAATGAGTACCCATGGTATGAGGGCGACGGCAAAAACTCCGCTCAAGCTCAACAAAGTGTCCGGGAAGGAGTCATCAAGTGCGCTGGCGTTCTCTGAGCAGAATTGGGGCACCAGCACTCGCGACTATCACGCATCCATTTCTAAACGCAATAACACTGCGATGAGTGAGATCGTTGCTATGGCTCACACCCTCGTTATCCCCTCCACGGAGATGTTGGACGATGGCAGTTCTCCAGGTGACCTGATGGATGAGTTTTATTTTGCTGTTAATACTGATTTACGTCAAAGCATCTGTGAGATTTTGTGTATGCTATGAGCATCTTGCTGACCAGTTGACAGGACGGACTTGGCTGGATGTCCCCTCATCGCAATCCCCTACATCGCGCGGCGCAGAATATTTCATACATATATCGCATACTCTCCCATCCCTCCCCCAATCACTCGGACGCCCGTTAGCATAAACGTTTAATCATTCTTTCCGCTGTCCGATCCCCGCTTGCGCTTGAATCAAGACGCAAGCGCTTACTACGCTCATTTTATTTTTTTTTCCTACTATGCTTTGTGGTAAATGAATGAGATCTCGTGATGCATTAGTTGTGAACTACGTAAGCCTGCTATCAAAAAAGTCGCCCTCGCAAAAAGTCTGGAAAGTCACAAATAGTACAAATAGTCAAAAAAAAATAGTGTGGATAGTCAATGAATAGTCAAAAATAGACCGGATAGTCAGACAGAAATGGTATGAATAGTAAGAAAAATAGACGGATAGTCAGAAAAATAGTACGGATAGTCAGAAAAATAGTACAGATAGTCAAAATAGAAATCGAATCTACTAGAAATAGTCCCAGCGACTATCCGGACTTTTTTGACTATCCGTGCATGTGAAAGGCACGATAGACATCGATTAATTTCCTGATGAAAGTGGCACCACTCTAGAGAAGCTCTAAAAGTCCACCATCATCTATGCACCAGATTTGTCTGGTCCTCAGTTATCATTTGGCAATCAAGATCACCCAGGCCACACTTCCTTGTGCGAAGATCACTCAACCAGATCTCTCACGCACTCAGGTCGCATGAAATGTGGGGCAAGATGGGACTCCTTGACGGCCCGATGTCCAGCGAGCTCACGAGTGAGATATGGCTCCAACAAAGTGACAAGTCAGCTGCCGATAGTCGTGCTGACAAGCATTGTTATGGATTGCTATTGCGACATTTTGGCGGATGCGTACGTCATCGAGCAACTAACATAATGAAACTGGGCTACGGTGGTAGTGACTCAAGACGGTTGCAGTACAATGTGAACTGCTACCGAGGTACTCTGAAGTTGTATCGTCAAGCGATAAGTTATTCGTGCTTTGCGACCATTTTGCTGCAAAAAAGGCGAAGCGCTGAATTAGCTTGTGGTCTGACCGCAACCTGCTGCCGTTCACGCAATCCTCGCCCGGCATATCGTAAGGGCTCGTATATGAACATGAGACCAGGCGGCATCACTCCGACTCGCTGCACTTGGTGTATAAATGGGGGTTGAGAATTCCTAGGATCATTTACAGCGCTGCCACTAGAGTCCTTGTATAATGGCGCCTGCCACTACCACCGAGACCAGAACCACCACTGCACCTGCCAAACGCATTGTTGCGGAGCTGAAGTCACTGGAGAGTGGACTCGTCAACCCATTCTACTCTCCCAGCGCCGACTCCACTGGTGATGATGAATACAAGTATGCCAACTTCAAGGTGATGTGACTCTGGCCCAGTAGTAGATACTCGTGGGAGCTAATGATGGTAACAGCCTCACTTCCCTGTCGTGAACTGGGAGCCCTTGACTGAGCAAGAGGTCACCGACCGTGGCCTGTTCGCCGACCCGGAGAAGAAAGCTTTGTTCAGCGCCGCTCAGAAGGTGAAACATCTTACCCCAGTCATCGGAACGGAGGTCACTGGCATCGATCTCCGCCAGCTCACTCCAGCTCAGAAAGACGAGCTGTACGCACTTTTTCCACGTCTCTCCTATTTTCTATATTGACGTAGTCCGGATAGCGCTCTCCTGGTGGCAGAAAGGGGTGTCGTTTGTGGGTTAATTGCTTAAGTAAAGTGGTTCCGCGCGCCGATGTATCCTTCAACAGTCTTCAGGGACCAGGAGTTGAACATCCATGAACAACTCGAGCTCGCCAGATATTTGGGGCCCCTTCATAAGCATGCTACCACTGGGGTGCCCAGGGAACCAGGGCTTGAGGAAGTTCATGGTACGTATTTGACGCTGCAGTCTTGACAAATGAAACCCGAGCATCCGTAGTTGTATATAACAACGTCGCCAATCGCCCCAACCCAGTTGCGTTCGCGAAATCTGACCTCTGGCACAGCGACGTCAGTTACGAAATCCAACCTCCGAGCACAACGTTTCTCAAGGTCATAACCAGCCCGGAGTATGGGGGAGACACATTGTGGACCTCTGGGTAAGACAGCCTATCGCGCCGTGTTAGTTAGTTGGCCGGGAGTGGAAGGCCTGACATCATTACCAGTTACGCCCTCTACTCGTCGTTGAGCCCTGGATTTCAGAAGTACCTGGAGGGTCTCGCTGCTCTTCACAGTGCGGTTGCACAAGCCGAAGGAGCCCGTGCCCAGGGACTGCACGTGCGGAGAGAACCCGTAGAGAACATTCACCCTGTCGTCCGTGTCCACCCAGTGACCGGATGGAAGAGCATCTATGTTAATAAGGGCTTCACGCGTCGTATCGTTGGAGTTCCGAAGGCCGAGTCAGACGCAATCCTACAATTCCTGTTCCTCCAGCTCAGCGAAAACGTGGACTTCCAAGTTCGTTTCCGTTGGGAAACAAATTCCGTCGCAATCTGGGACAACAGGGTACGTTGATTAGCGCGCTAACATCAGATATACGAAAATATGAACCTTCAGGTCGTTACTCACTCGGCTACCTTCGACTTCTGGCCGCAAACTCGCCACGCGTTGCGCACGACTCCCCACGGCGAGAAACCTGAATCTGTAGCGGATTATGAACGCAGAACTGGAAAAGTTGCCAAAGACTACCAGACAGAAATTTGGAAGAAGCAAGGTATCGAACCTCCTCAGGCTGACACAGGGGTAGTGAAAGTCCGTGGATACAACGATTAAAGAGGGGATAAGAAGTCGGCTCGAGTTAGGACAGTTTCGTGTTGTATGATACCGAACTTTCGATCATCAGTTGATGGATTCAAATTTCTCTAAGTCCTAAACGGGCGCGAGCAAACGTGGTTCATAATGACGCAGGCATATTGAGTTGGATGTAGTAGATTCAAAACGAGGAACGTCGACTCCAAAAAAGGTTCGCAGACTGTTGCTTGACTTTTCCGGTCGTTCCCTACTTTATATGTTTGGAATTGGAATCAATGGAGGAGCCCGTGGCGTAGAGGCTATCGCGTGTGATTCCAGTTCGGTATCCACAAGGTCATCCGTTCGACTCGGGTCGGGCTCATGCTTTTTTATTCCTTATTTCCTCGCCCTTGCTGACAACTACAAATTCAATTAGCACATCAAGTGAGCTTACCCAATCCAATTCCAGTTCCGGTTTCACTTGCCACTGTAGTCTGAGCGGCGCTGAGGGTATATTCACATTTTACTTGTGACAGGCGAGCGTTGTAAGCTCTGCATCCGATCGACGATGTTGTGTACCCAAGCGGAGACTTATTTACAGAGCAGTTTTTCCGATCAGAAACTTTCGGGTGGTTAAGTCACGGTGTGTGTGTGGCCTTCGTTGTGAGGGCGTCGCATTTTCTTTTTCCTTAGGAGGGCTGGCATTGTGATGAGCCCGTAGCGTAGAGGCTATCGCGTGTGATTCCAGTTAGGTATCCACAAGGTCATCCGTTCGACTCGGGTCGGGCTCACATTTTTTTCCTTCGCGAAGTACATATCCACCAAGTGCTAAGCGCTATTCCATATGTAAGGGTATCAGTTATTGAAATCATGCAACGTCAATGCAATGTCCAAAATTCCAGGGACACGGTATACACATGGCTCTCCTCCACGTCAAGATTTGCCCAGCACAAGATGCTTCAGACCTTTACCTAGCCTCTTCACCGTACCCTTCATCTTCCTTCTTATTTGCGACCTGTCCATCTCTTGGAAGTGGAAGTCTCCTGGCTGATCCGGTGAATCCTCCTGTCGCCACCGTGCCAGCTCCATGCGCATTTCCGTCTCTCCACTCAAAGAGAACCCTGAGAAAGGTCTTTCCGGGTGCATTTGACCTGGTAGCACCATCGACATCGGTCGAGAATTGCGCCCATAGCGCAAGGATGCGTACGGGCGTTCGCCACAGTCAAGAGACTTGGTCCCCCGCGGCGTATATTCATAATGGGATGGAATGGGAGAAGGGGTGCGAGGCACGACAGGACTGCTTGGACGTGACATGTTCTTACGTATGGCAGAATAATATGGTCGATTCGGGTGGCCAAGTCGCACGGGAGGGTCACTTTCTGGGGGTGGGGTGATCGCGCCCGACCGCAGTATTTCCGTTGCAGACGACAAAGACGTATCATTGCATTCGCACAAGGGAGATGGAGATGAGGGTCGGGAGTGCGGGCGCAACGAGTCGGATGATTCACGTCGCCGTAGCATCATGGGCCTCTTCCTCCGCAATACACGGGTGGGTGAACAACGTGAGGATTGCACGGAGAGGGTAGAGTCCATGGGAGAGCCGTTGGGAACAATCATACAGTCCGTAGCATGGGTGGAGTTGGAAGCATCCGATAAGACAGACGTCATCGAGCACATGTCCTGGAAAGTGAAAGGGCTACCCCTCCTTCTGCATGAAAGCTTCGGGTCTGACCGGCTGGGACTATGAGTGCGTGCGCTTGAGGGGCGAAGGGCGCAAGGTTTCCGACGGTGGCGTGCGGAGCTTCTTAAAAGCCCATTCTCATGTTTATCCTCAACGTCAGAACCCTCATTCGAAAGATGCTGCAGAAGCAAAGAAAAAAACGAAGAAAAATCGGGTCAGTCGCGCGTTCCTGCTTTGTGGGGAAATGAAATACCGTTGCCGTGGCAATGTCAGTTTCAACGTCAGCCGCTTCCGCTTTTGTTTCCGTCGTCCGGGTACGAGCGAGAACGGCATCAACGTCACTACTCGCTTCTTCATGTTCGAACGGAAAACGTGGCTCGTAGGGGGATGTGGTGTCGCGACGAGGGTTCCTGCCTTGCAAGATGACGGCGGTATTGTCGGAGATAGTTTTTCTATTTTGTGTAGAAAATGGAACGTCGGCTGGAGGAGTCAAGAGCTCCATGCTACAGCTCACTGAATCAACCGACAAGCTTCTCGGCGGCCTGGGCCTATGCGTCCCTGATGACAGGATCTTCGCAGGTGTGCTCAGTCGGCGCGACCTGGGCGTGTTCTTCTCGAACTCTTTTGTCGCCTCTGCCGACGTCCACTTGCACCAAAGACACAATGGTATCCACGTATTCGAGAAGCCGCACCTGCGACAATCGAATAAAGGTCGATTTGGGCAAAGACAAAGAGTCGGCAGGGAGTCAGAAGGCGGTAAGTACTTTGTGAGAAACCGTGTCATTGGGATATTCTGACGTGATCATCACTAGTAAGGACAGCTTACTGGTTTGTTTCTCTTCCATTCTCGTCGGAGATATCGTCGCGGGGTCGTCCACATATCACGATGAACTGTCCTATCGTCCATCAGGTTGGCCGGTGAAAGGTCGCCAAGGAATGGGAGGGCAAGTCGTACACGAGGACTAAATGCGAGTTCAACTCACTTGAAACACGACCATGACCGATGCCGGGTCGCGTCAGAGAGGCGATCACACGATTCCCGGGACAAGATCTAGACGATGGATATCTGCAACAGCAGCTGGCATGCCTTCTGCGCGTGTCAACAGATAAATGCCGTCTGTCACAGCTGTCCGGACAAAGCACACAACGTTTCGGATTCCTGAGTCTGTTCATGACATCTACAGAACCTCGAGGCGCCTCGTGACCGCCACGTGTGTCCTTATATCATTAGTTCTCGTCGATGTACTTGCCATTTGCATCCCACCACTCACAGGGTAGAGTAGACGGCCCGGATATCCGCCAGGCATGTCAGAGAATACAGGGTGAACTGCTTGGAGTCTGAAGTAAGTTGACACGCGCGGATGTATAACAGCAGGCCGAGAAGTTGAGGTAGTACCTCGCCAGGTGGTGGATGAGGGAAAAGCAGAGGCCTGAGAAGATCTGTTGCTTAACCGCAAGAGGTGACTGCAATTAGTGTACACGTAAAAGTGCAGTAGTGACCTAGAAGTGGAGGTCATACAAATACAGCGATAGCCCCCTTCTTCTCGTCCATAATCCATTGTCCACCAACAAGCACACTAACATGGATGTGACCGCATCCGCCCACCGGGCAAGTCCATTCGTAAGAAGCCGAGACAGTAGGGCCAGTCGCCTTCGCCTTGCCTTTCCCTTTTCCTCGGCGACCAGCGCGTGCCTTGCCGCGGACGCCAGGACGCTGGAAACTTGAGTCGCTATGAAACGAAAGGTGCTGGCTATCCAACGATGGCTCGGATACACTGTTGCGGGACCGTAGACGCGAACGTATGGAATTCGTACTTTCGACAGCTATCTTCCCGCTATTCTCTTGGCTCGATGACGGCATAGGTGGTGTTTCTGGGTCCATCCTACGCTTCCCCTTCACATCTATAGAAGCATCCACAAGCTCCGGGCCAGCCTCGGACACCGGTTTCATCAGCTTCTTGATGCATTTTCCGTCTAGTAGGTGTCCACAACGCAAACCCCACAACCTCCGCTGATCCCGGTCATCTCCGACATCGGACGCTCCAAGGAAAAGAGGATCATGGCAATGGGCACATGCAAGAGCGGGATCGGCGTGGCGCGAACCGTCAGCATTGTTCGGTTCAGGTGAATGAGAATCATCCAAGACGATGATAGAATCTACCGGTGAGGGTGCTGGAGTCGTTGCGAAGTCGTATGTGAAACCTGGGGAGGGCTTGTTCGGGTGGGTATATTCCGACTTGTAATCGGGTTCCGCTACACGACGGTGATTTCGACGAGCGAAAACGCGCTCCAGTGAATCTCTAATTTCACCTGT
This sequence comes from Pisolithus tinctorius, assembly GCA_024663395.1. NCBI lineage: Eukaryota > Fungi > Basidiomycota > Agaricomycetes > Boletales > Pisolithaceae > Pisolithus > Pisolithus tinctorius. Next base: position 3,979,616 of record JANFAH010000002.1, read on the forward strand.
TCGTGGGTAGTCCTCGGTGTCATCAGCGTCGTTCTCAAAATAGACGTCTTCTGCAAAAGCATTCAAGGGGTCCCATCGCATTATGGTGGGAGTAGATTCCCAAATACCGCGGTGACGCCAAGGCTCTCGAGTGTCATGGCCACGAGAATTCAAAACATGCCTGACGCCCGCCAGCAATGCTCCACCAAAGCCCATAGTTGGTGTATGCGAAGAAGGGGGTGCAGCGGCTGGCGCATCCTGGCGTTGCCCATTTTCATGAGGTTGCCGCATGTGTGCCTCAAACGGGAGGGGCTGCTCATTAGGGATGATGAGTCCAGCAGGTGGTAATAAAGGGTGGCTCTGTCTCATGGATGCAAACCGCCGCGGAATAGGTGGCACAGGAGGTATATTGCTTGCTTGTGGAGGAGGAGGAGGAGAGAATATGCGTTCTCTCCGGGCTATATATGCAAGCTTAATAGGATGGTCAAAACTAAGCACATTTTACTCACCAGACCTGGATCTACTACTGCCAACATACTGAATTTCGTCGTCTTCACTGTCATGAACGAAGATGACCTCTTGGTCGGCTGGCACTGAGCGCCCGTCTTCTGCTATCCGCCTTCTCTGTCTCGGTGGTGAGGAGCTTGATGCGATAATTTCTGTGTCCAGCAAGTCTACATCTGTGATCTGTGGAGACTGAGCTTCGCGCTGTTCAAGGATGGCCGGGGGAACACTTGGGATGTCTACGAGCGACATTTGCAGCTGGCTGAGTGGGTTTGATCTTTCGTTGTCGTCCCTCACCGGTTCGCCCTGCAGTGCCATATTACATAATCTGCGACCAGACCAAACCAAGCCAAACACGGGCGCTAGGTATAAATTTTGGGCAGCTCGAGCGGTGAAAACTTATTCTCTCTTCTTGCCTTCCATCGGTGAGTGGCAGTTTTCCACGCTCGTCGTCTCAAGGATGACTTTATTCTCTTCCCCGTCCTACACGACCATGCCGAGGAACAGAGCTGTTCGTTCGCAACGAACACGCGTTCTCCGGAACGCATAGTGTACTTGCCAGTGCCATTTTGTCTGAGATTTCTTTCTTTTCTATGCGGATCTCATGAAGCGATTTTACTGATCACCGTTGTTTTCTTCTTTTCAGGCTTGCTTTGGTTGGTTGTCGAAGGTTGGTAGTCTTTCATGTACCTTTTCGTAGTACACCCTACTTCATGATGAAGCGTATTCCGTTTATTCGCAGTTTCCACTCTAGCGCCCTCCGCCTGGAGTACTCCCCCAATGCTAAACGTTTACATTCCCCCTTGCGTTGTGGAACCCAAAAACATGACCAAGCGTGGGCCGCCTTCGGGTGCGCTGAACGGGAAGCGGGGGTCGGCGCGATGAGGGACAAAGAAAGTTCCTTCCTTTGGATGTCTGATCCTTGTTGTTTGCTGGGATGATTTAGGCCGTGTGCTAACTCCTTTTTCACCCAGGGTTATCAATTGATGTGAAGATCACAATGTAAATTAGGGTAGTAGTGTGTTGTATATATTAGAAAATTGATGTATGCTGTGATAAAGTCGCACAGCATTTCACTATTTTCTGAGTGCTTGCGTGTCACCTTGAGGTGCACAAATTTTGAATGTCGACTTGAGTTCTGAATGCCCTCCATACAAGCTTTGTCTTCGACGCCCTTGGATATTCCTCATACTGTCCCTGATCATGCACTCCTTCCGTTCCTACGTTCGCAATCTCAGAACACCCTGACACGCCTGTACCAGCGCCCTTCATCATGTCTGTCCATTCTTCGGTCAGTCTTGGATTTCCGGACGACGGAGGGGCAAGAAACTGAGAGACTCTTGTCGTCGCGTACAGCTTGCTCGGCCCTTTGCAGCGGCAGCTCATTATGAACTTGCTCTGGCTCGAGAGCGCAATCCCAGTGTCTACTATGGCAGCATGGGTCGTTCCTGACGGCAAAAAGTGCGTTCCTTTGTTTACTTAGGAGTCCATTGTTCAGTGTCGTATACAAGGCTCTACAACGAAGCCCTATCAGCGGTGGTTGGACTACACATCATCCAGAATTCGACAGTCAAGCTTGCGCTCAACCCGACGTTCAAGTCCAGCCTGAGGCAGGCTATTACTGGAGGGTTAGTCGTGTTCCGTTACTTTGACTGCCGCTGAAATTCCCTAATGCTCGGCCACAGCGGGACTACGTCTAGTTTCGGCGTTCCAGCAGAAAAGGATGAAAAACGGCAGCCAGTCGGAATAGACACGCTCGATGCATATGCCCTCGAGAGGTGGGAGGTGAGTATGCCTTTGCACGTATCAAAACCGTGCTCGTAACTCCTGGCCCTCTGATTATAGACTATTTTGCATTATATGGTCTCATCGGGACAAGGACAACTTCCAACCAAGCCTTCCCAAGGCGTTTTGTTTCTTCTTCAGCGCAGCGGCTTGATGCAAACTACCCAGTAAGGTTTTGCACTAACAGTCTGGTGTAAGATGTGTTACTCAAGTCGTTCAACACAGCGGGTCTGCTCTGCAAATAACCTCAGCAGGATTCCAGTTTCTCCTGCATTCGCCACATGATCAACTGTGGAGTCTGTTACTACAATACTTGCACATGGCAGAGGTGAGAAACACACAATCATCAGGTCGAGCCTGTTGAATGAATCATGGGAACAGGAAAGGCAAATGGATCTCGTCGAAGTCCTTAGCTTCCTCTTCATGCTTTCCACCATGGAACTTGGACGCGTAAGTATCGCTACCCTGTGCCTTCACTCCCATCAAACCTATCATTTTTTCGCCGACAGGAGTACTCTGCGGATTCATTGAGTGAAACTCAAAAGGCCATGCTAGAAGACCTGCGTGACTACGGTTTAATCTGGCAACGAAAGGTCCGTGATTATGTTGGTCAGCGGGCGCCGCTCATCGCTGAAGTTTCCCTCAGGGGTCGTCAAAATGCTTCAGTCCTACCCGTTTGGCAACCACCCTCACCTGCCTATCACCACCGTTACCAACATCTTCCACCGCCACCTCGGTGACGACCTCTGGCACTGAGGTCTCTCTGTCGTCGACCGCTGGGCCCCAAGGATTCATAATCTTAGAAACAAATTACCGAGTTTATGCCTACACTAGTGAACCAAGCCAACTCTTATTTGTTTACCGCCGACTGACTCTTTCGCACGCATTCCAGATAACCCATTGCAAACAGCTGTTTTGAACCTCTTCATCACGATGAAGTACCGCTTTCCCAACCTGGTAGTCGGAATGTTGACTCGCGAGAGCGTTCGAAAGGCCCTGAGCAATGGCATTACTGCGGATCAGGTGCGGTTGTCTATGAATATGTTTGTATTAGCGGGCAAATTAATCACAACGGATACCCGGGTCTAGATCATAAGCTATCTTGTGGCTCACGCACACCCTCAGATGCGGAAAAATGTAATTGCTAGCTTCCCCGTTAATTTGTAAATTTGACCGTGTCCCTCCCGATCGCTCGTAGAATCCCTTGTTACCAGTGACCGTGCAAGACCAAATCAGGTTATGGGAGCTGGAAAGAAATCGCCTCAAATCGGCAGAAGGTCCGTGGCTACGAAATCCTTGTGACTGTCGCCAGCTTCCATTTATCGTGATCCCCGGGTGTGTGCAGGCTTCTTATACAAGGACTTCGCTTCCCAAGCGGATTACGATTATGTGTTGGCGTACGCAAAACAACTCGGCGTTGTCCTGTGGGAAAACACTACGAAACGGTCATTCTTCGGCACTTTGGAGGGTCACGCGAACATTAGAGGGTTCATTGAGAGGAGATCGGGCGCATCCTGACATCCTCACCATGTTCCGTTCCCTCATAAGGTCTTGACCGCAGTATGCGCCTCACATTGTCAACGAGCCAATACCATTTCCGGGCGTGTAGTGTTACAACAATGTACTATTAAGGAGGCCATGCGAATCACAAGACCAAAGAGAAAACCCAGTAAAGATATATCAACCAATTCAATCCCTAGATTAAACTCCACCTTCGTCATCCTGGCGGCAGAGGACGAAGGCACCCTCTAACCCAATCCTGTGCATCTGTACATTATCTCGCCACCTGCCAACGAGGCTCTGCCCATGGACGTAACCCTTGAAGATATAGCATCCACTGCTGTCAAATGCCGGTTTGTCCGCCTGATCGGTGATGCAAACATGAAACGCGGGGAAATTGTGAGAGATAAAGATTGAACGTACAGGCATCCGAAGCAGGACCACGAGTCCATCCCATCGCCGCACCCTGCCGATATAGGAGTAATATCCCCATGCCTCACCCTGTTTCTCGCCAGTCTAAGGGGAGGTTATTATACCGCATTATGATCGACTCCTTGTTTTTCACACACACATGCACATACCTCGCCAGTGATTATGATGTCCTGAACACCACTCAAAGTCTCCTCGATATAGTCCTCGTACTCATCGTCGTCCCCGTGTGAGGTAAATAGCGACTGGCTACGCCAGCCCATGCCATATTCGTTGAGTAACCGCTGGCATGCTGCGGCGGAGTAGGGCTGCGCGCGATCTGGGCAATATGTTTCGTACCATGTGTCCTTGCCCGTGCTCGGATCAAATATTTTAACGCCATTCTACGAGAGTAAAGTCGCGATAAGCCAATTCTACGGGGGATGGACCTGATTGCTTACGGCTTCGTGGCGGATGCGGGTGTTTCGGGGCACCCAAGCGTTGAAAATATCTTCACCGCCGAAGCCGCTGGGACAAGGAGGTGCGACGAGAGGTTCACTGAACCTAAGACAGTGGTGCTCTTCAAACCGACACGCCACGCGTTCCTGTACCATCGGCACCGTGTTGGGGTGAATACGATTGTCTACCGCGGCATTGATATGAACCTGCGTGTCCGGAATCTGGAGGGGGAGAGAGGATTGAGTTTAAGCGTATCGGAGATCGGTGGACGCGTACAATCATGCGGCCGCACCAGTTTCCGACGATGGTGCCGAGGGAATATACGATGCCTCTTAAAGGCCGCTCGATGTCCCAGAGGTCATGGCAGGAGACAAGGCGGAACCATTCCAAATCGAGGGGTTCGCTTGGGCTACGGCCGCGCTCGCGCGGGTTATTAAAGAAGTGGGTGCGGGTACGGTAATGAAACTCTGCGACGTCTTCTTGGGTGAGGGAAGGACTGGCAATTCCACGAGCGAGCGCTTCTTCTCGCGTTGCAGGAAGATCAACAAGGCTTGGATGAAGAGGAGCACTGTTTTGGCGAGTCTCGCGACGTACAAGGTAGTTCAGTAACGCAGCAGGAGTGAGTGGTGGCACGGCTAGCTGGAGTTGATGTCCGCAATAGTGTATAGTTGAAGCAAGTGTCGTGGGGCCTGAATATCCTGCTGTCACCGTATCGTGCTCTTCACATAACGGGAGATAAAAGTGTGTATCAGGGGCGAGCAAGGAGGGATACTAAGTTTATACGATGAGGGCGGCGTCTACAAACGAGCAAGGCGTAGGCGCATCACCTGATAGCCTCTGACGAGGAGAGGGAATACGGAGCTGATGGCCATATTGAACGGCGCTCTACCCTCGCCTCTCACACGTTCTGCGGAATGAGTTTCAGGGAGAATAGTAAGGATAGAAGTAAAGACTACCAGCCTGGGCTGCTTGTCATCCAGAGAAGCCACAGTGCCAGCGACGTGCCCTCAGGATCAGGGGGACAATCCTCATAATCTATCCGAGGAAGACATCGCAAAGCGACGGCACTCAAGGCCCACTGAGGTAAATTTGCCCATTGACATAAATGCTGTTCATTTCTGCCGTCGTTCTCGAGCATCATGAGGTACGACCTCCACAAGGCATCCCTGTCGGGAAAAACGGACACTCTTCCGTGACGGATATATTTCAGGGCGACGAAGCGGAGTCTGAGTTCGTTGGCCAAACAAGAGGCAGACGTCCAACTTGGAGAGAGCCGACGATCGAGTGCAGCAGCATCGAACTTGTAGCGGAAGATCTCGGAGTAGAGGTGTGGATTGTTCTTGATACACAGGTGCTCATAGACTGTTCGTGAGGTGAGGAGAAGGGAGACGAGATTGGAGGGTGGACCGAGGAAAGGGTCGACGGCGAGGTAGAAGGCGATTAGGTCGAGGGCGGGACGGTCATAGGCAAGCCTTTCGAAGGGAGATAGAGGAGACTGAACCATGCTGTCAGTTGGGGGGGACGTACACGGTGCCTATTTATCATTTAAATGAGGGGCAGTTAGACGGAAGTGATGATCATAATACTTACCGTCAGAGCGTGATCGCCGCGTTTCTTCAACTCGCTCGCATCGCGCCATCTTTTACGGTGACGTTGCGGATGTCTGAATCATTACGACAAACGGCTGCCAGCGGACCCACCCCAGCCCGTCCATGGCCCATCCATTATCCACAGAATCCATGCGACCATCGAGGATCAAATCAACCGCCGGGCTCGCACGACGCAACTTCTCTTCCATGTCCAGACAACAGGAATCCGCTTCGGTCCGGCCGACTCGGCCCCATTTCCAACAACGCCGTCCGTCCGTATGGCGGTGCCGCGACTGCCTTTATCGGCCCAACGTTGTCTTGGTATCCACTTCTCGGCCGGATATGGGCAATACGACGCACTCCATCGTAAAAGAGGAGTTATCGCGATGGACAGATGAAGAAGACCGTCTGCGTTCCACAAGGTTTGACCTATGCTGACACTGCGTGTTGAGTGTGTGTGAAGAAGATCTCGGCTGCTGTGGTCATTCAAGCTCAAGTTCGTGATTTCATATCGCCTTCATATCCGCGCAACGCCATTCACGCCGCGGTCTAGTCATGTTTTCTTTTTTTTCTTCCCTCTCGACCTCAAGTATTCCGTTGGTCAAATTTCATCGACCTCAAGCGCTCATCAAATACTCTCACCGTCCAGAGCAACCCGGCTACAAGCCCTACAAATGCTCAGTCGCAAGTCGCAACGCCGTGTATGTCCTCCGTCTCCGCCCAGGAGCGATCTGTCCCCGGGTTCCTGAGCGGTTCATCGTAGTAACTTAGGTTGTTCGTTTACCCTGGCTAGCCCCGGAAAGCGCACTCACTAGGGTAAAACACACCGCGTCACGTTGCGGGATCCGAGATTCAGCGCTCAGCGAACTTGGCTGTACACTCGTGCCACTAACGCAATTTGCCTCACAAAGATCCAGTGTCCAATGATCCCTCGTCGCCGTCGGAGTCATGGTCCGGACCACGTGCGGGTCCATATATACATTGCGGGGAGGGCTCCCGGATTAGGCAGACGCAGGTCACAACAATTAATAGATCCTCATCCATCGCTATCATGGCGTCTATCCTGTACAGCACTTGGCGTTCACAGCAAACCCTAGTCCATCGCAATGGTGTAGTCTGAAGGTAAGAAGTTGTGATCGGACGCCCGTCAGAAGCTCCCTCCTTTTGTTGGACACGACAAACGGACCTGCGCATTTTGACAGAACGCTCCGCGCCAGCATGTATCATACGTGCACATGAAGGCCAGATTTGGGTACACATGTCAGACCAGGTAATGATAATCTTCTTTGCAGAGGTTCCGCGTCGAAATTGTAATTCATTTCATCGACGCCACCTGTATCACGCATGGCCAGCGGAATCTCGTCAGTATATCCAGTCATGACGTCTCAGTGGGGCGGAATCGGGCTGCTGCTGCGTGGTATAACGCCTTGCCATAACCCCACGATTGCGATCGGAAAACGATGATTAATCTACAGGAACCCTGAACCTAGGAATCAATACAAAGAAGGTGGAGCGTCAACAGTTGTCCGCGGTTTCTGCCCAAGCACCCCCGCACCGATTTCGATCGCAATTGCCTCTGCGATGCCTCTATTGGATCGGAAGCAACGGGTTCTTTGCTTGAGTACTAAAAACGATCTTTCAGGTGGCCGGTGATCGCTTTCTCTCGACTACGCCGCCATTCTCTGGCTACGCAGATATAGCCATCAAGCGCTATTACTCCGATAGAGCAGGAGGTCCAATGGCCGAACATGCGGAATCCCTGTGCTATAGTTCGAAGTACCATTCCAAGATCACCGCCGGGCAGCGCCTTAGGCCCATGGAAGCCATAGCACGACAGGAGACATGGAGGGACACGGCCGCGCGGATAGTTAGTCGGCAACTTGAAATGTGCCTATGTACCTACGTCAATATCGGGACGCGGGGATCTGTAGTGCCTCGTGACGGTATTTCTTCATTCTCTTTTGTCAACCCCACTATAGTACTTACTGTTTGGGCGAGGTAGTCGCGTTCCCGCGAAACCCCGAGTCGGCTTTGCCCGCTGGAGGATCCCATCATGGAGCAGGGCAAGTATGATGTCTGGGGAATTTTCTAGTTGATCTAGCACGCTTCCCTTGTCATTCGACCCATTGAAGGAGAGATATTGAGTCGCGAGGAGACAGCGCCGTAGCGGACCCCGTTTAGCGAGGTACCGAGGAAGCCTTGACGGGTTCTTGCTTCTGCTTTATCTTGCCGGAGTCGTCGTAGACTTGTTTGGCATGGGCCGATTAGAACACCAATGGAGCGCAAACTCGTAGAGCACACACAGAAATAAAATGGAGACAGGCTGTCCATATGAAGCATCGCTTTGATTGAATGGCCTGTTGGATCCTGCTGGATGCTGCAAAGTTAAGTTCACGACTTTAAGAACTTACATACTTGCACACGCAGTTCCGAAGTAACCTTGAAAAAGAGTCCTTGTCAGTTTCAAATTACCAATCACGCTACCAATGCGTAGTAACGGTGGACGCAATAAGGAGTTCCTCACCTCCGCCAAGAACGCATGGGCGGAGAACTCCGTCATGAATTTGCGGGTGTTTGCATCACCACAATACAAGGGTTCCCGTCGCCATTGAACCGGAGAATGCATAATGAAAGTGAAAGTGGCATCAAATACACTTTTTGTTCGCGATCGGTACATGTCTCACATTCACAGCCTTGTACTGATGGCCAAAACATGCGTTACCCTAAATCAAGAACGAAAACAAACGTACACGCGAAATTAAAGCGACGGATGTATCATAGAAAAGGGTAGGTTATAAAGTCGCGATAAACTGCGGTCGTATAGCATACGAGTGTTCGAGGAAGGGGGAGTGAGGCGTCTTAAAAAATACGAACCAACATGATCAAGCAGCCGCATACAACGGAAGCTGCCTGCACGAACGTGAGAGAGGGCGAACGACCCGCGTGCGACCACGCTCAAATCGCACTCCTTTGACTTCTTCACAAGGAGAGGAAGTCCTCGAGCCCGATGATGACAACGACGACGACGATGATACGTCTTCGTCAGGTGAACATATGTCGGACCGATCATGCGTAGGAAGCAGCCAGTTGTCATACCATCGGCCTAAGAAGACCTTGATGTCCGTCGTGAGGCCGAGGTACTCGACATTCTGCGTGAGGCCCTCCCAGTCAACGACTCCTTCGTTCAGACAAGTCTCGATGAGGTCTGCTTTTCCAAAGTATATCCAGTGGACGAGAAGGTGTATTGAACGAGGATCGGGAACGGGGAGGAGAAGAACGGGGCGAGAGGAAGGTAGGAGATGTGGCTGGAGACAACCCGACGTTCGGGATGTGGACGGCGAGGATGCCGATGGATCTGGTTTCACCAGGTCGAGGTACGAGTACCCGCCGAAGAGGCCCCCCAGGAGCGACGACTTGGCACACAAATAGTCCATGTGCAACTGCGCATACTACCGTGTCAGCGTCAAGTTCTTTATGTGAAGGAAGGAGAGTACGTACTTGGAGTGTAAGATGGGAAGTGACGTGACTCGGATCAGCTGCATGATGACGAGGTGATAGCCGAGGGTGGCCGAAGGGTACAACTGCAGGTGAGCCTTGGTAAGGAGAAATGATGGGGGCACGTCGAATGAGGGGCCGTACCTATGGTACAATCGGCTGTTTCTGGTTTGTTCCAGTAGAGGGGAGCAAGACTGTGGAGCTGCTGTGCGATATACTCTCGAGGGACATCGGCGAGGGGGGAGGGGTGGGGTGTGAAGCACTTGGGTGACGCCATCATGTTAGGCAGGCGAAAAGGTGACTATGGAGTGGTGCGACCACGAACGGGGCGGATGAGTTGGGGCCTTTTTAATCCCTTCCGCAGATCTTGCGACCGGTCGCAGTCTAAACGTTTCTCAACGTCACGGTTATATAAGCCCTGCATGTCTCACTCGACACAAGCTCAAAGTCACCAAGGTGAGATCTGAAACCACCCAAGCCAATCTCAGCTGATCTGAACGTGACCGAGAAACATTTAGACTGCGACTGGTCGCAAGATTTGCGGAAGGGATTAAAAAGGGAGAGATCTCAAGAGTCGACGTCACGGTTACATAAGCCCCGCATGTCTCACTCGACACAAGCTCGAAGTCACCAAGGTGAGATCTGAAACCACCCATCAGCCAATCTCAGCCAATCTGAACGTGACCGACTCTTGAGATCTGTCCGCGCATTGTACAGTCATACTGTATCTGTAAAGTGACACCGGAAAATATATCACCTGCAGTGGTCAGGCACACTTTCCTGTTATACAACTCCGAATGTCTCGTATTTCACCTTGCTCGATCTGAGACTGCCCAAGCCAATCTCATTGTGCAGTAAACAAATCTCTCAATAATTCATGCCACCGACCGACCCAGGGTCACCTTCACATCCTTATCGCCCCAAGTCTCCCCAGCTGTCCTAGCTCAACCGCCCCCGACATATCACGTGACATCACGTGACATGCCGGCGGTATTCCAAATTAGAAATGTCGGCGAAGCGCAGGTGGGTGTGGACGAGGCAGTAAAAAAAAACTATTACCGGTGATGCACTCCATATGTGTGCCACAAATATAATAGGTGTAAGTTGTGCTACATCTCTTGCTTTTTTGCAGGATCGCGATAGCTTCTTATTGATCATAGGATCTTCCTGACAGGCCAAGCAGTTCCAGAGTTATCTGCATATTTGTGGGAAGGCCCACCCTTGAGGTCTCGTCGTTGTATCTCGCGTGTTGCTATGCCGTTTCTCTCGCCTTTCGGGTCCTTTGTTTCCTTCACTCAGCCCTCGTTGGGCACGCCTCATTCATCCAATTCCGTGCGGTTGTTATAGAGATATGACCGTTTTTGTGTTAGGAATGCTGTGCGATGCTTTTGTGTATACCTCGTGACTGGGTGGTCAGGTTAGTGCGGTTCCCTTTCTCTGCACTCTTAGAGGTGTTCCCTACGATCTCCCAGTGTTTTTCTGTTGATCCCCCCAGCCGTTGTCGTTCAGGCGACTCTCCTCTCCCCACCTTTGAGGACTTGAGATCGTATCTCACGCGTTTCTCCGCCGTTCCTCTCGCTTTTTGGGCAGTTTGTTCCCCTCGCTTTATCCTTCCTGGGGATACATTTTTCATCCATTTGCGCGCAGCCACTGTCGAGATATGCCTGTTTTTGTATTCAGGGGGTGATGAGGCAACTTTGGGTATAGCTCTAGACTGGGTGGTCGAAATGGCGTGGTTCCTGTTTCTGGTGTACGTCTGCGGGTTCCCTACCATCTGCCATAATTTGCTGTTGATCCCCCCAGCTGTTGTCACTCGAGGGTCTCCCCTCTCCCTCCCCCAGGTGATACCTCACCGGTGTGTATGCTATAGCTCGCCCGTTTCGCTGTCCTACTTCTCGCTTTTTCAGATTATGGTACTACTCGACGAGACCTTTCAAATGGTGTATATTTTATGTGTTTTATTTCTGCTGCTTTCCTTTCTGACATAGGACTACTGTGTTTTTGCCTCGTAGTACGCATTTTTGCATGCTTAGTCAGCACCCAGCAATACATGTGCATACAACTTTTTATTATACAAAAACAATAGATGGGTTGCAGCTTAGCCAGAGATGACAGACAGTTGGAGCAAGCATCTGTGGGCTCAGGGCCTAAGATAACAAGGGATGTATTGTACAGAACATGTGCATCAGACTTGGAAGACACCAAACACTGCAAGAAGATGTGGCTGGCATGTCATGTGATATCATGTGACATGTCAGGGGGCAGTTGAGCATGGGAAGCTAAGTCTCCCTGCCAGCCCACCCATGCTCACAGCAGACACATTCCAGATCACCAGTTTGTCATCAACTCACCCATGCATCAGGAAAATAACACATTACTATTTTTGACTTTTTGTGACTAATGTGACTTTTTGGGAAGGAATCTACTATCATTACCCATGTCCTGCAGGCATGGCTGCACTGTTCTTGCTGATTTTGGTCTTGTTCAAACCACCTAATTCATAGCTTTCAGTAGATACCACATACATTCAAATTGATGGAGGTTCCAAAGAGATATTGTGATTTTTCTCTCAGACAGTGTGCATCACACCAATGGCTCAATATCTCTGAATTTTCAGACATTTTCTAGTCTTCTTGGCTTAGATATATCATCACTTAGTTGTCTCAATATATTCTGTTCTCTTTTCATTCTTCAAAATGCTGTATATGGTCAAAAAAAAAGTACAGATAGTAGGTTCCTTCCCAAAAAGTCACAAATAGTCACAATAGTCACAAAATGCCAAAAAAGTCACAAAACGCCAAAAAAAGTCACAAAAAGGTCAAAAATAGTAAAGGGTTAATTTCCTGATGTGCCATGACACTGCCAGCTCCCTCCTTGTATGGACACATGCTCGTGATCATATTTTAGTGAATAGTATGTAGTTCAGTATCAGTCACAGTTTCAGCTGTATGACTGCATGTGTCTGCATTCCTAAGTGTGTTAAACACTGCAGTGTTTAATTGACCAACCTTGTTCCTCCAGTTTTGGTGGCACCAGCCATGCTGTCAAGTGTCCCCACCAGTGACCAGCCATCAGGACTGTTGGAGTGAAACAACCCCTGTCCTTACTTGGACTTAGGCATGTGATCATGTCGCTTACATAAGCTGTTAGAGCGCACCCATACACTAGTAAAATTTACCTAGTCCCTCAGTGGCTTGACAGACTACTGAGGGTGAGTACACTTCTACATAGATAGAATACCCTTACTAACTTGTATAGTTCCCTACAGGTACTATACTTGTCATAACTGTGCATTCACTTTAGGTCTTTACTCACTCCACACCCTCTTCTGCCAGTCATTCACTCACTCCACACCAACTCTGCCCAACTTCTGTTGGTTACAAGCCATCTCTGCTCTGACTGCTGTTGGACTTGTGTTGCTCTCCTACCGGACCGAGCGGACCATTCTCTGAGGGGTCATGTGACTACCTTCAGACATCTCTGTCAAGTCCGGGCCTACTCCGACCAACTCCGACGCTATATAAGGTCTAGAGAGGGGTTTGGAAGCAAGTCCGACACAGAAGAACAGAACTCCAACTAGCGGAGTGTCGGCAGGAACAAAGACCGCCGAGACAAAGGCGGAGCAGAGTGAGGGCGTCAGGTTTAGCTCGTGCGCTACCCCCTTGCACAATCTCAGCCCTCGTATTTCAGAGGGAGAGTACAGATGGAGAGTCGGAGACAAGTCCAACAGACAGAAGACAGAGTCAGGAGGAGTAGGAACTAAGTTGATATTCGTACTGGAGAACAGCGGAGTATAGTACATGCTTTTATACTGCTATGGAGGTACAGTAATCGGAATTGGAACTGACATACAGAGACTCATAAATTTTCAAGTAAAATTTCCTGGACGACGAATGAAGGGTAGACGGAGGACATATGAACGGGTAACACAGATCATTCAGAAAAGGAAATAGTCCAGGCGCTGGACCATGCGGTGAGTGCACTGCGGAGTACCTGACTGCGAAGGTAGTCACATGACCCCTCAGAGAATGGACCGCCTGGTCTGGTAGGAGGGAACACAAGTCTGACAGCAGTCGGAGCGGAGATGGTTTGTAGCCAGCAGAAGTTGGGCAGAGTTGGTGCGGAGCGAGTGAACGAGTGGTGGAGTAGGATGCGGAGTACATAGGGACTCATAATGAACGCACGGTCGTGACAGTGCCCCCCCCTTAGGGCCTGAACCCCTGAAGGCTGCATGTTCGGGACAAGATCAACACGAGTTGATCATTTGAAATTACTTTGATGCCTCGAGGATGATGGCTTTAGCCACAGCGGAGCCCCATCGGAGTTCGAAGTACCACTTAAAAACACATGTTAGGGTACCGAACCTTCATACCTTCTTCCCTCACCACCATGTCTTCCCAGCGCGAGAACACAACCCCCCAGCCAACCCCAGGCCACTCCCGCGACTACTCCCAAGTCGCGGATGACACATTGGTCGTCCTTACCAACGACTCGACCGACACTGAGCACGAGAAGAACGCAGAGAAGGCACGTCGGCGAGCGGAGGCGGAGCAGAAAGAGAAAGAGCACGAGGCAGAGTGCAAGGCCAAATGGGAGGAGGCCAGATGACGAAAGGCAGAGGAGGCACGGTTGGAGGCGGAGCGGAGGAAGAGAGCGGAAGAGGAGGAGGAGGCTCGAAGGAAGAAGGCAGCAGAGGAGGAGGCAGAAAGGCAAAGGCAGAGAGCGGCAGAAGAGGCAGAGAAGCACAGGCAGAGGGCCTCTCAGGAGAGGGCCCAGGCCAGGCAGGATGAGGCCATGCAGAGGTGAGTGACAGAACCCTACGAGTCAGGCAGTGCTGACTTGTACTTTCATCTCAGGTTAAGCAGTGCGGTCTATGACGTCAACACCGCCCAGAGGGTCCCTGGGACCTCTGTGGTGGTTACCGTGACCAGGCGGCCCCCCTGCACTCGCTGCATAGTGAGTCTGATGGCAGGCCAGTGCGAGCCAGGACAAGGCAAGACCAGGGCCTGCATGCCCTGTCATAACAAAAAGAAGACCTGCAGCTGGACGCAGGAAGAGACGGCGGCGGGACCTTCGCGGAAGAGGGCAGGGACAGGGAGCTCCCAAGGGGAGAAGAAGAAGAAGCCACGAGGGAAGGGGAAGGCGAGGGCAACAGAGATGGAGGAGGCGGACGATGAGCGGGAGGTAGGTGGAGAAGAAGACGAGCCTGCGACCCCACTCAAGGGTCCCTCGGGTGCAGGAGTCCACATGCAGTGGGTGGAGTGGGAGCGCGAGCGACAGCTGCAAGCCATGGAGAGGCAGGCCGAAGCGCACGAGACCGCTGTGCTGGCCTTTGAGAGGATGGCAGAGGCAGTGGAGCGGATGGCGGTGGCTGCAGAGCAGACTGCTGACGAGTGGGCGCTGTACCGCACCTGGGCAGAGTGGGCAGAGATGAGGAGGAGGGAGGATGCGCGAGAGGCCAGGATGGCTGAGCTTGAGCGCAGTGGTGGAGGATGGAAGAGACCTCAGTTGGAGGCGGAGGACAAGAATGAGGAAGCGGACAAAGGTGCGGAGGGGGATAACGAGGAAGAAGAAGAAGTTGGAGGAGAGAAGGAAGGCGGAGAAGAACAGGAGGGTGGCAGAGGACAAGCGATGGAAGAGTAGAGTAGTTTTGTTTTGTTTTTTCTTTTTCTTTTTCTTTTTCTTTTTGTCTTTAGTTTGTATATTTTGTACTACTACGAGATAGGCTTGTGATTTTGTTTGTGACTCTGAGAAGTGAAACGGATAAGCGGAGAAAGTTCTAAAGTACTTAAGGTAGTTTGGTAAGAGGTGGAGTTGGCCCACAGAGGAAGTTTATGTTGGCGGAGTATTATGGTGGAGGTTGGTACGGGCCAGGTTTATGCGGATAGCGTTCATGGAAAGCGGATACTATGTCGGAAGCGTGACCCAGCTCGGTTGCAAGCAACCAAGAGGTTTCTTCGTCGGTGTTCTTGTAACCAGCCGAGCGGACTAGATACAAGAGTTGACAATGGCGGCAACGGCGGTCCACCTTAGAGTCAAGTATCTCTGATACTTCGTACTCAAGGTCACCATTGACATTTACTGGTGAAGGCGGAGGCTGTTGTCAGTTTGGGAAAGGGTTAGCCGCTGCGGCTTCCAGTTGTGAGACGTGGAAGACCGGATGTACCGAGTGCATAGAGTCAGGGAGCTTAAGGGTGACAGAATGCATACCTGGCCTGGCCAGGATGGTGAACGGACCTAAGTACTTTTCGGAGAGTTTTTCCGAAGGATGGGTGGAGCGGAAGTACTTGGCTTTGACGTAGGCCTGTTCTCCAACCTTGAACTCAGGCGGAGGTATGTGTTTAGCATCTGCTGGACCCTGGTAGTGCTGTTGAGCGGCAGACATTTCGGAGCGGAGGAAGTCATGAAGGGCGGAGAGCTCAATGACATAGTCATGAGCCCTTGGGGAAGTGAAGTCTTGGTCAGGGACCACAGATAGGTTTGGATGGTATCCCTTGTTAGCAAAGAAAGGGGAAACTCCAGTAGTCGCACTTGGTGCATTGTTGAAAGCAAACTCTGCTAGGGGTAACAGCTCAGCCCAATTGTCTTGTTGGTAGTTACAGTAGACACGAAGGTACTGCTCGAGGGTCTGGTTCGTTCGCTCGGTCTGGCCATCACCTTCTGGGTGGTAACCCAAAGTGAAGTGAAGGCACATATCAAGGGCCTTTCCTAGAGAGCGGAAGAAGTGTGAGACGAACTCAGGACCTCTGTCGGAGGTGACATTAGCTGGTACTCCGTGCTTGGAGAAGACATGGGTAAGGAAGAGCTTGGCGAGTTCGGTGGAGGTGATGGAGTCGTGGGTGGGGATGAACACTGCTTGCTTTGAGAGGTGATCCACTACCATGAGTATGGCGGAGTAGCCATCGGAGTTGGGGAGGTGTTTGATGAAGTCCATGGAGATGGAGTTCCAAGGTCTCTCTGGGACAGGGAGTTGCTTCAGTAGACCATAAGGGCGGTGGCACAGAGTTTTGCTCCGTCCACAGGCAGTGCAAGACCTGATGTATTCCTTTATGTCGGAGCGGAGGTTGGGCCACACGTAGTCCCTGTGGACGAGTTCTAAGGTGCAGTTTTGCCCGAAATGGCCTGCTAGAGGATGATCATACTTGAACCAAAGCACTCGGAGGTGGAGGTCATCAATGTCAGGGACAAAGATACAACCGTCAAGGCAGAGTAGACTGTCGGAGTCCAGGGACCACCGAGGCTTAGTCGGAATTGGAAGATGGCTGGCGGAGACAGGATTGGAGGGTAGGGCGGAGATGATGTCAGAGTGCAAGCACTCAACATCGAAGACCATGGCAGTGTGGAGCACAGGTGTCATGAGGGTAGTGGTACAGAGGGACGACACGAGTTGCTCCTGTGTAAACATAGGGTGGAGATTGTGAGGATTTACCTGCGCATAGTCCCTATCCCCCCCTTTTGGGTAGATGTCCCAATGTTGCGTAAGTGCGTCGGGTTTGGCTCCTAGGTGGCCAGGTCGGAAGCAGATGGAAAGATTGAACTGGGAAAGGTACTCTGACCAGCGGGCCTGTCGATGGGTGAGAACCTTAGAGGTGGAAAAATACTCAAGGTTTTTGTGGTCCGTCACCACATTGACAGGTAAGGTGGAGCCTTCTAAGTAATGCCGCCAATGGCGGAAGGCCTTGAAGATAGCCAACAGCTCCTTGTCATGGGTATCATAGTTGAGTTCTGGCGCATTCATGGTGTGGGAGTAGAAAGTGACTGGGCAGAGTTCACCGTCGGAGCAGGTGACCGACAAAATGCCAGCAATGGCATAGTTGGAGGCATCGGTTTCCACTGTAAGCGGAGCGTCAGGGACCCAATGAGTGAGAATAGGAGCGGAGCTGAAGGCATCCTTCAGGCGGAGGAAAGCGGAGCGGCACTCTTCGGAAAAGTTCCAAGGAGCACCCTTTCACGTGAGGTGAGTGAGTGGAACGACGATGTTGGAGTAGTTATTAATGAATTGTCTATAGAAATTTGCGAAACCAAGGAAAGACTGGATGTCTCGCACCTTCTGCGGCTCAGGCCAGTCGCGGACTGCCTGGACCTTCTCAGCAGACATGGTGAGGCCAGAGGGAGAAAGAACATAACCGAGGTACTCGACGGAGTTGGAGTGAAACTCGCACTTCTCTGGCTTGGCATAAAGGCCATGCTTTCGAAGGCGGCAGAGTACCTCTTTTATGTGTTCGCAATGCGACTCCATGTCCTGCGAATAGATTAAGATGTCATTGAGGTACACCACGACGCAGACATCGAGCATGTCTGCAAAGATGCTATTGATGAATCGCTGGAAGGCTGCAGGCACATTAGTCAGACCGAATGGCATTACCCGCCACTCGTAAGAACCATAATGAGTGCGGAATGCTGTCTTCCATTCATCTCTGTCTGCGATGCCGACTAGATGATAGGCATGGTGGAGGTCGATCTTGGTATAGACTTTAGCGCGGCTTGGAGAGTCGAGTAGGTTGGAGATGAGCGGCAGCGGATAGTGGTCTTTTTTCGTGATTTTATTGAGTCCTCGATAGTCTATGCAGTGGCAGAGTGAACTGTCCTTCTTCTTTACGAAGAGGACAGGGGCACCGTGAGCGGAGGTGGATTGTTTGATGAAACCATAGCCAAGATGCTCGTCAATGAAGGTGTGGAGAGCTTCAAGCTCTGGCGGAGAAAGAGAGTAGATCGTGCCAATGGGCGGAGAGGCTCCTTCCTCAAGGTTGATCTTGAGATCGAATGAGCGGTGTGGCAGAAGTTCTGTGGCCTTGTCTTTACTAAAGATGTCGGCAAACTCGCGATACTCAGGAGGGACCGAAGAGAGGTCAGGAGGCGGAGATGAAGCGGAGGACGCACGAAGCTTCACATCATCAGCGGAAAGCTGTAAGCGGAACTGTCTAGAGCCAGGGAGAGCACAGGCTCTGACATATGCAGCAGCATTGATGAGTGAGACAAGTGGAGTGGAGCGCGGCGAGTCTGTCGGAGGTGCAGTCAGAGCTGCACATGGAGCAGAGGTCGCAGCGGAAGATGACGAAGGTGCCTGGGGCATCGGCATTCCCTGTAACGATGGTTTGAACGATATACTGCCCAATACCCAGTCAATCAACGGATTGAAGTGGGTGAGCCAGTTGTGTCCTAGTACCAGCGAACATGAAGAATCCAATGGAGTAACATAAAATGAAACGGAATTGACATCGCCGGAAGGAAGGCGGAGGGAAAGATCTACCTCTTGAGAAATGACAGTTTTTGTACTACCATCGAACAAGCGGAGCGGAATTGGTGGAGAAACGGAGGAAACAGGAATGGCATATTTCTTAATTACAGACGGGTCTACGAAGCAATGAGAAGAACCAGAATCGATCAACGCAGAAAAAGTATCAACAGAATAATCCAGAAGAGTTACAGACGGAAGTAAAGAGTTGGGACTAGAAAGAGCAGACGCGTTGAGTCAGATGTCCAGTGGCACACAGTTGGGTTCAATGCTTCCTCCAGGCTGTGCGAGCTCCCTGGAGGAGCGGACTAATTTTTTGGCTCTGCCTGCTCTGCAGGCGGAGTAGGCAGAGTTCCAGCCATAGCTGCACGGGCTTTGGCTGCGTGAGAGGTGGACTTGGGACAGTCCTTAGCAGAGTGGCCAGCCTTGCCACAGAAGAGGCAGAGGTTGTTTTTCATCCTGCGCTGGCGCTCAGCAGAGGTGAGTTTGCCATCTTTACCCAGAAGGTGGGCAATATTGGACTTGGATGTGTTGGACTTGGGCAGATCTTTCTGCTTGCCCTTGCCCTTGGCGTCAGACTTTTGAGTGGAGGCGGAGGACGACGATTTAGACTTGTTGTCAGAGTTGGAGGGCCGTGACTTGTCGGAGGTGGACTTGGTGGTACGTGAGACTTCCGCTTTGCGCTCCCAGTAGCATGCATCGATGGTCTGGGTGAGTTCGCGGAGTTGTGCGAGGGTAGAGGGTTTTCTGATGCGAGCGATCTCATCCTTGATGCGGTCTGGAAGTCCGCTATAGAAGCGGTGGCGGAGTGCACTGACACCATAGTCCTTGACCTGTGAAGCCCAGCGATTGAACTCCACAACGTATTTGGTAATACGAGAACCGTCCTTCATGGTAAGGTTCTCGAGTTGTTGGATGGCATCTGCTATAGCATCGTGCGGACCAAAATTAGCTGTGAGCTCTTGTAAGAACTCATGGTAGTCATCCATCCAGAGCGGGCGGTCATAGTTGTCGGGGTTTAGCAAATCTGGCTTGAACCAAGCCAGGGCCATACCCTTAAGATAAGATTGAGCGAAGGTAACCTTTGCTCTGTCAGAGCGGAATGCGCAAGGGCGGTCTTGGAAGTTCAGCTCGCATTGGATGAGGAACTCGCGGAGCTTCTTGGGGTCGGAGCCGTTGAAGGTGTCAGGCTTGCGGACTTTGGTTTTCAGAGCGGAGTCCCCAGTGCGCAAGCTAGACCGTGCAAGTGCATGGACAGCTCTAGCAAGAGCTACGAGGGGATCCTCTGGTGGCTCAGCCAGGTCTTCGGGGACATCCCCGTCACCGCTGCCCCCGCCATCGGGATCACCATCAGGATAGTCAGGGTCGGGGTTGGGCCCATCACCTCGGTTACGAGGAGATGGAGTGTGAAAGGCTGTTGGGTGTAGGTCGGAGCAACCAGCTTGTGAAGCGCTTTCGCCTTCAGCGCGAGAGCGGCGTCGAGCGGAGAAGGATTGGAACTGTTCGACGACGGAAGGGAGTCGACACGGATTAGCTAGCACTGCAGTGAGGTTCTCAGCAACCTCTCTTTGGGATTGAGCTCAAGTTCTCATAATGATGTAAGTTTTTTCGGAGGATGGAAATGAGATCATACAAGTGTGAGTACAAATATACTGTCAAGTCCGGGCCTACTCCGACCAATTCCGACACTATATAAGGTCTAGAGAGGGGTTCGGAAGCAAGTCTGACACAGAAGAACAGAACTCCGACTAGCGGAGTGTCGGCAGGAACAAAGACCGCCGAGACAAAGGCAGAGCGGAGTGAGGGCATCGGGTTTAGCTCGTGCACTACCCCCTTGCATGATCTCAGCCCTCGTATTTCAGAGGGAGAGTACAGATGGAGAGTTGGAGACAAGTCCGACAGACAGAAGACAGAGTCAGGAGGAGTAGGAACTAAGTTGATATTTGTACTGGAGAACAGCAGAGTATAGTACATGCTTTTATACTGCTACGGAGGTACAGTAATCGGAATTGGAACTGACATACGGAGACTCATAAATTTTCAAGTAAAATTTCCTGGACGACAAATGAAGGGTAGACAGAGGACATACAAACAGGTAACACAGATCATTCAGAAAAGGAAATAGTCCAGGCACTGGACCATGCGGTGAGTGCACTGCGGAGTACCTGACTGCAAAGGTAGTCACATGACCCCTCAGAGAACGGACTGCCCGGTCCGGTAGGAGGGAACACAAGTCTGACAGCAGTTGGAGCGGAGATGGTTCATAGCCAGCAGAAGTTGGGCAGAGTTGGTGCAGAGCGAGTGAACGAGTGGTGGAGTAGGATGCGGAGTACATAGGGACTCATAATGAACGCACGGTCGTGACAATCTCCCTGACAGCACGCAGTCAGGTACTCCACAGTGCATGCACCACATGGTCCAGCATCTGTACTGTTTCCTTTTCTGGATGTTCTATGTTACCCATTCGTATCTCCTCCATCTAACCTTCATTTGTCATCTAGGAAGTTTTTACTTGAAAATTTCTGGGTCTCCATGTGTCAGTTCTGATACCGGTTACTGTGCCTCTGTAGTAGTATAAAAGCATGTATCATACTCCACCATTCCTCAGTATGAATATCAACTTAGTTCCTACTCCTTCTGTCTCTGACCTCTGTCTGTTGGAGTTACCTCTGACTCTCCATCTGTACTCTCCCTCTGAAATATGAGGGCTGAGATCATGCAAGGGGGTAGTGCATAAGCTAAACCTGATGCCCTCACTCTGCTCCACCTTTGTCTCAGCAGTCTTTGTCCCTGCCAACACTCCACTAGTCAGAGTTCTGTTCCTTTGTGTTGGACTTGCTTCTGGACCCTTCTCTAGACCTTATATAGTGTTGGAGTTGGTTGGAGTAGGCCCAGACTTGACAATACTCAATATTAGTAGCTTGACAGACTACTGAGGTTCCCTACAGCTTCCTCTCTGGGTTTCCCTCTGCAACCCCACAAACTTCTTCAAGGACTGCCAGAGTAAATGACTGGCTGGCAGTTGTGTCCAGCTGCCATGAGCATGTCTTCTGCAGTCCAGGTAAGAGTCACATAAGGTAGGGACTGCAGACAGATCATGTAGATCTAGGGTATATCACAGGTAGAGGTTGCCCAAATACCTGCCTGGGTTGGCACCCACAGGTATGAGGTGGGTCAGGTGCTGTGAGTATGGGTAGGGCAGGTAGGGGACTGACTTACCCATAGTGTCCACAGGTTACCTGTGGGTCACAGCATTGCTAAGACTACTAAGGACTAGTACTACATATTGGATCTTGCATATCATCATTAGTGCCCTGCAGCAGCTAATCTTTATCAATTTCAATGAGCCTAGGTGCTGTTGGAACATGAAGTGCCACTGTTTGTTGGTACTTAGGTGCGATGCTAGTGTCCTTACATAAGCACAAAAAGCGCACATACTTGTAGTATTTTCTACTAGTATTCCCTCAGTAGTTTGTTCACTACTGAGGGTAAGTCCATTCATATTACAAGTATTCTACTATACTGACATCCTGTAGTAGCCTACAGGTACAGTAACACACTCAGCAGTTTGTTCACTACTGAGGTAACCTACAGATATTTCTACACCTGCATTCTGCATATACCAGTGCAATCCTCTTGCAAAATGTAAGCAGTGGATCATGCCATGGGCCCTGGCCCCCAACTTATATCAAGATTTAAATTTGAGTGGACATAGCTCAGATCCAGTAACTTTTCACCCCTGCTCATTTGATCACAGCTAAGCTTTTGAGCTTGATGACTCCTGATTTGCCATCCAAAAATACTTGTAGTTGTCATAACCATGCCTCAACTCTGGCTGGACTCAGCCTTGCACTCCTCTAGTCTGGCCTTGGCCTCACCAAACACCTACCTCCAGTTGGCCTAGTGCAGTTAGCACTGCTTTGCAGTGTGTGTCATTTTGGTTGAGCCTGACCTGGTCTGCCCTTGTCTCTGTCCTGGTCTCCAGTCACCTTAGTCATATCTTACTAATCACTTCAGTCACCCCCCCAGGGGACCTATTAGGTTCATATATTCTTATAGATGTATCTGCCTAATAGGTGTTGACCACCTGGGTATTCCCAGTGACTGCTGGAGATTTGCCAGGCCCTGGAGATTCTCCAGAGCAAGGTGTCAGACATAGACTTTCTCCAGGATTATTACATCTATAACAGAGTGCCTGGGGTCCAAATGGGGCTTTCCCCAGTGGGTCAATAGACCTATTTCCTGGGTATCCTGGGGGATTCTCCAGCCTAAATGGACCTGTTTTCTGGGCAGCCTGGGGGATTCCCCAGCCTAAATGGACCTGTTCTCTGGGCATCCTGGGGGAATCTCCAGCCTAAATAGACCTGTTCCCAGTGCATCCTGGGGGATTCCCCAGCCTAAATGGACCTGTTCTCTGTGCATCCTGGGGGAATCTCCAGCCTAAATAGACCTGTTCCCAGTGCATCCTGGGGGATTCCCCAGCCTAAATGGACCTGTTCCCTGGGCATCCTGGGGGAATCTCCAGCCTGAATAGACCTGTTCCCAGTGCATCCTGGGGGATTCCCCAGCCTAAATGGACTTGTCCCAGGACATCCAGCCCAAACAGACCTATTCCAAGATGATCATGGGAACCTCCAGTTCAAATAGACCACCATCACAGCATGAAGGATCAATCAAAATCATTTGGAGTCTCCATGTTGCTGACAGGAGTGTGTATCATGCCAAGTACCTATTCCCATGGAATCTGATCTGAGCACACTATACAATATGTGAAAAAGTATGGCCATAGACCATGGAGGAAAGACTGGTGACATCTGATGGAGGGAGTAGAATATACTTGGTGATGGTGATTGCCCAGGCACAGCAGACATATACTTTCACCATGCTTCCCAAGTCTTCAGTGATCTCCAGTCTTGGCCATTGCATACAAGTCAAAGATTGTCTAGGTCTCATTGGAATTTTCCCACCCACTCTGGGGATCCACAGGGTATGCAGCAGATCCTCCAGACAACATTTGGAATTTCCCAGCCAACTCCTGTCTCTAGGGGTTCTCCAAGCAATGCTGGGGATTCTCCCACTCACTCTGGGGATTCTTGTCATGACCATGACACCAGTGTAAGCCCCTGACACCTACACCGCCCTCCTCCAACATGTTCCTGCACTTCTCCACCCTCCTCCGACGTGTTCCCACGCTCCTCCGACCCTCCCGACACATCTCCACACCTCTCCAAGGTCCCCTGTCCATGTTCTGACCAACTCTGCTCAATTCTGCCCTAGGTTTGGTCACGTGGGCTGTCAGACTTGCAGCCCTGCATTCTAGATAGGGTTCTGCCCTCATGTCAGTTTTCTCCATTCTTCTGCTCCTTTGGTATTTACCCTCTCTTCCTTGTTGTAGTAGTCTCCTTGTCTCAGTTAAGGTCCCTGTCATCCCTACCCTCTATCCCTTGTGTCGGAAGGACTCTAACCCACTATACACTTATTGGTTTACATTCCATACTGCACCACCCTTGACCTACATTGTATATAAGGCCACATAGTACTCCAATGTAATCAGTATGAATATCAAATAAAGGCCCCACCTTCGACTCCCTCTCAGTCCCCTCCGGAGTTTCGTCTCCACTTCCTCTGAGTCTGCTCCACCTCTGAAATATGAGGGCTGAGCTCGTGCAAGGGGGCAGTGCACTAGCTGAACCCAACACCCTCTCATCCAACCTCCAACCTCTGATCTCCAGCTCCAACTCCGACCTCAGCCTCCGAGACTTTCCTTCATACCCCTCCACTCACTGTTCGTTGAATATCTCGCCACCCAGTGGTTGGATTCACTTCGGACTTTGACCGCTGTACTCCGCAGCCCAACCCGCTCCAACTCCGCCCTAAGAAGGAGCCAGGGGTGTTGTCTGACTTTGACAGTATATTCATACTATCACTTGTATGAGCTCTCTCACTTCCCCTACCACATCTGCTATGCCTCCCATGACATGTCTCCAACAACGGGATGCTACTGAGGCCCTTGCTACAGCCTTGGCAAACCCCTGACATCTCCTTTCAGTTGTTGAGCCCTTCCAGAGCTTCTCCTCCAGGGGGCGCTCCAACTCTGACCCTGCTCCAGACAGTGCCTCATGTGCTGCACCTTCCATCCGTCAGCAGTCTGCCCTCTGCTCTCCGCCACCTCCTATTGTCATTCACCCTGGCGGAGATGGACCAGGCAACCCCAATGATGACCCCAACGATCCTGACTACCATCCTGGTGATGGGCCTGATGATGAGGATGATCCCAACAACCTTGCAGATCCCCTTGATGACCCAGTCCTTGCTCTGACCTGGGCCATCCATGCCCTAGCCCGCTCCAACCAGCACTCCAGAGACCCTGCTCTGCGAACCAAGGTCCACGAGCCAGACACCTTTGATGGGTCTGACCCTAAAAAACTCCATGAGTTCCTGGTCCAGTGTGAGCTCAATTTCCAGGACCGCCCTTGGGCATTCCGCTCCGACCGAGCCAAGGTCACATATGCGCAGTCCTACCTTAAGGGCATGGCATTGGCCTGGTTCAAACCAGATCTTCTCAATCCAGATGATTACCTTAATTGTCCGCTGTGGATGGATGACCACCGTGAGTTCCTCTGTGAGCTCACTACCAACTTCAGCCCTCATGATGCTGCTGCCAATGCCATCCAGCATCTGGAAAATCTTACCATGAAGGACTCTTTGTGTATTGCGAAGTACTTAGTGGAGTTCAACCGCTGGGCTTCTCAGGTAAAGGACTATGGCGAAGGTGCACTCCACCACCACTTCTACTCGGGTCTCCCTGACTGCATCAAGGATGAAGTGTCCCATGTCGGCAAGCCCACCACTCTTCATGCACTCCGCGAGTTGGCCCAGACAGTAGATGCACGCTACTGGGAGTGCAAGTCAGAAGTCTCCCACTCCACCAAGCCTCCTCCTGCCGAAAGAACTCTGCTCCACACCTCCGACTCAAAGCCAAAACCCTCCACATCATCCTCTGCCCCTAAGTCTGACTCTAAAAAGGCCAAAGCACCAAAGTCCGACATCAACCATCTCCTTGGAAAAGATGGCAAGCTCACAGCAGCTGAGCGGCTCCACCACCTTACTGGTGGGCTATGCCTCTTCTGTGGTGAACCTGGTCACTCCGCCAAGGACTGCCCAAGGTCGACTTCCCACGCTGCCAAGGCTGCCACTCTGACCACTCCGCCTGCAGAGAGGTCAGAGCCAAAAAATTAACCCACTCCTCCAGGGAGCCTGTACATCCTGGAGGAAGTGTTGATCCCATCTGTGCAGAGGTCCACCTCAACACATCCGCTCTTTCCGACCCTAATTCTCTTCTTCCGATTATTTCTCTTCCTGATTTCTCCGTAGATACTTTCCCCACTCTGGTCGACTCAGGCTCTTCACACTGTTTCGTCGACCCCTCTTTAGTTAAAAAATATAAAATCCCAACAAAAAATGTCTCTCCACCTATTCCTCTCCGACTGTTTGATGGTACTAGTAATACCACCATTTCCCAAGTAGTAGATTTCTCCGTCTGCTTTGCCTCTGGTGATGTCACATCTGTTTCCTGTTATGTAACTCTGTTGGATTCCACCTGTTCATTGGTCTTGGGACACAACTGGCTCACCCGCTACAATCCATCGATTGACTGGGTATTGAGCAGTATCTCGTTCTGACCATTGATACAAAGAATGCCAATGCCCTTGGCGCCTCCGTCACCTTCTGTTGCAACTTCCACTTCAGTACTGACACCCTCCACTCCATCTGCTCCTCTGACATCAGCTCCGCTGCCTACTCCGACAGCTGGCTTGCCACGCACTGCTCCGCATATCTCTCTCATCGGAGCTGCAGCCTTTGTCTGTGCATGTGCCCTTCCTGGCTCTGCACAGTTCCGCTTGCACCTCCACCCCAAAGATATGAAACTCCGAGCCTCTTCGATGCCCTCCACACCTCCTGATCTCTCTGCAGTGCCCTCCAACTACCATGAGTTCGCTGATGTCTTTAGTAAAGCAAAGGCTACTGAACTCCCTCCACACCGCAGCTTTGATTTAAATATAGATCTCGAAGAAGGGGCTTCTCTGCCTCTAGGCACTGTCTACTCCCTCTCTCCACCCAAGCTTGAGGCGCTCCGCACCTTCATAGATGAGCACCTCAGCTACGGTTTCATTAAGCAGTCAACCTCCGCCCATGGTGCTCCTGTCCTCTTCATTAAGAAGAAGGACAGCTCACTCTGCCTCTGTGTGGATTACCGAGGACTCAATAAAATCACCAAGAAAGACTGCTACCCACTCCCTCTCATCTCCAACTTGCTCGATTCTCTGAGCTGTGCTAAAATCTATAGTAAAATTGACCTCCGCCATGCCTACCACTTAGTCTGAATCAGTGCTGGTGACAAATGGAAGACTGCCTTTCACACTCGCTATGGTTCCTATGAATGGTTGGTTATGCCCTTCGGTCTTACTAATGCGCCAGCAGCTTTCCAGCGGTTTGTTAACAGCATCTTCACTGACATGCTCGATGTCTGCATTGTTGTTTACCTTGATGACATCCTCATCTACTCCCACAACAAGGAGTTGCACCACCAACATGTAAAAGAGGTCCTCCACTGCCTCCACCAGCATAGCCTCTTTGCTAAGCCGGAAAAGTGTGAGTTCCACAAAGACTCTGTTGAGTACCTCGGCTATGTCCTCTCCCCATCTGGTCTGACCATGTCTGCTGATAAGGTCCAGTCCATTCATGATTGGCCTGAACCATGCAAGGTTAAAGACATCCAGTCCTTTCTTGGGTTTGTGAACTTCTATCATCGGTTCATCAGTAACTACTCCAACATAGTTGTTCCACTCACCCACCTCACTCGGAAGGGCACTCCTTGGAGCTTCTCCGAAGAGTGCCGCTCCGCTTTCCTCTGCCTTAAGACCGCTTTCACCTCCGCTCCGATCCTCACTCATTGGGTGCCTGATGCCCCAGTCACAGTTGAGACTGACGCATCGGACTATGCCATTGCAGGTATCCTCTTGATTACCTGCTCCGATGGTGAACTCCGCCCGGTTGCCTTTTACTCCCACACACTCACTGCTCTGGAGCTCAACTATGACACTCATGATAAGGAGCTGTTGGCGATTTTTGAGGCCTTCCGCCACTGGCGACATTACTTGGAAGGCTCTGCCACCCCTGCTGATGTGGTGACTGACCATAAAAACTTGGAGTATTTCTCCACCTCTAAGGTCCTAACCTGCCATCAGGCTCATTGGTCAGAGTACCTCTCCCAGTTCAACCTAGCCATCCGTTTCTGCCCTGGCCGCTGTGGGACACGACTTCTGGGAAGCGTGCGACTAGAGGAAGGGTGAAGGGAGAATTCCCTAGGATCGTCCCAAGGGGTACTGTGTGGAAGGAGAGGTCGAGAATGGGCTTAGAAGCGGCGGGGAAATTCAAGTGAGAGTTGCAGAATTTAATTCTGGGCAGATGTAGATGCGTGAGGAACAGCAAGACGGGTATATGAAATTCCGAGGGGTCACTATGCGTCAAGAGGAGCGAATTCAAAGCAAAAGGGACACGGGATTAGGTGTGCAGGGCTGGAGGACACAGGAGACACGAAGACCTCTGGGGACACTGAAGATGCAGCAGACTCTATATATGCACTTTAGACTCTTGAAACTCTCGAACTCACAGAACACACACAGATAACGACTCAAAAGGTGGGTGGTCTATTTTCCAACATCATGGCGGAATTATATAGTACAGGGAAAGTAGGTACAAGTCAGAGTAAGGTGGGGCAGGAAAACTAAAAGACCGGAAAATAAAGGAAGGGACATCAGACGTCAGCGAAATACAGAAGCACGTGAAATAGACCATTGGGTAGTAGGCGAGAGCAAGAGCGGGACAACGGTAAGGGGTATCTTCCAACAGAAAGAGAGTATGCGTACAAGTGGGAGGTGGAGCTGAGTGGCACAGGAGGGCAGAGCGTAGCGTACTGGCACGAAGTCCGGAATTTAGGGTGACAGGGGAATCCGGAGTTTTTTAGAGGAAAGTGGCATGGACGACTGGTGACATGGCTGAGGGGAGGCATGGCTACTGAATTCCAGATGACTCTGCATGAATGTGGAATTTCCAGATCAGCGTTTTGATGACTGAGTGACATGTGGAAGGTCGGTAGAAACTCTGAAGGTGACAGGGGTTGGGAGGAAACATGAGGTCACGAGCGGGAAAAATTCCGAAACAGGTTTGTTGTAGAGGCCTGCGGAATTTAGTGACAGGTTCCTGTTCCAGCCTCAGGGAGT
Source organism: Pisolithus tinctorius (assembly GCA_024663395.1). Taxonomy (NCBI): domain Eukaryota; kingdom Fungi; phylum Basidiomycota; class Agaricomycetes; order Boletales; family Pisolithaceae; genus Pisolithus; species Pisolithus tinctorius. Next base: position 4,008,853 of record JANFAH010000002.1, read on the forward strand.
ATATGGCTCCCTACACCTCCTGGGGACTTCGAATGCTGACCGTTGTCACACACCAAAGGTGTTGTGGACATGGTTACAGCTGACTCTGCCTAACTCGTTGACGAGTTGTGCACAATGCCCAAGCATGCAGATGAAGACTAAAGGCCTCATGTGAAGAAAGACTGTTGGACGTGAACAGTCATCCTTCGCACAAGAACGAGTCGTCAGTGCTAAAGAGAAAAGAGGAAGCGAGTTAAGCGTGTGTTAAAGGTTTTTAGTGCCCATGTACAGCATTCCGGTTTCCATCATATCTCTGCCGTTTCCAAAGATATCAACTCGGTTCGCATGCTCGCTTAAAGTGCTCAGCCCCACAATTCTTCCTTCCAAATTTGGAGAGGATCCTCGCACCCTGCATGTTTCTACAGCACTCCATCCGTCAGACGCTCATTTCGCTAAGTCCATCAATCATGGCCACCTCTTCGTCGATCATCTCACTTGTCTCATTTGCCAGAGACAATGGCTACGTATATCTGCCAGGCGTTCCCACCAGCTTCCATCCTGAAGCCCCCTGGTTCATCCCGTCATTGTCAGCCCCGTCTCATCCCATGCAGCTTGGTCAGCGTGTTCTCCTTGTCAGTATGACTTCCAGAAGGACGTTCTTTGGTCATCTCAGGTCTGTCACTCGGTTGGAAAGGTCTTATGTGGTCATTTCAGTCTCCCCAGTTGATGAAGCATATGGATCGTTCCTCCCTGCTCCCTGCACCGTCTTTGTTCCAATCTTGTCCATCATTCTTCCTGCATTGCGACAGCTGCAGTATAATCTACTGTCCTCCAGCCTCCCTGATTGCATTCATGACGAGTATGACATGCATCTTGCCTTCTTACTGCAAGATCCAGCAGAAGACGTCCCCCCTTCTCCTCCTCCTCCATCAGAGCCCCGTTCATGAAGTTTTTGTTAACTTCGCTGAGAGGATGAAAGGGTGGGAGACGCGATCGCATATGCTCTCATTGCCCCACAGACCCCCAATGCCCTAGCCCCCTTTGACACCTGACTCATGCCCTTCAGTTCTGGAGTTAATACTTCCCTATCTGGAAACACCGTCCATCTGTCATGCCGTCTTTGGATCTAGAGATGTCTCTGCCGAGATCTAACTTGCATTGCCACCCCCTAATGTGATATCAGTGTGCTTACTCAGTTTCTGATTCTATTTGACTCGTTTTGTGATATTTTGACTATCCTTGACTCATTCATTGCCAATACTTACCAATCCTCTTTGCTTGCTTACTTTTCATTTCTTGCTTACTCATCATGATTACTCAGTCCTTACTCATTACTTACCAAGTGTTTGTGCCTTGTTTGTCACAAGCTGTGCTTCCCCCATAGTATATAAACCCCCATGTACTTAGCTACCCAGAATCAATCAAGAAGTCACTCAGAAGTCAGCTCAGCTCAGTGCCTATCTTGTCGTCGACAGTTGAGGCTCCACGAAGGGGTCTATCTGTCATCATTCATATCCTTGGTAGTTGAGGCTCATTCGGAAGAGTCTATCTACCACCATTATCTGAAGCTCCATCCCCACTTAGTCAGCAAGTCTTGCTTAGTCATCCTCCCACTCCTGCATAACTCGTCATCGACTTGTGCAAGGAGCACGTTTACTTGAAGTCCATTACTTGAAGTACCTTTCGGCTGAACACCTTCGCTCTGTTCAGCATCCCCTTCTCAATCAGCATTCATTCATCCTCTCCTGTGTAACTTGTCGTCGACTTGCGCCAGGAGCACCTCTACTTGAGGTTCCCCCCACATTTAGGTTTCTGCACTCCAGGTTCCACGGAGGCACACCACCACTCACTCTACATTTGTCTTTTGTGTTGGTTTTGGTTGGTTTTCACCACCTTTCCACACTTTGACTCACACCGTCCTCGGTCAGACCGAACCAAGGTGCGACAGAGATGAGCGGAATTTCGGCAGACGTTACATAACAATGATGGCGCGAGGTCGGAATTCTGCCTTGTGCAGAATGGAATTCCACATTGTACGAGATAGTCCTGTGGAATTTAAACTTGCCCAGAAGGTGGCTCACTGCTCGTCAAACTCTCCCAACAACACCCTTGCTCACCTATCCTGCTCCCAACGTTTCATCCACCCATCAACATGCAAGCTTACTCGATCCGTGACGCATGACCTGTGTTCAGCATGAGGGACCAGGCCATTACCTCGCTGTCAGCAGCTCTGAGGCACATCAGGGTGCTAATTGAGACAGCACCGCAACCCGAAGAGAGCCTGGAGGCGATATACGAGTGGGTGGGGGACTGGGACCAGACCTGGGTGAGTGCACCAGATACTCATGCCATGTGACATGCCAACAGATCTCCAGGCTGGGATCTACTTGTGGTGGAGGTACGTCGACGAGAACAAACTCTCTATCCCGAAGGTGCGCAACACCAACCTGCGCGACATGACCGAGGAATCCGTGATATGGCAGAACAAGGTGATCCCGGGGGTCATAGCCATAGCAGATCTTCGTCGGCCAGAAGGGCAGTGGAGATTCCACATTGACGACATCTTCGAGGACTACCAGGAGCAGGTCGAGGAGAGAGTGTGTTTGGAGGCTGAGAGGTTGGCCAAGGCACCGTCAGTGTGTACCCAGGGCCAAGACCACACGCCAGAGGACACCCATCAAGAGGAGCTGCACGTTTGGCAGGGGGGGGCTCTGGTAGTGTGAGCAAAGGAAAAGGGAAACAGAAGGTGCGTTCCTCGTCCTTGACAACCCCGAGCACGAATGCTGACTTCAACGAAAACTCCGCAGGCCACCAGCGAGGAGGACAAGCTGGCTGATGACGTCGATGATGACGAGGGCAACAGCAAAGGCAAAGGCAAACCAGGACCTTCTGCAAAGAGACCCTGCGTGGCTGGAGACAACGAGCCCTGCGAGACATGTGCACAGGCAAACCTCACGTGCGTCGGGGAGCCAGAATCATCCTGTAAACGGTGCCAGAAGGTGAAGCGCAAGTGCTCCCACTCTCGTGGAGTAGGGAGAAAGGTGAGTACCGAACAGGTGAAATTCCACAAGGGAACGAGCTGACACCACCTTCAGCGAAAGAATTCTGGTACTGTCAGGGAAGCAGGCCTGTCCCACAAACGGGTCAAATCAATTACGACCGTGAAGGCGCCCCCAGCCGAACCTGCGACTGGACCTGCAAAGAAGCTCACTCTGAAAATTCCGGCTCGAAAACGGCAGCCTGAGCTGACTCCCCCATGTTCTCCTTCGCCACAACCGACCCCTCCACCCCACGATCCTTCACCAACACCTCGTCTCTTTTTTTGCGGGGCTACTCCAATGCCCGGACCCTCATTCAAGCCCTCACCAGCCCCTGTCAACGATCCTGGAGCGTCACTTCTGGTCGATGAACCGCAAGTCGAGAGCGAACCATTCTTCGCGACTGCGACTGGTTTACTGGAGGAACCCAGAGACGTCGAAGTGTTGGTCCGGAGCAACACTCCACCGGCCACAGAGATTCCGGAGGTTGAATACCCACGCGAGCGGTCGACAGCGAATATCGTTGAGTGTCTGCGAGTGCTCGAGGCAAGAGCCGAGGATGAAGAATTCGAGTTGGAGCAGGTCTACCGGCTGCTGGAGATGCTAGTGAGGCAGGTAATGCGCCGGATCGAGACTGCGCGGGCCAGACGGGGGGAGTTATGAAGGTTGAAGGACGATCTCTGCGACCTGTAGATAGCGTTCTAGCATCTGCGGAATTTTGTACTCATATGTCCCGAATGTGAAAGAGTCTTTCGTGCATCAGTTTTAGTACTACAGTAAGGAAATGTAAGACTTTTTGAAGGAAAAGAAGTGCAGAATTTTTTTTTTTTTAACTCTAGTTTGTTTCCTTCATGTGGGCAGTGCAGAACTTATATATGAGATGAAATGGGTATCGATAAAAGAAAGAAGAGAGAAACAAAAGAAAAGAGGTAGAGAGAAGGACAGGCTACTCATCTGACTCGTCCAACGGGACGCCAGCAAGCGTAGGGTCTGGGAACGCATTGTCTTCAAGACGATCCAGGTCTTGCAAGGAAACACCAGTCAGCTGGGTGACTTCAATACGAGCGTTATTCTGCGGGAAATAGGGGTATAGGCGAAAGGCAGCGAAGCGGAATTTCGAGACAGCGCCATCTAATTCTGCAAGTATGTACGAGCCGCCTTTAGTGCGTCTGATGACGATCATAGGCCCTAGGTAGCGCGGTTTGGTTTTCCGGTCGAGTTCTAGTTTGACACGGGAATTCCGAACGAGGACAAGCGACCCTGGTTCGAAGTTAAAGTCTTTGATGGATCGTGCGAAACGATCGACGAAATCCTTGGCTGAGGCAAAGTGGGATTTTAGGACCAGAATGTGGATGCGAGCCAGGTCCTCAGGGTGTTTCTGGAGTTGGCAAGCATGGTGAGCAATGAGGTCTGTAGTCGAGTAAAATTCTGCCTCAAAAGGGGCTAAAAATGTTGCTTCGACCAGATCGAAAGGGAGTCTGGGTTCAACACCATGAGCCATATAGAATGGAGAAAACCCGGTTGCCTTGTGGACCATAACCCTCTCTGCCCAAAATACCGCAGGGGCCACTTCTGACCACCTCGACGCTTCCCCACCACAACTCTTTACCATCGCCTTTCTTACATCAAAATGCCGCTGTTTGACAACTCCATTAGCCTGCAAGTTATAAGGGGAGATGCGTATGTGGCGAATTCTGAAGGTCTTAGAGAGCCAGTCAAGAGCAAGGACATATGGTCCCCCATTATCTGTGACAATCTCCGCAATGGCACCCCAACGGCACAGAATCTGTTCGAAGATGAACTTTCCAATGGACTTGCCTGTCTCTGCACAAAGCATAGCCCATTCGGGGTAACTGGTGAGTGAACAGCGGGCTTGGGTAACATAGCAAAACCTGTTCGACTTCGGCATTAAGAACATGTCCATATAAGCCTTGTAAAACAGGGGTTCAGGGATGGCGATGACTGGCAGTATATGAATGCGATCCAAACGATGGATCTGGCACTCGTGGCACAATTTAACATACCAATGGATGTCCTGCTCTAGCATGGGCCACCAAAAGCGAGTCAGCAAACGCATACAGGTCAAGAAGATACCCTTGTGCCCTAGGTCGTTGTGGGCCTGGCGGAGAATTCCAAGGCGTTTGTGTGAGGGTACCACTAGCTGGTGCCATCCCTGGGGATCCTTCCTCCACAGTTCTCCCCCTTTTACAAAATACCGAGTTGCAAGGCACACTAGGCTCTCCAGTTCTGCCTCCTCTAACCCTTCGGGTGTTTTCTTCGTCTCCAAAAACTCCTTCACCACTCTCATCCTCTCCTCTCTCTGTTTCGCTTTTTCTGTCCTCGGAATTTCAGTCTTGAGGTTTTCCGGTATTGAATCTTCGGCGGTAAAGATACCTAGACTCTGTGACAGGGGGAGGGATGAGTCTGACACGACGCTCGGAATTTCCAAGGGGTAAGGATGGGACTCGAAACGCGCTTCCCTATGATTCAAGAGCTCGACTGCGAAAGCCCCACACTCATCTATCCAATCCTCATAGTCCTCGTCCCCCTCATCTTCTTCTGCCCTTGGCCTCCTCGAAAGTCCGTCCAGTGCTGTGTGCTTGTGTGCTGGAACATGTACGAGCTCGAAGTCGAATAGGAGAATTCCGGCGATCCAATGATTTATGGTCGTGTTAGGCTGTAGATCAGGATTGTTAATCATCCCTCTGATATATCGTGCATCCACCTCGACAACTAAATTCCGCATGCCGAAGATATGAAGTTGGACATCGTGCAAAGCACGGAAAAGTCCAAACAGCTCCAGCTTAGCTTGGCTGTATCGACGTTCGCGATCATTGAGGGTTATTGAGCCAAACCTAGCAGGGTAGTGTTTTTCGTCTTCTCCTTCCTGCATGAGGAGGTACCCGACAGCGATGTTAGAAGTGTTGACTGCTAAGATGACCTTCCTTTCGGAATTGTAGTCGATAGTTCGCAACGCAGGGGACGAGACGATCGCCTGGTGGAGGTACTCCATGGCTTCCCTGTGTTTGTCGCAGAATTCAAAGGGGACGTCTTTCTTGGTCAGCTCGACGAGGGGACGGGCGTGTTTGGCGAAGTCTTTGATGAAGATCCTGCAGTAAGAGCAGAGACCTAAAAATCTGCATACTTCAGTAATGTTCGCGCAATAAGGCCAATCTTTAATCTTCTGGACTTTAGTTTTGTCCAGAATTCTACCCTCGAATGACACCTTATGCCCAACCACTATGATGGACGGCACAGCGATGACGCATTTCTTTGCTGAGACGGTGGCTCCTGCATGACGTAGACAGTGCAAGACCCAATTGACGTTCTGCAGGTGCTCCCAGATGAAGCGTCTAATCCCGGAATTCTGTGGAATCATTTCGTAGGTCCCGTTGGGATTTTGGTAGCGAGATTTGGGGCCTTTAATGGGACAGTCGTCGATAAACAGGATGGTGACTTCCGGAATTTCATCTTTTAGGATCCAACAGATGTCTCCGTGGAAAATTTGGATGGCATTCGTGTAGCCCATAGGAAGTTTGGTGAGTCGAAGAGTACCTATGGGAGTTTGGAAGGTAGTGAGGTCGCGGTAATCGTCATGTATGGTGCGATGATCATATCCGACCATAAGATCTAAAATTCCATAGACCGAATGACAAGCAAAGGCTTCGGCAATTGAATCGATGAAGGGGGGAATGGCTGAGTCCTGGATAGAAACAGTGTTTAGAGGTTGTAAGTCATGTACGAGGCACAGAGATTTTCCGTCCTTCTTGACTACGCAGAACCATTTTGAGCAGTAAGACGAAGTAGACGGTTCATAAACCCCTGCGGAAATCTTTTCTTTGATAATATTAATGACTTCACAGAAAATAGCAGGGGGAATGGGAATATTCCGCTCGACCCATGGCTTGTGGGCTAATGTAGGTATCTTCAGGGGCGGGAACATGTCCTCTCAGAAGGTCCCTCTTTCCGAAGCATCCCAGGCAAAGGTGTCTTCATGCTCCCTGACCCACCACTGTACTAGGTCTAATTCTGTAGGCCAAAGGAACCTTGCTGGGTCCAGATCGAGCTCGTCAGCTCTTTCCTGAGTAAACCTGGAACCTGGCACGAACGGAGGGGGATGAGTAGGTAAAACAGGCAGATCTGCGAGTGGGTCTTTGGCCTCCCGACGCTCTACTCAGAATTCTGCTGGCATCGACATCGGTACCAGCCTCACCTTCCTCACTACAGGTTTGTACTTTAAGACATGATAAACGGGATCGAACTGATAAGTAGAGTGTAAGGCAGAAATTGTCAGTGGAGAAATGGTAGTAGCGGTCGAGAACAGGAAAGGATCAGTCGGAGAAATGGAACTGGTGTCAAAGGGATCGACAGGGGGCATACTGTTGCCTCGAAAGTTGTAGATAAATGCCACAGCGGAATTTACGGCAGTGTCTGTGGGTAAAAACGTGGAAGACTTCAAAGGGTATAAAGACAGATCAGAAACATAAAGTGAACACACGGAGAAAGTGCAGTCCTGGTCTCCTCGCAGATCGTACGAGTCCTTGACCGATACTAAAAACCCTGTTTGGGTGGATTCATGTGGCGATGCATTTGTTTTCGCATGAAGAAGTCTTCTTTGTCTTCGGAATTTATGAAATGTGGAAGGGGTTGCAGCCTGTTGCGAGGTCGTGTCAGAATTAAGACTTGTTTACCGGAATTAGGGTCGCGGATTTCTAGAGACTGTTCTCCATCAGGGAAATTGCGAAGGACGCTGGAGAGTAGGCAGAAGAAGGGTCGACTGAGAAGTAAGTCAAAAGGGGCACGATCAATGACCTGGATTTGTAGATGAGCCTCGACGTTTCCTATGCGCAAAGTGGCATTCTCTATGACCCCAAGGGTGCTTTCTTTAGATTGGTTAGCGGCCTCCAGAGTCATGGTCATGTCAGTATGGAGAGGGGCCTCTAAGGCTTCCCACAACTCCTGTCGCAAGGCCACTACCTGGCATCTGCTGTCCAAAATACATTCGACATGGAGTTTGTCCATCAAGATCCTGTCGACAGCACGTAAGGGAGCCGTAGCGAGGCCCATGCACTTCCCTTCTGTGTCTCTGACCCAGTACTGCTCATAGGACGCCCAAGCAGCCGAGGGAGTCGTGTCTGATGCGGTTTCTAAACTCCCAATAGTTATCTTCTTCGTCACAGCTAGTTCTCTGATCTGCTTGCAGATCTCCAGGCTGACAGCTAATAGATCTTTGGTAGAGATTTCCATTTTTGTGTCTAAGACTTGGTTTACGATCTGCTTGGTCGCCGCAGCCTCATCAAAGCTGCTTTGGTAACGGAATTGGGGTGCGGAAATTGTCGATGGCTTAAGTTTCCAGGGATCTGTAAGATTAGGAGCAACCAGAGTTTTTCTGGCTGTTGGGGCTTCCGAAGACGAGGCAGTGTTAGCTGGAGCGGAATTACTGACTGGGATAGTAGGCGCTGGCGCATTGGCCGACGCTGGGACTGCTAGTGCCGGCCTTTGACGACGAACCGGGACTTCTACACCATCGAAGCGAGCTGTCTTCTTTTTCTTGATAGCGTTCTTCAACTCTTCTACCTGCACATAAGCCCTTGCCAAGGCATGTAGGTCTTCTTCATCAGCATCCTCCTCTAGGTTTTCGTTGACTAGATAGGAAGAGGGGTGTAGGTCGACTTGGTATTCCAAAACATCTTCATTGCTGAAGAACATTGTGCTGATGAGATGGGGAGGAGTTTCATGCCCATGGGATGAGGTTGACTGCTGGCTGGGTCGCTGAACTGAGATGAGGTTTGCTGAGGCAATGATCGAGTCGTGCATGGCGAGGAAGTTATTGATCTTTTCCTTGAAATTACGACCTGCAGCTGTCCTAGGAATATTGGAGCCGTCTGGCATGAAAAATCTCCCTCCAATCAGGGAGCATTTCCCAGCTTGTACGTATTTGTGACACAGTGCACATTCTGCAGTTCTGTGCCCATCTGTTCCTCCGCAGAAGAAACACTGTGGATCGAAGGAACGACGGAATTGTCCTTCTTGACCTTGTTGGGGGGGCGGGGTAGGAACAGGTTGCTGAGTGACATGAGCATACTCTCGCTTCAGGATAGTAGGAACGGCCAGCGAGGAAGATGGAGCGGAATTCTGGGGAAACAGTGCCGACGAGTCTGGTTGAGGGAGGTTCTGTTTGGCCCCACTGAGGAGGTAGTTGGCATGTTTATAGACTATATCAAACTCCCATGGTTCGTCAATGTCATGATCTAAGTCAGAGAGTTGCAATCGCATGAGCAAGGAATTCCGAAATCTTGGGGGAAACCCCTCAAGGAATTTCTCATTGATGTAGTCCTCAGGGAGTTTCTTCTTCTTCTGGATGAGGCCGAGGATGTGTCGGAATTCCCAGACATATTTCCCGAGATCTTCCAGTGATCCCATCGGTTTCTGAACTTGATGGTAGAGTAAGGTTTCGAGGTCGGCTTTAGTATAGTGACGATCTTTCACCAAGGCACCTGGATAGTAGTTCAGGAGTTCTTTGGAAAATACATCCCAGTCATTGAAGCCGTCGGTTGCGGTGTCTAAGGTTGACCAAAACTCCGCCTCATTGTGGTTAGCGTAACGAATGACCCAGTGGATCTTATCTTTCCTGGTGTCAAGGCCAGCTTCGACGCAGAGTTGTTCGACGTCTTCAAGGTAGCGAGTGATGTCTTCAGTACGACCAGAAAACTTCGGGGCTTTGTTAGAACCCCTGAGTGGCATGTCTCTTGCTCCAGACATTATGCGAGGTGGTACGGGGATCTGGATCGGAATTCGGGGAAGGATAGGAGTGGAATTCAAGAGAGTCGAGGCAAGAGAATTCTGTACAGGTATTTGAGAAGAAAGGGAGGTAGTGGAATTTGCAATTAGGGAATGGGAAGGAAGTAGGAGCTGTTCAGCGGCTAGTTCTGAGTCACTGGATGGCGAGGACGAGGAAGAAGTTAGTTCTGAGAGAGGCGAAAGTTCTTGACGTTCAGTGGGAGGATCGAAGGGCTCGTCGACGTCGAAGCCTCCTGGAAACGCTGGGCAAAACGCTGGGGACTCTGGGCTCTGAAAGATCTCGTCTAAACCGCGATCTGAGTCTGACGAGTGCGGCTCTGAAATATCTCTAGGATCAGGTACCGGAATTAAGATTTCTGCTGAGGAAATAGATAGTCTGCGGAAGGGCTCTAGGAGCTCTTCAAGTTCGGTTCTTTGATGAGTGGGTCGTAAGGATCTCCTTTCCAGATCTACAGACCCCTTGCGGTGGGCTCCAAAATGTTGTGGGACATGACTTCTGGGAAGTGTGCGACTAGAGGAAGGGTGAAGGGAGAATTCCCTAGGATCATCCCAAGGGGTACTGTGTGGAAGGAGAGGTCGAGAATGGGCTTAGAAGCGGCAGGGAAATTCAAGCGAGAGTCGTGGAATTTAATTCTGGGCAGATGTAGACGCGTGAGGAACAGCAAGACGGGTATATGAAATTCCGAGGGGTCGCTATGCGTCAAGAGGAGCGAATTCAAAGCAAAAGGGACACGGGATTAGGTGTGCAGGGCTGGAGGACACAGGAGACACGAAGACCTCTGGGGACACTGAAGACGCAGCAGACTCTATATATGCACTTTAGACTCTTGAAACTCTCGAACTCGCAGAACACACACAGATAACGACTCAAAAGGTGGGTGGTCTATTTTCCAACATCATGGCGGAATTATATAGTACAGGGAAAGTAGGTACAAGTCAGAGTAAGGTGGGGCAGGAAAACTAAAAGACCGGAAAATAAAGGAAGGGACATCAGACGTCAGCGAAATACAGAAGCACATGAAATAGACCATTGGGTAGTAGGCGAGAGCAAGAGCGGGACAACGGTAAGGGGTATCTTCCAACAGAAAGAGAGTATGCGTACAAGTGGGAGGTGGAGCTGAGTGGCACAGGAGGGCAGAGCGTAGCGTACTGGCATGAAGTCCGGAATTTAGGGTGACAGGGGAATCTGGAGTTTTTTAGAGGAAAGTGGCACGGACGACTGGTAACGTGGCTGAGGGGAGGCACAGCTACTGAATTCCAGATGACTCTGCATGAATGCAGAATTTCCAGATCAGCGTTTTGATGACTGAGTGACATGCGGAAGGTTGGTAGAAACTCCAAAGGTGACAGGGGTTGGGAGGAAACATGAGGTCACGAGCGGGAAAAATTCCGAAACGGGTTTGTCGTAGAAGCCTGCGGAATTTAGTGACAGGTTCCTGTTCCAGCCTCAGGGAGTATATGGCTCCCTACACTGCCTTGGAGCCAAGCCCGACACACTTACCTGCTGCTGGGATGTTTACCCAAAAGAGGGGGATAAGGACTATGCGCAGGTAAACCCTCATAACCTCCGCCCTGTGTTTACCCAGGAACAGTTTGCTTTGTCCCTCCATACTACCCACCTCTTGGCCCCTGTGCTCCGAGCTGCCATGATCTTCGATGTTGAGCAGCTCCACACCGACATCATCTCCACACTACCCTCTGACCCCATCTCTGCTTCCCATCTCCCAACTCCAACAGACCTCTGCTGGTCATTGGACCATGAGGGTCTCCTCTGCCTCGATGGCTGCATCTTTGTCCCCAACATTGATGGTCTCTGCCTCCGAGTGCTTCGGTTTAAACATGACCATCCACTTGCGGGTCACTTTGGGCAGAGTCGCACTGTAGAGCTTGTTCACCGTGAGTACGTATGGCCTAACCTCTGCACTGATGTAAAGAACTATGTCAGGTCCTGCACCACTTGTGGTCGCAGCAAGGTCCCTCGTCACCGCCCCTTTGGCCTGCTGAAGCAGCTTCCTGTCCCTGAGAAGCCGTGGAACTCCATCTTGATGGATTTCATTGAGCATCTCCCCAACTCCGCAGGCTACTCCGCCATCTTGGTTGTTGTAGACCACCTTTCTAAACAGACCGTGTTCATTCCAACCCATGACTCCATCACCTCCACTGACCTAGCAAAACTCTTCCTTACCCACGTCTTTTCCAAGCATGGAGTACCTGCTCATGTCACCTCTGACAGGGGTCCAGAGTTTGTGTCGCACTTCTTCCACTCCCTTGGAAAGGCCTTAGATATGCACCTTCATTTTACATCGGGCTACCACCCGGAAGGTGATGGCCAAACAGAGTGCATGAACCAGACCCTCGAGCAGTATCTCCACACCTACTGTAACTATCAGCAAGACGATTGGTCGGAGTTACTCCCACTAGTGGAGTTTGCTTGTAATAATGGACGGAGTGCTACTACTGGAGTCTCTCCCTTTTTTGCTAATAAGGGGTACCACCCAAACTTGTCAGTTTACTCTGACCATGACCTCACCTCTCTGAAGGCCCATAACTATGTTGTGGAGCTTTCCGCCCTGCATGACTTCCTCTGCACTGAGATGGCTGCCACTCAACTCTGCTATCAAGGTCCGGCTGATGCTAGATGCATTCCACCACCAGAGTTCAAAGTCAGTGACCAGGCTTATGTCAAGGCCAAGTACTTCCGCTCCACCCACCCTTCAGCTAAACTTGCAGAGAAGAACTTGGGCCCCTATGCTATCATAGCTAGGCCTGGTACACACTCCGTCACCCTCCGCTTACCTGATGCGATGCAGGCCATCCACCCTGTCTTTCACATGTTGCAGTTAGAGCCTGCTACTCCAAACCCCTTCCCTGATTGGTGTCAAGTCCAGGCCTACTCCAACCAGTTCTGACGCTAAGCAAGGTCTAGAGGAGGGTCCGGGAGCAAGTCTGACACAGAAGAACAGAACTCTGACTAGCAGAGTGTCGGCAGGAATGAAGACTGCTGAGACATAGGCGGAGTGGAGTGAGGGTGTCGGGTTTAGCTCGTGCGCTACCCCCTTGCACGATCTCAGCCCTTGTATTTCAGAGGGAGAGTGCAGACAGGGAGTCAGAGATAAGTCCGACAGACAGAAGACGGAGTCAGGAGGAGTAGGAACTAAGTTGATATTCGTACTGAAGAACAGCAGAGTACAGTACATGCTTTTATACTGCTACGGAGGTACAGTAACCGGAATCGGAACTGACATACGGAGACTCATAAATTTTCAAGTAAAATTTCCTGGACGATGAATGAAGGGTAGACAGAGGACATACGAACAGGTAACACAAAGCATCCAGAAAAGGAAACAGTCCAGGCGCTGGACCATGCGGTGAGCGTGCTGCGGAGTACCTGACTGCAAAGGCAGTCACATGACCCCTCAGAGAACGGACCGCTCGGTCCAGTAGGAGAGAACACAAGTCTGACAGCAGTTGGAGCGGAGATGGTTCATAGCCAACAGAAGTTGGGTGGAGTTGGTGCGGAGCGAGTGAATGAGTGGCAGAGTAGGATGCGGAGTATGTAGGGACTTATAATGAATGCACGGTCGTGACAGTGCCCCCCCCTTAGGGCCTGAACCCCTGAAGGCCGCATGTTCAGGACGAGATCAACACGAGTTGATCATTTGAAATTGCTTTGATGCCTCAAGGATGATGGCTTTAGCTGCAGCGGAGCTCTGTCAGAGTTTGAAGTACCACTTAAAAACACGTGTTAGGGTACCGAACCTTTGTACCTTCTTCCCTCACCACCATGTCTTCCCAGTGCGAGAACACAACCCCCCAGCCAACCCCAGGCCACTCCCGCGACTACTCCCAAGTCACGGACGACGCATTGGTCGTCCTTACTGATGACTCGACCGACACTGAGCGTGAGAAGAACACGGAGAAAGCATGTCGGCAGGCAGAGGCGGAGCAGAAAGAGAAAGAGCACAAGGCAGAGCGCAAGGCCAAATGGGAGGAGGCCAGATGATGAAAGGCAGAGGAGGCGCGGTTAGAGGCAGAGTGGAGGAAGAGAGCAAAAGAGGAGGAGGAGGCTCGAAGGAAGAAGGTGGCAGAGGAGGAGGCAGAAAGGCAAAGGCAGAGAGCGGCGGAAGAGGCAGAGAAGCAGAGGCAGAGGGCCCAGGCCAGGTGGGATGAGGCCACGCAGAGGTGAGTGACAGAACCCTATGAGTCAGGTGGAGCTGACTTGTACCTTCATCTCAGGTTAAGCGGTGTGGTCTACGACGTCAACACTGCCCAGAGGGTCCCTGGGACCTCTGTGGTGGTTACCACGACCAGGCGGCCCCCCTGCACTCGCTGCGTAGTGAGTCTGACAGCGGGCCAGTGCGAGCCAGGACAAGGCAAGACCAGGGCCTGTGTGCCCTGTCATAACAAAAAGAAGACCTGCAGCTGGACATGGGAAGAGGCGGTGGCGGGGCCCTCACGGAAGAGAGCAGGGACAGGGAGTTCCCGAGGCGAGAAGAAGAAGAGGACGTGAGGGAAGGGAAAAGAGAGAGCGATGGAGACGGAGGAAGCGGACAACAAGTGGGAGGCAGGCGGAGAAGACGAGGAGGAGCCAGCAACACTGCACGAGGGACCCTTAGAAGCAGGGGTCTCCTCCTGGTGGACGGAGTGGGAGCGGGAGCAGCAGCTGCAGGCTGCGGAGAGGTTCACGGTGGCGCATGAGAAGGCTGCGACAGCCTTCGAGAGGATGGCAGAGGCAGCGGAGTGGATGGCGGAGGCAGCGGAGCGGATGGCGGAGGCAGCGGAGCAGACTGCTGACAAGTGGGGGATGTACCACGCATGGGCGGAGTGGGCAGAGATGAGGAGGAGGGAAGATGCATGCGAAGCCAGACTGGCTGAACTCAAGCGTGCGGGAGGAGGTTGGAAAAGGCCTCAGTCAGAGGTGGCGGAGGACCAGTGAGAGGAAGCGGACGAAGGTGTGGAGGGGGATAACGAGGAAGAGGAAGAAGTCGGAGGAGAGAAGGAAGGTGTAGAAGAACAGGAGGGTGGCGGAGAACAAGTGATGGAAGAGTAGAGTAGTTTTGTTTTTCTTGTCTTTTTTTTTTTTTTTTTTTTGTCTTTAGTTTGTATATTTTTTGTACTACTACGAAATAGACTTGTGATTTTTGTTCATGAATCTGAGAAGTGAAATGGACAAGCAGAGAAAATGCTAAAGTACTTAAGGTAGTTCAGTGAGGGGCAGAGTTTATGGCGGAGGTTGGTATGGGCCAGGTTTGTGCGGACAGCATTCATGGAAGGCAGAAACTATGTCGGAAGCATGATCTAGCTCAGTTGCAAGCAACCAAGAGGTTTCTTCATCGGTGTTCTCATAACCAGCCCAGCGGACTAGATACAAGAGTTGACAGTGGCGGCGACGGCAATCCACCTTAGAGTCAAGTATCTCTGATACTTTGTACTCAAGGTCACCATCGACATCTACTGGCGGAGGCGGTGTCACACACCAAAGGTGTTGTGGACATGGTTACAGCTGACTCTGCCTAACTCGTCAACAAGTTGCGCACAATGCCCAAGCATGCAGATGAAGACTAAAGGCCTCATGCGTAGAAAGACTGTTGGACGTGAACAGTCATCCTTCGCACAAGAATGAGTCATCAGTGCTAAAGAGAAAAGAGGAAGCAAGTTAAGCGTGCGTTAAAGGATTTTAGTGCCCGTGTACGGCATTCCGGTTTTCGTCGTATCTCCACCATTTCCAAAGATATCGACTCCGTTCCCATGCTCACTTAAAGTGCTCAGCCCCACAATTCTTCCTTCCAAATTTGGAGAGGATCCTTGCACCCTATGTGTTTCTACAGCACTCCATCCATCAGATGCTCATTTCGCTAAGTCCATCAATCATGGCCACCTCTTCGTTGATCATCTTGCTTGTCTCATTTGCCAGAGACAATGGCTACGTATATCTGCCAGGTGTTCCCACCAGCTTCTGTCCTGAAGCCCCCTGGTTCATCCCATCGTTGTCAGCCCCGTCTCATCCCATGCAGCTTGGTCAGCATGTTCTCCTTGTCAGTATGACTTCCAGAAGGACGTTCTTTGGTCACCCCAGGTCTGTCACTCGGTTAGAAAGGTCTTATGTGGTCATTTCAGTCTCCCCTCTTGATGAAGCATATGGATCGTTCCTCCCTGCTCCCTGCACCGTCTTTATTCCAGTCTCATCCATCATTCTTCCTGCATTGCAACAGCTGCAGTATAATCTACTGTCCTCCAGCCTCCCTGATCGCATTCATGACGAGTATGACATGCATCTTGCCTTCCTACTGCAAGATCCAGCAGAAGATGTCCCCCCTTCTCCTCCTCCTCCACCAGAGCCCCACCCATGAAGTTTTTGTTAACTTCGCTGAGAGGATGGAAGGGTGGGAGACGTGATCGCGTATGCTCTCATTGCCCCACAGACCCCCAATGCCCTAGCCCCCTTTGACACCTGACTCATGCCCTTCAATTCTGGAATTAATACTTCCCTGTCTGGAAACACCGTCCATCTGTCATGCCATCTTTGGATCTAGAGATGTCTCCACCGAGATCTAACTTGCATTGCCACCCCCTAATGTGATATCAGTGCGCTTACTCAGTTTCTGATTCTATTTGACTCGTTTTGTGATATTTTGACTATCCTTGAC
Source organism: Pisolithus tinctorius (assembly GCA_024663395.1). NCBI lineage: Eukaryota > Fungi > Basidiomycota > Agaricomycetes > Boletales > Pisolithaceae > Pisolithus > Pisolithus tinctorius. The sequence continues at coordinate 4,025,318 of JANFAH010000002.1, forward strand.
TCGTTCATTGCCAATACTTACCAATCCTCTTTGCTTGCTTACTTCTCATTTCTTGCTTACTCATCATGATTACTCAGTCCTTACTCATTACTTACCAAGTGTTTGTGCCTTGTTTGTCACAAGCTGTGCTCCCCCCTCAGTATATAAACCCCCATGTACTTAGCTACCCAACAATCAATCAAGAAGCAATTCAGAAGCAGTCCAGCAATCAGTTCAGTGCCTATCTCGTCGTCGACAGTTGAGGCTCCACGAAGGGGTCTATCTGTCATCATTCATATACTTGGTAGTTGAGGCTCATTCAGAAGAGTCTATCTGCCTCCATCATTCATCCAAAGCTTCCTCTTAGTCAGCAGTCTTAGTCATCCCTCCACTCCCTCCACTCCTGCATAACTCGTCATCGACTTGTGCCAGGAGCACGTCCTATCAAAAGTCCATTACTCCCAAGTCCTTTTGGCTGAACACCCCTGCTCTGTTCAGCATCCCCTTCTCAATCAGCGTTCATTCATCCTCTCCTGCATAACTCGTCGTCAACTTGCACCAGGAGCACCTCTACTTGAAGTTCCCCACACATTTAGGTTTCTCTGCACTCCAGGTTCCGCGGAGGCAAACCACCACTCGCACATTATTTGTCTTTGGTGTTGGTTTGGTTGGTTTATACTGCCTTTCCACACTTTGACTCACATCTGGAGCCCACTGCGAGGGGTGGTTATTCCTGGATCAAGAACCCTGCTCACTCAGCCTATTGAAACTTGCTTCTAAAAACCACTTGATATCTTGCTTCTATGTCATCCACCATCCCCACTATCTATCCCCCTACATCATCAGCAGTTCCGGTAGCTATGGCTGCTCCCCCTGCTCGCTCTGTTCTCACTATGCCCTTGCTTGGCATGAAGTCTGCCCCTGAATTATTCCAAGGAGACCATACCCATGTTCGCTCCTTCTTGGACCACTATGAATGTCTCTGTGCCTACCACAATGTCACTTCTGACCAGGAAATGGTTGAATCAATCCTCCAGTACTGCAATGCTCGTGTTAGGGAGATTATTGAAGGAATGGCTCACTACTACACTTCTGATTGGGCTAACTTGAAGGCTGATCTCCTCAAGTACTTTGATGCTGATCTATTAGATGAAAGGTTCTTTGAAAGGCATCTCAAGAGCTTTGCTTTGGAGTCTAGGATGCAGCCCATCATGACACTTCAAGACTTTAGGGCTTACAACCGTGGCTTCATTCACATTGGAGGTTGGTTGAAGAATAAAGGAAGGATCTCGGTTGATGAATATAATCGCTACTTCTGGGCTGGTTTGTCCCCAGTCTTTCGTGGCTTGGTTGAAACTCGTCTCAGGACAAAGGATCCCAACCTTGACATTAGCAGGCCATTCCCCTATGATGATGTATGCCAGTCAGCTGAAGAGGTCCTTTGCCGTGATCGCTTTGATGCAGATGACCTTGACTTCCTTGGCCCTCATGCTGCCCCTGCTCCTCAGGCCCAGCCTAGTGCTTCTCATCGCTCAGATGGAAGAGTTGACAGTGTTCGCCCTCTGCTCCCTTCCCATGAAGCCAGAAGAAACCTTGAAAATTTGGAGAAAGAAGGTCCTACTGCTCGCAAACAAGATGAGGTTGAGACCCTAATCAAGTCCCTCTCTCGCATGTCACTCAATGACCCAGACTACTCCCTCCTCTACTATCGTGCTATCAAGATGGACCCTGATGCTGCAAAGGTGCTTCGTGCTCCTTCCCTTTGTCCTGCTCCTGCATCTACTCCTGCATCCACTGCCCCTGCTGCTACTTCCTCATCCCAGACCCATCCTGCTAGGAGGACCATCACTTGTTATGGCTGTGGTGTTGAAGGCCATGGTGTTGAGAGTTGCCAGGCCATTAATGATCTCATTCAGAAGGGTTCCTTGGCACGTGATGAAAACCATCGAGTCATCTACCCTAATGGACAGCACATCTATCGCAATGGAGAAGAGACTATCCTACAAGCCTATGAGCGCACTAAAGCTGCTGCTCAGCCTGCCAATGCAGTTCACTTTGTTATCCATGAAGAGGCCAAAGAAGAGTCTAGTGCCGAGATTTATGAGTTGGAAGAAGAACCCCTTGTTGCTGCTGTGGATCGCTCTAACAAGGTTACCAAAGAAAAGAGAAAGGCTGTCTTTGACAGTGTCCTTGTCCCACCTCATTCGCATGGCAAGGAGAAAGAGAGTCAGGATCCAAAGCCTTCATCCTCTGCATCCATCCCTGCTCCACAGAAAGTACCACTTGCCCCTGCCTTTGTACCAGTTGACGTCCATCCTACTATCTTTGATGGTACTAGAGATGACGCTATCATGGAAGATGCCTCTGTCCCAAAGCCATCTGGTCAAGCCACTGATTCTGCAGACAGATCTAAGAGGTCCAAGCCCCCTCCTACCACTTCCCTGTCTTCATCACTTTCACAGTCTGCCAACTCTAAAGCCATTGTAGAGCGCATTCTTTCTACTCCCTTGACTGTATCTGTTGGGGAGGTCATTGGATCATCTAGGGATGTTTCTCAGCACCTTCAGGAGCTTATGCGATTCAAGAGACAGCCCCTGGCTCAGCCAGTCAAGTCTGTTACTGCCATTGAAGGAACTCCTCCTGCATCCTCCTACTTGGCCTTGACTTCTAGCCCCCTCATCACTATTAATCTGACTTGCAATGGTCGTTGTGTAACAGGTGTCATTGACTCTGGATCTACCCTCAATGTTGTTTGTGCTGGTATAGCCCAGTCAGTCATTCGCATGCCCATCGATATGTCGCAGACCATCAATATGTGAGATGCAAAAGGAGGTATCTCTACTCTGAAAGGTCTGGTACAAGATGTCCCTCTCTTCTGTGGTGCTGCCAGGACTTGGACCAATCTATTCGTTGCCCCAGACACTAATGCAGGCTTTGATCTCCTCCTTGGTCATCCTTGGGCTCTTGGGAACTCGGTTAGCATTGTTGAAAGAGAGTCTGGAACTTATGTTGTCTTTGGAGCTGATTCAGATTTCCCCCTGGAGATGTGTGTTACTGAAGGCCAGCTTGGGTCTGTTGCAGATACCCTTATGGCGACTCTAGAGCCTGTCCATTCTCAGCAAGAAGCCAATGAACCTATGAGAGATGTAGCAGTTGGTACCCCTCATCATGTTTCACCTATAGTCTTTGCTCCACCCCCATCAACTTCGCAGTCACCCCCTCAGTCACTTGATTCTACTCTGCTATATCCTGAATCACCCCCAGATGGGTTTGATGTTGCCTCAGCCTTTCCTGTGTTCCATCCCATTCCTGTCCAAGCGTTCCCACCTCCTACCAGTCCCTTTCCTTCAGAGTTTGTCGGTCAGCTTACCCAGGAGTTACAGTCCACTGATGTGAGTGGATTGGAGGATAATCCTACCCTTGCCCAGATTTGTCGCCAGATCAGAAGAGAAGAGCGCCAGTCACTTGTCTCACTTCTTACTAGCCTTGCTCATCGCACTCCCCATCTATCCTCCCTTTATCTCAACTCAAACCATGCACTTGCTGGAGAAAGAGGTACTGATGAATCAGGAGTCTACTTCCAAGACTTCCTTATGCTTGATGTTCACTTAGTCTGACAGGTTCCTGCCCCACTTGAGCATTACCATGAGCTTGAAGGTTCTGCCTATGTCAGGTTCTATCCTCGTCTACTCCCACAGGCATCTCCCACTCAGAGCAATGCATCTCCACCTCCAGACCTGCCATCTGACTCGAGTCTACCTGCTTCACACGTACTTTCTAATGGCATTACTGCTCCACCTCAGACTCCCTCTCCCCCATCCCCAGATCCAGTTATCATTCAAGAAGAGCCCACCAATGGTTCCCACCAGGCTTCACTTCTGTTCTGTAGAGACACTGTCACTCCAGACTCTGAAGCTATGTTCTCCATCTTCAATACTTCCTACTGTGGTTCAGTTGCCCCTACTTCCCATGATGCTAGCCATGACTCTCAGTCCGCACAACTCGACGACGAGTTGTGCAGGGATCCATGTGCACCCAGTCCATCCACCCGTCATCAGTCTGCACAACTCAACGACGACTTGTGCAGCCATGTGCAGTTGCCAGGTTCATCCTCAGATATAGGTCATGACTCTCTGTCCACACAACTCGCCGACAAGTTGCGCATGTCCCACCACTTGTCCAGTCTGTCCCCAGATATACCCACCACACTTTCGCCACTCGACTCTGATATGTTCAACACTAGTGTTGGCTCTCGCTTCTACCTGCCTAGCCCGTCCTTGCCTCAGTCTGCACAACTCGATGATGACTTACGCAGGCATCAGCATTCCTCTAGTCCAACTCTTCCTATGCCATTACTACCCTCAGCTCCCCAAGCCATATCTAATGCTGCTGTTGGTGAAGAGTCAGTTGCCATGCCAGAGCCTTACAGCAATGTTGTCATGTGTCGTACCCCTACTGGATGGATTGCTCATTTGCAGGAAGCTGCAGAGGACCATTCAGGTGATGTGGATGAAGAGGACACAGGTGCATTACAAAACTCCAGTCTTCATATCCTTGCCAGTGCGGTCAGTTTTGCTTCAGCCTCAGCTCATCCTCCCCCTTTTGAAGCAGTTTCATACCCAGACCACTTTCCTGCTTCCACTTCCTCAGGTTCAGCTCAAGACAGGTCCGATGATCTTTTCAGATGTGTTCCTCCACTTTCTCCCATATCTCATCATTTATTTCTCCAGCTCTTTGAAGATTGATTTGTATGTCCCCTCTTGTACTTATAGTTGTTCTTGTTCTTTGTCTGCTCACTTTGACCGAGAAGTCGTTAAACTCCTAAACCCACAGATATCATTTCTTTGCTCAGATACTCCTGTAACATCACTTACTATAACTCCTTCAGTTTCAAGCTTCCAGAGCTCTTTTTATCTTGATGTCTTTTCTGCTTCGTTATCTAATCCTTCAAAAGCACCAGATCCCCTTCCTATTCAGAAAACTGAAAAACAGCTTCATTTTTACTATTCTCTGTCTGACTTTCTTGATTTGTTATGTTTTAGAAAAAGCCTTGCTACAGATACAGAGGACTCAGCCGATGAAACAGGTCAGCCAGTGTATGGAGCGTACAAGTGCATCGATCGTAAAGTCAAGCCAGTGCCTGGAGTCTATCCAGAAGATGCTCGGGTCCATCACCAGTTTCCAGAAGACCCCCTCGCATCACTCACACCTCTCACATGTCACCCTCCTGTGTTCATTCCCACAAGAAAGCTTACTCAAGAGCGCCTTACCTCCATGAAGATTAACATGGATGGCTTTCACAGGATGTGTGAAGTACAGGTTTACCCTCGGAGTGACCAGGCTTCAAGACCGGGTGACAGGGGTTAGCCCAGGTGGCCAGAATCAAGGCCGGAAGACAGGGCTTAAGTCCGAGTGGCCAAAGTCGAGGCCGAGAGACAGGGGCCAAGTCTGGTTGGACCAGAGTCAAGGCCGGAGGTCAGGGGCCAAGTCCGGAGGACCGGACTTAAGGCCGGGAGCGCGGGAACAAGACCGGTAGCGTGGGAAACCGACCGGTCTTGGGGTGCGCACAGGGGGAAGCCGGTCCGGGGTTGGATCTACCTCCCTTGGTCTCAGCTTATGTGCTGTACCCTTATGCAAGCCGGGGAGAGGTCCGGGACAGGGGCCGGGAATAGCTTAAGGCTTGGCCTTAGCTATAGAGTAGTCTCGAGGGGTAGTACAGAGTTGAGGGTAATACTGTACTTAACAGTATATTCTGACTGACACTTGTGCAAGCCATTGCATCATGTCTAGGTCCTGCTCTAGAGCCCCTACCCATGACCCTGCCCATCAGGACTCATCGGGATACCTCTCCTCTGACTCCGGGGCCCAACCCGGAGATCTCTGCTAAAGCAGAGAGGTAACCCGGCACCCCTTGGCACTCTGCACACCCCCGGGTTGCATTACCCCTGACACTATGTCCTTAGTAGTCAAAACTTAATGCATCCATTCCCTCACTCCTGAGCCCTGCCTGCCACTCGTTTCTTCCTGACTCCGGACCGGCCATGTCAACCCCTGAGTCGGACTTGCCATCCGGACTCACCACCAACCTGGGTTCATGCCTGAGCCCACTTCCAAGTCGGAGTTACCCTCCAGACTTGCCCCTGAGCCGGCCTCATCAACCGGACTCACTTCTGTCAGCTCCCCCAAGCTACCCCTGACCTCTGGCTGGTCACCCTGGTCTTCACCACAGTCCTTACCTCAGTCATCCCAGCATGCGAGCCCAGCTGTCTTCATCCAGTTCTACTGTACTGAACACTGGGATCTCATCACTCATTTGACCTCCTGACTCCCCGATGTTGGTCTTTGGACCTCTGTGCACCTCCAGTGCAACCCCCAGGCCTGGACTTGGCCAGTCCCGGCCCTCAATGCCTTCCCTGTTCCCCATCGGCACTCGGCTTCAGCAGTTTTTGGGTCCGGTCTCCACCCTCGGCCTTTGCTACACCGGCCTTGGAGCCCTGGACCCCCTTCCGGTCTCCAGACTGTCTGTTACCGGCCTGTCCGGCCTTGGTTGGCTTGTCCACACTCACCCAGACTTGCCTGAAACCGGTTTGCCACTTCCCTCAGCCTCCTGCCCTTCGTTACTGGCCATTCTGGCCTCGGTCTGACTCAGCCACCTCACCCGGACTTGTCTAGGCCTGTTACTAGGTTTGGACCGGTCCTGGCTCTCCTCAAGACCTTTTCTGTTCCTTACAGACCCCTCCTGGGTCTCCTGTCCATTGTCCCGGTGCTACACTAGTCATCTCGGCCTCGGGATGGTGCTTGTCCCTTGAACTTGCACCAGGCCTTGGCTCTGGTGGTCTTAGCTAGCACGTGATACCTCTGTTTCGGTCTAGGACCGGTCTGCCAGCCCTCTGGGCCTTAGCCCGGTCCCTGACCTCTCTTCCGGCCTCTCTTTTCACTTGGAGGCACCCCCTGGGCATGCTAGCCCTTTGGACTTGCTCCTGACCCCCAATTTTTGGTCTAGGACCGGTCTGCTGGTCCTCCGGCCCCTATCCCGGTCCCTGACCTCATTCCCGGTCCTTTCCCTGTCCTCTGTCCACCCTGGGGTCCTAACCGGGTTAACAGGTTGGTAACTCTGTACTCTGGAAGCCAAAACCGGGGGTCTCGGTTGAGACAAAACAATTAGAGTCTACCCCAGGATCCTAACTGGGTCAACAAGTTGGTACTCTGGTACACCAGAAGCCAAACTGGTGGTCTTGGTAGAGACAAATCAATTAGTGCATCACTCCAGCCCCTTAGCAGTCCTGGCTCGTCCTGCCAGTCCCTTGGCCTCAACCTGGCTTTGTAGCTCTGGTCCGGACTTGCCAACTCCGGTCCCCTTGTGGCCCTGGCTCGTCCTGCCAGTCCCTCGGCCTCGACCTGGCTTTGTAGCATGGACCAGACTTGCTAACTCCGGTCCCCCTATTTGTGTCCACTTTTCCCACTTCTGGACTCCTTTATGACCGGTCTCCTGAGTTCCGGTCTTCCCTCCCGCACTAGGCCTGGTCAGCCTTTGTCCGGCCTGTTATCTCCGGACTTCCTTGTAACCCCTGACTGGTCTTGCTGACTCCGGACTCCTTTCTCTTTCCCGGTGCTTGTCTCCAGACTTCCTCATGGTCCCTGACCGGTCTTGCTCACTCCGGACTTCCTTCTTTTGGCCGGTCTCCCATCTCCGGCCTCCCTCGGCCTCTGATACCCCTTGGGTAGCTCTATGCTACTCCTCTGTCACTCGTTTGGCCTTCGGGCCTCTCCCTCCTCCCAGAACTACCCCTGTCCTCTACCCCAGTGCTATGGTCTTGACCTAGCACCTCTTTCTGGTCCTTGGTGGACCCGGCATTGGTTCTCTCTCGGTCTCCGACCCCTGTTTTAACCGGCCTTGTCAACCCGTTAGGAACTGAAGTATCTTGGTTGTAGGGAACCGACTAGCCCACTCAATAGGCACCCGTTGGTGGCCGAGTGTAGTGCAGTCACCTATCCCCACCTAATACTAAAGTTTGCTAACCCCCCTGACGTCAACCCCACCTTGGAGCATGAATTTGCTTGCAAGACACCCTGGGCTTTGGCCCATCTGACAAACCCCCGACTCTGCCGGTCTGTTTTCCCAGCTCACCCACTCGCCCCGGAACTTGTATGTTCGCAAGGCCCCTTCGGGTACCAGCTGACCCTCACCTTCCCCTAACCATTGCCACTGTCACCCCACCATTGACTCTGGAACTCCAGTCCTACCCACTCTCCTGACTCCGGTCTTACCGGTTGTCTTTTGGCCTGCCGGTCTTCACCGGCCTTCTGGTTTCCTCTCGGGCTCTGGTTCCGGCCTTCATACCCTTACCTTTGACTCCGACACTCCTTACTATCCCCATACCAGTCCGGCCTGCTCTGCCGGCCTTGTATCTCCGGTTTTCAAGCTTTTCCGGCCTTGAAAAAGCTTCCCGAAACTGGTCTTGACACCTGTTAAGCCAGTCTCAGCATTCTCGGTACTCGGACTTGCTACTCTGGTGGTAGTACTCCTACTACCTGCCCAGTACTCCTCTCGGTGGTCCTAGCCCATACCTTGTACCCCTGTAGACTTGGGAAGTCTACCCTAAGAGGGGGATAAGGGACCTCGCTAGTGACCTACTCTCTTCCAACTCCTGTCTGCTACCTCTCCGGTGCCCTCAGCACAACCCTGCTCAGTCCCTGCACACCGGTTCCCAGTTCCTTGGCCCGGTCCTTGCATACTGAAGCACTCCTGAACCACCTGCCCTGGGTTGCTCCCAGCCCCTGATGTTTGTGTTGGTACTCTGGTCTCACTATCTCGGTAGTCCTCGGCCTCAGTGATTGTGTGTTCACTGGTCTCACTGGCCTCGGCCTCCTGTTCTCAGCCTTTCGGCTGGACAACCCCTAGGCCTCACCCGGTCTCCAGACCCCCTGAACCGGTCCTCCAATGACTTTTGGCCCTCGGGCTTCTTGCCACCAGAAAACCCACCTCCAACTAACTCCGGACACCCCTAAACCGGACTCAACACCCGGACTCAGCTTTGGCTGGCACTCCTAGGCTTCGTTGCACCGGTCTCATGACCTGCAGGTCCCCGGTTCATGCCTAGATATGCCAGGTCCTCCAGTCCTTGTCCAGACCAAACTCTAGCTGTTGTAGACAGCCCCTAGTCCCTCGCTGACCTCCAGAAGCCCGTCTGGCCTGTTTCCAAGGTGCTCGGCACTTGGCCTTGCCACTTCTGGCCTCGGGTTCACACCTCGCTACCCCTGGTTACCCCGGTCTCAGTGTTAGCCTGTCGGCCTACACTGTTTTGGCCTCCAGTTGTCAGCCCACCAGCTAGATGGCACCTCAGGTCACCTCTGGCCTCCCCAAACCCCCCCGACTCCTTCAGACTGGCCTTCAGCTGGTTGCTCCGGCCCAGCCCAACTCCAGACCGGTCTCCCTTTAGATTTCCGGCCTTACAGCCCCATCCAGGTCGAGACTGGTCTCCCATAGCTTTTCTAGCCCTTTTAGCCCTTACTGGCTCCCGACTGGTCCCCACCTGGCTTTTCTAACCCTCCCTGACCATTAGACCGGTCTCTGGTTGCCCCTTCCGGTCCTCTCTGGCCCTCAGACCAGTTCCCGGCCTTCCCAGCCTTCTGTCCCCTTGACCGGTCTTCGGTCTTGCTGTTTTCACCAGACCACTCGCTTTAGCACAACAGGCTTCAGCCACTCCCAGTCTCGGTCTCTGGCTTTTGCCACCCCCGGCCTGAGCCACCCTCGGTCTCAGCCTTCAGCTTTGACCCCTGTCTCTGTCTCGGTTTCCTGTTTCCTTGTCATATGTTTTCTTGGTTTTCTGTTATCTGTTTTCTTTTTCTGTAGATATACACTTTCAGACCCCATGACCCCCTGGAGCAGACCTTGGACCTAAACCTGGCCTTCTCGGCACTTCTCGTGACCCTCTGTATCCCTGCAGTGCAGTCCCAGTCCAACTGGTGCATTCCTAGACCGGTTTTCCGGCCTTCCCGGCACCCACCTAGCCTTTGTGCCTTTCCGGTGTCACTCAGCAGCACACTGGTACACCCCTGGACCATCTTTTGGTCATCTCCAGGCCTCTCTAGACCCTCTCGGTCTCCATGTTGCCCTGAACCAGCTTTGAAGCGCACCTCTGGCCTTAGTGGCACACTCCTGGTACATTAGTTGGATGTTACTGGTCCCCTGCACATCTTCGGTCTCCGGCTTTCCCTGACCTGGCCCTGAAGCACACCCCTAGGCCTTACCTGGTTGTTCCCAGCCTTCGGTTTGCCTTAACCCAGCTCCGAAGTGCAACTCCGGCCCTCTGAGACATCGGCCTCAGCTTTCAGCTGTCTCCGGAAACCCCCATACAGCTGGTCTAGTCACTTCCGGACTTGGCTTTGCCTTGTCCCGGCCTGCTGAACTGTCTGGCAGCCTCCTAGACCGGTCTCCGACCCTCCTTGTTGTTGCTTCTCCGGTCTCGGGTTCCTGGAACACTCCTCAGACTTGACCCTTGACCCCAATCCCAGCCTGTGCCATTCTGGTCTGTACTACTGGACCTCTGGTCATTGCTGTCCTGTTTCCTGGCTCTTGGGCCCTCCCTTGGCACTGTGTGTGCACTCGGACTCACTCCGAGTCATGCGACCTCACTGCATGGTCCTCTGGGCATGTTTCCCTATGGAACCTCAAGGGTTCGGTTCCTAAGAGGGGGATACTGTCATATCCATGACTCTCGGACTCGGACTCAGTCCAGTCCGGACCCCTAGCCCCTATCTCCGGTCAAGTCCGGTCCTAGTCCAGCCTAGAAAACCCAATCCCGGCCCTAGATAACTCAACTCCGGCTTGCATAACTCAAGTCCGGTGTTTTACCCCTATCTCCGGTCCATTTCGGCCTCCCGGCCTCGCACTGCTCCACCCCGGTCCTCCTAGGTCCATGTCCAGGTCACCCAGACATAACTCCGGTCTGTTTCCCTTTGTTTGTACTATATTTAGTCTAGCCCGTTCATCTGACTTTTGCTTACTGTACAAATCCTGTGTCTGACCCCGGTATGCCGGTCACTCGGACTTTGGCTATTAGCCTCTGCATAGCCACTGTGGCTATCCTTGTCTTGCTAATCTTCTTGCTAATAGCTTGTTCACAAGTCCGGCTCCATGTTCTTTACTCCGGACCGGCCTCATGTATTTAACCCCTGTACATACTTCGTAGCACCCTCAGTCAGAATATCAACTTAGTTCACCCCCAAGTCCCCAGCTTAAGCCCGAGTTGACTCTCGGCTTTCGCTCCTGATCCCCTCGGCTTTCTCTGACCTCAACCCGGCTTGCGCAAGGGTCTAGCGCACGAGCTAAGACCAAGGGTTGTTGCCCCTGGCACTCGGCCTTTAACCTTCGACCCCCGCCCCAGTCACGAACTTAACAGGATGTCATCGAGGTATACCATGACGCAGAGATCGAGCATGTCTGCAAAGATGCTATTGACGAATTGCTGGAAGGCCGCAGGCACGTTAGTCAGACTGAATGGCATCAGCGATCTTTTTTCGTGACGGAGTGAACCATCCTTCTTCTTTACGAAGAGGACAGGGGCACCGTGAACAGAGGTGGACTGCTTGATGAAACTGTAGCCAAGATGCTCATCAATGAAGGTGCGGAGAGCTTCAAGCTCTGGCGGAGAAAAAGAGTAGATCATGCCAATGGGCGGAGAGGCTCCTTCCTCGAGGTTGATCTTGAGATCGAACAAGTGGTGTGGCAGAAGTTCTGTGGCCTTGTCTTTACTGAAGACGTCGGCAAACTCGTGATACTCAGGAGGAACCGAGGAGAGGTCAGGAGGTGGAGATGAAGCGGAGGACGCATGAAGCTTCACATCATCAGCAGAGAGCTGCAAGCGGAACTGTCTGGAGCCAGGGAGAGCACAGGGTCTGACATATGCAGCAGCATTGATGAGTGAGACGAGCAGAGCGGAGTGCAGCAAGTCTGTCGGAGGTGCAGTCAGAGCTGCAAACGGAGCAGAGGGTGTTGGATCTGGAGCGGAGGTCGCAGCAGAAGGTGACGAAGGCGCCTGGGGTGTCAGCATTCCCTGTAGCGATGGTTTGAACAATATACTGCCCAGTACCCAGTCAATTGACAGATTGAAGCGGGTGAGCCAGTTGTGTCCTAATACCAGTGAACATGAAGAATCCAACAGAGTAACATAAAATGAAATGGAGTTGACATCACCAGAAGGAAAGCAGAGGGAAAGATCTACATCTTGGGAAATGACAGCATTTGTACTACCATCAAACAAGCGGAGTGGAATTGGTGGAGAGACAGAGGAAACAGGAATGGCATATTTTTTGATTACAGATGGGTCTACAAAGCAATGAGAAGAACCAGAATCGATCAACACAGAGAAAGTATCAACAGAATAATCCAGAAGAGTTACAGACGGAAGTAAAGAATTGGGACTAGAAAGAGCGGACGCATTGAGTTGGATGTCTGGTGGCGCACAGTTGGGTTCAACGCTTCCTCCAGGCTGTGCAAGCTCCCTGGAGGAGCGGACTAATTTTTTGACTCTGCCTTCTCCGCAGGCGGAGTAGGCGGAGTTTTAGCCATAGCTGCACGGGCTTTGGCTGCACGAGAGGTGGACTTGGGACAGTCCTTGGCAGAATGGCCAGCCTCGCCACAGAAGAGGCAGAGGTTGTTCTTCATCCTGCGCTGGTGCTCAGTGGAGGTGAGTTTGCCATCTTTACCCAGGAGGTGGGCAATATCGGACTTGGGCGGATCTTTCTGTTTGCCCTTGCCCTTGGCGTCAGACTTCGGAGCAGAGGCAGAGGACAACGATTTACTTTTGTTGTCGGAGTTTGAGGACTGCGACTTGTCGGAGGCGGACTTGGTGGTGCATGAGATCTCTGCTTTGCACTCCCAGTAGCATGCATCGATGGTCTGGGTGAGTTCGCGGAGTTGTGCGAGGGTAGAAGCCTTACCAATGCGAGCGATCTCGTCTTTGATGCAGTCTGGAAGTCTGCTATAGAAGCGGTGGCGGAGTGCACCGACACCATAGTCCTTGACTTGCGAAGCCCAGCGATTGATCTCCACAACATATTTGGTAATACGAGAACCGTCCTTCATGGTAAGGTTCTCGAGTTGCTGGACAGCATCCACTATAGCGTCATGCGGACCGAAATTAGCTGTGAGCTCTTGTAAGAACTCATGGTAGTCATTCATCCAGAGTGGGCAGTCATAGTTGTCGGGGTTTAGCAAATCTGGCTTGAACCAAGCCAGGGCCATACCCTTGAGATAAGACTGAGCGAAGGTAACCTTTGCTCTGTCGGAGCAGAATGCATGAGGGCGGTCTTGGACGTTCAGCTCACATTGAATGAGGAACTCATGGAGCTTCTTGGGGTCGGAGCCGTCGAAGGTGTCAGGCTCGCGGACTTTGGTCTTCAGAGCAGAGTCCCCAGTGTGCGAGCTAGACCACGCAAGTGCATGGACAGCTCTAGCAAGAGCTACGAGGGGATCCTCTGGTGGCTCAGCCAGGTCTTTGGGGACATCCCTGTCACCGCTGCCCCTGCCATCGGGATCACCATCAGGATAGTCAGGGTCGGGGTCGGGCCCATCACCTCGGTTACAAGGAGATGGAGTGTGAAAGGCTGTTGGGTGTAGGTCAGAGCGACCAGCTTGTGAAGCGCTTTCGCCTTCAGCGCAAGAGCGGCATCGAGTGGAGAAGGATTGGAACTGTTCGACGATGGAAGGGAGTCGACATGGATTAGCTAGCGCTGCAGCGAGGTTCTCAGTGACCTCTCTTTGGGATTGAGCTTGAGTTCTCATAATGATGTAAGTTTTTTCAGAGGATGGAAATGAGATCGTACAAGTGTGAGTACGAATATACTGTCAAGTCTGGGCCTACTCCAACCAACTCCGATGCTAAGCAAGGTCTAGAGGAGGGTCCAGGAGCAAGTCTGACACAGAAGAACAGAACTCCGACTAGCGGAGTGTCGGCAGGAACGAAGACTGCCGAGACAAAGGCAGAGCGGAGTGAGGGCATCGGGTTTAGCTCGTGCACTACCCCCTTGCACGATCTCAGCCCTTGTATTTCAGAGGGAGAGTACAGATGGGGAGTCGGAGATAAGTCCGACAGACAGAAGATGGAGTCAGGAGGAGTAGGAACTAAGTTGATATTTGTACTGAAGAACAGTGGAGTACAGTACATGCTTTTATACTGCTATGGAGGTACAGTAACTGGAATTGGAACTGACATACGGAGACTCATAAATTTTCAAGTAAAATTTCCTGGATGATGAATGAAGGGTAGACGGAGGACATATGAACGGGTAACACAAAGCATCCAGAAAAGGAAACAGTCCAGGCGCTGGACCATGTGGTGAGCGCACTGCAGAGTACCTGACTGCGAAGGCAGTCACATGACCCCTCAGAGAACGGACCGCTCGGTCCGGTAGGAGAGAACACAAGTCCGACAGCAGTTGGAGCAGAGATGGTTCGTAGCCAACAGAAGTTGGGCAGAGTTGGTGCAGAGTGAGTGAATGAGTGGTGGAGTAGGATGCGGAGTATGTAGGGACTTATAATGAATGCACGGTTGTGACAATCGGCACCAACCTCCACCTCTGCCTGTTGAGGTGGATGGTGACCTTGAGTACAAGATTTCAGAGATCCTCAACTCAAAGGTGGATCGCCACTGCTGTCATTGTCAGTTGCTGTATCTAGTCCACTGGGCATGCTATGAGAATACTGAAGACGAGACCTCTTGGGTGTTGGCAACGGAGTTAGAACATGCCTCCGAGTTGTTGGCTGCTCACCATGCTTGCTATCCTCATAAACCTGGACCTTACTCACCTCCATTGTAGCTTTGCTATGGCCTTCAGGGGTTCAGGCCCTAAGGGGGGGATACTGTCATGACCATGACACCAGCGTAAGCCCCTGACACCTACACCACCCTCCTCCGACATGTTCCCATGCTTCTCTGCCCTCCTCCAATGTGTTCCCGCACTCCTCCGACCCTCCCGACACATCTCCACACCTCTCCAAGGTCCCCTGTCCATGTTCTGACCAACTCCACTCAATTCTGCCCTAGGTTTGGTCACGTGGGCTGTTGGACTTGCAGCCCTGCATTCTAGATAGGGTTCTGCCCTCATGTCAGTTTTCTCCATTCTTCCGCTCCTTTGGTATTTACCCTCTCTTCCTTGTTGTAGTAGTCTCCTTGTCTCAGTTAAGGTCCCTGTCATCCCTACCCTCTATCCCTTGTGTCGGAAGGACTCTAACCCACTATACACTTATTGGTTTACATTCCATACTGCACTGCCCTTGACCTACATCATATATAAGGCCACATAGTACCCTGATGTAATCAGTATGAATATCAAATAAAGTCCCCACCTTCAACTCCCTCTCAGTCCCCTCTGGAGTTTCATCTCCACTTCCTCTGAGTCCACTCCACCTCTGAAATACGAGGGCTGAGCTCGCGCAAGGGGGCAGCGCACTAGCTGAACCCAACACCCTCTCATCCAACCTCCAACCTCTGATCTCCAGCTCCGACTCTGACCTCAGCCTCCGAGACTTTCCTTCATACCCCTCTGCTCACTGTTTGTTGAATATCTCGCCACCCAGTGGTCAGATTCGCTTCGGACTTTGATCGCTGTACTCCGCAGCCCAACCCGCTCCAACTCCGCCCTAAGAAGGAGCCAGGGGTGTTGTCTGACTTTGACAATTCTCCAGGCAATGCTGGGGATTCTCCAACCAACTCTGGGGATTCTCCAGGCACTGCTGGGGATTCTCCCACCCACTCTGGGGATTCTACAAGCACTGCTGGGGATTTTCCAGGCAATGCTGTGATTCTCCCACTGGCTCAGTTACAGTACTTCAAAGCTTCATTACTCAACACTCTATCCAGACTATAAAGGCAGCCCATTTTCTTAGTATACTATGGGGAACTACCCTATGAGGGTTTTAGAAGAATACTCCTTGGGTTGGCTGTATTTTTGGATGACAGTCCTAGGCATTCCTTCCTGGATCCAGATTGTCAAGATTGCACAACACCCCTGACTTCCTCTTAGAGTGGAGTAAGAGCAGGTTGGGCTGTGGAGTACAGCAGTCAATGTCTGAAGTGAATCTGACCACTGGGTGGTGAGATATTCAATGAACAGTGAGCAGAGGGGTATGGAGGAAAGTTTTGGAGACAGAGGTTGGAGTCAGAGGTTGGAGGTCAGATGAGAGGGCATTGGGTTCAGCTAGTGTGCTGCCCCCTTGTGTGAGCTCAGCCCTCATATTTCAGAGGTAGAGTGGACTCAGAGAGAGTGGAGATGAAACTCTGGAGGGAACTCAGAGGGAGTTGGAAGTGGGGACTTTATTTGATATTCATACTGATTACATTGGAGTACTATGTGGCCTTATATATGATGTAGGTCAAGGGTAGGGCAGTGTAGAATGCAAGCCAATAAATGTATAACAGGTTAGCAGTACCTCTGACACAAGGGATAGAGGATAGGGATGACAGGGACCTTAACTGAGACAAGGGAACTACTACAATGAGGGAGAGAGGGTAAATACTGAAGGAGTGGAAGAATGGAGAAAAACTGACACAAGGGCAGAACCCTATCTGGGATGCAGGGCTGCAAGTCCAACATCCCAACAAGCTGACCAAGGTCTCAGAGGAGGTGCAGGTGAAGGTCTGGCCTTCACATGACTGGCCTGAGAGCAGAGGTGGGAGGAGTTGGTCAGAATATGAACAGGGGACCTCAGAGAGGTGTGGAGATGTGTTGGAAGGGTTGGAGGAGCATGGGAATGCGTCAGAAGAGGGCAGAGAAAGGTTCACAGGGTGCAGAAGAGGGCAGAGTAGATGTTAGGGGCTTATGCCAATGTCATGGTCATGACACAGATCTACAATCACTGGGCCACTCACCTTGAATACCTGGCACTTTTACATGCTAATCCCTTTATCCTCCTGCCAATCAACATCAACATTCCCATATGCCATCACACTGAAAATCCTCTGCATTATTTACTCCATGCTTTACCTGATTGCAATGACCAAGCTGACTTGGATCCTGTACTGCCCTATACAACTGAGGGTCCAGTGGATCCTCCCACTCCTCATTGTGCAGACTCTCCCCTTCCAGAGGAAGTTGATTTGTTTAATGATGCTCTCACTGAAGTTCAAGGCCTCACCACTGAGATTGATCTTGTGGTCAGTGACAATCCTGTTGAGTTTGAGTTACTTTGATCTGCTGCATTGATTGCCTACTGTCATTACAGGAACTAATCTAGTCACTCTTTTCAAGATGTCTCTTGTTGTCACTAAGCATACTGAACTCAAGATTGCCAAGAAACATGATGGAATGTATCAGGGAGTGAGATGGGGGAAGTACTTTGTAAAAGAGGTGATTGAGTTTATGAAAGGACTATATGTTAGAGAGTGTGGTGATTGGAAGTTTTATCACTGATTGCTGATCAGTCTTTACAGAGTGATCAGGGTACAGTCCATCAGGGGCAAGTATACTATGGTGGGTTCCTTCATTCATTTGGCTAAATTGGCTAACCCTCCATGGCCAGGTCAACAGGATATGAATGCTGGGTTCATCTCTGGAGAACAGCATTGCTATGAGTCTATTAAGCAAGATTTATTCATTTATTTAGACAATTAATGATTTGGTTGATTTCCCCCTACCAGGGTAATATCAAGAGGACAGTGGGGCTCTACTGTATTCTGCTGAGTCTGGTAAGCAAGATTTTTTCATTCTTTGATTAATTTGGTTGATTCCCCCTACCAAGGCAATATCAAAACAACAGTGCAGCTCTACTATACTCCTCTGAGTCTGGTAAGTATGATTTTTGCATTCATTTGATTGATTTGCTTGATTCTCCCCTACCAGGGCAATATCAAAACAACAGTGGGGCTCTACTATATTTCTCAGAGTCTGGAAAGCAAGATTTTCTCATTCATGTGATTGATTTGGTTGATTTACCCATACCAGGGCAATATACAGACAGCAGTGGGGCACTGCTATATTCCTTGGATAGTTGGTAAGGATGGTTGATCTCTGAAACATGATGTTAGCAATCTCATCTGGACCAGGCACTTTGTAAGGGCTTAGTCTCTTTATTGCTTTTTGCAGCTCCTCCTTTGTTATGAGGGGCCAGTCCTCAACTGGGGCTGGGTATTCATTTTCTTCTGGTATGATAGAGTGGGGAAGTGGGGGTCAGAACAGGGCTTGAGCTAGCATGTTGCTCTTTTCCTTGTTCATGGTCAGTCAGCAGATTGCTGCTCTGGTCTTTCATGGTTAGTGTAGGTACATGAGCTTTACCTCCATCCCCTGTGGGGTTGGTGATGTATTTGTTTGCAATCCATAGATCATTGTTGGTGGCATTGTCCAGCCAGTTGGTCCAATGGCCTTTTTTGGCTTGGAGTATGGCAGTTGTGTATCTGTTTCTGAGGTCCTTGCTGTTCACATGACAGGGGTGGTCCAGTAGTGCCCTGAGCTTGTGTGATAGGCAGGCAAGTTGGTTGACCTGTTGATGCAGATGGGTTAGTTCTTGTGTCCACCATCTCTTCTTGTGAGGATGAGGTCACATTCTTGGCATGCAATCTTGTACTGTGTTTGTCACTGCTCTCTCCAGTTGCTGTGCTGCTCTTTGGAATTCCTCCTTGGTGGCTAACACTCTGGGTGTGGGGATCATGGAAGCTCATATGCCAGTCTCATGTTGAAGGCTTCCCAGTCAACATCTCTATAATTGCAGGTTGGGACTTCTGTGGTTTCTGGAGTGGATGTCATAACCATGTGTTCGTCATAGGTCTTTACTCACTCTGCAACCTTTTCCGCTGGTCATTCGCTCACTCCGCACCAACTCCACCCACCTTCTATCGTCTACGAACCATCTCTGCTCCGACTGTTGTCGGACTTGTGTTACTCTCCTACTGGACTGAGCGGTCCATTTTCTGAGGGGTCATGTGACTGCCTTCGCAGTCAGGTACTCCGCAGTGCGCTCACTGCATGGTCCAGCATCTGGACTATTTCCTTTTCTAGATGTTCTGTGTTACCCATTCATATGTCCTCCATCTACCCTTCATTCGTCGTCCAGGAAATTTTACTTGAAAATTTATGAGTCTCCATATGTCAGTTCCAATTCCAGTTACTGTACCTCCGTAGCAGTATAAAAGCATGTACTGTACTCCGCTGTTCTTCAGTACGAATATCAACTTAGTTCCTACTCTTCCTGACTCCGTCTTCTGTCTGTCAGACTTGTCTCCGACTCTCCGTCTGTACTCTCCCTCTGAAATACGAGGGCTGAGATCGTGCAAGGGGGTAGCGCACGAGCTAAACCTGATGCCCTCACTCCGCTCTGCCTTTGTCTTGGCGGTCTTCGTTCCTGCCGACACTCCGCTAGTCGGAGTTGTGTTCTTCTGTGTCGGACTTCCTTCCGAACCCCTCTCTAGACCTTATATAGCGTCGGAGTTGGTCGGAGTAGGCCCGGACTTGACAGTGGACATAGCTAGCCATGTCAGTATGGATAGGTGGTTGGTCTTGGGGCCATGGTTTTCTGGATCTGTTTTGCATCCTAGTATCAGGTCTTCCATGTGGGCTGTGCAGAAAACATTATTGGGCCTGGTCCAGTTGCCAGTGCTAGTCAACTGGAGGGTGGGTATATCCTTGGGGAGGATCTGCACCAGCTCAAAGTCAGCTAGGAGGTTGAGTAGAACCTGTGCCAACTCCAGGGCTGTGCTGGTGAAAAGGTGGCTGTTGTGGTCCTTGTCCCAGAGGGGGTGGTGCCTGTTGAAATCACTGAGAAGAACCACATGGTCTTTGGCTGACAGGCAGATGGTCCATATGTTCCTTTCCAGAAATGCATGGAGTGCTTCAATTGTCCTGTCATGAGTGCAGTCATTGTACATGTTGATTAGTGTGCAGCTACTGTGATTGCCTCTCATCCTCATTATCACCTCATCTGAGGATGGGAAGGGTATCTGTGTCTAACCATTAGTGTTGATCCTCACATTGATTAAGGTTACCACTTATGGTCTTTTGCCCTTCTCAAGTTTGTGTGTGGGGTGCACTACTCTCCATTTTGTGGTCACCTTTGTGTTTCAGAGCTGGTCTATTGTGGGTTCCTGGATTGCTAGAATGTGCCATGTGTTAGCAATGAAGTCATTGAGTAAAGAAAATTGGGCCATTAGTGATGTATTAAGGTTTTGCTGCCATATGTTTAGTCTAGCATTGTTGGTCACTCATTGCTCAGTCATGGGGGAACCATCAGGGCCTTGTTATTGGGCTATTCAATGAGATTAGCTGAATCACCTGAAAGTATATGAACGTGATAGACTTACAATCATGATGATAGAAACCTCCTCCAGAACTGGGTCAAGCTTGGTATGGGCCTAGCAGGGGAGAATCAAAAAAATCAATTAAACTTCTAAATGAATGGAAAAACAGTACTTCCCACATGCAAAGTAATATGATAGACCCTCATTATCCTGATATTGTCCTAGTAGGGGAGAATAAACCAAATCAACTAAGCATCTACAGTGGCTCAAAAAACTGATCACATGTTTGGATATTTTTCACTAAAGTCAATAGTCCCCCACACTGCCTAACCTAGGCCCTAACCTATAAGTGTATGAAACAAAGCCCTTACCATTGGCTCTCTATTGGTGCAGGGGTCAATGGTTTTGGATAAGGTTTGATCAAATGGCAGCCATTTCAAAATGATGACTCAGGCAGTCAGTTTTTTTGATTTTAGGTTTCAATTACATGTATTAGACACTGGCATACTGTAATATTAGTACCTATATTTGGTAATGGTTCTATTGTGTCACTTTTATGTAATTGAGTGTCAGACATTATAAATAAACCCCACCATTGCATGTTTATTTTCCCACCATCACCATGATATCTATCTCTGCTTTTCAAAGCACCAACATCATCTCCTCTCTTGGTCTTTCCTCCAGGAAAATTGCTTCCCAAACTGGCTTAGGGCAGTCTACAGTATGCCAGATCCTTCAGAACTCCAGCAAGAGAGGACTAGGCTTTGTGGTGGCTGTCTATCAAAGCTTACCTCTACCAACAAAAGGGCTATTGTTCAGCAAATCATTACTGGCAAGGCCAAAGATGCTGTCCATGCCACTCAAGTCATCAATTCTATTATTGATATGCCTATCTTCCCCCAGACTGAGAAATACCCTCAAGGAATCCTGCTTAAAGGCTGTGGTCAAGAAAAAGAAGCCCTTGCTTCCTAATGGACACAAGAAGAGAAGGCCAACCTTTGTTCTCAAGTACCAGCATTGGACTGTGGAGGGTTGGAAGAGAGTTATATGGTCAGATGGGCAAGAGTATGTGTGGAAAAAGAAGGGTGAAGGGCTAATTGCTAGAGAGGTCAAGGGTACAGTTAAGTTTGGAAGAGGTTCACTGATGGTATGGGGCTGCATAGGGTGGAATGGAGTAGGGAATTTGAGTGAGGTGGAGGGATGGATTGATGCTGAACAGTATGTGGCCATTTTGGAGCAGAGGTTGCTGCAAAGCATGGAAGATTCTGGAATTCCAGAAGTTGACATTATCTTTCAACAAGACAATGACCCTAAGCACACCTCTTGGAGAGCCAAAAGTTGGTTGGAAGAACAGGAGATCAACCTTCCAGACTGGCCTGCACAATCTCCAGACCTTAATCCCATTGAACATACTTGGAATCACCTCAAGAGATGCCTTGCAGGTCATGAGAGTGCTCCTGCAGGAGTTCACTAGCTGTGGGAAAGAGTGGTGGAGGAGTGGAGGAAGATTGATAAGAAACAATGTCAAAAATGGATAGAAAGCATGCCTAGAAGGATTGAAGCAGTTGTTAAGGCCAAAGGAGCTCATACCAAGTACTAGATACTTAGATTGATATAAAGTCAAAAAGCTGACTGCATGAGTCATCATTTTGAAATGGCTGCCATTTGATCAAACCTTATCCAACATCCTTGACCCCCACACCAATAGAGAACCAAGGGTAAGGGCTTTGTTTCATATGCTTATAAGTTAGGTCCTAGGTTAGGCAGTATGGGGGATTATTGACTTTAGTGAAAAAGGTCCAAACATGTGGTCAGTTTTTTGAGTCACTGTAAGTATTGTGCAGAGGACTGACAATGGGGATAGGCAAAGGTGAACACTTGCCTTAGTGATTGAGCAATAGCTTGAAGAACTTGGTAGTTCTTGTTCTTGAGCTGAGAGGAATTGAAAGATGTCAAATTCACTAAGGGATATAGACCTCAGGGTCTGTGATTATATATGTATGTGGGGAACTGCACACAGACCATGTAGTGCATAGTCTAGTAAACTGTCATAGGGGAAACCAAATACCATGTATGGTATAGAAGGTAATAGAACATCATGGAACAAGTGGAGTAATGAGTAAGATATCAGTCACTATGAGTAATAACAATGACATGCAAGTCATGTGGCCAGTAAGAATGATAAGTAGAGAATCACATGAATGTGATTAGGTCTAGAACTGGTGGTAGTAAGTTTGTAAACTTCCTACACTCCCCCTCACTCTGGGATGGTAAGGTAACAAGACCAAGCAACAAGCAATTTGTTTCAAACTTTTGCCCTGTCAGAGACTTTGTTAATTCATCTGCTTTTTGGTGGTCACTGGGAACATATTCAATTGAGAAAAGCCCATCTTGAACACATTCACAGATGTAATGTACTGAATGTCTATTATGGTTAGACCCACTTCAGTCAACCCCCCTCAGACCTATTAGGTCTGGAGATTTTGATATAAGTATTAACCTAATAGGTGTCATTTTGTTGGGAATTCCCAACTTTTGGGGATTCTCCAGGGCAGCAATTTAATATGGTTGGAGAAAATGTTTTCTCCATAATATATGTATATTATACATCTAATGAAAGGGTAGCTGGGGTCCAAATTGGACTTTCTCCAGGCTAAATAGACCCCCTTTCCAGGTTGATCCTGGGCTTTCCCCAGGCTAAATAGACCTGCTTTCCAGGTGAACATGGGCTTTCCCCAGGCTAAATAAACCTGATCTCCAGGGTGAACCTGGGTTTTACCCAGGCTAAATAGACCTGCTTTCCAGGTGAACCTGGGTTTTCCCAACTCTGATGCTTAACCAGGTCTGAAAAGAGGTGTGGAAGCAAGTCTGACACAGATGAATGGAACTCTGACTAGTGGAAGATTGGCAAGGACAAAGTCAGCTGAGGCAGAAATGGAGCAGAGTGAGGGTGTTGGGTTTAGCTTGTGCACTACCCCCTTGCACAATGTCAGCCCTCATATTTCAGAGGAAGAGACCAGACAGATGTTTGGAGATAACTCTGACAGACAGAAGATGGAGAGAGATGGAGTAGGAACTTTGGTGATATTCATACTGAAGAACAGTGGAGTACTGTACATGCTTTTATGCTGCTATGGAGGTACAGTAACTGGAATCAGGACTGACATATGGAGACTCATAAGATTCTCCATGGCCCCTGGGGATTCTCCATGGCATGCTGGGGATTCTCCATGGCTGGCTGTGGATCATCCATGGCTCCTGGGGATTCCTCAGTGAAGCAAATAATAACTTCATGGATGAGACTCTGTTGGAAGAAAGGATGAAGGGGGAGCATCTTCTGCTGTATCATGCAACAAAAGGGCAAGATGTGCATCATACTCATCATGGATGCAATCAGGGAGAGTGGAGAACAGTAGATTATAGTGTAGTTGTCACAATTTTGGAAGAATGATGGATGAGATTGGTATGAAGATGTTGCAGGGAGCAGGGAGGAAGGATCCATATGCTTCTTGGACTGGAGAGACTGAAATGACCACATAAGACCTTTCTAACTGAATGACAGACATGAGGTGACCAAAGAATGTCCTCCTGGAGGTCATACTGATAAAAAGAATGTGCTGTCCAAGCTGGATGGGCTGAGAGGGGGCAGATGAGGATGGGATGTACCAGGATGCTTCAGGATGGAAGCTAGTAGGAATTCCTGGTAAATATACATAGCCATGGTCCCTAGCAAAGGGGAAAAGTAAAATGATTGATGTGGAGGCAGCCATATCAGAAGAATTAGCAAAATGAGCATCTGTTGGAGGGAGTGCTGTAGAAATGTGTGGAGTGCACAGATCCTTCCCAATCTTGGAAGGTAGGATCATGTGGCTGAGCACTATAAGTGAGTGTGGGAATGGTGTCAGTATCTGCAGAAATGGTGGAGATATATTGAAAACTGGAATGCCATACACAGGCACTTGAGAATTGTTATTGGTGCTTAACTTGCTTCCTTCTCCTTTCTTTGGCATTGACACCTTGTTCTTGTGTGACAGATGACTGCCAACATTTCTGGCTGTCTTCTTACACATTAGGGCTCTAGTCATTCATCTCCATTTGTCAGCTTTATCCATGTCCACACCACCAAGCACCTTTGGTGTGTGACACCACATGCTGTATCAGAGGAAGGGAGCCTTCCAAATGGGGAGTGACAAAAACTAAGTAGGAAACAACTCAGCCACTGCCTGAGTACAGGCAAAACAACTGGGATTATTTACCTAAGTAGGAAACAACTAACATACAGCTAGTAAAAGTGTGAAACAAAGCACAATTAATAACTATACCTCAGCCACTGCCTGAGTATGGCCAAAATGACTGAGGTTTTGTAAGTAAGAGAGGTGAAATATATATATGCAGAAATGAGCTCATAAGAACAAGGGACAAGGCTAGCAGCAATACATAACCTGTCAAAACCAGAAGCACAGGAACAAGGCTGGTTCATCTAAGGTTCATCTGTAGTTCATCCATTGTCCATCTGCCATTCCCTTATGTAACCTTGTCACTTTTTGACAGGGAGGACAATGTTGATGATCTAATTGCTGCTGGATAGAAAATAAACCTACTAAAATGACTAATCTGTCCTCTGACTATTTTGGTGTGAATAGTACATAAATAGTCTGCATAGTACAGAAAATAGTAATGTGTGAATTTGCTGATGCTATATTAATGACATCAATAAGAGGTATGTATGTGTATTTTTTTAAAAATAACCTGAGGTTGTAGAGTTGAGTAAATTTTCACAGGCCTGCACCAACAGTGTGGGGCAAGAAATTGCCATTGAATACTTTTTGCAGAGAGTATGCCAGCCCTACTGGAGGATGGGTTCATGCTATGGATTTCTCACCATCTGCAGACCTGCTAGCATTCAGGAGTAAGCATCCTGAAATATCATTACCAATGTGGTTTGATATGGCCTCACTACATCTGCAAAACTACACAAGCAAGTGAGTAGGTTATACCACTCCCTATTTAGAATTTCTCCATTTAGACTGCTTGTGAATTATGAGAAGTGTATGGCTTATTTACCACAGCCTTATCAAGATCCCAGCACTGACATCATCTTGTCAATATTGTCATTGGAGATAAGAATGCTGATTATCATGTGTACTAGTAGTCATCATAGATCATTAAGAGCCTAGGTACAATGTGAGTAGTGTTCTACAACTTCTTTTCCATGGGCCAAAATGTTAGCAGTAAACTCTGAGAAATGGTCTAGCATAGTAGTAGGTCCCTCCCTCCTAAGGTCCTGAATGCATTGAAGGGCATTATTATAGTGAGGTTCATATACCTCTGCCTCAAACTCAGCTTCACAGCCCCTGACAAAGTTTGTGAGCCCCCACCAAATGATGGTGACAGTGAAGTTGATAAGACAATCAAGATCTTCTGTGTCAGGGGGGATGACAGATGACAGTTTGCAACAAGGCAAGAATATGGCTTCATGAATGATAGTGCTCATGGCACAGCAGTCGAAGAAGCCAGTCACTGTTTGTCCTGTTGGAAGCTACCAAAAACATTAATCTGCCACAAAGTTGCACATAGGGAAAGACATACCACAACCTGTTCATTGGCAAAGTCCCATCTGACAAGGAAAGGTTCCACCTTGGTTCTCCATGTCTCAGCAATCCAAGTCATGTGTGGTGCATCAATGGGCATGCACAAGTCATATGAATCCTTGAGGGTTAATCAAGCAACAGTCTTGAAGGTACTAGTGACCTCATGAAGTGTGTGTTTTGCATTATTGCAGAATGTCTTCATATTTTTCTTCAAATGCAACCAAGTTTCTAGTACTCAATGTCAGTAATGACTTGTTCCTGGTATCCAGTACTCACTGCCTGAGGACCCAAATACACCTTCTGCAAGACAAGTCACTAAGTCTTCAATATACTTGGAATCAGCAGCCATCTGTATCAGTCACTCCATCATGAAGTATTGATGAAGCTCTTTCTTGGCTTCATCCTTGAAGCACTTTATGACATAGTCAGGGATATGCTTAGTTGCAGTTGGCTGGAGATCAATGGAGATTAATGCTGGGATGTTGGCTGCAGGGTTATTGTTGGTAGGGAGGACAGGTAAACAGATGCACTTGGTCAGCCAGGTTGAGTTTTGAACAGGCTGTTCCCTATCTGGAATGATGTGAATACAGTCAAACTCCTCACCTCTGGAAACTTCCCCCTGCTGGTTTGGCCTGTCACCTGCCATTGCAACATTGTCACACACCAAAGGTGCTTGGTGGTGTGGACATGGATAAAGCTGACAAATGGAGATGAATGACTAGAGCCCTAATGTGTAAGAAGACAGCCAGAAATGTTGGCAGTCATCTGTCACACAAGAACAAGGTGTCAATGCCAAAGAAAGGAGAAGGAAGCAAGTTAAGCACCAATAACAATTCTCAAGTGCCTGTGTATGGCATTCCAGTTTTCAATATATCTCCACCATTTCTGCAGATACTGACACCATTCCCACACTCACTTATAGTGCTCAGCCACATGATCCTACCTTCCAAGATTGGGAAGGATCTGTGCACTCCACACATTTCTACAGCACTCCCTCCAACAGATGCTCATTTTGCTAATTCTTCTGATATGGCTGCCTCCACATCAATCATTTTACTTTTCCCCTTTGCTAGGGACCATGGCTATGTATATTTACCAGGAATTCCTACTAGCTTCCATCCTGAAGCATCCTGGTACATCCCATCCTCATCTGCCCCCTCTCAGCCCATCCAGCTTGGACAGCACATTCTTTTTATCAGTATGACCTCCAGGAGGACATTCTTTGGTCACCTCATGTCTGTCATTCAGTTAGAAAGGTCTTATGTGGTCATTTCAGTCTCTCCAGTCCAAGAAGCATATGGATCCTTCCTCCCTGCTCCCTGCAACATCTTCATACCAATCTCATCCATCATTCTTCCAAAATTGTGACAACTACACTATAATCTACTGTTCTCCACTCTCCCTGATTGCATCCATGATGAGTATGATGCACATCTTGCCCTTTTGTTGCATGATACAGCAGAAGATGCTCCCCCTTCATCCTTTCTTCCAACAGAGTCTCATCCATGAAGTTATTATTTGCTTCACTGAGGAATCCCCAGGAGCCATGGATGATCCACAGCCAGCCATGGAGAATCCCCAGCATGCCATGGAGAATCCCCAGGGGCCATGGAGAATCTTATGAGTCTCCATATGTCAGTCCTGATTCCAGTTACTGTACCTCCATAGCAGCATAAAAGCATGTACAGTACTCCACTGTTCTTCAGTATGAATATCACCAAAGTTCCTACTCCATCTCTCTCCATCTTCTGTCTGTCAGAGTTATCTCCAAACATCTGTCTGGTCTCTTCCTCTGAAATATGAGGGCTGACATTGTGCAAGGGGGTAGTGCACAAGCTAAACCCAACACCCTCACTCTGCTCCATTTCTGCCTCAGCTGACTTTGTCCTTGCCAATCTTCCACTAGTCAGAGTTCCATTCATCTGTGTCAGACTTGCTTCCACACCTCTTTTCAGACCTGGTTAAGCATCAGAGTTGGGAAAACCCAGGTTCACCTGGAAAGCAGGTCTATTTAGCCTGGGTAAAACCCAGGTTCACCCTGGAGATCAGGTTTATTTAGCCTGGGGAAAGCCCATGTTCACCTGGAAAGCAGGTCTATTTAGCCTGGGGAAAGCCCAGGATCAACCTGGAAAGGGGGTCTATTTAGCCTGGAGAAAGTCCAATTTGGACCCCAGCTACCCTTTCATTAGATGTATAATATACATATATTATGGAGAAAACATTTTCTCCAACCATATTAAATTGCTGCCCTGGAGAATCCCCAAAAGTTGGGAATTCCCAACAAAATGACACCTATTAGGTTAATACTTATATCAAAATCTCCAGACCTAATAGGTCTGAGGGGGGTTGACTGAAGTGGGTCTAACCATAATAGACATTCAGTACATTACATCTGTGAATGTGTTCAAGATGGGCTTTTCTCAATTGAATATGTTCCCAGTGACCACCAAAAAGCAGATGAATTAACAAAGTCTCTGACAGGGCAAAAGTTTGAAACAAATTGCTTGTTGCTTGGTCTTGTTACCTTACCATCCCAGAGTGAGGGGGAGTGTAGGAAGTTTACAAACTTACTACCACCAGTTCTAGACCTAATCACATTCATGTGATTCTCTACTTATCATTCTTACTGGCCACATGACTTGCATGTCATTGTTATTACTCATAGTGACTGATATCTTACTCATTACTCCACTTGTTCCATGATGTTCTATTACCTTCTATACCATACATGGTATTTGGTTTCCCCTATGACAGTTTACTAGACTATGCACTACATGGTCTGTGTGCAGTTCCCCACATACATATATAATCACAGACCCTGAGGTCTATATCCCTTAGTGAATTTGACATCTTTCAATTCCTCTCAGCTCAAGAACAAGAACTACCAAGTTCTTCAAGCTATTGCTCAATCACTAAGGCAAGTGTTCACCTTTGCCTATCCCCATTGTCAGTCCTCTGCACAATACTTACAGTGACTCAAAAAACTGACCACATGTTTGGACCTTTTTCACTAAAGTCAATAATCCCCCATACTGCCTAACCTAGGACCTAACTTATAAGCATATGAAACAAAGCCCTTACCCTTGGTTCTCTATTGGTGTGGGGGTCAAGGATGTTGGATAAGGTTTGATCAAATGGCAGCCATTTCAAAATGATGACTCATGCAGTCAGCTTTTTGACTTTATATCAATCTAAGTATCTAGTACTTGGTATGAGCTCCTTTGGCCTTAACAACTGCTTCAATCCTTCTAGGCATGCTTTCTATCCATTTTTGACATTGTTTCTTATCAATCTTCCTCCACTCCTCCACCACTCTTTCCCACAGCTAGTGAACTCCTGCAGGAGCACTCTCATGACCTGCAAGGCATCTCTTGAGGTGATTCCAAGTATGTTCAATGGGATTAAGGTCTGGAGATTGTGCAGGCCAGTCTGGAAGGTTGATCTCCTGTTCTTCCAACCAACTTTTGGCTCTCCAAGAGGTGTGCTTAGGGTCATTGTCTTGTTGAAAGATAATGTCAACTTCTGGAATTCCAGAATCTTCCATGCTTTGCAGCAACCTCTGCTCCAAAATGGCCACATACTGTTCAGCATCAATCCATCCCTCCACCTCACTCAAATTCCCTACTCCATTCCACCCTATGCAGCCCCATACCATCAGTGAACCTCTTCCAAACTTAACTGTACCCTTGACCTCTCTAGCAATTAGCCCTTCACCCTTCTTTTTCCACACATACTCTTGCCCATCTGACCATATAACTCTCTTCCAACCCTCCACAGTCCAATGCTGGTACTTGAGAACAAAGGTTGGCCTTCTCTTCTTGTGTCCATTAGGAAGCAAGGGCTTCTTTTTCTTGACCACAGCCTTTAAGCAGGATTCCTTGAGGGTATTTCTCAGTCTGGGGGAAGATAGGCATATCAATAATAGAATTGATGACTTGAGTGGCATGGACAGCATCTTTGGCCTTGCCAGTAATGATTTGCTGAACAATAGCCCTTTTGTTGGTAGAGGTAAGCTTTGATAGACAGCCACCACAAAGCCTAGTCCTCTCTTGCTGGAGTTCTGAAGGATCTGGCATACTGTAGACTGCCCTAAGCCAGTTTGGGAAGCAATTTTCCTGGAGGAAAGACCAAGAGAGGAGATGATGTTGGTGCTTTGAAAAGCAGAGATAGATATCATGGTGATGGTGGGAAAATAAACATGCAATGGTGGGGTTTATTTATAATGTCTGACACTCAATTACATAAAAGTGACACAATAGAACCATTACCAAATATAGGTACTAATATTACAGTATGCCAGTGTCTAATACATGTAATTGAAACCTAAAATCAAAAAAACTGACTGCCTGAGTCATCATTTTGAAATGGCTGCCATTTGATCAAACCTTATCCAAAACCATTGACCCCTGCACCAATAGAGAGCCAATGGTAAGGGCTTTGTTTCATACACTTATAGGTTAGGGCCTAGGTTAGGCAGTGTGGGGGACTATTGACTTTAGTGAAAAATATCCAAACATGTGATCAGTTTTTTGAGCCACTGTACTTGTCATGACCATGCATTCATCCTGCATCATCACTAACTCCACACCCTTTTCTGCCGGTCGTTCGCTCACTCCACACCAACTCTGCCCACCTTCTTTTGTCTACAAACCATCTCTGCTCCAACTACTGTCAGACTTGTGTTGCTCTCCTACCGGACCAGGCAGACCATTCTCTGAGGGGTCATGTGACTACCTTCAGACTTCTCCCTGACAGCGTGCAGTCAGGTACTCCGCAGCACACACACCACATGGTCCAGCGCCTGGACTGTTTCCTTTTTTGGATGTCCTATGTTACCTGCTCGTATGTCCTCCATCTACCCTTCATTTGTCATCTGGGAAGTTTTACTTGAAGTTTTACAAGTCTCCATATGTCAGTTCCAATTCCAGTTACTGTACCTCTGTAGTAGTATAAAAGCATGTATCATACTCTGCCGTCCCTCAGTACGAATATCAACTTAGTTCCTACTCCCTCTGATTCCATCTCTGCCTGTCAGAGTTATCTCCAACTCTCCATCTGTACTCTCCCTCTGAAATATGAGGGCTGAGATCATGCAAGGGGGTAGCGCACAAGCTAAACCAAACACCCTCACTCCACTCTGCCTGTGTCTCAGTGGCCTTCGTTCCTGCCACCACTCCGCTAGTCAGAGTTCTGTTCCTTCATGTCAGACTTGCTTCCAAACCTTTCTCTAGACCTTGTATAGCATCGGAGTTGGTTGGAGTAGGCCCAGACTTGACAGTATATTCGTACTCGCACTTGTACAATCTCCTTTTCTGTCTTCCAAAAAACTTACGCCATTATGAGAACTTGAGCTCAGTCCCAGAGAGAGGTCGCTGAGAACCTTGCTGTAGCACTAGTGAATCTGTGTCAACTCCCTTCTGTTGTTGAACAATTCCAGTCTTTCTCTGCTTGATGCCGCTCTCATGCTGAAGGCAAAAGCACTTTGCAAGCTGGTCGCTCTGACCTCCACCCAACAACTTTCCATACTCTGTCTCCTCATAACCGAGATGATGGATCTGACCCCGACCCTGATTATCCTGATGGTGATCCCGATGGTGGGGGCAGCGGTGACAGGGATGTCCCCAAAGACCCGGCTGAGCCACCAGAGGATCCCCTTGTAGCTCTTGCTAGAGCTGTCCATGCACTTGCGTGGTCTAGTTTGCACACTGGGGACTCCGCTCCGAAAACCAAAGTCCGTGAGCCTGACACCTTCGATAGCTCCGACCCTAAGAAACTCCACGAGTTCCTCATTCAATGCAAGCTGAACTTCCAAGACCGCCCACATGCTGTGAGTCAAAGTGTGGAAAGGTGGTGAAAACCAACCAAAACCAACACAAAAGACAAATGTAGAGCGAGTGGTGGTGTGCCTCTGTGGAACCTGGAGTGCAGAAACCTAAGAGGGGGAAACTTCAGTGGGAGGGTGCTCCTAGCACAAGTTAACAACAAGTTATGCAGGAGAAGACAAGCAAGTGATGATTGGATGGGGGATGCTGAACAGAGTGAAGGTGTTCAGCTGAAAGGACTTGGGATGATGGACTTTGATAAGATGTGCTCCTGGCACAAGTCGATGATGAGTTATGCAGGAGTTGGATGGATGACTAAGCAAGAGTGCTGACTAAGTGTGGATAAGACTGCAGATGATGGATGGTGGCAGATAGACTCCTTTGTGGAGCCTCAACTACCAATGATATGAATGGAGACAGATAGACTCTTCCGAATGAGCCTGAACTGTTGACAATGAGTTATGCACTGAAGAACTGACTGACTGCTGAGTGAATGGCTTCTGATTTCTTTTTGGTAGCTAAGTACATAGGGGTTTATATACTGTGGGGGGAGCATAGCTTGTGACAAACAAGGCACAAACACTTGGTAAGTAATGAGTAAGGACTGAGTAATCATGATGAGTAAGCGAGAAATGAAAAGTAAGCAAGCAAAGAAGATTGGTAAGTATTGGCAATAAACAAGGCAAGGATAGTCAAAATATCACAAAACGAGTCAAATAGAATCAGAAACTGAGTAAGCACACTGATATCACATTAGGGGGTGGCGATGCAAGTTAGATCTCAGTGGAGACATCTCTAGATCCAAAGATGGCATGACAGATGGATGGTGTTTCCAGATAGGGAAGTATTAATTCCAGAATTGAAGGGCATGAGTCAGGTGTCAAAGGGGGCTAGGGCATTGGGGGTCTGTGGAGCAATGAGAGCATATGCAATCACGTCTCCCACCCTTCCATCCTCTCAGCAAAGTTAACAAAAACTTCATGAACAGGGCTCTGATGGAGGAGGAGGAGAAGGGGGGATGTCTTCTGCTGGATCTTGCAGTAAGAAGGCAAGATGCATGTCATACTTGTCATGAATGCGATCAGGGAGGCTGGAGGACAGTAGATTATACTGCAGCTGTCGCAATGCGGGAAGAATGATGGACGAGATTGGAACAAAGATGGTGCAGGGAGCAGGGAGGAATGATCCATATGCTGCATCAACTGGGGAGACTGAAACGACCACATAAGACCTTTCTAACTGAGTGACAGACCTGAGGCAACCAAAGAACATCCTTCTGGAAGTCATACTGACAAGGAGAACACACTGACCAAGCTGCATGGGATGAGACAGGGCTGACAATGATGGGATGAACCAGGGGGCTTCAGGACGGAAGCTGGTGGGAACGCCTGGCAGATATACATAGCCACTATCTCTGGCAAATGAGACAAGTGAGATGATCAACGAAGAGGTGGCCATGATTGATGGACTTAGCAAAATGAGCATCTGATGGATGGAGTGCTGTAGAAACATGCAGGGTGTGAGGATCCTCTCCAAATTTGGAAGGAAGAATTGTGGGGCTGAGCACTTTAAGCGAGTGTGGGAATGGAGTTGATATCTTTGGAAATGGTGGAGATATGACGAAAACCAGAATGCCATACATGGGCACTAAAAACCTTTAACATGTGCTTAACTCACTTCCTCTTTTCTCTTTAGCACTGACGACTCGTTCTTGTGCGAAGGGGGACTGATAACATCTGACAGTCTTTCTATGCATGAGGCCTTTAGTCTTCATCTGCATGCTTGGGCATTGTGCGCAACTTGTTGACGAGTTAGGCAGAGTCAGCTGTAACCATGTCCACAACACCTTTGGTGTGTGACAGTGCATTCCGCTCCGACAGAGCAAAGGCTACCTTTGCTCAGTCTTATCTCAAGGGTATGGCTCTGGCTTGGTTCAAGCCAGATCTACTAAATCCCGACAACTATGACTGCCTGCTCTGGATGGACGACTACCATGAGTTCTTACAAGAGCTCACAACTAATTTTGGTCTGCATGATGCCATAGCGGTGTGAGTCAAAGTGTGGAAAGGTGGTGAAAACCAACCAAAACCAACACAAAAGACAAATGTAGTGCGAGTGGTGGTGTGCCTCCGCGGAACCTGGAGGGCAGAAACCTAAATGTGGGGGGGAGGGACTTCAAGTAGAGTGCTCCTGGCACAAGTCGTCGTCGAGTTACGCAGGAGTAGATAAGCAAGTGATGACTGGATGGGGGATGCTGAACAGAGTGAAGGTGTTCAGCCGAAAGGTACTTCAAGTAATGGACTTCAAGGAAATGTGCTCCTTGCACAAGTCGATGATGAGTTATGCAGGAGTGGGAGGATGACTAAGCAAGACTTGCTGACTAAGTGTGGATGGAGCTTCAGATAATGAATGGTGGTAGATAGACTCTTCCGAATGAGCCTCAACTACCAAGTATATGAATGATGACAGATAGACCCCTCCATGGAGCCTCAACTGTCAACGACGAGATGGGCACTGAACTGATTGCTGGACTGCTTCTGAATTGCTTCTTGATTGATTGTGGGTAGCTAAGTACATGGGGGTTTATATACTATGGGGGAAGCACAGCTTGTGACAAACAAGGCACAAACACTTGGTAAGTAATGAGTAAGGACTGAGTAATCATGATGAGTAAGCAAGAAATGAAAAGTAAGCAAGCAAGGAGGATTGGTAAGTATTGGCAATGAACGAGTCAAGGATAGTCAAAATATCACAGAATGAGTCAAATAGAGTCAGAAACTGAGTAAGCACACTGATATCACATTAGGGGGTGGCGATGCAAGTTAGATCTCGGCAGAGACATCTCTAGACCCAAAGATGGCATGACAGATGGACAGTGTTTCCAGATAGGGAAGTATTAATTCCAGAATTGAAGGGCATGAGTCAGGTGTCAAAGGGGGCTAGGGCATTGGGGGTCTGTGGGGCATTGAGAGCATACACGATCGCGTCTCCCACCCTTTCATCCTCTCAGCGAAGTTAACAAAAACTTCATGAACGGGGCTCTGATGGAGGAGGAGGAGAAGGGGGGATGTCTTCTGCTGGATCTTGCAGTAAGAAGGCAAGATGCATGTCATACTCGTCATGAATGTGATCAGGGAGGCTGGAGGACAGTAGATTATACTGCAGCTGTCGCAATGCAGGAAGAATGACAGACAAGACTGGAATAAAGATGGTGCAGGGAGCAGGGAGGAATGATCCATATGCTTCATCAACCGGGGGGACTGAAATGACCACATAAGACCTTTCTAACCGAGTGACAGACCTGAGGCGACCAAAGAACGTCCTTCTGGAAGTCATACTGACAAGGAGAACACGCTGACCAAGCTGCATGGGATGAGACAGGGCTGACAATGATGGGATGAACCAGGGGGCTTCAGGACGGAAGCTGGTGGGAATGCCTGGCAGATATACATAGCCACTGTCTCTGGCAAATGAGACAAGCGAGATGATTGACGAAGAGGTGGCCATGATTGATGGACCTTGCGAAATGAGTGTCTGATGGATGGAGTGCTGTAGAAACGCGCAGGGTGCGAGGATCCTCTCCAAATTTGGAAGGAAGAATCGTGGGGCTGAGCACTTTAAGCGAGCATGCGAACCGAGTTGATATCTTTGGAAATGGCGGAGATATGACAGAAACCGGAATGCCGTACATGGGCACTAAAAACCTTTAACACACACTTAACTCGCTTCCTCTTTTCTCTTTAGCACCGATGACTCGATCTTGTGCAAAGGATGACTGTTAACGTCCAACAGTCTTTCTACGCATGAGGCCTTTAGTCTTCATCTGCATGCTTGGGCATTGTGCGCAACTCGTCAACGAGTTAGGCAGAGTCAGCTGTAACCATGTCCACAACACCTTTGGTCCGTGACAGCGGATGCCATCCAACAACTCGAGAACCTCACCATGAAGGATGGTTCTCGAATTACCAAATACATTGTGGAGTTCAATTGCTGGGCTTCACAGGTCAAGGACTATGGTGTCGGTGCACTCCACCACCGCTTCTATAGCAGACTTCCAGACCGCATCAAGGACGAGATTGCTTGCATTGGAAAACCTTCTACCCTCACACAACTCTGCAAACTCGCTCAGACCATCAATGCACGCTACTGGGAGCACAAAGCAGAGATTTTACGCACCACCAAGTCTGCCTCTGACAAGTCGCAGTCTTCCAACTCCGACAGTAAAACTAAATCGTTGCCCTCCTCGTCCTCCACTCCAACGCCAAGGGCAAGGGCAAACAGAAAGATCCGCCCAAGTCTGATATTGCCCATCTTCTGGGCAAGGATGGAAAACTCACCTCCACTGAACGACAGCACAGGATGAAAAACAACCTCTGCCTCTTCTGTGGTGAGGCTGGCCACTCTGCCAAGGACTGTCCCAAGTCCACCTCTCGTGCAGCCAAAGCCTGTGCAGCTACAGCTGGAACTCTGCCTACTCTGACTGAGGAGAAGGCAGAGCCAAAAAATTAGTCTGCTCCTCCAGGGAGCTCGCACAGCCTGGAGGAAGCGTTGATCCCAACTGTGCGCAACCGGACATCTGACTCAATGCATCCACTCTTTCTAGTCCCAATTCTTTACTTCCATCTGTAACTCTTCTTGACTATTCCAATGATACTGTTTCTGTGTTGATCGATTCTGGTTCCTCTCATTGTTTCATAGACCTGTCTATAATCAAAAAATATGCCATTCCTGTTTCCTCCGTTTCTCTGCCAGTTCCACCCTGCTTGTTTGATGGTAGTACAAATGCTGTCACTTCCCAAGAAGTAGATCTTTCCCTCCGCTTTCCTTCCAGCGATGTCAACTCCATTTTGTTTTATGTTACTCCATTGGATTTTTCATGTTCGCTGGTATTAGGACACAACTGGCTCACCCACTTCAATCCATTGATTGACTGGGTACTGGGCAGTATATTGTTCAAACCATCATTACAGGGAATGCTGACACCCCAGGCACCTTCGTCATCATCCACTGCAACCTCCACTCCAGATCCAACACCCTCCGCTCCATTTGCAGCTCTGACTGCACCTCCGACAGACTTGCCACACTCTGCTCTGCTCATCTCACTCATCAATGCTGCTGTGTATGTCAGAGCCTGTGCCCTCCCTGGCTCTAGACAGTTCCACTTACAGCTCTCTGCTGATGATGTGAAGCTTCGTGCGTCCTCCACTTCTTCTCCGCCTCCTGATCTCTCCTCAGTTCCTCCTGAGTATCACAAGTTTGCCGACATCTTTAGTAAAGACAAGGCCACAGAACTTCTGCCACACTGCTCGTTCGATCTCAAGATCGACCTTGAGGAAGGAGCCTCTCCACCCATTGGCATGATCTACTCTCTTTCTCCACCAGAGCTTGAAGCTCTACGCACCTTTATTGATGAGCATCTTGGCTATGGTTTCATCAAACAGTCCACCTCCGCTCATGGTGCCCCTGTCCTCTTCGTAAAGAAGGACAGTTCACTCTGCCTCTGCATAGACTATTGAGGACTCAACAAAATCACAAAAAAAGATAGCTATCTGCTGCTGCTTGTCTCCGACCTACTCGACTCTCCAAGCCATGCTAAAGTCTATACCAAGATTGACCTCCACCATGCCTACCATCTGGTCTGCATCGCAGACAGAGATGAATGGAAAACGGCTTTCCGCACTTGTTATGGTTCTTATGAGTGGTGGGTAATGCCATTTGGTCTGACTAACATGCCTGTGGCTTTCCAGCGATTCATCAATAGCATCTTTGCAGACATGCTTGATGTCTGCGTCGTGGATGACATCCTAATCTATTTGCAGGACATGGAGTCACATCGTGAACACGTAAAAGAGGTACTCTGCTGCCTTCAAAAGCATGGCCTTTATGCCAAGCCAGAGAAGTGTGAGTTTCACTCCAACTCCATCAAGTACCTCGGTTATGTTCTTTCTCCCTCTGGTCTCACCATGTCCACTGAGAAGGTTCAGGCAGTCTGCGACTGGCCTGAGCCACAGAAGGTGTGAGACATCCAGTCTTTCCTCGGCTTTGCAAATTTCTACAGATGATTCATTAATAACTACTCCGACATTGTCGTTCCACTCACTCACCTCATGCAAAAGGGTGCTCCTTGGAACTTTTCCAAGGAGTGTTAAGTCCAGGTCTTCACCAGTCGAAGGCCGGTCTGGAGTCTGGTCAGGGGTTAGAGGGTAATACGAGATATCAAGGGGTTTTGGACTATTGGACTTAGCGACTGAGGGCGCACTGGTCTGCACCGGTACAGCGATGATTGGTAAGTAGTGTTACAAAGAATCTTATCAAGCAAGGACTATGAACAAGGGATTACCGGGAACTGGGGCAGGACATGTCGCTGGGCTGGGTGTTACACTGGCCCGGTACCAACTAAGGGGACAACTCGACTGGGCACTGCATTGCAGTGCCTCACGAGCTAACATGTTTCTGGGTCAAAGGGTTAAGGCCAGGACCAGGGCAAGGGTTGGACAGGACCAGTCAAGACTGGGGTAGAGCTGGTCTGGGGTGGTCTGGGCACAGTCATGACAAGGAGTGCCAGTCCGCTTTCCTCCACCTGAAGGATGCCTTCAGCTCCGCTCCTATTCTCACTCATTGGGTTCCTGACGCTCTGCTTACAGTTGAAACCGATGCCTCTGACTATGCCATTGCTGGCATTTTGTCAATCACCTTCTCTGACAGTGAACTCCACCCGGTCGCTTTCTATTCTCGCACCATGACCATGCCAGAACTCAACTATGATACCCATGACAAGCTGTTGGCTATCTTTGAGGCTTTCCACCACTGGCAGCATTACCTAGAAGGTTCTGCCTTACCTGTCGATGTGGTGACAGACCACAAAAACCTTGAGTATTTTTCCACCTCTAAGGTTCTCACTTGTCGACAGGCCCACTGGTTGGAGTACCTCTCCCAGTTCAATCTTTCCATCCACTTCCAACCTGGCTGCCTTGGAGCCAAACCTGACACACTTATGCGACATTGGGATGTCTACCCAAAAGGGGGGGATAGGGACTACGTGCAGGTAAATCCTCACAATCTCCACCCTATGATTACACAGGAGCAACTTGCATCATCCCTCCGTACCACCACCCTCATGGCACCTGTACTCTGTGCCAACATGGTCTTCAATGTTGAGTGCTTGCACTCCGACATCATCTCCACCCTACCCTCCGACCCTATCTCCACCAGCCATCTTCCAACTCCGACTAGGCCTCGGTGGTCCCTGGACTCCGATGGTCTACTCCACCTTGATGGTCGCATCTTTGTCCCTGACATTGATGACCTCTGCCGTTGAGTGCTTCAGTTTAAGCATGACCATCCTCTAGCAGGCCATTTCGGGCAAAACTGCACCCTAGAACTTGCCCGCAGGGACTATGTGTGGCCTAACCTCCGCTCTGACATGAAAGAATATGTCAGGTCTTGCACCGCCTGTGGATGCAGCAAAACTCCGCGTCACTGCCCCTATGCTCTACTGAAGCAACTCCCCATCCCAGAGAGACCTTGGAACTCCATCTCCATGGACTTCATCAAACACCTCCCCAACTCCAATGGCTACTCCGCCATCCTTGTAGTGATGGACGGCCTCTCAAAGCAAGTGGTGTTCATCCCCACCCATGACTCCATCACCTCTGCCAAACTCGCTAAGCTCTTCCTAACCCATGTCTTCTCCAAGCACGGAGTCCCAGCTAATGTCACCTCCGACAGAGGTCCTGAGTTCGTCTCACACTTCTTCCGCTCTCTAGGAAAGGCCCTTGATATGTGTCTTCACTTCACTTCGGGTTACCACCCAGAAGGCAGTGGCCAGACCAAGCAAACGAACCAGACCCTTGAACAGTACCTTCGTGTCTACTGTAACTACCAACAAGACAACTGGGCTGAGCTGTTACCTCTAGCAGAGTTCGCTTTCAACAACACACCAAGTGCAACTACTGGAGTTTCTCCCTTCTTTGCTAACAAGGGATACCATCCAAACCTGTCTGTGGTCCCTGACCAAGACTTCACTTCTCCAAGGGCTCATGACTATGTCATTGAGCTCTCCACCCTTCATGACTTCCTCCGCCCCAAAATGTCCACCGCTCAGCAGCACTACCAGGGTCCAGTGGATGCCAAGCACATACCTCCACCTGAGTTTAAGGTTGGAGAACAGGCCTATGTCAAAGCCAAGTACTTCTGCTCCACTCGTCCTTTGGAAAAACTCTCTGAAAAGTACTTATGTCCATTCACCATCTTGGCCAGGCCAGGTACACATTCTGTCACCCTTAAGCTCCCTGACTCTATGTGCTCAGTACATCCAGTCTTCCATGTCTCACAACTGGAAGCTGCAGCGGCTAACCCTTTCCCAAACTGGCAACAACCTCCACCTCTGCCAGTGGATGTTGATGGTGACCTTGAGTACAAAGTATCAGAGATACTCGACTCTAAGGTGGACCGCTGTCACCGCCACTGTCAACTCTTGTATCTAGTCCACTGGGCTGGTTATGAGAACACTGATGAAGAAACCTCTTGGTTGCTTGCAACTGAGCTAGATCACACTTCTGACATAGTATCCGCTTTCCATGAATGCTATCCACACAAACCTGGCCTGTACCAACCTCTGCCATAATACTCTGCCTACATAATCCTCCTCCATGGGCCAACTCTGCCTCTTACCGAACTACCTTAAGTACTTTAGAATTTTCTCCACTTATCCATTTCACTTCTCAGAGTCACAAACAAAATCACAAGTCTATCTTGTAGTAATACAAAATATACAAACTAAAGACAAAAAGAAAAAGAAACAGAAAAGAAAACTACTCTACTCTTCCATCACTTGTCCTCCACCACCCTCCTGTTCTTCTCTGCCTTCCTTCTCTCCTCTGACTTCTTCCTCTTCCTCGTTATCCCCCTCCACACCTTCATCCACTTCCTCATTCTTGTCCTCCTCCACCTCCGACTGAGGCCTCTTCCATCCTCCACCTGTGCGCTTGACCTCAGCCATCCTGCCTTCTCGTGCATCCTCCCTCCTCCTCATCTCTGCCCATTCCGCCCACTCACAGTACAGCCCCCACTTGTTGGCTGTCTGCTCCGTAGCCTCCACCATCCACTCCACTGCCCTTGCCATCCTCTCGAAGGCGGTCGCAGCCTTCTCGTGCACTGCTGCGTACCTCTCTGCAGCCTGCAGTTGCTGCTCCTGCTCCCACTCCGTCCACCAGGAGGAGACCCCCACTCCTAAGGGACCCTTGTGTGGTGTTGCTGGCTCCTCCTCATCTTCTCCACCTATCTCCTGCTTGTTGTCTGCTTCCTCTGTCTCTGTCGCTTTCTCCTTCCCCTTCCCTCACATCCTCTTCTTCTTCTCTCCTCGGGAGCTCCCTGTCCCTGCTCTCTTCCACAAGGGCCCCGCTGCCGCCTCTTCCCACGTCCAACTGCACATCTTCTTCTTGTTGTGACAGGGCACACAGGCCCTGGTCTTACCTTGCCCCAGCTCGCACTGCCCTGCCATCAGACTCACTATACAGCGAGTGCAGGGGGCTCTCTTGGTTGTGGTGACCACCACAGAGGCCCCAGGGACCTTCTGGGCAGTGTTGATGTCGTACACTGTGCCAGTTAACCTGAAATAGAGTAAGGTCAAAAAAAAAAAAAAATTGGTCAGCTCCACCTGACTTGCAGTAATCTGCTACTCACCTCTGTGCAGCCTCATTCTGCCTGGCCTGGGCTCTCTCCTGAGAGGCTCTCTGCCTCTTCCTCTGCCGCCCTCTTCTTTTGAGCCTCCTCTTCCTCTGTCACCCTTCTCCTCTGAGCCTCCTCTTCCACTCTCTTCTTCTGCTCCACCTCCAACCACTCCTCCTCTGCCTTCCACCTCTTGGCCTCCTCGTGCTTGGCCTTGTGCTCTGCCTTGCGCTCTCTCTCTCTCCACTTGGCCTCCTCTTGTTGGTGTGCCTTCTCTGCGGACTTCTCTTGCTCAGTGTTGGTGGAGTTGTTGGTGAGGATGACCAGCTCATTGTCCACAACTTGGGAGTAGTCGTGGACATGGCCAGGGGTTGGCTGGGGAGTTTTGCTCTGTCGCTGGGGAGACATGGTGATGGGGGGAAGGAACGAAGGTTCAGTACCCTAACACATGTTTTTTTTAAGTGGTACTTCGAACTCTGACAGAGCTCTGCCATGGCTAAAGCCATTATCCTTGAGGCATCAAAATAATTTCAAATGATCAACTCATGTTGATCTTGTTCTGTACATGCGGCCTTCAGGGGTTCAGGCCCTAAGGGGGGGGCACTGTCATGACCGTGCATTCATCCTGTGTCATCACTAACTCCGCACCCTTTTCTGCCAGTTGTTTGCTCACTCTGCACCAACTCCACCCACCTTCTGTCATCTACGAACCATCTCTGCTCTGACTACTGTTGGACTTGTGTTGCTCTCCTACCAGACTGGGTGGACCATTCTCTGAGGGGTCATGTGACTACCTTCGGACTTCTCCCTGACAGCATGCAGTCATGTACTCCACAGCATGCGCACTGCATGGTCCAGTGCCTGGACTGTTTCCTTTTTTGGATGTCCTATGTTACCCGCTCATATGTCCTCCATCTACCCTTCATTCATCATCTGGGAAGTTTTACGAGTCTCCATATGTCAGTTCTGATTCTGGTTACTGTACCTCCATAGTAGTATAAAAGCATGTATCATACTCCGCTGTCCCTCAGTACAAATATCAACTTAGTTCCTACTCCCTCTGATTCCGTCTTCTGCCTGTCAGAGTTATCTCTGACTCTCTGTCTGTACTCTCCCTCTGAAACATGAGGGCTGAGATCATGCAAGGGGGTAGCACATGAGCTAAACCCAACACCCTCACTCCGCTCCGCCTGTGTCTCAGCAGCCTTCGTTCCTGCCACCACTCCGCTAGTCAGAGTTCTGTTCCTTTGTGTCAGATTTGCTTCTGAACCTTTCTCTAGACCTTGTATAGCATCAGAGTTGGTTGGAGTAGGCCCGGACTTGACAGTACTACAGTCTCTCATTGGTCTTTTGAGTTTATACCCTGATTGGCATGCCAGGTCTTGGTGTAGTCCCTGCTCATGTTGCATCACTCAATGGTGGAATATTTGTTCCCATGGTGAGTAAATATAGCAATGTACACATAGTTCCACTTTACAATATA
Organism: Pisolithus tinctorius; assembly: GCA_024663395.1. Classification (NCBI taxonomy): domain Eukaryota; kingdom Fungi; phylum Basidiomycota; class Agaricomycetes; order Boletales; family Pisolithaceae; genus Pisolithus; species Pisolithus tinctorius. The sequence continues at coordinate 4,068,090 of JANFAH010000002.1, forward strand.
ACATCAGTTGGAGTAAAGTGGGGTGGAAAAACCAAAAGACCAGAAATAAAGGAAAGGATGACAGACATCAGTGAAGTACAGATGCATGTGGAATGGTCCAACAAGTGGTAGATGAGAGTAAAACAGGACAAAAGTAAAGAGGTATCTTCCAACAGAATGAGGATATGTGTACAGGTGAGAGGTAGAGCTGGCAGGAAGGTGGAAGCTGGAAGCACAGGAGGGCAGAGCCTACTGGCATGAAGAACAGCTTGCAGAATTTTGGGGTGACAGGGGTGATCAGAGTTTTTTAGAGGTGACTGGCACAGATGAGAGGCAATGTGGCTGGGCAGTGGCTTGGCTACTGAATTCTGGATGACCCTGGGCAAATGCAGAATTTCCAGATCAGCTTATTGAAGCCTGGGTGATACTCTGAAGGTAGGTAGAAACTCTGAAGGCAAAAGGGGTTGGAAGGAAACATGAGGCTGCAAGCAGGAAGAACCCCTGAAGCATCTGAAAGCATAGAGCAGTAGGGGTTAGTTGCAGAGGCAGCAGAATTTAGTGACAGTATCCTGTTTCAGCCTCAGGGAGTATACAGCTCCCCACACCTCCCAGGGACTTCAAATGCTGACTGTCCTCAGTCAGGCTGAACCGAGATGTGACAGAGACAAGTGTGGAATTTCAGCAGGTGTTATGTAACAATGATGGCTTGTGTTTGGAATTCTGCTTCATGCAGAGGGAAATTCTGCATTGTATGAGATGGCACTGTGGAATTTAAACTTGCTCAGAAGGTGGCTCACTGCTTGTCAAACCTTCACTCCCCAGTAACACCCACACTCAACTACCCAAGCCTACACCCAATCTTCAACATGCAAGCCTGCTCGATCCACAATGCATGACCTGTGTTCAGCATGAGGGACCAGGCAATTACCTCACTGGCAGGAGCTCTGAGGCATGTTGGGGTGCTAATTGTCATTGCACCACAGCCAGAAGAGAGCTTAGAGGTGATATACAAGTGGGTGGGGGACTGGGACCAGACCTGGGTGAGTGCACTAGAGACCTGTGCAATGCAACACACTGACAGAACTCCCCAGGCTGGCATTCACTCATGGTGGAAGTATGTTGATGTGAACAAAATCTCCATCCCAAAGGTGCATGACACCTGCCTTCATGACATGACTGAAGAATCTGCAATGTGGCAGAATGAGATGATCCTGGCAGCCATAGCTATAGCAGATCTTTGTCACCCAGAAGGGCAGTGACAATTCCACATTGATGACCTCTTTGAGGACTACCAGGAGCAGGTAGAGGAGAGGGCATGCTTGGAGGCCAAGATGGTGGCCCATCAGTGCATACCCAGGGCCAAGCTGCAAGAGGTGAGGGTCAAGACTGTGCACCAGGAGACACTGAAGGGCATCTGTCAAGAGAAGCTGCACAGTTGACAGGGGGTGGCTCTGGTCATGCAAGCAAGGGCAAAGGGAAAGAAAGGGTACATTCTACAGTCCCAAAAACTCTGGGCATGATCACAGACCACAACCAAATTTCTGCAGGCTCCCAGTGAAGGGGACGAGTTGGCTAGTGATGACAACAACAACAACAACAACAATGAGGGAGATGCCAGGGAGCCAGGTCCCTCAATGAAGGGGCCACAGATGACTGGGGATGATGAGCCCTGGCAAACCTCATGTACATTGGGGAGCCAGGGACATCCTGCAAATGGTGCAGGAATGCGAAATGCAAGTGCATGCACACTCATGGAGTAGGGAGAAAGGTAAGTACCATTCAGGTTTAATTCTGCAAGGGAATGAGTTGACACCACCTTCAGTGAAAGAACCCTGGCACCATTGGAGTGGCAGGGCCATCTCACAAATGAGTCAAATCAACTACAACCCCAAAGGTGGCCCCAGTGGGACCTGCCACTGAACCCCCTAAGAAACTTACACTGAAAATTCTGCCTCAAAAGGTCTTCCCCTCACAACAACCTGATCCAACCCCTATGCATTTGCCTTCCCCAGAACCAACTCTTTCCCCTTGTGAGCCTTTGCCAAGCCTCCTTCTCTTCTTCTGTGGGGCTACACCCACACCTGGGCCTTCATTCAAGCCCTCACCACCCCTTGGCAATGAACCCCAACTGACACCCTGCATCAATGAACCACAAGTTGAGCATGAATCATTCTTTGTGATTGTGACCAGCTTACTGAACAAGCCTGGAGACATCAAAGAGCCAGGCCAGAGTGACATTCCATCAGACACAGAAACTCCACAGGTTGTAAACCCACATGAGTGGTCAACAGCAAGCTTCATCAAATGTCTGCAAGTGCTAGAGGCAAGAGCTGAGGACAAGGAGTTCAAGCTGGAGCAGTTCCACCAGCTGCTAGAGATGCTGGCAAGGAAGGTAACACTGCAGATGGAGGTTGCTTGGGCCAGACAGGAGGAGTTGCAAAGGTTGAAGGATGAACTCTGGGACCTGTAAATAGCATATGTGTCTGTGGAATTTTGGTACTGGTGTGATCCAAAAATGTAAGACTCTTTTGTGCACCAGTATTAGTACTACAGTAAGTGAAGGAAAAGTAGGATTTCTGAAGGAAGAAGTGTTGTGGAATTTTTTTTATTTTTTATTTTTTTATTGACTACTGTTCCTTGTGAGCAGTGTGGTTTTTATATGAGATGAGATGGGTATTGATACAAGAAAGAACAGAGAAAGAAAAGAAAGGAGGGAAAGAGAAGGACAGGCTACTCATCTGACTTGTCCAAAGGGATGCCAATGAGTGTAGGGTCTGGGAATGAATCATCTTCAAGGTGGTCCAGGTCTTGTGTGGAAGCACCAGTCAGCTGGGTGACTTCAATATGAGTGTTATTCCACAGGAAATAGGAGTATAGAGTGAAGCAGAATTTCAAGACAGCACCATCTAATTCTGTGAGTATGTATGAGCTGCCCTTAGTGCATCAGACCATGATCATTGGTCCCAGGTAGCATGGTTTGGTTTTCTGGTTAAGTTCTAGTTTGATGCAGGAATTCTGAATGAGGATGAGTGACCCTGGTTCAAAGGCAAAGTCTTTGATGGTATGCTCGAAATGAGCAACAAAATCCTTAGCTGACACAAAGTGGGATTTCAGGACTAGTTCATGGATGTGAGTGAGGTCTTCTGGATGTTTCTGAAGCTGGCAAGTATGATGGGCAATGAGATCAGTGGTTAAATAGAATTCCACCTTGAAAGGGGCCAAGAATGTTGCCTTGACCAGATCAAAAGGGAGTCTGGGTTTGACAGCATGAGCCATATAGAACAGAGAAAACCTGGTTGCCTTATGAACTGTAACCCTCTCTGCCCAAAACACTGTAGGGGCAACTTCTGACCACTTTGATGCCTCCCCACCACAACTCTTTACCAGAACCTCTCTCAAATCAAAATGCCACCACTCAACAACTCCATTAGCCTGTGAATTATAGGGGGAGATGCATATGTGACAAATTCTGAAGGTCTTTGAGAGCCAGTTGAGAGCAAGGACATATGGCCCCCATTATCTGTGACAATCTCAGCAACAGCACCCCAATGGCATAAAATCTGTTCAAAGATGAACTTTCCAATGGACTTGCCTGTCTCTGCACAAAGCATAGCCCATTCAGGATAACTGGTAAGTGAACAGCAAGCTTGGGTGATGTAGCAGAAGCCATTTGACTTCAGCATTAGGAATGTGTCCATGTATGCCTTGTAGAATAGGGGTTTGGGAATGGTGATGACTGGCAGAATATGTATGTGATTCAGCCAATGGATCTGGAACTTGTGGCATGATTTAACATACCAGTGGATGTCCTGCTCCTAGCATGGGCCACCAAAAGTGAGTCAGCAAATGCATGTGGGTCAAGAAGATACCCTTGTGCCCCAGATCATCATGAACTTGGCAGAGAATTCCAAGGTGTTTGTGTGGAGGAACCACTAGCTGATGCCATCCCTGGGGCTCCTTCCCCCACAGTTTCCCTCCTTTCATGAAATACCAAGTCACAAGATGCACTATGCCTTCCAACTCTCCCTCTTCCCACCCTTCTGGCATTTTCTTCATCTCCAAAAACTCCTGCACCACTCAACCTCTCCTCTCTTTGCTGCACCTTTTCTGACCTTGGGATTTTGGTTGAGGTTTTCTGGTGTTGATTCTTCAGTCATAAAAGTACCTAGACTCTGTGGCAGGGCAAGGGATGAGTCTGACACAACACTCAGACTTTCCAAAGGGTAAGGGTGAGACTCAAAACACAGTTCCCTATGGTTCAAGAGCTTGATGGCAAAGGCCCCACACTCATCTATCCAATCCTCATAGTCCTCTTTTCCCTCCTCATCCTCTTCTGCTCTTAGCCTCCTCAAAAGTCCATCCAGTGTAGTATGCTTGTGTGCTGGAACATGTATGAGCTCAAAATTGAATAGAAGAATTCCAGTGATCCAACAGTTTATGGTCATGTTAGGCTTTAAGTTGGGATTGTTAATCATCCCTTTGATGTACCATGCATCCACTTCAACAACTAAATTCTGCACACCAAAGATATGAAGTCTGACATCATGCAATGCACAGAAAAGTCCAAATAGCTCAAGCTTTGCTTGACTGTAGCAGTGTTCATGATCATTGAGGGTAATTGAGCTGAACCTAGCAGGGTAGTGTTTTCTGTCTTCCTCCTCCTGCATGAGGAGGTACCCAACAGCAATGTTAGAAGTGTCAACTGCTAAGATGACTTTCCTTTTGGAATTATAGTCAATAGTTTGCAACACAGGGGACTGTGAAGTACAGGTTTACCCTTGGGTGACCAGGCTTCAAGACCAGGTGACAGGGGCTAAGTCTGGGTGGCCACAGTCAAGGCCAGGAGACAGGGGCCAAGTCTGGTTGGACCAGAATTAAGGCCAGAGGTCAGGGGTTAAGTCCAGTTGGACTGGAGCTAAGGCCAGGAGCATGGGAAACTGACTGGTCTTGGAGCACACACAGGGGGAAGCTGGTCCAGGGTTGGATCTACCTCCCTTAGTCTCAGCTTATGTGCTGTACCCTTATGCAAGCTGGGGAGAGGTCTGGGACTGTTAAGTATGGGTTTACCCTTGGGTGACCAGGCTTCAAGACCAGGTGACAGGGGCTAAGTCTGGTTGACCAAAGTCAAGGCTGGGAGACAGGGGCCAAGTCCAGTTGGACCAAAGTTAAGGCCAGAGGTCAGAGGTTAAGTCTGGTGGTCTGGACTTAAGGCCAGGAGCATGGGAACAAGGCCAGGAGCATGGGAAACTGACTGGTCTTAGAGTGCACACAGGGGGAAGCTGGTCCAGGGTTGGATCTACCTCCCTTGGTCTCAGCTTATGTGCTGTACCCTTATGCAAGCTGGGGAGAGGTCCAGGACAGGGGCCAGGGATAGCCTAAGGCTTGGCCTTAGCTATAGAGTAGACTCAGAGAGTAGTACTGAGTTGAGGGTAATACTAAGTTGATATTCTGACTGGAGTGCTACAAAGTATGTACAGGGGTTAAATACATGAGGCCAGTCTGGGGTAATGAACATAAAGCTGGACTTGTGAATAAGCTATTAGTGAGATGATTAGCAAGGTGTGGACAGCCATGGAGGCTGTGCCAAGACTAATAGTCAAAGTCTGGGTGACCAGCACAACTGGGGTCAGACACAGGATTTGTACAGTAAGCAAAAGCCAGATGAACAGACCAAGCTAAATATAGTACAAACAAAGGAAAGCAGACCGGAGTTATGTCCAGGTGACCCAGACATGGACCTGGGAGGACTGGGGTGGAGCAGCACAAGGCTGGGAGGCTGGAGTGGACTGGAGATAGGGGTAAAAGACTGGACTTGGGTTATTTAGGCTGGAGTTGGGTTATCTAGGGCCGGGTTTGGGTTTTCTAGGCTGGACTAGGACCGGGGTTGACCGGAGTTAGGGGCTAGGGGTCCAGACTGGACTGGGATTGAGTCTGAGAGCCATGGATATGACAGGGACAGGGGCTGGGGATAGCTTAAGGCTGTCATGACCATGTCCAGACTACTCTAGACTGGCTCCACCCTGGCCTCAACAGGTCTCACCTAACCCTTGCCCTGGTCCTGGCCTTAATCCTTTGACCCAGAAATGTGTTAGCTTGCAAGGCACTGCAAGGCAGTGCCCAATCGAGTTGTCTGTGCAGTTGGTACTGGGCCAGTGTAACACCCAGCCCTGCCACAAGCCCTGCCCTGATCCCTTGTTCATAGTTTTGCTTGATAATATTCTTTGTAACATCCTACTTACCAATCCATTTACCAATCATTGTTGTACTGGCACAGACCAGTCTCTGGTGCTATGTTACACTTAGGTTACCTTTAGTATTTAAGCTGTAGGATAATCTGTTTAGCCTCAGTCTGAAATCAACTTAGTCTTGTCTTAACCCAGTCCCCCCTGTCCTTTGTCTCCTGCCTCTTGACCAGACTACAGCCCATGCAAGGGAATAGTGCTGTGCCATCTGTCATAACCGTGCATTCACACTAAGCCCTTACTCACTCCGCACTCCACTCTGCCGGTCATTCACTCACTCCACACCAACTCCGCCCAACTTCTGTTGGTTGCGAACCATCTCCACTCCGACTGCTGTCGGACTTGTGTCGCTCTCCTACCAGACCGAGCAGTCCGTCCTCTGAGGGGTCATGTGACTACCTTCGCAGTCAGGTACTCCGCAGCGCGCTCACTGCATGGTCCAGTGCCTGGACTGCTTCCTTTTCTGGATGTTCTGTGTTACCTGTTCGTATGTCCTCTGTCTTACCTTCATTCATCGTCCAGGAAATTTTACTTGAAAACTTATGAGTCTCCGTATGTCAGTTCCGATTCCGGTTACTGTACCTCCATAGCAGTATAAAGACATGTACTGTACTCCGCTGTTCCTCAGTACAAATATCAACTTAGTTCCTACTCCTCCTGACTCCATCTTCTGTCTGTCGGACTTACCTCCGACCTTCTGTCTATACTCTCCCTCTGAAATATGAGGGCTGAGATCGTGCAAGGGGGTAGCGCACGAGCTAAACCCAACGCCCTCACTCCGCTCTGCCTCTGTCTCGGTGGTCTTCATTCCTGCTGACACTCCGCTAGTCGGAGTTCTGTTCCTGTGTGTCGGACTTGCTTCTGAACCACTCTCTAGACCTTGTATAGTGTCGGAGTTGGTCGGAGTAGGCCCGGACTTGACACCATCAGTCGCTAAGTCCAACAGTCCAAACCCCTTGGTATCTCATATTATCTTCTGACCCCTGACCGGACTCCAGACTGGCTTTGGACTGGTGAAGACCTGGACTTAACAGTATTTCAGACTCACACTTGTGTGGGTCACTACCCTTCTGTCCAAACCTCAGTAATACCTCCTTGGCATGCCTACTCAAACTAGAACCCAAGCAGCACAGGTACATGCTACCACCAATCCCAAATCTGCCTCAGCTGTCGACTTGCTTGCACTGTGCCACTGCCCTGGTGTCCTTAGGGACAGCCAGAAGGTCACCTGGTGAAGTCAACAACTTCAGGGGCTTTTCAGCTTGCAAATCCACTTCACCCACTTCTAATCAACCTCCCACACCCACTAATGATCTGGATGATGAACTGGACCTGGATGAATCAGATGACTTCAATCCCAGTGGTGATGACCCTGGCAATGGTGGTCCTGGCAGTGACAGGCCAGGAGATGAACCAGATAATGACAATGAAGAACCCCTCCCAGAAGATGATGTCAAGCCAGGTGTAACCATGCTTGACAACCTTCCTAAAGTTATAGAACTCCTCACACATAATGCCTGCACTGGCTCTGAGTCCTCATCAAGAACCAAGTTGCATGAACCGGACACCTTTGATGGGACAGACCCAAAGAAGCTGCATGCTTTTCTTATCCAGTGTGAACTCAACTTCCAGGACTGGCCCCAGGCCTTTCAAAGTGACCAAGCCAAGGTCACCTTTGTGCAGTCATTCCTGAAAGGGATGGCTCTCGAGTGGTTTGAACCAGACCTACTTGGGACTGAAGACCCAGAGGACTGGCCTTATTGGATGGACTCTTGGAAGGAGTTCATCATAGAGCTCCAGACTACCTTTGGGCCCCATGACCCAGTGGCTGATGCTGAAAGCCAGCCAGACCACCTTCAGATGAAAGACAATCACCAGGTCAACAAGTATGTGGTTGAGTTCAACCAGTTGGCCTCCCAAGTCCAGGGATATGGTGATGGTGCCCTGTGCCACTTCTTCTACACTGGTCTCCCCAATCAATCAAAGATGAGGTCTGCTGGGTTGGCAAACCCAGAACCTTGCATGAGCTTTGCCACCTAGCTCAGGAGATTGATGCACATTACTGGGAGCACAAAGAAGAGATTCAGCAGTCCAGTAAGCACCAGGGGTTGTCCTCTGGTAACAAGTCATCTCCCAACCCCAGTCACAACAATCAGTCTAAACCTGGTCAAGAGAAATCCAAGACCAGCAATAACTCCAGAAATAGCAACTCTGGTAGCCAACCTCAGTCCAAACCTGCCTCAACTGGTCAGACTGGCTCTAGCTTGTCCAAGCCAGACTCAAACAAACTGGGCAAGGACAGCAAGTTGACACCAGAGGAGCACAAGCATCATAGGGACAATAACCTCTGTATGTTCTGTGGGGGAACTGGACATTTTGCAGATAAGTGTCCAAAGAAAGCTGGGAAAGCCAAGGCTTGTGCTGCAGCAACCTCTGAGGCAGCACCAGCCTCAACCTTGGGCTCTGCCCCTGAGGCAAAAAAATAGGTAGCAGCTCTCAGGACTCTGCACAGACTGAGAGCTGCATTGACTCTGGCTGTACACCCACAGAGGCTCATCTCAATGCATCTGCTCTTTCCAATCCAAATTCATTAACTCCCCATGTTTCTATTGTCAGTCACAGTTTGCCCTGGTTTTGTACTCTAGTGGACTCTGGTTCTACACATAGCTTCATAGATAAAGATTTTGTCAATCAACACTCATTTGCCCCTTACTCTGTGTCCCCTATCCAACTCCAGCTCTTTGATGGGTTATTGTCATATCCATGACTCTCAGACTCAGACTCAGCCCAGTCCAGACCCCTAGCCCCTAACTCCAGTCAAGTCTGGTCCTAGTCCAGCCTAGAAAACCCAATCCCAGCCCTAGATAACTCAACTCCGGCCTGCATAACTCAAGTCCGGTGTTTTACCCCTATCTCCGGTCCATTTCGGCCTCCTGGCCTTGTGCTGCTCCACCCCGGTCCTCCTAGGTCTATGTCCAGGTCACCCAGACATAACTCCGGTCTGTTTCCCTTTGTTTGTACTATATTTAGTCTAGCCCGTTCATCTGACTTTGCTTACTGTACAAATCCTGTGTCTGACCCTGGTATGCCAGTCACCTGGACTTTGGCTATTAGCCTTGGCACAGCCACTGTGGCTATCCACTCTCTTGCTAATCTTCTTGCTAATAGCTTATTAACAAGTCCAGCTCTATGTTTGTTATCCCGGACCAGCCTCATGTATTTAACCCCTGTACATACTTCATAGCACCCTCATTCAGAATATCAACTTAGTATTACCCTCAACTCCATGTTACCCCTTGATCTACTCTATAGCTAAGGCCGAGCCTTAAGCTATCCCCGACCCCTGTCCTGGACCTCTCCCCAGCTTGCATAAGGGTACAGCACATAAGCTGGGACCAAGGGAGGTAGATCCAACCCTGGACTGGCTTCCCCTTGTGCGCACTCCAACACCAGTCAGTTCCCACGCTACTGGTCTTGTTCCTGCACTCCTGGCCTTAAGTCCGGTCCTCCGGACTTAGCCCCTGACCTCCAGCCTCAACTCTGGTCCAACTGGACTTGGCCCCTGTCTCCTGGCCTTGACTTTGGCCACTCGGACTTAACCCCTGTCTTCTGGCCTTGACTCTGGCCACCTGGACTGGCCCCTGTCACCCAGTCTTGAAGCCCAGTCACCTGAGGGTAAACCCGTACTTCACAGTTATCAAGTTTTGTTATCACCCAAGCAGTAGACCTTTTGGTTCAATTTGCAACTGGCAATGTCACCCTGGTAACCCTGTTTTTAGCCCCATTGGATTCTGAATGTAAAATAGTCCTTGGACATGACTGGCTCACCCACTACAATCCATTGATTGATTGGGTACTGAGCAGTCTAACTTTCTGGACATCTACAGGAGGAATGCCAACCCCATCAACACCCCCTGCCACACTGGTCTTAACTGGTCTTCCCAATCCCAGTCTACCTGACCAACCCAACCCTGGCCCTGCACCATCTGTACCATCTGTCAACTCACTGGTTTGCACCCCCCTGAAAGCTCCCCTTATTGCCCTGATCAATGCAGCTGCATATGTATGCACTTGCAAACTAGAGGGATCTACCCAATTCCAACTTCATCTAAACCCACTGGACCTGGACCTGGACCTGGCCTGGTCTGCCTCTACCAGTCCTCCACCAGACTTGGCCAGCGTACCAAAGGACTACCATGACTTTGCTGACATCTTTAGCAAAGCCAAGGCATCTACTCTCCCCCCACATTGGGAGTACAACCTTAAGATCGAACTGGAAGAGGGTACTACACTACCTGTTGGAACCATCTACTCACTATCCCCAGTTGAGCTGCAAGCTCTCTGGGCCTTCATTGACAAAAACCTGACCACTGGTTTCATCCAGCCCACCTCTTCCCCCTATGCTGCACTGGGCCTCTTCATAAAGAAGAAGGATGGTTCACTCCAGTTATGTGTTGACTTCCAGGGCCTTAACAAGCTCACCAAGAAAGACCAGTATCCTTTACCACTAATATCTGACCTACTAGACTCCCCTAGTCATGCCCTAAAATCAACTTGAGGCATGTGTACCACCTTGTCCAGATTGCACCTGGTGATGAGTGGAAAACAGCCTTTAGAATGTGCTATGGGTCCTATGAGTGGTTGGTGATGCCTTTCAGTCTTACCAATGCACCAGCCACCTTCCAGCAGTTTGTCAATTCAATATTTGCAGATATGCTAGATGTCTGTGTTGTTGTCTACCTTGATGACATCCTGATCTACTCTGGAGATGAGTCTTCCCACAAGCAGCACATCTGGGAGGTACTTTGCTGGCTCTGGTTGCATGGCCTGTATGCCAAACTGGAGAAGTGTGAATTTCACTCAGACTCAGTGGAATATCTGGGCTACCACTTATTCCCAACCAGCCTTACCATGTCTTCAGAGAAAGTCAAAGCTATCTGTGACTGGCCTGAGCCCCAGAAGGTAAAGGACATTCAGTCCTTCCTGGGCTTCACCAATTTTTATCACCAGTTCATTTTCAACTACTTGGACATAGTGGTACCTTTAACCCAGTTGACATGCAAAGGTGCTCCCTGGAATTTTTCTGAGGAGTGCCACCAGTCTTTCAACAAACTCAAGCAGGCCTTCACCTCTGCCCTGGTCCTCACCCATTTTTCCCCAGACACTCCTATTACTGTCAAGACTGATGCATCCAACTATGCAATTGCCCATATATTGTCCATCACCAGTGGTGATGGTCAAATCCAGCCAGTCACATTCTATTCTCACACCTTAACAGCCCCAGAGTTAAATTATGACACCCATGATAAGGAATTACTCACAATCTTGGAGGCATTCCAGACATGGCAGCATTACTTGGAAGGCTCTGTAGTACCAGTTGATGTTATCACCAATCACAAGAACCTGGAACACTTCTCCACCTCAAAGGTATTAACCTGGTGCCAGGCACGCTGGTCTGAATTTTTGTCACAGTTCAATATGGTTATCCAGTTCAGACCTGGTAAGCTCAGTGCTAAGCCTGACACCCTAACTAGATGATGGGACATCTACCCCAAAGAGGGGGATAGCAACTATGCCTGGGTCAACCCACAAAACCTCAGACCAGTCTTCACACAGGAACAACTAGCCTCCTCCCTGTGCACCACCTACCTTGAATACCTGGTCCTATGTGCTGTTGCACTGATGGATGTGGAGAAACTTCATAATGATATCCTCTCAGCTCTACCCTCAGACCCAGTCACCCAAGCCCAGTCCTTAGACACATCAGATTCCCAGTGGTCAGTTGATGACACTGGCTTCCTCTGCCTGGATGGAAGAGTCTATGTACCAGACTCTAATGACCTTCGCCTTTGCATTGTGAGGTTCAAGCATGATCATCCTTTGTCTGGCCACTTCAGCCAGAACAGAACTCTAGAGCTCATCTGGCATGAATACACTTGGCCCAGCCTAAGGACATTTGTCAAGGACTATGTCTGGTCCTGCACTACCTGTGCCTGGGCCAAGGTACCCCTCCACCAGCCTTATGGCCTACTCAAACAACTCCCTGTGCCAGAGAAGCCATGGAATTCCATTTTGATGGATTTCGTAGAGCAACTCCCAGCCTCAACTGGCTTTACTGCCATCCTCATCATGGTCAACCAGCTTTCAAAGCAAGCCATCTTCATACCCACTCACAACACCATCACAGCCCCTGAGCTTGCCAAGCTCTTCCTGATGCATGTATTCTCCAAGCATGGTGTACTGGCCCATGTAACCTCAGACTGGGGATCAGAGTGTCAAAGTCGGACAACACCCCTGGCTTCCTCTTAGGGCAGAGTTGGAGCAGGTTGGGCTGCGGAGTACAGCGGTCAAAGTCCAAAGTGAATCTGACCACTGGGTGGCAAGATATTCGACAAACAGTGAGCAGAGGGGTATGAAGGAAAGTCTCAGAGGCTGAGGTTGGAGTTGGAGCCAGAGGTCAGAGGTCAGAGGTTGGATGAGAGGGCGTTGGGTTCAGCTAGTGCACTGCCCCCTTGCACAAACTCAGCCCTCATATTTCAGAGGTGGAGCAGACTCAGAGGAAGTGGAGATGAAACTCTGGAGGGGACTGAGAGGGAGTCAAAGGTGGGGACTTTATTCGATATTCATACTGATTACATTGGAGTACTATGTGGCCTTATATACGACATAGGTCAAGGGCAGTGCAGTGTGGAATGTAGACCAATAAGTGTATAATGGGTTAGTAGCCCCTCTGACACAAGGGATAGAGGGTAGGGACGATGGGGACCTTAACTGAGACAAGGAAACTACTACAACAAGGGAAAAGAGGGTAAATACTGAAAGAGCAGAAGAATGGAGAAAACTGACATGAGGGTGGAACCCTATCTAGAACACAGGGCCACAAGTCTGACAGCCCACGTGACCAACCTTAGGGTGGAATTGAGTGGAGTTGGTCAGAACATGGACAGGGGACCTCAGAGAGGTGTGGAGATGTGTCGGGAGGGTTGGAGGAGCACAGGAACACATCGGAGGAGGGCAGAGAAGCGTGGGAACATGTCGGAGGAGGGCGGAGTAGGTGTTAGGGGCTTACATTGGTGTCATGGTCATGACACAGAGTTTGTATCCCATTTCTTCTGTTCTCTTGGTAAGGCTCTAGACATGCAACTACACTTCACCTCTGGGTACCACCCAGAGGGGGATGGTCAGACAGAGCACACCAATCAGAACCTTGAACAATATCTCCAGGTCTACTGTAACTACCAACAGGATAACTGGGCCAAGCTACTACCACTAGCTGAATTTGCTTACAACAATGCACCTAGCACTACGACCAGGGTATCACCCTTCTTTGCTAATAAGGGTTACCACCCTAATATCTTGGTCTTCCCTGAGTGTGACCTCACATCCAACCAGGCTCATGATTACACAGTCGACTTAGATTCACTGCACCAGTACCTACATGATGAAATGGCCCTCACTGTCATAACTGTGCATTCATCATAAGTCTTTGCTCACTCCGCAACCTTTTCCACTGGTCATCCGCTCACTCCACACCAACTCCACCCAACTTCTGTTGGTTGTGAACCATCTCTGCTCTGACTGCTGTTGGACTTGTGTTGCTCTCCTACCAGACCAAGCAGTCCATTCTCTGAGGGGTCATGTGACTACCTTTGCAGTCAGGTACTCTGCAGCGCACTCACCACATGGTCCAGCACCTGGACTATTTCCTTTTCTGGATGTTCTGTGTTACCCATTTGTATGTCCTCCATCTACCCTTCATTCATCATCCAGGAAATTTTACTTGAAAATTTATGAGTCTCCGTATGGCAGTTCCAATTCCAATTACTGTACCTCCGTAGCAGTATAAAAACATGTACTGTACTCCACTGTTCTTCAGTACAAATATCAACTTAGTTCCTACTCCCTCTGATTCCATCTTCTGCCTGTCAGAGTTATCTCCAACTCTCCATCTGTACTCTCCCTCTGAAATACAAGGGCTGAGATCATGCAAGGGGGTAGCACATGAGCTAAACCCAACGCCCTCACTCTGCTCCGCCTTTGTCTTGGCAGTCTTCATTCCTGCCGACACTCCGCTAGTCGGAGTTCTGTTCTTCTGTGTCAGACTTGCTTCCAAACCCTTCTCTAGACCTTGTTAAGTGTCGGAGTTGGTCGGAGTAGGCCTGGACTTGACAGTATATTTGTACTCACACTTGTACAATCTCCTTTTCTGTCTTCCAAAAAACTTATGCCATTATGAGAACTTGAGCTCAGTCCCAGAGAGAGGTCGCTGAGAACCTCGCTGTAGCACTAGCTAATCCACATCGACTCCCTTCCGTTGTTGAACAATTCCAGTCTTTCTCCGCTCGACGCTGCTCTCGTGCTGAAGGTGAAAGCGCTTCACAAGCTGGGCGCTCCGACCTCCACCCATCAGCCTTCCATACTCCGCCTCCTTGTAACCGAGATGATGGACCTGACCCCAACCCTGATTATCCTGATGGTGATCCCAATGGCGGGGGCAGCAGTGACGGGGATGTCCCTGAAGACCTGGCTGAGCCACCAGAGGATCCCCTAGTAGCTCTTGCTAGAGCTGTTCATGTGCTTGCGTGGTCTAGTTCACACACTGGGGACTCCGCTCCGAAAACCAAAGTCTGCAAGCCTGATACCTTCAACGGCTCCGACCCCAAGAAGCTCCATGAGTTCCTCATACAATGTGAGCTGAACTTCCAAGACCACCCTCACACATTCCACTCCGACAGAGCAAAAGTTACCTTCGCTCAGTCTTATCTCAAGGGTATGGCCCTGGCTTGGTTCAAGCCAGCAGCCGTATCAGCTGATTTTGACCAAATGACCATGGTAATTACCACAAAAGCAGTTACAGAATTCATGGCAACTACCACTTCCCAATATAGACAATGCCCCCTGAGTGACAACCTCTGTTGGTGTTTGAAAAAAATTCAGATTGGAATGTTCCCATGGCAGGTTGCCCTGTCATGAATATTGATAATTTGCACCTGTACTGTGGCTATACAGATGAGCATGTGACCAGTAGATGAGATGGTCACATGATGAGTGACATAAGCAGAGATGACCCTAGATCACGTGATGTTTACGTAATCGATTACATGATGGCGATCATCTGGAGCGTTCTGTTACGTAATTTATCACGTGATCATGGGAAAATATGCATGTGACTTAATCAATGTCACATGACAAGGTACAATCATAGATCATCCAACCTATTACATAATGATCACATGTCAGTTTCTCCCCAGAACACTTGGTTATGTAATGGGTCACGTGATTGTGAGACAATAGACATGTGACCACTCCTGCAGCATCACATGACAAAGTACAATCATAGATCATGTGACCTTTTACATAATGATCA
Organism: Pisolithus tinctorius; assembly: GCA_024663395.1. Taxonomy (NCBI): domain Eukaryota; kingdom Fungi; phylum Basidiomycota; class Agaricomycetes; order Boletales; family Pisolithaceae; genus Pisolithus; species Pisolithus tinctorius. The sequence continues at coordinate 4,083,678 of JANFAH010000002.1, forward strand.
TGTGGCAATAACTCTCCGGTCCATTGGCTTATGTAATAGGTCACATGACTGTACTCATCATGTGATCTCACCTCTAGCACTCTGCACGTGACTCAATCCATATCACATGACCAGCAATCCCACCCCTATTCGCATGCTGGGCATTCGTGGCTGTGCTAAAAATGCGAATTGTGTCCCCACCCATTCAATTCTTGACATATGGATCTGAATTTTTGTGTGTAGAATAGGCTACCATGTTGCTACACATTGTCAAAGGCACAGCTGGTTTTGTCCAGTAGTTGCTGAGATATAATGGAAATGATAATGCTAACAAAACATCACATCATTCAACTTACACATCCTTCATGCCATATCTGACACTTCAGAAGGGTTGGACACATGCATATCAATTCATAGACAAAGTTTGGTGTCACCCCACTCAGATCTGAGAGAGCAAGATGCAAAATAAAGATTCAAGAGTGTGGGAAAGTGGGAAAAAGTCCCAAAATAACATATGGAGATTTTGAAAACATATCAAAAATGTGGATTTGCACACATCACAGTGACCCTGCCAACCCCAGACTTTGGGTGAGGAATGCAGCAATATGGCCTACCATGTTGGCACCATGTGCCTGGTGAGATATCCCTTTAAACATGTCAAAATTGCAAAAATGTGTGCAATGGGGTAGTGATGTTGACCTTGCACTGGCATAAATCTCCCATTGTCTCAATGAGTCAAGTGTACCATTTCGCATTTTTGACCATTTGCAGTGAGTATCACATCAGGCACTTGTTACTAATATCTTCCACCATGGCCCAATATCCCTCACCTAAGTTCTGGTAGTGGTAGCTGCACTGTGGGATGTGCTGTGCTATGTTTTTGATATGTTTTCAAAATCTCCACTATTTTATTTTCTCTTTTTGAAGCTTTCCCATGCTTCTGGGATCAGTATTTGGCTTGCTGTTCACTCAATTCTAAATGGATAAACTTGAAACTTTGGAAATGCATTGAAAGAATCTTCTTCAACTGTGACCTATTACATAAGCCAATGGACTGGAGAGTTATTGCCACATGATCATTATGTAAAAGGTCACATGATCTATGATTGTACTTTGTCATGTGATGCTGCAGGAGTGGTCACATGTCTATTGTCTCACAATCACGTGACCCATTACATAACCAAGTGTTCTGGGGAGAAACTGACATGTGATCATTATGTAATAGGTTGGATGATCTATGATTGTACCTTGTCATGTGACATTGATTAAGTCACATGCATATTTTCCCATGATCACGTGATAAATTACGTAACAGAACGCTCCAGATGATCGCCATCATGTAATCGATTACGTAAACATCACGTGATCTAGGGTCATCTCTGCTTATGTCACTCATCATGTGACCATCTCATCTACTGGTCACATGCTCATCTGTATAGCCACAGTACAGGTGCAAATTATCAATATTCATGACAGGGCAACCTGCCATGGGAACATTCCAATCTGAATTTTTTTCAAACACCAACAGAGGTTGTCACTCAGGGGGCATTGTCTATATTGGGAAGTGGTAGTTGCTATGAATTCTGTAACTGCTTTTGTGGTAACTACCACATTGCTTGGTCAAAGTCAGCAGACTCTGGTGGAGCCAGACCTGCTAAACCCCAACAACTATGACTGCCCACTCTGGATGGACGACTACCATGAGTTCTTACAAGAGCTCACAACTAATTTTGGTCCGCATGATGCCATAGCAGATGCCGTCCAACAACTCGAGAACCTCACTATGAAAGATGGTTCTCGAATTACCAAATACGTCGTGGAGTTCAATCGCTGGGCTTCACAGGTCAAGGACTACGGTGTCGGTGCACTCCGCCACTGCTTCTATAGTGGACTTCCAGACCGCATCAAGGATGAGATCGCTCGCATCAGGAAACCTTCTACCCTCGCACAACTCTGCAAACTCGCCCAGACCATTGATGTGCACTACTGGGAGCACAAAGCAGAGATCTCGCGCACCACCAAGTCCGCCTCCGACAAGTCGCAGTCTTCCAACTCCGACAATAAAACTAAATCGTCGTCCTCCTCATCCTCTGCTCCAAAGTCTGACGCCAAGGGCAAGGGCAAACAGAAAGATCTGCCCAAGTCCAATGCACCCAAGTCTGATATTGCCCACCTTCTGGGCAAGGATGGCAAACTCACCTCTGCTGAATGCCAGCGCAGGATGAAGAATAACCTCTGCCTCTTCTGTGGCAAGGCTGGCCATTCTGCTAAGGACTGTCCCAAGTCCACCTCTCGCACAGCCAAAGCCCATGCAGCTATGGCTGGAACTCTGCCTACTCCACCTGTGGAGAAGGCAGAGTCAAAAAATTAGTCCACTCCTCCAGGGAGCTCGCACAGCCTGGAGGAAGCGTTGATCCCAACAGTGTGCAACCAGACATCCGACTCAACGCATCTGCTCTTTCTAGTCCCAATTCTTTACTTCCATCTGTAACTCTTCTTGACTACTCTGTTGATACTGTTTCTGCGTTGATTGATTCCAGCTCTTCTCATTGTTTTGTAGACCTGTCTATAATCAAAAAATATGCCATTCCTGTTTGCTCTATCTCTCCACCAATTCCACTCCACTTGTTTGATGGTAGTACAAATGCTGTCATTTCCCAAGAAGTAGATCTTTCCCTCTGCTTCCCTTCCAGCGATGTCAATTCCATTTCATTTTATGTTACTCTGTTGGATTCTTCATGTTCGCTGGTGTTAGGACACAACTGGCTCACCCGCTTCAATCCATCGATTGACTGGGTACTGGGCAGTATATCATTCAAACCATCGCTACAGGGAATGCCGACACCCCAGGCGCCTTTGTCATCTTCTGCTGCGACCTCCACTCCAGATCCAACACCCTCCGCTCCGTTTGCAGCTCCGACTGCACCTCTGACAGACTCGCCACGCTCCACTCTGCTCATCTCACTCATCAATGCTGCTGCATATGTCAGAGCCTGTGCTCTCCCTGGCTCTAGACAGTTCCACTTGCAGCTCTCTGCTGATGACGTGAAGCTTCGTGCATCCTCTGCTTCTTCTCCGCCTCCTGACCTCTCTTCGGTTCCTCCTGAGTATCACAAGTTTGCCAACGTCTTTAGTAAAGACAAGGCCATGGAACTTCCGCCACACCACTCATTCGATCTCAAGATTGACCTCAAGGAAGGAGCCTCTCCACCCATTGGTACAATCTACTCTCTTTCTCCACCAGAGCTTGAAGCTCTCCGCACCTTCATTGATGAGCATCTTGGCTATGGTTTCATCAAACAGTCCACCTCCACTCACAGTGCCCCTGTCCTCTTTGTAAAGAAGAAGGACGGTTCACTCCACCTCTGCATAGACTATCGAGGACTCAACAAAATCATGAACAAAGATCGCTATCCACTGCCGATCATCTCCAACCTACTTGACTCTCCAAGCCACGCTAAAGTCTACACAAAGATCGATCTCCACCATGCCTATCATCTAGTCTGCATAGCAGATGGGGATGAATGGAAAACGGCTTTCTGCACTTGTTATGGTTCTTACAAGTGGCGGGTAATGCCATTTGGTCTGACTAATGTGCCTGTGGCCTTCCAGCGGTTTGTTAATAGCATCTTTGCGGACATGCTCGATGTCTGTGTTGTGGTATACCTCGATGACATCTTAATTTATTCGCAGAACATGGAGTCGCACTGCAAACACGTAAAAGAGGTACTCCACCACCTTTGAAAGCATGGCCTTTATGCCAAGCCGGAGAAGTGTGAGTTTCACTCTGACTCCATCGAGTACCTCAGTTATGTTCTTTCTCCCTCTGGTCTCACCATGTCTGCTGAGAAGGTTCAGGCAGTCTGCGACTGGCCTGAGCTGTGGAAGGTGCGAGACATCCAGTCTTTCCTCGGTTTCACAAATTTCTACAGACAATTCATTAATAACTACTCTGACATCATCATTCCACTCACTCACCTCACGTGAAAGGGTGCTCCCTGGAACTTTTCTGAGGAGTGCTGCTCCGCTTTCCTCTTCCTGAAGGATGCCTTCAGCTCTGCTCCTGTCCTCACTCACTGGGTTCCTGACACTCCGCTTACAGTGGAAACTGACACCTCCAACTATGCCATTGCTGGCATTTTGTTGATCACCTGCTCCAACGGTGAACTCTGCCTAGTCGCTTTCTACTCTCGCACTATGACCGTGCCAGAACTCAACTATGATACCCACAAGCTGTTGGCTATCTTCAAGGCTTTCCACCACTGGCAGCATTACCTAGAAGGTTCCGCCTTACCTGTTGACATGGTGATGGACCACAAAAACCTTGAGTATTTTTCCACCTCTAAGGTTCTCACTCATCAACAGGCCCGCTGGTTGGAGTACCTTTCCCAGTTCAATCTTTCCATCCACTTCTGACCTGGCTGCTTAGGAGCCAAACCCAACGCACTTACACAATGTTGGGATGTCTACCCAAAAGGGGGGGATAGGGACTACGTGCAGGTAAATCCTCACAACCTCCGCCCTATGTTTACACAGGAGCAACTTGCATTGTCCCTCCGTACCACCACCCTCATGGCACCTGTACTCTGTGCCACCATGGTCTTCGATGTTGAGTGCTTGCACTCTGACATCATCTCCGCCCTACCCTCCGACCCCATCTCTGCCAGCCATCTTCCAACTCTGACTAAGCCTCAGTGGTCCCTGGACTCTGATGGTCTACTCCACCTTGACGGTCGCATCTTTGTCCCTGACATTGATGACCTCCACCTTCGAGTGCTTCGGTTCAAGCATGACCATCCTCTAGCAGGCCATTTCAGGCAAAACCACACCTAGAACTCGTCCGCAGGGACTATGTGTGGCCTAACCTCTGCTCCGATGTAAAAGAATACGTCAGGTCCTGCACCGCCTGTGGATGCAGCAAAACTCTGCGCCACCACCCTTATGGTCTACTGAAGCAACTTCCCATCCCAGAGAGACCTTGGAACTCCATCTCCATGGACTTCATCAAACACCTCCCAAACTCCGATGGCTGCTCTGCCATACTCATGGTAGTGGACCATCTCTCAAAGCAAGCGGTGTTCATCCCCACTCATGACTCTGTCACCTCCACTGAACTCGCTAAGCTCTTCCTAACCCATGTCTTCTCCAAGCACGGAGTTCCAGCTAACATCACCTCTGACAGAGGTCCTGAGTTCGTCTCACACTTCTTCCACTCTCTAGGAAAGGCCCTTGATATGTGTCTTCACTTCACTTTGGGTTACCACCCAGAAGGCAATGGCCAGACCAAGCGAATGAACCAGACCCTCGAACAGTACCTCTGTGTCTACTGCAACTACCAACAAGACAACTGGGCTGAGCTGTTACCTCTAGCAGAGTTCACTTTCAACAATGCACCAAGTGCGACTACTGGAGTTTCTCCCTTCTTCGCTAACAAGGGATACCATCCAAACTTGTCTGTGGTCCCTGACCAAGACTTCACCTCTCTGAGGGCTCACGACTATGTCATTGAGCTCTCCACCCTTCATGACTTCCTCTGCTCTGAAATGTCCACCACTCAACAGCGCTACCAGGGTCCAGCAGATGCTAAACACATACCTCTGCCTGAGTTTAAGGTCAGAGAACAGGCCTACATCAAAGCCAAGTACTTCCACTCCACTCATCCTTCGGAAAAACTCTCCAAAAAGTACTTAGGTCCGTTCACCATCCTGGCCAGGCCAGGTATGCATTCTGTCACCCTTAAGCTCCCTGACTCTATGTGCTCAGTACATTTGGTCTTCCATGTCTCACAACTGGAAGCCACAGCAACTAACCCTTTCCCAAACTGGCAACAACCTCCGCCTCCACCAGTGGATGTCGATGGTGACCTTGAGTACAAAGTATCAGAGATACTCGACTCTAAGGTGGACCGCCATCGCTGCCACTGTCAACTCTTGTATCTAGTCCACTGGGCTGGTTACAAGAACACCGACGAAGAAACCTCTTGGTTGCTTGCAACTGAGCTAGATCACACTTCTGACATAGTATCCACTTTCCATGAACGCTATCCACACAAACCTGGCCTGTACCAACCTCTGCCATAATACTCCACCTACATAAACTTCCTCTGCAGGCCAACTCTGCCTCTTACCGAACTACCTTAAGTACTTTAGAATTTTCTCCGCTTATCCATTTCACTTCTCAGAGTCACAAACAAAATCACAAGTCTATCTCGTAGTAATACAAAATATACAAACTAAAGACAAAAAGAAAAAGAAAAAGAAAAGAAAACTACTCTACTCTTCCATTGCTTGTCCTCCACCACCCTCCTGTTCTTCTCTGCCTTCCTTCTCTCCTCTGACTTCTTCCTCTTCCTCATTATCCCCCTCTGCACCTTCATCCGCTTCCTTGTTCTTGTCCTCCTCCACCTCCGACTGAGGCCTCTTCCATCCTCTGCCTGTGTGCTCGACCTCAGCCATCCTGGCCTCTCGCACATCCTCCCTCCTCCTCATCTCTGCCCATTCTGCCCACTCACAGTACAGCCCCCACTCGTTGGCTGTCCACTCTGCGGCCTCCGCCATCCACTCCGCTGCCCTTGCCATCCTTTCGAAGGCCGTCACAGCCTTCTCATGCGCTGCCACATACCTCTCCGCAGCCTGCAGCTGCTGCTCCCGCTCCCACTCTGTCCACCAGGAGGAGACCCCCACTCCTGAGGGTCCCTCATGCGGTGTTGCTAGCTCCTCCTTGTCTTCTCTGCCTATCTCCTGCTCGTCATCTGCTTCCTCTGTCTCTGTCGCTTTCTCCTTCCCCTTCCCTTGCATCCTCTTCTTCTTCTCTCCTCAGGAGCTCCCCATCCCTGCTCTCTTCCGCGAGGGCCCCACCACTGCCTCTTCCCACATCCAACTGCACATCTTTTTCTTGTTATGACAGGGCACACAGGCCCTGGTCTTACCTTGCCCCAGCTTGCACTGCCCCACCATCAGACTCGCTATACAGCGAGTGCAGGGGGCTCTCTTGGTTGTGGTGACCACCACAGAGGCCCCAGGGACCTTCTGGGCGGTGTTGACATCATACACCACGCTGGTTAACCTGAAATAGAGTAAGGTCAAAAAAAAAAAAAAAAATAGGTCAGCTCTGCCTGACTTGCAGTAATCTGCTACTCACCTCTGCATGGCCTCATCCCTCCTGGCCTGGGCTCTCTGCCTCTGCCTCTCTGCCTCTTCCTCTGCCACCCTCTTCTTTTGAGCCTCCTCTTCCTCCATTGCCCTTCTCCTCTGAGCCTCCTCTTCCGCTCTCTTCTCCCGCTCCGCCTCCAACTGCTCCTCCTCCGCCTTCTGCCTCTTGGCCTCCTTGCACTTGGCCTTGTGCTCTCTCTCTCTCTGCTCAGCCTCCTCTTGTCAGCATGCCTTCTCCACGGACTTCTCTCACTCGGTGTTGGTGGAGTTGTCAGTGAGGATGACCAGCTCTTCATCCACGACTTGGGAGTAGTCGTGGACATGGCCAGGGATTGGCTGGGGGGTGTTGCTCTGGCACTGGGAAGGCATGATGATGGGGGGAAGGGACGAAGGTTCAGTACCCTAACACGTGTTTTTAAGCAGTACTTCGAACTCCAATGGAGCTCCACTGCAGCTAAAGCCATCATCCTCGAGGCATCAAAATAATTTCAAATGATCAACTTGTGTTGATCTTGTCCTGTACATGCAGCCTTCAGGGGTTCAGGCCCTAAGGGGGGGGCACTGTCATAACCATGTGTTTGTCATAGATCTTTGCTCACTCCACAACCTTTTCTACCGGTCATCCACTCACTCTGCACCAACTCTGTCCAACTTCTGTTGGTTGCGAACCATCTCTGCTCTGACTGCTGTCAGACTTGTGTTGCTCTCCTACCGGACTGAGTGGTCCGTTCTCTGAGGGGTCATGTGACTACCTTTGCAGTCAGGTACTCTGCAGCACACTCACTGCATGGTCCAGCACCTGGACTATTTCCTTTTCTGGATGTTCTGTGTTACCTGTTCATATGTCCTCCATCTACCCTTCATTCGTCATCCAGGAAATTTTACTTGAAAATTTATGAGTCTCCGTATGTCAGTTCCAATTCCGATTACTGTACCTCCATAGCAGTATAAAAACATGTACTGTACTCCGCTGTTCTTCAGTATGAATATCAACTTAGTTCCTACTCCCTCTGATTCTGTCTTCTGCCTGTTGGAGTTATCTCTGACTCTCCATCTGTACTCTCCCTCTGAAATATGAGGGCTGAGATCGTGCAAAGGGGTAGCACACAAACTAAACCCAATGCCCTCACTCCACTCTGCCTTTGTCTCAGCGGTCTTCATTCCTGCCAACACTCCACTAGTCGGAGTTCTGTTCTTCTGTGTCAGACTTGCTTCCGAACCCTTCTCTAGACCTTGTTAAGCATCAGAGTTGGTCGGAGTAGGCCCAGACTTGACACTCACCCAGCAACACTACCAAGGACCAGCAGATGCTAAGTGCATGGCAGCCCCAGACTTCAAGGTGGGCAATAATGTCTATGTAAAAGCCAAGTATTTCCAGTTGACCTGGCCCTCCAAGAAGTTGAGTGAGAAGAACCTTGGGCCATACCCCACAATAGCCCAGGCCAGTTCTCACTCATTCACCCTATGCTTACCAGACTCTATGCATGCTGTACACCCAGTCTTCCACATATCCATATCCCAACTTGAACTGGCCATCCCAAATACCATACCCAACTGGACTCAACCTCCACCCCCACCAGTAGATGTCAATGGCAACTTAGAATTCAAGGTAGCAGAAATACTCAATTCAAAGGTCAACTGGCACAGGAAGTGTTGGTTGCAGTAACTGGTCCAGTGGACCAGTTATGAGGGAACTGATGAAGAGACCACCTGGGTACTAGCAACAGAGCTGGACAATGCCTCAGAACTCATCAAAGAGTATTATGACCAGTACCCAGACAAACCTGGTCCTTTCAAGAAATAGTCAAGAACCAGTCCCAAGCTTTTCTCTTTATCTGTTTCACCTATCTCATAGTTACTATGTCTTGTCTCCCTTACTTTTCCTTTATTTGTTTTTCTTTCCTTCACACCTTAGAACCAGAACTGGGCATTGACATTCACAACCATACACATACAAGAAAAAATGGTACACTCTGCACACATGACTTCAGGCATGGGACCCAGCAGAACTGGCACTGGTCTGGTCACCTGACTCAGACTGGGACTAGCTTTCCTCTTCTTCCTCCCTCAGCTCTGCCAGCTCTTCATCGAGCCCCTTGGCATCCAGTCCTCCTTGTTGGTGGTGTCTCAGTCTGAAGGCACATCCAGCACCAAGAATTCAAAGTGCTCTTTGACATAGGTTTCATAGGACCAGGCAAACCAGTAAAAGTTCCTTGAGACCTCTTTTTGGGCCACAGTTAGGCCAACCACAATGTCAGCCATGTGCTCAACCACCTTGATCAGGCACTCCATCTGATCCCTGGTGATAGAACTGGCCCTGGTGTGAGTCAAAGTGTGGAAAGGCAGTATAAACCAACCAAAACCAACACCAAAGACAAATAACAAGCAAGTGGTGGTGTACCTCCATGGAACCTGGAGGGCAGAAGAAATCTAGTGTGGGGGAATTTCAATGGCAGGTGCTCCTAGTGCAAGTCGACAACAAGTTACACAAGAGCAGATGAATGAGTGATGACTGAATGGGGGATGCTGAACAGAGTGAAGGTGTTCAGCCAAAAGGACTTGGGAGTAATGGACTTCAATAATACATGTTCCTGGCACAAGTTGATGACGAGTTACACAGGAGTGGATGGATGACTAAGCAAAAGTGCTGACTAAGAGTGGATAAGACTGCAGATGGTGGATGGTGGTAGATAGACCCTTCTGAAGGAGCCTCAACTACCAAGTATATGAGTGATGACAGAGAGACTCCTTTGTTGAGCCTCAACTGTCGACAATGAGTTATACACTGAAATGAGAGCTGAACTGACTGACTGGATTGCTTGTTGGTAGCTAAGTACATGGGGTTTATATACTGTGGGGGGAGCATGTGACAAACAAGGCACAAATGCTTGGTAAGTAACAAGTAAGGACTGTAAGGACTGAGTAATCCTGATGAGTAAGTGAGAAATGGAAAGTAAGCAAGCATAGAAGAACTGGTAAGTATTGCAAATAAATGAGTCAAGGATAGTCAAAATATCACAGTATGAGTCAAATAGAGTCAGAAACTGAGTAAGCACACTGATATCACATTAGGGGGTGGTGATGCAAGTCAGATCTTGGTGGAGACATCACTGAACCAACAGATTGGATGACAGATGGATGGTGTTTCCAGATGGGGAAGTATTAATTCCAGAAAAGGATGGCATGAGTCAGGTGTCAAAGGGCTAGGGCATTGGGGGTCTGTAGGGTAACAGGAGCATAGGTGATTGCGTCTCCCACCCTTTCATCCTCTCAGCAAAGTCAATAAATACTTCATGAATGGGGCTCTGATGGAGGAGAGGGAGGGGGGGGGACATCTTCTGCTGGGTCTTGCAACAAAAAGGCAAGATGCACATCATACTCATCATGGATGTGATCAGGGAGGCTGGAGGACAGTAGATTATACTGCAGCTGTTGCAATGTGGGGAGAATGATGGACAAGACTGGAATAAAGATGGTGCAGGGAGCAGGGAGGAATGATCTGTATGCTTCATCAAGTGGGGAGACCGAAACAACCACATAAGACCTTTGTAACTGAGTGACAGACCTGAGGCGACCAAAGAATGTCCTTCTGGAAGTCATACTGACCAGGAGAACACACTGACCAAGCTGCATGGGATGGGACAGGGCTGACAACAAGGGAATGAACCAGGGGGCTTCAGGACAGAAGCTGGTGGGAACACCTGGCAGATACACATAGCCATTGTCTCTGGCAAATGAGACAAGCAAGATGATTGACGAAGAGGCAGCCATATCTGATGGACTTAGTGAAATGAGCATCTGATGGTTGGAGTGCTGTAGAAACATGTAGGGTACGAGGATCCTCTCCAAATTTGGAAGGCAGGATGGCGTGGCTGAGCACTTTAAGTGAGTGTGAGAATGGAGTCGATATCTTTGGAAACAGTGGAGATACGATGAAAACCAGAATGCCATACACAGGCACTAAAAACCTTTAATGTGCACTTAACTCACTTCCTGTCCAGCAGTCCTTCTATGCATGAGGGCTTTAGTCTTCATATGCATGGCATAGCATGCAACTCATCGACAAGTTAGGCAGAGTCAGCTGTAGTCATGTCCACAACACCTTTGGTGTGTGACACTGGCCTTGTCAACCCATTAGGAACTGAAGTATCTAGGTTGTAGGGAACTGACTAGCCCACTCAATAGGCACCCATTGGTGGCTGAGTGTAGTGCAGTCACCCATCCCCACCTAATACCAAAGTTTGCTAACCCCCCTGACATCAACCCTGCCTTGGAGCATGAATTTGCTTGCAAGACACCTGGGCTTCAGCCCATCTGACAAACCCCTGACTCTGCTGGTCTGCTTCCCAGCTCACCCACTTGCCCTGGAACTTGTATGTTCACAAGGCCCCTTTGGGTACTAGCCAACCCCTCACCTTCCCCCTAACCATTGCCACTGTCATCCCACCATTGACTCTGGAACTCCAGTCCTACCTGTCCCCCAGACTCCAGTCTTACCAGTTGTCTGTCTGCTGGTCTGCACTGGCCTCCTTTGCTCCTCTTGGGCTCTGGTTCTGGTCTTCATACCCCCACTACCAACTCTGACACTCCTTACTATCCCTGTACCAGTCTGGCCTGCTCTGCCAGTCTTGTACCTCCAGTTTTAAAAGCTTTTCCTGGCCTTGTAAAAGCTTCCTGGAACTGGTCTTGACACCTATTAAGCTGGTCTCTGCATTCTCAGTACTCAGATTCACAACTCCAGTGGTAGGACTCCTACTACCCCTCCAGTACTCCTCTTGGTGGTCCTGGACCACACCTTGTACCCCTGTAGACTTGGGAAGTCTACCCTATGAGGGGGATAAGGGGCCTTGCTAGTGACCTACTCCCTTCCAATCCCCTGTCTGTTACCTGTCCAGTGCCCTTGGCACAACCCCACTCAGTCCCTGCACACCAGTCCCCAGTCCCTTGGCCCAGTTCTTGCATACTGAAGCAATCCTGAACCACCCACCCCTGGGTTGCTCCCAGCCTTTAGTGTTGTTGTTGGTACTCCAGTCTCACTACCTCAGTAGTCCTTGGCCCTGGTGGTTATGTGTTCACCAGTCTCTCCAGTCTCAGCCTCCTGTTGTCAGCCCTTCAGCTGGATAACCCCTAGGCCTCACCCAGTCTCCAGACCCCCTGAACTGGTCTTCCAATGGCTTTTCATGGCCCTCAGGCTTTTTGCCACTGGACAACCCATCTCCAACCAACTCCAGACACCCCTAAACCAGACTCAACACCTGGACTCACCTCCTGCCAACACTCCTAGGCCTTCATTGAACCAGTCTTATGACCTTCTGGTCCCCAGTTCATGCCTAGCTATGTCCAGCCCTCCAGTCCTTGCCCAAACTCAACTCTAGCTGTCCCAGACAGCCCCAAGTGATCTCCAGCCTTGAGAGGCTCACCCAGCCCTTTCCATGGTGCTTGGCACTTGGCCTTGCCACTCCCAGCCTCTGATTGCATCTCACTACCCCTGGTTACCCTGGTCTCAGTGATAGCCCACTGGCCTACACTGTTTTGGCCTCTGGTCATCAGCTAGATGGCACCTCAGGTCACCTCTAGCCACCCCAAACCTCTCTGACCCCTTCAGACTGGCCTTCAACTGGTTGCTCCAGCCCTGCCCAACTCCATACCAGTCTCCCTTTGACATTTCCAGCCTTACAGCCCTGTCCAGGTCCAGACCTGTCCTCCAGCTAGCCCTTCTGGCCCTCACTGGCTCCTGACTGGTCCCCACCTGGCTTTTCTAAGCCCTCCCTGACCATTAGACCAGTCTCCAGCCAGCCCTTCTGGTCCTCTCAGACCCTCAGACCAGTTCCTGGCCTTCCCAGCCTTCTGTCCCCTTGACTGGTCCTCAGTCTTGCTGTTTCCTCCAGACCACTTGTTTTAGCACAACTGGCTTCAGCCACTCCCAGTCTTGGTCTCCAGCTTTGGCCACCCCTGGCCTGAGCCACCCTTGGTCTCAGCCTTCAGCTTTGACCCCTGTCCCTAGTTCTGGTTTCCTGTTTCCTTGTTATATTTCTTCTCTGTTTTCTGTTATCTGTTTTCTTTTTCTGTAGACACACACTTTCAGACCCCATGACCCCCTGGAGCAGACCTTGGACCCATTCCCAGCCTTCTTGGCACTTCTCATGACACCCCATACCCCTGCAGCTCACTTCCAGCCCAACCAGTGCATTCATAGACCAGTTTCCTGGCCTTCCCTGCACCCACCCAGCCTTTGTGTCATTCCAGTATTGCTCAGCAGCACACTGGTACACCCCTGGAACATCTTTTGGTCATCTCTGGACCTCTCTGGACCCTCTCAGTCTCCATGTTGCCCTGAACTAGCTTTGAAGCACACCTCTGGTCCTAGTGGCACACCCCTGGTACACTTGTCAGACATTACTGGCCCCCTGAAACACTGGCTTCAGCTTTCAGCTGTCTCCAAAACCCCTGTTCAGCCAGTCTAATTACTCCTGGACTCAGCTGTACCTTGTCCTGGCCTGCTGGACCACCTGGCAGCATCCTAGACTTGTCTCCAGCCCTCCTTGTTGTCACTTCTCTGGCCTTGGGTTCCCAGAACACTCCTCAGTCTTGGCCCTTGTCCCTAAACCTGGCTTATGCCATCCCAGTCTGAACTATGTACCAGACCTCCAGTCATCACTGCCCTGTTTTCTGGTGACTACATTCATCATGTAACCCCCTGAGCATATTTCCCTATGGAACCTCAAGGGTTTGGTTCCTAAGAGGGGGATACTCTCATATCCATGACTATCAGACTCAATCCTGGTCCAATCCAGACCCCTAGCCCCTATCTCCAGTCAAGTCCAGTCCTGGTCCAGCCTAGAAAACCTAATTCTGGCCCTAGCAAACCCAACTCCAGCCTAGATAACTCAAGTCCAGTCTTTTACCCCTATCTCTGGTCCACTCTGGCCTGCCAGCCTTGCGCTGCTCCACCCTGGTCCTCCCAGGTCCATGTCTGGGTCACCCAGACATAACTCCAGTCTGTTTTCCTTTGTTTGTACTATATTTAGTCTGGTCCTTTCATCTGGCTCTGCTTACTGTACAAATCCTGTGTCCAACTCCAGTCATGCCAGTCACCTGGACTTTGACTATTAGCCTTTGCACAGCCTCTGTGGCTGTCCACACTCTTGCTAATCATCTTGCTAATAGCTTATTCACAAGTCCAGCTCTATGTTCATTATCCCAGACTGGCCTTGTGTATTTAACCCCTGTACATACTTTGTAGCAACCCAGTCAGAATATCAACTTAGTATTACCCTCAACTCTGTACTACTCTCCAAGTCTACTCTATAGCTAAGGCCAAGCCTTAAGCTATCCCCAGCTTGCATAAGGGTACAGCACATAAGCTGAGACCAAGGGAGGTAGATCCAACCCCAGACTGGCTTCCCCCTGTGCACACTCCAAGACCAGTCAGTTTCCCATGCTCCCAGCCTTAACTCCAGTCCAACCAGACTTGGCCCCTGTCTCCTGGCCTTGACTCTGGCCACCCAGACTTAGCCCCTGTCACCCAGTCTTGAAGCCCAGTCACCTGAGGGTAAACTGGTACTTCACAGGACATCTTCTGCTGAATCTTGCAGTAAAAAGGCAAGATGCACATCATACTCATCATGGATGCAATCAGGGAGGGCAGAGAACAGTAGATTATGCTGCAGCTGTCACAATGTGGGGAGAACAATGGACAAGACTGGAATAAAGACAGTGCAGGCAGCAGGGAGGAATGATCCATATGCTTCATCAAGAGGGGAGACCAAAACAACCACATAAGACCTTTCTAACTGAGTGAGAGACCTGAGGTGACCAAAGAATGTCCTTCTGGAAGTCATACTGATGAGGAGAACATGCTGACCAAGCTGCATGGGACAAAATGGGGCTGACAATGATGGGATGAACCAGGGGGCTTCAGGACAGAAGCTGGTGGGAATGCCTGGCAGATGTACAGTGAGGGACTAAAGCATTGCAATGCTTGTGAGGTGTGACTTGTTGCTGATGTAGCTTGGGCTATTCTGCACAGATAATCATGATACCTATACCATTGGAAAGGGGTGACTCTAAGCTTTCAAGAGCACTATGTTTCAGTTCAAAACAAAGCAATACATGCCAAGATACACCCTATTCTTTCTGAAAAGTGCATTGCAACACTTTTGTCCCTGACTGGTGAAATAGTGAAAAGTGACCTTTTGATGGGATTGAGGGCATGAAGGATGGGAAAATATGATTACATAATAAACCACATGATCTTCCAGATGATTTGTCAGCATGTAAACAATGACAAACATTGGACTTGTACCATTAACCCTCCCTCTTTTACCACAACTCATGAAATCATCTCTCTAGCTCACATGGACATTTTCTCAAGGAATTCGTATCAAATACTGGTGGCCACCACAGTGCCATCAGTATAACATGCTCTCAGAACCATCAGTCCCTTAAAAAACCTGCTGTCAGTCATTTCCTGGACTGTTTCCCCCCCCCCCATGCCTGATGTGTTCTGGGACTAATCAGTACTTGGAAGGCTGAAAATGTTATGGAGGTAAATCTGGCACTTCAGAACATGATGTACAAACCAGTCCCCTCTCAACCAATGCATTTCTGGCACAGGGACAGTGGTATGGAAGTTAGGGCAACACAAAATCCTCTTTACCCCTGGGTGTCATCAGAAGGATATGCTACTGAACTGCCATGGAGCAGAATCCTGTGCTTCCATCTGGCCCTGAATATTGCCTTTGGTCACATATGACCAAATAATCCTTCCCCAGTCATCTAGAGTTCAGATCAGAGCAAGATCTAGTGAACCCTCTTATGGTGCTCAGAGCACAAGGAGGTTTTGTCTCACCCCAACTTCCATACCAGTGTTCCTGTGCCAGAAATGCATTGGTTGAGAGGGGACTTGTTTGTCCATCATGTTCTGAAGTGCCAGATTTACCTCCATAACATTTTCAGCCTTCCAAGTACTGATTAGTCCCAGAACACATCAGGCATGGGGGGGGGGGAAACAGTCCAGGAAATGACTGACAGCAGGTTTTTTAAGGGACTGATGGTTCTGAGAGCATGTTATACTGATGGCACTGTGGTGGCCACCAGTATTTGATACGAATTCCTTGAGAAAATGTCCATGTGAGCTAGAGAGATGATTTCATGAGTTGTGGTAAAAGAGGGAGGGTTAATGGTACAAGTCCAATGTTTGTCATTGTTTACATGCTGACAAATCATCTGGAAGATCATGTGGTTTATTATGTAATCATATTTTCCCATCCTTCATGCCCTCAATCCCATCAAAAGGTCACTTTTCACTATTTCACCAGTCAGGGACAAAAGTGTTGCAATGCACTTTTCAGAAAGAATAGGGTGTATCTTGGCATGTATTGCTTTGTTTTGAACTGAAACATGGTGCTCTTGAAAGCTTAGAGTCACCCCTTTCCAATGGTATAGGTATCATGATTATCTGTGCAGAATAGCCCAAGCTACATCAGCAACAAGTCACACCTCACAAGCATTGCAATGCTTTTGTCCCTCACTGTACATAGCCACTGTCTCTGGCAAATGAGACAAGTGAGATGATCAATGAAGAGGCAGCCATTTCTGATGGACTTAGCAAAATGAGCATCTGATGGATGGAGTGCTGTAGAAACATGTAGGGTGCGAGGATCCTCCCCAAATTTGGAAGGCAGAATTGCATGGCTGAGCACTTTAAGTGAGTGTGAGAACAGAGTCAATATCTTTGGAAATGGTGGAGATACAACAAAAACTGGAATGCCATACACAGGCACTAAAAACCTTTCAATGTGCACTTAACTTGCTTCCTCTTTTCTCTCTAGCACTGATGACTTGTTCTTGTGTGAAGGATGACTGCTCATGTCCAGCAGTCTTTCTATGCATGAGGGCTTTAGTCTTCATCTGCTTTCATGGCATGGGCATGCAACTTGTCAATGAGTTAGGCAGAGTCAGCTGTGACCATGTCCACAACACCTTTGGTGTGTGACAACATTAGAACAAAAAAGGGCATTCAACTGAAGAGTCCTATGAAGACATCCAGGTGAAGTAGTCTTTAATTCTGGACAACTCATCCAGATCTATAGAAGCAACACTGACTACACATTTAAAACAGAATGCAAACTAGTTCTGAAATGGTCAATACTACACAGGATTGTGGAGCAGCTCCAGAACACTTACAAACTTGTCACACTGAATGGAACCCCATTACATGGCAAATACAGTGCAAGACAGTTACATGCATTCACACCACAAGAAGGCACCAAGCTACATACAGACCAAGCAGCATATGTGCAAAGACTACAGGAAAAGATGGGGACAGAGGAGCAGGTAGCAGAGGCAACTGAAGGAGACAGTGAAGAGAGTGAAGGGACAAAAAGGGCAGGAAAAGAAAGCAGTCAGGGAGAGGAAACACAAGGCCCCCTGATGGAAGGAGAGGGCAAGACAGCAGGTGAGGCCACAACAGAGGAGGATGACAGAAGGAAGCAACAAGGACATTGCAGGTCTTTTTTGACAGGGGCACATGTAGTAGGGGAGCAGGGGGAGAGGAGAGGATGAGTCAGCCTTAGTCAGCAGGAGCAGATGGAGAGGGATGTGATGTACAGTAGACAGAATGAACTATGACAAGACAGAGCCTCATCCTATCTCACCAGTAACACAAGTGTAGAGGAATATCCCAAGTTGTTCCTCCACAGAAATTCCATTGCAAGAAGGCACAAACCATAGTGGGTGAGCACCTGCATCATGTGATCAAAAACCCCATGGCTGACACCAAGGCAAGTCTGTATCCTGTCTGGATGACCATTCAGGAACTCTAGCATCCACCCCTCACCAGTCAGGATTGAGGTATGGTAGGGGATTGGTTCTGAGTCAGAATGAAAAAGGAGGTCATAGAGGCATAGCACCTGGATCATCACTGCTACTACAAGTGCAGCAAGACAGTGATGACAATGGTGCTGGAGCTGCTGTGCTTCAAGATCCATAGCAGAGTTGTTTGATCTGTTATCACAATGTTATCTATTGAATTACAAGTTGTGTTGTTGTCTTATATAATCATCACATGACTACATTACTGAAGCAGAAGCCCAAAACTTGAACTTCACATTCACACAGGCATGCACAGCTTATATAAACATCACGTGACTACTTTGCTGAAGTCAAAGTCAAAAACTTTGACTTTGACTTCAGAGGGTGAACAGCACCTGAGGAACCTCCTTGGAGGGATAGAAAATACTCAAAGAACCCTCCCAGTCTGATTGACAACATAAGTAGAGGCATAACAAGGAATAAGGCCAGTACTGATATTTTCATGGGGCATAACTGGATTGATGGAGCTACCAAGATGAGCAAGCACATGAATCTGAAGGCCTACATGTTACCTGAGAGTTGACTGGCCTGAAATGCTGTTGCAGCAAGGGAGGAAGAGGCTGAGAAGGATCTGGCCTTCAGTGCTTCAGCATTGAATCACCATGATGGCTGTGTGGTGACAAGTTCTCAAATTCAGTCCAGCAGGCAGCTACCTCATTCCTCCATGAAAAAATCCTTTCAGTGGGCTGTTGTCATCATTGCAGGAGGAAACTGATCGAGTCACGTGATGAGGTGGTAGGGGACGATCTTATTAATGTACTTGCTGAGGACAAAATACAAGAAGGCATAACCACAGAAGTTATGATTATAACAAGCTCAATGTACAACAAAAGGATTCCATCAAACCGACATCAGGAGCCGTAAATCTAGTGCAGCTGGTCGACGACAAAGCTTCAAACCCTTCTGTAGGGACAAAGTTTGTCACGGTGATCAAGCATCGTACTCTTGCGAGTGAAGAGTTGATGGCAGTAGGGGCACGGCCAACGCCACAGGAGGTGTTGTTCCCTTATGTGGCGGATTAAGCAGTCCCTGTTAAACTCCTGCAGCCGACAGCCTTCCCAGCGGCATCTATGCTGCAATGAGGGTGCCTCGACCACTCCGTGACGCCCTCTAAGATGACCAGAGAAATCTCTGCCTTTCACCGGTTCGTTGCAAAGCATGCCGTTCCCGAGAATCCAGCGGCAAGCAGTAATCTTTTCAAGATGTCCGTTCTCGATCAATAACACATCATCCTACAAATATTTCCGCTTAAGATTAGTTTGTTACACAGATACGAACGCTCCCGGCTCACATCTACACTCCAGTTGCTGGTAGGCTGGGTAGAATACATGGAGAGATTTGTGGGATGTAGATTGTGGTTCAGAAACTTTGGAGGCCTCCACTCTCTGGTCTGTAATGCTCTGTCCAGGAATCCAGGAATATATAGGTGCTCAAAGCCGCCAACACCTCCCGGACATCTGACCTTGCCAAAGAGATGCATTGGCAGGTGCACGCTAGTCATGTCATCTGCCCGACCACTGGGCACACGCCGGCGGAGACTTGGTACCGTTAAGAGAAGCAGCTGCCAACAGCATACGGCCCAGTCGCTTCCCCTGCGAGCCTATCGGACGTAAGTTGGTCGTAACAGGAAGAGGGGCCAAGATCTGTTCCTAGGAAACATGGTATGTCTCTTCTCAGAAATCGAGATCAGCAGGAGGCATTTCCGATTGCGTCAAGGCGCTTGTTGGAGGATTGTGTGTCCCCTAGACAAGGGGGAAATTAGCTGTTGCCGATCATTAATGAGCGGCTCGGGTTCTCCCATGATAACCTGCAATAACGGAAAGAAGGAATTGGTGCCCAAGTTATACCATACACACGGTAGTTGCTGAATGCCGAAACTCTTTTCAGGTGTTCCTCCCAGATGTGCCGCAGCATCAAGTAACGCCATAACTTTCAATAAGTGCTTCCTGTGTGAACATAACGCGGAGGTCAAACATGAAACAGGGAGACAGATGGCAAGAAATGAGAATGCTATGGAACGAGTGACTTTGATTATGGGCCAAAATGCGGCCTTGCACCATTCGGAGACCGGATTTTGACGGGGACTGTTATCACCCTGAAAATAAGAGTCAAAAACCTAGCCTAAATATTTCGAACCGCGAAAAATTTTGTTCTTTGTGAGTGTGACTCAGAATGGATGTATCTGTACACGAGACGGAGAAGACGATGTCGCGAGTTGAACTAAACACTGAAAAAAATTAACGGGATGGCTGACCTAGACATCAGTCCGTCCAGCACGGCATCCCATGTGCAGGACTAAGTCAGGGTGTGATGGATAGTCCTCCAAGCAGAAGGAAGACAACAATGGGAGTACTGATCAGATTGTGCCAATCTGCGTGGTAACAATGGTGATCAAAACGGACATTCATTGGCAGGCTGTCAGTAGCACACTAGGATGGACCCTGAGATGGCCGGGTCTTTACAAGGGTCATTCCCATCCGAGCGGGGAGACTTATGTTTACCGAGCAGGATACCGCAACTCGTTTGCCCAGTTGGGAAAGGGCACGTTCCCGGGTCGCTGCTGACAAGAGACCGGCCGCGCCTGTTGGCAGGCCTGTGCTGTGTCGCTATACCAAAGTTAATGACAAGATAAACACAAGTCATCGCCTACGCACCTCATTGTAACAACGATCTAGATCCTTGTACATAGAGTGCCATTTAGGAAGTGTATCCTCAGAAGGATTAAATCCCTGCCAACTTGCCAACCCCCCCGAGCTTCTTCCAATGACATCAATGAACAAGCCCAAAACGGGCGCACCTGCACAGTACTATGACCGTCTTGATTACGAATCATTTCATCTTGGGCTATGAAACGTGAAATTCGCCGAAGATATTGGGAAGAGAGCTCTGAAGTGCACTGCATTTGATGGACTAAGACGCCCGACTTCCGACGTCGGGGTGCGGACCAGCGGTTGATGCACGATGACTTGTAAATCTCAATGAGATTCAAGGAGGATAGTGCTGCTGAAAGCTTCAAATTTCACCTTCGTCGAATCGTCGTGGTCGCTGCCCTAGACTATTCGGCAAATGGCGCTTTTTCACGCTCCGACACCATCCGGACTTTAACAGCTACCCGGTCTGCCCTGGTAGGCAAGGCCTCAGTGCGGAGGCTTCCTAGGTTGGTCCTAGTAACGGACTGGATGGCATTAAGATGCTAGGCGGCTATCGACAATCGTAAGATTGCCTTTGTTAGGCGCTTCATGGAGGGCTTGACAGCAATATTGCAAACGGGAATGGCAATCTTTCGGAGGCCTTTCCGAATAGGGTGTAACTCAGGAAGTGAAATAGGCCCAGTGACTGAGTGGCATCCTCCCAAGCTATGTGCGGCCGAGAAAGAAACCGAGACATCAATAGCATGCTATGGTCAGTACCAGAGAGGGGGGGGTACATCATGGTGCGAAGGAAGGCAACAACTACCCAAATTACCGCCTCACTAGGAGAATATATTGTTTCCTGTATAGAGTAGCAGAAAAAGCTGGGAAGCAGAAACAATGTAGCCATAGCACGAGTGCATATTTCTCTGCAGATTACGGCCCCATAATATGTCCGTTTGGAACGACCACTAACATCTCTGACGACTTGGAGTGTTAACCAACCTCATGATGACACTGAGAACTGACGTCTAATTGGAGTATAATACAACAAGAACTCTGTAACGGTAGATTGCTGAAAAACGAGGAAAAGGCTCTACTTATATAAAGACTATAAGATCAGTTTATTGCACAGGCAACGCTCACCTCTACACTCGAGTTGTTTAAGCGCAGAATACATGATATGGTTTGGGCGATGTCAAATGCATTCAGAAACTCTGGAGTGCTTGAATTATATTTCGTACGCGCTCAAACATGAGGTGTCGGAAATCGGGACCGTCCACGCAGCCCGGAGTGTTGTTAGTTGCCTTTGCTGTGTGCTTTATGGAGGGCTCCAGTGAAAGCTTCACGGCATTCTACGTGGAAATGGCAATATGGGACATGCTAAGTGGTATACAGGAGAAATACAAATTGTTACCCGGGCGCGAAACAGGTTCACTGAAAACATACTCCAAAACTGTGTGCGACGGGAAAGAAAACAGAACGTCAATTCGATGCTACAGTTAGAGGGAGAAATGAAGTATGGACGTGCGAAAGCGGAAGTAAAAACGAGCATAAGGTCACAGCCACAGCACTACTAAATTCGAATTCTGTCCAGACGACCGTAACTCCAATGCAAGTAATCAACGAGAAAGCTTCAAACGACTCTGTGGGGACAATTCCTGTCGCGATGGTCAAACATCGTGTTCTTGCGAGTGAAGTCTTGACTGCAGTGGGGACATGGCCAACGCCACTGGAGGTGTTGTTCTCTTAGGTGGCGGATTAAGCAGTCCCTGTTAAACTCCCGCTCTCGACAGCCTTCCCAGCGGCATCTGTGCTGCGATGAGGGTGCCCCACCCACCCCGTGATGCATTCTGAGGTGATTGGAAAAGTCCTTGTCTTGCACCCATTGGTTGCAAGGCATGCCATTCCCATCAATCCAACGGCAAACGTCGTATTTTTCCTGAAGTCCGTTCTCAATCAATATCGCATCATCCTACAAATATTTCCGCACAACATCAGTTTATTGCACAGAAATCAACACTCGCGCCTCACCTCTACACTCCACTGGTTGGAATACATGGTAAGATTTATGTGCTGTTGGCTGTCGTTCAGAAACTTTTGGGGTCTCCACTGTCTGGTCTGAGATGCTCCATCCCGGAATATATAGGTGCTCAAAGTTGCCAACAGCTTGCAGACATATGACCTTGCCAACGAGATGCATTGGCAAGGAGCGTGCCGGTCATGTCATCCACTCGACCATTACGCAGACCGGCGGATAGTTTGCACCGTTAAGAGAAGCACCTGCCAACAGCATACGGCCCAGTAAACTTCCTTGCGAACCTATCGGACTTAAGTTTGTCATAAGGGGAAGAGGGACCAGGATCTAATAATCCCCACGTTCCTAGGAAACATGGTGTGTTTCTTCTCGGAAATCGAGAGCAGCAGGACGAGGCACATTCGACTGCGCCAGGGCGCTTGTTGGAGGGTTGTTTGGCCTATTGACAAGGAAGAATTTAGCTGTTGCCGATCATCAATGGACGGTTCGGGTTCTTTCATGATGACCCGTAATACAGGAATGAAAGAATTTGTCCAAGTTCTACCATACAAACGGTGGTTTCCGAATGCCGAAACTCTCCCCCAAATGTACAGTACCATTAGGGAACGTTGAATCCCCAATGACTGCCTCCGAGTGAATTCAACGTGGAGGCCAAACATGAAACAGGGAGGCAGATGGCAAGGCATGGGAATGCCATAGAACGAGTGACTTGGAGTGCGGGCCAAAAGTCAGCGTTGCACCGCTACCGACTGAGAGCAAAAGTCGAAAACCTAAATATTTCGAACCGCGCATATCTTTGTTTTGAGTGTGATTCAGTATCGGCGTATCTCTGCGCGAGAGAGAAAGGAGTATGCGAACTAAACACTGAAAATTTTTAACGGAAGGTCGACCTGGACATCAGCCCGCCGCGTGCGACATCCCATGTCTAGGGCTAACCCAGGGCGTAATCGGCAGCCCCGTCGAGCAGAAGACAGTAATCGGATGACTGCGTGATGGCAATCGTGATCGGAAGGGTCATCCATTGGCAGGATGCCAGTATCACACAGGGATGGCCATGCTATGGTCGGGTCCTTGCATGCACCATTTCCATCAGAGCGGGCACAATTATGTTCACCGAGCACAGTTCCGCAACTCATTTTCCGAGTTGGGAAAGGACACGTTGTCGCTACTGACGAGGGACCGACGGCGCTTGTTGGCAGATGTGCTGTGCTGCTACATATATCAAAGTTAATGATATGATAAACATCAATTGTCACTACAGTCCACACACCTCATTGTAGCAACGTTCTGGGTCCTTGCACGGAGTGCCACTTACGATGCACATCCACAGAAGGCATAAATCCTTGCCAACTTGCCAACTCCTTCGAGCTTCTTCCAATGCCATCAGATGAATGAATCCACAGCGTAAGTGCCTGCGCCGTATTAAGACCGTCTTAATCACGAATCAGTTCTTTTTCTGGTTGTGAAACATGAGATCCGCCGGATATACCGGGGGAGGGAGCTCTGCAGTGCACTTCATTGATGGACCCAGGGTGGTGCTTGTACATAGTTCTCGTGGAGGTTCGAGGACGGTGTTCCTCAAGTTTCAGACTCCACTCTCGGCCAATTGTAGTTTCTGAGTTTCATGGAGGTCGGGTGTCCCTTACATCAGATGCATATGGCAAGTAATGACGATACAGCATGTAACAAGCCGCAACATACCTCGGTCACCAAGTATATCCCGTCCGCGCTGGTTGCGTTATGGTCGCAAGTACTGAGAAGTCGCTGGCGCAGAGTGTGAGACAGCTGAATGTCAGTTAATAGAGTGCTCCGTCTTCGTTACTGAGTACAGAGAGGTAAAAATGTAAATTTTGTCTTGCTGGGAAGACCGACATTCACGTGGCATGCCAAATCGAGCAAGACGCCATCAAACCCTGGAGTAAGGTTAGGTCTTAGCTTGCGTCGCACCAAGTTATCCGCTGCGGTAGAAACGTGTACGCAATACTTTCCTCCAGCTCGCCCTACCACAATGGCCACCGGTATCCACACTGCTGCACAAAATAGTGCGTGAATAATCTGCTTCGTTGCGTTTGCTCTAGTGAAAAATTCGCCCCTGCGCAGACCAACTCTCAGTAGTGCGAACGCTAGTGACGGAAAATCCAAAGCTGACCGATGAGGTTGACGTGGTAAGGTCTTTTTTTGACTCACAATCTGTCTCGGATCAAGTGAGAGGTAACGGATTTAGGATGGTCGGACCGCTTTGCACTGGGCAGCGTCTAGGGGTGCAACCGATATCGTACGGTACCTGATAGACCAGAAGGCTGACGTCGACAAATCGGACTCGAGTGGATGGACGGCACTGCACATAGCCGGTGTGTTGCCATCGTGGCTATTCACAGTGCGATTTACATGTGGTCGGCCTCGTTGATTTGCACAGTTAGTGCCGGAAACGAGGATATAGTTCAGGAGCTCGTTGGCGCAGGGGCTGATGTCAATAAACGAAATGATAAAGGGCTGTCTCCCCTGTAAGATGGCTTTCGGACCGTTCGTTTTGTTTTCACAACTCGTGTAGCCATTACGCAGCGTCCAAATCTCGCATAGACGTGAGTCTGGCTCTTTCATGAGTGATACGACTGATGTCCTTTAAGATCGGAAGGTTCCTGATTCAGAGAGGTGCTGACGTGCGTCCATATCCTCGATCGTCGACATGATGCAGTAACGTCTCCTACAGATCAATGCGAGGGATAAAGCCAATCAACTACCTCTGTTAGTGGAAATGCCATATATTCCGTCTACCGAAGGTTGATAGGAAATGTCAAGCCACCGTGCAGCCACGACTGGGTCCACTGGATTTATCTCCCTCCTGCTTAATCCGCCTCAAGGGTTGGCAGTATCCAAACCAAGACTGAATACGGGGGATCGCGTCGGTAAGGCTCCAAAACGAGGCCAAGAATCAGTTGTAATGTGATCATGCTCTATTCACATTCCTAGGGAACACGCCGTTGCATCTGGCGATGGAATCTGCTCACGCACAGGCGGCAATCTTGCTGATCGAAGCTGGTGCTGATCGAAATAGGGTACGTATGACGGATGATATGGTACCCTACCAGTATCATTGAACGCATAGTCAGACCAACTTGGAGGACTTAACCCCTGAGAATGTCGACGGCGTTGGAGGCGAAGAGCAGAGAAGGGCAAGACAGTATGTAATCGACCATTGTGGTCCGCCATGAAGGGAAAGCGGAGTAGGTTTATGGAGTGGCCCCCACGTCTACAGGAAGAAATCAGGGAACACATGACCAGATTAATCTCCGTAGTGATTAAGGTGTCACAGTGTAAAAGTTTTCGGCCGAGGTGATAAACCGGGTCGATGTTGGTGAACCCTAAGATGTCATATTTCACCTCGCCTGCATCGGACAACAAACGAGGACGGAACCAGTGCTGTGCCCATGTTATGCTGCCATGTTTCCTTTGAGCGAGGTTGCTTATGTAATGTTGGCTGAGTGGGTTGGGGTTCGGCCTTGCACATCACACATACACGTTGATTTATGTCTTCCTCAGCCTTGCCACTCAAGGTCACCCCTGCCTCAACTCCAGCCAGGTCTGGGACGACCCCTGACCCCATGGGATCTAGGACTCCAACCTCCCAATTACCAGTACCCAGTCCCTCAGAGATCTCAAGTCCCCATGAACTGACAGCTTTCGTATGTCACCTGAACCCCCCCGCTTCGCTGACGTGGTTCGAGCCGGGAATTATCTCTAGGTTGAAACGTTACTTGAGCAACTAGACTCGAAATTCGACGACATGTCTTCTCAGATACTCGACCGCAGTGCGTGGCATCTCCACTTACGACCCCAGTGTCTCTCATCCGACAAATAGTGATGCAAATGTCTAATAGAGTGGATGCTCTTGAAGCTGCCATCCAGGACATTATATCCGGGGACGTCACGACCCCTAACGCATCCCAATCACCTACGCCGTTCACTGGAAATCCTTCGGTTGTTCGGAGAAGCGGCATCAACTCCCAATCATGAAACCGCGTCCCCTGCTATACCTAGCAACTTCGTGTGGCAAGTGTGGTGTGAAAATTGCACTCTCCACAGCAACATACCCGAGTCGAATATTGCCTTTCACCTGATACTTTCATATGATAGTAAACGTATGATAGCAGGTAGAGAGCTGACCAGGGCCAGTGTATGTACGTGTATAATGGTGCTATTCTACCTGCATAATCCCGTGTAGTTGCGGTTTCCGCGTTAGGACTTCTCGCAGCCCCATTCCTAGTTCAATCCAGACCTAGCGTCTGGGGCTTGTTCAACCCAGGAGAAAGTACTCGTCGCTCTGGCGCGCCAGTTGGCGCACCGCCTAACATGGAAGATAACATGGCACCGAATGGATTGTCAGGTTGCGTGCGCGGTGGGGGAATGGCGAAATACAGCGTTGCGATCGCTTGCAATGCCTGCGACAGTGCCATCAAGGAAATCCACCGATGGCAGAAGATTTAGGAACGTACAGCACGAACCTCCTTGCTTGCAGGGATGCCTCCTTTAGCTTGATAGGTCCCGCACAGTCTTACCCAACTCTCTCGGGCGACCTTGTTTTTCTCTCCATTTGCCCGCTGGCACGTCAGAACCGCAAGCTGGCAAAAATTGACGGCACTGTCCGACGTGAACACTACTTCACTGCTGTCGTCGACGGATATCCGAGAGCTCTGCAATGGAGAGGCCAACGATGGCCGAACGGGTATAAGTTTGTTGACGAACTGCATGATGAATGTTTTAGCGGCGAGGATATTGCCGCTCTCCAAGTATCTGCGTGGAGGTAATGACTTGGCGAATTATAGTTTGGTAAATAATTAGAACTGACGGAAGAGTTCCGCGAAGAGCAAAATTGCCCGGTGTGCCACCTGTTTCGACCCATTCAGCAAATATCTGTGCGAGTAGGCGTGCACTGTCCCTCTTGCCAGCAGCAAGGAGGTGAGGTTCCGCAGCGTCGAATGCTCCATCTATTCCAGAATTTAAAATCACGTTTGCTTCCATGAATTAACGACAATAGTGAAACACCTTTGTAGAGCAGTTCGCCGATATAATGATGGAGGTCCTGATCACCCAATGGGCAAGTGCCATGCTTAGCTGACCAGCTGGAAGTGACCACAACTAGTGAATTCTGCAACGAGTGATCAAACTGAAGGAACGCACGCGATCGCGCGGTCAATTATGGTTTTCCGCCACGTTCCAGAGCTGCCTGTCAGGGCAATCAGCTGGGTGAGTTTGCCTGATTTCTGGTCAGTTCCAAGTACCCATCGTGGACGTCGAAAGGACCTCGTGAGTCATCATTGACGCTCTCCCCCTTGCTCTCATAGACATCTATCAAATAGCATGCGAGATCTGTCCCGCTTCCCTGCTGTCCTGTCTTGAGAAGTTCACGGGCAGATTGGAAGAGAACATCGATCGCGGTATCATACTGCCCGGACTTCGCGTAACGCGAAGCAAACGTGCGCGCTTTCTGATGTGCCTCATACGGCTGATTGCTAGTGATGAGCGGAAGGATCGCATTGAGAGCACGAGACGATGAACTGGAAGAGGCTGGCATGGTTGTGATTCTGGGCGATGAGCAGGGTCAGAAGTGACAGTGGAGGTGTCAAGGGTCCCTGTCACTACAGTCTGTACAGGGGCTAACTACGGAATACTGTAGGCCAACCAGACATCCTGATCAGCACTGACCCAGTCCCTCAGCAATTCAGCAACCGCTGTCTTTACGACCCACCCAACTAGGATAACAGCAGTCGTGAAAAACGGATGGCAGTCTAGCACCACTAGATGCCTTCCAGCTGAGTCCAAATACTTGACACGCGAGGAAACGGACATTACCTCGTAAGCCAAAACCAGCCGCCATACCCCCCAGGACATTGCGTACAACCCACTCACGGTCAAGCTTGTCTTCGTCCCATACTTCGAGAGCACGAACTACTAGGGAATTCTCGTAAGGGGGACCTCCGTATCGATATGGTTCTCCACCAATCTTGGAAGCCGAGGGGCGCCAGATAGTCAGCAGGAAAAGCAGGAAATATTTCGTGAATGATGAATAAAGGACAGATAGAGGGATTAGTGATGTCCTGCATCAGGGTTGGGTAAGGGCTATGTACGCGAAGCAAAAAGGGATCGCACCTGAACTGTTGGCGCACCCCAGAAACACTTTCCTCTCGGGAATGTTTCACCCTATCCAGCCAATCCGATATGTGGAGGACGAGCGTCGAGGCTAGTATCACACCCCCATGAAAAGCAACCGTTTCTACAACCGACTAAGAACGGGCAAGGGCGACCTGACAACCAGCAAGTTACATACCAACAAAGCAGCCAACTAATATGCGCAGAAATACAGCACTTGTTTCGTTACTCCACTGCGAAATGTCAGCAGATATTGCAGGGTCTGAAGGAATGTTAAGACTGAAGACCACCAACGCTGATGAAGCTGGAAGTCGTACTCAGTTGCGCCCAGCGAATAACTAGAATGAATCCGTCAGACAACGCAAAAATTGGATGTCTTCACCGACACTGACATGCATCCACGAGCACCATCCCGCTGCCGAGACGGAGTATCCGTATCCACCTTGCCTGTGACTCGTCAGCAAGCGTCCGAAACTTGATAGGTTCGTGACCTTCTCCCTAGCGAGTTCCACATCGTTTGTGTTGGTAGGAATTGCCGTGTTCTGTGCCAGTGGAGCCTAAGGAGTTTTACATCTTACGGGTACCATCAAGAGGCCACGCAACTTACCTTGCTCTCCGAGACAATGCGCGGTTCTGACCCTCTGTTGTAGAGTAGATGTCTGTATACACCTCTCTTCAGCAAGATCAAGTCGAGAATAAGGGTCAAGCTGTCATGCTCGACGTATAGGTCAGCAAACGATAGACATTTTTTCTGGTGGTTGGGTGGAAGTCAACTTGCTAGGCTTGCACCGACCTAAAACAACACTGACACATTGCTCGAGGCGGAGGTTGTAAGCAGAGTCGTAAACTGTGTAGAGATATGGAGTTGGTTCGGTGCACGTAATGCAGATGGGCATGACGCTACCAGCCAGATGCTACAGAAAGCTGCAAATGTGTAATGACCACCTTCGTCGTGCTGCATCAACGAACTTTATGTGACTACATTTCCATCATGCAGACCGACTTCAGCACCCCTCCATCTCAAGCTTGTACTTGGTCCCACTCAAAGAGTAACCTGACAATCCGATATACGCAAGCAGTTCAGTCATTCTTTCGGATATTCTCCGGTGAACCACCTAACAATTGCCAAACTACCAGAAAAGCAACCAAGCGTATCTACGCAATAAAGGGGAACATGGCCTTCCTCCTCTTCGGATACGCGTTTCCAAATTCTTTCTTGTATGCACGGTGTTTCTTTGCTGCCCAGATATACATTTGTCCGGTGGAAACCACAAGAAATATCCAAGCTATACGTTAAATGTAAATGACGCGACCAAACAGATGATTATCATCAACCTACCAGTGAAACTTCCCGTCATCACAGCAATGGTGAACCAAGAAATGCTTTCAAAGAAGTAATTCGGGAACGAAACGAGCGAGAAGCCATAGCCGAATGGGATGGCCCGCTTGCGGGTTCCCTCCGGACGAAGATGGCGAAGATTGATATGAGTTATCAAGTTAGACACCTCGGCAAACTAGTTTTTTTTTTTTTTAAAAAAAAAAGTTGAATAAAAAGTGAAATTGTCGCGACTGTATAAATGACGTACAATCCAAACGGCTGTACATGCCCAGATGAATGTTGGATCGTCTCGGACAGTCCCGCGGATATATGGGGATGTGGCCCCAAAATTCGGACTGTAGACAGAGAACGCCAACGCCAGCCCTAGCCAGGTAATGGTACGTGAGCTTCGATGTTCGCATCAATAATCAGAGGACGGATACCACTCAGTAAATGGTAGTGGGCGGAACTGTGTGGGTGCATGAGTGGTGAATAGGAAAGGAAATCTTAGATTAATACGCACTTCTTGAAAATGTTCATTAAAGGCATGGTATCGTGCGAGAACCGATGAACGCTGCAGGTAGATGGAACTGGGTATCGACCATACGAATGAAAAAAGGAACATTACTTACAACAACGTTTCCAGCTCTCGTTTCATGAAATGGATCATCACGAGCGCGTAGACAAATCTTACAACGATGAGCGCGTTTGTTGAATTCTGGGTAGGTTTGCGTACCGCTGCAGCGTACTATGATAAACCGGTCCACCCCAAAATACCTTTGGAAAGTGGTAGAGGAGTGGGTGAATCACAAGCGGACCTCCCTGGAAAGTCAAGTCAGAAAAGCCGGGTCTAGCAGTCACATATGACTCACGTATTCAACGAGAAACACGGTCTTCCAACTAATTTGGTGACCAAGGTCCTTCACCGATACTTCACCGCCATCAGTCACGCCAGCATCAATCAGTTTGACTTCGTCCTGCAGGGCGTTCTTATTGCCCTTCAGTGCAATCTTTTGCCGCGCTGGATAAAACTACCGCTGATCTGAGCGGGTCAACTTGCTGGACGTGGTCACGAAGCTTGCCTTAGGGAACCGTCTAGCAAGGGCTACCTTGACGTCCCCAATAGTCGTGTCTTCTACTTGTTTTCCAGGAAGCTCGACAGTGTAGGGTAGTTGACGAGCAACGGAGGGCGCTTTCCCTGCTGGAACTACGATTACCGAGACCATTGTGGTGCGGCGGTGGTCGTGGTGAGTGTTTAAGACGTTGAGCCGGAACGCGCCACACTCAAATTCACGCGCAACCTCAGTTCGCAACACCCGCATGCCATGTTACTGCAATCCAGATGGAACTGCGCCCGTTTAACCTTGGCATTCCGAATGCATCAAAGTACTGTACGTTCTAGACACCATTGCAGTTGCAACTCAATGTCTTGCTTCAGGGAGGCCCTTGTCCGGGTTGTCATCGGTGCCACTGGCATACGATGAATACATACCTCCGAACGGAAATGTAACCGACCAGCCACTGGTCATCCTGCACGGTTTTTTGTAGGCCATGATCTCGCCTCCGTGCCATACCTCTCCGTGACCAAGTGCACACAGTGGATCCAAGCGGAACTGGCAATCGCTTTCGAAGGCGTTCATGCGTGAGCTCCAACGTCCTGTATATGCTTTGGTACGTCTGTGACCCCACCTCTGCACGCTGTTCGGACTTAGGTGAAAGCAAGGATTTGCGCAACCACGGCTCCTCACCTCACAGTCGACCGATGACATATTTGCACATGGCTGCGGACGTACTAGATTTCATTCGTACGCTTTCATTGTCAAACGTATCGCTCCTTGGGCATTCTATGTATGTTTTCTCAATCCCTAGTCCATGCCCGGACATCGCTAAGCACACTACTTAAAGGGGTGGCAAAGTTGCAATGACTCTTGCCCTCCACCCCGAAACTCCAGCTGATATTTTAACTAAAGTAGTTGTATCTGATATTGCTCCCGTACGTGCCAAGGTCTCCGAAGACACGGTTTTGCACATCAAGGGGATGGAAACAATTGAGCGTAACGGGATTGCTACTCGCAAGGAAGCTGATGAGATTCTTGAAGGCTACGAGAAGGTAAGATCAAGCATTCATGTTATCGATGACTAACTGTTGCCCAGGACCCGCTCGTCCGCGCCTTTTTATTGACAAACCTGGATACCAATTCACGTTCCGCGGCCTTGAAGTTCAAAATACCCATAGACATACTGAAGGAAGGAAGGTCCGAGATCGAGAGTTTCCCCTGGGCTCCTGGTGAGCGAAGCTTTCACGGGAACACTCTGTTTGTAAAGGGAACGAAAAGCAAGTAAGTCAAATATTTTGCTTGCGAGGCAACAAAATCTCACACCATGCCCTGCAGATATATCAATAGGGGTAATGTACCGATCATCAAGCAGTTTTTCCCGGAAGCTACCGTAACAGAGCTAGACGCCGGACATTGGAGTCAGTGATCCCCCACTTCCCACTTTACATTTGCTAACGCGGTACACAATCAGTTCACGCAGAGAAGTATGATTCATGTGCTCTTCGGTGCTTCGATGCTTGCTCATCTTGACCTTTTCAAGACCAAACGAATTCAAGAAACTAGTGACGGACTACATTTTGCATGCAGGTACCTAATATCTCTCACATCTTATATCCATGTTCCACTTGCATTAAGGAACGGATAATTGAATGCCAGCACTTTCACACATTTTGTTCGCGTGTAAGCGTATGACACTGCTTGTTACTACAACACGTTGGTTGAATCTAAAAGACGCGTTAACCGGCACCAGCACCCCAAGCCAGTACAACAGCAGAGCATACACCAACAATGCTGCTGGGGATATCATGCAGTGCAGTATCTGGATGGACGCTGTCTTCGAGGTGGCTAATCTCGGAAAGAAACATGCGTTTGAGATCATTGCTTCCTGTTTCCGGCGTCATTGGCTAGAAATTCCTGCCAAGCGTGGGGTGACGACCAGTAGATGCAGCTAGCGCAACACACAACATTGCGGCTAGTCCCAACCTTTGCTAGACCTGCTCTTCTTGATCTGACTTCGATAGTTTTTCTGTTTTATCCTGCGCTGAGCATCCTCTTTGCGGAGTGAAGCAACGTGTTGTCGTTGTCCTTCAGAAGTAGGCGTTGGGATCACCTTCGACGCACACTCCACCACTAATTTGTGCAACTGGTATTGGCAAAACTTTCAAATCAGTCCGACTGGAATGCAATAAATGACTACAAACCTTAGAGAGCGAATCGTCGACGTTGAGTGCTTGTGAACGAGATGCGCTGGAAGTCACTAAGAGAGAATTGGAGGACTTAACATAGCAGGGCTAAGGAAGTAGTTTAGAGGACGGCCGCTACGGTTGATGCAACAGTAGCGTACACTCCGCATGAGGCTTTCCCGGGCCCACAGAGGAATCCAAGACGCGTCGAGTTGACATCGTGCAGTCACCTTCGTCGCCACTTTGTTCACGTTCTGCAATATTGGACGTCAGACGCCAATAAAACTTTGAAGAATTTATGCAAGGCTTAACTTGTCCTCCAGGCCCTGAACTTCGAGAGAACGTTAGTTCCACCAGGTGTTTTGGCACCGCTGCAGCAGCTCTGAACTGGGACAGCCACTGGCGTGCTTCCCTTGCATGTTGCAAAGTTTCCAAGGTTGTCAGGGAAGGGGGTAGTGGGAGGGTATTCGAACTGTGAATCGATCTCCACGACAGGGTGGGCCGCGTACAGATTCTAACCAAGGATGGCGCCAAAGAGCAAAGAGACATGGTACTGTTCACTTAGGCGGCCAACCGTCGACACAACTGCACGGCGGGTGAGTTGTTGGTTAGTAGGAAGCCGCGGTCTGTCTGTAGGAGCAATTGATTTTGATTGTGTCGCGCAGCGATCATAACGTTTCTGAGAAGAGCCAGCAAGTCAATATCTAGTACTACGGCTAGTAACTACATACACCTAGATCGGGTGTAAAAACCAAAAACTGCTTACATTGTTGAGAGATGGTGCGCTACAGGCTAAACATATTTATATCCCCAGTGGATGATCCAAGTGCTATGAGGCCGTGTTCCTCGTCATAGTCTAGGCAAGACCAGGAAGAGCCCTCCTCATTTTCAATTGATGCTTTGATCTGCGCTTCGCTGCTCAAAGGACCAGGGAAAGCCGCAATGATGAGCGTCTGGTTAGAAGTCGGGACCGGAATTGTTTGTAAATGGACATGCTCTGAAATGAGCCCAGCAATGGAACGGTCAGCGGGAAGCACCCATGCGGCTGAGCCGTAACGACCGAGGACCATATCACTGCAACGAAGTGGTCCGCGATTTGGGCATGTAAGGCTGGAGGCTAACGCCAGTCTCGGCAGGGGGAGAGAATCGGTCAAGGATGTTTCTCCAGGCAACCCGATTGAGCTTTCGGTGGGAAGACTGCTGCCAACCGTGAAAAACTGGAATTGGTCTTTCAACGACCATGGATCATCCCCTTTCGTGCGGACCAGTAAAGACAGGAACGGAGGATCCTTCTCCGTATATCGCACCAAAGGGCCTGCAGACAACGAGACTCCGTCAACCCATCCAAAGGAGGTGCAGCTATGCGGCAAGTTCACGGCCATCTCGTCATCTGGCCGAGCAAAGGGTGGTTCCGCGAAAATACAAACTGACCGGGCTCGCACCACGAAAACGTGTCCTCCTGCAAATGTCACGTGTAATGGCTTATCCTGTTCGAGGACGTCAAGTTTCAGTGATGGGTGATCCAGATGTCATCACCTGCCAAGTATCAGGGCTACGCAGAAGGTATTGATTACCAGTCTTCCAATTCATGATCAATGTTTCGGAGTCGTGGTCCGAAAGTGCGATAATGTCGCCCCGCAGAGTGACTGGCTTGTACCGAGTCTGCAGGGTGGTAATTGGGCGAAAAGATACTTGGGATAGAGCGACCTCCGAAACGAGGGACAGTATTTCAACGACAGAGTAACTGCAAACTTATCAGCCGCAGAAACGCAATGAAAGCATGTATCAACGATGACCTAGAGTGTTTGACGCATATTGCAATCACCGCAGCCGAGCTTTGATCTGAATTGGTGACCATTCCGTCGAATAAGGCTCTTCCTGGACTCCAGTGACCGATAGGTTGCATAGTATCGCAGTCCCAGAGATACAGGTCAGACCATATTCCCCTAGATATCGTGACGATCCAGTTTTTACCACCAGTCACCAGGAACTTTATTTCTTCGATAGCCCCGGTGTTACTGGGAACAGTTCGGAGGAGGCGTAACCGAGTGTTCGGAGCTCTCCAATTCCGGCCGAGGTGGTATGCACGGACTGTAAGTCGTTCCAGTTCTCTGGAACATAGGGAGTACAGGGGACGACTTGGGAACGGTATATTTTCCTGTAGGATGTGGGCCTTGCATGCGTTTAGCCAGACGGCATGTTGGATAGATATGTACCATAGTCGACGGCAAACCTCAATCATCAGGCGGAACTCAGCCTACGTTATGCAGATCAGGGAAGAACAACCTCACCCGTCTGAGGGCTTGAATATCTGGAATTGAAAGTGCGGAGAAGATCCAGATGAGAGTATCGTCATCCAGTTCGTTGAGTGTTGTCATGTTCTTTGCGATAACTTCCCCTAGTCAGACACACAAGACTGGATTGATGTACAACATTTGCCTCCTTCAGGCGGTTCTCGTGTCCAGGAGTCCAACAAGGTGAAGTATACAGTCGAGGGCCGAGGGCCCCGACTATAGCACCCGCGTCAACAGCGTCTAATAGGCTACTTACTGCTTCACTGCTGGACACTACTTACTGGTGACTTGAATGGCTCCCCCCAAGGAACTTAGCAGACATCAACTCTCGTCTCGCTTACAATACCAGTCTCAAACACCCGCTTTCCTCCAAAGATTTCAGAACAGAGTCCAAGGAGGTCAAGCTGAGGACGAGGATGAGCCTCAATACTACGACGATGGCTCAGGCCGACCGCCGATTCCTATTCGACCAGACATCCCAGAGCGCCCCAGCAATGAGCGGGGAAGTGCTAGTGAGGATGACGATGACGAGAGACCTCAAGTTGTTGTGCTGAAGGAAGGCAAACATCTCACTGCGAGGGAAGCAGAGAACGAGAGGAGGAAAGGTTCGTGACGCTACTCAATGCCTGCCCTATTTCCACTTAAAATCAATCCTTGCAGCGAAGGGCCTTCCGCTACTGCCGACAAACGAGGAACCATCGAAGCAGGAGGATAAAGAACGGTCAATAGGAGATAAACCACCCGCAAAAACAAAACACACCACTAGCCTGTCTTTTTCGTCCTCTAGAGAAAAATCCAGTTCAACCGCAAGTAAGGCCAAGCGGAAGATCATAACGGATGATAACGAAGGTGACGGTGGAGGCAGCCAACCGAAGAAAACTTCGAGAAAGAAATCGAAGCGTGAGGGAAAGAGTCTTCTCTCATTCGCAGAGGATGTCTGAGAACACAACGCTGCTCACGGATGTGAGCGGGCTTCTCTTTGATTGACCTCGAAGCTGTTGCCAGGCCGTGTCAAGCTGTATCATCATGACAACCTCCCTCGTGTACGTCCCAATTTACATACTCTATACCCATCCACACGTTGGCAGGTGTGTGCGACGCCGTTCTCGTCCCCATGTTTTGATGCCGATATACACGCCTGAGACATTGTCAACTCTCTCATAAGTGTTGGCACCTCATCTCTGGTTGACCGGCCTTTGAAACAATCTT
The DNA here is from genome assembly GCA_024663395.1 of Pisolithus tinctorius. Taxonomy (NCBI): domain Eukaryota; kingdom Fungi; phylum Basidiomycota; class Agaricomycetes; order Boletales; family Pisolithaceae; genus Pisolithus; species Pisolithus tinctorius. Next base: position 4,120,560 of record JANFAH010000002.1, read on the forward strand.
GAAGTCTTGGAAGGGCAGCGCGTCTATGTCGTGTCTTCATTACGTACTAGTATCACTACATAATCATGCTAAATCTGATGACGTATAGTGCTCCGGTAGCCTCACCATTCAGGAGGCAAGAGCAATATCTTGCGCGTAGCTGATACATCATACCTGGAATACAATGTTTTATCTCCTAAATAAATAAAAAAGCGATGAAAAGAAAACACGAATGGTGGATATTTGAATGGCGAATGCAGGATGAAACTAGAATCACACCTCTCCCTCTGTTCGTAATTCTGCCATCTCAACACATGTCGGAACGGCAGTGATGTCGATAACACCCACTTCGTACACAACAAAAAGCCTTTCTCCATTCTTGAAAATCTCTGCGATCTGTGGAAGTTGTGGTGGGTTTGCGAAGCGGATAGCTCTGATACGTAGATCAGTCATGGCGCCTGAAACCTGGGATCGATTGTGTTGACGGGTATTCAGCGATGCTAGAAGGGAGTTGGTGTATGCTGTTCGATAGTAGGCTGGGTTATTGTATTCATGGTTCGCAAGGCAGAAAAGACTGACACTTTCCAATGACGAAGTCCAGTGCCATGGACCACGCATAATGGCGATCAATGCTTTGAAGGCAAAGTGAGAGCAACACCAGTGCAACATGTCATACATACCGTGACGAGCACTGCAGTGGTGACTAATCTACAATGAAAGGCCTGAGTCAAGTCAAGGTCAGAAAGGGAAGAAGGATCAAGCTTACAAAGTCAGTAAACACCAGTTAACAGCATAGATGATAAGTGTATTCAGGAGACGCTTTTTCCTAAGCAGAATTCATTAGCTACGAACCATCAAGGCAGACAGGAGTCACCTTGGGGACGAGGAGTGTGAGCTACGCTCATATAAAAGTAAAGAGAGTGACGTCGCAATCAGACCCTCAGTCAGTATGTTGAAGGCCCCAAAGGGTATCACAACGGAAGACTAGGAATAACAACTCTTGAGTTGATGCACCAATGTCTCTATTAACAAAATTACCTTGATCTGCATAACAATGCGGACTTCATTGTCGGCCAACCTATAAGCAAAGGATCAGCGTTTTAGTGAAGATGGTTGGACAGATAGGATTACATCGAAACGATCATCGCTGTTTGCTGGTTAGAATAGGTCTCATGCGGTGGAAGAACAGCACGAACCCATTTCAAACCCTGTTAAAATATCATTAGGAATGCCGCCAATGCTATAATAAAATAAAATAAAACTCACCGAAGTGGACCAGTATTAATAACATCTATGCGACTACATTACCGGATAATATTTTTGCCACAAGCACAAGTACTCACAACTGGGACAGTCACCAACCACTTCAGTTTAGGGCGGCACACTGAATCCTGATCAACAAAATCTCCACACACAGGCCGAATGCGACATACGGGAATATATTTTATGTGCAAAGAAGCTAGCGATACTCAGTTTATGACCAACAATTCACAAAAGGCAGTCACTTACAGTTGAACTACAGTAATAACAAGTAACTGGAACACAGTTCAATCCAATTATGAAGGCTTCTGAAATGAAAGGACCGCACGTTCACTGGAACCGATGCCTAAGGAGGGAAAACATTCAAAAAGGTGTGTTGTAGAAATTGTGGTTCACATACTGGGAACAACCTGCCATGTCTCATCAGTGGGGGGCAGTTTCGAAATAGATGGCGTACGAACCACACGATAAACTCTAAACTCGTAAGAACACAGTAATTGGTTATCTGTAATAATTGAGCACATATATAATGGTTACAAGGAGCAGACACATCAGCCTTACCAGGTAGTAATACAACATATGACACACTAATCAGGTATTAGCCACGCATCTGGTTGGAAGAACCAAGTACTCACTGAATGAGACATGAAGGGTATCAAGAATCCTGACATCGCATGAACAGATTTGACAGGTGTCCCGAAGAAGTCTAACTCACCATACGGCAGCAACCACAAGTTTTATGGTCAAGGCATCCCGAGAGCAGTGCGTGTAGTATACATAAGTCTGTGTAATTTGTAAGTAGAGTAGCATGAATGTTCTGTTTAAAACGCCCCTGGAGAGTTGTTATACCATATAACCTTGGCGTGGAATAAGGACATGAGAGAGGGAGACATGACAAGCAAAGAAATACGTACATAGCAGCGACCAAACCCCCGATGAGGGTAGAACTTGTCACGAACAAATTAACAGACGAGAATGTGTCTGGGTATAACAGGTCTTCACCAAACTCGCCCAGGAGGCCCATGTCATTTAGGTAACTTGTGTGTAGACTTGGAGAAGCGATCGTCAGTGCAAGGGATGTATTAATCTGAAAAGTGGGACAATCCAGTCTTGTATTTTAAAGGACGAAGGATCGGTAGAGGCATATTCATCTATTCCGACATGATCAGACACTGTCCATATGTCTGTCCCACCAGAACAGTGAATACTCACCGACGCCGATGCAGTACTATGTTTGAAATAGATGCTGGGGCCATAGGAACACCACAGCCTGCCTTCGAAGAAGCAAAACGCCTTCGGTGAGTGTGAGCCGCGTCACCTGACCGCGACAATAATTCAAACACATTGTAGAGTCCCTCACCATACGCAAAAAGACTCGAGGACAGCCTGGCCAGTTCCGACTTCCCGAATTTGAATCACCTTCATCGCGTCGTGGACCAAAACACCCTCACTTCCCACGTCATTGCCTTGCGTGCACCCTTGCAACCCGCAGCTCCCAGAAAACTGGCATCCTTGCTGCGCCCTCTGACGTCTTCATCTTGTAGCGGTTTCAGCTCGCACGCTCTCGTGCAGACCAGGGGGAACGCATAAAGTACATTCTCTCTACATTATCCAGTAACACAGCCTTACGTAATATACTCGTACTTGTGTTGGCTTCTCACCTTCGAGCACACCTCAGTACTCCCAGTGAAACTGGTGTGATATAAGGTGACCAGATATGACCGATGAGGCAAGGGATGTGGTCATATTGGGTCAGAACCTGCTAGTAAAATGAGACTAATGTAGTATGACAGGGTTCCACCCCACATGAGACTGTATGATTTTTGTTATGGAATCCTACTGGTTCATATCCAGGCATATTTCTGTCATGCCCTGTAGATCTCACACAATATGCCCATATCTAATGAGGTGTGACATGGTATTATGAAGTCCCACTGGGTCATATATATGCACATTCATTAATTCCTCAAGGTGCATGCTGCTCAAAAATGCTACTGAATTACACTATGACAGATATATCTATATGAAGTATACTCAGTCACACGCGAGTAGCGACAATGTCTAAATATTCACCTATACAAAGTATACTAGGCACGAGGATAAGTAAAGTAAAGAAGAGGGTTAAGTGTGTGTGCTCACCTCAGTCATGTGCAAGTAGCGACAATGTCTGAGGTGATGAATCTACTGTGTGAGACTAAGTACTGTAGGTATTACGATACTGAAACCTGTGGATGTTGAATCCACAATTTACATGACAAGGGCAGTCTGTTCAAGACACACTACATTCTTTGTAAGTAATGAGAAATGTGCACATAAGTGCAATATCATGACCATGACACCAGTGTAAGCCCCTAACACCTACTCCACCCTCTTCCGACATGTTCCCGCGCTTCTCCGCCCTCCTCCGACGTGTTCCCACACTCCTCCGACCCTCCCGACACATCTCCACACCTCTCCGAGGTCCCCCGTCCATGTTCTGACCAACTCCGCTCAACTCCGCCCTAAGGTTGGTCACGTGGGCTGTTGGACTTGTGGCCCTGCATTCTAAATAGGGTTCCGCCCTCATGTCGGTTTTCTCCATTCTTCCACTCCTTCGGTGTTTACCCTCTCTTCCTCATTGTAGTAGTTTCCTTGTCTCAGTTAAGGTCCCCATCATCCCTACCCTCTATCCCTTGTGTCAGAAGGACTCTAACCCACTATACACTTATTGGTTTACATTCCGCACTGCACCGCCCTTGACCTACATTGTATATAAGGCCATGTAGTACTCCGATGTAATCAGTACGAATATCGAATAAAGTCCCCACCTTCGACTCCCTCTGAGTCCCCTCTGGAGTTTCGTCTCCACTTCCTCTGAGTCCACTCTGCCTCTGAAATACGAGGGCTGAGCTCGTGCAAGGGGGCAGCGCACTAGCTGAACCCAATGCCCTCTCATCCGACCTCCGACCTCTGACTCCGACTCCGACTCCGACCTCAGCCTCCGAGACTTTCCTTCATACCCCTCCGCTCACTGTTCGTCAAATATCTCGCCACCCAGTGGTCGGATTCGCTTTGGACTTTGACTGCTGTACTCCGCAGCCCAACCCGCTCCAACTCCGCCCTAAGAAGGAGCCAGGGGTGTTGTCCGACTTTGACAGTATATTCGTACTATCACTTGTACGAGCTCTCTCACTTCCCTTACCACATCTGCTATGCCTCCCATGACACGTCTCTGACAACGGGATGCTACTGAGGCCCTTGCTACAGCCTTGGCAAACCCCCGACGTCTCCCTTCAGTTGTTGAGCCCTTCCAGAGCTTCTCCTCCAGGGGGCGCTCCAACTCCGACCCTGCTCCAGACAGTGCCTCACGCGCTACACCCTCCATCCATCAGCAGTCCGCCCTCTGCTCTCCGCCACCTCCTATCATCATTCACCCTGGCGGAGGTGGACCAGGTGACCCTGACGATGACCCCAATGATCCTGACTACCATCCTGGTGATGGGCCTGATGATGAGGATGATCCCGACAACCTCAGGGATCCCCTTGATGACCCGGTCCTTGTGCTGACCTGGGCCATCCATGCCCTAGCCCGCTCCAACCAGCGCTCTGGAGACTCCGCTCCACGAACCAAAGTCCGCGAGCCGGACACCTTTGATGGGTCCGACCCTAAAAAACTCCGTGAGTTCCTGGTCCAGTGCGAGCTCAATTTCCAGGACTGCCCTCGGGCATTCTGCTCCGACTGAGCCAAGGTCACGTATGTGCAGTCCTACCTTAAGGGCATGGCATTGGCCTGGTTCGAACCAGACCTTCTCAATCTGGATGATTACCTTAATCGTCCACTGTGGATGGATGACCACCGCGAGTTCCTCTGTGAGCTCACTACCAATTTCGGCCCTCATGATGCTGCTGCCGATGCTGTCCAGCATCTGGAAAACCTTACCATGAAGGACTCTTCGCGTATTGCAAAGTACTTAGTAGAGTTCAACCACTGGGCTTCTCAGGTAAAGGACTATGGCGAAGGTGCACTCCGCCACCGCTTCTACTCAGGTCTCCCTGACCGCATCAAGGATGAAGTGTCCCGTGTCGGCAAGCCTGCCACTCTTCATGCACTCCGCAAGTTGGCCCAGACAGTAGATGCACGCTACTGGGAGTGCAGGTCAGAAGTCTCCCACTCCGCCAAGCCTCCTCCTGCCGAAAGAACTCCACTCCGCACCTCTGACTCAAAGCCGAAACCCTCTGCATCATCCTCCGCCCCTAAGTCCGACTCTAAAAAGGCCGAAGCGCCAAAGTCTGACATCAACCATCTCCTCGGAAAAGATGGCAAGCTCACAGCAGCTGAGCAGCTCCGCCGCCTTACTGGTGGGCTGTGCCTCTTCTGTGGTGAACCTGGTCACTCTGCCAAGGACTGCCCAAAGTCGACTTCCCGTGCTGCCAAGGCCCGTGCTGCTAAAGCTGCCACTCCGACCGCTCTGCCTGCGGAGAGGTCAGAGTCAAAAAATTAACCCACTCCTCCAGGGAGCCTGTATGTCCTGGAGGAAGTGTTGATCCCATCCGTGCAGAAGTCCACCTCAACGCATCCGCTCTTTCCGACCCTAATTCTCTTCTTCCAATTATTTCTCTTCCTGATTTCTCCGTAGATACTTTCCCCACTCTGGTCGACTCAGGCTCTTCGCACTGTTTCGTTGACCCCTCTTTAGTTAAAAAATATAAAATCCCAACAAAAAATGTCTCTCCGCCTATTCCTCTCTGACTGTTTGATGGTACTAGTAATACTGCCATTTCCCAAGTAGTAGATTTCTCCATCTGCTTTGCCTCTGGTGATGTCACATCTGTTTCCTGTTATGTAACTCCGTTGGATTCCGCCTGTTCATTGGTCTTGGGACACAACTGGCTCACCTGCTACAATCCATCGATTGACTGGGTATTGAGCAGTATCTCGTTCCAACCATCGATACAAAGAATGCCGACGCCCTTGGTGCCTCCGTCACCTTCTGTTGTGACTTCTGCTTCAGTACCGACACCCTCCGCTCCGTCCGCTCCTCCGACATCAGCTCCACTGCCTACTCTGACAGCTGGCTTTCCATGCACTGCTCTGCATATCTCTCTCATTGGAGCTGCAGCCTTTGTCCGTGCATGTGCCCTTCCTGGCTCCACACAGTTCCGCTTGCACCTCCGCCCAGAAGATATGAAACTCCGAGCCTCTTCAATGCCCTCTGCACCTCCTGATCTCTCTGCGGTACCCTCCGACTACCATGAGTTCGCTGATGTTTTTAGTAAAGCAAAGGCTACTGAACTCCCTCCGCACTGCAGCTTTGATTTGAATATAGATCTCGAAGAAGGGGCTTCTCCGCCTCTAGGAACTGTCTACTCCCTCTCTCCACCCGAGCTTGAGGCGCTCTGCACCTTCATAGATGAGCACCTCAGCTACGGTTTCATTAAACAGTCAACCTCCGCCCATGGTGCTCCTGTCCTCTTCGTTAAGAAGGATGGCTTGCTCTGCCTCTGTGTGGATTACCGAGGACTCAATAAAATCACCAAGAAAGACCGCTACCTGCTCCCTCTCATCTCCGACTTGCTTGATTCTCCGAGCCGCGCTAAAATCTACAGTAAAATTGACCTCCGCCATGCCTACCACTTAGTCTGAATCAGTGCTGGTGACGAATGGAAAACTGCCTTTCACACTCGCTATGGTTCCTATGAATGGTTGGTTATGCCCTTCGGTCTTACTAATGCGCCAGCGGCTTTCCAGCGGTTTGTTAACAGCATCTTTGCTGACATGCTCGATGTCTGCGTTGTTGTTTACCTTGATGACATCCTCATCTACTCCCACAATGAGGAGTTGCACCGCCAACATGTAAAAGAGGTCCTCCGCCACCTCTGCCAGCATAGCCTCTTTGCTAAGCTGGAAAAGTGTGAGTTCCACAAAGACTCTGTTGAGTACCTCGGCTATGTCCTCTCCCCATCCGGTCTGACCATGTCTGCTGATAAGGTCCAGTCCATTCGTGATTGGCCTGAACCACGCAAGGTTAAAGACATCCAGTCCTTTCTTGGGTTTGTGAACTTCTATCGTCGGTTCATCGGTAACTACTCCGACATAGTTGTTCCGCTCACCCGCCTCACTTGGAAGGGTGCTCCTTGGAGCTTCTCCGAAGAGTGCCACTCCGCTTTCCTCCGCCTTAAGACCACTTTCACCTCCGCTCCGATCCTTACTCATTGGGTGCCTGATGCCCCAGTCACAGTTGAGACCGACGCATCGGACTATGCCATTGCGGGTATCCTCTTGATTACCTGCTCCGATGGTGAACTCCGCCTGGTTGCCTTTTACTCCCGCACACTCACTGCTCCAGAGCTCAACTATGACACTCATGATAAGGAGCTGTTGGCGATTTTTGAGGCCTTCCGCCACTGGCGACATTACTTGGAAGGCTCCGCCACCCCTGCTGACATGGTGACTGACCATAAAAACTTGGAGTATTTCTCCACCTCTAAGGTCCTAACCCGCCGTCAGGCTCGTTGGTCGGAGTACCTCTCCCAGTTCAACCTAGCCATCCGTTTCCGCCCTGGCCGCCTTGGAGCCAAGCCTGATGCACTTACCCGCCGCTGGGATGTTTACCCAAAAGAGGGGGATAAGGACTACGTGCAGGTAAACCCTCATAACCTCTGCCCTGTGTTTACCCAGGAACAGTTCGCTTCGTCCCTCCGTACTACCCACCTCTTGGCCCCTGTGCTCCGAGCCGCCATGATCTTCGATGTTGAGCAGCTCCATGCCAACATCATCTCCGCACTACCCTCCGACCCCATCTCCGCTTCCCACCTCCCAACTCTGACAGACCTCTGCTGGTCATTAGACCATGAGGGTCTCCTCCGCCTCGATGGCTGCATCTTTGTCCCCGACATTGATGGTCTCCGCCTCTGAGTGCTTCGGTTTAAACATGACCATCCGCTTGCAGGTCACTTTGGGCAGAGTCGCACTGTAGAGCTTGTTCGCCGCGAGTACGTATGGCCTAACCTCCACACTGATGTAAAAAACTACGTCAGGTCCTGCACCACTTGTGGTCGCAGCAAGGTCCCACGTCACTGCCCCTTCGGCCTACTGAAGCAGCTTCCTGTCCCTGAGAAGCCATGGAACTCCATCTCGATGGATTTCATCAAGCATCTCCCCAACTCCACAGGCTACTCCGCCATCTTGGTTGTTGTAGACCGCCTTTCTAAACAGACCGTGTTCATTCCGACCCATGACTCCATCACCTCCGCTGACCTAGCAAAACTCTTCCTTACCCACATCTTTTCCAAGCATGGGGTACCCACTCATGTCACCTCCAACAGGGGTCCAGAGTTTGTGTCACACTTCTTCCGCTCCCTTGGAAAGGCCTTAGATATGCGCCTTCATTTTACATCGGGCTATCACCCGGAAGGTGATGGCCAAACAGAGCGCATGAATCAGACCCTTGAGCAGTATCTCCGCACCTACTGTAACTATCAGCAAGACGATTGGTCGGAGTTACTCCCACTAGCAGAGTTTGCTTGTAATAATGTGCCGAGTGCTACTACTGGAGTCTCTCCCTTTTTCGCTAATAAGGGGTACCACCTGAACTTGTCGGTTTACTCTGACCGTGACCTCACCTCTCCGAAGGCCCATAACTATGTTGTGGAGCTTTCCGCCCTGCACGACTTCCTCCACACTGAGATGGCTGCCACTCAGCTCTGCTATCAAGGTCCGGCTGATGCTAGACACATTCCGCCACCAGAGTTCAAAGTCGGTGACCAGGCTTATGTCAAGGCCAAGTACTTCCGCTCCACCCGCCCTTCGGCTAAACTTGCAGAGAAGAACTTGGGCCCCTATGCTATCATAGCTAGGCCTGGTACGCACTCTGTCACCCTCCGCTTACCTGATGCGATGCAGGCCATCCACCCTGTCTTTCATGTGTTGCAGTTAGAGCCTGCTACTCCAAACCCCTTCCCTGATTGGCACCAACCTCCGCCTCCACCTGTTGAGGTGGATGGTGACCTTGAGTACGAGATTTCGGAGATCCTCGACTCAAAGGTGGATCGCCGCCGCTGTCATTGTCAGTTGCTGTATCTAGTCCGCTGGGCAGGCTATGAGAATACTGAAGACGAGACCTCTTGGGTGTTGGCAATGGAGTTAGAACATGCCTCCGAGTTGTTGGCTGCTTACCATGCTTGCTATCCTCATAAACCTGGACCTTACTCACCTCCATCATAGCTTTGCTATGGCCTTCAGGGGTTCAGGCCCTAAGGGGGGGATACTGTCATGACCATGACACCAGTGTAAGCCCCTAACACCTACTCCACCCTCTTCCGACATGTTCCCGCGCTTCTCCACCCTCCTCCGACGTGTTCCTGTGCTCCTCCGACCCTCCCGACACATCTCCACACCTCTCTGAGGTCCCCCGTCCATGTTCTGACCAACTCCGCTCAACTCCGCCCTAAGGTTGGTCACGTGGGCTGTTGGACTTGCGGCCCTGCATTCTAAATAGGGTTCCGCCCTCATGTTGGTTTTCTCCATTCTTCCGCTCCTTCGGTGTTTACCCTCTCTTCCTCGTTGTAGTAGTTTCCTTGTCTCAGTTAAGGTCCCTGTCATCCCTACCCTCTATCCCTTGTGTCGGAAGGACTCTAACCCACTATACACTTATTGGTTTACATTCCGCACTGCACCGCCCTTGACCTACATTGTATATAAGGCCATGTAGTACTCCGATGTAATCAGTACGAATATCGAATAAAGTCCCCACCTTCGACTCCCTCTGAGTCCCCTCTGGAGTTTCGTCTCCACTTCCTCTGAGTCCACTCTGCCTCTGAAATACGAGGGCTGAGCTCGTGCAAGGGGGCAGCGCACTAGCTGAACCCAACGCCCTCTCATCTGACCTCTGACCTACGACCTCTGACCTCCGACTCCGACTCCAACCTCAGCCTCTGAGACTTTCCTTCATACCCCTCCGCTCACTGTTTGTCGAATATCTCGCCACCCAGTGGTCAGATTCACTTTGGACTTTGACCGCTGTACTCCGCAGCCCAACCCGCTCCAACTCCGCCCTAAGGAGCCAGGGGTGTTGTCCGACTTTGACATGCGAGACACAATGAATACAATAGGCGCAAGGGCGCAAAAGTTAATTGTGCGGTTAATAGTAATGTAAAGTGTGAAAGACTTAAAATGGAAAGTAATTCTCACGTCTTGGAGCGGACATGTTTGGAAAGGACTATGTACGACTTGCCAAATCTAACACTCCCCCTCAAGTTGGACATAGACCGAGCTCGATGGTGAAGTGTTTCACTTTGGGTGACGGCAAGGCTTTTGTCAAGGTATTGGCAATCATATCGGTGGTCGGGCAATAGATCAAACGGATCTTGCCATTCTTGATGACCCAGCGGATAAAATGAAAATGTATGTTGATATGTTTGGTGCATGTGTGGTACTGATGGTCTTTTGTGAGCACGATAGCAGATTGATTATTGGAGAACAATGTGGTTGGCTCGACAAGTGGCCCAAATAGCTCTCCAATGAGCGACCGAAGCCATAAGGCTTCCTTGGCTGTGTGGGTAGCTGCCACATACTCACTCTCTGTCGTCGACAGCAAGATGATTTCCTGTCATTTGGAAGACCATGATACTGCTCTGCCATCGATTAGGAATGTGTACCCAGAGACCACTCTACAGTCCTCAGCCATGCTACCATCTGCATCTGTGTATCCAACGAGCGCATTAGGTGCTCCGCCATATGTTAACCTCAAGCCTTTGGCTCCTAGAAGGTAACAATAAATTCTTCTAACTGCTTCCCAGTGGGGAATTCCAGGGTTTCTGGAGAAATGAGAGACGGTGGTCATGGCATACGAGATATCGGGATGAGTGCCGAGTGAGGTGTACATCAGCAAACTGACAGCTTCGCAGTACAGTATGTGTTTCATCGCAGCATATTCAGCGCTGGTAGAGGGTGACTGACCCAAGTGAAGCTTTGTACTAGGTTCCATGGGGTTTGATACGGGCTTCAACTCATCGAAACCAAAATGGCATATGATTGATTCAATGTAGGGTCACTGGCACAGTGAGATAGTGCATTCATCTCGATTTCTGGTGACCTCTATCCCAAGCAACCAATGGAGCTCGCCAAGGTCAGTTATCTCAATGTACTTTCCAATGTCCCTTTTGAACTCATCGATCTCGCTTAGGAGTGTAGTGGCAATGGTACAGTTGTCGACATGTACGATGATGATCATGAGCTCACTGGTGCTGCAACATTGGAAGTATACGGCTTGGTCAATGGAGCATTGGGTAAATTTTAGCTTGTCTACTAATATCTCCACTAGTCTTTGGTACCAGCAGCAACCACTTTGCTTTAGGCCATACAGCATTTTGTGAAGATGGCAGACTTTGCACAGATGATCAGCAGATTCGAATCCGGGAGGCTGGCACATGTAGATGATTTCATCGTCGGTGAGTGTGCTGTTTAGATATGCCCCTTTGATGTCAATCTGATGGAGTTCTAGATTGGAGTGAGCGGCCATCACGAGTACAACACAGATGGATGCAAGGGTTGCTACAGGTGTGAATGTGTTGAAGTAGTCAACTCCTTCAACCTGTGAAAAGCCTTGGGCAACAAGTCTAGCTTTGTATCGCACAACGTTCCCAGCGGCATCCTTCTTAGTGCAGAAAACCCACTTTGAACCTACAACATTGGCACTGGGAGGTAAGTCAACAAGTTCCCAGGTGCCTGCATCATTCAGCATGTTTAGCTCTTCTTTGATCCCTTCTTCCCATTGTGGCCAGTCAGGGCAATGGCAGGCTTCAGCTAGCGAACTGGGCTCAAGGGCTTCAGTCTCGGTGGTGACCTCATCCATAGCCATAGCGAGGTCAATGCAACATAGATTGTCATTGGAGTTTTCAATGATGGACGTGAGTAGGGCAGTGGCTTCTTCCTCCCCCTCAAGTCTGATGGGGTTGGAACATTCTTTGACAATGGTAGGTAGCTGAACTCCCTTAGGTATCTCTGGTGTGCTGCAATGGTTAGTACTTCCTTTGCCAGTGAGGATTTCTGCGAGGCGCTGGCTAGGCCTTCGGATTCGCTTTGTAACAGGTGGATTGGCTGGAGGTGGTGAGGGTGTTGGTTGAGCTGGGGTAGTTTGTGGAGAGGGTGGGACTGCTTTTGTCTCTTTGACAGGAGCTGGAGGCATTAGCATCGTGTTTGGTAAGTTGTCATCTTCTTCCTCCCCCTCACGAGGTAACAACTCAGCTGAGGAGGGGTTCCAATATACATTCCTCTTGATGGTGACTGACTTCCTTTTGGGCCAGTATATGCGACAGCCATTGGGGCTGTTATCATCAATCCCAATCCATTGTCCCTCCACAACATGCCCTCCAAGTTTAGTCCCACCTTCAACTCGTACCCAGACACTTGAGCCCCATACACAGACTTGACTAAGATCTGGTTTCTTTCCAGTAGCGGCTTCAAGTGGCGTTCCACTGTCAAGTGCTTTGGTGGGAGTCCTGTTCTTCAACCAGACAGTGTGCCATACTGCCTCACCCCACAGGGCGCAAGGCAAACTGCTTTCGTGCAACATAGTGCAGACTCTCTCTAACAAGGTGTGGTTGAGACACTCAGCGATCCCATTATGCTGTGGGGTGTCATGCATGGTGAGTTTTTGCTTTGTACTGGCCGCTGTAAGATACATCATGAATTCTTTTCCTAGATATTCACCACCTCAATCTGAGTGAAGGATTTTTACATGAGTGTTGTGCTGAGTGCGACACAAGGCTTCGAAGTTCTTGTATGCGGTGAAGGCTTTGCTTTTCTGGCGAAGGAGGTGGATGTAGGTGAGTTGTGTTTTGTCATCAGTGAAGGTAATGTAGTAATGTCATCCACTGAGAGTTTCCACAGGTGTGGGTCCCCAGAGGTCAGTATGCACCTCCTCCATGAACTCTTGGGCTTGCTCTCTGGTGCATTCCTTCACAACAGGTTTTCTTGTTGCCTTTGCATATATGCAGGCTTCACAAAAGGTTGGTTCATCTTTTGATAAGTTGAACTTCAAACCTGACACGAGTCCCTTTTCAGCTAGGCTATGTGCAACAGATGGGGAGATATGTCCCATCCTACAATGGAGTTCCATTATAGTTACAGTTTTGGCTGCTGCATTCATGCTGTCACAATCGTTACTGTGGACGATGTGGTAGAGTCTGGCTTTGGATTTAGGAATGCGACCAATGACGTCGTCAGTCTGGTTTTTGATTGTACAAGCACCTTCAGTGAAGGTGATTGAGTAACCCAGCTGGTCAAGGCAACTGACAGACACGAGGGTATATCCAACCTCTGGTGAGTACAGTACTTCAGTGAGTTGTAGTTTGGTCATGTCATACCTGTTTGGCACTTCTATGACCAGTTCCCCAATAGCTGTGGTGTCGAAAAGCTGTTTGTTGGTGGCTGAGAATGATCTGGGTGGTATGCTGGTCAACACTTTGAATCTCTCCTTGTAAGGGGAGATATGTTGAGTGGATCTGGAGTCATAAAGCTCAACAATGGGCGTGCTGATAGGGCTATCATTTATGAGGTTTGCGAATTCTGGGGAGGTGTTGGTTGGTTGGATGGGGTTCATGGTGTCATTTTGGGGTAAGTCCTCATCATCTGCATCCTCCATTTTGCTGAACCAGTCATCATCAGTAGCAATGAAGCAGCGTCAATCATTGTCATCATCATCTGATGACATGCTTAATAGTTCAGGGAGCAGGACTTCATCGTCGAGTTCCTCCAGGGTGTGCACTGAAAAGGCGCCCTCTTCATCAGAATCAAACATTATGGCGTGTGCAGTGTGAGTCAAAGTGTGGAAAGCTGGTGTAAACCAAACAAATCCAACACCAAAGACAAATACAAGTGAGTGGTGGTTTACCTCTGCAGAACCTGGAGTGCAGAAAACCTAAAATGTGTGGGGGAAACTTTGATGGCAGGTGCTCCTAGTGCAAGTCGACAATGAGTTATGCAGGAGAAGACAAGCAAGTGATGATTGGATGGGGGATGCTGAACAGAGTGAAGGTGTTCAGCTGAAAGGACTTGGGATGAAGGACTTTGATAAGACATGCTCCTGGCACAAGTCGATGATGAGTTACACAGGAGTGGATGGATGACTAAACAAGAGGTTGCTGACTAAGCACTGATGATACTGCTGATGACAAATAGAGGTAGATAGACCCTTGATGGAGCCTCAACTACCAATGATATAAATGAAGACAGATAGACTCTTCCAAATGAGCCTCAACTGTCGACGACAAGATATGCTGAGCTGAGCTGACTTCTGGATTGATTCTGAATTGCTTCTTGGTAGCTAAGTACATGGGGGTTTATATACTGTGGGGGGGAGCACAGCTTGTGACAAACAAGGCACAAACACTTGGTAAGTAATGAGTAAGGACTGAGTAATCATGATGAGTAAGCAAGAAATGAAAAGTAAGCAAGCAAAGAGGATTGGTAAGTATTGGCAATGAACGAGTCAAGGATAGTCAAAATATCACAAAATGAGTCAAATAGAATCAGAAACTGAGTAAGCATACTGATATCACATTAGGGGGTGGCAATGCAAGTTAGATCTTGGTGGAGACATCTCTAGATCCAAAGATGGCATGACAGATGGACGGTGTTTCCAGATATGGAAGTATTAATTCCAGAATTGAAGGGCATGAGTCAGGTGTCAAAGGGGGCTAGGGCATTGGGGGTCTGTGGGGCAATGAGAGCATATGCGATCACATCTCCCACCCTTCCATCCTCTCAGTGAAGTTAACAAAAACTTCATGAACAGGGCTCTGATGGAGGAGGAGGAGAAGGGGGGATGTCTTCTGCTGGATCTTGCAGTAAGAAGGCAAGATGCATGTCATACTTGTCATGAATGCGATCAGGGAGGCTGGAGGACAGTAGATTATACTGCAGCTGTCACAATGTGGGAAAAATGATGGATGAGACTGGAATAAAGACAGTGCAGGGAGCAGGGAGGAAGGATCCATATGCTTCATCAACTGGGGAGACTGAAACGACCACATAAGACCTTTCTAACCGAGTGACAGACCTGAGGCGACCAAAGAACGTCCTTCTGGAAGTCATACTGACAAGGAGAACATGCTGACCAAGCTGCATGGGATGAGACAGGGCTGACAATGACAGGATGAACCAGGGGGCTTCAGGATGGAAGCTGGTGGGAATGCCTGGCAGATATACATAGCCACTGTCTCTGGCAAATGAGACAAGTGAGATGATTGACGAAGAGGTGGCCATGATTGATGGACTTTGCAAAATGAGCGTCTGATGGATGGAGTGCTGTAGAAATGTGCAGGGTGTGAGGATCCTCTCCAAATTTGGAAGGAAGAATTGTGGGGCTGAGCACTTTAAGTGAGTGTGGGAATGGAGTCGATATCTTTGGAAATGGTGGAGATATGATGAAAACCAGAATGCCATACACAGGTGCTAAAAACCTTTAATGTGCACTTAACTCGCTTCCTCTTTTCTCTTTAGCACTGATGACTCATTCTTGTGCGAAGGATGACTGTTAATGTCTGACAGTCTTTCTATGCATGAGGCCTTTAGTCTTCATCTGCATGCTTGGGCATTGTGCACAACTCGTTGATGAGTTAGGCAGAGTCAGCTGTAACCATGTCCACAACACCTTTGGTGTGTGACAGCGGATCCCTTTGTAACGGCAGGTGGAGTTTCCTTCTTTTTATCAGGGTTGGGACACTGAGCTTTATAGTGCTCCCTCAAGCCACAGTTCCAGCAGGGTCCACGCTGGCGAGTGTGCCCTCTGGAGCTTCCCCCTCATCCTCCATTTCTTCCATTTCCCCACCCCCAACTGGGGTAAGTCCTGGGGGTCAAAGCCAGGGCTTCATCGCCATCATGAGCCTTCTGTTTCATTCATGAGTTACAAGTCTCTTTATGGCCTCGCCATTCTGACTCTTCAATGATCAGGGAGATAAGGATGTCGGGGTCAATGGTCTGTGTCAGACTGTACAGGCGGGCTGTTGCTAGCTGTCCAGACATGAAGCTGGCGAGGTACTTAGGCAATGATTGGATAATGGTCAAGTGGTAATCCTTTTCTTTGATCTGTACACCAACGGCAGCTAACTCGTCTCTCTTCATACACAGATCATCCAAGAACTGGCGGACATCACCATTGACAGGGCACTGCAACTTCAAAAACTTGGTGTGAAGGTCAGTCTGTGCGTAAGTACCCTTTTCTGTGTACTTGCGAACGATCTCATTCCACATAGCCATGACACTGTTAAGGCCACACACCTGGAGGGCAGTAGAATTGGGAATCCATTGGGTAAGTAAGTGTTTTGCCATATTTTCACTTTTCTGCCACTTAGCAAGCTCGTCAGCATCAGGAGGAGTTACAGTTACAAATCCATCCTGATCGGTGGAAGTCGAGCTGACAGGGCAAGGGGAGGTGCCATCGAAATGGGACCATAGTTCTTTGGCTTTGACAGCAGTCTGGAAGTGAAGGGAAAAGATTGCCCAGTTCATGCCTTTGATGTTGAGCTTCGGAACATTGCCTGGGAGTGTGTCAGTGGTGATGGGGATAGAGGTGATCATTGAGAGCTTGATTTGGCAGCGAGAATATTGAAACAAAGGTGAGACGTTTGTAGGCTATTGGAGCTCAGGGCTTGTAACCTGACAGATATATCTATATGAAGTATACTCAGTCACATGCGAGTAGCAACAACGTCTAAATATTCACCTATATGAAGTATACTAGGCATGAGGATAAGTAAAGTAAAGAAGAGGGTTAAGTGTGCATGCTCACCTCAGTTGTGCGTGAGTAGCGACAATGTCTGAGGTGACAAATCTACTGTGCGAGACTAAGTACTGTAGGTATTACAATACTGAAACCTGCAGATGTTGAATCCACAATTTACATGACAAGGGTGGTCTGTTCGAGACGCGCTACATTCTTTGTAAGTAATGAGAAATGCACACATAAGTGCAAGACACAATGAATACAATAGGCGCAAGGGCATGAAAGTTAATTGCGTGGTTAATAGTAATGTAAAGTGTGAAAGACTTAAAACAGAAAGTAATTCTCACGTCTCGGAGCAGATGCATTCAGAAAGGACTATGTATGACTTGCCAAATCTAACACACTATACATACAGCATATCTAGTAGGGCACAGGGAATGGAATGAGAAAAGCAAGGGAGATCTGAGTCACATCCAGGCTTAATTCTGGGTGATTGCCTGATTGTTCCATCATCCAGTGACTAGTGTGTGCATGGGTTCAAATACTCCTGCACAACTAAGCAAAGATAACCTAAGCAGCAAGAGGTACATGTACACTAGAATAGAATGTGAGCAATCAATTGGAATATTTACAAGGTGAGATTAAGAAATGGTATTGTGCTAAATCTAATAGGGTATAGCACTTTGGAAGCATCAGCTGCAGGACAAGAGAAACATCTTGAAACAAAGAAGGGCATTGATGCAGGACAAAATTACTAGAATCACATCTCTCCCTCTCTTTGGGATTCTGCAGACTCACCACATGCTGGAACAGTGGTGATATCTTCATGCATGTCAAAACACCTTTCACTATTCTTTGGATTCTCTACATTCCCAAGAAGTTGTGGCACATTTGGAAAGTGGATAGTACTGATGTGTAGATCAATCACAGCAGTGCCACCTGAGAGCTGGGATTGATTATGCTGACAGGTATTCAGCAATGCTAGAAGGGAGTTGGCATAAACTATTCAATAGTAAGCTGGGGTGCCATATCCATGGTTTTCAAGACACAGGACTGACACTTTCCAATAATGAAGTCTAATCCTGTGGTCCACACATAGTGGTGATGAATGATCTGAAGGAAGTGTGAGAACAACATCACTACAACATGTCATACATACTGTGGTGAGCTCTGCAATTGCAACTAGTCTATAATGAAATCAAGTCATGGTCGAAATCAAGAGGGAGCAGTCTTACAAAGTCAGAAGGCACCAGTTAATAGCATAGATGATAAGTGTCTTCAGGAGATGCTTAGTCCTAAGCAGAGTTCCTCAGGAATGAACCATCAAGGCAAACTGGAGTCACCTTGAGGATGTGGACTGTGAGCTACTTTTATACAAAAGTAAAGAGAGTGACAATGTAATCAGACCCTCAGACAGCATGTTGAGGGTCCAAAAGGGTATCACAATAGAAGACTAGGAATAACGACTTGTGAGCCAGTGCACCAATGTCTCTGTTAACAAAACTACCTTGATCTGCACAACAATGTGGATCTCATTCTTGACAAACCTATGAGCAGAGATCAGTGTTTCAGTGGAGATGGCTGGACAGATAGGAGTACATTGAAACAATCAGCCCTGCTTGTTGGTTAGAATGAGCCTCGCACAGTGGAAGAACAGCACAGACCAATTTCAAACCCTATTAAGACATTGTCAGAAATTCTGCATGAGCAGTGCAATAAAAAAAACCCCTCTGAATTGAACCAATATTGATAAGATCTGTCATAGCTATGTCACTGGACAATATCTTCACTGTCACAGCGGAACATACTCACAATTGGGGTAGTCACCAACCACTTCAGTTGAGGGCAACAAACTGAATGGCAAATTCCGATTAACAAAATCTCCACACGGAGGCTCAATATGACATACAGTAATATATTTTATGTGCAAAGAAACTAGTAATATTCAGTCAGTATGAGGGTCAACCCACATAAGGGAGTCGCTTACAATTGAACCACAGCAATCACAAGTGACTAGAGTATGGTTAAATTTTATCATCAAGGCTCATGAGATGGAGGAGCGCACTCTTGCTAGAACTGATGCCTAAGCAGGAAAAATATTCAAAATCTGTCCTTTGTAGAAATTGGGGTACACATACTGAGAATGACCTGCCATAACTTATCAGCAGGATGCGGCTTTGAAATGGGTGGCATACGAACCACACAGTATACACCATACTCGTCAGAACACCATAATTGGTTATCTGCAACGATTAAGCATCACAGTTACATGGAGCAAATGTGTCGGTTTCACCAGGTAGTAATACAACACATGACACACTAATCAGCCAATGTCAACCATCCAGTCTGAAGCACCAAGTACTCACTGAATGAGACATGTAGGGTATCAAGAATCCTGACATTGCATGAGCAAATTGATGTTCTAGGATAGTCTAACTCACCATATGGCAGCAACCAGAAGCTTGATGGTCGAGGCATCCTCGAAGTAGTGCGTGTAATAAAAATAAGTCTATGTAACCAGTAAGTAGAGCACTAGCCTGATCATTCTATTTAAAACGCCCCTGGAGAGTCGTTATACCATATAACCTTGACATGGAATGAGGACATGACAAATCAAGCAAAGAAATACATCAGGAAAATTACTTTGATATGTAGCATAGCCACTAAGGTACACTGTCACCCATAGGCTTCATTGTGCTAGGTTGTCTCAGGCACACACTCTGTTGCACTATTGACATGTCAATTTAAGATGGGGAGTACAACACATCTGTCATATCAGGCAGTGGACTGTCATACAACCATCACAGACTCACCAGCATGACAGTACAACATATAGCCCTCCAGAGCTACAGTAGTCTACATAGTCATTCCATATATTGAATCACACATTCATTGACTTGTGGGGTTGCGCAACACGATGGTAAAAAAAAAAAAACTACTCCAATGCGACGAACATATCTAAGTCGATGTAAGAATTCACATAAAATGTGGCAGCCCTGTCCAGCACGTTGTCCGCTGACCAGTCTGCATTGATCTCCTTCCCGCATCGCGCTTGCAGGTGGCACGCGCGTACAATACGGTCGGCACTGATGATCGCCACATTTGGGCGATGATGACGTGTCGAATGAGTGACAATGTACAGACCGGAGGCGGGATCACGGCGGTGGAGCGCTGTAAACCATTCAACGTAGACGAGGGGATGCGGATAGTTACCAAAGTAATCAGGAAGCTTGAATATGACCTGGACTTGAGCAACTCGCACACCTAGGGTTTCCAAGACCTCATCAGCGGAGGGATGCAAACCGGTGTGATATACATACTGTTTGGAACGAGGGGTGTAGAGCGTTGACACCCTTCCTCCAACACAAATGCGGTATCAAACCGAGCGGAGCAATCTGGCTTACGACCTCGACCAATGACCTTTGGCATAGCGCGAATTTTTTGCATACTCTCCTGATGGCCAGTGATGACGCTCGGGCCAGTCTCGACGTACAGATTGTGGTAGATGTCGAACCGATCTGATTCAGTCAATTGTACAGCTCGGTGTTGACCAGAGTATGAGGAGAGCCATTGTTCGAGTGCGGGAGTGAATTCAGCAGCTTTGTATTCGGCCTGAATATGGTCAATGGAAAGTCGGCTGCGAGAAGGGAACTTCGTCACTCTGTAGCAGGTATTGGCTGGTAGTTCTGCAGTCTACATGAGTACATTGCAAGCATGAACATAAATCAATTTACCTGCAACCCGCCGAGCGGATGTGCCAAATACACTGACCCCAGTCGGAGCACGCACCCTTCCTCGATCCTCACCCCATTCAGAATCAGAGTCACTGCTGCCAAAACATCCATCTTCCAGCGAGTCTGCGGACGAGGACTTCCTGAACTGCCTCCAAGCGAGGTAGGTGGACTTGTAATGGATAGCTTCTTGCCGCTGAAGCCACAACGCCATCTGCTCCACATAGTCACGCTTGTTACTCGCCCGATAAGCGTCTTTAGCGTAGTCTATGTGCAAACGCTCCGGGTACTCAGTATTGTAGCCATCTGCGCTGCCAAGCGCTCGTATAGAGGACACGTAGTGCAGAAGGGAATGGATCTTGGGGATGTTGAAATCCTCTCGCACTTCGAGTTCGACGAGAACGTGCTTGTGGTCGTGGAACGAGTCAAGGCTGTCTTGCATAGCCTTTAGTGTCTTCTCCGTGTGCTGCTGTAACTGTGCGTAATAAAAGAAGTCCAGCAATGAGCGAGCGACAGCAAGGACACGCTCGTCAACAGCACCAGAAAGTAGACCCACGAATACCCTCTGCATCTCTTTGTGCTCTTTGCCGGTCCACTGCGAGACTGTTGATATTCCTTTTGCAAAGTGACGAAGAGCAGGGTATCGGGTGACGGTTCGGAAGCGCACATCAATCTCTTTCTCCCCAATAATTTTGATACACCACTGGAGTAGATGGTCGTGGAAGACGCCCTTGAGAAGTTGGTGGAGGATGTCGGGAGTGATGCAGGCGAAGATGTTGGTGAAGGGTAGGTCTTTCCAAAAAGGTTCGAACACAGCACGCAAACCTTCGTCATCAAACCTCCTAGACTGCCCATTCTTCCGCTTTCGCTGCAACGTTTTCAGTGTGTCAGCCATGCTGCGGCATGCCCATTCCCCGCGATCTCCTCGTTTATTTGATTGAACCAGACAGAGCGGACATCGACTCTCTTTGCTACAAGCTACCAAACATTGTTCAGGGAAGTCCGCAACATAGGCAGCAAGTATCGGATGGACTCGACGCAGACAACCATCGGCACAGATCATGACCTCGCCATTACGACCGGCGTCACCTAGAGGTCGAAGGAGCAGCGACATGGCATGATGGAAGAGGCGATATCCTGCCAGCGATCGGGTCTTTTTCTCAAAGCACTCAAGTTTGGAGATGGGTAAGTAGCCTATCAATGTCGTCGCATGTGCGGAAACTTGTCGTCTGACATCCTTTGATATGTTTCCTATTGTCAGGTACACGGGCCATGCTTTCTTATCCCCACTGAACATCGACAGGGAGGTCTTGTCCAACGACAAGATGACAGGTGCGACCGTAGCGCCGGCAGGCAATTTTCCCTGTACGATGGAAGTCTTGTTAGGCTCACTCGGCCCAAGCTTCAGAGGTAAGCACTCGCCTGCACATCCCACCACCAATTAGCTGTCCACATTTCATCATAGATATGATTTGTGCCTTTGGAATCCGTGTATGCACGCTCAGGGCTGTATGCCATAGCATCCCGGAAGGCCGGGTTACCGATGAGTTCCATAACACACTCGACTGGATCTCTACGCCACAGCTCGACCTGTTCCTGTCTCCAGCTTCCGTCTTCAGTCACAGCGTCTCCCACCACATCTATCATTTCGCAAGTCCACGCCGGGCCAGTTTGAAGTGAGTCCACATATTTGAGGAAGGCACGCGCGCTGCTGAAACTGACTCCACTTTCACGAACCTGGTGTCAAGCAATGGTAATGTCATTATCTTCTAGAGCGGTGAGTGTGCCGATACATACAAGTGAGAGTTTTAAAAACTCATCGATCTTCGTCTGACCCATGTTTTTCATCAGAAAGCGGGCCAGGTCCCACTCGTTCTCGTTCTGAAAAGGAGCCCACTGATTATTGTTGTTTTTTTGTTCAGTTTTCTTCATTTCCTCGAACGCTGTTGCACGTGAGCCCAAGATTCGAGCGGCGAATCCTGCGTACTGCTCGATGAAGCGTCCGTCACCGGCTGGTGAAGAACCATCCTCGACGTCTTCAACTGATGCGTGTCTAGGCAGAGGATCGAGATGTTCAGGTTCAGCGCGAGGCTGAAACTGCTGTACCAAGGATCCTTCCAGAAGATCGAGCCCATCATCGCTAGGCTCGTAGTGCCAGTCAGATGCAAGGTTTGGCGTGTACTCTAACTGACCATCATCAAGCTGATGGTCTTCGTCAACAGATGCAGTGCTCGCAGTGCGCTCCAGGACTTGCTTCCATTGCTGTTGGCAGGCAGCCGACTGGGAAATGTGCCGCTTGATGCCCGCAACAGTGGAAATGGTTTTCAAGCAGTAGTCACAGCGATGGGTGGCCATGGTGAGGTACACTGTTTCATCTCGTCTGCTGAGGTTACTTGCTAACAGTCTGACAGCTACTATAACTGTGACATGTCTCAATATCAACGATCCATCGGACAAGCTGATCATTGGACAGTGAGTGCCAAGATGACACTGTTTGGCTGTTTTTTTTTTTTTTTTTTTTTTTTTTTTTTTGATACAAATATCACCTGCAATCGTCCTATCGTCCTTGCGCTGACACGCTCGCGTTTTCTTCATTGATCCCACCAAACAAGACCATACCCGCATGCTGGATATAAGGAGTGAGTACGGAACCAGTAGTACCCACATAATTGTTGTTCACGCTCTCAAGTTTCAGCTACTTGCACACACAATGCAACCTTCTGCCAAAAGCCGGCATGTGCATGACAAAGAGAACCACGACGGTAAGTTATCTTAATTTTTAAATCGGTGAGGTTGGTGCTAATCACACAGGATAGAACCCTCTCGTGGGCAGATCCGCCGGGCATCGGAAAAACAGCAGCAGCTGGTCGATGAGCAGCATGCAGCTGCTCAGTGGCGGGACACCAAAGCCCGAAAGGAGCGCGCGCGCGAGCGCCTCCGTCAATTGGCCAACATTGGAAGTGAGAATGAAGATGAAGGGGATGCAGATAACGACGAGGAGGGCATGTTCGACGCCGACAAAGATGATGACAATGCCAGTGACACTCAGGCACAACAGTATATTCTAGTTGTGTTCGTGCCCGTCTGACTTACTGTGTTTTAGTTTGCCAGCCGCGTTGTGGCTACTAAACTTAGTGGTGCGAGCAAGCAACCACTGACGTTTCGTAACAACAAAGTACCAAGGACCCCACGTATATCAGCTACAGCCATAGAGGCTCTCGAAGTAAGTCCAACTCCGTCGCTTTCGCATCATGTCCCCTAACCCCTGCCACAGGCCCTGATGGCTTCGGACAGCGACACGGATGATGAACACCACACCATCACTTCCATCGCATCGTCTGAAGTGGAGACTGTGAAGCAGAAGAAGGCGAGGGATAAGCACAGTGCAGAGACCATTACACGTGAGCCCGAGACCGTGAAGAACGCTATTGAACAGTAAGTCTATTGTCTACCGCATTGTATCATGCTTACGTGCGTTGGCCATTGGAGTGCGGGGCCGAAGAGGCAACGTGAGATAGGTGTTGAAGATGTCAACCCGACAACTGTGAAAGCCCAAAAGCTCACCGATCACGAAGGTCGCCCCCATGCCAAGGACTATGATGATGTGACCCAAGAATTCATGACCGCAGCAATTGGAGACTATCGCGCACGCCTATGTGCCCAATCCCCTATGCCCGACCATGGCCAAGAGACTGCGCTGTTGGCAGCCTCTTGGACGAGAGCCTGTCAAGTGACTGGGGTGAAACTTGCTTGGACCCCCGACTTATCTAAACTCGTAAGTGGCCTCCTATGACTGGACAAGTGGGATAGTCACTGGTCACCCGTTGATATACTATAGATCACCAGCCGCGGTTCGCAAGTCCGTGGTGAGCTCAAGACGAAGCTTCGCCCACTGGTTGAGGCTATGTTTGGCTTCCACAGTAGCCAAAGCAAGTCGGCGATCCAGAAGAATCGGGCTTTAGCAGAGTCGCTCAAAGAAGGTACAAATTTTGCATTCAAGGCGAGTGGTTTTTTATACATTGTCAAGACAATTGTTGTGACGTGCGGCTGCATACTGTTTAGTACATGTCGCCAACAGAAGAGAATCGACGTGGGTTTCTGAAAGCGCCACTCATTCAAAAAATCATCAACATGATGTGGTTCGCAAACAAACACGACGAGGGTGTCAAGTTCCCTGAACATTTCAAGCCATTCCCGTACCCAGCGCTGGCGCTTATCCTCACAGCGGTATGTCACCCCTTGTGACATGTTGTATTAAGACTGACCGTGCAGATTGAGTGCTGTATTGATGAGTGGGCAACAGGGCAACGGGGGGATATATCCTTCACCACGCAAGAATATCGTTCCGTCTTCGAGTCGTACCTGAAGTGCCTTCAAGATTTCGACGATGCCACTAAGGAGGTTGGCATCTTACCAGCCATATGTTCTAAGATATATGCCATTGGCCGGTGCATGCTTCCATACATTAAGGTGCATCATAACTAATTCTATGAGTAGTGTTCACTCAGGTGCCGGCACGCTCACGACGGAGTCCCAGTGCAAGGTTTCGGCGCGCATCATTGCGGCTGCAATCAAGGAACATGAGGATGGGTCAACAACAGAGGATGAGTCGGATTGAGGTTAAACCATAGCTACCACTTGCCTACTACTGTACATGTGTCGTCTTCGAAATATACTTCGAAATATACTGCCTTTTGGTGCAATTGGGGTGTGGAGTGATGTATATGCTATGTTACCTGGGGTTCAGTATAGCAAAGTGATAGATGGTATGTTCTACTAGATAGCCTTGCAAGCACACATAGCATGATGTTACACAGTAACACCCTTGTACTATTCAAGCTATGGTATGCTATGTAACATTGTATAATGACTATATTGACTACATAATGGGGACTTGTCAATACAGCTATTCATGCAACATAACCTATATAGCACTACATTCTCAAGTGAATTTTTCCTGATGTACGTACATAACGGCAACCAAACCGCCAATGAGGATAGAACCTACAGCAAAAAAATTAGCAGACAAGAATGTGTTTGTCTATG
Source organism: Pisolithus tinctorius (assembly GCA_024663395.1). Lineage (NCBI taxonomy): Eukaryota > Fungi > Basidiomycota > Agaricomycetes > Boletales > Pisolithaceae > Pisolithus > Pisolithus tinctorius. The sequence continues at coordinate 4,146,280 of JANFAH010000002.1, forward strand.
ACAGGCCTTCACCAAATCCCTCCAGGTGGCCCATTTCGTTTGGGTAATTTGTATGAGGCGAACTTGCTGCAGGGTGTGGACTTGAAGAAGCGATCAAGTGTGAAGAGGGCGTATTGATCTGAAAGTGGAACAATCTAGCCCTTTGTTTTATAGGTTGAAGAATCGGTAAAGCGAAATCCATCTATCCCGGTACGATCAGATCTTGCCCACATATCGATCCCGCCTGGACCGTGAACACCATGACCGACCCCAATGCAAGATTCGTAAAAAAAAATATGACAGCCTACTTTTGAATAAGGAAAAATATACATCCATGGCGAGTGTAAGCCGAATCACCTGCCAACCGTGACAATTCAGGTGCATTGTTGTATCCAACTCCTTGACCACAGGCAGAAGCGGTCAGAATGACTTCAAGACGATCGCCTATGGCGGCCCCGGATTCCCGAATTCGAATCGCCGACATCGCGCCGTGGTCCAACACGCCGTCGACTATCATACCTACTTCTTGCGTCATCGCCCTGTACGCCCTCATTTGTCCATGCAACTCCCAGAAAACCGGGGCACACGTGAAGCGTCCCAGCACACCCTCCGACCACCCCACTCGGTAGTACATGCCGGTTCACCCGTGACACCGCACGGCGTCCTCCGAGGTCTTCATCTTTCTCCAATTTCAGTTTGTACACCTGTGCAGATATGCCGGGGTTCAGCGCTTCACCAAGGATGCAGTGTCCATTTTTTACGTACGCAAACCAATTGGAAGACATTCCGGTATATCCTGCCCTTGTCATCCTGAGATTCCTGTGGAGGTGTTCAGTATTTTTTGTCCCAGGTTGAAAGCTTCTGGGCCTAAGTATCATTCCTATACTAAGCAATATAGGTAGTGAGATTTTGGAACGCCACAATTCAGAATATGAGAAAGCACACGTCCTCAATCCTAGGCACCAATTGCATTAGAATGACGGGTCATACAAGCCTCCATTCTGAATGAAACTTATCCCCCAGACTTGGGCAACCACCCAGCGCCGAGTGGGGACTGGCCAGAAGAGGGTGGCACTCGAATTGACCTTGACCACCGGCGAATACCAACAGAGCCACTTCACGACATGCTCAAAAAGAACTAATCCTGTTCTGAAGAAGGGATAGTTGCCAGGCACTTCATGGATTTCTCAACTTTGCCTACATCAGACGAAGACGGGGAATAAGTAGGCTCCGCTTACATTGGAAATGGATTAGTAAAGCTGACGTAGGGAACAGCGGACTATTGGGAGACCCAGGGGGAGGGGGGTATCCGCACACAGGGGGAGTGGGCAGGTCACCGCGGTCATAACTGGCCAATGACTAGACAGGACAATGTAATGCAGGGTAAAAGTACTTACCCTCCAAGGGTTATAATGAACAAGAACTAAATCACGGAAACAGAACTTACTCAGATTGAAACACTGAGGAAAAAGGCTGAACCCTGAGTGTGTGGAAGACGTGATCGGTCTTGAAACGAGGACAGGCAGCACGTGCAGGGACAACGAAGTCCCGCTGGGTGCGTAAATGGAACGTAGTCTTTGTACATCCTGTGCCCACGAATTGGAAAGCAATGGATCACACCGGGAAACCGTTACCGAAGCATTGTCACCAAGTCAAACAGGACCACCGGTTTCTGTGATGGTAGGACTTACCGACGAGGAAAAGGACGATCGTCATTGCAGTGAGTTGTAATGAGCCCTACCAAATATAGAAAAAAAACGTGACACAGCGTGACATTGCATGAGTTTCCTATTTTTCCGACAAATACCCGCACGCGGTGTTGGTTCGGTCAGCAACATACTTCCGGTTGACTGACTACAAAGCCACAAACCAGAAAACCCCACACCTTTGGAGTTCTGGATCATCGCACTATTCATCTCTGGCAACGTCCAATCATTGACCCGAAGTCGCCAGATGCAAAGGACTTGTAGGCTACTTGCGGAATCTCTTGCCGCAAGGCCCTCCCTGGACCTTCGCAGGGTAAGCGCGACCTTATACCCGCCAATACCGTACGTCTTTTCGAAGAGCGACAGTGCAACGAAAACTCGTTTACCCGTCGATGAAGCCTTTACCGCAGGTTACTGCGGGCACATAGGAATCTTCCCCGAGAGATGCGTTCTCTCGGGGACAGATATGTCAAGGCAGGTCAGGGGTCTCTATGCCATTGTTCACCCCCATCGCGCTCATAGAAACAGAATTTCGACTCCACAGGGAAGTTACTAACCCAGTACACGTAATGGGCTTCCTCACACAGTGGAAGAGATACCTGGACGAGCTACCACGGGACCCAAGCGCGAAGAATTTCAAGAAGCTCGATTCCACAATCTTCGAGAAGGTATGTCTCTCATTCTGCTTTTAGAGAGTCCGGAACTGTCGAACCCACCTATGTACATGGTTTAGATGTCTCCGGAGCAATTGAGTCAGTTGTACGAATTGATGCACGCGACAAGAGGCGTTTGGAAACCAGTATCAAGTGAGAACGGGGTCGAGGATTCTAGGTCGTAGCTTGGGTGGTATATTGGACAATATTATACACATGCTATGCTAGTAACGAGTTCCAAGGGCCGATCGGGAGGAAGAAACTCTCATGGTGATCTCGTGGTCACTCGGGAACATTTTCAACCACGTGTCATGAGCTAAGTTTATCGTCATTGCTGGCCTGAGAAAGAGATAAAAGGCGTTCCAGTAAGCATTCCGTGAAATTCATACTCTCCCGCCCACAACAATGTCTGAAACTGCGGTTAGTATTAAGAACCAACACTTTCTTGAAATTTGATTGCCTATGCAACTCGTTTAGTCTGTTCCGTCCAGCAGCAAACCGTACTCCGATCTTCCCCCTATCAATGTGGCGCTGTTTGAGGCCAAGGCGAGGAAAGGTAAGCTAGTGACGAGTGTGGGCCATGTTGGTACTGGACACTTCGCTCAAGGTTTGACGTTCGACGAGGTGGCCAAGGCGATTGGCAGAGATGAAGTCTGGATTGCGGCGGCGTTCTACGGTCAGGTATCTGACAATCGCAACTAGGTACATACATAGTAGCAGAAGCTAACCCATCTGTCACAGGCAAAACTCGCCCCGGAGGAGATAGAAGCACTTGGCAGGGTCCTCGATATCCCCGCCGCAAACATTCAGGGTTATCTTGGCGCTCACTGGTGGCCGAACCGTGGTATAGGGCCGATGCCACCGACGGACCCTCTTCTCTATCGCTTATACGAGGTCTGTTAGTGCCAATAATAGTCGAACCTATCTCTCTGAGTATATGGATGCAGGGCGTTCTGGTGTACGGGCATGCAATCAAGGTGAGCAAATGCACCTCGATACCTGACAGTCATCTAAGACCGCTTCAGGCTATCATTCACGAGAAGGTAATTCTTGTCACAATGCAACTGAACTGAAACTAAGAAATAGTAGTTCGGCGACGGCATCATGTCCATGATCGACTGCAAGGTTCATTTGACCAAGAAGCCCGATCCAAAGGGTGACCGAGTGGTTCTTACATTTGAGTGAGCGAAAGGTGTTCAGTGATACTATTCAGTTATTCTGACGGTCATATCACAGCGGGAAATTCCTACCATATTCAAAGTGGTGATATCAATGCGTATATTTCGCGAGGTACATAGTTCAAGTTCAAGTTCGTTGTAGAACATTCGCAATATGTATACACGTGCTTCTCTGTGATGAGCTGAAATCCCTTCGCTGTTGCTCCGTCACAGAAGTATTAGGCAACCTGAATGGGAAGACCCATAGCTAGTCTGCCAGCAGGCTCCTTGATGTCGGATTCCACGGCGAGTCCGACGTAAGTAACACCCTCCATAGACTGTCCGAAATCTGGGGGGTTAACTCCCGCCAGGAAGGCTTCTGCTTGCCTCTGAACATATGCTAAATTCTGCGGAGTCTGGGGCATAGCAGGAATATATATCACTTAAACAGCCCGCTTTAAGCCATCCTCTTGATGCTGAATTATCGATACTCACCTGCTGAATCATTGGCACCCGTATGTTCTTGCTCGACAGAATGGACGACGTCCTACCGCGGCGTGAGCAACAAGCACATACATTAAGCCGAAACATGCTCACGCAATGCCAGAATACCATATCCCCTGGGTAGACTTTCGGTACTGAAGTCATGGTCTTGTCAAGCCGAAGGTGAGGGTGAAGCTCAGGAGTAGGTCGTGGACCTATGAAGCCAGTATTCCATGGTATGATGCCAGGAAAATCAGGTGTGGATGTGTCTTAAAACAACGTGGTTGAGATAGCAGCGACTACGGTCTGCAAAACGTGTTCTCACCGAGTTCCCAGTTCTTGGGATCGAGGATTGTAGGATCGTCCAGTGGAACTACGGGGCGAAAGAACGGACGTAGCATAATGTAGGCGTTCGAGATTACTACGTCAGGAAAAACCTTTAATGTTCCCTGCGTTGGCGCCGTCTCGCTGCAGAGTAATCATATGAGAGTTGGAAAGTTGAAAGACATGCATCCTACCTCAAAGCTAACCACCCCTGAAAGGTTCTGAACACGCTCGCCTGAAGATGGGAGTATGAGCCATCCGCGCGCCTAAGCAGATTCAATATCAAACCTGGTCCGGGCGGCCATACAAGGAACTTCTTGCGTCAAGACGATGTTCCAGTTCGTAAGGGTCGTGCGCGCGCCAATTGCCGGCGAGTATATCCTGGAAGCAGCGCCGGAGATTACGATCTTCCCACCGTTCAATGGTACCTCCTTCAAATAAGACCTAGTATTATTCTCGGCTTGCCGACCTGGATCTAGGGGACCCACCGTCTACATGCGGAGGGAAGGCATCCCACTGCACTCCAGGATGGCGTATGCGGAAGCGGTCAGCATATACTAAAGGAACCGAAAGGTCGACACCATCAGCGCCTTTACCGGACTTGAAATGGTACAATTTGTTGAGCCACGCGTTGGCCTTTAGAACGTTGGGATGGGCTCGTGCGCGAACCTGGGACGGAGTCCAACTAACGGGGGCTCGTGTGACCAACCGTAATCGATGCAAGGAAAGAAAGGTCACCCACTAAAGGTGGAAGAACTGTTTATCACCCTCAGGAAAGCCTACACCGTAATAGTGGGACCAAGGACTCGGTGAACATAAACAAAAAAATAACTACCTGGGGCGTGGGGGTTGTTGTTTATGAACTCAACTAAGTCGGACTTCCACTGGGCTGCCTCGGTCGAGTCCACGACGCCCCGAATGACGACTGACCCCCTTCGTTTGATGGCGTCGATTTGTTCCGAAGATAATGCGTCTAAATCGCTGAAGTTCACTTGAGGAATGGACTTGCCCAAGAGTCAACACGAATACCGGAATTCCACAAGCACTTACATCATGTCCTTGCTGGATTATTTCATCAGTCCGTTTGGCCACCTCTTGCAAAAGGTCGCCCCATGCTGATATAAGGTGTTCTCCGGTGGCCATTGAGATAATCTCTCGTTTCAGTTGCAGGAAACGGGATGGCAGTGGGTTTGGGTCCATTATGCTATGGTTTACAAGAAGATAGTGAAGCTGTGTGAAACGACCAACATACCCTCATTTTATATAACAAATACTAGTGGGTCAGGTGGGGGGCCCGAGTAATCTCCGAGAGTCAACGAGCGCACGATAGATAAGTGTCCGTTCAATAGCGAGAGGGCTGGATGACACGAGCAAAATGTTATCATCAACCAATGATACTTTGCCTTAAGGCCTCATGACCAGGATGGACGTAAGATCATGACAAGGGGGATTGTAAATAAGCCGAGGTTTCACCGTGTGGGACGACTAACTCACCAGCTTCCTTATAAGGGACCACAGTGCTGCAGTAACGAAGTATGGTAAGTGTCGTTGCAGCCAGCTCACGCTTCACAAATGTAGGGTAATGACGGTGTGCTCCCGTAATTCAATTACTGTAAAGAGAATCCAGAGTAGTAATGCTTGAGTTGTAAGATCAAGGTGCAAAATCGGGGCAAAATGTATTCGGTATCAGACGCTATTGGGCTTCGTCTTCCCCATCCACGACTTCTTCAAAATCATCATCGGCAGCTGCTTCTTGATACTGCGAAACGGACAAAAGTTCATAAAAACAAACCGTAACTCAGGGGAACGATTGCTCACCTGCTGGTACTCGGCACTGTGGTGCATAGAAAACATTATTCAGTGAACGTTGAGAATGTGAGGATGCGACTTACACCAAATCCCGGGTGTTACTCTCCGCTTCAGAGAATTCCATCATGTCCATTCCTTCTCCAGTGTACCAGTGAAGGAAGGCCCGACGCTTGAACATGAGAGCGAACTGCGTGCGGAAACGCATGAATCATAGGTGGCCAGGTCGCATCGCATCCACATACCTGGTTGAGATTGCGCATAAAAAGCTCTTGCATAGATGTTGAGTTTGCAAGTGCCACGGCCGCCTTAAAAAGAATAAGGTGCTGATACCGACGATACGAATAACTTACCTGAGTTTGCCCCACCGGAGGTACAGAGCAGAGGGACACCGAAACATTGTCCGGAATCCACCTGTGAGGTGGTAAGCACTGAATGCCAGGCAAAAGAAGTAGGCTTACTCTACAAAGAGGTTGGAATTTTTGCGCTGAAGCTGCGCTATCGAGGTCTAGGGAGGAGTAAAGTGGTCAGCTGAATTCGGAGGATAACGTACATCGCTTACTTCCGCCTACGTAGGTATATCAATACTCCATTCGCAAAACCACAGCTCCACTTACCTCGACAGAAGACACCTTGCCCCGGAAAATGCAGGCAGCAGTTAAATAACGACTACACACCACTTGAACCAAAGGCCAGCCTAGCAAAAATAAAAACGCACCCGAATCGTGGGTCACATGCAACAAGAAGACTCCGTCGGTCAAATAGCCTGCGAGGAAAATTGGGTACTTCATATGGAACCAGTCAGTGGAAACTCACAAGTTGGTGAGTTCAGGAACCGACATTTTCTGGAAGGCACTAGCTTTGGGATCATAAAAGGGAGCATAGCTCGGCATGAGGAAATGAAGCTACGGGAATGGGCAAGGTATTTCAAAAAGATCTTGCAAGACTCACTCGAGGGAACGGAATAAGATTCATGCCCAGTTTACGCAAGTCACTAACGGGACGTTAGACAATCCTTTCAAGACCATCAATGCACTTACCCGTTCAGTTGGCCTGGGAAGCGAAGACTCGTGCTCACTCCGCACATTACCCTCGAAATTATCTGTAAAGCTATCAATACACGGAGCAAGTTAGCCTTAACTGCCTCTTACTTGATTGAGGTCACTGAAATCAGGTGTCTTGATCTTCAACGTTCGCACTGCAATGTCATACCTAACGACTTTGTTAGATACAGAGATGCGGTGTAGCAATGACACGCACAAAGCCTCGTTGTCGATGCAGATCGTGAGGTCGCAGTTATCCACGAGTTGATGGATCGACAAGAGCGCATTGTAAGGCTAAGAAACGCGTTGGAATGACACTAGAACACGAGGACGTTGGCACTAACCTCTACCACAGTTTCTGACACCTGTTGCTCTGTTAGCGATGAGACAACAGACAAACAACTGGAGACCATACATTCGGCGATGGTAGGATTGAAAAGGTTTGAAGCATACGATCAGGATATTCCTGCCGGGGTTTAGAAGAGCATCCTGAGCACTTGGGATCTTAAATGACTTGCCTCGCGCAGTTTAGATAGTAGGAGAGATCCAAGACCAGCTCCAGTTCCACCACCAAGAGAGTGGATGATCTGGAAACCCTGCAAAGCTTCGCAGCTTTCCGATTGCCTTCTAACGATGTCGAGAACAGAATCGATAAGCTCAGCCCCTGGCACGCAGTCAGCGAGACTTCAAAACAGAGCGCAGTTAAGAACCTTCTGTATAGTCTGTCTCCAACGTAAAAATAAGCACAATGCAAGATAGGAAACAATGTTGCAGCTCACATCCCTTCGCCCAATTATTTCCTGCACCGGAATCCCCAGTAAAGAAAGTATCCGGTCGGAAAAGCTTTCCCAAAGGACCGGAACGAATCTATTTACAATTAGCCCACGATGATCACGGACCAATCTACTAGACACCCACATGATCGCATACGCCGGATTCTAAGTCGATTTGGACGCTCCGAGGTACATACTTGGTTGGACCATGTGAATCGACCTGCGTGAAGTACACGCCAGCCTAGGGAAAGAAGTTTATGGTAAATCATTGACCTTGAAGACCATCAATAAATGCTCACCCGTTCCGTCTGAAGCGGGTCATTTCCAACGTATGACTATAGAGCAGTGGACGAAGAACGTTTAGTGACAAAACCGAGTGCCGTATGAAGTAAACGAGCTACCCCGGACTGATCGAGACCATGTTCTGCAAGAAGCATCTCCCAGAAACTTGTGCCAACCTGATTTCCTGCCTATTGCCCAATGGTCGTTAGACTACTCTTTCAAGAAATTCGCAGACGAATCAATTACCTGACCAGCCTGTACAAGGGTGATTGTACAACATTAGAAGCCGTGAACAAGATCGGCGCGATCAGTTTACCTGGATATTGATTATTTCTCGAGACATGATGGTCACACTACTGTAGAAAGAGCAATCACTTGGGTCGTCCTTCAAACTGACCGTCCAGAAGCGAAAGACGGAAAACACGTCCAACGGTCTAAACTGCTTTAATCGCCGCTGCGTCTCTCACGTGACCATGACGTATGGTACAACCTTCGGAAGCATTTTTATTCAGTCGCGCGACGGATATGCGGTTCCGAGCGACGGTGGAAAACGTCGCGATCTTCTTTCGTGAGTAAGTGCACAAGAGTGTTTCTGACTTATACTCACTGTGCTGCCAGGTATAATCCAAGCTGTCGAAAAGCTCCAGCGGAAATGCATCGTAAAGTTCTCCGAAAACGAAATGCACATCATATGCAACGATGATGCAAACGAGGGTGGCATCCAAGTGTGGTCGTGAGTTTACTTAAGTCGACTTCTGAGTTTGTGTGAAGCTGTTCCGAATCCCACTGCCAGTGTTGTGAAAGTGGACTCCATATTCACCAATTACCGCATACAATCGAATGCCAACAACCAAATCACCGTGGCCTTATCAACGGAAGCCCTTCTTTCCGCACTTAGGTCGTCGTCTGCATCTGCCTCGTCGACTTCAGCAGCTTCTTCCATCCTCCCAGCATATGATGCAGATGAATTGGTTATGAAACTCGCAAAGAAGAATGACCAAGCTGTCCTCAGCTTCGAAATGTTCGGTGTATCGAGATCAGGTCGTAAAGTCAGAGTGACACATGACGTCCGAATCGAAGTGATGCGGCCCGCTGAGGTGGAAAAGCTTCGCGAACCTCTTTGCCCTGAACCGGATGTGAGCCACCGATGACTTTTGGTTGCTGAAAGCTCACTGCGGTCGGCCAGGTACACATTTTGTTGCCACCTCTCCAGAAGCTAAGGACGATTGTGGAAAGACTTCGCCCGCTCTCAGACGTCTTAGCCCTCAGGGCCAATAACAGCGGCAGACTTCAGGTGGCAATTAGCACAGACTCCGTCAAAGTTGAGACGCAGTGGGTCGGATGTGCCAACCCTTCCCTGAGTTCGCTAATCGCGATGTCGTATTCCTGTCCGGCTAACACGACCCTATAGGGCAAGCCCAAGTTGAAGAGGATGAAAATCCGGATCCCGATCCCACTGAAAAGCCAGACCCTGAAACAGTGTTCTCCGTGTTGGTTTCTGTTCGAAGTTTTCTTAAATTCCTCAATAGTCACGTTGTCTCGACCACCACCATTGCATGTAAGTACTTTGCTAGAAATTATGTCCTTAGTGTAACATATGCGATCAGGCATATGTCAAAATCACTGCGCGATCCTTTATGTTTACATCGGGGAAGTTGCCGATGCCGGCGGTGTCCTCACTTTCTATATTCCCAGCGTTATCGAAGATTAATCGACTGCATTGACCTCTTGCAATCAGCCAGCACCGGGGATAATGTGTACTTCCGACTTAAAGTCTTCTGCCGTCCTTCGGTCAGACGGCATTACACTTCGTTGTTTTCACAGTAGTCTGGGACTCCAGGAGACGGAAATTTGGTAGGGCAACGCGGACGAATGGTTTTTCATAACCGGCGCACGGACGTGATATCACATCCTAACGAGCTAATCGGACCATGCTGTGGACCGAGCGTTTCGTAAACCAAGCCCATATAGTCCGGCCGTCGTGGGGTATAGTACATATGCAGTTAAGATTGATAGAATGACGCTAGCACCAACACGATACTACATATCCCTGATATGACTGAGAGGTCAGTCAATATCAGTCTTAGTGTCTTGTGGACAGTATGAATGCACGGTCCAAAGTAACATCGAACAGCACGAGAGGAGCATGGGTTCCGTCGAACGTTAAATACATGCCGAGTCGTGCAGCAGACAACCATTGCATTAATAAACACAAGACATCACATAGAAGTCCATCGTAAGGTTCAATTCCACGCCTCGGAGCACACCTTATCCGGTCGCCTGCTGTTCCTACCACGACAATCTATCTTGCCACAATCTTGACAAGCATTAAGACAGAACGAGCGCCCCCCTTTGCCTTTGCAATCCTGGGAACCGCACTTGCAACAGTGTCGAGTTCGTTTCTGAGAGGGCTCTAGGATAGAGACTTCGCCATTGCCATCTCCATAACCAAATGGCCTTTTCAAACCATTCTGGTCACCTCCAGTATGGCCAGACGGCGTGGGTTGAGGATGAGAGGCGTTGGGGTTCGGGTGAGCCTGGGTGAGGTACGGGTGATAGTTAGCATATGGATACGCAACGTAAGGACCGGGTTGTGCATAGGTAAAAGGCTGGGCGGAGGTGGTTGGTTGATTTGGCATATCCGGTGTGACATTGGCTAGGTTAGAAGATGTCGCGTGTGGACCATTGGTTTGGCTCGGGCCAGCCTCAGTCACGCCATTGCTTCCCTTCCAAACGCCACTATAATCATTTGCAGCGTTCTGAACAATGTTATTAGTATTTCAGACAACCCAATAGATGTATCAGATGCTCACTTGAGAAATCGTCATGTCACCGCCATCAGGTTGGATGACGGCGGAAATGCCTGGTACGTCCTCACCTGCGGCATCCTCATCTTCCTCCTCTTCGTGTGTTTCCTTATCCTCTTTCAGCGGATTCTGAATGACACCGATCACCTGAATAATAGCTTCCTTAGACATGCCGGCTTTCAGACCACCTTTAACCATGTTCCACAGCGATTTCGATACGCCCATTGCATGCCAATTCCAGACGTTTGGCCCGCTCCCTAAGTTGGACCCGCCCTGAAGAAGCCGAGCAGGAAACTCCTCTTTCAATCGGGCTGGAAGAGCTTGCATGATGGAAGCATCCGTACTCGCGAACTTTCTCCCTTCGAGTGGCGCAGTCGCGAGGCATGTTGGACTTCGGCAGACATACTCGCAGCCAATAACAAAGAACGGCTTCTCGAGGTCATACACTTTGATAGGTCCTGATTTGATCCGCCCTCGGTTGTGGAGCGGGACCCCGCAACTGCTACATCCAATCCCATTGAATACCAGGGGCAGAGGATCCCAGTATAAAAACCTGTGTTCGGACAGAGTACGGGCGTTTGGGCCAGCAGCAATCAAAGACAGATAAGCTGGCGACGAGGGAAGCCAGAAAGTCTTTAAAACAGAATAAAGCGAGGGTATGGCATGACCTTCTTTGTTCTGCGCGGCGGTAGGCGCCAAAGAACTGAGGTGGGACTTGAAAGCGTCTTCTACGGTCGGACCGTCATTGGGCGAGGGATTTGGGGCAGCCAGCGCCGTTAATAATTCATGCATGAACTTATCGGGTTTTGTTCGCATGAGTTCAGCCCACTCATCTCGATTAAGTTTGGGGTCGATCGAATACGTTTGAGGCACCACGTTTCCCGCAGGGAGGGCAGGTGGAGGAGCTGATATCGACGCCTGGACACCACCTGGAGGCAACCCCGTCTCCCATTGGGGTACTCCAGGATGCTGAGGATAATACGCCTGTCACGGCAGGTGTAAGCAACGATGAGCAGCACAGTAGCACGGACACTCACGCCTGGAAATGGTACCCCTGGCGGGAGTGGCGCAGCCTCAGTGGCCACTTTCACAGACGGCTTTCTTGGTCGCGTCGCTCGGCGTGGCCCAACAGAGCCTGCAGGAAGCCCATCCTTCCTCGGACGACCGACCGGTCGCTTAATTTTCTCACCTGTAACTACAGGGACACTTGTGTGTTGCTTCTTGCCGCTGCCCTTGGGCCTACCCGGGCGACGTTTCATAGGCTGTTCTGGGGAAGAGGTGATACATAAACATACTAAGAGGTTAGGAGGCTGCATACCTTGAACCACAGCGGCACCCGCTTCAGCAGGCATATTCGGTAGCGCGCCCTCCATGAGGAGATGGCAATCCTACTGACATGGTTAGCAAGGTAAGCCGCGTACTGTTGGGAAGAAGATATTGGACATCATAACGTTCGCATGGTCGAGGAAAATATATCTCACAAAACGTTGGAAAATGAGTAAAAAAAACCATACAGAAAACCCTTATCCACGGTGTAACACAAATCACCTCAGGGCGGGCGCGATGCCCCTCAAAAAATTAGGGAAAATGGTAGGATAACTCAAACTCTAACCCAACACCTTTGAAAAGATCACTCACGATAAATCAACGGGCAACGTTTCTTGATGCTTCTCAATGTCTTTTTTTCGAAACTTATCCCGTTATCCCCTGACGCGTTCGGCTGTTGGGTTGCGTGGGAAAAGTGTCAAATCGTCCTGGCTATTTTCTAGTTATTTTGGTCGGAGCTCAAAAAATCAAACTTAAAGTCAGTACCCTCTGCTTATTGTCGAGGTTTGCAGCAACTCATCCCACAAGAGGTCCAGGTTAGTGTTGCTATCCTTTTCCTGCGGCTCTGTCCTCCCCCTTCTTCGCGGCGATGATGATCATAAACCGAATACAATTAGGAAGTGCCGTCTCAAAGATTTCTCTCATAGAGACTTCTGGTGTCGAGACTCGGTTCTCTGACTTCTTTACTTACATCTCGCGTATCTCGATCAAGCAACTGATCAACCCTCTCTTACTTACAGGCTACCAACACAGCGCTTCAGCTTTTCCTGCGTCCCCGGGGGTCAAGAAGTCTTTTTCTTAGCAAACAGATGTATGATATATAGTCTAATCCTTGCCGTTTCTATTGGCTTTGTCAATATCAACGTTATACATCGACTCGGGTCTACTGCGACAGCTGCTTTATCTTTAAGATAATGGCTATAGAATTGACAATCAACACGTTGTCAAGCTTTGCAATATCGAAAACTCACATTGCGGGTCAAGGTTTTGGAAAGGAATTTGTTCTGATAATCCACCACAACCTGATCGCAGAAACAAAATAAGTCGATAACCCAAACAAAAAAAAGAAAAGAAAAACCACATACCCTCCTTCGTTGTACCCATGTACCCATACTTGGGAGTCAATTGACGTTCCAACAACCACGTTCCGAATTTAGAGCCAAGCTGTACATCATCGTCAGCTCAGCCCACCCTCGAATAACGTAATCTTACCCCGGTCTTCTGGTTAAATGACTCAACTACGAGTACGAAAGGACTCGACCCTATCTTTCTGATTGTTTGCTCGTCGACTACGTTGAGGGTGGGTTTGTTGATCAAACCAACGTCCAAACCCTCCTGGCGGCAGCGCAAGACGGCATCCCAAGACCGATAGAGCATTTCACCGAATGACACAACATAACCAGCTTTTCCTTCCACGATCGTCTCATCTTTTCCAGGGACGAACTTGTAGTCACCGTCGAAATACCTCGATTTTCCATCCTCCTTGAGGATATATGGCACCTTGGACCGGGTCGAGAAGACAAATCGGATGCCACGTTCGAAGAACACGCGCTGCACGATTGCCACCATTTGGAGAGCGTCTGCGGGGAAGTACAGCCATGAGTGTACGTCGGACAAGCCATTATCCGCGAAGAAGTTGTTGACGCCAAAGTGACAAGTGTTGTCAGCCATCTGTGGACGTTGAAATTAGGTGCACGCTCAATCGGTCATAAGGTGCGCAAAATACGAACTTCGTCCACTGATAAGGGGAATACTGTTAGTAAAACGATGCCAAGGATATTCATAGCTCTTACCCCCAGCATGCGAGAAGTGACAAAGAACATTGCAATTGTTCAAGCGGGCCATCGTAACTTCCGACACAATCATCTCCAAGAACGCGGAGAATGTGGAGAAGACACCAAATTTGTTAGCATCAAAGCCGAAACCAGCAGCAGCCGAAAAGTTGCTACGTTCCATAATACCACCCGGCACGAAGACCTCCGGGTGCTTCTGGTGGATAACCTTGAGGCCCGTGGATCCCTCCAGATCACCTGTGCGAGATTAGTTTAGGGGAGGGGATTTAGAGGAAGCGCTCACTGTCGATGACCATAACTTTCCTCGCAGCCTCTTCCTTGGAAAGTTTGTCTAATACGAGATTGACAGCTTCGCCAAACACAACACGGTTGGCTCCGACTTCCTTCGTTGACCCAATATAGAGGTAGGGAACAGCCGCGGGTTTGATGTTTAGGAGAATATCCCCTGCGACATTTGGGGCGTATCCCCGGGCTTCGAAGTACTTTATGGCAGACTTGACGGGAATAACATCGTGTCCGTGAGTGCTTCCCTCGATATCTGGGACGCCCGGTGCCATGACTCGTTTGCAAATGACTGTGGAACACGTCAGGCAAGGTCTACGGGTGGACGATGTGACTTACCTGCAGCGGGGCCATCGTGCGTGACTGCGGCGGCCAGAGAGCTCCACAGGGCGTCAATGTCCTCGCCTTGGGTGACATAGACTTTGAGACCGTGTCCTTCAAGCGTCCTTGCCAGATCATAACCAGTGAGATATTTAGAAGGGTGCCCAGCGATAGTGACATCATTATCATCGATCAATAATTTCACATTCAGGTTCTGGGCAACGGCAAGCCTAGCAGCTTCCGCATCGTTCCCTTCCTGCTGGGAACCATCGGAACCCAAGCAGAACAGGACTTTGTCGCGGTTAGCCAACGCAACACCGTTCACTAGAGGCCACATGTGGCCAAGACGGCCGGAGGAGAACTTGACGCCGGGTGTCAATCCAAGTTCAGGGTGACCGGGGAGCTTCGAGTTTGCCTCGCGGTAGTGTAGGAGGTGCTCCGGAGGAATGGCACCTTCAAGTGCAGCTAGGAGGTATTGCGTTGCAACCCGATGGCCTATGATCTCGCATATTGAACGGAACTGGTGTCATCGCCGGAGATTTATACATACCCGCCTCGTCGAAAATGATGGGAAGGTATTTCTCCGAGCCCTCGAACAAGCTAAGCAGGAGGCAAACTTCGGGGACGGTATCATAAGCACCACCTGAAGGGAACACTCAGTTATACACACGTAAGTAAGGTGGTAGGGCAATCAACCTGTATGACCGCTTACACCGCGGGCGGCGCCTGTAGCAGTGAATAGGACAATAGCATCGCGAAGGAGCTGAATGTTATGCTGAAGGGCTGCCTTCTGGTCCGCCGTTAGCTGGGGTCGGGTTGGATCTAGGACCAATCTATGGTGACCGTTAGATTCTACGTATGGTCGTCATCAAAGATTTAGCAGACTTTTTGTATTTCTTAAGGTCGATGGGGAATTGGCTGAGGTTTGCAGCGGCCATTTTATCTCGAAGATGAGCGATTCTAAGCAGACGAAGTGAATCCTTAGTGAATCCTTATCAGAGCAGTCTTTATCGCGTCCCCGTGCGAATTTGATTGGCTTCTGACAGTGCCACGTTCGCTGGTGTATAACACATAAACCGGTAGCCAAGCGAATAGCAATAATGAGCTAATTGCACAAGGCGTGCTAGTTCCGAGTCCACAATACACTAAGGTATTACTCGGAAACACGAGCTCCCCATGGGCTGACTTCGTCAGTCGGAATAGAATATGATTTTCCAGTCCTGTCGCTGAAACATCAAGGCTCATGAGTAACGTGGGGAATGGTGCACCTACTAACAAATCCCTGGGACGAAACGGGCCGTCGCCAGGTACTTGAAGTTCACCATGTGGAATCTGGAAGCATAACCCACGCATATCCGTTCCCGTTCAAGCATGTGGGAGGTAAAGAGGTTGCATGTTAGAGTTTTCGTTAGCCAAGTGATCATAACACGCTACCAGGCTCCCGACCAATCACCGTTCCAGCACTGATGGGTGGATGTTGTGCGATTCGCAAACAGTGCCTCCGGAGATCGAACGGCACCAGAGGGGAGAGAATGGTTCCCAGAAATTCGAAACGCCTTGCGATGGAAAATCGGTGGATGTTCATTCCATACCGAGAGGATCCTGGGAAGCGCTCCCAGGACGCTGCTTATCCGAAGGTACAGACATTTTCGCTGGTATGATTGTTCCCATGGTCCTTCGTGACTGTTGGCTACTGAATGGCAGCCCCCGGCACGACGGCCCGTCTTTGCCACAATGGATCTCAAAGCCTCGTTGAGTTTTGACACCCATCTCTGTACCTGCAAGCATGGTTGTGAATATCTGATGCTGCAAGTAAATCATGCTTTTCTGCTCGGGATCAATGTATGTATGTATACGGAATCTGTCTGACAGATAGGCTACTGCTAATTCCACTGCTTCTAAGTTATCAGTATGATACATAATCTTCGCTTAAACGACCTGTCGGACGACAAAACTGGCCCGCACTACTCGCACCCTCCACTGTCCGGCTAGCCTTTCTGAGCGTGCGCACACCAGGTCCGACTGAGCCATATAAGCGGGACTCCACCAAGGCATTTAAACCGCTCACGACCCCCTTCACGCTTTACTTTAACGTTCCCGATAGGGCCAAAAGTTGTTGAGAAGTCTGAGCTGAGTCCTGGTGGTTGGATCTTCTGGTGTCCTTCCAGTAAGCTGCCATGACGTGGAGAACGGAGCTTCAGCAAACCATTCAATACCGAAATGCCTACTTCCTTGCTTTCTCTGCCACTGCCGGATACGTGTGCTTCGGTTGGGACATTGGCCTGATAGGCGGTGTTCTTGCTCTTCCCTCTTTCCAGCAGTACTTTGGGTTGGATAAAGAGTCGGCCAGTGCCCGTGCTAGCCTGAGCGGGAATATCGTGTCTGTTCTCCAGGCGGGAGGCTTGTGAGTTTTACCTCCAGCTACGTTTTGAGACGACATTTGAATGATTTTCTCAGTGTAGGTGCCATAGCATCGAGTTGGTTGGCCAGCCGATATGGCAGAAAGCCTTCGCTGTTGGCGTCAGCTGTAATCTTTCTGATAGGGAGTGCTATTCAGTCAATCGTTGGATTGGGAAGTACGCCAGCCGTCGGTCTCAAGCTTCTCTACTTCAGTCGGTTCTTGGGTGGTGTTGGCGTTGGCCTGATGTCAGCTCTTGTTCCCACCTATGTATCAGAGTGTGCTCCGAGGGCTATTCGGGGACGATGCACCGGCAGTATCGAAGTTGCTGTAGGTTTGGGAAACATGTTGAGCTGTAAGTGCTGGTGCTGGCCCTGTGTCCGGGCATCTCCTGATCCATGTTACGTTGTCTAGTCTGGGTCAACTACGGAGCGGCTCTTAACATATCACCTGGAGAGATGCAATGGCGAACCCCGATAATTGTCCAAATTTTGCCGGGCATCGTATTTTTTGTATTCATGCTCTTCCAGCCGGAATCACCTCGGTGGCTAGTCGAACGCGGACGGTATAATGATGCAGCAAATGCCCTTGGCTACATCGCCAGAAAGGACCCTCAAGATGATACCGTCCAAGTGACTCTGAGTGAGATACGCGAACAGTTCGCGGGCAAACGTCAACTTCCAATCGCCACGCAGTTCAAGAAAATGGGAGAAAATCGTATCATCGTATTGCGTTGCCTTATACCATCCATCGCCACATTCTTCCAGCAGTGGACCGGCACAAATGCGATCAATTACTATTCCCCTATCATCTTTGCAAACCTTGGGATCTCAAGCACGACCGCTTCGCTGCTCGCCACGGGCGTCTACGGAGTTGTGAAGTTCGTCGTTACGTGTCTCGTCCTCGCCTTCGTTATCGAGAGCTGGGGCCGCAAGAGAACTCTCATATACGGTGGCCTGGCTCAAGCTATTACGATGATTTGGATTGGGGGCTACAGCGCCGTGCACCCCGAACCCACGGTTGTTCCTGCTACTTATGTCTCGATCGTCGCTGTCTACCTCTACGGCATCGCTTTCGGTCTGGGCTGGGGCTTCACCCCGCTCGTCCTTGGGTCCGAGGTGGCTCCCGGACACCTTCGTTCAGCAGTGATGTCTATTGCTGTTGGGGTAACCTGGCTTTTCACATATGTCATCGCGCAAGTCACGCCGATAATGCTCGCACATATCACGTACGGCACATATCTCGTATTCGGAGTCGCCTCTGTTATTATGGCAATCTGGGTCTACGTCTGCATACCAGAGACTACGGGATACCCTTTGGAAGATGTCCGATACCTATTTGAGAAAGACATCCTCATTCGGTCGTTGGAGGATGCCCCTGGTGGACGCATATTCCTCGGCAAGCGCCGCGCCATCCCCATGGAGGAGTTGAAGAAAAATGCTACAGACGCCAGCCCGGAACCTGCACCTAGTGATTTGAGCGACGAGTTGACCAAGGAGGCGGTGCCGAGGGGTCAAAGCGATACACTTGTCATTTGAAGAAAACGTTCCCCTACAAGGCTCCACATAGTACATAGAGTTACAAAGACTAACGTAGCATACAGATGAGATTGGATGCGCACATGCGGTATAAAGTAGAGTAGTCATCTATATAACAGAATTGCGACAGTGATACCCCGCCTCCACGGCGGAACGAGTTCAGCGCGTCCAGCACGCTATGACGTAGGCAAGCTTCTCTCAGCATCGCCAAGTCTCCCTGACCCGGCGGTGGTCACCGCCTTGTGTATTGCCTTACACCTCGGTTTGTTGTTGAGGTGTCTTTTCAGAGCATCCGGGCGAGTGAAACCATACTCGCAACCCGAACAGAAGAACTGTGGTGGACGGTGGCGGAGAGACTGCTGGTGCCTCACGAGATCACCTGCCGAAGAACACACATGCTTGCAACCGTCAAGTAGGCATGGAAAAGTTTGTTTCGTGCGTGACGAGAGCTGTGTCCGTTGAACTGTCTGCTCACAGACCAAAACACTCTCTCGAGGAGCAGGATCTTGACCGCTGGGCAGTGCACTAGACGGGGAACTGGGTACAGGGCTATGCATGCTTTGGGTGGACACCACCCGCGGGGTATCCATAACGGACTGGTCGATGGCAGTGATGCTTATGCGCGCAGTATCCTCGATCATTTCTGCCTTCCTTGACGCAGGTTGGGTGGCAGACAATTTCTCTGTTGCCGCTTGATACAGGGAATTCCCTGTCGTAAGGTCCCTAGCAGACGGGAACGCCGAAGCGGGTGACATCGCAGAAGAGGCGCCACCGGGAGAGATGGAGCAAGAGAGCTGTGTTTTGGGAAGAATCCATTTTGAGGAATTTTCCAAAGCATGAGGGCGAGCCCCTGGGTTGTGGAGGCTGTTCCATTCAGGTTGGTCGACACTCTTCGCATCTGCTTGCGTACATGTGATGCTGAGCGCGTCGCGCGGCTCAGAAGCAAATACGGAGTTGCAGTCAAGGGGCAACCGATGCAGACCAGGAGGACCGGGAGGTGTGATGTTGGTACTCGCTACGTCAAAGGTGTCGTCACTTGCAAATTCGAAGTCCATTTCGTCATCTACATCTGGAACGTGATCATCCAGTCTCCCAAGATGCTCTTCGTCAGGTGGATAAACTGCAGTTGTATTCCCGTATTCGTTAACTGTCGAGAGTGGGCCGATGGCGTGCGGGAGCGAGCAGATTTCGGCGAGTGTGACTGAAACTGCGCCCCGTCTGTCTTCGTAGGAAGAACGGCGTGGACGCCAACTAGGGCATTCCCAACCAAGACCCCGGTAATCTCGCGAGTTTCCACAGAGCGCGACCATTTGGCGCCGACGTTCGCGACCAACATTGGGAAGGCATTTGCACTGATTAATAGGATTATTTCCATTAATCATTCTGGGCTTCGATTGGAAGCGTGCGTCATGGGCATTGGCCACGGTATCATAGAGCTGTTTGGATAAAAGGTGAAAAAAGTTTTTATAGACCAAAGGATTGACATACACTTCTAGGGTGTCGCGCGGGGACCAGTCTGTGAGTCACAGCAACATCGAGGTGCTTATCGAGAGGTCTATCATAGCCAACGCTTCCATGCAGTGCAGTCGCAGGGAAAGTGTATTCCACAGGCGGGAGAGGGACGTTCATGTTGTGAAAGAGGAATGTCACTCGAGCCTCTGGATCTCTCCTATCTATTAATGTGTTCACAACAATGAAACGCTGACAAAGGAGTGTCCACAGTCAGCGATGCGTAGTACGTCGCTTGAACAAAGGCAGATATTAATCCTCGATGCTTGAAAGGCAACGGTCCACCGACTTGTGATCTACCGAGGAACGTTTTCTGGAAACCAGGGGTTGCCTGCTAGGGGAGTGGAACGAGCACACACAGAAGAGGCAGCCGCCGCTTTGGGAGGTGTCATGATCGACAGAAGCAACTCCGACATAGGCAACCTCCAGAGGATTTACTTACTTGTCTGTGCTACCCGATTCCCCAGGCAACTTCAGACCCTGAACGAAGCTGAATTACTCCAATGGGTCGCTGGCTGCAAAATACTGTCAGTTGTGCTGGGTTTATCCAGCGGTGATCGAGCGGTATGTCCACGAGGATTCAAAGGAAGTAAGTAGTCACTTTTCCATCACCGCAAAGCCATTGCACGACGGGTCCTAACGACCACAAACGTGCCCGCTTCATGTTTTACTGGGGTCATTATCGGACCTGTTGGTGGCTGCGGAGAGGTAATAAGTAGTTTTGACAGATCCACGATGTCGCTCGAGCGCCCACGCTCAGAAGCCAGCGCATTCCATGGATACGTATTCAATTGCAGGGTCCGCAGGTGATGGAATGTCATATTATCGTGTCTTGCAAGGGACTTATTACAGGAACCTGTGTGACGGTGTTTCGTAATTGGCCGAGGACGGGAGTTGAGATGGATTTCCAGGCCCATAATCCATGAAAGGTAGCCCATTTCCCGCTGTTGTCGTTAGCGCGCGCGCAGAAGGCATTTGACCTCCTCCCACTTGCGGCAGGGGACACCGCGTGCCATTATTAATCTCATGTTCAGCATGATGTGCCAGGCAACCAACTTTTGGAGCATAGTTCTGACTGGAATTGCTGTCGTATTGCGACTTCAGCAGCCTCGATCTTTCGTCCTTCGGAGTGTCACCCCGTGCCATAAGGCTTGACAATGGTTATCCGTGGGGAAACCCATGTTTCCTGACCGGACCGTGAGTACACGACCCTTTGATCAGATCACTCGTTCCTTGCTACAGTACGTCAACGCAAAAGCAAAATCACATCTCAGGGTTTGTGAAACTGGTGGTTGACTTTGCACGTGTCTTGGGATGTCTGGTCTAATTCTTGATGTATGATGGGCCATGAGATCCTAAGTAAGCACGTGTATGTGCGTTTTGATGTGAGGTGCCAGGCACACTGCGGTTATGTCTCCCTTTTCTTATCTTGTCCAGTTGGTTGTTGGGCGCCCCTCACGCGTTAGGACTAGCAGACGTTAGATGATTGGTCGAGGGATCATCGATTAAGTTGGACTCTGCAGAAGGTGTGACGGGAACCGCGGTCCGGATATAGTGCCCGTGGACGCTACAACTGTATCGGCGTGATCCAAACACCCACAACATAAAGTAGTCAACCGGGGCCGCTGCGTCTCGAGTCGTTGGGTTGCAGGTTGAGTTGGAGCCTGGGTACTAATAGGAGTATTATGGTGTCCTTGATCCGAGGCGAAATCACATGCTGGTCACCTAGTCATTTTGGGGAGGTGAGTCAGGACATACATGACAGATAATCCTAATGCTCCTAGGCTACATAAATAGCAGTCTACTACGCAATCTGATCACAAACAAGTCTTCAGGCTGACCGATGAGTCCGTCCCTTGGGAGATTATGCTTAGCAATCTCGCAAAATCTGGGACTTCAGCTGCATCTGTTGATAATGTACGCCGGTGTTGCAAATCAGGCAACGGAGTCGTTTGGAGCTGGTCTACGTCAGCGATTACGCATGGTCTGTCACAATTAGTGGGTCAGCAATTGGCCAACCATCGTCCGACCCCCTCACAAAAGAGAAACCGAAATAGTGAATGATTGACCAAGGGTGATTTCGGCAAGAATGCCACGTAAGCTGAAGACGTAGATGGGCCCCTTCATTTCCGACAGGCTGATACGGCGAAATAGCCAATGGGATCGGATGAAAAGATATGGCTCCGTGATCGCCCTGTTGTCATCCCAAGGATCTCAAGTATTTCCAGTAAGAGGGGGGTCTCACTGTAAAGGGATCGCACACCATGGGAAGGTATCAAGATGGGTGAGACTCCCGAGTTCGGGTCGGTTATTAAAAAGAACTCCGGGGTAGTGATGACTTCTGAAATTCAGTACGTCAACGAGGAATGGAGCACATGGTGCACCCCGCGCGTGGCGAATGCACAGGATCGAGCGTCGCTTGACCTGTGCAAGGGGTGAAGGGATCAGCGTCGAGCGGGGGGCTAGCTGAGAGCGGCTACAATACGATTGGTCAGCCATCACCTCGACCACTGACACGATCAATTGGAATCACGCCCAAGATCGAAGTGTTCAAGAAAAAAAAGCAATGCACGGGTGAAGACGGGTGCTATTGACGTTGCAACTGTGGACCATGCTCGAATTTACTGCCGTTCAACGTGCTGCTATTACTATCCGAAGGTACTCGATAGCACGAGAGGGGATCAATTCGCGGCGACTGAAACGCTTTGGGATTTCTAATCCAGAAAACCGGTACGGCAAGACTCGATGGCCGACGAAGACGAGGGCATCACCCCATCGCACGGCAACTCAGAAGGACCGACAACGATTGAAAAAGAGGGCGCGAATGTCTCGAATATGTACATAGATGTCTGAGAACCCATGGGACGAGTGACCACTCGGGCTCCGTGGCGGAGGTTGAAAACGCAAGGCACGCTTACAAGTACTTGGGTGATGGGTCATGATTATTTCACACAAAGCCATTAACAGCGTCTGTTCCATTCTTCCCCTTCCTTCCATCCCTAGGCTCCACTTTCCCCCTCATCGTCTTCCTAGCTATCGATATATCCAGCATCCAGCATCCAACATCCTCGTCGTTACCTGCCATTCCCTTCTGTCCAGGTCTTTATCAATCCATATTATCTGCTCCCATCGTTCGCTCAACGTCTACCAGCTCTAACGATGGCGCTACTCCAGCAAGACCAATACCCCACCGAGTTCGATTACCAGTCCACGAGCCCGTCCACGAAGCCTCACAATATCGGCACGACCTCTGCCTTCGACACTTACGAATTCAACGGATTTAAGTCTCCTCCATTCCCCCACACGTCGTCTTACAACGGCTCTTATCAAAATTCGCCGTACTCTGGTCATTCAGAGCTAAGCTTTGACCCAGACGGTCCGGAAAACGTCGGTTTCGGCGAGGAGCTCAACGGGCTCATGGCCGCCCGCGAAGAATATGACCCGTCGGAATATGATCCGCCCAATTCGTCTGCGTTGCTCATGTTCGACGGCGAGTTTCTTGATCCCAATGGGGCTCCGGTGTCTGTTTCTGTCACACCAGCACCACTCAATCAGCATTCTCCCCTTTCATTCGACCACAGTTCCCCGTCTAGCAATGGCGACGGAGCCCCGCGTAGCCGAACGTCGTCAGTATCATCGAACCACAAACCTCAAATACACGCTGGTTCTTCTCCGCGGCTGGACATGGCTCACTCATTCGAAAAGCTTCACTTTGAATCGCCTCACTGGCAGGCGAATCATCTCCCAGTAGACCGAGCCACTTCACCGCCGAAGAAGCCCCAATCTCCTCCCCAGCTTCTGATTCCAGACAGCAGTCCGTCCATGTTTTCTCAGGAACCCCCGCTTATCAATGCCCCAGAGGGTGATGGTGGGTTCATGACGAGTGGGCCGCAGCTTCACATCGTGCCTGCGACCCCCGTCAGTGGGGGTGGAGCTGCCTCGCAATCTGTTCCTTTTCAGTCGACCTTAGAAACCCTTCATCAAGGCAAGTAATCTCCTTGATATAATCATTTCTAGTTATGGAAACACATACTTACCGTTTTTGGCGCATTGCGTCGTCCTATGTCCGCTCAGGTTCGACTCAAACCGGCTCACAGCCGTTGGGGTCGACCGCCCAGTGGGATCAGCAACACACCGAGGTCTCCCAACAACTCGGGGCGTCGCAGTTCCGTGACCAAAGTGTACAGCTCTTCCCTCACAGCCACCCAACACAGGGGCTGTCCACTCTTACTCCTCCAATCCATTCAGACGCTACAAATACCTCATACCTGTTTCCAAATTTCCCCCCGCGAACGCGCAGCAAGTCCGATACTTCATCCCTTCCACGTCCTCAGTTGTGGCCCAATTCCCTCATGACTGAACAGCTTAGCAGTCTGCAAGGATCCGCCCTCGACGATTCCACCACCGTCAACCTCAATCAGGTCCTCCCTCAACATCAACACGCTCATCAGCATCCGTCCAGTGCTGGTACTAACCAGACATCGTTTAATCTTGGCTCCGCCCAACTCCCGCAGTTTAATTTCAACCCCACTAATCCGTCGACGAACATGTCCAACTATCTCACCCCTGAAGCCGTCGCCGTCGCCGCCAACCTTCGCCGGTCAAAGTCTGACGGTGGCGCACGTCCGGGACATAATCGACTCTCTCGCTCGGAGGATATGTCGTCATCACTTATGTTCCCACCAACCTCACAACACGCCTCTGAATTGATCAATCGTCAGTTCCTATACCCACAGGAGGCTTTGCCCCCCATCCGCGGACATAACCGTAGGGCCTCATCTGGCTCGCGAGGCGGCGACGGAAGCTGGAGCGGGCTGTCGTCGAATCGTCAGAGCCCATACCCAAGCCCATCTGCAAGTCCACGCGTTCGCTATGACGATCTTCCCAACGTGCCTCTTGCAGGCCGTCCAACTTCTTTGCTTCGTGCAGAGCCGGCGCAGCAGCCAATCAACAACGGTTCGATTCAAGTTACCAAACAGACTGTGACAAGCGAACGCACAGCTGGTGCTAGCCACCGTCGAAGGAAGCAAGAAGCAAACTTCATGTGCCCTGTGCCGGGCTGTGGCAGCACCTTCACGAGAAGCTTCAACCTAAAAGGTGCGTCGGCTACAGGACCACGTTACACCTTATGCTAACCTCGATTTTAGGTCATATGAGATCGCATAACGAAGAACGTCCGTTCCAATGCAAGTGGCCTGGATGCGGCAAGGGTTTTGCGAGACAGCATGATTGCAAGCGTCACGAACAACTACACTTCAACTATCGTCCATTCACTTGTGAGGGCTGTCATAAGACCTTTGCTCGCATGGACGCGTTGAACAGGCACTGTAAGTTCCACCACGTTGTTAACGAGTCCTTCGACTAACTATCATTGCCATTAGTGCGATCAGAGGGTGGTGCCGAATGTCAACGTGTTCTGGACGCAGCCAAAGATTCTGAAAGGGTACCGATGCCCAAGACGGAGGAGGCGGGGTGGTCGACCACGAGTGTGATGGTATGATCTGCCTTCGTCGTTCTTCGTTTGTTCCGCAGGTCGACGTTCACTTAACTATTCCCTATTCCCACTTCGTCTTCTCATCTACCATACACTGGGACGCTCTGCGGGTTCTCGTCGTCTTTTGTGTCTGCTTAATCTCGTCCCATTGCTCGCTAGCTGCTCATCATTATACTGATATTGATCTCACTGTCCGCCATCCCCCCCCAATCCCTTGTACATACAACCATTGTAGTGTTGCGCTACTTCGTCGGAAACCACCCGACGTTTTTATTGATGCTTCCGTACGTCTATTCATCATCACCATTCCTGTAGCGTAGTACATCGTAGATATTGGTGGGTGTCGGTCATGCCTGTTATTTATGATTACGAGGAATAAAACGTTAACGTATTTCGTTTCGTCGGCTTGTCATTTAGTGAGTAACGCGAGCTAGCAGTTGCGGAGGCTCTCCTCGCCGGTGAGGAGGCAGTGCGAAACGCTCAACGGACCCTTGCCACATCCGGCGGAAGGGAAACTATCCTTTGTTCGCACAGCCTCAGTGGGATGAATGCCAAGATCGAGACGGAGGACCGCTCGTCTTGATCAAAACAATCTTTTGGCAATCGGCTGTGCACTTATCATGGATGGTTGAGGCGTGTTGGCCAGAATTCCAAACAAAAAGAAATCCAAAACCCTTAGCCTCGACCTCCCTAAACATCAGCATTGAAGGGAGATTATGATCAGCACCGCCTTGGGAGCTCCTAGCGATGTGATACACGGATACTGTGCAAGATCACGAGATGGCAAGATCTTGCCTTTCATTATCACTGCCTCGGATGATGTGGAGGCATAATAGTTAGATCGATCATTTCAAAACACGGGTCTGACAAGTACATACTTACGCAAATTAGTTTTTGCGTCGAGAAGAGTAAAACTATTATTGGTGGGCTCATCGCCTCTCAAGCTGTGGACCGTACGGAGGTGAATCTAACAGGCCGGATGCATTTCACGCATGCTCATGGGTCCCCGATCGGGGAACGGGCAGACTTGGTACTGTTTCCCCGACATTGCAACCGAAGTTCACCATCCCGATCAGCAGCCCGTCGTCGGGTACATTGTGCGACTGTAAGACGTGAGTTGATGCAAGTCCACTGTGACTGTCGCTGGTGGCTCGCGCATGACACTTCGGCGCATCCCGTCCCTCATACATGCCGGCAACTTCCCGAGCGGTGAAACGGCATAGAACAAAAAAAGATTCATTCCATGCTTGCGGCGCTCCGGATGCCACATAGATGGAACTGACGGTCATCAAAACTGCGCAAAGGAGGCCACACAAAGCAGTTCATCTGGCTCAGATCGCGAGGCACCTTTAGCCTGAGAGGGTCTGAGCCGCCGCATCAAACACTTTCGCGATCATATCGGAAGGCGGTGCATTAGTAACTGTGTGGGTTGTGCGATGACGAGATGTCAATATACAATTCCAGTCTACAGTAGGTACTCTTTGGAGAGTCACGTCAGCGACGTCTTGTATAAGGGGCATGCGGTCAGACTGCGGATAAGATGCGGCGTAACCTGTCTTTTGCGGCTGAGGGGCATGTGAAAGCGAGAGCGAGTGAAACGAAATCCAATAGGGGGGTATCATGATTCAGAATGGCACGGTTAGCCGTTTTAGCGCATTATCACCTCTGCTACAAGGCACTTCCCTGCCACTGTCAGAACAACGTCAGAATAAGGAGACCTAGCGTCTATGGGGGAATGGAGCGAGTGTCACAGGCGTAATTTCGAAACCGACTCCCGCGAAAGTGAACGGCCCATGGCAGTTGTGGGGCGCGGTTGAGGATATGCTTACCGGCAATTGTCGTGTATAGCTGCAATGCCTCAGAACTGGAGTGGATGTTAGTTCTGGAGATGAGCGCTACGTACCCATTACGATCGACAAGTGCTGGTTCCTGACGTAGAAGGACACGGAAGGAAATTGATCCTTCGATCCAAGTGAGTTGCGGTGCGCTCCCGATAGAAGAAGGGCATCCTCGGCGTCGGTGTAAGAGCTAAGATAGGCTAACGCCGCGTCATCGGCCCCGACTTCGAGAGGAAATTATGTATGTATTTGACAGTCTTGGGAATGACTGGCACTAGAATACGTCAAGATGTGTACAGGAGCGACCATAACCTATGATGTCTGGTCTTTAAAAGCATTGGAATACCAAAATCCAATCATGGCAGCCCACCTGGTATACTTCGGTGCTCCGTGTTATCCTCGCGTACCGCGGCTACTTCTCAGAGTGACCTTGGAATACGCTTGGCAAGAACTGACCAGGTTTTAACAGGCGGCATCTCGCTTGGGCCCGGGTGCAAGAGGGTCGGTTGAAACAGCCACACCGCTCAACTTGCGCAAGGTAAAGGAGATTAATGGGCGGGGCGACCGTTAAGGGCTATAATCGACACCCAACGCGTTAAATTAGGGGGTCCCTGGATAGGCAAGTACTGATCGGTGGGACAGTATTGCAATATGTGCTCGAGAGTGTAAGGGGAGCTCACCATTCTCAGCCATCTTTCATTGCATCCACCTTGCTGGATCGTGGGAGGTGAGGCTGAAAATATACTTACTGAGTGTGGAGTTGTAGCTTAAGCCTAGGTAGACCTGTCGCGCAGATGTTTTCAGGAGCCGTTGGGCGTACGCACGACACACATGGATGCAAGCTAGACGAGTTCTGTAATGAAGGTGCTGTCGTGCTTCGCGAACAGGTTACGGTATTAGAGGACCAGTCTGTTGTGCATTGGTGCAAGTCAGAGTTGAGATTTTTACATAGTAGTAGGGAGGAAGCTAAAGTCTCCGAATCGGAGTGTCACGGACGTTGTGCTTCCGAGTCCACACCGGCTTGTGCTCTTCATTCAACAACCTACATAGTGGCGCAACGGTGTGATCAATATCACTTATCTAGCCGCTTGCAACGTGTGTGCGTGGATATTCTAACGTTCCATCCTTAGCCCAGGTATTCTTGCAGGCCCATCGGAAGTCCGTGCTTGATCCGTTTCTGACAGTGCATGTCGAAGGGGGGCTTAACCATCTTTGCCAAGGCACACTCCGGCTGACGTTGAGATCCCATCCACGCCATGTCCTACTCAGCCCTGCAGAACGGCAGCAGGAATATGCCAGCCTTCCCAAACTCGGGTCACTTTCCAACTTACCCCGTAACCCATCCCATCGCTCCCAGCACACTCCCCCAAGTCTCTAGCCAGCCAGCCAAGCCAATCCCTTCGTTACCAGTCACTAGTTCGTTTAAGGCTCCCGCGCACAAGCATGCCCATCATCTGCACTCTATTCCTCCTCGGGAGAAATCGACTAGAACCCTTATCATAGACCACATGCTATGGGTTCATGCTCGCACCCGGTTCGCTCAAGCTCGCGCAGAGTTGGGCATGACGGATCGCACTGGTGGTCCCTCTTCTCTTAATTATGCTTATCGAGAACGTCCGGAACAATACGAGGAGGATGAAGAGGTTGTTAGCGATGGAGAAGAGGCTAGCATGTTGGAGGCGAGGGAAGGTGGTGCCCGTCTCAATGATGAGGAAGAGAGGAAACAAAGACAAGATCTGGACCTTGCTGCAAGGCTCAGATTACGTGCCGTAGGTCTTGAAAAGGTAGTGACATCAATGTTGGAGCAACCTCCACCAGTACATTACCCCGTGTTGGACGATGACCCCGTGACCCCAACCAACTCACCGAAGCGGGGTAGCAAGAGTCATCCCCATACATTGCCCAATGGTGTCCGTCTCCGCTTGTCTCTTGGCACTGTGGTCAACGACCTGTTCTCTCGTCAGCCCCCAACGTCTCCTTATCGACACCATCACCACCCTCCGCCTATCATTGTTTCGACGGATTCTGACCAGGGCTCTTCTGAACCTCTCAGTCCCAGTACTTCCCCTGCTCCTCGTAATGTCTCACCTAATCCTTCCACCAGTGCCAGTGCCATTTCATCGTCTTGCTCTGGCAACCCCCCGGGAACGTTGCCGCCCTCTCTGATGCTCTTGTCATCGATATCACTTCCAGCCTCAAAGCGTCCGTACTCCCAGATCCCGACCTCGCAGCCTCTTTTGACCATGCCCCTTCACCAAAATGTCGTAAGTCGGTTTGCTAGACTTTCCTTCATGTCATTCAAGCCAAGGATTTTAGACCAGTTTGACCAACCGAGCTAGGAATATGTATATGGGTGGTACAGACCACTCAACAACAAATTCTTCACCAGGGTTGCGCTGCTCGAGGCATCTTCATACAGGTTGTGAGATTTGTGTCGTGGCCAAGCAGCCCTCTAAACCTCCCGGAGGTATCGGGAGAAGCCGGGCAATATCCACGGCCGGTGGTTCTACCACCATTGGGAGTAAATCAGCTTCCCATACGGCCCATACAACTTTCGGAAAGAGTATGTGGGGAAGCAACGGAGGAGGAGTAACAGGGTGGCAAGACGGGAGTGGAATAGGTACAGGGCTTGCCCAGCCTGGCATACACGGCAGCGTTTTGCGCCGAAAGTCGAAGTGGTCTATCGCCGAAGGTGACAATGATCATGCGGGGAATACTAGTTCATCCGCGGGTAACCCACGGTTATGGGAGCTCATCCCTCGATTCCTCCGACTGTCAGCCTTGGTTTCCGTGGAGCTCGGTCGCGAGCTCGGAGAGGAAGCCTACAGCGTTCCAGAAAGCGAACATAGTCAGGGAAGGACCGCTGACGAAACCTCCATGCCAACGCCAACCTCTCCGTCTCCGTCGCCTTCCAGACGACCCCGTTCCGAGGCAGAGGCTCCCCCATTACATCCATCCCGGGAATGGTACATGCTCCTAGCTGGACTTCTCACCAGAGCTGCCTTGGAGGGATACCTCACAGCTGGTTGGCGGGGCGCCGACGCAACAGAGTGTTTACTCTCAGTCGGTCGCAGCATCAACGACAGTGTGGATATAAATGAAGAGGAAGATCTTGGAGATGCCACGTTTGAGTGGTTTGACCCGGATGATTTGCCTGGTTTGAAGGAGGCTACGCGGGTTCTTTTCCCTTCTCTGCGTGGTGGTGTCTCGAACAGCATGGCGCATAGGCGCGACACCGTGGAGGCCGCATTCCACATGGAAATGGAGGCTCGCGTTCGACGAGTGAGTCAGGTCTGACCACGTCACCAGTTAGATCGTGCTTAGCTGATCTGCCAGTTCTTTGATATTCCTCAACAAACGCGAGATCTAGTGACACACATGGAGGACCTGGCATGGCATTACCCTGCAGAGCCTGTCGAGCGAGCTGCCTTGCGATTTTGTGAGGCCGTCGCCAAGTGGCGGGGAAAGCCCGAACTGGAGAGTGTACGTGGCTTGCATCTCCTTCTGCTGAAATTCTTACAATGCTCTAGTACAAAAAGAAACCCAAAGAACAAGCTTTTCAAGGAGCCATGAACATGACCATGGAGTCATTCGTTCATTCCAACCCCACTAGCCCTACCGTGTCGGGCTTCGCCACTCAACATGGCGTCTCCCAATCACCTCGCCGGCCGCCTATTGAAAAGTACTTTATCGTACCCGTACCGCAAACCGTTGCTAGCGGTCGGAACAAGAGGCAACGGTCCTCCTTCGACGATCTGGAGCGGTCTGTTAAGAGAGTGCACTGAGACTGAGACTCTTGGCATGACACGGGTCCTGTGGCGTTTTCATTCTGCATCGGTTCTCTGGATTCACTCTTTACTGTACAGTATCGTTATCTTTTTCATTTATCTTATTCGCCGTCGCCAAGTTTCGACCAGTTGTATGTTGTATGAAATCATCGAAATGTGTTTCCCGTCATCTCCAGTGTGTTCCGTTCTTGGATGAACCTCCTGGCCACCGCTAATCAGAGACCGGTTAAAAGCTCAAATCCGAGACACGGCGTAACTTGTAGACTAAGCGCCAGCACTTTTGCTGATTCTGGCAAGGAGTGTGGCCGAGTAATATCAATCTTCCGTACACGTTCCCATCCTGAATAAGCAAGTCTCTGTTTTTCTCCTTCCTCCGATACTTAAATACTTGCGCTAGTTTCAGGGCGGAAGTGAGACTCTGAGACCACCTTACCCGTACTTCCACATCTTTACGGTTTACCACCGCTGTAATAACAATGGGTCACCTGACGTTGAATGTATGAGCATGCACGTAACAACTGAGACCATGTCTGAGAGGTACGTTTTCGCGACTCGTCTTCCATCACCCAAAAGACGCCATCAAAAGACGTGGTACGGTATTTAAGATGGATGGCATCCCATAGCAAGTTCAGGAAGCTATCCACACACTCGTGCCATGCAATCCGTCCAGGTTTTCTACGCGCTCCTCGCAGCAACAGCTATCTTGGCAATCAGAAGACATCTGCGCAGGAGACGAGACAATCCTGCAGGCCTGCCGCTACCACCTGGTCCTACTCGGCTCCCCGTAGTTGGTAGCTTATTTGCCATCAAAGACATAGGTTCTCAATGGTTGACCTTTGCTGAGTGGGGCAAGAAATATGGTGTGCTTACAGACCTCGTTCTCCTATCATGACACGAATAATATACTGAACAAATGCTGAACAGGCGATCTCATCTATCTCGAAATCCTCGGCAGCCGGATTCTCGTTCTACATTCTGAAGAGGTTGCACAAGAACTACTCGACAAACGGTCGCAAAATTACTCTGACAGACCACAGGTCCCGATGGTGACCTTGTAAGTTGTCAGACATTAGTCGTCGTGGGTTGTCCTCTGATCCCGTGTAGGATGGGTTGGGAGTTTAATGTCGGTTTCTTACGCTATGGAGCATCATGGCGCAAACATAGGAAGGCAATGCACCAGGCATTAAACCCGCAGGCGATGCTGAATTACAGGGACATTCAATTGAACCAAGTTCACCAGTTAGCCCGGAATCTCCTTGAGGTGCCCGAAAAAATGGAAGAACATATAAGGACGTACGTGACGAGAGTTCCTCTATGGTACTTCACCTTCACCATTCTGATTCTGATGTTGTGTTCGTTCTAGTTTCACCGCGTCGACCATCATGACCGTTGTTTACGGATACAAGATGGCTCCTCGAAATGACCTCTTTGCATCCATCGCAGATCGCGCCAGTGAGATGCTCACTAATTCATTCTTCCCCGGTGCTGCTTTAGTTAATGCGTTCCCTGCTTGTTCGTGACCATCATTGTCGATACTTAGGCCACTCACTCATGCGAGTTGTTTCTGAATCTAGTACGGTACCTGCCTGAATGGTGTCCTGGAGCGGGGTTCAAGAAATTCGCTCGCGAGTGTAGGAAACTTACCAGGGAATTACGCGATAAGCCTTACGATTTCGTGCAGAAACAGAGGGTAAGAAGTCGGTTTTTCCGGCTAGTTATCATCTTTGACATGCATCAAGGCCGAGGGTATCGCACCTCACTCTATGGTCTCAGAAATGATCGAGCATAACGAAGAGGAAGTTGTTATCAAGTCTGTTGCAGGAACTACGTATGCCGGTCAGTCTTAATGTCTGTTCCACTCTTAAACTTGGACGACTTATATTTGTACTGTTCAGCCGCCGTTGAGACTGTTCGTTCCTGTTTTCGGACATGCAGGTGTTCGAGTGTATGCTCATATTTATGACAGTCCTCCTCTGCGCTGTCAGCTTTTGTACTGGCCATGCTCAAGTTTCCTTCGGTGCAGAAGAAGGCGCAGGAGGAAATCGATCGCGTGACAGGGGGCCTAAGGTTGCCGGATTTCACAGATCGCCCCTCGATGACTTATATCGAGGCGACGTATCGCGAAGTACTCAGATGGTGTCAAGTCACCCCACTTGGTACGTGTGGTGTATTATAAGAGCTTGGGCGACTCTTTTCCTAACTATTTGCTCCTGTCCCAAGGTGTGCCACATATGACTACAGACCACGACGTCTACAACGGATACTTCATACCCAAGGGTGGGTACATTCGTATATAGTGAATATCATCTCATAAACCGGTTGGTAGACACGATTGTCCTCGCCAACATATGGTGAGTCTGTCGTATGTACCCGAAAATCGGGTCACCAACTATTGTAGGGCAATGACACATAACGAGGAGAAATACCCTGACCCGATGAGATTCATGCCCGAAAGGTTCATTGCAGAGGACGGTTCCCTTACTGACGATATCGGAGAAATACAGTACGGGTTTGGCAGAAGGTAAAATCTAATCCCTGCTCGATAGTGCTTTTACTGACAGTGAACACTTAGGATATGTGTTGGGAAGTACCTGGCGGAGGCGTCAATCTGGATAGCCATGGTTACGATTCTTGCCGCGTTCAACGTCAACAAAGCTAAGGATGAATTTGGCAATGACATTGATGTGGAGCCAGAGTTTACACCTGGCGTCATCATGTATGTTCACCTCATCCTGCACCTCTAATCAAAATTTTAAGTTTCTATATAGACACCCGAAAGCATATCCATTCTCGATCTCACCAAGGTCACCCCATGCTGTTGAACTGGTCCGGAATCCGAGTTCTTAGAGAACATGCAGTCCGGCTGCTTGGTTGTTTACAACGTGTGGGTGTACATATTGAATGTGATGTAATAACATACTCGTGTAGTATCAGCGTGCGACGTCAAACAATGCATACTCGTTAAGGTCATACTGCGCGACCAGGATGAACGTAGGTCATATCCTAAAATATCGGGATTAGTCGACGGACAGTATGCTCAACAACGAAGACCTACCACCGAGGGTGGATTTGTCGTTCCGGGTACAAGTGCATCATAATTTGATCGGTCATGTATTCCTGCTCAATCTGAGTTTGTGATGGTCTATGCCCTGCGTACGACGGCCGTCTGCTGGTAGAGATTTGCGGTCTCTTAGTTGTTTCACTGGGTCGCACGGCCACCGTACGAGGCTGACCATACGTAGATCGAGATCTATCGTCCAACACCTTGTAATGCACAGGTGGTCCTACATCTCGCCGACGGGAGTTCGGATCGGGTCGTCTCATTTCCGACACCGTGCGTTTCCTTTGCTCTTCCTCTGCAGCAGCTCGACGTCTCGTGGCCATCTCCTTCAGATAGCGTTCTGATTCCTGTGCGCGAGAGGACGATATCTTGTAGGTCCCTTCACAGAAGAATCCACCGGGAACCCCCCGACATTGATAGACGCCTTTGACGGTTTGTGGACTGTTGGGATAAAGACAGTCGTGTTGGGAACATTTGTTATGGTAAGGCGAGGGCCACCCTGGTGGTAGTGAAGACGTTTTGGGTTTCCGGTTGACTGCACTCCGTCGGTATCGATATCAGGGCAATGTTATACAGCGAGAGAACCTGGTACTCACAGAAGATCATGATGGTTTCGTTAAGACGTGTGCGATGAGGGGTGCGATGAGGGTGTAAGGGGGGAGGAATAGGGAGAGCATTAGGAAGAGCATATACATAACTGCGCCTGCTTACGGGAAGATGTCTGCCAGGGCGGCGCGCGGTAACTGCTTTCCGAACATGCATTAAAGTCGTGTTAACTTGATGAGGTCAAAGAGAGTAAGAGGCATCACGTCTGCCCTCGGGATGACGCGTGGGTTCGCCCTTTCCCTACGGGTACGTACATACCTAAAAGCATTGCCTGGCAATTGCAATGCTGTCGGAATCAGTCGCAATGCATATTTAAGAGGCAGAGCCTCGGAAAGATCGCTGTAAGAGGCTTAATACAGTGGAGAGAATGGATTGGGAAGGAACGCGGAAGGCCCGGGGTTACGGAATTCCCTGAAGGTATTACGGGTGGGTGTTGCGTCGTTTTCAAGGGCAATTATTAACGCGTGTGCGAACTACGGTTTATTAAATCCACCCCGAACACAGGTCTTCTTGCGGATGGGTTTACTCGACGCCGAGCTACGCCCATTAATGCCAAGCGCATCCTCTCGCCTTGGGTCTGGAACTTGGAAATGTGGTGCCTTGCTCATCACACGAAAAGGCTGGCGTTGGTTTCGTCTACTGGGCTATTGGGACGATTAATCGCTGTGACCGTCCTCGAGGACGCAGCGAGGCACGCTAGCGGAAAGTAAACTGCGAAATGAACAGTGGAGTTGGCTCACGTGACCGCGCCACCGTGGCAAACACTCGCCTTCCGTAGGCCACCATACACTAAACATGGCCCACAAGCGCAAGGCGGAGGAGGAGTTGCCTGAGTCAGGGCGGCCGCCAGTCAAGCAGCGGTTGGATTCAGCGGACAGTCTTCCATATCCAAGTCTTTCCAGTTCACCTTCGAAGGTCCCTGCTATCCAACGGCCAAGCCCAATACTGACGTTTTCGTATAACTCTGACCATGTTCTGGAATTCAACGACTCAGCACTACGCTACTACGTCGAGCCTCCGCGCGGCGCGGACCTTGGTTTTCACTATGAGAAATGGATCAAGCGACCAGAAGAACGTGGCCGAATCGATGGTCTGTTAACTGCGTGGTCGAGGTTCAAGAAAACTTTGCATGCCTCAAGTCCGTCACCGTCCGTAGTCAATGTGCCCGACGTCAACGTGATGTGTTGGAGAGGTATCATGACCAAGTAAGGTGGCCTCGCTTATGTCTCCATCGTTTGCCGTTTACGTTCTTCTGTCGACCTTACGGTGAGAAAGGATATTGGCGGCCCCTTACGAGGAGAGAGATGGCTGGGACCTCAATGTCATGCTCGTGAAGGGTACCCTTTACTTTGAAGAACACCTGTCAGACGCGAAACTCGAGGAAAAGTGTGGCACTCCGTCCTTTGCAATGTCCTATATTGTTGACTCTGCAGGAACGAGATGACGCCCCGTCAGCGGCTTCAGTCGTACTACGGATATGCGTTTGAGTCCTACTGTACAACATCACAACCAGACTCCCAGGGTGCTCCTGGTTGGGGTGGCGATGTGAACACAAATGTTCAATGGTGTAGCGTCGTCAAAACGAAGCTCGCGGACCGTAGAGTCATCATCGGGGGAGAGGTAGACTGCGTTCGTGGTATGTAGATCCCGCGAAAGGTCATCCTTTAGACCTACCTGCTTCCAGGGACTTACTCTGGAAAAACCGACAATTACGTTGAGCTCAAGACGTCTTTATCCATACGAAATGCTTCAGATGAAGCCAGATTCGAAAAGTGCGTCGTTCGCCACTACAGCTATTTGTTATTCTTATTGATTTATACCAGAAAATTGCTTAAATTTTACTTGCAATCATTCCTTCTTGGTGTGCCGGTAAGCCCACTGCCGGACCAGCGTGTTCGCATGTTCACACTCCATCCGGCTTACCATAGGAAATTATCGTTGGTTTCCGCACGCCGTCTGGACGTCTGACAACCGTGCAATTGCTGAGAACGGCGGAGATACCGAGACTCGTTCGTGGGAAGCCCGGCGCATGGGATCCGAGTATCTGTTTGGAATGGGGCGACCGGTTCCTTACTTTCTTGCAGGCAAAAGTGGATTCTGACTCTGGAAGACAAGTATGGCGTGTGTCCTTTAAACCGAGAGTGGGGATCACGGCAGTGATGCTTAATGAAGCGGAGGTAGCGGAGGTCGTGAATGGAGAAGAGCACGTGGGGTTCCTTCCTCGGTGGTACTGGGATGAATTGATGGCAGTACACCACGACTCCGGGGCTCAAAGTCGAGTGGATGATACCTCCACGACGCGGTCTAACACCGAGTCGACGGGTCTCCCATCCGGCTGGCGCATTTGACTTAGCGCCTAGAGTCATGTGATGGTTCCTTTGTCATCATTCATCGTGCCACCATCTGACAGGAACGACTTCCGGCGTCTCTGCTAGCGAGGTGCTTCCCAGCTACTTAATATGATGCCGTCCGAATGAACTCCGAGCTGTCTATTCCTGGGACATCGTCATCCGATTTGGCCAGCTCTCGTGAGGAGGCTCCACCGGGCTCGGTTCCTGTTTCACATGCCATACCTCCTTGCGGCACTAATCGACGATATGACGCATATGTAGTTATGTACTACGTGGGTGTAAGCTGCATGCAACGTTTCATCATCATGAGTATTTGCTGAGTAGCCGGTACGTTACGGGTACTTCCTGACAGCCAGCGTGGGAATTTCGGATGAATAAGGCGAGCGCGTCGTCGCGCGTGTGTCCCCCTCCAAAGCCTGTAACGCGCTCCTCACCGTTCCACACAGCGGACAGCAACACCCACAACTCGCTGCCAACAGCAGCCACCTAGGCAAGCCTTGCAACGCCTGTAAAGGCCCCCTGCGGCATATTTGTAAATAGGCTGTAAAGTACACTCAGGCAAAGCAGTGACAGACGCGCTCCACATGGTGACTCCATCGTCCTCGGTGACCTCAGCGTCCCCGCCGGCGAGCTATCTGCAGCCAGGCAGCCCATCTGTATCCACAGACATCGACCCTCTGGAGAGAGAAGAGAGAGAGAAAGCCATCCAGAAATTCATGGCAAGCGCTGAACTCTCAGTGGTAAGTGATCCAGTCTCCCGCCACGAGCCGTCTGGCCTACTCCACGCTCGCGTTGGATGCCCTTGTCAACGAGCGTGTCGCTCTCCTGTTCCTCTCAAATTGACACCCTTCGCCCGTGTTTCGTGTCCATTTTGGCGATGGCTAATACCTGCTTTATCACCCTCTATAGGTTGTACGCGGTCTTCGCGCCCGCCTCTCTTATGCCTCCTACAAGGCTACTCATAACATCCCACACGTCCCTATTAACGATCTGGAAGCAAAGGCCCATCCTCTGTCTGCTGCCCCAGTCCGCTTGATCGGAACCAAGCGGAAAGCATCCGGGCCAAGTCATTACTATGGTAGCCCTTCTACCCAAGGAGTAACTGCGCGGAGAGGCGGTAACGCGCCATCCTCAGTCGCATCATCACCAACTCATTCCGGCGCCACACGTTTCCGTTACGCTGACGTCCCAGGCGCAGTCACGAACTCCGCCCATAACTTGTACAGTGCCCTCCTGGGGCCTCCACCATTGAAGCAAGCACGGACAGTGCACAACTCGAAGGACCCGCCGGTCC
This sequence comes from Pisolithus tinctorius, assembly GCA_024663395.1. Classification (NCBI taxonomy): domain Eukaryota; kingdom Fungi; phylum Basidiomycota; class Agaricomycetes; order Boletales; family Pisolithaceae; genus Pisolithus; species Pisolithus tinctorius. The sequence goes on from JANFAH010000002.1 coordinate 4,184,892, forward strand.
CAGCTGCCTCTCGTTCGTCAGCTGGATCTCGTTCTCGGCAGGGACACCGAGGCACCGCACCTCCTTCCCCTACAGTACGCAGCGTTGCAGAGGGTACGCGTGCTCATTCGCGTAGCAGGAAAGCGGCGACCGGTCGGTCCAAGCTTGCGAAGTCCCACAAGGGCAAGCAAAGGGAGTCCGCGGAAGAGACCGCGGATGTAGAGAGGCAGGCAGTAGCCACCTTGACATCGCTTCTGCAGTCTCGTCCCTCTGCAGCAAGCATTTCTTCACCTCGCTCCAGCCTTTCGACCATATCTGACTCGGGGTCGTTCCACTCGTTCACGCACTACGGCCAAGGCGCAGGCGTGACTGCACCTCAGTCGTTGTTGCCATCTGCGGATTCCTTCAATACACACCATACCACCAGAGCAGCTACACCGCCACGAGGCAGTGCTGACAACCTCCATACGACTCCACGTGCTGACGATGAGGAAGCTGCAAATCTCATGCTCTACCTGCATACGTCACCGTCACCTCTGCGGCCCACTACTACACGGGACAAAGACGCAAAGGATTTAGCAGCCTTTGGAGCTCTGAGAGGTGCAAACTCTCTTCGTGCTAAAGGAAGAGTTCTTTTTGCGGGATCGGAAGGCAGTACCAGTCCCCTTAAAAGCGAAAGCAGCCTCACGGTTGATAGTTTTCCCGCCAGTCAAAGTTCTCAGTTAAGTCAGTCATTTCACTTGGAACCTCCCAACGATAGTGGTAGAACGGCGGTGGCGGAACCAACAGTTATCCCGCCAACACCGGACTCTCCAGCGCCGCCGTCTTCACAGCTACTCCCGTCCCCGCCATCTCCTTCAAGGGCAACAGAACTGTCTGCTTCACCGGGATCCTTTCAAGCACCTCCGACTCCCGGGAATGTTCCGTTTAATCTCAATGATTTTATCAATGTTTCGCCCTCGCCAGCTGCAACCACCGTCCCTCGATCCGCGATCTCCTTGAGGTCTGGCTTGGGGGCGAATCTACGCACAGACCTGGGACGCAAGCTGTTCGAAGAAGAGCAGCACCGTCACCATCATCTGGGCCCTGGCCCATCTTCGAACGATGGCTTGCGGAGCGGAAATGGTGCAGGTGTTCTGGGGGCAAGCATCGATCTAGCGAATGGCTGATCCTTGCAGACGTTGTGTCCTCGTCCTTCTTGTCCAACTATTGGTTTTCACGCGACGGATTTTATCGACATTCCTTGCATCGATTCACTCGGAACACCAAGCTGTCTGTTGTTGTATCAACACGCACCCAAGACATCTGTATCGATCCTTACAATTGGCTGGATAGCGCTAGCGAAGCTAATCTATTCTAGGTTGTTTTTGTCTTCATCTCTTGGCGGCACATGGACGCTACATATCATGACAACCATATGAGATAACGAAGGTTTTTCCAAAGCAAAGCATCGCTTCAGTCTTTTATTTATCTTCACAACCTGGTCATCTCCCTGTTTCTATTCTTATTGCCCGACCATTTCCCTCTTACTGTCTTCAACGCGTTTGATCCATCCTTCGATGTAGGCAATGAGTTTCAACACCTTTTCCTTGTTCATTTCGATGTTTTCATCTCACGTTTTTGTCAACACCCCCACGCATACACTCGTTGTCGTAAGACCCCGTTTGTAATCTTCCGATATACGACCTTTGTGATTTCTCCTGTTCCTTGTTTCATTCTTTGTATTATGAATATCCTTTGTTTCTTTCACAGTGAGGTGCCCTGCTTAGGACAGGCCTCATGCTGTCCTCACTATCTTGGTGTAGTAATATGGCCAATCAATAAAAGTTGTATTTTGTTCCTACACACAGCCCCTGGTTCATTGTGTGTGGAAGACTGAGCTCAGCATGCAAAAATGAGGATGTCTGTCTATTGTTACCCACTTCACAATATAGTGAGCAAGTAGGGAGACTCGGGAAGTGCCGACTGCGTCGGCGCAAACCTTGCTTGATACTTGCAGGATGCAGCAATGCAACAGGTAGCAAGTCAAGGCTGTCTGTCCTTTGAGATTCAAGGATGGAAGTATGCAACTATTAAATTGGGGAGTAACTAGTGACAAGTATGTATGGATTTTGGCAGTTGTTAGGTTTAAGGGAAGGGGGGGCAAAGGAAGGTGAGTACGAGACCAAATGGTTGTAAAATAGACCACATCTATACTGTAGTAAATCAAATCTCAATGAAAGCTTTATGAAAAGGTAGGGAAAAGGTGAATACAAGACCAAATGGCTGTAAAATAGACCACATCTGTAGTCAATCAAACTTTCAGGCGCTTAGTAGGAGAGGAATCTGGGTGAATGTATGCTGACACCTTTCTCTTCAGTGGTGTACAGGGTGTGACAGATGCATGAGGAGGTACTAAAACATGCATCATGACTATATCTGCTGTGTAAACATCTTTACCTGGGATGCCCTGCCTTGAGATAGACCAGTGAGAAAGGTTGAAATGCAGTTCAACCACAGCCCCTTCCAGATAATGGTGGTAGAAGCGTGGGTCAATCAACTTCCCTTCAAGGTCATATGCAGGGATAGGAATGACCTGATGTGTCTGCCTGATGCTGTCCAACCCTCCTCTGGCAGCATCACTGAAGGTAGGCCAGTTTTCGATAGAAAAAATAGGATCAAGATCTGCATAGGTGTGAGAAAGGTACATAGAGGGTACTAGAAGCCACATACCGTTGGTCTCGTCCTTGTCAGACTGTGCTCCTGAACCAGCACCATCCTGCGCGGCAAGGTCGTCAGCATCTAGAGCCTTAGACATTGTGAGTCAAAGAATAATTTAGAATTGGATGTTAAAGATTACCTTGAATAAGACATGACGCAATCTGAAGCGAGGGCCACATGGACCAGCTGTAGTGAAAAGTCCCTGCTTCATAGTAAACTTAGGCATTGCAATAGCATCTTGCAGCCAACGGAGGTTGTCCGTCACATTGGCCCAGTCAGCGGTAAATGGTGTGACGTTGGGCATTTGAACAACGCAAGACAGTTTGATAATGGCAAAGTCCGGCCAGATTTCACTGGGTCCATGATAGTTGGCATCTGCTGTAAGCCAGTAGTCATTGCTGTCGATCTGGACAACAGCGGAGATGGGAGCCAAGTCGAAGGAGCTGTCATCAGGTGGGGGAGAAGGTAAACGCTTTCTGGCACCACCCTGAGGTTCAGCTGGTTTGATCGCAAGTCGGTCTGCGCGACCATCGCGTACCCAGCGGACACTGTCCTGGAAGGACATGTCACCAAGGTATAATCCCGTCTCAATGAGTCGTTGATGGGCTTGAACGAAACAGGTGGGAGTGTTGGGTTTCGCGGGTTTGCCTGGCATAGTAGACAAGAGAGTAGAGCGTGGATTGAAAGGACAGAATTGGCGAGAGAGAATATGGTACTGAGGGAATGGTGGGAGAGAGTGAGAGGATTTTAAACTTTTGGAGATGGTCTGTGCACAGAAATCAAAACACATCAGGGTATTGATGTTTTTGGAAGGGCACACTTGCCATGTATATGTTTGAATGTCCGCGCATGGTTAGCGCAAAGTTAGCATTCAGACATGTGTTGATTGTCTGACCCGATGGGAGAGCGATGAGCACAAAACCATGCGCTGACAAACTTGCATCTCTCAGTGTAAAGGAAATCACTGCCCGATTGAGGGGCGTACTTACCTTCTCCTGCAAAGAACGACAGAAGAAAGAACTACTACTGGAAAAAGTAGTGAATTGCGCCCCACAAGACCAAGTCAAATTCCTTTGTAAAGCAGCTCTGGAGAAAAGCAGCAGCATCCCTGGGCGAAGTGTCCTTCAGAAGCGCAGGCGGGAGGATGAAATGCAACCCAGGCAGACGGTCCCATGCCTGGACCTGGATGACGGAGAGGAAGGAGAAGAGCTGCAAGCAGATGAAAACAGCAGAAACGATCCTTCGAAATACCTAGCACTGCCAACAGACACGGAACGGAAGGCATGTTACTGCAAATTCTACGAAGCCACTTCGAGCACCGCTCTTGCCGCAGGCATATGTGGTGTCTGTGCCAGGGAATGTGGAGCAATGGATGAGAGTTTGCATAGAATGGCGCTCAGTGACATACCAAATTCACATTGACTGGTTCCTAAAGTCCTTCATCCTGCTCATGACATCTACAACGGCCAACTACTTCAGCCAGAAGCAGTAGAAGTCAATGGTCCACATACCACCACTTCTGTCTGTCAGGCATGCTTGGATGAATTGCGGAAGCCCAGCGATAAACCGCCACGGTACGCCCTGGCAAATGGGCTGTGGATTGGGCGCATTCCATGGCAACTCCAAGTACTCACATTCCCAGAACAGCTGTTGATTGCGCATCTGTACCCTCGTGTCTTCGTCTTCAAGCTGTTTCCAAAATGTCAGGGAGGCACCCGCCAGGCATCTGGTCTGCAAAATGCTATGCGCGGCAATGTCAGCACTTATGACATGTCAATGGATGGGATCTCTGCAATGTTACGAGGGGACCTTATGCCAAGATGACCTGCAATCCTTGCATCTTTAATAACTGTGACTTTCATTGGACTTGGAGAATTGCCAAAGGCGTGGATTCACTCAACCTTTCGAGTGAGGCGGAGCATTGTGCATGATGCCTTGCTTTGGTTGAAAGAGAATAATCCATACTACGCAGATATCAGGATCAGTGCTTCTCACCTTGCGGAGCTTCCAGAAGACAATGTACCGGAAGAAGTAATGGATATAATATGCCAGTCTGGTGACATCGGCATGATTGAACAAGAAAGTGCAGGTTATGTGCCACAGGACGCTGATGAAGGTCAGTAGTACCAAAGCTTGCCCTACGTCAGAACCTCATAATTCCATGACAGGAGTGCCATCGAATACTACAGACAATGCAGTTGTTAATGAATCTGACAATGGCAGTCAGTACATGGATGGTCATACAGTGATGAAAATGAAAACCTCACAATGTCAAGCAGGACCAGATGTTATACCATTACAAGTCGCTGGTGGTATTGATACAGACCTGTCAAAGCTCACGGCAAGTGAGCTGATGACATGGGGACTTTCGAACCTGTGGAAAGAGGGTAGAGAAGGAGGTTATTTTGTTTGGCATGGGCAGCAACCTGTCAACGATTTTGGCCGACCACATGCTGCAGACAAGCCATGCACAGTGAAACATATCAATTTATTTGCGAGAGCATTTCCTGGGCTTTTTCCCTATGGAGAAGGTGGCATAGAGGGAGAACAAGTTACTGTGGATTTCAATGAACACATCCGGTGGGCACTACGTTACCATGATCATCATTTTCAGAGGCATCCAACATTCTCCTTTGTTGCATTTGGAATAACACAACGTCGTCAAGTGTTATTGTCTGCCCATCTACAAATGAGCCGCAAGACGTTCGATAAGGATGCACAGTTGCTGTCAACTCTCACGCTTGAGAGGTTACAGAAAGCGCAGGAAGCCGAAGAGAAGAACGTCCCTGTCTCCGATCCATTGATCCAGCTACTGTGAAAACATGTGTATGCCACTGGCGTGCGCATTGTTGGATCAGACTACTCTCGCTTTCAACTCCGTAGTCAGATTTGGTCAACATCAATTATGCTGAACCCACCATTGCTATGGATCACCATCAACCCTTGCGACCTACATGATCCTATCGCACAGGTCTTTGCTGGTGAGGATATCAACCTTGATGATCTATGGGAGAAATTAGGGCCGTCAAAGGAGAAATGTGCAGAAAATATGGCACTTGATCCGTATGCTGCCTCGAAGTTCTTCCATTTTCTCATTTGAACAATACTTAGCAAACTATTCGGAATCGAAGCCACAACGCAACATGTCCATAGCCACACGGGGATATTTGGAGAGGTCACAGGCTATTTTGGACTTGTCGAGTCCCAGGGAAGGGGTAGTCTCCACCTACACCTGTTGGTGTGGCTCAGGAATACGCCTGTCAGCGGCCAGATGGAGGAGTTACTGAATGATGAAGTTTTCCATCAACAGATACAACACTTCATCAAGGCAAACATACGTGCATATATGCCAGGTTTCGGGTCAGTGGAGGAGCTGAAAAAAATCCTGAATGATGTGGAAGTTGCGTATTCACGCCCTCCTAATCCCCAATCATCCAACTATGACTCAGAGATCATGGACCTTGAATGGAAGGTAGCCCGTAATAAACAGCACCATACTTGCGAGATGCGCCGGTGTCTTGTCATGGACAAAACAGGACGATGGGTCTGCAAATGGTGTGCACCATTCGAAACAGCTGACGATGACTTTGTCGATGAGGATGGGCGTTGGGGGATGAAACGGCTATATGAATTTATGAATGCCTGGGTACCCGGAATCACTGTCAATGCTCGTTGTAATAACGACATAAAACTACTTACCAATTCAAAGGAGACGACCAATATCTCCTTCTACATTACGGCTTATTCGACCAAGAAACAAGGGTGAAGCTACAATCTGTCAGCGATCATGACGAAAGGCTTCTCTTACCATTCCAAACAGACCACATATACTGATGGAATCCACAATCAACAACGAAAGCTACTATTTCGTCTGGTGCATGCAATAAATCGCGAGCAAGAACTGTCAGCCCCAATGGTGGTCTCTTATCTCATGGGGTGGAAGGACTCATACTGTTCGCATCGTTATGCACCCATTTACTGGAAATCATTTGTGACTGCGATGTTGGAAGCATTTCCAGAGCTTCGTCGACGTCAATTCTCAAGTAGTTTTGAGGAGTGTTGCGCTGGATCAAGGTGAGAAGATTGTTTTGATAAGAGAATTACAACCACCTTACAGTTTGTGGAACATGATTAGCAACGAGATTGAAGCGAGGGAAGATGCAGAAGCATCAGAGAAACAAGCTACTGGCATGGTTGACAATGGGGATGAGGTGAGTAAAAGCGTCAAGGCATCATAAAGTTTGACTGAAGGTGAAAGCAGACAGGTGGTGAAACGTTGACCCTGGATGTAAATGGCAACGGGAGGTTGTTTGTGAAGTCACAAGTTGTTGACTACACCCTCCATGGAGAAGCACTGTCAATGTCAAATATCATGGACTTTTTTGTCAGCACATACAAGGCAGACATCAATAAGGGTTCACACCAATGGGAGAAAGTTGCTGCATCGGTGACAGATGATCAGACTGATTTAATACGAGGTCCAAAACGGCATCGGGGAAGGCCACTTCACGAACGTGTCCGATATCTCGAATCTCATCCAAAATACAAGAGCAAATATCATATCATGCGGAGCCCGCATCACAATACCCTCCCTAACTTCATTGGACAATATTTCCCATCATGCGATGACGAAGATCAGCAGTCATTCTATTATGCATCTGTGCTCATGCTACTAAAGCCATGGAGAAACCTCCAAATTGATCTGAAAGATCCCAGCGAGACATGGGAAGAAGCCTTCAACGCGTTCTGCTCAACAGCGTCGCCAAGAGATCACTGTATCATTTCAAATATCCAGTACTTTCATAGATGTGAGGCTGCAGCGCAGCGTGAGGGGCTGAAGCTCACAATGATGCAAGTTTCCAAGTTGAGGGGCTTAACGTCAGAAGAACTTGAGCTCGACGAAGATGTCTCCTGTCCCAGTAGTGACGAAAAATTTACGGAGGAGGGCCTTGCTTTCTTGGTCGCATCACAAAAACCCTGGCGGGAGGAGTTACACGCACATCTAGCAGTTGAAGTGGCTCGGGCAGGGGGCATTTTCAATAGCAAACGGGGTGCCTGTCTCACCGATCTTAGAATCGGAACTGACGACTCTACATGGAGGGGAATGGCACCTGATATCGAGAAACTACTGGCATGGAAGCAGCAGATGGAGCGGGATGTACAAAGACAGAATTCGGTCTTCTCAGTCACTACTGTGCAGGATCACAGTGACGACTGTAATACAGCTTCAGTCACCTGCAACGATGGCACTGGCTTAGCTGGTGTCACTTACCACGACCCTGAAGACAGCATTGCTGCTGAGGTGTTGCTTCCACCAATTGACCTGTTGATGCTCAAGGCAGACCAGTACCGAGCCTACAATATTGTAACATGTCATTTGGATAGGACCTTGTCAGGATATGATGCGCCACCATTGAGAATGCTCATCCTTGGTGAAGGGGGGACAGGAAAATCAAAAGTTATCCAGACAATCACGGAGTACTTTGCTCACAGAGGGGTAGTTCATATACTGCTCAAAGCAGCATATACTGGAGTTGCAGCATCCATTGTTGATGGGAAGACAACGCATACGATCGCGATGGTGTCAGCAGGAAAGGATACGACACTCAGCGATGAGTCAAAGGCAAAACTCCAACAGTTCTGGCAACATATTTCATACCTCATCATTGACGAGTTATCAATGCTTGCAAAGAAGTTTCTAGCTATCTTGTCGTGTAACATCAGCACTGCCAAGATGGTTGAAGGGCAGCCAGCGAAGGATGAATCCTTCGGTGGAATCAACATCGTCCTCTGTGGTGATTTCCACCAGTTTCCCCCCATTGCAACATCGCCCACCGAAGCCCTTTACTTCCCAAGTAATCCAGAAAGAGACAGTGCTGAGTCACAGCTTGGGAGGGCCATATATATGGAGTTTACGACAGTGGTGATATTGAAAGAGCAGATGCATGTCATGGATCCAGTGTGGCATGATTTCCTTGAACATCTGCGCTATGGTCAGGTTCAAGAAGAGCATATCAAAATGCTGCGGACACTAATCATCACCAATGAAAAATGTCCCCTAACTGACTTCCAGAGCTCACCATGGAATAGCACATCTCTTGTCATGCCACAGCATGCTGTTCAGCGTCTGTGGAATGAGGAAGCCCTGCACAAATTTTCAAGTGATGCAGGGAAAAAAATTGTCACCTGCAAGGCAGAGGACACAATCAAGGGGGAACCACTTACCCTCTGGGAACGATATGGACTGGCTGCATGGGGTACAAGAGGTGGTGAAGGGGGAAAATGGCGTCTCAATCAAGATCTACCAGAATCAATCGACCTTGCAGTCGGGACGAAGGTGATGGTAACACAAAATGTCGAGACTGATCTTGACATTACCAATGGAGTGCGGGGGACTGTGGTTGGAATCATACTGCATCCCGATGAGGACATGGAACACACAGAGCTTCACCACTTACCATTGTATATGCTGGTGAAGTTGGATTGGACACGGGCCACGCAACTAGCTGGTTTGGACAATTGTGTCATACCGGTCAAACCCAGGACACAGACCTTCCGGATGAAATGTGAGCAAAAAGATGGCAAAGTTGTCACCAAAACTGTGAAGCGGCGTCAGTTTCCAATGACAGGAGCATATGCTTTCACAGACTACCACTCACAAGGGCAAACAATACCACATGTGGTGGTCGACATTGCAACACCACCAACTGGAGGACTGAACCTTTTTAACCTCTATGTCGCACTCTCACGAAGCTCTGGTCGATCCACAATACATCTTCTATGTGACTTCGATGAGAAGCTGTTTCAAGCTTCCCATAGTGCAGAGCTCATTGCAGAAGATGATAGACTGGAGGTGCTGAACATGGAGACAAAGAAACAGTGGGAAAAAGAGATAGGGACACAGCAGGGACACACTGCAGGGATGAGATGACACAGTGATAGCAGAGGCTGATGCTTTGTTTACAAATAATTACGACAATACGATTTGTTTGTATCTATTGTCCAGGTGAGACAGGGGTGTCGAATATTGGGGGTGACAGAGACCTTGCAAGCAAGGTGATCTTTGGCCACCTTGGACATACTGTAAGTGCAATTAATGCAACTATGCAAACTCAGTAGACAATGAAGTCACTATATTAGTACACCTAATGCAACTATGTAAGTTGCACTAAGTCAGCACAAGGACATCAATAAATTCCAAAATACAGTGGCTCAGAAAATTGTCCCAATGTTTGCATGTTTTTCATTAATCATGGTGTAGACAGTGAGCTATCATCATCTAGTCCAAGGTGTTGGTGGATGGATCAAAGCAGCTGGTAATGGCTCTCTCACAAGACATATTACATAATATTTGGATAAACACTGGTGATGGAATACCCAATTGAAAATGACAGCTCATTGGGCCAATCATGTAACTTTAGGGTATACTGGGGATGTAGTCCTTGGGAACACATATAAAATGTGATGAGATGCTCACCAATGCTTACATAATGTGCCACATGGTCTACTGAATGATTTGTCATTGAACAAACAATGTCAAACAGAGATTCTGTACCACTAAGCCTCCTTGCTGTAGCACAACTCAAGAAATCACCATTCTGGCTCATCAGGGACATTCTCTCAGGGCAATCTCAGAAATTTCTGGTGTACACTACAGTATAGTCAATAGAATATGCAATCAACACCATTAGTCTCTTCAGAAACCTGCTAGCAGTCATCCTCTGCACTGTTTCCCTGCCAAGCCCTATGTGACCTGGTACTAATCAGTGCTGTGAGAGTTGAAAATGATGTGAAGGTTCAATCTGGCATTCACCCTACCATGAACAAACTAATTTCCCATCATCTAGTGCATCAAAGTTGAAGAAAAGCTCATCTGAAGGCTCAGGTGAAGCACAACCCACCTGTGCACTCCCAGTATCATAGGAGGGTTGGCTATTTTGCACTCTGAGCTGAACTGTGGATCACTGGGAGAGAGATATTTGCTCATATAAGGCTAATGAAAATATCCAGCACCAGATAAAAGGGCAGCAATGTGCACCCTAGAAGCTCAGTTGCATATCCCTCCACAGTACCTGGTGTGTAAAGAGGGTTTAGCCTTACCCTGACTTCCATACCTGTCCCCCCTTCACAGAAATGCATTACACAGTGGGTGAATGCCAGATTGAAGCTTCACATCATTTTCAACTCTCACAGTACTGATTAGTTCCAGGTCACATAGGGCATTGGCAGGGAAACAGTGCAGAGGATGACTGCCAGCAGGTTTCTGAAGAGACTAATGGTGCTGATAGCATATTCTATTGATTATACAGTGTACACCAGAAATTTCTGAGATTGCCCTGAGAGAATGTCCCTGATGAGCCAGAATGGTGATTTCTTGAGTTGTGCTACAGCAAGGAGGCTTAGTGGTACAGAATCTCTGTTTGACATTGTTTGTTCAATGACAAATCATTCAGTAGACCATGTGGTGCATTATGTAAGCATCAGTGAGCATCTCATCACATTTTATATGTGTTCCCAAGGACTACATCCCCAGTATACCCTAAAGGTACATGATTGTCCCAATGAGCTGTCATTTTCATTTGGGTATTTCATCACCAGTTTTTATCCAAATATTATTTAGTATGTCTTGTGAGAGAGCCATTACCAGCTGCTTTGATCCATCCACCAACACCTTGGACTAGATGATGATAGCTCACTGTCTACACCATGATTAATGAAAAACACGCAAACATTGGGACAATTTTGTGAGCCACTGTAGTTGTACCACTCTGTACAACACTGTACGTAGATCTACAGATGGCACAGAGCCACAGGAAGGTCCCCCCCCTGTATAGCTGGGTCCACAGGGCCTACAGCACTGTACAGGTAATGCAAATCTGTACAACACTACACAGACCCACAGTACCTGTCAAGTCCAGGCCTACTCTGACCAACTCCAATGCTTAACAAGGTCTGGGGAGAGGTGCAGAAGCAAGTCTGACACAGATGAACAGAACTCCAACTAGCAGAGGATCAGCAGGGATGAAGTCTGCTGAGGCAGAAGTGGAGCAGAGTGAGGGCATTGTGTTTAGCTCATGTGCTACCCCCTTGCATGATCTCAGCCCTTGTATTTCAGAGGAAGGGACCAGATGGAAGATTGGAGATAACTCCAACAGACAGGGGATAGAGAGATACAGAGGAGGAACTTTGGTGATATTTGTACTGAAGAACAGCAGGGTACTGTACATGCTTTTTATACTAACATGGAGGTACAGTAACTGGAATTGGAACTGACATACAGAGACTCGTAAATTTTCAAGTGAAAACCCCCTGGACAATGAATGCAGGGAAGACAGAGAACATATGATGGGTAACATAGAACAGACCAAAAAGGAAACAGTCCAGGTGCTGAACCATGAGGTGCATGCACTGCAGAGTACCTGACTGTGCACTGTCAAGGAGAAGTTTGGAGGGAGGTCACATGACCTCTTAGAGAATGGTCCATGTGGTCTGATGGTAGGCTGGCACAAGTCTGACAGCAGACAGAGTAGAGAAGGCCCATAAATGGTAGAGGGCAGGCAGAGTTGGTGTGGAATGAGCAAATGACTGGCAGAGTAGGGTGTGGAGTGAGTAGGGACTTAGGATAAATGCATGGTTGTGACAGTACCTTACAGTGCCATACAGTCATAAACAGGCCCACAGAAGCCCCTAAGATACTTTCCAGTTATTCAGAGCCTCTCAGACACTTCATGGATGGTCAAATTACATTACCAGTGTCACAAATGTTGGAGTTTAGACTTTTTACCTTGATTAAAGGTTCACTGAGCACAGCATTACATAATCCAAAAGCGGACACTTAGCAGTTCTTTTTTCTTACTGCACCTCAGCTTCAACCAACTTGAAGTCTGAGTACAATCCTTTCTCTAGACTTGACTACTCTGCAGCTCATCAACCTGCAAAAGGTTATGAGCCCTGCTTGCAAGTTCTAATCCTAGGAATACAGAACACATCAAGTCTGATATAAAGAAGTGTCTACCATGTCTGGTCTGTCAGCATCTACCTCTGGTCTCTCAAAAATTCTGGCTTCTGCCTCAATAACTACCTCTACTACTCAGGTAAAAATACCCATGCCCCTAGTTAACTCTATGATATACTGTCTCTCAAAGACAATGGTTCAAATTTCCAGATGTGGAAATATTGGATCATCATGATCCTAGATGTCCAAGGCCTCCTGGAACTCATAGAAGGAAAAGTGAAGGCACCAGATGCTACAGCTGATCTGGCTGCCTATGCAGACTGGCTCTACAAGGATAAAGAAGCAAGGGCTCAAATAACACTTACCCTGAAGGATGATGACCCACTCAGTGGTGTTCTGCATGCAACAACTGCAGCAGATGTCTGGAAAAAGTTATGCAAGCACTACAAAGGCAAAGGGAAGCAAACAGTAGCTTATCTTATTGGTGAACTATTTCACAGCACCCTAGCAGATGGCATCTCAATGGAGACACAACTTAATGCCATGTGGCAGAAGGCAACCATCCTAAAGTCTCTTCAGCAGACCCTTGAAGACTCCCTGGTTGCCATTGCCATGGTCATCTCCCTTCCAGCATCCTACTTGACCCTTTGCACTATACTCATGTTGTCTGAAGAAAAACTAACTGCAGACTCAGACATTTCCCAAGTCTTAATAGAAGAGAAGTCTCATCATACCTCTTCAGCTCAAACAGCACTTGTAGTGAAGATGCCCAACAAGAAGGGAAAGTGGAATGACAAGAAGAAGAAGAAAGCTTGTGGTTACTGCAAGAGGACTAACCATGTCAAAGATGATTGCTACAAGAAGAAGGCTGACAAAGCAGCCAAGACTCTGTCACAGGCTGAGAAGGATAAGCCTAAGGAGGACAAACTTGTCACCAAAGTCACACATGTCTCACCTGCTGAAGACAGCACACTCCATCTCTTCATGGCCTCTGACAACAATGAGAACCTACACATGTGCTGGGTCATTGACTCTGGTGCCTCTGTGAATATGTGCTGTCAGCAAAACTGGTTCTCTTCACTCAAGTCACTCTCACCTCTGCAACCTGTAGTTGTTGGAAATGGGAGCACTATTCCTGCTATGGCCACTGGACAGATCAAACTTCATATGGATCTCCCAAATGGGAAGACAGGACAAATCCTACTGCAGAAGGTCTACTACATTCCAGACCTGAGCACAAATCTCATGTCAGTGGCATACCTTGCCAATGGAAATGTAAAGGTCACCTTTGCAGGTGAATCATGCTTGATCACCAAAGGGACAGAAGCTGTTATGTTTCACCCCTATCTTTTCCTTTTACTGTACATTTACCTTGTGTTTGATCCATTGGACATCTTTCCTTTTAGAGCTGTCTTCTCTCTGTTCTGATGGCTCTCTACTTCCACCACTAGTGATATGTTCTCATTACATGCTTAGGACATGTGCTGTCGTTGTTCAACCAATGGCATAGTTACCTCATTACATGCAGATGCCTCATGGTCTGTCTTCCTGTAGTATTTAGCTTGCTGGCTCAAGTCCTGGAAACCCAGACTTGAGCTGCTCAATCATATGCAGTGTTCCTCAGAACTTCGCCCTCAGTGTCCCTAACCTGGACCACTTTTGTCAGCATTGCCCAAATCCTCTGTCATTTACAGAGGTTACTGCAGCTGTTGCTCAGTAGAAACCTTAGACTGCATTTGAGCTCTCCCTATGCCTTGACTTCAGTCAAGTGTAACAGAAGCTGTGGGCATGGGTCACCATCAAGGCTTGCTCTACATCCTCACAGCAAAGAATTGCTCTCTGGGTCATGGTGCACTTGTAATACAAGGCCCATCTCCACTTCTCAATCCTGCCCTTGAATTCTCAGCACTTGCAGCTGCAGCACCAAAGTCAGTGGCTACACTTGACTTGTGGCATTGATGACTTGGGCATGTGAACAAAAGATCTGTTGTGGGACACAACTTCTGGGAAGCATGTGACTGGGGGAAAGCTGAAGGGAAAATTTCCTAGGATCATCCTTGTCAAAGTCGGACAACACCCCTGGCTCCTTCTTAGGGCGGAGTTGGAGCGGGTTGGGCTGCGGAGTACAGCAGTCAAAGTCCGAAGCAAATCTGACCACTGGGTGACGAGATATTTGATGAACAGTGAGTGGAGGGGTATGAAGGAAAATCTTGGAGGCTGAGGTCGGAGTCGGAGCTGGAGGTCAGAGGTTGGAGGTCGGATGAGAGGGCGTTGTCACACACCAAAGGTGTTGTGGACATGGTTACAGCTGACTCTGCCTAACTCGTTGACGAGTTGCGCACAATGCCCAAGCATGCAGATGAAGACTAAAGGCCTCATGTGAAGAAAGACTGTTGGACGTGAACAGTCATCCTTCGCACAAGATCGAGTCGTCAGTGCTAAAGAGAAAAGAGGAAGCAAGTTAAGCGCGCATTAAAGGTTTTTAGCGCCTGTGTACGGCATTCCGGTTTTCATCGTATCTCCACCATTTCCAAAGATATCGACTCCGTTCCCATGCTCGCTTAAAGTGCTCAGCCCCACGATTCTTCCTTCCAAATTTGGAGAGGATCCTCGCACCCTGCACGCGTTTCTACAGCACTCCATCCATCAGACGCTCATTTCGCAAAGTCCATCAATCATGGCCGCCTCTTCGTCAGTCATCTCGCTTGTCTCATTTGCCAGAGACAATGGCTATGTATATCTGCCAGGCATTCCCACCAGCTTCCGTCCTGAAGCCCCCTGGTTCATCCCGTCATTGTCAGCCCCGTCTCGTCCCATGCAGCTTGGTCAGCGTGTTCTCCTTGTCAGTATGACTTCCAGAAGGACGTTCTTTGGTCACCTCAGGTCTGTCACTCGGTTAGAAAGGTCTTATGTGGTCGTTTCAGTCTCCCCGGTTGATGAAGCATATGGATCGTTCCTTCCTGCTCCCTGCACCGTCTTTATTCCAATCTCGTCCATCATTCTTCCTGCATTGCGACAGCTGCAGTATAATCTACTGTCCTCCAGCCTCCCTGATCGCATTCATGACGAGTATGACATGCATCTTGCCTTCTTACTGCAAGATCCAGCAGAAGACGTCCCCCCTTCTCCTCCTCCTCCATCAGAACCCCGTCCATGAAGTTTTTGTTAACTTCGCTGAGAGGATGAAAGGGTGGGAGACGCGATCGCGTATGCTCTCATTGCCCCACAG
Organism: Pisolithus tinctorius; assembly: GCA_024663395.1. Taxonomy (NCBI): domain Eukaryota; kingdom Fungi; phylum Basidiomycota; class Agaricomycetes; order Boletales; family Pisolithaceae; genus Pisolithus; species Pisolithus tinctorius. Next base: position 4,200,755 of record JANFAH010000002.1, read on the forward strand.
ACCCCCAACGCCCTAGCCCCCTTTGACGCCTGACTCATGCCCTTCAATTCTGGAATTAATACTTCCCTATCTGGAAACACCGTCCATCTGTCATGCCGTCTTTGGATCTAGAGATGTCTCCACCGAGATCTGACTTGCATCGCCACCCCCTAATGTGATATCAGTGTGCTTACTCAGTTTCTGACTCCGTTTGACTCATTTTGTGATATTTTGACTATCCTTGACTCGTTCATTGCCAATACTTACCAATCTTCTTTGCTTGCTTACTTATCATTTCTCACTTACTCATCATGATTACTCAGTCCTTACTCATTACTTACCAAGTGTTTGTGCCTTGTTTGTCACAAGCTGTGCTCCCCCCTCAGTATATAAACCCCCATGTACTTAGCTACCGAGAATCAATTCAGAATCAATCAAGAAGCAATCCAGAAGTCAGCTCAGCTCAGCATATCTCGTCGTCGACAGTTGAGGCTCATTCGGAAGAGTCTATCTGTCTTCATTTATATCATTGGTAGTTGAGGCTCCATCAAGGGTCTATCTACCTCTATTCATCATCAGCAGTATCATCAGTGCTTAGTCAGCAACCTCTTGTTTAGTCATCCATCCACTCCTGTGTAACTCGTCATCGACTTGCGCCAGGAGCACATCCTATCGAAATCCATTTACTCCCAAGTCCTTTCGGCTGAACACCCCTGCTCTGTTCAGCATCCCTTCCTCAGACATCATCCATTCATCTACTCCTGCGTAACTCGTCGACGACTTGTGCTAGGAGCACCTGCCATTGAAACTCCCCCCACTTTAGGTTTCTCTGCACTCCAGGTTCCGCGGAGGCAAACCACCACTCGCTTTTATTTGTCTTTTGGTGTTGGATTTGTTTGGTTTTCACCAGCATTCCACACTTTGACTCACATCTGGAGCCCACCGCGAGGGGTGGTTATTCCTGGATCAAGAACCCTGCTCACTCAGCCTATTGAAACTTGTCTCTAAAAAACCACTTGATATCTTGCTACTATGTCATCCACCATCCCCACTATCTATCCTCCTACATCATCAGCAGTTCCAGTAGCTATGGCTGCTCCCCCTGCTCGCTCTGTCCTCACTATGCCCTTGCTTGGCATGAAGTCTGCCCCTGAATTATTCCAAGGAGACCATACCCATGTTCGCTCCTTCTTGGACCACTATGAACGCCTCTGTGCCTACCACAATGTCACTTCTGACCAGGAAATGGTCGAATCAATCCTCCAGTACTGCAATGCTCGTGTTAGGGAGATTATTGAAGGAATGGCTCACTACTACACTCCTGATTGGGCTAACTTGAAGGCTGATCTCCTCAAGTACTTTGATGCTGATCTATCAGATGAAAGGTTCTTTGAAAGGCATCTCAAGAGCTTTGCTTTGGAGTCTAGGATGCAGCCCATCATGACTCTTCAAGACTTTAGGGCTTACAACCGTGGCTTCATTCACATTGGAGGTTGGTTGAAGAATAAAGGAAGGATATCGGTTGACGAATATAATCGCTACTTCTGGGCTGGTTTGTCCCCAGTCTTTCGTGGCTTGGTTGAAACTCGTCTCAGGACAAAGGATCCCAACCTTGACATCAGCAGGCCATTCCCCTATGATGATGTATGCCAGTCAGCTGAAGAGGTCCTTCGCCGTGATCGCTTTGATGCAGATGACCTTGACTTCCTTGGCCCTCGTGCTGCCCCTGCTCCTCAGGCCCAGCCTAGTGCTTCTCATCGCTCAGATGGAAGAGATGACAGTGTTCGCCCTTTGCTCCCTTCCCACGAAGCCAGAAGAAACCTTGAAAATTTGGAGAAAGAAGGTCCTACTGCTTGCAAACAAGATGAGGTTGAGACCCTAATCAAGTCCCTCTCTCGCATGTCACTCAGTGACCCAGACTACTCCCTCCTCTACTATCGTGCTATCAAGATGGATCCTGATGCTGCAAAGGTGCTTCGTGCTCCTTCCCTTCGTCCTGCTCCTGCATCTACTCCTGCATCCACTGCCCCTGCTGCTACTTCCTCATCCCAGACCCGTCCTGCTAGAAGGACCATCACTTGTTATGGCTGTGGTGTTGAAGGCCATGGTGTTGAGAGTTGCCAGGCCATTAATGATCTCATTCAGAAGGGTTCTTTGGCACGTGATGAAAACCATCGGGTCATCTACCCTAATGGACAGCGCATCTATCGCAATGGAGAGGAGACTATCCTGCAAGCCTATGAGCGCACTAAAGCTGCTACTCAGCCTGCCAGTGCAGTTCGCTTTGTTATCCATGAAGAGGCCGAAGAAGAGTCTAGTGCCGAGATTTATGAGTTGGAAGAAGAACCCCTTGTTGCTGCTGTGGATCGCTCTAACAAGGTTACCAAAGAAAAGAGAAAGGCTGTCTTTGACAGTGTCCTTGTCCCGCCTCGTTCGCATGGCAAGGAGAAGGAGACTCAAGAACCAAAGCCTTCATCCTCTGCATCCATCCCTGCTCCACAGAAAGCACCACTTGCCCCTGCCTTTGTGCCGGTTGATGTTCATCCCACTGTCTTTGATGGAACTAGAGATGATGCTATCATGGAAGATGCCACTGTCCCAAAGCCATCTGGTCAAGCCACTGATTCTGCAGACAGGTCTAAGAAATCCAAGCCCCCTCCTACCACTTCCCTGTCTTCATCGCTTTCGCAGTCTGCCAATTCCAAAGCCATTGTGGAGCGCATTCTTTCTACTCCCTTGACTGTATCTGTTGGGGAGGTCATTGGATCATCTAGGGATGTTTCTCAGCACCTTCAGGAGCTTATGCGGTTCAAGAGACAGCCCCTGGCTCAGCCTGTCAAGTCGGTCACTGCTGTTGAAGGAACTCCTCCTGCATCCTCCTACTTGGCATTGACTTCTAGCCCCCTCATCACTATCAATCTGACTTGCAATGGCCATCGTGTAACAGGTGTCATTGACTCTGGATCTACCCTCAATGTTGTTCGTGCTGGTGTAGCCCAGTCAGTCATTCGCATGCCCATTGATATGTCACAGACCATCAATATGCGAGATGCAAAAGGAGGTATCTCTACTCTGAAGGGTCTAGTTCAAGATGTTCCTCTCTTCTGTGGTGCTGCCAGGACTTGGACCAATCTATTCGTCGCCCCAGACACTAATGCAGGCTTTGATCTCCTCCTTGGTCGTCCTTGGGCCCTTGGGAACTCGGTTAGCATTGTTGAAAGAGAGTCTGGAACTTATGTTGTCTTTGGAGCTGATTCAGATCGCCCCCTGGAGATGTGTGTTACTGAAGGCCAGCTTGGGTCTGTTGCAGATACACTTATGGCGACTCTAGAGCCTGTCCATTCTCAGCAAGAAGCCGATGAACCTATGAGAGATGTAGCAGTTGGTACCCCTCATCATGTTTCACCCATTGTCTTCGCTCCACCCCCGTCAACTTCGCAGTCACCCCCTCAGTCACTTGATTCTACTCTGCTGTATCCTGAATCACCCCCAGATGGGTTTGATGTTGCCTCAGCCTTTCCTGTGTTCCATCCCATTCCAGTCCAAGCATTCCCACCTCCTACCAGTCCCTTTCCTTCGGAGTTTGTTGGTCAGCTTACCCAGGAGTTACAGTCCACTGATGCGAGTGGATTGGAGGATAATCCTACCCTTGCCCAGATTCGTCGCCAGATCAGAAGAGAAGAGCGCCAGTCACTTGTCTCACTTCTTACTAGCCTTGCTCATCGCACTCCCCATCTATCCTCCCTTTATCTTGAATCAAACCATGCACTTGCTGGAGAAAGAGGTACTGATGAATCAGGAGTCTACTTCCAAGACTTCCTTATGCTTGATGTTCGCTTAGTCCGACAGGTCCCTGCCCCACTAGAGCATTACCATGAGCTTGAAGGTTCTGCCTATGTCAGGTTCTATCCTCGTCTACTCCCACAGGCATCTCCCACTCAGAGCAATGCATCTCCACCTCCAGACCTGCCATCTGACTCGAGTCTACCTGCTTCACATGTACTTTCTAATGGCATTACTGCTCCGCCTCAGACTCCCTCTCCCCCATCCCCAGATCCAGTTATCGTTCAAGAAGAGCCCACTGATGGTTCCCACCAGGCATCACTTCTGTTCTGTAGAGATGCTGCCACTCCAGACTCTGAAGCTACGTTCTCCATCTTCAATACTTCCTACTGTGGTTCAGTTGCCCCTACTTCCCATGATGCTTGCCATGACTCTCAGTCCGCACAACTCGACGACGAGTTGTGCAGGGATCCATATGCGCCCAGTCCATCCACCCATCATCAATCTGCACAACTCGACGACGACTTGTGCAGCCATGTGCAGTTGTCTGGTTCATCCTCGGATATAGGTCATGACTCTCAGTCCACGCAACTCGTCGACGAGTTGCGCATGTCTCACCACTTGTCCAGTCTATCCCCAGATATACCCACCACACTTTCGCCACTTGACTCTGACATGTTCAACACTGGTGTTGGCTCTCGCTTCTATCTGCCTAGCCCGTCCTTGCCTCAGTCTGCACAACTCGACGACGACTTATGCAGGCATCAGCAGTCATCTAGTCCAACTCTTCCTATGCCATTACTACCCTCAGCTCCCCAAGCCATGTCTAATGCTGCTGTTGGTGAAGAGTCAGTTGCCATGCCAGAGCCTTATAGCAATGTTGTCATGTGTCGTACCCCTACTGGATGGATTGCTCACTTGCAAGAAGCTGCAGAGGACCGTTCAGGTGATGTGGATGAAGAGGACCCAGATGCATTACAAAACTCCAGTCTTCATGTCCTTGCCAGTGCAGTCAGTTTTGCCTCAGCCTCAGCTCATCCTCCCCCTTTCGAAGCGGTTTCATACCCAGACCACTTTCCTGCTTCCACTTCCTCAGATTCAATTCAAGACAGGTCCGATGATCTTTTCAGATGTGTTCCTCCACTTTCTCCCATATCTCATCATTTATTTCTCCAGCTCTTTGAAGATTGATTTGTATGTCCCCTCTTATACTTATAGTTGTTCTTGTTCTTCGTCTGCTCACTTTGACCGAGAAGTCGTTAAACTCCTAAACCCACATATATCGTTTCTTTGCTCAGATACTCCTGTAACATCACTTACTATGCCTCCTTCAGTTTCAAGTTTCCAGAGCTCTTTTTATCTTGATGTCTTCTCTTCTTCATTATCTAATCCTTCAAAAGCACCAGATCCCCTTCCTGTTCAGAAAACCAAAAAACAGCTTCACTTTTACTATTCCCTATCTGACTTTCTTGATTTGTTATGTTTTAGAAAAAGCCTTGCTACAGATACGGAAGACTCAGCCGATGAAACAGGTCAGCCAGTGTATGGAGCGTACAAGCGCGTTGATCGTAAAGTCAAGCCAGTGCCTGGAGTCTATCCAGAAGACGCTCGAGTCCGTCGCCGGTTTCCAGAAGACCCTCTTGCATCACTCACACCTCTCACTTGTCACCCTCCTGTGTTCGTTCCCACAAGGAAGCTTACTCAAGAGCGCCTTACCTCCATGAAGATTAACGCTGATGGCTTTCTCTGGCCAGAAGAGGAAAAACTTTTTTCGCATGTCATGAAGCTTAATGAGCGTGCCTTGGCGTTCGATGAATCGGAGAGAGGCAACTTTCGTTCAGACTACTTTTCGCCTTACATCATTCCTGTCCTGCCACACGAACCATGGGAGTTTCGTAACATTCCAATTCCCCCTGGCATACGAGAACGTGTCATACAGCTTCTTCGGGAGAAGATCGCCGCTGGTCTCTATGAGCCGGCCCAGTCATCCTATCGCTCCAAGTGGTTTTGCATTATGAAAAAGAATGGCAAGATCCGTATCGTTCATGATCTACAGCCTCTGAATAAGGTTACCATTCGAGACGCTGGTGTTCCACCAATATTGGATGACTTTGTGGAGCCGTTTGCTGGTCGTCAATGCTACATGGTCTTTGATCTATTTTCAGGATTTGATACACGCCAGCTCCATCCCGATAGCCGAGATCTGACATCCTTCATGACGCCTCTTGGCTTACTGCGCCATACTGCCATGCCTCAAGGCTACACCAACTCGCCATCGGAGTTTCAGAATTGTACAGCATTCATTCTACAGGACGAAATCCCTCACGTTGCCAACGTTTTCATCGACGATCTGCCAGTCAAAGGCCCTGCAACCCGTTATGAAGATGCCGATGGCAATGCCGAAACGTTACCCGAGAATCCCGGCATACGTCGCTTCATTTGGGAACATGCTGTAGACGTGCATAGAGTCATGCATCGGTTTGCTCATGCTGGCAGAACGTTTTCTGGCTTGAAATCTCAGATCTGCCAGCCTCGTGTTATCATTCTTGGTCAAGCATGCCATCCTCATGGTCGCTCTCCTGACGACCACAAGGTGAAGAAGGTCATCAACTGGCCAACGCTCGCTACGCCCAAGGATGTTCGCTCATTCCTAGGTCTCTGTGGTACTGTTCGTATCTGGATTGCGAACTACTCGCAGTTGGCTCGCCCACTCGTTGACCTTTATCGCAAGAATGCTCCGTTCGTTTGGGGTCAGCCCCAGCAAGATGCGTTTGATGCCTTGAAGCTCGCCATCTCATCTGCTCCTGCCCTTCACCCCGTTGACTACTCATCTGACTTGCTGGTCGTTCTTTCCGTTGACACTAGTAACATCGCCGTTGGATTCGTTCTCTCCCAGTATGATGAAGAAGGTCGCAAACGTCCTGCTCGCTATGGTTCACTCCCCATCAATGAACGTGAATCCCGCTACAGTCAGCCTAAGCTCGAGCTCTATGGTCTCTTCAGAGCACTTCGTCACTACCGTCTATATCTCTACGGCGTTCGTCATCTATGGGTAGAGGTTGATGTGAAGTACATCAAAGGTATGCTCAATGATCCAGATCTTCAACCTAACGCTACCATCAATCGCTGGATCGAGGGTGTACTTCTCTTTGACTTTAAGCTCATTCATGTCCCTGCTGTTCGTCACCAAGCCCCAGATGCCCTTTCCAGACGTCAACCTACAGAAGAGGAGTATGAAGAGGGCGAAGCTGATGCAGAAGAAGCTGATGAGTGGTTGGAGAATATTCTTTTTACAGATGCCCATCCGTCTTCAGTCAGCGCAACTCGTCAACGACTTGCGCACGAGTCCACATATGCCATTACCCTCCCTTCATTCCTTTCCAGTGATACATCTCAAGATGTCCTCTTACGTCGAGTCCTACACTTCCTTCGTACTACAGAACTTCCCCCATTCCCTTCCAGTACTGCTCGCAAGCGCTTCATTCGCAGATCCCTCCAGTTCTTCCTTCATGGAGACCAGCTCTTTAAACATCGAGGTCCCCATCCTCCAGCCAAGGTTGTCTTTGATCCCCGTCTCCATGTCCAGATCCTTGGTCATGCTCATGAAGAACTCGGTCATCGTGGAGTCTTTGGAGTCTTTCATACAGTCAGACAGCGCTTTTACTGGCCTCAGATGTATCAAGATGTCGCCCATCATGTCCGCTCTTGCCATGAATGCCAGATCCGAAGCACTCGTAAAGCAGAGGTTCCCATCACCATTTCTGCTTCCCCCAGAATCTTTATGAAGGTCTATGTCGATGTCATGCTCATGCCCAAAGCACGTGGTTATCGCTATCTTGTCGCAGCTCGAGATGATCTTTCCCTCGCTGCAGAAGGTCGTGCTCTTCGTCATGCCAATGCAGACAGTCTTGCTAAGTTCTTCTGGGAAGAAGTCTTCTGTCGTTATGGTGTTATTGCCCAGGTTGTCACTGATAATGGCAGTGAGGTCAAGGGCGCCTTTGAGAAACTCATGAAGCACTACTCCATTCCTCAGATTCGCATCTCCCCATATAATTCCAAGGCAAATGGAGTTGTAGAACGCGGTCACTTTGTTATCAGAGAAGCTATCATCAAAGCTTGTGAAGGAGATCTTTCGCTTTGGCCGTCCAAGGTCCATCACGCGTTCTTTGCAGACAAGGTCACTACTCGTCGCTCCACTGGATTCAGCCCCTACTTCCTGCTACATGGTCTTGATCCCGTCCTGCCTTTTGATCTCTTCGAGTCTACCTATCTCGTTGAAGGATTCTACTCTGGAATGTCGTCTCAAGAGCTTCTCGCACTTCGCATTCGTCAGTTGGAAAAGAGAGAGGAAGATATCAATGCCGCTTTCACCACTTTGCAGAGGTCTCGTTTATGCTCCAAGGGTCAGTTTGAGAAGAGGTATGCTTTACGGTTGATGAAGTCGGCTTATGAGCCAGGAGATTTGGTGTTGGTTCGCAACACGCAGATAGAGAAAGAACTGGATCGCAAGTCAAAGCCACGCTACCTTGGTCCCTATGAGGTCGTTCGTCGCACCAAGGGAGGCTCCTACGTCCTTAAAGAACTCGATGGCACCATTTCTGCTCGAGGTGTCGCAGCTTTTCGACTCATTCCCTATTATTCTCGCCACACTCCCTTGCCCAGTGTTATGGAAGAAGAAAGAGATGAAGAAGAAGATAATAACAGCAGTAACGATGACGACAGTGATGATGATGACGATGATGAAGATGAAACAAACGATGAAAACAAAGACACCAATAATGATATCGACTACGACTCAGATGACTATTCATGATTTCCCTTTTTTCATTTCTTACGATACTGATTGCCTGTCATTCCTTCCTTCATTTTTCTTTTTGTTTTCCCTGGGTTCCCTGCATTGGTCGCAATCGGGGACGATTGCATTTCTTCTTGCCGGTGGATGTCACACACCAAAGGTGTTGTGGACATGGTTACAGCTGACTCTGCCTAACTCGTTGACGAGTTGCGCACAATGCCCATGCATGCAGATGAAGACTAAAGGCCTCATGTGAAGAAAGACTGTTGGACGTGAACAGTCATCCTTCGCACAAGATCGAGTCGTCAGTGCTAAAGAGAAAAGAGGAAGCGAGTTAAGCGCGCATTAAAGGTTTTTAGCGCCTGTGTACGGCATTCCGGTTTTCATCGTATCTCCACCATTTCCAAAGATATCGACTCCGTTCCCATGCTCGCTTAAAGTGCTCAGCCCCACGATTCTTCCTTCCAAATTTGGAGAGGATCCTCGCACCCTGCATGCGTTTCTACAGCACTCCATCCATCAGACGCTCATTTCGCAAAGTCCATCAATCATGGCCGCCTCTTCGTCAGTCATCTCGCTTGTCTCATTTGCCAGAGACAGTGGCTATGTATATCTGCCAGGCATTCCCACCAGCTTCCGTCCTGAAGCCCCCTGGTTCATCCCGTCATTGTCAGCCCCGTCTCGTCCCATGCAGCTTGGTCAGCGTGTTCTCCTTGTCAGTATGACTTCCAGAAGGACGTTCTTTGGTCACCTCAGGTCTGTCACTCGGTTAGAAAGGTCTTATGTGGTCGTTTCAGTCTCCCCGGTTGATGAAGCATATGGATCGTTCCTTCCTGCTCCCTGCACCGTCTTTATTCCAATCTCGTCCATCATTCTTCCCGCATTGCGACAGCTGCAGTATAATCTACTGTCCTCCAGCCTCCCTGATCGCATTCATGACGAGTATGACATGCATCTTGCCTTCTTACTGCAAGATCCAGCAGAAGACGTCCCCCCTTCTCCTCCTCCTCCATCAGAACCCCGTCCATGAAGTTTTTGTTAACTTCGCTGAGAGGATGAAAGGGTGGGAGACACGATCGCATATGCTCTCATTGCCCCACAGACCCCCAACGCCCTAGCCCCCTTTGACGCCTGACTCATGCCCTTCAATTCTGGAATTAATACTTCCCTATCTGGAAACACCGTCCATCTGTCATGCCGTCTTTGGATCTAGAGATGTCTCCGCCGAGATCTGACTTGCATCGCCACCCCCTAATGTGATATCAGTGCGCTTACTCAGTTTCTGACTCTGTTTGACTCATTTTGTGATATTTTGACTATCCTTGACTCGTTCATTGCCAATACTTACCAATCTTCTTTGCTTGCTTACTTATCATTTCTCGCTTACTCATCATGATTACTCAGTCCTTACTCATTACTTACCAAGTGTTTGTGCCTTGTTTGTCACAAGCTGTGCTCCCCCCTCAGTATATAAACCCCCATGTACTTAGCTACCGAGAATCAATTCAGAATCAATCAAGAAGCAATCCAGAAGTCAGCTCAGCTCAGCATATCTCGTCGTCGACAGTTGAGGCTCATTCGGAAGAGTCTATCTGTCTTCATTTATATCATTGGTAGTTGAGGCTCCATCAAGGGTCTATCTACCTCTATTCATCATCAGCAGTATCATCAGTGCTTAGTCAGCAACCTCTTGTTTAGTCATCCATCCACTCCTGTGTAACTCGTCATCGACTTGCGCCAGGAGCACATCCTATCGAAATCCATTTACTCCCAAGTCCTTTCGGCTGAACACCCCTGCTCTGTTCAGCATCCCCTCCTCAGACATCATCCATTCATCTACTCCTGCGTAACTCGTCGACGACTTGTGCTAGGAGCACCTGCCATTGAAACTCCCCCCACTTTAGGTTTCTCTGCACTCCAGGTTCCGTGGAGGCAAACCACCACTCGCTTTTATTTGTCTTTTGGTGTTGGATTTGTTTGGTTTTCACCAGCATTCCACACTTTGACTCACAGCGTTAGGTTCAGCTAGTGCGCTGCCCCCTTGCACGAGCTCAGCCCTTGTATTTCAGAGGTGGAGCGGACTCAGAGGGAGTGGAGATGAAACTCTGGAGGGGACTGAGAGGGAGTTGAAGGTGAGGACTTTATTCGATATTCGTACTGATTACATCGGAGTACTATGTGGCCTTATATATGATGTAGGTCAAGGGCAGTGCAGTATGGAATGTAAACCAATAAGTGTAAAGTGGGTTAGAGTCCTTCCGACACAAGGGATAGAGGGTAGGGATGATGGGGACCTTAACTGAGACAAGGAAACTACTACAACGAGGAAGAGAGGGTAAACACCGAAGGAGTGGAAGAATGGAGAAAACCGACATGAGGGCAGAACCCTATCTAGAATGCAGGGCCGCAAGTTCGACAGCCCACGTGACCAACCTTAGGGCAGAGTTGAGCGGAGTTGGTCAGAACATGGACAGGGGACCTTGGAGAGGTGTGGAGATGTGTCAGGAGGGTCGGAGGAGCGTGGGAACACATCGGAGGAGGGCGGAGAAGCGCAGGAACATGTCGGAAAAGGGCGGAGTAGGTGTTAGGGGCTTATGCTGGTGTCATGGTCATGACAATCCTAAGGCATGCTGAGTTGGAAGGAGGAACAGGAAGTGATGCTAGGGAGGTATAGGTAGAGTCATGGGGGACTCAGAATTTAATTCTGGAGGCCTGTAAGTGCATGAGTTGTATTTGAGCTGGGTATATGAAATTCCAAAGGGCAGTTTTGTGACAAGAAGAGTGTATCTGGGGAAAGGGAGACACCAGATGAGACATGAAGGTCTAGAGGATGCAGGAGGCATGGAGAACACTGAAGACACTGTAGATGCTGTATACTTCATAGATGCTTTAGACTCTGGGGACTCTTAGACTTGTGAAAGACACACAGAGAGTGACTCCAAAAGGTGGGTGCTATTTTTCTGACACTACAGCAGAATTATATAGTACATGGGATGTAGGTATGAGTTGGAGTAACATGGGGCAGAAAAACTAAAAGCCCAGAAAATGAAGGAAATAATGACAGACATCAGCAAAGTACAGGTGCACATGAAACAGACTAGTGAGTGGTAAATGAGAGTAAATGGAACAAGGGGCAAGAGGGGTATCTTCCAGCAGCATGGGAGTACATGTACAGGTGAAAGGTGGAGCTGGCAGGAAAGGTAGGCATGCCCAAAGGAAGAGCATACAGGTATGAAAAATGGCTTGCAGAACTTTGGGGCAACAGGGGCAACAGGTGTTTTTTAGAGATGTTTGGCACAGTGTGAGTCAAAGTGTGGAAAGGTGGTGGAAACCAACCAAAACCAACACCAAAGAGAAATAAAAGGCAAGTGGTGGTGTGCCTCTGCAGTACCTGGATGGCAGAAAAATCTAAACTGGGGGAATTTCAATGGCAGGTGCTCCTAGTGCAAGCTGTCAATGAGTTATGCAGGAGTAGATGAATAGATGGTTACTAGATGGGGGATACTGAATAGGGCAAGGGTATTCAGCAGAAAGGACTCCTGACACAAGTTGATGTTGAGTTGCACAGGAGTGGACAAATGGATGATGACCATAAGAGAGATGCTGACTTGGAGTAAGGAACCTTGATAGAATGTGCTCCTGGCACAAGTTGATGTCAAGTTATGCAGGAGCAAAAGGATGACTAAGTGAGAGTTGCTGACTAAGTGATGATGATACACAGATGATGATTGATGACAGATAGACCCCTTCATGGAGCCTCAGCTGTTGATGACAAGTTAGGTCTGAGATGATTACTTCTGAGCTGAACTGATTCTTGAGTGACTTGATTCACTTGGGTTGTACTAAGTACAGGAGGGGTTATATACTGTAGGGGGAGTGCAGCCTATGATGAATGAGGCACAAATGCTTGGTAAGTCATGAGTAAGGACTGTAAGCAATGAGTAATCATGATGAGTAAGTGAGAAATGAAAAGTAAGCAAGCAAAGAGGATTGGTAAGTATTGGCAATGAACAAGTCAAGGACAGTCAAAATATCACAGTATGAGTCAAAGAATGTAAGAATCTGAGTAAGCACACTGGTATCACATTAGGGGGTGGTGATGCATGTCAGATCTTGGTGGAGACATCACTAGATCAAAAGATGGGATGACAGATGGACAATGTCTCCAGATGGGGAAGTATTAAATCTAGAAATGGATGGCATGAGTCAGGTGTCAAAGGGCTAGGGCATTGGGGGTCTGTGGGGTAATGAGAGCATAGGTGATTGTGTCTCCCACCCATTCATCCCCTCAGTGAAGTTAATAAAATACTTCATGAATGAGGCTCTGATTGAGGAGAGGGAGATGGGGGAACATCTTCTGCTGGGTCTTGCAGTAAGAAGGCAAGATACACATCATACTTGTCATGGATGTGATCAGGGAGGCTGGAGACCAGCAGATTATACTGCAGCTGTTGCAACATGGGGAGAATGATGGACAAGATTGGAAAAAGATGTAGCAGGGAGCAGGAGGAAGGATCCATATGCTTCATCAAGTGGGGAACTGAAATGACCATGTAAGGCCTCTCTAACCAAGTGACAGACCTGAGGCAACCAAAGAATGTCCTTCTGGAAGTCATACTGACAAGGAGAACATGCTGACCAAGCTGCATGGGATGAGATGGGGCTGACAATGATTGAATGAACCAGGGGGCTTCAGGACAGAAGCTGGTGGGAATGCCTGGCAGATATACATAGCCACTGTCTCTGGCAAAAGAGACAAGTGAGATGATTGATGAAGAGGTGGCCATATCTGATGGACTTAGTGAAATGAGTGTCTGATGGATGGAGTGCTGTAGAAATGCTAGGGTGTGAGGATCCTTTCCAAACTCAGAAGGCAGGATCACATGGCTGAGCACTTTAAGCAAGTGTGGGAATGGAGTCAATATATTTGGAAATGGTGGAGATATGACCAAAACTGGAATGCTGTACATGGGTGCTAAAAACTTTTGATGGGCACTTAACTCACTTCCTCTTTTCTCTCTAGCACTGATGACTCATTCTTGTGTGAAGGATGACTACTAATGTCCAGCAGTCCTTCTACACATGAGGGCTTTAGTCTTCCTCTGCATTCATGGCACCATGTGCAACTCATTGATGAGTTAGGCAGAGTCAGCTGTAACCGTGTCCACAACACCTTCAGTGTGTGACAGCAGATGACTGGTGACATGGCAGGGCAGTGGCTAGGTTGTGAATTTTGGATCAGCTTATTGATGACTCTGGATGGCACATTGAAGGTCAGGAGAGAATCTGAAGCCAAATGGGGGTGAGACAAAATGAGGCAGGGAGTGGAAGAACACCAAAAGTGAGGAATGACAGGGGCAGCTTCCTGTTTCAGCCTCAGGGAGTATACAGCTCCCTACACTGTGCTTAAACTAGTCAGTAAGGAAATGGTTGAGGGCATGGAGCTCACCAGCACTGAGCATTTGAACTTGGTTTGCTAACCCTGCCTCAAAGGGAAGCAACACTGGAAGGAGATACCTGTCAAGTTGAATGTTGAAAGCCCAACAGTCCTCTATTGGACATACTTGGATGTATGTGGTCCTATGGAGACTACAGCCTGTACAGGACATTGCTACTTTCTAACCTTCATTGACACTCACTTGCATCACCTTGTGGTTAAATTAATAAAAACCAAGGACAAGGTCTTCCCCTCAATGAAAGACTACTTCACTTGAGCTGAAATTGAAACTGGTGAATGACCAAATTATTTTCAAAGCAATGGAGGAGGAGAATATGGCACAGATGAGTTCAAAGCCTACCTTAGGTCCAAAGGAATCCATCATGAGAGGACAAATACCTATATTCCCCAGGAAAATGGTGTCACAGAGCAGATGAACTGCATACTTGTTGAAAGTGCATGGGTGATGCTAAAAAACTGGACTTCTGAATAAATATTGGGGGGATGCTGTCCAATATGCAGCCTACCTTATAAATCAAATACCAACCTGTGCAATCACAGAAGATGTCACACCACATGAACCATTTACAGGCATTAAACCATCTGTTGCTCATATATGTCAAGTCTGGGCCTACTCTGACCAACTCCAACACTAGACAGGGTCTGGGGAGAGGTGTGGAAGCAAGTCCAACACAGATGAATGGAACTCTGACTAGCAGAGTGTTGGCAGGGACAAAGTCTACTGAAGACTGAGGTGGAACAGAGTGAGGGTGTTGGGTTTAGCTTGTGCACTACCCCCTTGCACAATCTCAGCCCTCATATTTCAGAGGTAGAGACCAAACAGATGATCAGAGATAACTCCAACAGACAGAAGATGGAGAAAGAGGGAGTAGGAACTTAGTTGATATTCATACTGAAGAATGGCAGAGTACTGTACATGCTTTTATACTACTATTGAGGTACAGTAACCAGAATCAGAACTGACATGTAGAGACTTGTAAATTTTCAAGTAAAACTTCCTGGACAATGAATGAAGGGAAGACAGAGAACAAAGGAAGAAGCTGGATGCAATGTCATTAGAATGCATCCACCTAGGCTTCACAGAGCACAAGAAAGCCTACCTGTGCCTGCACCAACCAACTGGTTGAATCTTTGAGTCTCAGGATGTGGTATTTGATGAGGGAGGCACAGCTATGGCCCTAGATCATATTTGGATAGAAGAAGACCCTGTGAGGACAGTCAACAAACCAATGGACACAAAAGGGAATGCCCAAAAGGGCAGATACCATTGATGACTCAGGCATAGAAGTCCATGCACACCTTGAGTCTGATGCTGGAGAAATTGAAGCTAGTGAGGGAGACAGTCAAAGCATCACAGATGAGGTTGAAATTGAGCTGCAAATTTCACCTGATCACCCAGGATCAGTGGAGGATCATACCCCACAGTGGCCAGAGAGCAGCTCAACTGGAAATGACCCAAGTTCCCAAAAAGTGCTTGAAACAGCTTCAAAACTGTCAGTAAAGTGACCTGGGACAATGCTAAAACCTACCATGCACAAAGCAACACCCCTGCAGCCATATCTGACTCCAATCCCACCTTGAGAGACCTGCAGGTCCACCAGAACACAAAAAGTGCCACCTAGAGATGACAATTATCACTTTTTTGTCAACTCCTATGACAGGAAAACCCTACCTGGTCAACGGCTTGAGGCAACAGAGGGTTTGGGTATTGGCAGAGGAAGGGGGAAAGGGCAAGAGCTAGGCAAGCACTTGCCTTTGTTAGTAGATAGAGTGTTTGAAGTAAAAGCTTGAAGGTAGTAGTTCTGACTTAGAGTGGGGCTCATTGTCAGGTAAGAGGAATGTGAATTCACTGAGGGGATATGGCAGAATTCCCTTGGTTTATATACATGTATGAGTGCACACAGACCATGTAGTGAATATGGTAAGTATCACCATAGAGAGAAAGTACATACTATATATAGTGAGGAATGTCATGGAATGTTGTAGAACAAAGTGGAGCTAAGTGGAGCACTTAGCAATCATGACATCATATGAGTAAGACTCATCTAGTAAGCAAGTCTAGAACTGGTTATGAGAAACACTGTAACCAGTATTTCCATCACTCCCCCTTGCTCTAGAACAGTAAGGTAATGAGACTGAGCGACGAGCAATTTGTTTCAAACTTCTGCCATGTGAGAGACTTGGTTAATCCATTGGCCTTTTGTCAGTCTGTTTGAATATATTCAATGGCAAATAGTCCATCTTGGACACATTCACAAACAAAGTGCCATTGGACATCAATATGCTTAGAGTGACCATCTGAGACAGGGTTCTCAGCAATAAAGCAAGATCTCATATTGTCACAGTAGAGAATAGTTTTCTCTGTTTTAAGGTCTAACTCTTTAAAAAGCATATGAAGCCATTTAATTTGGCAGGCAGAATTGCATAAAGCCATATATTCAGCTTCAGTGGAGGATAAGGTGATAGTTTTCTGTTTTCTTGATCACCAGGAAATAAGGGAGGTGCCAAGAAACATGGCATAGCCAGTAGTAGAGTGATGAGTATCCACATTGGCAGCCCAATCGGAATCTGCAAAGCTGGAAATCTGAGCTTCTGTCCCAGAGTAGTAAAGTGCAAGCTTCAGAGTAGAAGTGATGTATTTGACAATATGGAGCACTTTATTTTTGTGGTCTTCTGTAGGGTTCACCATGTACTGAGACATGCAAATAACAGTGAAGGCTATATCTGGGAAAGTACCCAGAGCCATATACAGAAGAGAGCCAATAATGCTCTGATATTGGGATCGAAGTGTGGAAGAAGCTTGATAAGAAGCTTTGGCTTTCTTCGGTTGGTAGCCAGAGGGTAATGGAGTGTGAACATTGTGTGCATTCTCCATTTGGAATCTTTTGATCACCTTTTTGACATAAGGGATCTGATCCAGGTAGATCTTGCATTTTGAGTGGTTTCTGTGGATCTGGAGACCAAGATATTCTTTAACATCTCCTAAGTCATGAGATTCCCATTTCTTCATAAACTTGTCTTTCTTTGCTTTTAGAAGTTTAGGATTAGATCCTAAAAATACACCATCGTCAACATAGATGAGGAAAATGATGATGTCATTTTTGTTGTGGAAAATGTAAATTCCCACATCCACTTTTGATCTTGTGTAGCCCATGCAAAGAAGGGAAGCATGTAGGGCTTTGTTCCATGCTAATGCTGCTTGCTTTAAACCATAAAGAGCTCACAGCAACCAATAGACCTTGTGCTCTTTGACCTTTAACTTTGAAACCTTCTGGTTGTTCCATATAAATTTCTTCATCCAGATTGCCATATAAAAAGGCAGTCTTGATGTCCAGGGCACTCATTTCCCAATTTCATTGAGCTGCAAAAGAGAGAAGAATTCATACAGTCTCAAAATGAGTGACTGGGGAGAAGGTATCTTCAAAGTCAGTCCTGAATTCTTGTGTAAAACCTTTAGCCACAAGATGAGCTTTATACCAACCATCACTTTTGATAGTGAAAACCCATTGATACTTGACTGGTTTCCAATCTGGTTTAGGGTCCACAAGTGTCCAAACATTTCTCTCCTCAATACATTTAATTTTGTCCTTCATGGCATCAAGCCATTTCTTTTGGAGTTCCAGATTAAGTTTAAGGATGTCTTTATAGTGTTCTGGAGACTCTTTAACACATGTGGCAAGAAGGAATTCAAAGGTATGGATTAGAGGACCTTTGGTTTCTTCCTCTTCTTTGTCAACACGAGTGGTTTGAGATGGACCAGCTTCAGGCTGTGGACTATCATCAGGGAGAGGAGTAAGAGGAGATAGTGGTGGATGATTAATCCACTCCTGTGGAACAGGAGGTAGTTGAGACCAAAAAGGTGATGGTGGTCTCCTTTCTTCTTGTATTCTCCTTTGTGTCTCCTGAGCATTATCAATGCCTCTTTGGGCATTTCAAATCCACTCTTGAGCTGTGTCTCGATTTTGCTGAATATCCCTATCTATCTTGACAGGAGGTCTGTTGCTGTAAATATTTTCTGGTTGAGATGTAGGGATAATTCTGTGTTTAGAATGAGGTTCTCATTGTTCAGCTTGTTCCAGGTGTGCCCTTCTGAGATTTCTATTATCACCAGGAACAGGATAGGGTTGTAGAGGATGCTGAACAAGACAAGGGTCGACTGATGGAGCAGCAGGTGCTCTAGGTGGTCTAGGAGGTAATGATGGTCTGTTTTGATGACCACCCTGCTGTGGGTTTGGATGATGAGGAGGAAGTTGGGGACTCAGTGGTTGGACTGGATGAGGTCCAAAATTGGGAGGATCAATCCCAAAATCAGGTAGGTTTTGAACTGGTGCAGAAGGATGACCAGTAGATTGGTCAGGTTCAGGAACTGGGTCATTTGAGGTCTCAGATTTGCATTTACTATCCAAACAGAATGGAAAGGAGTCTTCTATGAACTTGGCAGTATGAGATAAAATGATCTTGTGACCATAAAGAAATCAATAGCCTTTTGTTTTTGGTTCATATCCTAAAAATATCATTTCAATTGCATGTGGGTCCAATTTATCCTTTCTTTGTTCTTTTAGCACCCATACATATGCTTTGCAACCAAATGTGCAGAAATAAGAAATATCTAGAATCTTGCCAGTGAATAATTCAGCTAGTGTTTTGAAGTTAATTTGTTTAAGTGGTGTTCTGTTGTACATGTAGAGTGCACAAATGAAAGCAAAGTTCCAATACTTTTTTGGAACACAGGCATAATGATGAATTGCTCCAGATTTCTCTTGAAGGTCTTGCACCACTGACCCTCATTTCTCATGTGACAAGTCCTCCCCAGGCTTTTAGCATGAAGTCATTGAACTTGTCCATGGCTCTCCATCTTATTTCAATACATATCTCCCCTTTGTGGATTCACAATCTTCCTCCTCCATTCAGCAATGGTTAGCAACTCATCCCTCCTGTTGGTGTGATCCAGTCTAAGTACAGTAATCATGACAAGAGTGCATCATACCATATTTCACCTGCCTCCTCCAATGACAGAAAACTTGTAACTGGGATTCCAGACTAACTGCCATTGCTTAACCAATGTGTATGTGTGACAGACATGATCTACCCTCCAACTATGATTACCTGCCACTCTCCAAGGAGTGCCAAGCTTGGGATATATTGTTGGGTGATCCATACCTCCTCTGAGTCCTTGTTTGTGTTATTCATGAGATGGGCCCATGTGCAGCTTGATGTTGGGGTGGTTGGAAGTATCACATGTTTGCCACAGTCACTGTGACTTTGCTTCAGGACATGGGCATTGTCAATAGGGTCCCCATTGTTAATGATATGCATTGCCAGTACCACCCAGTTGTGAATCACTGATATTGCCTCCAAGTGCACCAAGGTCTCCCACTTGACTGCAGCAGTCCAAACCTGATCTGGTGGGGGCCAAAACTGTACTTGATGGCTGAGCAGTGTGAAGTAATTTTTGTATGTGCACAGTTTGATCTCATTGAGGCCATATGGGTTTCCATTGCACCTGAAGGCTATATCAGACCCACACCTCCAAGGTGCAATGTCATCACTCACCAGAAATCAATCATGTAGTCAATACCTCTGATTATACAGTCCATCTGTACAAGTTCATTCCATTTTGATTGCAGGCTGTTCAGATTGAGAATGACAGCCTTGAAGTCTGCCCACTTCATGTACTTTAGCTTGAATGTATTACCATCATTGTACTCTTCCATGTTGATTACCAATGAAAGCTGTGATGCATGCATCAGCAGACCAAACTGCACCTGTCAGGGAAAAGGGGACCTACCCATTCACTGACCACCACCTTCATGCCCTCTTTGCTTTCTGATAGTTTGTATACAAATTTACCAAGCTCCTTGATAACCTCATATTGCTGAGGTTTTATACAGTGGGTTGCCTGTCCTAGATCTTCCTTTGCCTCATTCTTTGATTTCACCTTGTAGCTTGGGTCTGGGATGTAGAGTATATCAAGTGGAGTATCTTTTGAAGTAGACCCCTGTGAATGAAATGGGTATGGTGATGTGAATGAGAATGCTGATGGAGAGCTCAAAATACGTCTCCTATTGCTGATGGAGATCTTGAGATCACCCCCAATTGCCCAGCAGATGATGAAGGCCTAGAAGGCCAATATGTGCCACTATCATTGGAAAATGGACTTAGCCTGGATGGACCCACACCTGCCCATGATGCTGGCAATCCAGATGTGGACCTTGATGCAGAGTATGTTGATGTGTGGATGGACAGACTGGGATCATTCCAATATGTTTCTTCTGATCATGGTGAAAAAGTCTCCCCATCTTCCATCACTATGTCTCCATTGCCAGTGGTGTCACAGTTCTGTGACTGCCTGTGAGCAGGAGGAGGACTGGGAGGACTGGATGGGGTGTTTGTTGATTTTGGAGCATACAGTATGTGCGCTTTTTGGTGCTTCTGTAAGCACACTAGCATTGCACCTCAGTACCAAAAAAACAGT
The DNA here is from genome assembly GCA_024663395.1 of Pisolithus tinctorius. Lineage (NCBI taxonomy): Eukaryota > Fungi > Basidiomycota > Agaricomycetes > Boletales > Pisolithaceae > Pisolithus > Pisolithus tinctorius. Next base: position 4,221,245 of record JANFAH010000002.1, read on the forward strand.
GGCAGTTTACATTCCAACAATCACTCCATCCAATTTATCACCTGTGCCATGAGACACCAACACCAGACAGTTGACACTCAAATATACAGGTAAAATATTATGCTATGTCTTTCAGATAGTTAATGAAAATAATGTACTAATCTATTGCCACATATAAATCATTCATATGTATTGAGTACAATCACATACTGAATGACTATTGCTATGAAACTAGATATTTTGTCCCCTGTGTGGACTGGGTAAAGATGGAATAAAACCCTTTGGCTTTGTCCAGGCAACTGGTTCAGTGGCAGAAGTGCTAGGTGTGGTGGTCTGCCTCTTGCTTGGTTGGGGACCATCATCTGCTTCTTCCTCCATCAGTTGCTTCCTCAGCAATGCCAGCTGATTGGGTGGAGGAGGGTCCATCTCCATGCTTTCCTCTAGAAAAATACAGTTATAATCACATATGGTTAACATAGGCTAACCAGAAAACTCACCAGAACCCATGACCATCGATTCATTTTGGATAGGGCTTTCATCCTGTGTGGGTGATGACTTCATTGATGATCAAGTCCTAAAGTTGAATTGAGAATAACTCACGATCTGCATGGAGGAATCAGTCAAGATTGAGACTTCTGGCTGCTGCACCTCTTCTGATGACTCCATGTGCAATGTCACTTTTGGAGAAAGAGAATGTACTCACAGAAACAATGGCTGAAGTCAGATGTCTGCAGTAGTAGAGCTATGATACTCACTCCAATCAACATCAAGGCCCTTTTTGTACCATTGCAGTACTGCATCCCAGATATTCAAGAGCATATTCAGAGGGATATTACTAGTCTCATACTGATACAAGGAACCATGCAGTACCATGGGCAAATGCTGCTCATATTTATCCCAGTCTAAAAGAATGAATCAGTAACTAGAATGCTACTGGGAGGGGGTGGAGAGCACTCACCAAACTCATAATTGTCCACCCTTATCAGCTCAATATTGCTATCAAAGTGGTCCCAGAAATCCTCCATTATATCTGGATCATGACACCCAAAGAGATACTCTGCTACAAGATAGTCTTTGAAGGGTTGTGAATGCCATGAACACAGGTGCTTGATGGAATCACATTGGCAGGGATGAATAATGGCCTCCATCACATTGTACAGGTGGACAATGGCCTTGGGGATATAGGAAAGGAGCAGCAGGGCCTTCTTCTTTTCTTCCAAGAAGTGGCTGTAGAGTTTTATGAGAAGGTACTGCCTCCAAAATGAGCAGCAGAAATGAGGAAGATATATGATGGGAATGAAAGTGTGGTGCATTGCCACCAGATTCTGGTCATAAAGGTTTGTGACATTGACTGAAAACACTCCTTCTTCATCAGTGACTTTGATTGAGTAGTGGATTTGTGTTATATAATCAAGTTGCATTGCAGTTACAGGAGAGCAGGGGTTAACCTGACCCTGAAGGCAGCACATGGCAAAGCATGGTCTTGCATTACTGGAATTGCTGAGTCATTCAGCCATGAAATGCAGAACATGGCAGTTTGGACATTGGACATTCATTGGCCCAAGATAATGGGGCTCAGGAGGCTCAGTGTATGGCCTTCCACCAGGTGGAAAGCAGTGTGGTGGAAGTCAAATGGGAGGGTTGGGAGGTCCAGGAGGTGAGGGAGGAGGAGGAGGGTTGGCATTGGGGTCTCCACCATGGGATCCAGGAGGAGGAGGGTTTGGTATACCAGGTTGATCAGGGAAGTCCAGATCATGGGCACCAAGATTCTGCTTAGCAACTCTTTGATGATGTCTTGCCTGATCTTCAGCATAATGTTCACCTGACAGTCTCCCAAACTCAACCAGTGCTTGGGATAGATGTTGCTGTTGTTCCAGTTCTCTCTGTTGCTGAGCTTGTTGCTCCTCCTCCTGCAGGTGTAACTGCTGTAGTCTCTGCCTTTCTTGTTGTTGCTGTGTAAAGAGTTGAGGTCTATGATGAGCTTGCCATTGCTCCTCTAACCTCCTTTGCTGCTCTAGTTGCCACACCAATTCCTGCTGCTCTAGTTGTTGCTCCCCCAACCTCCTTTGCTGCTCTTGTTGTTGTTGCAACTGAAACCTCCTCTGCTCCTCTGCTTGAAAGTCATTTTGCTGAAGGTCAAAGACATGCTGGTGGAACTGAATAGGTGCAGGACCAGCTTGAGCATTGTCAAGTATAGGAGGGTTATGCAGTCTCTCTCTGTTGTCCTCTCCTACACTGCTGATGGTGATTCTCATGATCATGCTCAAAGTTTGCCTGTAGTGCAGCTGCATAGTCAATGCAGGGCAGTGCATCAGCAACAGGAAATTGCTGGGGATGGGGTTGTGGATGATGTCCAAAGTGTTGTACATCCATCCTTGGTTGTGGGGGAGGGAGGGATGCATGGCATAGGGGTCACATGCATTGAGCTTCATGGTGCCCAATAAGGTGTCATGGTATACCAGGATATTGGGCAACTGGGACAGGTGCATGATTCTGATTTCATATTTATTTTTCATTGGTTAGCTTTGGTATGAAAGTGGAGATGTACACATGTACACACCAAAAATCCAGCAGGCAGATCTGTTTCTGCAAAATTTGGTTGAGGTATGGGTGGATCTGGTACAACATGCTGAGGACAACAATGATTGTGTCTACTCAGGGATGTCATCTGAAGCTGATTGAGTTGGTCTTGCTCATGCTCTGCAGCATGCTCCCTTTCTGGAGTATGGGGATCATTCCTAACCAAAGCCTTTAATTAGCCACATAGCTGAGAGTGTATTGTACACACTCACTCTCTTGCCATATTGTCCATTTGGGCAGCTTTTTATATATAAAAATATGATAGGAATAGCAATTGTATGATGCAACCTTTGGACAATGTGCACATGCATCCCAATCAGACCAACATAAATTGCAGCTCTCTCTCATGTATCACTCAATATAAGCTGATGACAGGGCTGCAGGGGAAGGATTTACACTCAAATTATGTAGTGCAGCAGCCTGTATCTCAATCTCAATTGTGTATTGTGTGCCAATTGTCTTGAGTTTGCCTTCCCCCACAGTAGGAAAATGCCTTTGTTTGGTCAACTTTGCCCCCTTGCACAAGAGGTGTGAGTTTTACTGTCCACAATTGTGTGTTTTTGGGTATTTTGTGGACTTGTAAAAATTTTCAAGGCTTAGTGGCTGTGCCCCACTACATAGAATCCTACCAAAGTACTACACTTTTGGTAGGGACTTGATAGTCAAAAAAGCGGACTCTACACTACACTTATTAGGCAGGTAACCACACAACACAATGCTACACTTTTGGTAGTCACTTGATAGTCAAAAGAGCGGACACTACACTACACCTATTAGGCAGGTAACCACACAACACAATGCTACACTTCTGGTAGTCACTTGATAGTCAAAACAGCAGACACTACACTACACCTATTAGGCAGTCAACCACACAACACAATGCTACACTTCTGGTAGTCACTTGATAGTCAAAAAAGCAGACACTACACTACACCTATTAGGCAGTCAACCACACAACACAATTGCTACACTTAGGGCAGTCACTTGATAGTCTAGTAGTCAAACAAGCAGACATAATACTACACTTTTGTTGGTCAAGCAAGGATGAGATCCTTTATTACCAGCATTCTATAGTACTGACAGCCTGTAGTTCAGAAAAGGCCAGTTTGCAATTTCTAGCGGAGTTTGAATGGCTCTGCAGGAGTTTGAAATCATTGCCACAATCTTGCATGTCCCCAGAACTCAGTATTGGACAACTGTGGGAAAAATTGCACATGGTTTTCATTGTACAAAAGCAGCAGTTTTATATTACTTAGCAAAATTAGCAAAATACTTGACATACTCAAAATAGTTGTCAACTATCAGCAATTTTTTCACATTCTCCCTTAAATATATGATAGGGTTGACACTCTTGTCATCATTGTTCAATTTGAGGAATTACCTGTAGCCATTCAATAGGCAGACAACTGCAAGCTATTCAAGATAGTCCCCCACTCCCAACATCCCAAGCCACCAAACCCACACTAATGGACCAGATATATTTGGACCATATATATTCAGGATGCAGCACTGACATCTCACTTATATCACAACACCATGTGGGCCACCTGAGTGGTAATACAGGGTACAATGATGTCCAGTATCCAGATGCTTATGATGCTGGAAATGGCCAACTACATGGATGGTGATTGACTGTTCTCCCTTGAGTATATATTGTGACATAATGATTAACTATGCAGGCCCTCACTTTTGAACCCTCAGAATCTCTCCATGGCTGGAGCCTCCCAGATCATTGCACCCCAAGATATGCTCTATGAAACTTCTTTGCAGCATGATTCCCCAGCACCTCCCACCATGTAAGTTTGCAGGAATATCTTGAGTACTTCATTCAGGTTTGAACCAGTTGCATAGGTACAGTCCAGCCTCCCAATTTGTTGTGCCTCATGACATGCTCTCAGTTTCTCCAGTCTCATAGGTTCACTCAGATGTGAACCACTCTTGACACTTTATGATGTTTGAAATGGTTAAATAGGTATGCAACTGCCAACCCTCGAGATGACAACCAATACCAGGCCATATATGCTCAACACTCCAGTGGTCTGGCCTCCCAGATGGATGTGTCAGTTCTTTAATTCAGGGGAGATATTCTATCCTTTGACACACTCATGTAGGCATTTGTATATGGTGCCATCACTACACATGATATTGCAGGGAAGTACTTTATCTTATGCAGAAGACTCAGGTGGGGATAAGAACACTTATCCCACATACTATGACAATTTCTTCTAGTTTAGGATTACATAGCAGAGATTTTTATTCAGCATTGAATTTTGCTCATTCTTGGCCCTTGGCCATAGCTTTTTTTCCCCTGCCATCTCTGGATGAAAAATGATGGATATTGGCAAAGTATTTATATTTAACCCACAAGCCTTCCTATGATGCATATATGATCTTACTCAGTTGTGTACATATGACATCAACATATTATAGATTAACAATCTGGATTTACAGCCCAATGTTACCATAAACCACTGGATTGCCAGAATTCTTCTCTTTGACTTCAAGCTCATACATGTACTGGCACACAAGCACAGTGCCAGACAGACTTTCAAGGAGACCCAGAGCAGAAGAAGATGAGGAAGGAGGGGAGGAGTACAAAACATGCAAATAAATGATGAATAGCCTGCATGGATTCATTGTATTGTTATTAAGAATCATACCTTGCAAATGACAACTTGCTATGGCTTTGGTTGCACACACATAATGCATAAGTCTCAAGAAACGCAAATCATTCATCAATGTTCAATGACAATATTACAATACAAAGCTTGCCAAGCTATGGAGTAGGGTATCTAATTGACTGGCCTTGACCCCACCTTTAAGCCCATGCCATGGCACCCTGGAGAACCTTGTGCCATTCAATTGTGACACATTCAAATGGAGGAGTGAGAATGTCATGAACTGCAGCAGATCTGACTTCAAAGCATTGTGATAAAACCTGCTGGGACATTTGAGTTGCAAGTGATGGGATTGGGGGAAAAAAAGTGCAAACATGTTTATGAATCTTTGACATCCTGCTAGGGAGTGTTCATCATCCAGATCATCCCAGGATGTGATGGGATGGAAGCCAGTGTCAGAGGACTTGCCAACACCAGATAGATGTTCTGAATGGGCTGTAAACAACTACTGAGTGTGAGACACCAAGTAATCACAAAGGACAAGGATAGCAGAAGGTCACAGAATTGCATCCATGATGTGCATGTTTGGACTTCAAAATAATTAGCCAAAAGCTAACCATGTTGAGTCATGTGCTGTCATGTTGTCACATTGTGTACTGTTGCTTACCATAGCACAACATTTTTTGACATCTGCACCATTGAGTACTAGCTCCTGGGGCTGAGAGTTTACAATGGTCATTCCACTGGCTTCACCAGCTTGGATTTATCTTACAATAGTCATTCTCCTGGCACTGGTCAGTTGAGGAGTGTTGCTGCTCAACTAACCAATGCCAGATTTACCCTACAATGTTCATTCCACTGGCACTTGTCAACACAAATGTCACACTTGCTAGGATGAACTCTGACTGAGCACACTGAAGGGCATCTGGGTTGTATAGATAATTAACCACCATTTTGGAAATTTTGAGTCTGATTATGATGTGCCAAATAGTGTCAAACACTTACAAACTGCAGTTGGATCACCCTTTTTTAAGTGTGCTGGACAACAGTAAGGATTCCAGATGGTATAAGGTGACCATTTAATGCATGCAAGACAACTCTGATTCGCATTTTGAGACATGTAGGTGCCTACCAAATAGGGGCCATTAGGCTGAAGCATGGATACCTTGGATTGGATTACACAGCAAGCATTTTACAATTTTCTTTGCACAAACATGGGAAAAAAAATTCTTTTAAAACATACTCTATTTTATTGTATGCTCTCTGCTTGAACAAGTGGAAATAATCTTATGTATTGAATGGCTTTTCTGACAGAAAACATGGCACAGTAGATTTCCAATGTTTTGCTGGTGAAAAACAATTACTATGACCCACCACCAAAAACCAAAAAGAATCATCAAAAAAAATATTAGTACTGTTTTCTGCATGTTATGTAATTGATTAATCAAATGTTGTACCATGAAATAATTTAAACACACTGGTCATTAGAGAACATGAGATGTTACATAGAACATCACAAGTAAATGATAAATGTTTTGCATGTGATAATACTAATAAACTTTAACCAAGTCTTTCAATGTTGACCCACAAAACATCAGATTATTGGCTCAATGTTTACTTCATAAACATGACATTTAAAACAATATTTGTTATGTGCAAAAACATGCTACTGAGATTCCATATTAACATGCTAAATATTTTCAATCAAATCATGCTGTTTTGTCTCCCAGAGAACATGATAAATAAAGAGTGTATTAAAGTGTCCTGTTGTACCACAGAACATGATAAGTGGCATCTGTAACATCAATGCTATAACTGCTTGTCCTCACTCAACCACCCCATCACATGCTGTCACATGATCTCAGTCAGTCATGATATGCGCCACCTGACTTTTTGTACTTGAGTATTCTGTGTCCTTTGTTGTTTTTTCTTGCAACAACACATTGATGACACACATTATAATGTTCTGTGGTAGAACAGGATAGTCCAAAATCCATGGTTTCCCTGACTGACTAGAAAAAGAGTAGCCTCTGATAGCACCCCCACCACTCATGAATGTCCCCAGTCCACTTTTGAAAGTGAAAGAGCACAAGGCAGTTCATGCAAGAAATGGGGAGTTCAGCACTGTATTTGCAGATTACACTATTTATTTATCATGTTCTGTGGTATGGTTGTGGACAGACAAACAATGATTTTGATTCTGGATTCCCATGACTTTTTTTGGGCAAACTAACACTTGATTCAGATGCTACAGGTGAAAATACACCAAAAAACAGTGGTCCAAAGTTTTTCCCATGACTTTTTAGGGTGACCAAAATTTTGGTTAGATTGAATGTGGTACTTAGGGAGTGGTAACATGTTATTGACCCTATATAAGGTAGGATTAAGAACCACTTCAATGAACATCATGGCTTTCTGTGAGAGCTGATGGAAATCAGGACCCTTCTTGTATTCCTTGGGGCATCTGAGTGACTGCTTTCATTGGGCAGCACACTTTGCTTCTCTCAGAGGTAACCAAGTCTCACCAAGAGGGTCATCACCAGCACTAATGGCAAGGTTGACCAACTGAGCACAGAGATCAGCCTCACCAACACCCATGACTTGGAATGTGGCATCATCATGTTCAAGCTCATCCTCTGACTCTCACTGGCTGTAAACTTCAAACTGTCAAGTACATTGGTGCATTTCCACTCCAGTTCTTCATCTTCTGCCTCAGGGCTGGGAGCATGAGATCATGTCCTCATGCATTTGTTGTGTGCTGATCCTTGTCAGATTCAGTTGTATCAGGGAATGATACATTTCCTGTTTCAACAACAGCTGAGCTCTGGTTATGCAGACCAGCCATGTTGCATGTTACAGTGGGTTTTCAAGGGCATTCCTGTGTCTAAGAGCAATTCACATGACCACAAACCTCAGACTTGCTCAATTTTTTCTGCTCCTCACTAGTGTGACAGCTGTACCCTGACATTGCAATCATACTGTACTAGGCTAATGCTACTTATTCCGCTTTTTCCAGGATTTTTACAAATTCTTTTGGGGGCTGGCCACATTTTTGGGTCAAAATTTCAAAAGCTTAGTATAACAAAAATTGGCTCATGCAGATTGCATTGTTATGTCCTAAATATGCCTAGTATACATTTGTAACACCCCTGGAATGTTGTGCCATATTGGAATAATTCAATGAGTAAAATTGTCATGTTTGTCTGTCCACAGCTGTCAAACAGGATATTTTGTGCATGACCGACCCACCATGGTCCTCATTGGAAGAGGATGAGTCATTTTATCAGTGATACATTGTACTGTTTTGTGTGTTTCATCTTTTATTTTAGGATATAATTGTGGAATCTGGAGATAGACCTCAGTATGCTGACAAGCTACTGAGGGACTAAGTGCACAGCAGAGCAGAACAGAAAGAGGCCTGATGATGCAGCTAGGGCAGAGATGCTGAAAGATTGGAAAAACAAGTCAAGCACACTGGAAGGGAGTGGTCAGCTTGTCACCTATGAAACAATGTCAAAGAGAGACAAACTTGGATCTGTGCACAAGGCAGTCATGCCCACAAATGAACCTAAACAGCTCAGAACCTTCACAACACCTCTACATATAACATGCCTACTTCACAGTTATTCTGTGGTAGAACAGGATATTTTAATACATTATTTATTTATGATGTCTTCTGGGAGATAAGATACTGTAATTTGACCTAGAACATTTGGCATGCTCTCAGTACCATGTTCTTGTACATAAAAATTGTAGTTTAGCATGGCATGTTTTTAGAGAAAACATTGAACTGCTGTTCTGTTTTTTTTTTTTCAGGTGAACATTGAAAGACTTGGCCAAATGTTTTTATTATTATCACATACAAAACATATATCATTTACTTTTGATGTTCTATGTAACATTACATGTTCTTCAATGATCAGTGTGTTTAAATTATTTTGTGGTAAAGTATTTGATTAATGTATTGCATAACATGTAGAAAACAGTACTAATAATTTTTTTGATGTTTTTTTTTTGGTTTTTGGTGGTGGGTCATGGTAATTATTTTTCACCAATAAAACATTGGAAATCCACTGTGTGATGTTTTCTGTCAGAAAAACCATTCAAAATTCAACATTATTGCCAGTTGTTTCAGCAGAGAACATGAGATAAAACAAAGTATCTTTTCAAAGATTTTTTTCTCTATGTTTGTACAAAGAAAATTGTAAAATGCTTGCTGTGTTAGTAGCCTACCAAATGCTTTCATAGACATATCACATTATCCATATCACTTCAATGATAATTAACCACCATTTAGGCAATTTGGAGTCTGAGTATGATGTGACAAACAGTGTTGAACACTTACAAACCACAGTCAGATCACCCAGTTTCAGGTGTGCTGGATGACAGTAAGGATTCCAGATGGTATAAGGCAATCATTTAATGCATGCAAGACAACTCTGATTCACATGTTGAGACATGTAGGTACCTGTCAAATAGGGGCCATTAGGCTGAAGCATGGATACCTTGGATTGGATTAGTAGCCTAACAAATGCTTTCATTGACACACCACATTATCCATATCACTACAATGATAATTAACAACCATTTAGGCAATTTGGAGTCCAAGTATGATGTGCCAAACAGTGTTGAACACTTATGAATGCAGTTGGATTACATCAATATACCACATTACCAATATCACTACAAGGACCATTTGTCTCCATTTTTCCAATGTGGGAGGCTGGCTATGACAGGCAGAACAGTGTTGAACCCCTACAAACATGCCCTGGTATTGCATAACTTTGATCAGCTGCAATTCAGAGCAGAGGGGCAGGTTTCTGGGGAAGAATCCACATGCCATGTTGATGGAGGTTAGAATACAAGATTGGTTGACCCATGTGGAATCAATGAATATTACATACATCCATATTAATTAATTTACCATATATCAGTCAGAATGACTTCATTAGAAGATGTATGGATTCCAGATGCTAAGTAGCCATTGTCTGAACACCATCAAAAATGTATCTGTGAGTGTTTGCATGGTATGGCCATTGTAAGCCCCAAGCCAGATGCTTGTTGTCAGTGTCTGTTCCACCTCATTCATGAAGCATTCCACAGCCTTTCCCCACTCCATCCATATTCCTATGTCCATCCTGCAAAATATACATATTGATGGTTTTCTGCCATTGGCCCAGGTCTCCTGTAACACCAGATCTTTCCAGGTGGTCATGACTTTGTCATGGAATTGTTGTTTGCCTTTCATCCAAATGAGGTTTGTGCCCCCTTGCAGATTGACAATGTCTGTTCACAGGTCATAGAGTGTTCAACTCCCACAGTCCATCAAATCCCTGTGTTAAAACATGTTCTGTCAATGCTACTATGACACCATATATTAGGATAGTCAACCTACTGAATCTCCTCCAGTGTTCAATAGGAGCTGACCTGTGTGGCCACCCATTTCTTCTTCTTCTGCCAGTGTGTATGCATCACTGATAGGATTCTTCCACCTATAATGAATACCCTCCATTTGCCAATGTCCACCAGGCTCTCCACAAATTCTTGTGCCATCCAAAATTCATTTGTATTGACATTTCCATTTCTCTGTAATATTCCCAAGTCTGGTGTGAGTTTGCAGCTGTGGGAAGGATGACATGGATTCCACATTCACTATGACTGCATTTCAGGACTGCATTGGACAGCAATTCATGAAAATCCTCCTCATTCTTGAGGACCTTTGTTCATGGTGCATAGGTCTCCCTGTCATTTGCAATGAGTAGCTGATGTCAGATTGTTGTCCATTTGTCTCCTGAAAGTCTGATTTGTTGGTTTGGGGGCCAAAAATGCACTGCTTCTTCCAGCTGGATGAGATTGTCTTCAAATTTCTGAAGCATCTGATCATCTAGGCCATAGCAATTTCCAGGATGCCTGGAGAATGGGCATGGCCATCAGATTCTAAGCTACATTTTATTTCCCGGTGCTCACCTATAGTCTATTGAGTAATCTATGCCTCTGATTATGCAATCCATATCCCTCAGTGCATTCCACTTCTCTGGTACAGAAGTTGGGTTGAGAAGCACTCCTCAGAATTCCTCCTAACTCATGTAGTTCAGTGAAAATGCCTGTCCCTTGTCATATGTGTTCATGCAAAGTGTTATCCACAGCTAAAATTTCAGTTAAGTACCTTGTGCCCATGTCATCAGTTATTGGACCCACCCATTCAGAAATCATTACTTTCATGCTGTGCTTTTGCTTTCCAATCTTGTGTACACTGTCTTTCAAGTGCTCAATGGTGTTGAACTGTGCATTAGATATCACCCTATTTATCCATCCCAAATCTCCCTCTGCATCTGCAGTGCATAACCTCAAACAACTGGGATCAGGGACAAATAGTATCTTCATTGTTCTGTCCTTGGAAGGTACTATCAGATACCATTTCTCAGGATGTGGTGATGCTGATGTCAACATTGCTTCACTTGGATAGTCCAGGGTAAGCCTTGATGAGTGCATGCCACTAGATGACAATGGGGAATGTGATATGCCAGGTCTTGCTTCAATTTCACAGGTTCCATGACAGGCAGAGCCACTGTTGACATCCATTTTGTCATCTGCTTCCACTGGATCTGGGCCCCCCATGTCAACATCACCATGTTTGTTAGTTATTGGTAGCAACAGTCATTTGAGTTCTTCATTTGCTTCTTTCTCAAACAGATTTTCTTTAATTTCATCAAGAGTGGGATTGCAAGTCCTTTTCTGTGTCAACCCATGAATTGCCTTCCATCCCATGCAATTCTCATTGCAATCCTGATGCTTGCATACTGCCAATGCACATCTTAGGAGGGCACTGCCTTCTCTGGGCCATAGTATGTTTCCTTGCAAGTTTCTGCATTGCTTTGGCTGCATACAGGGGTCAATGGATACTTTGTATCCCTTCAGAGGTTGGCAGTTCATCTTGAAGATATGCTGTCTGACATAAAACAAGGAACATCAGTAGATGGGTGTGCAACACAAGAGGCCTAATTACACAGATTAGTGAAGTGCTTAACAATTGAATAGCACAGCAGACATCCAAGATTGAAATCTAAGGAGTGAGCATCTGAGTGCAGATTGCACCAGCCAGTGGTTAGTTGAGGAAATGGAGTTGAGATGACCATAAACCTGATGTACATTACCTGAGACAAAGAAATAGCTCAGAGTGCTCAGGGGGCAAAGTGTATTGGAGCAGGGTGTGTCTGATGGAGATGTTGCAAGAGACAGTGCAGCAGGACACTACATGGTGTAACACACCAAATAATAGGGAAAGAGTGAGCAAGCAATCAGGGAGCTAAGCAGATCTGAGCAGAGCTTTTCTGACAAAGATTTTCTAAGAGATGGTGCAGTAGGACACTACCTGGTGTAACACACCCAGTAGAGTAGCAATGAGTGGTATCAACCATATATTTAAGGGAGAATGTGAAAAAATTGCTGATAGTTGACAACTATTTTGAGTATGTCAAGTATTTTGCTAATTTTGCTAAGTAATATAAAATTGCTGCTTTTGTACAATGAAAACCATGTGCAATTTTTCCCACAGTTGTCCAATACTGAGTTCTGGGGACATGCAAGATTGTGGCAATGATTTCAAACTCCTGCAGAGCCATTCAAACTCCGCTAGAAATTGCAAACTGGCCTTTTCTGAACTACAGGCTGTCAGTACTATAGAATGCTGGTAATAAAGGATCTCATCCTTGCTTGACCAACAAAAGTGTAGTATTATGTCTGCTTGTTTGACTACTAGACTATCAAGTGACTGCCCTAAGTGTAGCAATTGTGTTGTGTGGTTGACTGCCTAATAGGTGTAGTGTAGTGTCTGCTTTTTTGACTATCAAGTGACTACCAGAAGTGTAGCATTGTGTTGTGTGGTTGACTGCCTAATAGGTGTAGTGTAGTGTCTGCTGTTTTGACTATCAAGTGACTACCAGAAGTGTAGCATTGTGTTGTGTGGTTACCTGCCTAATAGGTGTAGTGTAGTGTCCGCTTTTTTGACTATCAAGTGACTACCAAAAGTGTAGCATTGTGTTGTGTGGTTACCTGCCTAATAAGTGTAGTGTAGAGTCCGCTTTTTTGACTATCAAGTCCCTACCAAAAGTGTAGTACTTTGGTAGGATTCTATGTAGTGGGGCACAGCCACTAAGCCTTGAAAATTTTTACAAGTCCACAAAATACCCAAAAACACACAATTGTGGACAGTAAAACTCACACCTCTTGTGCAAGGGGGCAAAGTTGACCAAACAAAGGCATTTTCCTACTGTGGGGGAAGGCAAACTCAAGACAATTGGCACACAATACACAATTGAGATTGAGATACAGGCTGCTGCACTACATAATTTGAGTGTAAATCCTTCCCCTGCAGCCCTGTCATCAGCTTATATTGAGTGATACATGAGAGAGAGCTGCAATTTATGTTGGTCTGATTGGGATGCATGTGCACATTGTCCAAAGGTTGCATCATACAATTGCTATTCCTATCATATTTTTATATATAAAAAGCTGCCCAAATGGACAATATGGCAAGAGAGTGAGTGTGTACAATACACTCTCAGCTATGTGGCTAATTAAAGGCTTTGGTTAGGAATGATCCCCATACTCCAGAAAGGGAGCATGCTGCAGAGCATGAGCAAGACCAACTCAATCAGCTTCAGATGACATCCCTGAGTAGACACAATCATTGTTGTCCTCAGCATGTTGTACCAGATCCACCCATACCTCAACCAAATTTTGCAGAAACAGATCTGCCTGCTGGATTTTTGGTGTGTACATGTGTACATCTCCACTTTCATACCAAAGCTAACCAATGAAAAATAAATATGAAATCAGAATCATGCACCTGTCCCAGTTGCCCAATATCCTGGTATACCATGACACCTTATTGGGCACCATGAAGCTCAATGCATGTGACCCCTATGCCATGCATCCCTCCCTCCCCCACAACCAAGGATGGATGTACAACACTTTGGACATCATCCACAACCCCATCCCCAGCAATTTCCTGTTGCTGATGCACTGCCCTGCATTGACTATGCAGCTGCACTACAGGCAAACTTTGAGCATGATCATGAGAATCACCATCAGCAGTGTAGGAGAGGACAACAGAGAGAGACTGCATAACCCTCCTATACTTGACAATGCTCAAGCTGGTCCTGCACCTATTCAGTTCCACCAGCATGTCTTTGACCTTCAGCAAAATGACTTTCAAGCAGAGGAGCAGAGGAGGTTTCAGTTGCAACAACAACAAGAGCAGCAAAGGAGGTTGGGGGAGCAACAACTAGAGCAGCAGGAATTGGTGTGGCAACTAGAGCAGCAAAGGAGGTTAGAGGAGCAATGGCAAGCTCATCATAGACCTCAACTCTTTACACAGCAACAACAAGAAAGGCAGAGACTACAGCAGTTACACCTGCAGGAGGAGGAGCAACAAGCTCAGCAACAGAGAGAACTGGAACAACAGCAACATCTATCCCAAGCACTGGTTGAGTTTGGGAGACTGTCAGGTGAACATTATGCTGAAGATCAGGCAAGACATCATCAAAGAGTTGCTAAGCAGAATCTTGGTGCCCATGATCTGGACTTCCCTGATCAACCTGGTATACCAAACCCTCCTCCTCCTGGATCCCATGGTGGAGACCCCAATGCCAACCCTCCTCCTCCTCCCTCACCTCCTGGACCTCCCAACCCTCCCATTTGACTTCCACCACACTGCTTTCCACCTGGTGGAAGGCCATACACTGAGCCTCCTGAGCCCCATTATCTTGGGCCAATGAATGTCCAATGTCCAAACTGCCATGTTCTGCATTTCATGGCTGAATGACTCAGCAATTCCAGTAATGCAAGACCATGCTTTGCCATGTGCTGCCTTCAGGGTCAGGTTAACCCCTGCTCTCCTGTAACTGCAATGCAACTTGATTATATAACACAAATCCACTACTCAATCAAAGTCACTGATGAAGAAGGAGTGTTTTCAGTCAATGTCACAAACCTTTATGACCAGAATCTGGTGGCAATGCACCACACTTTCATTCCCATCATATATCTTCCTCATTTCTGCTGCTCATTTTGGAGGCAGTACCTTCTCATAAAACTCTACAGCCACTTCTTGGAAGAAAAGAAGAAGGCCCTGCTGCTCCTTTCCTATATCCCCAAGGCCATTGTCCACCTGTACAATGTGATGGAGGCCATTATTCATCCCTGCCAATGTGATTCCATCAAGCACCTGTGTTCATGGCATTCACAACCCTTCAAAGACTATCTTGTAGCAGAGTATCTCTTTGGGTGTCATGATCCAGATATAATGGAGGATTTCTGGGACCACTTTGATAGCAATATTGAGCTGATAAGGGTGGACAATTATGAGTTTGGTGAGTGCTCTCCACCCCCTCCCAGTAGCATTCTAGTTACTGATTCATTCTTTTAGACTGGGATAAATATGAGCAGCATTTGCCCATGGTACTGCATGGTTCCTTGTATCAGTATGAGACTAGTAATATCCCTCTGAATATGCTCTTGAATATCTGGGATGCAGTACTGCAATGGTACAAAAAGGGCCTTGATGTTGATTGGAGTGAGTATCATAGCTCTACTACTGCAGACATCTGACTTCAGCCATTGTTTCTGTGAGTACATTCTCTTTCTCCAAAAGTGACATTGCACATGGAGTCATCAGAAGAGGTGCAGCAGCCAGAAGTCTCAATCTTGACTGATTCCTCCATGCAGATCGTGAGTTATTCTCAATTCAACTTTAGGACTTGATCATCAATGAAGTCATCACCCACACAGGATGAAAGCCCTATCCAAAATGAATCGATGGTCATGGGTTCTGGTGAGTTTTCTGGTTAGCCTATGTTAACCATATGTGATTATAACTGTATTTTTCTAGAGGAAAGCATGGAGATGGACCCTCCTCCACCCAATCAGCTGGCATTGCTGAGGAAGCAACTGATGGAGGAAGAAGCAGATGATGGTCCCCAACCAAGCAAGAGGCAGACCACCACACCTAGCACTTCTGCCACTGAACCAGTTGCCTGGACAAAGCCAAAGGGTTTTATTCCATCTTTACCCAGTCCACACAGGGGACAAAATATCTAGTTTCATAGCAATAGTCATTCAGTATGTGATTGTACTCAATACATATGAATGATTTATATGTGGCAATAGATTAGTACATTATTTTCATTAACTATCTGAAAGACATAGCATAATATTTTACCTGTATATTTGAGTGTCAACTGTCTGGTGTTGGTGTCTCATGGCACAGGTGATAAATTGGATGGAGTGATTGTTGGAATGTAAACTGCCACTGTTTTTTTGGTACTGAGGTGCAATGCTAGTGTGCTTACAGAAGCACCAAAAAGCGCACATACTGTATGCTCCAAAATCAACAAACACCCCATCCAGTCCTCCCAGTCCTCCTCCTGCTCACAGGCAGTCACAGAACTGTGACATTATCTGCTGCAATGAGAGGATGAGTGGGTGGGAAATGTGATTCCCCATGCTCCTCTTACCCCACAGACCCCCAATGCCCAAGCCCTTTGACACCTAACTCATGTCATCTATTTTTGGATTTAATACTTCCCCATCTGGAAAACACCACCCATCTGTCATCCCTCTTTGATCTAGCAGTGATTGCACTGAGATTTGACATGCATCACCACTCCCTAATATGATACCAGTGTGCTTACTCAGTTTCTGATGTTCTTTGACTCATGTTTTGATGTTTTGACTGTCCTCGACTTGTTCATTGTCAGTACTTACCAATCTTCTTTGCTTGCTGACTTTTCTTTTTTCACTTACTCATCATTGATTACTCACTGCTTACATTCCTTACACACTACTCCACCAAGCATTTGCACCTTGTTTGCCATAGGGTGCACTCCCCCTACAGTATATAAACCCCCTGTGCTTAAAGTGATCCAGTCCACTCAAGCAATCATCTCAGCAGTAATCAGTTTGAATTCATCATCAGCAGTGGAGGCTCCATCAAAGGTCTATCTGCCATCATTCATCATCATCATCATTGGTAGTTGAGGCTCCATAAAGAGTCTATCTACCTTCATTTGTTATCTTCAGTTTTATCAATGTGTAGTCAACATCCCCCACTGCAAGTCAAAGTGAGGTTCAGTGGTATAAACCAGAGGGTGGGGGTGCTCCTGACAAAGAATGGGGCAAGAAGGCAAGAGATTGTGAAGGGGGGAATTGCTATCAGCCTACAGAAGGATGGATGATGACTTAATTCAATGTCCTAATCTACTCTGAGCCCAAGAAGGTCTGGATGTAAAGCTAATTGATGATAGGTGACAATAAGTGAAGTAGATGATAGTTAAACCCTTGATAAAGCCTCAACTACCAAAGCTGATGAACAAATTACTTGAGAGATGCAGAAATGCAAGCAAGAGGGTCTCTCTGATGTCTCATTCCTTCATCAATTATCTAAGTACAGTGATTTATATACAGTACAGGGGCATTGCCTATGGAAAACAAGGTGAAAACACTTAGTAAGTGATTGGTAACTGCTAGGTAAGGGATGTAAGCAGTTCATAATCAACATAGAAAGCACTGGTAAGCATTGGTAAGGATCATTAAGCCAACAAGCTGTCAAGTACAGGATGTCCAGGTTGAGGCCAGACTGGAGACTGAAGCGGGTGCAAGACCAAGGGGTCAGGATCAGAAGGGGAGTCAAAGATACAGATGATTGGACTGATTGGACTTAGCAACTGAGGGTACAGCGCTATTCCCTTGTGTGGGTCTCAGTCCGAGTCCAAGGCCAAGACAGGGTTATCAGAGTATACTTAGTTGATTTCAGACTGAGGTCTACAGGCCAAGTATCTACGAGCTTATATACTAGAAACAACTATAGTACAGAGACCAGTAATGCCGGTCTCGCAAGGATTGCTAAGGTGATTGGTAAGACAAGTATTAGTAAGGTATGACAAAGACAACGGAGACTGGGAAAGGTGGACTGGGGACAGGACCGGGCAAGACTTAGCTGAAGTGACAGACACTGCAAAGCAGTGTCTACTGTGCTAGGACATCTGGGGATAGAGGACAGGTGAGGCCAAGGCTGGACTGAGTGAGTGCGAGGCTGAGTCTGGCCGGGGTCAAGACATGGCTATGACAGTATCCCCCTCTTAGGGGTTGAACCCATGAGACCCCTGCGAGAGTGGTAGGCTGAGTCCGAAAATCAGCTGAGTTTGAAAAAATGATACTTGTGGCTTGCTAAGCCTTTTGTGTCTTTCTTTCTCATCCTATTCATCATGTCCAATTTGGGGCCGATCACTGTGACTGACAACGACAACGAAGGCTGGGTCATCATTGACTGGACCCAAGTACCTGATGATGACATCAGGTATGACACTGATGATGAAGAGGAGGTGATGAAGGCAAAGGCAAAGGAGAGAAAAAGGTGAAAGGCAGCCAAGCAAGCCTGGTGGGAGGAGCAGGCTCGGCTTGAGGCCGAGAGGGTGGCGAGAGAGCAAGCCGAGGCTGAGAGGATAGCGTGGGAGGCCGAGGAGCAAAGGGCTCATGAGGAAGAAGAGAAGTGCAGAGCTGAGGAGGAGAAGGAGACCAAGTGGAAACATAAGGCTGAGGCCGACAAGGGTGATGAGGCAAGGGGGGAGGTGAAGAAGGTGGTTATGGACCCCAGGTGAGTGATTTTTTCTTACTACCCATGCTCTCTTCATCTAACATCCTCTAGCTGTACCCATTGCACCCAGGCACAGGTTGTCTGTGAGTTCCTCGTAGATGGCAACAAGAAACAGGTTGCCTGCGTGCACTGCAACTTGTTGAAAGGCAAGTGCCGATGGCTGGGAGATGGGAAGGACACCGAGGCCGCTCCTAAGGCCACTCCAAAAACTGACAAGGGGAAAAAGAGGAAGACCAACAACGAAATGCCTGAGCCCAGGCCAAGTAAGAAGAAGACGAAGGCCATCAACAAGTTGCTGGAGGTGCTGGACATCGATGAAGGCAAGACTGGTGGGAGCAGACCGAGGGGGCCCAGTGCGGCAGTGTTCTCAGGCTTGGAAGACAAGCTCGAGCGCTTGATCAACGTCACTGGGCTTATCGCAAACAACCTGGCAGGTCTTTTTGAGGCCCATGAGGCCATGGCTGAGAACTCTGGTAGGATTGCTGACACACTCAAGGCGATGCTCGATGAGTCCTACAGCTTTGGGATGGTGGTGTCCCCCTCGGACTTGGGCTCATCTGAGCTCGATTCTGACGAGCTGTGCAAGGAGGCCGACTGGCTGAAGGCCCACAGTGAGGACGAGGAGGAGGAGTCTGGCAGGGAGGATGAAACTATGGCTGAGTAGTTTTGTAGCATACGGTCTTGTAGTATTTTCTCTGTGAATGTCATGGGTGGTGTCCAGTCTTGGTCTTCTATAGTACAGTAAGAGAAAACAAGAAAGAGAAAACAAAGTAAGTAGGAGATCAAAGGAACACCAGATACCAATAGAAAACGGAAACCGAAACTGAGGCCGGTTGAGACCGGTCCTCATTGGTATGGGCTGGGTTTACCGGTGTAAGGAGAGAGATCTCCTTACTATGGGATTGGGTATTAATTCCTATTTTATTTGTTTTATTGTTTTGTTACTTACTGTTGTGGGTATTATACTTGAGTAGTATAGTTCGCTTTGTGTGTGCTTAGTCAGCACTTACTTACAGTCTGTTTGTACTGTAAGTTTTTACCAATAGACGAGTTACCCCCAAAAGACGAGAACAAGAGAAAGACTGCCCCAGACAGCCATAGACAGTTCCCTATCCCCTCCTTCCCTTGCTCAGGCTATAGGAGCCCCTTGGTCTTACTCTCTCCCTCTCAGGTTCTGATCCTACCCCATCCTCAATCCACACTTTTATATTTCCTCACACTGGGGTAGTGGGAATGGAACTCTTGTACGAGTTCAGATGCATTGTCCAGCTCTGTAGCTAGTACCCAAGTGGTTTCTTCATCAGTCCCCTCATAGCCGGTCCACTGAACCAAGTACTGGAGCCAACACTGGCAATGCCAGTTGACCTTGGAGTCGAGGATTTCTGCCACCTCGAACTCTAGTTCACTGTCGACCTCAACTGGTGGGGGTGGTGGCTGAGTCCGGTTCAGGATGGTATTAGGGATGGCTGGCTTGAGTTGGGAGACATGGAAGACTGGGTGGACTGTGCACATTGAGTCTGGCAGGCGCAGTGTGAATGAGTGGGTACCGGCCTGAGTTATGACTGGATACAGCCCAAGATTCTTTTCTGAGAGTTTCTTGGAAGGCCGAGTCATAGCCCAGCTGGGGAGTGAGCAATGAAATGTTTTTGATATGTTTTGGCAATCTCCACTATTTTATTTGCACTTTTTGGAGTTTTCCCATGGATCTGGGAAGTGTAATTGGATTCCTGTTCACTCAATTTCAATTGGACTGCCCTGAAATCTTGTACATAGATAGATGCTGACATGGGGAATCCAGGTGAGGTATTAAATATGGCATGCACCCAGTGAGGGATGCATGGTGGGATGTTTTCTGGCTGTTCTCAAACTTGTTATATCCCAGCAACCAGAGATTTTGATTGGTTGACCTTTGGACATGATATAGGTACTATGTAGACTGGTTCACCTACCAAAATACAGACCATTCCATTGAGGAATGAATGAGTAGTAACATGATTGATGTTGTAGCACAGCCACACTCTGGAACAGTATGCATTCAGGGGCAGCTTGGTCACGTGCCAGGTTCACAGTGTTGAACATGAAGTGAGTACAGTCACATGATGTCACCTGACACCAGGTTCATGCCTACATGTGACTAATAAGATCACATGACAGACCTCCCCAGTCACCTGAGGTGCCTGATCACATGACCAGTCAACAATGCTGCTCCGTGACTCTCTGTCACATGATCTCAGGTCACGAGACTGTGGCAGTGACTGTCACATGATCACTCATCACATGATTGGGGTAGCATCACATTTGGATGACACCAGCACACATGACCATTACATAATCGGTCACGTGATCGCTGCACATGACCTTGCATCATGTGATCTTTTGTCATGTGACTTGACCACTACCACTCAATGCTACACTTTTTGTAGTGAATGGTAGTCAAAAATGCGCACTACCAAAGTGTAGCATAGCCTACACTACACAACACTAATAACTACTATAGCCAGTACTGGTACTACATTACCACCCCAGGAAGTGTAAATGGAATGATGTCATCATAATAAAAGTTGTAGCCCCTGATTGTACAATCATGACCATATGCTTATCTTATCAGAAAGTGGAATTTTGCGTGAGAAAAACACAAAATACTTGGAAAAACACAATTGTTTACACTAAATGTCACTTCTCCACAGTTAGATGGAGACTCCCCATACCTGCTTGGAGATTCCCCACACCTGCTTGGAGATTCCCCATACCTGTTTGGAGAATCTCCCAACCCATTTGGTAAAAGCCTCATTTGGGTCCTTTTTGGTATGGGGAAAGTCCCATGGAGACCCTATTTCAGCTGGAGAAAGCACCATTTGGTGTGGAGAAAGTCCCATGGAGGCCCTATTTCAGCTGGAGAAACTCTCATTCTGGTCTATTTTTGCATGGAGAAAGTCCCATGGAGGTCCTATTTCAGCTGGAGAAACCCCCATTTGGGTCCTTTTTGGCATGGAGAATGTCCAATGGAGGTCCTATTTCAGCTGGGGAGACCCTCATTTGGGACCTTATTGGCATGGAAAAAGTTCAATGGAGACCCTATTTCAGCTGGAGAAAGGCCCATATGGACCCCAGACACTCTGACATATTTGGGGAAACATATATTAATTGTGGAGAAATCCAAAGGGGGCCTGGAGAATCCCCAGGCATGGTGCTGGAGAAGAAACTTTCCCTGCCAGTGGTTGGGGATACCTGACCTGTCAAGACCTCATAGGTATATACATCTGTAGAAATATGTTGTCAAGTTCGGGATGTCTGGGTTGAGGCCAGACTGGAGACTGAAGTGGGCACAAGGCTGAGGGGTTGGGATCAAGAGGGGAGTCAAGGATACAGATGGTTGGACTGTTTGGACTTAGCAACTGAGATTGCAGCACTATTCCCTTGCATGGGTCTCAGTCCAAGTCCAAGGCCAAGACAAGATTATCAGAGTAAACTTTGTTGATTTCAGACTGAGAGGTACAGGCTGAGTATCTAAGAGCTTATATACTAGAAGTAACTATAGTACAGAGACCAGTAATGCTGGTCTCACAAAGATTGCTAAGAAGATTGATAAGACAAGCACTAGTAAGGTATGACAAAGATGATGGAGACCAGGACAGGGCAGACCAGGGACAAGACCAGGCAGGACTTAACCAAAGTGACAGACACTGCAAAGCAGTGTCCACCATGCTAGGACATCTGGGGATAGGGGACAGGCAAGGCCAAGGCCAGACTGAATGGGTGCAAGGCCAAGTCTGGCCAGGGTCAAGGCATGACTATGACATATGTAGACCTAATAGGTCTCCAAAGGTGGTTGACTGAAGTGGTTTTTCTTGCTTACTTCGCATTTTTGCTTGCTTAGTCAGCACTAAGTAGTACTTGTACATGGTTCCTCTTTACAAAAACAATAGATGACTTACCTCAAGATGAGAGGATGAGCCCAAGCAGGTGGTTCCTGCATTGGACAGACTCAGAAGACCCCCAGAAAGCTATCAGATCCAATCCTGGGATAGAAGTCCCATTGGAGAAACTCACCCTCTTAGCATCTTCTCAGTCTTTTTTCCTTTCTCTTCACCACCCTGAAGCATCCTGGTACATCCCATCCTTGTCCACTCCCTCCCAGCCTGTCCATCTTGGACAATGTGTTCTACTTGTCAGTATGACCTCCAGGAGGATGTTCTTTGCTTGCCTTAGGTCTGTCATTTTGGCTAGGAGGTCTTGTGTAGTTGTTTCAGGCTCCCTGGTTGATGAAGCACATGGATCCTTCCTCCCTGCTCCCTGTGACATCTTCATACCAATCTTCTCCATCATTCTCCCAAAATTGTGACAGCTACAGTATACCCTACTGTTCTCCACTCTCCTGGATCACATCCATGATGAGTATGACATGCACCTTGCCTTCTTACTACAAGGCATAGCAGAAGATGTCCCCCCTTTGTCCTCTCCTCCATCAGAGCCTTGTTCATGAAGCTTTTATTTGCTTCACTGAGAGGACAGGTCACCTGGCTGGAAAATGGAATCCTCAATGCTCCTGTCACTCCACAGACTCACTCCCACCACTTGAGCCCTTTGAAGTGTTAAGTCTGTGTTTCTGGGTTCAAGACTGGTCTGGAGTCTGGTGTTAGCACAAGGCCAAGGGGTTGGGAGGCAGATGGGGAGCAGAAGCAGAACACAGGGTTGGACTGATTGGACTTAGCAACTGATGGCACAGTGCTAATCCCTTGCATGGGGTCAGTCTGAGTCCAAGGCTGAGATGAGATTCAGGAGGATACTTAGTTGATTTCAGACTGGGAGGTACAGGCTCAGTAAATACAGACTTATATACTCACAATGAAGTGTATAGAGTATGGAGACTGGTAAGCTGGACTCACAAGGATTGGAAATGGATTAGTAAGGGACTATATTAGTAGGGTATGACAAAGATACATGACTGGGACAGAAATGAAGGTGGGCCAGGGATGAGGCCATGGTGGGCTCAACTGAGATGACACCTTGAATGAACACTGCTTTGCAGTGTCACTCACTGTGTAATGACTAGTACACTTTTCCTCATTTCCTGCTTGCCTGTATATGTCCACCCTCTGGTTAGGGTTACCCTTTGTGGATGATTAGTCATCTTGGTTTTTCCTTTTGCTTACTTGTTGCTTGGTAAGGCTACACCTCACCTGTGCCACATGTTTGCTCTCAACCAATGTGAGTCAAAGTGCAGTTCAGTGGTGTAAACCAACCAAAACCAACACAAAAGACAATGAAGGCAAGTGGTGATGTGCCTACATGGTACCTAGATGGTGGAAGGTCTTATTTGGGCAGGTTTTTGTGAGTTATAACACTCAAAGATGAGTGCTGAGGGTTGGGGGTGCTCCTAATGAAGAGGGAGCAAGAATGCAAGAGGAAGTGATGGGGGTAGACTGCTGTCAGCCTACAGAAGGATGGATGATGACTTAATTAGATGTCCTAAGCTATTCTGAGCTCAGGGAGGACTTGGAGTGAAGTATATTGATGATAAGCAATGATAGGTGAAGTAGATGATAGTTAGACCCTTAATAAAGTCTCAACTAATGAAGCTGATGAAGGAATTACTGAGAGATGATGAAATGTAAGCAAGAGGGGCTCTCTGATGTCTTATTCTTTTTTCAGCTATCTAAGTACAGTGATTTATTGTCAAGTACAGGGATTGTCCGGGTTGAGTCCGGACTGGAGACCAAAGTGGGCACAAGGCTGAGGGGTCGGGATCAGGGGGGGAGTCGAAGGTACAGATAGTCAGACTGATTGGACTTAGTGACTGAGAGTACAGCACTATTCCCTTGCGTGGGTCTCAGTCCGAGTCCGAGGCCAAAATGGGGTTATCAGGTTAACTTAGTTGATTTCAGACTAAGGAGTACAGGCTGAGTATCTATGAGTTTATATACCAGAAGTAACTATAGTATGGAGACCAGTAATGCCGGTCTCGCAAGGATTGCTAAGATGATTGGTAATGCAAGGATTACTAACGTATGACTAAGGTAATGGAGACCGGGACAGGTAGACCGGAGACAGGACCAGAGACAGGACTTAACCGAAATGACAGACACTGCAAAGCAGTGTCTACCACACTAGACCAACTGGAGATATGGGACCGGCGAGGCCGAGGCCAGACTGAGTGAGTGCGAGGCCGAGTCTGGCTGGGGTTGAGGCATGACTATGACAGTATCCCCCTCTTAGGGGTCAAACCCATGAGACCCCTGCGAGAGTGGCAGGCTGAGTTTGAAAAATTGATACTTGTGGCTCGCTAAGCCCTTTGCATCTTTCTTTCTCATCCTATTCATCATGTCCGAATCGAGGCCGATCAGCATGACTGGCAACGACGACAAAGGCCGGGTCGTCGTCAACTGGACCCAGGTAGCGGACGATGCCATCAGGTATGACACCGATGACGAAGAGGAGGTGATGAAGGCGAAGGTGAAGGAGAGAAAAAGGCGAAAGGCGGCCGAGCAAGCCCAGCAGGAGGAGCAGGCTCGGCTTGAGGCTGAGAGGGTGGCGAGAGAGCAAGCCGAGGCCGAGAGGATAGTGCGGGAGGCCAAGGAGCAAAGGGCTCACAAGGAAGAAGAGAAGTGCAGAGCCGAGGAGGAGAAGGAGGCTGAGCGGAAACATAAGGCCGAGGCCGACAAGGGAGATGAGGCCAGGGGAGAGGTGAGGAAGGTGGTTATGGACCCCGGGTGAGTACTCTTTCAACCTTGTGCGTTTTTTATTTATTTATTTAATCTCCTCTGTTAGATGTACTCGCTGCTCCCGAGCTAAGGTCACCTGCGAGTTCCTCGTAGACGGCAATAAGAAGCGGGTAGCCTGCGTTCAGTGCAACCTATCGAAGGGCAAGTGCCAGTGGCCGGGAGATGGGAAGGATGCCGAGGCCGGTCCCAAGGCCAAGGCCAACAAAGGGAAGAAATGGAAGGCCAATGAAGAGACACCAGAGCCCGGGCCGAGCCAGAAGAAGCAGGCGAAGTCCAGGCCGACCCAGACACTGGAGATCGATGAGCCCGAAGCCGGAGGGAGCGGGCTGAGGGAGGCTGGCACCGAAAGGTACTCGGGTTTGGAAAACAAGCTCAAGTGACTGATCGAGGCCATGGGGCTGATTGCCAACAATTTGGCCAGCCTTTTCGAACTCCACGAGACCGTGGTCGAGAACTCGGGCCGCATCGCTGATGCTCTCGAGTCGCTACTCGACGAGTCCTACAGTTTCAGCATGGCGGTCTCTCCCTCGGACTCAGGCTCGTCTGAGCTCGACTCCAAGGAGATGCACAAAGAAGCAGAGTGGTTAAAAGCCCATGGCAAGGATGAAGAGGAGTCCAAAGGGGAGGATGAGGCCATGGCCAAGACCGAGTAGTACCTTAGCATAGTGCTCCTGTTGTTCCTCCTGCGAAAGTCATGTCCGGTGTCTGACGTCCGGTTTCGGTCTTGTATAGTAAGTGAAAATAAGCAAGAAAAAGAAAACGAAGTAAGTAAAGGAGCAAAGGAACACTAGATACTAATAGAAAACAGAACAGAAACTGAGGCCAGTCGAGACCGGTGCTCATTGGAAGGGGCCAGGTTTATTAGGATAGCGAGAATGGAACTCTTGCACGAGTTCAGAGGCATTGTCTAGCTCTGTAGCTAGTACCCAAGTAGTTTCTTCATCAGTCCCCTCATAGCCAGTCCACCAGACTAAGTATTGAAGCCAACACCGGCGACGCTGGTCGACCTTAGAGTCGAGGATCTCTGCTACCTCGAACTCTAGGTCACCATTGACTTCGACTGGTGGGGGTGGTGGTTGAGTCCGGTTTGGGATGGTATTAGGGATGGCCGGCTTGAGTTGGGATATGTGGAAGACCGGGTGGACTGCACGCATTGAGTCCGGCAGTCGCAGTGTGAAAGAGTGGGTACCAGCCTGAGCTATGACCGGATACGGTCCAAGGTTCTTCTCCGAGAGCTTCTTGGAAGGCCGAGTAGACCGGAAGTATTTGGCTTTGACATATACCTGGTCACCGACCTTGAAGTCCGGAGCTGGCATGTGTTTGGCATCAGCTGGTCCTTGATAACGCTGTTGTGTGAGGGTCATTTCTTCCTGTAGGTATTGATGCAGTGAGTCTAAGTCAACTGCATAGTTGCGAGCCCGAGCAGAGGTAAGATCGCGCTCCGGGTACACCGAGATACTAGGGTGGTAGCCCTTGTTAGCGAAGAAGGGTGATACACCAGTAGTAGCGCTAGGGGCATTGTTGTACGCAAACTCGGCCAAAGGTAGTAGTTTGGCCCAGTTATCCTGCTGGTAGTTGCAGTATACTTGGAGGTATTGTTCTAGGGTCTGGTTGGTCCTTTTGGTCTGGCCATCACCTTCGGGATGATAGCCCGAGGTGAAGTGTAAGCACATGTCTAAGGCCTTACCGAGTGACCGGAAGAAGTGAGAGACAAACTCCGAGCCTCGGTCTGAGGTTACATGGGCCGGCACTCCGTGCTTTGAAAAGACATGGAGTAGGAATAGTTTGGCGAGTTCCAGGGCTGTTATGGTGTCGTGGGTGGGGATGAATATGGCCTGCTTGGAGAGCCGGTCAACTACAACGAGGATGGCCATGAAGCTGGTTGAGGCCGGAAGCTGCTCGATGAAATCCATAGAGATGGAGTTCCACGGCTTCTCCGGCACCGGGAGTTGCTTGAGGAGGCTGTAAGGCCGATGGTGGGGAACCTTAGCCCAAGCGCAGGCCGTGCAAGACTGAACATAGTCTTTGACGAAGGTTCTGAGGCCGGGCCAGGTGTATTCACGCTGAATGAGTTCTAGGGTTCGGTTTTGGCCAAAGTGGCCAGATAGAGGGTGGTCATGCTTAAGCTGCAAGACCCTAAGACAGAGATCATGTGAGTCCGGCACGTAGATCCTTCCATTGAGACGAAGGAAGCTGGTGTCATCTACTGACCACTGGGGATCTGACATGTCGGACAGGCAGATTTGTGAGACTGGGTCATCCGGCAGCGCGGTCAGGATATCATTATGAAGCTTCTCGACATCCATTAAGGCAACTGCTCGTAAGACCGGGTACTCTAGGTAAGTTGCATGAAGGGAGACCGCTAGCTGCTCCTGGGTGAAAACCGGTCTCAGGTTTTGCGGGTTCACTCAGGTGTAGCCGCTATCCCCCTCTTTGGGGTAGATGTCCCATCGTCTAGTTAGGGCGTCGGGCTTAGCCCCGAGCTTACCGGGCCTGAATCTGATGATCATATTAAACTGAGAAAGGAATTCCGACCAGCGAGCTTGGCGGCAGGTGAGTACTTTAGAGGTAGAAAAGTACTCAAGGTTCTTGTGGTCAGTTACAATGTCGACCGGTGAGGCTGAGCCCTCAAGGTAGTGGCGCCAGGTTCAGAATGCCTCGAAAATAGCCAGCAATTCCTTATCGTGGGTATCATAATTCAACTCCGGGGTGGTTAGGGTTCGGGAGTAGAAGGCGACCGGATGAATCTGGCCATCGCCACAGGTAATAGACAGAATGCCGGCGATGGCATAGTCCGATGCATCGGTCTCGACAGTAATGGGGACCCCGGGGATGAAATGAGTTAAGACCGGCGCAGTGGTGAAGGCAGCCTTGAGGTTATTGAATGACTGGCGGCACTCCTTGGAGAAGTTCCAAGGAGCCCCCTTGCGGGTAAGCCAAGTCAGTGGTATGACGATGTCCGAGTAATTAAAAATGAACCAGCGGTAGAAGTTTGCGAAGCTGAGGAAAGACTGAATGTCTTTGACCTTGCGAGGCTTGGGCCAATCGCAGATGGTCTGGACTTTTTCCTTCGACATCGTGAGGCTGGCAGGGGAAAGATGGAATCCGAGGTATTCGACTGAGTCCGAGTGGAACTCGCATTTCTCCGGCTTCGCATAAAGGCCATGAAGCCGAAGCTGGCGGAGGACTTCTTGGACATGCTGCTTATGAGACTCCTTATCTCCAGAATAGATCAAGATGTCATCTAGGTAGACGACCACACAGACATCTAACATGTCTGCAAAGATAGTGTTGACGAAGTGCTGGAAGGCGGCTGGGGCATTGGTGAGGCTGAAAGGCATCACTAACCACTCATAGGATCCATACTGAGTCCGGAATGCGGTCTTCCATTCATCGCCCGGGGCAATCCGGACGAGATGGTAGGCATGCCGAAGATCAATTTTAGTATAGATCTTGGCTCGGCTTGGTGAATCCAAGAGGTCGGAGATGAGCAGTAGTGGGTATCGGTCCTTCTTAGTGATTTTGTTCAGGCCGCGGAAATCTACACAAAGCCAGAGGGAGCCATCCTTCTTTTTGACAAAGAGGACCGGTGCAGCATAAGGGGAAGAGGTGGGCTGAATAAATCTGGTAGTAAGGTTTTCATCGATGAATGTCCGGAGAGCTTGGAGCTCAACTGGGGACAGCGAGTAGATTGTGCCGAGAGGCGGGGTTGTTCCTTCTTTGAGCTCTATCTTTAGGTCGTACTCCCAGTGTGGCGGGAGTACCAAGGCCTTGGCCTTGCTGAATACATCAGTGAAGTTGTGATACTCTTCCAGGACATTGGGTAAGGCCGGAGGAGAGGAAGCCGAGGCCGATTGGGCTTGAGCTGAGTCCGAGGGGCGGAGCTGAAGTTGGAACTGGACGGACCCTTCTAGTTTGCAGGCGTGCACAAAAGCAGCTGCATTGATTAGGGAAACAAGAGGGGCCTTCAGGGGGGTGCGAGCCGGGGAGTTGGAGACCGGTACAGACGGCACAAGGCCGGGTTGGTCACTAGGACCGGAGTCAGGAAGGCCAGTGGAAACCGGGCTTACAGGGGGTGTCGACGGGGTTGGCATTCCTTGTGCAGGAGTCCGGAATGTTAGACTGCCCAATACCCAATCAATCAATGGATTGTAGCAGGTGAGCCAGTCATGTCCGAGAACTATCTTACACTCAGAATCCAATGGGGCTAGATACAGGGTTACTGGGGTGACATCGCCGGACGCGAAGTGGATGTTGACATCTACTGCTTGGGTTATAGTGAAGGTGGACATTCCATCGAACAGCCAGAGTCGGATTGGTGAGACCAAGTAAGGGGTAAACGAGTGTTGATTAGCAAACTGATTATCTATAAAACAATGGGTGGAACCGGAGTCCACTAAAGTACGAAGCCGAGGTATTTCTGGGTTTTCTATAGTGACATACGGGGTCAAAGAGTTCAGACTGGAAAGAGCGGACGCATTGAGACGAGCCTCCAAGTTTGCACAACCGGAGTCAACGCAGCTCCCAGATTGTGTGGAGTCCTGGGAGCTGCTACCTATTTTTTTGTCTTGGGGGTAGAACCCGAGCCCGAGGCCGTTGCAGCTTCGGTGGTGGCCGCAGCACAAGCTTTGGCCTTTCTGGTCTTCTTGGGGCATTTGTCAGCGAAGTGACTGGACCCTCTGCAGAACATGCAGAGGTTTCCATCTATGCGACGCTTGTGTTCCTTGGGGGTAAGCTTTCCATCTTTGCCAAGTTTGCTAGGCTTGGGCTTGGAGGAGTTGCTGTTATTGTTGTTGCCCGGCTTCGATGAAGCCAGCTTGGGGGTAGAACCGGAGTTGTTATTGTTGCCAGTCTTGGCTTTCTCCTGACTGGTCTTGGCCTGACTGTTGTTGCCAGAACCTCCAGACTTATTGTTGCTGGAGTTAGACGAGCCTTGGTGCTTACTCGCCTGCTGGACTTCTTCCTTGCGCTCCCAATAGCACGCATCTATCTCTTGGGCGAGGTGGCGGAGCTCGTGAAGTGTCCGGGGTTTACCAACCTGGCAGACCTCATCCTTGATTCGGTCTGGGAGGCCAGAGTAGAAGTGATGATGCAACGCACCATCTCTGTAGCCTCGGACTTGCGAAGCAAGCCGATTAAAGTCAACTATGTATTTATTGATGTGCTGGCTATCTTTCATGTGTAAATGGTCGAGTTGGCTTTCAGCGTCTGCAACTGGATCGTGGGGGCTGAAGGTGGTTTGTAGCTCCAGGACGAACTCCCGCCAGGAGACCATCCAGAGAGGCCAGTCATCGGGGTCGTCGAGCCTGAGTAAGTCTGGCTCAAACCACTCAAGAGCCATGCCCTTGAGGTATGATTGGGCGAAGATGACCTTGGTGCAGTTGGTCCTAAAAGCCCAGGGTTGGTCTTGGAAGTTAAGTTCGCACTGGATGAAGAATGCACGAAGTTTCTTTGGGTCGGTGCCATCAAAGGTATCGGGCTTGCGTAGCTTGGTCCTACTTGAGGACTCAGGACTAGTACGGGCGTTGCGAGCCAACAACTTGATGGCCTTCACGAGACTGTCAAAGACCATGACCGTGGGTTCGGTGTCTGGGTCTGGGAAGTCTGGATCGTCTTCTGGATCATTATCTTCCGGGTTATCATCACTGGGACCATTATCACCGGGGTCATCATCGTCTGGGTTGTTGTCATCATTGTCACCTGGCCCATCATCGCCGGGGTCACCCTCGGGGATGGGAGCAGTGGGACGACGTGGTGTGGGGGTGTTAGATGTGCGGGCTGAGAAGCCCCTGAAAGGACTGACGGGACCTGGAGAGCGCCTAGTGGTGCCCAAAGCGGCTAGTGCTGTTTCGCAGCGAGCCCCACTGGCTGAAGCAGAGTTGGGATTGGTGGCAGAGCGGCCATGGGGAGGTTGGAATCGAGTCTTGGTTGCCATGGTGTTTTAGACCCACACAAGTGGAGAGTCTGAAATACTGTCAAGTACGGGGATTGTCCGGGTTGAGTCCAGACCAGAGACTGAAGTGGGTGCGAGGCCGAGGGGTCAGGATCAGGGGGGGAGTCGAAGGTACAGATAGTCGGACTGATTGGACTTAGCGACTGAGAGTACAGCACTATTCCCTTGTGTGGGTCTCAGTCCGAGTCCGAGGCCAAAATGGGGTTATTGGGTTAACTTAGTTGATTTCAGACTAAGGAGTACAGGCCAAGTATCTACGAGTTTATATACCAGAAGTAACTATAGTACAGAGACCGGTAATGCCGGTCTCGCAAGGATTGCTAAGATGATTGGTAATGCAAGGATTACTAATGTATGACTAAGGTAATGGAGACTGGGACAGGTAGACCAGAGACAGGACTGGGGACAGGACTTAACCGAAATGACAGACACTGCAAAGCAGTGTCTACTGCGCTAGACCAACTGGAGATACGGGACTGGCGAGGCCGAGGCCGGACTGAGTGAGTGTGAGGCTGAGTCCGGCTGGGGTTGAGGCATGACTATGACATTTATATACAGTACAGGGGCAATGCCTATGGAAAACAAAGTGCAAAGACTTGGTAAGTGATTGGTAAGTGATAAATAAGGAATGTAAGGGTGGGTAATCAACGTAGAAAGCATTGGTGAGCATTGGTAAGGATAAATAAGCCAAAAAGCAAAGAATCAGTAAGCAAAGTCAAAAGATTGGTAAGTATTGGCAATAAGTGTGTCAAGGACAGTTGGAACATCAAAGTATGAGTTGAGCATTGTCAGAAATTGAGTAAGTGCACTGGAATCACATTAGGGGGAGGCTGTGCATGTCACATCTTGAAGGAATCACTTCTAGGCCAAGGTGGGATGACAGAGTGGGAGTGCTGATCTGATGCTGATACAGGACATCCAAAAGGGGATGGCAGGTGTCAGGTGTCAAAAGGGGGTCAAGCTTTGGGGGTCTGTGGGGTGAAAGGAGCATAGGGGATCACATCCCCCCCCCCCCCCCAACTGTCCTCTCAGTGAAGTAAATAAAAACTTCATGAATGAAACTCTGTTGGAAGAGAGGATGAAGGGGGAGTGCCTTCTGCTGTATCTTGCAACAAGAAGGCAAGATGTGCATCATACTCATCATTGATGTGATCAGGGAGAGTGGAGAACAGTGGATTATACTGTAGCTGTTGAAATTTTAGAAAAATAATGGACAGGAGTGGTATGAAGATATTGCAGGGAGCAGGGAGGAAGGATCCATATGCTTCTTGGCCTGGAGAGACTGAAACAACTACATAAGACCTTTCTAACCAAATGACAGACCTGAGGCAACCAAAGAACATCCTCCTGGAGGTCATACTGTCGAAAAGAACATGCTGTCCAAGCTGGATGGGCTGAGAGGGGGTGGATGAGGATGGGATGTACCAGGATGCTTCAGGATGGAAGCTAGTAGGAACTCCTGGTAAATATATGTAGCCATGGTCCCTAGCAAAGGGGACAAGTGAAATGAGCAGCTGTTGTAGGGAGTGCTGTAGAAACATGTGGAGTGTGAGGATCCTTCCCAATTTTGGACAGTAGGATCATGTGGCTGAGCACTATAAGTGAGTGTGGGAATGGTGTCAGTATCTGCAGAAATGGGGGAGATACATTGAAAACCAGAATGCCATACATGGGTGCTAAGAATTCTTATAGGTGCTTAACTTGCTTCCTTCTCTTTTCTTTGGCACTAATGACTCATTCTTGTGTGACAGATGACTGCCAACACTCCTGGCTGTCTTTCTTCACATTGGGGCTCTAGTCTTTCATCTCCATTCATCACCATTATCCATGTCCATGTCACCAAACACCTTTGGTGCATGACATTGGCCTCATTTGTGCAGCTGTTGCTCACACCACTGCTGCAATTTCCACATTTTCCCACTCATGTGCAGTCATAAATCATCAGTTTTTGCTAATATTACCCCTTTGACATCATGCTTGGTCTCAAAATCCTGTGTCACAGCTTGCCCAAAGCTCCAAGGTTCTCTGGTGTGGGGAGCAGGTATCTGCTACCTAGTATGGGGGTGTGGGCTCCAGCCTAGGGATATGCAATCTGAGGTGGGGGGGAGTCAATCTAGCTGTAGGAAGGTGGTAAGGAGTGGACTTGAGCAAGTTGAGCAAGTTGGTCAACCAGTAAATGAAATGAGTGATAGCTCAACAAGGAGTGTCAAGTTGGGGTAGAAACTGTCACAATTAGGCCTGCTACTCAGTGCCAGGCAGGG
Organism: Pisolithus tinctorius; assembly: GCA_024663395.1. Taxonomy (NCBI): domain Eukaryota; kingdom Fungi; phylum Basidiomycota; class Agaricomycetes; order Boletales; family Pisolithaceae; genus Pisolithus; species Pisolithus tinctorius. Next base: position 4,255,012 of record JANFAH010000002.1, read on the forward strand.
AATAGGGAAAGGATCATGTCAACCTCATTATTTCCACTCTCTTTCTCTTTCTCTAACTTGGGGGCTTCAAAAATTGTTATTTTTCCTGTTGACAATGACAGGTATGTGTAGTTACATGTGGAGTATGTAACTACTAAGTCAGTGACATCAAAACTCAAAAGAGTGACAAGAAATGACAGGAATTAGTTGAGATTGATGTAATGATGGCCATGAGGCCAGTATAGCATCAGCAATCAAAGGAGAGACTAATGTAAAGGATGCAAAAGAGATCCAAAGGGAAGTGAACAATTAGAACATGAGATTGACAGTAAAGCACTTACAAAACCAGCAGCACAGACCCAAAGAGTGCAAGTGAGAGAGTGCAGGTGACCAGGGACCTGTCACAGGTGTTGGTCCTTTGTTGCAGTGGCCAAGGGGGAGCATTGAGAGGTGACATGATGACTAGGGAAGAGAGTTGACAGGAATGGATGGAGTTGGGTGAGCTAGAGCATAGAGGGCACCAAAGTTGCTTGAGAGGGGTTGCATTTGTGTTGACTTCATCACAATGCCTATAGATGCTTAGTAGACCTCCCTAGTGACACTATACCCACATTCCTAGTGTAGGGAGATTGCTCTCCCCACACTGGATGCCCAGAAGACTTAGAAGGTTACCTAGATGACATAGGCCAGTTCTGTTGAGGCCACAGGATTTTGGATGCAGCCACTCAAATTGAGCTCACCCAAAGTATGCACCTCTGGATGTGTCTCACCTTTGGTCCCATTTTATGGAGAGTAGCAATGCAAACTGGGTAGTTTTTGTGATTCAGCTCTTTGAACTCTACCCAGAGGTCAAAAGGTCTGATATACATACTGAGGAGGAGCTTCAAAAGGTGGTGAGAAGGCATGCAGCTGCAGATTTGGTGTCATGGTCTTCACTAGGTGAGTACATATCTTCACACTTACCAGAAAATTGCCCTCTTTCTCATTAAAAATGGCTGCTTGACTATGCATCAAAGTGCCACCCTTTTCCTTGAAGGGTTTCCTCCTCAGCTCAAGGATGAAATCACCAGCAGACACTCATGTTATGAGTTGCCTTACATCTTGGATGAACCTGATGCTATCTACAATATCATGTCTGCAGTAAGGGGTATCATCAAGTCATATGGAGGCCTTTGGACACACAGCACTAACTCAGAGGTGTCACATGTGCAGCCACCATGCATCCTGGACAATCACCCACACCACTGTTCCTACTCATTCTGCTTCTTCTGTGGACTTTCAGGGCATATTCAAGCTAGTTGCCATTCATACAAGTCATATTTAGCTTCAGGAAAGTGTCATCTTTTGATGGTTGCATTGTGCTACCTACTGGATGTGAAATCCTGTGCAAGGTTGCTGGAAGGACCCTACAAGACTGTCTAGACAACTGGGCCTCACTGATGAACCAGCCCAAGTGTTCTGTAGATTGGAAACCTCCATCCAGCATGCACACAAAACTAGAGGAGAGAGGTAGTGCACATAAGGCTCAAATGGTCTCATTGCCCACTCACTCACCCAGTTGACCACTCTTGCATCCACATTTGGCCCCACTCCTGCCTTCTTGTGATGTAGTTGATCCACTGTCATACATACCAGCTAAAGCAGCTGTGCCATCAAAGGGCAAACCTGCTCTCATGGTAGTGGGTGAGCCATCCAGCAGTCTGTCACCCTCCCACCCTTGTTTGGAGTTGTCAAAGTCTGTCACCTGTATGCCATCCAGTTGGGTTGTCAGCACACTCCCTTGCAGTACTAATGACAGTGGATGAAGATAGGATGTACCAGGATACTTCAGGATGGAAGCTAGTAGGAATTCCTGGTAAATATATGTATCCATGGTCCCTAGCAAAGGGGACAAGTGGAATGATTGATGTGGAGGTGGCCATATCAGAAGAATTAGTGAAATGAGCATCTGTTGGAGGGAGTGCTGTAGAAATGTGTGGAGTGTGAGGATCCTTCCCAATTTTGGAATGTAGGATTGTGTGGCTGAGCACTATAAGTGAGTGTGTGAATGGTGTTGGTATCTGCAGAAATGGGGGAGATGTGTTGAAAACTGGAATGCCATACACAGGCACTGGGAATTTTTACAGGCACTTAACTTGCTTCCTTCTCTTTTCATTAGCATTGATGACTTGTTCTTGTGCAAGGATCACATGCATATCTATGCAGATCCAGATGCTCAACATCTGTGTAGATATGTCCATTTATCATCTTCTATCCACCAGTCCTGCATCCACACACAGCCTATCTGCACAAACATTGGATATCAATGTTTGTGCATTATGTTCTATTCTATACATACTGACAGATCACACAGGGGACATAGATGAAAAACTGGGCCTCTTCATCTTGCAAAATGAATGCAAGCACACATACATTGAAGCACTGGCAGAGGGCCTTATCCAGTGATGCAAAGAAGCCCTTGTATTGAGTCACAAGTGGTATGATATCCCTCACACTGGAGTCAATGCTGGTCCCATCAGGAAACAGGTGCAGCTCCTCTCCCAAGACTATGTATTCAAGTTGATGTCATTCATGAACTCAGCATCTATGCATTACATCCATTCCCTGATGTTCAACCTCAATAAATTGCATGTGATGATGATGAGCCCAGGGGGAGGGGTAAGTGCAATGTCATGGCATCACAAATTGTGCTGACTATACTACATTGATAGACCATCACTTATGTGATGTCCACCCTTGATGAGAAGCTCACTCTGTGTTTCAACACCATTGAATTCACCATTTTGGAATTCAAAGATCTTGACAAGAAGGCAAGCAAGTGTGATGCATCTGCTGAGAAAGAACAAGCCTGTGACCATCTTCAGTCCATACTCAACACCTTGAAGAGGGCCTTGCCTCTGCACCAGGTGATCATACCAAAAGTCTGGGACACCATCAATGCAGTCTTCACAGGCCATCTGTTTGCTGACTTGGAGACTTCAGGTCATCTCTGTCAAGCCCATTCATTTGTATACCAGTCTGCATTTGATCAATACTGCCACACTCTCATTGTCATGCTTGAGGAGGAGATCACACAGATGAATGAGGATATATCATTATATGAGGATGATGTGAAGAAGGCAATTCAGACATCCCCAGCACAGATAATAAATATGCATTCCAAACTCTGCCCCAGGGTCTGCATGCAACCTCACAGCCACTGCATTAGGGTTAGGAACCAAAGTAAATGTGAGACAAGCACAAGATGAAATGTAACAATAAGTACCATCTTTCAGCACACCATATGAAAGTTAAATGAAACTCCATACCACTCATTCAGTTGGATCACTGTGTTGGGATGTATCACATACAGTAGCTTTAACAGGTGCTTAAAGACTGATTTGAAGATCCCCAACTCAAACTCATGATGGAGATCTACAGTAATGATAGAGTAGACATTGAGCCCAAGAGGTCCAAGAATATCAGTGAATGAATTCTGTGGCCACTCATAAAGTCATGGAAGGCCAATAAAGGGGTGAACATACAAAGGTCAGCACCAATGAAAATCCCTTCAGGTAGCATTCTGGAATCACCCCTTTGATAGGACACCCTGGCCTGTGGACAGAATTGTGGGCCCTGATATTTAATCTGAGAAGTACTGGCATATTTTTGTGAGTCTTCTGGATGCATCTGACCAGAGTTCAGGATGACTGACTTCCTTTGGTATGAGGCACTGTGGGCATGGAAAATTAAAATTTCCTTTGTCATGGATGGCAGCCAAAAGTACTCTGAAAATAAAACCATCACTTTTGTTGATGAGTTGAGTAGCATGGCCATACTTCTCTGGATAATCTGCTGTGTAGGTGAGGATATGTGGGCAAACTTGCCAACCATACTCCATCATAGCATCTGACTACAATGTCATTCTTATATGCCTCAACAGACTCCTCATCTAATAATACTTTCCATACCCCATGGAACAGTTCTCACTTACAGTGGGCAATAATATCATCATAATTCTTTTTCTTTGTAAACTTGGATATGAACTCAATGATTGATGGTAGAAGCTACATAGTAAACACTCATGTCAGCTATGATGTAAGCAGTAGGTACTGTACCAGAGTAACTCATAGTTAGCATTAAGGCTATTGGATGGCATGCACCAGAGCTGGGACATGTCTGCATATATTTTGACTGATTCTCAAAAAAATAAACAGATTGGCCATGCAAAGGCATCACAAGGAATCATTGATCACTGATCAATCAGGTCCTTTATTCATTTGGCTAACTTGGCTAATCCTCCATGGCCAGGTCAACAGGATATGAATGCTAGGTTCATCTCTGGAGAAAAATTCCTATGAGTCTGGTAAGGAAGATTTATTCATTTATTTAGAGGTTTAATTGATTTCATTGATTCTTCCCTGCTAGGCCCCTGCCAAACTCAACCCAGTTCAGGAGGTTTCTATCATCATGATCATAAGTCCATCACTTTGTGTGCTCTTGAGCAATTCAAAGGCCCTGATGTTCCCAGTTCAGGGGGTATGTGAAAGTGTCCCCTTCATTTTCATTTTGACTGAGGCTCATCATTGGTACAGTTATAGAGTCTGGTCTTCAAAGGATTATGTCTATGACTTTCCCCTTAATCCTTGAACATGTCTCATTGGTTGCCAACTGATGGCCAGAACAACCAGTATATCATGGATGGCTGGACCAACCATCCAGAGAAGTTTTCAGGGGAGTGTCCCCAGTGGCCTTTCCATCCAGTGGTTCAGGAACTCAGCATACTGGTAAGTCAAGAACCATCAGATTCTATACAAAGTAAATGTTGACCAGCTGTTGCAGGAGTGAGCACAGCAGAGACAGGAGGGTGGAAAAGGAACAAGGGGCTAGCAGGGTGAACTTTTCACCCCTGTCCCCCAGGCACATGTAAGTCTATTATACCTATAATCATCACTTCAATGAAATTTCTTTTCAGATGTAGATCATGCCACTTTGAAAAGTAAGTCAATTTCACAATGAAATCAAAATCAACATATTATCATGACCATTGTATCTAGATATTTATGTGCCAGTCCCATGCTATGAAGGTGACTACATACCCCCAGGGTGTGATAGATCACCAGACCTGGGCACTACACACTGGGGCCCCACATTGGAAAAGTATGTGTAATGTGTTTCTTGAACTTGTTAGCAGTTCTCATGGGAGATAGACTGGCTGCTGGCACAACCCCCCTAATTTCCTTTGCCCAGCCAGCTGAGGAAAGGGATCACACCCACTCTAGGTGCAATTTGCACTGGCCAAACTCAGAGAGGATTGGAAGTGCAAAGCAGGATGCTGCATCAGCAAGCCCCAGGGTTTGCCATAGTTGACATACAGTAGCCATTGATTCCACAGGGAAACCATAGTGCCCAGTCATAGCAGCTGCCATAAGAGAGGGAGAGGTCCATCCACTTGAACTGAACCAAAGATAGCTATCATCTGCTTCTCCCATCTGTCCTCTTTCATGGATGCATAAGAGCTGTCACATGGTCAGTACAGTATAGAATGAAGCATACCACCATGTGACCAACTGAAGCATTGGGGTCAAGGAGCCCAAATTAACAGTCTGTGCACTGGCATCAGCCCCACTGATAGGCATATCTTTACCATCAGAGCTGGAAGCATGAGATGACCTATAGACATCAGTTCACATGAAAATGGATGATAATGGATGATGGGCAAAGGATTCTATGAATGTCATCACATTAAGTTCAATCCACAGAAGCAGTCAAGTGTTTCCAGAGGGACAGTTGAAAAGGGCAAGAAAAGGTCTGCAGAGAACAAGATACTCAAATGTGAGAGGCCCCACACATTTAAGACATGGTCCTACAGAAGATGATCAACAAAACACAAATGAGTGTGGCAGGTTGTGGACACAACAATTGTGAAGAGTTGGCAAATTGAGACCCTACATAGTAGATTGTAGATGAGGTGCATTGCAAAAGTTGAAGTGAAATCCTAACCTAGTCCTCCTCTGTATAGTGAGCAAAAAAACATTTAAATACCACTTTTTTGCACACAAATGGTATTGTTAGGATCTACTCAAGCTAAGCTATCAGTTTCATACATTAGTGTAGCAGTTTAAGTGTTGTGTAGAGCAGCATTTCATGTCTAAGTTTGCTCTGTGATACTGTGTGATGCTGTGGTAGCCATCACACTGTTTTCCCAATGTATTGGCTCAATGTTTACTTCATAAACATGGCAGTTGAAACAATAATTGTTATGTTCAGAAGCCACTCAGCAGTCAGTTCAGTTCTCCTCAGGCATAACTCATTGTTGACAGTTGAGGCTCATTTGGGAGAGTCTAACTGTCATCATTCATCATACTTGGTAGTTGAGGCTCCATCAAGGGCCTATCTACCTCCATTCATCATCTGAAGAATCATCTGTGCTTGGTCAGCACACTTGCTTAGTCATCCCTCCACTCCTGCATCACTTGTTGCCAACTTGTGCTAGGAGCACATTCCATTGAAGATCATCACTCTACTTAGCATCCCCTGTCTAGTCATCACTTGCTCATCTGTTCCTGCATAACTCATCAACAACTTGTGCAAGGAGCATCTGCCATTGAAATTTCCTCACTTTAGATTTTTCTGCCTTCTAGGTTCTGCAGAGGTACACCACCACTTGCTCTTTATTTGTCTTTTGTGTTGGTTTTGGTTGGTTTATACCACCTTTCCACACTTTGACTCACAGTGTGCTTAACTTACTTCCTCTTTTCTCTTTAGCACTGACAACTCATTCTTGTGTGAAGGATGACTGCTAACATCCAGCAGTCCTTCTATGCATGAGGGCTTTAGTCTTCATTTGCATGGCATGGCATGCAACTTGTTGACAAGTTATGCAGAGTCAGCCATAACTATGTCCACAACACCTTTGGTGTGTGACAGCAAGAGTGGTGTTGAGCAGAACAGGATTGGAACTGTTCAATGATGGAAGGGAGGCAACATGGATTAGCCAGTGCTACAGTGAGGTTGTCAGCAGCCTCTCTTTAGGACTGAGCTTGAGTTCTCATAATGGTGTAAGTTTTTCAGAGGACAGAGAATGAGATTGTACAGGTGTGAGTATGAATATATTGTCAAGTCTGGGCCTACTCTGACCAACTCTGATGCTAGACAGGGTCTGGGGAGAGGTGCAGAAGCAAGTCCAACACAGATGAACAGAACTCTGACTAGCAGAGGGTCAGCAGGGACAAAGTCTGCTGAAGACTGAGGCAGAACAGAGAGGGCATTGGGTTTAGCTTGTGCACTACTCCCTTGCATGATCTCAGCCCTCATATTTCAGAGGTAGAGACCAGGTGGATGTTCAGAGGACACTCTGACAGACAGAAGACAGAGAGAGAGAAGGAGTACAGTGTGAATCACTCAGAGGCAGCACCTCTCTACTGGATCCATTTTTGGTCAGAACTCCATCCAATGAAAATTTTGATAGGAAACATGGCATAATTAGTGTAATCCTGCATTTTCAAAAAACACCCCTGATTACATAGTCATTCACTTTTTGGATTGAAAAAAAAAAGATTGACTCATGCCACAAATGTTGGTTCTTACCCAAGTTTCATGTATTGGGGTTGGGTGAAAGCATGTATGTGTTCAAAGAAGTTTGGTGGCTAATCAATTTAATCATGTCCACACCTTCACCATGGGTGTTGGCATGGCCACCAATGGTACATTTCCCACTGCAAAGCATACCAGAAACCCTTGATGATTGCCCTGTGAAGACCACTCATGCCTTCTTCCAAAAAACTTGGTGTTATATCTACAGCAAGGGATTGATGCCAAACAAGCTGAATTTGCCATGAAAAAGTACCAATCTCATCACCACTGTGGACCAGTGGTCATGATGAGCATTGGGGTATTGCTCAATTAGTAATCATGATTTGTAATCCAAAAAGAAACTCTGATGACCATATAAGGAAACTCTGACAAACTCTGTTTGAAATTCACTTTTGGAGGGTCCAATTGTCAAAAACCTCAGAATTCTGGATTTTTATTCAGATAGCCCACAGGCCCATAGGCCCTATACTACACCTATGTAGTTGAAATACTTGTTTATGCAAAAGCTGAGGTGTAATTATGATTTTATTTTTGTCTATAGTCCAGTTGCCTATTTTGAGTGATTCATGCTGTAGGAACTTAGTTGATATTCATACTGAAGAATGGCAGAGTACTGTACATGATTTTATACTACTATGGAGGTGCAGTAACCAGAATCAGAACTGACATACAGAGACTCATAAATTTTCAAGTAAAAAACTTCTTGGATGACAAGTGAAGGGAAGATGGAGAACATATGACAGGTAACACTGAACAAACTGAAAATGAAACAGCCTAGGTGCCAAACCATGAGGTGCATGCACTGTGGAGTACCTGACTGTGCACTGTCAAGGAGAAGTCTGAGGGGAGGTCACATGACCTCCTAGAGAATGGTCCACATGGTCCAACAGTAGACCAGTACAAGTCTGACAGAATGCAGAGTGGTGAAGACTCACAAACAGTAGTGTGTGGGTGGAGTTGGCATGGAGTGAACAAATGACCAGTGGAGTAGGGTGCAGAGCAAGTAGGGACTTAGGGAAAACAGATGGTTGTGACAAGGCACTCCAACATCATCTTGATGTTGTGGCAGGAGAAGGTAATGGTGGAGAAGTATATCTGGACTGACAAGTTCATCAGGCCCTGGGGACAGCAATTACCTGCCCAGTGCCCTCAGTGTTATAGCAATCAGAAGTGGGAGGCTGGTTGTTAGGGCAGACTTATTCCTATGAGTGTGAGCATCCTGACTGTGGGAAGGACAAGCAGGGCACTTCTTAACCTCCCCAAACATATACCATCTCCATGTCCAAAGAGGCTACCAAACTGACACAGGGAAAAGGGCAAACATCATCCTGGTTGCTGGAATCTTTGTAAAATACCATACCTTGATACATATGACATGCATGTACTGCAATCAAAAATAGCTGCCTTGTCTTCTCAAACACCATATGACATTAAATTTTCAGAAAAAAGTAGCCTCCTGCAGGACAATTCCTTGAGTACTGCCATATAACTGAGTAAATTTGTCTAACAATAATTCCAATGCAATGACCAGGTTGGCAGAGCTAACTTCAATACCACAGGATAGGGATAGGATATAGGATTTGTCCACCACCATGTGGGTTCAGCCAGCCAACTGCCAGGGAAGTAGTGCACCAAGTGATAAGACTGGCCAGCCACACTGACCCACTATCAAGATATTGGTCTTTCCTTTGATGTGTCTGCCCAACCCTAACTCCAGGTCATGGTTCATTCCCCCAACCACATCAACTGACCCCACTGCCAGGACATCAGCCCCTCCCCCAGCCATGTTGGCTGGCCCCACTCCCAGGGCATTAGCCAACCCCCTGGCCATGTCAGCTGACACCATTCCCAGGTCATCAATCCATCTCATAGCCATGTTGGCTGACCCATTTCCAGGTCACAAATCTGTCCCCCAGCCATGTCAGCCAACCCCTCTTCCAGGTCATTAATCCATCCCCCAGCAATGTTGGCTGACCCCACTTCCAGGTCACTAAGCCATCCCACAGCCATGTTGGCTAACCCCACTTCTAGGTCATCAGTCCATCCCATAGCCATGTTGGCCAACCTCATTTCCAGGTCATCATTCCATCCCATAGCCATGTCAGCCAACCCTATTTCCAGGTCATCAATCCATCCCCCAGCCATGTCAGCCAACCCCACCATCACATTCCAGCCTACCCACCCCTGGGACCACTGGCCAATGTCAGTTAGTCCCACTTTCAGGACACAATGTACATGTTGGATGTGTCAAGTCCAGGCTTACTCTGACCAACTCCAATGCTGATTAAGGTCTGGAAAGTGGTGCAGAAGCAAGTCCAACACACATGAACAGAACTCCAACTAGTGGAGGTTTGCCAGAGACAAAATCCACCAAGGCCTCTGAGAGGCAGAGCAGAGTAAGGGCATCAGGTCTAGCTTGTGCACTACCCCCTTGCACAATCTCAGCCCTTGTATTTCAGAAGTAGAGACTCAACAGAAGTTCAGAGATAACTCTGACAGAGAGAAGATGGAGAGGATATGGAGTAGGAACTTAGATGATATTTGTACTGAGGGAGAATGATGTGCTGTATATGGTTTTATACTCTATGGAGGGTAGTGGGTAAGCACAGTAACCAGAATCAGAACTGACATATGGAGACTTGTAAAATTTTAAGTGAAAACTTCCTAGACAATAAATGAAGGGTGGACAGAGAACATACAGAGGGTAACATAGAAGCAATCAGAAAGGAAATGGTCTAGGCACTGAACCATCCAGTGCACACACTGTGGAGTACCTGACTGCATGGTGTCAAGGAGAAGACCAAAGGCTGGACAGGTAACAGTCACATGACCTCTTGAAGACTGGTCTGTGTGGTCCAACAGTAGGCTAATACCAAGTCTGCCAGTAGGCAGAGTGGAGAAGGTTTGTAAAGGGTGGAGAGAGGGCAGAGTTGGTGTGGAGTGAGTGAATGACCATGCAGAGTAGTATGCAGTGTGGTTAGGGACTTAGAATGAATGCATGATCATGACAGGATGACCCACTTTTAGGAATACAAGTGACTGAATCATGTGCTTGAACACACTACAACCAGTTTGGGAAGAGACAGGAGAGGAAAGGGCAGCATTTATGATCATCTGCAACAAAATGTCACCTGTTTACATGGTCACTCCACCCCAAAACTCATACACATTTTTTTGGTCAGCCACAAATATCATGTTTTCCTTGTTGGAGCATAAGGTGCCCCTGTGGTACTTGACCACAGTGCGATGTTTTGGCTGCTTACATAAGCTCAAAAAGCGCACACACTTGTAGTATTTTCTGCTAGGATTCCCCCAGTAGCTTGTTCACTACTGAGGGTAAGTCTGTTCATATTACAAGTATTCTACTGTACCAACATCCCATAGTAGCCTACAGGTACAGTAATACACTCAGTAGTTTGTTCACTACTGAGGTAGCCTACAGATATTTCTACATTCCTCAGCACTGTACTCCACATCTCTGCACCTCTGAAGTACCACCATGTGCAACATTATGAGACTGACATGCATAACATTCCCTCCAACCATGTACATACATTCAGGCAAAATGTCCATGGCAAGCACCACCTCCTATCTTATGCCCATGACTAATTGCAGGACAATTATTCAGCCCCCCTTATGTGCAACAAGAGGGGTCCCCCCTCAGAACATAGGTGTGTATTTATTCTTCTCTGCAGCCCTCCATGTACTAGCTGCTATGAACTTCCACCCACAATGAATGGTATCTCCTGAGGAAGCCCACCTTTGAATGTCTGGGCATTTGTCATAGGATTGTGCTCTGGTCCTCTCACCATCAGTGTTTGAGCTTGCACCCAATGCCATGTGGAAAATGTTGATGTGCATAACCTATTCCCCCCCAATTCCATGATTGATTCAACACATGTCAGTGTGGATGGTGATATCTACATCATTTACTTTGACTGGCTGCATCATGTACAAGATCATGACAATGCCATGTACATCTTCATCCATGTTGCTGATAATGGCCATCCTCTCAGTATTTGTGCAGAGGATGAAATTGCAAACTTGTTGCTTGTCTTGGACATGTAGGCATCTGTTATTGTGCTTTAATACATTTGCTCATGCTCTTTCTAGTGTGGACCACCATTATCTGTTGGAATTGTTTCCAAGTCTAGACCAATACTGTAAGCTTGGTTACACGTGATCAGTCAACTTACACCACTATGGTGACATTAACTCCACTTGTTCCATAGCATTCTGCACTATTCCTTACTATACATAGTAGGCACTTCCATATATGTTACTTTGTCCATGCATATTCCTATGTGTATATAAACTTGGGGTTTTCTCCCCTAGACTATAGCACACAATTCACTGTTCACTTCTACTCAAGAACTCATACTCACTCAGAGCTACTTCTCATTTCAATGCTCTATCTGAAAACTAAAGGCAAGTGCTCTTGCTTCCCATTCCTCTGCCAACATTATCTGGCAGTCATTGCATCAGAGACTCTGTAGCTGGCAAGAGACATAGTTTCTATTTGAGCTGTAGGCTGTGTCAGGGAGATGCAACTGTCTATGCAAAAATGGTGTTGTATTCATGTATTGTTTTCAGTCTTCACTCCTTGGTTGACCAACCAATCACACATTTCCCCAAAAAAACATGCTATTCTGTCCCCTATTGTAAGCATGCCCTGTGCCCCTCTGCACTGCTATGCTGATCTTCTATTAGGTTGGAATACAAAGGCTTGTGTTGCATGAGGGGGGCTGCAGTGATTGATGTCCACCACAATCAACCTCATGGCCCCCCAGTGGGGCATGCCACTGTCATACTTGGATATCATCAACAAGGTACTAGGGCACTGCAACCTGCTTGGCATTTTCAACCTTGCATCTACATATTGTGGGGTTTCTCAAGCTCACTTGTGCAGAGTGTACCATGTGGTATTTGCACTGTAGGATGTAGAGAAAAATATTATTTACAAGACCTCACAAAACATGTTTTATATACAAGCAGGGCTTGTGATACCTGGGTATCACATGCCAGTAACAGTAATTACCATGATAGGGTATAACCTACAAGTGCTTCCCAAGCCAATTACCCACTGATTACACTCCTTACTCATTAGTTACCAATCACTTACCAAGTGTTTGTACCTTGTTTTCCATAGGCTATGCCCCTGTACTGTATATAAACCACTGTACTTGGATAGTTGACAAGAATAAGAGATCAGAGAACCTCTCTTGCTTGCATCTATTCATCCCTCAGTGAATTCATCATCAGATTTGCTTCCAGCCCTTCCTGGGCTCACAGTAGTTTTCAGCATCAAATTAAGTGGTCATCCATCCTTCTGTAGGCTAATAGCAGTCTACCCCATTGCCCTTCTTGTTTTCTTGCTCCCTTCTTCATCAGGAGCACCCCCAAGCCTCAGCACTCACCTTTGAATGTTGTACCTTGCAAAAACTGTCTGTTTTAGGTCTTCTGCCATCTAGGTATTGCAGAGGCACACCATTACTTGCTTCTTACTGTCTCTGGTGTTCACTGTAGTTGATTTTAACCACTGAACCTCACTTTCACTCACAGTGGGTGGTCACACACACACACTCAGTGCCATCCCCTGTCATGTCTGCCCATTTGCTCTGGGGTCTGAACAGTGCAATCACTTACCTGGGTGACTGATGTCACCCCTTTGGTTTTGCTAATATGACCAGCCCTGCTGGGATTGGACTGCAGAGAGGGAGAAAAATAAGCAGCTGGCCAATGCCATGGTTTACCTGGTTGTTGGTGTTGTTATTGTTGTCACTGTTGGAAGACATAGTTTCTTTCTTTGTATGTATTTGTACTACACCCAAATATGGCAGGTAGTGGTTCAAGTTCAAGATGCAAATGTTGCAAGGCCACAAATCTGAGCTTGGCATATACTTGTTTGATGCTTATGTAATGTGGTAACTTCCATATTTGGAAATTACACAATCCACTGGGTGCCTCATTAAGCATACCAAAATTGCCAATGGGTGCCCAATGGTTGCTGGCATAGTGGATGATAAGCAGCCAGCTACCTATCTTGATACACCCTTCTTTTGTTGACTCACATTAATGTTCACAGCACATTCATGCAATGGACAGCCTGACCCAAGATTGTGGTTTCTGAAGTCATTTGAATATGTCAGTCATGCACAAACTTTCATACAGCCCACAGCCTCAGTGACCAGGCCCAAGTATCCTAAGGAATTCACTAGATGCTTAACCCAAGCTACATTCTCATAGATCAACTCTGGGTTTCTCAGAGCATCATCTGATTTGCAACCAAGGTTCTGCAGGTCCAGGAATGATATGTATCAATGTCAGTTGGGATGGTCTGCTAAGTCCAATCACTTGCCTTAGTGTTCAAATGGAAGGCCACCCAACTGCAATTGAAATATTTGGTACTGTCAAGCTGAGTGTTCCCCTTGACCATGTGGCAATATCATGAAGTTAATATACAGTGACTCAAAAAAGTGTCCCAATGTTGAGTCATGTTGAAAAGAGTTGACATTTGTGAGAGAACCAGAAGGAACTAGTTCAAACAGGCCTTAACCATCATCCTGACAATGAGAGTTTGGTCATGTGATTTGGTTGACATGGCAGTGTGATATACCCATTTCAAAATGACATGGATTCCCAGATACTGAAATGGTTCCCAATTGTCAGGAGTAAAGAAACACAGGAAAGAGGGGAAGTTCCACCAGGTATGTTCAACCACAGCAAGCAGGACATGGGCTAGAAGGGGTGCAGGTCTTTTTTGTAAAGACATATGTGCTCAGGACAGTAACTCACCAGCCTAGGCAATTCCTATAATATAACCCTTCCACATACTCAACATCTCTCACAAAATTTTCCCTCCAGGTGTGTTCAAACATTCCATCATGAGTATGGGCAGCTTCAATTTCAGTGCATTTAGTGACAACAAGAGACATCCATTTTTGTTGAAAGAAGAGATTAGATCCTATAATTGAAAAAAAGACAATGCAGCAGTTAAAGTAATTCAAACTCTGCAGGATCCTTCTCAGCATGAGGTTATTAGCCTCAGTGAGAACATTATCTGTCAACTCAACCTCCTCAGGAAGGGGGGTTGGAGCTCAGCAAGGAGGAGGAGGATCTGCAGACCCCTTGCCTGAGTATGGTGTTATGTTTCACCTGTCTCTTGCCTGCTGTCTTGCTCAAGTTGATCCATTGGACTATACTTTCCTTTTTCAGCTGTCTTCTCTCTGTTCTGATGGCTTACTATCTCCACCACTAGCATTACTTTCTCATGTCTCATTGCATACTCAAGTCACCATTGTTCCACCAATGGCATATTTAGGTATGTGTAATATTTCTAAATTACAGCAGACTCCCTCTTGACCCATGCCCCTATGAAAATGCAGATGCCACATTGTCCATTCCCATATAGTATTTAGTCTGTCAGCTCAAATCCTGGAAACCCAGACTCGAGCTGCTCAATCATACAGTGTTCTCAGAACTTCACCCTCAGATCCCTGACCAGGATACTCTTACCAGCATTGCCCAAATCCCTTATCATTTACAAGAGTTACTGAAGCCATATGCTCAGTAGAAACCATCAAGCTGTGGCTGAGCTCACACTACACTTTGATCTCAGTCTTAGTGTAACATATGGTGGTACAGGATCTAAGTCTGCTTTGTCATTGATGGTGCAGCAAATGATGTGGCAGCTCTTCCTGTCAAAGTGGATGGAGAAAGTTGACCAGGATGCCTTCAGTAGCTAATAAAATTGCAGATATGAGGCATAGAAATGGACCTTGTGAGTCCACCAGTTGCCATTGAAGATTACTAGCATAGCATTGTTGGTATGGAATTTGGTTGTTGTAAATCTGGACCCAGGTAGGAATTCTGAGGGCTGTCATCTGAAACACACTAGAGGCCATAAACAGCCATCTAAAGTTCCCAAAATCACCATAATAAAATCACCATAATAAAGAAAAAAATGCTCTGATAAAATCTGCAAAGGAGCAACAAAATGAAGGTGACAATGTTCCACCCTAGCACATCTACATAGGTCCTCAAATGGCATTCTGATATGTCTGCCAATAGTGATCAGTAAATGACTGTAAGATCATAGCACACCAACTAGAAGTTGAGGCTCATAACCTATTGGCAGAGGAATGGAAAAGGGGCAAGGGTTAGACAGAGCACTTGTTATGCTCTGATGTGGTGACTTTGTCAAATGGACTAGGCATGAATGGATAGAGGGACATACTGAGGGCAAAAGTTGTCATAACCCCTATGGCTGACCTACTAACCCTGACTTTGATAGTTCCTTTCTGTTAGGAGTATACACCTGATGTGGAGAGGAGATGGAAGAGAGGATAATATTGAGAGCAGTTGCAAGGTAGCAAAAAAATGAGGGTACAGAGTCTCATACTTCTACTTATATACCTTCTGGCAGAGGGCACACAATAACTCTGTAAACAGTAGGTCACTGTGGAAGTAAACAATGAAATAGAAATGAGTCAGAGTGACTCAGTAGCAGGGGAAACAAGGCCCAAACCAGCTGCACAATCAGACATGCACAGCAAGGGGGCAGAGTCATGATGAGGACAAAACATATCAAATATACTATACATCAGTAAAGGCAGAAATGAGATAGGGGAAGCATACAAGTAAACAATCAAGCCACAGTTGGATGCAGCATCAATGACAAGCTGATAATGCCATAGGGACTGTTGGAGTCCACCAGGCTCTTCCAGGGGTGAAGCAAGATCCAGACTGCACTCCAGATGATGACTGCAACTACCATGACCACTCCTACTGCTAAGCATGTGACCACATAAGTGTTGTGCAACCAAAAATGGTAAGAGGGCATCCCAAGGCATAACAGCACTTGCCTTCAGTTTGCTTGTTAAATGTAGCCAGTAGGTTGAGACAGGAGCTAGTGGGCTCAACTGAACTTTGTGTGTGTGAGAAGAAATGTTTGAACTGAGAGTCTACAGCAACACCTCATAGGTTTACATGCATGAGGGAGTGTGCACAGACCATGTTGCACTATCTCTGTAAGTATTACTATACTAGGAAACCTCATACTCTGTATAGTAAAGAACATCATGGAACTTCATAAAAGAAGTGGCATGATTCCTCATGTATCAGTCATATGTAATGATGCTGAGTGTGCTAGTCACAGGACCAGTTACTCAAATAAGTAGTATATCATATGCATGTATTTCCATCATCAAGTTCCCAACTCCTCTCTACTTGGACAATCAATCCACCATCACACTGACTAAGGATGGATGTTACCACATGTATACAAAACACATAGATATGTATATGGTATCATTTTATTCATTTTGTTGTTGATAATCATTCTCTCCATCCCACTTATTGCCCTGCTGGTGATATGGTTGCTGATACCCTTACAAAAGTGTTACTTACTGTCAACACAAAGCATTTTGCTGCTTCACTTGGACTGTGTACCATTCAAGGGGGAGTGTTAAGTTTCCAAATGTAGTATGGATCTTGATTACATAATCATGTTGAAGTCTTCTTCACCTCCATACCATAGTACACCTCAGTGACTTCATTGTCTACTGAGGTGAGTGTACATACCTACTGTACCCTTTGTTATCCATCAGTAAGTCTCTGATTTTGGCACAGTACTCACAGGATGTCACAGTGGTCACAGTCATCACAGGGTGTCACAGGTCACCCACAGTGTAATGGTCCCATGGCTAGCATGGCCCACACCATCCCACAGACTCACAGTGCAACAGCACCACAGCATCACAGTAGTACAGTCTGTCAAAGTCGGACAACACCCCTGGCTCCTTCTTAGGGCGGAGTTGGAGCGGGTTGGGCTGCGGAGTACAGCGGTCAAAGTCCGAAGCGAATCCGACCACTGGGTGGCGAGATATTTGACGAACAGTGAGCGGAGGGGTATGAAGGAAAGTCTCGGAGGCTGAGGTCAGAGTCGGAGTCGGAGGTCAGAGGTCGGAGGTTGGATGAGAGGGCGTTGGGTTCAGCTAGTGCGCTGCCCCCTTGTGCGAGCTCAGCCCTCGTATTTCAGAGGTGGAGCGGACTCAGAGGAAGTGGAGACGAAACTCCGGAGGGGACTGAGAGGGAGTCGAAGGTGGGGACTTTATTCGATATTCGTACTGATTACATCGGAGTACTACATGGCCTTATATACAATGTAGGTCAAGGGCGGTGCAGTACGGAATGTAAACCAATAAGTGCATAGTGGGTTAGAGTCCTTCCGACACAAGGGATAGAGAGTAGGGACGATGGGGACCTTAACTGAGACAAGGAAACTACTACAACGAGGAAGAGAGGGTAAATACCGAAGAAGCGGAAGAATGGAGAAAACCGACACGAGGGCGGAACCCTATCTAGAATGCAGGGCCACAAGTCCGACAGCCCACGTGACCAACCTTAGGGCGGAGTTGAGCGGAGTTGGTCAGAACGTGGATGGGGGACCTCGGAGAGGTGTGGAGATGTGTCAGGAGGGTCGGAGGAGCACGGGAACACGTCAGAAGAGGGCGGAGAAGCGCGGGAACATGTCGGAGGAGGGCGGAGTAGGTATTAGGGGCTTACGCTGGTGTCATGGTCATGACACAGTCTGCCACAAGCACCCACATGTAGTGTTGCAGAGTGTGGTAGTTATAGTTGGTAGTCTGTACAGTTGGCATTTACACTTGTTACTTGCTACCAGATAGTGCTAGGTAGTACTGAGTTGGTAGTGATTTACTGGTAGAACTTCTTTTGCCTGTAGCTCACCCACTTTTGTGAATCATGATGAAGCAAGCACATCACTGTGATCTTCCTGTCAGGGGCTACAAACTTACTTATGATGTCATCACCATCAGATGACATCTGCACTTCATGATAAGGTAAGCAGAGTCTCATGATCTCATAATCACACACTACAACTTTCATTACAATGTCATCATTCTGTGACTACTTCCTGTGGCTCTACACTTTTCACTACCAAAAATGTAGTAGTTTGTTGGGTAGCATCTGCTTTTTTGATTACCTAATCAGTGTTGTGTTGGGTAGTGTCTGCTTTTTTGATTACCTAATCAGTGTTGCATTGTATAGGGTCTGCATTTTTTTTTAATACTGGAAAAGTGAGGTGTTGTCTTGTAGTGTCACATTTTTGACTACCAAAAAAGTGTAGTGTTCACATTTTTGTGTAGGGGTCTGCATTTTTGACTACCAAATGTGTAGTATGACTAGGAAAGGAGGGGTAATGCTTGATTAGCAAAACAGTGTAGTGATGATTAGGAAATTGTGTAATGTGGCACAGCCACTAACCCTTGGAATTTTTTTGAAGTCCACCAAATGCACAAAAGTGCACAATTGTGGACACCAAACTTCATGCCTTTCATGCAACAGTACAAAGCTGACCAAACAACTTCCTTTTCCTACTATAGGGCTACTTTGTCAACTATGTATTTGATTACCACAAATTGGTAGTATTATGTAACCCTAGAGTACACTTTTTCAGGCTATAGTGTCATTTTGATGCATCAAAGTGTGATAATTGTAGCATTACTGTGATACAAGACTGCCTAACTCCCTTATTCCAGTAGTGATGCATCAATATACTAGTAGTGCAGATCTGAGATCTGCCCCCCCTTAGGAGTTTCTCCACACAAATCCACACAGTTTATTTTCATCACCCCTCCACATTTTATGGAATTACATAAGCATAAAAAAGCGCAGCCACTACTCCCAAAACATGTCCTCATTTGTCATGTGCCTGATATCCAACATTCCCACACACTGCCCTCATTGCTCCCAGCCTCCCCTCTCTTCCAGGGCTCTGTCCCTGCTGTGTAGGTAGTGTATACAATAGTTAAATGTACTATAAGTGTATTAGACCATAAATGAATGCTTTTCTCCTTGTCCTAATGGGCCTAAACAATTGCAAAGTGTAATAGGGGGGAAAACAGAAAAAACAAACACTTTTTTGATATATTGGTCATATCTATTTATTTATTATGTCCCCTTGAAGGGGCCATGTGTTCCTACAACATATCAAAAGTTGATAGGCTGGGATGGGGTGCTTCAAGTGTAGTGGTACAATTGCCTCCTCCCAGTGTTACACCCTGGAAATATCTTTATGGGCTTTGTTTTTGTAGGTTGACAAGCTGCAGAGTAGTCAAGTCTAGAGAAAGGACTGTACTCAGACTTCAAATTGGTTGGAGCTTAATTAAATAACTACCTAGAGAAAGGATTTTACTGTAGGCAGGTAAATAAGTAGTCCAATATAATGAATGGAATGGTTCTCACCTCAGACTTCAAGTCAGTTGAAGCTGAGGTGCAGTAAGAAAAAAGAACTGCTAAGTGTCCGCTTTTGGATTATGTAATGCTGTGCTCAGTGAACCTCAACTAAGGTAAAAAGTCTAAACTCCAACACACCACCTCAATGAGTATAGTCAGGAAGTAATTAAAAGAAAATAATACCCATAGCTTCGGAGAAATGAACATGCTTCTCCCTAGACAGGCCCTTTGTCAGCATGTCAGTGTAGGAAAAGAGAAAAAAAAAGATGAGAAGTTGAGTGAGTAGGGATATCTGAGGGGAGTGAGTATGCCAAAGGGGCTTCTATAGCCTGAGCAAGGATCCTGGTAGTTGTCTGAAGGCTTTTAAGGCTGTCTTGGTACAGGGAATGACCTGCTTGAACTTGTCTCTCATCTTAGGGTAACTTGTCTATTGTTATTAAGGAAAAAACTGTGCACAAGTAGAACTACTGCTGACCAAGCAACTAAAAAAGCGAAATCTAAGTACAAGTCATAGAAAAAAGTATCTAGAATGAA
Organism: Pisolithus tinctorius; assembly: GCA_024663395.1. Taxonomy (NCBI): domain Eukaryota; kingdom Fungi; phylum Basidiomycota; class Agaricomycetes; order Boletales; family Pisolithaceae; genus Pisolithus; species Pisolithus tinctorius. The sequence goes on from JANFAH010000002.1 coordinate 4,275,358, forward strand.
AACCAAGTAAATAAAACAATTTCCCTGGTAGGGAAATTACATTCCCTACATCAGCCACTTGATCACTAGTAGACACATAGTTGACAATGACTTCTCCAGAGTCCACCTTCTCTTGTATGAAGTGGTGGCAAATAACAATATGCTTGGTGCAGTTGTGGAACACTGCATTTCAAGCCAGTGAGATGGCAGACTGATTTTCAATAAGGAGGGGAGTGGGTTTGTGTGATGACACAGTCTCAAGTTCAATGACAAGGGTCTGAATCCATATGGCATCATCTGTGGCAGCACACACAGCCATGTACTCAGCTTCTGTACTCAACAGAGCAACAGATGACTACTTTTTTGATGACCAACTAATGGCACTACCTGAAAGGATAAAAGTATAGCCTGTGGCAGAGTGACAATCATTGACATCAACTGCCCAGTTCTGCATCTACATACCCAACCAGACATGCATTAGAGTCTCAAGAATAGGTGAGCCATGCATCAGGCATATGATGCAGGTAGTGGAAAATGTGCTTTAGTGCAGTAAGGTGTTCATGCCCAGGGCACAAAGCATGGCAGCTTAGCATGCCAATAGTGAAGGCAAGATCTGGCCTAGTTGCCAATATGGCATACATGAGGGCTCCAAGAGTGCTCTGATACAACCTGATATCAACCTCCAGAAATTCTAATTTTTCAAGCTTGAGGTTAGGCTTGATGGGATTAGCAACAGCTCACCCTTCATTCATCCCAAAATGCTCAAGGATGTTCTCAACATATCTCTTCTGTGTCAGCTGGATGATACCCTTATCACAATTATGGAGAATTTCCATTCCCAAGATCCAGCATGCCTCTCCCAAATCTTTCATCTCATACTCCTGTGAAAGCTGAGCCTTTGTCAAGTATGGGTTTACCCTCAGGTGACTGGGCTTCAAGACCAGGTGACAGGGGCTAAGTCTGGTTGATGGGAGTCAAGGCCAGAAGTCAAGGGCCAAGTCTGGAGGTCTAGAGTCAAGGCCAGGAGCACAGGAATAAGGCCAGGACCATGGGAATAAAGCCAGGACCATGGGAAACTGACCAGTCTCAGAGTGCACACAGAGGGAAGCCAGTCCAGGGTTGGATCTACCTCCCTTGGTCTCAGCTTATGTGCTGTACCATTATGCAAGCCAGGTAGAGGTCCAGGACAGAGGCTGGGGATAGCTTAAGGCTCAGCCTTAGCTATTGAGTAGATCAAGGGGTAATACAGAATTGAGGGTAATACTAAGTTGATATTCTAACTGAGGTGCTACAAAGTATGTACAGGGGTTAAATACACAAGGCCAGTCCAGAGTAATGAACATGAAGCCAGACCTGTTGGTAAGCTATTAGGAAGATGATTAGCAAGGTGTGGACAGCCACAGAGGCTGTGCTGAGACTAATAGCCAAAGTCTGGGTGACTGGCATGACCAGAGTCAGAGTTGGACACAGGTTTTGTACAGTAAGCAAAGGTCAGATGAAAGGACTAGCTAAATATAGTACAAACATCAGAAAACAGACCAGAGTTATGTCTGGGTCACCTGGTGTCACACACCAAAGGTGTTGTGGACATGGTTACAGCTGACTCTGCCTAACTCATCAACAAGTTGCATGCCATTCCATGCAGATGAAGACTAAAGCCCTCATGCATTGAAGGACTGCTGGATGTGAGTAGTCATCCTTCACACAAGAATGAGTCATCAGTGCTAAAGAGAAAAGAGGAAGTGAGTAAAGCATGCATCAAAAGTGTTTAGCATCCATGTATGGCATTCTGGTTTTCATCATATCTCCACCATTTCCAAAGATATTGACTCCATTCTCACACTCACTTAAAGTGCTCAGCCATGCCTTCCTTCCTTCTGAGTTTGGAAAGGATCCTCACACCCTATGCATTTCTACAGCACTCCATCCATCAGATGTTCATTTTGCTAAGTTCATCAGATATGGCTGCCTCTTCATCAATTGTCTCACTTGTCTCCTTTGCCAGAGACAGTGGCTACATATATCTGCTAGGTGTTCCCACCAGCTTCCACCCTGAAGCCCCCTGGTTTACTCCATTGTCATCAGCCCCATCCCATCCCATGCAGCTTGGTCAGCACATTCTCCTTGTCAGTATGACTTCCAGAAGGACATTCTTTGGTCACCTCAGGTCAGTCACATGGTTAGAGAGGTCTTATGTGGTCATTTTTGTCTCCCCACTTGATGAAGCATATGGATCCTTCCTCCCTGCTCCCTGCACCATCTTTATTCCAATCTCATCCATCATCCTCCCCACATTGTGACAGCTGCAGTATAATCTACTGTTCTCTGGTCTTCCTGATTGCATCCATGATGAGTATGACATGCATCTTGCCTTTTTACTGCAAGACCCAGCAGAAGACATCCCCCATTCTCCCTCTCCTCCATCAGAGCCCCATTTATGAAGCATTTATTGACTTTGCTGAGAGGATGAATGGGTGGGAGATGTGATCACCTATGCTCCTGTTACCCCACAGACCCCCAATGCCCTGGCCCTTTGACACCTGACTCATGCCATCCATTTCTGGAATTAATACTTCCCCATCTGGAAACACCATCCATCTGTCATCTGATCTTTCAATCTAGTGATGTCTCCACTGAGATCTGACATGCATTGCCACCCCCTAATGTGATATCAGTGTGCTTACTCAGATTCTGACATTCTTTGACTCATACTGTGATATTTTGACTGTCCTTGACTCATTTATTGCCAATACTCACCAATCCTCCTTGCTTGCTTACTTTTTATTTCTTGCTTACTCATCTTGATTACTCATTGCTTACAGTCCTTACTCATTACTTACCAAGTGTTTGTGCCTTGTTTGTCATAGGCTGCACCCCCCCCCCCCACAGTATATAAACCCCCTGTACTTAGCTACAGAAGCAATCAGAAGTCACTCAGGAATCAGTTCAGCTCATCTAAGACATAACTTGTTGTCAACAGTTGAGGCTCATTCAGAAGGGTCTATCTACCATCATTCATCATCTGCAGTCTTATGCACGCTTAGTCAGCAACTTTGCTTAGTCATCTTTTCACTCCTGTGTAACTTGTTGATGACTTGCACCAGGAGCATGTCACTCTAGCCAGCATCTCCCATCCAGTCATCATCCATTCACCTACTCCTGCATAACTTGTCAATGACTTGCACCAGGAGTACCTGCCATTGAAATCCCCCCACTTTAGATTTTTCTGCCCTCCAGGTTCAATGGAGGTAAACCACCACTCACTCTTTGTTGTCTTTGGTGTTGGTTTTGGTTGGTTCACACCAACTTTCCATACTTTGACTCACACTGGACATGGACCTGGGAGGACCAGGGTGGGGCAGCACAAGGCTGAGAGGCCAGAGTGGACTGGAGATAGGGGTAAAACACCAGACTTGAGTTATCTAGGCTGGAGTTGGATTATTCAGGGCCAGAGTTGAGTTTTCTAGGTCAGACTAGGTCCAGACTTGAGCAGAGATAGGGGCTAGGGGGTCCAGACTGGACCAGGCTTGAGTCTGAGAGTCATATATGTGACAGCCTTGACATGTTTGATAGTGGCTCAGAACCTTGAGAGTATAAGCTTGTTGTCTACATAGCCTGCAACAATGATCAGAATACCACTCTTGACTTTAAAGAATAGGCTGTGGTCAGCCTGAGAGCAGGTAAAACCCAGAGACACAAAGACAGCTTGTAGGTGGGTATACCAGGACTTAGGAGCCTGTTTAAGGCCATAGAGAGCTTGAAGTAGGTGCCAGAATTTGTTGTCATTGAGGGGGAAACCCAGAGGTGGATGCAGATAGATTTCCTCATCTAGCAGACCATTTAAGAAGGTGGATTTAACATCCATTTGGTGGGTTTTGAGATTATACTTAGTGGCAAGAGCCAGGAGGAAGCAGATGGTTGCAAACTTTGTGACAGGTGCAAATGTCTTGGTGTAGTGACACCATGGACCTGTGTGAAGCCCTTGGCCACAAGTCAAGCCTTGTACCTTTCAATCTCACCCTTGGGGCCTCTCTTGATCTTGAAGACCCACTTTGAATCTATCACCTTTTGCCCAGGAGGTAACCCAACCTCCTTGTACAACCTGATGGACTTGAAGGTCTGTAATTCCTCCAGCACTGCAGTGTACCACTGATCAGCATCAGCACACTGCATTGCCTCATTGAATGCATGAGGTTCATTGTCATGTGTTGTAAGCCACTTCCTCATTTGTCTCAGCCACTTCTGACCCACAGTTGCCAGGTGTGTTGCAACACTCAAGTGACATGCTCATTGGTGCTTGCACCCTCACTCTCTGTGCCCAATGTTGGAAATACTGGTTACAGTGTTTCTCATAGTCAGTTCTAGACTTGCTTACTAGATGAGTCTTACTCATATGATGTCATGATTGCTAAGTGCTCCACTTAGCTCCACTTTGTTCTACAACATTCCATGACATTCCTTACTGTACATAGTATGTACTTTCTCTTTATGGTGATACTTACCATATTCACTACATGGTCTGTGCACACTCATATGTGTATATAAACCAAGGGGATTTTGCCATATCCCCTCAGTGAATTCACATTCCTCTTACCTGACAACAAGCCCCACTCTAAGTCAGAACTACTACCTTCAAGCTTTGACTTCAAACACTCTATCTACTAACAAAGGCAAGTGCTTGCCTAGCTCTCACCCTTTCCCCCTTCCTTTGCCAATAGGTTATGAGCCCCAATGTCTAACCATTGTGAGTCAAAGTGTGGAAAGCTGGTGAAAACCAACCAAAACCAACACAAAAGACAAATGTAGAGCAAGTGGTGGTTTGCCTCCATGGAACCTGGAGTACAGAAAAAAATCTAGTGTGGGGGGGACTTCAATGGCAGGTGCTCCTGGTGCAAGTTGTTGATGAGTTACACAGGAGAGGATGAATGAACACTGATTGAGAAGGGGATGCTGAACAGAGCAGAGGTGTTCAGCCAAAAGGACTCCTAGCACAAGTCATCAATGAATTATGCAGGAGTAGATGGATGACTAAGCAGGTGTGCTGACAAAGCACAGATGATACTTCAGATGATAAAGGATGGCAGATAGACTCTTCCGAATGAGCCTCAACTACCAAGTATACAAATGATGACAGATAGACCCCTTCATGGAGCCTCAACTGTCAATGATGAGTTATGCTGAGAAGAACTGACTGACTGCTGAGTGAATGGCTTCTGGTTCACTTCTGGGGTAGCTAAGTATATGGGGGTTTATATACTGTGGGGGGAGCACAGCTTGTGACAAACAAGGCACAAACACTTGGTAAGTAATGAGTAAGGACTGAGTAATCATGATGAGTAAGCAAGAAATGAAAAGTAAGCAAGCAAAGAAAATTGGTAAGTATTGGCAATGAACAAGTCAAGGACAGTCAAAATATCACAGAATGAGTCAAATGGAGTCAGAAACTGAGTAAGCGCACTGATATCACATTAGGGGGTGGCAATGCAAGTCAGATCTCGGCAGAGACATCTCTAGATCCAAAGATGGCATGATAGATGGATGGTGTTTCCAGAGAGGGAAGTATTAATTCCAGAATTGAAGGGCATGAGTCAGGCATCAAAGGGGCTAGGGCATTGGGGGTCTGTGGGGAAATGGGAGCATAAGTGATCATGTCTCCCACCCTTTCATCCTCTCAACAAAGTTAACAAAAACTTTATGAACAGGGCTCTGATGGAGGAGGAGGAGAAGGGGGGACATCTTCTGCTGGGTCTTGCAGTAAGAAGGCAAGATGCACATCATACTCATCATGAATGCAATCAGGGAGGCTGGAGAACAGTAGATTATGCTGCAGCTGTTGCAATGTGGGAAGAATGATGGATGAGATCGGAATAAAGATGGTGCAGGGAGCAGGGAGGAACAATCCATATGCTTCATCAACTGGGGAGACCAAAACAACCACATAAGACCTTTCTAACTGAGTGACAGACCTGAGGTGACCAAAGAACATCCTTCTGGAAGTCATACTGACAAGGAGAACATGCTGACCAAGCTGCATGGGATGAGATGGGGCTGACAATGATGGGATGTACCAGGGGGCTTCAGGACAGAAGCTGGTGGGAACACCTGGCAGATATACATAGCCACTGTCTCTGGCAAATGAGACAAGTGAGATGATCAATGAAGAGGCAGCCATGATTGATGGACTTAGTGAAATGAGCATCTGATGGATGGAGTGCTGTAGAAATGCATAGGGTGTGAGGATCCTCTCCAAATTTGGAAGGTAGAATTGTGGGGCTGAGCACTTTAAGCAAGTGTGGGAATGGAGTTGATATCTTTGGAAATGGCAGAGATACAATGAAAACTGGAATGCCATACACAGGCACTAAAAACCTTTAGTGTGCACTTAACTCACTTCCTCTTTTCTCTTTAGCACTGACAACTCGTTCTTGTACAAAGGATGACTGCTCACATCCAGTGGTCTTTCTACACATGAGGCCTTTAGTCTTCATCTGCATGCATGGGCATTGTGCACAACTTGTCAACAAGTTACACAAAGTCAGCTGTAACCATGTCCACAACACCTTTGGTGTGTGACACTGGGTTGAGGCCAGACCAGAGACCAAAGCAGGCACAAGGCTGAGGGGTCAGGATCAGGAGGAAAGGCAAAGATACAAAGGGGTGGACTGATTGGACTTAGCAACTGAGGGTGCAGTGCTATTCCCTTGCATGGGTTTCAGTCTGAGTCCAAGGCCAAGGTGGGGTTAACAGGATAAACTTAGTTGATTTCAGACTGAGGGAGTACAGGCCAAGTATCTAAGATTTTACAGTGGCTCACAAAATTGTCCCAATGTTTGCATGTTTTTCATTAATCATGGTGCAGCAAGTGAACTATCATTATTGAGTTCAGGGTGTTGGTGGATGGATCAAAGCCGCTGGTCATGGCTCTCTGATGAGCCATATTACATAATATTTGGATAGAAACTGATGACAGAATACCCAAATGAAAATGAGAGCTCATTGGGACAATTATGTAACTTTGTGATATACTGGAGATGTAGTCCTCAGGAACACATATAAAACATGGTGAGATGCTTACCAATGCTTACATAATGTATTACATGGTCTACTGAATGATTTGTCAACAAACAAACAATGCCAAACAGTGATTTTGCACCCCTAAGCCTCCTTCCTGTAACACAAGTCAAGAAATCACCATTCTGGCTCATCAGGGACATTCTGTCAGGGCAACCTCAACAAATGCTGGTGTACACTATAGTATAATCAATAGAATATGCTATCAGCACCATTGGTCTCTTCAGAAACCTGTTGGAAGTCATTTCCTGCACTGTTTCCCCACCAATGCCCCATGTATCCTGGAACTAATCAGTACTGTGAGAGCTGAGAATGATGTGGAGATCCAATCTGGCATTCATCCTATTGTAAGTAAACCAATCACCCACTAACTACTACATCACAGCTGAAGAAAAGCCTGCCAGAAGGCTCAGGTGAAGCACAACCCTCCTGGGCACTCCCAGTATCATGGGAGGGTTGGCCAGACTTTACTCTGAGCTGAACTGGGGATCACTGGGAAGGAGTTATTTGATCATATATGACTAAAGGAAGTATCCAGTGCCAGATAGAAGGCCAGGAATGTGCAACCTGGTAGCTCAGTAGCATATCCCTCCCATGGTACCTGGAGTGAGAGAGGGTTTAGCTTCACCCTGACCTCCATACCAGTTTCCCCTTCACAGAAATGCACTAGTTAATGGATGATTGGTTTGTTTATGATAGGATGAATGCCAGATTGGATCTCCACATCATTCTCAGCTCTCACAGTACTGATTAGTTCCAGGATACATGGGGCATTGGTGGGGAAACAGTGCAGGAAATGACTTCCAACAGGTTTCTGAAGAGACCAATGGTGCTGATAGCATATTCTATTGATTATACTATAGTGTACACCAGCATTTGTTGAGGTTGCCCTGACAGAATGTCCCTGATGAGCCAGAATGGTGATTTCTTGACTTGTGTTACAGGAAGGAGGCTTAGGGGTGCAAAATCACTGTTTGGCATTGTTTGTTTGTTGACAAATCATTCAGTAGACCATGTAATACATTATGTAAGCATTGGTAAGCATCTCACCATGTTTTATATGTGTTCCTGAGGACTACATCTCCAGTATATCACAAAGTTACATAATTGTCCCAATGAGCTCTCATTTTCATTTGGGTATTCTGTCATCAGTTTCTATCCAAATATTATGTAATATGGCTCATCAGAGAGCCATGACCAGCTGCTTTGATCCATCCACCAACACCTTGGACTCAATAATGATAGTTCACTTTCTACACCATGATTAATGAAAAACATGCAAACATTGGGACAATTTTGTGAGCCACTGTATATACTAGAAGTAACTATAGTAAGGAGACTGATAATGCCAGTCTTGCAAGGATTGCTAAGACAATTGGTAAGACAAGTATTAGTAAGGTATGACTAAGGTAACAGAGACTGGGACAGGGTGGACTGGGGACAAGACTGGACAGAATTCAACTGAAGTGACACACACTGCAAAGCAGTGCATATCATGCTAGACCATCTGGGGATAAGGGATTGGTGAGGCCAAGGCCAGACTGAGTGAGCACGAGGCCAAGTCTGGCTGGGGTCAAGACCCAACTATGACAGGGCTCTAGTTTGGGTAGGCATGCTGAGAAAGTATTGCTGAAGGTTTGGACAGAAGGGTAATGACCCACACAAGTGTGAGTCTGAAATACTGTTAAGTCCAGTTCATCACTGGTCCAAAGCTGGTCCAGAGTCTGGTCAAAGGTCAGGGGGGTAGATGAGATATTAGAGGTTTGGACTTTTGGACTTAGTGACTGAAGGCACAGTGCTATTCCCTTGCATGGGCCATAGTCTGGTCAAGAGGCAGAAGACAGAGAACAGAGGGGACTGGGTTAAGATGAGACTAAGTTGATTTCAGACTGAGGCTAAAACAGATTATCCTATGGCTTAAATACTAAAGGTAAAGTAAGTGTAACATAACACCAGAGACCAGTCTGCACCAGTACAGCAATGGTTGGTAAACTGATTGGTAAGTAATGTTACAAAGAATATTATCAAGCAAAAGTATGAACAAAGGATTACTGGGAACCAGGGCAGGACTAGTGGCTGGGCTGGGTATTACACTGGTCCAGTACCAACTGAGTGAACAACTTGATTGGGCACTGCCTTGCAGTGCCTCATGAGCTAACATGTTTCTGGGTTGAAGGGTTGGGGCTGGGTGTTACGCTGCGCTCACATGTTTCCCCTTTGCAGACACTCTACGTACCCGTTCGCGCCCGTTCCCGCCTCTAGAGGCGTTCCGTTTACCCGCAACCCACTGTCTACGCAGTTGGGCTTGCGTTCCGTATGTTTCCCCTTCTCTGTTTCCCTTCTTGGTTGACCCCTGTCAACCCCGCGTTGTACTATACTCGGACATTACGTCCGCTTCCGCTTCCTTCCGTGATCCGCTGGTGGCCCTGATCCACGCGGTCACGTGACACGTTCACCCCTGTCTGGTTCGGGTGAACGCTCCACCCTTGACTCACATACGCGGTTAGTCCCTCTTGTGTGTTAGTGGTTAGTCCCTCTCGCATAGCCGTCTACCCTTGCGCCCGCACTGCAGTGACTCCGTCCTGCCTTGTTCGGACTCGGGTGAACGACTGTACGAGTATTCGAATGTTTGGTTCGCAGTACTGTACATACATATATAAACCCGCATGTATCGTACTGGTCCCCCATTCGAAATCTACTTTGCAACCACCCTTAGCTCTGCGCGCTGAACCAACAAGGACTCGCCAGTACGACTTCGGTTGGCCAAGACTAGTGTCCCGTCGCTAGTGAAGTTAAATTACGCGCCACTCTCGCGCAGTCACGTGCTTGTGCTTCATCGCACTCGATTCGTGGTGCGATACGAGTCGTCGGCATAACAGAAGATTTCGAATCACCCGGACACATCAAAGCCCGGATTCCCCTTCGGATACCTGTGGACTGGAATCCTTGCTAGGCAAAATAGCCTGCAAAACGTCCACCTCCCGCCACTTCATCAGGAACCACTGGTTTAATATCAGTGAGCTAGCCCCTAACCTTCGGCATTAACTTCCCCTTCGTCAACGTGTCTTCGCACCGCCAAGAAGAAGGAAGTCGGAGGCCTCCATCAGCAGCCTCCTCGTTCAAGCCTCCCGTACCTGTTCGTAAAGGAAAAGAGGTTCTCCAAGCGAGACCACTTATTCGTCACCCTTCGGTCGACACACCCAAACCTCGTATAGGTCTTGAAGACCCGCCGGTAAGGCCCCAACTAGGGCAAGTGGCAGAATCGACCTCACCCGTTAATTTCACTTCATACCGAAACCCGGAGCCTCTCGGCTCAGATATACTTGAAACCCAAGGGACGGCCGGACCAGCGGACCCCTCAGAACCTTCTACCGATATATACATACCAGCTTCCGCCGACCCGATGGCAGAAGAACTCGCCCACCAGACCTCTGGACTCTCGCTCCAGGACCCCTTCGCCAGTCAGAGTAAGGTAACCCCTGAAATGGCTGCGCACTTCTACAAGTCCCTCTTTAACCGAGATGTGGAAAAGCCTAAAGGCCCTCCCCGAGGATCCGAGGAGAAAGGAAAGGATCGTGACTCTAGGGGGAGTGGACTGAAAGAAATCGGCTTAAACAAACCCTTCTTGTACAACGGGGCACACCAGGACTTCTCAGCCTGGTTGAGCAGCGTCAAACTCTACCTCGCAACCAATGACCACATCTATCACGAAGATCAGTCCAAGATCGCCTTCGCTCTCTCTTACATGGGAACTGGCTCGGCCCGCGCCTTCGCAGAAGCCTATGTCAACGAAAATACAACCGCGCTCGGCGACCTCAAAATCTTCGACGGATGGGATGAGTTTGTCGCGAAGTTAAAAGAGACCTTCCAAGTAGGTGATGCCAAGGCCACTGCGCTAATCTACCTGTCGGCAATTCGTCAAGGCGACCGATCCCTCGACGAGTACATCGCCGATTTCCGCAACTGCCTCAATAAGGCCCAGATCTCTACCAAGGATACCACGGCCGCGGTATTCTTCGGCAAAGGCCTTAACGAAGAAGTCAACAAATGGATCCTTATGTCAGGCCCCAAACCCGACACAGTGGAAGACTGGATCCGCCAAGCTACTTCGGCACGCGCAGCTATGGCTACCCTCAAGGTCTTCTCCGGAAAGGCAACTTTCCAAGACCGCTCCTATCTATGGAAGCAAGAACAAACTTCTCACGGATCAAAGTCGTCTTCATCTCCGAAGACTCCGTACCGAGACCCTTACGCCATGGATGTTGATCGGAAGTCCAAGGTCCGATCACAGAGCGAGGCTCCTACCTGTTATGGATGCGGTAAGACAGGGCATATGAAGTCTAAATGCCCCTCGTCCGCAACAAACAGTAAGTCCTCCTCGGCCCAGAAATTCCGCACTCGCATCCTGGCAATGCTCGAGGAGTTCGACAAGAATTCCGAAGAGGAGGAAGATTCAGAACCGACCAACCATTCCTGTGGGGAGAATGACGAACCCACAGATGACGGAGGTCCGAAAGGACAACCGGATTTTTGAAAGGCTCTCCTGGTGTAGCGTCAGGAAGAGAGCCCATAGTATCCCGAAAAGTAGAGGCTAAGATAGAGACCGAGAAAGTGTATGATTACGAACAAGAGATGTCAATCACTTCTATCGCTGGTTTCGCCTACCTCGTCGATCGTCAAAACGCTACCGTCCGAACCATCCTCGACTCGGGCGCCGAAACAAATATCATCGATCCGGCTATAGTCGAAAAATACGAAATCCCGACACGCAAAATTGCTCGCCCATGGGAATCGAGAAGTTACAAAGGCAAGACCGGAGATTGGGTCACCCACATCGCTTCCTTCAGAGCCAAGATCTGGGGAAAGACCATGCGCATCCGCGCATACGTCCTCAAGCTCGGAAATTGGGAGTCCCTCCTTCTCGGAATGCCTTGGCTCAAGGAGCACAACCCCATAATCAGCTGGACCTCCAGAAAGCTGATCGGCTGGGGAGAACTCGACCATGGCCTCGACAAGAAAAATCGCGTCCGCGGAACCGACTTCGCCAGGACCGTAAAAATAACCCGCACGTCTATCTCCACGAAACTTGAAGCTTCACATGTACAAGCAGAGGTTGATTTGCCCCCGGAGTATCGGGACTTCTCGGTGGTCTTCTCCGAAGAAGAAGTCCCTCTTCCGCCGCATCGCGGTTTCTTGGACCACGAAATCCGCTTGAAGCCCGGCTTCCAGCCGAAGAAAGGAGCAATATACCCGCTGTCCCTCGACGAACTCAAGGGACTCGATGAGTTCATCGACGAGAACCTTGGATGCGGAAAAATTCGCCCCTCGAAATCTTCGCAGGCAGCCCCTGTCTTTTTCGTCGGAAAGAAAGACGGAAAAAGGAGACTCATCCAGGACTATCGGTACTTAAACTCTCACACCATCGTCGACTCGTACCCTCTCCCCGATGTTAAGACCCTACTGGACGAACTCGCTGGCTCCCGCTACTTCACCAAGTTCAATGTCCGTTGGGGTTTCACCAATATAAGGGTGAAGGAGGGAGACGAGTGGAAGGGGGCTTTCATAACCCCTAGAGGACTCTTCGAACCGACGGTAATGTTCTTTGGACAGTGCAACTCACCGCCTACCTTCCAAAGGTACATGGACCATACGTTCGGAGAACTCAAAAACGAGAGAAAAGCCGTCATTTTCATGGATGACGTCACCATACACTCAAAAACAAAGGAAGGTCTACGCGAAGCGGTTCGCCGCTTTCTGCAGATAGCCTCCAAGGAACACCTCCGCCTGAAGCTGAAAAAGTGTACCTTCGAAGCCGAAGAAATAGAATTCTTGGGGTTCGTGATCCATCAGGGTCAATACGAACCGTCGGAAATTAAAATCGAGGCTATCAAAACCTGGCCCGCGCTGACGACTCTCAAGGAACTTCGGTCCTTCTTAGGCTTCTGTAACTTCTACCGGCAGTTCATTTCCGGCTTCTCACAGACCGCTCGACCGCTGCACGACCTCTCGAAGAAAAATGCGAAATGGACTTGGGGCTCGGAGCAGAGCTCGGCTTTCGAGGCACTCAAGAAAGCCCTCTCGTCCAAGCCCGTCCTCCGCCTTCCGGATCTCCAGAAGCCGTTCATACTCCACACCGATGCCTCCAAGCTTGGCACCGGTGCCGTTTTGTCACAAGCCGATGACTCGGGAACACTCCACCCCTGTGCGTATATGTCTCAGTCACTAACCGGAGCGGAACAGAATTACCAGGTCTACGACCTGGAGATGCTAGCAGTAATGCGCGCCCTCAAACAATGGCGCCCTTACCTTCTGTCCCCGCCGGAGCCGACTCGGGTCTATACCGACCATCAAAACATCACCTACTACGCGCAGCCTCAGAAGCTTACAGCCAGGCAGGCCCGCTGGCAGGCTACGCTACAGGAGTATCCTCTACAGTTTGTCCACATCGCAGGGACCAAAAATTCTGCCGCCGACACCCTCTCACGCCGCTCGGACTTCAATGCCGAGCCGGAAACCGTCTCTACCCTACTTCCAAAGGCCGTTTGGCTTGAGGGGGGGGTGAGACCCTCCGTTGTTTCCCTTTTCAAGGTTGACTGAGCCGCTTCGGAGCCCTCAAGGGCCCCTCCGCCCCTTCGGAAGGTCTCCTTCAAGGAACCAGAACCTGCTGAACGCCCGTCTGAGGAGAAGAAAAAGGTTCAGAAAGGTAAAGGACGCGTCTTCCAGCTAAATGCCGACCTGTACCAGGAGGTAAAAGAAGCTTCCGCGTCCCTGTCCGCCCCCGAAACAACGCAAGGGTCTGACGGAGTCAGGAGGAAGGGCAGAAGGATCTTCGTACCGGAGCCGGTCCGCCAAGACGTCCTTCGGCAGTACCACGATACCCCCGCTTTCGGACATCCCGGGGTAAAGGCAATGACAAAGAAAATGAACAGGTACGTGTGGTGGCCGGGAATGTACCAGTCTATCCGGAACTACTGCAGAGGCTGCCCCTCGTGCCAAGCCAATAAGGTCAACACCCACCCGACTACGCCCCCTGTCACCCCACACGACGTAGCAAAGAACCCCTTCCCCTTCAAGCAGATCTCGATGGATCTGGTTACCGACCTGCCCCTGTCCGGCGGCAGGTACGACAGCATCCTGACCATCGTGGACCAAGGGTTGACCAAAGGAGCGTTCTTCCTACCGACTACCAAGACTGTAGACAGTGTTGGCATCGCAGACCTCTACCATGCCTATGTCTACCCGCATTGGGGTGTCCCGGAGGCCGTCATATCGGACCGAGGCCCTCAGTTCGTCTCCGCTTTCACCAGGGGTCTCTACCGCGCCCTCGGAATCGAACTAAAAGCCTCCACCGCATACCACCCACAGACCAATGGCGAAGCAGAACGTGTAAATCAGGAGGTCGGAACCTACCTCCGCATGTACGCGGACACGGATCCCCACAACTGGCACACGAAGCTACCTGACGCTCAAATGGCGCACAATTCGCGCGTGCACTCGTCTCATAACCAGTCGCCTTACTCGCTCATGTACGGATTCGACCCGGCTCCCTACCCTACGGGGCAACCCCCGCAGGAGTCGTTAGCTGGCGATAGACTCGAGCAGTTGGCCGCAAATCGAGACGCCGCGATAATCGCTCACAAAGAAGCTCAGGAGTTGATGAGGTCAAGGTCAAAAGGAACCTGTACGGAGTTCTCCGTAGGGGATAAGGTTTGGCTCGACGCTTCTGACCTGAAAAGGGATGTTCCGTCAAAGAAGCTTGCGCCCAGGCGCCACGGCCCGTTTGTGGTTTCCGAACGGATCGGCCCGGTTGCCTACAAGCTGGAACTACCCCCTGATTGGCGGATACACCCCGTGTTCCACGCGTCAAAGCTCACCCCCTTCGTCGAAACGCGCGAATATGGCCCGGCACAACCCCCGCCTCCACCAGAATTGGTAGGAGACGAGAACGAATGGGAGGTCGAGGCCATACTCAAACACAAACGTGCGCGCAAGGTCAAGTCATCGTCTAAAGAGCCCGGTGTAGTCCCGCAGCCAAAATACCTCTACCTCGTCAAGTGGCTCGGTTACCCGCATTCCCAAAATAGCTGGGAAAGCGAGGAGAACCTTATAAACGCCCCAGAGGTTCTTGCGGAGTACAAACACGTCAACTCCCTCTAAAGCGCTATGTCCTACACCCCCAACACCGAGAACCCCGGCTCCGACTACTTCGACAATGACTTCCATGCCGACATCGATGAACCATACGACCCTTCACGTCCCTACTTCGATCGCTATGCCAGTACCCCTCCCCGCCTCTCAGAACCACCGGTACGCTCCCTCGGAGCGGTACGCGCCGTGTCCCCCGCGGTATCCGCCCACTCCTCGTATGGCGGTACCTACCAATCCCTTCACGACTCCGTCGCCTCCGCCACGCGTCCATACCCGTACCCGGTCATCCGCTCGGTCCCCTCTTCACAGAGAGCACGCAAGGATGCCCGCAAGGGAAAGTCCAAGGCTCACTCGGGACCACCCGAGCCTCGCTATGACCCCACTTTCCGAGCCTGCAATACTCCCCCGCTCTCCCAAGCCGGTTACAGATCCCCCTCCCCGCTCCCTCGTGCTGGCCCATCCGCTCCAGCACCTTCCGTCGCACCGGCCGATCTCTCGGCCCCCTCGGTCACACCTGCAGCCCCCGCCACAGGAAAATGGGTGGCTCCCGAGGCAAGCGTCTTCCTCGGTTATGTGCGGCTGCTCAACGACTTCGAGCGCTGGGAATCACACGGCTGGAGAGCAGGAGAACGTCACGAGCATCTACGGGTGCTGTCTAAGGTCTTCAGAAGCTCAGAAGTGATCGGTAAGCGCGTTCATGACCAGGTGGCTACAGCGGAAGGGAGCTTCGAGGCGCATACGTATGAAGACATCGATAGAGCCAACTCCGCCATCCTCCAGGAGGCCTTGAAAACCCAAGAGGCCGTCGTCAAAATCGTCCACGAAGACTACGGCCCCTCCCTCATCTCTTCCTTTCGAGCCTTTCTCGACCGAACCCCCGTCGACGTCGTGGTCCGTGGGCTCCTCCCTCCGACGCATCAAGCAGCGTCTGGAAGATCGAGCCTACCTCCGGACCCTCACCGAGCGCAAACACGGGAGGTCGCGGGAGAAGAAGCCGGTCTCGGAAGGACGGTACAACATGGATCCGGAGGAAGCGGAGAGGCTAACAGAGATGTCGAACAGAGGTGTCGCGATTGCTGGGAGAAGGTTATACCGGGCCAGGGCCGAGAACACTTCCAAGCCGTCGCGGACTCGCTCGCATCCGTCCCGTTCAACGGATCGCCACGCGACTGGCTCGACTTTTTCGCTCAGGCCCGAGGTGATTCCGCTGGAAGGGCCCTCTTCTACGCTTCTCAGACATCAAGAGCTCTACCAGCAACTCCCTTCGTCCCTGTACCTGTCTCCGCCCTCAGCAAACGAGAACTTGGTGGGCTCGTTCCCGTCGATTGGCAGCATCCCCTCCATCAGTTCGCCTGCTACCGATGTTCATGCCTTGGACATTGGTCGTCTAACTGCCCGGCTCGTGGTGGCAACTAACTCGGAAATCCGCTCCTGGGTACAGCAAGGCCTTTACTCGCCTTCGGAGGACCTCAGGCCTTGAGAGGGGGGTGATGTTACGCTGCGCTCACATGTTTCCCCTTTGCAGACACTCTACGTACCCGTTCGCGCCCGTTCCCGCCTCTAGAGGCGTTCCGTTTACCCGCAACCCACTGTCTACGCAGTTGGGCTTGCGTTCCGTATGTTTCCCCTTCTCTGTTTCCCTTCTTGGTTGACCCCTGTCAACCCCGCGTTGTACTATACTCGGACATTACGTCCGCTTCCGCTTCCTTCCGTGATCCGCTGGTGGCCCTGATCCACGCGGTCACGTGACACGTTCACCCCTGTCTGGTTCGGGTGAACGCTCCACCCTTGACTCACATACGCGGTTAGTCCCTCTTGTGTGTTAGTGGTTAGTCCCTCTCGCATAGCCGTCTACCCTTGCGCCCGCACTGCAGTGACTCCGTCCTGCCTTGTTCGGACTCGGGTGAACGACTGTACGAGTATTCGAATGTTTGGTTCGCAGTACTGTACATACATATATAAACCCGCATGTATCGTACTGGTCCCCCATTCGAAATCTACTTTGCAACCACCCTTAGCTCTGCGCGCTGAACCAACAAGGACTCGCCAGTACGACTTCGGTTGGCCAAGACTAGTGTCCCGTCGCTAGTGAAGTTAAATTACGCGCCACTCTCGCGCAGTCACGTGCTTGTGCTTCATCGCACTCGATTCGTGGCGCGATACGAGTCGTCGGCATAACACTGGGACCAGGGCAAGGGTTGGGTGAGACCAGTCAAGACCAGGGTAGAGCCAGTCTAGGGTGGTCTAGACATGGTCATGACAGATTCTGCTTCTGCTAGCCTGACATTGATGAAGAAATAAAGTTCACAGTATTCACCTTTTTTGAGTTTGCATACAGTGTATGGGGAGGGGATGTTGATGGGTCCTGTGGGTACTCCTACTTTGCAAATTGGAGCATGCTTAACCCTGTTCTTTTTCTGTTCTTCCACTTGAGCTGTTTCCACTTCTTCAAGTCTGCAGCATTGTAGCTCTACATGTTCTTCTTTGGCTTGTTCAGCTTCCTCCAGTGCCCTTTGGGCCTCCTGTTCTTTGTATGCTTGCCAATTAAGTTTCTCTTTATCATTGTTCAGAACCCAGAGTGTCACTAGAATGTTTGCAGCTTGCTGATTGTTTACTGCATTGTTGATGAGTTGTAGACAGGCTTCTTGATAGTCCTCTGTGGTAAAATCAGGCTGTGAAGCCAAGTTGGGATTTTCCATCTGAGGTTGGTTGTTGTGAAGGACAAGAGGAAATCTGTCAACAAGTGACAAGGTTACATAAGTGGCCAGTGGACAAACCTCTGACAAACCTTAGACAAACCTTAGACAAACCAGCCTTTTTTCCTGTGCTTCTATTTTTGACAGGTTATGTATCACTGCTAGTATCTTTTGTTACCCCTTGTCCCTTGTTCTTATGAGCTCATTTTCACATATATACTTCACTTCTCTCACTTACAAAACCCTCAGACATCTTGCCCATACTCAGGCAGTGGCTGAGGTATAGTTATCCCTTGTATTTGTTTTACACTTTACTAATTGTATGTTAGCTATTTTCTACTTAGGTGAACAACCCAGTCATCTTGCCCATACTCAGGCAGTGGCTGAGCTATTTTCTACTTAGTTTTTGTCAAGATCTGTGCAAGGGCTGGAGGCACAGACTCTGCTGATTGTGAAGTGTGCAGAAACAAGAGACACATCACACTTTGCTTACTCACGCATGAACTAAATTCTGTGTGACACTTCATGCCTCTGCTTACATAGAATACTATCAATTCATGTATTGTCTCTCCACTCACGGCCAGCTTGCCGTGTGCGGTGCCACTATCACCCCGCGACATAGCAAGGGAAACAGGTAGATCGCTGGCCACGTGCTTCAAAAACTCCGCCGATACTAAGTGGGCTCGAGAACCCAAACGGAATCCTCGGAACTTCATGTTCGCGGGGGCCGAGGTCAGTGAGGGACTTTCATATGTCCTTGCGCATGCAATCCCCTGGTTCTGTGTATTTCAGTGATGAGTCTGTGGCATGTCATTCGGCGGCCAAAACGTGTTGAACGTTGAAATGTCTATGACAGCTGCGGGATTCGACACGTTCAAATAACGTTAGAGCAACGACGACCAGGAGCCAGTTAACTCCGCGGACAGGTGCAAGCCGGCGGGCGGGCAAATTTAGGCGACGGACCATTCGATACGAGCCCATTGCGAATAACGTGAGAGGCCGAAATGAAAATTTAGAATAAATGACCAAGGTTCAGAAACTTGGACTGCCATCGTTGGATACGCGTGTCACAATACACGGTGGACAATATTGCGCTACTTACCGCATCCATGAGTCGATCGTCATATCATGGTCATGTTATGCGCGGGCCGTGCTGTGCAGCAGCAGGTACTATGGGTTCATTTAAGCCTCGAAATAACGATCGGGAAGATGATCGTTTGCCAATAACGCTGCCTCCCTGCAGGCCCACGCACGCTACTTGGCAATCTATAACGGAGATGGCGATGCGGTCTGCATCATGGGAGCGGGCAGGGGATGGGTTGACTTGCACTTGCACCACGTGTCGTGTACATATGTATTGTTTGGGTGTCAGCCCTAGAGATGTCGAAGCCGGTGGATGGTATTAAGACAAGGCACACACGCCCGCTGGGCCTCCGTCGGATGAAAACCAGTACCTTTCAGACGAAAACGTTTCGTATTGGCCACCGCACGTGAATCGTTTTCAAGGGCAGTCGTGTGATCGACCAGCACTAAAATGACTGCCAACCAACCCGCAGGGGTCCACACACACTGGCCAGTAACGCAACTGTTTAATTATCGCGTCGCTCGTCGTTGGCACTGTTCGTGGCTGTTCCTTGTTCGAGCGGACGCATCATGGTGAGCGGTGAGCCTGCCTGTGTGTTCGAACTTGGCAAGCAACAACACGTGTCCTACTAGTTAGGCGTACCTTTTGCGCCGATGGAATCGCCATCATTCTCGATCTCCAATGATAGAGTCCTTGCCAAGGGTGCGAACAGATTCTGCATCTGCGCCTACTCACAAACATGGAATACATGCTAACATTTCCGATTCGGTGACGGCGGATTTACCGGTGAGTCGTCCATGATGCATGATGGGGGGCACTCGACGTCGAACTCACAATGCGAGGCCGTGGATGTCGAGCTACCCCACGTCATCCAGACCTCGCACTGTGCAATCGTGGAAGCCAGAAAGACAAACTTCGGTTTCACACAGCACAGTATCTAGATAGCCAAGCCTGGCTGGTTTGTTTTTAAGCTAGCGGATCATTGAGGATACAGACAAGCGCCTAAAAAAAGAGAGAGGGTATTATGTAAGGGAAATACAAGCTATAAATGTGTAGGTTAGCGTGAAGACAACCGAAAAAAAAAGAGAAAGAAATCAGGAACCAAATGAACCGAGAACTTGTTGGTACCAAGTCATGAGGGTTTGAACCAGTGACGAGGGAAAAAGAGGCGGAGGCATGAGGGAGGAAGCATGAAAGTATTACGAGCAGGTGGTGGGTGTGATATAACTTGTACATCTTATGTACCGAACGAGATTGAAACGCGAAAAAAAAGGGGGGGAAAAAGGTTGAAGTTGCTATGAGGGTCCATATGTATACGAATGAGTACTATTGAGTGGGTGAGAGGACGTCGAAATTATTTGAAATGATTGGGGAATCATACGTAACGTGCATCATCGATCGCACAAAGACGACCACAAAAAAAAAGAGCATGAAGAAGGGCGAAAGAATTGGATATTTTCAAAGACGAAACCCTTTGTTACTTTTGCTCACTGAGGAGGGAGGATTTAAATTTTCCCCGTCCCCGATTTTTTTCTCCTCAACTACGATCCAACCCTAAGGTGGAGAAGCACCACTAGACACCGAATGCGACGTCCGCATGAACGACTGATGTGGATGCTGCTGCTGTACCATATCCGGCGGAGGATACCCCTTCGCCGTAGGCCACGTCGCATGCCGAGAGTTGTGCACCCGACCATGAGCATGGCCATGCTGCTGTGATGGAACTTGGGGATGGTGCACGTGCGGGGAGGAGTGCTGTCCATGTGGAGATGGCAGTGCATGGGATGATGATGGTGGGAGACCGATCGCGTGTGCAGCAGAATGAGGTACTGGCGTATGAGAGATTTGGGGCGTATGCGTATGCGTCGTCGGCTGGGACGGCTGTTGTTGTTGTTGCTGTTGTTGTGACGGAGGAGCCCCAGATGCAGTGGTTCGCGGTTGATGCGACGGAGAAGAGTGCTGAACAGAGGAAGAAGCGTGTGTCGGAGTCGATGTTTGCGTCTGTGTCGTGGACGTGGACGATGACGGATTGTTGTCCGAGGTTGAAGTCATCGTAACGTTCATAATCTGAAACGAGCCTGTATGTACCGCCGTCATCTCGGTCGTGTCGGATCCTGAGGCACCACCATTTCCTCCACCAGAAGCACTACCGCTCCCCGACGGTCGAGACTTGTCGTTTTCGACTGCGCGCGCGCTCGCTCGCAACATATCAATATCTATCTGCATGCCACTGCCACCGCCACCTTCAGCAGCTGCCTTCTCGCGCTTCCGAACGAGTTTCGCATAGTCTGGTGTTATACAGTCAGATCTATGACAATCGCAGGCAAGTCGGCACCTAGGGAAAAGGCGCGGGCGCGGGGAAACACATGCGACCTCAAATGGAAGAGCATACGGAGCCGAACAGTAGAACGAAGACGGAGACGGACAAAAGACGGACATATGAGAAGAGAAGACGACACTCACGTAGACCACATGCATTACAAAGGGTCCGCGCCCCATCCGGACCACGTCGCCACTCGGGTGTCTCCCTAATATTACACGAATGACACTTGCCGGGAGGCGTAGCGCGCTACAGGAACATTCCCAATTCAGCTCGCACTCAGACCATGAACACAGGCCAACAAACCGATGCTCGACTTACGCTTCGCTTTCGATATTTGTTTTTCGATGCAGAGTTCCCAGATCCCATGGGTGTCCCACCTCCGATGGAACCTCCGCCTCCACTACCACCAGCGGCTGTCGCTGCAAGGTTCGTCGTCATCGCGCGTTTTGTGCGAATTAATTCCATGTCTTTCTCTGCTGCTGTCCGCTCAGCACTCGTCGATGGCCCCGATATGTTACCTGCAGGAGCAGACGGGAACGAGCCAGAGTGAGTCGCTTGCTGTTGAGATTGGGTTTCCTCCCAAGGTCGCTTGGGTGGGCGCGTATCGGCGTCCATAGATGCAGAGGATGGACCAGCACCTATGAAGAATTAAGGGCGTGGCGTACGAATATCGACGAGAGAATACTCACCACCGGTCAGCGTCGTGGATGTCGGTGTCGACGAAACCAGACCCGAGGGAGACCTGAGACACTCGAGAAGACGGAATACCTCAGATGCTCGACGGCTCATTTCTTCGAGTTCCTGGGGCGCGGGCTGCACATGTGGGGAAGACGATTGCAGTTGTGCTGAATGGGCAGGTCAGCTCACTCGTCAAAACGTACGTATGACGACGTGGAGGAGGCAGAACACGTACCGTATCGACAGGCAAAGTCGTACAGAACCTTGCAGTGTTCCAATACCTCTAACATTACCTGCTCCTTCTCGGCATCTCTCACTTTCTCCTCCCTCTCTCGTTGTTGCTGCATCTCCATCTCACGCACCTTCTCCGCGGCCTCACGTGCCTTTTCCCGCTCCCTCTGTTCCCGTTCCTTCTGTTCCTCCCGCTCGCGTTCTCGCTCCCGCTGCTCCTCCCTCTCCCGTATCGCGCGTTCTCTGTCGCGTTCACGGTCCTCGACGCTCGCGACTGGCGGTGCATACGCTTGCGCTTGACCCTGTGGCGTTGCCAAACCCTGATCTGCAACTTGTCCCGCGTGAGTTGACCCAGAAGGTGGCACGTGGCTGCCGATCGAATGACCGTGCCCATGCACGTAACGCGTCGGTCTCGAATGCATCGTATCTGCAGGGGAAACGTAGGCTGGGCGTGGTGGTTCCATCATGGGCACCGTCGGCTGTGGTTGGGGATGGGGAGGTGCATGAGGGTGCATGGATGGTGGTGCCACCTGTGGGTGCGAAGGCGGTTGAGTCTGTGGCGGAGGCTGCTGCTGCTGCTGTTGGTGTGGAGGTTGGGAACTAGGTGGGTGAGCGGACGAAGGGTGAGCAGAACCAGAAACTGGCGGCTGTAGATGTGGATGAGTTTGCGGATGGGGGTGCGGCGGGGGTGCTGAGGAATGGGAAGGGTGAGTGCTGGGGACTTGCGGAGGGCCGTATGCATGTGAGTGTGCATGCCCGTGTGCAGCAGGCGGGGGCGGCATTCCTGCGGCACGCCCTGCATCGTGGGATTCGCCAGCTGATGGAGCAACGGCGTACGCCAGTGTGTGCGAGGGTGGATAATGCATCGCGGAGTGTGGTACTGCAGGTGGACGGGCAGGGGGAGCCGCCGTGGGAGGAGGAGCAGTTATCGCAACAGGACCGGGATCGGAAGCGTATGCTGGCCTGCCACCGCTTGTACTGGGTGCTGCCGTTGTCGGGGGGCTTGGCGCATAGGTGGGGGCCCGCACATCGGTATATGATGTCCGTTGCTCGCCAGCACCGTAGGGAGTGATGCGGTGCTGTTCAGGAGGGGCATACGACGGCCCGGGTCTCTGAGCCTCACTCGGGATATACGAGGGACGGCCCTGGTCGGCCGTGGTATACGACGGTGCACCAGTGTCTGGGTACGTACCTGTTCCTGGAGCGGCGCGACTCTCTGGAGGATATTGTGGTGGCCGAGGATCTTGGGTATATGCGTGTCGTGGGGGGGTCTCTTGGACGTAAGAAGTGCGGGGAGCGGGCGCGGGCTGAGGCTGCGTATACGCCGCGCCTGGACGAGATGCGTCCATGTGGTGGTGGTATACTGGACGGGAGTCGTGCTGGGAAGGGTACGGTCGGACATCGGAGGAATATGTTGAGCGAGGGTCTGCGGGTGCAGACAGAGGTGCATATGGTTGTCGAACGACGTCTGGGGTGCGCGCATCTGCATGTGGGTGTGGATATCGTTGTCTTGGCTCTGGCTGGGTGACGGGTGGGCGCGCATCACTTACGAATCACGCGTAAGTGAGTGGTGTAAAGATAGACGAAAATACATACCGTGGGTCAGGCGGTGGATGGGGCTGTACGGATCTGGTGTCTTCAAACGGGTAGGCAGGGACATAGTGAGCCGGAGAGTGGGTGTGTACTGGCTGTGTCGGTGTCGGTGTCGGAGAGGGCGGGGGGGGATAAGCAGATGTGGGTGTGCTGTACTGGTGGGAGGCATAAGTGGGGTACGTTGGGCTGGTAGTGTTCGAGTAGGTGGGAGAGGTTGTGCTGGAGGGGTAGGACGGGGGAGTGTTGTAGGACGTGTAGGAGGTGGAGTTGGACGCGGAGGGGGTGTGAGACGGCTGCTGGTAGGAAGGGGGAGGATACGGGTGGGGGAAGGAAGAAGGCGGGGGAGGGGCCCTGTGTTTTTGGTGATAAGATGCATTTGGATACGTGCGAGCAGACTGGGCAGCATCTGGTGCTGCAACCGGTGCTTGGCGAGGGACCGGCTGGCCGACAGAGTTTGGCCATGAAGCTGCGGGGTCGTGTTCGTAGCGGTAAGGATAAGGAGCTGGTGCTCCGGTGACGGGGGTGTCCTGGTTGAGCTGATACTCCTGGTCCTGAGGCTGTGATTTGTACTGGAAGTTGAGCGACTTGAGCGGTGGCAGTCGAAAGTCGCTGTGGGATGACACGTGTTGCTGCTGCTGTTGCTGTTGCTGGTGGTGTGGATGGCGTTGCTGGTGGGACGAGGACATCGTCGAGAACGACGGCGACGACGACGATGGCGACGACAGCAGAGACAGCGACGGGGAGGACGGCAAACGGAGGAGTCCTCAGGTGGTCAGTGCACGCGTTTGGATGAAAATGGAGAAGTGTAGTGTAATCTCCCGATCCAATCCAATCCAATCCAATCCAATCCACGCCACGATGCAATCTGAGACAAACAGCACCAATCAAATCCCAGATCCGATCCAGACAGTGGGAAGAAATGCGAAAGAGGGAGAGAAGGACTGAAGGACAAGGAACAGTTGCTGAGCCAAGTTGGAATCGAGGTTGATAAGTATCAAAGCAGCAGCCAGCCCTCTACCCACGGAGTCCAGGCCACTCACTGACTCCACGTGCAATGCAACATCAGATCTCGATCAACTCAGTCGTCTCGGGACCGCCATCCTCCTCAACTATCATGTCCGTCCTTCATAGTCCCAAAGCCCAGAAACACCTCAGATCAACGCACGGAACACGCGTGCTGCACCTTCATGGGAGTGATCGATCAGCTCTCCCCTTTATCTCACTCTCCGATATTCAATCAACACCCATCTGGACCCCCTCACCACCAGCGACGCTCCTCATCGTTCCTTTGATCCGCACCATCGACACGCCGCATGTCCAGCGCAGCCTCATATCATCTAGGCGCACGCACGCACCCTCACACGCGCCTTCCCTCCCTCCCCCCTTCGATCGGGCCTAGATCGCGATACACACAAGATATCAGTCCACGCACACTAGACTGACCCGACCCGAACACACGGATCGATTGGCGCCTGCGACTCCGCCCTCCCCGGCTATCGTACGTCAAAAAGAATAGGATCAATCCGCAATCCTATCACCAACTTTCCATCGTCGGCCTCCCTGTCCTCCCCCACCAATAGGCGCCAGGTGGCTTAGGCATTCGACGCATGTATGGCCAAAAGGCAGTGCCATCACCCTTGTTTCATGTATGGCCCACGTGTCTACTTTGATGGCCCGTGGTTGCCTGTTACAGACCCGCGGCGAGCTCGTTCTTCCGTCCCTGGCACCATATCCGAAACCGATTATTCCAACACACACACACGATGTCGGCATGCGAGTACTCATAAATCGTAGTCTATCAATATCTATTTCCATGTAACCTGTACACTCGCCACACGAAGGCTTCCAGACGCCTTCCCCGCGTCTTTCGGGAGAAGTCGATCTCGACTTGCACTATGTGTACCAACTATCATATATCAAGTGGCAGGGAAAATGCGTTTCAACGCTGGTTCTTAATCATACGATTGCGCGCTCCAAGAAACACTCCATAAGCTGGCAGTGCAATGCGTGGCTCATGCCCCGCCTGCGTGTCGTTGGCATAACCGAGACTCACAGATTGAGTTGAATCCCCTTGAATCGCTGCAATGTGTACAAATATGTCAAAAACATAGCACAACAACCCTCCACACAAGATACCCAAGATCCCACAGATCCCGGAGTAAAGGACATACGCAAATTGGAAAGCCAGCATTATCACCGCAGATATCTCTCACTGGCATGTCCTTCGAGGTGCATTCCAGCTGCCAATTCGAGCGAACGATAGCAAGATACCGGAGGTGCGCGTGACTGCAGCCCTGCAAAAGGCAATCGTGGTCGTAGCAATAATTGGAACTCCGTTCCCGGCGGACTATGCCCAATAACACCGGATGCCAACCGGAACTAAAAACGTGGTTGCCATGCCGCATCGTAAGACAAATTTGGGTATGAGAGACTGAACTCGCTCCTGTACAAGGGCCGACATGTGATCATTCTCGTACTACCGAAAATTTTCGCAAAACCAGTCGGACGAGAGTCTATTGCGGGTCTGGATCTAAATAGTAGGTATCGCATATCAACCCGTCTCGATATCTTTCAACGTGATATTACTCCTCTCACACATCCCTCGGAATAACCCTCCCTCCTTCTGGTATAGATTATAGGGCGTATCAAATTCCTGTGACGAAAAGATAGATTCGTCGTCGTCAAGGTAAGCACGGAAAACACGGAACACAGAGATAAAATGTAAACCCACAGCAACTTTACCAGCGTCCATAACGAGAACGCGGTCGTAAGAAATAATCGTACGTAATCGGTCTGCAAAATCGCACAACGCCGCAATAATAATAATATTGTAAGTGCAACCCCACACACTATTACTGACGGAGATACGCACGCGCGATGCAAAGCAAGGTACGATCTCGGAACTCGGTCGTGATAGTTCGCTGGATCTTGTTATCCGTCTCCAGGTCGACAGATGCACTGCGTAACAGATCAACCCAACACTCGTAATACGAAAAACAAACAAAATAAAGAAAAAGGAGTCATTTGAAACTCACGTAGCTTCGTCGAGAACGACAACCTTACAATCCTTCACAAGTGCGCGCGCAAGACTAAGCAACGAACGCTCGCCAACGCTCAAGTTGGCTCCTTCGCTCTCGATCACGGTGTCTAGCGTATACCTGTTGGTGCGCGTCTCTTCGCCGCGCTCGTCTTTAATAGACGGTTGGTCGACAAGGCACGACCTGTAAAGTGCATCCCACAACTTGGCATCGTCGTATAGATTGAAAGGATCCAAGTTTGACCGGATTGTACCTGCGTGCAGAGGTCATGGCTAACCGACACACATCACATCGGGCGCATACATACCACTGAAAAGAAGAGGCTGGATATACTAGCTATCAGTCATCATCATCATCACTGCAAGCAGCCCCGAAGACGCACATCCTGGGGTATGATAGATATCTTGGTACGAAGATCCTTCAATCCCAAAGTCGATATATCGATGCTACAAACAAAACACGTGAACAACATCGGACCTATCCCCTAAAAGGGAATCTTACCCGTCCAGAATGACAGATCCACCCGACAACTCTACGATTCTGTACAGTACCAGCATCAACGACGACTTCCCTGCGCCCGTCCTATATATCGTTAGTTCCATTCCGTCATAGGTACCTCCGTACGGACTCGCGCACCTTCCAACAATACCGATCTTCTCGCCTCCTTGAATAGAAAGCGAGATCCCATGGAGGACGTTCGGCAGTCCAGGTCTATAACTCATCTGCACGTCTTTGAATTCGATGGCACCTTTGCGAGGCCAGTCAGCTGGGGGCTTAGCATCGGGTTTCTCGTGGGGAGCCTCTTGAGGAACAGTTTCCTCCTTGGTGTATTGTACCACTGTCCGATTGGTCAACAGAAGTCACTGCAAGTAACCGAGTCTTACTCCTCTCGACCGAATTCAAGTTGTTCTTTTTCAAAGTGGGTGTCAAAGATCACGGACGCAAGCACGATCACACGAAACACCCTTACCTCGACGTCCGCCGTCTGCCGAGTCACGAAGGAGAGCATTTGTGACAGCATCACTACACGGATATTACGTATGCCCGACGGACAGAATCCATTGGAGAGCGCACTCACTGGTATAGGTCAACGCCAGGCCGATCTGTGCCGCGTTAATGCCAGACACATCGGTGACCGCGAGCAACGCAATCTGCATAAAGTATACCCATAAGAACGAAAAGAGGAAGAGGCGACTACTACTACTCACGAGGAACGTCAGCATCGCGCCCATGAATTCAAGCCTGACAGCAAGCCACCTCTGGTTCGCGATAACCGGGTACAAGCTCCTATCCTCCAGATCAACGTAATATCTATTAGCCCCGACGAATCTCTTCATCTCTCCATAACTACGTATGGTAGGAAGGCCAGTGAACGTTTCCGAGAAGTGAGCATATAGCAAGGAGCGGAGCATCGAATCTAGCAAAGCATTTCTGAGTTTTTAGCAGATCCAGAAATATGAAAAGTCGAATACCTAATCGCTTGACCTCTCGAGCACTAGCACGGTAAAACCCGACGAAGTAGCTGTAACCTAGAACTAGAAACACTACAGCGATGACTATCAAATGCGACATCCGGCTCAGTAAAAAAAGTGGTGGAACGTGTGGCAAGCTCACGGAAATATGGTTCCAGGATGGAAACAATAATAACAGCCCCCAGGACTATAGACAACGTAAGGCAAACTGTTGCGAAATCAGGTGCAGGGCCAGATGAATAGGGACATTTGTCTTACGCAACCTGATCGAGACTGGAAACACAAGTTAAGCCAATAAACGAGATGGCTATATTCATTAACTCACAAGCTAGTTGGTTATCCATCGCTATACTCCTCTTAGTATCCTTTCGTGGTGAGAGCAACGAACCACTCACTGTCTACATCTTTTCCAAACACGCCCAGAATTCTGCCCGCCGGCTGAGAAAAGCATAGTCAATTAATTCATGTGCTTCCCGAGTAACCAGAAGAATTTACAGTGGTGTCAAAAAACGCCATGGGAGCATGAAACATCTTCTTAATGGACTGCTGATGTAGGTTCTGGGAGACAAAATAACTCATGAGGTCTACGCTTGCACCTCTGTATGGACAGTCGTATTAAGTGTCGATGACCAGGGACAAGTCACAAACACCCACAGGATGAAAGTGAGCAACGCTTGTCCGACACCGAGGCACCCGTATAGGATTTGATAAAACGAGTTGGGACGGTTCCAAGTACTGTCGAAACATGAACACTGTATCCCAAACGGACAGATGATCGACTCACTTCGACTCCCACCAAACGAGAGTGTACGAGTTCATAATCTGGCTTACTTGCATCAAGACCATGAACGTTATAATGAGCGGTAGCATAACTGCGCCACGCCCAGCAGCCAGGTATGCCCAGTACACTTAAGGAAGGGGTGTGAGTGTCCCAACACAGCTCGAAGTAATAGCCCGACGCACCTTTAAGAGACACAGATCCTGTATTACGCTGTTCCTTGACCATCAAATGGCCTTCGACCCCTCCCTTCCCCTCCGCCCGTTCACGTGCTTTGGCAGATTTGAGCTTCACATCCTCGATCGTCACGTTCTTGTGTTGCAGAACAGCTTCATCTTCCTCGCCGTCCTCTTTCGCGTCCTCAGTATGACCGCCGTACTCTCGGGCCAACCTTGCGAATTCTCCGTCCTGTTCAAGCAGCTCGCCGAACGTCCCGCTCTCAACGATCATCCCATCCTTCATTGTATATATGTAGTCGACCTGAGAGAGAAAGTGGATCGCATGTGTGACCAGAAGAACAGTAATCCCACGATTGCGCAGTGACCCAAGGATGGCGTCTTCGAAAAGAGACTTGCCAACATGAGCATCAACTACGGACAGGGCTATGAGTAGTTTCAGCTATCACGGGAACGAAGACAGACCAGCGGAAAGTGGATCGTCGAAGATGACGATTTCAGGATTGAAGTACAGCGCCCTTGCAATATTAACACGTTGCTTTTGTCCGCCGCTCAAATTAATGCCCCTTTCTCCGATCTGTGAAGATCTGTAAGCTAAGCAAATAACAAGTCGTAAAACATTCAAGCTACCTCCGTCAAGTCGCCATCCGGCAGTAATTCTAGATCAGGGAGAAGACACGACAGCTCAATCACACGCCAGTATCTCTCTTCATCAAAGGGTTGTCCGAACAACACGTTTTCCCTCTGGATCGGTGTCCATTTAGTGGTCCATCGGAGGGAGGGAAAAACACACATACCAGCGTGGCGTTCTGGATCCAAGCTGTCTGAGAGCAATATGCCACCCTACCACCGATCGAGGCATGGCCAGACACTTTCCGCATCTCGCCTATGATACCTTGTAAAAGACTCGACTGTACAGATCGATTCATTTAGGTGCTGCAGCACGATGTACGAGACCTGGCGTACCTTCCCGCTGCCAACAGGACCCACGACGGCGACCAGACGACCACGAGGAATGGTTAAGTTGACACCTTGCACCTTGAATACGGGTGTGTCTTTACGTAACTCATCCTTCTCCTTGCCGGTCTCCGCGTGACCACCCTTCCGGCCCCCACGACTACCGCTGCGCCCTCCTCTTCCACCACGTGCTCCGCCTCTCCCACCCCTGGACGAGGAATCGGGAATACTCTGGTCAATCTTCTCAGACGACTCCCACTCGAACGTCGCATCGCGGATAAGGATTGCTTCTTCTTGAGACTTATCGATTACCATCGTCTCGCCTTTAATGAGTTCCGCGCGGAAAACATCTGATAGACGTTCGAGAGCAGAGGCAGCATCTGGTATTGCGGCAAGGGCGCGGGGCATGTACATCATTGGTTGACGGAGGAGCTGAAAACCACGGGAGGCGACAAGTTTGTGAGCATGAAACATCTTACACTGAAGGTAGCTTACTTGAAACAAGATTAAACTGGAAAATATAACTGCCGTGTTGAAGTTGTGCGACGTGAGCGTGTACGTGACAAAAGCCAGCGTCGTTCCGAGAATCGGTAAAGACGTTCCCAATGCAAAACTGGATACAACAAGCACATATAATCCGCGCAGTTAAGGAAGGGGTACTCAAGACGTACCTTGCACTTGTCAGGAATTGGATTTTGCAGACCTCGTGCAACTCCTTCTTGCGCAAACCAGACAGCTCTGCAACATAGAGTTACGGTAGGACTGCACGCAAACAACCCATATACTCACTGTGCAAATAAGGCATCTCGTAGGAGAAATACTTAATAACGCGCATCGCCCCTGAATCTCCCGTTAGCAACGTATCCTTCCGGAGTGAGATCGGTACGCACCTAAAATCTCCAGTAATACCTTGGTCCTTTGCTCTGTCCACACCACAGACCGCTGACGGATCCGGCGTTGTAGTGCCATCAACCGCTTTTGAATGGGAATGATAAGAATGAACATAGAGAAACCCGCCAAAGCGGACGGTCCTAGCTAACAGCAGGAGGATCAGGGAATCAGTGGATGAATGCATGGGTACGACATACTTCCACCAAGAGTATAATCAGACAGACAGCCACTTGAATTGGTGCCGTCCAAGCTGCGACAGGTCATAAGTATCAAGATACAGAAAAGTTGCATTGCTTGCAAGCTCACCCGCATGCTAAATCGCAAATGTATATGTATATGTATGTCTTCGACGAAGAATGGCAAAAGACTCACAAACCACTGTGCACATGCATCTATCCTGCTCACCTACGAAGGAATCCATACCTCGTTAATTTTCCGAAATAATGATCACTCACATCTGTGGAAATATGGTTGACCAAGGTGGCATTCGTAAGTTTCACTCTCTCCTTTCCAGTCAGCTTGACACCACGCTCATAGATGCAAGCAATAAGAACAGCACGCGCAAGGATGCCCGTTTCCATGGAGTGCCAAAAGAACTGAGAGTAAGCAACGAGCAACGTTGCAAAAGAATGGTCACTTCGATGGTAAACGTAATGAATGCACGGTGTTTCACCTGATTGGTGCACACACTAGTCACAATCGTTAGGGCCCACAATCCTATCGCCATTCCGATACCGCGACCAACATTAGGAAGCGGTTCACCAGCTGAATGCGCAGCTGAGCGTTGCTCAGCGAACGATATAATGGCTTTGAGGACGAGGGGCCCCATTAACTGAGCCACATCTCCGACTACCTGTTCGCGGCTGATCGTTTATCGTCCAGAAAGAAAAGTATTTGAGCTGGCATACCTTGAAAACTCCGCCGGGCCAAAAAGACCAGCCAAATACATCATTAAGAGCCCATGCAAGACTTGCATGTTTCTTCCCTCCCACCTCCCTCCAGTGCTGTTCCAATTCAGCACGACGCTCCGAATAAGTACGTTTTCGAGGTCCCCTCTCCGATGGAATCGCACGGATAGCCCATTTCAGCCGTTTCACGATAGAAGGGTGCATTTCGCCCCGATCTAATTTAGTATTCCAATCGGCTGCTGCCTTGACACGCCTTCTCCACGCAGCTTCGAGCTTTTCCGCCAGTGGGCCAACCTGCCGTGACAAGTCCAGCTTGTACAAATCTGATGCTTGGAGGGTGCGCTGGTAGCCAAGTGTAATCACGTTTGTCATCCACGAGTAGGTGAGCTGAGAGTATATGGAAGCGTTGGCGAGGGGTATTAACTACGGGGAGAATGCCTGTGTCAGGCAATAGATGACTACCACCGCAACTGGTTTACCCACTTGGGCATCCTCCAAGGAAGGAGGTGGAGGAGGCGGTGGGTTCCCGGGTAACCTACATGAGCAAGACAAATAAGTATCATTTGATCTGCTTGTCAGACGAGGACGAGTGGGAGGTCGCACCATAGCTGCCAGAACTTCTGACGATATTTAACGTACTCATTACCAGTATCTAGTCGGAGACGCAGGGATTGGGGGACGATGGTCATATCAGCGGGGGGTCCCTCCTCTTTCTCAGGTATACTGGTTTCGGACGGATTATGTAGTGAATCCGGCATTGTCAGTCGACCTTGATGCGACGGGGAGAAATTTGTATCTCTGGTATGTGGACCAGGTGTACAATGGCGCCCTCGAATTTATACGTAGACACATCACGGAGAAGCGCTAGCAAGACACGTGAAGGACTTACCAACGATGGCAGGGATCAAATCGACTGGAACCAGTTCGAGGATAAACGACCAGGTATACAATGGCGCCTTCGAATTTATACGTAGACGCATCACGGAGAAGCGCTGGCAAGACACGTGAAGGACTTACCAACGATGGCAGGGATCAAATCGACTGGAACCAGTTCGAGGATAAACGACCAGGTGTATAATGGCGCCTTCGAATTTATACGGAGACACATCACGGAGCAACGCTGGCAAGACACGTGAAGGACTTACCAACGATGGCACGGATCAAATCGACTGGAACCAGTTCGAGGACAAATAGTATCACACCCTATCTCGTGCACCAGTCAGAGAACGCTGCTGGCGTTGTAGGTCTCCCTCGACTGATAGAGCGCAGAGTCCCAAGCAAAAGAACAAGACACGGATGTAGTTGGAGGCGAACAGTACTGCACGATTCCGAATCCGGAGCCTTCGGATCTAGGCCAGGGTATTACTAATTAGTGAGTCTGACGTATGTAGTAATTCGATTAGATTTAGAACGGCAAACGTTGATGAGTCGTCGCAAATGATTCAGCAGAGGCGGGATACTCGTAATATGTACATCCACCGCAATGATGCCTTTCGCAAGTGACAGTACATACTTGTTCAGAGGCGAAGGCTGCTGGTGCGCCTTTGATAATATTCTAAGCCCGTTTCAAGTACTGTACGATCGGCATGGAAGCCACTGGCAGACTCGACGAACAAGTGCTGGGTTTCTGTAAGGAATCGGCCTCAGGTCTACTTCGTTATCGAGTCAATTCAGGATCCTCAGACAAAGAGTGTCCAAGTCCAGCAGTAGGTGACCAAAGCAACGCCAGGCTTTCCGAATTCTTCCTGCCTTAGGCACGAAATCCCAAAAATCATGAGGAAATTGACGTATTGATCCACCAGCTTCAAGGGTGGGCACGAGCG
This sequence comes from Pisolithus tinctorius, assembly GCA_024663395.1. NCBI lineage: Eukaryota > Fungi > Basidiomycota > Agaricomycetes > Boletales > Pisolithaceae > Pisolithus > Pisolithus tinctorius. The sequence goes on from JANFAH010000002.1 coordinate 4,309,204, forward strand.
GATCTACATCCATGTAGGCCCAAGGATTGATGCAGACCGAGCATGCTGAGTGATCACTTGGCAACAGAGCGCACCAAGTTGACTTCGCCATCATCGATGTTCGTAAACCATCACTCACCCTTGAACTCTTTCTGGAGGTGCAATCACACCTCCCAACTTATGCTCGTCTGTCAACCCAGTCAAGAGCGACAATCCTTGGCTGAATCCTCCTCCTATACTATCTTATCTGCACTCAGTCCACTTTCAATTTCCTGCTTAATGATATCGTTGAGGATCTGCACTTATCGAAGTATACCCTCACGATCCTCGAACTCATTGTGCACCATCTTTTGTTCTCCTGATGGGGTGCTCGTACTGTTCTTCCGACCCTTCAAAGCACACTCGAATCAGGCAAGTACTTCGTTGCCATTATTGATGGTCACAGGCATGCTCTGGGCATAAGGAAGAACCCATTTAATGTGCTGTAGGGAGGGGAAGTGACTCTGTGGCAGCTGTCCATCCGTTACCTGGATCACCTAGGCCCCTAGAAAACCAAGGAAAAGTTGTAAGTTACGCTGGGTGAAAAACTCATAGCACATGACGACGCTGATACCCACGTGCACTAAGAAAATGGTTGCCATATGTTTCCCAGGTGCTGGAATGACAAGAACGGGATACGGCATTGCTGCCATGTTCAAGGTTTGTGGAAATGTTCAGCCTGCGGATAGAAGTAGGCTTGAAGCGCACTGTCAGATTGTATATACTTACATGGTATAGCCGGCCAGCGATTCAGATACCCAACTAATGTCCAAAGAAATTAGCATACTCGGTATGCACCATAATACAACCAGTGCCCCACCATGTCCGATCAGGATATGGCAGATACACAGGGTGATGACGAACTGTACATATCCAACCGACAATGGTAACTTACTACAAGAGATGCCTCGCTTCGCTCTGGCAGTAGAGTCTTAGACAGAGGTCTCACCTGGGAGAGCCATTACTAATGGTGTTCCTTATGTAGATCTGCGACAATGGAAGGTACAAAAGATGTAATGTAGTACAGGAAAATAATCTCAAGCATGTCAGTAAACATGGTTTGTAAGATAACAATAAATAAGGATAGAGAGCTTAGAGGAGAATTTCATTGAAGGTGACATTGGCTGCAGTATTGGAACCCTTAGGAAGTAGAATCCATGCATGGTCCTGCTGTTGGATGTGGGACAGTGCTGTGTATAACTGTCCATGTGAGAAAACAGGTCTTGTCAGGTCAACACCAACCACATTTAATGTTAGACCTTGGCAGCTGTTGAAAGTGGTGGCATAGGCAGGGGCTAATGGAAATTGGCATCACATGGGACATCAGGAAATTAACAAAGTACTATCTGTACTTATTTTAGCACCGATTGTCAAATAAGCACGGATAGCGCCGTGACTTATTTAGGTAGATCCTTCACCCATCTGGGCTTTTTTGCCTTTTCGCTTAATGACTTTTTTGACTTATTCGTATTATTCTACTATCCATGCTATCCATGGCATGTCGTTCTTGTTATACATACCTACCTTTTTTGTTATTTTAATCGGTCACACACTTATCAGGTTAGAAACACGATAGGTATTGAGAGCGGAGTACCAAACATTAAACCAATGTAGAAATTGTAGTCGCGAGTCGGGGATGACAGAAGGTGATAGCGAAGCGGCTACGAACATGAATTGATGCAGATTAGAGAGTGGTGATAATGACTGGTTTGAAGGAGGGGGAAGAAGGGCACATGCGAAAAAAAAAACTGTGGATGCGCGACGAGGATTCTGTCAAACTAAGTCAGTAAACCGTGTAGAGACAAGGTATTTGTCCTACAGATATTCATGCGCTGATCTATGGACATGCCAAGGTCTACCGCCGCTGAATCAACTCGGAGACTACCATCGTCCAACAAGGAATCCATGGCCGGCGAGACAAGGGCATTTGCCATGGAGACGATTTCTGTCAGTGCCAAATGATCGTGTTTAGCAACCGACGTATAATAGTGCCTGGTACACATTCCCCAGTTTTGCTCTGAGAATGCCAGGGCAGCAGATGATTCCTTCCCAGATGTCCTGTTGAGTTTGAGGGGAGTCTTCGCAGTGGCCTTGCCCCGGGTGCTGATCTGGTTGTTGACGTCCATGTCACCCCTTTGGAATAGTTGAATGGCACGCTTGAGCTAAAACCTTTTGTTACTATGCAATCTGATGGGCAAAATATACTACTCACCGCAGCGCAAGAAAGGGCAAGGGCCCCTTGGACACCAAATGCTTTCAAAGTATCTGTTCTGAGTGCTGGGATATCAGGGCATCCGATGCAGGATCGCAAATGAGTGTGGGCAAGGAGCTGCAGTACGAACTGTGAGCAGAAAGCGTTCACGGGATTTTGATGGTCGAGGTCTTGATATAAGAACGAGAACCTCTCCAGGAGGTCATTGTACGTCTCCCGAATCGTGGGCAAGTCCATAGACTCGGCATCTATATTGTTACTAGGGCCCGCCACAAGGAAATGAGCTATGATTGCGATAGTGGTGGAGCCGAAGTTGCTGCGCCACACTGTAAGCCGATGAGTTGCCTGTCCAAGAAAACATAGGTTAGACCTTTGATTAACTATGAAGGAATTATTATTAGTACAAGGGAGAAAATAGGCGTTCCAGGACGTATCACGCTGAGGTCCAGGAAATCTGTGCTGATGGTAGTGATGATGATTCGAATAGCACACATCAAGTCCTGGTCAGGGATTAGCCATGGATCTGCCAGGCTTCCAGCCCACGTCACGAGAGCAGGGAGTATCTGCTTGGTCCATTTTCTATCCGCTTGCAGTGTGGCAGGCAAATCTAGGTTGATGTAACATATGCGCCCGGTACCACTGGTTCCACTTGATGAGACTTGACTGGGCGTTCCAGGCCCCGCTGAGGACGACGGTCCCACAGTATTCACTCCTTGTTCGCTAAAGTTGTTACTAGTCTTTGCCTTCTTTGCCGGCTGGTCAATTACAATATTACTCTGTCACTCCACATAGTTAGCAGGGCACTTGAGTGGGTAGGAGGACATACCATTGTGGTCACACGGCGGAGCTCGGGGGCCTTTGGTGTGCATAGATGAATATTTCTATCACGGTGGCCGTCATCATCCGCTTCATCAACCTCAGATGTCACAATGTATTCAGAGCTATGGTCAGTATGTTTGCGCTTAGAACCGGCCAGGGCCATGTTGGAAATGGGCCTGTCGAAATCATCGTCACTCTCTTCAAGTTCTAAGTTAAAATGGGCATTGGCCATGCACGCGACCAGCTAGAAAACATAGGAATTAAGGCTGAATGATGTTCTTAATCAGTTGATCAATAATGTACCTTCGTCTCGCGATAGCCTGCGAACCTGACAGGTACAGTTCCCTGTTGATCTTTGTTGTCGTCTCCACTCTCGTCATGGGTCGGCAAACCACTTGGGTTTATCGAGGGAGTTCTGCCGTAGACCGGAATTGTATCAGAGGCTGCTGAGCTGACACTGGTAGCATTGGTGGTCAAGGAAGGGACGGTCAAAGACAGTGGGTGGGGTGTCGAATTGGAGTGAGAGTCAGAAGGAACAGAGTTTTGAGGACTATTGTTGCCGGAACTGGGGCCAACATCATTAGCCCACTTGTTGATGCGACCAAGAAGGAGAGCTCTCCTGTTCGGGGCGCTGATATTCCATAGCAAATTTAGCCAGTGTAAAGTTGATTCAGTTAGAAGTAGCATTGTAGAAATAGTGCAATGCACTGTTGACGGTGAGCATTTCCCTCTCGGACTTGTGCACGTGTTGACTCCCCAACACCAATGTAGTCAGCCAAATTAGCAACCGCATATTGTCTTTTCACTGCACGGCTGCTGGGAACCACCCTTGGATGTGGCTTATCTCTCACGTTCAAATCCGAAAGATCCATGACAACCCGAGGCATGCTGAGGGCATGGTGAGTATCAACTTCCATATTGTCCTGATCTATTTATCCATCAGCTCAGAGTTCCCAAAGGTGGAATAGAACGTGCCCTCACCGTTAACACGAGGAGCGATGGGTATATTAGTGAGCTTCTTTTGAATAGCTCCCCTCGTCGGTTTCACTGGCTTCGTTTTCTCAACAGCATTGTAGGGAATGTAATTTCCCTACTGGGGGAATTGTTTTATTTTGTTCATTTTATTTAGTTTTGATTCTAGGAGTTTTTTCTGCTAGTGGTACTTAGAATTTCGCATTTTTGGTCGCTTAGTCAGCACTACCTAGTACTGGATGTAGTTAGTTTTTTTTAAAACAATAGACGAGTTACCACAGACGAGAGACAAGTTCGAGCAGGTCGTTCCCTGCACCAAGACAGCCTCAGAAGCCTTCAGACGACTACCAGGATCCTTGCCTAGGCTATAGAAGCCCCTTTTGGCCTACTCATTCCCCTCAGATAATCCATCACCCAGTCCTCATCCTCTTTAAATCTAATTTCCTACAACTGGAGCCCACCACGAGGGGCTTCTGTCTTAGCCTGGCACCCATCCAACCCTTCCCAGATTTTATTTTTCAGTCTCCAGCTTCGTTTTCGCAATTTTCAGGCTCAGTTCAGCAGATTTTTGCCTTTCGGCCTCGTTTTGCAGTCACTTCGCTCACAACTTCGTGTTTTCCCGTGCCGAGGCTCACCCGAAGCACCGAGCTTCTCTGGGCGCCCCGAGGACCTTCAAAGTTATTTTGATGACATAATCAACTTCTGTGATGGATTCGGCCTCTCAGACGGGCTCGCGCACATCAAATTTGCGCTCAAATATGCGCCTTTCGAATCGGCGGACCTCTGGTCCCACTTCGTCAGTAGTAGTCAAGGAGATTGGGCTCGTTTTACCTCGGAAATCACTCAGCAGTACCCAGAATTGGACGAAACGAGTCGAAGTCATGCCACCGAGCTTGCCAGCCTAAAGGTTGGATTTGCGAGTTCAGATGTCATCTCAATGTCATCCCTAGGGCAATATTATCGCAATTTCCGTCGAATTTCGTTATCTCTCGAGAACCTACTGGGTCCGTTGCCCCACCTGGCCAGTATGTTCAAGTATGGGTTCCCTCCAGAGTTCAGGCGAGAGGTGCTCGAACACCACAACGCATCAGAGTATTCTGTGCTCAGTCTAATGTCTACAGCTAAGGAGGTCCTAAGGTCGAGCGGCAGCCTCTGGAAGAGCTGCAAGGTCGACAGTTCGCGCGCGCAGCCACCACAAGCCTCGGACAGCCGTACACCCCGCTGTTCGTATTCGTTCTGCTTCTTCTGCAGACTTTTGGGCCATATTCAGGCTGGTTGCCATTCATACAAGTCGTATTTAGCTTCGGGAAAGTGTCTACTCATAAACGGCCGTGTTGTTCTACCTACAGGACTGGAAATCCCACACGAAGTTGCCGGACGGACTCTGCGAGACCGTCTCAACAACTGGTCTTTGCTGACAAGCCAGCTCGAGGCTCATATGGGCCCATCGCCCGCTCGCTCGCTTTCACCCACAGCCACACCCTCTCGAAGCGTCTTCGACACCCCATCGCGCGTACCCGCTTGGACGAGCATTGTGTATCCTCAGTCCCTGCCTACTGTCCAGCCCGAGCCAGCAGTGCCCAACCCGCCAGCCATTCCATCTCGTCGCTCGTCAGCCGAGCGCTCTCGTAGCTCACCGCATGCACAGCCACAGTCAAGGTGGCCACGTGGCCGAGGCCAATCGCCCTCACCTCGTCGTTCACGTTCGTGCTCACAGACTCGAACGGGTTCGTACACACGTTCGAAGGATGAATTCACACCAGTCCAGTCGTATGCGCACAGCTTGAAGCAGTATCACACTCGAAGGCGCTCGTATTCATATTCAACCAGTAGCTCACTCCCTTCTTCCTTGTCCTCGTCCTCGCGCTCACGCTCTTGCTCACACTCAAGGAAGGTACATTCGTACATCTGTTCCAAGCCGAAGCGGTCGCGCAGCCGCAGTCGCGCGCCCCGGCGCTCTCGAAGAGCACGTTAATGCTGCGTGTCACGCGAATTCTGTTATGTTTTTTTTTCGTTTCTTTTTTGCCCTATGGATCTTACAATATCTAGTATGGATTTACCTACTCGTTATGCGGAGTTTTCGGTACCTTATACATGTTTAGTTTTTCTTTTCTTGTGTTCTGTGTTTTACCCCCCAGGCTCGAGTTCCCCGCAGAACGCCATTTTGCAGCGCACCTAGTGCCTTCCCGTGCTCTACACAACGCCTCACATCCGCAGATACAGTTCTGACGAAATTACTGCCGACACCGCTCGTCGCTTGTCAAGACAAATGCTACCTCCCTCGTACCGAGCGCGTATCTCGCTCGTTATCACGCCGTGCCTCTCGCTTTTTAGCAGGCTCGTACTACTCGACGTTAGCTCTCTGTTGGTACCAAGATCGCTTGCATGCACCCAGCCATTAAGGAGATATTCGCGTTTTTGTGGATAGGTCCATTCCCAGGGTCCTGTGGTCGTATCTTGCTCGTTTCCGCGTCGCGCCTCTCGCTTTTTGGGAGGATTGTAGTCCACGACGAGTGCTCCATGTTGGTGTCAGGATTGTTCTGATAGATCCAGTAGCTCCAGAGATATTTGCATTTTTGTGTGAAGGCCCATCCTCGAGGTCTTGCCATAGTCGCTCGCGCAGTTCTGCGTCTCTCCTCTCGCTTTTCGGGTCGTTCATCCTGCTCGCTGAACCCTTCCTGGGGACATCTATTTTGTAAAATTCCGCGCAACCGTTATCGAGATATCCGCGTTTTCGTATCCAGAGGGCTTCGAGACGGTTTTGCTTATAACTCAGGATTGGCTGATCCAATCGGCATGTTTACCCGTTCTCCCTGTTCGCCCACGAGTCCTCTACCGTCTCACGGAGTTTCGTGTTGATCGTGCCAGCCGTTGTTGTGCGAGTCAACTCCTTCTCACTGCCCTTGAGGTCCTCTCGTCGTATCTCGCGCACTCGAGCACCGTTCCTCTCGCTTTTCTGGCAGTCCGTTCCCCTCGCGTAACCCTTTCCGGGGACGCCTCTTTTGTCAAATTCCGCGCAGACATCGTTGAGATATGCTCGTTTTTGTGGTTAGAGGCACTTTCGGACAACTCCTTGATTATCTCACTCATTTCTCGACCGGATCTCTCGCTTTTCGGGATCCTGATGCTACTATTCGACAGCTTCAGAATGGTAGCTTTTCCGTCGTCGTCGCTGCAGAACTCGTGGCTACATTTGGTTTTTGGTGGATGAGGATACCTTTGGGTGGTTTTGTGGATATCTCGGGATCGGGCGCGTGGATTCTCTCCTTTCATTTTGCAAGGTCCTCGCTGCATTCCCTTCTGTCATCATATCTTGTATCGCGGCATTCCGAGCACCCATTTTTCGTCAACGAGTCGTTGTCTCGCCTCCTCCCTCGTGACCATGGATTATTGTGTAGTCAAGCCGCCTTTGGGTTGACTGGAGACAGTCAAGATCTCGAGTACCCCTGGGATGTAGGGAATGTAATTTCCCTACTGGGGGAATTGTTTTATTTTGTTCATTTTATTTAGTTTTGATTCTAGGAGTTTTTTCTGCTAGTGGTACTTAGAATTTCGCATTTTTGGTCGCTTAGTCAGCACTACCTAGTACTGGATGTAGTTAGTTTTTTTTAAACCAATAGACGAGTTACCACAGACGAGAGACGAGTTCAAGCAGGTCATTACCTGCACCAAGACAGCCATAGAAGCCCTCAGACGACTACCAGGATACAGTCCCAGGCTATAGAAGCCCCTTTTTGGCTTACTCACTCCCCTCAGATATCCCTACTCTCCTCAACTACCAGTCTTCTCACACTTAAATCACTTTTCCTACAACTGGAGCCCACCGCAAGGGGCTTCTGTCTTAGCCTGGCACCCATCCCAACCTTCCCAGATTTCGCCTTTCGGTCTCATTTTTGCAGTCACTTCGCTCGCATTTTCGTGTTTTCCCACTCGCGCGCACTCACTTATCAAGCATTCACACTCATATAAACTCCCGAAGTCATGTTCGGCCTCAAGATTCCGTGTCGAGGCTCGCCTGAAGCACCGAGCTTCTCTGGGCGCCCCAAGGACCTTCGAAGTTACTTTGATGACATAATCAATTTCTGTGATGGATTCGGCCTCTCGGATGGGCTCGCGCACATCAGATTTGCTCTCAAGTATGCACCTTTCGAGTCGGCGGACCTCTGGTCCCACTTTGTCAGTAGTAGCGAAGGAGATTGGGCTCGTTTTACCTCGGAAATCACTCAGCAGTACCCAGAATTGGACGAAACGAGTCGAAGTCATGCCGCCGAGCTTGCCAGCCTAAAGGTTGGATTTGCGAGTTCAGATGTCATCTCAATGTCATCCCTAGGGCAATATTATCACAATTTCCGTCGAATTTCGTTGTCTCTCGAGAACCTACTGGGTCCGTTGCCCCACCTGGCCAGTATGTTCAAGTATGGGTTCCCTCCAGAGTTCAGGCGAGAGGTGCTCGAACACCACGACGCATCAGAGTATTCTGTACTCAGTCTAATGTCTACAGCTAAGGAGGTCCTGAGGTCGAGCGGCGGCCTCTGGAAGAGCAGCAAGGTCAACAGTTCACGCGCACAGCCATCATGTGCCTCAGACAGTCGCTCTCCCCGCCGTTTGTACTCGTTCTGCTTCTTCTGCGGACTTTCGGGCCATATTCGGGCAGGTTGCCATTCATTCAAGTCGTATTTAGCTTCAGGAAAGTGTCTACTCGTAAACGGCCGTGTTGTTCTACCTACAGGACTGGAAATCCCGCGCGAAGTTGCCGGATGGACTCTACGAGACCATCTCGACAACTGGTCTTCGTTGACAAGCCAGTTCGAGACTCGTAGGGGCTCGTCGCTCACTCGCTCGCTTTCGCCCACAGCCGCACCCTCTCGAAGCATGTTTGATGAACCATCGCGCATACCCGCTCAGACGAGCATCGTGTCTACTCGGTCCCTACCTACTCTCCAGCTCGAGCCAGCAGTACCCAACCCGACAGCCGTTCCGTCTCGTCGCTCGTCAGCCGAGCGCTCTCGTAACTCACCGCACGCGCAGCCACAGTCGAGGTGGCCACATACCCAGGGCGAATTGCCCTCGCATCGTCATTCACGCTCACGCTCACAGACTCGAAAGGGTTCGTACATACGTTCGAAAGATGAATTCATACCGGTCCAGTCATATTCCCACAGCTTGAAGCAGCATCATGCTCGAAGGCGCTCATATTCATATTCGACCAGTAGCTCACTCCCTTCTTCCTCGTCCTCATCCTCGCACTCGCACTCTCACTCATACTCGAGGAAAGCCCATTCATTTGCCCACTCCAAGCCGAAGCGGTCGCGCAGCCACAGCCACACTCCCCGGCGCTCTCGAAGAGCATGTTAATGCTGCATGTCGCACGAATTCCGTTATGTTGTTTTTTACTTCTTTTGCTTATGGATCTTACAGTATCTAGTATGGATCTACCTGCGTCGTAATGCGGAATTTTTGGTACATTAGATATGTTTGAATTTTCTTGTTTTGCCCTTTGTCTTTTACCCCCCAGGCTCGAGTTCCCCGCAGAACACCGAGTAGCATCGCACCTAGCACCTTCCCGCACTCTACACGACACCTCCCATCCGCGGATACAGTTCTGACGAAATTACTGCCGACACCGCTCGTCGCTTGTCAAGACAAATGCTACCTCCCTCATACCGAGCGCATACCGAGCGTGTATCTCGCTCGTTATCACGCTGTGCCTCTCGCTTTTTGGCAAGCTCGTTCTACTCAACGTTAGCCCTCTGTTGGTACCAAGATCACTTGCAGGCGCCCAGCCGTTGAGGAGATATTCGCGTTTTTGTGGATAGGTCCATTCTCAGGGTCCTGTAGTCGTATCTCGCTCGTTTCGGCGTCACGCCTCTTGCTTTTCCGCGGACTGGTACTACTCGACCAGAGCTTTCCAGAGAGCCCAAGAATGTTCCAGCGCGCTCAGTGGTTCTGGAGTTGTTTCGCATTTTTGGCGCATGAGGTCTTCTGACTGTAACTCGCGCGAATTTGTGCCGCGTCTCTCGCCTTTTGGCATGCCGGTACTACTCGACGAGACGTTTCCAGGGATACCAAGAATGTTTTGGCGCGTGCACCGGTTTCGGAGGTATTCGCATTTTTGTGAGAAGGTCACCTCGAGGTCTTGCCGCAGTAGCTCGCACAGTTCTGCGCCGTTCCTCTCTCTTTTCGGGTCGTTCATCCCTCTCGCTGAGCCCTTCCTGGGGACACATGCTTTGTAAAATTCCGCGCAACCGTTGTTGAGATATCAGCATTTTCGTATCCAGAGGGCTTCGAGCCAGTTTTGTGTATAGCTCGGGATCGGCTGATCCAATCGGCTTATCTCCTCGTTCTCCCTGTTCGTCTGGGGGTCCTCTACCGTCTCCCGGAGTTTTGTGTTGATCGTCCCAGCCGTTGTTGTGCGAGTTGACCCCTTCTCCCCACCCTCGAAGTCCTCTCGTCGTATCTTGCGCACTCGGGCACCGTTCCTCTCGCTTTTCTGGAAGTCCATTCCCCTTGCGTAGCCCTTTCTGGGGATGCCTCTTCTGTCAAATTCCGCACAGCTATCGTCGAGATATGCCCATTTTCATGGTTAGAGACACTTTCAGACAACTCCTTGATTATCTCACTCGTTTCTCGACCGGATCTCTCGCTTTTCGGGATCCTGATGCTACTATTCGACAGCTTCAGAATGGTAGCTTTTTCGTCGTCGTCGCTGCAGAACCCGTGGCTACATTTGGTTTTTGGTGGATGAGGATACCTTTGGGCGGTTTTGTGGATATCTCGGGATCGGGCACGTGGATTCTCTCCTTTCATTTTGCAAGGTCCTCGCTGCATTCCCTTCTGTCATCATATCTTGTATCGTGGCATTCCGAGCACCCATTTTTCGTCAACGAGTCGTTGTCTCGCCTCCTCCCTCGTGACCATGGATTATTGTGAAGTCAAGCCGCCTTTGGGTTGACTGGGGACAGTCAAGATCTCGAGTACCCCTGGGATGTAGGGAATGTAATTTCCCTACTGGGGGAATTGTTTTATTTTGTTCATTTTATTTAGTTTTGATTCTAGGAGTTTTTTCTGCTAGTGGTACTTAGAATTTCGCATTTTTGGTCGCTTAGTCAGCACTACCTAGTACTGGATGTAGTTAGTTTTTTTTAAACAATAGACGAGTTACCACAGATGAGAGACGAAATTGAGCAGGTCGTTCCCTGCACCAAGACAGCCTCAGAAGCCTTCAGATGACTACCAGGATCCAGTCTCAGGCTATAGAAGCCCCTTTTGGCCTACTCTCTCCCCTCAGGTTTTACCCTTCCCTTCAACATCTCTCTTATTTCTCATTTTCCTACAGCGTCTTCCATACTTTGGCTGACCTCCATGGTGGCCTCCATCTCGCGGATCCGGGTGCCACCCTGCTGAATGGCAACATCCCAAGCATCTTTGATTGCCTTCGCATGCAAGTCATCCGCTTGCTTCTTGGCCAGGGTGTGTCGTTTAACCTGTGTGTCCAGCACTATCTGTCCCGGGTGTAGGTTAGCCTTCTCCCTTTGTGGACGATGGCTCTGGGGATTGTCAGTCGACATCGTCCCGTCGTGCAAGGTGGAAAATGGAGGCAACAGTGGTAAGTTTGAACTTGTCTATTTTATGGTAATATTTCCCACAAACAAATGACCTGATTTCGTAGACTAAGGCCTATTTACCCTGATGACTTACATATCAACCACGTGGCACTCAACGTGATTTTTTTTCAATACATACACTGACAATGCCGCCAGCCAGGGACGACTGTACTCGCCGAAGACCAATGCAGAGGCCTTTCGAAACTCTCCGACACCCTTGTGATGAACCCAGGTGCAACCGTTGGTTCAAAAACCTTTCAGGCCTCACTCAACACAAGTGCACAATCCATCCATGCTTCCATCTTTTCAACCAAGACCGCGCAGGGTCGCCTGGCGATTTAGGACAAGAGGACGACATGCTGCCTTTGGTAAATGGCCACGCTGCAGGTGTGGATGACAGCCATCAAGAACAAGACCCACTAGACCAGGAACGGGAGCAAGTGAGGGCGGAATTTGTTGGCCCCAGGAGGAAACTTTATTGCAATTATCACACCAGTCTCGATGGTGAGCTATCGTACATATGCTGAGCTTGACTAACTTTTATTACAGCACGAAGATGTGATGCTGAAGGAAACTTTCTACCAGACGACGCCCCCCCACCACCACGCGTGCAAAAATCACTGGATGACTGGACTCCATACCACAATCGGTTGGAGTTCAAACTCACTGATTTTCTCTTTACACATGCCGAAATGTCCGCCAAAAAACTTGACATGTTGCTGGAGATCTGGGCTGCGTCTTTACTCGCATTAGGTGGGGATCTGCTATTTAATAACCATGCAGAGCTCTACCGTGTAATCGACAGCACCTGTGTCAGCGAAGTTCCATGGGAGGACTTCACAATCCGGTACACTGCTGAAGTGCGAGACGAAGAAACGGCCCCTTGGATGTTTGATAACTATGACGTATGGTATCGAGACCCGCAAAAAGTAATCCACAACATTCTTGCAAGTTCCGATTTGGCGGCCGAAATGGACTATGTACCGTACCGGGAATATGACGCTACGAACAACGAGAGATGCTGGCAAGATTTTATGTCTGGTAACTGGGCATGGGAAGAAGCGGTACATAGTTGTAATTTGACATATACTTGTCCTAATCCCAGGTTCATAGGACAGGATCATTCATGAGTTCCCAATGACAGGCGGGGCAACGTTAGTACCCATAATACTTGGTAGTGACAAGACAACCGTGTCTGTAGCAACCGGACAGACAGATTACTACCCGCTGTACCTCTCCATTGGAAACGTGCACAACACCGTTCGTTGTGCTCACCACAACACTGTGGTCCTAATTGCATTCCTCACAATGCCCAAAAGTAAGCTTTCTTTCGTTTGATTCCACGTCCCCTACCGACTGGTCGATGGTCATTAGCAACAAGAGAGCATGCCAGCACACCCGAGTTCTGTAAATTCAAGAGACAGCTCTTTCATTCATCGCTAACTCGCATCCTTAACTCGCTTCATCCCGCAATGAAGGTCCCCGAAGTCGTTCGATTTGGCAATGGTTACTACCGGCGTGTCATCTACGGGCTTGCAGCGTACATAGCTGATTATGAGGAGCAGGTGCTCTTGTCATGCATCGTGCATAATTGGTGTCCTAAATGTCTCACACACTGGGAAAATCTCAATGCAGATGCACTCAGACGTCACTGAGATCATTCTGACACAGTCATCGCCATACTCAAACTTCATGATCTATGGGACAAGTATGGAATCGTCGGTGATTTAATAGTAAGTACAATCCTGTTCTTTCGTTTCAGTGACTAATCAAAGATAGCCATTTACAAATGACTTTTTGCACGCAGATATTCATAGAATGCTATCCCCAGATATTCTCCACCAGCTCATTAAAGGCGGTTTTAAGGATCACTTGGTGGACTGGGTTGAGAAGTACCTGATCAACATTCATGGAAAAACCAAAGCCGAAAAGATCCTCGATGACATTGACTGCCGGTATGTTTTCCTTAAATGCCCATCGCTATTCATTTTATGCATGAGTACTTTAGAATTGCAGCTGTTGCCCCATTCACTGGCCTGCAATGTTTCCCTCAAGGACAGCACTTCAAACAATGGACCGGCGATGATTCAAAAGGTCTGATGAAGGTGATTTCATTTGCACTTTGATTCTAATTTAGTTGTTGAGTTGTGCTTTGTAGGTTTACATCGCCACCATCCAGGGCTATGTACCGCGAGATATGGTACGAACATTTCGAGCATTCCTCAAATTTTGCTACCTCGTTCGTTGAAATGTTGTCACGGAGCGAACACTGGCTGAAATCAACGATGCCCTCGGACGCTTCCATTACTACCGTGAAGTCTTCCGAAATGCTGGGGTCGTCGATTCCTTCTCACTACCCCGACAACATGCAATGAAACATTACCACCATCTTATCTGCCAGTTTGGTGCGCCGAATGGACTCTGTTCCTCAATTACTGAGTCCAAACATATCAAGGCCGTTAAATGACCTTATTGGCGCACAAACTGCTTTCAAGCCCTTGGACAAATGCTCTTGATTAATCAAAGGCTCGACAAACTTTCTGCAGCGCGTGCAGACTTCGAGGAGCATGGTATGTTGAATGGAACATGTCTAATGCATGTGCTTGAGGTGTTAGGTGTGCATTCTCATCCGTGAACTGTCTTAGATTTCTGATGGCCACTTAGGACAAAACTCTCATGACGATCGTGATCGGCACCATGACGTTGCCGAAGGTCGTAATGCATCGGACGAGGCTGAGGAACCCATGGCAAGTTATGAGGAGGACTCCAGAAATACTGTAGATACCCCCATGACAATCAATGCACATGTATTATTGGCGTGCACATACCGTACATCCTATTTCTCAAGTTCCAATAGGTACTGAATCAGTCTATCTTAGAACGTAAACATGCGAAGGACGTAGGGTCCCTAGCAGCTGAACTAGAGATGCCACAGTTCCCTGAGATTCTGCGTCACTTTCTCCATGGGCAGCTCTATCCTGCCGATGCCCGTGATCCACAAGAAATTCCTTTCGATGAGTGCCCGTTTTACAACGGTAAACTACGCATCTACAACTCCACAAGTTCAACTTTTTTTGTGCCGAGTGACCTGAGTGGCATCTACGGTATGCATCGTGAATATATCTGTTCCTGCCCCATGTGGAGAAACGAAGGCCCTCGCTTTGATTGTGTGTTTGTTGTAACTGACCCACAGGCAGAGGGCATGAGGGCCTTAGATGTTGCTCGTGTCCTTTGTTTCTTTTCATTCAAATATCTACAGACAGTGTACCCATGCGCCATCGTCCACTGGTTCGACCGTGTAGGTGATAACCCTGATGAAGACACAGGGATGTGGATAGTCTGCCCAAGCTACCTTGCGCCGTGCACACGCAACATCCAAAACCTTGCTGCTATTCATGTCGACACAATATATTGCACAGCTCATCTCATCCCCATTTACTCCACTCACAACATCAATTCTAGAGATGTCAGACTGCATTGCTCTTACGATATGTTTCATTCCTTCTATGTGAATAAGTTTGCTGATCACCACACATTCAAGATCGCCTTCTAGCTCAGCGCTGAACTATGTGGTATGGCGGGCACATCAATTTTTTAGTAAGTACATCCTCTGCATGAGCCCTTTCCACGCTTACATGTACCATCATGCACCATTCCATCCCACCACCAAACGATGCGTTGTTTGCACTTTGGTTGACCCATGGAACCACGCCTGGTCTTCCCATGAACCCAAAGAAGGCCGAGCTCGCCTGTGCAGTGAACCCTGCTGGAGCCATTCAGGGACAGAAGACGAGCAGGACAAATATGTCATCAACATCATGCAGATTGCGAAATTCATTGTGGGTCAACAGGCCGGACACGCTGGATCTTGTAGTCACCGTTGGACGCCGAAGGTCGAACGCATATATTGAAACCTCATCCATGGTGGGTTCAATCTTTGGGAGAATTTTAAGGTACTTACACAGCGACAGGCCAGACATGCTGGGTCCTGTGCTCGCTGTTGGGCACCAAGGGTCGAATGCATATATTGAAATCTCATCCACAGTGGGTTCAATCCTCAGGAGAATGTCGAGTTATTCATGCAATGGCAGGCTCGACACGTTGGATCCAGTGGCACTTAAACTAGGTCAGCTGACTTGGAAGGTGGAATTTTTGCTGTTGGATGCCGAAGGTCGAACGCATATATTGAAATCTCATCCACGGTGGGTTCGATCCTTGGGAGAATGTTGGGGTACTCATGCAACGACAGGCTGGACGCATTGAGTCCCGCGTTACTTAGACTGGGTCCGCCAGTTGGGTTGGCGAGTGGAATTTTTGCTGAAATCACCCTCATGGCTTCGGTCACATAGCTTAAAATCTTCTGGTAGTAGGATCGTGGATGTTCATGTTCCTGCCCAGCAATCACACTATTTTAGACAAGTTAGCCTCTGCGTCGTGAATTTGGCTCGTGTTAAACTATCCCGATTTTTTTTTTAATTGTTGTGTCACCGTACTTATTCAACTTATTCGACTTATTTGCCTTTCTCTAAACTTCTCTTTGCCAGTGCGTAAGTCAGATAAGTCAAATAAGTCAAATAAGTCCAAATAAGTCAGGATAGTATTTTGTTAATTTCCTGATGGAGTGTGCACTGAGTGTAGCACAGAGGAAAAGGTGATCTGAGGGATGAGGATGTCATCACTTGCATCACTGGCAGTAGAGAGATCATGAATGATGCGTATGGTGATGAGACAGTGGCCAGCTGCAATGACAACCACTCTGCAGTTTTTTACCAGGCCCTGGTCAATCAAAAAGTTGCGCATCAAGCAGTACACACCTCCAAGGTGGATGGTTAGTGAATGAGGTGGAAGCCCCAGTGGTGTGTGGGATGCTATGAAGTCTAACATGCTTAGGGGAGGGATCACACCAGCCTCGGCAGCTTCTTTCAGAGAGTCTGCTGTGAGGTAGGATGTGGAATTGGTTTGGAGGCAGCTGAGGGCAATGGCATTGTAGGAGTCCACTTGGCGATTGGTGGGGCAGAGGATAGCACATTTGAGACATGCAGCCAGTTCCTGAAGGATGTCAGCAGGAAAGATGTGGTTGAGGAGATCTTTGGTGGAGGTCATGGAGGGGATGATGTTGAGGTTGACTTCTGGTCCTGCCCCATCACCAATGGAGTCCACAAAGTTGGCAAAATCAGGGTCTTCGGCATTTCAAATGGGAATGGTGAGGCGCAATACCGTTACGTGGTCCCATTGAGGTGCTGAATGGATTGATGCATCCATGATCTGGGCTTGTGAACCACCAGGTATGACAGGACAGGTCTGCTGGAAGTCGCTGAGGAGGACAACCACTTTGCCACCAAAAGGGGCATCATGTGCCATGATTTGCCTGCAAACATCATCGATGCAGGAGAGTACAGCACAGTTGGCCATAGGTGCTTCATCCCAGATGATAAGGGATGCAGTTTTAATGAGATCAGTGCATGGAATGCCCAGTTGAATGGATGAGATTAACATCTCATTTTTTTCATTGACAGGAACCTTTTTGCATGGTTGGGATTTAGAAGATAAAGGGAACTGGGTGATGCTCTTTACCTTGAATGTGGAGTGTGTTGTCCATCCTCCTGGGTACAGTTGGGCAGCAAATGCGGAGGTCACAGTTGGTAACACAATGCAACCACTCACATGCAGGTGGTTGCAGATTGCATTCATGAGGAAAGTTTTTCCCCTGCCAGCTTTTCCATCAATGAAGATGAACAGGGGCATGTTCTGGCTTGCAGCTTGTGTGATCTTCTTGTAGATAGAGATCTGTTCAGCTGTCATTTGAGAGCATGCCTGTTGTGCATGGTTGAGAAGTGTCTTGGAATCAGAACCCCACTTGAGGATTTCATGCAGCACCTCAGTACATGGCAATTGGGGTTGTGGCAGCCCAAACTCAGAAAGACATTTCCCATGTTCTTTGAGAGCCATTGAGATTTCTTGCAATGTGCAGCTTGTTGCTAGCTCATCAGTGGTAGCATGTTGCATCACAAAGTCTTTGGCCATAGCATCACTGAAAGAGTCCCATAGAGCCAGCAGCTGTGGTATGCAATCATTGATGAGGAGATGGATGAAAAGGTACCAGACTTCTCGAGGGGTTCACAAAGATGAGATGGCCTCCTGCATGGCACAATCAGCCTCAGTATCATTGGAAAACAATCCCTGAGCTGTGGTGGCTTCTTGAAAGGAGGGAAATGTGACACCATTGACAGTGAAGGCATCAGGGAAGGACTGAACAGGTCAGTGTTGGAGGATGGCCTGCAGGTAGAAGAGCTCCCCCTGGGAGGGCCATACAGCCTCAATGCAGCTGATGTGAGGTTTCACAGCACTGCATAAAATAACATGCATGCAGGGACAGCTGGGCATGACTGAGTGCTCCTCAAAGTGCTGACTGACATGTCAATCTGATTGCTTGGTGATTAGAGCCGGGATCACCAGGGAAAGCCGCAATCTTGGAGGCTTCCAATAGGATAGGATCGCAAGGGATAGACAGTGCAATGTATGCTCTCACAATAACGTATGCCACAGAGTCATCCATGAGCAACAGATCGTTGAATGGACTATAAACACACAATTGGGCAGGAAAGACAGGGCCCGACGTACACTGCACAACGGTGTCGTAAAGGCAATGATACGCCTTCGCACCACCACCAGGTTTTGATGTCTGTACACAGCAACCACCAGAGAGAGCAAAAAAACCAACCACAGTAGTCATCGACATATCCGCAATGAAAAGTGCACCACTGAGAGAGCAAACCCAGCGCTGTTTTAAAGGCCACACTCACCTCAACAGAAGCTGCCCCACCACCCGCCAGGAACGCACCCACAGTGGGAAAGGCGGTGAAGACAACGCAGCAGCCCAGAAAAGGAGATGAGCCCGCCGGCCCGCACGGCAGCAGGCTCGAGCCGCATACCTGGACAGAAGAGGAATGGAAGATGCAGTCAGCGCCACGAAATAGAGCCTGAGGCGCTCTGCACCACACCGCAATGGTCACGACCCGCGTGGCCACACAGAAAGGGATCGGAAGGAGCAGGCGCCGCACGACAACAGCCCCGCATGTATTCACCAGCGCGGAAGCACCTATAAGACTACAGCAACTGTACCGCATGACCCAGACACACCGCAGCCCAGGTACAAATAAACACAAACAAAATCGTCGGGTGTAGGTAAGGTAATGGTAATGAGGATGAGTGATGCACCATGTGACAGTTCGATCTTCTGCTATGGAGAGCGTTTGATGGTTACCGGTACTGTTCACGCATCGACACGGGTGCGACTACATTCAAATGCTCCTCTAAATGCAATGTATCGAAAGCTTGATTGTTACATGGAAATGACAACGACAACATGGCTATTGCTCGCGGTATTCACCCTTTTCATGTCTACTGGCTTCAATATCCTTCAAGGTAATATTGCTCCTTTCACACATCCCATGGAATAGCCCTCCCTCTTTCTGGTACAGGTTGTAAGGCGTGTCGAATTCCTTTGGGAATAGATCGTCAAGTTCAAACAAGAAATACCAAGTAAGGTTTGGCTCACAGCTACCATCCCGGCGTCCATAACAAGGACGCGATCATATGAAATAATGGTGCGTAAACGATCTGAATATAACAGGTGAGTCAACATCCTTGTGACGTGGACGTAGAACGCGCACGGGCAATGCAGAGCAGGGTGCAATCGCGAAATTCGGTTTTGATAGTGTTCTGAATCTTGTTGTCGGTCTCTAGATCGACAGATGCACTGTTTCGCACAGGAGATTAATCGCCGTTGTAGTATCAAAAATAAGATGTGCTGGGAACTCACGTAGCTTCATCTAGTACGACGACTTTGCAACCCTTCACGAGCGCACGTGCGAGACTGAGCAGAGACCATTCGCCAACACTCAGGTTGGCGCCTTCGCTCTCAATGGTACTGTCAAGTGTGTAACGGTCCGTGCGCGTCTCTTCGCTGGACTCGCATTCTCCATCCTTCGCAGATGGCGGGTCTATAAGGCAAGATCGGCGCAATGCGTCCCACAGCTTGGCGTCGTCGTACTTGCTAAACGGATCGAGGTTTGATCTGATCGTCCCTATACACAGAGTTAACATCGCTCTAGAAATCACCTACATTGGATCGACTGCATACCACTGAAGAGGAGAGGCTAGGCAGTAAACGCTATCAGCCACAATCAGTACCATACAATCGAAAACGCACATCTTGAGGTATGATGGATATTTTGGTACGAAGGTCCTTGAGACCGAGTGTCGATATGTCAATACTGGAATAGAATTAACTCATTCAATCAGACAGATGAGAGCTGGCCATACCCGTCAAGAACAATGGATCCACTCGACAATTCAACGATACGGTAGAGTGTCAACATCAAAGATGATTTCCCGGCGCCCGTTCTGTACACCTGTTAACCCCATGATTGATATCTGTGTCACACCATACCTTCCAACGACACCAATCTTTTCGCCTCCTTCGATGGAAAGTGAGACTCCTTTAAGGACAAGTGGCAATCCGGGTCGGTAGCTCATTTGAACATCTCTGAACTGAACTGCTCCACTTCGGGGCCACTCAGGTGGGGGCTTGTTGCCTGGAATCTCATGGGGCGCCTCTTGGGGTACCGTTCCCTTCTGTGTGTACTGAACAACTTCCATAGAGTCAGTACAACCGAACACCTCCCAAGCGACATGAATGTCCCACTTCTTTCAATGGAATTCATGTTGTTCTTGGGTAGCGTCAGAACCAAAGTGATACTACAAAACCAAAGAATATCTCACCTCGACATCCGCCGACTGTCTCGTCGTTAAAGAAGCAAATTGCGTCAGCGTCACTGTGAATAGAATTAAGGATTCCACAGATGGAAGGGAGGTGAGAACAGACAAGTGTATGTCAGAACAAGACCAATTTGTGCGGCATTGATTCCGGATACATCCGTAACGGTAAGAAGTGCAACCTGGGAGTAACAATGAGACATGGACGCATCTAACACGGGGCTTCTTGCTCACGAAGAACACAAGCATGGCGCCCATGAAGTCGAGCCTGACAGATAGCCACCTCTGGTTAGTGATTACGAGATATAGACTTCTGTCCTCGAGATCAATATAATATCTGTTTGCCGTGATAAAGCGCTTCGTCGCTTCATAACTACGGATGGTCGGGAGCCCAGTGAATGTCTCTGAGAAGTGAGCATACAACAATGATCGGAACATGGAGTCTAGCAAGAAATGGAGAATAAATGCATAGTAAAGCGTAACAAGAACAAAATCGCACCTAGTCGCTTGACCTCTCGAGCACTGGCACGATAAAATGCGGCGAAGTAGCCGTAGCCTATGCCAACGAAGACTACAGCTATGACTATTTTGCAGAAAGGTTAACCAGGAAAATGTTGACAACAGGCACCACTCACAGCAGTAGGGCACCAGGACGGAAATGACGACGACTGATCCTAGAACAGATGCCAATGTAAGACAAACTGGTAGCAAAACTCAGTATCCACGTGTGGTTGACATCAGCGGGAATCTTACGCAATCTGATCGAGACTAGGAGGGGGTTAGTGGTGGATAGGAAACTGTGTCCGAGAGACTCACCAGCAAGTTGATTATCCATAGCTGCACGTCAGTGGGTAAACTCGTACACTCAAAATGGAGTGAAGACTCACTATCCACGTCTTTGCCGAAGACGCCGAGAATTCTGCCAAGTGGCTAATAACCGTTGTGAATCAAGCGCATGCCGAATGTGCGATGCACGTAGAACTTACGGTAGTATCAAAGAATGACATGGGAGCATAAAACACCTTCTGAACAGACTGGTAATGTAGGTTCTGCGAGACAAAATAACCCATAAGATCGACGCTTGCGCCGCTGTCATGACGTCGTGTTTCAATAAGCGACTGAGACAGAGGACAGGAACGTTCGCGCACAGGAAAAATGTAAATAGTGCTTGCGCAACACCTAGACATCCGTATAGGGTCTGGTAAAAGGAGTTTGATCGACGCCAGGTACTGCCAAAGGTCTAAGTAGTGCCAACGTAGTCGTTCATCAACTTGACTTACTTGGACTCCCACCAAACGAGGGTGTAGGAGCTCATGACCTGACTCGTTTGCATAATAAGGAAAAAGAGCAAAACGAGAGGTAACGTGACACCACCACGGCCAGCCTTTATGTATGCCCAGTAGACTGAGGTAGCGCGATGAGCTACCTTGCTATTGGAAGCGAGCTTATCCTAAACAAGACGTACCTTTCAGTGACACAGATCCAGTCCTGCGCTGTTCCTTGACGATCAACAGACCCTCCACCTTTCCTTTGCCAGCCGCTTTCTCGCGCGCTTGGGCAGATCTCAGCTTCACGTCCTCGATAGTCACAATCCTCGGAGGCAGGACAGAGCGCTCGGAGCCTTCTTCTTCTTCGCCTTCGCCCTTGATATCCTCCGTTCGTCCACCATACTCTCGGTCTAACTTCGCAAACTCCCCATCCGTCATAACAAGCTCTTGGTATGTCCCACTCTCCACAATTGCTCCATTGCTGATCGTGTATATGTAATCGACCTGGGGTAAGAAATGGATGGCATGGGTGACCAGAACAATAGTGATCCCTCGAGAGCGCAACGATCCAACGAAGATATCCTCAAAGAGGGATTTGCCAACATGGGCATCAACTACATTGCATGGCCATCAGTAGATTAGTTGTTTGAAACATCCAGGGTGCAACTGCAGACATACCGGCAGAGAGCGGATCGTCGAAGATGGCGATTTCGGGGTCGTGATAGAGGGCCCGAGCAATGTTGACACGCTGTTTTTGGCCACCGCTTAGGTTTATCCCCTTCTCACCGATCTTTCCACGCAAGTAAGTTAACCAGATCCAAGCTGCGAACTCCGTGAAGAATACCTCTGTCAAGTCACCGTCGGGCAATAGTTGCAGATCAGGGAGAAGGCACGCCGATTCAATTACCCGCCAGTACTTCTCCTCGTCGAAAAATTGTCCGAACAGTACGTTTTCCCTCTGCGTACTGAGAAGTGTAGACCGATTCACCGAAAATGACCCATCAGGCACTCACCAGCGTAGCATTCTGGATCCAGGCAGTCTGAGGACAATATGCTATCCTTCCGCCAAATGAAACGTGACCGGAGACCTTTCTCATCTCACCTATGATCCCCTGCAGAAGGCTCGACTACAAACAGGTAAGTCATCTTGACCCTTGCAGAGCCTGCAAGGCAACAAACCTTGCCACTGCCTACGGGACCTACGATGGCAACAAGTTGACCACGGGGTATATTCAGGGTGATACCCCTAACTTTAAACACTGGTGCGTCTTTAAACAGTCTGTCCTTTTCTTTCGCACTAGCATGACTTCCACCATGGCTCCCTTGTCCCTCTGGGCTTGCACTTCTATTAGCACGTGCACCACTCCTTCTGTCACTAAGTAAGGTATCGGAGACCTCGTTAAGCTTTTCGGGCAACTCCCACTCAAATGTTGCATCGCAGACAGCGACTGCATACTCCTGGGTCCTGTCAATCGTCAACGTATCGCCCTTGATAAGTTCTGCATGAAAAATACGTGACAGCCGTTGGATCGCGGAAGCGGCATCCGGGATCAAAGAAAGTGCGCGTGGCATGAACATCATTGGTTGACGAAGGAGCTAGTTCAGCGCAGGAAAGATCAATGCGCCGTGCGGCAGTTGAAAGCGCCTCACTTGGAATAAGCTCAGACTAGAAAAGATAATCGCGGAACTGAAGTTGTGAGCAGTAAGCGTATATGTGACGAACGACAGTGTTGCTGCGAGAACGGGAAGTGACATTGCTAGCGCGAAACTAGATAACAAGTAAGTCGTGCTAACGGGAGGACGGAAATTTCAAACTTTGCACTCGTCGAGAACTGGATTCTACGAATGCCCCGTAGTTCCTTCTTGCGTAGCTCAAATAGCTCTGACAGATGGTATCACAATCAGATACGAGACGCACAAAATGAGTATCCTCACTTCGCAAGTATGGCACTTCATAGGAGAAGTACTTAATAACACGCATTGTCCCTGGATTCCCATCCGCGCCATCATATGAATGGTGATTCCTAGAAACAGAATTGATGCACACCTAGAACTTCTAATAATACTTTGGTCCTTTGCTCTGTTCCTATCATGGAACGTAGACGGGTCCGATGTTGTAGTGCCATCATCCATTGCTGCAATGGAATAATAAGAACGAATAAGGAGAAACCTGCCAGAGCTGAGGGTCCTAGCTGGTGGCGAGCGTCAGGAATCTAATCGTTATAGGCCAAATGTCGCATACCTCGATCAGGAGTATAATGAGACAGACGGCAACTTGAATTGGTGCGGTCCAAGCTGCGAAGAACTGTTACTACGTCGAGAGGACAACACGGAGCAAGACACACCCGCATGCTAAATTGGAAAGTAGGGAGACTAAGTACATATCATTCCAGGTTATGAATGAAGAAACTCACAAACCACTGTGCGCATGCATCTATCCTGCTCACCTGAAAACGTACGTGTACACGAACTGTTGTCAAAGGGAGGAAGGACTTACGTCCGTAGAGATGTGGTTTACCAGAGCTGCATTTGTCAGTTTAAGCCTTTCCTTTCCTGTGAGATTGATGCCACGCTCATAAATAGACGCAATAAGGGCGGCACGCGCAAGGACCCCTGTCGACATTGAACGCCAGAAGAACTAATCATTTATCATGAGGCGTCGTCCAAGGCATGATTAGTCAATGGGACAGTAGAATCAAACATGAAATTTCATACCTGATGGCTGCATACCCTTGTCACAATTGTCAATAACCACAAGCCCAGAGCCATGGAAATTCCACGACCGACATTCGGGAGGGGTGCACCAGCTGCACGTGCTGATGATCGTTCTTCCGCAAACAATATGATGGCTTTGAGTACAAGTGGGCACATCGATTGGGCCGTATCTGCTAGCACCTGTTCTCAGATGTATACATATGGCCATCCAGTGACAATTTCCATGATACATGTGGAATCTAGCATACCTTGAATACCCCGCCAAGCCAGAACGACCACCCGAATACATCGTTGAGTGCCCATGCAAGGCTCGCTGCTTTCTTCCCGTCCACGTCTTTCCAGTGTTTCTCCAGAGCTGCTCGTCTCTCCGAGTAGTTCCGTTTCTCCGACCCATGTTTACGGTCCATTCGAGAAGGGATCGCAATGATTGCCCACACTAAGCGCCTTAAAACGGAAGGACGTATTTCGCCACTCTCTAACCTAACATTCCAATCTGCTGCTGCCTGGACACGTTTGAACCACGCAGCCTCAAGCCTCTCCGAGAGAGGACCAGCTTCACGTGATGGATCAAGTTTATACAAGTCCGAGGCTTGGAGAGTGCGCTGATAGCCGAGCACCATTATGTCCGTGATCCAGGAAAATGTCAGGCGAGAAAAGAGGGATGCATTAGCAAGAGGCGTTAGCTGCATAAAGGAATCATGTTAGTTGCTATGTTTTCCTCTTGTAACAAATTTGCCTACTTCTGCATCTTCCAATGACGGAGGGGGTGGGGCCGGCGGATTCCTTGGTAACCTGTAAGCCCCAATAAAGGTTTACACATTGCCTCGTGCAACAGTATGCAAGAAGGGCATACCACAATTGCCACAATTTGCGGCGGTAGTTCACATACTCATTCCCACTATCTAGCTGAAAACGCAATGACTGCAGTGGAATACCTTGGCCGATCGCTTGGATCTCTTTCTCTCCCGTTCTTCGTTCGGATTCGTCGCGAGTAGAATCAGATGGCATGGTTAGGGGCGCACGTACTCAGAGGCACTTCAGGTATGCGAAATAGACACAGGGTTAGAGCGATGCTAGAGCCACATAGCAGGAGGATAGATCGCAGTATGCACGTACAGGCTGGGCCTAGGGTTTGGAGCCAAAACCGTGCCTGCAGCCTGTTTCTCTGCCTATATAATTAGACAACTTTTCTGACTGGACCCGTACACTTCCCCGCCTCAGCAAAAGCATCCAGAGCTAGCTAGGCATAGCTAGGCCTTTAGTACTGGGCTTACTCGGCCTAGTAGAGGTCGCTAGTCCTTAAATGGCCTGACTAGCCTTGCTAGGCCCTGACTCAACAGCTCGGTAATAGCGAGGGCTCGCAAAGGTCACTTCACGACCTGGATACACGGCAGAACGTAAAATATATCGGGTGTATACTTTTTTTTAGTGAGATACTGCCAGTATACGAAATATACACCATAAACCTTTTCCGTCAGTTATAAGTGCAGTAATATTTAAATTTATTCCAGGGACCCTGACAACCGGTTATGCAGCCGGTGTAGCACGGGTATTCCATAGATATTTGTAGAGGCTAGGCTGCATACCACACCGTAATTATCAAACCTATACAAATTCTGGTATATACACGCTATGCTGGTGAAGTATACAGGCTATACCACAGCTATACCAGGCTGCCACTGCATAATCATCTTGTTATGGCAATCACCACACATAATAAATGCTCAGAAACAAATTAATTAATTCCAGTGCATTCCATACAGACGTGGTATACAGAATATCAAGCTACTACATGAACTGTTAGAGTTAGACTACCAGGTGGGATGATCAATCTTGGCATATGGCGTCGAAGAGTGCAGGGCACAAAAGGGGAATAAGCAGGAGGGTGGGCACAGGAGGGACACAGAGGTTCATGTGGTGGGGACTGAAGTACTGAAGACGAAGAGGACGGGGGGGACACCCTGGAGAGCAATGTTAACTTCAGTACATCAGTCATGATGAGTATGTCTCACTTAACGGAAAGTCGGGCGAGGCATGCTGATGTGGACCTTGTACTATTGCACAAGTCAGTTGGGGATGAACTTCTACTGTAATGAAGTGGGTTGCATAGCTTACGACTGGAAGACACCAAGCAGAAGTAGGACTGGAGTGTGGAACACGATGAAGCCTGGCACTGGTTGGGGTGAATGGCAGTACAGTATTACGGAGTCTAGCGGTTCAATGTTGAATTCAACCAAGTGAACATGACGATCACGTGATGCATTTGTGTGCAAAAATTTCTCTAAGTCCATGAGTGTATCCACTGGGTATATGTGGGGCATATGATATATACTGGCGACAAGCATATGTACGACACACACTAGGACATCGGTTCCATACGTGTGAATTATCTGGTACATGTACGTTAGAGCATCTTGGCACGATAACCTGCTTCTAAGCTCTATTTTGTAAATTTATAATTTACTCTGTACATATCCATGGGTTGTAAGCCTAACACACAGCGTGTAACCTGGTAACCTTTTCCGGCACTTGCTTATGCCATACTTTTGACGTTTGGCCGTGTATCGCCAGGAAGTCTGACTCTTCGCTCGGTAATATTTCCGCGAGGTGAAACGAGCTGAACCGAGGTAAAGTATCGACCCGACTTCGATGGTGGGGGTGTGACTTGGGTGTGACCGCGGAGGGTACGGCCTGACGCGCCGTCCGGGCCATTCGCGCCGCCAGTTATATAATGATACGCCCATGCTGGTGTTGGTGACATCGCCGCAGTGGTCAATCTGTACATCTGCTGGGCTGAGCTGACCAAAACCGAAAGAACCAATGCAATACTGGTATGTACATTGTATTAAGCTATGGATATTAGTATCTGTGTTCCTCAAGTCGTTTACAAAAAGTTGGTGAAGTTGTTCCGATTGACAGCATTCACCCAGGCCCGATGGTTACCATGTCATGTCTACTGGCTTCAATATCCTTCAAAGTAATATGGCTCCTCTCACACATCCCACGGAACAGCCCTCCCTCTTTCTGGTACAGGTTGTAGGGTGTGTCGAATTCCTGTGAGAAAATATCGTCGAGTTCAGACAAGAAATACCAAGTGGGCCTTGACTTACAGCTACCATCCCGGCATCCATGACAAGAACGCGATCGTATGAAATAATGGTGCGCAAACGATCTGAATACATCAGATCAGTCAGCATTCATTCTTAAGACATGGACACAAGTACGCACGGGCAATGCATAGCAGGGTTCGGTCACGAAATTCGGTTTTGATAGTATTCTGAATCATATGGTCGGTCTCTAGATCAACGGATGCACTGTTCCACACACGAGATCAATTACTGATGTAGTATCAAAGACAAAATGTACAGAGAACTCACGTAGCTTCGTCCAAAATGACGACTTTGCAATCCTTCACGAGAGCTCGCGCAAGACTGAGCAAAGACCGTTCGCCGACACTCAGGTTGGCGCCTTCACTCTCGACGATACTGTCAAGTGTATAACGGTGCGTGCGCGTCTCTTCGCTGGACTCGCATTCTCCATCTTCGGCAGATAGCGAGTCTACGAGGCAAGATCGGTGCAGCGCATCCCACAGCTTGGCATCGTCGTACTTGCTAAAAGGGTCAAGGTTTGACCTGATCGTCCCTATATACAGAGTGGTCTTCGCTCTAGAAAACACGCATATTGGATTGGCTGCATACCACTGAAGAGGAGAGGCTAGGCAGTAAACGCTATCAGCCACAATCAGTACCATACGATCGAAAACGCACATCTTGAGGTATGGTGGATATTTTGGCGCGAAGGTCCTTGAGACCGAGTGTCGATATGTCAATACTGGAGTAGAGTTAACTCATTCGGTCGGACAGATGAGAGCCGGCCATACCCGTCAAGAACAATGGATCCGCTCGACAATTCAACGATACGGTACAGTGTCAACATCAAAGATGATTTCCCGGCGCCCGTTCTGTACACATATTAGCTCCATGATTGATATCAGCGTCGCATCATACCTTCCAACGACGCCTATCTTTTCGCCTCCTTCGATGGAGAATGAGACTCCTTTAAGGACAAGTGGCAGCCCGGGTCGGTAGCTCATTTGAACGTCTTTAAACTGAACTGCTCCGTTTTGCGGCCATTCAAGAGGGGAGTGCTTTTCTGGAATCTCATGGGGTGCTTCTTGAGGAACTGTTCCCTCCTGCGTGTACCGAGTAACTGTGATTGAATCAGTATAGCATTTCCCAAGTGACATGAATGTCTCACTTCTTTCAACGGAATTCATATGGTTCTTGGGCAGTGTCAGAAGTAATATGACGCTACAAAACAGAAGAATATCTCACCTCGACATCTGCCGCCTGCCTCGCCATTAGAGAAGCAAATTCCGCGAGCATGGCTGCAAAAAAATATAAGGGATCTACAGATTGAAGGAAGGCGAAAACATACTAGTGTAGGTCAAAACCAGTCCAATTTGTGCGGCATTCATTCCAGATGCATCTGTAACTGCAAGAATTGCGACCTGGCGATAACGATGAGACATGAATGCATCTAACACGAAGCTTCTTACTCACGAAAAACACAAGCATGCCACCCATGAAGTCAAGCCTAATAACCAACCACCTCTGGTTAGTGATTACGAGGTACAGACTTCTGTCTTCGAGATCAATGTAATATCGGTTTGCAGCGATAAAGCGCTTCATCTCTCCATAACTGCGGATGGTCGGGAGCCCAGTAAACGTCTCTGAGAAGTGAGCATACATCAATGATCGGAGCATGGAGTCTGGCAAGAAGTGGCACATAAATGGAACGCAAAACGTGACGAGAACAAGATGTACCTAGTCGCTTGACCTCTCGGGCACTGGTACAATAAAATCCGGCTAAATAGCCATAGCCTATGCCAACGAAGACTACAGCTATTGCTGTTTTACAAGAAGATTGATTACTCAGGGGAAATGTTGACGGGAGATACGCTACTCACCGAAGGAGGGCTCCAGAACGGAAATGATGACGACTGATCCTAGAACAGATGCTAATCCAAGATAAACTGGTAGCAATACTTAGTATGACGTATGTTGAAATCTGCAAGGATCTTACACAATCTGAGCGAGTCTAAGAGTGGGTCAGCAATATATAGATAGGAATTCGTGTCAGATAACCTCACAAGCAAGCTGATTATCCATTGCTGCACGCCTTTCAGTCATCCGCCACACTCAAAAAAGAGCGAAGACTCACTATCTACATCTTTTCCGAAGACGCCGAGAATTCTGCCAAGTGGCTAATGACCGTTGTGAGCGAAATTCACGCGGATTGTGTAATGCACGTGAAGCTTACAGTAGTGTCAAAGAATGTCATGGGAGCATAGAACACCTTCTGGACAGACTGGTGATGTAGATTCTGCGAGACAAAATATCCCATGAAATCAACGCTTGCGCCACTGTTATAACATGGTTCGATGAGCGACCAAAACACATAGCAAAGCTCACACACAGGAGAAATGTGAATATCGCTTGTGCAACACCCAGGCATCCATATAGTGCCTGGTAAAAGGAGTTGGATCGATGCCACGCACTGCCAAGGGTGAATAGGGGCAGCATAAATGTGCATGAAGCTAACGTACTTGGATTCCCACCAAACGAGAGTGTATGAGTTCATGACCTGACTCGTTTGCATCAGGAGCATAAATAGCAGCACGAGAGGCAGGGTGACAGCACCATGCCCAGCCTTCAGGTATGCCCAGTACACTAAGGTAGCGTGGTGAGCTATCCTGCTCATGAGCTGATCTGAAACTAAGACGAACCTGTCAGTGGCACAGATCCAGTGCTGCGCTGTTCCTTGATGATCAACCGACCATCCACTTTTCCTTCCCCAGCCGCTTCCTCACGCGCTTGGAAAGACTTCAGCTTCGCGTCTTCGATAGTTACCGTCTTTGGAGGTAGGGCAGAGCGCTCGGAGACTCCTTCTCCCTCATCTTCGCCCTTGATATCTTCCTTTCGTCCACCATATTCTCGGTCTAACCTCGCAAACTCCCCATCCTTCGCAACAAGCTCTTGGTACGTCCCGCTTTCCACAATTGTTCCATTGCTGATTGTGTATATGTAATCGACCTGGGGTAAGAAATGGATGGCATGGGTGACCAGAACAGTAGTGATCCCCCGAGAGCGCAACGATCCAACAAAGATGTCCTCAAAGAGGGATTTGCCAACGTGGGCGTCAACTGCAGTGCATGACCGTCCGTAGATCAGCTATTTAAAACATCCAAGTGCAACTGCAGACATACCGGCGGAGAGCGGATCGTCGAAGATGGCGATTTCGGGGTTGTGATAGAGGGCCCGAGCGATGTTGACACGCTGTTTTTGGCCGCCGCTTAGATTTATCCCCTTCTCACCGATCTGTGCATGCAGGTTAACCAGATCCAAGCTGCGAACTCCGTGAAAAATACCTCTGTCAAGTCACCATCAGGTAATAGCTGCAGATCAGGGAGAAGGCACGACAATTCAATCACCCGCCAGTACTTCTCCTCGTCGAACGCTTTTCCAAACAGTACGTTTTCCCTCTGTGTATTGAGGAGTGTGGACCAGGTCACCCAGAATGACTAGTCTGGTACTCACCAGCGTGGCATTCTGGATCCAGGCAGTCTGAGGGCAATATGCTACCCTTCCGCCAAGTGAAACGTGGCCGGAGACTTTTCTCATCTCGCCTAAGATCCCCTGTAAGAGGCTCGACTGCAGGCAGGTAAGTCTACTGGACCCTTGCAAAGCTTGCGAGGCGACAGACCTTCCCACTTCCTATGGGACCTACGATGGCAACAAGCCGACCGCGGGGGATATTCAGGGTAATACTCCTGACTTTAAACACAGATGCGTCTTTAAACTGTTTGTCCTCTTCTTTCGTATTTCCTTGTCTTCCACTATGACTCGATCGTCCATTTGGTCTTGCACTTCTATCACCACGAGTACTACCTCCTTTGTCACTAAGTAAGGTATCGGAAACCTTTTCATCAATCTTTCCGAGCGACTCCCACTCAAATGTGGCATCGCTGACAACGACTGCATACTCCAGGGTCCTGTCAATTACCAAAGTGTCGCCCTTGATAAGTTCTGCATGGAAGATATGTGATAGCCGTTGAATCGCGGAAGCGGCATCCGGAATTAAAGAGAGAGCGCGTGGCATGTACATCATCGGTTGACACAAGAGCTAATCCAGTGCAGGAGAGATTAGTGTTCAATGCAAGAGGAGCAGCAGCTGAAAGCGGCTCACTTGGAATAAGCTCAGACTGGAAAAAATAACCGCAGGACTCATGTTGTGCGCAGTAAGTGTGTACGTAACGAACGATAGTGTTGCTGCAAGAACCGGAAGTGACAATGCTAGCGCGAGACTGGATAACATGTCAGCCATGGTAACAGGAAGACAGAAATTGCGAACTTTGCACTCGCCGAGAACTGGATTCTACGAATGCCCCGCAGCTCCTGCTTGCGTAGCTCGAACAGCTCTGACATACGGCATCAAAATCGAATACACGCAAGAAGCACAAAGAATATCTTCACTTTGCAAATAGGGCACCTCATAGGAGAAGTACTTAATAACACGCATTGCCCCTGAATTTCCACCAACGCCATCATATGAATGGTGATCCCTGGAAACAGGATTGACGCGCACCTAGAACCTCTAGTAATATTTTGGTCCTTTGCTCTGTCCATATCATGGAGCGTAGACGGGTCCGATGTTGTAACGCCATCATCCGTTGTTGCAATGGAATAATAAGAATGAATAAAGAGAAACCCGCCAGAGCTGAGGGTCCCAGCTGGTGACGAGGGTCAGAAATCTAACAAACGTAGGCCCAACCCTACATACCTCAACCAACAGTATGATGAGACAAATGGTCACTTGAATCGGTGCAGTCCAAGCTGTGAAGAACTGTTACCACGCTGGAAGGACAACACGGGGCAAGACACACCTGCATGCTGAAATGAAAGATAGGGCGACTAAGTACGTGTTATGCCCAGCTATGCATGAGAAAACTCACAAACCACTGTGCGCATGCATCTATCCTGCTCACCTAAAGAAGCACGTGTACACGAACTGCTTGGCAAAGGCAGACAGGACTTACGTCCGTAGAGATGTGGTTTACCAGAGCTGCATTTGTCAGTTTAACCCTTTCCTTTCCTGTGAGATTGACGCCGCGCTCATAAATAGATGCAATAAGGGCGGCGCGCGCAAGGACCCCTGTCGACATTGAACGCCAGAAGAACTAATCATTTACCATAAAGCGTCATCCACGGCATGATTAGTCAGTGGGGGTTGTAGAATCAAGCATGAAATTTCGCACCTGATGGATACATACACTAGACGTAATCGTCAATAGCCACAAACCCAGAGCCATGGAAATTCCACGGCCGACATTCGGGAGGGGTGCATCAGCTGCACGCGCTGCTGATCGTTCTTCCGCAAACAATATGATTGCTTTGAGCACAAGTGGGCTCATTAATTGTGCCGTGTCTCCGAACACCTGTTCTCAGATACATATAGTCATCTGGGGCATGATAAGAATGAAATCTATCATACCTTGAATATCCCGCCAAGCCAGAACGACCACCCGAATACATCGTTGAGTGCCCATGCAAGGCTTGCTGCTTTCTTCCCATCCACGCCTTTCCAATGTTTCTCCAGAGCTGCTCGTCTCTCCGAGTAGTTCCGTTTCTCTGACCCATGTTTACGGTCCATATCGGAAGGGATCGCAATGATTGCCCACACTAAGCGCCTTAAAATGGAAGGGTGTATTTCGCCTCTCTCTAGCCTGACATTCCAATCTGTTGCTGCCTTGACACGCTTGAACCACGCAGCTTCAAGTTTCTCCACGAAAGGGCCGACTTCACGTGATGGATCAAGTTTATACAAGTCTGAGGCTTGGAGAGTGCGCTGATAACCGAGAACCATCAAGTCCGTGACCCAGGAATATGTCAGGCGAGAAAAGAGGGAAGCACTGGCGAGTGGTATTAGCTGCATAAAGGAATCATGTCAGTAGCTATGTTCTCCTCTTATAACCAATCCGCCTACTTCTGCATCCTCCAGTGAAGGAGAGGGTGGGGTTGGCTGGTTCGTTGGTAACCTGTGAGCACAGATAAGGATTTATACATTTCCCCGTACAACAGCACACGGGGAGGGCACACCATAACTGCCAAAATTTGCGGCGGTAGTTCACATACTCATTCCCAGTATCTAATTGAAGTCGCGACGACTGCAGCGGAACACCTTGCCAGCCGGTTGCCCGGATATCTATTTCTCTCGATCCTCGTACGGGTTCGCGGTGCGTAGAATCGGATGGCATGGTTAGCGACGCGCGTACTCAGAGGGCAGTCCAGGTATGCCTTTTGAACACGAAACATACGCGGGGTTAGAGCAACGCTGGAGACATAATACAGACGGATGGATTACAATACACACATACCAGGTAGGCTAAAGGTTGGGAGCCAAAACCATATCCCCCGATTTGCGGTCACCCCGCCTATATAATGAGCACGGTTCTCCCGGCAGGATACCGGGACAGTAGATTGAAGTACTAGAAAGCAGCTGACTCATTTCCCGACCCGAACAGCAAAAGCGTCCAGAGCTAGCTAGGCCTTGTTAGGCTTACTCGGCCTAGTAGCAGTTGCTAGTCCAAGGAGTTGCTAGCAAGGTTGTTTTCTGTACGGCCCAAGTGCTGCTAGCCTCGTGGCTTCTACTGTGATCTAACTGGCCTTGCTAATAAGTCCGCTACAGTTACTACCAAGTTTGGTCATGACAATCAGTTCAAGTCAGGTCGAGTAAACCACATCAACACTGTGAAAGCATGCAAGAGAATAAGTACCGAACCGATCGGTATGACTGCAGAGTGTCCAACATACGAGTCGGAAGAGGCAAGCCGATCGGTGCGATTGATGATTCCAATGGCAGTAGAAGAGCGGAACCGATGTGGGAACCCAGAGGGCGCAATGACGGCAACTGTGGTCTAGCAAGTGTCTGGAACAGTTTATGACAAAATTAATATCGAGTGCGAAGATTAAGCCATTGGGACGCTTCCTCTTCGGTGTCGGTGACAACAATCATCTCGTTTTTTTGAGCTCTGTCTTTGTCCGACGAGATGGTGGAGCCGCCAACTCCGTCTCTCCATCATCACTTGTAAGGGAAGACCCGATCACGGTTCTCGGTAGTGGGATTAGGTCTAGGAGACACTTTGTGTCAGCTATTTTTGACTCGTCGGCAGTGCTGCCGCCAGGTGAACCGAACTGAACCGAAGTGAAATAATTAAGGGGCAATTCGACTTAGTGGTCAAGGTGTGACTATGTACTTAAGAACCGAATTCGCGAGAGTTCGACGAAGTGAGAACCGCTTGGCGCGTTGTTCGGGCCAGAGCTCGCCCCACAATGAGGGAAGCCATGTCAATTAAATTTCACCACTGGAGTGACCAAAACCGAACCATCAGTGCAAAACTGGTATCCATATTGTGGCAGGCTATGAACACTAGTATCTGTGCTCTTCGGGTCACTCACAAAAAATCGGTGAACCTATTCCGATTGACGGTATTCACAAAGACCCGATGTTTACCACTTCATGTCCACGCGCTTCAACATCCTTCAGGGTAATATTACTCCGCTCACACATCCCACGGAACAGCCCTCCCTCTTTCTGGTACAGGTTGTAGGGTGTGTCAAATTCCTTTGGGAAAGATCATCAAGTTCAAACAAGAAATATCAAGCGAGTCTCGACTTACGGCTACCATCCCGGCGTCCATAACAAGAACGCGATCATATGAAATAATGGTGCGTAAACGATCTGAATATAACAGGTGAGTCAACATCCTTGTGACGTGGACGTAGAATGCGCACGGGCAATACAGAGTAGGGTGCAATCGCGAAATTCGGTTTTGATAGTGTTCTGAATCTTGTTGTCGGTCTCTAGATCGACAGATGCACTGTTCCGCATATGAGATTAATCGCCGCTGCAGTATCAAAAATAAGATGTGCTGGGAACTCACGTAGCTTCATCTAGTACGACGACTTTGCAACCCTTCACGAGCGCACGTGCAAGACTGAGCAGAGACCGTTCGCCAACACTCAGGTTGGCGCCCTCACTTTCGATAGTACTGTCTAGTGTATAACGGTTCGTGCGCGTCTCTTCGCCGGACCCGCATTCCCCATCTTTCGCAGATGGCGGATCTATAAGGCAAGATCGGCGCAATGCGTCCCACAGCTTGGCGTCGTCGTATTTGCCGAACGGATCGAGGTTTGACCTGATAGTCCCTATACACAGCGTTAGGATGGTCTAGAATATATCCACATTGGATCGGCTGCATACCACTGAAGAGGAGAGGCTAGGCAGTAAACGCTATCAGCCACAATCAGTACCATACAATCGAAAACGCACATCTTGAGGTATGATGGATATTCTGGTGCGAAGGTCCTTGAGACCGAGTGTCGATATATCAATACTGGAATAGAATTGAATTAACTCATTCAGTCAGACAGATGAGAGCCGGCCATACCCGTCAAGAACAATGGATCCGCTCGACAATTCAACGATACGGTACAGTGTCAACATCAAAGATGATTTCCCGGCGCCCGTTCTGTACACCTGTTAACCCCATGATTGATATCTGTGTCACACCATACCTTCCAACGACACCAATCTTTTCGCCTCCTTCGATGGAAAGTGAGACTCCTTTAAGGACAAGTGGCAGTCCGGGTCGGTAGCTCATTTGAACATCTCTGAACTGAACTGCTCCACTTCGGGGCCACTCAGGTGGGGGCTTGTTGCCTGGAATCTCATGGGGCGCCTCTTGGGGTACCGTTCCCTTCCGTGTGTACTGAACAACTTCCATCGAGTTAGTACAACCGAACACCTCTCAAGCGACATGAATGTCTCACTTCTTTCAACGGAATTCATGTTGTTCTTGAATAGCGTCAGAACCAACATGATACTACAAAACCAACGAATATGTCACCTCGACATCCGCCGACTGTCTCATCATTGGAGAAACAAATTGCGCCAGCATCACTACGAGTAGTTATAAAAGCTCTACAGATAGAACAATGGGACAACATACTAGTATACGTCAGAATCAGACCAATTTGTGCGGCATTGATTCCAGACACGTCCGTAACGGTGAGAAGTGCGACCTGGAGGTAAGAATGAGACATAGATACATCTAATATGAAGCATTTCGCTCACGAAGAACATGAGCATGGCACTCATGAAATCAAGCCTGATAGTCAGCCACCTCTGGTTAGTGATTACGAGGTACAGACTTCTGTCTTCGAGATCAATGTAATATCTGTTTGTCGTGATAAAGCGTCTCATCTCTCCATAACTGCGGATGGTTGGGAGGCCGGTGAATGTCTCTGAAAAGTGAGCATACATCAACGATCGGAGCATGGAGTCTAGCAAGATGTAGTACATAAATGCGGCCGTAAAACATGTCAGAAACAAAGTGCACCTAGTCGCTTGACTTCTCGAGCACTGGCACGATAAAATCCAGCGAAGTAGCTGTAGCCTATACCAACGAAGACAGCAGCTATCACTGTTTTACAAGATTGCTCAGTGAAAACTATTCACAGGAGATACACCACCCACAGAAGTAGGGCTCCAGAATTGCAACGATAACGACTGATCCTAGAATAGAAGCCATTGTAAGATAAACTGGTAATAGAACTGAGTTAGCACGTATGATTAACATCAGCAAGAATCTTACACAATCTGATCGAGACTGGGGGTAGGTTAGCAATACACGGGTAGGGAATCGTATGCGATAAACTCACGGGTAAGCTGATTGTCTATTGCTGCACGCCTTCTAAGTAATCCCCGGGCACTCGAAAGGAGCGAAGACTCACTATCTACATCTTTTCCGAAGACGCCGAGAACTCTGCCAAGTGGCTAATGACCGTTGCGAATCAAGCTCATACCGAATGTGTAATGCACGCAGAACTTACGGTAGTATCGAAGAATGACATGGGCGCATAGAAAACCCTCTGGACAGACTGGTGATGTAGATTCTGCGAGACAAGATATCCCATAACATCGACGCTTGCGCCGCTGTTTTAACATCGTGTTTCGATGAACGACCGAGACAGAGCAGGAAAGTTCACACACAGGAAAAATGTGAATATCGCTTGCGCAACTCCCAGGCATCCATATAGGGTTTGGTAAAAGGAGCTGGATCGATGCCAAGTACTGCCAAGGGCTGAGTAGCGACAACATAGACATTCACTTGACTTACTTGGATTCCCACCAAACAAGGGTGTATGAGTTCATGACTTGACTCGTTTGCATCATAAGGATGAACAACAGAACGAGAGGCAGGGTGACAGCACCACGCGCGGCCGTGAGATATGCCCAGTACACTGAGGTACTGTGGTGAGCTATCCTGCTCCAGGATGCGAGCTTATCCCAAACCGAGACGTACCTTTCATCGACACAGATCCAGTTCTGCGTTCTTCCTTGACGATCAACCGACCCTCCACCTTTCCTTTGCCAGCCGCTTTCTCGCGCGCTTGGGCAGACTTCAGCTTCACGTCCTCGATAGTTACCATCTTCGGAGAAAAGACAGAGCGCTCGGAGGCTTCTTCTCCCTCATTCTCGTCCTTAGTATCCTCCGTTCGTCCGCCATACTCCCGGTCTAACCTTGCAAACTCCCCATCCTTCGTGACAAGCTCTTGGTACGTCCCGCTTTCCACAATTGTTCCATTACTGATTGTGTATATGTAATCGACCTGGGGTAAGAAATGGATGGCATGGGTGACCAGAACAGTGGTGATCCCCCGAGAGCGCAACGATCCAATGAAAATGTCCTCGAAGAGGGATTTGCCAACATGGGCGTCAACTGCAATGCGTGACCATCAGCAGATCAGTCATTTAAGATATCTGAAGTACGGCTACAGACATACCAGCGGAGAGCGGATCGTCGAAGATGGCGATTTCGGGGTCGTGATAGAGGGCCCGAGCAATGTTGACACGCTGCTTTTGGCCGCCGCTTAGGTTTATCCCCTTCTCACCAATCTGAGCACACAAGTAAGTCGCCAGATCCAAACTGCGAACTCGTGAAAAATACCTCTGTCAAGTCACCATCAGGCAATAGCTGAAGATCAGGGAGAAGGCACGACAATTCAATCACCCGCCAGTACTTCTCCTCGTCGAAAGATTGTCCGAACAGTACGTTTTCCCTCTGCGTACTGAGAAGTGTGGACCAATCCACCGAGAATGACTAGTCAGGCACTCACCAGCGTAGCATTCTGGATCCATGCAGTCTGAGGGCAGTATGCTACCTTTCCACCAAGTGAAACGTGGCCGGAGACCTTTCTCATCTCACCTATGATCCCCTGCAGAAGGCTCGACTGCAAGCAAATGAGTCCATTCCATCCTTGCAAACCTTGCAAGGTGACAAACCTTCCCACTCCCCACAGGACCTACAATGGCAACGAGCTGACCACGAGGGATATTCAAGGTGATACTTCTGACTTTGAACACAGGTGCATCTTTAAACATGCTGTCCTTTTCTTTCGCATCAGCATGACTTCTACCATGACTCTCTTGTCCATCCAGTCTCGCAGTTCTGTCACCACGTGCACCACCACGGTTGTCACTGTGTGAGGTATCGGGGACCTTCTCGTCGATCTTTTCGGGCGACTCCCACTCAAATGTTGCATCGCGGACAACCACTGCATACTCCTGGGTCCTGTCGATCACGAACGTGTCGCCCTTGATAAGTTCTGCATGGAAGATACGTGATAGCCGTCGAATCGCGGAAGCAGCATCCGAGATCAAAGAAAGTGCGCGTGGCAGGAACATCATCGGTTGACGCAGGAGCTAGTCCAGTGCAAAATAGATCAGCGTGGCGTACAGCAGTTGGAAGCGGCTCACTTGGAACAAGCTCAGACTAGAAAAGATAATCGCGGAACTGAAGTCGTGCGCCGTAAGTGTGTAGGTGACGAACGATAGCGTTGCCGCAAGAACTGGAAGTGACAAGGCTAGCGCGAGACTGGATAATACATCAGTCATGCTAGCAGGAAGAAGGGAATTACGGACTTTGCGCTCGTTGAGAATTGGATTCTACAAATGTCCCGTAGCTCCTTCTTGCGTAGCTCAGATAACTCTGACAGATGGTAATAAAATCGGATACGCGAGAAG
This sequence comes from Pisolithus tinctorius, assembly GCA_024663395.1. Taxonomy (NCBI): domain Eukaryota; kingdom Fungi; phylum Basidiomycota; class Agaricomycetes; order Boletales; family Pisolithaceae; genus Pisolithus; species Pisolithus tinctorius. Next base: position 4,348,737 of record JANFAH010000002.1, read on the forward strand.
CACAAATAGAACATCCTCACTCCTCAAATAAGGCACTTCGTAGGAGAAGTACTTAATAACACGCATTGCCCCTGGATTCCCATCGCACCATCATATGAATGGAGATTTCTGGAAACAGGAGTGATGCGCACCTAGAACTTCTAGTAATATTTTGGTCCTTTGCTCTGTCCATACCATGGAACGTAGACGGGTCCGATGTTGTAGTACCATCAGCTGTTGTTGTAATGGAATAATAAGAATGAATAGGGAGAAACCTGCCAGAGCTGAGGGTCCCAGCTAGCGGCAAGCGTTAGGCATCTAATCAATGCAGGACAAATACCGCATACCTCGGTCAGGAGTATAATAAGACAAACGGTCACTTGAATCGGTGTGGTCCACGCTGTGAAGAACCGTTACCACGCTGAAAGAACGACATAGTAACACAGACCTGCATGCTAAATTGAAAGATAGGGAGATCAGGCACGTATTATCTCGGGCTACGCTAGAGGAAACTCACAAACCACTGTGCGCATGCATCTATCCTGCTCACCTGAAAACGTACGTGTACACGAACTGTTGCCAGAGGGGGGAAGGACTTACGTCCGTAGAGATGTGGTTTACCAGAGCTGCATTTGTCAGTTTAACCCTTTCCTTTCCTGTGAGATTGACGCCGCGCTCATAAATGGACGCAATGAGGACGGCGCGCGCAAGGACCCCTGTCGACATTGAACGCCAGAAGAACTAATCAGTTATCGTAAAGCGTCGTCCACGGTACAATTTGTCAGTGGGGGTTGTAGAATCAAGCATGAAATTTCGCACCTGATTGGTACATACACTGGACATAATTGTCAATAGCCACAGACCCAGAGCCATGGAAATTCCACGGCCGACATTCGGGAGGGGTGCACCAGACGCGCGCGCTGCTGAACGTTCTTCCGCAAACAATATGATGGCTTTGAGCACAAGTGGGCTCATCAATTGTGCCATGTCTCCGAACACCTGTTCTCGGAAATATGTGGTTATCCGTAGACGACTTCCATGACACGTGTGGAATCTAGCATACCTTGAATACCCCGCCAAGCCAGAACGACCACCCGAATACGTCATTGAGTGCCCACGCGAGGCTTGCTGCTTTCTTCCCATCCACCTCTTTCCAGCGCTTCTCCAGAGCCGCCCGTCTCTCCGAGTAGCTCCGTTTCTCCGACCCGTGTTTACGGTTTACTTGAGAAAGAATCGCAATGATCGCCCATGCTATGCGTCTTAAAATGGAAGGGTGTACTTCGCCACTCTCTAACCTGGCGTTCCATTCTGCTGCTACCTTGACACGCTTGAACCATGCAGCCTCAAGCCTCTCCGCCAGATGACCGGCTTCACGGGATGCATCAAGTCTATACAAGTCCGAGGCTTGGAGAGTGCGCTGATAGCCGAGCACCAATATGTCTGTGATCCAGGAATATGTCAGGCGAGAAAAGAGGGATGCATTAGCAAGAGGCGTTAGCTGCATAGAGGAATAGTGTCAGCAACTATGTTTTTCTCTTAAACAAATCCACCTACTTTTGCGTCCTCCAGTGAAGCAGGGGGTCGGGCTGGCGGATTCCTTGGTAACCTGTAAGTCCAAATAAGGACTTACGCATTCCCTTGTGCAACAGCACACAAGGAGGGCATACCACAACTGCCAAAATTTGTGGCGGTAGTTCACATACTCATTCCCAGTATCTAGCTGAATATGCAATGACTGCAGCGGAGCACCTTCGCCACGTGCTTGGATATCTTTCTCTCCCCTTCGTTTGGGTTCGCCGCGCATAGAATCGGATGGCATGGATAGGGACACGTACTCAGAGGGCAGATCAAGCACGCTCCTTGGACGTGGGGTTAGAGCGATGCTGGAGACACACCACAGACAGATGGATCGCAATACAAGAAAGGGGGACAACTTGCGCTCCCCCTGTCTATATGTAATCAACACGACTCTTCCGCAAGGACCGATAAGATGGAGTGGAAAGCGGCTGACTCACTTTTAAAACCAGAAATTAGTCAGACCTATTTTACATAGTGTAAGAACAGGTAATACCTATGTGCTTAGCAGTTGCGAATTCAATATTTGGCAGGCGTGACGTCGGGCGAAGGCCGATTTGGAGTGTGCCTGAGAAGGCCTGAGAACAGTCGGCATCTTCGGAACGATCCCTTCTCCCAAACGTGTGGTTCCGATTAGCTGTATGTGTCTGACAATGATGGCGGGTCGCAAAGTGGCTTACACGGAGAGTCCTGGAGGGACAGACCGGGATATATCATGCGCACGATGTATTAGACATCAATCGTCACATACATACTTAACGACGGCTATACGACAGGCGCGCGCCATTCTACTGTGACTCTGGAACGACATGTCTAAGGAACGCTGCAACGTCTTTCAACTCCTGCTCTGATAATTCATGCCCGAGTCCAGGGTATTCTTTGAACTTCAATCCGGGTTCTCCGATCTTTTCCTGCGAGGCAACTCCAAACTCTTCTGAGAGATACCGAGCAGACAGCTCTGCAATGCTGACAGGCACGATGGGGTCCTCGGCGCCATGCCCCATGAAGATTGGCAGCGAAGGTGTATGCAAAGCGAGCTTCAGAAGTGGCTCCAGGTAAGTATGATACCATTTTATGATCGCTGAGATTCACCTTTTTGATCTCGTCCCGGATAGGTAGCCATCCACTGAGGGCTACCAAGCCTCCCAGTTTAACTGGCGAAGTCAGGCCCGTCAAGAGTGACATTGCACCACCCTGACTGAATCCCCCCAACACAATCCGACTTGCGTCCACCCCTGCTTTGGTCTCTTCCTCTATGAGAGCTTTCAGTGTTTGTACAGATTAGAGCATCCCGTCACGATCTTCTTTCGATGAAGCGGAAAAGCCGTATATGTCAAACCAGCTTAGCATCCTCAGGCCATTATTGACAGTGACAGCCCTTGTTGGAGCACGCGGCAAAATCCACTTGGTATGCTGTAACTGAGGATCTTTCCCCAACCTCTGTGCGACATGCAACAATCCGTCCCCTGGATCGCCAAGACCCTATTGCGAGGGAATCGTGGGTTAGATCACCTGGATGCGGGGTGGGCTACGGCATAAGTGCATATATAATACATACATGCACAAAGATAACAGTGGCCGTGTGCCTCTTTACTGCTTGAACGATGAGAGGAGTGCTCATGTCTACTGGCAACTTGGAACGACAGCACGAAAGGTTAAGTCTTGCTTATCTATGGAAAGCCAGACACTTGCGCCACATAATGTTTGATGGTGTTTGGGGTCTCGCCCGAAGATTATTTTCCTAAAGTAGTAAGTGCTTGGGCGTACGGCGCTGAGTTCAAAAATTATGTGGCGCGAGTGTCTGGCTTTCCATACTTATCGTCCGTGTAGTTGGTCGAGTGAAGAATTCGTAAGCAAACACACCCACTGTAGGCGCACAACAACAAAAAATGCCATCTGTCTGCAGGCCTGAGACCCTATTTCAGAATTGTGGGATCTGCAGCATCGTATCAATGGAAGAGCAAGAGATAGCACGATGTTCTTGTACAATTTTTATCCTCTTCCTTCTCAGGCACGCCACTCCGAGAGATTAATGCAACCTTTCAGAAAGTAAGCACATACGTAGCTTGCTGACCCTGTTATGCCGAGCTTATCAAGCGCTCCGCTTAACGGAGTGCCGTAAGCATTATTATGCAGACATGTCAGGTACCAGCACAGTGACGTCCAGTATAGCAACTCCCACCGGGTCCGGGTGGCCTCAAGCAGAATCAGATATTTTCCTTCTCTTAGTCCTCTCAGATCTCTTCCTCAGGCTAATGGCAGTGCCGCAACTTGCAGCGTACATATACCGTGCTTTAGGAGATAGCTGTTATGCTGCGGGATCAGCGTAGGTAAATAGATGCCACCATGGCGAGCGCTTGTCAAACATGGTAACTCACTTTGCTGAGGTGAGCGGAAATGTCCATGCTATTTCAAAGCCGTTGTGCCATGCGGTGATTGTCATCCAGGATTCGTAATCTTCTTCCCCCCTAAGCCAGACACAAGCTCAAAATCTGGGTAAGTCATGGTTTTCCGGTTAACTGCGATCCCCCGCCATAGGAGGCACTCCTCTGTACTCGATGATGCAACACTCGAAGGATGAAACGAAGGAAGTGGAAACAACGGTTGGTGTCTCCTCAGACCCTGAAAAGGCCGAACGACCATTACGTCGCTTTCGGATCCTAAGGTAAGGGTATACTGCACCGAACTTTTAACGCCTCCTGAGTCCATCGTGTACAGATACTTCACGTTCCCCAAAGCTGATGAATTACCCCCTCCTCCAAAGTCTGTCCACGATGCTCTCATGACTCCGGAGGCTTCGGCTGGTTTCTTCAGTTTGCTGCTATTCACCTGGGTCACCCCGTTGCTGTCCTTGGGCTACGCGAGACCTTTAGAAGCACCTGATCTTTACAAGTTACAGGATCATCGTGCTTCAGTTCGCATCTCTACCCTCATACTTGAGTCTTTCCAGAGGCGACGCAAGGAAGCCCAGGAGTACAATGCCAGACTGGAAAGTGGCGAGGTTAAGCCTGGTCTAAGGGCTATTTGGTGGGCTATCCGTGGAAATAGGGATGAGAGAGAAAAGCTTTGGAGAGAGCGAGATGGTAAACGTAAAGCGAGCCTTATACTTGCTATGAACGATAGCATCAAATGGTTCTTTTGGTCTGGCGGCGTTCTTAAAGTTATCGCTGATACAGCCCAGGTTACGAGCCCTCTTGTTGTCAAGGTTTGGTACACAATACTATCTACGTTTTCGATTGTCCTAAAGAAACTTTTTAGAGCATCATTACTTTTGCCACCAATTCCTATACTAGTCACTTAGCGGGACAACGCCCACCATCCATTGGGCTCGGTGTAGGGCTTTCCTTCGTGCTCCTTGCAATGCAACTGATCTCGTCCTGGTGTATGAATCACTTCTTCTACCGGAGCATGGCCAGCGGTGTTCTTTTGCGTGGAGGCTTGATAACAGCTATCTACTCTCGATCTCTTAACCTCACATCGCGTTCTAGGGCTACCTTAAGTAACGGACGGCTGGTTAATCACATTTCGACAGACGTTTCGCGCATCGACTATTGCATGGGTTATTTCCACATGGCATGGACGGCTCCGATACAGCTCATCGTTTGTCTGATCCTCCTCCTTATCAACTTGGGCCCCAGTGCTTTGGCCGGTTTTGCGCTCTTCATCGTCGTAACCCCGATTAACACGTATACAGTAAAACGCTTGTTCTCGTTCAGACTGAAAAGCATGCTGTGGACGGACAAGCGGTCGAAATCACTCCAGGAAATGTTGGGGGGCATGAAAGTTATCAAGTTCTTCGCGTGGGAGGTTCCATTTTTGAAACGCATCTCTGAGTTCCGCCGTTTGGAGATGGGGTATGTACCACATTTCCCGGATCTTGGGACTCACTTTCACGGCAAATTGCAGTTACATCCGCACACTTCTCATCTTGCGTGCCGCTATGAACGCAGTAGCACTGTCTCTGCCTGCATTAGCTTCCGTAATCGCATTCATTACATATTCTTTGCTCGGCCACCCTCTCGACGCAGCGACAGTATTCTCCTCGTTGACCCTCTTCAATTTGCTTAGAATGCCACTCATGATGTTCCGTATGTGGGCCTTGACCAATTTTACGTTGCTCGGACTGATCTTTGAGTAGCCATGTCTATCAGTACCATCTCAGATGCCGCTACTGCATGTGATCGTTTGTATGACGTTTTTGTCGCCGAGACGTCAGATGAAACCCTTGTTCACAGTCGAGACTTGGATGTTGCCGTTAGAGTCAAGGGTGCATCCTTTAGCTGGGATAGTCCACCTCCTCAACCGGAGGATCCCAAGAAACTGAAGGGTGATAAAAGGGTCAAACCTGACAAAGGGGGCAGCTCTAAGCTTTCCTCGCCAACGCAACAGAAACCGGTGGACCCTACCAATGTATTCGAAATAAAAGATGTGAATTTGGAGATCCCCCATGGCGAGCTGGTAGCCATCGTTGGTGCAGTTGGTATGGGCAAGACTTCTTTACTTCAAGGTCTCATCGGTGAAATGCGGAGAAGTGCCGGTTCCGTCGAGTTTGGTGGTACCGTTTCCTATTGTGCCCAGAGCGCCTGGATACAGGTATATTTCTGTCGCTTCCTTATTGCTCAGTAACAATACTAATTAGTTCTTGCAAGAACGCCACCATTCGTGATAACATCTGCTTTGGACGACCTTTCGAGGAGCAGAGATATTGGAAGGCTGTTCGCGACGCTTGTTTGGAAGCTGATCTTCGGATACTCCCAAATTATGACCTCACTGAGGTTGGTGAGAAAGTAAGCCGTATGCTGGGACACTGAAATCTCTCGATTCTCACCATGTGTCTAGGGCATATCCTTGTCCGGTGGACAGAAGCAACGTATCAACATTTGTCGCGCCATCTACTGTAATACCGATATCCAGATTTTTGATGTGCGTCATCTCCAAGCCGATCCTGCACTTGCTATTCATATCTGGGTCTAGGATCCTCTATCTGCTCTGGATGCTCACGTCGGAAAAGAGGTTTTTTACAACGTACTGAAGAACAACAATAGTGGAAAAACCCGCATCCTTGTCACTCATGCATTGCATTTCCTCCCGGAAGTGGATTACGTTTACGCGATCGTCGATGGGCAGATTGCCGAACGCGGGACATACCATGAATTGATGACTAATGATGGTACTTTCTCCAAATTCATAAAGGAATTTGGATCGAAAGAAGACCCTTCCGCGAAATCAGAAGAAGCCAAGGAAGCACCCTCAGAAGAACCAGTGAAGAAAGATGCTGTCAAGGGCCAGGGAATGATGCAGGGGGAAGAACGTAATACTGGTGCTATCCGCTGGCAGATCTATCAGCAATACCTTTCAGCGGGCCACGGTCTAATATTAGTGCCGTTTCTCCTCTTATCTTTGGTTCTCATGCAGGGTGCAAATGTCATGTCTGCCTACTGGTAAGCCTGACATCCTATTGGGAGTCCCCGTTGATTCCGACTCTCGAATTTGTAGGCTCGTCTACTGGGAGGAAATGTAGGTGACTATGTGACGACGGTAGTGTCGACTGACTTCTGTTCAGGAAGTGGAACTATCCCCAAGGGTTCTATGTAAGAAACTTAAAGCATCCTAGGTTGCAACCCTTCTGATAGCTTGGTGGTCATAGATGGGTATCTATGCCGCTCTTGGCGTTTCGCAGGCCTTTACCATGTTTTTCGTGGGCTTTGTATTTGCATTGCTTACCTACTACGCGTCACAAAATTTACATGAGGTGCGACTAACTGTGTTCCCCCGTGAATGCCACTGAACGTCCGCAGAGAGCTATTCGCCGTGTCCTTCACGCCCCTATGAGTTTCTTCGAGACGACGGTGAGTTCCATTCCAACCTGCTTTGGAATATAATTCATCGCACTGCACCAGCCCCTCGGCCGTATCATGAACCGTTTTGCGAAAGGTATTGTCACCTCGGAGTTTTGGTGAGACGGCAGAACTCACGTCGCGTGCAGATATCGACTCCATTGATAACCTCATTGGAGATGCATTACGCATGCTCTCTGCTACTGGTTCTCAGATCCTTGGGGCCATCATATTGATCTCCGTTCTCTTACCTTGGTTCTTGATTGTCGTTTTCTTTGTTTTGATTGTCTACTGCTACGTTGCGGTTTTCTACCGAACAAGTGCGAGAGAGCTAAAGGTGAGAAGTCCAGCATTGTTATCAAATTGAGTGGCTGATCAGCCTGGTTTGGTTTTAGCGCATTGGTACGTTTGATATAGGAACTATGAGAAATTTGTACTGATCTCGCCGTAGATGCGATTTTGAGGGGTTCCCTTTATGCTCACTTCTCAGAGTCATTATCAGGTTTGACGACAATCCGAGCCTACGGCGAAATTGACCGTTTCAAGAGTGAGAATCATGAACTGGTCGATATTGAAAACAGGTTGATTTCCAAAGTTACATATAACGTTTGACTTCCTGATGTATTCTTAGAGCATACTGGTTAACGGTAACGAATCAGGTGGGCATTTATGGAATACGGAGAAAATGCGAGTTGACAATGCGAAATCAACTAGCGGTGGCTCGGTATACGGCTCGATCTTCTCGGCACAACCCTCACTTTTGCTGTCGCCCTTCTAGCAGTCGGCACTCGTTTCAGCATTTCACCGGCGCAAACCGGTGTCGTGCTGTCATATGTTCTCGGCGTGCAACAGGTCGGTGCTTTTCTATAATGCGACTTCCCTTTTTGAACCTGTTTCACAGTCATTCGGGTGGGCTGTCCGCCAATTTGCGGATGTAGAGAACAACATGAACAGTGTGGAACGTGTTGTTCATTATGCAGATGAGGTTGACCAAGAGGCACCCCACGACATGGACAATGCTACTGTCCCTGCGAACTGGCCCTCCGAAGGCAGAATAGTCATGAACGACGTCGTGATGAAGTACCGTCCAGAGTTACCACCTGTGCTCAAGGGGTTGAACATGACCATCGCCCCACGCGAGAAGATTGGTATCGTTGGAAGGTGGGTGTTGTACGCATAGGCAGGGAGTAACCTAATGTGCACCCAGAACTGGAGCAGGAAAGTCGTCCATAATGACAGCTTTATTCCGCATTGTCGAACTTTCGTCGGGTTCTATTGAGATTGACGGTGTGAACATCGCAGCGGTTGGCTTGTCCCAACTCAGGAAAAGCCTCTCCATTATACCTCAGGATGCCTTCCTCTGTGAGTTTGTGTTCCTGTGAAACCGTGCAGCTGTCTGAAGATCCACAGTCTCTGGAACGCTTCGGACGAACCTGGACCCCTTTGGGTTGTTTGATGATGCACGTCTTTGGGATGCTCTGAAGCGGGCATACCTTGTGGAATCCTCACGCGAGCTGCAGTCTAACTCAACTCAAGCAGAGCAGTCGAATGATACGTCGGCCCACGGACCCCGCTTCACCCTTGATAGCCCTATAGATGAAGATGGTAGTAATCTGTCTATTGGACAGCGTTCTTTAGTATCCCTCGCGCGAGCTTTGGTAAATGATACCAAAATACTCATTCTAGATGAAGCCACTGGTGTGTCCTCATGCTTGTTACATTTGACCAAACCGACTTACCTTACCTCGCAGCATCGGTGGACTATGAAACCGATCGTAAGATACAAGACACCATTGCCACAGAGTTCAAAGACCGCACAATTCTTTGCATTGCCCGTGGGTACCAACATGACTCTTCTGGAGCAAGAGCTCACGAACTGCAGACCGTCTGCGCACTATTATATCTTATGATAGAATCTGCGTCCTTGACGCAGGAGCGATTGCTGTGAGCATTTTGTTTTCTTGCCTTGAAGAATCGTGGGTTGATACAGACTTCAGGAATTCGATACACCTGCGAACCTTTACTCAATTCCGAACGGCATATTCCGTGGAATGTGTCAGAGATCTTCGATATCTTCTGATGACATTACGACCGGCTCCATGCGTGCACTGCAGGATGAATACCACAACAAAGCTGGTGAATTGATATAATAGACCAAACGGAATCGAAAGTTGACGGATAGATGGACATACGTTGTTGTAGATGTCATGGTTTGATACATTAGCTGGTTGTTCGTCGGTCACTTGCTGGTTAGTTGGTAGTTATGTGATTTCATGAACAAATGATTTGTTGTTCGTCGGTGTTTGGATGACGTCTGCCAGGGTTGAAAGCTTGACGGAGCAGTGGGAATTCGGGTGGCCGTCCACTTCAAGCTTGAAGTCCACTAGTACTTGCTCGGTAACTGTCCGCTGCAGCAGCCTGAAAGCTACTACTTGGTACGACTCTTCTCCTGCGTATGGGATGGAGGTGTTAACGGTCTTTTCACCGTTAATCCTAGATATCCACCTAGCCCGGTGGTAGGTCACCAGGCCGAGCACAGCCAACTACCTTCGGATCGTACAGCCCCACAGAGAGCTCACCGCAGCTTATATACTGGACATAGGACTCGGAAATCGACAAGAAACTATCCTCCATCATGTCTCAGCCGAAAGAAATCGGCACCCTCGTCGTCGTGGTGCTGAAGGCGCGCCACCTCCACCAACCTTCATTTTACAAGCAAGACCCCTATGCCCAGGTGACTCTCTGCGGTCAGACAGAGAAGACCAACGTCGCTCCGAAAGGCGGTCAGCACCCGGAATGGGACGATGAATTCCGGTTCCCTGTCTATGCAGATCCTGGGAAGGATAGAGCAAACAGAACGTTGGAGGTAGCTTGCTACAAGCAGGAGTCCAAGGCGGAGGATGTACTTCTCGGGAAGGGCACGGTGGATATCGAGGAAACACTCAAAACTGGCGAGTTTGATGGTGCGCATTGTACCTGATGTTGATCCCACTTGCTCTGCTAATGAGCATGATCGTCTCAGATTGGGTCCAATTGGAGACGTCGGCTGGGGCAAGAGGCGAATTATATCTTGAGATGACGTTCTACGCAAATTCACCACCACCTCCCACCCGTCGTCCAACTAAGCTTACACCTGACCGGCTAACGAGACCAGCCTCCCACTTCACCTTACGAGATCGATATGTTAACTCATCCATCAACTTGCCCGCTCCGCAGACCGATGCACCCCTGTCCGGCCGACCGCCCCTTTCTGGACCAAGGGAAAGGACATCGAGCCAACCACCACCCCCTTCATTGCCAGCATCCTTGCATCCTCAAATGAACCCATCATCGCAGCAATCATCGGGTAATGCCATGCAGCCACTCGTTCCAAAGCCAAAGCAGAAGGACGAGCTGCCTCCTCTTCCAGAAGACCAGAACAATAACAAACCCATGGGAAAGAAGCCTGGACATGTTCCCACTATCCTCCGCCCTGGACGCGGAGGGCGGCCATCACAAGCTTTTGGACAGGATTCTCGGCGACTCTCTGGCACCACTACTGTATCATCTCTGGACACTGACACAACTCATCCTCATCGCAAGCCAACACCTGCACAGACTCCTGTGCCTTTTTCACCAGCATCGACACTGCAGACACCTGCGCAGGAACATCATGGAAGACCACCTCCAGCGATATTTATCCAAGAATCTGGCGAGGATGACATTCCTTCTTTCCCTCTTCCCATTCCATCGGTACAGTCACCGGATGCATCTCACGCGCAGGGAGCACCATTCCAAGGGTACGACCAGCATAACACTCAGGCACACTTCCAATCATACAACCAATCACCGCCTCAGTCCTATCCTCAATCGCCGCCACCCACTCAGTATTCGCCTCCAGGGCCTATTCCCCAGTCTCGACCGCTTTCACAGTATTCTCTGTTGAACCAAGCTCCGAAACCTCCTTCGACGCCTCTGCCGCAAGGCTATCCAACCACCGGCATGCCATACTTGCCAGGCCCGCAAACTCACTCTTACTCACCATCACCTCAACCTCCGCCTGTTGCATCGCAAAGTCCACCATTTGCGCAGATACCATCATATTCTCTACATGGTCCTCAAGCTCCGGGAACGCCGCAGCCCTACCACCAGCCTCATCCACCTTATCCGCCACCCGCTCCGTCTCCAGCGGCAACTCCACAATCTCACTTCCAGGCACAGTCACCACACGCTTCACCACCTATCTCTCATCCACAACCCGTGGCTCAACTATATTATCCCTCCCAACAGACTCAATCGCAACCACGCTTCACAGTACCGCCCCCGCCACCTCCACCTCCACCACCGCTTCACTCAGTCCCGACACAACAACAACTACAAGCCCAGCAGCCAGCGTCTCATGCGTCGCCATCGCCCCCGCCACCCCCGCCACCACCACCCTTGCACAACTTGGAGGTATCCTCGTCTCCCACAGGATCTCCACTCCCTGCAAGAAAACCTCTTGTTTCTCCTCCCCCACCTACCACCACGTCCCCCAAACCTGCAGTCGCATCTCCAACGTGCCAGCCGCCCAGCACGACAACTGAGACTCCCAGTTCATCGCCTGCCCCACCAGCTGTTCCCCTCCCAGGCGAGCCTCCTGCAACCACTGAAGAGGCAGAGGCACGTGCCCAGGTGGAGTCAGATATAGGACCAAAGCCAACCGTACGGGACACTGCGTCGAAGATCGATGCTGAAGAGTGGGAGAGGCGAGTAGAGGCGAAAAAGAAAGAGATTGAAGCAGAGGCACGACGGCGGCGAGAAGAAGAGAGGACGGCAGAGGAAGAGCGCAAACGACAGGAGGAGGAAGAGCGCAAAAGGCAGGAGGAGGAAGAGGAGAAGCGAATAGAGGAGGAAGCCCGCAGGAGGTTCGAGGATGAAGAGGCACGGAGGAAGCAGGAAGAGGAAAAGGAAAGAATCTTGCAGGCTGAAGCAGAAGCAGAAGCAGAAGCAGAAGCAGAAGCTCGACGACGCTGGGAGGAAGAGGAGCGTGTCCAGCGTGAAGCTGAAGAGAACCGATTGCGTGAAGAAGAGGAGAGGAAACAACGCGAAGAGGAAGAACGGAGGCGCCTGGAAGAAGAACGTCAACAACAAGTGGAGGAAGAGGAGCGAAGACAACTGGCTGAACGCAAGCGCAAATTCGAAGAGGAGAGGTTGAAACGTGAGGAAGAGGAAAAGAAAAGGCAGGAAAAGGTGCGGAAACGCCAAGAAGAACTTAGGAAAGAGGAGGAGCGCAAGCGTCGTCTTGAAGAGGAAGCCGAGGCCGAGCGTCGATGGCAGGAGGAATTGGCTCGGATTCGGGCACGCGCTGAACAAGAAGCTGCTGATGCAGCCTTTGCTCGTGCTCAATTTGAGGCTGAGGAGGCTGAACGTCTCAGACAGGAAGAGGCCGATCTTGCAATGGCCCGAGAGGCGCAGGAAGAGGCTGAGCGGGAAGAGAGGCTAGCGAGGGAGAGGAGACGTCAGGAGGATGCAGACGAAGCAGTTGCTAGGAGGGAACAAGCACATGAGGAGGAGCTGGAGAGGAGAAGACAGCAGGCAAGGCGAAGGGAAATCGAAGAGGCAGACAGGGAACTGGCTAGGAGACTAGAGATGGAAATGAACTTATGAGAGTGACTTGTTGACGACTTTTGAACGATGATGCACACCTTATACTAATTTTTATTCGTTGTGGGGCGTACCTAACTTGTCTGCCCACCCTTCGCATCGTGTACTACACACTTCTCAATTACAAGACACGTGTCATTTCCCGAACGTGAGGATACAACTACAGCGGGAAGCCCATAATAGCCTACAGTAGTAGTAAATATGATTCGTGTCGACTACTAGCAAGAGAAGTACACTAAACAACACAATGAAAACAGTGATAGCATGACGTACAACACAAAAAGTAGACCCGACAATAGCATACAAGAACGTAACGGGGTAAGAAAATCCAACTGAATCAGTATGGTATCTCATCAATCCGAAAACAGTTTCTTGAGGTAATCCACCGCTGCCTGACGCACCGAACCATCGACTACGGGATTATTCAAGAGTTCAGTGGCAAGCTGTGCTCGCTGCTTCATCTTGACAGATTCCTTGTTATGTTCCCATTCCGCTTGTTCACGTTCCGATCGCAGTCGTTCCATCTCTCGTCGGGCCGCACTCTCTTTCTCTTCCCGTTCTTCACGCCGTCGCAAATACTCCAGCTTTAGCTTGCTGTGTTGGGCCTGGGCCTGAAGGAGTTGCAAACAAGCAGCTAGCATAGATTGAGGCACGGTAACAGCAGGGACAGGTGACGGATCCACTGCCTGTGATTGCATAGCTGTTACATTAGAGGCAAGTGTTCGACTACACGTGCTGGATGGCCGGGTTTCAGGGACGATAATGTCGGGGATGGCTGATGCGAGAGGACCAATTGACTGAGGATGGGCGAAAGTACGTGCAAGAGGCTGTACCGGTATACTTGGTGGGTTCGGTGTTGCATCCACCATATCCGACAGGCGGTCATCGTCATCCAGATCATCGGTACCCATGGGTAACCCGATGCCTGATCCGCTCTGCCGACTCCCCGACGGGCGGGTGGTAGCCGGATCGTCATTCCATCTAAACCAGGTCAATCAGTATGCGCGGAACTACTCCAAAGAATCCCACCTCTTGCAGAACAGGTCATACCAACCCGTTCGATGCCAATGATCGATAGTTCGAGCATTGATGTTGCCGATGTCACAACCCCCTTTCCGGGCGAGTTGTATACGACGTTCGTACTCCCGCAGCCTGTCACTCTCGTTTACTCCATTCACCGGAGGGTTACCCGCCCTCCCATGAAACGTTTCAAAAGCATGGATGGACTTGAACAAATTAAAATTGCGCTCGTAGCAGCCTTTAAGTGCTTGATACGTCTTCTTTCCGCCGAAAACCTCAGCAGCGCACTGTCACTTATTGTCAAGACGTTGCTCCACTCCCCCCAAAAAGCAGAAAGAACTCGAAGAGAAGAAGAAGCCTACCTTGCGAAAGCATGAATTTTTAGCAGTGCGAAGGGTATTCCAATGTTCGTCTTCTCCATCCCCCATAAGCCACTTGAACAGCTCAGTCTTTTCTTCCTCAGTCCAATGTTTCGAACCATGGTTTGGATCGTTCTCGGCAAAATCTCCCCCCAAATCTTCGATGACGTCCCTCCGCCGTTTCCCAATTTGGGTATTTGATGATGATAAGGTGTTGGGACCATCATGAACGTGTTTTCGCTTTACTCCGTTGATGGCGGCGGAAGTCGAACTACCGTCATTGCTAGCATTATTATTATTATTGGCTAACGCAACTGCAAAATCATGGATGGCTTGGTGTGGAGAGTTCGACGTCACAGCTGGATTGGGTCGTGCGTTCCCGTTCGCATCGATGAGCGTCGGCGGTGAGTCTGTTAACCTATACGGACTTTCGTGGATTAATGTGGGTCGTGCCGAACTCAGTCCTGGCGTGAGGTGTGATCCGAGTGCCTGGTTCAAACTCTGTAGTGAAGGGAAGAGATGATGCGATGATGCGATGAGAGTTGGTATTAGTGTGCAATCCTGGGTTACTGTGCTCACATTACCGATGGTGCCTTGAAGCGTCGGATCTCGTGGAAGGTGACTGAAAGCCATGCTGGGATCACTACACAGCAGGCAAGAGGGCGTAAGATGTGGCACCGACTCGAACGCCGCCCCTCATACTGGCCTAGAGATGGCGAACGTTTCGAAAGGTGCTTACCCGTGTGCTTGCGAATTATCCATCCAGGGCGGGGATTGTGTTCTCTCCAGCCTCGAACTGCAATGAACCAGCCGTGAACCGCTCGCGTTCGATGTGGCTCGCTCGTAAGACACACAGACCAGGTGGCAGCGCGGCAGCTGAGGACAAACACCGACAAACACATAGCTCGCCCGTTCGTTCCAGTTCGCTCCTCGATCTGCAGCCTTTGATTCGAAATCTCGTAAGAATGTAGACTACAGTAAGAGAAAGAAAAAAAACCCTGGTAACCTAATAATGGATGTGACAATAATTACAGAGAGCTATATGAGTATGAGTACACAATGCCGTTGGAACGTCCTCTCCCCCTCCCCATTCACATCTCGTCATCTGTGTCTCCCTCAGCGTCCAGGTCGGAATCATGGACCTCGCCGAAATTAACGGGTCCATCAATGAGTACAGAATGAAATGGCTCCGGAAGCATTGTAGATTGCCGTATATCATTGGGGGATTTATCAACCAATCCTCCACCATTCACCTGGTTGGTGACAACGACGGTGTAGTCGCTCGAAGCGCTCTGTTGGCAAGTCAATCCGGTCAGAGGAGTGCCGACATCCTCGGTCTTTACATCCTGGTCGTCGCAGAACCCGTTCGCGCCGTCGGCGTGAGAACAATCACGCACAGGCTCCTCTTGACCCTTCTTAGCATCAGTGGCTGACCGCTGTTCAGGAGAACTCGGGGGCCAGGAAACTCCATTTGACTGATTTGATTGGCCATTGGTGAGATTAATAACAGGTTTCATGGGATGAATGAATGGGTCGGCCCGCCGCTCGTCCGATGCAGGTTCGGATGGTGATAGTGAACCATTACGAGAAGGCGTGTCGATCCTCCTGCGTTTGCATGATGTCGCTGATGGTGGCGGCGACCGTGACCGCGGCGTTGCCGCAATTACTCTGTCGCATGGTTCAGGTGGTGATGAGGAGGGTTTCCTTGATAACCGACCACCGCGTCGCTTGGCAGGAACAGCGGCGAGGTCGTCCGCAAGGTTGCCATTAACGATATTTGGTACGTCTCCATCATCATCATCTTCGTCAACTACTAGTCGACGGCTCGATCGCGTATGCCGCAAAGGCGGTAGATGGTGGTCCTCGTGTCTCTTTATACTCGACCGCGTGCGCAAGTCGGGCAGACGAGTGTTACTATTATCATCCTTAACCCTGCTCCGCAGCTGCTTCTTCGGCGTAGCAACAGAATCGATCAACAGGTCGTCGAAGAGGCGTGCCGCGGACGCTTCCGATACGTCAGTGAGTGCGTCACCAACAGCGGCTCTGTTCTCTTTAGCCACTTCTACAGGGTCTGGAGCGGGCAACTTCTCCCTGTTATTACTCTCGTCTACTGCTGCTGCAGGGGTACCATTCTCCGATGGCAGAACTGGCGTTTTCGGTGCGCCGCCGCCACTCAGAGTCTCGATGCCGATCCCCATCTCGCTTTGCAAGATCTCCCCGGTAGCCTTCGTTCTCGTTAGGAAGAACGGTGTCCACTTCAGCTTTTCGAGTTTGACCTTCAGATACCCCTTCTGTTCCCAGCTCTCCAGCCATCGATCGACCACGTCCGGGTCCCACGATATCTCGTAACGCGTGGGAAGAACCAATGGCGACCCTTGCTTACTTCCCTCTTCCTCCTTCTGCGTGTTCGTCCGCTGCAGGTGCCGTCGAGCAATCCCGTTCTTGCGACCCCGAGGAAACTTTATCGACTGTCCTGGCGAAGGACGAACTGGCGGAGGAGTGGCAGCCTGAGTGATCATATCCTGCTGCACGAGGGTGTTATAGATGTCTTCGAGCGTCATGGAGGTCGCCCGGCTTATATCTGTTGACGACAGCAGTGAATGATGCCTGGTATGAGGGAGAATTAACCCATGGACGACGGAGAAAACGGCTAACCTTCAAGACTGGGCCGAGGAGGAGCCGTCTTCAAGTACCGCATTATTGCGAGCGTCCAGTAGTTCTTGTAACCAAGCGCTCCGAGCGCGGATAAAGGCTTTTCTGGGGAACCGGTGCGTCGCTCCTTTTTCGATAACAGGTAACCTAAGCAATGGTGTTAAATGAATTGACCATGTCGCGGAACGTGTGTTGACGTACTGAAGTCGATGAGAAAGCCTCCCCATCCTTGGCGCTGCCTCACGGGTAAAGTCATGATGCAGCTCACGTTGTAGTCCTTGGGCGAACATTTCTCCTTACTAAAATATCCCACAAACCGAGCCCCGATATCATCAAATTCCGTCATAACATAGAAGAGGAAAGGTTCAACATCGTAGAAAAGAGATTTGTGGTCGAGGAACATTTTTGACAGAAGACAGAGATTTTGACAGTATATCTTGTTCTTCCGTCCATCTACCTCAAAGATGGAAACCTGGCCATCGCGGTATATCTCGTCGCCTGGCGGATGTCGAGCTTTGCACTTCATCTATGAAAGCGGACAGTTGAGTTGGTCCTTACTGCGCGACTTCTGGATCCCTCACCTTATGACGACCAAAAGCGAAGCCACTCCTCATATACTTCAAGCAAAACTCACATATCCAGAGACGCCCATCTGGAATATTTGCGTACTCCTCAGGAAATGGTGCATCGTACCAGGGGTGAATGTCATATCGCCCAAAGCGAATGATTCGTATGCGCAAGACAGGTGTTTGCTCGTGACCAGCGGGGGTGTTCGGACTTTGGAAACTGTAACCCGGCGTATTCGGATGAAGACTAGGAGTGGACGGGACGGGCGAGGGCGTTGGTATAGTAGATGGAATGGATATTTGGTGTAAAGTGTGTGAGCGGAGGGGCCGGGAGGACGGGCCGGCAACCGGCGAATCCGTCACGTCGGTGGCCGAAGTTGGAGGGGGTGGTGGTGCCAGCTTCTCCTATACAGCGAAAACCATCAACTACCACGTAGAATAATCTTCAGAGGCCACGAAACACGCACGTCTGCGGCCAGTCTACTCCTATCAAATCGAGTCCTGTCCGTACTCTCGATGGCAGTCTTTGAAACGTCCCTCTCAGCTGGCGCCAGCAGATCTTCAAATATATTCTTTTCTGGATCTTCTTCGCGATCCTTTCCCTTCCCCTTCGGGGGAATGCGAAGCCGCACGACGAGCGGAGGTGCAGAAGGGCGCACGGTGAGACGCATGCGTTTTGGCGGCCGCGCTGGCTCTGACTTGCGCTTCGGACGCTTCTTCTTGACAGCCGATGGACGGCGCGGTGTCGGAGCGCCCACGGTAGACTCGTCTGAGCCTGAATCGGAACTGGAAGATTCGGACTCGGATTCGGATTCGTCTTCCTCGGTCGCTTCGGCGCTGTCTTCCGCTCCGGCTTCCACATCGACTTCAGGCTCGGGTTCGAGGCCGCAGATGGGGTCGTTTGGATTGGAGACGTGAAAATATTGAGGTGGTTCGGTGGGAACCGTGTCGGATTGGGTAAGGGGAGCATCAGGAGGTTGGAGAAACTCGATAGGAGGACATTCGGGACAGTGCCATTGTCCAGGAGGTGCTTTGTCCAGAGGAGTGTCGAGACAGTCCATGTGCCACCCTGCGTGATGGTCAGCGAAGAACTGAAGCTATGTAGTCAAACAGTTAGTCATACCTCGATCACAGAAGTCGCAGAAGAGAATTCTCTCCTGTCGGAGCATGAGCAAACACGACAGAACAAAAGGAGAAACACTCGCATCGTCGCCCTTCTCATGGCACACTTCACATATCTTGCACTCGATACATCTCCATGGGTAGGACCTCATCACGTCGGCAACACGAGCGAGTTCCATGCAGCTGGGGTGACCTACAGACGAGATCTGCTTAGCATTGCCATCGGGGTGGGAAGCAATACAAAACACACCGCTTCGCCCACACTCGTCACAGGAAACCATCAACTCCGGTTCTCCTAGTTTGTTCTTGGAATCGTTTCCCTGACAAAATCCACACTCTTCTTCTCTCCTGGGTTTCCTTCTTCTCTTCTGTGGTTTTGGAGTCTGGGCAATTACTTCCTGGATCGGGACATAAGTAGCTGGTGGTTGGGGGGCGAATGGATCACCCCTGGGCCCCTGGTCGTATTGCGAGGGTTCTTGGGAGTAGTGCCTCCGACACACGGGGCGGGGATCGTGGTGAGGGATGACGGACCGGAGCTGATCAGCGCAACGATTAGCACGCTTTGCCCGGTTCAAACGCCTGGTTAAGCACCATAACGCGACGCGTTCGGCGGCGCCGTCCGTGTTTCAAGGCAACAGTGCGAGTCAAATCTTACCTGTGCAGGATCACACAGAGGCCCGTTTGAGTGCCGTTCGAAGGCTGTGTCGGTGAGGGCCGTGCCGGCGAGCGCAGGATCGATAGGAATGTCGTCGACGTGGCTAGCGGGGGTTCCTACTTCGCTGGTTGTCTCACGGTCGAAGAGAGCATTTGTGGGGAATGGCAGACCTCGCATGTTGCGAAGCTTTGAATGTGGACCCCGTCGAGAAGCGCTGACCGTTGTGAGCTGAGACTTGGAGCTGGGCGCAGTCGACGTCCCCACCGAGCGACTGCCTCAGCTTGTTTCCGTCACGGCCGAGCGTGACGTGCCCACAGGAAAAGTCCCAGGTCACAATTCCGGACTAAAAAACGTTTTTTCTGCCACAAACTTAGGCGACTCCACTCTGAGTCTCTGATAGAGTCTTACTAGTGCCCTAGAGAACACAGTGGTACGCATGTATGGTCGTGAGTTGTACATATGACAGAGAGTTGGGAATGTAAGGCTGTGACCACTGTTCGCCGGATTGGGATGTCACGCTGTGATGGCGCGGACTCGACTGAGGACCAGCTGACCAGTGCTGGACTGGCAGGGAAGAGGGCACCCAATTCTTATTAGAAAATGCGTTGAGACAGCTGGCAGGGCTGGGAGGGTGTTGGGATCCAAACAACAGCCAACAAACCAGCACTTCACCCGTGTTGCCATCTGACTGACAGAACTGAGCGGGCCCGTTGGGACTACTTTAGCAGGGCCACGGTGCTGGCTTTCAATCTCGTTTGCTTTCCTTCGTCCCACTCCACCACCACCACCACCACCACCACCACCAGCGATGCAAGCTGCCGTCGTCGTTCAGCATCCCCACTTGCCTCCCCCAATCCTCACCCAATATCATCTCCCATCGCTTAGTTCTCCTCTCACAACCAACTCAACCATCATGCCCACACCCCCAGTCATCTCTCGCAAGAGAAAGCGAGTCCACCAGTACACAGTCAGCTACAGCGAAGTCCAAGAAGTAGACAACGAAGGTCGACTCCGCGAAGTAATCGTCATTGACGATACTCCACCCCCATCAACCATATCTCCCGCAACAACCCACACCAACGCTTATTCCGCTTCTTACCAGCCCCCCTTGTACTCCGCTCCAATCAGAACTAGAGCCCGCGCCGCCGCAGAGGCAATGGCCCTGTCCGCGAGCACATCTTCTGCCGCCCCAGTGGCCCCAGCGCCAAAAAAGAGGAAGCGAGACCCGGCAGATGATCCTCGTGGGACTCTGACAAAGAGACCTGCTCCCGGCTTGCAACAACAGGCCGCCCTACCCTCCACTAAGTCATGGGCAAGCGGCAGCGGCCCTGCCGCTCTGGACGTACGTAATCTCATTTCTTAGCCATCAACTTCTCTTAAGATGCTTATCCTCGTGTCTATCTGCACCATCATCAGACATCCAACGGCGTTGTTCCATGTGACGATAAGGAGGGTCACTACATCATCGTCGCAGATGACATAATCCATAACCGATGTAGGTTCGCTTTCTCCTCTCTTCATCCTCATTCGTTGAGCCGCTCCACAGATCGCACCGTTCGTCTCTTGGGTCAAGGGACCTTCGGCAAAGTTGTAGAAGCCGTCGACATCCAGACCCATAACAGAGTTGCTATTAAAATCATCCGTGCTATCCCCAAGTATCGTGACGCTAGCAAGATCGAAATCCGTGTCCTCCAGAAACTCAAGGAGAAGGATCCCACAAATGTTCAGTACGTCTTTTCTCAGAGCGCTTCCATGGGCCCTTTCCTCACGGCGCTTTGTCAGCAAATGCATTCATCTACTGCATTGGTTTGACCACCGGAACCACATTTGCCTAGTATCGGAACTTTTAGGCATGTGCGTGTATGACTTTCTGAAAGAGAACGAATTCGCCCCCTTCCCGCGACATCACATACAATCCTTCGCTCGGCAATTACTCGGCAGCGTGGCTTGTGGGTCATTCTCACCTCCCGTTGTCTCTATTTCTGATGTCGTTCGGTGCAGTTCTTCACGACCTCCACCTAATTCATACCGACCTGAAACCTGAGAACATCTTACTTGTCAATAATGAGTATAGACTCGCAGTCGTTCCTGTGCCTGGCAAGGTTCGCATCATACCGCTTATGCATATGCTGACGTACTAACCGCGCCCGTAGCGCAATGCGCCTCCACGGACCAAACGGATACTTCAGTCTACCGACATACGCCTTATTGATTTCGGTTCTGCAACATTCGAAGAAGAGTACCACTCCACAGTTGTGTCAACGCGGCATTACCGAGCACCCGAAATCATTCTTGGTATGAGCGTTCTTTCATGGGTCCTTGTGCGGCGTTGTTAAACCTGCGCACAGGCTTGGGCTGGTCATACCCATGTGACGCATACTCTTTGGGTTGCATCCTTGTGGAATTCTACACAGGTGTTGCCCTCTACCAGACACATGATAATCTCGAACATCTGGCCATGATGGAGATGGTCATGGGGAAGATGCCTGAGCGCTTCGCTCGTGCGGGTGCGCGCTCAAAGCCAGAATTCTTTAAGGAGGGCGCACGACTAGACTGGCCTAAGCCCAAGGCCTCACGCCAAAGTAAGAAGGACGTCCGTGCCACACGGCCCCTCCAGGTAACGTCTATGATGTATCGATGACGCAGGATCTCATGCATAGGCAGGATGTTATACCACCTACCGATCATATGAATCGGCAGTTTTTGGACCTTGTACGGCGATTACTTGCCTTCGATCCTGCACAACGGATAACAGTCCGTGATGCTCTCCACCACCCATACTTTTCCCTTCAGATTCCAGAAGAGCTGTAGCCCACATCACACAGGTTATCTATCATTTCTTGTTTGTAGATCACGCTTTGAACAGTTCCTCTCATCCCCCAACTCGCCCTCACACTCATTCTGTTCACTACTTGTTAATCTCCGGGTTGCCCCCCTCACTCCCATCGTTTTCTACATGTCGTCGGAAGTGCTATTATATTCGGTCTAGGGCCTTGTAACAACTCCAAATCATCCGCATCGTCGTTGCAGCGCTATGTCTGATTCTAGCTTCCTTTGTTCCCCACAACAGTCCACACCACCCAGCGAGTGCAGTAATTTTTTACTCATCTCATGTTCTTCAAGCAGTAACATACATATTCCCTTGTGCACGTTGCACACAAGACCATCCTGGCCTGTTTCCTACCACTGTAATATGCCACTCCTATTTTCTGCGTAGGCGGTCGGACATGGCAAGAATGATGGTAACTGGGATAACTGGTCGCCACAGCGTGGAAACTGCTTTGCCTGGGAAGATACATTCATACAAGTAACGAGTGGTGTGCCATCGCCTCCCCCCGTGACGCGCGGAACGAACACTAATGTACTCCGTGTGGCACCGGAAGCAAAACAGGTATGTATGAACGTGTACCTCCGGTTCAACTTGGGAGTGGTTGTGTGACTATTTCCAGATAAAGAACGCTACCCAAACGCATCGCAAAGCCGACGGGTCTCTTTGAAGGGTCAAACCACTCTGGTGGGGCTTAAAATTGAACAACATTACCCTAAAGGGTTCTGGCGGCCGTCACAAGGCTAATAATACAGGTACGAACGGGGACTCCCGCGACTTGTCACCCACAAAAGCTGGATCTGGAACTATGTATCCAATGGAAGCCGCCTACTTACCTGGAACTGTCCCTGTTTCATGCAGTTTCGACACATGTCCCCTAGAAGACATGTAAACTCAGCGGCAACTATCTGCTGACGTTAAGGACATTATTCATCTGTGAAGAGGTATGTGTGCTGAACAGATTGCCTTGGGACCAGCGTCAACGGGTATGTCACGCGGGTATCTCAAGGCCAACGAGAGTGAACGGCCTTGAATAGGTATCCGAACCTTCACTATCTACTGCTGACCTTCTTCCCACCACAGTACTGACCACAGCACTTGAAGCGACCCGAAACCCCACTAGCTCAAATGAATATCATTTATTGGACCGGTTCAAGTCTTGCACAATCTGGTCATATAATCTCACACTTGGATTACAGGATATAATTCCATTAGTAGCCATAACGCGAGTGAACTTGTTGTGTAGTTGTTAACAATCATGTTAAAAAATAAAAACAAAAACAAATTCAGGCTAGTACAGCTCAGAGAGTGCTTACCGTGATTCTTAGCTTTCTGCTTGTCGAGGTAGTCCAAGCCTTCGGTTTCAAACTCACGGTCGATGAACGCGCCAGCGAAACCGGCCCTAATGTTACTGTTAAGCACAGAGAACAAGCTACATGATACCTGGCCCAAACGTACAAGAGCTCCTTGGCTGTCGCGTGGTTGTCGGGTTCACCGTTCTTGGCCTTATGGTTCTCGTACGCTTTAACGGCCTGCGTACACGTAGAGGAGGAAGCACTGGGTTATCAGTTTATCGTACGAGATCGGTCATAGTAAAACAGCTCATGTGAAAGTTTAGCCCCGTGCTTTTGAAGTTCTGCGCTGTAGTTCTGCATGCACAACTTGAGCAACATAGAGATATTATCAGGGGGCAGAGCGACGCTCACGTCGTTGTATTGGCACTCGTGTTCATGATGATGACCCATATTTGCTTGATACTTTGTTAGGATGAATGAGGATGTGATATATGTATAACCTACGGACTATGGAAAGCCGGACAATCATGCTCGAATAAGGAAAGTCGAACGGCAAAATGCCCAACTCAAAATGGAAATGGCCGATGGCGGACCTCGATCACTCCAAGTACGTTTTTTTTTTTTGCCATCATCGTAATGAAAAATGAAAAAACACGTTTGTCGAAGTACTTTTTTTTTTTGCCATCGTCATAATGAAAAATGAAAAAATACATTTGTCAAAGTACTTTTTTTTTTTGGCCATCGTCATATTGAAAAATGAAAAAATACATTTGTCAAAGTACTTTTTTTTTTTGGCCATCGTCGAATTGAAAAAAAAGCTCATCAACCTAATGACAGCTTTGTACGTATGGGTCAAATGGAATAGTATCAGCAGCCAATGAAAAGTATGTAGTAGATTTCGTAGCCCTAGGTAAAGAATTCACAGACTCGCCTCTGGCTAAGCTGAAACCCGTCTATTGTTTTTGTATAATAAAAAGTTGTATGCACATGTATTGCTGGGTGCTGACTAAGCATGCAAAAATGAGTACTACGAGGCAAAAATGCAGTAATCCTAAGTCAGAAAGCAAAGCAACAGAAATAAAATATACCATTCGGAAGGCCACGTCGAGTAGTACCATAATCTGAAAAATCGAGAAGTAGGACAGCGAAACGGGCGAGCTATAGCGTACGCACCGGTGAGGTATCACCTGGGGGAGGGAGAGGGGAGACCCTCCAGTGACAACAGCTGGGGGGATCAACACCAAATTATGGCAGATGGTAGGGAACCCGCAGACGTACACCAGAAACAGGAACCGCGCCATCTCGACCACCCAGTCCAGAACTATACCCAAAGTTGCCTCACGACCCCTGAATACAAAAACAGGCATATATCGACAGTGGCTGCGCGGAAACGGATGAAAAATGTATCCCCAGGAAGGGCAAAGCGAGGGGAAGAAACATCCAAAAAAGCGAGAGGAACGGCGGAGAAACGCGTGAGATACGATCTCAAGTCCTCAAAGGTGGGGGCAGGAGAGTCGCCTGAACGACAACGGCTGGGGGGATCAACAAAAAACACTGGGAGATCGTAGGGAACACCTCTAAGAATGCAGAAAAAAGGGAACCGCACTAACCTGACCACCCAGTCACGAGGTATACACAAAAGCAACGCACAGCATTCCTAGCACAAAAACGGTCATATCTCTATAACAACCGCACGGAATTGGATGAATGAGGCGTCCCCAACGATGTCGGAGTGAGGGAAACAAAGGACCCCGAAAGGCGAGAGAAACGGCATAGCAACACGCGAGATACAACGACGAGACCTCAAGGGTGGGCCTTCCCACAAATATGCAGATAACCCTGGAACTGCTTGGCCTGTCAGGAAGATCCTACGATCAACAGGAAGCTATCGCGATCCTGCAAAAAAGCGAGAGATGTAGCATAACTTACACCTATTATATTTATGGCATACACATGGAGTGCATCACTGGTAATAGTTTTTTTTACAGCCTCGTCCGCACCCACCTGCGCTTCGCTGACATTCCTAATTTGGAATACCGCCAGTATGTCACGTGACGTCACGTGATATGTCGGGGGGCGGTTGAGCTAGGACAGGTCTGTTGCTGAGGGGAACTTCTTGTTGGCTATGATAAGGAGACGGCATTGACACTGCAATTATAGATACGTAGGAAATGCAGTCACAAGTTTGACAAAGGTGTTTTTTCTTTTTTCATTATGACGATGGCAAAAAAAAAAGTACTTCGACAAACGTGTTTTTTCATTTTTCATTACGACGATGGCAAAAAAAAAAAAAGTACTTGGAGTGATCGAGGTCCGCCATCGGCCATTTCCATTTTGAGTTGGGCATTTTGCCGTTGGACTTTCCTTATTCGAGCATGATTGTCCGGCTTTCCATAACGGACGGATGGCAGGGAGAGAGGGGTTTATATGCACGGAGGGAAGCTGGGGCGGTACTTATCACATGATCCTCCCTTCTACTGCGGGCCCCCGTTACCGCGCTGGCCACGGCCTTGCAAGGAACTGACCTATTATGCCTTGGTTTGTCGGTTTGACATTTGTCCATCAACTATTTGTTGCACACCTCCTTTTTTGTCTTCTTGATACCATATTTGACTCACTGAGTTGAAAACGTGTCATTGATTTCTGTTTAGCTTGCTGGCTCAAATCTTATCAGATCTTATCGCAAACACTGGCAGATGTAACTATTTTATTCCATAATAACGAACGTTTTTGCACAGCACTTCGGGGAAGGACACGGCCGGACCGTCCGGACTCCGGCCTGTTCATTGACCGTAACCCCTATTTTGGGTGCGGACTCTCGGGAAGCCTTCTCAGTACTATTAGCAGTGTATCTTTCTCAATTGCGTCATCCCCAGCTCGGGGCGATGCACCCGATCAGCGGAGTAGTAGTTAGGGTCTCCTTAAAGGGATGTGCAAGTATAGACATGCGATTGCGTCGATAGGATGTAGAATGGTGTGCGGCCGGCTAGAAGATCTCATTTGGCGCAAACATCGCTCGATCATATACGTACAGTGGGTGCTTGCCCAAGACGGACTTGATTTGACTACATACGGTCTACAGTCCCCTGCACGGTGGCCCACTAGGATCGGTGATCTTATCGATCATACTCCACGATAATCTGCTGGCACTTGTGAGAAAAAATGTCTGTGCTTATCATATTCTGTTAGGCTAGTTCTTCTAAGGGCAAGTGATCTCGTGGACGTTCATGTCCACGGCAGTTAACCTTTCATTTCGTCACCTGCTAAGTTGGTATCGCGCCAGATCCCCCGCATCCCGCTTCACGAGATAACTTGCTTCAGGGGAGATTAACCAGAGTACGTCAACGTGATGCAAGTGTGTCACACAACAATGTTCAGGATGCCTTAGTTGAAATGTTCCACAGTTCGGTGTAACAGTCTAATGTAGAGCTCGATATACAACGCATCTATAACATGATGTTGGCTAAATCACTGGTATTCCTTGTCGACGTGTTCGTGAAGACGTTTCTTGGCTGCGATGATTCATAGTTAGCCACCCGGATATCAACAGGGTGAGGATCAGTCACCATCGTGTTCAACCTTATACTTATCGTATGCATCGCGGCCCTTAGTTTCGACTAGGTGGGTTGCAGCAGCGCCGACGAAAGTAGCACTGCAATAATACGGGGGAACGTCAGCAATCATGCAGCATGCACAGTCAAGTACTTGAACCTACTAGAGCTCTTTAGCCTTGGCGCGGCTGTGGAGTTTCCTGTTCTTTGCTAGGTGGTCCTCATAAGCTTTGGTAACCTGAAATATATCGGTCAGTACTGTCACCACCCTTCCGTACACAGAACGCAGGTATCACCTCGTACGCGGCAGTGCCGCCGAGTGCGTCGTGCGTTAAGTTACCGTTGTTGTGCACGTCCTGGACCCGCCGCATTCAGCGCTGACAAAGTGGGGATCTAATGTAGAAAGGGCCTCACATCGTGATCATTCTGGAAGGAATCGAGGGGACCCACGATGATAGAATGCTTGAGCGTAAATGTAGTAAATAATTAAGATCCTGCAAGAGCTAGGAAAGAGCTTAAATACCTCTGGGAGTGAGTCTGAGTGAGTGTGAACTTATTTCCCCGGTCGCGTAAACGGAGGGAATCGATTATCAGGACCACTCCTGAGGCCTGAGGCCTGATTCCGTACCCGGCTGTTGCAACGTTGAACGTCGGCATCGGTTGACACCTGTGCATACCCCCTGTTCTTTCTAACCTTTCTTTTTTGCCTTTCCATTTATTGTACCATGACCATACCAGACCGTACGACCCTAGAAACATGCAGACTACTGATCTTGATGCTAGCATCCAATCGGTGTTTGCACACTCACCCAACTTCCGCTCAATCTACCATCAGAGCACTGCTTCTGTGGGGCCATACATTGTGGACTATTTAGTGCCAACGAATTGCACTGCGTCCGGTCGGTCGCAGCATAGAGCCGGTATTGGTCCATACACCTGAAGAACGTCCGAGACAGGACTAGTGTCCGTTGATACTTCCCGGCAACTTCCTCCAACAAGTACAGTGCTTGCTGGGTTGAAGCGAAGTACCCGATTCAATCTGCGATTCGTATCAGCTGTGTGCAGTCGCTTGGACCATATGCCCTGTAGAAAGACAGGTATCGAGGGAGAGTGAGGTGGCGGAGATCCCCGTCCCCACCCCGAATCTATTACTGACCTAGAAATAGATTGATTGCTGCGGACGAAGTCAGTTCGGATGCAATCTCAGCGAGAAACTGAACCAGACTCCAAGAACAAGGCCGCTAACGGTGAACCGTCCCGCCAACTGATTGCACGTGATTCACGCCGTATCGTAACGACGGTGCATGAATGCAGGCGCGCCTGACTTGTACTCGATGTTGGAATTCTGAATATTCAACCCCACTTGTGCGATGATACTTAAATCACTCGTTCAGTGGCATACAGATATAGTATTACAATCTTCCTAACGATGAGGCCAATTGGGAATCGGGACTATCAAGCTCCACAAGTGCAAGGATTGACTTATCAAATATATAGATGTTTACACCTAATAATTCCCCTCGACGTAAACGTTCTCGGTGAATTGCTCGTCAATCTGTGTCCTGGCTAGAGCCCTCGAAGTCAGTAACCAAGGAATACCAATGAAACAGATATCAGTTACCATGGCGTTTGGCCCTCTCCCTATCGACGAAGTCCAAGCCCTTGGTTTCGACCTCACGGTCAACGAAAGCGCCAGCGAGACCGGCCCTGGAAAGTTACCATTGTCAGTACTTTAGGCGGGGTGGAGAAAATGCCTCGTCGTACAAGATTTCTTTAGCCTTCGCGTGGCTGTCGGGCTGTCCGTTCCTAGCTACGTGGTCCTCATATGCTTTGGCGGCCTGCAGAGTTTATTCGTTATTCCCCATCGTGAAACACCTGAGGTATAACGCCCACCTCGTACGCAGCTGCGCCAGCGATGAGCTCGTGGGAAGTACTGGCCTTATGATGATTCTTGAACCACAGCGTTAGCCGTTTGGAAGTGGAATGGGGATGACGACGTCCTTACTCCAGTTTCGTTATACTGGTTGTAGCTGTCCTCGTGGGAAGAGAAGACGTCGAGGATACCCATGATTGTTCAGCTGAATATGAGGAGGCGTGAGTTATGACCGTCAGGAGAGACCTTTCAAAGGTTTATATACCTCGAAGAGGGGTAAACCATCCGAATCCCGAACGTGACAATCATATCAAGACCCCTGGCAGTTGCCAGCCGCTGTCGAAACTAGTCCGCACTTGACATGATGCCCTGTCTCATTTTTGTTCAGATTGTTCCACGATTGGGTCTTATCTAGAGTCCTGATTTGATGGACCGAGTTCGCTCTAGATTATCAGTCAGCTGAGCCCCCCAAATACAGATGATTCTATTCCTTCGGGGACCGGCACAGTCTATGTAGTTTATTTCGGTGTGATATACACGTGCGCTGGTGATATGGCGTGAGAGGTGCTCATCGAGGGGTAAGGGGATCCCACAGCGGGTGACTTTTTTGGGGAAGGAAAGGAAGACGGTACGTGTCGCCATCGGATCCCGCTGGAAGTTTGGTCAACGAAGACCGCGCCGGTGATCACTCTTCGGAAGCCCGCACAACTGCTTTGGAAGATCATATCGACCAATCGATGGCAGTACTTATTGATGTATCATATAGACCGTCATCGTATCCATGCTAATATGCTCGAGCCTGTGGAATAGAAAGAAAAGGGTAGCCGAGTTGCTGGGATCGTACGACTTCCCACAAATGCTATGGCAATGATGGGAGTTCCAAAGGTAACGAGGATCACCTTGTTGTGAGGGTGCATACGCCGTCCAGTTGCTGTCAAAGATCCTGCCTCATTAGACTGGATGGTTTGGCTCTCCAACGAGGCAACGGACGCCAGACGGGTGGGCACAAGGCAGTGCTTCTGTGGCAGACCCCCCAAATTAGCACGGCGTCCTGAACTCCAAACCAATGGTTTCCTAACCTTGTTAAAGGCGAACAAGGAAGAGGCCTATTTGGTACGACTCTTGGGTATTCCTGAGGTGACCGAGCTCATCCAGCACCCAACTTTCGTGCCTCCAGAATCTGTGTGCTCGAAAATGTCATTTCTCGGCGTGGACGAAGACAGGATCGTCGAGCAATTGAAGCCCGAACTTCAGAAACTCGTCGACTCTGTCATGAGTCTGGCATCAACCTTGGTGTTAGCCATCATCACCTGCACTATCGTGTACATCTATCGACAAATGAAGGAGGAGAAAAGGGCGAAGGAGCTCCATTCAAGACGTATGGTTAACTGAGAGATGGGGGTGGTCCCAAAAGCAGAGTCATTGTACCCCGGGCTGGGTGTAGAGTAACGTTCGAGGTCGCTCAGAAATCTATTACCAGTGACTCTAGTCCGAGTCCGAAGTTCGCGACGCGAACTGAAGTCAAGTTGAAGTTGTTGACAAGTTGAGACTGGCAGAATCTGAAACAAGGCACAAATACACTTTACTTCTACAACGTCAACGGTGACCATGGCAGACACGGTAGAGCTCCTCAAAGGTATGCATCTGTTCTTAAGTTGTCTACTATAAGAAACCCAATCTTCGAGTCCCCACTACCCTCTGTTTCCAACTGGCTAATTCCGACTCTACCCGTAGCCAAGATACAAGAGCGCGAGCACCACCTCAGAGAGTCCTGGGTGAAAGCTATGGAGACTCGCCTTGTCCGGGATGAACTCGCCAAGTGTCACCGATACGAGGGCGTTAACCACCTCGAGAATTGCAGATGGCTAGCAGACAAGTATATCCAAATGCTTCAGGAAAACAGAGTGCGTACTTTCTCCACCCTTCGCTGTTCTTCCCTCTGAACGGTGGGTGGGTTAGGTCAAGGGGTATAAGAAGATCGAGGTGTGAGGGTATCCATGGCAGTGAGATTGCAACGAAAAGCTGGACGATTCACTTCACCACTTGTCATCCATCCCTACTAGGTCATTTCAGCTCGCAGTTCCACGTCCTCCGATCTGACGGGCGTAGCAAGCGTGTTTAAATTGCTTGTCCAGTATATCCACTAATGCCAAAACACCCTATTAGTTTATGAGACGATGGTAGCTACATGTGACAAGTGGTTCTAGTCTGGCTCTAGGCTAATGGTTTATTTTCTTGTCTTCCTCTTCCTGCCCTCAGTGCCGCTGGTTTCCCCTGCACTGGGTTCCTCACCACTACCAACAGCGACTTTCTTAGCTTTGGGCTTCTTGAGGTGATGTACGGGTATCCAATCCTCGTCGTATCCACCTGTGCTAGTGCCGGTCGCTGTAGCAGCAGGTGTAGTTCCTTCCTGTCGGCGTTTGGGATTCTTGACCTTGGGTACAGGGAGGTATGTAAGGTAGGCATAGTATGAACCCCCGCCGAGTATAGCCGCGACAATAAGGTATGTAGAAATGCTATAATTGATTGAACATCAAACCGCAAGCAAGCGAGGGGAAGAACTGACAGCTTGAAGTCAAACCATGATACTTCGGGTTCGACAATGGTGACAATGGAATCATAAGCGATAACGCGATACTTTTCGCCCTGGATGATGACGACAATGGGCCATGAAACAAGTAGCTGAAACCAAATTACGAACCTCAGTTATATGGTCCAACCAGATAGTGAGTCTCAAGTCCCCTGTCTGAACATCGAATCAGGTTGATACGTTGCAAAAGATACCAAACTCGGCGGACCTTGAACCTAAGCCGCAATCAGTGGGACATGAGCGTACAGTACAAAGATACGTACTCTGAATGGAACGCGTAGGGGATTTGTAGTTTTGCGCCTTCGAGTAAAGGAACACCATACGCGAGGGAGGTCGTCTATGAATTACTAGTCAAACGGGAAGGAAGATGCATTTAAACTGACGAACATTCTTCACAAGCGTGCCGGTTTCTGGGTGATGGAAGGAACCACCGATGGATTGCAAGGTTACATTCCGATCGCTCTTGTTTTCGATGGCAAGGAAGATTTGATTGCGTTCACCATTCACGACCTCTGTAACAATCTAGTTATACTACACCCCCTCGCCAAGCAATGTGAAACATACGGCTAAAAGGGTTGCTTTCCGGAAAAGTTGCAACAACCGAAACTTCAGGCTCCTCCGAGTCGGCATTTGCTAGCGCATGATTCGTCAACTCCGGAGGAAGTCGGAAGGTCTCCCTCAAAAAGTGCTCACCTACTGCAATGAAGGACACCAACGTAGCAGCCAAACAGAGACCGCGGGCGAGAAGAGTCGGTAGACGCATGTCGTAGCCAAAAGTCAACCGTAGTAGCGCGTAGTCAACTTTTACAGCCAACGTGTCCCCTGAGCAAATTTGACAAGGATGTCACGTGACCCTTCGGGGAGTTCTTTTTTTCCCTTCACCCGTCTTCAAGTGACTACATTGCCGTACCTTCTTGCTGGAGCCCTTGAGGTTGGGATACCTGAGCGTTGAGCTCCCATTACGTTGGCGTAGACGGGTAGCCATATAAAGTGACAGCAAAAACACTACCTAAGGTCGACTAAGCAGTCCCTATCTCCGAACAGACGCAGGCTCAATCTCTCTCAGAAGCAACTGTGCTACCTCCCACGCCGTCTCCGGTCGGCCTTTAAACACTTTGTCGAACATCGACACACGCCATTTCCCGTTACTGTTGTTATCCAAAGTCGCCACTGTGCTTTTCAGCTTCTCCAGCTGCTGGTTCACCTTCTCTTCTTTAAGGATAGAGGCTGGTTCTTTGGTCGGTACCACATAGACGCACGATGGTACTGCGAACCCATTGGGGAAGGTCGTCAAGAAGGTCTCGAGATGTCGCGTCATCAACATGTCGTGGTGTGTCGGATCCCTGGCAAGTGGGTGGAGAAAAAGAATGCCAGAACCACGACATTCTTTGGTATATCTGTAGTGGTATTTGAATGCGGGTTCAAGGTGCACTCGTTGGGGTTACCTTGACTTTATCCAATCAGTTGTGACCTTTTCAGCATCGAAACCCTCGAGCTCGGTATGGAACGATGGCGTGTCAACAACTATGATGTTGTTTAAATCGTTCTTGAAGTTGCACCTCAACGCCTGCACATACTTGGTGCGGGGATGTTGACCCTTCTCCCCAACTTGGATTTCGTCATTCTTACACAATTCCTTGGTGAACTAACAACTGGTCAGGGAAAGATATCGCGTATAGGAAAGTTGCAGTGTTACCCAGCTCTTGCCTGATCCTGTTGGTCCTACCACGCTGCAAGCGACGTTCAGCCCTTGCCCTGAAGGAAGATGAAGAGATATCTCACCACTCACAATATTACGAAATCATTTTCCGCAACTTTCGCTGTAATGAAAGCATTCTTGAAATTGGACACCAGGTTTTGAAAAATTGCCATCGGACAGCCGAGGGATGCGAAGTGGTGTCAGTGGGGACCGCAATGGAGGTGAGTACGAGGCCACTTCAACGGTAAATAACTCTTCACACATGCTGTAGACACGTGCCCCTGAGGGAATGCCTTCCTTGGAGTCGACAATATTTGGACAGCCGAAAGGCGACCAAAGACACCGGATGGGCCTCGACGCTCCCAATGTTGGTAGCCGCATGGCCAAACCCAACATAGATCGATTACAGGTGTGGTGCCAGAACCAGACGGAAAGATGTCAACGTCAACATGTCGATCGAACTTGGAAGAATCTATGACTGTAAGGTTTCACGGATAACCAGTACTCGATTTCTTGGTACTGCCAGTCAATATGGCAGGACTTAGGGTTTCAGTCACCCGGGGCGGCATTACAAACATCAAATAAATTCCGATCGACCAATGTGACAAAGTTGTGGAGCACTTGAAATAGCACATTCACTGTCCATGGCCATGTTCCTCGGGCTAATACTGGGTTATCTCTGACACGGCTCGTCTGTTCTCCTGGCTGGTTGCCATTGAGAAGTTCCTGTGTCGGTGTCCGGCTTTCTTTTATCTTGCTATACTGTTCTCGCTCGCTAGTCGCCCCTATCTTCTCATGGGTCCCATAATTTTACACTCATCTAATCTTCGCATCCATCTTCTGTATAATCCAATCGAGACAACTTTCTATTAAGTGCCTGAGCCAAGTCCTTGTCCTTCGCTTAGTGAACGAACAAACAAAGACATTGTCGTCTATACGTAAGCCCTTTTGTAACGTTCAACAGCGGCGACGTTAACCCCCCACTCTCAAGGCGAGGAGATGCGAAATTGCGAATGGTTGGCTGACATGAAGAGGTGGGTACGGCAAGTCCTATATACTACCGGCCAACCGGTCAACTGCCGCCACTAATTCACATGCTTCTCGATGAAAGGAACGCTCGTCTCATTTGTTGCGATGATCCTACGTATCCCCGACGAAAGGCGTCGTAGGCTGTCTATTTAGATCCCTGTCCAACAGGTCAACCATGTTGTCGAGCAGTCAAACCCCTCTGCGATTCCCTGCTTCTCTTCCCTCCACCGAGCCGCTTGTCACTATATCATACCGTAAGGGAACGTTTTGTGTCCGTATTGTCGCTGTTGAAACGCCATTTATCGTAGCACACGATGGCCTGTGGATAATCGAACTGCACAACGGAGAGGACTCACGTCTCACCAAGCGAATGATCGATGATGCTATCCGGCCCGCCTTGGACCTTGTTGAAGAGCACTGGAATTTTAACAGAGGCTCTTCCCCGACTACGCGAAGCAAGGATGCCTCCGGCAGAGACAGCGGAGAAGGCGCTGTTATAATAATAGGGAAGCGAAGTCAGGACAAGTTTTTCAGCAACGGTTTTGAGTACGAGAGCGTGAAGGGCAACCCGGCTTTCTTCAATGGTAAGGCATGATACCGTCTCCTTTGTCCTATTGGTTCAGCTCATGTCTTTCAGAAACTGCGAATCCGCTTATTGCTCGTTTGATGACTTTTCCAAGTGAACCATCTCATACCATCAAGCTGCGGTTTGTTCTGACATTTCCACACAGTTCCGACGATCGCCGCTATTAACGGCCACTGCTTCGCAGCGGGAATGATGCTCGCCCTTTCTTGTGATTACCGAATAATGACTGATGGAAGCAGAAGACGTGCATGGATGTGTATGAACGAGGTCAGTCCATGACTACGGGCGGTCTAGCTTTGTCATACACCGCCATGCCTGGTGTCCAGAAGCTCAAAGATAGCTCATCACAGATTCATTTCGGTGCACCATGGCCTCTGTCATTTGCCGCTATCTTAAACACCAAGGTTTCTGATCCATCTGTTCGAAGACGCATTGCTTTGGAAGGGCATAGATTCACACCCTCAGAAGCGCTGGCAGCTGGACTCGTGGACCGACTAGCAAGTTGTGAAGGTACAGGGGCCGAACTTGGGACAGAGAACGTTTTGCAGGAAGCTATGAAACTCGCCAAGGAAGTTTCAGCGCTGCCCAAACAGGGTGTCTGGGGTTCCATCAAAGCCTTCCTTTATAGGGACTGTTTGGAGACTGTACGTTTGGACGCGCGAACACATTCGATGCTACCAACAGCGAGGCTGTAGTCGGGTGCAACTTCGCATACCCCATCTGTGTAAGTGATTTAGACATCACGTAGACCATCTCACCCAACACTGATGTAGGAATAGCGGCCGATGCACTTGTTGTTCAACTGTATTGGTCCCGGATGACTTTTGTGTGTAAAATAGTATTTATGCAATGCGCAGCATTGTGTTTGCAAACTTGGTTCCTTGGAAGCATGTTCAAATCATTCCATTCCCCGAGTCCTCCGTGCCTTTTTATCAATGGCCATGCCGGTGGGGCGTGCTTTGTCTGCTTTGCCCGTTGCCAAGGGTGTGGTTTCTGTGGAATCCATCGTCACATGTATGCTTATGTCATTCACCGTTTCCCATGCTAGGGCAACGCTGCAAGACAAAGGCAATTGTGATCGGTATATATAACAAATCGCTTGACAGGTGCGCAGGCTCCTGCATAACTGTCACCCTCCTCTTCCTCTCTTCCTCTCCCCTCACAAGGCCTGGCGCCCTCGTTGTCGTTCCCTTCCCTTGGCTGGAATCGTTTCTATCCTTGTTTTCTTGGTGGTGTATTGAGTGCACCGCGTCTCTCTCGTTAACGTTGACCACATAACACATCAGTATGAAGTTCTTGACACCAGCCTTTATCCTGGTCGCGTGTTTCTTGGATTATGTGCTGGGAGTTGTCATTCCTCAGCAGGCCCGGCGCCAGCCCGTCCTTCCTACGCCACAACTCATCACTTTGCCTCTTAAGCGAGTCCAAAATGTGCCCAAAGATATTCATCCGCAAATGGTCTGTTTTCTGTATTGCGTTCGGGGAGCCCCCTGACCCTTACTCGTTTTGATCATTGTATAGCTTATGCAGCAATACATAAACCATGCTTCTAAACGTCTTGCCCGCATGACAGGCCGTCAAGAGCCTTCAGAACATCAACTCCGTTCTGAACTTCATAAAAGGCTATACATTCTTGATGGTCGACCGGCACCGAGTTTGGCTTCGCCAGGCTCGAGCTTCAATGCCGGGAATACTCGGTTGGGTTTAGCAGCAACGCAGGGCCACGGAAAGCAGCCCAGCAAGGGTTCCATCAACAACGGTACCACCCTTTCTGGTAACGCTACTGCACCGGGGAATACAACTGCCCCTGGAAATAGTACCGGAGTCTCACCTCTCGATATCCAAGCAGCTGAGAATGGTGGCTTAACGTCTGCTAACCCCCCTACGACCAATAATTCTCTGGGATTGGCCATTGAGTATGCTGTATACGGAATTGCATGAGACTGGTCACTGACCAAAAGACAAACAGGGCCAACGATGTAGCATATATTGCAACAATCCAGGTCGGGACGCCTGCGCAGGATTTTAAAATTCTGATGGACTCTGGAAGTGCTGATTTCTGTGAGTGTGCCGGTGAATGAGACTTTTTGTCGTTTGTTTGTTGAGTAATTGTCAGGGATTGGGAGCGAGAACTGTCAGTCTTCGACGGGTGGTAGTTGTGTGAGTCCCAGTCGACATTGATTGGGGATATATTTGCTGAAGGGACCATAAGGGCAATCACACATTCCTTGGTCCACAAAGCTCTTCCTCCTTCGTGTCGAGCAATTCGCCATTCCAAGTCACGTATGGTTCCGGGGCCGTGGCGGGAACTCTCTGCCAAGATCAAGTTAGCATCGCAGGCCTGAGCTTGAATAATCACACGTTTGGCGTTGCATCGGTCGAGTCACCCCAGTTTTCGAGCTCTTCCGTGCCGTTCGATGGCCTCATGGGTCTGGCACAATCAGTATGTCTACCGAATCTCTGGACAACCTTACATGCGATGAATCTTTCCACCTTTTTAGACTTTGTCTCAGCAGAACGTCTCTACGCCAGTGGAATCCCTTGCTTCGAATGGTTTAATCCCGGCTGCAATAACTTCATTCAAGATTTCTCGTCTTTCTGATCAACTCAACGACGGGGAAGTCACCTTCGGAGGACTGGACTCTTCCAAATTCGTTGCCAACACCCTCGTTACCATTTCGAACGTCAATCAGCAGGGTTTCTGGGAGGGCGCTATCGATGCAGTCTCCATCAACGGAGCAGACAGTGGTTTAACAGGACGCACTGCGATTCTTGACACAGGCACTACCGTGATGGTAATTCCACCGGCTGACGCGCAGCAGCTCATGCAAGGTCTTGGCGGAACATGCGACTCGCAACAATGCACTCTTCCCTGCACTTCCAATTCCAGCCTTGCGTTCACATTTGGAGGATCCTCTTTTGCCATTGATCCGAGCGACCTACTCATCCTTCCTGTCCAACCTAACAATCCGACAGGCGATTGCGTTGCTGGAATACAGCCCCAGCAAATTGGAGCGGCAACCCAATGGCTGGTAAGCTTCTTCCAAGTTACCCGTCTCCATCGCGCTCACGCAATGCGTAGGTCGGAGACGTGTTCTTGAAAAACGCATACTTTTCTACTGATGTTGGCAATAACTCAATTTCGCTGGCGAAGCTCTCGGCACCTTGATGTAATATGACGATAGTCAGACACTGGCTGGGCGGGCCTAGCACAAATAGCGTATTTCTAGAGCAGTTGAATTTATTACTGTAGTTATGATGTTCGCGTACCACAAATATATCGAATGGGTGTTGTATTATCACCGAGAGCGGTCAGGATTTCTTCTTCAATAATTCCTTGGCAATCTCCTCATTATCCGCAGATTGGTCTGGTAACCAAAATGCCTGTATCGGATGTTAGCCAACAATCTAATCACTTAGGATTGATCCGTACCAGCTCTGTCCCGGCAGTGACCATCATCGCTAACCGGGGGTTAAACTTCGCACATCGGGCAGGGCCTGAATGTCCATCGAGAGTTGTCAAGGGTTGGATGCGTGTAGGTGGCGACTTCAGATCCACTACACCCGTCCGAACGGGTAGGTTTTGCACGTCCCACACTGCTATCCGACCATCGAGACTCCCCCCGACGACATATTTACTATCTGGAGTCCATGAGACCTCCTCGCCGCTGTTTCCTTTAACTGGGTCGATGCTTGGGGGTGCGTCCAGCCGACGTCTCTCCAAGCCCACAAAGCCTTCGAGTTTAGCGAGTAGATGTCCCTCAAATGCGTCGAGTATGTAGTGTGCGTCACCGGAGCAACCCACAAGAAGATACTTCCCATTGGAGGAGAATGCAAGCGATGTCATATAAATAGGTCGAGGTGGATAGCTGACCAGCGCGAGCGTAGGGTCCTCCAGTGTGATGGTAAGAAAGGGCGCCTTGTCATAATTGGCCTGATCATACAGCAGAATTCGAGAATATCGGTTGACGCCTACTGCGAAAACGAGGCCGGATGTATCGTAGGCTACCACCGGCGATGACGGAAGGTTTAGGAGCCCTCGGCACGTAGGTACACGTAGGTCCCATAATCGCACGGTCTTGTCCATCGAACCGGACATGAACCCATCGTCTACAGGAGACATTTCCAATGAAATGACTCGCTGCTTGTGGCCCTTGAAATACTGCAAGTACTTGTTGTCATGCAAGGAGTGGTAGCGTATCGTGTCATCCTCCTTCGTCGACGCATGTATCACCGTCGTATTTTTGTGGGTGAAACGCGGGAGATCAACACCATACTTCTTGGAATAAAGCGTTTTTAGATGTCTGCACTGGCGTGTCAACACATGAAAGGAGCGGTAACGTCGATGACGATGACTTACTTGCCAGATTTACAGCTATATAACCGGAAAGTTTCGTCTTCGGAGGCGGTCAACACTTGATCTCCTCTGTCATCGAAGGTGATGGAAGTGATATGTCGAGGACCAGTATTCGTCCTCGAGCTGCTTCCTGGTGTCGGTGGTGGCGTCGGTTCAACGGCATTCTTGAACACCTTTGCTGGCTTCAATTTAGTCTGTATTGCGTCGGAGGTCACACGCTGACACTAGGACGGGTAATAAGGACAGTCCCTACCATCAACGCATTGGAGAGAGGAATTGTCGACGGTGCATTGTTTCCGTTGGCAGTCGTCGTCGCTGGTGGCATCGTGCTTGGTCGAGCGTCTGAGTTTGAATACACGCTTTTGCACTGCAGACGACGATGGCGGAAGACGAGACAGCAAGGCTATGGAAAGTCAACAGGACGATACATGAACTCGTCAAGGACAGGGTAAGCAGAAATCTAATCCTCGCATGCCAAGGTATACGACTTTTTTGACAGGGGTACCAAGTGTCAGACGATGAAATACACATGGACCTTGTAACTTTCCGTGCTCACTACACGAATAACGGAGGGGTAGTCGAGTACGTCCTGCTTGGTTTGACCAGGATCCTTGAGGCCGACGATGCACAGCCGAAATCAACTCAACTTTTTCACAAATTCGCGAGAGAACCCCGCAGACCAAATCTTCGTCTTCTTCTCCGATGAACGAAGTGTTGGCGTGAAGACCATGCGGAGGTGACCAACGATGCGACCCATCATGCTCGGATAGATAACACTCTTTTTCCAGGTTAGTTGGTATCCTAGAAGAAAAATCTATTATGAGGGGTATTATCATCTTCCCTGGAAACATGACCCCTTCCGCACGAAAAGTGAGTAGCTTTAGAGTCGGAACGTCTCGCTTGTACGTCAGACTGATCTACCAATGGTAGGTCATTGCAGCGATGTCTGCTCAATATCGCCTAGAGGAGTTTTCCGAGGCCGACCTGCTCGTTAACATTACCCACCACACCCTCGTACCCCGTCACGAAGTCCTCTCGCCGGAACAGAAAAAGCAACTACTCGAAAAATAGTACGCACTAGCACTTTAGTACTTTCGGAGGGGCTGACAACCATTGTTTAGCCGCCTGAAGGAAACACAACTTCCCCGCATTCAGCTCGCGGATCCAGTTGCACGTTACTACGGTCTCCGTCGTGGCCAAGTTGTGAAAATCACACGTCCCAGCGAGACTAGTGGCCGTTACGCTAGTTATCGGATATGTTTCTGAGTGCTGCGTATCCGCCCCTTCTTCTTTCATTTTGCAAGGCTCGCTTGTACAACCGCCGAATGTATTCTAGCGACGCACGCTGGATGACTAGTAGGTGTTAACCTGCGTATTTTTCAAACCAAATCGGTTGTCCTTGGTCCCATAACCGCTAGGTACATCGCCCACTTTCTTTCTAGCTTCGGATCTGCGTCTCGGGTCAGTTGTCGCCACGATGCAAAAAATCCATGTCCGGTTTTACGATGTCAGAGTCATGTTACAATTTTGGAGTAGTTCTACGCTCGCGAAGACACCAGTTCAGTCAGTCCCTACCAGATGGTCTAGTAGAGACATAATGCAAGGCGGAATTACCTGCGTTTTTTTAGCTGTGATTGACATTTTACCATCACATCAGCTCCTGCTTTTATCGCCAAATATCACTAAGGGCTATGCGGGAGTCAGGGACTGGCACTTGCGCCGCTACTGTGTTACTAAAGTGAGCAGTGGTGGGCTGAGCTATCGGAGACAAAGTAAGGTCACGCAGGGATAAGTAACCTTCCTCAGCCGGATGCATAATGCTCACATCAAGTTCGCGCTCTCCCGGGCGCCGACGGAACTGAGAAAAGAACCCCCAGAGAAGTATAGCAAGGCGGAGAGAACGTACCGCATTGTCTTCGGCTTTCATACCGCCATACATAAGGGGTTTCACGAGGAGAAGTGTCGCGAGTGCGCTAAGAATACCAAGGCCACCGCCGCCGAAGGCTAAACGGACAACACCGCTGCATGATTAATTCTGCCTTACATCGACTCTGTCAACACACACCATCAATGATATATGGGAAGACTACAGCCGGGATAGCTTGCCAGTAAAGGCGATGCACGATACTGACCAACACGTTGCCGTTGTAATGTGTCCCGAACTTGCTTCTGGGATATATGCGAGTCAATACTGATGGTAGGGATTAATAACCGCCCGTGTACACTTCAGTCAGGGGTATACATGCGAGTGATATCTGTGATGGCTAAGTGAGATTTGAGTAAGATATCGG
This sequence comes from Pisolithus tinctorius, assembly GCA_024663395.1. Taxonomy (NCBI): domain Eukaryota; kingdom Fungi; phylum Basidiomycota; class Agaricomycetes; order Boletales; family Pisolithaceae; genus Pisolithus; species Pisolithus tinctorius. Next base: position 4,390,225 of record JANFAH010000002.1, read on the forward strand.
GTGGAGTACACGCGCATATCTCGTTATTAGTTCCAAGCACCTACGACGCGATTCGGATGATATGGTTACGTGCGACGGTCACTGTATGAAATCGATTTGAACGCGGGTTGAGTTTCGAAATTTCATTTGCGTCGTATCCGTAACAGGGGCCATCCATTATTAGTATCCTCAGTGCCCCACACCCATACAGATACTAGGTCGACAGGCCTGATTTTGTCGTCCTTTGGATAAGTGCCCGCAGAGAGTCGAGACGATGTTGGTGGAGACACTAATAAGACTTTTTAAAGCGAACAAACTTACTAAAGTGATGAGCACAAGGCGCTTATAACTGTCTCCATTAGCCATCAAGCATGGGTGGCGCGACAACGATGAAGTCGCTAGCTAGTTTCGCGTCGTCGTTCGCCTTGTTCTCGTGTGTTTTCACCGTTGCCAACGCAACAAATTCCAAACTTCGATTCGGTCCACAGAGCATCAACCTTTGGAGGCTAGACGCGCGGGAGAGGGTACTATTGGCCGCACATCCTGCAGTTTCCCCGCTCGTCCTACAGGATACGAGTAACATCGGTCTTTCCGCCCTGCCGACTGCATCGTCACAGAAACCTGTCGAGTTCCCAGAGCAGCACTTCATACAACCCATTGATCACCATAACCACACCGCTGGGACTTTTGGTCAGCGTTACTGGGTTAATACGCGTCACTACATTTCTGGTTCTGGTGGACCTGTGATTGTCCTCGATGGCGGGGAGACGAGCGGGGAGGAAAGAATCCCATTCTTGGACACCGGTATTGTAGATATGCTGGCGAAGGCTACTGGTGGTGTGGGTGTCGTACTTGAGCATCGGTACTATGGTCTGTACCATTTCTATAAGGCAAATTCTGGATTAACCTCCACCAGGAAAATCAATACCCGTCTCCGACTTCAGCACTGACAACCTCAGGTGGGTAACGAAGTTATTGTGAAGGGCCGTCGCTGTGCATCATCTAACACGTCGATGGTGTTGTTGTAGGTGGCTTAACAATGACCAAGCTGCAGCTGATTCCGCAAACTTCATGGCAAATGTGAAGTTTTATGGCATAGATGAGGACCTCACTGCACCAAATGTTCCATGGATATATTATGGCGTGAGTTATTTATCTTTCTAATATATGCGTCTTCGAACCCATTGTTTCAGGGCTCTTATGCAGGTGCCAGATCAGCTCACATGAAGATATTGTATCCTGAGCTTGTCTTCGGTGCCGTCGCTTCCAGCGGTATGTACCTCTCTTTCGACAGTACTGATCTTGCCCATAACTGTTCTCCGAAGCTGTTACCCATGCTACCCTTTCCAATTGGGAGTACTACGAAGTCATCCGCCAAGCTGCTGATCCAAACTGTACTGCTCACATTGAGAATACTGTGAAGACACTTGACATCCTGCTCGAGATTCCTTATCTCAATCCTTATGTCAAAGCGTTGTTCGGGCTGCAAGACCTCAAGCATGATGACGATTTTATGTCGGTTATTGAGGTAAGTTGATGCATCTGTGACGGTGACAGAGGTCACTGATATGCATTAGACACCCCTTGGTAATTGGCAGGCGAAGAACTGGGATCCTGCTGTGGGCAGTCAGAAATTCGACGAATTTTGTGAAACACTAAACAAACCGATCTTCGGTGCAACTGACATTTCAGCGCTCCCAGTTGGTCACGAGGACCGTCTTTTGAGTTTGCCAGGTGGACATCGTATTGATTTCTCCATCTTAAACTACGCACAGTATATCAGAGAGGTGGGCATCTAGTGACGCTATCTACCAAGGTAACAGATACTTATTTGAAAGCCAGGGTTTAGTCAAACGCTGCCTTAATGTCGACATGACCGTGGAGGAAGTAAGTAACATTGGTGACTTCTAGAAAACTTCCTCCACTGTATCTGTGCAACAGTGTTTTGGAACGTACAACGATACAGTATTCATGGAGACGGCTATTAATCAAGATTGGCGACTCTGGACGTTTCAGGTCTGCACGGAATGGGGCTATTTTTTCGTACGTATGCTCCCATCCATCAAGTCTGATAAAGCAACAACTTATTGCCATCAGACGGCACCACCTGACCCGGAATACCCTAGAATTGTGTCAAAATTGATGACCATGGACTACGCCACCAAGATCTGCCAGCAGGTAGTTTGATAAAACTCACCAACATCTGTGCCCTGACAGAGTTGCCTACTAGGCCTTTCCTCCCGGAAAGTACTTCGTTGTACCCCCTTTGCCGAACATCACAGCTGTAAACGCCCTCGGCGATTTTGCAATTGCAACTGACAGGCTTGCCTTCATAGATGGAGATGGTAAGTCTGTCGTGTGATCGGGACCCTTTGTTTCTCATATGGAATGATTTCTTTTTTTCGTGCCATAGTGGATCCCTGGAAGCCATGCACGCCACACAGTGCGCATGCAGATGATAGAGAGGATACTATTCTCAGACCGTTTAAGCTCATACCAGGTATCTGTCTATCAGTCTCGCCGTGTAGTGACACCTTGGGTCGCTAACGAATGTTTATGACAAGGTGGAGTGCACCACTACGACGAGAATGGTCTCCGCAATATCACAGATGAACCCCTTGAAATCCAGAAGATTCACTACGAGATAATTAATTTTGTCTTGAAGTGGTTGGAAGATTTTGAAGCATAGATACACGTAGGATGCTGGTTGCTGAGCGGTCTTTGCAACTGAATTTCGATAGTTGAATACAAAGGCCCTCCGAGCGCCCTTAGACAAGCCGGTCCGTGCGCTGGTCGAGTTTTCCGCTGTCTTAGGTGCGTCGAACGTGTTGCAGACAGAATTTCAGGTGCAGCAGGCCCCTTGTTTCTCCATCTGTCCATCTCCCTGCTGGTCGCTGGAATCCTCAGCTTTTGCAAGTTAGCAGGAGTCTAGTAAATAGTTGCTAATCTCTTTAGTCACCGTTATCCAGTCCACACTGCCAATTCCCGTGGCTGATGACGCCCGTCTGTATACTCAAGCACTGAATGTGGCCCGAAAGTATTACCATTTCTATACCGTCCCATCCCGTCTATTGCAGCAGATTCCTGTGGGCTCCTCAGGTCCTCACTGAGCTTCCTATTTGAATATCGTCCACGCACGCACGCCACGATGTAGGAAGTGCGGTGATGCACGGCCAGAGGTACGTCCCACCGCTTTCCCCTCAGTGTGGATGCATTCTGCAGAAAGCACATCACTGCCGATATGTAACCGTTGTGTATCGTCCCCTTCATGTATGTGTGCATCTCCTTGGATTGTCATTGATGTCTCTGATGCAGGTGGTTGCGAACTGCTGATGTCATACGGCATACCTCGTCCTCGTCATGTCCATTTACACCACTCTTGAATTCCCATATGCGTTTAGCGCATTCGGATTCATGTTTGTTGTATGTTCGTTTCGCTTCCCTACCCCCTCATACTTCCTTGTAAATGGGCAGTGACCAGCTCGCTAACACAACTGTTTTATATCGTTCCATCAGGTTTGGACTCCTTGCTCTTCATCACGACTTATATTCTCTCGTTTCTGCCCCTCGTTGCTGCTATTACGCTCGCTTGGGACATGCGAGAGGTCGCGCATGATGAAACGGCTGTCAAGGCTCAAGATCACGAGCTTTATGTGAAATGGGCTAAGGAGAGGGGAGAGATGCGTCCCGCTTCGTCACATTACGCGTAACGAGGGATAGTCCCCCATCGGGAAGTGTTCCTTTTTTCACTATGCTTCTAACGCCCTAGATGGGCGTTGGAAGAGTGCCATACGTTTTCATATTTAGTCTCAACACTCAAAGAGGGCATGGCACCTGACTGCTCTCCATGACGCAGCTTTTCAGTTTGCTTATCCGGCGCTTTCGAATTCGAGCCGGTCATATCTTGGCAGTGTATCATAAGTATACTTTCGTATTTTGGGCTCCCGGAGATGAAATCACACCTGACCGTCCCACATAACGCTCCATCTGCATATTAACCGCGGTGCATTTAAATCTTCGAGGGCACCATACTTTGGCAATGTGCCAGTGAGTATCTCGACTCTCAAAAGATGGAATCACACTTGATCGCCCCAGCGCAACGCCATAAACTTCCACGGTCTCGACTCTCGAAGATGAAGTCTTACTTGACTGCCCCAGCGCAACGCCATAAACTTCTGTATTCTCGACTCTCGAAAATGAAGCCACACTTAGACCGCTCCGGCGCAACGGCTTAAGTGAGCCTCCGTGTTTTCGACTCTCGAAGATGAAATCACATCTGACCGCCTCGGCGCAACACCATAAGTAAGTTTCCATATGCCTGCCTTTCCAAACCGTTAGTTGAACGGAATGATACTAATTAGTACTGGATGGACTGCGGCTAACGTATAAAAGCAGCCTAACTCTTGCTCGTTTACCTTCAGTTCACTCAACCACAATAACCATCATGTAGGAGCGCGTCTTTCGACGAATTTTCTGTCTGGGGGCCTAACAATCCCCTTCTCTAGGATGTCAATCAACCCCTACCTCGTTGCCTACTACAGCGTTAACGACAATGGCCGTCGCCAAATGTCTACTTTCGCCAGCGAAGACTACAAGACCAAGTTCGACAAGTCTTTGAAGGGATATGGAGGGAATCTGATTGGTGACTGGTACGCGCTGCCCAACGACAAGGACGTCGACGATGCCATCAAAACGACCCATCATTTGGGTGGGACTGTGTATAACTTGCCGGTTCGCGATTGAAGGGAAAGTGTACGCTGATATTCTGCGGTGAACCACCAGTGTATCTGACGAAGGATTCTTTGGTTTCTAGAGGTTCATCGCATCAACTTGAATTCTGAAAGTACTTTCTCGCACAAAGATAAAAACGAAAAGGAAAAAAAAAGTTCTCTTGAGTCCGTCGGACATGGATGATCAAGATGCATTGCTCATCTACGTACCTTTGTTCGATGTCCTTCATGTCCCGTTTTCTTTTATGATGTGCCAGAATCGAATGTAAATGTGTGATTCTTGAAACTGACGCTGGACTTGCAAATGTACTACATGTGTGGCGGAAAGATCCCGTCGATCGACTTACCCTTGATCCAATACACTGTCCAAGTCGAATCCAACCAAGCCACGTTGATCGTCGCAACCCAGAAACGAGTTGAACTACTCAGTACCTGGAGATTACTAAGTCAGCGGGCATGTGCCTCCTTCAGGTTTTGAAGTGCGATCTAGAGAGAAGATCAACCACTCCAATATAAAATAATGGTTTGCGAACCTGATATGCTGTAGAAAGCCCTTCGGTCTCCTTCTGAGGAATTTTTATTCGTTTTACCCTCTCCAAATGGGTGTGTTCGTGCAGCATTCCCTTGAAGTAACGTGCCTAGGAAGGAATGATTAGTTCCTGCCTCCACATTGCATAAACATCATGACACCTCCTGTTCTTCGACAATTGTCCATGTATCACCAGTCCTCCCACCGCCGCCGAAGGTTAAACGGACAACATCACTGCATGAATAATTCTGCCTTACGTCAACTCCATCAACACACCACCGGTGATATGAGGGAAGACCACAGCGGGGATAGCTTACCAGCAAAGGCGATGCACGATACTGACCAACACGTTGCCGTTGTAATGTGTCCCGAACTTACTTCTGGGATACATGCAAGTCAATACTGATGGTAGGGGTTAAGTAGCGCACGTGTATACTTCAGTTAGGGGTATACATACGAGTGATATCTGTGATGGCAAAGTGAGTCTTGAGTAGGAAATCGGGCGGAGTACACGCACATGCTCCGAAGGCTCCAGTAGTAGCATAGCCTGCCTAAATTCAGCGCATCATTGAAGAGAAGAAGTTCAGATAGATAAGCAGCACTAGTTGAAAATAGTGTGGCATTATGTCTGAGATCTGAGAAGTCAGGTGAATCTCGTTATTAGTTCCAAGCACCTGGGCCCCTCGCACGGAACTTGCAAAGAGAGTGGTTGGTGACGACGTTGCTATATGCTCGGTACTTCAGGGCAAAGGTGGCGGCAGGACAGCAGATCGAAATGACAAGGAGCGTTTGAGGAACGGAGTGGATATGGTTGACTCACCGCGAAAATCCGATGCTGGGTATGGACGAAGAAAGCGATTCCGAAGTGCAAACGCTCAGAGGACTCTGCTTCCACCATCTCACGGTATTCCGTGCCTTCCTGTATCGTATGGGCCACTTGACGAACGCGTTGGGTTACACAGTGAGTTGGCGGTTATCTCATCGGATTCACTTTCCATTTTCTCGTGATTGAACATTATTAGATGTCTCTACGTCGAACATACTCCATCGAAATTGGCCACGTCGTCAAATACACTTACAATAGAAACGTTACATAAATCTTGTTTCGTTTCACCTATTGTAGGTTTTTTACACGCATTTCTGGCCTGTTACGATTACTGGTCTTCTAGTAGTACCCTCCTCCGTGCTCAGAATTCCGAGGCATCAGCAGCGGTGGCCAGCATACTTAGTCTCGTCGCCGCTCAACCATTCTCCGATACGTCGTCACAGGGATTATGGCAACATGTGCTTACCCGATCTGTTGTGTTCTGACTCATCGAATGTCTAAGAGAATACTATACTCCAGGAAGGTGAAGTTCTTTCTGGAAAGCTCATGTTCGGCATGGCTTCTGACGTACGGACGTAGCCTTGCGACAGTGGCTATATCTGCGCTGAAAACACTATGAATCCTGTACACCTATCATCGTTTCAGGCGGGGAACAATCTGGAACCAATGGCGCACTCGCATTGAGTGAGCGCGTTGAAGCTCGCTCTTATGCGTTATCGTTTGCGCGGTGACTAGGGATTGACAGTACGTGAACCCATTGCTGAGCTGCATGTATACCTGCTCAACTTTCGCAGTAACTGGTACCGTTGCGCAGATAGGCATAAAATTAGCGTCTAGCGTTATGCGAGGCCCACTGTGCAGTCGCTCGGTGCCGGTAGGTACCGAACGTGTAATGGTGTGTTCTCGTCTGCTTGCTCTGTTGTTCTAGGAGCGGCGATGTTTTCCCAATATTTTAGACTCGGCATACCTCGAGACAATCGCAGCACTATATTCAATACATGGCATTGAGATGGAAGGTAATCCCTTGTTCGACGACTGTTTCAGCTTTAAATATCTCACACCATTGCTGTAGCACGCGACGCCCTCGATATTCAACTCACGAAAGCCGCAGGGGAACTGTCCGTAGACAGTTTCACACAACTCCTTAGTGTAATAGGAGAAAGAATCGAGGACTCTGGGCTTCCGGGGGTCAATGAAAAAGCTTGATACGCCTCTCGACGACCTTGTTGCGTGATACACCTCAAGGTCTGTGTCAATCTCCTATTTTGATTATAAGTAGCATGGTTCAGTAACACGTCGCCACAGGGACTCTCAAGGTGGTTCCAAGCGACGAACGCTCTGCCTCGGTGCCTTCAACGATCGACCTCACCTATACGGAGGTTCATCGAAATTGAAAAAACATTGTCTGGAACTCGTCGTGAAGATGATTGCTCTGACGGAGTGAGTGTCATCACTTTACGCACTTTGCTCAATGTCATTCTTATCTCCAATGGCAGCCCGCTGTTGTGCGTTCAGTCGACCTCGGGAGCATCTGATCTTTGGTCTGCAAAATGGTATTAGGATCCACCGACCATGACACCGCCACCTCGTTTGCGATTTTTCGCTGCATCGTTTCCATAGCAGCTCTCGTTCGTCTGAGACGTGGCATATTTATAATACGCTCCCGCATCTACCCATCGTCTTGCATCGACTGCTGTTGATAACCAGACGCATGCGTCCCCAGCTAGCAGCTAAGCAGAGTGCACTCGTCGCAGGAACACTTCCGTCTTCGATTTCACCATCTTAATCGCTCAGCATCGCCGAAAGCCGTGCTCTTAGTCGACTTCTCACCGCACTCACTGTCAAAACTGCCTCTCGTGTGCACACAACACAACACAACATGCCGCGATTGCCGCCGAAACGCAAAAAGCTGAATCTCTTGCAAAGCCTTTCGCAAAGCATGTAGGACACATTCTCTTGGCATACATCAACTCTATGAATGATCGGCTGTGCATCTTGACACCAGAAATACGACGGGAACTCGAGCCTGGGATATTCTAATTATGTGAAACACTCAGTGAGTATAATCAAGATTCTCTCTGATGCTTTCTGTACTTGATTCCGGCGGCAAGACTCTCATGAAGTCACTCTGGAGGGAGTATGGGAAGCAGTGATATGTGGGAAAGGGGTAATGTGATACGTATCTATAGCCTTAAGACTGTTTGCCTCTCAGAGAGCGACGAAACCGTCCGTCAGGGGCAAGGATCACCAAGGCACATGCTCTAAAAGCTTGTTTTCTATTGAGGTTTAGCTGGAAAATCTATGTAATAGCATATAAATGACTATGGGCATAGAGCTTAATAGGTGTCCCATTAGATTGTCATGCAATTTTTATACAAGAGGGTCAGTCTACCACTTCCATCGCTAACGGTTGGAGTCACCCACAGCGTGAAGGATAGGATCTCTTCTGGATGGAGTAAGGGGGATAAGGCGGTAGCTAGAACGCAGCACTCACTGATAATGCATTATTGGGGGGTTCGTGGCTCAGATTCTGACCATGTGATTGTGCGGGCACCTTGGTCAGGTCATTGATCGTGTATACCCTTTGTGCTAATACTAGGGTGGGTTAACAAAGAAACATGTTGCTTGTAGATTTCCCAACCGCACGACACAGTATTGTGGAAGAATGTTTTTGGAAACCAGATCCTCGAAGGGAGAGCTGGGGAAGCCCCAACGTGCTGCAGTGTTTGGTGTGAAGGACGGGACGACCTCGGAAACATGAAGCCACTGAGAAGATCGGTAGTACTTTTCACCAGGAACATGACTAGTGTATCTATCAAACTGGCTTGGTACCGCAGAGAGTACGGGATGAACTCACCACATTGCTATGAGCAATCGAGGATGATAGCATGGAAGGCCCGTTGTTCGAACCTTTCCTTCGTCGATGCGTCATCGGGGCGCGGCCAGACGACGAGAGAAAATGGGGCGGTCTAACAGGAACTTGGTGGTTGTCGTGTACACGTGGTCAGGCTGTGCACTACGATGTTTGACATGAGAGAAAGTGTCCCACATCCTTTGCGAAAGGCTTTGCGAGAGATTCAGCTTCGTACGCTTACTGCTCAAGGCATCTTAAGACCTGTTTTCTCATCTTCACATCGTCATGGCACCGAGCTCTCTTCGTTCCTGGTGGCGTTCGCACCAGCGTTCTCAACTTCCGAACGACGATGCTGGTGTGTTACTCCTCTCTGAAGCCACTCCTTCAGTTGTCCCGCATGCAGTCGTCCCTACACGGGCTTCAGGTGATCGCTTAGATCCTACCAGGGCTAAAAAGCATATTGATCGCATCCCTTCAGATCACCTGAGTGGCAATGCTGGTGTGTTACTAGTTCCAATTCCAATTGAAGCCACTCCTTCATGTTGCCTCACATGCAGTCGTCTCCACACGGCCTTCAGACGATCGCTTAGATCCTACTGAGGCCAAAAAGCAGATTGATTGCATTCTTTCTCGACCCCTGAGTCGCAATGCTGGTATATTACTCCCCACTGAAGCCACTCCTTCGGTTGCCCCGCACACATTCGTCCCTACACAAGCTTCAGACTACCGCTTAGATCCTATCGAGGCCAAAAAGCAGATTGATCGCATCCCTCGTTTTCGCATTCTGGTCATGGGCAGAGCAAATGCGGGTAAAACAACTATTTTACAGAGAGTCTGTAACGCTACGGATCAGCCTGAGATCTTTAATGAAAAAGGAGAGAAGGTAGGTGTGATGTTGTGTGCTTCGTTTTTGTAAACATGACATTCTGCCAGGTTGATACTGGGGTCGTACAGGGTTCATTAAAGGTGAGGCCACAACATGAATTACATGGAGCTCACATCAACTTATGCAGCGTGGCCACCATAACATTGAGGATGAGCTAGTGTTTAAAAGCAATGCACACTTTGTGTTCCATGACTCATGTGGATTCGAGGCAGGGAGTGAGGCAGAGTTTGATAAGATGAAGAAATTTGTCACAGGTCAAGCCAAGACTACCAAACTGGAAAGGAGAATACATGCAATTTGGTAGGGACATGTCTGACTAGCACCACTGGAAGTCCACTGACTGGATCCTTGTGACTGATTTAGGTATTGCATTCCTTTGAATGAAAGGCATAGGATGGTCACAGCTGCTGAAAGGAAGTTTTTTAATGAGTGTGATTCAGGGCATGGTATGTGTACACAAATATCAGATTGTATTTGGTGCAAGGATCGAGGCTTTGTGCAGTTCCTGTGATTGTGCTACTAACAAAGGCAGATGCCTTAAATCTTGATGCAATCGAGGAGCTTATGGAAAGGGGGTATACTGAAGAGGATGCAATGACAGAGGCTCCAGGGGTAGAAAAAGAGCTGCAAAAGAGCTCTCTGGAGAAGGTGAAAGGTTGGCTGAATGAGCTGAAGTTTCCACCTCAAAGCTACCTGGTGCTCACTGGTAAGTAGGCTATAAATCAATAAACTGCAGAATGGCATATGAGTCTCTCCAGGGATGCAACAAGAGAGTGCAGGTTGTGAAGAGATATTGAAATCCACAGCAAATGCACTAACTGAGGAAGGGCTGCAATGGCTACTTATTTCATCACAGCAATCAAACCTGGGACTGTGCATGGAATTTGCCATAATGAAGTGAGTGGTACAAATGAAGTTCAGCAGGGTACTGACTACAGAAAGGTCATTGAAGTTGTTCATGAACATTACAGCTGGCAGGGTTGAGCCAGATACCATAGCAAGTGCACTTTCAGCATGGTTCCCATATGTAAGGAGCCAGTGTTTTTGGTAAATAAGAGGTTGATTAGATGATAGAGAGTGTGTGAAATTTGGCAAGAGCAAGTATAACTGATGCTGAATATGATTGTTGCTGCTGTGTTGGACTGTAATTTATAGGTTGTAAGTTGACTCAGGGAAGATGGTGGTGGATGCATGCTGACATGTTCACTCCCACCCTGTTGGACTGGGGTTCATAGAGAGTGAGTGGAGTCACAGCAGATGGTGGTGGATGCATACTGACATGTTCACTCCCACCATGTTGGACTGGGGTTTATAGACTGTGAGTGGGGTCATGGCAGATGGTGGTGGATGCATGCTGACATGTCCACTCCCACCTTGCTGGACTGGGGTTCATAGCCTGTGAGTGGAGTCATGGCAGATGGTGGTGGATGCATGCTGACATGTTCACTCCCACCCTATTGCACTGGGGTTCATAGCAAGTGAGTGGAGTTGTGGCAGATGGTGGTGGATGCATTCTGACATGTTCACTCCCACCTTGTTGGACTTGGGTTCATAGTATGTGAGTGGAGTCATGGCAGATGGTGGTGGATGCATGCTGATATGTTCACTTCCACCCCATTGGACTGGGGTTCATAGTATGTGAGTAGAGTCATGGCAGATAGTGGTGGATGCATGCTGACATGTTCATTCCTACCCTGTTGGACTGGGGTTCATAGGGAGTGAGTGGAGTTATGTCAGATGGTGGTGGATGAATGCTGACATGTTCACTCCCCCCATGTTGGACTGGGGTTCATAGCTTGTGAGTGGAGATGGTAGTGGATGCATGCTGACATGTTCACTCCCACCCTGTTGCACTGGGGTTCATAGGGAGTGAGTGGAGTCATGGCAAATGGTAGTGGATGCATTCTGACATGTTCACTCCCACCCTGTTGGACTGGGGTTCATAGCTTGTAAGTGGAGTCATGGCAGATAGTGGTGGATGCATGCTGACATGTTCACTCTCACCCTGTTGGACTGGGGTTCATAGACTGTGAGTGGAGTCATGGCAGATGGTGGTGGATGCATGCTGACATGTTCACTCCCACCCTGTTGGACTGGTGTTCATAGCCTGTGAGTGGAGTCATGGCAGATGGTGGTGGATAAATACTGACATGTTCACTCCCACCCTGTTGGTCTGGGGTTCATAGCTTGTGAGTGGAGTCATGGCAGATGGTGGTGGATGCATTCTGACATGTTCACTCCCACCCTGTTGCACTGGGGTTCATAGACTGTGAGTGGAGTCATGGCAGATGGTGGTGGATGCATTCTGACATGTTCACTCCCATGTTGTTTGACTGGGGTTCATAGACTGTGAGTGGAGTCATGGCAGATGGTGGCAGATGTATGCTGACATTTTCACTCCCACCATGTTGGATTGGGGTTCATAGCCTGTGAGTGGAGTCATGGCAGATGGTGGTGGATGCATGCTGACATGTTCACTCCCACCCTGTTGGGCTGGGGTTCATAGTGTGTAAGTAGAGTGATGACAGATGGTGGTGGATGAATGCTGACATATTCACTCCCACCCTGTTAGACTGGGGCCCATAGTATGTGAGTGGAGTTATGGCAGATGGTGGTGGATGCATTCTGACATGTTCACTCTCACCCTGTTGGACTGGGGTTCATAGTATGTGAGTGGAGCCATGGCAGATGGTGGTGGATACATCTGACATGTTCACTCCCACCTTGTTGGACTGGGGTTCATAGCTTGTGAGTGGAGTCATGGCAGATGGTGGTGGATGCATGCTAACATATTCACTCCCCCCCTGTTGGACTGGGATTCATAGTATGTGAGTGGAGTCATGGCAGATAGTGGTGCATAAATGCTGACATATTCACTCCCACTCTGTTGGACTGGGTTCATAGGGAGTGAGTGGAGTTATGGCAGATGGTGGTGGATGGGTGCTGACATGTCCACTCCCACCTTGTTGGACTGGGGTTCATAGGGAGTGAGTGGAGTCATAGCAGATGGTGGTGGATGCATGCTGACATGTTCACTCCCACCCTGTTGGACTGGGATTCATAGGGAGTGAGTGGAGTCATGACAGATGGTGGTGGATGCATGCTGACATGTTCACTCCTACCCTGTTGGACTGGGGTTCATAGCTTGTGAGTGAAGTTGTGGCAGATGGTGTGGTGGATGCATGCTGACATGTTCACTCTCACCCTGTTGGACTGGGATTCCTAGCTTGTGGGTGTAGTGATGACAGATGGCAGTGGATGCATGCTGACTATGTTCACCACTGCTTTGCTGGACTTACATTCATAGGATGTAAGTGGGCATGTGGAATATGGTAGCCATGCATGGTTTCTGAATTTGATTTTCTCTCCTCACCTGTTGCATTTGCATTCATAGTATGTGAGTGATATTGCAGCAGAATCTACTGGAGGAAAATATATACTCACCATCCTTGCCATTCCACTGTTGACCTCTGGGTGTTAGAGAGTGAGTATTCTGTTCATTGTCCATTTAGCATACTTTTCTCAAGGTCTTCTTGTCAAATAGATGGTGAGCTTGATTGCTACATGTACCTCTGCAATATTTCTGAGACATTGTGTTAGGATGTAGGTGCAATCTTCTCATGGAGTATGTCTTTTATTCTTATTCCTCTTTCTGTATTTCTCTCAGCAGGTCAGTTGTTGTAATTCCTCTGAAATCCTGACAAAGTTTAGTCCATTTTCAGAATGTATATTTTTGTTCCACATCCTGTGTTCATCCATTGCCCACATGTTTCATAGCTGGTTTGTCAATCTCTTTCCTATGTTAACATTGGCTCCCACTTTACCCTTGATATCTTGTTAGGTGGTATGTTTCACTTCTATTATTATTTGCTAACTGCCTATGATTTGTTGAATTGATTGGTCATAGCAACCCATCATTCATGATGGCAATTTCATCTCTATCCCTACATTGTCCACATCAAGGCAACCTTCCCTGAAGGCACTTGTGGAACATGGCATTGGTAAATTATCTCTTTTGATACTGCTCTAATCTGAAGCTCATGATTACAGGTTGTGTAATTGTCTTTGAATACTTATTTTTCCAGTTGCAGGTAAAGGATAGGAGTACTGCAAGGCAGGATTTGCAGCAGGACCTGACAGTGGTTGTCAGAGAATATCAGACATTGGGCATCCAACATGTTGTTAATGCATGCATTGCAGAAGCCTTCCAGCAGCATGGTGAAAGGGTGGATGATTTATGCCCCATGCTTGTGGATATAGCACAAGCAAACCAGATGTGTAAGACATTATTTTTACATAGAGATGGAAGTTCATTTTAATTGTCCATAGCAAAGAAATTCCTGAAATGAAAAATATATAATTTCATCTCTTACATGGTTCACTATTCTTGGCAAGTCCCCTGGTTTCTATCTGTTAACCAGCATGAAGATTTGATTTGCAGAATACCAATGCCTACCAGTGCCTTTGTGAAATTCCCTATTGCCATGAAGAATCCTGTGAAATTTGGAATCTGCTTCTACATTCATGTCTTCTTGTATAGTTCTGTGCAATGTTCAAATTTGAGACCTGGTTTCTTGGAATCAGAGGCTGGGAGTTCATGCTGCTTTCATATAACCCCACATAGATTGCTGGAAGCTGGCCAACAATTTCCAAAGTTCCATATGCATCCAAACTGTCACCACAATGTCACATTTCCCACAAATGTGTCCAGTGATATTAAACTTTGAGTCAGAAAACATCCATGTACATACTGTTGTAAGTGAATATTTTCACTATTTATAGAGTAATTATTCTGAGATCTTTTCAGCAAACAAACTGTTGATGAAGCCAGAAGGCTGATAAAGTCTATGTATGTATGGTCACAGCATCAAGAGTAGTGTGTCTGGATATGGGACTATTGTTTATTATGAATTTGTAAGGCATGTTCAGTCTCCAATCTCCACTGCTCTTTGGATGTTGCTCAGGTTATGCAGCTGTGAAGTAAATATGGAGTAGCTACACAAGTAGGTACAGGGAGTGGATGTAGAGAGGGAGCTAATACTATGTGTGGTACAGGAAGGTATAGTGACTGGGGGAAGCATGAAGTGCTTTCTGGCCCCAAATGGCAGTGCTGACCTACTGGTGGGTGTGAGCTGTGAATTGCTGGGTTGTAGGAGCAGTAGGACCAATGACACATGCAATGAGCACTGTTACCCATAGCTTAGGAGGAGGGTGATGCTTACCAGGTTGTTAGTGTACTGGAGGCAATGTGTATCAGAGAAAGTCATTGTGTAATTTGGGCTTGGATTGTAGGTATGGGGCAAGGATCTGGGCATGTCAACAGAGATATATGAGGAAAGCATTGCTTGCCCAATGCCCCTTCACTTTGATGACATCAAATGGTATGTTTCTGAGGAGGTATTCTAGGGTTGATCCTATGTGTATACCATGCCCTTTGAGGGGAGGCAATCCTGCTTTCTTGAGAGTTGATTCCAATGTTCTTAGGAAAGTGTGTCTAGTTTAGAGGATGATGACCATTCTTGGTGTGATACATGAAGAAGTGGCCAAGCTGGGGGGGATCATTGATTTTGAAGTGCCTCTCTAGGGCTCTCTGGGGGTCAGTGGGACCATCTTGTTTGGCCCAGCTGATGTCTTTTGCCAAGGGGTGCAGTTTTGGTGTGGGGAATGTGAAAGTTGGTTACTTCTAGGCCTTGTCAATCATGTTGAATGCTGATGTTCTGACAAGTGATGTGGACTGAAGGGTTGAATGCTTTAAGATTGGCTACAGTGAATTCACTGGTGCATGCAGTAGTAAAAATGATGGTGGTTAAACAGGTGAAAACAGCCACATTGGGAGGCAGGTTGAGGTCTAGATTGGCATGGATCTTTGCAATGACCTTGACTGTGTACAGTTCATGTGGGGGGCATTTGGATGTGGGAGGAGATAGGGACTTGGATGCCTTGAGCAAGGCATTGGTTTTGATATCATTGAGAGTCCATGGTATGCTGTGTATGATGTGCCAGGCTTGCACACCATTGAGGTAGTTAACTATGGCCATGTTCACATAGAGACTGGCCATGGTTGAGATGAAAAATGAGATGAGCTCTGATGATGCCAGGGCACATTGATCTTCTGGAATGCCTTTGGCATTGCAGAAGTGTGAAAGGCTAGAAGGCCTGAACCATATGTCTCTCTGGTGGAGTTGGACCAGGTGTGTGTGATGATATCATAGACATGCTGTGTGTCTATTGCAGAGAAAGGGAGAGATGGGGTGCAATGGTTGAGGGGTTTCCATGCCATTAAGCATTCCTTGGCAGGACATTGGGGGCAGGGAATAGGGGTTGGGACAAGGGGTGGATCTGAGCAAGAGTGGGGGATGATTATGGTTGGGGGTAGAAGGGGGGTGGAAAGGGGAGGGGGCATCAGAGGTTGGGTGTATTTGGCTAGGGAGGATAGTCAGGTGGGGTGAGGGGGTTTGCTGGGAGGATTAAGTTGTCAAGTGTTGGTTGATGTTGATGATGAGGTGCCAGATGGGTGGGGGAACTGGGATTGGGGGGAGGAGAGAATGAAAGGGGGGATATAGTCCATGTGAAATAGGGTTGGCTGGGTTGTGGTCACTTGGTAAGTATTGGGTGTGTAAAGTGCACTTTGCAATGCCCAGGGTGTGATGGATACACTTGAAGGATTTGTTTGTAGGGCAGTTGTGGCTTCTGCCATGCTTCCAGCCTTCAATGACTCCCTGATTGTCTCCATGAACCTGGAAATGAATGTTGGAGACTCCAGTGTTGAGGATTGCAAGGGTGAGCAGTTTGAGACCAATGGCTTTTGCCCAGCCAATATTGTGCCCATCAGATTTCCAATTGGGTCTGAGGGTCCATGCTCTCCATTGTCCTTGTAGCATGATTTGTCAGAAAAATCTTGGACACATGACAATTACTTGTAATGGATGTTAATGGCACAAGATCCCACCCTCATTGTAGTGTACTGCCAATGATATAAGTTTTCATTGCAATGATTCCAAAAAAGGAGTTTCTATACAGAATACTTCGCATTTTTAATATAAATATCAGATAAAATCATACATAGCTGTCATAATCTGGCAAAAATAAACCATTGTAATCACTTACCATGTGGCACCATCATAATGGGTAAAGTTAATTTTGTGACATTCCGATCCCTGTGGATGAGCTTGCATTGGAGAAAGCAAGAAAGTCCTTGATGGGTCATGGGATGGGGAGGGGGGAGGGAATGGTTGGGGAGCTTAGTTTGGCATGTCACAAAAAAGTTAAGCACCATAACAATCCCAGTGGCTTGTGATGTGACTGAGATGCCTAATTCAATGGTATACCAATGGCAATGTAATGATGTCTTAGACTGACTTATTATGTTAATGCCACAACAATACTCCATTAGGTATTAGAATGCGCACCTTAAGCCCAACAAATCATTGTGAGTGCATATCATGTGATTGCTATCAATTAGATTCAACCATCAATTACATAATATTACTGGTTGTGACACTGAAACCTCATTCTCTTCACCTGCATCCTCTCCACCATGCCACCCCATCAAAACTACCAGCAATCAAAAGAATCTTCTACTAAGCAACCTTGCAGGTACTGTGGGAACCTCTACCTGCCACAAGGGATCAAAAGGCATGAAGGAAGCTGTGTGAAGGAGCTCCAGAACCATGAAGAATGGGTCAAACACAATAAGGTGTACATATGGGATGTTCATTGGGGTGAGGTGATTGTTTTTATGAAATCCTCTCAACTGCCTGTTTGCCTGTTAGCTTACAATGGTTGCCTACTAGCCAATATTGCTAAGGAAGCTGCTGCTGCAACATCCTCATCATCAGTGCACCCTTGCATTGCTGGGTCTTCAGGTCCTGACTCTGCCATAGCTATGATACCAGCACCACTCGGACAGCCATCAGTAACAGTAGGCCCTTCATGATTTATTCCTGGTATGTAAACCACTAGCATGGCTCTTGCTGACACTTACATGTTACTGGACAGGATCATTGACTAGTTTTGCTCCCAATGAAGATGACATGTTGATGGGCATGGCAGACCCTTGTGGTAGGGGTATGTCAGACTCAGGTAGGTTCAGAGCATATGTGTCATCAGCTGGCACTTGAACTAATCTTTCATTGCCTATATGATTATAGACTCTGACATGTCAATAACAGCCCATGTGATGGGTTGCTTGGTGAACTCTGCTGCGCCAGATGCCACAAATGACCATCCTCCTGACTTCAAGACTGAATTTCATCCCCATTGTAAGTGCTCGACCCTTTTCCAAACTGCTGAAGAGTTTGGCCAGCAAAACCTTGAATGCATGCCCCCAGACTGTGAGCCCTGGCACCCTTTTGCCTCAGAGGGCAATTACATCTTTGCCTTGATTGCCATGGAAGCTGGGCTCAGCTCAAATCAAGTTGACCCCCTTCTCAAGTTGGTTCACTGTATAAGTCAAGGAACCACAAGTGTCATGCTATGCAACGATGCTGGGCTACATTGTCACACACCAAAGGTGTTGTGGACATGGTTACAGCTGACTCTGCCTAACTTGTCAACAAGTTGTGTGTGGTGCCCATGCATGCAGATGAAGACTAAAGGCCTCATGCATAGAAAGACTGCTGGATGTGAGCAGTCATCCTTCACACAAGAATGAGTCATCAGTGCTAAAGAGAAAAAAGGAAGTGAGTTAAGCACACATTAAAAGTTTTTAGCACCAGTGTACGGCATTCTGGTTTTCGTCGTATCTCCACCATTTCCAAAGATATCGACTCCATTCTTACACTCGATTAAAGTGCTCAGCCATGCGATTCTGCCTTCCAGGTTTGGAGAGGATCCTTGCACCCTACACATTTCTACAACACTCCATCCATCAGATGCTCATTTCACTAAGTCCGTCAATGATGGCCACCTCTTTGTTGATCATCTTGCTTGTCTCATTTGCCAGAGACAGTGGCTACATATATCTGCCAGGTGTTCCCACCAGCTTCTGTTCTGAAGCCCCCTGGTTCATCCCATTATTGTCAGCCCCATCTCGTCCCATGCAGCTTGGTCAGCATGTTCTCCTTGTTAGTATGACTTCCAGAAGGACATTCTTTGGTTGCCTCAGGTCTGTCACTTGGTTAGAAAGGTCTTATGTGGTTGTTTCAGTCTCCCCAGTTGATGAAGCATATGGATTGTTCCTCCCTGCTCCCTGCACTGTCTTTATTCCAGTCTCATCTGTCATTCTTGCCACATTGCAACAGCTGCAGCATAGTATACTGTTCTCCAGCCTCCCTGATCACATTCATGATGAGTATGACATGCATCTTGCCTTCTTACTGCAAGATCCAGCAGAACATGTCCCCCCTTCTCCTCCTCCATCAGAGCCCCATTCATGAAGCTTTTGTTAACTTTGCTGAGAGGATGGAAGGGTGGGAGACATGATCACTTATGCTCCCATTGCCCCACAGACCCCCAATGCCCTAGCCCCTTTGATGCCTGACTCATGCCCTTCAATTCTGGAATTAATACTTCCCTATCTGGAAACACTGTCCATCTGTCATGCCATCTTTGGGTCTAGAGATGTCTCTGCTGAGATCTGACTTGCATCACCACCCCCTAATGTGATATCAGTGTGCTTACTCAGTTTCTGACTCCATTTGACTCATTTTGTGATATTTTGACTGTCCTTGACTTGTTCATTGCCAATACTTACCAATCTTCTTTGCTTGCTTACTTTTCATTTCTCGCTTACTCATCATGATTACTCAGTCCTTACTCATTACTTACCAAGTGTTTGTGCCTTGTTTGTCACAAGCTGTGCTCCCCCCACAGTATATAAACCCCCATGTACTTAGCTACACACAAGCAATCAGAAGCAGTCCAGAAGTCAGTTCAGTGCCTATCTCATCATTGACAGTTGAGGCTCATTCAGAAGAGTCTAACTGTCCCCATTCATCATCCTAGGTAGTTGAGGCTCCATCAAGGGTCTATCTACCTTCATTCATTATCTGAAGTATCATCTGTGCTTTGTCAGCACACCTGCTTAGTCATCCATCTACTCCTGCATAACTCATCAATGACTTGTGCCAGGAGCACCCTCTACTTGAAGTCCCCCCCCCACGTTGTGAGTCAAAGTGTGGAAAGGTGGTGAAAACCAAACAAATCCAACACCAAAGACAAATGAGAGCAAGTGGTGGTTTGCCTCCATGGAACCTGGAGTGCAGAGAAACCTAGTGTAGGGGGAACTTCAAGTGGAGGGTGCTCCTAGCACAAGTCGACGATGAGTTATGCAGGAGTAGACAAGTGAGTGATGATTGAATGGGGGATGCTGAACAGAGTGAAGGTGTTCAGCCGAAAGGACTTCTGGAACGATGGACTTTGATACAATGTGCTCCTGGTGCAAGTCATTGATGAGTTATGCAGGAGTGGATGGATGACTAAGCAGGACTGCTGACTAAGTGGGGATAAAGCTTCAGATGAATGATGGAGGTAGATAGACCCCTTTGTAGAGCCTCAACTACCAATGATATGAAGGACGACAGATAGACTCTTCTGAATGAGCCTCAACTGTTGATGACAAGATAGGCACTGAACTGACTGCTGAGTGACTTCTGGACTGCTTCTGATTGCTTCTTGGTAGCTAAGTACATGGGGGTTTATATACTGTGGGGGGAGCACAGCTTGTGACAAACAAGGCACAAACACTTGGTAAGTAATGAGTAAGGACTGAGTAATCATGATGAGTAATCGAGAAATGAAAAGTAAGCAAGCAAAGAAGATTGGTAAGTATTGGCAATGAACAAGTCAAGGATAGTCAAAATATCACAGAATGAGTCAAATGGAGTCAGAAACTGAGTAAGCACACTGATATCACATTAGGGGGTGGCGATGCAAGTCAGATCTTGGCAGAGACATCTCTAGATCCAAAGATGACATGACAGATGGACGGTGTTTCCAGACAGGGAAGTATTAATTCCAGAATTGAAGGGCATGAGTCAGGCGTCAAAGGGGGTTAGGGCATTGGGGGTCTGTGGGGCAATGGGAGCATATGCGATTGCATCTCCCACCCTTCCATCCTCTCAGCAAAGTTAACAAAAACTTCATGGATGGGGCTCTGATGGAGGAGGAGAAGGGGGGACGTCTTCTGCTGGATCTTGCAGTAAGAAGGCAAGATGCACATCATACTCATCATGGATGCGATCAGGGAGGCTGGAGGACAGTAGATTATACTGCAGCTGTCACAATGTGGGAAGAATGATGGACGAGACTGGAATAAAGATGGTGCAGGGAGCAGGGAGGAACGATCCATATGCTTCATCAACCGGGGAGACTGAAACAACCACATAAGACCTTTCTAGCTGAGTGACAGACCTGAGGTGACCAAAGAACATCCTTCTGGAAGTCATACTGACAAGGAGAACATGCTGACCAAGCTGCATGGGATGAGATGGGGCTGACAACGATGGGATGAACCAGGGGGCTTCAGGACAGAAGCTGGTGGGAATGCCTGGCAGATATATGTAGCCACTGTCTCTGGCAAATGAGACAAGCGAGATGATTGACGAAGAGGTGGCCATGATTGATGGACTTAGCAAAATGAGCATCTGATGGATGGAGTGCTGTAGAAATGTGTGGAGTGTGAGGATCCTCTCCAAACCTGGAAGGCAGAACTGCATGGCTGAGCACTTTAAGCGAGTGTGACAACTGAGTTGATATCTTTGGAAATGGCGGAGATATGATGAAAACCAGAATGCCATACACAGGTGCTAAAAACCTTCAACGTGCACTTAACTCGCTTCCTCTTTTCTCTTTAGCACTGACGACTTGTTCTTGTGTGAAGGATGACTGTTAACATCTGACAGTCTTTCTACACATGAGGCCTTAAGTCTTCATCTGCATGCATGGGCATTGCACACAACTCATCGACAAGTTAGGCAGAGTCAGCTGTAACCATGTCCACAACACCTTTGGTGTGTGACACTGGATCAGGACAGAGAGTTCTGTCTTGAAACTGATGCCTTGGACTTTGCCACTGGTGCTGTTCTTTCTGTAAAATGTGATGACGACCTCTGGCATCCCGTCACCTTCTACTCCCATTCCATGTCCCCTCCTGAATGAAATTACCAGGTCTTCAACAAAGACATGTTGGCCATAATCCATGCTTTAGAGACATGGTGACACTACCTTGAAGCCACCCCTTATCAGTTCAAAGTCTGGACAGATCACTCAAACCTCCAGTACTTCATGAAGGCACAAAATCTGGATCGTTGCCAGGCATGTTGGGCCCAGTACCTCTCCTGGTTTAACTACAAGCTGGTGTACAAACCTGGCTCCTCAATGGCTAAAGCAGATGCCCTCTTGAGAAGGGAGGATCATGAACCTGAAAAAGGATCAGATAATCAGGGAGTCACACTCCTCGATCCTTCCAGAGTGGCCACCACCTTGCTGGTAGGAGAAGATACAGACCTCATCACCGCCTTAAGAGCCAGTTCGGAAACTGGTGTAGAGCATTGCCGAGCATTACCGACACATGTTGGCTCGCTAGAGTCTAATGGCGCATGCTGAATTTTAGTCGGAGCCATAATCTGTGCCAGGCTGCCAACAGTGATAATCAATCGGCATATACTACAGTATGTAACCCTACATGCGCCCTCTCAACCTAGAACAACACTGTCGTCTGGTAAAGTATATTGCGTTGGTCCTCAGCATTGTTCTCTGTGCAGTCACACATCTCCTCAAATCGGATCTTGGGCGAGAACCTCAGCCCTGCCACACTTCCCACCTGTCTGGCGAAGACTGGGTGCTGGAACTGATTGCGGGTCACCCAGAACGCATTCATTGCGAACTTGGGATGCACATAGAGGTTTTCCAGCAGCTTATCGTCGCTTTGCGGCAGCTTGGACTCAAGAACTCAAGGTTCATTTCTCTCGAGGAACAACTCGTGATATTCCTGTATACATGCGTCACTGGCCTGCCATTCAGGCATGTAGGGGAGCGCTTTCAACAATCGAATGATACAATTTCATGGTACATATTTAACACTCCTCCAATGTAACTACTGCATGGAATTTCCAGTTATTTCCACATGATATTCACCATGCTTGCAACACAACCTTTTTATACGGACTATGTTCGATTTCCAGCTGGCAATACTGTTCCTTCGAAGATCCAAAACAACCCAAAATTCTGGCCATACTTCTGCAATGCTATCGGCGCCATCAACGGAAGCCATATACATGCATCTCCCCCCGCCTACGTACGTTCGAACTACCGGAACCACAAGGGATACATTTCCCAAAACTGTCTCTTCGCATGTGATTTTGATCTATGGTTTATATACTCTCTTATGGGCTGGGAGGGCAGTGCAGCAGACACCTGTGTATATGAATATGTGACCACACATGACTTGAGGATTCCTGAAGGAAAGTTTTTACTTGCAGATGCCAGATTTCCTGCAGAGCGAAAGTTGCTCGTTCCATACCATGGTGTACGCTATCATTTAGCTGAATGGGGCCATGCTAGCGTAAGGTAAGTAATCACACCTATGATCCCCTGACCATCCTACTGATGAAAACTGCAGGCCTGCGAACAAGCAAGAATTGTTTAACTTGCGGCATGCATCAGCCCACAATGTTATCGAATGTATTTTTGGAGTCATAAAGTGTCATTTTTGTATCCTTTCACTAGTTCCACCATTTGATCTCCGGACGCAAGCGCAGCTGCCAGCAGCGCTTTGCGCCCTTCATAATTTCATCCACATCCACGATCCATTCGAAGGCGAACTTCCAGAAGACTTTGGCGCTCTGTTTGATGCAGGTGTGCAGGGTGGCGATGGGTTGGAGGGGCCTGGTGTACTGGAAGGCAATGGAGAACATCCAGAGGCGCATGTATTGCGCGATCAAATTGCAGAGGCAATGTGGATCGATTACCAGGCTATCCTGAGGGAGAGAGAGGGAGCGGGACACATGGAGCTCCTTGAAGATGAGTCTGACATGGACGAGGATGTCGCTGAGGACGAGTATAGTGGCGGGGAGGAATATACCTAGGAAATACTGCCCCTCCATGTACATTTTTTTTTTGTGAAGATTTTATTCCAGCGATCGTTCTCGAAAAGTCGTCCAAAATAACATGAATTACAACAACAAATGAAAAAAATACATGGCGGTATGGAAAGTACATGCAGCTACATTGTAATTCAAAGCGGTCGCCCCTGATCAACACCACCTTCCCGCAGATGACCAGCGATAGATCGTTGATACTCTTGGTTGGCGACAGCTTGATGAAGAGTGGGATTTGTGATGGATGCGTACATCATTGCCTTCTTCTCATCTACAGTAACAGTGTGCACCATAAATGCACCTACCTCAACCAGCAGTGAGGAGTCCTCAGTGGACAGAAGGGTCAGCGCCTTGGAGAGGTAGTCAACAGTATCGGTGGCGGTGGCTCCATGCTGGACGGTGGGGGCAGGGGCAGGGGCAGGTGAGGCAGCACTCGCATTTGCACTGTCGTGGTATATCAAACTGAGGAGATCGGTCATGTGATTGACAGCACCAGTCAGACCAAACACTGCAGTCCCAGCTGAGAGTTTGGGTGGAACTGGCTGTTGATTCCTAGGAGGACCAAAGGACCAGGCAGACGACTGACCAGACCCACAAGATGGTTTATGCGATGGGGGCGGGGTAGAAGTGTACAAAGTTGGATAGGGCCCAGAAGAAAAGGTGCGTCTCTCCTTACCAGTCCTACTGATGCTCCCTGAAGATGTGCCCAGTCCCTTCATTGGGAAGGGAGGGTATGCTGGGATGCTGGCCAACGGTGTGCCCACCCCCTGAGTCGGGACCACAATGGATGCTGAGACGCTGGGTGATGCAGATGGCATCGGTGGATTGGGGTGCGAAGGGTTGGAAAAAAATGTGGGAAATTCAGCCATGAAGTCGATATACAGGGGATCGGGAGCTGGGTTCATGTTGCCGATATTACTGTTGGAAGGCTTGTCGAAATTACATGGCCATGTTTCTTGATCTTTGTCCTTGAGCCAATTTGTGGGCCAGTTGGATGAGGGAGCCTCCGATGGTGCATACGCATTAGCACCTTGTGCCCCTCCTGATGGGGTAATCTGTGCCATCTTCGTGTAAAATGGCCATCCCACATTTTTATAGGGCAGGATACGTTGTCTGGTCTGATGTATTCATGTTAGATGTATTGATATTGCTCAATGATAGGGGACAACATACATTGGTTGTGACATAGCTATTCCACACATTCTCTTCAGCTGGTGTGACGATATTGGCACCAAAATGTTCATCCCATGAGCCAGACCCAGAGCGTTGAATGAAGCCTTCGATGGAATTATAGATCCCTTTCAGCTAATAACGATATCAGTCAAGGCTACCAGTGTGAGGAGGATGCCACTTACCCATCACCATTTATTTTGAACCTGCTGAGCAGTTCTTGTGGGGGGCGAGTTAGGTGGAGCGATCGCAGCAGCGGCACTAGAAAATACACTGGATTTGAAGTTGCCTGTATTGCCTTGTTCCGACCGGTGTTCGATGAGGTAGTCAAGGAGAGCATGAGTCTCTGGATCAGTCCACTTGTGACTACTCATCATTTCTGATTCCTGATCTGATTCTAAAAGGACAAGGAGTCCAGTGATGTGTACAATGCAAAGCGTAGCAGAAGCGATACGAGCGATAACGGGTTTGAGGTCATCATATCAATGAGCGATCATCGTTGTATAGTTGGAAGGAAGGTTAAAACTCCGCCTCGTAGTTCATGGAGCATCCCGGGCATGTTAACCAACACATGTGTCGGCAATGGGTTGTACACCAGTATCCGAACTGGCTCTAAAATCTGCTTCTTCAGTGACACCACAGCCAGTGGGGTCGGTTTTGTGAGAAGGTCTCTATACCTGCGAAGGAAGGGTCTACATTCCCCCTACAGCCAGGATCCATGCTCTGGAAAAACATCATGATACTCCATTTGCTGGTCACCCGGGATGGAAGAAAACCCTAGAGCTCATATCCCGTAACTATGTCTGGCCTGGAATGACCTCCTCCATCAAGAGCTATGTCTCAGTGTGTCACTGCTGCCAGATGGCTAAGAGTTCTAGGGTACCCCCTGCCGGAAAACTCCTCCTGAACCCTGTTCCAGAATGGCCTTGGACCAATATCTCGGTTGACTTCATGGAGTTACCTGAGGCACAGGGTTTTGATAATGTCATGGTGGTAGTTGATAGGTTCTCAGAAGAGGTGGTCTTTGCTCCCACTACCAAAGAGGTTTCCTCACTGCAAACCATGGAACTCTTCTGAGATCATGTGTGGCCCCAGCATGGCCTACCTTCCTCCATCATTTCTGATTGTGGTCCCCAGTTTGCTAGCACGTTCACTGCCGAACTTTGCAAGATGCTTGGGGTCAAACCCAAACTTTCTACTGCCTTTCATCCCCAGACAGATGGCCAGACAGAATGTCTTAACCAGGACTTACAGCAGTATCTCTGCCTCTTTGTCAATGACCAACAGGACTCTTGGCCTTTGTGGCTTAAGGTTGCTCAGTTCTCCTACAATAACAAGCGACAGGAGTCCACCAGCAAAAGTCCCTTCTCGGTCACCCACTCCTACACTCCCAGGATGGGCATGGAACCCTTCCTCTCCAAGGTGGAGGCCACTACGGACCATGCTGTTGATCTTGCCAAGGTCTTGGAGGACACGAGGAAGGCCCTGGACAAGGCCACAGAGTGGATGAAGGTCTCCACAGATGCTGCTCATTCTCCCACTCCCTTGTACTCTGTTGGTGACATGGTCTGGTTGGAAACTTCACAGATCTCCCTTTCAGGTTGCCCCTCCAGGAAACTTACTGAATGATGGATCGGCCCTTACAAGGTTGTTTCACTCAAACCCAATGTGGTGTGAGTCAAAGTGTGGTTCAGTGGTGGAAACCAACCAAAACCAACACAAAAGACAAAAAGAGCGAGTGGTGGTGTGCCTATGTGGTACCTAGATGGTGGGACCTGTTTGTTGAAGGGGTTTTTGTGAGCTACAACACTCAAAGATGAGTGCTGAGGATTGGGGATGCTTCTGATGAAGAAGGAGCAGGAATGCGATAGGATGTGATAGGGTAGACTGCTGTCAGCCTACAGAAGGATGGATGATGACTTAATTTGATGTCCTAAGCTGCACTGAGCTCAGGGAGGGCTTGGAGCGAAGTATATTGGTGATAGACAAGGATAAGCGAAGTAGATGATAGTTAGACCCTTAATAAAGTCTCAACTATCGAAGCTGCTGAATGAATTTACTGAGAGATGATAAATTGCGAGCAAGAGGGGCTCTCTGATGTCTTCTTTTTTAGCTATCTAAGTACAGTGATTATATACAGTACAGGGGCATTGCCTATGGAAAACAAGGTGCAAACACTTGGTAAGTGATTGGTAACTGATGAGTAAGGAATGTAAGCAGTGGGTAATTGTCTTAGAAAGCATTGGTGAGCATTGGTAAGGATAAGTAAGCCAAAAGGCAAAGAATCAGTAAGCAAGGCCAAAAGACTGGTAAGTATTGGCAATAAGTGAGTCAAAGACAGTCAGGATGTCAAAGTATGAGTCAAGTAAAGTCAGAAACTGGGAAAGCGCACTGGAATCGCATTAGGGGGAGGCTGTGCATGTCACATCTCAAAGGGATCGCTTCTAGGCCAAGGTAGGATGACAGAGAGGCAGCGCTGATCTGATGCTGATATAGTACATCCAAAAGTGGACAGGGTGAGTCAGATGTCAACAGGGGTCAAGCTTTGGGGGTCTGTGGGGTGACAGGAGCATAGGGGATTGCAACTTTCCCCCCCCAAACCATCCTCTCAGTGAAGCAAATAAAAACTTCATGAATGAGGCTCTGATGGAAGAGAGGATGAAGGGGGAGCGTCTTCTGCTGTATCTTGCAACAAGGAGGCAAGATGTGTATCATACTCATCATGGATGTGATCAGGGAGAGTAGAGAACAGTAGATTATACTGTAGCTGTCGCAATTTTGGAAGAATGATGGATGAGACTGGTATGAAGACATTGCAGGGAGCAGGGAGGAAGGATCCATATGCTTCTTGGACTGGAGAGACCGAAATGACCACATAAGACCTTTCCAAGTGAATGACAGACCTGAGGCGACCAAAGAATGTCCTCCTAGAGGTCATACTGACAAAAAGAATGTGCTGTCCAAGCTGGATGGGCTGAGAGGGGGCAGACGAGGATGGGATGTACCAGGACACTTCAGGATGGAAGCTGGTAGGAACTCCTGGTAGATATACATAGCCATGGTCCCTAGCAAAGGGGACAAGCGAAATGATTGATGTGGAGGCAGCCATATCAGAAGAATTAGCGAAATGAGCATCTTTTGGAGGGAGTGCTGTAGAAACGTGTGGAGTGCGCAAATCCTTTCCAATTTTGGAAGGTAGGATCGCGTAGCTGAGCACTACAAGCGAGTGTGGGAATGGTTTCGGTATCTGCAGAAACGGTGGAGATATGTCAAAAACCAGAATGCCATACACAGGCGCTTAAGAATTTTGACCAGCACTTAACTTGCTTTCTCCTTTTTCTTTGGCATTGATGACTTGTTCTTGTGCAAGGGATGACTGCCAACATTTCTGGCTGTCCTTCTTCACATGAGAGCTATGGTCTTCATCTCCATTCATCTGCTGCATCCATGTCCACCTCACCAAACACCTTTGGTGTGTGACAGCAGTAGAGTTGAAACTTCCGGAAACTCTCAAAATCCATCTGGTCGTTAATGTTTCTCGGGTCAAACCATACAAGGGACCCTTGGAGGGGCAGATCGTCACTCACCCAGGACTGGTGGTAGGACATGAGGGCAACAAGGAGTTTGAGGTTGACTATATTGCTGATTCTCAGTTGAAGAAGAGTAAGCTCGAGTATCTTGTCCATTGGAAGGGCTACCACGATGAGGATCACACCTGGGAACCTGAATCTGCCTTAAAGTCTGCTCCTGGCACTGTCAAGGAATTCCACTGCTGCCACCCCTCTGCCCCTTGTAAACTCCATGGCATGGACTCCTCCCTTTTCTCCTCTCTCTTCCAACCCCTGGAGAGCTTCACTGACACTGTCCCTACCTTCAATCGCCTGGAAGTCAATTTCTAAGGAGGGGATAGTGTTACAATTCGTACTCTTTTCTTTTCTTCCCTTCTCTTTCATCTTATCTAATCTTTTGGTCTTATCTTATCTCCTGGACTCGGTCCAGACTCCAGCCTAGACCTCACCTCACCTTTACCATGTGCTCTCCATCTAGTACGTTCCACTCCACTATGATATCATTATGACATCACTATGATGTCACAGATCTCATGTATGCCTCACTGTTACCTCATGTATCTTAGTATAAATACTGTTGCTCAATCACCCAACTAGCTCCAAGCTAGTTCATTTGGGTCTACAAGTCCTAAAGTCACCTGCTTCTAAGACATTTCCTCCCTTTCTCTTCTCTTTTCTTCTTTTGATTCTTGGTGTGAGCCTACAACAAACCCTGTTGTTAGGTCTCGTCACAGTTTCCTTCTTGCTCTGGTGTCAGGCTCCTCGCTGTGTGTTGATTGCACAGCCAGTATAGCCTTCACTTCCCTGTTGAACTCCCATCATATGACACCATATGACTCTTTCTAATTTCATTGTTTACTGCTGTGGATACTTGCCATCACCTTGGTGTGACCTGTATGGTACTCTTGTCCTGAGTTATTTAAACAGCCATACCATACTTTGTATCCTCAGTTTTTTGATAGCTTGCAACTCAGCTTATTCCTCCAACTCATATTCTGGTTCCTCCACATCTGTCAACTCTGTCACTGTTACCAGAAGGAACCTCTGCCCAAATACTTGTTGGTAACACTGAGCCATAGGGGTTACAATAAGTTCAGCCTGTAGACTCCCACCCTTGCCTTTGTGCCTAGTCCATTTGATGAAGTCACTGGCTCAGGCATAACATTGCCCCTGACTGGTGAAATGGTGAAAAGTGACCTTTTGATGGTATTGAGGGCATGAGGGATGGGAAAATATGATTACATAATAAACCACATGATGTTCCAGATGATTTGTCAGCATGTCACAATGACAAACATTGGATTTGTACCATTAAGCCTCCTCCCTCTTTTACCACAACTCATGAAATCATCTTTCTAGCACACATGGTCATTTTTTATCAAATACTGGTGGCCACTACAGTACCACCAGTATAATATGCTCCCAGAACCATCAGTCCCTTAAAAAACCTGCTGTCAGTTGTTCCCTGCACTGTTTCCCCACCCATGCCTGATGTGTTCTGGGACTAACCAGTACTTGGAAGGCTGAAAATGTGATGGAGGTCCATCTGGCACTTCAGAACATGATGGACAAACCAATCCCCCCTCAACCAATACATTTCTGCCACAGGGACACTGGCACAGCAGTTGGGGTGAGACCAAACCTCCTTGTGCACCAAGCACCATAAGCAGTTTCACTAAGCAGATATGCCTACTGTTATGTTTCACCCCTGTTTTTCCTCTTGTCACTGTACATTTACCTTGTGTTTGATCTGTTGGGCTGTCTTTCCTTTTAGAGCCATCTTCTCCCAGATCTGATGGCTCTCTATTTCCACCACTAGCATTATTTGTTTCATACATGCTTGGGATGTGTGTCACTATTGTTCAACCAATAGCATAGTTACCTCATTACATGTGGATGCCTCATGGTCCATTCCCTTGTAGTATTTAGGCTGTCAGCTCAAGTCCTGGAAACCCAGACTTGAGCTGCTCAATCATATGCAGTGTTCTCTCAGAACTTCACCCTCAGTGTCCCTAACATGGACCACTCTTACTGGCATTGACTAAATCCTTTGTTGTTTATGAAGGTTACTGCAGCCATTGCTCAGTAGAAACCCATAGTCTGTTTGAGCTCTCCCTATGTCTTGACTTTGGTTGAGTGTAACAAAAGCTCAAGTCTACCAGCCTTTGGCTGAATTGGTCACTGTTTAATGCACCACCATGAACCCCTGAAATAACCGATGTTGGGTGCCATTGCAACCCACTTGCAAAGAATTGTCCTCAGACAAAGAACAGGAGAGCACTGTCACTGACACCTCCTCCAATGAACCTGAACAACCAGATAGAGGATTCACCTCTGGTATCCTCTCAAAGCTTTTCACTCAGTCCCTTGCCACACTTGGTACTCCCATCCCACCAGTACCTGCCACCACCTTTCCCACACCCCTGCCCCCACCCCAGAACATGATGTCTGGTTCATTGTTGAAGGCTACAGTCAGCAATGCTACCATCAAAGCCACAGAACTGAAGATTGGTGCTCCATCTGATTTTGATGGAGACCAGAAGAACACCATGAGTTGGCTGTACTCTGTACAGACCTATCTCTTGGTAAATGAAGAGATTTATGACACTGACACCAAGAAGGTCATCTATGCCCTGTCATATATGAAGAAAGGTGTTGCTCATTCCTGGGCAGCCACCTTCCAGAAAACATCTCTGGAAAAGACACCCCCAAGTTTCAGCTCCTTTGCTGATTTTACCAAAGACTTTAAGAACTCATTCACCTCCTCTGACACTGCTGGTACTGCAATTGCCAAGTTGCATACCATGAAACAAAAGGACTCAGTAGAACAATATATTACTGACTTCCAAACTGCTGCTGCCAACTCTACCATCATGGAAGATGTTGCTTTGATCAAGTTCTTCTCACAAGGACTCACACCCTTCATCACAAACCACATCCACATGATGGAAACCACTCCCACAAAGATCACTGAGTGGTACATGCAGGCACCAAAGTTCGATGCAAAATGGAGAAAAGTGAATGAATTCTCTGGAAAAAAGGAGAAGAGAATGTTCTATCCCAAGAACAATCTTGCTGAAGAAAAAGATCCAAATGCCATGGACATGGATGGAGTGAGACTCTCCAAAGAAGAAAGAGACCATCACATCAAAGAAGGAAGATGTTTCAGTTGTGGAAACAAAGGACACCTCTCTCAAGAATGTCCAGACAAAGGGAAAACCCCCCAGAAGAAGGTGAAAAAGATCTGCAAAATTGTGGAGGTCAAAGAAAGTGATGATGAAGAAAAAGTTGCTGGTCCTTCCATTGCCTTGGTAAACATCGCTAGGGCACTTGGAAAGGATTTTTAGAAGGGAACTCTGCATTGACACCAGACATTCCCCACACTAAGGACAGTTCTATTTCTGTTGCACCTGTACTAGTATCTTCTACCCCAGATTGTACTATGCAAATCCCTGTTACCCTTTACACATCAGAAAGAACTGGAAAAGTCATCAACACCACTGCACTGGTTGACTCTGGTGCCAAAATATCCTGCATTGACTAGGGATTTGTGTGAAAGCACTGGATCCCTACTCAATGACTCAAAGAACCCATCCTCACCAAAAATGCAGATGGAACCCAGAACTCCAAGGGAAAGTTCCTGTTTTCTGCCACTCTGTATTTCAAGATCAAAGGACTCGTCCATCAGTCCTTCTTTCACATCATCAACTGTGGAATGGAAAATGTCATCCTAGGCCTTTCTTGGCTTCAAGAAAACAATCCTGTTGTTGACTGGAGAATGGGGACCTTCTCCATTGGTGAAAAGACTGACAGGTCTAAAGAATTAAAATGCAACATCTCTTCTGTTGCAGTTGAAGAACCCACTGTGAATCTTGTGTCCCTTGCTGAAAAGAAAGGGATAAACAAATTCATGGATTATGAAGAACCTGAAGATGAAACCATCTGTGCACACTTTGTGATGTCAGTTGGGAAACTTGTAGAAGAAGCCAAGAAGATTAATCCAAACAATAGTCTTCTTCAAAAGATCACCATGGCTACTGAGTTAGCCCAAGAACACAAAAAGAAACCAAAGGCCATTCTCCCTGAGGACTATAAAGACTTTGCCTCAGTTTTTGAGAAACCCTCCAATGGAGTTTTACCTCCATCATGACCCTATGACCATGCCATCAACCTTGTTGAGGACTTTGTCCCCAAGGTGGCTAAGGCATATCCACTCTCCCCCTCTGAAAGGGAGTCTGCAGAGAAATTCATCGAAGAAAACCTTTGAGAAGGAAAGATCCACCCTTCAAAGTCTCCCCAAGCTGCACCCTTCTTCTTTGTTGGAAAGAAAGATGGCTCCCTTCATCCCTGCCAAGATTATTGATATCTGAACAAAAACACGGTGAAGGACACAGACCCCCTTCCCCTTATTTCAGATCTTGTTGATAAACTTAAGGGAGCATCTATCTTCACAAAGAAGGATGTAAGATTGGGCTACAATAACATCCACATCAGGGAAGGAGACCAGTGGAAAGCTGCATTTATCATGCATAAAGGACTCTTCAAACCAACCATTATGTTCTTTGGGTTGTGCAACCCCCCCACTACCTTCCAACAATTCATGAATGACTTTTTCTGAGATATGATCGCTGAAGGATGGTTGGTCATCTACATGGATGACCTCCTTATCTTCTCCACTGACCCAGAAGAACATAAGCAGAGAACTTGTCATGTTCTTGAACAAATGAGGGAGCTATTGCTTCCCCTCAAATTAGAAAAATGCCATTTCAATCTGACTGAGGTTGAATACCTTGGAATGATCATTAAAGAAAACACTGTCACCATGGATCCTGTTAAAGTCCAAGGCATTGCAGAATGACCTGTCCCAAAGAAGGTTAAGGATGTACAATCCTTCTTAGGTTTTGCAAACTTCTACCAAAGATTCGTCCTGTATTATTCTGACATTGCCCAACCACTGATCGACCTGACCAAGAAAACAACTGCTTGGGAATGGTCAAAGAAATGCCAGACCGCCTTTGAACTCCTGAAAAGGATCTTCATGGCACAACTGACCCTTTGAATGCCAGACACCTCCTGACCATTCACAATAATGACTGACATGTCAAAGTACACAACTGGAGGCATTCTCCTTCAAGAGGATTCCAATGGCCAGTGGCAACCCTGTGCCTTCATCTCTCAATCATTTAACCCTGCAGAAAGAAATTACAACATCTACAATAGAGAACTGCTTGGGGTTATCTGAGGTTTGAAGTCCTGGAGGCATCACCTCCATGGATCACTGTTCCTGGTCAAGGTCTTCACTGACCACAAGAATTTGACACCACAGAACCTGAATCATCATCAAGCGTAATGGCTCTTGGACCTTGCAGACTTTGATCTACAACTCGAACATGTCCCAGGAAAAGACCTGGCCACTCCAGACACACTCTCCCACCAACCTGACCATGTTCCTGATGATGATGATGATGATGATGATGATGATGATGATGATAACAAAGGAGTTACCCTCCTCCCACAAACATTGTTTGTTAATCTCATCAATACCAATCTCACTCAGAAGGTCGCATCCTCTCCCTTTTGGTCATGGTAGACCATGGGCTTACAAAGGGGGTAATTTTAACACCCATGAAGAAAACCACCTCTCCTGCTGACATCACAGCACTCTTTTTCAAGAAAGTCTACTCCCATTTCAGGTTGTATGACAAAATCATATCTGACTGAGGCCCTCAGTTTGCCTCCACATTTGCAAAAGAACTTGCTTCCCTCCTAGGATACTCCATTACCCTCTCAACTGCATACCACCCTCAGACTGATGGGGAAACAGAACACGTAAATCAGGAAATTGAAACATACCTTCAAATCTTCTGCCAAAATGACCCTGCTTTGTGGGTAGACAATCTCCCTATGGCAGAATTTGTGCATAATCACTGCCCTCATTCTGTCACTCATCAATCACTGTTCTACCTCATGTATGGGTATGAACTGAAACCCCTTCTGTCCCTTATCATGGAAACCCACCTTCCTGCTGTCAAGTCCAGACTTGAGGAACTCAGAAAACCTAGGGAAGAAGCCCTCATGGCACATGACCTAGCCAGAAAAACTATGAAGGACTGCTTGACATGACCTTTCACCCCCTTCCAGAAAGGTGATAAAGTCTGGCTCGAAGCATGAAACCTAAAGTGCTCCTATGAAAATAGAAAGATTGCCCTGAAACAAGAAGGACCCTTCTCCATCTCTGAAGTCCTATCTCCAATCACCTATCGCCTCATGATTCCCACATGATGGAAGATCCATGACATCTTCCATGCCTCCATCTTATCACTGTATCACAAAAATGACATTCATGGACTGAACTTCCCAGCTCCACTACCTGACCTGATCAACAAGGAAGAAGAATATGAAGTTGAGGCAATAGTTGGCCATAAGAGATCTGGCCACAGACACACCTTTTTAATCCAATGGAAAGGTTATCCTTCATCTGAAAACTCATGGCAAAAAGAAGCACACCTTGAACACACAAATGATATGCTCTCCACATATAAGGAATGCTTCCCCAAAGATTTCCCCCCTCAGAAACAATCCACCCAACATTCCACTCGCACCATCAGAAAGGTCTCCATCAAAATGCCTCCTTGTCATTACACCTACCCCTGCAAACCTTCTCACTGCCACACCCCCTTTGCTCATCACCAGCAACAGCCTGCTAGTGATCAAATGATTGCTTCATACCGCCTTTTTATTGCTGACCCCACCATTGTTGACACTGTCCATCACAAAGTCGACAAGAACTCCCCTCTTGATGTAGTTTATCATGCTACCATCCAAGCCCTTCAGCTTGAGGAATTATCCCATTACATTAACTGACAGAACCCTCTCCTATCCCCTGCTCATACCATCCTGAATGAGGTCGCATATGAACAGGTCCCCTTACTTCTCAGACTTTTCGATATCCTTGGAGGCACAGACCTCATCTACAATGTTTGCCAGTACCCCACACTGATTGCACCTCCCCCTCCTGGGTCTAGAAGGCCCTTGACTGCAACCTCCCCTCCAGTTTCCTCCATGTCATCCACCCCTCCAGTGTCATTGCCATCATCCTCCTGATCCTCCCACTCATCTCACTCTCTCAGAAGAGCCAATAGACCTCATGCCTGCTGCTTGTCAGTGTCATGACCGTGTGTTCATCCTGCGTCATCACTAACTCCACACCCTTTTCTGCTGGTTGTTCGCTCACTCTGCACCAACTCCACCCATCTTCTGTTGTCTACGAACCATCTCTGCTCTGACTACTGTCGGACTTGTGTTGCTCTCCTACCGGACCGGGCAGACTGTTCTCTGAGGGGTCATGTGACTACCTTCAGACTTCTCCCTGACAGCACACAGTCAGGTACTCCGCAGCGCACACACCACATGGTCCAGTGCCTGGACTGTTTCCTTTTTTAGATGTCCTATGTTACCCACTTGTATGTCCTCCATCTACCCTTCATTTGTCGTCTGGGAAGTTTTCCTTGAAATTTTATGAGTCTCTGTATGTCAGTTCCGATTCCGGTTACTGTACCTCCATAGTAGTATAAAAGCATGTATCATACTCCGCTGTCCCTCAGTACAAATATCAACTTAGTTCCTACTCCTTCTGTCTCTGACCTCTGTCTGTCAGAGTTACCTCCAACTCTGCATCTGTACTCTCCCTCTGAAATATGAGGGCTGGGATCATGCAAGGGGGTAGTGCATGAGCTAAACCCGACACCCTCACTCCACTCTGCCTTTGCTTCAGTGGTCTTCATCTCTGCCAAAACTCTGCTAGTTGGAGTTCTGTTCCTGTGTGTCAGACTTGCTTCCAGACCCTCCTCTAGACCTTGTTTAGCATCGGAGTTGGTCAGAGTAGGCCTGGACTTGACAGTCAGGTCCTAATCCACAGCCTTGTGAGTCCCATGACTCCCCATCTGAAGTTGATCCTGAGACTGCCTTTGGTGTCTCCAGAGCTGAACTTGACTATACCCTGAACATTGTTGAGACCCTTGCCCAGTTACCACTGTCCCCTGTGTTGAACACACTTGCCAAGGCTGATCATCCTCTTACTCCCTCCAATCCATGCTATCATCAAGTGTGCTACATCTGTCACTGCCTTGGGCATATCTGCATTAATTGTGGACTCTATGAATGTCCCCTGTGCCACACCACTCATCCTGGACATACCCAGGCTCAATGCCCATTCATATGCCCCCACTGCCCATTACAAGAAAGAATTGCCACCCCAGGTGTGGTAGATGATCATACCCTCATTGGGAGTGAGGATAATGATTTATATGGCAATGATTTTGACTTCAATGACTCCACCATTAGCAATATGACCAGAGAACCTTACAGAGAGTAGTTGAAGTCAGGGACTTCAATGCTTAGAAAGGGGGTAATGTTACATTTCACCCCTGTTTTTCCTCTTGTCACTGTACATTTACCTTGTGTTTGATCTGTTGGACTGTCTTTCCTTTTAGAGCCATCTTCTCCCTGATCTGACAGCTCTCTATTTCCACCACTAGCATTATTTGTTTCATACATGCTTGGGACATGTGTCACTATTGTTCAACCAATAGCATAGTTACCTCATTACATGTGGATGCCTCATGGTCTGTTCCCTGTAGTATTTAGGCTGTTGGCTCAAGTCCTGGAAACCCAGACTTGAGCTGCTCAATCATACACAGCATTCTCTCAGAACTTCACCCTCAGTGTCCCTAACATGGACCACTCTTACTGGCATTGACTAAATCCTTTGTTGTTTACAAAGGTTACTGCAGCTGTTGCTCAGTAGAAACCCATAGTCTGTGTTTGAGCTCTCCCTAAATCTTGACTTCAGTCAAGTGTAACACCTACCTTCTAGATGGTGGAACTATCAGTTGGGCTTTGTGGAAACAGGAACTTGTCACACTCTTGACTGCAGAAACAGAGTATGTTGCAGCAACCCATGCAGCCAAGGAGGGCTTATGGCTTTGACAACTTCTTGGTGAAGTTTTCCACCCACTCAACCATCCTATCCTGCTATATTCTGACAGTCAATCCACCTTTGTGCTCACCAAAGATGGCAGCTACGATGCCTGCACTAAGCACATCAACATGCAATACCATTTCATGCATTTTGCTGTGGAAAATCATTCCTTTCATCTTATCTGTTGTCCTACTGACAACATGGTTGCTGATACCCTTATAAAACCTTTACTGAGCATCAACACAACATTTCACATCTGCACTCAGACTCCATTCTGATTGAGGGGGAGTGTCAAGTATGTGCTCCAGAATTACAGTAATGTCCCAGAGTTTTTCTCTGACCTCTGGTATAGGGAGCCATATACTCCCTGAGGCCAAAACTACATACAGTAATTAATTCTGCTGTCTCCAAGACAAGCCCCTATCAGTGCTACCTGTTCATTGCCTTCAAAGTTCTTTCTGCATGTCACCTCATGTTTTGTTTTACCCCCTTTTGGCTTTGGAGTTTTCCCTGACCACCAACATGTTGACCAGAGTCACCAGTATGTCAATCCAAAATTCTGCAACCTAGCCACTTCCTGGCCACACCACCAGTCAATCTTACCAGATGTCAGTAAAAATTCCAATTACCCCTGTCACCCAAAATCCCAAAAGCCTTTCTCCATACCCATACACTCTTCCCTTTGGCACTTCTGCCTTCCCTACTAGCTTTTCCCTCTTCCCTTTATACTGCAGGATGCTATACAGTACCTTTGTTTTTGTGGAAGATACCCATACATCCCCTTCTCTTTTTTTATTTACTACTCACCAGTCCAGTTTCACATGTTCCTGTACTTCTCTGATGTCTAACACATCTGCCTTTATTTTCTGGAGTTTTAGTTTACCTTCCCTACTTGATTCTGACCAATACCTATGCTCCATGTACTATATAAACTCTGCCTTAGTGTCAGAAAAAATACCACCCACCTTTTGGAGTCACTATCTGTGTGTCTTTTGAGTCTAAGAGTCCCAGTGGCTAGAAGAGTCTATTGCATCTACAGTGTCAACAGTGTCTTCAGCATCCCTCTTGCCTCCTGTGCCCTCTGCATCAACAAGCCCCATTTTGCATCCCCCTTGTCTTGCAACCACCTTCCATGCCTCAAACTTGACATTCAGAATTTCATATATTCAGCCCATTCACTCTGCATGTGCCCACAAATCTCCAGAATTAAATTCTGCAACTGTCACCCATCTACCTATATGCCTCTAATGTCATATTCTACTTCTTCTTCCCACTCAGCATGCCTTGGGATGACCCTAGGAAAATTTCCCTTCAGCTTTCCCCTAATCACACACTTCCCTGAAGTCATGTCCCACACTGGAATTAAATTCCAAGGTCACTCTGCTTACTAATTATGGTACTACAAGTTTTCTGCACTATTATTTTCCACCTCAATGACTACTTCATGCACTAAGGTAAGTATAGTGTCAAAGTCACACAACACCCCTGATGTCCTCTTAGGGTGGAGTAGGAGCAGGTTGGGCTATGGAGTACAGTGGTCAAAGTCTGAAGCAAATCTGACCACTGGGTGGTGAGATATGCAACAAACAGTGAGTGGAGGAGTATGGAGGAAAGTTTCAGAGGCAGAGGTCAGAGTTGGAGGTTGGAGGTTGGATGAGAGGGCATCAGGTTCAGCTAGTGCACTGCCCCCTTGCATGAGCTCAGCCCTTGTATTTCAGAGGTAGAGTGGACTCAGAGGAGTGGAGATGAAACTCTGGAGGGAACTCAGGGAGTTGGAAGTGGGGACTTTATTGTTGATATTTGTACTGATTATTGGAGTACTACATGGCCTTATATATGATGTAGGTCAAGGGCAGTGCAGTGTAGAATGCAAACCAATAAATGTATAACAGGTTAGCAGTCCCTCTGACACAAGGGATAGAGGATAGGGACAACAGGGACCTTAACTGGGACAAGGGAACTACTACAATGAGGGAGAGAGGGTAAATACTGAAGGAGTGGAAGAATGGAGAAAAGCTGACACAAGGGCAGAACCCTATCTAGAATGCAGGGTTGCAAGTTTGACACTCTGCTGAGCCAACCAAGGCCTCAGAGGAGGCACAGGTGGGCAGTGTCAAGTTTGTGAAGTCTGGGTTGAGGCCAGACTGGAGACTGAAGCAGGTGTGAGGCCGAGGGGTTGGGATCAGGAGGAAAGTCAAAGATACAGAGGGGTGGACTGATTGGACTTAGCGACTGAGGTTACAGCACTATTCCCTTGCATGGGTTGCAGTCTGAGTCTGAGGCTGAGGGTTACAGATAGAACCTATTTGATTTCAGAACTGGAGAGTACAGGCCAATGTGAGTCAAAGTGTGGAAAGCTGGTATAAACCAAACAAATCCAACACAAAAGACAAATGATGTGCAAGTGGTGGTTTGCCTCTGCAGAACCTGGAGTGCAGAGAAACCTAAACATTGTCACACACCAAAGGTGTTGTGGACATGGTTACAGCTGACTCTGCCTAACTTGTCAACGAGTTGTGTGCAATGCCCATGCATGCAGATGAAGACTAAAGGCCTCATGTGTAGAAAGACTGTCAGATGTTAACAGTCATCCTTCACACAAGAACAAGTCGTCAGTGCTAAAGAGAAAAGAGGAAGTGAGTTAAGCACATGTTGAAGGTTTTTAGCACCTGTAAAGGTTTTTAGTGCCCATGTACAGCATTCCAGTTTTCATCATATCTCCACCATTTCCAAAGATATTGACTCTGTTCTCACACTCGCTTAAAGTGCTCAGCCCCATGATTCTTCCTTCCAAATTTGGAGAGGATCCTCACACCCTATGCATTTCTACAGCACTCCATCCATCAGACACTCATTTTGCTAAGTCCATCAATCATGGCCACCTCTTCATCAATCATCTCGCTTGTCTCATTTGCCAGAGACAGTGGCTATGTATATCTGCCAGGCATTCCTACCAGCTTCCATCCTGAAGCCCCCTGGTTCATCCCATCGTTGTCAGCCCCATCTCATCCCATGCAGCTTGGTCAGCATGTTCTCCTTGTCAGTATGACTTCCAGAAGGATGTTCTTTGGTTGCCTCAGGTCTGTCACTCAGCTAGAAAGGTCTTATGTGGTCATTTCAGTCTCCCCGGTTGATGAAGCATATGGATCGTTCCTCCCTGCTCCCTGCACCATCTTTATTCCAGTCTCGTCCATCATTCTTCCCACATTGTGACAGCTGCAGTATAATCTACTGTCCTCCAGCCTCCCTGATCGCATCCATGATGAGTATGATGTGCATCTTGCCTTCTTACTGCAAGATCCAGCAGAAGACGTCCCCCCTTCTCCTCCATCAGAGCCCCATCCATGAAGTTTTTGTTAACTTTGCTGAGAGGATGGAAGGGTGGGAGATGCAATCGCATATGCTCCCATTGCCCCACAGACCCCCAATGCCCTAACCCCCTTTGACGCCTGACTCATGCCCTTCAATTCTGGAATTAATACTTCCCTGTCTGGAAACACCGTCCATCTGTCATGTCATCTTTGGATCTAGAGATGTCTCTGCCAAGATCTGACTTGCATCGCCACCCCCTAATGTGATATCAGTGTGCTTACTCAGTTTCTGACTCCATTTGACTCATTCTGTGATATTTTGACTATCCTTGACTTGTTCATTGCCAATACTTACCAATCTTCTTTGCTTGCTTACTTTTCATTTCTCGATTACTCATCATGATTACTCAGTCCTTACTCATTACTTACCAAGTGTTTGTGCCTTGTTTGTCACAAGCTGTGCTCCCCCCACAGTATATAAACCCCCATGTACTTAGCTACCAAGAAGCAATCAGAAGCAGTCCAGAAGTCACTCAGCAGTCAGTTCAGTGCCTATCTTGTCGTCAACAGTTGAGGCTCATTCAGAAGAGTCTATCTGTCATCCTTCATATCATTGGTAGTTGAGGCTCTACAAAGGGGTCTATCTACCTCCATCATTCATCTGAAGGTTTATCCCCACTTAGTCATCCATCCACTCCTGCATA
This sequence comes from Pisolithus tinctorius, assembly GCA_024663395.1. Classification (NCBI taxonomy): domain Eukaryota; kingdom Fungi; phylum Basidiomycota; class Agaricomycetes; order Boletales; family Pisolithaceae; genus Pisolithus; species Pisolithus tinctorius. Next base: position 4,431,802 of record JANFAH010000002.1, read on the forward strand.
ACTCGTCAATGACTTGCACCAGGAGCACATTGTATCAAAGTCCATCGTTCCAGAAGTCCTTTCGGCTGAACACCTTCACTCTGTTCAGCATCCCCCATTCAATCATCACTCGCTTGTCTACTCCTGCATAACTCATCGTTGACTTGCGCTAGGAGCACCCTCCACTTGAAGTTCCCCCTACACTAGGTTTCTCTGCACTCCAGGTTCTGCAGAGGCAAACCACCACTCACTCTCATTTGTCTTTGGTGTTGGATTTGTTTGGTTTTCACCACCTTTCCACACTTTGACTCACACTGGGAAGGTGAGAACAGGAGTGGTGGTAAAGGTGACCTTCAGGGCATCAAAGGCCTGCTGTTCTCGAGGGCCCCAAGTCCAGAGCTGATCCTTTCTTGTGAGGTCATTGAGGGGATGGGCGATTTGTGCAAAGTCCTTGATGAAGTGGCAATAGAAGTTTGCCAGACCCAGAAAAGCTCATACTGAGCGAACCTTTGTGGGAACCGGCCACTCGGTAACAGCCTTCACCTTGCTTTTGTCCATCCAAACCCCATTGGTTCCAACCACCATGCCCAAGAATTTTACCTGCTTTTGCTTAAAGAAGCACTTCTCTGGTTTGATGAACAGATCGTTCTCTTCTAGTCTTTTCAACACCTCCAGGATGATTCTGTTGTGCTTGGCTTCATCATCTGTTTTGGTGAAGACCATTAGATCATCAATGTAGACTATGAGGACATCCTCCATGTCTCCAAAGATGTCATTCATCATGTTTTGGAAGGTGGATGGCAAGTTGCAGAGACTGAAGTACATGACCAGTGGTTGATAGGCTCCTTTATGAGTGATGAAGGCAGCCTTCCATTCATCTCCTTCCTTGACACAGACATTGTTGTATCCCCACCAGAGATCCATCTTGGTGAAGAGCTGGCAGCCCTTAAGTTTGTCCACAAGTTGGGAGATAAGAGGAAGGGGATATGCATTTTTGACTGTATGCTCATTGAGGTAGCAGTAATCCTGGACCATGCACTTCTTTCCATCCTTTTTGGGTACAAAGAAGACAGGGGATGTCTGAGGCGACTTCAAGGGATGAATGTATCCCTTCCACAGCTGATCCTCAAGGAAATCCGATACCTCCTTTTGTTCCTTGGTAGAGAGTGGGATGAGATGGCCATGCTTTGGGGTGAAGGTTTCCTTGAGATTGATGGCATGATCCCATGGTTTGTGAAGTGGCATCCTCTCCAACTCCTCCTTGGAGAAAACCTTGAGATACTGGTGATACTCCTTTGGGACAAGCTCCTCAGTGGTCCCAGCTTGAACTCTGGTGGAGCGAAGCTTTGGGTAGAGGTACTCCATGTCTTGTGCCTCTTGCTCCTCTGCCAGCCTTTCTGCTCTTGTCCTCAGGGCGAGGTCATGGCATTCATGAAGGCAACAGGATAACTTCACCTGTTTGGTTTCCCAACACACTTCTGGATTGTGCATCCGTAGCCAGGTGTATCCGAGTATAAGGGGGTGCATCCTGAGTGTGGTGACCTGAGCCCAGATGGACTCTCGGTGTCCTCGATAGTTCATGATGAGAGAGGCAACATGTGTGATATTGCCAGCCACATTAGGAGTTCCATCAACATTGAGGATGGCAACTGGTTGACCGAGCTTGATCAGGGGGATGTCATTTTCATCGGCCCATTTCTTATCCAAGAACATGTCGTTGGCTCCTGAATCCACCAGTGCCTTTACATTCCACTTCTTTTCTTGTCCTTTGGGTCTGCTGTTCTTATTTTTGGGGTTTCTTCTGTTTTCTGGATAGGCATGTTTTTATTTTTATTGCAAGAGGAATTGAGCACCAGTAGTTTTACATCTGTGGCCGCACCCACTGGGGTCACCTCTTCAGATGGTACAGTAATCTCCAAGTTAAATATATCCTGCTTGGTAGAAAGATCATCAATGCCTAAGACAGAAAACTTATTGCAAACATAGCCAGTGGAGACCTGATCCTCTACTGGCTGAACTCTTTTCCCTGGGCCTTCATCTCATTAACCTGCTTGTCATAAAAGAATGCCTGCATCTCCTTGAAAGACATTTGGCAGAGGGCAAGTTCTTGGGCTTCTTGGGTCACCTCCCTTATGTTAGGTTTAGTGGGACCCTTCCCTTTAGCATGGGGACAATCATGTTTGTAGTGATTTCCCTGGCAGTCAAAACACTTGATGTGGGAAGGGACAGGGTGGGGGGGGAAGCAAGCAGCACCAATTTCCATGGGGGTGCCACAACCAGGCTGGGTTCCGGTAGGGGTAAGCTGGGGAGAATATGAGGGGTGGTTATAGGAGGAGCAGGGGGCGGGTTTGTCAGGATAATGGTTATAGAGAAGTTTGAAACGATCCCTAGCAAGGGCGACCTCTCGAAATGCGATGGTCATCTGGAGGTAGTTGCCTTGGGTGTATCCCCTCCTTAGGGCTTCTTTCACGATGGTGGGGTGGACAGCGTTTTCCAGTAGGAAACCAGTGGTTTCATCAGTGACACGTCCCTGGACCTTTAGGGACTCAAACTTCACGTAGAACTCCTCATATCTAGAGTTCCCTTGGCGCATAGTGCGCATCTGAGCTTTTGCCCACTCAATGTCTGTTTGAGGGGTGAAGAACCTATCGATGTCTTCTATCATTTCGGCTGTATCAGGCCATACTCCAGTTACGATGGCAAGCGAAAACTTTGCCTGAGTGAATCTTCCAGCTACAGGCCCTGTCATGCAGGACCATACCATGGTACACTTGTCTTGGGCAGTCGGTAGGGCAGTCCTGTTCTGAGTGACCCATACCTTCATCTTCACCCACCATTCAGAGAACTTGGCCTGATCACCGGCGTACTGACCCAGGTCAGCCATCACTTCTATCCTCCCCTGGATCACATTGGCAGGGAGGGCATTCCACTGGTTGTGCTGACCCTCAATGGTCGCAATCATGTCCTGAGCATTTCTTAGGCTGTTGTTTAGCCTGTAGTTTTCGTCATGCTGTAGGAATAGGTAAAATGATAAACCTAGAAATAGTAATAGTCAGTAATGGGTGAGTTTAGTGCTCGACCCAAAAGGGAGGTCCTGTTTCGAGAAAAGAAGAAGTAGTAAAATGTAAAAATGCGAACTGAAAACAAATACTTAGCTCTGCCTGACCAATATCTCTTGCCAGTCCTCCTGGCACTTTGGGTACTCCCAAAGTAATAAATCTAACTTCTAAAACTCGCTGAAATGCGAGACAAAATCACCCTACTACTGAGGGCCTGCGACATGGATTGGTTGTTATGGTAAACTGAACTCGCGCAAACACAGCACATGCGCTTAGTCAGCGATGTGGCTGCTTGCCACTAAGTCCAGTGGTACAATGCAAAAACAAAAGAAGGAAATAAAACAAAGAAAACTCTCCACCCCTGAACTCATGACCCAGACTGCTTCTCCTAGGGAACTCAAACTCGTTCCCTACAGCGCAGGGTGTCTAGGGCGTTTTGGAGGTCAGTTATCTGGTCCTGGATGCCTTCCATAGCAATCTGGACGTTTCAAGTTTTGACAGGGACAGAGGTTATAGTGGGGTTGCTGGGGTTCAGCAGGGAGCGAGCAGAGGAAGATGGACTAGATGGAGAAGGGGTAGGAGGGAGACAGTGGGAGAGGGTAGAGGCTGTGGTTGAAAAGTGGAGTGAGTGAGCGATGCTCAGGGATGTATGGGATGTAGAGGTTTGGATCAGGTTCTGAGGCTGGGGGACTTGGTGAGTACACCCATGAGCTTTGTGAAGGAAACAAGGAATTGTGATGAGCAGTGCAAGGGTACAACGAGTAGAAGCTAGTTCAAGTGTGATGAGACCTAACAACAGGGTTTGTTGTAGGCTTGCACCAAGAATCAAAAGAAGAAAAGAGAAGAGAAAGGGAGGAAACGTCTTAGAAGCAGGTGACTTTAGGACCTGTAGACCCAAATGAACTAGCTTGGAGCTAGTTGGGTGATTGAGCAACAGTATTTATACTAAGATACATGAGGTAACAGTGAGGCATACATGAGGTCTGTGACATCATAGTGGAGTGGAACATACTAGAAGGAGAGCACACAGTAAAGGTGAGGTGAGGTCTAGGCCAGAGTCTGGACTGAGTCCAGGAGATAAGATAAGACCAAAAGATTAGATAAGATGAAAGAGAAGGGAAGAAAAGAAAAGAGTACATATTGTAACAGAAACAAGTAAGTAATAAATACAGAACATGAGGCATGTCCATCAGAGATGGGTGGCAAGATGAGTCAGAGTGACATGGGCATATGCAGCATCAGCAGGTATTGGAAATGCCTCCACCACCAGTGATCTGAAGGCTCTAGGTGCCAGCAGACCAAGGATGACCAAGGCGAGGACAAATGACATGACAAGGCATGTGACACACATGACTGTGTTTGGACGAAAAAGGAAGTGGCCACTGAATGGGCGTAACACCACCTCCCCCCCCCTAAGGTCCTCAGACCCTTGATGATGAGGCCTTTGCATTGGATGACCTGGTGGAGAGAGGGTGACGAGTGGTATAGACACAGGAGCAGGTGTGTGTGGCGATGGGCGATGAAGACAGTGCAGGCATTGGCATGGGTGGTTCCTTGAGGGCTGGGGTAAACCTGGAGCCCTTCCCACTATGGCATGACCAGTGTCTGAGGTACTGACACTGAAAACAAGCGTGCTCGTAGAAGGGGTGTCCCTCAGGAACCTTAGCCTGTCCTCCAAGATAGTATTGAAGTTGATCAAGAGGGATGGGGATGAAGGGAGCAGCAGGGAGAGGGTCAGTGGCATGGATGGTGTTATGATAGTGTTTGTGGATTCTGGCCCATGATGCATCCTGCAGTAAGACCTCCCAAGCAGAGTTGTGAGTCCCTGTACCTAGACAAGCACCAACCTCTTTAAACAGACTGCCTTGGTCGATGCATCCCAACTCCATCACCTTCCAGAACTCCTCTTCCTGCTTCCATTCCTTTTGTTCTGCAGTAATGGGCAGTTCTTCAGATCTCAGTTGAATCTGATTGAGAATCTGGGAGGCAGGGGGAACAAGGAATTCTCCAAGTTGCTGATCAAGAAGGTGGTGATAAGCCCCTCTGGTGACTGCTTCTAATACCTCTGAGTAGCCTCATTGTAACATGTTCACCATGATTACTTCCAACAGGGGTGCAGTCCTGCAAAGCTTCTGGGTGCATATTTTGCTGATGCAGCATCCAATTATGTCTGATGCTCTGTAGATCTCAGACAGCAACCCAAAATACTTAACTTGTTCTGGTGAGCACCCATCAATGTTGTCCCCATCATGGAAGATGTCAAGTGCCCTAACAATGTCCAGGTAGTCACTTGCTGCAATTGGTAGTCATGGCTCATCATCCCTGGCAGAGGCGACTGTTGTGAGGAGGTCAAGGGCAGTGCAGCCTCCCCCTTCAGAGTAGGTAGTGAAGGCGGTGTGTACATGGGTAGGTTTGGGAGCATGGGCACCATCCTTCATGGTTCCTCTCTGATCAGCATCATTGTCAGTTGTCTCCTTACCCTTACCCTTTCCCTGCTGGTTACTGACACCTCTGATGGCATCTCTGGCCTTTGGGGCTGGTACTTGGCAGACACTGAAGCCCTGGTGTGGACATGGCCAGAGAGGTCTGGCAAGAGGGGGAGACAACAACTGACACTGCGAGACAGGGGACATGGAGAACGAGTCAGGAATGTGGGTGGCAGTGGTCGGCGGAGAGGTTGGGGCATAGATGTTGATTGGGGGGAGATGAAGCTCAAGGAAGTTGGTGGCGGGGTCATAAAGGGATTCTGCGAGGTCAGGGTAGTCATTCTCGGTGTTAACTGAGCAAGGAGAATCCATCTATCTGAGGTGTCAAGCGAGTTTGTACTGGTTGAGGGCCTCAGAAGCATGGTCTTTTATATGTTCCTTGGGTTCCCAAGTATTTGACAAATGGGGGAACCCTTTCCACTTGACCAGATACTTGTGCTGTCCCCTGTGACCATCAGTTTTATGATTAATGACTGACTTGACTTCCCATTCAATTTCATCATCCACCAACTTGGGCAGTGGTGCTGTGGGCACAGCACCATATACCTCATTTTCAACATATGGGAAGATGCGAGATGTGTGGAACACAGGATGGACCTTCCAAGTCAATGGGAGCTCCAATCAGAATGCGACCAGAGACACCACCTGAGTCACCTTGAATGGTCCAAGTTGTTGGGGTGCAATCTTGTTGCACTGGTTTTTGATCCTAAGATGTCTGACATCAAGGAGCACCTGATCTCCAACCTTGGGCAGTGTATAGGATCCTTTGCTTTGTGACTGCATGAGGTCCTGTGCTTTTTGGTGGGCAAGAACAGCGATATCTCAGCTGGAGGCAAGTCGTTCCAGTTGCTCGTCCATGGATGGAACTGATGTGAGTCATTTCTCAGGATAGGGGGAAGGGTCATATCTGAGGATCAGGGAAAATGGAGTCATTTTGTGCACAGAGTGGATGCGCAAGTTATGGGTGAATTCAGCGGAGGGTAACTTTGAAGCCCAGGAGTTAGGGAATTCTGAGCAGTACAGGCAAAGGTATCCTTCCACTTCCTGGTTGATGTGTTTGCTCTCTCTGTTAGTTTGAGGGTGATACCCAATACTCAGCTTGGTTTTGACCCCTATCACTTTGTAAAGTTCCTTTGTAAACAATGACACAAACTGCAGGCCTTGGTCCAAGATTACGGAATCTGGTACTCCAAAATGGGAATAAATAAATTGATGGAACAGTCGGGCTATGCCGACTGAGTCAACAGTTTTATGACACAGAACAAACAGGGTGGCTTTAGTGAGCCCCTGATTGACAACTGTGAGAATAGTGTCATATTTTTGTTCTCCTGACATGGGGAGATCCATGATGAGATCCATAGACACTTGCTGGAATGGGAACGGGGTCTTTGGAGTGGTGTGGGGAATGACTGGTGGAGTAGGCAGGTGTGTAACCACTTTGGTGGTCTGGCACAAGGGGCACCCAGTGACATAGGCTTTGATGTCTTTTCCCATACCTTCCCACCATACCTCTTTGTGCATTTTGGTGAACATGGCCTTTTGCCCAGGGTGTCCAGTGGATTTGTGGTCGTGGTAGGACTGCATACAGTGTCGACAATCTTCTGGGGGAATGTAGAGGCGAGTGGTTCCATCCTCTGCTACTGTCACATTGTCGCTCAGTTCCAGGCCTGTCAAATCCTTTGATGTATTGTTCTTGACATGTTCGTACAGGTCTGTGGAAATAGCATAGACTCCTCTGGCTCCTTTAACTGGTTCCCTTGGTGGGTGAGCACTCGAGACTGAACTCCCCTTTGGCTTTTCCTCAAGTGGGTGGGAGTAAGGCTTGGGTTGAGAGCGAGCAAGGCGAGTGGGAAGACGCCCTACATGAGCAAGTCTATTTATTTTCAGTTGTTTTTGGATTTTAGTAAGGGAAAATAGTGGAGAAACGAGGCAGATTTGAGGTTTTGAAGGGTCCACCCCCTCTGAAAGCCAAAGGTTTTCTGGCAAAACCATGGCCATGGGGGCAGGCTCCTCCAAGGTGTTTTTATGGGAAAGAGTATCAGCAGGGACCTGCAGCTGGCCAGCCTGCCATGAGAACCTGATAGGGTACAACTGGATTGTGGCAGCCCAGTGTGCCTGCCTGGGGGTGAGCTGTTGTGGTTCCCGGTGTCACACACCAAAGGTGTTGTGGACATGGTTACAGCTGACTCTGCCTAACTCGTTGACGAGTTGCGCACAATGCCCAAGCATGCAGATGAAGACTAAAGGCCTCATGCGTAGAAAGACTGTTGGACGTTAACAGTCATCCTTCGCACAAGAATGAGTTGTCAGTGCTAAAGAGAAAAGAGGAAGTGAGTTAAGCGTGCATTAAGGTTTTTAGCGCCTGTGTACGGCATTCCGGTTTCCATCATATCTCTGCCGTTTCCAAAGATATCGACTCCGTTCCCATGCTCGCTTAAAGTGCTCAGCCCCACGATTCTTCCTTCCAAATTTGGAGAGGATCCTCGCACCCTGCGTGTTTCTACAGCACTCCATCCATCAGACGCTCATTTCACAAAGTCCATCAATCATGGCCACCTCTTCGTCAATCATCTCGCTTGTCTCATTTGCCAGAGACAGTGGCTACGTATATCTGCCAGGCGTTCCCACCAGCTTCCGTCCTGAAGCCCCCTGGTTCATCCCGTCATTGTCAGCCCCATCTCATCCCATGCAGCTTGGTCAGCGTGTTCTCCTTGTCAGTATGACTTCCAGAAGGACGTTCTTTGGTCGCCTCAGGTCTGTCACTCGGTTAGAAAGGTCTTATGTGGTCATTTCAGTCCCCCTGGTTGATGAAGCATATGGATCATTCCTCCCTGCTCCCTGCACTGTCTTTATTCCAGTCTCGTCCATCATTCTTCCTGCATTGCGACAGCTGCAGTATAATCTACTGTTCTCCAGCCTCCCTGATCGCATTCATGACGAGTATGACATGCATCTTGCCTTCTTACTGCAAGATCCAGCAGAAGACGTCCCCCCTTCTCCTCCTCCTCCGTCAGAGCCCCGTTCATGAGGTTTTTGTTAACTTCGCTGAGAGGATGGAAGGGTGGGAGATGCGATCGCTTATGCTCTCATTGCCCCACAGACCCCCAATGCCCTAGCCCCCTTTGACACCTGACTCATGCCCTTCAATTCTGGAATTAATACTTCCTTGTCTGGAAACACTGTCCATCTGTCATGCCGTCTTTGGATCTAGAGATGTCTCCGCCGAGATCTAACTTGCATCGCCACCCCCTAATGTGATATCAGTGCACTTACTCAGTTTCTGATTCTGTTTGACTCATTTTGTGATATTTTGACTATCCTTGACTTGTTCATTGCCAATACTTACCAATCTTCTTTGCTTGCTTACTTTTCATTTCTCACTTACTCATCATGATTACCCAGTCCTTACTCATTACTTACCAAGTGTTTGTGCCTTGTTTGTCACAAGCTGTGCTCCCCCCTCAGTATATAAACCCCCATGTACTTAGCTACCCAGAATCAATCAAGAAGCAATTCAGAAGCAGTCCAGCAATCGGTTCAGTGCCCATCTCGTCGTTGACAGTTGAGGCTCCATGAAGGGGTCTATCTGTCATCATTCATATACTTGGTAGTTGAGGCTCATTTGGAAGAGTCTATCTACCACCATTCATTATCTGAAGCTCCATCCACACTTAGTCAGCAAGTCTTGCTTAGTCATCCCCCCACTCCTGCATAACTCGTCATTGACTTGTGCAAGGAGCACGTTTCCTTGAAGTCCATTACTTGAAGTACCTTTCGGCTGAACACCTTCACTCTGTTCAGCATACCCCATCCAGTCATCACTTACTTATCTACTCCTGCGTAACTCGACGACGACTTGTGCCAGGAGCACTCTACTTGAAGTCCCTCCCCCCCCACATTTAGGTTTCTGCCCTCCAGGTTCCGCAGAGGCACACCACCACTCGCACTACATTTGTCTTTTGTGTTGGTTTTGGTTGGTTTTCACCACCTTTCCACACTTTGACTCACACCGGTAGTACTCCAGGTTTTTGTGATTGGTAAAAATGACTGTAGGTTCGACTGGTGAGAGAAGGTAGGGATGGAAGGCCTTTAGAGCTCATATGACTGTGAGCATTTCCAGGTCATAGACTTGGTAGCACTGTTCCATGCTGATGAGGGACTGGGATAGGTAGGAGCATGGGTGCCACTCCCCATCAGATCCTTTCTGGGCAAGGACTGCTCCAGTTCTGAGTTTGGAAGTGTCAGTGAAAAGCACGAAAGGCTTGGAGAAATCAGGGATAGTGAGGACCGGAGACAAACATAACAAAGCTTTCAGCCTTTCAAAAGCTGCCACTCTTTCCAGTGTCCAATGGTAGGACACCCTCTTCTTTGTCAGGTTGTGAAGAGGGCATGCAATGCTTGAGAAGGAGGGGATGAACTTTCGGTAGAAGTTGCAAAATCCGAGGAACCGATGGAGCCCTGTTAAATTGTCAGGGGCCTCCCACATCGAAATAGCATTGGTTTTGGTTGGCAAAGTTTCTATTCACCCTTTCCCAATGATCATTCTGAGGAATTCCACTTCTTTGGCCTCGAAACAGCACTTGCTTATCTTGAGGCAGAGTTCTTCTATTGTTTTGGCATGAATGACGACATCATCCATGTAACTGACTTGTTTTCCACATTGAGATTCGAAGGTCTTATCCATATACCTTTGGAAAGAAGGGGGTGAGTTGCACTGTCCAAAGAACATTACCATGGGTTCAAAGAGCCCTCTGGGTGTAATGAACGCTCCTTTCCACTCATCTCCTTCTTTAACATGGAGGTTAGTAAAACCCCATTGAATGTCAAACTTAGCATAATACTTGGATTCGACCAACTCGTCAAACAAGGCTTGCACATTTGGCAATGGGTGTGCATCTTGGATAGTAAAGGAATTAAGATAGTGGTAGTCTTGAATCAGCCACTTCTTTCCATCCTTCTTCGTGACAAAGAACACTGGTGCCACTTGTGGTGACATAGAGGGGTGAATCTTTTTGCATTTGAGATTTTCATCGAGGAATTCATCTAGAACCTTTAATTCATCAGGAGACATGGGGTATACTGCTGCCTTTTTAGGCTTAAATTCATCATGAAATCTTATTTTGTGATCCAGACTGGGGCGGTGTCTTGGTAGTGGTATGTTGTCTTTGGCAAACACCTTTGCAAACCCCCTGTAGCGATCCAGGAGGTGAACTTCTCCTTTGCCTGAGGCCAAGGTGGCCTCTAGTTCTGTAGACAAAGTTGTTTTGTTAATGGACACCTCCGGCACTATGGATGAAGGCTCCATGACAGAGACTTCCTGGACTTTAGGTTTTTCCAGGTATTCAAACCTGTCATCCCAACATGTGATCTTACTGGTTTCCCAGTTCATGTGGGGTTTGAACTCCTTCAGGAATGGCATCCCAAGAAGCACATGTTCCTTCCCTACGAGGGGGCTGATATAGCACTTGATGCGGATAACTTGCTCCTTGATTTCCATTTTTAGGGTACACTTTCGTGTTACCCATTCTTCGTCCTTCCTGGTGAACGACATAGTCTTGAACTTCTTCTCAATGCAATAAGTTGGGATCCATAGTTTGCTGACTATTCATTCAGAGATTAATGATACCTTGGTGCCTGAGTTGATACAGGCCCAGATTCCTGCCTTGAAGTCAGGTAAGACCATGAGTCCCAATGGAGAACAGATTCGCATATTGGATTCATCATCTATAGAAGTACATTTAGCCAACAACACAGAGACTGGACTGACTGATGCAGGAGTTTCAGCAGTCCTCTTTAAAAACCCAGCAACTTCTTTTCCTCATCATTTGCTTCCCTATTTCCCACATAGGCAGTCCTAGTACCATCTTCAGAGACAATGATCCAGACATTTGAAAGTTGCTTAGTCTTGCAGTCACTCTTGTAGTGACCCTTCTTGTTGCAGTTGAAACACATGTCATCTGCAGCGGACTGGTGGATGTTCTTCTTACATTTATCGACATCCATAGCATCAGGATCTTGGGTATTACTTCAGAAATGAACGAACTTCCTTTCATACTGAGATTCCTTTCCTTCTAGTATGTGCTTGGTGGCAATAGCGGTTTGGGCTTCTCCCATGACTCTGATCCATTCTATCACGGTTGAGGGGGTGCGGCCAGAGTTAAGGATCCAATCTCTGTATTCCTTATTGAGACCTTTTCCAAAGAATATTCTGGCTTCGTGTGACTCTTCCTTCAACTGGGCCTTATTGACCAACCCAGTGAATTCTGCAATATAGGCTTCAAGTTCATGTTTCCCTTGTTCAATGCTGGAGAGATGAAGTATGGCAAGTGCAGTCTGGTCATCAGACTCGAAGGTTTTGAACATATCGATGTAATAGATTGTCCCACCGAGTAGCTTATTTTCATTTTGATAGTTTTTGGCAAAAGAGACAGCAGCACCTTTCATCATATATGTCAGTGCGAACAAGATCTTGAGAGCTTTGGTATTGTAGATGTGTCGGTTAAGGTTGAGATAACCTTCTACTTGAGTGATCCACATTTGGAGCCTGTTATGGCTTCCATCATATTCTCCAGGTCTTCCTACATTAAACTCCCAGCCTCCATTCAGAGGGTGGACATGGTAATCATCATCATCATCATACTTAGACTTCCCCTTACTGCCACCACCAGCAGATGGCTCTGGGAGGACTTCCTTTCTGAAGCTACAAGTGTACCAGTTTCTGAGCATGGAATCACTAGGGACTCCACTCGGGAACAGATCACCAGAAGCACTAGTGCTCATAAGGCATCAGGCTTCTTCGGTTAGGGCAATCCTTTCTTCCTTGATTTGTTGACATAATTCTTCTTCTGAATACATCTTTGGAGGCATTTCTGGGGGAGACTCCCCATGCCCTTGCATCATTGACATTGCATTAGTTTGATTGGCTTCTTGTTCTTCCTTGAGGACTGATGCAAAAGAAGTCTCAGACTTCTGATCATCTTCTTCTCCTGAACTAAGTGCAACTTTGGAATCCCTGTACCAGGATAAAATTGAAAGACAGGGGTTCGAAGTGGTTGCCGATGGTCCTAGTTGACCTAAGGGGATAGGAGGTAAAGGAGGGTTCCTTCCTAATCCAAGGGGGTTAGCATGAGGTGGAACCAGAGGTTTGTGCTTCAATGGATTAGACACTTTAATGAATAGTGACAATGAAGACTGAGGGAGGAATTATATCCTGAAGGAAACCTGTCAGTGTGGATATGGATAGGTGGTCGAGTTACTTTTCATGAAGGGAGTAATGAGACTAAACTCTAGGGAGGCGATCTATTAAAGCTGAAAAGGCTGCCTGTAGAGTGAAGTAGGTGGTGTAAACTTGAAGAGGGTTTGGTTAAAGTTCAGTAAACCCAGTGCAAGTCAAAGTGAGGTTCAGTGGTGGAAACCAACCAAAACCAACACAAAAGACAAAAAGAGCAAGTGGTGGTGTGCCTATGCAGTACCTAGATGGTAGAACCTTCAATTTGGGTGGGTTTTTGTGAGCTATAACACTCAAAGATGAGTACTGAGGATTGGGGATGCTCCTGATGAAGAAGGAGCAGGAATGCGATAGAATGTGATAGGGTAGACTGCTGTCAGCCTACAGAAGGATGGATGGCAACTTAATTCAATGTCCTAGGCTGCACTGAGCTCAGGAAGGGCTTGGAGTGAAGTATATTGATGATAGATGATAATAAGTGAAGTAGATGATAGTTAGACCCTTAATAAAGTCTCAACTATCGAAGCTGCTGAATGATTTACTGAGTGATGATGAAATGTGAGCAAGAGGGGCTCTCTGACATCTTCTTTTTTTTCAGCTATCTAAGTACAGTGATTTATATACAGTACAGGGGCATTGCCTATGGAAAACAAGGTGCAAACACTTGGTAAGTGATTGGTAACTGATGAGTAAGGAATGTAAGTGATGGGTAATCATCTTGGAAAGCATTGGTAAGCACTGGTAAGGATAAGTAAGCCAAAAAGCGAAGAATCAGTAAGCAAAGTCAAAAGATTGGTAAGTATTGGCAATAGGTGAGTCAAGGACAGTCAGAACATCAAAGTATGAGTCAAGTAATGTCAGGAACTGGGAAAGCGCACTGGAATCGCATTAGGGGGAGGCTGTGCATGTCACATCTCAAAGGGATCGCTTCTAGGCCAAGGTAGGATGACAGAGAGGCAGCGCTGATCTGATGCTGATATAGTACATCCAAAAGTGGACAGGGTGAGTCAGATGTCCTGCCGACATTTCTGGCTGTCCTTCTTCACATGAGAGCTATGGTCTTCATCTCCATTCATCAGCTGTATCCATGTCCACCTCACCAAACACCTTTGGTGTGTGACACTGGGACAAGTTGGCTTTATGCAAAGAGGTTGACGAGTCCCAAAAGCTGCATAGAGTTTTTTGATTTTGTTATGCCTGAGCCAGTGACTTTGTCAAATGGACTAGGCACAAAGGTGAGGGTGGGAGTCTACAGGCCGAACTTATTGTAACCCCTATGGCTCAGTGTTACCAACAAGTATTCGGGCAGAGGTTCCTTCTGGTAACAGCGACAGAGTTGACAGATGTGGAGGAACCAGAATACGAGTTGGAGGAATAAGCTGAGTTGCAAGCTATCGAAAAACTGAGGATACAAAGTATGGTACAGCTGTTTAAATAACTCAGGACAAGAGTACTGTACAGGTCGCACCAAGGCAATGGCAAGTATCTGCAGCAGTAAACAATGAAATTAGAAAGAGTCATACAGTGTCATATGATGGGAGTTTGATGGGGAAGCAAAGGCTATACCAGCTGTGCGATCAATGCACAGTGAGGAGCCTGACACCAGAGCAAGAAGGAAACAAGTAAGTAATAAATATGGAACACAAGGCATGTCCATCAGAGATGGGCAGTGAGACAAGTCAGAGTGACATGGGCATATGCAGCATCAGCAGGTATTGGAAATACCTCCACCACTGGTGATCCAAAGGCTCTAGGTGCCAGCAGACTGAGGACGACCAAGGTGAGGACAAATGATGTGATGAGGCACGTGACACACATCACTGTGTTTGGACAAAAAAGGAAGTGGCCACTGAACAGGCATAACAGGCAAGTGTTTCATAGTCCCTTCATGTAACAGTATTTAGACTGTTGGCTCAAGTCCTGGAAACCCAGACCCAAGCCGCCCAATCATACACAGCCTTCCCAGTCAGAACTCCACCCTCAGAGTCCCTAACCTGGACCACTCTTACCAGTGTCACACACCAAAGGTGTTTGGTGATGTGGACATGGATACTGCTGATGAATGGAGATGAAGACTATAGCCCTCATGCAAAGAAAGACAGCCAGAGACATTGGCAGTCACCCATCACACAAGAACAAGTCATCAATGCCAAAGAAAAAGGAAGGAAGCAAGTTAAGCACCAATAAAAATTCTTAAGTGCCCATGTATGGCATTCTGGTTTTCAACATATCTCCACCAATTCTGTGGATACCAACACCATTCCCACACTCACTTATAGTGCTCAGCCATGCAATCCTACCTTCCAAAATTGGGAAGGATCTGCACACCCCACATGTTTCTACAGCACTCCCTCCAAAAGATGCTCATTTCACCAATTCCTCTGATATGGCCACCTCCATATCAATTGTTTCACTTGTCCCCTTTGCTAGGGACCATGGCTACATATATCTACCAGGAATTCCTACTAGCTTCCATCCTGAAGTGTCCTGGTACATCCCATCCTAGTCTGCCCCCTCTTGGCCCATCCAGCTTGGACAGTGCATTCTTTTTGTCAGTATGACCTCTAGGATGACATTCTTTGGTCACCTCAGGTCTGTCATTTGGTTAGAAAGGTCTTATGTGGTCATTTCAGTCTCTCCAGTCCAAGAAGCATATGGATCCTTCCTCCCTGCTCCCTGCAATGTCTTCATACCAATCTCATCCATCATTCTTCCAAAATTGCAATGGCTACAGTATAATCTACTGTTCTCCACTCTCCCTGATCACATCCATGACAAGTATGATGCACATCTTGCCTCCTTGTTGCAAGATACAGCAGAAGATGCTCCCCCTTCATCCTCTTTTCCAACAGAGCCTCATTCATGAAGTTTTTATTTGCTTCACTGAGAGGACAGTTGGGGGGGAAAGTTGTGATCCCCTATGCTCCTGTCACCCCACAGACCCCAAAAGCTTGACCCCTGTTGACATCTGACTCACCCTGTCCACTTTTGGATGTACTATATTGGCATCAGATCAGCACTGCCTCTCTGTCATCCCACTTTGGCCTAGAAGTGATCTCTTCAAGATGTGACATGCACAGCCTCCCCCTAATGTGATTCCAGTGCACTTTCCCAGTTCCTGATATCACTTGACCCATACCTTGACATTCTGACTGTCCTTGACTCACCTATTGCCAATACTTACCAATCTTTTGACTTTGCTTACTGATTCTTCACTTTTTGGCTTACTTGTCCTTACCAATGCTCACCAATGCCTTCTAAGATGATTACCCACTGCTTACATTCCTTACTCATCAGTTACCAATCACTTACCAAGCATTTGCACCTTATTTTCCATAGGCAATGCCCCTGTACTGTATATAAATCACTGTACTTAGATAGCTGAAAAGAGGAAGACATCAGAGAGCCCCTCTTGCTCAGATTTCATCATCACTCAGTAAATCATTCATCAGTTTTGATAGTTGAGACTTTATTAAGGGTCTAGCTATTGTCTAGTTGCATGCATAATGGCCTCCCCCCAGAGGTTCCCAGGTAAGCCACTGGCATGAATCATTGCTCATACATGCTCAACAAGTGTTCTGTTGAGCCATCCTGCAACTCTGTTGTGTTTGGGGGTATCATGGACAGTTATGCATCATTCTGTGCCTTGGGATTTCAGATATTCCAAAAATTCCACAGTAAGGTATTCTCCCCCTCAATCCAAGTGAAGTTGCTTGACTTTGGTGTTGAACTGTGTGTTCAGCCATGCTTCATAAGCTTTGTATGATTTGAAGGTCTCAGCCTTCATCTTCTGCAAATACAGGGAGGTGTAATGAGTGTGGTCATCCATGAATGACACATAGTACTGGCTGTAGCCAGGGGTTTGGACTGGAGAAGGTCCCCAAAGGTCTGAGTGGACCTTGTCACCAAGGTGTTCATGGCAGGGCAGGTCACACTCCTTCCCAATGGGCTTCTGAGTTGCTTTGGCATATTCACATGAATTGTATGTGCCCATGATGGAATGTGCCTCATCCAGCTTAATTTTAGTGATTGTGCTGTCCATGAGCATGTGCCAGATGGCTTCAGGAGTGATGTGGCTGAGCCTGATGTGTATCTCCTCCACAGTTAAGGATTCCATGGCCTTAGCTAGGCCTGCAAAGGCACAATGAGCTTGTTTGAGGCAGTAGAGCAGTTTTTGCATTGGAATTTCAGCTACTTTCTTTTTCCAAGCATCAAAAATTTGACAATGCTGGTCTCAGAATAATGCAGCATACCCAGCAACATCAAGTTTGCTAATGGAAATGAGCATAATTCCCATCTTGGGGGCATAGAGCATGTCCTTGAGTTGAATGTGAGTTTGTGCAGTGCCATTTGGAAGTGGGGTTCCAAGATTGCCTTTCCTGATGGCATGGAAGGTGTGGTTATCAGCAGTGGTGATAGGTTTGTGGATGATTGGCTTGTAGTCTAGGAATTTGCTGTGGTAGGACATATGACATGAAGCACCTGAGTCAAACAGGATGGTCTCCTCTGTGGAATTTAGGCTTTCACCTGCAAGAAGAGCATGATCAAGGGTGTTTGTGTATGCATCTTCTTCATCAATAATGATGTCCCAGGGGTTTGGAATTTCTTCCTCTGCAATTTCCATTAGCCAATCATCATCCTGCAGGTGCACTAGCCAAACTCCATTGGGTTCAGAGTCAGCACTGGTCTGCATGCTCAAGCTGGCTGTTGCACTGGCAGCAGTGGCTGCTTTTCCAGAGCCTTTCTCCCTCTTTTTCCCTTTTCCCTTGTTCTGGAACCACTTGGGTGCTTGCCCAGCTTTTCCACCACCCTCTTCCCAGCATTGGTCTTTCACATGACCTTTGTTTCCACAATTTTCACAAGTAGACTTCTTTCCATCCTTTGCTGAATAAGCTGTGTCTTTGGAATTTCTGGAGTTTCCAGAGTTGCCCCTCTTCATCCACATTTGGCACCTATCATATTTGTCAGAAATTACTTTGATTATAAAGTCTGGAGATAGGTCCTTTTGCATGACCAGGGCCAAAGACATCATAGCTGCAAGGTTGGAGTTGTATGAAGCAAGAAGTGAACTGAGAATGATTGCTGTGAAGTTGTTGTCTGTGATAGACTGTCCAAGTGTGGCAAGTTGTTCATGCAGTGTGCACATCTTGTCAAAGTGAGCACAGACATCACCTTTTTCCACACAGCAAGATTCTTGGAGTTTTCTCTGAAGATTGATTATGACAATGTGAGAGAAGTTTTGGAAAAGATCTGTGAGGACACCCCACACACTCTTCACAGTCTCTTCCTTCAGAACTCAAAGGAACAGTGATTCTGGGAGTGACACAGCAATCACTTGCTTGACATATCCATCATCCTTTGCCCATTGCCAGAGTTCTTCTGGGTATTCACTGACAAGCTTTTGCTCTGTGGCTGTGGGCTTCCAGGAGGAGTCTTTTCCTGCTGAAGGGTCCTCTGGTTTCACATCCAAGCTGGTCAGGTGTCCAATCAGCCCTTTCAAACTGATGGCCCATTCAACCCAAGCCTTGTAGTATAGCCAGTTGCTTCCATCCACATTTAGGGTTGAGACTTGTAAGGAATGATCATCTTTCACCATAGTGGGTATTGTTGCTGTGTAATAACTCTTTCAGAATTAGAGCACAAGAGTGGGGCTCATAAGCTAACAAAGGTATGAGTTTCTACACTATGTCAGTACCAAGTCAACAAATGCAAGTATAGGTATGCTCACCTCAGTGCATGAGGTAGTGACTGAGGTGGAAAATAATGGTATGGAAAATTTATAGTACCATAATTACTAAGCAGGCTGACATCAGAATCTAATTCTGAGGGTCAGGGAGAAATTCTGAGCCCTCTGGGTGAAACTCTGAGAGGCTACCATAATCCCAGAATGCATTCTTGACAAGAAAGCTCATAAACAGTAGGGGTCAGGCAGAGTTGGTGCAGAGTCAGTGAATGACCAGCAGAGTAGGGTGCAGAGTGAGTAGGGACTTAGGAAAAATGCAAAGTTGTGACAAGGTGGAGTAGCAGGTGAGGGCACAGGAACTGCTGCTGCCACTGTGGCAGGCTTGGTAGAATCTTTGTTGTCACCTTTACCCTTCCACCATGCCAGCTGCTGATCAGCTATTCCACCTCCAGGCTTGAAACAGTGTGCTCAATCATGATTGCTGGCCCCACATACAAGACCATCTCCAAGAGGTGTGTCACAGTAAGTACCCAAGGATTATTGCATGTCTTGTGAAGACCTGTAGCTGGGCTCACATTGGGTGGACCAACCAAAGGTGAGGCCATTGCCACATTGACATACTCAGATCCGACTGATGACAGGGAATGTTGCTGAATAAGACAATGTGCCTCTGTGTCATATCCATGACTCTTGGACTCAATCCCAGTCCAGTCTGGACTCCTAGCCCCTATCTCCAGTCAAGTCTGGTCCTAGTCCAGCCTAGAAAACCTAACTCTGGCCCTAAGAAACCTAACTCCAGCCTAAATAACTCAAGTCTGGTCTTTTACCCCTATCTCTGGTCCACTCTGGCCTCCCTGGCCTTGTGCTGCTCCACCCCAGTCCTCCCAGGTCCACGTCTGGGTCACCCAGACATAACTCCAGTCTGTTTCTGATTGCTTGTGCTATATTTAGTCTAGTCCTTTCATCCAACTTCTGCTTACTGTACAAAACCTGTTCTGACTCCAGTTATGCCAGTCACCTGGACTTTGACCATTAGTCTTGGCACAGCCTGTGTGGCTATCCCCTCTTGCTAATCATCTTTCTAATAGCTTATCAACAAGTCTGGCTTCATGTTCATTATCCCAGACTGGCCTTGTGTATTTAACCCACATACATACTTCATAGCACTCCAGTTAGAATATCAACTTAGTATTACCCTCAAATCTGTAATACCCCTCAAGTCTACTCTATAGCTAAGGCCAAGCCTTAAGCTATCCCCAGCCCCCACCCCAGACCTCTCCCTGGCTTGCATAAGGGCACAGCACATAAGCTGAAACCAAGGGAGGTAGATCCAACCCTGGACTGGCTTCCCCCTGTGTGCACTCCAAGACTGGTCAGTTTCCCATGCTCCTGGCCTTGTTCCCATCCAGTCCTCTGGACTTAACTCCTGGATGTAGTTGAGCCTGCGTATGGTGCTGTGGAGATGGATGAACCTGCTTGAGAGGCAGAAGTTGCCATGGAAGCAGAGGTTGTGGTTGAGCAAGATGTCTGCAGGAAAAGACAGAAAGATGACCAGGTTCCAGCATCCAGAAGACCCTCAATGAGATGAAAGATGACCTCTTTGTCAGAGTAGGATGCCCCCATGCAAATAAGGTCCTGTTGTGCAGCTGAATGCTCCAACAGGTAATGGGCCATATCAGCAGCATCCTTCATCTACAGACATAGGATCTTTGCACTAACAAGATGATGGGAACCAACATCAATGTGGTCAAAGTTGTTGTGAAGGGCCTTCCAGATGTCATGAGCAGTGGTGGAGTGCTCCTGGGGAATGAGATGCAGGACAGCTGGTGATAAACAATGGCACAAGATGTCTTTGGCCACAGTATTGTCCTTGGACCATCCAAGAATGGCCTTCTTTTCAGTGTCAGCAAGTTTGGTCAGGTTCACAGCCTGTGGTTGCTCAGAGGCAAACTCAACAGGGCCTAAAGGGTCTGTGCCATCACTAACATGGCTATATGCACCCTCATAATCTAAAGCCAGGAATATCTGAGTTTTCCAGGTGAAGAAGGTCAAGGCATCTGTGAGCTCAGGGATGTGATCAAGTTTGCCCATGACAAGCACCAGGGATATCACAAAAATGTGGCAAAGGTTTACACAGTATATGCAGTATATGCACTGTAAAGTGGAATGTACAAATGTGTTGTTCTCAGTTGGTTTGAAGAGGGCTCATAACCTGTAGAAAGCTGACTGGACACACTCAGTGTTGTAGACACAACAACTATGACTAATTCTACCTGATCAGACACACTATGAGAATGAGTACATAGGCAAGTCCTCAGGGGCTATCATACTCACCTAGACACAATGACTGAGGTGCAAAGTAACACAAACAGACCTATAAGTCCAGACATGCATAGCCACATGATGCCAACAAGGGGTAGTTGGACAACCCTCTTCCCCAGGGGTAACCAAACAACCCCCTGCCAGGGGTAGCTGGGGGCCATGAAGCAGCCACAAGCCAAAGAGTCCATATGGTATGTTCGCATAGTCTCACTACACTCTTTGACAATTCTACAGAGATATATTGGGTGATTAGTAAGAATGGTCGGAAATTGAAAGTTGACTGCCAGCTGCAATGCTCATATTGTGCTCATATTGCTGATCAATGCTTGGCATGCAGCCATGGACGATGAAGCACATCAATTGTGAGAGCTCATATGAGAGAAGGTCCTTGTTGTTGTCCAGATTCTTACCAAACTAATGGTCAATCTCCTCTCTGGAGAGATCCCTAAGAATATATGGCCATACCACACATCTGCACTTTCTGGAGAGGCTTGGTTGGTTGAACTGATCCCTGGTCACCCAGACCATATATGTTGCGAGTTAGGTATGAGTGTACACATGTTCAAAGAAATTACTCTCAAACTCCGCAACCATGGCTACCAAGCCTCGAAGCACACCTCTCTTGAAGAACAGCTTGCAATTTTTTTGTATATGTGTGTCACTGGCCTACCAATCAGACATGTTGGAGAACATTTGCAGAGATCCAATGATACAATCTCAAGGTATGTTTTGATTTGCTTTTCCATGCCCATTTCTAACAGCATCCATACTTATGTAGATACTTCCACAAAATGGTTACAATCTTTGCTTCTGAACCTTCTATTCGAAGCATGTATCACTCCCATTCACTTCTTCAACTACTACTGTCCACCCAAAAATCATGCAGAGTCATAGGTTCTGGCCGTACTTCAAGGATGTGATCGGTGCCATCGACAGCAGTCATATTCCCACTTCCCTGCCACTTCATGACCATGCTGCATACCGCAACTGAAAGGGCACCATGTCCCAGAATTGCATGTTCACCTGTGACTTTGGCATGAATTTCACTTATGTATTGACTGGCTGGGAGGGTTCAGCTACAGATGCATGAATTTTCCAGGAAGTGTGCACATCAAGCCTTGATATTCCCCAAGGAAAGTATTTCCTTGGCAACACTGGTTTCCCATTGTCAGAAGGAGTCCTCGTACCTTACCACCACACACACTATCACTTGGCAGAGTGGTGCCAAGCATCATTAAGGTATGCATTTACTGCATGATTGATATCCATTTACTTCCCATTTTACAGGCCTGCAAACAAAGAAGAGCTTTTCAATTTGCACCACTCATCTGCATGGAATGTTGTCAAACAAATCTTTGGTGTCATCAAGCATCATTTCCAAATTCTTCTTCTCCCTCCAGAATATCCTATCAAGATCCAGGCACTCATTCCTGTCACCCTATGTGTTATCCACAATTTAATTATGTTGTATGAACGGGATCCAGATGCTGATGGAGAAATGCTGGAGGGGGATAGCAGAGGTGATGGGGTTACTGGGGAAGTTGGCAACATCGAGCAAGAAGAAAGTGTGCTATCAGGGGATGACAAGGGAGATGATGACCCTCAAGAATTATCAGCCAGGGTGCTGCGTGATGTCACACACCAAAGGTGTTGTGGACATGGTTACAGCTGACTCTGCCTAACTCGTCGACAAGTTGCACACAATGCCCATGCCATGCAGATGAAGACTAAAGGCCTCATGCATAGAAAGACTGCTGGATGTTAACAGTCATCCTTCACACAAGAATGAGTCATCAGTGCTAAAGAGAAAAGAGGAAGCGAGTTAAGTGTGCATTAAAGGTTTTTAGTGCCCATGTACAGCATTCCAGTTTTCATCATATCTCCACCATTTCCAAAGATATTGACTCTGTTCTCACACTCACTTAAAGTGCTCAGCCCCATGATTCTTCCTTCCAAATTTGGAGAGGATCTTCACACCCTATGCATTTCTACAGCACTCCATCCATCAGACACTCATTTTGCTAAGTCCATCAATCATGGCTGCCTCTTCGTCAATCATCTCGCTTGTCTCATTTGCCAGAGACAGTGGCTATGTATATCTGCCAGGCATTCCTACCAGCTTCCATCCTGAAGCCCCCTGGTTCATCCCATCGTTGTCAGCCCCATCTCATCCCATGCAGCTTGGTCAGTGTGTTCTCCTTGTCAGTATGACTTCCAGAAGGATGTTCTTTGGTCGCCTCAGGTCTGTCACTCAGTTAGAAAGGTCTTATGTGGTCATTTCAGTCTCCCTGGTTGATGAAGCATATGGATTGTTCCTCCCTGCTCCCTGCACCATCTTTATTCCAGTCTCATCCATCATTCTTCCCACATTGCAACAGCTGCAGCATAGTCTACTGTTCTCCAGCCTCCCTGATCACATTCATGACAAGTATGATGTGCATCTTGCCTTCTTACTGCAAGATCCAGCAGAAGATGTCCCCCCTTCTCCTCCTCCTCCATCAGAGCCCCATTCATGAAGCTTTTGTTAACTTCGCTGAGAGGATGGAAGGGTGGGAGACACAATCGCTTATGCTCCCATTGCCCCACAGACCCCCAATGCCCTAACCCCCTTTGACACCTGACTCATGCCCTTCAGTTCTGGAATTAATACTTCCTTATCTGGAAACACCACCCATCTGTCATGCCATCTTTGGATCTAGAGATGTCTCCGCCAAGATCTAACTTGCATCGCCACCCCCTAATGTGACATCAGTGTGCTTACTCAGTTTCTGATTCTATTTGACTCGTTCATTGCCAATACTTACCAATCTTCTTTGCTTGCTTACTTTTCATTTCTCGCTTACTCATCATGATTACTCAGTCCTTACTCATTACTTACCAAGTGTTTGTGCCTTGTTTGTCACAAGCTGTGCTCCCCCCACAGTATATAAACCCCCATGTACTTAGCTACCCACAAGCAATCAGAAGCAGTCCAGAAGTCACTCAGCAGTCAGTTCAGTGCCTATCTCATTGTCAACAGTTGAGGCTCATTTGGAAGAGTCTATCTGTCTTCATTCATATCATTGGTAGTTGAGGCTCTACAAAGGGGTCTATCTACCTCCATCATTTATCTGAAGCTTTATCCCCACTTAGTCAGCAGTCCTGCTTAGTCATCCCTCCACTCCTGCATAACTCATCAATGACTTGTGCCAGGAGCACATTCTATCAAGGTCCATCATTCTAGAAGTCCTTTTGGCTGAACACCTCTGCTCTGTTTGGTATCCCCTTCTCAATCAGTGTTCATTCATCCTCTCCTGTGTAACTCGTCAATGACTTGCGCTAGGAGCACCTGCCATTGAAATTCCCCCACACTAGATTTTTCTGTGTTCCAGGTTCCATGGAGGTACACCACCACTCACTCTATATTTGTCTTTGGTGTTGGTTTTGGTTGGTTTTCACCACCTTTCCACACTTTGACTCACAGTGATTCTATTGCTGAGGCAATGTGGCATGACTACCAGGAGTATCTGCAAAAGTGAGGGCAAACTTGATCATAGAGATTGTTTTATGTACACTTATCTCACTTTCTAAAATGAATATCTCTGGATCATTCTTTGCATAACAAAACATGGGGTCAGATAAATTGCAAGCAGGGATACAAACATGATGGAGGTACTACAACACAAGGTCATCTGGAATGAGTTTCTGGTTATGAAGACAAGTCTGAATCCAGTTTCTACGAAGGGTTTTGTCATCCAACATGAGGTATAAATCGATTGCCCCCCCATCCATATGGAACACTTCCATCAGGGCCATCTTAGCTAACAGGGGAAGGTCATCATCTTGCCGTGCGAGCATCTCCACAGCAGCATGCATATGCTCAGTACACCTTTGCTGTGTGGCAACTGCAGACAACAAACTGATAACAGACCCAAGGTATGAAAGGGAACCCTGTACACTGACAAGTAAAGCGGGCATGGATGTTTCTTTGCTCTTCTTCAACTTCTTTGAAGAGCATTCTGCATCATCCTTGATAGAGAGCAACTGGAGTGCAGCTTGTGCTGATGGAATTTCAGCAGAGGGTGAAGCAGGGTTGGCATCCACATGTGTACACTTCCTACTTGATGGCATAGAGCTGGTAGTTGAGGGGGGATATGAGCTAAGTAATGTCATAGGAGAAGCAAGAGTCAGCATGGGTGGATTAAATTGTGATGAAAATAGCTGGGACTGCATGTTCATTCTGTTAGGAGGAGCTACCTTGTCAATGAACATTTGATCAATCACATCATCTTCAATGATGCTGGTGGAGCTTCCAACCTGAGGAGTTACAAACTGTAAAGCAGTGGAGGATGTGGATGGGGTCATCACTGGATTGCTGGAGATATGGCTAGACAGGTTTATGGAGAGGCCAGGACCACTGGCACCAGATACGAATGCTGCAGAAGTCGTAGGATGGTAGGCATGCATACCACAGGCTTGGTCATTTGGAAACAATGATTCCATCACCATAAGCAGGGGCCAACTGACATTTTTAAACTGGTGCATAGCATTCCTGGGTCAGCCCTGTCAATGGATGTTATCAATGTCAAGCAATGGACCCAAGATGATGGACACATACCACTGTAGGAAAAGTCCAAGTAGCTGTATAATACAAGCTAGATGGCTTAGATAACAACAATAAAAGATGAAGGGAACGAATTGTTTGTCCCAAGGGATTCTGGACTGTTGGGACTAGAAGGTGAGACCCAGCACTTTGTAGCAGTAGTGTTTCATGACGTGCATGGCATGGTCCATGGAGTAGTACTGTCATAGTCATGCCTCAACTCTGGCCAGACTCGGCCTCGTGCTCACTCAGTCTGGCCTCAACCTTGCCAGTCCCACATCTCCAGTTGGTCTAGTGCGGTAAGCACTGCTTTGCAGTGTGTGTCATTTTGGTTAAGTCCTGTCCCCAGTCCTGTCCCCAGTCCATCTGTCCTGGTCTCCATTACCTTAGTCATGTCTTACTAATACTTGTCTTACCAATCACCTTAGCAATCCTTGTGAGACCAGCATTACCAGTCTCTGTACTATAGTTACTTCTGGTATATAAACTTGTAGATACTCAGCCTGTACCCCTCAGTCTGAAATCAACAAAGTTAACCCTGATAACCCCATCTCTGCCTCGGACTCGGACTGAGACCCATGCAAGGGAATAGCACTGTATCCTCAGTCACTAAGTCCAAACAGTCCAACCATCTGAACCCTCAACTTCACTCCTGATCCTGACCCCTTGGCTTCACACCTGCTTCAGTCTCTGGTCCAGCCTCAACCCAGACACCCCAAACTTGACAAGTACTGGCAATGCGAGCAGTGCAAGCGGTATACATAGTTCATGCATGGCAGAATGTGAGACATGCGGTGTAGACAAAGTGGAAAAGAAACTCATGGTGACCTTCTGAGTGCCAAAAGGTATCATTCTGTACCTAAGTACAGGGCTTTATAGTCCAGGCAAACCCAGAACCTAAGTAAAACAGAGTATGAGTAAGGGAAAACTGTGCAACAGCACATACACATAAGACAGGACAAGCCGGAACAGAGGCCAAGGGTATACTACCAACAAAAAAGGGGACAGTGACCATGTTAAAGGAAAGGGTCTGAAGGAAGGAGAAGCAGCTGAAGCATAGCGGCCATGGGTATAACATTGCACAAGAGGAAGCAAGGGCATGGGAAGGTAGCACATGAACAATAGTGAATGTGAGAGGGGAGCAGACATAACAGTAGTCACGGAACAGTTAATGATAGGGGCTTACGCATCCAGGGAATGCAGATTCCTCACACTGCTAACCACTCCTTGAAGTCGCTTTCCTCACTCTCAGAGATAATATTTGCCCCATTTTCATTATCCCAATGCTTTCCAGAATGACCTCGCCATAAGTTGTTATCCCTCAGCACAGATTTGAGCTGTACCAATAATGATCGATGAGGCTACACAGGTGCTGGGGAGGGAACAGGATACTCACATTACTGAGCTTCCCTCTGCACATATCAGAGGTCTTCATTGCACCTTTTTGCTTTGGGAATTTCTTGTTTATGTGGGCAGCAGCCACACTCCAAGTGGCAGACTTGAACAACCCATCACCCATCTTGCCAGCAATTTTCTCATCAACAAGGAAAGCGACAAGGGCCTCTTTCTCTTCCTCAGTCCAGTTGGCTCAATCCTTATCGGAAGGCATATCTTCAGTCACTAGCTTGAGGCAAGACTCACCGACGAGCATCACTAGTGCTGCAATAATCAGTAGGAGGGGTTCCAGGGGTTCACTATCCATCATTGTCAGAGCAGTTCAAAATACAAACTCTGCAGCATGGCAGAGCAGTGGCTTGCCAGGATCACAAACAAAGTAAAATACCAAAGCTGGCAAGCAACTGTGTAGCAAGACTATGTGAACATACCATACGGACTCGAAGGCTCGTCCTGAACCCTCAGAGTTGAAATCACACCTGACTGCCCCACACAACGCTCCAGCTGCATGTTAACCGCGGTGCATTCAAATCTTCGAGTGCACCGTACTTTGGCAATGTGCTAGTGAGTATCTCGACTCAGCGCAACGCCATAAACTTCCGTATTCTCCACTCTCGAAAATGAAGTCACACTTAGACTGTTCCAGCGCAACGGCTTAAGTGAGCCTCCGTATTTTCGACTCTCGAAGATGAAATCACACCTGACCGCCTCGGCGCAACACCATAAGTAAGTTTCCATACGCTTGCCTTTCCAAATGGTTGGTCAAACGGGATGATACTTGGATGGACAGCGGCTAACGTATAAAAGCAGCCCACCTCTTGCTCGTTTACCTTCAGTTCACTCAACTACAGCAACCATCATGTAGGAGCACATCTTTCGACGAATTTTCTGTCTGGGGGTCTCACAGTCCCCTTCTCTAGCATGTCAATCAACCCCTACCTCGTCGCCTACTACAGCGTTAACGAGAATGGCCGTCGCCCAATGTCTACTTTCGCCAGCGAAGACTACAAGACCAAGTTCGACAAGTCTTTGAAGGGATATGGTGGGAATCTGATCGGTGACTGGTACACGCTGCCCAACGACAAGGACGTTAACGATGCCATCAACACGACCGGTCAATTGGGCGGGACTGCGTACAACTTGCCGGTTCGCAACTAAAGGGAAAATGTACGCCGATATTCTGCGGTGAACCACCAGTGTATTTGATCAAAGATTTTTGAAGGGTCATCGCATCAACTTGAATTCTGGAAGTATTCTCTCGCACGAAGATAAAAAAGAAAAGAAGAAAAAAAGATGTTATCTTATTGAGTCCATCGGACATAGGTGACCAAGGTGCATTGTTCATCTACGTACCTCTGTTCGGTGTCCTTCCATATCCCGTGTTCTTTTATGATGCTGCGCCAGAATCGAATGTCAATGTGTGATTCTTGTAACTCGCGTTGGACTTGCAAATGTACTACATGGGTAGCGGAAAGTTCTCGTCAATCGACTTACCCTTGATCCAATACACTGTCCAAGTCGAATCCAACTAAGCCATGTTGATCGTTGCAACCCAGAAACGAGTTGAGCTACTCAGTACCCGGAGAACACTAAGTCAGCGGGCATACACCTCCTTCAGCTTTTGAAGTGCGATCTAGAAAGAAGGTCAATCGCTCCAACATGTGACAACAGATAACGATTTGCGAACCTGATATGCTGTAGAAAGCCCTTCAGTCTCCTTCTGAGGAATTTTTACTCGTTTTACCCTCTCCAGATGGGAATGTTCGCGCAGCATTCCCTTGAAGTAACGTGCCTAGGAAGGAATGATTAGCTTCTGCCTCCAAACTACATAAACATCATGAGACCTCCTGTTCTTCGACAAGCGTCCATGCATCACCAGTCCTCCCAGCCCGAGCAGTGCGACCCACTCGGTGAACATACTTCCTCATGTCGACGGGTGCATCGTAGCTGATCACGTGTGAGATGTGGCTGATATCGGCCCCCCGCGATATCAAATCTGAGCACACTAATCTAACGAGAACTAAGTAAGGTCTTCTCAGAGATTTTTAAAAAAAAATCACCTACATATGAATCTCCTGGGCTTTGAACTTCTCCAAAATTCTCTTGCGCTCTCCGGTCGGCAGGTCACTCGAGTATGCACAAATAACAACACGTTCGCGATCGGTGCTCGCATCCTCAAAGAACCCGACCAAGCGAACCAGACGCGAGGTCGACTCGGACGACTTGGTGAATACCAGCGCGCTGCGGATCGAGAGATTGTAGATAAGGTGGAGAAGTATAAGAGGCTTTACAGACGGGTCGCAAATGACCACGTGTTCCTGTGGTGTGATGCGGATTAACACTGTACATACCGCGGCGTTCGTGACTCCGCTTACCGTTAGTGTGGCAGGCATAGTAAACCTTTCGGAGATGACGTGCAAAGGTTCAGACCTGTCTTCCCCTTCTGCTCGACTCTGAACAATGAAATACTTGGGATTCCGCAGGTCAAGCGAGGCAAGTCTGCCAGGGTCCTGTGTGAGCGTCGCGGAAAAAAGCAGTTTTTGGCACGAAGTCTCTTTGAACTCGTCTACGTCCGTATGATAGTCAACATACGTCTGCAGCAAAGCTGGTGACAGCGAGTCGCAGATCGGTAGAAGGTTTGAGTCATGTAATGGGGAAGTTGTGGGCAACTTGTCGCTGGAGCGCCGTTGTGGTCCACAGGCTGCCAGTACTTGAACTAACCAATCCTGAAAGGATTGCGCCAGCAAACGATCCGCCTCGTCGATTACCTGAGAAAAATGCTCTTTTAGAAAGGTTCTCTTTGAGTTTGCTCCGCTTCTCACCAGGAATCGCAGGTGTTGGAGGGTGAAATTAGGTGTCCCGTTAAGATGATCCATGAGTCGACCGGGAGTGCATATCAAGATGTCTACCTTGCTAGAACCACCCCTCATCCTGCAGATGATTCAGGTCATGACACAACAACGCCGTGGAATGCCTACGAATTCGAGACGTCTTCAACGAGCTGGGCTTGTTCGTGACTAAATGAGTGCTGACCCGTTGCGGTTCCTATCTGATTTTTGTTAGGAGCACTCCACTTGTACGGATGATACAGCGATGCGTACCTTTAGGCCACGTCCTTTACCAACAGCTTCGAATGTCTCCTTTACCTGGGTGACCAAATCGCGAGTGGGAAGTACAACAAGAGCACGGAGGCGGGTGACGATCCGGCTTGACAACACCTATGTACTGCTGACATCAGAGTTACGGGGAGACTGAAATTTACAAGTGCAATGACCTCGATGACAGGGAGTACGTAGGCCAAAGTTTTACCACTCCCCGTTGGTGCAGAGACACACACATCCCGTGGATAGCTTGATGTCTCGCACAGCGGAGACGAACCGAAATTCTGATGGACAATGAAAGGAATGAAGGCTGTTTGTACTGCAATGTAGCCATCAGCGATGGTCATCCCGAAGGCGATGGCTAAGTCCCTGACCTGCAAACAATTCGCGTATTCCTAAGTCCAACAGTCGCTTCCTTGTCCTTTCGCTTAGCCCTGTTCGTTCGTCTTCTCCAGTTGGTAATATGGGAACGACAGTTGCTGGATCGACAACTTCAGCCTGCAACAGCGCGTTGTCAACCCCTTGCATTGCAAGTACAGCCGGGACTTGTTTCTTCACCTTGCAGCTGATCGACACATATCTTCATCACGTGACGCACAAGCATGTGATCGTTTTCTTTCCTTCCACGAATCACGATGCAGATCACACTAGGTTCGCTCAACATCCAAGTCAGTCCAACCATTCTGCCTGAGCAAGAGCCGAAAATGCCGTCGCTGACTCTTAAGGCACTCGATATTGTTGGCTTTCGCATCGAAAACAAAAGGGCAATAATAGAACGATACCTCGGAATTTTCATATTGCGAAATGATAGACAATAAAAGTACACTACAGTCCCGGACGACGATCGCTATTAAGCCCAATCGATCGACTAGCGCTTGGTGACCTTTCCCTCAGACAAAAGCCCAATTTCCTAGGCCATCGATCCAGGATCCCAACTCCGGCTTGGACTGTTGCGCGAACAGCTCTGCCAGCGTCCCCTCGCTTAGCCCATCACTGTTCTCAATTCCACAGGCGGGTGGCTCGGGGGGAGTCATTGGAAGTGCAAGCGACCCCTGGGAAACAAGTACTCCGAGTCCAGGACCTCCGACCTGGGTAAGGTACGGGACATATCCCTTCTCTCGAAGGGTGATTATTACCGATGAGAGAGACGATTCGGAGAAGTCTAGAAGCCTGTCAAGTCGCATTTTCGGTGAGAGCTGGCATGAGGAACTCACCATCCGGTACAAGCGTGACCGCACACCCGCCACCTCCTGCACCGGTCAACTTTGTGGCGAGCCCATATGTCCTAGTCACATCTCGCACATCCTCTAGGCTGGGGTGTGAGACGCCAAGGTCGACCAAGTGTGCATGATTTTCATCGATGAGATCCTAAATGAACCAATTAGTACCACGCGTGAGGTCACTGCTGAAATATGGTTCTCACGGCGAGCACTGCAGTGCCATCCCCTTCCTCGCCAAGGGTACGCCTAGCACGCCCAACAACTTCCCTAATTTGCTCGAGGATTTCACCCACTCCGTTAGGATCCTTAGCCAGACGCTCAGCAACACCAGCGACAAGAGAGCGCGTGTTCCGAGGGACGCGGGTGTCTGTTAACAAGAATCGCAAAGCTTTGAATCCATCAATGGCTTCTAGTCCTCCCCCTTGGCCCTTCGTGTACTGGAGACCGCCACCAAATACCGCAACCGAGTTATCCACACCGCTCGGCGTCCCGTGCAGGATCTTTTCCAAAAGGAATGCATATCTGTTTACGCACTGCGCAAGGGTATCTGGAAGCTTAGAAGTTGGTGCTGAAGAGGATGATGACGCGGGTGGGGTACTGGGCGTGGCTGGCAAGGATTGCGAAGGGACGCGAATACGTCCGAATACTAACAAGAGAGACGTAGAAGTGCACACAGAAAAGGATGCTGAGGACCCAAGCCCAGCGCCTACAGGAAGTGTGGCTCGGGCTGCGAGAGTAAGTGCGGGCCTGCCATATGGATGATTAGTAATCACGGACTTTCACATCAAGCCCGGCCCAACCGACTCGGAGCCATGTTCAAAGAAAAAGTGCACACCTTTGACCCGAATGGGCCGCAAGAACCATATACAAATACAAAAACGCCAGGCTTGCCTGGCGCGCGTGTGCGTTCGATATGTCAGCAAGAACTTGGGATGTTATTGTGTCAAGAAATTGGTGATTTAATGCAACCTCTCCCTCCCCTTGTGAAGATTCTGCGACCAATGGTAATCCAAATGTCACATAAACGAACGATCCCGACTTACGAGAAGGAACAGCATCCCAGGGTAATTCTGACAAGTCCCATTCATATTTGAAGCCATCAAGTTGGCCGATGTCAATATCAAGGAAGTGAACGCCAAGGGTATCGTCTGCTCTCGGGGTAGAAATAGCATAACACCGCAGGGACAATGAGGCTGCTAGGGCAGGCTGAAAAAAGGACGGTGATCTCTACAGGAGTTGAAAAGTATAAATGCGGGAACTTACGACTCCATATACAACTGCATGCTCTCCGAACAGGATAACCTTGCCAGGGGCAGATACTACCCACTGCTTTTCATGCGGCGGAATCTCGTCCTTCGCTGCTTCCTTTTCTGCCAGTTTCTGGACAGCCTCTCCGATCGACGTCTGTACACGCACAAGGCCGGCAGCTGTTCTTCGGATAGCTCCTGCGTCGATCAGGGCGCGTTCTAGGTCGTCCAGGAGATCTGCAGGGTCCTCAATGCCAACGCAAAGGCGGATTAAATCTTCTGGAAGCCCCCGCGCAGCACGAGTGGCAGGTGGTATAGAGGCGTGCCTAGGATTCGAAGCCGAGTTAAGGGAAAGGAATCACGAAGCCAACCCAGACTCACGACATAGCACAAGGCATGCTAATGAGGGAATTCACACACCCGAAACTGACGCTGACGGACCACAATCTGGTCGCAGCGACGATGCGCTCGCTGATATCTTTACTTCCAGTCGCGAAGCTGAGGACAGCGCCGTAACCACTGGAAATGCGTTCATGCATTTCTCTATTGGGATGGTCAGGTAAACCGGGATAAAATGTAGGGAAGCCGAGTGAATGGAGGTAGCGAGCGACGAGCATGGAAGTTGAAGATTGTTGGTTTAAACGAATAGCTAGCGTTTTGGATCCACGCAAGAGAAGGAAGGAGTCAAAAGGTGTGAGTCCATTGCCGGTAGCGTTAATGATAAACGCTATTTGCTAAGGGGATGTACGTCTAGCAAATTAACCGTGCTCGGGGATAAAACTTACTTTTGCAACATCATCCCTGTTACAGGTAATGATACCGGCCATGAGATCGTGGTGACCGCTGAGATACTTGGTTGCGCTGTCGTACACAATGTCTGCGCCATGTTCGAGTGGCCTTTGTAGAAATGGGCTCATCATCGTATTATCTACCACCACAAGTGCGGCCGGAACCCGTTCCTTTACCTCCTTCGCGATGGTTGCAATATCAACAATTTTGAGCAGGGGGTTAGTAGGTGATTCGAGGAGAACCATTGCAATATTGTTCTCCGTTTTCAGTAGTGGAATAAGGGTATCAGGCTTAGTGGTGTCGGCGTGATGCACGGTGATTCCAGCGTGGGTACGGAGGTAAGCAAGGAGACGATTGGTACCGCCGTACAAGTCGTCGCCAGCAACGATTGCATCTCCGGGTTTTAACAGCCGCAGGATGGTGTCCAATGCTGCCATCCCGGATGACACCGCGAAGCCATGAGCAGCAGAAGAAATCTTAGCAATGTGGTGCTCTGTGCGAATTGAACACTTTGGTAGAGACAATGTCATTTGCACGTACCTAAATGACTCCTAGTGGGGTTCCCACTTCTAGAATAGTCATATTCCCCACCAATACCCTTGAACGTTGCTGTCTGGTATATTGGCACTGACGATGACCCGTATTGATCTTTTAGACCTGGGTTCTCCACCGTTGCGCAGAGCGTAGAAAATCGGTATGGCCGGCGGGGTCGATAAGGCGAGTCCGGTTCTGGAGTAGGTAGGTCCCCTACGCTCGTAGTGGCAATTTCGAACGGCAGTTTGTCCGTCATCGTTGAAGATGAGTCGATGATGAGCTGGACTAAGGTTAATCGCTTACCGATCGCCACGTGACTCGAATGGCGTGCTCTTCCACTGGAAACGTGATGGCTGTGGCTACGTTACTTGAAGCGATGCCGCCACACAAGAAGGCAAGGGAACAAGGTAAATCGGAGCAATAACTGTATACACTGAAACTCGGCTCAAAGAAACCCAGCGACCAGACAAGTCAATGTCGCAAAGCAGGTACTCGATCCGGAAGTCCTCACGAAACGCACGAAGAGACACCTTGAGGAACTCGAGGTTGGTTCCGCACCCTCCAGTCACATCGCGCGCGCATTGACTGGCAACTATCAAGCGTACAAATTACAGTGCTTCAGTCACCCTCAACGATCCTGATTCCGAACCAGAGTCTTCTACAAACCCGAAGTCGAAATTCCGTGCCCGTCAGATGGTCATATCAGACAAACGCACGTTTGGCAACTCCAAACCTAAGAAGAAGTCCAGTATGAATGTCAGGACTGCCGTATTGTACAGGAAAGGACTGGCCGCGCTGGTCGATGAAAGTGTGAGTGCCGCCCATGCTTCCTGGACCTACATTGACACATTGCAGGGGATTTCCACCCTTCCCTCTACAGTACCATCATACCTTACAGCTACCGCTCCACCTTCGCCCTATCCAGCGCGCCTTCTGTGCTCCGTATGCGGCTATAAAGGTGCATACAAATGCAAAAAATGTGCTATGCCGTATTGTGACATGAACTGTGGTCAAGTACACGACGAAACGCGCTGCGAACGAAGGGTTATATAGAGCACCGACCATGGTGCGCTCTCTGCATTTAGCATGGCAATAACAGGTGACATACTTGCATCTGGACTCTGGCTGCTACCGTTTATTAGTAGTTCGTCCCAGGTTGATCGGGTGTTATTACTGAGCTTTCCTCATTGCACCTTCCAGTCGGTAGTGCCGAAATGCCCAAGGCATCGGGTGATCTCTGGAATTCAGTTGGTATGTCTGTCCACCACACATACAATGTCCCAAAAAAGTAATGCATGCTCACAATGTTTCACACACTTGATCCATAGCTCCTGTAACATGGCATTATATACCTGTACAATTACTCCAATGTGTTGCCTGGCATCTTGTCAGTCAACTGAGACTGATTTTTGTATCATGTTTTTGTTGTGATATTCTGTACTGCAAGGATCAAAAAGTGCTGTGCATTTCTTTTTTGGTTTGAGGGAAGGTATTATGAAAATTTGCTTCACTTCTGCATTTTCAACTCCACTGCCTTTCCATGACAAAGTATACTAGTCCCACCAAGAAGGTGCAGTTCTGTTGAGACAAGGCCATTGGCTGTCTAACACTGCTGTTGCCGAAAAGCTTGGGATTCACTGGACCATGGTCAAGCAAGACCTTCCTAATACTCCAGCATCAGAAAAGGATTTATTGTATCTCGGGACTATACCACCATGTAGACTTCAGTTCAAGCTGCATAGAAGCCAGACACTAGCATCCTAACTACATATAGTACACTCGATCATAATGCATAACTGTTTCTTTCTGCCATTGGATTTTTCACAGTACCAGATGCTGGTCCGATGTTATGCATTATGAGCAAGTGTATTGTAAGAGGGAAAGTACTACTTGAAGCAATGCCGCCGCACAAGAAGGTAAGGGAACGGGGTAAGTAATAATCGAGAGCAACCTAACTATAGCACACTCGGTTTTATGTGAGTCGCTCTCCGAGTTGGATTGCTCCCCTTACGTCTAATTTCGCCTTCGATTCCAAGTATGCAAGTACGTATGATCATTAACAGCAAAATCATAAATAAAAGTCGACACGCGTAAGATACCTCTATGTAATAGCAGTTCTTCATAGTACAGGCATACGACACAGGGATGAGATACTGACAACAAAAGTAACCAGATCGAAACGTGAGTGAAGGGTATGTGAAAGATGTGCATACATGCCACGCCTGTTGTGTTGTCACGGCGCATGTCCGGGGAGAGAGAGGGGGAGGGAAGAACCGAAGTGCTGGTGAGCAATCACGCTGTGGTGATGCTTCGTCCATGGTGGAGAGAAAGCCCGCTTGCCACCAACCTATGCCTCGCAAAAAACAGGCAAGCTGGATCGAAAAGGAAGTCGAACGCACGGAAGAGCTGGGAGCGGGCCGCGGGACCCCGAAGCAGGCAATCGAGATTGCACTTGCATAGGTCACGAAAGGTGCAGATTATGGAACATGTCATCAAGAGTCTTGAAAGCCACCGGTTTGACAAGACTGGAAAAGCACGTCAATAGGGTGCTTGCTACAATCAGTAGAGAAAGGCAGCATACTAGCCGTCCATGCCTGCTTCAAAAGCTTTTCGTTTGTCTTCCAGGGAGGACA
Organism: Pisolithus tinctorius; assembly: GCA_024663395.1. Taxonomy (NCBI): domain Eukaryota; kingdom Fungi; phylum Basidiomycota; class Agaricomycetes; order Boletales; family Pisolithaceae; genus Pisolithus; species Pisolithus tinctorius. The sequence continues at coordinate 4,468,060 of JANFAH010000002.1, forward strand.
TCCCAGTCAGAGCGAGGATGACGCACGAACGCTGTGCAGTTTGCGAGCGTTCAATCTGCCGGATCTCCACGGTGGCTCCAACCCCTGTTCAGGTTGAATCAATTATTAGTAGAAAGCAACGTAAAAAGCGCCTTACCGTCCAGAACTGGCATCGATAAATCCAGAAGTACAACGCTGAAATGAAAGTGAGAAACAGATCGTAATATGAGGTTCAAATACTCACTCAAACGGACCTTCAGACTTGAAAACATCGACTCCTTGACGACCATCCGTTGCTTCTCGGTAGTCAAAACCCTGCAATCAATGCAACTGTCAGTTCAACCATTCTTTCCAACCGCATCCATTTACGCACCTTCTTCGTCAGCCACTTGATTCTAAACAATCTTAGGTCAGTAGAAACGTATCAGAAGATTATAAAAAAACATACAGCAAGTTGCGAAGAATGCTATTGTCCTCTACCACTAAGACTTTTTTCACCTGATGCGTTTCGCCTCCAGTCGTGGGACTCGCTGATTGTTTGGGTATGGCCTCGTTGATGCCACATGTAACAGATGCGTTCATGTCATTCGCCACATTTGAATCGATGTCCAGACTTTGAAACGCTGAATCCCTTTCCGAATCGACAGCTGTCGAACTACTCAACTCCGGGCTAGACATGGGTGGAGCGGGCGGCGAGCGGGGATTAGTGCTCCACACATCCATGCTTCCTCGCCGACGCCTATCGGACCCTGAGAAATCGTCCATAAGCATGGAGGAATGTAGCGAAACAGTATCCTCTTCTGCTGTGACCGCGCTACTGTAGCTGGCGATTCGTTGATGACGTCGGTGCCTGGCTCTAAGCAACTGCTTAAGAGCAGCTCGCAACCGGAAAGGCCCACCAGGCTTGTGCACGATTCTGCAGAAGCCTCCATTGTTCTCATATGCATTGCATATGCCAATCACACGGGGACTACCCCGACTCGAGGACAAGATGATAAAGGATCGAGATGTGTCCATCTTCTCCAAAGCGGTCACAACCGGAGAAGGGTCCTCGTTGACGACAACAATATCACCGAGCTCTTCGCCCTCGTGGCGCAAGGGGAACCCCCACCAACTTCGCAAATATTTGCAAACAACGTCGTGCAACAGCTGAGTGCCGCGACCGCGTCTCTTGAATCCAATAAGCGATAGGACTGGTGGTCTCTCGGGATCGTCGAACACAAAGGGCTCTTGTAGGTTGTTCGGTTCGTCCAAAGTCTCCGCCTCGAAGACAACTTTAATCTCCGTTCCCACACCCTCTTCACTGACGACCTCCACTTTGCCCGCTACACTTGGGGAGCGCACGATGCTGTGCACAATAGCGAGACCCAGTCCAGTCCCAGTCTGCAAGGGGTTCTCTTGAGAGAACGGGTGGAACAAGTGATTCTGCAGTGTTGTCAGGCCAAGAAAGACCATCTTTCGGTGTAAGCGCTCCTACCTTCAGGAAGTTCTGGCTAATTCCCTACGGTTCAAGAATAGGTAAAAGCATGCGACAAGATGTTTCAAGCCTGCCTCACCTTTCCCGTGTCACTCACGCAAAGCTCAATTTTCACCGTCCTGTTATTGGCATCTTCCGGAGGCGACGCTTGACGGAGGGAGACATGCACATAACCGCGCTACGAGACCTCAGTCAAGCAAGGAACTTGTCAACAGCCATCGACGCACTGATGTGAATTTCAGGCTGTTCCCAAACAAGTTCATTAAAACTCGACGTATGCCACCCTTGTCGCATTTCAATGTCCACCCCTGCGAAAGCGAGGTCAAATTCGAGCGAGATGACTTAAATCTGTACTTGCCCCTCCCCGACGGTCAATGTCCACCACTATCTCAACGTTCTGTGCCGATGAGGGAGCACTCATCACGCTGGAGGTTCGGTGATCTAGTGTCGGAGCGTAAACACTGCCGATTTCAGATCCTCGTAGTGCCGAAGCGCGTGCACAATAGCCAATCCATGATCCATCAATCGCCTCTTCCACGAGCTGTTCAAGATCAACTCTAAACACCAGGTGAAAGGTCAGAGGCGAAAGGGAACACAACTAGAATCAGCTACCTGCTACGTGTGATAACGTTGTCGACGCCTCCCGACTTTACATTGCCACTTAGCTTTGTGAAATCAAGCACGTGGTTTACTGTTTCCACAAGGGATGTACCACAGGCGTGGACAGTGTGAAGAAACGATGTTTGGCCATGGTTCAACGGGGTATCGGCAAGAAGTTCAGCAGCAGCCAATATCTGCATTGCGTTAGCATGAAAACCCTTCCCATATGTCCCACTTACCCCATGAAGTGGTGTCCGTAACTCATGAGAAATGCTGCAATTCCGGTGAGAAGTTAAAAATCAATATCGGAGGGGGCGAGCTCACTTTGAGATGAACAGGCTCTTCGCCTGGTCCGCAAGCATCATCCTCCGTTTTAATACTGCAGATAAGATGATCACTCCTGCAAAATTGAATGAGATACCGTTTTAAATAACGTATAGATGCTAACCTATAGCACGTAGGTAAGATAGCTCATGGCCTTCCAGCTGGTTAAAGCTGTGAGCGACGGCCTTTCAGGCCAGGGTACTGACTTACGAAACGCCGTGAAGGATCAGATGCATTGTATGCGCATATAAGAGCAAATGGGCGTTTGTCAATATTAAAGACAGGGACAGCTCCGGGAAGGTTCAGACAAGATCTATTAAGATGAACCAGACACTCACTCAGAGCGTATTGTATATGAGTCGGAATGAAGGGACGGAAGCAAACAGGCAGTATTCCTTCAGAGATCTTGCCATCGGGGTATTGCTTGAAGAACGCATTAAGCTTGCTTTGTTCATCCGCAGTGAGTGTCCGCGAGGACGCTCGCATTTGCGAATTTCCATGGTGCATGACTACCGATACGGTTGCTTCAGAATTGAGCGTCTCCAACACCTCACAATGTGAAACGTCCATGACCAGGACCTCCTCCACGTCCAAAGTACGTTTGACCAACTTAGCTGCGCGATCATATACTTTGTCCATCGACGGAGACGTGAAGATGTCTGGTTTTCGAGATTCCCCCTGGTCAATCTCCAGACATTCGCGGCTAAAATGTTCCATCTACCCCCAAAAAAATACGCTTAGATACGCAATAAAATAAAGGCAGTTACTCACGGAGGTCTGTATTTTGTCTCTTATGCGAAGTTGGATCTTGTGCAATAGCAATCAGTAACCTCTCTTCCGGCAGAACATTTCGACCTACCTTGTCTCTCCAAAGCTCCATCTCACGCATTACAATCGCCTGCGAACGCATAAGAACAATGAACACTGTAAATAACATACCTACCGCAAACTCCTTAAGGGTATGGCGTTGTCGGGGGGTGAAATCTGATCTAGGGGAGTCGTCCATAAGTGACAAACTACCCCGTGCAGCGGCTCGATCTGCATCAGCGTAAAGAGTATGAACAAGCAAACTACCTGCCGATGTTATAACCGTCCTGCGTTCGCAGTGGAGCTCCTGCATAGAACCGCGCATATGGTGGCCCGACAACAAGGGGCTTACAGGATGTAAGCTGTATTTATTACATACGGCAAGCTTGACTCACATTCTTAGCGAATCGCCAATCCGTATGTGTATCCAGCACAATTGTGGGTTCGTCACACCTATTAATTGTCAGTAACTTACCACCTAAAGTGATAGTGATTTACCGTTGTAGCACAGCATGGGCACAGAATGACATAACGCGGGGGCATCGCTCCAACTGGGTACCACCTGACACAAAATGAAGTACTTAATTAGAAACCAAAACAGATGTAATTAACCCGTTGACACAGACATTGCGACTTGAACCATCTGCCGGGAAACTGTCAATACCAGCACGATGATTATCAGATGCTACATACTGCTCGGTACCATCCAGAAGAGAAATCAGCACAATCTTGGTATTGAACACCAGCTTGACCAAGTGTGCAATCCGATCAAAGTTAATATCGGGGGCTGTATTCCATATGTTGAACCTAAGCCGACACTATGATTATCAGCAAAACGCAGATGGAACCGAACGACGAACTTGTAAAGAGCCCTCCGGCGCTCGAGTTCGTCCGGAGGATTCGGAGGAGCCAAGTAACCCAACTCTGCGAACATCTGCTCTTCCTTGGCCGCCCGTCCAATGCGATAGCCAGATACTGTGTCAGACACGGAACGGCCTCCGGGAAGTAGTCTATCTCGAGCGATCGCTTCCGGCAGTGGAGAGGAAGTCTGTCGAGTGAGGCATACTCTACGAGGCAACGCAGGAACAGTCGTGACATTCAGATCACTGGGCTCAGAATCCCGGCGGAGAGTAACATAATCTTGCCATTGGCTCGGCACTTCTCCAGAAGGACCGCGGTGGTGAGTTTCTAAAGAATTAGTGCGTGCGCTAGCAACAGTAAAGTAATCTTCATCCGAGTGACCCTCGGGAGAACGGCTGATAGGGGCAGTCGCGGGTTGCGGAAGGGACGACCACGGAGAATAGTCAGCTGAAGATGTACCTGGTGTAGCTTCGTCTGCCTCAGATCGGGAGGGTGAGTTCGAATTTGAACCGTGAATTGTGGACAGTCGTTCTACGTCCTCACCAACATCCTGGGTGCCTTCCCAGAAACTACCAAGGCGAGTCTTACGACCACCGCCTGGTGTAGACTGACTCATCGGTGTACTACACGCTGGTGGATGGGATCCAGGAATGGCAGCATGCACCCCCCGCATTGGATCAGTGAGTTCATGCTCTGGCGATGGCAGAGCCAACGGCGAAATGTTTACTCTCGCAGCAGCGACTCGCATCGTCGCAGCGGCAGTGGTAGCGTCCGGACTGAAGTTCTGAGCGCCATCGAGGGACAACTGCATCAATTGACCGCCCGTGGAGTGTCTTATGTCATTCAGTGATTTACGAAAGCGGCGCCCCACTAGCGACGCCGCAGGTGGAGCGAGTTTCGAAACAAATTTGTCAGGTGTTGATGCAGGGTTGGCTTGCGAAATTTCATGACTGATGCTGTGAGAATCCTCCACACGTGTGGAATCAGCCACTGGGGAGGATACGATTGTGTACCCAGAGATGAGTGAATCTGAGGGCGATTGGGCAACGACGGGTGCTGCTGCTTTAAGTACCGAAGGTGAGGAGGTGGAGCTGTCTGCAACGGACGCCTGGACATTACTACGCAGCGGTGCCTCGACCACAGCACGAGGAGGATTTGGCGTCTTGTGTGGATTCCATTGGCCAGAAGCATAGGCTGACATGAAGGACACCCAGTCGTAGTCGGAGTTGTAAGAATCAACAGATCTGAAATCAGAACCACGCGGTATTGCAGAAGTGCTGCTCTCGCAATTTGAGGTGGAATCTGGGTTTGTTTTTTTTTGCGTCACGTTAGGGCACGGGGGAAATCAACGAGCCAGAAAGCGGGTACACAAATAAGCTTGCATACCGTTCGAATCATTTGAATGGCCACCGGATTCCGACGTTTCGGTATCGACGAAGCGTGTGCAGCCAGGAGGCTTAGACGAGGTCTGATGCGGTTGAAATGTGGCAAAAAGGTGTAAAATGGGGCACCTACATACCTGTTGCATACCCGAAGAAGACGTGGCCGAAGCCGACGGATCCGGGAGGACAAAAGATGGAGTTCCTTCGACAATGGAGGCAGTGGCAGGCCTTGAAGGTATGCGAGCGCGTTCGCGGGATTGGGGTAGGCGCAGAACAGGCATCTGGAAGGTCGGATCCTGCAGAACGGGGAAAGGAGTCCGTAGAGCAGGGAAAGGAAGCTTAGAGCTCCCTGCGGTGTTCGACGTGGATGTGTCTTCCATAGTGTTTCGTCTATACTTGCGGAGGTTAGGCCGTGCAAGTATCAACTCTGATCTATGCTAGCGCGACGATCAAAAGTACTCTCATCACCTGGGGTGGAGCCCGGTGTGTAAGCGTGACAAACGGCGCAAGTGCTGAATACAAAAGAGAGGGGACAAACCGAGTGCGGATGGCACTAGGAACGGGGAGGTTAGGAGGAGGATAAGTCGACACCGCGTAGATTTGTAGGTGAGACTGAGTGGTTTGCTGTCACCTGTATTGCCCAGCCCCGGAGGCTGGACAGCGGTATTGGAGGGCCCATTAGGGGATGACTAAGCACCCCACCCACACGCCCGCCCGCCCTCGACGTCATTCCGCGCTCGTGAAGCGCCGGCCGGCTCATGGGGCCCTGGGGTTCCAAACCTTGGGCACAAGCGAGGATGCAACATGTCTCCAGTAACCCTTGTCCATGCAATGACATCTCACTCATACGTCTACGACTACAAGCATACTCCACATGTACAATGGTAGCGTCAAGTTGTCGTTTTGGTCAGTCAACCCTTCCAACACCGACACCAACGTCACCACCGCAGCGTATCGTAACATCTGCATCGATCGCCCATCATCAGAATGAGATTCGTGGCAAGTCAAATAAAAAATTTTAAAATAAAGAGACTCACCGAAAAATCTTCCACCAATCCAAAAAGCCGGAGACACCACGCACACATAACCAGGGAAAACACGAACGCCATACTACCCTCCACCGTTTTGGGAGAACCCGCAAACCAGCGGTATCTCCCAATCCTTTTACCAACGATCGAAGCCATCGCATCGCCTACGCCCAACGCAAGGATGCCAGTGCACTGATCAAGTTGAGATGGTCTGTGGGGAGCAGCTGACGATGGATTGAAATGACCACACTTACACTCACCCTTCAAGCCAAACAGACCCTGCACAGCCAGTGAGGAGATAGAAATGGCTTAAAATGGCCGTCCCACTATCCTTCTGATCCAAGAACTCGTTCATGAACAAATGGACAGCAGCTCCAAACGGATAGACGGCAAAGTATCGCACATATTCCGCGAATATGAACAGCGCAAAGGCTGCACTGAATGAAAGATGCGTGAACGCAGGCTATAGTTATGCTTTTAGGTAAGAGTGGATTCAGGGTTACAAGTAAAATTAAAATGACTGACGTCAACAGCCACACCTGGCAGAAACATTGCTACTGCTAGCCCATGGAAAAACTTGCGACGTGCGTTGACACCCAACGTTGGGACATGCTTGTCTGCGGCATCCAACAAATCAGTCGCTACCTGCGTGCCGTTTGGAAGCTGAGGGAAAGTGAGACCCAGCGCCCCAGAGGGACCACCTAGTGGCACGCCTTCGGCGCCCTTCTGGCTCGGCGTAGCACCAACCGGAACTGCTTGAGTCACATTCTCCCCTAAGTGTACGGAAGTATTCCGTGGCCAGTACTTCTTCCGAGATCTTGACAGCTGGCGATTCCAACCCGCAACACTGATGCTTCCTACAAGTGCCCAATACGCCAAGAGGAGCGGGCGAGTCCATTTCTTCTTGCCTTCCAGAATCCAAAAAATCGCCCAGAGCCATGGATCTCGCCTACCCAAGTTCCACCATGTCCACGATCCGATCAGCCCTGCAACGATAACAACTGTACCGAAGTAGAAGCCTGCAGCAAGTGCTCGCCTGTGCTTAGGCTTCTCCTGTGGAAACCGAAGACGACGCACAGGACGTTGGGCTATGTGGCGAGATAGGAAAAGAAGCGGTGATAACAGGAATCCAGTGAGGAGAGATCCCCCTATGAGAGCAATCTGGAATATCAGAAGGGGCGTGGGAAGACGGTATGTTTTGATGAAGGGCGTGGTTCTGGGCCAGATCTCCACTGCTGCTTAGTAAAAATAGGTAAAGCGTCGCAGAAGAACTCACTTTGGTCCTGGTGAGACCGAGCAACTCCGTTCCGAGAGCCAGCCCACCAAAGGCAACCAAGGCCAACTCGCCCAATGTGAAACCCCCATGAGCCATCCGAAGCGCAACGTACAAGGTAAACTGATAGAAGACAGACCCTATGATGATCTCGGGGTAACTAATATCTGTTCGTTCGCGAAATATGAAACCGATCCGAGGAAATCAAGCAAGCAAAACAACCCACTGACTTTGCCAAATAGCGATGTGATGCTGTGTGAGGAAGAACCGCACAGCTAGGAGGATTAGCACGAATACAAGACCAAATGCTGAGTACAGCCAAGTGCGGCGCATCTCACTGCGAGGTACTGAACCCCGTTCTCCCTCGGGGACACTCCGGTGCCGGCGATAGCGTGCCTCGTACCATGAGGAGGCAAGGATTTGGACCACGAGGATGAACGAACAGAGTGCCGCATAGTCAACTAGGCTCCGTCTTGACAAAATAAGAGCATCGAGTGCCGAAAGAGACGATTGGCCTTTCGATAACACACGAGGGGCTTCGATAAGCCATCCTCGAGGCAAAAGCCCAGATTCAGGGGATGCAGCTTTGCGTATTGCAGACAACAAAAGAGACACGGCGATGAGGGGAGGCAACAACAAGCCAGTCGAGGCACCATCGTCCGGGCATGGCCTGGACGAAAAACTAGGTCACAAAAATGGTCGAGAATAAGGTTCACAGTCCTCACCGGAAGTTCTTTGGCACGCTCATCCAGACAAATCCGGGATGTAGCTTCATTAATGGGATAGATATGCCGCTGTTCCGCTTTCCCTCCCGAGGTTCCGTCCGGGGCGACAGTGGTCTACCGTCATCCTTTTTTGGTGAAACCGATGCGGAACCTTTCGACCTGGACAGTGACGTATGTGCCCACACGGTGTACACTACACAAATAAATATGTGCACGTCTATCTCTGAAGAAAAGGAAAAACTTGTCAGGATGTGTCTCACTCGACACATAGCACTGCTTACCCAACAGTAGAGAGCAATCTGACTTGTCTATAAGCTTGTGTGCGCGTGCTAATTGCTTACTTGCCAAAAACAAGGAACCGAGTAACAGAAAAGACTCTGTCAACGCCTTAGCGTTTGCAGAAAATGTGAGCCTAGTGGCCGAGAAGGGTACGGCGAATTGTACAGTAATTGCAGCGGGAAAGAGATGATAGAAAGTTGCATGCACTTTGTGACGCAGGAAAGGTGCAGCACCGCCGCTTGGTTGGGTGTTTACCCCTTGACTAGAGTTGCTCGCGCGCATGTGGGGCGAACGTGATCGAGTAAACGAGATCCGATGGGGTGAGGGGCCATTCTGCAACTGTTCGCCTATGTAGTCCGCAGGAATAGGACTCGAGGCACGCAGAGGCGGGGACTGCTGACGCCTTTTTCTTCTAACGTTTTCCATGACGTCTTGTCGCGAAGACTTGAATGACCGACGACGCCCTCGAACAAGAGGCGTCTCGCGGTCAGTGTCGTCGCTCGAGTTATCCGTGTCAGAATCATTACTGTCCAAACGTGGTGAGAAACACCCATACCGCGCTAAAGCGAAACGACCCACCTAGATGATCCGGCGTGATAAGTGGAGCTCAAGTCTACATGGCTGACATTTCGCACTGTTGCAGATGCTTCGGATGAACCTGGACGGCGTTTCAGTGGCCGCACGCCCAACTGTCTCCTGGCAGGGTCTGCCCGCGCAGAAGTATTTACCGATGGTGGAGACGGCGAGGACCTTGAGCGAGACAGCTTGGCGGATTATCTGGACACGCAAGTTGGGTCTACAACAGTACGTGTGTAGTTGGCCCAAATCATGTGCAGAGGCGCGTCGCCGCCCGTACCCTCCTAAAAAGGCAAGTAACTCCGGTGTTCCTCCCCAACGCGGTCACGAGGACAAAATTACGAAGAGACGCGCTCCTGCTCGGGTTAACCAAGTAGAACCACGTACCACGTCGAGATGAGTGAGGAGAAGCGCGTAGTTTATCTCGAGGATGTCGAAAACACGACATCCACGAATGATAATACCATGCCCTCTGCATCACAGGAGTCGACGAAATCCGTCGCTTCAGCCTCGACAGCACCGGGCAAGAGACAGCGGTCTTTGCTCGACATGTTTGCAGGTTCTCAAGGTTCGCGCTCTGACAAGGACACTGAGCCTGCGGCGAAAAGGCAGAAGAAGGGGACCCTCAAGATCACTGCAAGCTCGACTTCTGGCATTCAACGCCTCAACTTCATTCCATTCTCTCTGGCCGAGTACCTGGAATCCATTCCAGAAGAGCACAGAGATCTTCTCAAACTAGAATGCGAATGTATGGGTAAAAGTTGGTACGAGTTGCCATAGTCGCTGACGGCGTTCCCTCGATCCCCACCTCCGTTGCTGATCAATTTCAAATTACAGGCTGAAGCTATTAAAGGACGAAATCAAGAAGCCGTACTTTATAGCCCTGAAGAAGTTCCTTTGGGAAGCAGGAGTTCGTGGCCCGGATGACAGTGTGAAGGGTCTCAAGGTTTACCCATCTCGTGAGTACTTCTCGGACTCGGTCAAATACCTCCGAAAAAATGAGCATGAATGATGGAATTTACAGCCCGCAACATATACTCCTGGTCCAAAACGCCGCTTGGCAAGGTCAAAGTTGTTATCGTCGGACAGGATCCTTACCACGGTCCCAATCAAGCACACGGTGAGCCGTTCATGTCAACGCGCTGGTGCGTTGATCCGTGACTGACCAGGTGGGAACGATCACATCAATCGCAGGGCTTTGCTTTTCTGTTCCAAAGGGCGTGAGCGTTCCGCCGTCTCTACGCAACGTAAGAGACCCCCGTCTTCCTTGCGATTGATTATCGAAGTTCAGCTCGGGGATATCTCAGATATATGCAGAGATCAAATCTGAGTATCCTGAATTCCAACCTCCCACTCATGGGTGAGCCGATCTATTTATCACAATCACGCATCCATCCATGTGATGCTAACCCATCCACGTTCCATGTCTAGAAACTTGTCAACCTGGGCAGAGAACGGGGTCCTCATGCTAAACACGTGCCTCACCGTCCAAGCCAATGAGGCAGGGTCTCACTCGGGGAAGGGATGGGAACAATTCACGGACAAAGTCGTCGATGTCGTGGACAAGTACGGTGGTGCTAACCTGAGTTCGGGCGACGATGACTCCGACGTTCGCGGAATCGGACGAGGCGTGGTGTTTTTGGCGTGGGGTGCTTGGGCTGGGAAGCGTGTTGCCAAATTAAACAAGGCAAGGTCTTCTAACGTGACGAGTCTCGTGTGCGATTGACAGAAGGACCATTTAGACCAAACACCTGATACTGGCTAGCGCGGTGAGTGGTCGTTAGCCATCTTCCCATTTCTCCGTTCCCATATTTGTACCAGCACCCCTCCCCTTTCAGTGCCCACAAAGGCTTTCTGGGCAATGGGCATTTTAAAGCCGCCAACGATTGGCTCGAGAACAAGTACGGTCCAGAAGGCAAAGTGAATTGGTGCCAACTGGACTAGGCGTGACGGCTGGACCCAGATAAGCTACACACATACCTTGCATGTTGATACCCTATATATACTTGTCGGCTATTGTATATACCATAAAACATAGAGTTAATGATCTCTAGCTGCTGTGTGCAGGGCTCGTTTCGAAATGACCGCCGCCGACGCGTCTGTAGAGCGTCATCAGAGATTAGATCGGCGATCGCGGGTCTATCGCTGCCCAAAGCCATTATTGGATATTCGCCCAGATATCGACGACCATCGTCCAGATTAATATAATTGAGACTTGCAACCGGTTTTACTTGGCAACAGTGCCATTGGCTGCCATTCGACCTTCGCCGGGGATTATGTAAGCTCGCAGCGCTCGGACCAGTTCGGATTTCCTTCGGATTCTTCAAAGGTTGTTTCTGAAACAGGTCGCGTGCGACGACGCGGAGCCCTGCATGTGGCTGTACCGTGGCTATGCACTTTAATGATTCATTGAGTCGGGCCTTAAAAGATTGTTATCGAAAAAGCCGAGATTAGCTGGCAAGCCTACGTGTAAGAAGTACTGCCGCATGCGTATCTAGGATAAAACATTCTGCACCGAGGGAGAAAAAAAGAGTAACGTATCCGCGAGCGATAGCGATACAATGATGTTGATCAGGTCGTTCGAGGTGATCGAGAGCACTGCAGATACTAGGAGGTCCGAGCCAGAGAAACAGCCTATATAAAATACCGACGAATACATATGAGGAAAGGATTGCATTGTGGTCAGAGTCAGGGCAGTGCGTTGACCTGTTTACCATGAGAAGTATAATGCGAGCGAACGTCGTGGAGGACAGGCGAAGGTGGGGACGTCAGTCGAGTTGCTGAATGATGGGGAGTGGGACTTGGGAGGTGAATGTCACCAGCATGTGTACGAAAGCTAGTCGGCTCGTTGAGCGGTCGACGCGGCTGGAATGATAGTGCAGGAGGTAATGACGGGCGGGGAGCGGTAGGCGATGTTTGTGAATGAACAGGAACCTGCTGTGACGCTGTAGGGAGGGCACTGTCGTTGGAAAAGGGGGAGGTATGATACTGGTATGAGTAGTGTGCGTTCTCCCGCACGTCGCACAGCAGATAATTCATGTCGTTGTAACCACTGGCTAATGGCCTGTCTGTGGTATGCTGGTAAGTCGACGGAACTGAGTTTCCGGCGACGTTGCTTGCGATGGGTGGGCGGGATGGTGGGGCGGAGAACGTGAATTGATGTGCCGTCTTTTGTTGGGGTAGTGTGGTGGACGGCATCGACCGCAGATTGTAGGCCACCGATGGCGTTGTCGATGAGATATGAGATGGATGATGAGTGGGCTGCTGGTCATTCATCATGAACCCATCGTTCCACTGGCTGCCCTCCATGACAGGAGGCGTACGCAGGTTGGCACCGATGAGAGAGGGCGACGTGGATTCTGAACGCCGCGGTGAAGGCGAGTCACCTATTGGCGAGGAATCTCTGCTCTTTGTGAGAGACTGAGACACGGGAACATTGTCGAGAGACTTTGGCTTGTCTTTACCGGTCGGACCTTTACCGAGCGGAGGACGGTTTGCTGGGGGTAAGTTGAGAGCAGCCCTGAGGCAGGTGTTCTCCTCCTCGAGTTCGTTAACGCGCAGCTCGAGAGCCTGAACGGGTTGAATAAAAGGGACAATTGGAAATACATGACAGAAGGAGGGATGAAGATAAAAGGTGCCGTACCTGCAGATGTGCGGCTCTTCGAGCACGAAATGCTCGCTGTACGTCTCGCGCTCGGTTAGGAGGCAGATTGTCATTTCGCTTGCGTCCACGCTTGGAAGACATGCTGGGACAACGACAGAAGCCTGTCAGTCTGAGCAGAGTTGGTGAGGGAGCGGAGGACGACGAGCGCACCAGGGAAAACAAGTCTCAACATATAAAAGGGACACAACTCCCCCTCCGATGGAGACTCGGCTGAATTCTTTGTTTGTCCTCGGGGACAGTCCTCCAAATATGGCAACACCGATCGGGGTCACGCCCTGGGAAAGCCTGGGCCAGACCGCACACGCGCACATGATGGCGCCGATGCCGGTGTCTCGGCACACAACAAATTTATTATTATATTATTATTATTCTATTGTCACGCTGCCCGTCACACCCCTTCGATCGAGCGCTACTACCCTCTCTCCCCCAACGAGGCGCCGAGACCACGCGTCGGACGACGTTGGCCCGTCGTTGGGGCTGTGAGCACCCCCATCATTCGTTATCACTGCTCCCCATCCCGGACATGCGTGGAGCTCCGTCGCAAGAATTGAATTCCGCATCCGTCGTTTGAGTTTGCTGGTGGCACATCCACTACCATCGTCACGATCCCTTTTAGGATACAGTCCTCGTGTCACAACACACCCTGTTTATTTGTTCGGTGTACTACCAGCCCAACAAAAGCATCCCAAGTCCCGGTGATCCTTTGCCATCACACATGTGGTTCAGACACATGACCCCACCTCGTTCAGCTCTTACTTCCCGGTGGTCGCTTCCGGGTCAACTGACAGGCAATGGACGGTCGTATTAGTGTAAAACGTGTCATAGTACGATACCATCTACTACACAGATCTCTTACTGTGCTCGTCCCGCTGCCCTGGCTTCCTTCCTCGCAGCTGCCTTCTCCTTGTCACGCTTCGAGAACAATTTGTGGCGTTGCGGTGCATCCCGTGCAAGCTTCTTGTTTGCAGATTTATTCTGCTCCATATACGACATATGCTGGGCACCACTGAGCGCGGTAAGCGAGCCCGTCGTCCTTTGCACCGTCGGAAACTTCGCAGGGCCGAAATCTTTCGAGGTAATGGTCCCGGAGAGGTCCCCCTCGGACGCGCGGATATCCGACCCAAGCTCTGCCTCGCTCTCGTTCGCCAACAGCACGGACGAGATTAGCTCTATCTGTTCGTCCTTGGTCTTGTACACGAGATCAGGTAGATCTTCCAGCCCATCAAGGTGCGTGATGACCTTGAACGAGTACCCCTGGTCGATGAGGAATTGCTGGCGCTTCGTACTGTAAAACATCTCCTGGGTGTCCTTCGACACCAACGAATAGAAGAACGCGTTAAATCCCTCGTCGTTACGGCGCTTTGCCCGCAAGATGCGACCTTCGTGGCATGATGAACTACGTTGCATTAAACTTCCATACCAACCGTTGCCACTCACCTAATCGTTGGGCCTCTTGTCGCCGCGACCCGAAGTGCGAACTGATTTGGATGAGGCAAGTGGCTTCTGGCAGATCTATTGACGTATCGCCAACCTATTGGACGGATCAGAAATGGAAAAATGCGACGTGGAGACTGGAGTCACCTTGGAGAGGAAGATCGTGTTTACGTTTGAATCGTGCTGGAACCACTGCAACACGCGCATCCGCTCAACCTGCCCAGTCCCTCCATGGATATACGGTTTTCTCAGTTTCTTTGCATATGCCTGTTGACGTGTCAAGGTGAAAAGAAGTAAGTCATTCTCAAAACAACAACATCACCTCCAGAGCGTAGACGTTGTCAGAGAAGACGATGATCTTGTCTCCTCGGGACTCATGATAGTTGATTAAAAACTGGCAGGCTTGGAACTTCTTCGGGTTCATGCAATACAGAAGCATCCGTTTGCGGGACTGTTCCCGGAGATACTCTCTGTAGAACTCAGGTGTCATCGGACACCATACCTCAGCGCACTATCGCCGAACAAATCGGTGACTCCGGTCGGGACGAGTATTGTGTTACACTTACCTGCACGTTCGCGATGTGACCTTTGGCAGCGAGATCCATCCAATTTGCCTCGTAGAGTTTGGGTCCAATCATGTAGTTCAAATCCTCTATCTTCTGATCTTCCCTGACGAGTGTCGCTGAGATATAGTGCTTAAGCTAGTGCATCGCCCAAGGACCAACGACAAATTTACCTGTCAAACCAAGTTTCGAATGCGCCTTGATGGTCGTGACCACTCGTCGGAACATTGCTGCAGGCACGACATGGACCTCGTCCAGCAAGATGAACCCCCATTCGCGCGAGGTAAGGAATTCCATCATCTTCTTGGACTCGTGCGACCGATTGTGGGTATTTGCAACCATGGAATACGTAGAAATGACAATGCCACTCTCACCGGCAAACTTCGAGAAAAGATATTCATATCAACTCGTTGCACGATCCAAAGATCAACACACGTACCCTCTCCTTCTGGTCGGCCGTGAAGACAGCAATTTGGCGGTCGGTTACATTGGACCACTGCATGAATTGCTGCCTCCATTGCATAACGGACACGCTGCCGAGGAGGGATTAGTGCCAAATCTAGCATGGGTACTGTCGTAATACTCACGATGACGTACAAAGAACGAGGCAGGATTTCTTGATTGTGCATGCCGCAGTGATTCCCACCAATGTTTTCCCCGCCCCACACGGAAGAACAATAATCCCGGAACGAGCACGACTGTGCATCATGAGACTCGAACATGGAATGTGACAAGACCATGGAACTAACCCGTTTCCAAACATCTTGCTCAGACTCGTCTCCTGATATGGTCTGATGACCGTGGCTGGTTTCAGGTCGATATCCAAGTTCGGGTTAATGGTATCGTTCCGGAAGTCGTATTCTTCCAACATGGGATATTCGAGTTCGTTGCACCGCTTTTTGACGTCCTTTAATTACCGACGTAGTTTATATTAGACTTTAGGTGTCTGATAAGCTAAAGACGCACATCGATTTTGGCATCGTCAATTTCGAAAGCATGGACATTCTCGTCATCTTCGTCAATTTCATCTGCGGACCATTCGGTCAAGAATAACAAATGACAGACGCGGTAGAGCACTTACCGCCCTCCACCCCAACTATCGAGGTAAAGAGATCACCATCTCTTGAGCCTGCCGCCGCCGGTGGAACTCCGGGTCGACCAGCTGTAGCCTCATCCCTCTTCTTCTCAGCTTCCCGTGTGCCAGGTATAACCAGATTGCCCTTCATGGGTGCCTTAGCGGTCGCGAAGCCCTTCATAGCGTCGTCCGTGGCGACTCGAGCGTCGCGGATCGTTTTGTCTTTGAGGAGAAACTGAAGGGTCTCAGGATAGGTGCTTTCTATGTAATACTTGTTATGTTTGAGCACAAGCTTCACTTTCCCGTACGAGTGCGTTCGTTCGCGGATCAAGCTTGTGATGCTCTCCGGGACAGGCACCTTACATCACCATCGGTATGGTTGGACCACCACCACCTGTCACTGGTGCTTACCTTGGACAGCCGGTTCAGCACTTCTATGATATCTTCCGTTTGCAACCCCACAGAAACCGCAGCGTACAGCGAGTAGGGTGTAAGTTTATACTCGTGTATGAAGGCCGGTCTACAGACTTCAGCAACAATTCGCGACGTTACAGCATACCCTTGCGTACCTGCTAACAGGTTCACTGATAGCTACAAGGAAATCCTGGGCTTGCTCAGCAATGGGCGAAAAGGCCTCAAGAATGATGTGGCAATCTTCTGGGCTGATCCAGAGTGGTCGTGAAGCGTGATCAGGTTTCAAATGTAACCACGAAAAATCATGTTGCATGAAGATATGGGAGACAAGGCTATCTTGCTGACGACGGTGTGCATCTAACATGCTTTCCTCTCCATCCGCCGCTGCACTGGTGTTCCTCGCTCGACGTGCCTCCGCAAGTTTGCGAGTGAGAGCGCTGAAGTTGATAGTCGTTCCACGCGGAACGAGGGAAGAGGACTCAGCGCCCGAATCACTAACGTACTCCTCTACATCCATGTATTCATCGACGTCGCCAGACCATTTCTGGCGCTTCGAAGTGGACGCTGTGGCCATCGAATCTAGATGGCTTGTTAAAGAACCAGCTCCAAACTAGACGAGTCAGTTCTCATGCAAATTACCTTCAGCGGGTCTCTTAGAAGCCATCTAGACAGCGACAGAGAATGTGTCTGCTCCCAAAAACGTGTCCCCCGTCGCCCAGGAAGTGTCCCGAAATGATGACGGTTTGAGAGCAAACGACGATGGCTGAAGCGCTGAGCTGGTGAGCAGCCACGTTGACTAATCAGGCGATGTGTCAGCATGTCCAATTTGGGCGGAGTCTGTATATCAAGGGCGGGTCGGCATCGGAGATTTATTTCTGCTCTTTCATTCCACCTTCACACACTTTTTCTTGACGATCAACAATGTGGAGACCCGCAACCCGCGAAGTCACCGGAACCAACGAGGGTACGTATTTTCCAATCTCTAAACGGGGATTTCGACTGATAAATGTTTTTCAGTGCCTCTCGGAACGAGACGTCGTTTTGGTCCTGCACCAGTGGAAGAATCTGCGCCTCCCCAACTTGCGCAACCTTCTCCTTCTGCATACCCTCGTTACCAACATCAGGAACAAGATACACGAAAGTCGCGAGAGGAAACGCCGAATGGTTCTGTAGGTAAGCCTTGAGACCTCTTACTAACGACGCTCCAAGTGTTGTATGTTTTCCTTGCCGTATGGTGGGACTTTCCGATCGCCTACTCTTATAGCAAGGCTTACTCTAAACTGCACACTTGCACATTTTAAAAAAACTGACGCTAACTGATACTAACCTTGATAAACCATAATTTCTTTTCCTTACAGCTGATGCAAATGGGAATCGCAAGCGACGCAGTCGTTGGGGTGAAACTAAAACAGAAATCCCCGGTTTGCCGACTGCCATCTGTGCTGCCGGCGTCTCTCAGGCCCAGCTTGACAACTACGCCATTCATTTGCGTCTAGAAGAGATTAACAGAAAACTCAGGCTGAACGACTTCATCCCTCCGGAAAGGGAGCGGTACGTGATTAGTCCTCGCCTGCGGTGCGTGTAGTGTTGACTTACGTCATCAACAGGTCGCCTTCCCCTCCACCCACCTATGATGCCCACGGCCGTCGTACTAATACCCGCGAGGTTCGCTATCGCAAGAAGCTGGAAGACGAGCGCATACGCCTTGTCGATCGTGCGCTCAAGAATGATCCTAATTTCCGCCCTCCCGTCGAGTATCATCAACAAAAGCGCTCCCAGCGTCCGTCAGAGAAAGTTTACATTCCTGTGAAGGAGTTTCCCGAGATCAACTTCTTCGGTCTTCTGGTGGGTCCTCGTGGAAATTCGCTGAAGAAAATGGAACGGGATAGCGGCGCCAAGATAAGCATTCGTGGCAAAGGAAGTGTGAAAGAGGGCAAGGCGCGCCCAGAACAGTTCGCGGAAGATGCTGAAGAAGATCTGCACTGTCTTGTCACCGCTGACTCTGAAGACAAGGTTACAGCGTGCGTCAGAATGATCAACAGAGTTATCGAAACGGTAAGTTTTAGCTTCCATGCCATATTGCAACACTTCTAATCTCTCGTCCAGGCCGCGTCAACCCCCGAGGGCCAGAATGATCACAAACGTAATCAGCTTCGCGAACTCGCAGCTTTGAATGGTACCCTTCGTGATGATGAGAACCAGATTTGTCAGAACTGCGGCGGCCTTGGTCATCGCAAATACGATTGTCCAGAGCAACGCAATTTCACAGCTAACATCATTTGTCGCGTTTGTGGGAGTGCTGGTCACATGGCTCGTGACTGTCAGGTCAACAAGGATCCAAACGCCCCTCCAGCTCCCCCCGTGAACAAGAGCGGCTTCGACTCAGAGTACGCTGATTTAATGGCCGAGCTTGGCGAAGGGGCGAAGGGACCAGGAGATAGCGGCAAAGGCTCGTGGAACGCTCCCTCAGCTGGCCATGATATCACAGCAGGTGGTTCCAACGTACCTCCGTGGCGTCGTCCGGAGGCCTGGATTTCCAACAACCCGCCACCCAACCCCGGATATCGTCCCCCCCAGGCATATGGCAGTTACCCCGGAGGGCAGGCGGCGTATGGTTCTCAGTGGAGCGGACAGGGTTATCCTCAAGCCAGCTACGGACAAGCTGACTACTCCGCCCAGTATGCTCAGTATTACCAACAGCAGTACGCTCAGCAGATCGGCACACCCACTCACTAAGCACTTCGAACCGCACGGTAAAGACACATTTGACAGCTCCGCGTTTAACATGCCTAGGATTTCACTTCAACCGGTTTCTCTCGTTATTCCTCACAGCATTCCCGTCTGGCGCCGGTATTTACGAGAGGCGCAGTGTCTACTGACAGCTGATCTCCGAAGTTCTGCAGGGACTGTGTAGGAAAGGTTTTCTTTTTCTTGTTTTACTTGTCATCGACCTCGATGTAGCTTTGTCGTTATTACGAATTCCCCTCGATCAACTTGATTCTAATTGACGAGCATCTCAGTATGGAGTCGGCCATCTCTCTTCGACCAGGCTAATTCCCAGTTGACCGGTCTTTCCTACGCTTCTTGCGTTGTTTGGAATCGGGTGCTGTATTACCTGGCTTCCTCTTAATCGTCTTCACTTCCTCAGTACATTGCGTGATCTGAGTCTTGACGAAGCAAGATACGAAAAAGCCATTAGTGGCATCTTCACCTGGTGAGCAGCGAATAAGAGACTCCGCATTATCTGCGAAAGCGCCACGTAAGTCCTGGGCAGACTATATTTACATAATCAATGTACGGACCTTCACAATCCATGTCTTCTCGCTTGCCACGGCGATGCCAGGTTGGCAAAGTCTGGGCACGAGGAGCAAGCTTGAACCCAGCTTGGATGGCTTCTTCAGAACTTAATGCCTGGCTAACAACTTGCTCGTTCTCTATAGCATGGATGCTGCATGTCGAGTACGCGATCTTCTGAACAGCGGGAACTGGGATGTGCTAAATACCATAATATACTGCCGTGATGGGAGGGGGGAGTGAGAGAGTGCCTTACACTTCATCGCGTGTTTTATCATCATCAGCTGGAAGCTGGCGAGCTTGTTGAGTCGATTCTCGAGTCCTTCCGTGTCGTCATCCTCTTCGGGCGGGATATATAAAAAAGGAACATAGTAATCAAATATGAGTACTAACCTGCTTCGAGTAGATGGTCTAGTCGATTCACGATGCCAGAACCACTGCATGAGGGATCCAACAGACTTGCGGAAAAAATTAGAACACAACGGTTTGTAGGTTGTCACGACGGAGACGTACATGTGCGTTACCCTTCCATACATTGGATCGCTTGGGTTGACCGTGAGGAAATCAACGTTGACGGCATCCACGTTTTTACATCCGGCTTTATTCAGCATCGTCTTCAGTGTGCGATACCGTTTTTGGTCCCTTTCGAATGCATAGAGCTAGATGAAAGTTAAATTTCTTTACAGAAAAACAAAGTAAATCTGTCCACCTTGCCCTTGTTAGCCATGAGAGCACTCAAGTGCGACGTCTTATTCCCTGGTGCTGCAGTCGCATCGATGACGACGGTGTCATCCTTAGCAGGAGGAGCTAGGACAGTGGCAGGAAAGCAGGATGCTTTGTCTTGCAAGATGACCTTTCCCGTTGTGTAACATATGTCGTCGTGGAACTGACGCTGGGGATGAAACACTAGGAGATCGGGGATGTGCTCGTCTCTGGCAAAAGCTTTGCTGCAGAGACGACGTCACAAAAGAGTAAGCGGAGTATAAGGACATTACAAACTCTGATGAAAACGGATCCCCTAGTTTAAATCCCCTTTCCTGGTAATGTCGGATCGCCTCTTCCGTAGTCCATAAGCACGTATTTATTCGAGCGTAACGAGGTATTCTTGCTGGGGAGCATGGTCTTAAACTTCGTTCGCTGCTTGCACCCAGGTCATGTAGTCCTACATACCTGCTCGTTCGTCTCCGTTGTTGGCTAGCTCCCGGTCAGATTTTACGCCTCGCTTTATCTTTATGCGCTGTAGCTCGCTCCGGAGTCGTGTCTTGTGCCGCAATATGGCTTGTTTGATGGGACCATCCCCTGCCTGTATCCCGCGAGACAGCAGTAAATCATGCACAAGCACGAGGGTGAGGTTGAGGCTCAGGGATTTAATTTTCCTCTCTTCCAACAATATCCTGGACGCATTGATCACATCGGTGAGGGCTGCCTTGTCTGATAAACAGAGCGACATATCATTCGATATTTCCATGCTCCTCAAGCCGTCAGCTGTGACTTACACTTTAAGGTTTCGATGATCAATGCAGCCGTCCGCGCCCTGCTGCTCTCTGGCAGGCTGGCGAGGACACTTTTGATAGAGCCCTGCTTGGAGTCGAGACGATCCAGGATATTTGCAGCTTGGAAGTAAAAATCCATTGCATGGGATGCTAATTACCAACTACAAGCAACATCAGTTGTTACAACAAGAAACAGAACGGACAACGAAGACGAAAAACAGTGGGTTTGCGACCTGCACAGCGAGTTAGCGCGCAGTCTCACGACACACATTATGAAAAGTCAAGGTAAGTCAGTTTTTTTGTTTTTCGTCACTTCCGTGTCCGTAGAACCAGACCATGTCGGACAATGTAGATAATTTAAAGCATCCTTCGGAAACAACGAAAGTAATGATGCGACTCACCCAACTGCTGTGCGTCAAAATGAGAGGAAAAGAAAGTCGAAACCGAAGCTGTTCTTGACGTGACTCCAATCGTTTTCAAACTCCGAAGGACTTCCGTGCCGAGAAGCGCGTCCTCGTAAAAACAACGCGCGACTGACGTGTGGTCGTTGCGATCCTTCCTCCCTGCCATTCTTGCCTCAGTAAGTGACCATTTGGCTACATTATTGCGATCCGTGAAGCAAATGGTCTTAGTGCCCGTCGAAACCGAATTGTATGATGTTTTAGGTGTGCCACCAAGTGCCTCCGAGAGTATGTTCCCTGAGTGCTCCGGGATCTGGCCGTTCTCATCTTCCATGTGTTAGATGACATCAAAAAAGCCTACCGAAAAAAGGTGCGTTGTACTCTATCTCTGTGCCAATCCAGCGTCTAACGGCCTTGTTACTAGGCCAAAGAACACCACCCCGTGAGTGTCTCACACCGACGTTCGTACGCATCTGAACCCTCTTCCTTTCTCCGTAGGACAAGGTCAGCATCGTCCCAACGTTTCATCCACTCCCCTGAATTTCGACATAGAATCCCAATGACCCCGGGGCGGCGCAAAAATTCCAGGAGATGGCTGCAGCGTTTGTGCAGTGTTTTACCCCCCTTCGCTTGTCACTGATTTGTGGGAATAAAGTTATGAAATACTAAGCGATCCGAATACGAGAGAAGTTTACGACAGGGAAGGCATGGATGGTCTGACTGGCGGCAGGGGTGGCGGCATGCCTGCAGACCCCGCGGAAATCTTTGCCCAGTTCTTTGGCAATGCGAATTTCTTCGATTTTACTGCAGGGGCTCCACGCAAACACAAAGGTGAAAACACCGAAGTACCCTATGATGTCACCCTGGAGGATCTATACAATGGAAAATCGGTCAAGATCAACATGGAAAAGGAGGTCATATGTACCACTTGCAATGGGTTTGTATATCGAATCTGATCATCTATTCTGCATTGATAGCTGTGTATAGATCCGGAGCACGAGGAAACGCTAAGCCAAAGGAGTGCAGTCGTTGTGAAAGCAAAGGCTGGATCTTCACTCAGACACAGGTATTGTCCGAATCTGCTACTGTTTTTTAATCGGGGAACAAACGGGTTCATCCTAGATTGCACCATCTCAGTACGGTACTATGCGTACGAAATGTCCAGATTGCGATGGCAAGGGCAGTAAGCTTCGCGAAAAGGACCGGTAAGTGGTTATGGTTCTCCTCCATACTGCTGTTCTCACGTTATGAAAAGCTGTAAGAAATGCAAGGGAGAAAGGACCGTAAAAGAAAAGACCCGTCAAGAAATATTTGTCGAAAAAGGGATGCCCGATGGCTATCGCATTGTTCTTACTGGCGCCGGTGATCAAGAGGTGAGGTTTTTTCACGACGTTAACGATGAATGCTTAGATTTCTAGCCCGGTATACCCCCTGGAGATGTGATATTCAAAATCAAAACCGCCCAACACCCCACCTTCGAACGCTCTGGTAGTGATTTGCTCACAAATGTGAAGATCACGCTATCGGAAGCCCTTCTTGGTTTTTCCCGAATACTACTGACTCATCTTGATGGTCGTGGTATTCGTGTCTCAAGTCCTCCTGGGAAGGTGGTTAATCCTGGACAAAGTATTAAGTTGCGCGGCGAAGGTATGCCTGCGTTCAAGAATCCCGACCAGAAGGGCGACCTTTACATCGTCCTCGAAGTTGAGATGCCAGATGCTGAATGGATACGGAACGTTGACACCGCGGTACGTATGAGTAGTGAGTGAAGGATTAGAATCAATGCTGATGCTTTGCAGGCCTTGGCGAAACTACTTCCACCTAAGAAGGCACAAATAGACCCTGCACCTGAAATTGTTGATGAAACCCCTTTCGAAGAGGCTGACCTAGAAGATGTGCGTGCACGGTGTTTCCCGGCTAGCTCAGACTTCTTTGATCAAGCCTTTGCACCGCAGTTTGGGGATGGTGATGAGGATGACTGGGAAGATGACGATGATGACGACGACGACTATGATGGCCACGGGATGGGTGCCGAACCTGAGTGCAGACCACAATAATCGGTCTGAGCTGTCAACCACGCCCATCTCATGTTACTCTCGACTTATGTATAATGTGCTTGCCCACCCCTGTCATTTCCGGCTTACATACACTTTGTATACAGTTCATCTAATTGTGGTTTCGCACCAACCTACACCTCAGTTGGCGGATTTCCGACTTTGCCCTCCTTGTTGAATGCGCGAGTGGTTTTGGAAGCTAACACCCATGTAATGCCGCCGAGGACATGTCCCAAGAAGAGTTCGTCCTGGTGGGCATCAATTCGTGGACGAGCAAGTCTGTCACACGGCCACGTACGCTCCAAATCTCGATGGTATGACCCAGACCAGTGTACCAACTGCGACCAGCAACGCACTCCTGCTGGACACCGGCGCCACATTCCTGGTACCAGGCTTCGCAAAGTCCCGTGTATGACCAGCATCAGGACACACGGAGTGATAACTTACCAATGGGGTGAGGCGTTCCGTGATCGAACCTTCTTTCGCCTGGATCTGTACCATTCGTTGGCCAACGACTGACCACCGGCTAACCCGCGGCTTACCAGAGTAACTCGATTCATCCGCGGTAAGCAGGACCTGAGCACCGACCGCCCGAGGATCGGACTGGAAGTTATACCTTGGTCTCGTAAGCCTGCGCTACTCACTTTCGCTGATAGTCCACTTACATTTCATCTAGGAGTTTCCATCTAGCTGGCAGTCCCGCCGTACTCGGGTGCGTATTATCCACTACTTCAACGACCTACCCAGGGGACATGTTATCATGGGGATTCCTAGAAGAGATAGGTTGTGCATCTGACCGACTCCTGGAGAGGAGGGTGGTAGTCGAAGTAGGCTCCTATATTAGAGTGTGGTCTGGTGTGTGAAGCATCACTTCGTGACGGCGCAGTTACCTACCGATTTGCTTTCCAAAGAAGGGAGTGTCACGAAGTGCATCTGCTGCACAGTGAATGCCGACGAAGTTCCCGCCGAGATTCAAGTAATTCTGTAATGCTACTTTTCCGGCATCGTCGAGCACTGACCACAAGTATGTCCCCTGTCCTACTCCGTAAATGAGTGAGTCCGCCTACCTTTACCTGAGTTATCCAGGAAAACGACTGCGTCGTACTTGGCTAGATGATCGTCAGTAAATAGACTGTTATCTTCGGTGAAGTCGAAGTCAATGTCGACGGACGATGCCTTCGCTCTAAGCGCTTCAATGGAAGCCTCAATACTGTCATGTCTGTAGCCAGCTGTCGCAGAATAGACAAGGATGCGAGCAGGCATTTTCAGTAAGTGCAAACTAGGACGACTCGTTTGGTTAAATATCTTCGGTTACTCTGCGGACAGACCATGTAGCCCGGGATCGCCACTTCCGGGACGACACGAACAAATCATACTCTGCGATAGTTATGGGAGTTGTATATACTAAAGGGCGGCTTGACAACACTGCAGGCGTTGCATGCGTTGCATGTATGCATATCTTTCACATACCTTTCACTCACTATTCCGAACTGGTTACGTTTGTTGTCAGTATCTCATCCCTGTGTCGCATGACTGTACTATGAAGAGCTGCTATCACATAGAGGTATCTTACACGCGTTGACTTCAATGTATGATTCTGCTGTTAATGATCATGCATACCTGCATACTCGCAATTGAAGGCAAAATTAGACTGGTAAGGAGAGCAATCCAACTTGGAGAGCAACTCACATGAAACTGAGCATGTAATTAGGCCGCTCTTGGTTATTACTGTAGAAAACTGATTGGACATGCTCAGTGTTGCAGACACAACAAGTACTGCTGTCCGAAATTTTTGATGCACTTTGGCATGCCACCTACTAGGGCACTTGCCCGTTCGAGAGCACGATTGTCTGGCTTTCCATAATTGTGTATAGCGCTTCGGCATTTGCATAGTTTTGTCATCTACGTAGCCACATCTTCATGATCACATTCTCACCAGTGCATGCTGTGCAGTGCCAGAAACCATCACACCTTGAACTCAGCACTGGTTGTACTGCTAAATAATGTATTTATTCAGCTCCGGAGGCTGTCATTGGATGCTCTGGTCCCTCACAGCTTTTAATGGGCTCGGCGCGATTGCAGGTCCCATCGCCCCTCGCGGTATCGAAGACGATCAGACCTACACTTCACCTCTGATCGTCCTTCTCTCTATCTCCGTCGCTCTCTTTGTGTGTTTCACCGTAAAGGTCATGTACATGAAATACCGCCGCATCAAGACAATACGCGGGCACCCGTGGGCCGACCGTGACTCCGAGTCTCTGTCTCCAGCGTCGCCGTCCCGCCGATCAGCAAGAGAACGCGATCCTCACCCAGGCCTCATCATTGGTTGCTTCGGGTCTCCAAGTTGGGAGACACGCGTTCATTCGAGGGTTGATAATCAGGCGTGCGCACGGCTCTCGACTTTTTCCTACCAGATGCGCAGTACTAGGAAAACAAGAGTTCGCCGGTCCCCCGAAATGCGTTCGGGTCTCAGCGAAATAACAAGCTCAAGTTCTCGGGCCGTAGGTTCAGCGTCGCGCTTAGGTTCGGTCAGAGACCACGAAGGTGGTCTGACAGTGCCATCACTACTGCGACCTCCGCGAACGTTCACCTATGATGGAGAAGGCATGCGGAAGACCGTCCATTTGGTCCCTCGATTGCTCTATGACTTAGGAGATAGTCTGCCTACCACGAATACCAGTAGCAACAACAATAAGCATACCGACGATATCGACCAAGAGACGCTAGAGGGTCCAGATTCTCCCCGCAGTTCCATCAGGTTGATAAACAGACTACCTGGAGACCCACCTCATCCCTTTTTGTACGGACCGCTGGGGATTAGTCGGTTGTCTCCTCTCATGGAGGCCATGGATTCTGTTTCGCTGTCGAAGTCTTCCTCTGAAATTCCCGAGCAACTTTGTGACCCGGCTGTCGCGTCTGTGTATTTACCCAGTTACCCATTTTCGCCCCCGGTGGCGCTGAATTGTGCGGTGCGGTCTGTGACAATGAAACACAAAGACGCTGCCTATGAACCCGCGAGCAAAAGATGGAGCAAGAGATCGATACATAGGAACGTTCGGTTTCGAAGTGGTCCCGCGGGTGTATCCCCATTGCGAGCACCTTTGATCCCGGACGATGTGGAAGGCATATCGTCATCACTGACTCGTGCGGATGACAACGAGAACGAGCCTTCCGCTTCTGTGACATTCGGTGAGACTCCTGGTTATGCCCGACTTCTTGCATCAATATCCCGTGCTCCGAGAGCGTTGCCTACCCCGAATGATCACCTTGATATCACCACGAGACTTGGTGTCCAACCTACGACTCCACTTCCTGATAATACCACTACACCCATAACCTATTTGAGGAATTTCTCCCATAATGAGGCTTCCTTTCGAACACTGGCCCCCGACAGACGAGAGGATACCCTCGCCAATGCAACACCAGATTGTTTCTGTTTGGACTGCGAAAAGTTTTACAATGAGAATGGCGGATGGTCAGTACGACCACTTCCCAGGTAAGATTTATTTCCCAATCTATGCGGTTCAAACTGAAGTCCGTGATAGTCCAGAGATTGGTGTTGCACGATAAGCCTCCTCTGAGGTTCGAATGTTAGGATTGTTCATTTTCTTGGACCTTTTGCCGACCCCTTAGACTTTTGGAACTCCTTCAAGGAGATTTTGCATGTACATTTCAAGATTAAGCCTCACGCCATGAGCCGTGACGTAGACTTTAGCCTTAGTATCAAGCACTCCCACCCCATCATTCAGTTGTTTTCCTTGCACGCGCACCATACCTCATGTACTGTCATCATCATATGTATTCGTAGCTCTTGTCAGACGCATACTGTGATTTCACTGTCGTATGTCGCAATAACACGGGATTCTTCCCCAATCAGTTCGAACCTCATGGCCCACACGCCCCCCTCTACTCATACTAAATGAATGTCGCGAGTACTTGCCATTAATGCAAATGCAAAACACGCTGGCATGCAATCCCTCCTAGTTTATCCTCATTGATGGTGCGTTTCAATGCACTCGAGGCAAAGTGTAGTCGCTGATGCCAGTGGAGCACGTCCGTCTAGCCTTCGGTGGTTCGAACACCATGAAGGGAAATAATGGTCCGTTCTGGATTGGTGGTGACTTCGTCATTTTCAATGCGGTTGTGACACTTCTTGCTGGTGAAGCCCCTCATACACGATAGTGTGAAGGCAAAGCTGTATGTTTTTCCCGCCATCCTTTACTACTTCTCTAGGCATGAACCAATACCCTTCTAAGTTCCGTTAGTGCTTGAAGAGAAGGGAGTTGATGTGGGGCGTATACGTGATATTGAATCTTGATACGAAGTGAGTTGAACAAGTAACGATTGCACGATGATGAACATCCTAGTTCCAGTCCTCTGCGTACACGCTTAGCGAATATCCCACAACATAAACGACTGGACCAACCACAAGTCTAGGTTCTCAGCGTTGAGCTGAAGCCAGCATGTCGATAATCACCGGTTGGAAGCCAGGACCTCCACAGGGAATACGAACGCCACGAACAAATGCCTTTGGTCCAATTGGTTGATTCGCCGCATTGACCATAATGGTCTCACTGGATTGAGTATCGCCGGGGTTAGACCGATCTTCTGTCGCGAACCGATTTGCCTCTGTGGCTTGGTCGTTGATGTCCCATACATGGACAGTTGCTCCGTGAGCTTCGTGTATGTGTCCGAAACAGTGAATCAGAGTTATTTGCACCTTCGAGGTGGACGAACTCCCATTCACGGAACGAATGAGGATGACTTCTTTGACTCCCACACTTCATATGGTACGCGCATTCACTCGTGATGAGTCTTGGGTGCCACCCTGACCCTCTTACCTCTCACTCTCGCCCTTTACAACGCAGGATCTCCCGCATGTTCGACCATGCGTTGTCAACATGCGTTTGGGGTAGGATGTTCCTTCGCGCGATTCAATGAATGATTTTTAAGACTTACCAGGAGGTGAATCTAGTAACAGCTGTCACTCATGACAACGGTAACAACCCCTTTGCTCGTGATGAAAAGGGGAATAATTCTGTATCCACCCCAGTCGATCAGTGGCACGAGCTAAGATAAAAGCCCCTACCGGAGTCATATGCACACAACACACAACACCCCTTAAGACTTTAGGGACACGAATATAAGGAGCGCTAACTTGCCTGGGCTCCTTGCTTCTGACTGTCATCAATTCCCTACGAAATGGGTGTAACAGATGTGCAACGCATACATGACAAATGGCCCCTGCGTTTTGCGTAAGGTTTTATTTGATTTTGTTGCCTGTGTTTGAAACTGACAAGTTTTACCTGACTTATCAGCCGTGGTGCAGCGCTATTTTCGAATGGTACTGCTTGCTTATCTACTCATCCTCGGAGGTGCACTGACTTTGGGTAGGCTACTCTAATGGAGTGATTGGAGCAGGTATGTGTATCCCACCCCAATCTCCTACTCAAGTCTGACTTCACTATCACAGTTATCACTTGTATGTGTATCCATGGACTGAGATATCCCCAAGGCACTAATCAATCCCTACCATCAGTATTGACTCGTGAACATCCTGGAGGTCAATTTGGGACACAATTTCACAGCAAGTTGTTAGCCAGTATGGTATATCCTGGTAAGTTGAACTCCATGTATCTGGCCCACATCATAAGCAGACTGACCCCCCTCCCCTCAAAGGGACTGTATTCGGTATGCTTCTCTGTGGATGGCTGCTAAGTACTGTTGGGATGAGCATGGTGCGTTGCTTGTGTGTTGAACTCATTTGTGTGTCTGAGTGTTGTGCACAGGTGGTGCTACCTGTGATCGTCATCCTCTGTTCTGTATTGACTGCTGTCATGGCAATTTGGAATGGTGAAAGTGTCGGTGGACTTGTCGCTGGGGTTTCTTTTTTGCGGTGAGCATGCAATACCCTTTGTCAGTGCAATTGCCAATTGTGTGCGAAGTTGTATGCTCGGCATAGGAGTAGGTGCAGGACAGTCTTCTGGTTGTGTTTTTCCTTCAGAATGGACGGAACGAGATGGTGTTGTCAAAAATGTACGACATCGGTGGTTAGTACTTGGTACCAGTAAGTGATGCCCATGACCCATCAGTCAGTGTCCATGCTAACTCTCCAAAGAAACCATGATTGATGCTGGTTTTGTTCTTGCTGCCTTTGTCCCACTTGTCCTGTACTGGAGGTAAGCCTGACTTGCATGGTATCATAATGGTCTCTCTTATCACACTTAGATTTGGTGAGCAGCACCTCCATACGATCTACAGTCTCTCGCTTGGTTTGGGTGCCATCCCTGCATCTGTTCTTGTGTTCGAGTTCATAGTCTGGTGCTGGTGGATTACACCAAAATATGACAATTATAGCCTACCAAAAGCTGTGCATATCCCTATCTGGCTCACCTTGAAGTGGTACTGGAAGAGTGTCCTTGGATTGTCACTGGCATGGTAGGTGGTCATGTCAACTTCTGGGAGGTGGTTGACGTTCAAATGGTGTGGCAACACAAGGTTCATGTATGATTTCATCATGTATGTGCATTTTAATGGCTCATGGGGGCCACCACACTAATGCAGGATTTTCAGGTACCCAGTAAGATGGCTCTCTTTTGTGAATGCATCTAGGCTCTGATTGGCCATAGTTTGGCATATACTCTTCCATGGTTGTAAACAAGTAAGCTTGTATAGCATGACATGCATAGGGAGTTGGGGCTCACTGGAATGCAGTATCACAGGAGGCCACTCATCCTTGTCAATTGTGTTGGGGTGGTCTGTTGTCATCAAGTAAGCTAATCTGTTTTTACTCCTGCATGCAGGGTATTGTTTTAACTTGTGGCAGTTTGTTCTGTATTCCAGGTGCCTTATCTAGCCTTTTTGGTTCTCTGTGAACTGAACCTGTTGCAGGAACTGTGTTTGGCATATTCCTCATTGATTGCCTAGGTGTGAAGGCAACAATGGTATGTAGTGCACACTGCCAGGCCCATGATGTAGTACACTCAGTGCTCCTGTTTCACCAGATTATTGGACTGCTCTTGCAAGCCATTGTTGGGTTTGCCATGGCCATAATGCACAGCCAACTCACTAACCATATTGCCACATATGCAGTAAGCCCATTGAATCTGAACTCATGGGTGTACCTTTCAAGCATTGTACAGGTTGTCTATGGAATATTCTTAAGTCTTGGTGAAGTTGGTGAGCCAGAAGAGTCAAATGACATGGTTGACTGATCTGTTTATGTGCTCCCATGAAATAGGTCCTGGCAGTTGTCTCCGTGTTCTTGCAGCAAAAACTGCACCTGTGGTCCGTGTTGGTGGACAAGTTTACAACATTGCAGCTATGATTGGCCAAGTAGGAGCTTTCATTGGAACATGGGGTATGTGCAACAGAAAGGTTGCTTCAGTCTGCCTCTTGAGACTGATGTTGAATGGCTGTAGTCCTCCCACAAATCATTGATGGTGTGTGTTAGAGTCAATGTAAGGGATAATTCCTCATGTGGCAGGGTGTGTCTATCTAGCCTTTGGTGGTTCACAAACCATGAAGGGGAATACTGGTCCATTCTGGATTGGTGGTGGTCTTGCCATTCTCAATGCAGTTGTGACATTTTTCCTGGTGGAGCCTCTTACACATGACAATATGAAAGCAGAAGAGAAAGCTGTATGTTGTCCTTTGCTTCTTTGGGCATGAACTGACACCCCTTCAAGTTCTGCCAGTACTTGGAAGTGCATGGAGTTGATGCAAGCCATATACATGATGGAATTTGATGTGTATTGAATAGGATGGACAAGTGGCAATTGCACAAGAATGAACACAATGGTACTGCTTACTATATAGGTTCTCAGAGTGCAAGAACAAAACACATGTACAGTAGTGGTGTACCACAATGATTCTTTGATAGTTCTCTTTTTACTATGTGCTTAGTGAACATGCTATTTGCATGAACTCACCCCATGTGATCTTGCTTTGTCCCTGATATAGTGCTTAAATAACAAGATGAGGTCATGTCAAGTACAGGATGTCCAGGTTGAGGCCGGACCAGAGACCAGAGCGAGTGTGAGGCTGAGGGGTCGGGATCAGAGAGAAGAGGCAGAGGTACAGGTGGTGGACTGTTTGGACTTAGTGACTGAGGGTACAGCGCTATTCCCTTGTGTGGGTCTCAGTCCAAGTCCAAGGCCGAGATGGAGTTATCAGAGTTAACTTAGTTGGTTTCAGACTGAGGAAGTACAGGCCAAGTATCTAAGGCTTTATATACTAGAAGTGTCTATAGTATGGGGACTGGTAATGCTGGTCTCGCAAGGATTGCTAAGATGATTGGTAAGGCAAGGATTACTAACATATGACTAAGGTAATGGAGACTGGGACAGGTGGACCGGAGACAGGACTGGGGAGGACTTAACCGAAATGACATGCACTGCAAAGCAGTGCTTACTGCACTAGGACATCTGGGGACAAGGGTTTGGCAAGGCCAAGGCCAGACTAAGTGAGTGCAAGGCTGAGTCTGGCCAGGGTCAAGACATACATGTCAATAGAAGCCAGCATCTCCAGAGGAAATATGAACCCTGTGAACAAAAGCCTTTGGTCCGATTGGTTGGTCTGCTGCAGACCCTGACAGTCTCATTGGGTTGCTTGCCCACAAGGTTAGATCAATCTTCTGTCACAAACTGATTTGCCACTGTGGCTCGGCCATTAATGCTGATGTCCCATACATGCACAGTCACTCTGTGAGCTTCGCATATTTGTCCAAAACAATGTATTGGCATTGCAGGTATTGCATGTATGTACATCTTTTATGTACACTTTACCCATGATGTCTGAGTCTCATTGCTTACTTTTGCAGTCAGTATTTCATCCCTATGTTGTATGCCTGCACTTGCTATGAAGACTTGCTATTACAAAGGTATCTTATGCAGTCAGCATTTCCTGAGTTAGCAATATATATGGATTCAGATGCACTGAAGGATACTGCTGAGCAGTCCAAAAACATTCTGGAAACCCACAAGTTAGAATGACACACTGAGAAGCACAGGAAGACTTCTCACAGGAAGGGTTAATGCCACTTATTAGTTCTTGCTGGCACATAGTGTAGTCACACTTAGTCACAACACATGGGCAGCCTGTGCACCAAAACACCAACACTTATATAGACCCCAAGACAGGCCTGCCTAAATAGATCAGTACACATGGATAGGCCTGAGGGACTAAAGTGAGAGCAACATATGTATGGGCCTGTAAGTGCATTACCACAACATATGGGAGGGCCTGTGGTGGGTAAGGATGTTGAAACATTTAGACAGGCCCATGACCAATTAAGAATACTGAGCTGTTGTAAGACATGGATGGGCCTGTCCTGGTAGGTTACACCCCTGTTGCAACATCAAGGCTGGCCTGCCTATCATAACATGGAGAGGGTCACAACATAAGGATGGGCCCATTTATGATTAGAATACAAAGTTGGCAACATATGGACAGGCCTGGGAGGAATATCATTTATGGTGTCACAACATATAAACAGGCCTGTTCATAATAAGCCATACATGCAATTTGTTGCCCTGTGTGACAACTGCATGGACTGTCAACAGATCCAACAGACAAACAGATGTCACAGCAAAGTGACTGTGAAAAGATATGTCATTTATGTACATAGTTTGTACACAGACTGGGAAGTTCACTTGCAGTTGCACACAGTAAGCACACAGACAGATTAATTCAGACATAACAGTAGGACAAAGGGTATAGCAGGACCAGACCTCTATCTACATGATCAGGTGCCTTTCTAGCTCTCTTGCCCACCATGAATTATTTGCTTCACCTCCTCATGCTGTCCAGTGTCCAGTGATTAGAGATCGGTACATCCAAGCCAGAACATTTAAAATGCTTGCCTTCGATGTCCAACTCAGCCTTGATGTCAGAGGACACTGTGATCAATGCCTGGTCATCAATCACATCACATTTGCCTGCTGCTGATGCACTGTAAGGTACCTGGGCTTGCCTAGAATGGATGGTAGCACTGCAGTATTCCTTAGCCCCACTGATGATTTGGTCAAATTTTTGGTCTCCTGCTTTCATGATCAATCATGTGTACAATGAAGTCTTTGTGCCCCATCCAATGTCAGAGAAGCTTGCCTCAGACCACTTGGTGGGCACCTCTTTAGCTCCAGTAGAATACAACATTAATGCCTGCTTGACCTGTAATGATTGCAGCTCAGACATTCACCTGAATAATGCCACATACTGATGTGACAGCTAAGACCAGCATGCCCCTTGGCATTTCATAGTCAATTAACTTGTGATAAGTCTTGTTGTCAACCACTAAAATATCCCTGATGTGGGATGCAAAGGTCTGCAGAACAAGTGGTGACAGAAATGACTTGGAGACCTAAACAATTTTATAACAGACTTTGATCTGTAAACAGATACTTGAATGGGAATTACACTATACTCATTCCCTCCCATGCTACCATACATGAATGGGAGGCTTGGACTGAGTGCAAAGTTGACATATGCCTTCCATTCCTCAGGATTTTCATATTTCAGGTCTGAAGCCCACAGTGCCTTGACAGCTTCAATCCCTGCTTTGCTGATGTGTGCATGCCACTCATAAGTCTTTTGCATGCACTAGCCAAGATCATTAGTAATGCCATCAATGTCAAGTGAAAGTCCTTACCAGATGATAGACATGATCATCCTCATCAAACCAGTGTGGCCAATCTAACATGACCTTATCCCATAGTTCCTGCAATTTGTCAATGAAGTGATCAGGTACCATCCAGGGATTCTCCAATGCCCCACAATAGAGATGGAGCAAAGGAACCAAAAGCTTTGTAAATTGGGCAGCAGGTCCCTTTGGCAAGTTTTGATGACTAGGTTGATTCTTTGTAGCTGTTGCATTTGTGATAGGAGTGCTGTGCTGTAAGCACTGTTGAGGAGCATTAGCAATGATCTTGGTAACAGTGAGGGGACCCTTAAAATGCATTAGTGTCTGTATAGAAATTAGGGATATTGTAACTACTTACCATGGTATTCTGTGCCCCAGCAGGTTTCCATTTCTTCTCTTGCTTGTCAGGGAGGCCACTGAATTTATCTGTCACACTGCCATTGACCTGGTTGCCTCTATGAGTAATGTGCTCACCAGTTTGAGACTCTATGTAATGTTCATGCTGGGCAGAGTCCACAGTTTTTCCTTCCTTGTGAGAGTGTGAGAGGCCAGATGGGTGGTTGCATTTCTTCTTCTTCTGCAGTGGCCCTGAGCTGCAAATAACTCTAAAAGATAAACAAATATGTTAGTTCAAATAGCTAGGTTATAAAAACATACTTACACTCCATTACATTTGAGCTTGCACTTGCCTGTAGCTGTGATGACAGAAGGCTGGGAGGGAGCAGCCTTGGCCCCCAGTTTGGCCTTGGTAGTAGTGTGGGCAGCTTCAATGAGGTGGCATGTGATCTTGGCTGGCTTCCCATGTATTCCCATGGTCTCTTCATCCTCACTCCCCTCTGTGGTGACATCAGGATTGGTGTGGTAGTCATCTTCACCATGGATCGACTCAGATCCAGTCTCAGATCCTTACAAGCCAGGTAAGCATCATTTCCCCTATGTATTGGAGTACTTATACCTTTGGCAGTTTCAACTTCTTGGGCCTCACCATCATCCTCATGACCTGGGGCATGCTGTGAGGTCTGTGTGCTTGAGATAGCATCATTGGGTGCAGTCTTCAACATTGGCTGTGACTTCAATGGCCTATTCACTGCTGATTTTGGATTTTGAAAGTTCATATGTCATGTTTTCATCTGTTCATGTAGCTGATCTTTGATTTCAGCCACTTGATGAATATTTGCCTGCTGCTGGAGTCTAGCTGCTGACACATTTTGTGTGGCATGCTCTTCTTGGATGACCTGGCTGTTTCACCTTGGGACAGGGAGGTCAGGCACTCCAGGGTGTTGGTCTTTGTTTTTTGCACAGGTGGTGATGTGGTTTGGCATGACAAGGTAGTGGGTTAGGCAGGGACCTCTTACCATCTGGTCAGTCTTTTAACCTATCCCTTTTTTTGTAGGATGCTAACATTATGGTTTCCACTGATTGCATTTTATTTTTATTTTTAAATAGAATGCAGAGGGCCCTGGATGCATTGCTGTACTGACAAGTGTAGCAACACATTACTGCTGTCAAACTATGTCAGGCACCAATTGGCTTTGATGGGTCTATCCTCCTTCAAAAATCTGCTGTCAAACCTGGCATAATTACTGCAGGGTGATGTATCAGGTCCATCCCCCATCTCGCACTAGTTTCACTTCTGCTTCATGTCCCCAGCAGGGCAATTCCCTGTGCATCCCTACTGTCCAAAAGTTTTCATCTGTACTCTCCCACTTTGCAACAAAGCTTGTAGGACCAAGGGTGGGCTGAAACAACATGCTTGCCTACACCAACAACATGGTATTCATCAAGTGCCTGTACTGGAACCACCAGAATGACATGGTTCCATGGCTGGTGACTTGGGAGGCTATGGCTCTGAATTTTTGGGTGCTGAGCTCCCTGATCAATGCAATCAGTGCATTCAATTTCCATCCTGTTCTAGATGGTATGTTGTCACACACCAAAGGTGTTGTGGACATGGTTACAGCTGACTCTGCCTAACTCATCAACAAGTTGCATGCAATGCCCATGCATGCAGATGAAGACTAAGGGCCTCATGCATAGAAAGACTGCTGGATGTGAGCAGTCATCCTTCACACAAGAATGAGTCATCAGTGCTAAAGAGAAAAGAGGATGTGAGTTAAGTGCATGTTAAAGGTTTTTAGCACCTGTGTATGGCATTCTGGCTTTCATCATATCTCCACCATTTCCAAAGATATTGACTCCATTCTCACACTTGCTTAAAGTGCTCAGCCATGTGATTCTGCCTTCCAAATTTGGAGCGGACCTCACACCCTACACATTTCTACAGCACTCCATCCATCAGATGCTCATTTTGCTAAGTCCATCAATAATGGCCACCTCTTCATTGATCATCTTGCTTGTCTCATTTGCCAGAGACAGTAGCTACATATATCTGCCAGGTGTCCCCACCAGCTTCCATCCTGAAGCCCCCTGGTTCATCCCATCATTGTCAGCCCTGTCTTATCCCATGCAGCTTGGTCAGCATGTTCTCCTTGTCAGTATGACTTCCAGAAGGACATTCTTTGGTCATCTCAGGTCTGTCACTCAGTTAGAAGGGTCTTATGTGGTCATTTTGGTCTCCCCTCTTGATGAAGCATATGGATCGTTCCTCCCTGCTCCCTGCACTGTCTTTGTTCCAATCTCATCCATCATTCTTCCCACATTGTGACAGCTGCAGCATAATCTACTGTTCTCCAGCCTCCCTGATTGCATTCATGATGAGTATGACATGGATCTTGCCTTCTTACTGCAAGATTCAGCAGAGGATGTCTCCCCTTCTCCTCCTCCATCAGAGCCCCATTCATGAAGCATTTGTTAACTTTGCTGAGAGGACAAAAGGGTGGGAGATGCAATTGCATATGCTCCCATTGCCCCACAGACCCCCAACACCCTAGCCCCCTTTGATGCCTGACTCATGCCCTTCAATTCTGGAATTAATACTTCCCTATCTGGAAACACTGTCCATCTGTCATGCCATCTTTGGATCTAGAGATGTCTCCACCAAGATCTGACTTGCATCACCACCCCCTGATGTGATATCAGTGTGCTTACTCAGTTTCTGACTTTATTTGACTCATTCTGTGATATTTTGACTATCCTTGACTCATTCATTGCCAATACTTACCAATCTTCTTTGCTTGCTTACTTTTTATTTCTTGCTTACTCATCATGATTACTCAGTCCTTACTCATTACTTACCAAGTGTTTGTGCCTTGTTTGTCACAAGCTGTGCTCCCCCCTCAGTATATAAACCCCCATGTACTTAGCTACACCCCAAGTAATCACAAGCAATCAACAAGCAATCAGAAGCAATAGAAGTCACTCAGCAGTCAGTTCAGCTCAGCATATCTCATCATCAACAGTTGAGGCTCATTCAGAAGAGTCTATCTGTCATCATCCATATACTTGGTAGTTGAGGCTCATTTGGAAGGGTCTATCTACCACCATCCATCATCTGCAGTCTTATCCACACTTAGTCAGCACTCTTGCTTAGTCATTCCTCCACTCCTGCATAACTTGTCATCAACTTGTGCCAGGAGCACATTGTAGGAAAAGTCCAAGTAGCTGTATAATATGAGCTAGATGGCTTAGATAACAACAATAAAAATGAAGGGAATGAATAGCTTGTCCCAAGGGATTCTGGACTGCTGAGACTAGAAGGTGAGACCCAGCACTTTGTAGCAGTAGTGATTCATGACATGCATGGCATGGTCCATGGAATAGTACTGGCAATGCAAGTAGTGTGAGTGGTATACATAGTTTGTGCATGGTGGTATGTGAGACGTGCAGTGTAGACAAATGTCATAGCCATGTCTCGACCCTGGCCGGACTCAGCCTTGCACTCACTTAGTCCAGCCTCAGCCTCACCAAACCTGTGTCCCCAGATGTCCTAGCATGGTGGACACTGCTTTGCAGTGTCTGTCATTTTGGTTAAGTCCTGCCCAGCCCTGTCCCCAGTCCACCCGTCCTGGTCTCCATCGTCTTTGTCATATATTACTAATACCTGTCTTACCAATCACCTTAGCAATCTTTGTGAGACTGGCATTACTGGTCTCTGTACAATAGTTACTTCTAGTATATAAGCTTGTAGATACTCGGTCTGTAGACCTCAGTCTGAAATCAACTAAGTATACTCTGATAACCCTGTCTCAGCCTCAGACTCAGACTGAGACCCACACAAGGGAATAGCGCTGTATCCTCAGTCGCTAAGTCCAAACAGTCCAACCATCTGTATCCTCAACTCACTCCTGATCCTGACCCCCTTGGCCTTGCATCCACTTTGGTCTCCAGTCTGGCCTCAACCCAGACATCCCATACTTGACAGTATTTCAGACTTGCCACTTGTGTGGGTCTAATACATCATGGCAACCAAGACTCGCTTTCAACCTCCCCGTGGCCATTCTGCCACAAACCCCAACTCTGCCTCAGCCAGTGGGGCTCACTGCAAGACAGCACTAGCTGCCTTGGGCACCACTAGGCACTCTCCAGATCCCATCAGTCCTTTCAGGGGCTTTTCAGTCTGGACATCCAATACCCCCACTCCATGTCATCCCACTGCTCCCATCCCTGAGGGTGACCCCAGCGATGATGGGCCGGGCGACAATGATAATAACAACCCTGATGAGGATGACCCCAGTAATGATCCTGATGATAATGGTCCCAATGATGATCTGGCAGATGAACTGGACTTCCCAGATCCGGACACTGAGCCCACCATTATGGTCTTGGACAACCTCACATCAGCCATCAAACTGTTGGCTCATAACACCCATACTAGTCCTGAGTCCTCAAGCAGGACCAAGCTGTGTGAGCCTGACACCTTTGATGGCACTGACCCAAAGAAACTTCGCACTTTCTTCATCCAGTGCAAACTCAATTTCCAAGACTGTCCCCAGGCTTTCAGGACCGACCGCACCAAAGTCATCTTCACCCAGTTGTACCTCAAAGGTATGGCTCTCGAGTGGTTTGAGCCAGACTTGCTCAGGCTCAATGACCCCAATGACCAGCCTCTCTGGATGGACTCCTGGAGGGAGTTTGTCCTAGAGTTGCAAACCACCTTTGGCCCCCACGACCCGGTCGCTGATGCCGAGAGTCAGCTTGACCATCTACATATGAAGGAAAGTCAGCACATCAACAAGTACATAGTTGACTTTAATCGGCTTGCCTTGCAAGTCCAAGACTATGGAGATGGTGCGCTGTGCCATCATTTCTATTCCAGTCTCCCAGACTGAATCAAGGATGAGGTCTGTCAGGTTGGCAAGCCCCAGACACTTCATGAGCTCCACCACCTCACCCAAGAAATAGATGCATGCTATTGGGAGTGCAAGGAAGAAGTCCAGCAGATGAGTAAGCACCAAGGCTCATCCAACTCTAGTAACAACAAGTCCAGCCACTCCGGCAACAACAACCAGCCCAAGACCAGTCAAGATAAATCCAAGACCAGCAGCAACAACAACACTGGATCTTTCCCCAAGCCGGCTTCATCGAAGCTGGGCAACAATAATAATAGCAACTCATCTAAGCCCGAGCCTAGCAAACTTGGGAAGGATGGGAAGCTCACCCCAGAAGAATGCAAGTGTCATATAGAGGGCAATCTCTGCATGTTCTGCAGAGGCCCTGGTCACTTTGCTGAGAAGTGTCCCAAGAAAGCCAGAAAGGCCAAGGCTCATGCCACAGCCACCACTGAGGCTGCACTGGCCTCAGGCTTGGGTACTACCCCTGAGACAAAAAAATAGGTAGCAGCTCCCAGGACTCTGCACAATCCGGTGTGAGTCAAAGTGTGGAAAGCTGGTGTAAACCAAACAAATCCAACACAAAAGACAAATAAGAGCGAGTGGTGGTTTGCCTCCACAGAACCTGGAGTGCAGAAAACCTTAATGTGTGTGGGGGGGGCTTCAAGTAGAGGGCTCCTGGCGCAAGTTGTTGACAAGTTACGCAGGAGAGGATGAATGAATGCTGATTGAGAAGGGGATGCTGAACAGAGCAGGGGTGTTCAGCCGAAAGGACTTGGGAGTAATGGACTTTTGATAGAATATGCTGCTGGTGCAAGTCGATGATGAGTTATGCAGGAGTGGAGGGATGACTAAGACTGCTGACTAAGAGAAAGCTTCAGATGATGAAGGATGGCAGATAGACTCTTCCGAATGAGCCTCAACTACCAAGTATACAAATGATGACAGATAGACCCCTTCATGGAGCCTCAACTGTCAATGATGAGATAGGCACTGGACTGACTGCTGAGTGACTTCTTCTGAGTTGCTTCTTTGTAGCTAAGTACATGGGGGTTTATATACTATGGGGGGAGCGCAGCTTGTGACAAACAAGGCACAAACACTTGGTAAGTAATGAGTAAGGACTGAGTAATCATGATGAGTAAGCAAGAAATGAAAAGTAAGCAAGCAAAGAAGATTGATAAGTATTGGCAATGAATGAGTCAAGGATAGTCAAAATATCACAGAATGAGTCAAATAGAGTCAGAAACTGAGTAAGCGCACTGATATCACATTAGGGGGTGGCGATGCAAGTCAGATCTCGGCGGAGACATCTCTAGATCCAAAGATGGCATGACAGATGGATGATGTTTCCAGATAGGGAAGTATTAATTCCAGAATTGAAGGGCATGAGTCAGGCATCAAAGGGGGCTAGGGCATTGGGGGTCTGTGGGGCAATGGGAGCATATGCAATTGCGTCTCCCACCCTTCCATCCTCTCAGCGAAGTTAACAAAAACTTCATGGACAGGGTTCTGATGGAGCAGGAGGAGAAGGGGGGACATCTTCTGCTGGATCTTGCAGTAGGAAGGCAAGACGCATGTCATACTTGTCATGAATGTGATCAGGGAGGCTGGAGGACAGTAGATTATACTGCAGCTGTCACAATGTGGGAAGAACAATGGACAAGATTGGAATAAAGACAGTGCAGGGAGCAGGGAGGAACGATCCATATGCTTCATCAAGAGGGGAGACTGAAACGACCATGTAAGACCTTTCTAACCAAGTGACAGACCTGAGGCGACCAAAGAATGTCCTTCTGGAAGTCATACTGACAAGGAGAACACACTGACCAAGCTGCATGGGATGGGATGGGGCTGACAATGATGGGATGAACCAGGGGGCTTCAGGATGGAAGCTGGTGGGAACACCTGGCAGATATATGTAGCCATTGTCTCTGGCAAATGAGACAAGTGAGATGGTCGATGAAGAGGTGGCCATGATTGATGGACTTTGTGAAATGAGCATCTGATGGATGGAGTGCTGTAGAAACGTGTAGGGTGCGAGGATCCTCTCCAAATTTGGAAGGAAGAATCGTGGGGCTGAGCACTTTAAGCGAGTATGTGAACCGAGTTGATATCTTTGGAAATGGTGGAGATACAACAAAAACCGGAATGCTGTACATGGGCACTAAAAACTTTTAATGTGTGCTTAACTTGCTTCCTCTTTTCTCTTTAGCACTGATGACTTGATCTTGTGTGAAGGATGACTGTTCACGTCCAACAATCTTTCTACACATGAGGCCTTTAGTCTTCATCTGCATGCATGGGCATTGCACACAACTCGTCAACGAGTTAGGCAGAGTCAGCTGTAACCATGTCCACAACACCTTTGGTGTGTGACACCGGGAGCTGTGTTGACTCCAGTTGTGCAAACTTGGAGGCTCATCTCAACACATTGTGAGTCAAAGTGTGGAATGCTGGTGAAAACCAAACAAATCCAACACAAAAGACAAATAAGAGCGAGTGGTGGTTTGCCTCCACAGAACCTGGAGTGCAGAGAAACCTAAATGTGTGGGGGGGACTTCAAGTAGAGGGCTCCTGGCACAAGTCATCGTCGAGTTATGCAGGAGTAGATAAGCAAGTGATGACTAGATGGGGGATGCTGAATAGAGTGAAGGTATTCAGCCAAAAGTACTCTGGTGTGATGATCTTTTGGATGTGCTCCTGGTGCAAGTCGATGACAAGTTATGCAGGAGTGGATGGATGACTAAGCAGGTGAGCTGACAGAGCACAGATGATACTTCAGATGAATGAATGAAGGTAGATAGACCCTTGATGGAGCCTCAACTACCAATGATATGAATGAAGACAGATAGACTCTCCCGAATGAGCCTCAACTGTCGACAACGAGATAGGCACTGAACTGACTGCTGGACTGCTTCTGAATTGGTTCTTTGTAGCTAAGTACATGGGGGTTTATATACTGTGGGGGGAGCACAGCTTGTGACAAACAAGGCACAAACACTTGGTAAGTAATGAGTAAGGACTGAGTAATCATGATGAGTAAGCAAGAAATGAAAAGTAAGCAAGCAAAGAAGATTGGTAAGTATTGGCAATGAATGAGTCAAGGATAGTCAAAATATCACAGAATGAGTCAAACAGAGTCAGAAACTGAGTAAGCGCACTGATATCACATTAGGGGGTGGTGATGCAAGTCAGATCTTGGCAGAGACATCTCTAGATCCAAAGATGGCATGACAGATGGATGGTGTTTCCAGACAGGGAAGTATTAATTCCAGAATTGAAGGGCATGAGTCAGGTGTCAAAGGGGGCTAGGGCATTGGGGGTCTGTAGGGCAATGGGAGCATACATGATTGTGTCTCCCACCCTTCCATCCTCTCAGCGAAGTTAACAAAAACTTCATGGATGGGGCTCTGATGGAGGAGGAGAAGGAGGGACATCTTCTGCTGGATCTTGCAGTAGGAAGGCAAGATGCATGTCATACTCATCATGGATGCGATCAGGGAGGCTGGAGGACAGTAGATTATACTGCAGCTGTCGCAATGTGGGAAGAATGATGGACAAGATTGGAATAAAGATGGTGCAGGGAGCAGGGAGGAATGATCCATATGCTTCATCAAGAGGGGAGACTGAAACAACCACATAAGACCTTTCTAACCGAGTGACAGACCTGAGGTGACCAAAGAACATCCTTCTGGAAGTCATACTGACAAGGAGAACATGCTGACCAAGCTGCATGGGATGGGATGGGGCTGACAATGATGGGATGAACCAGGGGGCTTCAGGATGGAAGCTGGTGGGAACACCTGGCAGATATACATAGCCATTGTCTCTGGCAAATGAGACAAGTGAGATGACTGATGAAGAGGCGGCCATGATTGATGGACCTTGCAAAATGAGCATCTGATGGATGGAGTGCTGTAGAAATGTGTAGGGTGCAAGGATCCTCTCCAAATTTGGAAGGAAGAATCGTGGGGCTGAGCACTTTAAGCG
Source organism: Pisolithus tinctorius (assembly GCA_024663395.1). Lineage (NCBI taxonomy): Eukaryota > Fungi > Basidiomycota > Agaricomycetes > Boletales > Pisolithaceae > Pisolithus > Pisolithus tinctorius. The sequence continues at coordinate 4,511,623 of JANFAH010000002.1, forward strand.
AGTATGCGAACTGAGTTGATATCTTTGGAAATGGCAGAGATACAACGAAAACCAGAATGCTGTACACAGGCACTAAAAACTTTTAATGCGCGCTTAACTCGCTTCCTCTTTTCTCTTTAGCACTGATGACTCGATCTTGTGTGAAGGATGACTGTTCATGTCCAACAGTCTTTCTACACATGAGGCCTTTAGTCTTCATCTGCATGCATGGGCATTGCGTGCAACTCGTTGACAAGTTAGGCAGAGTCAGCTGTAACCATGTCCACAACACCTTTGGTGTGTGACATCCACTGGCAAGAAGAAATGCAATCGTCCCCAATTGTGACCAATGCAGGGAACCCAGGGGAAACAAAAAGAAAAATGAAGGAAGGAATGACAGGCAATCAGTATTGTAGGAAATGAAAAAAGAAAAATCATGAATAGTTGTCTGAGTCGTAGTTGTTGTTGTTATTGGTTGCTTTGTTTTCATCATCTGTTTCACCTTCTTCATCATTGTCATTGTCGTTGTCATTGTCATTGTCGTTACTGCTGTTATTATCCTCTTCTTCATCTCTTTCTTCTTCCATAGCACTGGGTAAGGGAGTGTGGCGAGAATAATAGTGAATGAGTCGAAATGCTGTGACACCTTGAGCAGAAATGGTGCCATCAAGTTCTTTAAGGATGTAGGAGCCTCCCTTGGTGCAACGAACGACTTCATAGGGATCAAGGTAGCGTGGCTTTGATTTGCGATCCAGTTCTTTCTCTATCTGCATGTTGCGAACCAATACCAAATCTCCTGGCTCATAAGCCGACTTCATCAACCATAAAGCATACCTCTTCTCAAACTGACCCTTGGAGCATAAATGAGACCTCTGCAAAGTGGTGAAAGCGGCATTGATATCTTCCTCTCTCTTTTCCAACTGACGAATGCGAAGTGCAAGAAGCTCTTGAGATGACATTCCAGAGTAGAACCCTTCAACGAGACAGGTAGACTCGAAGAGATCAAAAGGCAGGATGGGATCAAGACCATGTAGCAGGAAGTAGGGGCTGAATCCAGTAGAGCGATGAGTAGTGACCTTGTCTTCAAAGAATGCATGATGGACCTTGGATGGCCAGAGCGAAAGATCTCCTTCACAAGCCTTGATGATAGCTTCTCTGATAACAAAGTGACCGCATTCTACAACTCCATTTGCCTTGGAATTATACAGGGAGATACGAATCTGGGGAATGGAGTAATGCTTCATGAGTTTCTCAAAGGTGCCCTTGACCTCACTGCCATTATCAGTGACAACCTGGGCAACAACACCATAATGACAGAAGACTTCTTCCCAGAAGAACTTAGTGAGACTGTCTGCATTGGCATGACAAAGAGCACGACCTTCTGCAGCGAGGGAAAGATCATCTTGAGCTGCGACAAGATAGCGATAACCACATGCTTTGGGCATGAGCATGACATCAACATAGACCTTCATAAAGATTCTGGGGGAAGCAGAAATGGTGATGGGAACCTCTGCTTTACGAGTGCTTCAGACCTGGCATTCATGGCAAGAGCAGACATGATGGGTGATGTCTTGGTACATCTGAGGCCAGTAAAAGCGCTGTCTGACTGTATGAAAGACTCCAAAGACTCCACGATGACCAAGTTCTTCATGAGCGTGACTGAAGATCTGGACACAGAGATGGGGATCAAAGATGACCTTGGCTGGAGGATGGGGACCTCGACATTTAAAGAGCTGGTCTCCATGAAGGAAGAACTGAAGGGATCTGCGAATGAAGTGCTTGCGAGCAGTATTGGAAGGGAATGGGGGAAGTTCTGTAGTATGAAGGAAGTGTAGGATTCGACATAAGAGGACATCTTGAGATGTATCATTGGAAAGGAATGAAGGGAGGGTAATGGCATATGTGGATTTGTGTGCAAGTCATCGACAAGTTGCACTGACTGAAGATGGATGGGCATCTGTAAAAAGAATACTCTCCAACCACTCATCAGCTTCTTCTGCATCAGCTTCACCTTCTTCATACTCCTCTTCTGTAGGTTGACATCTGGAAAGGGCATCTGGGGCTTGGTGATGAACGGCAGGGACATGAATGAGCTTAAAGTCAAAGAGAAGTATACCCTTGATCCAGTGATTGACAGTAGCATTAGGTTGAAGATCTGGATCATTGAGCATACCTTTGATGTACTTCGCATCAACCTCTACCCATAGATGACGAATGCCGTAGAGATATAGACGGTAGTGACAAAGTGCTCTGAAAAGACTGTAAAGCTCAAGCTTGGGCTGACTGTAGCGAGATTCACGTTCATTGATGGGGAGTGAGCCATAACAAGCAGGACATTTACGACCTTCTTCATCATACTGAGAGAGAACAAATCCAATGGTGATGTTACTAGTGTCAACAGAAAGAACAACTGGCAGGTCAGACGAGTAGTCTATGGGGCGAAGGGCAGGAGCAGATGAGATGGCAAGCTTCAAGGCATCAAATGCATCTTGCTGGGGCTGACCCCAAACAAATGGAGCATTCTTGTGATAGAGGTCAACGAGTGGGCAAGCCAACTGTGAGTAGTTTGCAATCCAGATACGAACAGTACCACAGAGACCTAGGAATGAGCGAACATCTTTGGGTGTAGCGAGCATTGGCCAGTTGATGACCTTCTTCACCTTGTGGTCATCAGGAGAGTGACCATGAGGATGGCATGCTTGACCAAGAATGATAACACAAGGCTGGCAGATCTGAGACTTCAAGCCAGAAAACATTCCACCGGCATGAGCAAACCGATGCATGACTCTATGCATGTCTACAGCATGTTCCCAAATGAAGCGACGTATGCCAGGATTCTCAGGTAACATTTTGGCATTGCCATCAGCATCTTCATAACGGGTTGCAGGGCCTTTGACTGGCAGATTGTCGATGAAAACGTTGGCAACGTGAGGGATTTTGTCCTGTAGAATGAAAGCTGTACAATTCTGAAACTCCGATGGTGAGTTGGTGTAGCCTTGAGGCATGGCAGTATGGTGCAGTAAGCCAAGAGGCGTCATGAAGGATGTCAGATCTCAGCTATCAGGGTGGAGTTGGCATGCATCAAATCCTGAAAATAGATCAAAGACCGTGTAGCATTGACAACCGGCAAACGGCTCCACAAAGTCATCCAGGATTGGTGGAACACCAGCATCTCGAATTGTAACCTTATTCAGAGGCTGTAGATCATGAACGATGCAGATCTTGCCATTCTTTTTCATAATGCAGAACCACTTGGAATGATAGGATGACTGGGCCAGCTCATAGAGACCAGCGGCAATCTTCTCCCAAAGAAGCTGTATGACACATTCTTGTATGCCAGGGGGAATTGGAATGTTACAAAACTCCCATGGTTCATGTGGCAGGACAGGAATGATGTAAGGCAAAAAGTAGTCTGAACGGAAGTTTTCTCTCTCCGACTCGTCAAATGCCAAGGCACGCTCATTAAGCTTCATGACATGCGAAAAAAAAATTTCCTCTTCTGGCCAGAGAAAGCCATCAGCATTAATCTTCATGGAGGTAAGGCACTCTTGAGTAAGCTTCTTTGTGGGAATGAACACAGGAGGGTGACAAGTGAGAGGTGTGAGTGATGCAAGGGGGTCTTCTGGAAACTGGTGCTGGACTCGAGCATCTTCTGGATAGACTCCAGGCACTGGCTTGACTTTTCGATCAACGTGCTTGTATGCTCCATATACTGGCTGTCCTGTTTCATTGTCTGAGTCTTCTGTATCCATAGCAAGGCCTTTTCTAAAACGTAACAAATCAAGAAAGTCAGACAGGGAATAGTAAAAGTGAAGCTGTTTTTTGGTTTTCTGAATAGGAGGCAGATCTGGTGCTTTTGAAGGATTAGATAATGAAGAAAAGAAGACATCAAGATAAAAGGAGCTCTGGAAACTTGAGACTGAAGGAGGCATAGTAAGTGATGTTACAGGTATGCCAGCCAGTCATCATTCAATCATCTAGGTGAACCATGACTCCATTGGCCCTTAGCACTTGTCACACCATGGCCTTGGTACAGACATCACCGTACCAGATTGGTTTTCCAGTATCTGAATCATACAGTAACAACTACCAGCAGCAGTAGCTACTTCTTCCTGGAGATCACATTTTGACAATATAGAATATATTGCTCTAGCTAACAAAGTACAAGTACAAAGACAAAAAAACATGAATGGATTGTGAAATGACATGTACATTAATATTAGTTGACCTCCATCCTACCTTCCTGTCCAGGCACTGATCCAACTGCTGGTGGTGGCGGAGTAATAGAGATTGCCAGACCTCCAGCAGGTCCATGCACAGGTTCGACATTTGAAGGAGGTACTTCCAAGCCAGCACCTCCCTCGAATGAAGCTGGGGGGGGTTCAGTGGACTCCTGTCTTGAGCTGCTTCGGGATGATTGAACCTCTACAACACCAGTGGCAGTGCCAAGTTCAACCATGACCGGCATGCGAGGTACTGGTGTAGGGTTGGAGGTAGCATGAAATGGGACCAGAGGATGGTTAAGCACATCTGGGGCCAGGAATAGGTGATTACAGATGGCATCTACCACCTGATGGAGAGTGGCAAGCTCAGTACGGGTTACTTCTATCTCCTGCCTCATGTCAGCATTCTCCTGCTTTAGGATGGTAACCTCTTCCCAATATTCATCACAATGGCATGGATCATCAGCACCGGTTGTAGTAGTCAGCACTGGAGTGATGGGTGGGTCTGTTGCAATGCTTCTTGCACGAGACCATGACCAGGATAGCCATGATGGAGTAATAATTTCCACTACTCAATAGAAATATTAGTTCAACCAATTAGCCAAAAATATAGGACTGTGAACAACTTACTGGGGTGGCCAGTCTGTGGGCCAGGAGATGAATGACGGCTTGTTATTTTGGATGGACCGGCGGATTGATTTTGGCTTGGTGCCCTTTGATGTTTGGCTTGTTGACTGGTCGATGGAGCTGGCACAGCAAGCATTGAAGTGGTGGGAAGGCTGGTGGTGTCTTCTGGGGATCGTTGCCAGTGAGGCCTTGATCGGGAGGCTTTTCACTGCATCTCAGACTTGTCTCCCCTCCCCTTGAACAAGCTGCATGAGTATTTCGTACAGTGGCATTGCCAGCATGCCCTGCCAGCTAGCACCATACAGGGCCAACTCCTGTCCCAGCATCTCACACACCGCTCAGCTTCCGGCACTACCTCCCAAGACTCAGGAGGGTTGTTGATGTCTCGCTGGTCCTGCACATCCTTGTCGACTGGTTTTGCCTTCTTCATTGGTCTCCTTGACCGGCTCCGGCCTCTACTGGTCTGATCACTGGCATTGACAGGCTTGGCTGCTGGCTGGCCACATCTTGACTGGCTATGGCCCTGTGCCTTCTCCTGGTTCTGATCCTCTTCATTTCCCGGCTTCTGCATCGCAACTCCAGTGGTCTTAGCTGTAATGTCTGTGGGTGCATGTTCGGATCCTGTGTCAGTGGTCTACCCAATTGCCATTGTCAGAATCAGTGCTCACCTGGAAGCCAAGTCCCTTGAGCCTCATCTGTACCCAACTCTTTCCCCTTCCCCTTATCCACTGGCTGTGCCTGGTACTCGGCCCTTGATGAAGGCCCAGTAAGCTCCTCCATCACCTTGTAATATGGGTGAAACTTAGGCTGGTGATGACGCCAATACCATGGATGATCCTTCACATCGGCCTCTCATGCCATCATCATCTGGTTGAAAGGGGGCCATGTCTGCATCGCTATGATTATTGCTGGGTCAACCATGTGCATATCGATAGCAATAAGATGCGGAGGGATCTCGAATGCTGGGGGTAGATGTTGAACAACTGTGCAGACCATTCCCTACATAGATGTCAGGAACTGATATCATGGCTGCAATTTCACTTACCAGCTGGGCCCACACAAGCTGAGCTGCTTTGCACCAGTGCATACTGTCCTGGCCCCGAAGCCCTTTTAGTTCCTGCATTGTAACCCTGGCAGCCTCCTTGACCATCTGCTTGGCATTTTCAGCGGTGATGACTGGCTGGATGTTGTCGGTCGATTGTGCCAGGATGAAGGTGCTGGTGTTGGTGGTAGACATAGTGCTGTTTAACCTTGGGTGTGCAGGTGGTGGGTGCTTGAGTGGTGTGGTGAATTTGCCGGCTAGCATACACCATTCAACAGGCTTACATAAGCACAATACAAATGCTCACTCTGGTGATGCTGTGATTTACAATATTCAATGTACTGGTTTAACCATTGAACATATTTTTCTGGGAGTATTGTTTGGCAGTTGACAGTCATTCCACTAAGTGCCCATTTACATTATGTATGCACTTGCACATCCTGCATGATGACTCGTGAAAAAATATTGTGTAATACAATCACCTTGTTTATAAGGTCACTCCAGCCCCAAAATGAGACGCTTTTTTCGACATCTGCACATCTGCCTGACAATTGACTCCACATGGCAAAACCCACCAGTCGTGACTGGGTTCTGGCATGGTAAACAAGGTGCCTGCCGGCAGTGCCGGCCATGTTCTAGTCTTATCACTGGTACCGAAATCATTCTCAAACATCGGTGTAATCCCCACAGCGCCTACAATGTTTCGAACTTTCATATGGCTCCCAGAAATGTTAGATTCAGTTCCAGCAGTCCAGATAAACTCCATAAGTCAGCCGGTCCAAGGACCATTACTTCTAATGACTGTGTGCAGTAATTCTGTCATGCCATGATATGCAGCAGCTCGCATCTCTCAATGAGGATGAGGAAATGCTTACTGAAGATGACCTGCTGGACACACCATCATCCCCATTATGCGAGCCACCTTTCGAGCTGTCCCCAGCTCAGACAACATGCACCACCGGACTGGAACCCTCCTTCCAGTCCCCTGGTTCGCCCAGATCACCTTTGATAGAGCCAGCATGGGAGTCATTTGCACCATCTCCCTCCTCTAGCAGCCCATTGGTTGAGCCTCCTTGGGACTCCATATCAACATGCCTCTCTGACAGTACCCCATTACTTGAGCCAGCATGGGACAAATCACCACCGCCTGTTTCCCCAGGTACTCCATTACATGAGCTGCCTTTGGGGTTGCCCCCACCATTTCAGTCCCCACCAGTCAGTCCTTTACAAGAACCAGCATTTCAGTTGCCTGCTGCCACAAGATCATCAGCTCACATCTACCCAACTCAAGCAGCTGGCCAATCATCACGACCACTCATCCTATTGCATGAGCCCCGATTTCGGTCCTTGACTCCCTCTGTGTCACCAGCCCATCGCAATCCTATCCCGGTTCCCAGCCCAACAACATTCACATTGCCTGGTGGCAATTTCCCTGGTCCTCATCAACCTATGGACCTTTCAGATGCTCCTGCATCATTCAGCTCCACATCAATACTGCTGGCTAGATCCCCATCACCGGTTCCAATCCCATTGTCGCATTCAGAGCTTTTTGCAGTCTCCCAGGAGTTCACCATACAGCCAGGAGTTGATACACCACAAACCAAGCGTAAGTCCAGAAGTTCCTACACAACCATAGCTAAACATGTCTACCAGTTCAAATGTCAAGGCAGATCTCTGGTATTGTGGCTAGGAGTGGGGCATGTCAGCCAGACATCAATGCCACACATGATGCCAATCTGATCACCGCATATAGGTATTATGTGAATACCCTGGTGGATGCAACCAGGGAGTGGCGATCACATGTTGAGCGGCATGCCATGCTTACCAGATTCTGGCAACAGTTAGCAAATCTTCTGGAGGAAGAGCCAGCAGTTGTAGCCTACTGTCTTAAACCAGACCAGCTTTAATTTGTATATTTAACTCATTTCAATGAACATTATGTTGAATGGAATTGGAGAAGTGCACAAATTGGCCATGATTGGATTGTCAGTGGGTTACGGTACATGGTAGCTATGGGGCTGGTAATTCACCAGCAATTCTTGCACTGTGCACTATATATGTTTGTCGCCAGTCTATGGGAAACCATTAGGTACTGGCCTCAATTCTACCTTCGCCTCCTCATTGTTGGAGTAGGATAATTATCATCTGGCCGCTGTGGGGGCCTACAATTCTGCTCTGGGCGATGAGCCACACCATCCACTTCTGCTTGATCCAACAGTCTATCGTCCCTGTCCATCACACAGCCTCTAGGCCTGGCATTTGAATTCCTACCCACCAGATCAACTCCTGACATAGATAAGCGTGTGTAATTGTGTTATGGATGTATACCTACCATCATTAGGTGATATGACCATCTTATCATTCTGGGCTGCTGTAGAATGCTGTAATGAGAGGATTAACCAAGTGTGCATGGAAACTGACCATTGGATCTGATTCTTGGCTTGGGCTTCCTTGCAGTTGAATCGACACCATCATTGGCATGATTGTCTGATACAATTCTATCAGCAATATTCATTGTCGCTGGATACCACTTACCAGCTGGATTGGGGTATGCAGTAGCCATATTGCACCAGTCTGATGTGGACTGGTTCCACCATCTGTTGTCCTCCTGTGCATTGGATGTTCCAGTGGGATGATCTACAGCACACAATTCCAAGGTCATGTTAGGGTTACCAGTAAAAAATCTGACCAGCTCCAACATACCATCTATCTGTTGCCATTTGGTGGAAGGTTTTGTGGGAGGAGCTGGTTCCTCCTCTGAGTGATGTCCATAGTTGGAGCCATCAATGGAATTTCCTTAATGTGCCATCAGTTATGTATATCCAAATTGATCATGACCTCACCTTCCATCCAGGGTCTCTTCCCTTTGGCTTTGTCTGACTGGCATTGGTGTTTGGAGACTGGCTCCTCCAGAGAACCATCCTGAGATCTCCACCTTCAGAACTGGAAGACATCTTCTGGGTGCTCCTGCTGTCGCTCCTTCCAGAACTCCAAGGTTTCGATTAGTTCATGATGTGTCAGCCTGGTGGGCTCTTTGAATGGGATATTGGGAGGAAGATACTTCAAAGACATGTAGGATGCCCGGTTGTCAGCTATTGCGGCCCAAGGTACACTGGCATTCATCTTCCCACAAGCCAAGCCTGTGTTTAGATGTTAGTAACTCATCGACCATGGAAATTGGCACATACAATAATGGCCGGTTATGAACACCCTCATGATGTCCTTTAATTCCAGTGTCCGTAAGTCCAAGAGATTCGGAAGAACGGGTGTTACGTTTTGCCCCTAACTTTTCCTTCTGTTGTACGTTTACCTCGTTTGTGATCCGTTGGACTTAGTTTCCTTTTAGAGCCGTCTTCTCTCTGATCCGACGGCTCTCTATTCCCACCACTGGCGTTACTGGATCGTTACATGCTTAGGACATGTGTCGTCATTGTTCAACCAATGGCGTAGTTACCTCGTTACATGCGGACGCCTCATGGTCCGTTTCAGTGTAGTATTTAGACTGCCGGCTCAAGTCCTGGAAACCCAGACTTGAGCTGCTCAATTATACGCAGTGTTCTCAGAACTTCGCCCTCAGTGTCCCTTACAAGGACCACTCTTACCGGTGTTGCCTAAATCCTCTGTCATTTACAGAGGTTACTGCAGCCGTTGCTCAGTAGAAACCTTAGTCTGCGATTCAAGCTCTCCCTACGTCTTGACTTCGGTCGAGCGTAACAAAAGCTCAAGTCTACAGCCTTTGGCCGAACCGGTCACTGCTTAGTGAACCACCACGAACCCCCGAAACAACCGATGTTGGGTGCCGTTGCGACCCACTCGTGAAGAATCGTCATCTGACGAAGAACAGGAGAGCACTGTCACCGACACCTCCTCCAATGAACCTGAACAGCCAGATAGAGGTTTTACCTCTGGAATTCTCTCAAACCTTTTCTCCCAGTCACTTGCGTCGCTTGGTACCCCCATCCAACCAAGTCCCCCACCGCTCTTCCCTGCACCTCTGCCCCCACCACGGATTATGATGTCTGGCTCATCGTTGAAGGCACCAGTTGGCAATGCCACCAAAGCCACTGAACTGAAGATTGGTGCTCCATCTGATTTTGATGGAAACCAAAAGAACGCCATGAGTTGGCTGTACTCTGTACAGACCTATCTCTTGGTAAACGAAGAACTATATGACACAGACACCAAAAAGGTGGTCTACGCCCTGTCGTATATGAAGAAAGATGTCGCCCATTCCTGGGCCGCCACCTTCCAGAAAACATCTCTGGAAAAGACCCCCCCGAGTTTCGGCACCTTTGCCGATTTCATAAAAGATTTCAAGGCTTCATTTACCTCCGCCGACACTGCGGGTACCGCTATCACCAAATTGCGAACCCTAAAACAGAAAGAATTGGTCGAACAATATATCACCGATTTCCGAACTGCCGCCACCGACTCTACCATCACGGAAGATGTCGCTTTGATTGAGTTCTTCTCACAAGGACTCAAACCTTTCATTGCGAACTGGATCCACATGATGGAAACCACTCCCACCAAAATAACTGAGTGGTACACCCAAGCGCAAAAGTTCGATGCTAAGTGGAGAAAGGTCAACGAAACCTTTGGAAGAAAAGAAAAGAAGACGTTCCACCCAAGGAACAATTTTGCTGAAGAAAAAGATCCAAACGCTATGGACATGGATAGAGTGAGACTCTCCAAAGAAGAACGAGACCGTCACATCAGAGAAGGAAGATGTTTCGGTTGCGGAAACAAGGGACATCTCTCCCGAGAATGTCCAGACAAGGGGAAAACTCCCCAAAAGAAAGTGAAGAAGATCCGCAAAATTGTGGAAGTAGAAGAAAGCGACGATGAAGAAAAAGTCGCCGGTCCATCCGTCGCTCTAGTTAACATCGCTAGGGCTCTTGGAAAGGATTTTTAAAAGGGAACTCTGCGTTGATGCCAGATGTTCCCCAAACTAAGGACAGTCTAGTTTCTGTTGCACCTGTACTTGTAACGTCTACACCAGAACGTACTATGCAAATCCCCATTTCCCTCTACGCATCAGAAACTACCTCGAAAGTTGTCAACACTACCGCTCTGGTTGATTCCGGAGCAGAAATTTCCTGCATCGATTGGGGTTTTGTGCGAAAGCACCGAATCCCCACTCAACGCCTCGCCGAACCCATCCTCGCTAAAAATGCCGATGGAACCCAGAACTCAAAGGGAAGAATACTGTTTTCCGCCACCCTCTATTTCAGGGTTAAAGGACTTGTCCACCAGTCCTTCTTCCATGTCATCAACTGTGGAACAGAAAATGTCATTCTAGGCCTCCCCTGGCTCCAGGAGAACAACCCTGTCGTGGACTGGAGGATGGGCACACTATCTATCGACGAGAAAACCGATAGATCAAAGGAATTAAGACGCAACGTCTCTTCCGTTGCCGTCAAAGAACCAACCGTGAACCTTGTGTCCCCCGCAGAAAAGAAAGGGATAAACAAGTTCATGGATTATGAAGAACCGGAAGACGAAACCATCTGAGCACACTTCGTGATGTCGGTTGGGAAACTTGTTGAAGAAGCCAAGAAGGTCAACCCCAACAATGCCCTTCTTCGAAAGATCACCATGGCTACTGAATTAGCCCAGGAAGAACACAAGAAGAAACCGAAAGCCGTCCTTCCCGAAGATTACAATGACTTTGCCTCAGTTTTCGAGAAACCATCTGACGGAGTTTTACCTCCATCACGACCATATGACCACGCCATAAACCTTGTAGAGGACTTCGTCCCCAAGGTGGCCAAGGCATACCCTCTCTCTCCCTCTGAACGAGAGTCCGCAGAAAAGTTCATCGAAGAAAACCTTCGAGAAGGAAAAATCCATCCCTCGAAGTCCCCCCAAGCTGCCCCTTTCTTCTTCGTAGGAAAGAAAGACGGCTCCTTACGTCCCTGTCAAGACTACAGATACCTGAACAAGAATACGGTGAAGGATGCATACCCCCTTCCCCTCATTTCAGACCTTGTGGACAAACTGAAAGGAGCCTCTATCTTCACAAAGATGGATGTCAGATCGGGCTACAATAATGTCCGTATCAAAGAAGGAGACCAGTGGAAAGCCACGTTCATTATGCACAAAGGACTTTTCGAACCAACTGTTATGTTCTTCGGGTTGTGCAACTCCCCCACCACTTTCCAGCGATTCATGAACGACTCTTTCAGAGACATGATTGCCGAAGGATGGCTGGTTGTCTATATGGACGACCTCCTTATCTTTTCAAACGACCCCGAAGAACATAAACGAAGAACCCGTCGTGTTCTCGAACGAATGAGGGAACTCTCCCTTCCCTTAAAATTGGAAAAATGTCACTTTGATCTGACCGAAGTGGAATACCTTGGAATGATCATCAAAGAAAATACCGTCGCCATGGACCCTGTCAAAGTCCAAGGCATAGCCAACTGGCCTGTCCCAAAGAAGGTCAAGGACGTGTGATCCTTTTTAGGATTCGCAAACTTTTACAGAAGATTTGTCCCCTACTACTCGGACATTGCATGACCACTCATCGACCTCACCAAGAAAACGGTCGATTGGAGTTGGTCCAAGAAATGCCAAGATGCCTTTGAGCTTCTCAAACGGATCTTCATGGCACAACCTACACTTCGAATGCCCGACACCTCTCGGCCATTTGCAATCACTACAGATGTGTCCAAGTACGCAACAGGAGGAATCCTCCTTCAAGAAGATTCGAATGGACAATGGCAGCCCTGTGCCTTTCTGTCCCAATCGTTTAACCCTGCAGAAAGGAACTACGACATATATGACAGAGAACTGCTTGGGGTTATTCGAGCGTTAAAATCTTGGAGACATTACCTCCATGGATCCTCTTTCCCGGTTAAGGTCTTCACAGACCATAAAAACCTGACATACTTCAAATCACCGCAAAACCTGAATTGTCGCCAAGCCCGCTGGCTCCTTGACCTTGCAGACTTTGATCTGCAATTAGAACACGTCCCAGGCAAAGACCTGGCAGCACCAGATGCGCTCTCCCGCTGCCCTGATCATATCCCCGAGGATGATGAAGACAACAAAGGAGTTACCCTCCTTCCACAAACCTTGTTCGTCAACCTTATTGACACCAACCTTACTCAGAAGGTCGCATCATCCTCCGAGAAGGATCCCGTAGTCCAGACGGCACTTTGTGCCATTGAAAACGTCGACATGCCACTCCCGTTCAAATCCCATCTCTCTGATTGGAGGTTTGACAGCGGAGTTTTACTTTACAAAGAACGGGTGTATATCCCCGATGACCCTATCCTCCAATGGACCGTCGTATCCAACCACCATGATCACCCCTCCGCCAGACACCCTGGTGTCCTGAAAACCCGACAGCTTGTCTCGTCCGAGTTTTGGTGGCCTGGACTCGCGTCCTTTATCCGAAAATATGTAGAAGGCTGCGCTACCTGCCAACAGAACAAGGTTAATACACACCCAATGACACCACCCCTTACGCCTATTCCCTCCACGTCAACCCGTCCCTTCCAACAGATCTCTTGCGATCTGGTTACCGACTTACCCGTTTCAAACGGTTACGATTCCCTTTTGGTCGTGGTAGACCATGGGCTTACAAAGGGGGTAATTTTATCACCCACCAAGAAAACCGCCTCTGCTGCTGACATCGCAGCGTTATTTTTCAAGAAAGTCTACTCCCACTTCGGGTTGTATGACAAAATCATCTCAGATCGAGGTCCCCAGTTCGCCTCAGCCTTTGCCAAAGAACTTGCCTCCCTCCTAGGATATTCCCTCGCCCTGTCCACGGCGTACCACCCTCAAACCGATGGAGAAACCAAACGTGTAAATCAAGAAGTGGAGACTTATCTCCGCATCTTTTGCCAGAACGATCCCGCCTCGTGGGTGGCCAACCTTCCCATGGCAGAATTCGCGCACAACCATCGACCCCACTCCATCACACATCAATCACCATTCTACCTCATGTACAGCTATGAACCGAAACCCCTTCCATCCCTGATTGCGGAGACTCACCTTCCCACCGCCGAGTCTAGACTCGATGAACTCAGAAAAGCCAGAGAAGAAGCCCTAGCGGCCCATGATCTGGCAGGAAAAACGATGAAAGACTGCTTGTCACGACCCTTCACCCCATTCCAAAAAGGTGATAAAGTTTGGCTAGAAACGCACGCAATTTGAAGTGCTCCTATGACAATAGGAAGCTGGCACCAAAACGGGAAGGACCCTTCACCATCTCTGATGTCTTATCTCCGATAACGTATCACCTCACGATTCCCGCACGATGGAAAATCCACAACGTTTTCCATGCTTCCCTCCTATCGCCTTATCACAAAAATGACGTTCACGGACCAAACTTCCCAACTCCACCACCTGACCTAGTCAATGAGGAAGAAGAATACGAAGTTGAGGCGGTAGTCAGCCATAAAAGGTCTGGCTGTGGACACGCCTTCTTGATCAAATGGAAGGGTTACCCTTCTTCTGAAAACTCATGGCAGAAAGAATCACACCTTGAACATGCGGATGATACGCTCTCCGCCTATAAGAAACGGTTCCCTAAAGACTTCCCCCCTCAGAAACAACCCACTCGACACTCCACTCATACTATCAGAAACATCTCCCTCGAAATGCCCCCTCGTCGTTACACCTACCTGCATGAACCCTCCCGTCGCCACACTCCGTTTGCTCGTCGGCAACGACAGCCCGCCAGCGATCAGATGATCGCCTCCTACCAACTCTTCATTGCTGATCCTGCCGTCATCGGCACTGTCTATCATGAAGTGGATGAAAATTCCCCTCTTGATCTTGTGTATCACACCACTATTCAAGCCCTTCAGCTTGAAGAACTCTCCCGCTACGTCAATCGCCAGAATCCCCTCCTTTCCCCCGCTCGCACTGTTCTAGGAGAAATCGCCCTCCAACAGGTTCCCTTGCTCCTAAAACTTTTTGATGTCCTTGGAGGCGCCAACCTCATTTATAACGTTCGTCAGTATCCAACGTTGATCGCACCCCCCCCCTGCCTGGGTCTAGAAGACCCTCGACTGCAACTTCTCCTCCGATTTCCTCCGCATCGTCCTCCCCTCCCACACCATCATCATCGTCATCCTCCCATTCGTCCCACTCTCTTCGTAGAGCCGATAGACCTCGCGCCTGCTGCTTATCAGGCCCAAACCCTCAGCCCTGCGAGTCTCATAGCTCGCTGTCCGAAGTAGACCCCAAGACTGCCTTTGGCATCTCCCGTGCAGAACTCGACTACACGTTAAACATTGTCGAAAGCCTTGCACAGCTGCCGCCATCTCCTGTGCTGAATGCTTTGACCGAGTTTGACATACCTCTTACTCCGTCTGACCCACGCTATCATCAAGCGTGTTATGTCTGTCGCCGTCTCGGCCACATTCGCGTCAACTGTGGACTGTATGAATGTCCCCTTTGTCACGCCACTCGTCCTGGGCATACTCAGGCCCAGTGCCCTTCTATCCGCCCTCGTCATCCTTTACAGGACAGAATTGCTACCCCCGCCTTGGTAGATGATCGTACCCTCGTTGGGAGCGAGGATAACAACTTATATGACAACGATTTTGACTTTGACGACTCCGCCATCAGCAACATGACCGGAGAACCTTACGGAGAGTAGTTGAAGTCGGGGACTTCAATGCTTAGAAAGGGGGTAATGTTATGTTTCGCCCCTAACTTTTCCTTCTGTTGTACGTTTACCTCGTTTGTGATCCGTTGGACTTAGTTTCCTTTTAGAGCCATCTTCTCTCTGATCCGACGGCTCTCTATTCCCACCACTGGCGTTACTGGCTCGTTACATGCTTAGGACATGTGTCATCATTGTTCAACCAATGGCATAGTTACCTCGTTACATGCAGACGCCTCATGGTCTGTTTTAGTGTAGTATTTAGACTGCCAGCTCAAGTCCTGGAAACCCAGACTTGAGCTGCTCAATTATACGCAGTGTTCTCAGAACTTCGCCCTCAGTGTCCCTTACAAGGACCACTCTTACCGGCATTGCCTAAATCCTCTGTCGTTTACAGAGGTTACTGCAGCTGTTGCTCAGTAGAAACCTTAGTCTGCGATTCGAGCTCTCCCTACGTCTTGACTTCGGTCAAGCGTAACAACAGGCATGCCATCGTCATTGGTAGACAGGGAGAATTGAGACCGCTTTTTTCCTTTCTGTGCTTTTACTGTGGTTTGACCAGCCTCATCCTCTGTACCATTGGCCCCAAAGGCCTTCTTTGCATAGGCTGACCACTTTCCATGAAGGTCTTCCCAATCTGAATAGAGCTCTCCATCACCCAGCTCGTCATTGAAGTCATTCTTACACTGGTCAGATATGGTGAAGCCTGTCAGGAAAGCACTCACACTCCAACCATCACTTCGCCATCCTTATCCTTCCATGCTGACATGATCACCACTCTCATCCCACACTGCTTCCACATGTCATACGCAAACTGTTTTGCATACTTTTGGCCCTTACTTGTTGTGGCCCTGCATTTAAGTTAGTATTGCCCATGGGAGACCTTGGATGCTTACTCTGCCTGGGCTTCAGGTGGCGGCTTTCTCTCATTCCACTCTTTTGCCAAACGGGCTGCCTGGTCCAATTCAGCCTTGGTCAATGACTGGACTACCTTCTGAATGGCCAGTTGATAGTGTTTGATCATAGCCAACGTCTCAGGCTGTATTCCGGCCTTCACAAGTACTTGCTGGATATCCTTCTTACACTGCAGCTTGATCACCTTTAGGGCCATCCATTTGGAGCCATACTTGACCAAGGCCTTCCATGCCTGGGACCAACTGTTGTTATACATCCAGTTCTTGATGGCCTGTAAAATATACTTAACATGACTGCAAGCACATCAATACTGTTAAGCTTACTGTCCATTTTCCATTCCATTCATCTTGTTTGAGGCTCTTGTTGGCATCCAGCCACTTGATTTTGTTCCGCATGCCCTCCATCAGTGAGGCCCTTTTGTTTGTGTCAGCTTCCTTCCAATCCTTTAGACCATCTTGGAGGATTTGAAGTTCATCCGGTCTCAGCTTTCCTGGCACAGATTTTGCTGTCTCCGTGCTATCTGAGCTAGATTCCTCATCGGAGGAAAAGTCCTCCTCATCTGAGGTATTAACACCATTAGTACTGTGATCACTGCTGGCCATTCTGAATGTTGGAGAAGGTGTTGGGGTTGGTTAGTTGCAGGTAATGTTACCCTTTGTTGAAAGAAAATTTGGAGTCTGTTCCTCATAGTTACTGTCACCCATTCTTGAATAAAGTTCTGGGGGCCAAGTAATGTTCCAGTCATGATACATACCCATTGTTAGTATAGTCTTGTTCCAGTTGATCGGTACTGTAGCCAAACATGGTAAGCCAATTCGTCTATCATCCAGTCTGCTACTATATATAGATAAAGTATAGTTTGATCCCGATTGGATCTTCTGACATTGATTCCGAGATCCAACTCAAATCATAGTCGTGCCAGGCATCACAATGAGGCATGTATGGCTGAGGCCTGCAGACATCCTGCAAGGACTTGATACTAGACATGGGCAAGTCACGAATCACCCGAGCTGCAGTGGCCACCCCAGTAACCCATGTCACTTGGAAAAAAGTGAAAACTACCAGGGGATCCAAAGAAAAGATGGTCAAGTTTACTCCAAGAAAGAAGGCAAGATATGCAACCAGCCAAAGCAACAAATCACCTACTAGGGCAGGATCTTCGAGCATCCAGGAACCCAATTTAGTCCAGGGTAATGATGCTGACCTATATTGCTACATGGATGATGCATCACCACTGAGGACATCAAGAATTCCAAAAAGCCAGGTGTGCATTATCAAACATCCCAGTGCTGGCAATGTGTGCCTTACGGTATTACAGAACAGTTATCTGGAAGAGTGGCTGCCCTATAAGAGTAGATACCTGTCTGTGCTCCTGGACATGGAGGCCCCACCCAATGTCATGGCTTGTTTTGTGTGTAAAGCAGAAGGGGCACCATATAGATGCATGGACTGTGCGCTGTAGGGAATGTAATTTCCCTACTGGGGGAATTGTGTTATTTTGATGATTTTACTTTATTTTGTTCTAGCTATCCCTCTGCTACTTGTTCTTTAGAATTTCGCTTTTTTTGTTGCTTAGTCAGCACTACCTAGTGACTGGCATAGTTAGTTTTCCTTAAAAAAAACAATAGACGAGTTACCCTAAGACGAGAGACGAGTTCGATCGTTCCCTGCACCAAGACAGCCTTAGAAGCCTTCAGACGACTATCAGGATCCTTGCCCAGGTTATAGAAGCCCCTTTGGCTTACTCACTCCCCTCAGATATCCCTACTCTCCTCAGCTACTTCTCCTCTTCTCTTAAATCTTTTTCCTACAACTGGAGCCCACCACGAGGGGCTTCTGTCTTAGCCTGGCACCCATCCCCACCTTCCCAGATTCAGTTCAGCAGTCTCCAGCTTCATTTTCGCAATTTTCAGGCTCGGTTTAGCAGTTTCACCTCTCAGTCTCGCTTTCGCACTCGCATTAGTCGCATATTCGTGTTTTCCCACTCGCGCGCACTCACTTATCAAGCATTCACACTCGTATAAACTCCCGAAGTCATGTTCGGCCTCAAGATTCCATGTCGAGGCTCGCCCGAAGCACTGAGCTTCTCTGGGCACCCCGAGGACCTTCGAAGCTATTTTGATGACATAATCAACTTCTGTGATGGATTCGGCCTCTCGGACGGGCTCGCGCGCATCAAATTCGCGCTCAAATATGCGCCTTTTGAGTCAGCGGACCTCTGGTCCCACCTCACGGAGAGTAGCAATGGAGATTGGGCTCGTTTTACCTTGGAGGTCACTCAGCAGTATCCGGAATTACAGGAGGTCGCTCGAAACAAGTTCTACAAGCTTCGCAAGGTGCTCGCAAGCTCAGACACCATCTCGATATCATCCCTGGGCGAATATTATCGCATTTTTCGTCGCTTTTCGCTGTCTCTCGAGAAGGAACATGGGCTGCAACCCCACCTAACATCCGTCTTCTTTTATGGATTCCCGCCCGAGTTCAGACAAGAGCTTCTTGAGTTTCATGACCCACCGGCTCAAACCTTTACTCTACCTAGTCTTATAGCTGCAGCAGGACGGGTTCTCGCACTCGGCAATGGCCTCTGGAAGAGCCGCAAGGTCAACAGTTCACGCGCGCAGCCATCATGCGCCTCGGACAATCACTCTCCCCGCCGTTTGTACTCGTTCTGCTTCTTCTGCGGAATTTCAGGCCATGTTCGAGCGGGTTGCCATTCATTCAAGTTGTATTTAGCTTCGGGAAAGTGTCTACTTGTAAACGGTCGCGTTGTTCTACCTACAGGTCAGGAAATCCCGCGCGAAGTTGCTGGACAGACTCTACGAGACCGTCTCGACAACTGGTCTTCGCTGACAAGCCAGTTCGAGGCTCGTATGGGCTCATCGCCCGCTCGCTCACTTTCGC
The DNA here is from genome assembly GCA_024663395.1 of Pisolithus tinctorius. NCBI lineage: Eukaryota > Fungi > Basidiomycota > Agaricomycetes > Boletales > Pisolithaceae > Pisolithus > Pisolithus tinctorius. The sequence goes on from JANFAH010000002.1 coordinate 4,530,938, forward strand.
CCACAGCCGCACCCTCTCGAAGCATGTTCAACGCACCATCGCGCGTACCCGCTCAGACGAGCATTGTGTCTACTCAGTCCCTACCTACTCTCCAGCTCGAGCCAGCAGTACCCAACCTGCCAGCCATTCCATCTCATCGCTCGTCGGCTGAGCGCTCTCGTAGCTCACTGCACGCGCAGCCACAGTCAAGGTGGCCACATACCCAGAGCGAATCGCCCTCGCGTCGTCGTTCACACTCGCGCTTGCAGACTCGAACGGGTTTGTACATGCATTTGAAAGATGATTTCATACCAGTCCAGTCATATACCCGCAGCTCGATGCGTTATCACCCTCGAAGGCGCTCATATTCATATTCGACCAATAGCTCACTCCCTTCCTCGTCGTCGTCGTCATCGTCATCGTCGTCCTCGCGCTCGCACTCTCGCTCACACTCGAGGAAAGCGCATTCACACGCCCGCTTCAAGCCGAAGCGGTCGCGCAGCCACAGTCGCGCGCCCCGGCGCTCTCGAAGAGCGCGTTGATACCGTGTGTCACACAAGTTCTGTATCTAGTACAGATCTACCTACGTTGTTATGCGAAGTTTCCGGTACATTATACACATTTAGTTTTTCTTTTCTTTTGTTCTGTGTTTTACTGTTTTACCCCCCCCCGGACTCGAGTTCCCCGCAAAACGCCAAGTAGCATCGCACCTAGCACCTTCCCGCGCTCTACACGACGCCTTCCATCCGCAGATACAGTTCCGGCAAGGCACGCTGTCGACGAGGCCACCATCGACACTGCTCGTCGCTTGTCAAGACAAATGCTGCCTCCCTCGTACCGAGCGTGTATCTCACTCGTTATCGCGCCGTGCCTCTCGCTTTTTGGCAGGCTCATACTACTCGACGTCAGCTCTCTGTCGGTACCAAGCTCGTTTGCATGCGCCCAGCCGTTCAGGAGATATTTGCATTTTTGTGGATAGGTCCATTCTCAGGGTCCTGTGGTCGTATCTTGCTTGTTTCCGCGTCGCGTCTCTCGCTTTTTTGGAGGATTGTAGTCCACGACGAATGCTCCATGTTGATGTCAGGATTGTTCTGATAGGTCCAGTAACTCCGGAGATATTTGCATTTTTGTGCGAAGGTCATCCTCGAGGTCTTGCCACAGTAGCTCGCACGGTTCTGCGCCGTTCCTCTCGCTTTTCGGGTCGTTCATCCCTCTCGCCGATCCCTCCCTGGGGACACCTACTTTGTAAAATTCCGCGCAACCGTTGTCGAGATATCGGCGTTTTCATATCCAGAGGGTTTCGAGAGGGTTTCGCGTATAACTCGGGATCGGCTGATCCAATCGGCGTATTTCCTCGTTCTCCCTGTTCGTCTACGGGTCCTCTACCGTCTACTGGAGTTTCGTGTTGATCGCCCCAGCCGTTGTTGTGCGAGTTGACCCCTTCTCCCTGCCCTCGAGGTCCTCTCGTCGTATCTCGCGCACTCAGGCACCGTTCCTCTCGCTTTTCGGGCAGTCCATTCCCCTCGCGTAGCCCTTTCTGGGGACGGCTCTTTTGTCAAATTCCGCGCAGACATCGTTGAGATATGCTCATTTTCGTGGTTAGAGGCACTTTTGGACATCTTTGCAAATATCTTAGGCCCGCGTAGACGGATTCCCTCCGTCTCTTTTTCAGCATGTTCGCTACATTCCCCTCCATCGTTACTGGCAGTTTCGCCGCGTCCCGAGCGTCCGTCGTTGGTCTGCAGTGTTCCCTCTTCAGTCAACAACGCTGTATGCATGATAGCTCGCCCATTTCACCGCCGGACCTCTCGCTTTTCGGGGACTTTGTACTACTCGTCGAGGGCTTTCTGACAGTATATCATACATCACACTCGCTACCGCCGTTGTGGAGATGTGCGCCATTTTGTTGTTGCAGGCACCTTAGGACGACTCTGCGAGTATCTCGCCCGTTTCTCGACCGGATCTCTCGCTTTTCGGGATCCTGATGCTACTATTTGACAGCTTCAGAATGGTAGCTTTTCCGTCGTCGTCGCTGCAGAACTCGTGGCTACATTTGGTTTTTGGTGGATGAGGATACCTTTGGGCGGTTTTGTGGATATCTCAGGATCGGGCGCGTGGATTCTCTCCTTTCATTTTGCAAGGTCCTCGCTGCATTCCCTTCTGTCATCATATCTTGTATCGCGGCATTCCGAGCACCCATTTTTCGTCAATGAGTCGTTGTCTCGCCTCCTCCCTCGTGACCATGGATTATTGTGTAGTCAAGCCGCCTTCGGGTTGACTGGGGACAGTCAAGATCTCGAGTACCCCTGGGATGTAGGGAATGTAATTTCCCTACTGGGGGAATTGTGTTATTTTGATGATTTTACTTTATTTTGTTCTAGCTATCCCTCTGCTACTTGTTCTTTAGAATTTCGCTTTTTTTGTTGCTTAGTCAGCACTACCTAGTGACTGGCATAGTTAGTTTTCCTTAAAAAAAACAATAGACGAGTTACCCTAAGACGAGAGACGAGTTCGATCGTTCCCTGCACCAAGACAGCCTTAGAAGCCTTCAGACGACTATCAGGATCCTTGCCCAGGTTATAGAAGCCCCTTTGGCTTACTCACTCCCCTCAGATATCCCTACTCTCCTCAGCTACTTCTCCTCTTCTCTTAAATCTTTTTCCTACAACTGGAGCCCACTGCGAGGGGCTTCTGTCTTAGCCTGGCACCCCTCCTACTATCCTCAGCTTCATTTTTGCAGTTTTCCCACTCTGTTTTCGCAATTTTCAGGCTCGGTTTAGCAAGTTTCACCTCTCGGTCTCGTCTTTTCACAGTCCCATAGTCGCATTTTCGTGTTTTCTTGCTCGCGCACATTCGCATATCAAGCATTCGCATTCATATTACCCACAAACTTCATGCTCGGCTTCAAAATTCCGTGCCGAGGCTCACCCGAAGCACCGAGCTTCTCTGGGCGCCCTGAGGACCTTCGAAGCTATTTTGATGACATAATCGACTTCTGTGATGGATTCGGCCTCTCGGACGGGCTCGCACGCATCAAATTCGCGCTCAAATATGCGCCTTTCGAGTCAGCGGACCTCTGGTCCCACTTCGTCAGTAGTAGTCAAGGAGATTGGGCTCGTTTTACCTTGGAAATCACTCAGCAGTACCCAGAATTGGATGAAACAAGTCGAAGTCATGCCGACGAGCTTGCCAGCCTAAAGGTTGGATTTGCAAGTTCAGAGGTTGTCTCAATGTCATCCCTAGGGCAGTATTATCGCAATTTCCGTCGAATTTCGTTATCTCTCGAGAACCTACTGGGTCCATTGCCCCACCTGGCCAGTATGTTCAAGTATGGGTTCCCTCCAGAGTTCAGGCGAGAGGTGCTCGAACACCATGACACATCAGAGTATTCTGTGCTCAGTCTAATGTCTACAGCTAAGGAGGTCCTGAGGTCGAGCGGCGGCCTCTGGAAGAGCAGCAAGGTCGACAGTTCACGTGCACAGCCATCATGCGCCTCAGACAGTCGCTCTCCCCGCCATTTGTACTTGTTCTGCTTCTTCTGCGGACTTTCGGGCCATATTCGGGCAGGTTGCCATTCATTCAAGTCGTATTTAGCTTCAGGAAAGTGTCTACTCGTAAATGGCCGTGTTGTTCTACCTACAGGACTGGAAATCCCGCGCGAAGTTGCCGGACGGACTCTACGAGACCGTCTCGACAACTGGTCTTCGTTGACAAGCCAGTTCGAGACTCGTAGGGGCTCGTCGCTCACTCGCTCGCTTTCGCCCACAGCCACACCCTCTCGAAGCATGTTTGATGAACCATCGCGCATACCCGCTCAGACAAGCATTGTGTCTACTCGGTCCCTACCTACTCTCCAGCTCGAGCCAGCAGTACCCAACCCGACAGCCGTTCCGTCTCGTCGCTCATCAGCCAAGCGCTCTCGTAACTCACCGCACGCGCAGCCACAGTCGAGGTGGCCACATACCCAGGGCAAATTGCCCTCGCATCGTCATTCACGCTCACGCTCACAGACTCGAAAGGGTTCGTACATACGTTCGAAAGATGAATTCATACCAGTCCAGTCGTATGCTTGCAGCTCGAAGCAGTATCACACTCAAAGGCGCTCGTATTCATATTCCACCAGTAGCTCACCCCCTTCTTCCTTGTCGTCATCCTCGCTGTCCTCGCGCTCGCACTCTCGCTCATACTCAAGAAAAGTCCGTTCGTTCGCCCGCTCCAAGCCGAAGCGGTCGCGCAGCCACAGTCGCACGCCCCGGCGCTCTCGAAGAGCGCGTTGACGCTGCGTGTCGCACGAATTCCGTTATGTTGTTTTTTTTAATACTTCTTTTGCTTATGGATCTTACAGTATCTAATATGGATCTACCTACATCGTAATGTGGAGTTTTTGGTACATTATACATGTTTAGCTTTTCTTTTCCTTTCTTTTCTTTTCTTTTGTGTTTTACCCCCCAGGCTCGAGTTCCCCGCAGAACGCCATTTCGCATTGCACCTAGCACCTTCCCGCACTCTACGTGATGCCTCCCATCCGCAGATACAGTCCTAACAAGGCATGCCGTTGACGAAATCACTGTTGACACTGCTCGTCGCTCATCAAGACAAGTGCTACCTCCCTCGTACTGAGCGTGTATCTCGCTCGTTATCATGCCGTGCCTCTCGCTTTTTGGAAGGATCGTACTACTCGACGTCAGCTGTCTATTGGTACCAAGCTCGCTTGCATGCGCTCAGCCGTTCAGGAGGTATTCGCATTTTTGTGGATAGGTCCATTCTCAGGGTCCTGTGGTCGTATGTCACTCGTTTCCGCGCCGCGCCTCCCGCTTTTTGGGAGGATTGTAGTCCACGACGAATGCTCCATGTTGATATCAGGATTGTTCAGATTGGTCCAGTAGCTCCGGAGATATTTGCATTTTTGTGCGAAGGCCCATGCTCGAGGTCATGCCATAGTCGCTCGCGCAGTTCTGCGTCGCTCCTTTCGCTTTTCGGGTCGTTCATCCCTCTCGCCGAACCCTTCCTGGGGACACATACTTTGTAAAATTCCGTGCAACCGTTATCGAGATATCCGCGCTTTCGTATCCAGAGGGCTTCGAGCCAGTTTCGCATATAACTCGGGATCGGCTGGTCCAATCGGCGTATTTCCTTGTTCTCCCTGTTCGTCTGCGAATCCTCTACCGTCTCCCGGAGTTTCGTGTTGATCGTCCCAGCCGTTGTCGTGCAAGTCAAGCCCTTCTCCCCACCCTTGAAGTCCTCTCGTCGTATCTCGCGCACTCGAGCACCGTTCCTCTCGCTTTTCTGGCAGTCCGTTTTCCTCGCGTAGCCCTTTCCGGGGACACCTCTTTTGTCAAATTCCGCGCAGACATCGGCGAGATACGCTCGTTTTTGTGGTTAGAGGCACTTTCGACAATTTTGCAAATATCTTAGGCCCACGTAGACGGATTCCCTCTGTCTCCTTTTCGGCGTGTCCGCTACATTCCCCTCCATCGTTACTGGCAGTTTCGCCGCGTCCCGAGCGTCCGTCGTTGGTCTGCAGTGTTCCCTCCTCAGTCAACAACGCTGTATGCATGATAGCTTGCCCATTTCACCACCGGACCTCTCGCTTTTCGGGGACTTTGTACTACTTGTCGAGGGCTTTCTGACGGTATATCATACATCATGCTCGCTACCGCCATTGTGGAGATGTGCGCCATTTTGTTGTTGCAGGCACCTTAGGACGACTCTTTGATTATCTCGCTCGTTTCTCGATCGGATCTCTCGCTTTTCGGGATCCTGATGCTACTATTCAACAGCTTCAGAATGGTAGCTTTTCCGTCGTCGTCGCTGCAGGACTCGTGGCTACATTTGGTTTTTGGTGGATGAGGATACCTTTGGGCAGTTTTGTGGATATCTCAGGATCAGGAGCATGGATTCTCTCCTTTCATTTTGCAAGGTCCTTGCTGCATTCCCTTCTGTCATCATATCTTGTATCGCGGCATTCCGAGCACCCATTTTTCGTCAACAAGTCGTTGTCTCGCCTCCTCCCTCGTGACCATGGATTATTGTGTAGTCAAGCCGCCTTCGGGTTGACTGGGGACAGTCAAGATCTCGAGTACCCCTGGGATGTAGGGAATGTAATTTCCCTACTGGGGGAATTGTTTTATTTTGATGATTTTACTTTATTTTGTTCTAGCTATCTCTCTGCTACTTGTTCTTAGAATTTCGCTTTTTTTGTTGCTTAGTCAGCACTACCTAGTGACTGGCATAGTTAGTCTACCCTGAAAAAAAAAAAAAAAAAAAAAAAAAAAAAAAATCTCTTAAATCTTTTTCCTACAGCGCATTGCCCATTGTCTTGTAAAACATGTTGCATCGAGCAACACAAGCTCAGACCATTCCATCAGGTACAAAAATGGAATGGAAGATTCTTTGAAGACTTCACTCTATGGCTGGTGAGTTCCAGTTTCAACCCATCATCTGTGATGACTGATATCGTAGGTTGGTTTGGTGCTACACTTGGGCCATGCCAGAGCACCATGCCCAGCAGGAGAAGGTTCTTGGGAGGATGCTGCCAGCCATGTAGATGATGAGTGGGAGGACATCGAGGAGAGTCAATGACCGGCACATCTCAACCCACCGGATGATAGAAACTATCTGACAGTTGTGGACACTGGCGGCATGCACTTTTGCAATGTGCAGTATTGCAACTGCCCTGGGTCTGAGGATTCATATCTTCAGCTTACCATGGCCGGCCTATTCCTGGCTATGACTAAGGCACCAAGGATGGCTTTCACTTTCCAGGTGCTGGACGACTTCATCAAGGACAATGTTGAATGTGGAACCTCTGCCATGAACTATTATAGCAAACTTCAGAGAGTCACCTCAAGTGTGTTTCCTCACCTAGTGCCAGTGAGTGCGATCACCCCTGGCCTACCATATGCCACATCGCTCATGCCGGTCGAAGAATAGGTATAGGGAATTGCTCAGGGTGTCGAGAATGTGGAGGCTCCTAAAGCTGTTGAAATGGCAGGGATTCCATCAACAGTCGCCTGATCCCCAGGCCAGTGAACTTGTCCTCTTCTGCCCTGCCTGTCCCCAGCCAGGGATCAATGTACCGGATCAGGATATTGCTCTCTCTGAGTCCGTATTCTATTCATTGTTGCAAAGGCATTGTTAGCCTGACTTGTGTAGCTGGCAGTTTGCTAGGACCTTTGTGATGGACAGCAACTTCAAGGCTGAGCATATGCTGCTCAAGAATGCTGCCAAAGAGGTCTGGCTCATGGATGGAAATGGCTTCATGGTCACATCAGCTCCATACAAGGAATATTTGACTGGGACCATAAATAGAATAGAAGTTGGTGCACCATGATATCTCCAAATGCACCAGACTGATTGTGTCATGCAGAAATCTGACTGCAATAACCACCGGGCTGTTAATCAAGCAAATGCACAAAGGAATAAGTTGGAATCGACTGGGATTGGTGGATGTGCCTGTGCGAGGCATGGCTGTTTTGTACCTCATGCAATGGTCGACTTTCAGAAGGGAGAGCAGTACACACCAATTCATAGTCCCTGGTCATGACTAACAATATAGCAGGCAGCTCAATATGGATTATGCTCTGGTCCGTGCCATGCACCATGGATTGGACCCCTGGCAACTGGTCATAACCTTTTATGACATCAATTGTCAGTATAGCAAGAACTTGGCCCACCGGCTTGAGGAAAATAGATATCTCTCTCTGCCTTCTGGATTACAGATTCAGCCCAGCATTGGACTATGGCATGTCCATGGCCATCAGACAGAGTGCTTCGCCAGATATGCTCCAAACTTTATTCTGGGTGCCAGCTGGGTGGACAGTGAAATCATGGAGACCCTCTGGTCTTCTCTCAACATAATCTCACCATCAGCCCAGGGAATGGTGACAGCACATCATCAGGAGTTGCTGGACTTCCAAATGAATGATAGTAACTTCCTCAAAATGATACAGATGTGTATGTCATCACAGTACCTGGTTGACCACCGCTTAATTACTTGCACATAGCATCGGCATTGAAACAGAAGTTCAAGGTTGCCAAGCAGTCATTAGCAACAATCCAAGATAAATTCAACAAGTTGGATAGCAAGGTACCGGATGGCTTGTGTCGGTTATGGGTGGAACAAGAACTTGTGGTGCAGTCATGCTGGTGGAATACTCCGCAGGCCATGGACATATATGAAGTCCGGCTGGAGAAGGGTAAGGGGGCCAACTGTATCATCTGTCCCATAACTTACATACATCATGGTAGCACCCACCATGAAAGCCATTGAGATTGACCTAATCCATAAGGACCATTCATTCAGCAGCTCACGTGGTTCAGCTACTTGGATTGCACAGGCATTAAAGGTTGAGCAGGCTCAAATAGTGCTTGCTATGGATACATGACATATGGATGCCAGGGCAACAGAGGCAGACTGGTTGTCGATTTCGCACCGGCAAGACCGGTTGCAATCACAGATTGGTGCACTAGTACATGGAGCAGCCCAGTTCATCAGAAATGACTGGCAAGTTAACCCCAGGCAAAGGCCCAGAAGTATAGCCCCATTTGATGGGGACAGTAATGATGAAACTGATGATCTGTTCCTCCCTGATCGTCCTGGTCACCAGGAGGTCAGCAATGTTCCACTGCCATCATATATCGGAGTACAGTATTTCCATGACATGGGCCTTGGCAGTCTTGTGGAACAGGAAATACATCTGAGACAGGGCCAGGCAAATGATGCATTGCATGAATTGCATCTGGCCCTCATGGAAAAGGCTGTGATATTTTGTACAGATGTCTGGAAAGGAGGGAACTACAAAATGACAACCCAGGCATGGGGCCAGATATCCAATACAGAGGCAATGGTTCAGCAGCATGCTGCCATCTATTGCCCATGCCGAAAGCAACTTATTGCACTGGGGGCTGGGGAGGACATTCTTGGCAAATACCAAGAATTGAATAGGGCAGACCTGACTGTGAGTGCCACAATTGCAGACCCAAATGCAAGAGGTCATTGCGATGACACTCTGGCCTGGTTTTGGACTGTGGACCTTCCCTGGGATTCTGCCATGAATGACAGGATGTCAGAATGTAGGCAGATCAATTGGGCTTGTGTGAAATACTGACTGAATTATCACAGTTTATCGAGTCAACTGGCTGCGTACAAAAGCGCTACAGGATCGCTGGGAAGAAGAGCTAGAGTTACTCACACTGGAGACTGGGTGGACACAGAAATTCTTCTTACACAAGGAGAAATTCTGGAGTGGCTGGCATATGGAGGCATTGGCAGTGGGCAATACCAGTTTCACATGTTATTCGGCTAGGCAGTCCCAGATGTATCGGGATTTATCAGGAACACTGGGATGTACTTCAAGATAGGAATTGGCACAGTAATGTGCATATATCTCTAGATAGTATGAAACCAGGGAAATTACATATCAAGATTCTAATGAGATGTGTAATGAGGACAGCACCCTACTTATTGCTGGCTCCTGGCTGAGTAACTGAATTGACTCAGAAGTCCTCAAGCTGGTCCTGTACTTGTCCAAGGCTGTCAAAAAGGGTTAGCCATTCACTGCAGAATTGCATCACACCATGGAGCTGGTGAATCTCCTCCTCCTCCTGATGGATCATCTCGTCACAGCTTTCAATCAACTGGCCAATGCTGTCTGATGGCATCCGGTCCATGTCACACAGCAGTGGGAGACTCTCTTTTCCTTCCTATGGCACAGATGGATTCAATGGAATGATTGAAAAATGACCACCGCGCACCTCAACCCCAACAAAGAATTCCTTGGCCTCCTGCAAAACTTCCTCCAATGACTGATGATCATACCCATCCAGATGGGTAGGGTCCCTTGTCCACCAGGTATGTGGCATAGGACCAGTGTGGATCATATGTCTCACCTCTCCTCTTTTGACCTGCAGCACATTCAACTCCATGATGTGTGCCAGCAGGGCGGTCTCTCCCATATTTTGTATGGCCATCCACCAAAGCAGTTCATTGGCAACATGTGGGACCTTCATGATTGTCCCATATGTATTGCAGGTAGCCAGGGCCTGCTTCAATATATGCTGTGGAAAAGTCCGTGACACAGCAAACCAGCATCCATTTCGACAAACTCACTGTTTCCACCTGAACCTGCTGATACCAGTCATCTGGCAGTCGATCGCTTGGGTTGTTGGCCTGCTGCAAAGCATATGTGAACCATCTAAATCAGACACCGATGTATTGGATTATCATGGAGAGGTAGGATAGATTAGTGGTCCTGACATCCATGGTGATTCAGAGTAGAGTTGGATTGGGTGAAAATGTTATTACATAGCAATGTGGCTGACACATGTGATGACTGCAAGATAAGAGATCATCAATAATCACATCCCAGGAGGCCAGAATAGCAAGTGGCCTATCCCAGCGCAGCAGTTGTCATGAGCCAAGTGGCTGGATATCAATCTGAACAATGCTGATGATGTGACCATAGTGTATCTATGCATTACTGGCACTGCCAGACCTGTACTGGGAAAGGCTGTGTTGCATTTTCTCAATGGCTGTGGAATAGGCAATTAGTTGGAAAGGCCCCAGGCTATCATCCAATGCTTGTGGACAGTGTATAATGAAAGGGCCACATGCTGAAATATGACCGGCATGGTAGGAAGTGTAGCTAGTGCCAGACCCGTAGCAGAACACTGTATCCATGCATTACTGGGACTGCCGGACCTGTGCTAGAAAAGGCTGCATCATGTTTTCTCAATGGCTGTGGAATACAAAATTAGATTGAAAGGCCCTGGTCCATCATCTAATGCTTTGGCATGGTGTATAAAGGAACATGAACATCATGAAATGGAACCGGTGTGGTAGGAAGTGTAGCTAGCACCAGAGCCATAGCAGAACTCACCATCTATCACCTCTATCTTGGTATCCATACCATGCTGGAATAATATGTGGAAGCCAGAGGTACTATGCCACCATAGTGGCACCTGTTTTTGAAGGCTTGAATGGTCATTTACCAACGCCGTGTAACCATGGCAGCTTCACTATGGTCCAGAAAACACCGGCATACATAGCCATGGTTCCATACTACACACTACAGCTACCAGATTACCCGTCATCAACACCGTGCTCGCTATATCATCTTCCGATCTTAATGGCAATGAAATCACAGTGCCACCCAGGATATTACACACTATATGTGCCAGGAATTCTCCAGTCAAACCTTCCCAGGACCAAATGCCCCCAAACCAGATCCTCCACTCCAGATTCCAACACATGGCATTGTTGCTATGAATCAGATAGTGGCCAGCATGCATGCGGCATACAATAATAGAAGCTGATGTCCTGGCTGAATGTAAAATCAAATGTCAATTGTATTGCAGAGCAAAGTGGCATCGATCTGATCCAGCTTTCTGAGCATCTTTCAGCTATGGAATTGGGGGTTGATGAAACCTGGGAGGCAGGCCACCTGGCAGCACATCCATCAAGTCTGACCAGCTTTGCGGATGAACCTATGGTAATCCTTGGTACCGGCAATACCATTGCATTGTGGTACCTTCCCAGCACCATCACCAATGATTTGCAAGTCAGTTTGAACATTTCCTTTACACTCTATATTATTCAGGCATCCCCACAGACACACATGCTTGCCACTCTGGACCCCCTTCACCATGCAATGTCCAAGAGTATGACAAGTGGCTCCTGGCAGAAAAATGCTGAATATTTCAATCACACTTCACAGTCACCGGGGTGCCTGGAGTTTTCCCCAGCCAGGCACCAACAGGGGCATATGGTATGGCTATATTACCTCAGGGGTATGTCTCTCAAGTGGCATCCAGACCCTGAACTTTGCCCCATCAGTTTCCACTGACCTACAGATGGATGCTGGTCATGAATGGTCCCAGCGGTCTTACCTCCCAGCTGCCATCCTCTCCAGTGCACTTTTGATTATGCACCCAGGCCTGTATGAGGCTGGAAGGCAAGCCATGCAGTCGTTGGACACATGGTCAAGTCAGCATAACCAAGATATGCAGGATGCCTTGCAGCACTGGCCATCGGTTTTTACTAATGTCTCCATAATCTCTAACCAGACCACACCCTTTCACCAGGACCCACACTCACGGTTGAATTGGTATGACATGCTGGTCATGGTTGGCAATTATGAAGATTGTGTATTGGATATCCCCACGCTTGGCCTTCAGTTCCTTTACAACCCCAGCACTGTAGTTGTTTTCTGGCTGGCTTCTTCGACATGGGGTTAGTTCTGTGGGTGGGAACCGATGTTGCTTTGCCTACTACATGAGGGACAACATACACAATTGGATAGGGATACCCCGTGGGGATTGGATGAGAGTTCAGAATGTCCGGACTTGGTTGATGCCTGCAGGTCCGGTGGGACCTTCCATATAACCTACACTTATCCAATAGGGGGTCCATGTAAAGGTGGTTCTATGGATATTATATGCCATCCCAAGCCAAGTTATTTGCCATATACCTCTCCCAAAGTTCGACTATGGCTGGCCCATAATTGGTGGAACACTTCAACTCGAGCCAAATCCAGTCAGATGGCACACTGGGAGATTTGCTTGCTTGTTGTGCACGAGACTGTGGCATATGTGCCAGAACACATGGATTGGTGATCTTAATACATGGGCTGACTCGAGACAGATGGGACACCATATCGTGGGCCTCCCATACACCATGAAACACTGGAGTATTCACCCAGCCTGTCCTACGGGATCACAATATCTGGGCCCACCCCAAGGTCATGGTACAATGGACTATAAGCCCTCCATAGTACATCAGCACTCCAATTTGGGCTGAGGCTGATGCACATGGCACACTGAAATATGCTCCCACTGTTCTGTCAAGTACGGGTTGTCCGGGTTGAGGCCGGACCGGAGACCGAAGCGGGCGCGAGGCCGAAGGGTCGGAGTCAGGGGTAAAGTCGAAGGTACAGGTGGGTGGACTGGTTGGACTTAGCGACTGAGGGTACAGCGCTATTCCCTTGCGTGGATCTCAGTCCGAGTCCGAGGCCGAGACGAGGTTATCAGGAGATACTTAGTTGATTTCAGACTAAGGAGTACAGGCCGAGTAACTACGAGTTTATATACCAGAAGTAACTATAGTACGGAGACCGGTAATGCCGGTCTCGCAAAGATTGCTAAGACGATTGGTAAGGCAAGTATTAGTAATGCATGACTAAGGTAACGGAGACCGGGACAGGTAGACCGGGGACAGGACCGGGGACAGGACTTAACCGAAATGACAGACACTGCAAAGCAGTGTCCACCGCGCTAGACCAACTGGAGATGCGGGACAGGCGAGGCCGAAGCCGGACTGAGTGAGTGCGAGGCCGAGTCCGGCCGGGGTCGAGGCATGACTATGACAGTTCCACATGGAACACTGCTGGTCCAGCCAAGCCTTATTACATGGGCCACTGATATATCAGCCCCATAGACAATAGCTTCCCAGCCCAGCCAAAATATATGTGACACTACTTGTATGGCTCATGCATTCACCAGGGGATGCCAAAAGACTAGCCCATCATCTAAACCGGTAACATCAAGTGGCCTTAACTGGGCATCCATGCCAGTCAACCACCATAGGCTGGGCATCTGTCCTGGTCCCTTAGCACAAGGCTGGTATGTGTCCCAGGTTACGGTCACCAATTGGGAATTTGGCCTGGCTGACTAGACTTTGCCAGAACATACAGTGAGGGACAAAAGTGTTGCAATGTTTGTGAGGTGTGAATTGTTGCTGATGTAGCTTGGGCTATTCTGCACAGATAATGATGATACCTATACCATTGGAAAGGGGTGACTCTAAGCTTTCCAGAGCACTAAGGTCAGTCAAAACAAAGCAATACATGCCAAGATACAGATACACCCTATTCTTTCCAAAAGGTGCATTGCAACGCTTTTGTCCCTGACTGGTGAAATCATGAAATGTGACCTTTTGATGGGATTGAGGGCATGGAGGATGGGAAAAAATGGTTACATAATAAACCACATGATCTTCCAGATGATTTGTCAGCATGTAAACAATGACAAACATTGGACTTGTACCATTAATCCTCCCTCTTTTACCACAACTCATGAAATCATCTCTCTAGCTCACATGGTCATTTTCTCAAGGAATTCTTATCAAATACTGGTGGCCACCACAGTGCCATCAGTATAACATGCTCTCAGAACCATCAGTCCCTTAAAAAACCTGCTGTCAGTCATTTCCTGGACTGTTTCCCCCCCCATTGTCAAGTATGGGTTTACCCTTGGGTGACAGGGGCTGAGTCTGGGTGACCAAAGTCAAGGCCAGAAGATAGGGGCCAAATCCGGTTGGACCGGAGTTGAGGCCGGAGGTTAGGGGCTAAGTCCGGAGGACTGGACTTAAGACTGGGAGTGCAGGAACAAGGCCAGTAGTGTGGGAAACCAACTGGTCTTGGAGTGCGCACAAGGGGAAGCCAGTCCGGGGTTGGATCTACCTCCCTTGGTCTCAGCTTATGTGCTGTACCCTTATGCAAGCTGGGGAGAGGTCTGGGACAGGGGCCAGGGATAGCTTAAGGCTTGGCCTTAGCTATAGAGTAGTCTCGAGGGGTAAGACAGGAGTCAAGGGTAATACTTAATTGATATTCTGACTGGGGTGCTACGAATTATGTACAGGGGTTAAATACATGAGGCCGGTCTGGGATAACGAACATAGAGCTGGACTTGTGAATAAGCTATTAGTGAGATGATTAGCAAGACAAGGATAGCCACAGTGGCTATGCAGAGGCTAATAGCCAAAGTCCGGGTGACCAGCATAACTGGGGTCGGACACAGGATATGTACAGTAAGCAGAGTTAGACAAAAGGACGAGACTAAATATAGCACAAACAAATGAAAACAGACTGGAGTTATGTCCGGGTGACCCGGACATAGACCTGGGAGGACTGGGGTGGAGCAGCGCAAGGCTGGAAGGCTGGAATGGACCAGAGATAGGGGTAAAACACCGGACTTAAGTTATTTAGACCGGAGTTGGGTTTCCTAGGGCTGGAGTTGAGTTCTCTAGGCCGGAGTTAGGTTTTCTAGGCTGGACTAGGACTGGACTTGACTGGAGATAGGGGCTAGGGGTCCAGACTGGACTGGGACCAAGTCCGAGAGTCATGGACATGACAGTATCCCCCTCTTAGGAACTGAACCCTTGAGGTTCCATAGGGAAATATGTTCAGAGGGTTATGCAGTGAGGTTGCATGACTTGGAGTGAGTCCGAGTGCACACACAGTGCCAAGGGAGAGCCCGAGGGCTGGGAAACAGGACAGCAATGACTGGAGGTCCGGTAGCTCGGACCAGAATGGCATAGGCTGGGTTTGGGGTCAAGGGTCAAGTCCGAGGACTGTTCTGGGAACCCGAGGCTGGAGAAGCAACAACAAATGAGCCGGAGACCAGTCTAGGAGGCCGCCAGATAGTTCAGCAGGCCGGGACAAGGCAAAGCCAAGTCTGGAAGCGACTAGACCAGCTGGACAGGGGTTTCCAGAGACAGCTGAAAGCTGTAGCCAGTGTTTCAGGGGGCCAGAGTTGCACTTCGGAGCTGGGTTAAGGCAGGCCAGGAATGGCCAGGTAAGGCCTAGGGGTGTGCCTCAGAGCTGGGTCAGGGGAAACCGGAGACCGAAGATGTACAGGGGACCGGTAACATCCAACTAATGTACCAGAGGTGTGCTTCAAAGCCAGTTCAGGGCAACATGGAGGCTGAGACGGTCTGGAGAGGTCCAGGGATGACCAAAAGATGGTCCAGGGGTGTACCAGTGTGCTGCTGAGTGGTACTGGAGTGACATGAAGACCGGGTGGGTGCCAGGAAGGCCGGAAAACCGGTCTAGGAATGCACTGGTTGGACCGGGAGTGCACTGCAGGGATACAGGGGGTCATGAGGAGTGCCAGGAAGGCCAGGGCAGGTCCAAGGTCTGCTCCAGGGGGTCACGGGGTCTGAAAGTGTATCTACAGAAAAGAAAACAGATAACAGAAAACCGAGAAAACATATAACAAGGAAACAGGAGACCGGAGCTAGAGACAGGGGTCAAAGCCGAAGGCTGAGACCGAGGGTGGCTCAGGCCAGGGTTGGCAAAAGCCAGAGACCAAGACCAGGAGTGGTGGAACCAGTTGTGCCAAAGGGACTGGTCTGGCGAAAACAGCACAACCAAAGACTGGTCAAGGGAACAGAAGGCCTGGAAGGCCGGGAACTGGTCTGAGGGTCGGAGAGGTCTTGAACCGACAGGTGGGGACCGGTCTGGAGCCAGAGAAGACCGGAGGCCACCAGGAGACCAGTCTGGCAGTCAGGATGGGCCAGAAAGGCTAGTCAGAGACTGGTTTGGACCTGGGAAGGGCTGCAAGGCCGGAAATGTCAAAGGGAGACTGGTCTGGGGTTGGGCAGGGCCGGAGTGGCTGGCTGGAGGCCAGTCTGAAGGTGTTGGAGGGGTTTGGGGTGGCTAGAGGTGACCTGAGGTGCCATCCAGCTGGTGGGCTGACAACCGGAGGCCAAAACAGTGTAGGCCAGCGGGCCAACACTGAGACTGGGGTAACCAGGGGTAGCTGTTACACTGCGCTCACATTTCCTCTCCCACCGCTCCCTTACATAATCATTCGTGCTCACTTCTGCCTCTTGAGGCGCCCCGCTGTTCCCACAAGCTGCTGTCTACACAGTTGAGCTTGCGTTCCGTATGTTTCTCTTCTTTGTTTCCTTTTATGGTTGACCCCTGTCAACCCCGCGTTGTACTATATCCGGACATTACATCTGCTTTCCCCTTCCCTCTGTGATCCGCTGGTGGCCCTGATCCACGCGGTCACGTGACATGTTCACCCCGGGTGAATGCTCCACCTACAACTCATATACACGGTTATCCCTCCATTCACCCCCATGTTCACCCTTGCGCCCACACTGCAGTGACTCCGTCCTGCCCTGTTCGGACTTGGGTGAACCGTCTAAACGTTTTCAAATGTTTGTTCCGCAGGTACTGTACATACGTATATAAACTCGCATGTATCGTACCAGCTCTCCATTCGAAAATCTACTTTGCAACCACCCTTAGCTCTGCGCACTGTACCAACAAGGACTTGCCAGTACGACTTCGGTTGGCCAAGACTAGTGTCCCGCCACTAGTGAAGTTAAATTACGTGCCCCTCTTGCGCAGTCATGTGCTTGTGCTACATCGCACTCAATTCGTGGCACGATACGAGTTGTCAGCATAACAGAAGATTTTCGAATCGCCCGGACACATCAAAGCCCGGATTACCCTTCGGATACCTGTGGACTGGAATCCTTGCTAGGCAAAATAGCCTGCAAAACATCCACCTCCTGCCTACTCAACAGGAACCACTGGTTTATAACTAGTGAGCTAGCCCCTAACCTTCGGCACTAACTTCCCCTTCATCAACGTGTCTTCGCACCACCAAGAAGAAGGAAGTCGGAGGCCTCCATCAGCAGCCTCCTCATTCAAACCTCCCGTACCATCCAGAAAAGGAAAAGAGGTTCTCCAAGTGAGACCACTTATTCGTCACCCTTCGGTAGACACCCCTAAACCCCGTATAGGTCTTGAAGACCCACCAGTAAGGCCCCAATTAGGGCAAGTGGCAGAATCGACCTCACCAGTAAACTTCACTTCTTATCAAAACCCGGAGCCCCTAGGCTCAGATAGTCTCGACATACAAGGGACAGCCGAACCAGCAGACCCCTTACCCTCCGACTCCTCTACAGATATCTACATCCCAGCTTCAGCCGACCTGATGGCAGAAGAACTCGCTCATCAAACTTCTGGACTCTCGCTCCAGGACCCCTTCGCCAGACAGAGTAGGGTAACCCCCGAAATGGCCGCGAAGTTCTATCAATCGCTCTTTAACCGAGACGTGGAAAAGCCTAAAGGCCCTCCCCAAGGATCCACGGAGAAAGGAAAGGATCGCGACTCTAGGGGGAGCAGACTGAAAGAAATTGGCTTGAACAAACCCTTCTCATACAACGGAGCCCACCAGGATTTCTCAGCCTGGTTAAGCAGCGTCAAACTCTACCTCGCAACCAATGAACACATATACTACGAAGATCAGTCCAAGATCGCCTTTGCCCTTTCTTACATGGGCAGCAGTTCGGCCCACGCGTTCGCAGAGGCCTATGTCAATGAGAATACCACCGCGCTTGGCGACCTAAGAATCTTCGATGGTTGGGATGAGTTCATCGCAAAATTAAAAGAAACCTTCCAAGTAGGAGATGCCAAAGCAACCATGCTAATCTACTTGTCCACTATCCGCCAAGGCGACCGCTCCCTTGACGAGTACATTGCGGACTTCCATAACTGCCTCAATAAGGCCCAGATCTCTACCAAGGACACCACCGCTGCGGTGTTCTTCGGCAAGGGCCTCAACGAAGAAGTCAACAAGTGGATTCTCATGTCCGGACCAAAGCCAGACACCGTCGAGGACTGGATCCGCCAAGCAACATCTGCACGCACCGCAATGGCCACTCTCAAGGTCTTCTCTGGAAGGGCTACTTTCCAGGACCGCTCCTACTTGTGGAAGCAAGAACAAACTTCTCACGGATCAAAACCATCTTCATCTCCGAAAACTCCGTACCGAGACCCTTACACCATGGATGTTGATCGGAAGTCCAAGGTCCGATCACAGAGCGAAGCTCCTACCTGTTATGGGTGCGGTAAGACAGGGCACATGAAGTCTAAGTGCCCCTCGTCCGCAACAAACAGTAGGTCTTCCTCGGCCCAGAAATTCCGCACTCACATCCTGGCAATGCTTGAGGAGTTCGACAAAGGTTCCAAAGACGAAGAAGATCCGGAGCCGACTGACAATTACTGTGGGGAGAATGACGAACCCACAGACGACGGTGGACCAAAGGGTCAACCGGATTTTTGAAAGGCTCACCTGGTGTAGCGTCAGGAAGAGAGCCTATAGTATCGCGCAAGGTAGAGGCTAAGATAGAGACCGAGAAAGTGTATGATTATGAACAAGATATGTCAATCACTTCTATCGCTGGTTTTGCTTACCTCATCGATCACGAAAACACTACCATCCAAATGATTCTCGACTCGGGTGCAGAAACAAACATCATCGATCTGGCAGTAGTCGAAAAGTACGACATCCCGACACGGAAGATTGCTCGACCATGGGAGTCAAGAAGCTACAAAGGCAAGACTGGAGACTGGGTTACCCACATCACTTCCTTCAGAGCCAAGATCTGGGGAAAGACCATGCGCATTCGTGCATATGTCCTCAAGCTCGGAAATTGGGAATCCCTCCTCCTCAGAATGCCGTGGCTCAAAGAACACAACCCCATCATCAGCTGGACCTCAAGAAAGCTGATCGGTTGGGGAGAACTTGACCATGGCCTTGACAAAAAGAACCGTGTCCATGGTACCGACTTTGCTAGGACCGTAAAAATAACCTGCATGTCCATTTCCACCAAACTCGAAGCCTCTCACATACAAGCAGAGGTTGATTTACCTTCAGAATATTGGGACTTCTCTGTAGTCTTCTCCAAAGAAGAAATCCCTCTTCTGCCCCACCGAGGTTTCTTGGACCACGAAATAAGACTCAAGCCTGGCTTCCAGCCGAAGAAGGGAGCAATCTATCCCCTCTCCCTTGACGAGCTCAAAGGACTCAATGAGTTTATCGACGAGAATCTCAAGTGCAGAAAGATTCGCCCTTCCAAGTCTTCACAGGCAGCTCCCGTCTTTTTCGTCGGAAAGAAGGATGGAAAAAGACGACTCATCCAAGATTACTGATACCTAAACTCCCACACAATCGTCGATTTGTATCCGCTCCCTGATGTCAAAACCCTCCTAGATGAACTCGTGGAATCCCAGTACTTCACCAAGTTCAATGTGAGATGGGGGTTTACCAATATTTGGGTGAAGGAAGGAGATGAGTGGAAGGGAGCCTTTATCACTCCCAGAGGACTTTTCGAACCGACGGTGATGTTCTTTGGACAATGTAACTCACTGCCAACTTTCCAGAGGTACATGGACCACACCTTCAGAGACCTCAAGAGTGAAAGAAAAGCAGTCATCTTCATGGATGACGTCACCATACACTCGAAAACCAAGGAAGGACTACACGACTCGGTCAAGAGGTTCCTGCGCACTGCTGCAAAGGAACATCTCTGGCTGAAGCTCAAGAAATGCACTTTCAAAGCCGAAGAAATAGAGTTCCTGGGGTTCGTGATCTGACAGGGTCAGTACGAACCATCGGAAATTAAAATCAAAGCCATCAAAACTTGGCCCATGCTGACAACCCTGAAAGAACTCCGTTCCTTCCTCGGCTTCTGTAACTTCTACCGACAGTTCATTTCCAGCTTCTCGCAGACCGCGCGCCCCCTCCATGATCTTTCGAAGAAAAATACAAGTTGGGCTTGGGGCCCCGAACAGGCTTCCACTTTCGAAGCCTTGAAGAAAGCCCTGTCGTCCAAACTGGTACTTCGTCTGCCGGACCTCCATAAGCCGTTCGTACTCCACACCGACGCCTCGAAGCTCGGCACCGGCGCCGTTTTGTCACAAGCCGATGACTCGGGAACGCTTCACCCATGCACTTACATGTCGCAGTCGCTTACTGGAGCAGAGCAGAACTACCAGGTCTATGACCTGGAGATGCTTGCAGTAATGCACAGAACTCCACTGCCAATACCCTCTCCCACCGCTTGGACTTCAATGCCAAGCCAACTACCATCTCAACCCTACTACCAAAGGCCGTTTGGCTTGAGGGGGGGGTGAGACCCTCTGTTGTTTCCCTCTTCAAGATCGATTGGACCGTCCCCGAGCCCCCAGAGGTTCCCCGTCCTGTCCGAAAGGTCTCCTTCAAAGATGAAAAACCTACCAAGAGCCCTGCCTGAGGAAAAGCCAAAGACTCGGAAAGGTAAAGGATGTGTGTTCCAGCTTAATGCCGACCTATACCAGGAGGTGAAAAAGGCCTCCATGTCCCTCTCCACCCCAGAAACAACAGAAGGGTCTGACAGAGTCAGAAGAAAGGGAAGAAGGATCTTTGTGCTGGAACCGGTTCGCCAAGACGTCCTTCGGCAGTATCATGACACTCCAGCATTTGGACACCCAGGAGTAAAGGCAATGACGAAGAAAATGAACAAATACGTCTGGTGGCCTGGCATGTACCAGTCCATCCGGAACTACTGCAGAGGATGTCCTTCGTGTCAAGCCAACAAGGTTAATACGCATCCGACCACTCCCCCCGTCACCCCACACGACGTAGCGAAGAACCCCTTCCCATTCAAACAGATCTCCATGGACCTCGTGACTGATCTGCCCCTGTCCGGAGGAAAATATGACTCGATCCTTACCATCGTCGACCAAGGATTGACTAAGGGTGCGTTCTTCCTACCGACTACTAAGATGGTGGACAGCGTTGGAGTAGCGGACCTCTACCACGCCTACGTGTATCCCCACTGGGGTGTACTGGAGGCTGTCATCTCGGACCACGGCCCGCAATTCGTGTCTGCCTTCACACAAGACCTCTACCGGTCCCTCGGGATCGAACTAAAGGCCTCCATGGCATACCACCCACAGACCAATGGCGAAGCCGAACATGTCAATCAAGAGGTCGGAACCTACCTTCACATGTACGCTGACACGGATCCTCACAACTGGCACACCAAACTACCTGACGTGCAAATGGCACATAACTCACGAATACACTCGTCCCACAACCAATTGCCTTATTCGCTCATGTATGGATTCAACCCTGCGCCCTACCCTATGGGACAACCCCCGCAGGAGTTGCTCGTGGGTGATCGACTCAAGCAATTGGCCGCTAATTGAGATGCCATGATAATCGCTCATAAGGAAGCACAGGAGTTAATGAAAGCCCGATCAAAAGGGACCTATACGGAGTTCTCCATAGGAGATAAGGTTTGGTTGGACGCTTCTGACCTAAAAAGGGATGTCCTGTCAAAGAAGCTTGCGCCCCGACGTCACGGCCTGTTTGTAATTTCTGAACGGATCAGCCCGGTGGCCTACAAGCTCCAACTACCCCCTAGCTGGTGGATACACCCCATGTTCCACGCATCCAAACTTACCCCTTTTGTCGAAACAAAAGAATATGGCCCAGCCCAACCCCTGCCTCCACCAGAACTGGTAGGAGATGAGAACGAATGGGAGGTCGAAGCTATACTTAAACACAAATGTGCGCGCAAGGTCAAGTCATCATCTAAAGACCCTGGTAAAAGCCCGCAGCAAAAATACCTCTACCTAGTCAAGTGGCTCGGTTACCCGCATTCCCAGAACAGTTGGGAGAGCAAGGACAACCTTATAAATGCCCCAGAGGTCTTGGGGGAGTACAAGCGCGTTCACAGTCTCTGAAACCGCTATGTCCTACACCCCCAACACAGAAAACCCTGGCTCCGACTACTTTGACAATGACTTCCATGCCAATCTCGATGAACCCTATGATCCCACTCGCCCATACTTCGATCACTATGCCAGTACCCCACCTCGCCTCTCGGAACCACCAGTACACTCCCCCCAGTCGGTACACACCTCATCCCCCACAGTATCCGCCCACGCCTCACATGGTGGTGCCTACCAACCCCTTCACAACTCCGTCGCCTCTGCCACGCGCCCATACCCATACCCGGTCATCCGCTCGGTCCCCTCTTCGCAGAGAGCCCGGAAGGACGCCCGTAAGGGAAAGTCCAAGGCTCACTCGGGACCACCCGAGCCTCGCTATGACCCCACTTTCAGAGCCTGCAACACCCCACCACTCTCCCAAGCTGGTTATAGATCCCCCTCCCCGCTCCCTCGCGCTGGTCCATCTGCTCCAGTGCCTTCCGTCGTCCCGGCCGACCTCTTGGCCCCAGCAGTCGCCCCTGCAGCCCCCTCCACCGGAAAATGGGTGGCTCCTGAGGCAAGCATCTTCCTCAGTTACGTGCAGCTGCTTAACGACTTCGAGCGCTGGGAATCACACGGCTGGAGAGCAGGAGAACGTCACGAGCATCTACGGGTGTTGTCTAAAATCTTCAGAAGCTCAGAAATGATCGGAAAACGCGTGCACGACCAGGTGGCAGTCGCGGAAGGAAGCTTCAAGGTACATACATATGAAGGGGCTGACAAGGCAAATTCCTCTATCCTCCAGGAAGCCTTGAAAACCCAAGAGGCCGTCGTCAAAATCGTTCATGAGGACTACGGCCCCTCCCTCATCTCTTCCTTTCGTGCCTTTCTCGACAGAACCCCAGTCAACATCGTGGTCTGTGGGCTCCTGCCTCCGGAAGATCAAGCAACGACTGGAGGACAGGGCCTACCTTCGGACCCTGATGGAAAGAAGGCATGGAAGGTCAAGAGAGAAGAAGCCGGTCACAGGGGGGGCGATACAATCTAGACCCGGAGGAAGTGGAGAGGCTGTTGGAGATGTCGAGTCGAGGTGTCGCGATTGCTGGGAGAAGATTATACCAGGCCAGGGCCGAGAACATTACCAGGCCGTCGCAGATTCGCTCGCCTCCATCCCCTTCAACGGATCGCCTCGCGACTGGCTCGACTTCTTCACCCAGGCTCGAGGTGACGCCACTGGAAGAGCCATCTTTAATGCTACTCAGACATCAAGAGCTCTACCAGCAACTCCCTTCATCCCTGTACCTGTCACCGCTCTCAGCAAGAGAGAACTTGGTGGGCTCGTTCCCATCGATCGGCAGCATCCCCTCCATGAGTTTGCCTGTTACTGATGCACATGCCTTGGACATTGGTTGTCTAACTGCCCAACTCGCGGTGGCAACTAACTCTGAAATTTGCTCGTGGGTTCACCAAGGCCTCTACTCGCCTTCGGAGGACCTCAGGCCTTGAGGGGGGGGTGATGTTACGCTGCGCTCACATTTCCTCTCCCACCGCTCCCTTACATAATCGTTCGCGCTCACTTCCGCCTCTTGAGGCACCCCACTGTTCCCACAAGCTGCTGTCTACGCAGTTGAGCTTGCGTTCCGTATGTTTCTCTTCTTTGTTTCCTTTTATGGTTGACCCCTGTCAACCCTGCATTGTACTATATCCAGACATTACGTCTGCTTTCCCCTTCCCTCCATGATCCGCTGGTGGCCCTGATCCACGCGGTCATGTGACGCGTTCACCCCGGGTGAACGCTCCACCTATGACTCATATACGCGGTTATCCCTCCGTTCACCCCCATGTTCACCCTTGCGCCCACACCGCAGTGACTCCGTCCTGCCCTGTTTGGACTTGGGTGAACTGTCTAAACGTTTTCAAATGTTTGTTCCGCAGGTACTGTACATACGTATATAAACTCGCATGTATCGTACCAGCTCTCCATTCGAAAATCTACTTTGCAACCACCCTTAGCTCTGCGCGCTGTACCAACAAGGACTCGCCAGTACGACTTCGGTTGGCCAAGACTAGTGTCCCGCCACTAGTGAAGTTAAATTACGCGCCCCTCTCGCGCAGTCATGTGCTTGTGCTACATCGCACTCGATTCATGGTGCGATATGAGTCATCGGCATAACAGTAGCAAGGTGTAGTCCCGAGGCTGGAAGTGGCAAGCCCAAGTGCCGAGCACCTTGGAACAGGCTGGATGGGCTTCTGGAGGACAGTGAGGGACCAGGGAGGCTGTCTAGGACAGCGAGAGTTGAATTTGCGCAAGGACTGGAGGGCTGGACATAGCTAGGCATGAACTGGAGACCAGCAGGTCATAAAACCGGTTCAATGAAGGCCTAGGGATGTTGGCAGGAAGTGAGTCCAGGTGTTGAGTCCAGTTTAGGGGTGTCCGGAGCCAGCTGGAAGTGGGTTTTCTGGTGGCAAGAAGCCCGAGGGCCAAAAGCCACTGGAGGACCGGTTCAGGGGGTCTGGAGACCAGGTGAGGCCTAGGGGTTGTCCAGCCAAAAGGCTGACAACAGGAGGCTGAGACTGGTGAGACCAGTGAATACACAACCACCAAGGCCGAGGACCATTGAGACAGTGAGACCGGAGTACCAACACAAATGTCAGGGGCTGGGAGCAACCCAGGGCAGGTGGTTCGGGAGTGCCTCAGTATGCAAGGACTGGGCCAAGGAACTGGGGACCAGTGTGCAGGGACCGAGTGGGGCTGTGCTGAGGGCACTGGAGAGGTAGTGGATAGGGGTTTGCAAAAGTGTAGGTCACTAGCAAGGTCCCTTATCCCCCTCTTAGGGTAGACTTCCCAAGTCTACAGGGGTACAAGGTGTGGGCCAGGACCCATGAGAGGAGTACTGGATGGGTAGTAGGAGTACTACCACCGGAGTTGTAAGTCCGAGTACTGAGAATGCCAAGACCGGCTTAACAGGTGTCAAGACTGGTTTCGGGAAGCTTTTTCAAGGCCAGAAAAGCTTTAAAACCGGAGATACAAGGCTGGCAGAGCAGGCCGGACTGGTACAGGGATAGTAAGGAGTGTTGGAGTCAAAGGTGAGGGTATGAAGGCCAGAACCAGAGCCCAAGAGGAAACAAGAAGGCCGGTGAAGGCCAGCAGGCCAAAAGACAATCGGTAAGACCGGAGTTGGTGTTACGCTCAACCGAAGTCAAGACGTAGGGAGAGCTCAAACGCAGACTAAGGTTTCTACTGAGCAACGGCTGCAGTAACCTCTGTAAACGACAGAGGATTTAGGGCAATGCCGGTAAGAGTGGTCCTTGTGAGGGACACTGAGGACGAAGTTCTGAGAATGCTGCATATAATTGAGCAGCTCAAGTCTGGGTTTCCAGGTCTTGAGCTGGCGACCTAAATACTACAAGAAGAGGACCATGAGGCGTCCGCATGTACTCAAGGTAACTACGCCATTGGTTGAACAATGACGACACATGTCCTAAGCATGTAACAAGCTAGTAACGCTAGTGGTGGGAATAGAGAGCTGTTGGATCAGAGAGAAGATGGCTCTAAAAGGAAACTAAGTCCAACGGATCACAAGCAAGGTAAATGTACAACAGAAAAGGAAAAGTTAGGGGTGAAACGTAACATTACCCCCTCTCCAAGCGTTGAAGTCCCCGACTTCAACTACTCTCCATAAGGTTCTCCGGTCATATTGCTGATGGCGGAGTCGTCAAAGTCAAAATCATTGTCGTATAAATCGTTATCCTCGCTCCCAACGAGGGTACGATCATCTACCAGGGCGGGGGTAGCTATTCTGTCCTGTAAAGGATGACGAGGGCGGATGGAAGGGCATTGGGCCTGAGTATGCCTGGGACGAGTAGCGTGGCAAAGGGGACATTCGTTCAGTCCACAGTTGACGCGGATATGGCCAAGACAGCGGCAGACATAACACGCTTGATGATAACGTGGATCAGACGGAGTAAGAGGCATGTCGAATTCGGTCAAGGCATTCAGTACAGGAGACAGCAGCAACTGTGCAAGGGTTTCGACAATGTTTAACGTGTAGTCGAGTTCTGCACAGGAGACGCCAAAGGCAGTCTCAGGGTCCACTTCAGACAGGGAGTCATGGGATTCGCAAGGTTGTGGGTTAGGGCCTGATAAACAACAGGCACAAGGTCTATCAGCTCTATGGAGAGAGCGAGACGAGTGGGAGGACGACAACGATGACGGTGCTGGGGGGGAGGACGATGCAGAGGAAACTGGAGGGGAAGTTGCAGTCGAGGGTCTTCTAGACCCAGGAGGGGGAGGAGCGATCAATGTAGGGTATTGGCGAACGTTATAGATGAGGTCTGCACCTCCAAGGACATCAAAGAGTTTAAGCAAGAGAGGGACCTGCTGGACGGCGATTTCATTCAAGATAGTACGAGCGGGGGAGAGAAGGGGATTCTGGCAATTGACATAATGGGAGAGTTCCTCAAGCTGAAGGGCTTGGATAGTAGCATGATACACGAGGTCAAGTGGAGAGTTCTTGTCCACTTCATGATAAACAGTGCCAATGACGGCGGGATCAGCGATGAAGAGTCGATATGAAGCAATCATTTGATCGCTGGCGGGCTGCTGTTGGCGGCGAGCAAAGGGGGTGTGTCGGCAAGAGGGTTCATGGGGGTAAGTGTAGTGACGAGGGGGCATTTCAAGAGAGATGTTTCTAACAGTACAGGAGGAATGTTGAGTGGGTTGTTTCTGGAGGGGGAAGTCCTTGGGGAACTGCTTCTTATAAGCGGAGAGCGTATCATCTGCATGTTCTAGGTGTGACTCTTTCTGCCATGAGTTTTCGGAAGAAGGGTAGCCTTTCCACTTGATTAAAAAGGCATGTCCGTGGCCGGACCTTTTATGGCCGACTATCGCCTCAACCTCGTATTCCTCTTCTTTGTTGACTAGATCAGGTGGTGGAGCCAGGAAGTTTGGTCCGTGAACGTCATTTTCGCGATAGGGCGATAGGAGAGAGGCGTGGAAGATGTTATGAATCTTCCATCGTGAGGGAATCACGAGGCGATACGTAATTGGAGATAGGACGTCGGAGATTGTGAAGGGTCCTTCTCGTTTGGGTGCCAGTTTCCTATTTTCATAGGAACATTTCAAATTGCGTGCTTCCAGCCAAACCTTATCACCTTTCTGGAACAGGGTGAAGGGTCGTGATGAGCAGTCTTTCATAGTTTTTCTTGCTAGGTCATGGGCTGCTAGGGCTTCCTCTCTAGCTTTTTGGAGTTCCTCGAGTCTAGACTCGGCGGCAGGAAGGTGGGTTTCCGTGATCAGGGACAGAAGGGGTTTCGGCTCATATCCGTACATGAGGTAGAACGGAGATTGGTGGGTGACGGAGTGTGGGCGATGGTTATGTGCGAATTCGGCCATAGGTAGGTTGTTCACCCATGAGGTGGGGTCGTTCTGGCAAAAGATGCAGAGATAAGTCTCCACTTCTTGATTCATACGTTCGGTTTCTCCATCGGTCTGAGGGTGGTACGCTGTGGACAGGGCGAGGGAGTATCCTAGGAGGGAAGCGAGTTCTTTGGCAAAGGTCGAGGCGAACTGGGGACCTCGATCTGAGATGATTTTGTCATACAACCTGAAGCGGGAGTAGACTTTCTTGAAAAACAGTGCTGCGATGTTGGCAGCGGAGGCGGTTTTCTTGGTGGGTGATAAAATTACCCCCTTTGTAAGCCCATGGTCTACCACGACCAAAAGGGAATCATAACTGTTAGACACGGGTAGGTCAGTGACCAGATCGCAAGAGATCTGTTGGAACGGGCGGGTCGAGGTGGAAGGGATAGGCGTGAGGGGTGGTGTAGTTGGGTGCATGTTAATTTTGTTTTGCTGGCACACAGCACAGCCTTCGACATATTTTCGGACGAAGGACGCAAGTCCAGGCCACCAGAACTCGGACGAGACAAGCTGTCAGGTCTTCAGGACACCAGGGTGTCCGGCAGAGGGGTGGTCATGGTGGTTGGACACGACAGTTTGGTGGAGGGTGGGGTCATCAGGGATGTATACCCGATTTCTGTAGAGTAGAACCCCACTTTCAAACTTCCAGTCAGAGAGATGTGACTTGAACGGAAGTGGCATATTGACATTTTCAATGGCATGAAGTGCCATTTGGACCACAGGGTCTTTCATGGAGGACGATGCGACCTTCTGAGTGAGATTGGTGTCAATAAGATTGACGAATAAGGTTTGTGGAAGGAGGGTAACTCCTTTGTTATCTTCGTCATCGTCAGGGATATGATCGGGTCGGCGGGAGAGTGCATCTGGTGCGGCCAAGTCTTTGCCTGGGACATGTTCTAACTGCAGATCAAAGTCTGCAAGGTCGAGGAGCCAGTGGGCCTGACGATGATTCAAGTTTTGAGGTGACTTGAAGTATGTCAGATTTTTATGGTCTGTGAAGACCTTAACCGGGAAAGGGGATCCATGGAGATAATGTCTCCAAGATTTTAATGCTCGAATAACCCCAAGCAGTTCTCTGTCATATATGTCGTAGTTCCTTTCTGCGGGGTTAAATGATTGGGACAGAAAGGCACAGGGTTGCCATTGTCTGTTCGAATCTTCTTGAAGGAGGATTCCTCCAGTTGCATACTTGGATGCATCTGTAGTAATTGCGAATGGCTGAGAGGTATCAGGCATTTGAAGAGTTGGTTGTGCCATGAAGATTCTTTTCAGGAGTTCAAAGGCGTCCTGACATTTCTTTGACCAACTCCAGTCGACCGTCTTCTTGGTAAGGTCAATGAGTGGTCGTGCAATGTCCGAGTAGTAAGGGACAAATCTTCTGTAAAAGTTTGTGAATCCTAGGAAGGATCGCACATCTTTGACCTTTTTTGGGACTGGCCATTCGGCAATGCCTTGAACCTTGACGGGGTCCATGGCGACAGTGTTTTCTTTGATAATCATGCCAAGGTATTCCACCTCAGCGAGATCAAAATGACATTTTTCCAACTTTAAGGGAAGGGAGAGTTCCCTCATTCGTTCGAGAATGCGATGGGTTCTTCGTTTATGTTCTTCAAGGTCATTTGAAAAGATAAGGAGGTCATCCATGTAGACAACCAACCATCCTTTGGCGATCATGTCTCTGAAAGAGTCGTTCATGAATCGCTGGAAGGTGGCAGGGGAGTTACAGAGACTGAAGAACATAACAGTGGGTTCGAAAAGTCCTTTGTGTGTGATAAACACTGCTTTCCATTGGTCTCCTTCCTTGATGCAGACATTGTTGTACCCCGACCTGACATCCATCTTTGTGAAAACGGAAGCTCCCTTTAGTTTGTCCACAAGGTCTGAAATGAGGGGAAGGGGGTATGCATCCTTCACCGTATTCTTGTTCAGATACCTGTAGTCTTGGCAGGGTCGCAGGGAGCCATCCTTTTTTCCTACAAAGAAGAAGGGGGCAGCTTGGGGAGACTTTGAGGGACGGATCTTTCCTTCTCAAAGGTTTTCTTCAATAAACTTTTCTGCGGACTCTCGCTCAGAGGGAGAGAGAGGGTATGCCTTGGCCACCTTGGGGATGAAGTCTTCTACAAGGTTTATGGCATGGTCATATGGTCATGATGGAGGTAAAACCCCATCAGATGGTTTCTCGAAAACTGAGGCAAAGTCCTTATACTCTTCAGGGAGGACAGCCTTCAGTTTTTTCTTGTGTTCTTCCTGGGCTAGTTCCGCAGCCGTGGTGATCTTTTGAAGAAGACTATTGTTGGGATTAATCTTCTTTGCTTCTTCAACAAGTTTTCCAACTGACATCACAAAGTGTGCTCAGATGGTTTCGTCTTCTGGTTCTTTGTAATCCATGAATTTGTTTATCCCTTTCTTTTCAGCAGGGGATACAAGATTCATGGTTGGTTCTTCGATGGCAACGGAAGAGACATTGCATCTTAATTCCTTTGATCTATCGGTTTTCTTGTCGATAGACAATGTGCCCATCCTCCAGTCCACGACAGGATTGTTTTCTTGGAGCCAGGGGAGACCCAGAATGATGTTTTCCATTCCACAATTGATGACATGGAAGAAGGACTGGTGGACAAGTCCTTTAACCTTGAAGTATAGAGTGGCGGAAAACAGTATTCTTCCTTTTGAGTTCTGGGTTCCATCGGCGTTTTTAGCGAGGATGGGTTCGGCGAGTCGTTGAGTGGGGATTCGATGTTTTCGCACAAAACCCCAATCAATGCAAGAGATTTCTGCTCCAGAATCAACTAGAGCGGTGGTGTTGATGACTTTCGAGGTAACTTCTGATGCGTAGAGGGAAATGGGAATCTGCATAGTACGTTCTGGTGTAGATGTTACAAGTACAGGTGCAACAGAAACTAGACTGTCCTTAGTTTGGGGAACATCTGGCGTCAACGCAGAGTTCCCATTCAAAAATCCTTTCCAAGAGCTCTAGCAATGTTAACCAGAGCGATGGATGGACCAGCAACTTTTTCTTCATCGTCGCTTTCTTCTACTTCCACAATTTTGTGGATCTTCTTTACTTTCTTCTGGGGAGTTTTCCCCTTGTCTGGACATTCTCAGGAGAGATGTCCCTTGTTTCCACAACCGAAACATCTTCCTTCTTTGATGTGACGGTCTCATTCTTCTTTGGAGAGTCTCACTCCATCCACGTCCATAGCGTTTGGATCTTTTTCCTCAGCAAAATTGTTCCTGGGGTGGAACGTTTTCTTTTCCTTCTTCCCAAAGGTTTCATTGACCTTTCTCCATTTTGCATCGAACTTCTGCGCTTGGGTGTACCACTTGGTAATCTTGGTGGGGGTGGTTTCTATCATGTGAATCCTGTTCACGATGAAAGGTTTGAGTCCTTGGGAGAAGAACTCGATCAAGGCGATGTCTTCCATGATGGTTGAGTCAGCTGCAGCAGTCCGGAAGTTGGTGATATACTGCTCCACCGAATCTTTCTGTTTCAGGGTTCGCAATTTGGCGATAGCGGTACCCACGGTGTCAGTGGAGGTAAATGAGGCTTTGAAATCTTTTATAAAATCGGCAAAAGTGCCGAAGCTCGGGGGGTTCTTTTCCAGAGACGTTTTCTGGAAGGTGGCGGCCCAGGAGCAGGCAACATCCTTTTTCATGTACGACAGGGCGTAGACCACCTTTTTGGTGTCAGTGTTGTATAGTTCTTCATTTACCAAGAGATAGGTCTGTACGGAGTACAGCCAGCTCATGGCGTTCTTCTGGTTTCCATCAAAGTCGGATGGAGCGCCAATCTTTAGTTCAGTGGCTTTGGTGGCATTGCCAACCAGTGCCTTCGATGATGAACCGGACATCATATTCTGTGGTTGGTTTGGGGGTATAGGAAGTGTGGCAGGTACTGGTGGGATTGGAGTACCGAGTGATGCGAGGGATTGGGTGAAAAGGTTCGAGAGGATACCAGAGGTAAAGCCTCTATCCAGTTGTTTGGGTTCGTTGGAGGAGGTGTCAGTGACAGTGCTCTCCTGTTCTTCGTCAGATGACGATTCTTCGCGAGTGGGTCGCAACGGCGCCTAACGTCGGTTGTTTCGGGGGTTCGTGGTGGTGCACTAAGCAGTGACCATTTCGGCCAAAGGCTAGAGACTTGAGCTTTTGTTACGCTCGACCGAAGTCAAGACGTAGGGAGAGCTCAAACGCAGACTAAGGTTTCTACTGAGCAATGGCTGCAGTAACCTCTGTAAACGACAGAGGATTTAGGGCAATGCTGGTAAGAGTGGTCCTTGTGAGGGACACTGAGGACGAAGTTCTGAGAACACTGCGTATAATTGAGCAGCTCAAGTCTGGGTTTCCAGGTCTTGAGCTGGCGACCTAAATACTACAAGAAGAGGACCATGAGGCGTCCGCATGTACTCGAGGTAACTACGCCATTGGTTGAACAATGACGACACATGTCCTAAGCATGTAACGAGCTAGTAACGCTAGTGGTGGGAATAGAGAGCCATCGGATCAGAGAGAAGATGGCTCTAAAAGGAAACTAAGTCCAATGGATCACAAGCAAGGTAAACATACAACGGAAAAGGAAAAGTTAGGGGTGAAACATAACAGTTGGGGGAATGGCTAGGACCGGAATTCCGGAGTCGATGGTGGGGTGACAGTGGCGATGGTTAGGGGGAAGGTGAGGGGTCAGCTGGTACCCGAAGGGGCCTTGTGAACATACAAGTTCCGGGGCGAGTGGGTGAGCTGGGAAACAGACTGGCAGAGTCAGGGGTTTGTCAGATGGGCTGAAGCCTGGGGTGTCTTGCAAGCAAATTCATGCTCCAAGGCGGGGTTGATGTCAGGGGGGTTAGCAAACTTTAGTATTAGGTGGGGATAGGTGACTGCACTACACTCGGCCACCAACGGGTGCCTATTGAGTGGGCTAGTCGGTTCCCTACAACCTAGATACTTCGGTTCCTAACGAGTTGGCAAGGCCGGTTAAACAGGGGTCGGAGACCGAGAGAGAACCAAGGCCGGGTCCACCAAGGACCGGAAAGAGGTGCTAGGTCAAGACCATAGCACCAGGGTAGAGGACAGGGGTAGTTCCGGGAGGAGGGAGAGGTCTGAAGGCTGAATGAGTGACAGTGGAGTAGCATAGAGTTACCCAAGGGGTATCAGAGGCCAAGGGAGGCCGGAGATGGGAGACCGGCCAAAAGAAATGAGTCCGGAGTGAGCAAGACTGGTCAGGGGCCATGAGGAGGTCCAGAGATGAACACCGGAAAAGAGAAAGAAAGCTGGAGTCAGCAAGACCGGTCAGGGGCTACAAGGGAGTCCAGAGATAACAGGCTGGACAAAGGGTGACAAGGCCTAGCAAGGGAGGGAAGACCGGAACTCAGGAGACCAGTCATAAAGGAGTCCGGAGGTGGAAAAAGCGGACACAAATAGGGGGACTGGAGTTAGCAAGTCTGGACCAGGGCTGTAAAGCTGGGTGAAACCAAAGGCCTGGCAGGACAAGCCAGGGGGAACTGCTAAGGGGAACAGAGTAACGCACTAATTGATTTGTCTCTACTGAGACCACCAGTTTGGCTTCTGGTGTACCGGAGTACCAACTTGTTGACCCAGTTAGGATCCTGGGGTAGACTCTAATTGTTTTGTCTCAACCAAGACCACCGGTTTTGGCTTCTGGAGTACCAAGCTACCAACTTGTTAACCCGGTTAGGATCCCAGGATGGACAGAGGACAGGGAAAGGACCGGAAACGAGGTCAGGGACCAGGATAGGGGCCGGAGATCTGGCAGACTGGTCCTAGACCGAAAATCAGGGGCCAGGAGCAGGTCTAAAGGGCTAGCATGCCCAGGGGGTGCCTCTAAGTGAAAAGTGAGGCTGGAAAAGAGGTCAGGGACTGGGCTAAGGGCCAGAGGGCTGGCAGACCAGTCCTAGACCAAAACGGAGGTGTCATGCACTAGCTAAGACCACAAGAGCTGAGGCCTGGTACAAGTCCAAAGGACAAGCACCATCCCGAGGCTGAGTAGTGCAGCACCGGGACAATGGACAGGAGACCCAGGAGGGGTCTGTGAGGAACAGAAAGGTCTGAGGAGAGCCAGGACTGGTCCAAAACCTAGTAACAGGTCTAGACAAGTCCAGGTGAGGTGGCTGAATCAAACCGGGGCCGAGAGGGCCAGTAACAAAGGGCAGGAGGCCGAGGGAAGTGGCAAACCAGCTTCAGGCAAGTCCGGGTGAGTGTGGACAAGTGAAACCAAGGCCAGACAGGCCGGTGACAGACAGTCTGGAGACTGGAAAGGGGGGTCCAGGGCTCCAAGGCCGGTGTAGTGAAGGCCAAGGGTGGAGACCGGACCCAAAAACCACTGAAGCTGAGTGCTGATGGGGAACCAGGGAAGGTGTTGAGGGCCAGGACTGGCCAAGTCCAGGCCTGGGGGCTGCACCAGAGGTGCACAGAGGTCTGAAGACCAATATCAGGGAGTCAGGAGGTCAAATGAGTGATGAGATCCCAGTGTCCAGTACAGTAGAACTGGACGAAGACAGCTGGGCTAGAGTGCTGGGATGACTGAAGTAAGGACTGTGGTGAAGACCAGGGTGACCAGCCAGGGGTCAGAGGTAGCTCGGGGGAGCTAACAGAAGTGAGTCCAGTTGATGAGGCCAGCTCAGGGGCAAGTCCAGAGAGTAACTCCGACTTGGAAGTGGGCTCAGGCATGAACCTGGGTTGGTGGTGGTGAGTCTGGATGGTGAGTCCGACTCAGGGGTTGACATGGCCGGTCCGGAGTCAGGAAGAAACGAGTGGCAGGCAGGGCTCAGGAGTGAGGGAATGGATGCATTAAGTTTTGACCACTAGGAACATAGTGCCAGGGGTAATGCAACCCGGGGGTGTGCAGAGTGCCAAGGGGTGCCAGGTTACCTCTCTGCTTTAGCAGAGATCTCCGGGTTGGGCTCCGGAGTCAGAGGAGAGGTATCCCGATGAGTCCAGATGGGCAAGGTCATGGGTAGGGGCTCTAGAGCAGGACCTAGACATGATGCAGTGGCTTGCACAAGTGTGAGTCAGAATATACTGTCAAGTACGGGTTTACCCTCAGGTGACCAGGCTTCAAGACCAGGTGACAGGGGCTGAGTCTGGGTGACCAAAGTCAAGGCCAGAAGATAGGGGCCAAATCTGGACCAGAGTTGAGGCCAGAGGTTAGGGGCTAAGTCCAGAGGACCGGACTTAAGACCGGTAGCGTGGGAACAAGGCCGGTAGCGTGGGAAACCGACCGGTCTTGGAGTGCGCACAAGGGGAAGCCGGTCTGGGGTTGGATCTACCTCCCTTGGTCTCAGCTTATGTGCTGTACTCTTATGCAAGCTGGGGAGAGGTCCGGGACAGGGGCCGGGGATAGCTTAAGGCTCGGCCTTAGCTATAGAGTAGTCTTGAGGGGTAAGACAGGAGTCAAGGGTAATACTTAATTGATATTCTGACTGGGGTGCTACGAATTATGTACAGGGGTTAAATACATGAGGCTGGTCTGGGATAACAAACATAGAGCCAGACTTGTGAATAAGCTATTAGTGAGATGATTAGCAAGACAAGGATAGCCACAGTGGCTATGCAGAGGCTAATAGCCAAAGTCCGGGTGACCAGCATAACTGGGGTCAGACACAGGATATGTACAGTAAGCAGAGTTAGACAAAAGGACAAGACTGAATATAGCACAAACAAATGAAAACAGACCGGAGTTATGTCCAGGTGACCTGGACATAGACCTGGGAGGACCGGGGTGGAGCAGTGCAAGGCTGGAAGGCTGGAATGGACCAGAGATAGGGGTAAAACACCAGACTTAAGTTATTTAGACCGGAGTTGGGTTTCCTAGGGCTGGAGTTGAGTTCTCTAGGCCAGAGTTAGGTTTTCTAGGCTGGACTAGGACTGGACTTGACCAGAGATAGGGGCTAGGGGTCCAGACTGGACTGGGACCGAGTCCAAGAGTCATGGACATGACACCCATGCCTGATGTGTTCTGGGACTAATCAGTACTTGGAAGGCTGAAAATGTTGTGGAGGTCAATCTGGCACTTCAGAACATGATTTACAAACCAGTCCCCTCTCAACCAATGCATTTCTGGCACAGGGACAATGGTATGGAAGTTAGGGAAAGACAAAATCCTCTTCACCCCTGGGTGCCATCAGAAGGCTATGCGACTGATCTGCCATGGAACAGAATCCTGTGCTTCCATCTGGCCCTGAATGTTGCCTTTGGTCACATATGACCAAATAATCCTTCCCCAGTCATCTACAGTTCAGATCAGAGCAAGATCTAGTGAACCCTCTTATGGTGCTCAGAGCACAAGGAGATTTTGTCTCACCCCAACTTCCATAAAAGTTTTCCTGTGCCAGAAATGCATTGGTTGAGAGGGGACTGGTTTGTACATCATGTTCTGAAGTGCCAGATTGACCTCCATAACATTTTCAGCCTTCCAAGTACTGATTAGTCCCAGAACACATCAGGCATGGGGGGGAAACAGTCCAGGAAATGACTGACAGCAGGTTTTTTAAGGGACTGATGGTTCTGAGAGCATGTTATACTGATGGCACTGTGTTGGCCACCAGTATTTGATAAGAATTCCTTGAGAAAATGACCATGTGAGCTAGAGAGATGATTTCATGAGTTGTGGTAAAAGAGGGAGGATTAATGGTACAAGTCCAATGTTTGTCATTGTTTACATGCTGACAAATCATCTGGAAGATCATGTGGTTTATTATGTAACCATTTTTTCCCATCCTCCATGCCCTCAATCCCATCAAAAGGTCACATTTCATGATTTCACCAGTCAGGGACAAAAGCGTTGCAATGCACCTTTTGGAAAGAATAGGGTGTATCTGTATCTTGGCATGTATTGCTTTGTTTTGACTGACCTTAGTGCTCTGGAAAGCTTAGAGTCACCCCTTTCCAATGGTATAGGTATCATCATTATCTGTGCAGAATAGCCCAAGCTACATCAGCAACAATTCACACCTCACAAACATTGCAACACTTTTGTCCCTCACTGTATACCGGCCCAATAGAATCCCACTGGAGTGCCTTCTGAACCACTGTAAATATCCTGGAGGGTGTCATCCATCCTGGCCAACTGGAGTTGGTTCAGAACTGATGCCAAACAACTGCCACCAGCCCTAGACCTGTGCCGGCCCACTACATTGTGGCTGGTAGGTATCCCAGGTCATGATAAACAACAGGGAATTTGATCCAGCTGACTGGATTTGGCTGGAACATATACTGGCACAATAGAATCCCACTGGAGTGCCTTCTGAACCACTGTAAATTGCCTGGAGGGTGTCATCCATCCCAGCCAACTGGAGTTGGTTCAGAATTGATGCCAAACAACTGCCAACAGCCCTGAACCTGTGCTGGCCCACTATAATGTGGCTGGTATGTGTCCTGGGTCATGTTCAACAACTGGGAATTTGACCCGGCTGACTGGATATGGCTGGAACATATACCAGCCCAATACCATCCCACTGGAATGCCTTCTGAACCACTGTAAATAGCCTGGAGGTTGTGATCCATTCTGGCCAACTGGAGTTAGTTAGGAATTGATGCCAACCAACTGGCACCAGCCTTGGCCCCCTGCCGGTCCCCTAGATTCAGCCAGGTAGATATCCTGGCTCACTGGCAATAACATGGGATCTGGCCCAGCTAACTGGAAATGTCAGGAAGCCATACCAGCTGAATAGCACCCCACTAGTGTGCTTTCCGAACCACTGCAAATATCCTGGAGGCTGTGATCCATCCAGCCCACCTGGAATTTGATGAGCATCCATACCCACACACCAACACCAGCTTATCCTCTATTCCGCCATATTTGCACTATACCGGTATGGGTCCTGGCTTACTATTGCTGGCATGAAAGCTGGCTAGACATATATTCCAACTACCCACCATAATCCAGGCACCTGTCATGGCCCACTTGCATAAGGCCAGTATCTGACCCAGCATACTAGAAATTGCCATAACTCATACCGGCCCAATGGATGTACATTGGTATGCCTTCCGACCCACTGGAAATAGTGTGGTTGCTGTCATCCATACCAGCCAACTGGAATTAGCTCGGCATCCATGCCAACTGACCATCACCACCTTGGCATCTGTGCCAGCCCACTAGCATAAGACCGGTATGTTTCCTGGCTTATTGGCATTATCCTGGCATTTGTCCCAGCTTACTGGAATTAGCCCAGCATTCATACCAAACCAATAGAATTACAGTGGAAAGCCTTCTGACCCACTGGCAATTGCTGACACATGCTGGGCTCATGCCAGTGAGCCCAGACCAGGTTAGTACCAGACCTTTCCCAACTTGCCAGAATCCATGCCAGGATTATCCAGGCAAGATGTATATAGTAGTAACCCCTCAGCCACACTGTGCAGTATGGTGACATCCAATGATCATGGCTATGCTGTGTGACATGATGACAACTCAGAGGTGGGCTTGACTTTAGCTGGTCTGTGCAACACGGCCAATTGTCAACCTTGTTTCATCATATGATATGGTACAAAGTAGGTACATTATGTGTACACAAGGAATGCCAACCCCATCAACACCCCCTGTAAGCCTGGTCTCCACCAGCCTTCCTGACCCTGGTCCTAGTGACCAACCCAGCCTTGCGCCATCTGTACCGGTCTCCAACTCCCTGGCTTGCACCCCCCTGAAGGCCCCTCTGGTTTCCCTAATCAATGCAGCCACTTTTGTGTGTGCCTGCAAACTAGAAGGGTCTGTCCAGTTCCAACTCCAGCTCTGCCCCTCAGACTCAGCTCAAGCCCAATCGGCCTCAGCTTCCCCTCCTCCAGCCTTACCCAATGTCCTGGAAGAGTACCATGATTTTGCAGATGTATTCAGCAAGACCAAGGCCTCAGCACTCCTGCCACACCAGGAGTATGACCTGAAGATAGAGCTCGAAGAAGGAATGACCCTGCCTCTTGGCACAATCTACTCGCTGTCCCCAGTTGAGCTCCAAGCTCTCTGGACCTTCATCGATGAAAACCTCACCACCAGTTTCATTCAACCTACCTCTTCCCCCTATGCTGCACCAGTCCTTTTTGTCAAAAAGAAGGATGGCTCCCTCTGGCTCTGTGTAGACTTCTGCAGCCTCAACAAAATCACTAAGAAGGACCACTACCCACTACCACTCATCTCCAACCTCTTGGACTCACCAAGCCGAGCCAAGATCTATACTAAGATCGATCTCCAGCATGCCTACCATCTCATCTGGATTGCCCTGGGCAATGAATGGAAGACTGCATTCCAGACTTGGTATGGATCTTTTGAGTGGTTAGTAATGCCTTTTGGCCTCACCAATGCCCCAGCCGTGTTCCAACGCTTTGTGAATACCATTTTTGCGGACATGTTGGATGTCTGCATAGTCATCTACTTAGATGACATCCTAATCTACTCTGGAGATAAAGAGTCCCATAAGCAGCATGTCCAAGAGGTACTCTGCTGGCTTTGGCTTCACAGCCTTTATGCGAAGCCAGAGAAATGTGAGTTTCACTCAGACTTGGTTGAATACCTCAGATTCCACCTCTCCCCTGCTGGCCTCACAGTGTCAAAGGAAAAGGTCCAGACCATCTGTGACTGGCCTGAGCCTCGCAAGGTCAAGGACATTCAGTCTTTCCTCAGCTTCACAAACTTCTATTGCCAGTTTATATTTAACTACTCAGACATTGTTGTACCACTGACTTGGCTTACCCACAAGGGGGCTCCTTGGAACTTCTCTGAGGAATGCCACTGGTCATTCAATAACCTCAAGACTGCCTTCACTACTGCACTGGTCTTAACTCACTTCATCCCTGGGGTCCCTATCACCATCGAGACCAATGCATTGGACTATGCCATCACTGGCATCCTATCTATCACCTGCGGCAATGGCCAGATACACCTGATCACCTTCTACTCCTGGACTCTGACAGCCCTGGAATTGAATTATGATACTCACAACAAGGAATTGCTTGCAATCTTTGAAGCATTCCAGACCTGGTGCCATTACCTTGAGGGCTCAGCCTCACCAGTCAACATTGTTACCAACCACAAGAACCTCAAGTACTTTTCTACCTCTAAGGTACTCACCTGCCACCAAGCTCACTGGTCAGAATTCCTGTCTCAGTTCAACATGATCATTAGATTCAGACCTGGTAAGCTCGGGGCTAAGCCCAATGCCCTAACTAGACGATGGGATGTCTACCCCAAAGAGGGGGATAGTGGCTATGCCTGAGTGAACCCACAAAACCTGAGACTGGTCTTCACCCAGGAGCAACTAGCGGTCTCCCTTTCCACCACATACCTCAAGTACCTGGTCCTACAAGCAGTTGCCCTAATGGATGTCGAGAAGTTACACAATGATATCCTGACTGCACTGCTGGACGACCCAGTCTCACAAATCCATCTGTCTGACATGTCTGATCCCTGGTGGTCAGTAGATGACACTGGCTTCCTTCAGCTTGATGGAAGGATCTACATGCCAAACTCAAATGATCTCCACCTTAGGGTCTTGCAGCTTAAGCATGACCACCCCCTGTCCGGCCATTTTGGCCAAAACCACACACTGGAACTTATATGGCATGAGTATACCTGGCCTGGCCTCAGGACCTTCGTCAAGGACTATGTCCAGTCTTGCATGGCCTGCACTCAGGCTAAGGTTCCCTGCCATTGGCCTTATGGCCTCCTCAAGCAACTCCTGGTGCTGGAGAAGCCATGGAACTCCATCTCTGTGGATTTCATCAAGCAGCTTCCAGCCTCAACTGGCTTCACAGCCATCCTCATTGTAGTTGACCAGCTTTCCAAGCAGGCCATATTCATCCCCACCCATGACACTATCATGGCCCCAGAACTTGCCAAACTCTTCCTACTCCATGTCTTCTTGAAGCATGGAGTGCCGGCCCATGTAACCTCAGACCAAGGTTTGGAGTTTGTGTCTCATTTCTTCCAGTCACTCAG
The DNA here is from genome assembly GCA_024663395.1 of Pisolithus tinctorius. NCBI lineage: Eukaryota > Fungi > Basidiomycota > Agaricomycetes > Boletales > Pisolithaceae > Pisolithus > Pisolithus tinctorius. Next base: position 4,571,553 of record JANFAH010000002.1, read on the forward strand.
TAAGGCCTTGGATATGTGCCTACACTTCACCTTGGGCTACCACCCTGAGGGCAATGGCCAGACTGAAAGGACCAACCAGACACTGGAACAGTACCTCTGAGTCTACTGTAACTACCAACAGGACAACTGGGCTGACCTATTACCCTTGGCCAAGTTTGCTTACAATAATGCCCCTAGTGCTACTACCAGTGTTTCACCCTTTTTCGCTAATAAGGGCTACCATCCCAACATCTCAGTATACCTGGAGTGTGATCTTACCTCTGCCTGGGCTCATGATTATGCAGTCGACCTGGACTCACTGCACCAGTTCTTACACAAGGAAATGACCCTCGCACAACAGCATTATCAAGGACCAGCCAATGCCAAACACATGCTGGCTCCGGACTTCAAGGTCAGTGACCAGGTATATGTCAAAGCCAAGTACTTCTGGTCTACCCAGCCTTCCAAGAAGCTCTCAGAGAAGAACCTTGGACCATATCCGGTCATAGCTCAGGCTGGTACTCATTCATTCACACTGCACCTGCCAGACTCTATGCACACAGTCCACCCAGTTTTCCACATTTCCCAACTCAAGCCAGCCATCCCTAATACCATCCCGAACCGGACTCAACCACCACCTCCACCAGTTGAAGTTGATGGTGATCTAGAGTTCAAGGTGGCAGAAATCCTTGACTCTAAGGTCAACTGGCATCACCAGTGTTGGCTTCAGTACTTAGTCTGGTGGACTGGCTATGAAGGGACAGATGAAGAAACTACATGGGTACTTGCTACCACACTTGACAACATGTCTGAACTCATACAAGAATTTCATTCCCACTACCCCAGTAAACCCGGCCCATACCAATGAGGACTGGTCTCAACTGGCCTCAACTTCTCTTCTGTTTTCTATCAGTATCTAGTTTTCCTCTGATCTCTTACTTACCTTGTTTTTCCCTGCTTGTTTCTTTTACTTTACTGTATAACACTGGACACTGAGCACCAGACACCGGACACATGACATTTGCAGGGGATTAACGAAAGCGCTATGCTATGTACCCTACTCAGCCATACCCTCATCTTCCCCTTTGGTCTCCTCCTCTTTGTCCTTGCCATGGGTTTTCAGCCACTCAGCCTCCTCATGCAGTTCATCGGAGTCAAGCTCGGACAAGCCTGAGTCTGAGGGGGACACTGCCATCCCATACCCATAAGACTCGAGAGTGTCAGCAATGCAGCCTGAGTTTTCAACTGCAGCCTCTTGGAGCTCGAAGAGGCCTGCCAAGTTGTTGGCTATCATCCCTGCAGTGTCAATCAGCTGCTCAAGCTTCTCTTCTAAGCCTGAGGGGTACACTGTGCTGGCCTCCTTCACCCTGCTCCCACTGGCCTCAAATTTGTTGAGGTCCAGGACCTCAGTCGGCCTCGCACTTGTCTTTGCCTGTTTCTGCATACTGCACCTGGCTTCAGCATTGTCCTCATCGACCTTCCTTTTCTTACCTTTGATGGCCTTGGGACCAGCCTTGGTATCCTTCCTGTCCCCAGGCCAGTGGCACTTGCCTTTCGATTGATTGCATTGCATGCAGGCAATGTGCTTCTTGTTACTGTCTACGACAAACTTGCAGATGGTTTGGGCCCAGGCACAGCAAGTACAGCTAAAGGGGTTGTCAAGGGAGATATGCACAAGGTTAAAAAATCACTCACCCAGGGTCCATTACCACCCATTTCACTTCACCCCTGGCCTCACCACTAGCACCAGCCTCACTGCCCTTGCCAACCTCAGCCTTGCATTTGCACTCAGCCTCCTGCCTCTCCTCCTCCTTGTGTGCCCTTTGCTCCTCAGCCTCCTGCACTATTCTCTCAGCCTCAGCCTTCTCCCTCTCAGCCTCAAGCCAAGCCTGCTCCTCCCACTGGGCTTGCTCAGCTACCTTTCACCTTTTCCTCTCCTTCACCTTCACCCTCATCACCTCCTCTTTGTCATCAGTGTCATACCTGATATCATCGTCAGGGACTTGGGCCCAATCAACCATGACTTGGCCTTCGTTGTTGTTGTCAGCAGCAACGATCAGTCTTGAGTCAGACATGATGGTTAGGATGAGAAAGAAAGATGCAAAGGGCTTAGTGGGCCACAAGTATCAGTTTTTTCAAACTCAGCCAATTTTCGGACTCAGCCTGCCACTCTCGCATGGGTCTCATGGGTTTGACCCCTAAGAGGGGGATACTGTCATAGCCATGTCTCGACCCTGGCCAGACTTGGCCTTGCACTCACTTAGTCCAGCCTCAGCCTCACCAAACCTTTGTCCCCAGATGTCCTAGCATGGTGGACACTGCTTTGCAGTGTCTGTCATTTCAGTTAAGTCCTGCCTGGCCCTGTCCCCGGTCCACCTGTCCTGGTCTCTGTTGTCTTTGTCATATATTACTAATACCTGTCTTACCAATCACCTTAGCAATCTTTGTGAGACTGGCATTACCAGTCTCCATACTATAGTTACTTCTAGTATATAAGCTTGTAGATACTCAGTCTGTAGACCTCAGTCTGAAATCAACTAAGTATACTCTGATAACCCTGTCTTGGCCTCAGACTCAGACTGAGACCCATGCAAGGGAATAGCACTGTATCCTCAGTCACTAAGTCCAAACAGTCCAACCATCTGTATCCTTGACTCACTCCTGATCCCGACCCCCTCGGCCTCATGTCTGCTTCAGTCTCTGGTCCAGCCTCAACCTGGACATCCCGTACTTGACAACAAAGTGAAAAGGAAAACTTGTGGTGACCTTCCAAGTGCCAAAAGGTCTCATTCTGTACCTAAGTACAGGGCTTTATAGTCTGGGCAAACCTGGAACCTAAGTAAGACAGAGTACAAGTAAGGGAAAACCATGCAACAGCATGTACACACAAGACAGGACAGGCTGGAACAGAGGCTGAGGGTACACTACTAACAAAAAGGGAACAGAGACCATGTTAAAAGAAAGAGTCCAAAGGAAGGGGAAGTGGCCAAAGCACAGTGGCTGCAGGTATAGCATTGCACAAGAGGGAGCAAGGGTGTGGGAAGGTAGCAAGGTAGGCAGGAAGGCAGCATGTGAACTGTGGTGGATGCGAGAGGTCTGGGAATGTAATGATGATTGCAGAATGGTCAATGATAGGGGTTTATGCATCCAAGGAATGTGGATTCCTTACAATGTTTTTATTGAAGTCCATTACTCCAGAATTTCAGCTGAACACCTTCACTCTGTTCAGCATCCCCCATCCAGTCATCACTCACTCATCTTCTCCTGCATAACTTGTTGATGACTTGCACCAGGAGCACCTCCACTTGAAGTCCCCCCCCCATGTTTAGGTTTTTCTGCACTCCAGGTTCTGCAGAGGCAAACCACCACTTGCTCTACATTTGTGTTTTGTGTTGGTTTTAGTTGGTTCATACTGGCTTTCCACACTTTGACTCACAATATATCATCCTCAACAATGCTGCTCATGCTGATGCTGCACAGGGTCACCTTGTGATCCATGTGGACAGGACCTCCTGCCTTCTGTGCCACCACTGCCCTTCAAACCATGCACCCAGGGTGACTGGATGCCTTTTACCAGTTGGGCACAATTTGAACTTGCTGAATTTTTGTACAAGAGTGTACAGATGTCTGCTGGCAAGACAGATATGTTGATGAATATTTTGGCCTCACTGTACAATCACCAGGACCTGCCATTTGCATCACATGATGAGTTATACAAGTCTATTGATGCTATACCATATGGTGACTGCCCTTGGCAGTCATTTTCAGTGAAGTACTCAGGCCCATTGCCCAAGGACCCACCATCTTGGATGTTGGCAGACTATGATGTATGGTACCAAGATCTGCTAAGTCTACTTGAACAACAATTTGGAAATCCAGAATTTGCTGATGCAATCAACTATGCTGCAAAAGTGAGTTTTACTGATGTACATTGAACAATATATTAATACTAGTATCACAGGTCCTAACAGATGAAAATGGCCAGTGTGAGGTCTGTGACCTCATGTCAGGTCAGTGGGCATGGGATCAGTCTGTGAGTCTATGCATTTGTGTCATCTTCCTTCAGTGACAATATATATATTGTCCAGGAACTTATTGCCCAGGATCCAGATATGCATGGGGCCACATTTGCACCTATCATACTAGGCAGTGACAAGACAATGGTCAGCATAGGCACTGGAAACATGGAATATTACCCAATATACATATCCCTTGGAAATATTCACAACTGTGTCCATTGCTCTCATGGTAGTGCCCTGTCCATTTTGGCCTTTCTGTCCATCCCCAAAAGTAAGTGGCCATCTTTTGACTAACTCCGAGGCTCATTCCAATTGCCAACATGTAGCTGGCCCCACACACAAAGATGACATCGACTTCCACCACTTTTGCCACCAGTTATTCCACTCATCACTTGCTGCCATCTTTCAGCTGGTCAAGGACTCAATGAGCAAACCACAAGTGACACAATGCATGGATGGCCACTTCTGCTGTGTCATATATGGCCTTGGTCCTTACATCACTGATTACCCTGAGCAAGCCTTGCTCACATGTATCATGCAGGGTTGGTGTACATGGTAAGTTATCTGCATTGCTTTTTGAGTGATGTGGCCCCTGACCATATGCAGTTGCACAGCACAAAACAGCAGTCTTGATAGTGGCAGCAGACTGCAGGCACATGCCCACAGCAAACAACTCTGTATGACAATGGACTCGCAAACCCTATGGAATGATTATGGGATTGTAGGTGGCATCAAGGTAAGCTTTATTGATATGTTTATTTGATATTAATGGCAACTTTTTAAAGCTGTTTACAGCCCATTTTCCTTGTGTGGATATACATGAGTTGATTGCACCAGAGCTCCTCCATCAATTAATTAAAGGGACGTTCAAGGACCACCTCATTACCTGGGTCAACAAATATCTAGAGCAGAATTACCCCAGGCAGAAAGCCTTGGAAATTATAGCTGAGATTGACCACTGGTTTGTGTTTCACATTTGGACTTAGATCATTCACTGACAAGTAACCATTGCTCACAAAGCAGGCTTGCTGCTGTACTGCTGTTCCCTGGACTACACCAATTCCCAGAAGGTCAAGGATTTAAGCAGTGGACTGGGGACAATTTGAAGGAATTGATGAAGGTGAGTAACCTAAAACATATTCTGATAATTGCAGGCTAAGTCAAAAGCCATCATGATAGATTTATTTGCCTGCCATTACTGGCTTGGTCCCAGATACAATGGTCCATGCTATTGCAGCCTTCCTTGAGTTCTGTTACATTGCACAAAAGTCTGTCATCACTTGTTGGAACATACTGCTGTTCTGTACAGCAAGCACTGCTTACATAATATTTCCATACATTTTAGCCACTTCATTTTTCCTTGTACCTCAGACTTTGTCCTACTTCGAAGACTGAGGTAATGTTTCTTACTGGTATTATACCCTACCTTTACTTACCAGCTTGAGTAGTTTTCACACTCTAGGTTGGTTAATAATAATATAGACTTCATCCTACTTCAAAGACTGAGTTTTCACACTCTAGTTCACCCTGCAACCTCAGTCCCTTCTCAAAATCACTGAAAGAGACCTTGACACTATCAATGATACAGTATGCCACTTCCATCTCGAGCAGGAGATTTTCAAGGAGGTTGGAGTCCATGAACATTTCTCACTTCCTCGCCAACATGCCATGGTTCATTACCATACATTGATCAAAATGTTTGGCATACCCAATGGTATTTGTTCCTCAATCACCAAGTCTCAGCACATCAAAGTTGTGAAGGAACCATGGTGCCACTCAAATCGATATGAGGCACTCAGGCAAATGTTGCTCACAAATCAACAACTGGACAAACTGGCCACAGCATGCTTAGTATACTCACAGAAGGGTACATTGGACAGTGCTTTGGTTCCAGCAGTGAGAAGAGAAGATATTGCCACAGTGGATGGCAAGGATGGAGAGGAGGAAGACAAGTCTCAGGCAGTTGAGGGAGACAAATCAGATTATGATGTCCAGTTAGCATGAAAGCCAGGTGAGTATGACTTGCAATGTCTGTGTTGTGCTAGCTAACTGTCTGTGATTTCTTTTAGTACAGAATATACCTCATGCAAGCAAGCTTGTGGCTGCACACTATGGTTATCCAGAACTTGTCAAGTGCACCCAGCACTATCTATATGACCAACTCAACCCCAATGCAGGGGTGTCTGGAGACTGTGTCAGTCTTTGTCAATGTCCATCCTTTGATGGTGACATCAAGGTGTTCAACTCCACATCAGCCACCTACTATGCACCAAGCAATCATTCAGGATGTGGTGGAATGCACCACAATGTCATATGCTGTATGCCATGGTGGCAGGGTGGGCCAGCACAATATGATTGCATATTGGTAGACAATGGCAGTTCAGAGAATGATCCACTCTGTGGTCTGCTTGTTGCTCATTGTTTACTCTTTTTCTCATTCAAGTTTCAGGGCCATTCACACTCCTGTGTTCTGGTCAAATGGTTTCCACCATTTGGTGATGCACTGGACCCCTTGACAGGAATGTGGGTCATAGTGCCAGAGGTAAATGCTGCTGGACACCATGTCCAAGCAGTCATTTCCATCAAATCCATTCTGCAAGGCATTCATCTGATTGAGTGTTTGGTGCAGATTTTTTACCCATTACATTTCACTTCTTGCAATCTCTCAATGCATTTAATGCATACTATGTCAACAGGTATATAGATCATCACTCATACACAATTTGTTAATTTGAATGAATACAATATCTGTCATGACATTCTGTGGACACTGAACAATTTTTGGCAGTCTGTGGTAGCCTGTGTGTACTGAAGAAACTGTGGCAGTCTGCAGTGGTCTGTACAGAATGTGCACACTGGCCAACAGGTCTGACAGTTTGGACAGTCAGTTGACAGTCCATGCAGATGTCACAGTTGGGGCAACAAATTGCTGATGTATCCCTGTCACAACATAAAGACAGGCCCATCAGTAATGTCATTTCATAATGTCACAACATATGGATAGGCCTGTCAATAGTAAGATGTACTGCTGTTGAAACATAAAGACAGGCCCATCACTAATATCATTTAATAGAGTCATAACATAAGGTTGGGCCCTTCAGTAGTATTATTTATATTGTTGCAACAAATGGATGGGCCCATCCACAGTAAGATGTACCTCTGATGAAACATAAAGATGGGCCTGTCAGTAATCTCATGTATAGCATCACAACATATGGACAGGCCCTTCAGTAGTATTATTTATATTGTCACAACATATGGGTGGGCCTGGCCCCAGTAAGATGTACCCTGTCAAAACATAATGGCAGGCCCATCACTAATATCATTTAATAGAGTCACAACATATGGATGGGCCCTTCAGTAGTATTATTTATATTGTCACAACATATGGGCAGGCCTGGCCCCAGTAAGATGTACCCTGTTGAAACATAAAGACAGGCCCATCACTAGTATCATTTAATAGAGTCACAACATATGGACAGGCCCTTCAGTAGTATTATTTATATTGTCACAGCATGTGGGAGGGCCTGGCCCTAGTAAGATGTAATAGTCTGCCTACCATGAATACCAGTAACAACAACAATAACCATACTGATGATATTGACCAAGAGACACTAGGGGGTCTGGATTCTGCCTGCAGTCCCATCAAGTTGATAAACAGACTACCTGGAGACCCACCTCATCCCTTTTTGTACATCAGGAAAATAACACTTTACTATTTTTGACTTTTTGTGACTAATGTGACTTTTTGGGAAGGAATCTACTATCATTACCCATGTCCTGCAGGTATGGCTGCACTTTTCTTGCTGATTTTGGTCTTGTTCAAACCACCTAATTCAGAGCTTTCAGTAGATACCACATACATTCAAATTGATGGAGGTTCCAAAGAGATATTGTGATTTTTCTCTCAGACAGTGTGCATCACACCAATGGCTCAATATCTCTGAATTTTCAGACATTTTCTAGTCTTCTTGGTTTAGATATATCATCACTTCATTGTCTCAATAGATTCTGTTCTCTTTTCATTCTTCAAAATGCTGTATATGGTCAAAAAAAAAGTACAGATAGTAGGTTCCTTCCCAAAAAGTCACAAAAAGGTCAAAAATAGTAAAGTGTTAATTTCCTGATGCTATGGACTGCTCGGGATCAGTCGGTTGTCTCCTCTCATGGAGGCCATGGATTCTGTTTCGCTGTCGAAGTCTTCCTCTGAGACTCCCGAGCAACTTTGTGACCTGGTCGTTACGTCTGCGTATTTACCCAGTTACCCATTTTCGCCCCCGGTGGCGCTGAATTTTGCGGTGCGGTCCGTGACAGTGAAACACAAAGACGCATGCCTATGAACCCGCGAGCAAAAGATGGAGCAAGAGGAACGTTCGGTTTCGAAGTGGTCCCGCGGGTGTATCCCCATTGCGAGCACCTTTGATCCCGGCCGATGTGGAAAACATGTCGCCATCACTGACTCGTACGAACGACAACGAGAACGAGCCTTCCGCTTCTGCGACATTCGGTGAGACTCCTGGTTATTCCCGACTTCTTGCATCAATATCCCGCTCTCCGAGAGCGTTGCCTACCCCGAATGATCACCTTGATGCCACCACGAGACTTGGCATCCAATCTACGACTCCACTTCCTGATACTCCCACTACAGCCGTAACCTATTTGAGGAATTTCTCCCATAATGAGGCTTCTTTTCTAACACTGGCCCCCGACAGACTAGAGGAAACCCTCGCCAATGCAACACCGGATTGTTTCTGTTTGGACTGCGAAAAGTTTTACAATGAGAATGGCGGATGGTCAGTACGACCACTTCCCAGGTAAGATTTATTTCCCAATCTATGCAGTTCAAACTGAAGTCCGTGATAGTCCAGAAATTGGTGTTGCGCGATAAGCCTCCTCTGAGGTTCGAATGTTAGGATTGTGCATTTTCTTGGACCTTTTGCCGACCCCTTAGACTCTTGGAACTCCTTCAAGGAGATTTTGCATGTACATTTCAAGATCAAGCCTCATGCCATGAGCCACGACGTAGACTTTAGCCTTAGGATCAAGCACTCCCACCCTATCATTCAGTTTTTTTCCTTGCACGCGCTCCATACCCCCATACCTCATGTACTGTCATCATCATATGTATTCGTAGCTCTTGTCAGACCCGTACTGTGATTTCACTGTCGTATGTCGCAATAACACGGATTCTTCCACAATCAGTTCGAACCTCATTGCCCACACGACCTCCTTTATTCGTACCAAATGAATGTCGCCAGTACTTGCCATTAATGCGAATGCAAAACACGCTGGCATGCAATCCCTCCTAGTTTCTCCTCATAGATGGTGCGTTTCAATGCACTCGAGGCAAAGTGTAGTCGCTGATGCCAGTGGAGCACGTCCGTCTAGCCTTCGGTGGTTCGAACACCATGAAGGGAAATAACGGTCCGTTCTGGATTGGTGGTGACTTTGTCATTTTCAATGTGGTTGTGACACTTCTTGCTGGTGAAGCCCCTCACACACGACAGTATGAAGGCAGAGCTGTATGTTTTTCCCGCCATCCTTTACTACTTCTCTAGGCATGAACGGATACCCTTTTAAGTTCCGTTAGCGCTTGAAGAGAAGGGAGTTGATGTGAGGCGTATACGTGATATTGAATCTTGATGCGTAGTGAGATGAACAACTAACGATTGCACGATGATGAACATTCTAGTTCCAGTCCTCTGCGTACACGCTTCCCACAACATAAACGACTGGACCAATCACAAGTCTAGGCTCTCAGCGTTGAGCTGAATCCAACAAGTCGATAATCACTGGTTGGAAGCCAGGACCTCCACAGGGAATACGAACGCCACGAACAAATGCCTTTGGTCCAATTGGTTGATTCGCCGCATTGACCATAATGGTCTCACTGGATTGAGTATCCCCGGGGTTAGACCGATCTTCTGTCGCGAACCGATTTGCCTCTGTGGCTTGGTCGTTGATGTCCCATACATGGACAGTTGCTCCGTGAGCTTCGTGTATGTGTCCGAAACAGTGAATCAAGGGAGGTTTCTGCATGTTGGACAGATGTGCCAGCAGCTCTGGACACCCAACGTGTTCATTAGTCAGAATTGTGTCCAATATTGTGTGGGGAGGGCCGTGGGTCAACCTGGGCAAAGTGGTATGAGTTAAAGCGCCAGCACAGAAAGATACCTACAAGATATCGACTTCTGGTATGGGTGCCACACGTACTATGTAAAGCTCAGGTTCATGGCTGCACAGCTGGGCGCAATGATAGATCCGGAAGCGCACCTTGAGCTTCCTCGGGTGTATAATTGAATGCCCATCCACCGAACCACGGCTGCCACTAAAGATAAAACAGCGGAGTGTAGCGGTGAGACCAGGTTGTCTCACTCAATTTGGTCAACTGACTGGAGACCCGTAGACAGACCATTCTCTTCCACCATCTTTGGATTGGAACGTGTATTGCTGATCTTGGAGGTACACTATGCCGTTATTTTCATTGTCGACTAACTTCCTTATGTGCGAAGATATCTGCCTGATAGTTACAGGAGACGCTGGGTATTCCGTTTGAACAACGGTCCCACCTCTTTTTTCCTGTGAAAGACGTAATACTGTGTCTCGTACCACGATTCGTGAAGAGGAAGGTCATGATTCCCCGCTATAATGCTTGAAATGGTCAGACTTCACCTTGGCATACTGTATCAAGGACGAACATTTTCACAGGGTGGGGGAGGCTACGTAGCCAGTCCACGGTAATCTTCAACTGGTCGTAAGTGCCAAGCTTACTCAGGTCTCCCGAGTGCAATAATACGTCGCCCGGCGGGACCTGAAACGTTTCCGAGTGAGTGTCACTCAGACAGACGAAGCGCGTCCACTGAGGACCGGGGTGCGGAGGGGGGTGTTGTGGGTCGTACGCTGTGTGTACGGTAGCATTCCTTGTATTGAAAGATTCCTTGCTGAATGGCAGTCGAGATGGTCTTGAGAACAGCGATATCAACGAGGCCATGTCGGCGGTAATTGGTGCTTCTGTGGTGACGCAACAGCTTTGATGACTGCCCAAATTTGGTCAGCTCACCAACCAATCAGCGGGTTTGGAGCGATAATGACGTCGATTGGGGAAACGCCAGCTGCTGGCCACTACTATCAGTGGCGAAATTCCCCTTCTTCAAGGTCGGCTTATGAGCTGTCGCCTCCCTCAGACCATCAGCAGGTATCTATTACTACTTCCCCAGATTCGTCGCTGTTCCACATCTATGTCCGTCAAGACCGTTGCCGTCTGTAACTTCTCCGATCTCAAAGATGGCCAAATGTGCAAACCTCCTATATTTCACTCAATATTACGACTTACCACATATACAGGAAAGAAGTGTCTTTTGACAACGAAGGAAAGGTGGTGGTGTATCGCCTTGGTGACGCCGTGCACGCCACCAGTGCATTCTGTACCCATTATGGCGCACCGTTAGTAAAGGGTGTCCTCGCCGCGGATGGCCGTGTGGTTTGGTGCGTTGTCACATGTGGATGCAAGACTTTTCCGACTCATGAACCGACAGTCCATGGCATGGAGGTAATTATTGTCCAAAGACGACTGTCTTGTTTGTTTCACTTCCATTGGCTCATCGTCCAAATAGCTTGTTTTAACATTTGCACTGGCGATATTGGTAAGGCACTGCATCAGTGGGTAATATAGGTTTTCTTATTAAACAAACTCAGAGGATGCCCCCGCTCCTTCTGCTCTTTATTCTTTCAAGACTCACATCGCCGATGGAAAAGTCCTTGTCACTGCTGACGTCACTCGTACCCTTAAGGCCAATGCGTCCCGACCACCTAAGCTACTCTCTGCTGGCGCTGTCCCTGCTGGTAAAGGCGTCGTCATTATCGGTGGTGGTGCGGGCGCCTTTCATGCTATCGAAAGCTTGAGAGAGGTAATTTTGTGTTTGTGATTTGTGTACGTGCATTCTTTCCAACGTAACTTTGAAAGCACGGCTATTCGGGAAGTATTACTGTACTGTCTAAGGAGATGTATGCTCCCATCGACAGGTAGGTTGGAGTCCTACACTATCCACCCTTTTGCTAAGAGATGCCTTTAGGACAAAGCTCAGCAAGGCTTTGATCACTAACCCAGCCAAGATCGAGTGGCGGAGCGCGTCCGACTTGAAAATCAGATATGGCACGACGCTCCGCCTTGGAGTGGTGGGTCCATTATTGTGTTGATCGTCTCGTCTCGTCTGAGTTGTCCAATTGTATATTTGTTCAGACTGTAACATCAGTAGACACATCCACGAAACAAGTTATATTTGAAGGTGGAAAGGAGTCAGTTTCTTACGACAAGTTGATTCTGGCTACGGGTGGAACACCGCGTCGCTTACCTATCGAGGGCGGCGGCTTGGAAAATGTCTACACTTTCCGTGGAATAGAAGACGCGAAGAAGGTGGATGCTGGCAAGTCTCGATTATGTATACTTCACCACCAACGCCCTGTTCACCTGTCTGCTCACAGACGCTCAAGAAGGGAAACGCATGGTCGTTATTGGCAGTTCTTTCATTAGCATGGAGCTGGTTGTTGCAGTAGCAAAGCGGAAGTTGGCTTCTATCGACGTTATTGGCATGGAAGAGTTTCCCTTTGAAAGCGTGTTGGGAAAAGAAGTTGGAAATGGATTGAAAAAGGTCGATATTTTCCTCTCCTCCACGAATATGCCATCTTACTTCACCAGTATCACGAATCGCAAGGTGTCAAGTTCCACATGCAAACTAAAGTGGACAAGATCGTAGCGTCGGAAAACAATTCGTCTCAGGCATCTGGCGTTGTAGTCAACGGCCAGATCATACCCGCTGACTTTGTTGTGATGGGTGTCGGGGTTGCCCCTGCTACCGAGTTCCTGAAGCAAAGCGGTTTTGCGTTAGAGAAAGACGGAGGCATCAAAGTTGACGAGTACCTTCGCGTGCTTGGACATACGGATGTGTATGCCATCGGTTTGTGCTGCTCCTTGCTCAATTCAGACATCATAATGATCTGATTTCTTTTAGGTGATATCGCATGGTATCCCCAAGTTGGCACAGGGGAGAGTAGGAGAATTGAACATTGGAATGTACGATTAAACGTCGTTTGGCTCTGGAATGGGACTTTGAATTTCCATGCAACAGGTCGCTAGTAACCAAGGTCGGGCGGTGGGTATGACCATCTCCGGAAAACCTCAACCCTTTGTCAAGATCCCTATATTCTGGAGCGCGCGTGCGTGAGACCGTACGGGTTGAAAATGTACTGCTGATTAGGTGCAGAGGGTCAACAACTTCGCTACTGTGGCACGGGCGCAGGATACGAGGATGTCATCATCAAAGGCGACCCTGGCGAAATGAAGGTGAAGCTCTTTGTACGACTCTTCGTAACTGCCTGGTTTTGAGACTGTTGCAGTTCATCGCGTACTACGTGAAAGGCAATCGTGCTGTTGCCGTTGCCAGGTAAGCGTGGCGAGAGGTACCACGCTTAGTTCTGCTCATAAGATTGCTAGCATGCAAAATGACCCTGTCGTTAGCAAGGCATCTGAGCTCCTTCGACTTGGACTCATGCCATCACCTGATGAAATCAGGGAGGGCAAGGTAAGGGCATTTCAGAGACCCACAACCTTCTCACGTTCACACGAAACTTACCATCAGAACCTCCTTGACATTGACATCTCCTGCGTCGAGTCAAATGTGCGAGTTGAAGGTGCATGAGCGTGGGTAATTCCCTTCTGTATCTGTAGTATCATCTAGCTGTACAACGAAATGTCTATTAACTACTCTTCTGCAAGATTGTACTGCATTTGTCCTCGCACCAGCAAGAGAGTAAAAGCAGAAACAAAGTTAATATATATAATTCCACGACCTGGGCAGCCTAATAGCAGCCAAAGTGTGTAGGGAGTATATGAGAAACGAAAGGGGAGGGGACGTCGAGTCACGACTGTACAAAGAGGTACATAGCCAAAGGAATGGCGTGTTAGCTTACAATTAGTGAATGGCAAGGCGAATGTAACAGATATATCCGATAGATACTATACAGGCTTCGCATCCCTGATGTCTAGTGCAGAATCGAGACCCCTGATGAGTTTCTCGGCACCACGCAAGAATGAATGTTTACGTTTTGACGGCGTATTGGGTGACGGCGGTGTCAAGGGAGTACAAGTTAGGCCTTCAGAAATATCCGGGCAACAGGGTGAAGACGGCGAGCGCAGGCTGGATATAGAACGAGCATGACGTATAGTTGTGCCCGCCGAGTCTTTCAGCAAGCCAACATCGGATAAGGTGCGTAAACTGGCGTGCGCTCCAGTTGCCGATGACACAGTTAACGGCTGTCCGCGAGTGAATTGGCAAAAGTTTTGAGTTAGTTTTGCAGAACCGTCAGGACTGACCGTCAACGATCGACGTCGGGGAGGGGAAGGGGGTGCCCGAGGGCTAACAGTGTGCACTGTGATGGTCTTTAACGCCCCCAGGGTGTGTGCTGCGTCTGCGGATTCCCGTAAGACTTCGCTGGAGTCAGTTCTTTGTGACATGCGGCCGGACGACCGCTCGTCGAAACTCCGAACAGAAGAAGTCGTAGCGCCAAGATTGGGCAATGTTATTGGATAACTCCGCTCTCTTGTGCGAGCGGACGACGTTTCCGATAGGAGGGAGGGTAGAGATGACGAAATGCTCGATGGGGAGTGTACCTTCTCCGACACAGCGCATGTTTGGCGATTTAAGTCGTTCATCCAACCTTCCCATTCTAGTTCGCTATCCATCACAGAATTCGAATCCGAGTCGGCCTCATCTGACGCCGACTCAGCCATCGGTTCAGATCCAGTACGATAACAATCAGGTATGACGCCAATTTGATGATACATATCCTGCCAGGATTTGTCGTGATGCTTGAAATCGCTGTTGTCTGAAAGCAAACTTCCGCAATCTATTTCGGTCCTGAGGCCCCACGACAGGGGTTTGGTTATATCTTCTGTGCTAGCCTTTCGTGCAGTTTCTGCAATGTCAACACGCCACTCAGGGTATGGAATAGATTTGCTCGAACGCCCATTTAGAGATGACGTCGTCGGCACTGTGGGACAGCAGTTTCCTAGCGCTGAGGAAGGGAGGAAGGACGAAGATACGGGTTTAGGGGCATAACGATGCAAAACGCGTAGCATGTTTGCAAATGCTGAGTGCAGGGCCTTAAGTACATTTTCTAGCTGGGCACGGTTACTCACCATAATCATCAAGCATGTCAAGAACAACCCATTCTCCTTCCCCACGACATATGTCATCAGGGTTATACGGTTGCCGAGGTTTTCTAAACCTGCGTTTCCCAGTTGCTTTTTCAGACGCTGAGGAGACTTGGTCCGAAGTGGCCCTGCTGGTGTCGGTTTTCCATCCTTCCGAGCTAGTAGTCGAAGGCGCTGTCATTGGAAGAGTAATGGATCGAGTCGTCCGGAATTTCAGGCAGATAACACGCTGGTCGCCGACGATGGCGCAAGTCCGCTGGAGCGAGTCGGCACCCCGGAGAGCCTTCAGCGTAGGGAGCGAGAACTGATGACGAAGAGCAACTCCCTGGTGCTTCATGTGAGTAAGCGCACGACCTCCTCGCATTCAGAAAGAACATACCGATTCATCTTTAGACAAAGAGAGTATGTCTTTGTGGATGACCACCCATCGATCCTTCCACTCCAACTTTGGCTTCCATCTTAGCGTGATAGGAATCTCCCTCTTCTTGCCATGGACACCAAGCTCGTGTTCTGTCGCCTTCCCTGGGAGCTTGAACCGACCAGCTTTGGGACTCCAGGCGGCAAGAAGAGCTCTGACTCTAGCATGGAAATAAGGCTGCACGTACTCCAATACCACCTTTCTGTGCAATGGGACGACCATGTCAGACCGATGCATCTCCACTAGTTCATACGGCCGCAGGTTGCAAGAAGACATGGTGTCATCATTCTGGAGTACCCTGCCTGTGGAGAAGGCTATAAGGACATATTGATCGACGAGGCGGTTATTTCCAAGCTTGTTGCTAGGACGAGAAATTTGCCCAGGAGACTCCTTGTCACGCTGTATGCTGTTGTATTCTGGGTCACCTTCGGCTTCATCATATCGCCCCAGAGTGTATCCGGTTCGACTACAGGGCGACGCAAAAAAGATGGGCGACACTGAGCGTTGCGTTGGGACGTCGGGTGCCCGCACGAGGTTACATTTAGAAAGTATCCAGTGCTTTACTTGTTTTACGTTCCAATCGTTTTGAACGTGGGTCAGCAGCCACTGGTCGTATGGGACTGGACCCACAAATGACGACAGGCTTAGACTTCATGGACGGCAACCATATAAACTGAGATGGTACGCACCAAACCTACAGCTGATTGGGATGGAGCGGCGATGCTCGTCTGGCGGCATCAAGGATAATGTACAGGTCGAGGGAATCGCTGAGGCGGTCGGCGTGAGACTGGCTTTATCACTAGTCATTTAGAGGCCTGACGTGCCAGACAAATCACTTCTGTCGAATTCTCCCAAGAACACTCGGCCCTGTCGACAATTTACTAAAGTCTGACAGTCTGACAGCCAGGAGACGCTCACAAGCTGCTTATTCGCTTCAGTTCCTGGTTAGCGCTTTGCTCATGATTCAGAACTCACCGCCACGACCATCCGCATGGAAGGGAAAGGGGAAGATAACGAACGAGGACTACGATGACCTACGACCGACCATAACTTATCGTCACATTCTTTCTCAGAACCTTGGTGTGCGGGACCCTTTGCGCGTCATTGCCCTCTGCGACAGCGACGCTTTCTATGCGGCTTGTGAACGTGTCAGATTGGGCCTTGACGCCAGCGCCCCGCTCGTGGTGCAACAATGGGAAAGTCTCATCGCTGTCAGCTATCCCGCTCGTAAATATGGCATATCCAGAATGGACAAAGTGAAAGATGCAAAGAAGAAATGTCCGAATCTTGTTACCGTTCACGTAGCTACGTACAAAGAGGGGGAAAGAGAGCCTGGCTACTGGGAGGACATCGATACTCGGACCCACAAGGTATGTACACGCCCACCGCCATCATCCAGGTAAAGTTTGGTGATGACCACATGGTTATTGTTGCAAGGTCTCACTTGATCTGTACCGGCGTGAGAGCAGCAAGATTATCAACATTATGAAGCAGTCGCTTCCGAGTGGCGAAATCGGTGAGAGTCTCTGTTGGCTAGACCTTCGATACATAGCTGACGGGTGGGAAAGAGAAGGCTTCTATTGATGAGGCCTTCTTGGACTTGACGAGGCCAGTTCGCGAGAAGTTGCTTGAAAGATATCCTTACCTGGCCAAGTTCCCCGACGACGCACCTGAGGGGGCAGACAGCCCACTACCTCCTCCACCGCCGATCGATTGGAATCAGCTTGGTGAATTAGTCCCTCTGACTGCGTCGGGTGAAGGGTCCGAACCTCAGGATGAGATCTCAAACCATGAAGATGACCACTTTACTACCTGGCATGATGTTGCATTGTCGATAGGAGCGGGACTCGTCGCAAAGCTCCGAGAGGAAATCTTTAGGCAACTGGGTTACACGATGTCGGCGGTTCGTAAAATTAACCCGAAGCAGGCTGTCGTATTAACGTTGGCCAGGGTATTTCACGCAATAAATTTCTTGCCAAGGTGAGTACTTTCTAAGTGGAAATAAACCACTGAATCGCCATCCGCCTGCAGCTTTGTGCATCCTACAAGAAGCCCAACAGCCAGGTAATCGGTGTACCGCACCATAGCTTCCGGGCTCACACTAGAACAGACCGTACTACGAAATGATGCTATCCCATCATACCTCCGACCCATGCCGTTCCAAAAGGTATGTGGTGCCGGGTTCAATGCTGTAAGTGATCGTGATGATGGTATCCAGATACGATTCCTTGGTGGAAAGCTTGGAGATGCCCTTGCCAAAGAATATGATGTTTCAACAGTTGGTGATCTATTGTGAGTACATCTCTGCCAGAGCAAGTGTTCTTTTCAACAAAGTTGCCATGCTATCAAGGACGGTGTCTTTGGGTATGTAATCCCGTCCTTGCATAGCCCTTTACTGACTTCCATGGGTAGGCGAGATGCAAAATAAATTTGGTGAAAACGCGGTATGGGTTTATGAACTTCTGCGGTGAGAATAGTGAGCTTGTCTTGGCTTTGTGTCATTAAACTGCTAAATCCTGCAGCGGGATTGACGGAAGCGAAGGTCGATGAATTTCCATCTGTATCCGGCTCTCGTGTTAACATTCTCGTTAGTGAAAGAGAGGTCGGCTCTCTTTAAGAGCATGCTGGCATCCAAGAACCTCCCGAAGCCTATAACGACGTTTGCTGATGGCCAGCACTGGATCCGGGTTCTGGCTGCGGAGCTAGCACTAAGACTGAAAGACGCGCGTGAGGAAGTTCCCACTCTGTGGCCGAAAACCATTGTCCTCCATGCCCGGAAAGGTACTTCGTCCGGTCCGGTATGTGCTGCGTGCTAAGGAGAAGCAGGATACGAAACGTCAAAATCCAAGCAAGCAGCATTTCCGTTTACTAAAGACGTTAGCGTCGACGTGATAGCATCTGCGGGAAACAAACTGTGGAAAGAACTTATGGGTGGCGCCGCCAAAGTCAATATCACGAATGTGCAGCTTGCGTTCACAGGCATCGAGGCCGCCGAAACCGGTCAACAGAGCATTGATGGCTTCTTCAAGGCCAGGGATGTCCACCATCAACCTCTCAAGCGCCATAGGGACAACGACGACGAATTATCCCCTACGAGGGCTGAGAGTGACATCCAAGACGTCCCAGAGCAGCAGGAACGATCTTGGACGTCATTTGTCTGCGACCGGTGTCAGAACCGTATTGCACTTCGAGATGACCAACTCGACTGGAGTGACGACGAGCGGGCCCGCGCCTTAGCGACATTGCGACAGGAACACGAAGATTTTCATTTTGCACAAGATTTGGAAAATGGCTCTCTGCCAAAGAAGCCGAGCTCGTCATCGCGGCCAGCGTCGAAACGAGGTCGGACAGTGGAGCCCCAAGGTATTGCAAAATTCTTCGGTAAGAAGTGAGAGGGCCATATTACCGGAAACGTGCGAGATATTTATCAACGCTGTGACCTAACCTATTGGGTTGGTTCTGTCGCGAGTCTGTGGGGCCAGATTGTTATATGACTTGTGTAGATTCTGTACCTACCAGAGGGATAATACTAATGAGGGTGACGTGCTGAGGCGATGCATTTGGCATGTCTTTGATTGTCTCTGCGATGTTGCATCACTGGACTGCACAGGTTATCGCCGATGTCAAGCAGGGGTATCCAGACATCGATATTGCCCATAAAAGTGCTGCGATGGCAGTTCCAAAAGTCCCCCATCCCAACGTGCTGTTCGCGGGCGTCTCGGGAGTCCTTTCCTTGTTCTTTTCTCTTCGTTTCTGCGGACTGGTCCGCTTTTGCTTCTGGGAAGCATTTTGTTAACGGCTAGACCGTGATATATCCTTTCACCCGTTGTTCGCTGCTTCTGTCCGGTCACAGCAAGCATATTCCAGTTACATTTCTCGCTCAGGAATCACGAATCTTACAGGAATGATGGAACAAGTGCTGAAGGGAACGTCCATCGTCCCGGATTTTACTCCTCTGCATTCGGTGCAGTCCAAGGGAGCCGTCGTACGTTTCTTGAGAGCGGGGACCTGTCGTATTACTGACCAGTCGCTCTGCTATGTCTTAGGTCACTGCTGTGTTTTCTCTCCTTTCTGCCCTGGCTTTGCTCTTTGTGGTGTGCAGATGTACTCGCGTTGTTCTCCGCAGAGGCTCGCCAGGCATATATGGAGCCCCTGAGAACCTATTGTTCCGAACGCACATTGGTCACTATGTCGGAAGTCTCCTCATCGGAAACGTGTTTCTCACAATAGCTGGATTGATCGAGTTCAAATGGGGTCTTCAATCTGGGATTACTCAAGGTGAGCGAACCTTTTGTGACTTCGTGAGCTCACTCGTCCTCACAATTGCGAAGGTGCTCTTTGCTCTGCACAGGGTAGGATTGCTCCGTCCTTTTTGGGACCCCTCTCCCCCATTCTTACAATCCTGCACAGCTGTCATAATGGAAATTGGGCTGTGGAGCACCGGCTTTTTCACGGTCGCAACGGGCATACACACCTGCATTTCCCTTGTTTTCCGCACACGTCAAGTTCCTTGGATTAACCTGGCATGTATTGTGCTAGGATGGGTCATCTCGTTTGTCGCTGGTACGAGCGTCTCTTTGAAGCCTCCTAACGACTCATTGATCGAGTGTTTGTGCAGCATTGGTCCCCCTGGAAAAGAGCAATTTGTATGGACCAGACGGCATATCGTGCGGCGTCGCAAGAAATTACGGAGTTGAACTTTTCGTTTTGCAGCCACTCCCAGTATGTCCTGATGCAATTCTTTCACGTGTTTCATGTCCCAAACTATGTGTGAAGATTTTTATGGGTATCGCCTGCTCGGGCGCGATATATTCTTTGGTTTTCCTTGTGCTGTTCGGAAAGCTCAACCCAAAGAACGGTGACCTCGAGATGAATTCTCAGTCTCAACATAGGTGGAGCTTGCTTTATGACTCCAGAGAATACGTTCGTTTCATTGCGGTTCTCGCACAGACCATGTTCTGGTATCCTTCCGGTGAGAGTGATGCCATTTGGCGAAAGGTTGTCAATTTGTTTATGCTTGGTACCTAGCGTTTTTCGTGCTCTTATTCCCCTTCTGTGTCACTTGCCTCCTGATCTTTTCTGGGCATTCTCTTTCTGATGCTGCAGATGTGTTTGCAAGAGTCTGTTGTTCAATGCTCGGTAAGTCCTCTTGAAGTGGCGCAGGAGCGTTGTCTTGACAGACCCGCCAGGTCTTGCCAACGTTGGTTTGCTGTACAACACTTTCCGGGTCATAAGACCCTTGTTTAAGACATCTCCCGCAGTCAGGGTCATGGCAGACACCGAGAAGACGTTTGGACAGAGCGCATCCCAGGAGTCACCAGTCCGCCCTGAGCCGGCATACATGCCGAGGAGGGACGTTTTACCGCCATCGTTACACCAAAGCCACTATCGGTCAGAATCCGAATCGAGCGCGAATTCAACCACACAGTTGCTTGGTTTGAAAAGGAAGTCGTCGAAGTACAATGGAATGAGGGTGCGGCAAGCGGGTCAACCTTCAGTACGAGCACCGTCAAACCGGAGAAAGGCCGGACTCGCCATCACCGTACCACCGCTGCCATCGGTCGGGGTTCTGAGTCCGCCTTTGGTTACTGTCAAGCTATCTGCTGTTTCCCCTCCTCCGGCCAGTCATGAATCCCAAAGCAAATCTTCAGGGCGGGAAGATGCGAGTGGGGGGTCTCCGCACTTGATCCTTGGCGATGAACTAGCGGCATTCCCCCCGGTTCCCCTGTCAGCCTATCATGTACCCAACAAGAGTGCGACTTTGGCGTTGCGACTAGGATTGCCTACACCTTCGCCTGCAATTACGCCTTCGTCACGGTACATAGTGCCTTTCACGGCTAGCCTTCAACCGCCAACCCCACAACCGCTATCCACTAGTCACGACAACAGCGAAGGAGAGGCTCCAGAACTTCCTGAAACGTCTATCCCCCGTATCAGTGTCACTGCTCCAGGTGCTGCCTACCGACCTCCCTCGAGCATCCGACCACTTCCTGACCTCCCCGAGACACTCGACTCAGATCGCTCCAGTTGCTACTCAAGCTCGGCATCGTCTTCTAGTGATAGCGAAGGCGAGCACCGTCACATACATAGACCATCATCTCCGCGTAGCGCTCTGCGGCCGCTGCCGGCTGTGCCTCCGCCAAATGATGGCGACATCGCAGACGCTGAGTGGCCGTGCACACCTGGTCCCTCTACTCGGACCATCTCTCGCACCTCCGATAGGTCGGACGACAGACGAAGTCGGCGCACGACCATGAGCTCTGTCTGGTCGCAAGACAGCGCATGGACGAAGAGTCAGGCACCGGACAGCGAGGCCATACTTGCATATTCACAACTTGTCCCACACGCGGTGTTACCTGGCCACGAGCAGGTGAATGTCGGGCCGATGGCAGCGAAACGCGCTGTATTGCCCACGACTCCGCGACTGGCTACTCTGAGAGGGATGCGTCCGGTCAAGCTCGCGTCAAGGCTGACTGTGCGGTTTGCTGGTGCCATCAAGAACCCGATATCACCTAGCGAGTTCACGATTGTAAATGTGCCTAATAATGATAGTGTTGTTTGAACGAGGATTGAGATAATTTTGCAATACCCTGCTACTACTGTATTTTAGTTTCGAGTGTAATTGCCATTCCCCGGTGTGACGCGTGTGAGCCAAACTGACGTAGTCCCTGACTCGTTCCTCACTCCAGCCCAACCTACAGTCAACTGGAACACCTCGACTACAGGAAAATGTCACTCTCGAATTTATCTGCCTACATGAACAGATCAACAAGATATGTCCTGGACAATACCGCCAAAAGCACGTCGCTTTGTAAATCCGCCCACTCATGAATCCCGGCTAACCCACCGGTCGGTTGTTCCTCCCCCCAGTTCTCCGCATGGAAGGTGCCAAAGAGCCCTCTCGTGCACCGATGACGCTCTTCACCTTCCAAACCCGCGAGGACCTGAAACAGTTCGCGACGGGCTGTGACGCCGATATTGGAGGTACCTCGACATTGCACTTTGACCTGGATGAAAGCCCGGAGCGGAATAAGGGCATTTCCGGGGATCTCGCTACGGCACGGTTCTGGGGAGAAATGCGGCTTGATGTACGGCCAGAGCTACGAGGGAGGATACGAGGTGGCTACGCAGGATTCCGGTCCAAGGTGGGCAAAATCCCGATCCCCACGTCGCATCAATCAAATTGATGGTTCTGAGCCAGCCACGACCCTCGCTGTTCGGAGAGATATGCGATGACGTGTCGAACCACCAATTTCTCGGGCTGCGCTTGCGACTTGGAGGTGATCCCCGTCTTCGGAACTCCTACTTCGTGAATATTCAGACGGACGGACCGGTCACAACGGATTTATGGCAACACCGACTCTATTTCAAACGGAGCGATGGGGAGTGGGAGGACATTTTTGTGCGTAGTGTCTTACTGTTTTGGTTGGCTCGAGGCAATGCCTCTCATGCGAATTTCATCACTCATGTTTTCGGGCAGATTCCATTTGACAACTTTATACTCACAAATACTGGTGAGTTGGTACAACATCAGATAACCATGTTCCGAGAACGTATTCGGACGGTCGGGATATCGCTATTGGGAGGAAATAGTGGTGTGTCAGGTGCATACGACCTCGGCATCCACTCCATACGTGCCGTCAACGAGGAAGACGTGACGAAGCCACCTTGTGAGTGTGTTCCCTGACCTTACCCTAGTCCGGACTTAACACGACTCAGCAATGGAGAAGGATCCCTCCTTTGGTGCATGATTTTTGTAACTTCTGCGGTTGATCAGTACATGAGTGAGACCTTCATTTACAAAGCATTTCTATATGAGCGCTTAGGGAGCGAGAAGACGAGACTAGTAACGTGTACAGCGATGGACGGCAAGAAAAGCGCCTGAAGGAATGACCTTGGAGACTGTTAGAAAGAAATCCCGTAAAGCTTTCGGTAAAACGAACGAGAAGATCACACAATAATACTACCAGAGGAGCCATTTCCATGGTCACCGTTGGAGCCCTTGTGTACTCTAGTTGCGTCGCCTGGGTTGGCTATAACAAGTGCTCGCAGTGCCTGAAAAGAATGCTGAGCACCCTGTGATACTGTCTGATCTCACGAACGAGTTTGGAGCCTTGTCGACGTCAGTACACATCTTGGCCCACATTTCTATAAATCAGCAACCAAGGTGTTGTACGAGGTCTCGGCCCTCCGTTTATGGTGCCTATGGTAAATCAGAATGTCTGGTTCATATGTAACGAAGTCCTCTACCCATCGTGCCAACTTTGAACTTGTATTTGCTAACGACGAGGATGACCGAGAGCGAGTCCCGCTTCTTCACACGGAGAATTTGATGGAAAGTGCTGGCTCCCTCAAAGAACTTGCGGAGGTGATGGAGTACACGAAAAGGAATCCCTAACCCGTTCCCGTGTCTAGGACCCCAAGGCATTATGACCTCACTAACGATGACACACTGCTTTTTGTGAGAATCTGAGTGATAAACGTGAGAAAGAAGCGTTCCAATATCTGGTACAACTCACCTTCAATGGTCGGGTCATCCCGGTTGTTGGAGCCATTCTCGATGGATCGGGTGCCATGAGAGCAGATTTACTGGTGCCTTGGTCAGCATAAGAACTGGGAGAATTAGCTGGAAGAGGACGGGACAACGTATCACCAGCGCCGACGATGACGTGGTACCGAAGTGTATCGGGCCCAGAAGTAGATCAATATTACCTGCTCCACATATACCCTGGATATAGTTTCTTTATAGAAGTAGCTCGCGAAGGAAACTGGGACAACGATAAAAATAGGATAATTAGCCTGTGTCAATTGTGACAAAAGAGGTCTGTGACACGATTCAAAGTGTCAGGTGTTGTCTGAAGACGTGCATATCACTATTAAGAGAGAGGAACTGTGTGTTGGATACATACGATCTCTGTAATACTCACCTTCAAAGCAATGAAGTCACTTCGTGAGAGGGATCCACTGACCTCGCTCTAGTCAGACCTTACGAACTTCGGAAATGGAGAGGTGTCCCTTTCACGTTATTTTGTAGCTTCTGCGAACTCAATTCCAGTTGATCAACACATAAGCATAACCTATATTTACAATGCGATCCGCATGAGTGGCTTAGAGAGTGAGAAGAAGGCGGTAGAGACGTGTACAATGCTGGGCAGCAAGAGAAGTACCCAAAGGAATGATGGACACCTTGGAATTTGTTAGAAAGATGGAAAAAGAAAATCCGTATAACTACCGGTAAAATGATACTAAGAAAAGATCACACGACAACACAGCCGGAGCAGCATCCTCCATGATCACCATCGCCCATGTCTTTGGAGCCGCTGTATACTCCAGGTACGTTCCCTGCGTTGGCCATGACCGGTCTACCCGTTTGTTGTTCCTGAAGAGCATTTGCTGAATTACTTTTTGTGATGCGAATGAAAATTATGGGCTTATTCACCTTATTGTACTTCCTAATCTCGCGGACGAGGTTTGTGAAGGCCTCGTCGACGTTGATGCGCTGCTTAGCCGACGTTTCTATGAATTTGCAACCAAAATGTTTTGCGAGATCCCGACCCTCTGTTATTGTTATTGTGGTTGTTGTTGATTTGCGTGAACAAGGGTTGTTCCGTACACATAAATGAGGAAATACTCCTACCGTTCATACCGACTTGGCGCTCATATTCAAGATCGCACTTGTTGGCAACGACAATGACGGGGAACGAATCCTGATCCTTGACACGGAGAATTTGTTGGTGGAAGGTACTAATTTCCTCAAAGGAGTTGCGAGAGGTGATAGAGTATACAAGAAGGAACCCCTCGCCCGTTCGCATGTACTGTTCGCGCATTGCCCTATTCGATTTAACAGGATATATACGATAGGAGAATAAAAGGCGGACGAAGTTTGACATACCCGTATTCTTCCTGTCCGGCGGTGTCCAAAACGTCGAGGAGTGCGACCTCGTCATCGATGACACATTGCTTGCGGTACGAATCTGAGTGGCATGAGCACGATAAACGGAACGCAATGCTCCACCATCTGAGTATTACCCACCCTCGATGGTCGGGTCGTATTCGTCGACGAAGTGGCTCTGAATGAATTGGATGGTGAGTGCGGATTTACCGACACCTTTGCGGGTGCATGAGTTCTGGAGAGTAATTGGAAGAGGATGAGACGACGTACCACCTCCACCAACGACGACGAGCTTGTACTCCCTCAAGAATTGTGCCTAGCCACGAAGGAAATCAGTCATTGGGGTGTCAACCAAAATAGAATGCCGCGTGTACCCTTGACATGGTATCTCTCACTGCTCAGAGAAGCAGAAGCAAGAAAACAAGAAACAAGAAATAAGTACTCGACGCTGGAGACAGACAATTGGCGGTGCAAGATAAAATGATTATGCGACGACCACAAACAACAGACAACACAACGCAGGGAAAGTAAACCCGTGGATCACATTCATATACCATATTCCCCATGATCGCAGTCTCTTATCCTATTACACTCATCAAACATTCTAAAAAATAGAATTTATCAGGTCACTTCCAATCGCCGCACCTGAAAATGGGTTCCCAATCAGTTACTCCGAGTTTACACGGCAACGAGATAGATGGCGTGACTTCTTACCAGCGCCGAAACCAAGCCCTCCCGCAGCGGATTGTGCCATCTGAACTATACATGAGTGATGGGATCACGCGCGTTGGTTCCGATACGTACGGTCGTGCCAAGATTGCCAAACCTTCCCTGCTTGGATGGTTGCTGGGGTGCGGGTTGGAGTGGCTCCGTGGGAGGATAGTAAGGGGGTCCATATTGATGCGGCGGTCCCGGTGATGGGCCATAATGCTGTAGTGGGCCAGGTGGTGGCCCATAATGCTGTGGTGGCCCTGGGGGTGGGCCATATGGCTGCGATGGCGGTGGTCCGGGAGGTGGAAGATACGGCGGACCAGGAGACGCTGGGTGTTTCTGCGACGGCACAGGAGAAACAGTATATCTTTGTACCGGCCCAGTTCTCGAAGACGATGTATCCGACTTGGGCGTGCCCGAGAAGGGTGGGGGAGACGCTTTCTCGCTGAATGATCTGAGCTTCTCCACATACGCAGCGGGGAAGAGCCCTTGCTTTCCAGCCCGATTGCGACCAGTCCACCAATCTTCATTTGTCTCGTTGATGATTTCTATGATCTCACCAGCACGGAAATTCAGATCGCTAGGATCCTAGAAAGATGTGTGTGTGTGTATGTGTCATAATGGTAAGGCGATATCGACCCCTTACCTCGCTCGTCCAATCCCACAAAGTCCTAGCCTCGACCTTCGCCTGGTTCTTGCTGGACGATAGGCTCAGGTTCGATGCTTTCTGTGTCAGGGCTGTTATGGAGGTGTTGGGCGGAGATCCAGCACGAGAAAGGATCGCCAAGATGTCCCGGCCATCGTCCCGTGGAATCTGGTTGTGAGTAATGAGCAACTCGATGTTCTGTCGTGTCTGGGAGATAATGTGAGCGAATGCGGGCGATGGCTCTGGCATCTCTTCGATACTCGCTGTAACTAGTAAATGGTCCGAGCTCAAGTAGCACCGTCACACGGGCGGAGCGGCAAGTAGGACTACTGATCTTGGACATCTAAACTACAGCTTGTCACCCACAGCACTACATGTCTCTGAAGCAAATCTTGAAGGATGTGTTGTGCCAGCCAATGCCACTGCTGGTGGGTTTATGGGATGAAGTTAGGCAATAGAAACGGAATCTACAGCCAGACACAGCATACATGTAAGATCAAGTCCCTCATTACACACATGAAGTGAAAAAGCGTTCGAAATAATGTGGATATTGGCGGTGACCCATATGGCTAGGGTGGTGGGGGTGAGCTTGGAGGCCGAGTACAAGCGACACAGGAGACGAGCATCTCAGCAACGGTGTAGGAGAGGTATATTTTTTAAACTGGACTGATGTCCATAGACCATGTACCCAGCTTGCTGGGAGTATCTAGGAGAGACAGAGGGGTCTTAATCATCGCCATGAAAGATTTTCTTCACATACACAGGGGGAAAACCCCCCTCCTTCCCAGCTCGGTTGCGACCAAACCACCAATATTCTTCTGCCTCGCTAGTGATCTCTATGATCTCACCGGCACGGAAGCTCAGGTCGTCTGGACCCTAGAAAAACGCGCAGGTATCACGACAATGAGACGATTTCATTGGCTCGTGTCATAAACCTTACCTCGCCCCCCCAACTGTCCAAAGTCACAGCCTGGACCCCCGTCATGGGAGGTGGCGATATCCTCGGGTGAGAAGCTTCCTGTGTTAACTCTGGGTTGGATGTGTCGGACAGAAACTCGGAATCAGAAAGCTCCGCCAAGATGTCCTGATCATCGTCCGAAGATGGCTCGGGCATCCTTTTCATAGGCAACTGCCATTATTGTGAGTGCACGAGCCATGCGGCGGTCATGAACACGATATACCTTTACACGCGGTGCTGTACCGCCGGTAGACTTACGAGCGACTTGTATGAGCTTAGGCATCTCCTGTAGAAGATGTTCAGGATACTAGTCGACTGGGAAATGGGACGCCAGGCTCGAGCCGAATCCTCTCCGCGAGCCAGGATGTCTGCGCACATTGCAAACAGGCAAACAAACCTCTCATGGTTTCTACCACAGAACGAGAGTAGGTGATCTGTCGTACTCACGATGGTCACCGGAAGATGTCTGTGGGATGTTGATTTGTAAGCGAGAGACAAACCTTCCACAGATCCCCATTGGATGAAATGGAACTATGTCAGTTAGAGCTTGTACGGAAAGCGCAGTTCAGTTGTAGTTTACGAACTTCACGGATTGTTCTTGTTTGACGGGTGGTGGAAAAATCCGGGCCAAAGCGTCGGAGATTGAAATGTTGGTTTCCCTCCCAATGGTAGCATGTCTCTCCCTCCCTATCTCACCTCTGCTGATACTCGACACAATCACATCTGGCAAGTACTAATCGAACTTTTCGACGTCTTAGGATCAAATATCGTTGAACTAATGGAAACAGTGGGGGAAATAGAGGAAGAATCCAAGCATGCCAAGTGGACCGATGAAGAGGTCGCTGCCCTCATTGATTATCTGCACACAAGTTGCTCAGAGTGGGCTGATGCTGGCAACTTCTGACAAGCGACTTATGCGAAAGCTGCAGAGAGCATTTGCAAGCTCCACAGGTCTGGTAAAATCAAGGATTCAAAGAATGTGTTGATTAAATGGGGATTGGTATGTCCTTCTCTATTCTAAAGTTGCTATGCTGACACTAGATGTAGCTTAAACATACGTACAACGCAATCATGACTTATCGCAGTGGATCAGGTGAACATTGGGACAATGAGAATGGTGCAAATATCTGTGGAGCAGCTGATGCAGAGAAATGGGCAAAATTCATCGGTGTGAAGGTATGTATTTGATCTTACAGATAACTATGATCGGTTCACTGAGACATTGCAGCGAAACATGGCCATGAAGCCCTTCTGCAACAAGGGCTGGCAGTATCTTCCAATGATGGAGGATATTTTTCCACAGGGTGGCGCATGTCATGACCGTGCCCAGACCACCCCAGACCGGCTCTATCCCAGTCTTGACTGGTCCTGTCCAACCCTTGCCCCGGTGTAGGGAACTGTATACTCCCTGAGGCTGGAACACAAATCTGTCACTAAATTCCACAAGCCTCTACGTCAAACCTGTTTCGGAATTGTTCCGCTTGTGTCTCCATGTTTCCTCCCCACCCCTGTCACCTTCAGAGTTTCTACCGACCTTCCACATGTTGCTCAGTCATCAAAACGCTGATCTGGAAATTCCACATTCACACAGAGTCATCCGGAATTCAGTAGCCGTGCCACTGCTCAGCCACATCACCAGTCGTCCGTGCCACTTACCTCTAAAAACTCCGGATTCCCCTGTCGCCCTAAATTCCGCAAGCTGGACTTCGTGCCAGTACGCTATGCTCTGCCCTCCTGCGCCACTCAGCTCCACCTCCCACTTGTATGCATACTCTTGTTCTGTTGGAAGATACCCCTTACCATTGTCCCATTCTTACTCTTGTGTACTACCCACCGGACTATTTCACGTGCATCCGTATTTTGCTGATGTCTGATGTCCTGCCCTTTATTTTCTGGTCTTTTAGTTTTTCCACCCCACCTTACTCCGACTCATACCTACTTTCCCTGTACTATATAATTCCGCCATAGTGTCGGAAATATACCACCCACCTTTGGAGTCGCTATCTGTGTGTGTTCTGCGAGTTCGAGAGTTTCTAGAGTCTAAGTGCGTATATAGAGTCTACAGCATCTTCAGTGTCCCCAGAGGTCTTTGTGTCTCCTGCGTCCTCCAGCTTTGTGCACCTAATCCCGTGTCCCTTTCGCTTCAAATTCGCTCCTCTTGACGCGTAGCAACCTCTTGGAATTTTGTATACCCATCCCGCTGTTCCCCACACGTCTACATCTGCCCAGAATTAAATCCCACGGCTCTCGCTCGAAATTCCCCACTGCTTCTAAGCCCTTTCTCAACTTCTCCTTCCACACAGCACCCCCTGGGACGATCCTAGGGAATTCTCCCTTCACC
Source organism: Pisolithus tinctorius (assembly GCA_024663395.1). Classification (NCBI taxonomy): domain Eukaryota; kingdom Fungi; phylum Basidiomycota; class Agaricomycetes; order Boletales; family Pisolithaceae; genus Pisolithus; species Pisolithus tinctorius. The sequence goes on from JANFAH010000002.1 coordinate 4,601,726, forward strand.
CTTCCTCTAGTTGCACGCTTCCCAGAAGTCGTGTTCCACACTGGTCCCAGCCTTGACCCTTCGACCCAGAAACGTGTTAGCTCGTGAGGCACTGCAAGGCAGTGTCCAGTCGAGTTGTCCCCTCAGTTGGTACTGGGCCAGTGTAACACCCAGCCCAGCCACATGTCCTGCCCCAGTTCCCGGTAATCCCTTGTTCATAGTCCTTGCTTGATAAGATTCTTTGTAACACTACTTACCAATCATCGCTGTACCGGTGCAGACCGGTCTCCGGTGCTACATTACACTTAGGTTACTTCTAGTATTTAAGCTGTAGGATATTCTGTTTAGCCTCAGTCTGAAATCAAACTAGTTCTCGTCTTAACCCGGTCTCTCTCGTCCTCTGTCTTCTGTCTCTCGACCGGACTACGGCCCACGCAAGGGAATAGCGCTGCGCCCTCAGTCGCTAAGTCCAATAGTCCAAACCCCTTGATATCTCGTATTACCCTCTAACCCCCAACTGGCCTTGGACCGGTGAAGACCTGGACTTAACAGTATTTCAGACTCACACTTGTGTGGGTCAACACCCTTCTGCTCATCCCTCGGCATGCCTACCCAAACCAGAACCCAAGCAGCATGGGCACGTGCTACCACCAACCCAGATTCCACTTCAGCAGTCGACTTGCACCGTGCCGCTGCCCTGGTGTCCTTAGGGACAGCCAGAAGGTCACCCGGTGAAGTCAATAACTTCAGGGGCTTCTCAGCCCATAGATCCACTACCCCCATCCCTAATTGACCTCTCGCACCCACTAATGATCTGGATGATGAACCGGACCTGGACAAACCAGATGACTTCAATCACCCCAGTGATGATGGTCCTGGTGATGACGGGCTGGGAGATGACCTGGATAATGATGATGAAGAACCCCTCCCAGAGGATGATGTCGAGCCTGGTGTAACCGTGCTTGATAATCTTGCCAACGCCATCGAGCTCCTCACACGTAATGCTCGCACTGGCTCTGAGTTGTCCTCTAGAACCAAGTTGCACAAACCGGACACCTTCGATGGGACAGACCCAAAGAAGCTGCGTGCATTTCTTATCCAGTGCAAACTTAACTTCTGGGACCGGCCCCAGGCCTTTTGAAGTGATCAAGCCAAGGTCACTTTCATGCAGTCATTCCTGAAAGGGATGGCTCTCAAGTGGTTCGAACTGGACCTACTTGGGACTGAAGACCCAGAGGACCGGCCCTACTGGATGGACTCCTGGAAGGAGTTTGTCATAGAACTTCAAACTACTTTCAGACCTCATGACCCGGTGGCTGACACTGAAAGCCAGCTGGACCACCTCCAAATGAAAGATAATCACCGGATCAATAAGTACGTGGTCGAATTCAACCGGCTTGCCTCACAAGTCCAGGGATACGGTGATGGCACTCTGCGCCACTTCTTCTACACCGGTCTCCCTGACCATATCAAAGATGAGGTCTGCAGGGTTGGCAAACCAAGAACCCTTCACAAGCTTCGCCACCTAGCCCAGGAGATTGACGCACGTTACTGGGAGCGCAAAGAGGAGGTTCAGCGGTCTAGTAAGCACCAGGGGTCATCCTCTGGTAACAAATCTACTCCCAACTCTGGCCACAGTAATCAGTCTAAGCCTGGTCAAGAGAAATCCAAGACCGGCAACAACTCTGGAAATAGCAACTCCGGTAACCAACCCCAGTCCAAACCTGCCTCGACCGGTCAGACCGGCTCTAACACAACCAAGGCGGACTCAAACAAATTGGGCAAGGATGGCAAGTTGACACCGGAGGAGCACAAACACTGTAGAGACAATAACCTTTGCATGTTCTGTGGGGGCACTGGACATTTTGCAGATAAGTGCCCCAAGAAAGCCGGGAAAGCCAAAGCTTGCGCTGTGGCCACCTCTGAGGCAGCACTGGCCTCAACCTCGGGCTCTGCCCCCGAGGCAAAAAAATAGGTAGCAGCTCTCAGGACTCCGCACAGACTGAGAGCTGCATTGACTCCGGCTGTGCACCCACGGAGGCTCGCCTCAATGTGTCTGCTCTTTCTAGTCCAAACTCATTAACCCCCCATGTCTCTATTGTCAGTCACGATTTACCCCGGTTTCGTACACTAGTGGACTCCGGTTCCACACATAGTTTCATAGATAAAGACTTTGTTAATCAACACCCTTTTGCCCCTTATCCTGTGTCCCCTATCCAACTCTGGCTCTTTGATGGGTTGTCAAGTTTCGTTATCACCCAAGCAGTAGATCTTTTGGTTCAATTTGTGACCGGCGATGTCACCCCGGTAACCCTGTTTCTAGCCCCGTTGGATTCTGAATGTAAGATAGTCCTTGGACATGACTGGCTCACCCGCTACAATCTGTCGATTGATTGAGTATTGAGCAGTCTGACTTTCTGGACATCTACAGGAGGAATGCCAACCCTGTCGACACCCCCTGCCACACCAGTCTTAACCGGTATTCCCAAACCCGGTCTACCTGACCAACCCAACCCCGGCCCTGCGCCATCTGTACCATCTGTCGACTCACTGGTTTGCACCCCCCTGAAAGCTCCCCCTATCACCCTGATCAATGCAGCTGCATATGTACGCACTTGCAAACTAGAGGGATCCACCCAATTCCAACTCCATCTACACCCATTGGACCCGGTCCTGGCCCGGTCTACTTCTACCGGTCCTCCACCAGACCTGGCTGGTGTACCAAAGGACTATCACGACTTTGCTGACGTCTTTAGCAAAGCCAAGGCCTCTACTCTCCCCCCACACCGGGACTATGACCTTAAGATCGAATTGGAAGAGGGTACTACACCACCTGTAGGAACCATCTACTCACTATCCCCGGTCGAGCTACAAGCTCTCCGGGCCTTCATCAACGAAAACCTGACTACCGGCTTCATCTGGCCCACCTCTTCCCCCTACACTGCACCGGTCCTCTTCGTAAAGAAGAAGGATGGCTCACTCTGGTTGTGTGTTGACTTCCGGGGCCTTAACAAGCTCACCAAGAAAGACCAGTATCCCCTACCACTAATATCTGATCTACTCGACTCCCCTAGCTGCACCAAAATCTACACTAAGATTGACTTAAGGCATGCGTACCACCTCGTCCGGATTGCACCCGGGGATGAGTGGAAAACTGCCTTCAGAATGCACTATGGGTCTTACAAGTGGTTGGTGATGCCTTTCGGTCTTACCAATGCCCCGGCTGCCTTCCAGCGGTTCGTCAATTCAATCTTTGCAGATATGCTAGATGTCTGCGTCGTCATCTACCTCGACGACATTTTAATCTACTCTGGAGATGAGTCATCACACAAGCAGCACGTCTGGGAGGTTCTTTGCCGGCTCCGGTTGCATGGCCTGTATGCCAAACTGGAGAAGTGCGAATTCCACTTGGACTCTGTGGAATACTTGGGTTACCACTTGTCCCTGGCTGGCCTTACCATGTCTTCAGAGAAAGTCAAAGCTATCTGCGACTGGCCTGAGCCCTGGAAGGTAAAGGACATTCAGTCCTTCCTGGGTTTCGCCAATTTCTACCGCCAGTTCATTTTTAACTACTCGGACATAGTGGTACCTCTAACCCAGTTGACACACAAAGGTGCTCCCTGGAACTTTTCTGAGGAGTGCCGCTGGTCTTTCAACAAACTCAAGCAGGCCTTCACCACTGCCCCGGTCCTAACTCACTTTTCCCCGGAAGCTCCTATTACTGTCGAGACTGATGCTTCTGATTACGCCATAGCTGGTATTTTGTCCATCACCAGTGGTGATGGTCAAATCCGGCCGGTCGCATTCTATTCTCGCACCTTAACAGCCCTGGAGCTAAATTATGACACCCATGATAAGGAGTTACTCGTGATCTTCGAGGTGTTCCGGACATGGTGGCATTACTTAGAAGGCTCTGCAGTACTGGTCGACATTGTCACCGATCACAAGAACCTGGAGTACTTCTCCACCTCAAAGGTTTTAACCCGGCGCCAGGCACGCTGGTCTGAGTTTTTGTCCCAGTTCAATATGGTTATCCGGTTCAGACCCGGTAAACTCGGTGCTAAGCCTGACGCCCTAACTAGATGATGGGATGTCTACCCCAAAGAGGGGGATAGCAACTACGCCCAGGTCAACCCACAGAATCTCAGACCGGTCTTCATGCAGGAACAGCTAGCCACCTCCCTGCACGCCACCTACCTTGAATACCTGGTCCTACGTGCTGTTGCACTGATGGACGTGGAGAAGCTACATAATGATATTCTCTCAGCCCTACCCTCAGACCCAGTTGCCCAAGTCTGGTTCTCAGACACATCAGATTCCCAGTGGTCAGTTGATGACGCCAGCTTCCTCCGTCTAGATGGAAGAATCTATGTACCAGACTCTAACGACCTTCACCTTCATGTCTTGAGGTTTAAACATGATCATCCCTTGTCCGGCCACTTCAGCCAGAACAGGACTCTAGAGCTCATCTGGCGCGAGTACACCTGGCCTGGCCTAAGGACATTCGTCAAAGACTATGTCCGGTCTTGTACTACCTGCGCCTGGGCCAAGGTACCCCACCACTGGCCTTATGGCCTACTCAAACAACTCCCAGTGCCAGAGAAGCCATGGAATTCCATCTCGATGGATTTCATAGAGCAACTCCCAGCCTCAACCAGCTTTACCGCCATCCTCATCGTGGTCGACCGGCTCTCAAAGCAAGCCATCTTCATACCTACTCACGACACCATCACAGCCCCTGAGCTCACCAAACTCTTCCTCATGCACGTGTTCTCTAAGCACGGTGTACTGGCTCACATAACCTCAGACTGGGGATCAGAGTTCATATCTCACTTCTTCTGGTCTCTAGGTAAAGCTCTAGACATGCGTCTACATTTCACCTCCGGGTATCACCCAGAGGGGGATGGTCAGACAGAGCGCACCAACCAGACCCTCGAACAGTATCTCCGGGTATACTGCAACTATCAGCAGGACAACTGGGCCGAACTACTACTGCTAGCTGAGTTTGCCTACAACAATGCACCCAGCGCTACAACCAGGGTATCACCCTTCTTTGCCAATAAGGGTTATCACCCTAATATCTCGGTCTTCCCTGAGCGCGACCTCACATCCAACCGGGCTCGTGATTACGCAGTCGACTTAGATTCACTGCACCAGTACCTACATGAAGAAATGGCTCTCGCCCAGCAATGCTACCAAGGACCGGCAGATGCTAAGCATATGCCGGCCCTGGACTTCAAGGTGGGTGACAATGTCTATGTAAAAGCCAAGTACTTCTGGTCGACCCGGCCCTCCAAGAAACTGAGTGAGAAGAACCTTGGGCCCTATCCCATAGTAGCCCAGGCTGGCTCTCACTCATTCACCCTGCATTTACCAGACTCTATGCACGCTGTACATTCAGTCTTCCACGTATCCCAACTCAAACCGGCCATCCCAAACACCATACCCAACTGGTCTCAACCTCCACCCCCACCAGTAGATGTCGATGGCGACTTAGAATTCGAAGTAGCAGAGATACTCGATTCGAAGGTCGACCGGCACAGAAGGTGTTGGCTGCAGTACCTGGTCTGGTGGACCGGTTATGAGGGAACTGATGAGGAAACTACCTGGGTACTAGCAACAGAGCTGGACAACCCTTCAGAACTCGTCCAAGAGTATCATGACCAGTACCCAGACAAACCCGGTCCTTTCAAGAAGTAACATAGAACCAGTCTCAAGTTTTCTTTTCCCTTATCTGTTTCTCCTATCTCGTAGTTACTATGTCTTGATCCCTCTTACTTTTCTTTTATCTGTCCTTTCTTTCACACCTTAGAACCGGAACCGGGCATTGACATTGGCAACTATACACATACAAGAAAAAATGGTACTCTACGTGCATGCGACCTCAGACCTGGGACCCAGCAGAACTGGCACTGGCCTGGTCACCTGACTCAGGCCAGGACCAGCTTTCCTCCTCTTCCTCCCTCAGCCCCTCCAACTCATCGTCAAGCCCCTCGACATCCCTGTCCTCCTCATCAGTGGTGTCCCGGTCTGAAGGCACGTCCGGTGCCAAGAACTCGAAGTGTTCTTCGACATAGGTCTCATAGGACCAGGCAAACTGGTAAAAGTTCCTTGAGACCTCCCTTTGGGCCACCATTAGGCTGACCACGTTGTCAGCCACGTGCTCCACTGCCTTGATCAGGCGCTCCATCTGATCACCAGTGACAGGACCGGCCCTGGCCTCAGCACCAGTCTTCTTCATCAAAGGCCCCTCCTCCACATTGTCCTCCTCGTCACCAGCACCCTCGAGCACCTTAGCAGATGGGCGCTGCAACCTCTTCTTCTTCTTGCTGGCGTGTGGGGACATCACATCCACCTTTCTCTTTCCTTTGTCCCCTGCCGAACCGGCACCCGGACCAGTCTCACCCTCAACCAGCCACTGGCAGCGCTCCTTGAGCTCGTTGCACCAGTTACATGCCAGGCGCCTCTTCTTACTGTCGGTGCTGTGCAGACAGGGCGTGTTGGTCCAGGCGCAGCGAAGGCAGCTGGTGGAGTGTTAGTTATCAACACTGGTGGTAATCATCACAGTACTCACCGAGGGTCCATCACCTCGACGTTTGAACCGGTCCCAGCCAAACTACCCACCAGGGCGTCTGCCCACCGGCTCTCCTCCACCTTTCTGGCTTCTTCAGCCTTGCATGCGGCCTCTACTCTCTGTGCCTCAGCCTCTGTGCATGCCCTCTCCTCTTCGAGCTGGGCTTGCTCCTGCCTCTCAGCCTCCAACCGGGCTTCTTCAGCCAGCTGGGCTTCCTCCTGCACCTTCGCCTTGTGCCTCTTGCACTCGGCCAGCTTTCCCTGGATGGCCTCGTCGTCATCGTTGCTGCCCACCCGCAGCTCTTTGCTCGTCGCCCAGGTCAGGTCAGGCAGGAGTTCTTGGTCGTAGGGTGTTCTGGACTGGCGAATAGACATGTCAAAGTGAAAAACCAAACCTGGGGTGAACTGGTCTTAAGACCACTGGTTTTCAAGGTCAGACACGAAACTTTCAATCTCAGCATTGTCCTCATTGGAGCCTCATGGGCTTGGCTCCAAGAGGGGGATACTGTCATGACCGTGCCCAGACCACCCCAGACTGTCATGACCATGACACCAGCGTAAGCCCCTAACACCTACTCTGCCCTCTTCCAACATGTTCCCGCGCTTCTCCGCCCTCCTCCGACGTGTTCCCGCACTCCTCCGACCCTCCCGACACATCTCCACACCTCTCCGAGGTCCCCCGTCCATGTTCTGACCAACTCCGCTCAACTCCACCCTAAGGTTGGTCACGTGGGCTGTCGGACTTGCAGCCCTGCATTCTAGATAGGGTTCCGCCCTCGTGTCGGTTTTCTCCATTCTTCCGCTCCTTTGGTATTTACCCTCTCTTCCTTGTTGTAGCAGTTTCCTTGTCTCAGTTAAGGTCCCCATCATCCCTACCCTCTATCCCTTGTGTCAGAAGGACTCTAACCCACTATACACTTATTGGTTTACATTCCATACTGCACCACCCTTGACCTACATCGTATATAAGGCCATGTAGTACTCCGATGTAATCAGTACGAATATCGAATAAAGTCCCCACCTTTGACTCCCTCTCAGTCCCCTCCGGAGTTTCGTCTCCACTTCCTCTGAGTCCGCTCCACCTCTGAAATACGAGGGCTGAGCTCACGCAAGGGGGCAGTGCACTAGCTGAACCCAATGCCCTCTCATCCAACCTCCGACCTCTGACCTCAGCCTCCAAAACTTCCCTTCATACCCCTCCGCCCACTGTTCATTGAATATCTCGCCACCCAGTGGTCGGATTCGCTTCGGACTTTGACCGCTGTACTCCGCAGCCCAACCCGCTCCAACTCCGCCCTAAGAAGGAGCCAGGGGTGTTGTCCGACTTTGACACAGACCAGCTCTATCCTGGTCTCAACCGGTCCTGTCCAACCCTTGCCCCAGTCCTGGCCTTGACCCTTCGACCCAGAAATGTGTTAGCTCACGAGGCACTGCAAGGCAGTGTCCAGTTGAGTTGTCCCCTCAGTTGGTACCGGGCCAGTGTAACACCCGGCCCAGCCACATGTCCTGCCCCGGTTCCCGGTAATCCCTTGTTCATAGTCCTTGCTTGATAAGATTCTTTGTAACACTACTTACCAATCATCGCTGTACTGGTGCAGACCGGTCTCTGGTGCTACGTTACACTTAGGTTACTTCTAGTATTTAAGCTGTAGGATATTCTGTTTAGCCTCAGTCTGAAATCAAACTAGTTCTTGTCTTAACCTGGTCTCTCTCATCCTCTGTCTTCTGTCTCTCAACCGGACTACAGCCCATGCAAGGGAATAGCACTGCACCCTCAGTCGCTAAGTCCAATAGTCCAAACCCCTTGATATCTCGTATTACCCTCTAACCCCTGACCAGACTCCAGACTGGCCTTGGACTGGTGAAGACCTGGACTTAACAGCGCGACTGGCTCCCATGCTTTCTGTCCTGGGGTATTAAACCCCACACTCACTGCGACCACTGATAGTAACTTTACGGTCTCTGTCCCCCCCAACCCTATGACGACTACTGACAGTACCACCTCCATCCCATCCATCCCCCCCTCCACTGCCACATTCAGCGGAAAGTGCTCATTCACTGTGATGTCTACTGATATCACAGAAACGGCATCCCCTTCCCTCCTATTCTCAAGAAATCAGCATCCCCCAACGACTCCTGTCTTGTCCATTCATAGTAGTAAGCGCAGCTGAACGTCCACTCAATCTTCCAGCAAGATGCAGCCTCAACCTTCCAGCTCTCACACCGTCACAGTCATGTCAATCGGTAACATGACCCGGCACTTGGGGGACCAGCTGGCGACGACTTTCATGGATCCATTGATCACGGTCCAGATGGCTATGCAAATGCTATACAAAGATTCCGAGATCCCTCCCCACCATCATGCATTTATGACGCATCAGTTTTCTGGCATATCTAACCCTGCTGCTGTTTTTATAGCTTTACCTGATGAACAATCCCGTCGCGCGTATGTAGCAGATATGTACGATAGCTTTTTCCAAGGCGCTAGCAATGCCCCCCCTACCATGTAGTATGTGTAGCACGAGTCAGTGTATTGTAGCTACAGAAATGAACTATCAAATGTGTTGGCATCCCTCCAGCATGTGCATCGAACAAAAGTCAGATTAGATTTTACTAGTACATGATGGATGTAGCTAAAACAAACTAGCAACTTCTTCCTTGAAGAAGTCAGATTCCACGTCTGATTCACTGTCCATGGTACTCTGCGCTCGCTCCACCAAAATACGTTGATAATCAGCCCACATGGCTGTCGCAATATCGACCCGCATCCTGCACATGAGTATGTCTTCTTCTAAGCTCCTCGTTCCTTCCATGGCTTGGGGATTAGTATGCAGGCCTGGCTGCTGCTCGCCCTCATCATCTTCATCGAGAGAAATATCGTCTGTGCCCTCCTTGCTCTCACCATGCATACGAATAAAATTGTGAATGGCGCAAAGTGTGGTGGGGATCCGTGCTTGTATATCAATGTCATATTCTGGCACCAGAAGGAGTATTCGAAAGCAATGCTTTAGGATGCCGAAGATTCATTCTATGACATTTCGTGCCGACGTGTGCTGCAAGTTGAAAAGCTCCTCCTTATTTGCTGGTCTGAGAGGAAATGAATAAATAAATAAAACAGTGAGCAAGACAAAAAACATACCGCGTGTTAGCATGGCCCCATTCTGCAAGATGATACCGGATGCCCTGGTAGGGGACTAGCAACTCTCGACATGAGGGGTAGCTGGCATCAGCGAGGAGATATTTTCCATTGGGGATGTGGAGGTTGGTGGATGTTGTGTCACTGTAGACATGGGCATCTGTCGCAGATCCTTCCCACCCTGTCAGCATATAAACAAACTTCAGACCGAAATCGCAGATGAACAGGCCATTTTGCAAGAGGAATCCCTTGCGGTTGTGATAGTTGGAACGTATAATTGAAGGGGGGATACAGGAATGTGGCAGCCATCTATCGCACCAATCGCATTCCGAAAGTATGGCCAAAATTTGGGGTTGCATCGGATCTTCGGATGGATGGCTTCACCAGTCAGAAACTGGACATAGGTAATATAAAAGGGGGGTTCTGAAAATATGAAGAGCAATTTCTTGAAGTACCTGTAAAAAAATATGAATATCTGATTTGTCACATGTATTTTGTATTGAACTCACCGAGATATTGTGTCATTTGACCGCTGAAAATGCTCACCAACATGCCTGACCGTCAGGCCAGTCACACATGTGTAGAGCAAAATCACGAGCTGTTCTTCCAGAGTAACAAATTTCGAGTTGCTGTGACCAATCTCCCGCAGCTCCTCTATGAGCTGAACAAAAATCTCCTTGCACATACCAAGTTCACAGCGAATACGATCAGGGTGACCAGTTAGGAGTTCTTGAACCCACATGTCTCCAGAGAGTTTGGAGGTGTGGTACGGTGAGATAGGAGAAGCCCCTCCGTCCTCGTTGACTTGTTCTTTCTACTGTACATCGCGTCTCTCTCCATCTGCCTCCGCTGACTAAGGCTGACTCATCCTCGCCTCTCCCCCTGCTCCCCTACTACATGTGCCCCCATCAAAAAAGACTCGCGACGTCCTCGTCGCTCCCTTCCGTCATCCTTCTTCTGTCACGGTCTCGCCCACTTTGTCGTCTCCTTCAGCCGCCTCCGTTACCTGCTCATCCGTCCCCATCTTTTCCTGTAGTTTTTGCATGTATGCTACTTGGTCTGTATGTAGCTTGGTACCTTCTCGCGGTGTGAACGCGCGTAACCGTCTTGCACTGTATTCGCCATGTAGTGGGGTTCCATTCAGTGTGACGAGTTTGTAAGCGTTCCGGAGTTGCTCCGCGATCCTGTGTGGTGTTGACCACTTCGGGAGTAGCTTGCGTTCTGTTTTAAACGTGTAGTCAGTGTCGCTTCTATAGATCTGGACGAGTTGTCCGGGGTTAAAGACTACTTCGCCTGGGTGTCTTCGTAAGACTCTTCGGTCGAATGCCCTTTTCCTTTCCACTGCGTGTTTCACTGCTTCATCGTATCCGTCCAGTCTCTGTTGCGCTGCATACTCCATGTGCGTTGCTGCTTCCACGACGTCCAGTGGCACCAATGTGTCCTCTGGTCTGGTGTGTTTGGTGTCGATGACGAGTCCCAGCAGGAGTTCTTTTGGCGTGTGTTTGAACGCTGGTAGTAGGCGATTATTGAGTGCCCTTACTGCATTGTCTAGGTGGTCCGGCCATGTTCCTGGTAGTCACTCCCACTTTGTCGTGTCTGTTTCGTCCTCACCTAGCTCTGGCGCGCATAGTCGTTTTAGCACGTGTAGTAGCAGTTTGTTCGTTCCTTCTACTAGTCCATTTACCCACGGGGAGTACGCCGCTACTACGTGGTGTTTGCACGACCATTTTCTGCAGAACTCCTTTACTGCGTGGTTGTCGAAGTGCTTTCCACCGTCAGTCATGAACGTTTCGGGTGCGACGTACGTGTTGAAGATCGCTGACAGACTGTCTATTGTTGTTTTGGCAGTACCTGCTGTTTTGAATTTTGTTACCCACAGATGTTGAGAGAACGTGTCCATGAACAGGCCTAGCGTATGGTATCCGCCTTTGCCGGTGGGCATGCTTAGATAGTCGCCCACTAGTAGTTCGAACGGGTGCCTGCGCGTGATTGGTTCTAGTAGTGAGTGTATGTATTGTGTTCCGAAACTTTTGCACTTAGCGCAGTCTGTGATCGCCTTCATGATTGAGATGTCGATCTTTGGAGAGTAGTAGCGGTCCGTGAGGGCGATTTTCAGCGCGTCGCGTCCCCAGTGCCCTCCTGTATTGTGTACGCGTTTTGCCTCTTGTTCCGCTTCCTGCCTAGTTATGCACTCGGTTCTGCTTCGGGGTCATATGTTCGTTTTGCCATATATGCGCCATAGCCGTCCATCTTCTATTAAGTACTGCGACACTCTGTGTCTTGCCCTGCTACGGTCTTTTGGGTTTGATGTTGTGTCGACGTTGAGAATCGCATCTATTACCTCTAGAAACATTGGTTCGTCAGTAAACCGGTCTCTTAACCTTTGTAGTTTCTCATCTAATTGGCTTAGCGCGAACACGTCGTTCACTAGTCCTGTCATCGCTTTGGGTTCCGGGTTTACCGACCACTGGCTGCCGTCATCGTCTGTTCGTTCTGTGTTGTCCCATTGTCGGCTCAGGCCATCCGCTACTACATTTAGTTTGCCTGGGATGTGTCTTACCGCCACTATGTTGTGTGCTAGTATTCCATCTCTCCATCGTGCGTGTGCTGCCGATATGTTGTCGTTGGCCAGCATGTCTCTGAGCGCTTGGCAGTCCATTTCTACCTCCACCGGGTAGCCCCAGATAACGTCTGAGAAGTGGTCTAGGCCGTATTTGAGTGCTGCGAACTCCAGTAGGAACGGCTTGTAGTTGCGTTCAGATGCGGACGTGCGTTTTGATGCGAACGCGATAGGTACTATTTTGTTCACCGTTTTACCACTTGGTAGTTGTATCTGTATTCGTTGTGTCAGTACGGCTCCTAGGCCTTCTTGGCACCCATCCGTTGTGACGATGAATGGCGTTCCGTCGTACTTGGGTGCGTGTAGTACTGGTTCGTTCGTTAGCGCCGCTTTCAAGTGTAAGAACGCTCTTGTATGTTCTGTCCTCCACCTGTCTTTCAGCTTGTAATTTGTCATGGCTCGTCTGTACGTCATTTTTGCGACTGGTTTTGGTACGTCAACGTCCTTGACTAAGTTCTGTAGCGGTCCTTCGATTTTCGCGTATCCTTTTATGAGGTCTCTGAAGTGGCCGGTGAGTCCTAGGAACGAGCTGAGGTTTAGTGCGTCTTCTGGTTGCTTCCAATTGACAATTGCTGTTAACTTAGCTATATCCGGTTGTACTCCGTTCGGTCCTACCGTCGCTCCTGCGAACGTTGTTTCCGACATGAAGAGTTTGCACTTCGTTGGCGATATTGACAGGTTATTTTCCCGGAACCATTGAAAGGCTTTGCGTAGCTTATCTAACATTCCGTTGAACGTGTTATCGCTGGTTCCGCCGTCGTCTACGAACAGTTCTATTATATTTGTTGCTAGTAGGTCGTGTAACTTGGTTGTGATTGTCACCGAGAACGTAGTTGGGGCTCCTGTTAGTCCCATAGCCATGCGCGTGTACCAGAAGTATCCGCGCCCTTCTACGAAGAAGGTTAGGTACGGTCTCCATTGTTTTGGTACTTCGATTGCGTAGAATCCTGAAGCGAAGTCAAAAACTGAAACGTATTTGTGACCACTTAGCCGCTGTTGTTTTGCTCTTATGTCCCCTTGGTGCATGGGCGGTATTTGTGCGACCTTGTTGAGTTCTGCGAAGTTTTGGGTGACCCTCCACTTTGTGGTACTGCCGCCCGTCCGTTGTTTCATCGCTGTCCCTTCGGCTTTCCTCTCCATGTTTGGGAACGGTACCTCTATGCCTGCTTGTCTGCATTGTTCGTTCAGTTCTTGTTGTAGGTCCTTCAGCGTCATGCCTGCTTTGTCTTCATGTGTTTTTTGCGTTAGTACTGTTGGCGCCACGTGTTTGATTTCTTTTATGTTTGCTGGTTCGACCATTCCCGCGTCCAACATTTGCTGTACCCATGTGTGCATGAATGCTTTCTGCGGTGGTGATAGCGGTCGTTGTCGAGGCGATGTCGTGAAGGTTTTTTCTTTTGGTATGTTAAGGTCAATCGATGCGCCTGGTACGAGTAGTACCTCCTTGATCGAGCATGCGAAGACATCAGCGTATTCCGCTATGAACTCGTCTACTCGCCTTTTCTCGTCGGTTGTTAGTTCGTTCCCTATCTTGACCGCTTTCTGTATGTATTCTATTCGTTTGATGTTGAACGGGTTTGTTTGCCTTGTGAATATATCTTCGTCTGAGTTTATCTGGTTCACCGCACATGGTTTCGTACTTGGGCCTTCGCTTGCCATGGTTCGTTTATCGGTGTCACGTTGCTTGATGTCCAGGGTCTTGTGTTTATTACCCATGACTTGTTCGTGGGTTTGGTCGTGATATCTGTTGTGTAGTGTTAGCATGTGTTCTCCGTCTGACACAGTTACCTGGTCTGTATTGTAGTCGTGTTGCGCCTTGAACGCAATTAGTAGTGGCTTTCCTACCAGGAATGCCCATCCGCCTCCGCTATTAAATACCACGAACGTGCCTTGTGTCTTGACGTCTCCTGCTCGTATCGTTCCCGTCCATTGTGCTACTGCTGGTATGATTGTGCCGTTCGCCATCCTCAGTGGTCGTGAGCAGGCGATCCACCCTTTTAGCCTGTGTTTGACTGTTTCGAAGACCGTTGTACACATCGCGTTTATCATTGCGCCGTCGTCGAATAGGGCTCGTACTCGTATTCGTTCCCCATTTACGTTGTCTATTGTTATGTTCTGTACGAATGGGACGGTTTTGTTGCTCTTGGAATCTGCGTCGTCTGCTTGTGCGCTCGCTGTGTATATGTCGACTGTTTCGTCGATTGCATTGTTCGATACATGCGGGCCCGTGTATTGTACTTGTGATCCGTGAGCTACTGGGGTCGTCGTTCCGTCCATTACGGCGACCCGTCCTCTTTTCCCTGCTCGTCTTCGATGACCAACCTGATATCTGTCGCCATTGCTCTATTGATGGGCCCTAACGCCCGATTGCACATCGCCCTCCATGCGGTTTCTCTAGGGTCCAAACGCATCCTATCTCTGGGTGGTATTGGGCAGTCGCGGCTTGTGTGGCCGTGTGTTCCGCACTTATAGCACTCGCCCGAGCAAACCGCTGCTGTTCCTGGTCGCAGTGGGAACGGGGTGTGCTCAGCCACTCTTGTGGCCTCGCCGTATGTCTGCGTCCAGGCGTTGAGTTGTGCTTCGTACGCTCTCCATCCTCCTGGGTCTGCCGCGTGGTGTGTGAGTTTATTGACGTTATTGCGGATGATTTCCTTCTGCGTGTCGGTGAGCGGTGCTGGTGCTTGTCTCCCTTGTTGGATCGTGAAGCAGGAGCTTGTTGAAGCTGGCTTCGGCACTGTCGTTGCTGGTGCTGCGATGTTTGTGGGTGTGATTGTAAGCGCTGTAGCCTTGCTGTGAAGTCTGCCAACGACGCCTTCTGCTGTTGCGCGAGTCGCCTCTCTCTCTCGTCCTCTTCCTTTTTCCTCTCGTCCAGTTCCTCCTTCTCCCTCTGTATCTCCTCTACGTCCAGTCCCCGAACTTCCGACGCCAAGTCTTCGAAGGATGTGTACTTCTTCTTCGTTAATTTTCGGATAACCTTGGGAAGTTGTTTGTGTACGATGCGAACGAGGCCTATGTCTCTCTCCACTCCCGCTGCCTTAGCCAGGCGTAGTACTTCCTTCGCCCATACTATGTGCGCCCACACCTTCGTGCCTCCCACCTCCTTTCTGGTTCCTACCTCCTCGTCTTTCAGTGTTAGCGCGGTTAGTTCTTCTTGGTATGCCTCCTGTGTCTTTACTGCTGCTGGCAGTGGTTCCCATTGCTCGTTGAACGCCTTCTCTAGCTCTGTCCATATCACCTTCTGGGAGCTGCTCAGGCCATCGTACCACCTTTGCGCTTCTGAGCACGGTGCGAGGTAGTCTTGTAGGGCCTCGATTTTCTCCATTTCATCTGTCACTGCCGCCATTCGCATGATACGTTTGAACGTGCGTAAGAAGGTCTGTGGATCCTGCGTTTCATCCTCATCCCCCCTGAACGGTTTCAGATCCGTCATCATCGCGACTCGTGCTGGGTCTGTCCTCTGTGCCAATCTCGTAGCCGCGGGCATAGTGTTCGCTGTCTGTCGATTTCCTGCTGTGGTGGGTGGTGGTGCTGAGACGTACTCGGGTAGTGTACTGGTTTCGTGTGGTACTAGTTGTTGTGTTATTGCTCGGGTGGTTCGACTGGGTCCCGCGTACTGCAGCGACCAGCGTATTGCTGCTGTGTTGTCCTGTGGCTGCTCGTCGGACGTTGGGCTTAATTGTCTGGATGGTGGTAGCCCTCTTGTGGATGCGTACTCTGGTGGTGAGTCCGACACCAGCTCTAGCGCGATGTCGCTTTCTGTTAGTGGCGTGTCCAGTGGTGACGACGTTCTGGACGTTGTGTCGGGCGTTACACGTGCCGTGAACCGACCCCGTTCGTCCCTTGGTTGTCCTCGTTTGGGTGGCAGGATTGTGTGTGGTTGTTACGGTGCGTTGTTGTTTTCTTAAGTCTTGTGTATCGGGTCGATACAGGTTGATACGGGTCTGCGGGTTTTATGCGTGTATCACTGCTATATCTGTGCTCGGCGTCTATGCGGGTCTCGGTGCAGGTTTCTGCGGTTCTTTTTGTGGGTTCGAGTGCCCTCTCGTCACCACGATGAGATAGGAGAAGCCCCTCCGTCCTCGTTGACTTGTTCTTTCTACTGTACATCGTGTCTCTCTCCATCTGCCTCCGCTGACTAAGGCTGACTCATCCTCGCCTCTCCCCCTGCTCCCCTACTACAACGGTATCGGCTCTTTGCGAACACTGGAGCCAACCAGTTCAGCCAACAAGACTAGGAGCGTCTGGAGGGCAGTCAAAATATGCTGCAGTAGCGCTTGGTGCACATCAGGATGATCAGGTGGCATCTTTGGAGGAGTTCAATCTCCGACATACTGCCAGACCTTATGCCGAATCTGTGCGCCACCCATCAAACAAGAACAATCTGACAAGTTTCTGAACTGCAAGTGAACTGCACTTTCCGTACAAGCTCTTACCAAGACCTTCAAAGCGACTGAAACAACATGTAGCCTGTAGCTGTCAAGGCAGAACAATTCAGCCCATCTCCTCTCATTGGCAGACCCTTGTTACTTCCAATGTCAAATAATTCTCTTCTTACAATTGCCAACTTCCATACAAACATAACAGAAAAGAGTGGGCTGGTAGTCTTGAGGCTTTGGACCTCAAGATTGAAAGAACCATGGTTAGGTGCATCAGGAAATTAACAAAGTACTATCCATACTTATTTTAGCACCGATTGTCAAATAAGCACGGATAGCGCCGTGACTTATTTAGGTAGATCCTTCGCCCATCTGGGCTTTTTTGCCTTTTTGCTTAATGACTTTTTTGACTTATTCGTATTATTCTACTATCCATGCTATCCACAGCATGTCATTCTTGTTATACATACCTACCTTTTTCATTATTTTAATCGGTCACACACTTATCAGGTTAGAAACACGATAGGTATTGAGAGCGGAGTACCAAACATTAAACGAATGTAGAAATTGTAGTTGCGAGTCAGGGATGACAGAAGGTGATAGCGAAGTGGCTATGAACATGAATTGATGCAGATTAGAGAGCGGTGATAATGACTGGTTTGAAGGAGGGGGAAGAAGGGCACATGCAAAAAAAAAAAAACTGTGGATGTGCGATGAGGATTCTGTCAAACTAAGTCAGTAAACCGTGTAGAGACAAGGTATTTGTCCTACAGATATTCATGCACTGATCTATGGACATGCCAAGGTCTTCTGCCGCTGAATCAACTCGGAGACTACCATCGTCCAACAAGGAATCCGTGGCCAGTGAGACAAGGGCATTTGCCATGGAGACGATTTCTGTCAGTGCCAAATGATCGCGTTTAGCAACCGACGTATAATAGTGCCTGGTACACGTTCCCCAGTTTTGCTCTGAGAACGCCAGGGCAGCAGATGATTCCTTCCCAGACGTCCTGTTGAGTTTGAGGGGAGTCTTCGCAGTGGCCTTGCCCCAGGTGCTGATCTGGTTGTCGATGTCCATGTCACCCCTTTGGAATAGTTGAATGGCATGCTCAAGCTAAAACCTTTTGTTACTATGCGATCTGATGGGCAAAATATACTACTCACCGCAGCGCAAGAAAGCACAAGGGCCCCTTGGACACCAAACACTTTCAAAGTATCCGTTCTGAGTGCCAGGATATCAGGGCATCTGATGCAGGATCGCAAATGAGTGTGGGCAAGGAGCTGCAGTATGAACTGTGAGCAGAAAGTGTTCGCGGGATTTTGATGGTCGAGGTCTTGATATAAGAACGAGAACCTCTCCAGGAGGTCATTGCACGTCTCCTGAATTGCGGGCAAGTCCATAGACTCGGCATCTATATCGTTACTAGGGCCCGCCGCAAGGAAATGAGCTATGATTGCGATAGTGGTGGAGCCGAAGTTGCTGCGCCACACCGTAAGCCGACGAGTTGCCTGTCCAAGAAAACATAGGTTAGACCTTTGATTAACTATGAAGGAATTATTATTAGTACAAGGGAGAAAATAGGTGTTCCAGGACATATTGCACTGAGGTCCAGGAAATCTGTGCTGATGGTAGTGATGATGATTTGAATAGCACACATCAAGTCCTGGTCAGGGATTAGCCATGGATCCGCCAGGCTTCCAGCCCACATCACGAGAGCAGGGAGTATCTGCTTGGTCCATTTTCTATCCACTTGCAGTGCGGCAGGCAAATCTAGGTTGATGTAACGTATGCGCCCGGTACCACTGGTTCCGCTTGATGAGACTTGACTGGGTGTTCCAGGCCCCGCTGAGGACGACGGTCCCACAGTATTTGCTCCTTGTTTGCTAAAGTTGTTACTAGTCTTCGCCTTCTTCGCCGGCTGGTCAATTACAATATTACTCTGTCACTCCACATAGTTAGCAGGGCACTTGAGCGGGTAGGAGGACATACCATTGCGGTCACACGGTGGAGCTCGGGGGCCTTTGGTGTGCATAGATGAATATTTCTATCACGGTGGCCATCATCATCTGCTTCATCAACCTCAGATGTCACAATGTATTCAGAGCTATGGTCAGTATGTTTGCGCTTAGAACTGGCCAGGGCCATGTTGGAAATGGGCCTGTCGAAATCATTGTCGCTCTCTTCAAGTTCTAAGTTAAAATGGGCATTGGCCGTGCATGCGACCAGCTAGAAAACATAGGAATTAAGGCTGAATGATGTTCTTAATCAGTTGATCAATAACGTACCTTCGTCTCGCGATAGCCTGCGAACCTGACAGGTACAGTTCCCTGTTGATCTTTGTCGTCGTCTCCACTCTCGTCATGGGTCGGCAAACCACTTGGGTTTATTGAGGGAGTTCTGCCGTAGACTGGAATTGTATTGGAGGCCGCTGAGCTGACACTGGTAGCATTGGTGGTCAAGGAAGGGACGGTTGAAGACAGTGGGTGGGGTGTCGAATTGGAGTGAGAGTTGGAAGGAACAGAGTTTTGAGGACTATTGTTGCCGGAACTGGGGCCAACATCGTTAGCCCACTTGTTGACATGACCAAGAAGGAGAGCTCTCCTGTTCAGGGCACTGATATTCCATAGCAAATTTAGCCAGTGTAAAGTTGATTCAGTTAGAAGTAGCATCGTAGAAATAGTGCAACGCACTGTTGACGGTGAGCATTTCCCTCTCGGACTTGTGCACGTGTTGACTCCCCAACACCAATGTAGTCAGCCAAATTAGCAACCGCATATTGTCTTTTCACTGCACGGCTGCTGGGAACCACCCTTGGACGTGGCTTATCTCTCACGTTCGAATCCAAAAGATCTGTGACAACCCGAGGCATGCTGAGGGCATGGTGAGTATCAACTTCCATATCGTCCTGATCTATTTATCCATCAGCTCAGAGTTCCCAAAGGTGGAATAGAACGTGCCCTCACCGTTAACATGAGGAGTGATGGGTATATTAGTGAGCTTCTTTTGAATAGCTCCCCTCGTCGGTTTCACTGGCTTCGTTTTCTCAACAGCATCTTCCATACTTTGGCTGACCTCCATGGTGGCCTCCATCTCGTGGATCCGGGTGCCACCCTGCTGAATGGCAACATCCCGAGCGTCTTTGATTGCCTTCGCATGCAAGTCGTCCGCTTGCTTCTTGGCCAGGGTGCGTCATTTAACCTGTGTGTCGAGCACTATCTGTCCCAGGTGTAGGTTAGCCTTCTCCCTTCGTGGACGATGGCTCTGGGGATTGTCGGTCAACATCATCCCATTGTGCAAGGTGGAAAATGGAGGCAACAGTGGTAAGTTTGAACTTGTCTATTTTATGGTAATATTTCCCACAAACAAATGACCTGATTTCATAGACTAAGGCCTATTTACCCTGATGACTTACATATCAACCATGCAGCACTCAACGTGATTTTTTTTCAATACATACACTGACAATGCTGCCAGCCAGGGATGACCATACTCGCTGAAGACCAATGTGGAGGCCTTTCAAAACTCTCCAACACCCTTGTGATGAACCTGGGTGCAACCGTTGGTTCAAAAACCTTTCAGGCCTCACTCAACACAAGTGCACGATCCATCCATGCTTCCATCTTTTCAACCAAGACCACGCAGGGTCGCCTGGCAATTTAGGACAAGAGGACGACATGCTGCCTTCAGTAAATGGCCACACTGCAGGTGTGGATGACAGCCATCAAGAACAAGACCCACTAGACCAGGAACGGGAGCAAGTGAGGGTGGAATTTGTTGGCCCCGGGAGGAAACTTTATCGCAATTATCACACCAGTCTCGATGGTGAGCTATCGTACATATGCTGAGCTTGACTAACTTTTATTACAGCACGAAGATGTGATGCCAAAGGAAACTTTCTACCAGATGATGCCCCCCCGCCGCCATGCATGCAAAAATCACTGGACAACTGGACTCCATACCACAATCAGTTGGAGTTCGAACTCACCGATTTTCTCTTTACACACGCCGAAATGTCTGCCAAAAAACTTGACACGTTGCTGGAGATCTGGGCTGCATCTTTACTCGCATTAGGTGGGGATCCACTATTTAATAACCATGCAGAGCTCTACCATGTAATCGACAGCACCTGTGTCGGCGAAGTTCCATGGGAGGACTTCACAATCCGGTACACTGCTGAAGTGCGAGACGAAGAAACGGCCCCTTGGATGTTTGATAACTATGATGTATGGTATCGAGACCCGCAAAAAGTAATCCACAACATTCTTGCAAGTTCCAATTTGGTGGCTGAAATGGACTATGTACTGTACCGGGAATACGACGCTACGAACAACGAGAGACACTGGCAAGATTTTATGTCTGGTAACTGGGCATGGGAAGAAGTGGTACGTAGTTGTAATTTGACATATACTTGTCCTAATCCCAGGTTCGTAGGACAGGATCATTCATGAGTTCCTGATGACAGGCGGGGCAACATTAGTACCCATAATACTTGGTAGTGACAAGACAACCGTGTCTGTAGCAACCGGACAGACAGATTACTACCCACTGTACCTCTCCATTGGAAACGTGCACAACACCGTTCGTCGTGCTCACCACAATACTGTGGTCCTAATTGCATTCCTCGCAATGCCCAAAAGTAAGCTTTCTTTCGTTTGATTCCACGTCCCCTACCAACTGGTCAACGGTCATTAGCAACAAGAGAGCATGCCAGCACACCTGAGTTCCGTAAATTCAAGAGACAGCTCTTTCATTCATCGCTAACTCACATCCTTAACTCGCTTCATCCCACAATGAAGGTCCCCGAAGTCGTTCGATTTGGCGATGGTTACTACCAGCATGTCATCTACGGGCTTGCAGCATACATAGCTGATTATGAGGAGCAGGTGCTCTTGTCATGCATCGTGCATAATTGGTGTCCTAAATGTCTCGCACACCAGGAAAATCTCGATGCAGATGCACTCAGACGTCACCGAGATCATTCTGACACAGTCATCGCCGTACTTGAACTTCGCGATCTATGGGACAAGTATGGAATTGTTGGTGATTTAATAGTAAGTACAATCCTGTTCTTTTGTTTCAGTGACTAATCAAAGATAGCCATTTACAAATGACTTTTTGCACGCAGATATTCATAGAATGCTATCCCCAGATATTCTCCACCAGCTCATTAAAGGCGGTTTTAAGGATCACTTGGTGGACTGGGTTGAGAAGTACCTGATCAACATTCATGGAAAAACCAAAGCCGAAAAGATCCTCAATGACATTGACTGCCGGTATGTTTTCCTTAAATGCCCATCGCTATTCATTTTATGCATGAGTACTTTAGAATTGCAGCTGTTGCCCCATTCACTGGCCTGCGATGTTTCCCTCAAGGACGGCACTTCAAACAATGGACCGGCGATGATTCGAAAGGTCTGATGAAGGTGATTTCATTTGCACTTTGATTCTAATTTAGTTGTTGAGTTGTGCTTTGTAGGTTTACATCGCCGCCATCCAGGGCTATGTACCACGAGATATGGTATGAACATTTCGAGCATTCCTCGAATTTTGCTACCTCATTCGTCGAAATGTTGTCACAGAGCAAACACTGGCTGAAATCGACGATGCCCTCGGATGCTTCCATTACTACCGTGAAGTCTTCCGAAATGCTGGGGTCATCAATTCCTTCTCACTACCCCGACAACATGCAATGAAACATTACCACCATCTTATCTGCCAGTTTGGTGTGCCGAATGGACTCTGTTCCTCAATTACTGAGTCCAAACATATCAAGGCTGTTAAATGACCTTATCGGTGCACAAACCGCTTTCAAGCCCTTGGACAAATGCTCTTGATTAATCAAAGGCTCAACAAACTTTCTGCAGTGCATGCAGACTTTGAGGAGCGTGGTATGTTGAATGGAACATGTCTAATGCATGTGCTTGAGGTGTTAGGTGTGCATTCTCATCCGTGAACTGTCTTAGATTTCTGATGGCCACTTAGGACAAAACTCTCATGACGATCGTGATCAGCACCATGACGTTGCCGAAGGTCGTAATGCATCGGACAAGGCTGAGGAACCCACGGCAAGTTATGAGGAGGACTCTGGCAATACTGTAGATACCCCCATGACGATCAACGCACATGTATTATTGGCACGCACATACCATACGTCCTATTTCTCAAGTTCCGATAGGTACTGAATCAGTCTATCTTAGAACGTAAACGTGCAAAGGACGTAGGGTCCCTAGCAGCTGAACTAGAGATGCCACAGTTCCCTGAGATTCTGTGTCGCTTTCTCCATGGGCAGCTCTATCCTGCCGATGCCCATGATCCACAAGAAATTCCTTTCGATGAGTGCCCATTTTACGATGGTAAACTACACATCTACAACTCCACAAGTTTGACTTTTTTTGCGCCGAGCAACCTGAGCGGCATCTACAGTATGCATCGTGAATATATCCGTTCCTGCCCCATGTGGAGAAACGAAGGCCCTCGCTTGTTGAAAGATCTGTAGGCTACCTCAGTAGTGAACAAACTACTGATGTATTAGATGTACCTGTAGGCTACTACAGGATGTCAGTATAGTAGAATACTTGTAATATAAACAGACTTACCCTCAGTAGTGAACAAACTACTGAGGGAATACTAGTAGAAAATACTACAAGTAAGTGCGCTATTTCAGCTTATGTAAGCAGCCAAAACATCGCACAGTGGTCAAGTACCACAGGGGCACTTTATGTTCCAACATCGCTTTGATTGTGTGTTTGTTGTAACTGACCCACAGGCAGAGGGCATGAGGGCCTTAGATGTTGCTCGTGTCCTTTGTTTCTTTTCATTCAAATATCTACAGACGGTGTACCCATGCGCCATCGTCCACTGGTTCAACCGTGTAGGTGATAACCCTGATGAAGACACAGGGATGTGGATAGTCTGCCCAAGCTACCTTGCGCCGCGCACATGCAACATCTGAAACCTTGCTGCTATTCATGTCAACACAATATATCGCGCAGCTCATCTCATCCCCATTTACTCCACTCACAACATCAATTCTAGAGATGTCAGACCGCATTGCTCTTATGATATGTTTCATTCCTTCTATGTGAATAAGTTTGCTGATCACCACACATTCGAGATCGCCTTCTAGCTCAGCGCTGAACTATGTGGTATGGTGGGCACATCAATTTTTTAGTAAGTACGTCCTCTGCATGAGCCCTTTCCATGCTTACATGTACCATCATGCACCATTCTGTCCCACCACCAAACGATGCGTCATTTGCACTTTGGTTGACCCATGGAACCATGCCTGGTCTTCCCATGAACCCAAAGAAGGCCGAGCTCGCCTGTGCAGTGAACCCCGCTGGAGCCATTCAGGGACAGAAGATGAGCAGGACAAATATGTCATCAACATCATGCAGATTGCGAAATTCATTGTGGGTCAACAGGCCAGACACACTGGATCTTGTAGTCACCGTTGGACGCCGAAGGTCGAACGCATATATTGAAACCTCATCCACAGTGGGTTCGATCTTTGGGAGAATTTTAAGGTACTTACACAGTGACAGGCCAGACACGCTGGGTCCTGTGCTCGCTGTTGGGCACCAAGGGTCAAACGCATATATTGAAATCTCATCCACGGTGGGTTCGATCCTCGGGAGAATGTCGAGTTATTCATGCAATGGCAGGCTTGACATGTTGGATCCAGTGGCACTTAAACTAGGTCAGCTGACTCGGAAGGTGGAATTTTCACTGTTGGACGCCGAAGGTCGAATGCATATATTGAAATCTCATCCATGGTGGGTTCGATCCTCGGGAGAATGTCGGGGTACTCATGCAATGACAGGCTGGATGCATTGAGTCCCACGTTACTTAGACCGGGTCCGCCAGTTGGGTTGGCGAGTGGAATTTTTGCTGAAATCACCCTCACGACTTCGGTCACATAGCTTAAAATCTTCTGGTAGTAGGATCGTGGATGTTCGTGTTCCCGCCCAGCAATCACACTATTTTAGACAAGTTAGCCTCTGCGTCGTGAATTTGGCTCGTGTTAAACTATCCTGATTTTTTTTTAAATTGTTGTGTCACCGTACTTATTCGACTTATTCGACTTATTTGCCTTTCTCTAAACTTCTCTTTGCCAGTGCGTAAGTCAGATAAGTCAAATAAGTCAAATAAGTCCAAATAAGTCAGGATAGTATTTTGTTAATTTCCTGATGTGAGTGACCTAGATCGCTACATAACTAGCTAACAGAGACGGTTGTCGACGAATAAGTGATGTTTTGCATGCCGTGATACGGTCAAGTCAAGTCCCGTTCCTGTCTGAACGGATACCTTGAAACCTAGCTCGTGCGATCTCGCTTCTGCGACAACCTGGACATAGTACGAAGCAAACGCCGGAGCACGACCTCACACAGGGAAGTATTCGTCCCTCAGTTCCGACTTGTCCAGACCATCAGCAATTCGACATTGTTTGATTGACGCTTCACTCTGCAATTGAAATGACAGCCGTGTGTCGTTGTCGTTGGCCCCTCGGCATTTTTTTCTAGTGCCTCTACATCTTATTTGATAGAGTCGAGTGTCAAGATTCGCAACGTTCACGATCACCCGTGCATGGTGATGATCTCAACGGTTCATTCCCATCCAAGCGCGAGGCATCCCTAGCTCCTTCTGCACATTCTTCATCAGCTACGTCTGATCCAGGGCCCTCAACCATACCTGATGGTGCACACGTCGTAATCATCATGTTCTACAGGAACCCTAGCAGTCTGACGTGCCTGCTGAGTATGCATCCTTGGTTTGAACATCAGGCATTGGAGCGGCCCCCGGCCGAAGGCTTCTGCGAGATTGATATCAGACATGGACATTTGATTGACATGATGTCGATAGCACGATGCGGTGTCGTGTTTGATGGGACAGTAGAGGTGCCTGCATCGGTCATGCGTGTGTGGACCTACATAATCCTCTTCATCAACAGCACTACGCCACTGATATATGGTGTGTGTACCACATCAAATAGCGCTGTCGGGAATCACTAACTAGTGGGCAGTGGGCAGGAAATTTGGGGCGGGCTCTTTCGATGTCGCTTTTGACGGTGAGCGTTCTGTTTGTGTGCCCATTTAAGTGACCGTCCAATATTGCACTACGTTGTTTAGCACTCGAATACGGATGCGAGTAGGACCCAGGACGAATGCCTCTTCAGTCACGTCATACAATTGGTGCTGCATTAGTACTGGACAGCGGTAGGACATTGAGTGCGGTTTCCCATGAAACGATGTAATCAATGTTGCGGCTGCTTCGGGTTATTGTTGAATCCCGTCTGGCGCCAATTTATTCCGGCTTTCTCCCTTTTTTATTCGCCTACTCACCGTTCTGCTCGCTAGGCATAAAGCTTCCTCAATCACTAACCGGTTACCATAAAAATCCATGTGTTCCCTCATCACAGGACGAATAACGATCATGCATAACATTGAGTGGTGCATGTTTGTTACGTTTCACATCTCTCCTACACTTCTCCCGCAACATTTTTGATTCATTAGCTGGCGTTTCCCCACTAACCTGGAGGACCTTCGATATGTGTTGCAGCGAAATCGGCATCGGGCAGTGTATATGACGGCAAACAAACGGTGAGACGGTTTGGAATAGATATTGATAGTATTGCCCGTTGATTCGGTTTCTTGTCACACGTCCGACATGGAAATTGATAGCCGAGTCTAAGGGCATCGTCGTTGAGACAGCGCAATACATTCTAGTGCTGCGGGTGGCTTTATGTTCTTTTAACTCCCCCTGTCAACAACAATATGCGCAGGTGAGTACCCGATGACTCACGAGAAAGAGTAAGCGGCTGTGCTAATAAAATGAAGTCAGGCTAAACCTCAGGCTGCAGGTAGTGCGTGCCCTTCATTACATCTTTATATGCCGACCCCAATAACCGGCACTGCAGGAATGAGGTCGCTCGTCACAATTCAAACACTCATCTTGTGCTGAACCACAGATTGCCCTAGCATATACTCTTTCACTCTGTAGCGTGACTAACTAATCACTATCCTTTTTTTACCAATAGTCTTCGACGTTGCGCGCAGAATTGTCATGGGTAATGCGGAATCAACCAACGTTTTCGGGTGTGGACGGTCTGATCCCGCATGGTGTGAGGGAGTGCAGGTGTTAGTATTCGATTACAGGGCTCCTCCGTTATCCCGTTGACGTTTCATACTCACACTGTTGACTGGCGCAGCATGAGGTAAAGTGTGGCGCGCGCGCGCGTATCATGATGATGAGGCGACATTAACTCCTTACCTCGCTCATCCACTCCCACAAAGCCCTAGCCTCGACTTTTGCCTGGCCCTTGCTGAACGATAGGCTCAGCTGCGATGCTTTCTTTGTCAGGTTCGTGATGGACCTGCTGGGTGGAGACTCAGCACGGGAGAGGATCGTTAAGATGTCCCGGCCGTCGTCCTGCGGAATCTGGTTGTGAGTGATGAGCAACTCGATATTATAATGTGAGCGAATGCAGGCGATGGCTGGAGGATCTCTTCGATAGTCGCTGCAACTAGTAGACAGCTCGGGCTCAAGTAGTACTGTCACACGAGAGCGTTCGGTTTAGGAGCGACAGGCATAGGATAAGCAATCCTAGGCATGCAGACCTCTCATTTTGCGCTGAACTATATATATCATCAGGAACGGAATCTACAACCAGACGCTACATATCATGAAGTCCCTCATTAACATATGAAATAATAAAACATTCGAAATCATGGAAATACTGATCTTGACGAGGCAGGCATAGTGATTCAGGTGGCCCATCATGGCACGACGAATCGCGGTGGTAGGCCATATGGATAGGGTGGTAGTGGTGGGCCAGGAGACCGAGTATGAATATCCGGGGGAACAGGAGACGAGCATTTCTGCAACGTCGCAGGAGAGGTATATCTTTGAACTGGACTGGTGTCCGCAGACGATGTACCCAGCTTGCTGGGAGTGTCTAGGAGAGACAGCGGGATCTTAATCGTCGTCGTCAAAGACCTTCTTCACATACACAGGGGGGAAACCCCCCTCCTTCCCAGCTTGGTTGCGACCAATCCACCAATATTCTTCTGCTTCGCTGACGATCTCTATGACCTCACCAGCACGGAAGCTCAAGTCACTGGGATCCTAGAAAAACACGCGGTAATCATGACAATGAGACAGTTCCATTGGCTCGTTCCATAAACCTTACCTCGCTCCTCCAACTGTCCAAAGTCACAGCCTGGACCCCTGTCGTGAGAGGTGGCGAAATACTCAGGTCCGAAGCTTTCTGTGTCAGGTCTGTGACGGATGTGCTGGACAAAGACCCAGCATGAGAAAGCCTCGCCAAGATGTCCCTGCCATGAACCCGTGGGATCTGGTCGTAAGCGATGAGCAACTCGACATTCTGTCGCGTCTGGGAGATGATGTGAGCGGACGTGCTGGACGTCGGGGACCTAGCACCGAGCTTCGCCAAGATGTCCCTGCCTTCGTCCTGTGGGATTTGATTGTAAGCAATGAGGTGCTCAATGTTTTGTTGTGTCTGGGAAAAGATGTGATTGAACTGAGATGGCTCGGGAGTCTCTTCGACAATAACAAACTATAATTACGCCGTGAGCGCGCGGACCATGCGACGACCGCGAACACGAAGTACCTGTTTACGTGGCGCCGTGCCGCCGGTAGTCTTACGAGCAGTTTGCTTGGTGCGGGGCATCTCCTATGGAAGTCGTTTGGAATGTGTCCGTCGATTGGTCACTCGAGTACGGGTGGTGCTCTCTTGTCACGTGACAGTAAGTACCCTGCTATTTGCAGACTCTGGCATACTGCCGATACTCTGAATCCATCCTTGCACCGGCACGAGTGAAGTCGCTCGGTTACAATTCAGACACTCGTCTTGTGTTGGATTGCGGATCAGGCGATCATTGCCCAAGCGCGTACTCTTTCATTTTGTCGCGTAGCTAACCAACAACTGTCCCTTTGACCATCGTTTATTGTCTAGTCTTCGACGAGTCCGTGCAGAATTATTATGGGTGATGTTGGATTAATCAACGCTTTTAGGTGCGGACGGTTTCAACTTGCATGGTGTGAGAAGGCGTACAGATGTCAATATTTGATACAGGGTCCTTCCATCACCCCGTTGACATTTAATAGTACGCCTTGCCAATACTAGCGCAGAAGGTAAAGTGATGGCTTTACGCGACGAATTCGTAAGGCCACACGACCCCCGAAACTAACGGAAAACCGCAAGCTATCCTCACCGGCAACGCACCTCCAACCCGTAACATTTGACGCCATCTTCCCGGCGGACGCAGACTAATCTTGCACGGGCAACGGCGGGGTGATTATGTATGGTGCAGATCGGCGATATGTAAGCCACCAATTCTGTGTAGTCTCGGGTCTTTTTGACTCTCCTAAGCCGTACTTATGCCGTGCGCGCGCGCCCCCAGAGTGGGATGGGCTGACGGGGTGGAATGCTACTGCTGAATAAGAGGGCCTGCGGAGGTGCTCCGATTGTTGACTGTGAGAATGGAGGGGTACAGGGTGCAATTCCGTTCACACCAGGTGCGACCTGTGGCTGTCACGATGGACCACTGTCCTGCTGTGCTTGAGCGCCACTTCGGATACATCTGTTTGCCGTTCTCATCAGGCTAATATCACTTAATTCGGAAGGGGTACACATACTGGTTTCGCCTGTACCATATCATATCTCGTTGAAAGTGTTGATGCTCACCGCGGATGCTTATCTGCAGTGGGCTGCTTGGATTATTCACGTGCGGGATGCCACGTGGCAGGAGGGACGGGAGGAGCGTGGGAAGAAGGAGTGCTGACTGAGAAGGCTTTCTAATGCGATCTTAGCCGTGGGTCAGAAGCGTAAATGGGACTTGGACATCGCTCAGCATCAGCTCCCCTCTGACCAACCACCCCTCCTGCTTGTACTACCCCCCACCCGGAAGCCCTCCGCTAGTACACTACCCCCCGCAGGTGTCTGACACCCTTCTTAAACGCCAGTCTCTGTCAGCGGTCCCGTTACCCAAAATCATTCCACCACCATGTCCGATCCAGCCCTCTCTCAGGGCGTCCAACGCGTATTGAAAATAATCGTTATATCTGACTATGTACGTCTTTCACATCCTTCATTCTGCCGATCATATTCATGTCAACCTTGATCACTCTGCCACCACAGATATGTGCCTTCTGCTATATCGGTAACAAGGTCCTCTACGACGCCATCGAGGCATGCAGGGACCTCCCCGTCCGCTTCGACGTCGAGTTCAGACCATTCGCATTACTCTGTCCAACATCCCCAAATGTCGACAGGAAACCTTCCCGGAAGGAATATCTCTTCAAGAAGTTCGGCCAGGAGCAGGCAGAAGCAAAGTTGAAAGTGGTCTACGAGATGGCACAGAAAGCAGGCCTCAAATTGTGCGTTTATCACACCCCCACACACCCCATCCAACTACTTACGTTCTCCCCTTTTGATTCGGCATCAGAGCCGAAGACGGCGTAGTATGTAGGCCAAACTTGGCACACAGACTCGCCGTAAAAGCATACCATGTTGGCGGACAAGATATGCAACGGGAATTCAACGATATCATCTTTAAAGCGGCATTCGCAGACGGAAGAGACATCAGCGATCCCGATTTCCTAGTCGACACAGCTGTGCAAGTCGGCCTCATGAACAGAGAAAAGGTACCTCGCTATCCATCTCGCTAAGCAACCACCCCTCTCAGTACCCATCTCAGGCCTCAGAGTTCCTGAGGTCGACAGAGTGTCAGGACTGCGTAGACAAGATGATCGATGCTGCCAAAGCAAATGACGTGAAAGGCGTGCCATTCATCATCATCGACGGGAAGTGGGCGTTGAACGGCGTTCAACCCAAAGAATGCTACATCCAGGCTAGTCTGCCGTTTCAGCCCCTTGAATGTTCCTTTACACGTTCTCAACGTCAATCGCAGATCTTCCGCAAATTGGCACTACCACCCGAGCCCCTGACACCAGTGGGAACACCACGATCGTGCAGCGACTGCAGACCCCCGGTCAACTCGCCCCCTCTTCCCGTACAATGACTTCCTTCCTGCCGTGCCTCCTTGTCTTTCTCCTGTTTGCTTAGCATATTTTCCCTCGCATCTCGCCCTCGTCTCCTCGTACTTACCTCCGGGAACGCGCCCAAACCTGTTTCGGCCTCATGGTTTCCACATCTTTCATTATGGCTTAGTGTTTTTTTTGCCATAACGTCAGAAGGTGCGATAATCACGAGGCCGTCGCTCTAACGGCGTCCCATTTTGCGGATTACGGTTGTCTCTTTCGACCTCGACATCACACTGGTATGTTTGTCATCTCAGCTGCCAAGCAAAGTAGTAGGTTTCTTTTCCCTCCTTTTGTATATATTCATTTTTTTCTTCTGCTATGGATTTCAGCTGTCCATAAGTCATACCTGTGAGCGTGAGCGGCGCCACTGAGGCACTACCTGACTAAGTGTGTGTGTTTACAAATAGAACAGACGTGATAGGGCATGTCATTCTTGCCATATGCGACAGTGGCGGAACGGGAACAGTGCTAAAACCATACACACTATCGCGGGGACGCTCCAATTAATCGGTACAACGACTTCTGTCCATCTTCGCCACCGAACAGCAGAATGGAACGTGATTATTGTTCGCGGCGGTGACTATTGAAACGTCTACCATGATGACCAACATATCGTTGATCAATCGATCGTTTCGAAGGGTCATAGCCGCTGGGCGAGACGATCAGTCTGGATTGCAGTGAACGCTCGAGCTTTTCTGATGATGGGAGTCTTGATACGGGAACACTCCTACTACCTCGTATCTCTGTGCTCCCTCTTCAAAACCGTACCAACACGAAAATAGCCTGGCAGCTTCAAAATCGAGCGCCTCAGTGAGACTTGACGACTTCGACGGGCGATACTACGGTGTTCCTCGACGGTAACTAAGCTCGGATCTTGGAAAACCTGGGTGGTTTAAACAGTTGCCATCGAGGGGGGCAGGCATTGATGGTTCTCCCTAAATACACATAAAGAATCAGCATTTCCAAAGGCTCGCTCCATCTCGCGACTTTCGGTCACTAGGCTCTGAAGCACATTTTGGGTCCTGCGGACTTGAGCGCCCTTTATTATTATTATTATTTCCTGCTTTGAGTGCTAGGAGGGAGGACGCACTTCCCGCCCCTGGTTAGAGACAACCATCACTGGCACTGCGGGATTAGGCAAAACGGTTGACGAGCCCTAGCTAACATGCGGCTCACCAAGACGAACTGGCAACATCGATGCTACATACATATTTGCTTACCAATGAGAAGAGAAGAGCGCTTTGCCGCGATATTGCCTCGTCATAACGACCGAGCAGCGCCATCCACACGCAACCAAAAGAGAAAACATACCACCGAAGTGTCCCCCCCTCCTCCTCCTGTATGATAACTTGCACTTGGGATACCTTGACTGACCCGTGCGTCTACGACCGCTCGGTTGGTGTGCTCTTCGATCGTTTTTTTACTCGACATTTGCCCACCCCGACGATACCGAATATGTACACCGCAACCCGCGGGAAACGGACCAGAAACTTTCCGCGCCATTCAAGGCCCTACGATTACCCGGGAGTCAGTCAGCCTATCCCCGAGCTTTAAAAATAAAATGCGTTCAGACCTTGGTCGTTACACTTTATCCAGACACTTTTCCGGGCCCGCCAGCCCTCTAGAGATCTGAGACATTAATCGCTCGACGAGTATCCACCAGCACGACGCTCGTTCACAGATTCCAAAGTGACGATCTAAGCAACCGGCCTGGGACTCAGGTGGGTCACCACCCTGGGCTCCAGGAGAGTAGGTGTGGAGTAGGTGTGCGTAGTACCTGCTACTCGTTCCTGCAGGGATGTAGCACAGTGCTCCACTGAACGTCTACATCTAAGCAACCGGCCCGGGTCACCGCTCTGGGCTTCAGGAAGGTAAGGTGTGGAGTAGGTGTGCGTAGTACCTGCCATTCGTTCCTGCAGGCATGTAGCATAGTGCTTCACTGAATGTTACCATTAGCCCGCCACCGATCAGCGCCACCATTAACGCACAGGGAGCACGGTGTGCTTGAGCCTTCCCAGATACTGTGGCCGCAAGCTACACTTCGAACATGTCGGTCGTGTCTTGAAATGCTCTGAATGTGCGTAGATTGGGGCAGTAGTTCCTGGTCAAGTTGCTGCTCAACCTCACGCGTCAAAAGCAAGAAATGGCTGTCACTGGACAGTGATTAGTGAAGCCCAAATCCAATTTCAAACTTGTCAAACTAAAGGACCCAATTGAACAGAAGGCGATCCATGATCTTGAACATTCATCGCCATATACGTTTCATGTCACTGTAAGGGGGAAACCTTCCATGTATGTTTCCCAAGAAATCGTGACCCTTCGGGGCCACACAACGTTGTTTCGTGCAGGCACTACTTTACGCCCAAGAGTAATCATTAATGTAAGACACCTCGTAGGGTCGACTTCTAGCAAACCAGGGAAGCCAGCCGAAAAAAATGTCTGAACTACTTAAGTACTCGTTCTTCCCTGTCATTAGCAACTCGTCGCTCGGTGGGGTATACGCCGAACGATAAGTGAATAAACAGGGATCAAGCATGTCACAGAAGAGATGTCTTGTTCCTATATGCAGGTAACAGCCACGCTGCTACCAGTGATCTGGAGCTGTTTTAGCGTCTTGCGCAGCCATCATCACCTGCATGTTCTGGCACACAGGAAACGCAAGCAGTCTTGCAAGAGGCTGATAGGAACTCACCACTCTTCTTGTGAGAGAAGGGAAGGACTTGCTCCACTGGAACGGATTACCCAGTTAGTACTGAAGGTGACCACCTCGTTTAAGGTCAAACCTCCTAACCCAAGGCGTTCCTACCAATCGAGTGAGAGATAGAAATCCATGTTATACATTGTCATGTTCAGAGAGAATGAAGAAAAAATAGACATGGCAGTTCCCCATTGCACACAACCCACGCAGCATGCACAACGTGAGGTATGCGGACAAAGAGGATATACGATTGAGAGAATAATACGTTAGCGGCTAAGTGGGAAAAAAAAAAGATTGGAAGAGAATACCACGAAACGACTGTCAACGCGTAGAGTGTCAGAGTGATGGGTGGGTATGAGATCCGGATCCGAAGTAGCGGTGGATGACGATGATGGAGAAAGAAACAATCATTCTCAACATGCTCGGCCTTGCAGCAAGTAGAAACCGACGAAATGCCGAAAGCAGAGCAAGTTCAGCAACGAAACTTGCAATATGTACGATAGCAATGGGAAAGTCATGTGCGTGTCGTTAAAATATCTACGTCCAGCATACCTATAAGAAACGATCGTTTCGTAAGTATTGGGCAAGACATATCACCGAAAACCTACCGAAAAAAAGTGCCGTAAAGACCGCGGCCGGCGCTACCACCCAACAACCAGTGATGGGTCTCATGCCCTACAGCAAAACAAGCTAGCGAAAAATCCCCGCTTCTTCGGATGTCTATCGTCTTCCATGTCGTCTGGACCTGGCATCTGGCTTTCGAAGACGGCCATCCCCCGAGCGTGCACGACATCCCGCGGGCCGGTGCCAGTGGTGTCATCTCTTGAGTTCGCAAAGTTCTTGACACCTGGTGCCTGCGTGCCGTACACAACAGAGTCCGAAGTGTCGTTCCGTCCAACGTGACCTCCATTCTGAACGCCCGGAATGGGCGAGTGGCGGTCGTATCCGTTGCCGGTCCGGAACCCTGAAGGAACAGCGGGGGCTGGTGCAACCGCATATGGATGGGAAGGAATCCCCGAGTCTCGTATCTGCTGGCTGACTCGTCTGGTCGTGGGAGCTATTGGTTGCGCACTGGCATCTCCGCGCCCACTCGAGTCTCTGTTCCCGTTACCATCGCGGGTTCCAGGTCGCCGATTTGCATTCCTAACGTGCGCAGGCGTAGGAGCAAGGACGAGAGGGGTAGACGGTGTAACGCCTTCTGCGAGGCCACGCGGCCGACGACTGGATTCGCGATGGCGGGGTGTATGCGGAGTGTTAGTAGTAGCATGAGCCTGGACGAGTAATGATGACGGTGTCTACGCGTGAACATCGTTATAACAAAGGGGCAAGGGGGGGATACGACGACTTACATTACTCGCTTCCCATCCCTTGCCATTGTTCAATAGCATCCAGTCATAAATGCCGTCTTCTTGTTCACCAATGTTCTTCAACACCTTGGTGAAGAGATCGCGAAGGAAGTCATAGTCTGGAGCTTCCTCGAAACCGAGTTTCCGGACATAATTCATGTAGATACTGAACTCCTCTGCAGGCACAGCATCAGCGAACGATTCCCTTATGGGAAGGACGACAGCCATCACGCAAGCGGCAAACTGCCACAGGCACAACAAAAGAACAAGGACTAACCTGGGAAGCCTTCGCACAGCTCCGCAATAGCTGTACTTTGCTTCTTTTCCCCAATCTTCTCGTACTTTTGTTTGTTTGTGGCCGCTCTGAGACCTTGCCAGGGCAAGCCACCCCGCAAGAAGTACATAAACACATGTCCCAGCGACTCCAGGTCATCCCGACGAGACTGTTCACGGCCGAGATGGGTGTTGATGGACATGTACCGGGCAGTGCCGGACAGTGATTTACGTTCGCGATAGGGGATATGAACTTTAGTCTTGGGATCACGGTAGTGTTTTGCCATACCGAAATCTATTATCAAAAACGACATAAGCATCTCACTTCGAAAGGAGCACGGCAAAAACCGCCATCAAGGCGATGACAGGTTACAGAGGACAAAGGGGACGGGCGGCAGTGGCAAAGGACTAACCAATGATGTGGATGACATTAGCGTTCTTAGTCCCGGGAACGCCAATGAGAAAGTTATCAGGTTTGATGTCTCTGTAAATGAGCGACTTGTCATGGACCGATTGGATGCGTGTGATCTAGAGAACTCCGATAAGTCCATTGAATCGCGGGATAAGGGTCGAGAAGAAAAAGGTTAAGGCCTTCTTTTCAAGGGTACTGATCTAGCTTGGCATCACATCGCCATTTCCATGCCGGATGTGTGACAGGAGACCGAACCAATCCCCAATATCAAATTTCAGGCTGCCTCACCATTTGTTTTGCAGCCATAGACACTGTCTTGACGGTGAACTTGCGGCCACACATGTCAAAGAGGTCCTCCAGGTTAGGGCCCAACAAGTCGATGACAAGGACATTGTGGAGACCCTCCTGGCCAAAATGATGGACTTGGGGAACGCCCACTAAAGAATCACAACAACGAGGGGTTCATTACGGGAGAAGTGTGGGCGAAACGCAAAAAGTGACGAACCTGTACCAGTCAATGTCCTGTACGATCGAAATTCATCCCGTAATTGCGGGGCGTCAGATTTTCGTGGTTCCTTCGGGGAAGGGATCAATCCTTAGTGGTCCCCTGACCCACAGTGCGACGAGAGCACGTACGAATTTTATGGCAACTGGCTGGCTATTGAGGAGCTTCGTGCCTATTGAGCGGCGCGGTGAATAAGAGAACATGAAACGGACAAAGCAAAAATAAATCGACGCCGGAGAGGGATCTCAATTGTTTGACCCTGACTCAACAGTGACCCGAAGGGGCCCACAACGCTGGCTCCTCCGGCTTCACAGAAAACATGCTCGATGACCCGCCACTCTCATGCCCCGACGGATGAACGCCACACCAAACCATATGCCTAGTCGAGCGCTAAAACGTCGTAGTCCGGCGTCGGACGGTATCTCGGTGCGGAGGTGTTCAAATGGACACACAAACCGACGGCTCACCTTCGAAAACAACACCGAACGAGCCCTCGCCGATTTTCTTGCCGACTCGGAAGTGGTTCCCGACGATGCCATTTGACGTGGTACTCTGGTGGTGTCCTGAGGAGGACGATATGACATGCGGGGTCGTCATGTGATAGTGATGGCTGTGATTGTGGTTGTGGTTGTGTGCGGATAGCGATGGAGAAGGGAGACTGGGGGGAAGAGGGGGAGTGTGGAGGAGAGGACGTCCCAGGCCCTGTCCTGTCCGGAGAGGAAGAAAATAAAATGTCAAAAGCAAAAACAAAGACAGCCAGTAGTAGAATATTTACGATAGCGGACTTTGAATTGCCTTGTTCGTACACGTTTCCGTTAGTGTAGTGGCTACGGTATGTAATCCACGTACAGTACAGTACAGATCGTCCCCAGCCTCAGCACAGACAACCGGTAGGTAGGGCACAGTACCACGCTGGACGACTGCCCTCCGCGTTGCTAGGGACGCTCGGTAAGTCCTGCGTACCGCGCGTCGCAGTGGCAGAGCGCCGTTGAAGAAGACGCGTGACCGATGCAGGCACTACTAATATCCGATCAAACACGACCACTGACATTACGCCAGCCTGGTGTCAAACTTCTAGCAGCCTTCTGCAGGAGCGGGCTCCGTTGTCCAGCCTAATAGGATGAGAAGCAACGGTTGCATCCGAAACTTATCAATCAAACAAAGTAGGAGCGGAGCACCCATACTTACGTATGTAGGTACATACCTCGCCGACCTTTTTCAAGACTCTAACACAACAATCTGATACACATTCGCTACCGTGGGCCAAACTCCCTTCGCCCCCACTTCCCTCCACTGCAACATAACTGTATGCACAACCGTGGCCGTCGGCATAACAATTCGGCACACCACAAACCCAGCTGGGGGCCGACGTAAAGCATGTCGTAGCACACGTGTCTCATCTCGCCAGCACTAGTACACACGGTCTTAAGTTCGGAAGGGGGTATGGCATAGTGCAACGAGGGAAGGGCGACGAGCTTAGTAATAACCTCCAGTCGACCGCGCTTGAGTGCAGAACACCCAGCTACACACGTTCATACCAATCACCAGCCACTGCACGGAAGAGGAACACTACTCACATATGTCATCAACGGACGCCCGGGAAGTCGAAGCGAGCGTCTGAGCCCGAACGAGAGGTCTGCTTGTGCTTATGGTAAGCAAAGGGTGCGAGGCGTGAATATGCTGAGCCAAGACTAGCACACAACTTCGTACTTTTGAATATAGCTACCAGATACCAGGAGAGAAGTACTCGGGCACATCAGCTTTATGTAGCACAGGGCTACCCATAGCCCAAGGACTTACCGTCGAATATAATCCAAAGATGTTTCTGACACCTCTCGGTCTGAAGCAGAAGCATACTTAGCGGTCACGACTGGTTCCCGGGGAACACGATGACTATGACTCGTTCGTGTACCATCAGGTATGGTTGAGGGCCCTGGATCGGTAGTTGATGAAGAAAATACAGGAGCTGAGGATCTCTTGCGCTTGGATGGGAATGAACATCGAGATCGTCACTGCACGCCAGTGATTGTGGACGTTGTGACGGGCCGTGAGTTGGAGCGGACTTGGTTAGCAGTGACGAATGCCCACTTGTTTGTGCAGAAAAAGCCCGATTGATTGAAGACACTCTTGGTCTAGTAGAACTTGTCAAACCTGGTGTTGAAGTGCTAGGCAAGAGCTAGGAGACCAACAACGATGACATGTGGCTGCCAGCTCTTTTACTGGGTGAAGTGTCAACCGAGCTGTGTGGAATGACTGGTGGTCTGGGCAAGTGAGATTTGGGGGATGGATGTTTCCCCGGTGTACGAAGACGTGCTTGGGTAACTGCAGAAGCAAGATCACACACGTTAGGTTTCAATGGATCGTAGCAGCACATCTACCTCAGCTAGGTTGTCAGAGGCTTCGTTGTTTTAATACTGCAGAACTTCTGCGGAATTGCATGAGGTACCGTTTTAGATAGCATATGGGTGGCGGCCGTACTGACCCCCGTGGGAAAATTATCGGACAAGTGTTTTTGAACGTGTTTCGACGTCCTCGGTCCAAACATGAAGCTTTGAAGTCAGATCCACCCAAAAAAGCCGTGTCAACCCGCTACTAAATTTGCGGTCTTTGATTGTCCACAACAATTGGGAAGTTGCGACTGCAGCTGCAGTCTGCTCTGAACCTCGCTAATATTAGGTTGTTCTTCATTTGTTTTGTTTTAGCTTTGTGTACGAGCGCTTCGGTATGCGAGTGTTCTAATACGCTTTCCTCCGCATATTCGAATCTCTCGCGGAACGCCAACCAGTAGGGCAGCCGTCGCTATCCCGTGCTGTACACAACGCCTTGCATCCGCGAATACAGTTCCCACAAGGCATGCCATCGACGAGTCCACCATCGACACAGCCCATCGCTCGGCAGGACGAATCCCCCCTCCCTCGCATCGAGCGTGTATCTCGCTCATTTTCGCGCGCCATCTCTTGATTTTTTACAGGGTGGCTGTCCTCGACAACAGCTCCGTGTCAGCACCAAGCTCGTTCTCACGCGTTCAGCGGTTCTGGAGATGTTTGCATTTTTGTGGGAAGGTCCACCCTCGAGGTCCTGTGGTTGTATCTCGCGCGTCTCTATGCCGTGCCTCTCACTTTTCCGTTCGTTTATTCCCCCCGCAGAACCCTCTCTGTGGACGTCTCAGGTGTCCAATTCTGTGCAGTGGTTGTCGAGATGTGCCTATTTTCGTGGTCAGAAGGGCTACGAGCCACTTTTACGTATAAGTCGAGGTCGGGTGGGCCGATTGTGGTGATTCCTCTTGCCTCCTACTGGCTCCTGGAGTTTTGCATGATTGCTCCAGCAGTCATCATGTGAGACCCCCCTCTCCCCTCCCTCAAGGTCTTGAGGTCATATTTCGTGCATTTCTCGACCGTTCCTCTCGCTGTTTGGGTCGTCCATCCCTTTCACTGAACCCTTTCTGTGAAGTCCTTGTTTGACCAGTTTTGCGCTGCTGTTGTCGAGATATCCCTGTTTTTGTATTTGGAAAGCCATGTGACACTGTAGCCTGTGACTCAGGATCAGGTCGTCCAACCAACGTAGTTCCTTTACTATGTGTTCATCTAGGATCCCCCACTGTCTCCTGGAACTTCGTGGCGATTGCCCCAGCCATTGTTGTTCGGCGGATTCCCATCTCCCCGCCTTTGAAGACTTGAAGTCGCATCTTGGGCGTCTCAACACTGTTCCTCTCACCTTTCTGGCCATGCATTCTCCTCGCCAAGCCCTTCCTGGAGATGCCTTGTTCGTCCAGTTCCGCCCTGCCATTACAGAGACATGTCGGGATTGGGTGCGTGGATCCATTCGGTTTCTTCTTTGCCATGTTTGTTGTGTTCTCCCTCGCCATCTCCTCCAGATTGAGTTCGTTCTAAGCGCCTGTCATTAGTTGGTAGTCTCATCTTGCCCGCTTCCTTGCTGGATTTCTCGCTTTTTTAGTAACCTTGTGCTACTTGTTAAGTGCTTTTAAATGATATATCACATGTTGCAGTAGCTGGAAAGGTCACGAAGATATAGGTATTATATGTTTTGTGGGCGAGACACTTTCGGACCAAATTGTGGATATCTCGGGACTAGAAGCCCATTGACAATAGTGAATGCAGAGAATCTCTTGGCAGGATGCATTAAATTGAAACATGGATGAGTTCAATGGGAGGAATTATTAGGGACAAGGCAAGGGTGAGTCATGCAAACAGGATATTTGCTAAGGACATACAGAGAGAACAACCAAAGAAGGCACTGCACCAACTACTATGTGCATGTTTTGTTTTCACACTTCCAGCACCACATAAGCCTACCATGCTCACCACCACACAATTGCCACCCACCCATCACACTATGGATCAAAAACATCATGCATATGGCTCACATCAACTCCATTCTCTTCCAGGTATTGATGAAACTGGGAAGAGTATCAGTTCATACCCAGAGAAGTAGTAAAACTAGATGATAGGAAAAAACATACAGCTTTGTCTTCTGCTTTCATACTGTCATATGTAAGGGGCTTCACCAGGAAAAATGTCACAACTGCATTGAGAATGGCAAGGCCACCACCAATCCAGAACAGACTAATAATCCCCTTCATGGTTTTTGAACCACCAAAGGCTGGATGGACATACCCTGGTGAATGAGTGGTTATACATTGCATTAAGTGCATCAAAACCCACCATCTATGACTTGTGGGAAGACTATAGCCATTGGAGATTAGTCCCAAGAGGTGGATCAACCTAGCCTTTGTGGTACATACCCCACATCCCAATGAAAGCCCCCACTTTTCCAATTGCAGCTGCAATGTTGTAGATTTGTCCATTGACACAGGACATAAGAGCAGTTTTTACTGCAAGCACTCGGAGGCAACTGCCAGGACCTGTTTCATGGCAGCATATAAACAGACCAGTCAACCATGCCATTTCACTCTTTAGACTCACCAACTTCACCAAAGCTTAAGAATATCCCATAGACAACCTGTGTAATACCTGAAAGTTACACCCCTGAGTTCAGATTCAATAGGCTTACTGCAAATGTGGAGATATGATTGGTGAGTGGGCTGTACATGGTGCCCATTGTAAATCCAACAATGGCCTGCAGCAGCAATCCAACAATCTGATAAAACAGGACTTAAATGCACATGGACCCAGCAGTGTGCAGTGTGCACTACATACCATTGATGTCTTCACACCAAGGTAATCAACCAGGAATGCACCAAGCACAGTTCCTGCAACAGGCTCAGCTCACAGAGAACCAGAAAGACTAG
Organism: Pisolithus tinctorius; assembly: GCA_024663395.1. NCBI lineage: Eukaryota > Fungi > Basidiomycota > Agaricomycetes > Boletales > Pisolithaceae > Pisolithus > Pisolithus tinctorius. The sequence continues at coordinate 4,642,978 of JANFAH010000002.1, forward strand.
GTAGGCACCTGGGATACACAACAAACTACTGCAGGTCAAAACAATACCCTGCAGGAGTAAACACAGGTGAGCTTACTTGGTGACAACAGACCATCCCAACACAATTGATAAGGATGAGCTGCCTCCTGTGATACTGCATTCTGGTGAGGCCCAACCCCTGTGCATGACATACTGTGCAAGCTTACTTGTTTATAGTCATGGAAGAGTATATGCAGAACTATGGCCAATCAGAGCTGCATTCACACAAGAGAACCATCTTACTGGGTACCTGCAAATCCTGCATCAGTGTCATGCACCTCCCCATGAGCCATTAACATGCACATACATGACAAAATCATAAATGAACCTTTTGTTGCCACACCATTTGATTATCAGTTTACCACCCAACAGTTAACATGAACACCCACCATGCTAATGACAATCCAAGGACACTCTTCCAGTACCACTTCAAGGTAAGCCACATAGGGATAGGCACAAATTCTGATGGGTTGCTGGTGTCTGGCAAATACTGACGCAAGGGAGCCATATAGTACAGGAATACCCCACACTCGCACAGGAGAACACATCCAGGGATGATGCAGAAAGCAAGTGAAAGACCACAGATTTTATCAAGGTGCTGCTCACCATGGCTAAGTGTGATAAGTGAGATATCATCATAATGCTATAAAAGATAGCCTTACATCCAGTACAGGGCAAGTGGGGCAAAAGCAGCAAGAACAAAACCAGCATCAATCATGGTTTCTGCAGAAGGTTAGCATGGGCACCAATTGGCAGGCCACAGGCATTGCTCACTGGTACCAAGTACCAACCACTGGTATCGTGCATTTTTGGCAATGCCATCTTGCTCCATTTCTGAATGAAAAGCTGACCCAGAAGTGTGGAATACACCAACAAAGAAACCAAGGACAGCACTTCACAATTATACAATTGGCAATCACTTCAACAAAGGAAGTCTCACACTCACCAAAAAGCACAAAGTGTGGTGACAAATTCACCAACACTCTCACCCTTCTGACCCTTCATGAACACCACAGAACTGGAAATTATAGAGAAGAAAATGATGGGGAAAGGAGCACCCATCTGTGTACAACACTCAGACACACAAATGAGGTTACAAAAGCAGCGCACCATGCCCATCCTGCTACCATTTAAAAGCAATATGCCCAAAAGCATACCAAATATAATCCCTTCGAGGAGTTAGTCTGCTTGTGATGTGGAATAGGCACACAGAATCCAACTTACCAACAAATGCCATACTTGCCAACAATGTGCTGTGATATTGTGTCCCAAATTGACCTCCAGGATTTTCACGGGTCAGTACTGATGGTAGGAACGATTAGTACCTTGTGGATATCCCAGCCAATACACATACAAGTGATAACTGCAACAGCGAAGTCAGACTTGTGTAGGACATGGGAGTGGAATACATGTACCTGTTCCGATCACTCCAATAAAGTAACCTGCCTAAAGTCAGCACACCTCTGGCATTAAGTAAATACACGAGCAGTACCGTGCGAAAACAGGACTGTACCACGGCTGATGAGTCAGGTGAAACTTACTGTTAGTTTCAAGCACAGGCAATAAAACGAACCAAAACCTTACGTGAGTCGCAGGAGGAACCGTAGAATTGAGCGTTGCTTATTTGTTAATACAATCATTTTCAAGGAAATTGATGAGTGTGTGACTGAAGCTTGTGGGTTGAAAGCAAGGGGCATAGGCAAGTCAACGCTCCTTATCATATAATAGGAGCCGCGAGAGGTTGGGATGTGACTCAGCACCGCCTTATGTAATAGTCCTATAGATTCGGTCAAGTTGCGGATTTGAGCACGAACATTTGACCAACTTCTGCGAACCATTCACGTCTTACCGTGTGTAATGTCCACTGACAGCAGTGAGCAGCCTTCCAATTGTGATGCCGCTACAATTCCCGTCTCCGATACTGTAAAGTTACAACAGATCTTGGAATCTACGAAGCATTGGAATGCACTTCCCAGCCAGTAGTCAAGCAGCGGCTTCCAACAATTCGCATTTCTGGTGGAACGATGGCTCGTAGATGAGAAGCTATTATTGCATCCGAAAACTTCACATACACATCAATCAAACAAAGCAGGAGTGTGACATCGATACTTACGTATGTACCTCGTCGACCTTTCAAGACTCAAACACAACAATTTGATGCACATTCGCTACGACCGGCCAAACGCCCTTCGCCCCCGCCTCCTCTTTATCCACCTCCTTCCGCTGCAACATGAATGTATGCACAACCGTGGCCGCCGGCATAGCAACTCGGCACACCATAAACACACCCAGCTGAGGGCCGAGGTAGAGCATGTCGTAGCCCACGTGTCTCCTCTCACCGGCACTAGTACGCGCGCGCTTAAGCTCGGAAGGGGGAATGGCGCAATGTAGCGAGGGAAGGGCAACGAGCTCAGTAATAACATCCAGTCGACCGCGTTTAAGTGGGGAGCCCCCAGCTGCACACGTTCATACCAATAAACTTGCCACCGTACGGAAAAGGAACGGCACCACTCACATATGTCACCAATGGGCGCCTTGGAAGTCGAAGCGATGGTCTGGGCCGAATGAGACGTCTGCTTATGCTTACGGTAACCAAATGTTGCAAGGCGTGAATATGCAGACGCAAGACTAGCGCGGTCGGCTTCGTACGTTTGAATGTAACTACAAGACACCAAGAGAGAAGTACCCAGGCACATCAGTTTTGTGCGGTACAGCACTACCCGTTGTCCAAGGACTTACCGTCGAATATAATTCAGAGACATTTCTGACACCTCGCGGTCCACAGCAGATGTATAGTCAGCAGGCACGACGAGTTCCTGTAGAACACGATGATTATGTACGGTTGAGGGCCCTGGATCAGTGGTTGATGAAGAAAACACAGAAGGAGCCGGGGATCTCTTGCGCTTAGACGGGAATGAGCCATCGAGATCATCACTACGCGTGGGTGATCGCGGACGTTGTGGCGGGCCGTGAGTTGGGGTAGACTTGGTCGGCCCATTTGTTTGTGTGGAGAAAGTCCGACAGATCGAAGACGGTCTTGGTGGGACGGGAAGCTTTTCTCTAGGACTATTTTTGACATCCGACTTTGTCGAATCAGGCATAGAGAGACCAAGCAAGAGACGAGGGATCGATGACGATGACATACGGTTGCCATCTCTTTTACTGGGTGAAGTGTCAATCGAGTTATGTGGAATTGCTGGTGGTCTGGTCAAGTGAGAACTGAGGGACGGATGTTTCCCTGTGCGAGGTCGTGCTCGGGCATTTGCTTCGTACGTCTGGGTGATCGCAGAAGCCAGATCATATGTGTTAGGTTTCATGGTATCCGTCCAGACAGGAACGGAACTTGACCTGGCCGGTATCAGAAGGAGTACGGCAAACATACAAAACCCCACTTACCAGTCGATAACTAGACCATCATCTCTGTCCAGGTTAGCTGATTGTATGACAGTCTAGGTCCTTGCATTCGCTCACCTAATCATGGTTCTTTCAACCCTGAGGGCCAAAACTTCAAGTTCCTTAATACAACTAGCAGCCCATTGTTTTCTGTTGAATTTATACTGCGGGCATGAAGGCTGGCAGTTCTGGGGGAGTGGAAAGAATCGTTTGACACCGGAAGTAACGAGCCGTCTGCCGATAGGAAGAGATGGACTGGATGGTTCTGACTTGACGGCTATTGGGGGTACTAAGTGCGTGTCGTCGTCGTCGCGTTGTTTCAATCGCTTCGAAGGTCTTGGTGTCTGGATCACTGACATGAAAGGTATAGTCTCAGAACGTTGGAGGGTTCATGAAATTCATCCAGGGGGCGGTTCATGATATTTGGGTGGATAAGTCCAATTACATAAGACGTGTACTATGGCGTAAAATCTGCACATTTATTTTTCGCGGTCGCATCGCCACATCACCGCGTCCGTTCAGCCGCGATACCTATGTGCCGCGGCCTCACCACCGCGCCCAATCAGCCGCGTCACCCATACGTCGCGGCCTCACCGCCTCGCTGCCGCGCCTGTTCAGCCGCGCCCGTTACTTTCAACTATACCACCATGTAATTGTATTATTGTATATAGTACATAGATGATGTTGCTCGTTGCAAACTCAGTGCAACCATAGAATAAATTTAATTGGAGAGCGTATTTCATTTCTTCTGGTGCATTTGTTAATTCTCACTCGTCGTCGCCATACAGTGGGGAGGGGGAGAGTGTAGATATAATATGAGAGGAACAACATCAGATCTACTAAGGACAGAGGGAGTGCGGGAAACTAAAGATCCTCTGCCAAATGAATGAATGAGCTGTGAAAGAAAAAGATGGGGAGGGACGTATTAATACCTGGAATTCTCTCCGCACAGACGGCTCCTCGACGATTTCAGTTGTCTCGCCCTCTAGGATTCCCCCCGGCAGCATCTCCTTCGGCACCAATCCCTCCCTGTCCTTGTGAAATATAAGACCGGCTTCTACTTCTGCTTCGCGCATCCGGTTGCGCTTCTGTTCTTCGATGTCAGCTGCATGTAGATAGTCTTCAAGCGCATGGAAAGCGGGTTGTGAAAGGAAGACTTGTAAGAGGCAGAGACGATTTTTGCAGATAAATCTTCGACACCAGCGGGTGTGGGTGCAGGTGCGGAGGAAGCCGGGGAAGTGGATAACGTAGAATAAGATGGAGATGCCTCTGGGGTATCGGGAGCGGTGAAATACGAGGTGGGGATGGGGGTGCAGAGGAAACCGGAGAAGTGGGTAATGTAGAGTAAGACGGAGATGCCTCTGGGGTATCAGGAGCGGTGAAAAATTGGGCTGTACCTTGGCCATCGGATCCCTGTACCTCTGACAAAATTCGTCCGGAGTCATACCAACCTCAAACGCGCATGCATTCCTCTTTGCAACCCTGACCAACCCTGAGCTGCGTACCTGCCCTTTGACTGATCGTCCCTCGAGCTGATTCGGGAGTTGGGAGTCGTGCCAGTGGCAGTGTTGTCACGTGGCATACAATGAACAGTATTTTTCCAGGGTACTGGCGGCGGTGAAATACGAAGGCGGTGGGATGTACACGGACTACAGGGGCAACAGATGGCGGTACGAGTGAGGGGGAGGATGGGGTAAAACGGTTCACGCTCGCGCGTCACAGACGGTGGGAGGTTCATTCTTGGAGCACTCGCCGGGGATCGCTCCTCTTCCCTGCGAGATATCTTGTCGAAAAATGACAAAAAAAAGTCTGTCTGGTGTGACATCAACCTCGAATCCAACACTGAGAGTTGTACTTACCTTGTTATTATACTTAGTTGCGCTTCGAAATTAACTTATGAGTCAGGCCAAACGAACTTCGACTTCAACGAAGTCTTGTCAATTTACATGACGTGCCACCACATTTTCTACATACAATTACAAAATGATGATCAATAACGCGTGACGAGGCCTACGTAGGTATAATGCTCTGGACAAGACGATCTCTAACACGAGTAATGAATCGGTGGGAGTGGGCGAGTGGTTTATTTACGTGCATTATATTCGAAAACATATACCTCTTGCAATCTTCGCCGACACAGCCAAACTGCAGTTTCTTGAAGAGATTAATAGCATCGTCGAAACTGTATGGGCTCCTTCCATTGAGGAGGAGTCGCCCCATGCCGTTCCACCACACTGCACCCCAGTCTTCTTCACACCCCTTGTGATCCTGACAGCGAGCGGCATGTACGATAGGGGGGGCCTCCACAGCGACTGTGCAGACGTACTCATCCAGGTGAGACATGACATAAACATAGGCGACGTAAGTTTCCATCCCCATCCAGCGACGGTGAACCTTCTTGATCTTGGTCAGAGGGAGGTCGCAGAGCCTCATAAAACCTCTTTCGAAGAGTGCCCGAATCCTGTACTTGATGCCCAGATAAATGAGTTTGGAAGGATGGAAGGAAAATGATTTCTCGATGATGCAAGAAGTAACGAAGCTGAGCAGGCGTGTAGTGCATTGGAACTTGCGGATAAACTCTAGGAGGTTCTTGAGGTCATCTGCAGAATATTTAGCAGGTGGGCAGGGACTTTAGTAGGTGAAATCAGTAAGCGCATCAGAGCAGAAACTCGTAGACTTACCACGTGAACTTGATCTCAAGGAACAAGTCAAAAATTTCTGTAGTGAGGAATCCGTCCTTCACAATAATCGGGTTCTGATCAGTGTGCCCCTCCCCGTCCTTGTCTTCCGGCACAAATTTTCCAAGTGAAAAGAGGTCAGAAAAGAAGGCCGACTCGTTGACCAAGATGTCGTGGTTGAGTTTGTAAAGGGAATCTTTGACGAGGATAATGTACGTGCCGTTTTCAAAATAAAAGTCGGGATGGTGGGTGGCCGTCACAGTCGCTGGTGCTGAAGGACTACTCGATGGAGTCATGATTAGGATGAAACGCTGGAGAGGATAGGCATAGAAAATTGTGCATCGATATTATGTCAGTTATTTGTTTGGCTGTATGTGGGTTTAGGCTTCATGCGTCCAGACCTACATACTCTGTTATCGATGGCGACTTTGCTCCCAAGTGCCATCCCTCAGCTACCTGCGAACGCCACACCGTGGCCACCCAATCTCCTCACTGCTTTTGATTCGCTATCCGAAATTTACCAGCGTGCTCTCCACGCCTGGACTCAAGAGGATAACGACTTGGTTCGCTTGGACTGCCACCTTGGCTTTCTGGAAGGTAACGTGATGCATCTCCTTACCGCAATTGAAGAAGACCGTCTAGGATCCGATCTGTCTGACTGGCTGTCTCTGGTGGCCGAGTTAATTGGAAGACTGCATGCAGCGCTTACATGTTATCGAGACAGCATGAGGACTCGGTGAGTACGTTTGAACAAATGGCCGCTGACGCTAACAGTTCGTCACGCGAACTCATGATTAGTGTCGACGACACTGTAGGGATCCCAGAGCCTGTGATGGAAATTCACACCGGTTTACGAGGATGACCAAGGAAAGTCGTTGATGTCGGCATTCTCGAGGAGGCCATTTCAACTTCAAGGCAAATCCACACCACCGAGCTTGCGCGCGTCCTTGGAATCCATAGAAACACCCTGCATTCTTACATGAAGTCTCATGGCATCAAACGAAGATACACGAAGATTACAGATATGGAGCTTGATAACCTTGTTACTGCATTCAAGAAGAGATGGCCCGAGTCCGGACTTCGCTATATAATAGGGTTTATGCGGGCACAGGGGATCCGTGTGCAGCATCGCCGTGTAATTCAGTCACTTCGAAGGATCGATCGACTAGGTCAAGCTTTACGAGACCGCTGCACGAAAACGAGACGCAAGTATCACATCAAACGGCCAAATGCGCTGTGGCACATCGACGGTCACCACAAGTTGATTCGGTGGGGAATCGTCATTCATGGGTTTATCGATGGCTTTTGCCGCACAGTACATCTATCGCCTACTCAAATTTGTCACATTTGTTGATTCACTCGTAGGTTACCGCAATTCGTGCCAGCGACAATAACTGGTCATCGACTGTCCTTCATTTATTCGAACATGCTGCTGAACAATATGGAATACCTTCCCGTGTACGTGGAGACTGCGGTGGTGAGAATATCGATGTTGCGACATACATGATCATGAAGAACGGCCACCACCGTGGCTCATTTATCTGGGGAACATAAGTTTCACATCATTTTTGTATTCATCGTTGCTAATCATATGCATAGTTCAACTTGGAATTGTCACATCGAGCGTTTATGGGTCGAAGTTGGATCCCAATTTGCCAGACGCTGGTGTGCTTTTTTTGCACGACTTGAACGTGTCCATATGCTCGATATCGAAAACCCGTCACATATTTGGTTACTCCACATGCTGTTCCTTGACGATATCAATCACGACTGCCAGGTGTTTCGGGAGGAGTGGAACTGCCACCCGATGGGTGGCGCAGGTACTAACAACAAGAGTCCAATGGTAAATGTCGAATTTTATTAGTTTATACTCTTTTTGTCTCATGAAATAAAGGACATGCGTCTGCTCGGTCAAATTCAATTTGGAATCTACCGAGAATGTGAAGATCGCAAAGGATGTAACATTGCCGATGATGAAGTAATGGAGACGGCTGATGCGATCGCGCGCCAACAACAAGTACACATTAAGCATGAGGCCGTGCGCGTACCCTCTCTTCAGAACCCTTTTCAGAATGACGAAGAAGAACTAACTTTCTTCAGGGGTCTTCAGGAGGTAGTCACCCAGGACATCACACCGGAAAATTTCGGGTTGACAGCAACGGAGTGGAGCTCTGACACGTACCCGCTGATCGAGACTATACACATTGGGCGCCGCGCACGAAAAGAGGTAGATATTTCATTGGCTGATGCGATTTGGTATTCCTGGGCACGCCTATGGTGCCAGGCATTGTCTACGTTGTCATTCTACCTAATGACCCGTGACTCATCATTTGTATAAATGCTTCTGAATTTTACTGCAGTAACACCAACCGCACTTCACCCCATCCTCACTAGCATGTCGAGTGCGTCGACCCGGACGAACCTCTGCTGGGGTGGAGGTGGTCAATGCGATTGCGAGCGCTTTAGGCCTAAGGCAGATGACCCTGCTCATTGCTGGGAATGTTCGCATGGGTTCAGTAAGCACCTGCATGCTGACAATTCCCCAGCCGTCAATACCCTGGCCGTCAATACCCCAGTCGTCAATACCCCAGCCGTCAATGCCCCAGCTGTCACCCAATCGCAGCCCGCTGTATGTGGCTCATCAAATGTGGCGAAAATATTCGAAGGACTTACTTCAAGATGTCTCACTGGCACTTCTCAACCAAATCCCCGCCAGGAGGCACTGGCAACTAAATCTTCAAAGCTGAAGCTGCTCTCAACATTACGGATGTCCGCTTCTAACGAGCGCGGGGTAGGCATTTGTAGTGCCTTGGGACCACTCGGGCTGACATTTTTATTCCAGCCTTCTCAACGGCAAACCAGTGGTCAGGCGTTCCATGTCAGCTCTGTCGCCATCATTACATGCGGAATAGACGTATTTTTTCTTTTTAAATTTTTATTGCACAGACTCTTACTTCGCAAATCGAAATACAGACAAATGGCCAGTTAATGAAGGACCCGATCTTGCCACAGACGATGGCAGAGAAGAGACTGTTCATCCAACACTTGGAAAACCACGGATGCTATCTCCAACAAATGATTGAAGTTAACTCTTCTTGGTCACACGAAGACGTTACAACCCAGCTGCGTTCATGGTTCCCGAATGTCTTCCAATATTTTGACTCTCATCGTGAGAAAGCCAATATGACGTCCCAAACCCAACCTGACTGGCAGCTTCTTGTTCCTGCTAATGGCAAACTCGAGCTCTCTACGGCTGTTCGTCCGAATGGTGTTGTTCTCGCCCATTTCAAGGGACGCCAGAAGTCTGGCATTGCTGATAGTAATCTGTGGTTCGGTATGTGGCTAAAACATTACAACTTTGGCCGTCTTAATTTTTTGGACAGTCACTCGAAATCCTGTCCCCAATCATATTTTCGACAAGTGGAAGATGGGATCGGATGTAGTGGGAACTGATGAAGAGGCTATGAGTGCGAGTGACAATGAGGTGGTTGAACTATCGAGTTCCATTGCCGACCTCGAAATCACTACTGCGACTGGGACCGGTAAGTTTAGTACTGTTATTTTTACCATTAAAATCAACATTTTTTTTCTAGGCAAGAGGTCGCGTTCTGTTCATGTCTTATCCTCCCCTGAGGCTATGGACTCCAATAGGCAGTCCTTCCGCAAGAAACGCAAAGACTGTACATTTGTATTTAGTTACTTACAGTGACATACTAATCACACTATCTGCACTAAGTAAATGCTGATGCCCTACCTGCTTGGCCTCGTCAGCCTGGGGGGTCCATTTCCGGCCCTGTTGAAGTGAAGGACTTCTTATCCGACAGCGACGACAATGCCTCGTCTCTGCCAAATCCGTGGTTCGCACAATTTGAACAGACAACGATGGTGAAGGATGGAGATATTTCCGACGTTGATTTGTGATACTTGCGTTTTTTTCACTCACTACTTATCGCTCCCTAATGTCCGTAGTACTTTGTCTGAATTTGATTTGTTTCGCCGGCAGTTGTGCCGGCCTATATCGAGAATCTACACAAGTGTGACTAATAGTGAAGTTGTAGCATGCCGCTGTCACACACCAAAGGTGTTGTGGACATGGTTACAGCTGACTCTGCCTAACTCGTTGACGAGTTGTGCGCAATGCCCGTGCATGCAGATGAAGACTAAAGGCCTCATGCGTAGAAAGACTGTTGGACGTGAACAGTCATCCTTCGCACAAGAACGAGTCGTCAGTGCTAAAGAGAAAAGAGGAAGCGAGTTAAGTGCGCATTAAAGGTTTTTAGCGCCCGTGTACGGCATTCCGGTTTTCGTCGTATCTCCACCGTTTCCAAAGATATCAACTCGGTTCGCATGCTCGCTTAAAGTGCTCAGCCCCACGATTCTTCCTTCCAAATTTGGAGAGGATCCTCGCACCCTGCGTGTTTCTACAGCACTCCATCCATCAGACGCTCATTTCGCAAAGTCCATCAATCATGGCCACCTCTTCGTCAGTCATCTCGCTTGTCTCATTTGCCAGAGACAGTGGCTACGTATATCTGCCAGGCATTCCCACCAGCTTCCGTCCTGAAGCCCCCTGGTTCATCCCGTCATTGTCAGCCCCATCCCATCCCATGCAGCTTGGTCAGCGTGTTCTCCTTGTCAGTATGACTTCCAGAAGGACGTTCTTTGGTTGCCTCAGGTCTGTCACTCGGTTAGAAAGGTCTTATGTGGTCATTTCAGTCTCCCCGGTTGATGAAGCATATGGATCGTTCCTCCCTGCTCCCTGCACTGTCTTTATTCCAATCTCATCCATCATTCTTCCCGCATTGCGACAGCTGCAGTATAATCTACTGTCCTCCAGCCTCCCTGATCGCATTCATGACGAGTATGACATGCATCTTGCCTTCTTACTGCAAGATCCAGCAGAAGACGTCCCCCCTTCTCCTCCTCCTCCATCAGAGCCCCGTTCATGAAGTTTTTGTTAACTTCGCTGAGAGGATGGAAGGGTGGGAGACGCGATCGCGTATGCTCTCATTGCCCCACAGACCCCCAATGCCCCAGCCCCCTTTGACGCCTGACTCATGCCCTTCAATTCTGGAATTAATACTTCCCTATCTGGAAACACCGTCCATCTGTCATGCCGTCTTTGGATCTAGAGATGTCTCCGCCGAGATCTAACTTGCATCGCCACCCCCTAATGTGATATCAGTGCGCTTACTCAGTTTCTGATTCTATTTGACTCATTTTGTGATATTTTGACTATCCTTGACTCGTTCATTGCCAATACTTACCAATCTTCTTTGCTTGCTTACTTTTCGTTTCTCGCTTACTCATCATGATTACTCAGTCCTTACTCATTACTTACCAAGTGTTTGTGCCTTGTTTGTCACAAGCAGTGCTCCCCCCTCAGTATATAAACCCCCGTGTACTTAGCTACCCACAATCAATCAATCAAGAATCAATCAGGAAGCAATTCAGAAGTCATCCAGCAGTCAGTCCAGTGCCTATCTCGTCGTCGACAGTTGAGGCTCCACGAAGGGGTCTATCTGTCATCATTCATATACTTGGTAGTTGAGGCTCATTCGGAAGAGTCTATCTGCCTCCATCATTTCATCTGAAGCTTTATCCTCACACTTAGTCAGCAAGTTTGCTTAGTCACCCATCCACTCCTGCGTAACTCGTCATCGACTTGCACCAGGAGCATATTTTATCAAAAGTCCATTACCCCCAAGTACTTTCAGCTGAACACCTTCACTCTGTTCAGCATCCCCTTCCCAATCATTGTCCATTCGTCTTCTCCTGCGTAACTCGTCAACGACTTGCACCAGGAGCACCTCCACTTGAAGTCTCCCCCCACATCAGGTTTCTCTGCCCTCCAGGTTCCGTGGAGGTAAACCACCACTCGCTTGTATTTGTCTTTGGTGTTGGATTTGTTTGGTTTATACCAGCTTTCCACACTTTGACTCACACCACTCTCAGCCCTTACAGTTTTGTAATATCGAACTACCAGCCACACATACCAAGCTGCCCCCCTTGCTCCGTCACAAGCAAGGGTGGCAAGGAACGTTCCGAGCGTGTTCGCACGCACCAGCACCATTCGTGAAGAAGGTATGTGGCTCTTGCACTTGCGATATCATGATTTTTTTTTTACTCTTAAGCAGCCAAAGAAGAACTTGATCAATCTACGACGAACGATGTATCTCTTCGACACTTTTATCGGTTTATTCGATCTCCCCGGTCCACAGAACATGACAGGTGGATCCAACTCGCTGGACCAATTCTGCATTAACTTCGCCAACGAACGACTGCACCATTTCATTCAACAACGGCTGTTTGAGTCCCACATCGACGAATACCAATCAGAAGGCATATCTAAATATGACCCCCTCATTTCTTACTTCGACAACTCTGAATGCGTCCGACTCTTCCAGAATGAACCTGGTGGCCTTATTCACATCATGGACGACCAAGCTTGCCGATCCCACAAAAAGACGGATCACACCATGGCCGACGCCTTCGCCAAGCGATGGGGCAACCATTCTTCCTTTAAACTAGGAGGTGGCTTGGATAGGTCTGGTTTCCCGACGTTCACCGTTTGCCATTTCAATGGCCCAGTGACATATTCCTCAGAGGCATTTTTAGAGCGCAACCTGTTACGCCCGCTCAGGGGTCGTTTTCCTTTTCCGTCCTACTCCCCTAAACGGTATGTCACGTGTGTCACGTGCCTCGTCGCGTCGATTGTCCTCGCCGTGGTCGTCCTCGGTCTTAAGGCTCGCATCGCCTTCGGATCACCGGCGGTGGTGGTATTTCCAATACCAACTGATGCTGCGTACGCCCTCGTCATCGTGACTCGCAGCTGCGCCCGCAGCTGATGGACGTTCATCTCGCTTTACTTATACTTCCGCTCCGTTCATGACTCTGACTCGTTTATATTGCCCATATGTTCCTTTCCTTACGGTCAGTGCTGATGCCCCTCGCTGCGGACTGCGTCCGCAGCCGGTTTGGCAGTGTCCGCAGCACCTGACTCGTTCTTATTTCATCGTTTACTTGTTTGTAACTGACTGGAAATGTGTGTACGGTACAAACCCTTGACGGGTATATAGGTTAGGCCTACCGTACCATGTAACCTCAGTTTTTCGATTTCTTGCAATCACCCATCATCTTTAACTCGTACCTCTGTTCGCTCCCCGTCGCGATCTCCAGAGAACTCGCCAGTGGAACGAACCTTTGCCGGTACTCGTTAATAACAAGGGTTGACCATAGGGGTTACGATAAGTTCGGCCCGTAGATCCGCCTCGTGACATTCGTGCCTAGTCCATTTGACGAAGTCACTCGTCGCAAGCATAACAAAATCGAAAAACTCTACGCAGCTTTCGGGACTCGTTCGACCTCTTCGAAAAAGTCAAACTCGTCCCTCGGTTACTGAACTTCAACAAACCGCTTTAAACTCCAAACCTTATCCGGCTTAACGCTCTACAGGCTCCCACACGGGATTAATAAATCGCCTCCCTAGAGTCCGGAATTTCCTCCACTTTTCCAAATTCACCGACAGGTTACCTTCGGGTAATAAATCCTCCCTCGGTCTTCGTTGTCACTATCCGAAAAAGTGTCTGCACCAAAGAAGAGTAAGCCTCCAGTCCCACCCCGAACTAATCCGCTCGGACTAGGAAGGAACCCTCCTTTACCCCCTATCCCGTACGGAAAACTAGGACCATCTTACTCAGCAACAAACCCACGTATCTCGTTCCTTTCACGGTATCGAGAAGAAGAAATCGCCTATAGTTCAGAAGAAGAGGACCGAAAGTCCAACTCGTCGTTAGGATCTATCCTCAAAGAAGAACAAGGCGAACCTGAAATGTCGATGACGCAAGGTCACGGAGAATCCGCACCAGAAATGCCTCCAAGGGTGTTCACCGAGGAGGAGTTGCGTCAACAGCTCGAGGAGCAACGCCGCCGCTTGGCCGAAGAAGCGAGAAGAATGGTTGCCGAAGCAGGGGATCCTTTCCCCAGGGGCGTCCCTACCCAAGGGATGCTAAGAGATTGGTACGCTCGAAATTTCGGTAAGGACGTACCCCCAGAGCCCTACCCAGATAGTGGCAGTAAGGGGAAATCCCGAGCCGATGACGATGACGATTACCGCCCACGTCCCCCGAACGGAGGACGAGAATTTAATGTCGGCAAACCCGGAGAATATGATGGAAGCCATAATAGTCTTCAGACTTGGCTTACACAAATTGAAGGTTACCTCAACCTTAATCGACACGTTTACAGCACCGACTCCCTAAGAATCGCGTTCGCCCTCACCTATATGACAAAAGGGGCCGCCGTGTCTTTCGCCGAAAATTACCAAAACGAAAATCGGCTCAATGATGGAAGTATCTATTACATGGATACATTCCCGGTTTTCGTCGAACGACTCAAAGCCACCTTCGAGTCCGGCGACCAAACGGCTTTAGCCATACTACGCCTCTCTAGCATCGAACAAGGTGATCGCGAACTAGAAGCTTATATCGCGGAATTTACGGGCCTCGTTAACAAGGCGCAACTAAAGGAAGAATCTCGCGAAGCGGGAATCTTCTTTGGAAAAGGGCTCTCGAAGGAATACCGCAATTGGGTTCTCAATAGCGGTAGAGCCCCTAATACGGTTGCCGAATGGATCAAGGTCGCGGGGGAAGCCCGAACAGCGATCGCCACCCGTAATATCCTAGAAGGGAAGGAATCTCGGAACGAAAGGAAGTATATTCATTTCCGGAGTTCTAACCGAGATCCCAACGCTATGGATGTCGATAAACGAAAGAAGAACGTTCGGCGATCTGTCGCTGACGTAACGTGCTTTAACTGCAATAAGAAAGGTCACTACAAGAGCGACTGCAAATCCAAAACCCTTTCAAACGTCCGCATCGTAGTCTCGGAAGACGGTACAAAGACCGCCTACGTAGGAGACCGGGAAGCGGATGGCGATGAAAAGAAGTTGTTGGGTTTTTAAACAGGACTGCTGAAACCGTTCCTGCATCAGTCAGTCCAGTGTCAATTTTGTCGGCTAAATGTACTTCTATAGATGACGAGACCAATATGCGAATTCGTTCCCCTCTTGGCCTCGTAATTTTGCCCGACTTCAAAGCAGGAATTTGGGCCTGTATCGACTCAGGCGCAGAAGTATCGCTCATCTCGGAAGCGATGGTGCGAAAACTTCAAATACCAACCTACCCTGTAGAACGAAGGTTCAAAACGACCTCGTTCACCGGAAAGGATCAAGAATGGGTAACTCGAAAATGTACCATCAAAATGGAAATAAAGGAACGGTTTGTGCGAGTCAAGTGCTACGTCGGACCGCTCGTAGGAAAAGAACATGTCCTACTCGGGATGCCGTTCCTCAAAGAGTACAAACCCCGCATGAACTGGGAAACTGGTAAGATCACCTGCTGGGATGATGGTTTCGAGTACCCAGGAAAATCCGCCGTAAAAGAAGTGAATGTCCCGGAAAGCCCGGTAGGAATTAACAAAACTACCCTTTCCACAGAACTAGAAGCCGCGCAAGCCGCCTCAAAAGAAGAAGTCAAGTTGCCGGAAAGATACCAAAAGTTCGCAAAAGTATTCGCGGAAGACGATATCCCGCTCCCGAAGCATCGCCCGGGACTGGACCACGAAATTAGGCTGAAAGACGATTTTAAGCCTAAGAAGGCCACGGTATATCCTATGTCCCCCGAAGAACTAAAAGTTTTAGACGAATTTTTGGACAAAAACCTTAAATGCAAAAAAATCCGACCCTCGACTTCTCCTCAAGCAGCGCCGGTGTTCTTTGTGGCAAAGAAAGATGGAAAGAAACGGCTAATTCAGGATTATAGATATCTAAATTCCTTCACCATCCAGGACGCACATCCCCTTCCAAACGCTCAGGCGCTCTTCGACGAGCTTGTCGAGTCCAAATACTACGCCAAGTTCGATATTCGCTGGGGATTCACAAACCTACGCGTCAGGGAAGGTGACGAGTGGAAAGGAGCGTTCATAACCCCACGCGGGCTCTTTGAACCAACGGTAATGTTCTTCGGTCAATGCAACTCACCGCCCTCCTTCCAGCGCTATATGGACAAGACGTTCGAGAAACAGCGCGGGAAGCAGGTGGGATATATGGATGACGTTGTGGTTCATGCCAAAACGATCGAGGAACTCCGGAAGCGCGTTGAAGAGTTCCTGGAAATATGCGCGAAAGAAGAACTTCGACTCAAGATTAGCAAATGCTGTTTTGAAGCTGAAGAGGTGGAGTTCCTCGGGATGATCATCGGCAAAGGACGGATGGAGACGTCCCTGACCAAAACGGACGCTATCTCCACTTGGGAAGAACCGAAAAGCCTCACTGAACTTCGCCGCTTTCTCGGTTTTTGCAACTTTTACCGAAAGTTCATCCCCTCTTTCTCCAGCGTCGCGAGACCCCTGCACGACCTGACCAAGAAAGGGGTTTCTTACAGGTGGACACAGGAAACGGAAGCGGCCTTTCAGAGGTTAAAAACTTTGTTATGCTCTTCCCCGGTCCTCACAATCCCCGACTTCTCCAAGCCATTCGCGTTGTTTACCGACGCCTCCAAGCTCGGGACCGGTGCCGTGCTGGCACAAAAAGGAAGCGACAACGAGTGGCATCCTTGTTCTTACCTTTCCCAGTCCCTCGTTGGCGCCGAACAGCGCTACCAGGTCTATGATCTGGAGATGCTAGCGGTGATCCGAGCCCTGAAGGCATTCCGCCCCTACCTTCTTTCACCAGTGGAGCCAACTGTCGTTTTCACTGACCATAAAAACCTGGAATATTACCGAGAACCACAGCAGCTAATGCCCCGCCAGGCACGATGGGCCGCTACGGTCCAGTCGTACCCGATCAAGTTCTCGTGGCAGGCCGGCCAGCTGCAGGTCCCGGCCGATACACTCTCGCGTAAAAACCTTTCGGAGGAGCCCGCCCCTACGGCCACGGTTCTCCCGGAGAACCTTTGGCTTTCGGAGGGGGTGGATTCCTCAAAACCGCAAATTCGTTTGGTTTCGCCCCTCTTTTCCCTCACCAAAATTCAAAAACAACTAAAAGTAAACCGGTTGGCTCGCGTCGGACGTGTCCCCACCCAGCCTGTTGGTACTAAAGCAAAAACAAAAACCAAACCGTACTCTCGCCCGTCTGAGGAAACACCAAAGGAGAGAATGGTCGACGAAGTTCGCCCCACGAGGGAACCAGTAAAAGGAACTCGAGGCGTCTACGCCATATCTGCCGACCTGTACGAACGCGTCAAGAACGATACGTCAAAGGGTTCGACAGGACCGGAACCAAAAGACAACATAACCGTAGCGGAGGATGGAACAAAGCGCTTCGGGACTACCCGTCTGTATATTCCCCCCGAAGATCGTCGCCACTGCATGAGGTCGTATCACGACCACGAGTCCGCCGGACACCCCGGACAGAAAGCCATGTTCGCCAAAATGCGCAAAGAGGTATGGTGGGAAGGAATGGGAACTGATATTAAAAAGTACGTAGCGGGATGCCCGCTATGCCAAACAACCAAGGTCGTCACCCACCCTCCTACTCCTCCGGTTATGCCGCATGAAAACCCGAAGAACCCCTTTCCGTTCCAGCAAGTATCTATGGATCTCATCACAGATCTCCCCGTGTCGGGAGAAATGAAATACGACTCTATTCTCACGGTTGTCGATCAGGGACTCACTAAAGCCGCCCTGTTCGTTCCGTGTCACAAAGCAATTGACTCCGTCGGGGTTGCCCGGCTCTTCCACCAGTTCATATATTCCCGATTTGGTCTTCCCGAATCGATAATCTCAGATCGAGGACCGCAGTTCGCTTCCTCGTTCACCAAAGAACTTTACAAGGCAATAGGGGTAAAAACCAAGCTGAGTAGCGGGTATCATCCCCAAACTAACGGAGAAAGCGAACGTGTCAACCAGGAAGTAGAGGGGTATCTTCGCCTTTACTGCTCCGAGTTTCCTAACTCGTGGGCCTCGAAACTTCCGTCAGCCGAGTTTGCCCACAACTCTCGCATTCACTCCGTCCACAAGATGACTCCGTTTTCGCTTATTCTTGGTTGCGACCCCTCCCCTTACCCAGAGAAACGACTCACCCCAGTCCCGTCCGTCGACGAAAGGCTGGAGCGACTCGCCTCTTCCCGGGACATCACAGTCTTGGCACACAAGAAAGCACAGGAACTGATGCGCTCGCGCAGTAAAGGATCGTACGAGTCACCCAAAGTCGGAGATCAAGTTCTCCTTGACGTCGGGCATCTAAGGATCAAAAACCAGTGCGATAAAATTGCGCCCAGACGGCTCGGACCTTTCAAGGTGACTCAAGTTATCTCTCCGGTCGCTTTCCGATTGGAGCTCCCAGCAACTTGGAAGGTTCATCCGGTGTTCCACGCCTCACGGATCTTCCCCTACACCGAAAATGAGGTTTATGGAGCTGCGCCCGCAGCACCTTTACCGGAGTTGGTAGATGATGAGATCGAATGGGAGGTTGAGGCGATACTGAATCATAAGACTGATGGTCGCAGAGGACAGCGCAGGTACCTGGTCAAGTGGAAAGGATTCCCGCATTCGTCCAATACGTGGGAACCCGAAGAACATATAAAAGACCACGCATCCGAAGCACTCGACCAGTACAAACTCGCTCGCCACCTCAGAAATTAAATGGACTCCCCCCGCTCGGTCAACACGGAGAACGATTATGCCGACCTCGTTGGAGAATCCCTTTACGACCCCGCTGCCGACAGGAATGACTTGCTCGTTCCCCCCATCGCCTGCTATCGCAACTCCCCTCCCCCGTCCACCTCCTCCGGCGTTCCTGAGTCGGACGCCTCGTCCCTCATCTCCCAATGGGAGGTACTGACCCCTGTCTCCCGCCCTCTCAAGCCGCGTCCACACCAGGGCTTCTCGGTTCGCCGAGTGCCGGTCCCCAGAGCTAGGGCCTCCCTCGCAGGGGACGGTAACCAGCAAGGAAAGGGAAAGGGTAAAGAAAAGCCTCACCATGACGCCCATAGTCGAACAGCCACCCCCGGCCCCGCCAATGCTCCCGTCTCTCCCCACGTTCGCCCCACCGATCCAATATCGTCCCGAAATACCGCCCTCGACATGCTCGCCTCAGTCGCCCTTGCCAGGGATGACGAGCCGAGGCTACCAATCTCAGCAAGTGACTACCTGGACGTTACTAGGGCACTTGACATCTTCAACCAAGGGGACAACATTGACGGGTGCACACCAGAACAGGTTGAGTATTTTGGGGTGCTGTCTGAAATCTACAGAGCGGCAGACGTGATCGGACGAGCAACAAATCGGCTCTGCGTTAGGCAGCTCTCTGGGACGGCCCCTCTCGCCGAGGTCATTATGACCTCGATGCTCGAGAAGGGATATGCGGACGTTTTAGAAGCGGTAACAGGAGGAGCTTATCATCACCTTCGTGATCGGCAGATTGGGGAGTTCCTAGCCCCTGTCGCTTCTAGGCTTCTCGAACGGATCAAACCGCAGGAAAAGCCGGTGGTCCCTGAGATGAAACCTGACGTCGATAAGGAGGTCCGATGGAACCCACCTCTGGAGTTCATCGACAACGCGACGGTGTTTAAAGAGACCGCAAAAAGACTGGGAATGGGTCGAAGTGAGTCCGGTTGGGAGGTCTTTCTAACTGACGCATCCTGGGGTGGACTGGACAAAGAGTATCATAATGCCGTCCACGCTGCCTGTCCTCTCCCTCCGACTCCCTTCATCCCCGTCCCTTCTGATCAACTTCGATTCTATCTCGGAGGACGCACCAAGGTGCCTGAGGGACATCCCCTCTACAAGTTCGCTTGCTACCAGTGTCATTACCTGGGACATTGGTCCTGCCGTAATGGACAGGGTTCACGCTGGACCCAGGCAAGCGAGGAACCTCCGTCCCCACCGACTCCGTCGCCCGTTGCAGCCCATACCCGCTCTAGACGCCCCCTTCGCAACTTATCCGCCAACTCCCGCGCCTTGTCCTCAAGGGTCTGAGGACCTTAGAGGGGGGGTGATGTTACGCCCGCTCAGGGGTCGTTTTCCTTTTCCGTCCTACTCCCCTAAACGGTATGTCACGTGTGTCACGTGCCTCGTCGCGTCGATTGTCCTCGCCGTGGTCGTCCTCGGTCTTAAGGCTCGCATCGCCTTCGGATCACCGGCGGTGGTGGTATTTCCAATACCAACTGATGCTGCGTACGCCCTCGTCATCGTGACTCGCAGCTGCGCCCGCAGCTGATGGACGTTCATCTCGCTTTACTTATACTTCCGCTCCGTTCATGACTCTGACTCGTTTATATTGCCCGTATGTTCCTTTCCTTACGGTCGGTGCTGATGCCCCTCGCTGCGGACTGCGTCCGCAGCCGGTTTGGCAGTGTCCGCAGCACCTGACTCGTTCTTATTTCATCGTTTACTTGTTTGTAACTGACTGGAAATGTGTGTACGGTACAAACCCTTGACGGGTATATAGGTTAGGCCTACCGTACCATGTAACCTCAGTTTTTCGATTTCTTGCAATCACCCATCATCTTTAACTCGTACCTCTGTTCGCTCCCCGTCGCGATCTCCAGAGAACTCGCCAGTGGAACGAACCTTTGCCGGTACTCGTTAATAACAAGGGTTGACCATAGGGGTTACGATAAGTTCGGCCCGTAGATCCGCCTCGTGACATTCGTGCCTAGTCCATTTGACGAAGTCACTCGTCGCGAGCATAACACAACCTCGATGCTCTTAACCCCGATTTTGTGGCTCTTCTTCGCGGCACGGCGGCCGGCGCTGGCCTCAGGGATGGTGCTGAAGGGGCAGGGTCCATCAATCCCTTCGTCAAAGGTCTCTTCTCGGGGAAAGCCATTACCACACAGGCCCATCCCAAGAGTGAGGACATGATCGTTGCGGCCCAACAACCTGTCAAACCCATGCGTGCTCCTTCCACCCGCCGGAAGAATACCATTCGTCATATGCCACGCGACAATGCTGCCACTGGCACGACTCCTCCCATCATCGAAGAAGAACGTGAGGATGAGGACATCACTACTTCCCAGAACACAGGTACTCCATGCGTCGCAGGCAAGTTCTGCGCCGCCCTCGATACGCTCTTTGATACGTTGGGAGACACACACAATTGGTTTGTGTTCTGTATCAACCCGAACAACTCCCAACTCCCGAATCAGCTCGAGGGACGATCGGTCAAAGGGCAGGTACGCAGCTCAGGGTTGGTCGGGGTTGCGAAGAGGAATGCATGTGCGTTTGAGGTCGGTATGACTCTGGACAAATTTTGTCAGAGGTACAGGGATCCGATGGCCAAGGTACAGCCCAATTTTTCACCGCTCCTGATACCCCAGAGGCATCTCCGTCTTACTCTACATTACCCACTTCTCTGGTTTCCTCTGCACCCCCATCCCCACCTCGTATTTCACCACTCCCGATACCCCAGAGGCATCTCCGTCTTATTCTACGTTATCCACTTCCCCGGCTTCCTCCGCACCTGCACCCACACCCGCTGGTGTCAAAGATTTATCTGCAAAAATCGTCTCTGCCTCTTACAAGTCTTCCTTTCACAACCCGCTTTCCACGCGCTTGAAGACTATCTACATGCAGCTGACATCGAAGAACAGAAGCGCAACCGGATGCGCGAAGCAGAAGTAGAAGCCAGTCTTATATTTCACAAGGACAGGGAGGGATTGGTGCCAAAGGAGATGCTGCCGGGGGGAATCCTAGAGGGCGAGACAACTGAAATCGTCAAGGAGCCGTCTGCGCGGAGAGAATTCCAGGTATTAATACGTCCCTCCCCATCTTTTTCTTTCACAGCTCATTCATTCATTTGGCAGAGGATCTTTAGTTTCCCGCACTCCCTCTGTCCTTAGTAGATCTGATGTTGTTCCTCTCATATTATATCTACACTCTCCCCCTCCCCACTGTATGGCGACGACGAGTGAGAATTAACAAATGCACCAGAAGAAATGAAATACGCTCTCCAATTAAATTTATTCTATGGTTGCACTGAGTTTGCAACGAGCAACATCATCTATGTACTATATACAATAATACAATTACATGGTGGTATAGTTGAAAGTAACGGGCGCGGCTGAACAGGCGCGGCAGCGAGGCGGTGAGGCCGCGACGTATGGGTGACGCGGCTGATTGGGCGCGGTGGTGAGGCCGCGGCACATAGGTATCGCGGCTGAACGGACGCGGTGATGTGGCGATGCGACCGCGAAAAATAAATGTGCAGATTTTACGCCATAGTGTACTCCACGTCAGCTGCCGCACGGAACCACTCTAAATACTTCCCGATACGCCATCTCTGTTGGAGTCACCGCAGAGTGCATAGAGGTATCCACAAGCATTATCCAATCGCTACCATTTGTATTGACTTGTGAATATCCCACAAGTCAGTTCGGAACGACGATTACATCGCGACTTGGGGCTGGTCTTGCTCGTCCTTTTCACCGAGTCCATGTCAGTACAACACCTCTTCCAGTTCATAAATTAGGCGGGTAGAACCCACCGTCGAACGCTACGCTGGACGGACACAAAGCCTCGATAGCTTCTATGCCTATTACCAGCGCTAAGGGAGCTAGGTGTTATGAGTGGAGACGATCGCAAAATAGGATACTATCCTGGCTGCTGTGAGTAGGCATCCAGTGGTTCTCTTCCTTTTTTTGTGGTTGTGTTGGTGTTAGGCAGATTTGGCTGCACCGACTGAAGACTACACCTGCCACTAAGCTAGCTTCGTCGGGTCTCGTGCATGGACATCACAACGAATAGCAGATGCCATAGCACTCGGACGAAATAA
The DNA here is from genome assembly GCA_024663395.1 of Pisolithus tinctorius. Lineage (NCBI taxonomy): Eukaryota > Fungi > Basidiomycota > Agaricomycetes > Boletales > Pisolithaceae > Pisolithus > Pisolithus tinctorius. Next base: position 4,665,841 of record JANFAH010000002.1, read on the forward strand.
CTCACGGACCACCTCTTGTACAACGACTTTCGACCCAGATTGGCTTGAAGTCCGCGCGAGATTTGATGTTGAGGCTGCTCTTCACCAAGTTCAATGGATGCCATCGATGATGACGCCCTGACACACTCATGCTCACAATCTGCAGTGTGAAATGCCTGTGTCACAGCGTTGTCATCGTTGTCATCCATAGCTGCTAGATGGTGTATTTGGTGGCGTCTCAGATGGCCAGTCAGAGGCCCCCTCGATACTGAGATAGCTCGCAAACAGGTCGACACATACTCGCAAAGATTTTGAGAACGTTTACTTCCCCTCGGCTTAACTCTTCCTGGTACACTTTCTCGTCTTTGGCAATCGTGTTTTCTGAGCTAGGCGAAGATGCAGTCAGTCAAAGGTCGGAGAGGGCTAGTGACTCTTGAGCTGGTTCGCTAGGTAAGTTGGATATGGTTTTACACGACCTTGTGACAACAGAAGCTGTATGTACCTGCCTAGTCTCCTCAAGGCAAAGCAGGGACTTTAGTCGCTCCCTTTCGACTATGGACATTTACTAGAGAGCTAAACTGGCACCGAGCAGAGTCAATGGAAAATCGACTATCCAGCTGGAAGTACATGCCGCTATAGCAGCCGAAAGCGCGAAATCACCTATGAGTAAGTTCGAGACTCGGGCCTCACATGACTTCCCTTAGCTGGTTTCCGGATGGTGCTGCTGAACTTCTCATCGTTGTCCGCATCTGATGTTGTTGACACCAACACGAATGTCCAGAAGGCTCACATCAAATCCATTTTCTTCCAAGTACTGGAATGGCATTAGTTCATGCCCAGAGAGTAAAGAAAAGCGGGAAGAACCGTCGTGAGTAAGGGGCGCCACCCAGGATGGCCAGTCGTACTTTTGTGGTCTTCGAGCCAGACACCGCCACGTTAGTCATTATGCCTTTAATTTGTGTCTACATAGGCCATCGACACACACAGTCAACGATATGTGGGATGACTAACACTAGCATATTTCATCGATCCAGGCTCGCAATGCACCTTGCTAGAGGTTCTGAGGCAGTCCGACACGTTTCCATTCTACTATTTCCGGTGACTAAATACATTGTATACAGACAAGGTCACAAAATACGGTCTACGTGCTGAAGCACTGATTCATCAGGGTTGCAACACGTTCCAACTCACTCAAAATTTTTGCAATTAGACTCTTTGGCATCTATGGGTATTCTGATTGGTCGATCACTGCAGTCGTATGAACAGGGACGCTGGAACGCTTAGTAAGCTACGTATGGAGTCCGGTCCCCCGAACCAAGCGGTTGACCGAACGCACGTGCGACCCTTTCACACTGATTGTCTAAATATGTAGGTCCACGTCCTCCAATCCGAGTTTGATATTCTCGGTACCCCAGCTGCATCCCCAAGTAAACGCTACTGGTGGGTGCATGATCCAGCCGACTCAGAATGATAACCTACATGAGGCGCAGCCTTGGCCCCTAGATGCCGGGAGGCGAGCAAGAGGAGAACAAAACGTTGTAGCTTCACCCAATCGAGTACTCTGCAACCCCCGAACACCCCGGTAGAACTCCTCACGCTATTAGTGTTCCTGACCACATGCTTAACGGTTATAAGGAGCGTTAGTTAGTCCGGGCCCCTTGCTTCCGACCGTCATCGATTTCCTACGAAAAGATAGTCACAATGGGGCGCCTCTCAGCGGTGTCTCTCATTTTCGCGTACGAGTTTGCTTCTGTCGCTGATGTTTCGAACTAACAGTACTTCTCAGCTGTGGTACGGCGCTATTTTCGGATGGTATTGTTTCGTCTATTTGCTTATCGAAGATGCGCTGACTTCAGGCAGGCTACGCTAATGGAATCATCGGAGCAGGTATGCGTACCCCACCTTGATCACCTACTCAATTCTCACCTCGCTATTGCAGTTAACACTAGTATGTATAATGTACCCCTTGACTGCGGTATCCACAGGCGCTGATCGGTCCCTACCATCAGTCCTGACTCGTTTATATCCCGGAAGTAAGTTCGGGACGCAGTCTTACAGCGACGTCTTGACGAGTATCGCATTCGCTGGTAAGCTAAACTCTGCGCGTTCAACGTTCGCGTCACTAGCGGACTAACTCCCCAAAGGGACTGTATGTGGTATGCTTCTCTTTGGTTGGATTTCAGATAAAGTTGGACGCAAGGCGGGCATGGTGCGCCGTTTCGTGTAACTGTTCGTCTGCGTGTCCGAGTTAAGCGTCAACAGATGTCCGCCGCTTTTATCGTTGGGCTCTTTTCCGCATTGTCCGCTGGATCAGTGGGCATAAAAGATAGTGTCAGTGGGACGATTGCCTTTCTTTGTGTTTGCCGGTGAGCTTCAGATACCTTTCGCCAAAGAGATCACCAACTGTATCACTGTATAGTTTCATACTCGGCATCGGTGTTGGTGCAGAATACCCTTGCGGTTCGGTTTCTGCTTCGGAACAGACGGAGCAGGAAGGCATCGCCAAAAATGCACAACACCGGTGGTTGGTACTTGCTACCAGTGAGTAACGTAGGTGGTCCATCAATTGTTACTAACCCTTCATAGATACCATGATCGATGTGGGTTTTGTGATTGCTGCTTTTGTCCCACTTGTGCTGTACTGGATGTTAGTGTCTCGTGGTGTTATTGTGGTCTCTATCTTATGGCACTTAGCTTTGGTGAAAATCACCTTCGTGCGGTCTGGGGTCTCTCGCTTGGTCTCGGCGCTGTTCCTGCATTTGCTGTCTTGCTCTGGCGTTTGCGCATGGAAGAACCCGAATGTTATAAGAAGAACTCAATGAAAGCTGTGCGAATCCCCTACGGACTCGCATTAGCACGATACTGGAAGAGTTTGCTCGGATTGTCATTGGCGTGGTGCGTGGTCATGTTAACTTCCGAGTGGTGAATTGATATTGAAATGGTGGGGCAACAAAAGGTTCATTTACGATTTCATAACGTATGTGCACGTTAATTGACGGCTCATCGGGGGCACGACGCTAATGCAGGTTTCGTAGGTACCCTGTAAGCTGACACTCTTTCCGTGAATGTCGGACGTTTCTCTCATCGGTTGTAGTTTGGCATCTATTCTTCTACAATTACAAACAAGTAAGTGTATATGCTTTGTTACTAATAGGGTTAGGCCTCATGGGAATCGTAGCGTCACAGGAGGCAGTTCGTCGTTGACGGTTGTGTTTGGATGGGCCGTTGTCATCAAGTAAGCCTGTCCATTTTTATTACTGTAGGGTATCATTTTGACTTGCGGTAGTTTATTTGATATTCCAGGTCCATTATCTACCATATATGGTTTCCGCCGGTGAGCTGAACCCTCCACAGGAACAGTGCTTGGCGCGTTCCTCATCGATTACATTGGTCCGAAGAACACGATGGTATGTATTACACACCGCCAGGTCTGCGCTCATCCTGATCTTGTTTCGTCAGATTTTTGGCTTGCTCTCACAGGCTGTTATTGGCTTCATCATGAGCGGCCTGTATGGCCCACTCACTAATCATATCGCCGCATTTGCCGTAAGCTCATTGAACTTGAACTCACCCGTAGCACCTTCTCAGGCGCTGCCCAGGTCGTCTACGGGATTTTCTTAAGCCTTGGTGAACTCGGTGAGTCCAAAGATATATATGACACCCGTCCATTTACACGCTGTGGATCAGGGCCTGGCAATTGTCTCGGTGTCCTTGCGGCAAAGACTGCTCCCACGGCTGTCCGCGGACAATTCTACGGCATTGCAGCCGCAATTGGAAAAGTCGGAGCGTTCATTGGAACATGGGGTATGTACCACGCAAAGCTCTCTTCGGAACGTCTCTCGAGACTAACCTCCAATGGCTATAGTTTTCCCACAAATCATTAATGGTGCGTGTCGATGAACTCAATGTTGCCAAGCCGTAATCACTCAGTGTTTGCTGGTGTCTCTGTTCAGCCTTCGGCGGTTCAAAGACTGAGAAGGGCAACACTGGCCCATTCTGGATCGGTAGTGGCCTTGCTGTTGTCAGTGCACTCGTGACGTTTCTCCTGGTGAAGCCCCTCACGCATGACGGTATGAGAGCCGAAGACGAAGCTGTACGTTCTCCCCATCGTCTACTTCTTTTCTACTTCTCTGGGCATGGACTGAAACCCTTCTAAGTTCCGCCAATACCTGGAAGAGCATGGATTTGACGTGAGCGTTATGGGCATCCCCGGCAACGTGTCGTCAACGGCATCAGACGTGGAGAAAGATGACAAGTTGGCGGCGTAAGACAGCTGACAGAAGTTGTGTGACGACTGAGCCTTGCATGATGACTGCGTTATAACGGCCGTGACGAACAGAATGTGTATATATAATATTGTACATGTCGACGATTGTTCTTTAACTTGTGCATGACCATCACAAGGCTGTCATTCGACGGCTACGCAAGGCGAAGCCCGCTCAACGGACTGCGATTCGGGCCTCGTCGCAAGATTGAACCGGTCTACGAGCGTAGTAGATGAGACAGAATAGTGAACTCGCCGCTGTTTGTAAGTTGTCAGGTGCTCCGATCTATCGCTGCTAAAGCCGACTTCCTGAGCCGCCAACAGCTTCGCAGGGGTCAGTCTCACCTTACCCCAGCTTATAAAATACCTGGACATACCGAAAGGGGTTTTCATACGATGCAGCGCTCAAAGCGCGTTGCACCTGCCGTGAGCTGGTGACAAATGGAGGTCTGGACAAATAACTCCATTTCCCGTCTTTCCATGATGAGCTGTCCGCCTGCCCATGAAGATAGCACGGCCATCCCAGACCGGTCATGGGAATCCGGGGGTATCGAACAAGCCACAGATCGCATACGAGGACGAGCTCCCCGACAGCTTGACTACGCCCGATGAAAGGATCCAGACATATCGAGAGTACTACGATCGGGGAGCTTGTGATGGTGAATCTACGACCGACCATGATATCGCATTTTGGGGGATGTGAGGGACTCGGAGGGTATCGACGAGGATGGGACGCTCGCTCTTTCGTTGAATTAAGACCCTCCCCCAGAAAACGAGGTAACTACTCCTGTGGCGGAGATGATCAGCCCTCTTCTGCCAAAGCTTCCTCCACGGTGAGTGTGTGTAAAGTGAGTGGGTGTCAGATCTCAATTGCGGATGCCTTTTCTCGAATCCAGCCCCCCGGGGAGCACCCCACCGACACCGGCGAACCGGGCATCTGGGAATCACGTAGATGGAGCAGGCGCTTCGTTTCCCTGTTAAACAGACTGGCTCGCGCGCCTCTAATATCCACGACACCCACTGCACCTGTATCCGGGGGCGCGACCTCTACCCGCAACACCTGCGTAGCCCGCTATGCTTACTGATGTAGCTCCTTCTGTTTTTTTCTAACGGTGAAAGCTGTTACGCAAGGTCGACGACTGGTCGCGTCTGCGTGATCTGCGAGGACCCAATTCGTGGATCTAGAATCCGAGCACCTTGCGGTCATTTCTACAATGTCACCTGCATCACTGACATCTTCCAAACTGCTGGGTGTGAGAGAGTCTTTCCCCCCTCGCTGCCGACGACGAAACATACACCTCCATAGTGCCCAGGCTTACCTCTCCTATGCTCTCCTGACGGAATTCCAAGGCAAGAGTGAAGAATTCGCAACACCCAATCGGGTCTACTGTGCTCGACAAATGTGTAGTCGCTTCCTTGGTTCCCTCACCCAAATCACGTCTGGAACAAAAGTCTACTGTTGTCCTGCCCCTTGATGTGGAACCTAAACGCGCGCGGCGTGTCGAGGGCTGTATAACGGGCAGGCACATACATACCGACAGGATCGAGGGGCCGAACAGGTGCTCGATATCGGACATACGAAAGGCTGAGCGTGGCATCCGGGCTCCTCGCAGCTGATCTAGCTCAGAAGGGGCTGTTATCATGTGACTCGTCAGTGCGGGACAGAGTTTTGTTATTTGTGTACGGTGAGGTGGAAAACGAGTAGTTGCCTTCAGCGGGATGAGAAACGGTTGTTACCCACCATGGAGTAGAAAGTCGATGTGTAACTTGGTGGAGGGGAGCGCCGTCATCATGGATAGTATGTTCATCGGCCCGATTCCGTTCAGCTAGCACCTCAAATTGTTTCGGTTAGCCTCACTCTTCTTACGTTTCTTCCTTGATTTGCGGGAATGCAGCAGTGCCATGGGTGTGGTATGTTAGCGTGTGAGGGCGTCGCGGGAATAGACTCTAGGGGAATGGACAAACTGTTGATTGCGTTCGGAGGGATGGGTAGTTGGGAGTTCCGGTTCAACGGGGTCCTTTGGAACTAATGAAAGGCGATGGCGCTGACAGACTTGTTGCACCGGGTTCTCGTTTTCGAGCAATCAGTACTCTTCTTTGTTTATCCGCTGTATGATGCTGACAGTTGTACTGAGCCATTCCAGTGAGGTTGCGGGTAAACTGAAGAACGGCACTGGTGTGGCGACCCATGCACTGAGGGAAGCAATATTTATAATGTCCTCGCATTGTCCTCCGGGCAGGTTCAGAGAACTAGTCCTTGATGCTGCAGGTAGCTTCGAAATACGCAAGCCAACAAAGATTTTGCATGCACGTGGAACGAACCTTTCAGCGTTACGTAAATTATATCACCCCCAAGTGCTTAGCGGCCTGCTTAGAAAGCAAGTCAAGAGCTCCTTTCACCGCGCTTATGACTTCGGAGTTGCCTACCCGTTGGAGATCAAAACCCATCTTGCAAGCATACCGTGATTTTGACCATTTCTTATTCCCATGCGTCTTGGAGACTTCTCTGCACACGTTGTGGTCGAAGGGGAGGAACTGAATGAATATGAACTCACGGTGAACAGCAGTGGAACACAAGCGACGTGCTGGATTGGCTCAGAGGCCGGCAAGGTATGCACACGCCAGCTTTGTCTAAGAAGTGTTCAATTTATCTTTCACTGGTAATAGAAATTTTCAGTAATCTGGAAACGTCATTCCCCAGAAGGTCCGGCCAGCGAAGCGCGTTTAACTGTGGATGGCATAGGTTGTGTCTGTAAGGCCTTGCATGAAACGAGTCGCACGGGCGCTAAAAATTTATCGAAAATGATTCGCGGAACGAAGGACAGAGATCTAATGTTTTGTGACCTTCAGCTAAGTGGTACACACGTTTATCCGTTGTGGAGACTTCGAATATCTAATGAGTGGCTAAGATGACGAGGCCTTATTGGGGAAGTCTGTTCCAAGTCACCTAGGGGAAATTACATTGCGCGTTGTTCGCGGAAGCATTAGTTACAGACGTGGAAAGGCAAAGGCTCCGGGGACAGCTTTGACGAGCCACGCGAACATTTATCACGAGAAGTCCGTGAAAAAGCTGACGACCCATTGTGTTGGGTAAGACAGACTACTTGTGGCTGCCCATACTGCATTTGCGATTATGGCCACAGGTTTGGACCAGAACGGGAACGCAACTGCCCCGCCTGGACCTGGAGGTTGAAGAAGAACCAGGACCCACCGCTCGAATTCTTCTTCAAATACAGGCCAATTGGTGTGCATTTAATCATTCCCACCGGATGTCGTGTTTTCAATTTACATCCAGGGATTCTGCAGGCAAACGGCATTGCACCTCGACCAGTTCCTACCACCCTTTCTGACAACCCTTCTGGTGCACAACAAACTCCAAGTGCGGTGTCGGAACGGATAGCACTCCTGGAGGTTGGTGTGGTTCGACCCTTGCAATGAGTTGGGAGTGATGATGGCCGTCTAGAATGAGCTGAAACGCCTACGTAGTCAAGCACATGATGAAATGGAAGACCAGAAGCCCAAACGTATCAAGAGAGAGCATATGGAAAAGCATCCCTTCGTTCGCGGAGAAGTCATCGACCTCACTTAGCCTGGGCCAGTGATAACTAATATCAGTCGCATCGGAAGGGTATGTACGCTCAGCTGTCGCTTTTGTGTACTTAAAACTCATATTGTTAGCCCGAGATGGTTGTATATCAATGTAGATGCGATAATTCCTTTGGTCTCATTCCCGGTGCGAATTTTTGTCTGCGAGATGGGGAACTAAGCTGGGGCAGGGGTTGACGGACTGCGCTAGGCCGGTCCAGCGTGGAGTATGTGGGCTACTAATCAATACTTGCATCATGTATTTATTATAATGTGAGTCGCCAGCCAGACTGTTAGCATGGATGACATCGTCTCTACTAGTGACATAATAAAGGACTGGTCGATGGGGAGTCCTTCCTGTGTCGTAAGCGCCGTGTGTGTGCCAAGGAGGAGAGTAACTTGCCCTACGGCGAGTATGTATTTCATTTCATTTAAAGGCCTCCTGTCACGTGACAAAGCGCGACGTTACGCACCGGTCAGTGAACACAGGTCAGGAAGTTTGCCAGTGAAGACAGTGGCTGCGATGAACGCTCCCTGACTGGCAGAATGCTGCTACGAACGTTCAGTTCCCTTGCGTTCGTGGGAAAGTTTACCGATGCGGTGGCTGCGATGAACGTTCCCTGACCAGCAGAACACTGCGCCACGCCCCTTTGACTTTATCCCGTTGAAACTCAAAATCCACTTTGCCAGCATACCCTGATCTTAACCATTCCTCTATTCCATGCGTCTCGGAGACTTCTCTGCACAAGTTGTAGTAGAAGGGGAGGACGTGAAAGAATACGAAATCACCGTGAACAGTAGTGGAACACGAGCGACATGCTGGATTGCCTCAGAGGTCGGCAAGGTATGTACATGCACATTCACACAAGCACAAGAATTGTCTAAGAAGTGATTTACGTGGCTCGCACCGGTGCAGAAGTTTTCTGTGAAGTGGAGATGTCATTCCACGGAGCGTCCGGCCTGCCAAGGGGTTCTAACCGTGGATGGCATAAGATGTGTCAGGACGTGCTTGTTACCAACGTACGAGGACACCGCATTCGGTTCGGTGATGCCTCTCGGCACGAACGAGAGAGATTTAATGTTCTGTGACCTCCAGCTGAGTGGTACACTCACTTATCCATTCCAAGGATTTCGAGCGTCTAATCAGTAACTATGATGACGAGGCCCTGTTGGGAAAGCCTGTTTCAAGTCACCTAGGGGAAATTAAATTGGGCATTTCTCAGGGAACCATTTATTGGGCACCCAGCAAGGCACCAGAGTCGGGCTCACGGTTGACGAGTTACGGGTCCATTTATCATGAGAAGTCCGTAAAAAAGTTGTCGACCCATTGCGTCGGGTAAGACAGGTTATACATGTCTACCTGTATTGCACATGTTAATGTGATCGCAGGTTTGGGCCAGAAAGGGAACGTAGCATCCCGTCTAGGGTTTGGGAGTTTGTGCCTAACCAGGACCCACCCTTCGAATTCATCTTCGAATACGGACCAATTGGTGTGCATTCAGTTATTCCCACTTGACGTTGTGTATTCAGTTTACTTTCAGGGATTCTGCAAGCGGATGGCATTGCACCGCGACCAGCTCCCGCCATTCCTACCACCCTTTCTGATAGCCCTTCTGGCACGTGGAAAACCCAAAGCGGGGTGTCAGAACGGATAGCACTCCTGGAGGCTTGGAATGGGTGGAAAATGATGGTGACCACCTAGAACGAGCTGAAACGCCTGCGTGGTCAAGCACACGATGAAACAGAAGACCGGAAGCCCAAACGTATCAAGAAGGAACATATAGAGAAGCGCCCTCTCGTTCATGGGGAAGTCATCGACCTCACCTAACTTGGGCCATAATTAATACCAGCTGAATCAGAATGATACATATCTTCAAGTGTCACTTTTGTGTACTCAAATTCATATCACTAGATAATTGTATATCAACGTATATGTGCTCACCCCCTGGTCACATGTTGCTGATGCGAAAGTTTATCTGCGGCATGGGAGCCGAGGTGGAGCTGAAGTTGAGAGGCTGCGCCGCGCTGGTGCAGTGGAGTATGTGGCACATCATCGATGAGCGGTGGGTGCCATTGAACACGGCGAAGCTACGTTCGTGCATACAGGTACCATCACCATTCATGCACGAGATGTGATGCTCTATAGATACATAGGACATTCTGGGGGTGATTATGAACAGCGATAAGTACGCAACAGCCATCGTACACCTGGATACAGACAGACTCGATACATACCGAGGGAGCTCAGCAGTTGCATCAACACCTGGGGATAGGATTAACTGTCAAGTGGAAATACTTGCACGCAAACAAAAGCGGCGAATCATGATAATGTCCTCGAGGCCGGACCCAGTAATATTATTCGGCAGCTGCGCAAATACAGCTCAGGTATAGATAACAGATTGATGGAATGCAATTACCAATGCCATACGGGCGATACGAATCGATGGTATATGGCTGAGGGTAAGGTCAGGAGTCACAGTCACCTGGCTATTACAGCCGCAATTATGTACGTACAGTCTGTTACTAATACCAAGATGTCATTCGATGACTGACTCGGTCTTCGGATCGGGTCGACTTTATAATGGCACTCCCTGAGTCACCGGTTTTCTTTTCTTCCCTTCTTAACAGCCCCGTTTACTGGATCCTGCTTGTGTTGTTAAGAAAATGGCTACCAATGAAAATACCCCCCTACTAGAAAACGTGCAAACGAAGGCAAAGACACCTCTGCCCCAAACACAGCTGGGCCTTGTCTTGTTCGTCCTTTTCACCGAGCCCATGTCAGCGCAATACATTTTCCCATTCATAAATCAGGTGAGTAAAACATGTGTAAGATCACTGTAGAGCATCCTGGGGGCTGATTTGGACGACACAAAACTGGATGGCATTTGTAGCTAATAAGGGAACTAGGTATTACGGGCGGAGACGATCGCAAGATAGGATACTATGCTGGTATCATTGTGAGTAGGCGTCTAGCGACTTTCTTTCTTTTTCGTGGTAGCGTTTGACTGCGTTCGGATCACTGGGGTGCATTTTCATGGGAATACATGCGTTCTATTCTCAAATGGCTTTCGATTAACCTCCCTGCAGGAATCTCTGTTTTTTGTCACCCAAGCACTGACGGTCTTGGGTTGGAGTCGCTTATCTGACTACGTTGGTCGCAAGCCCATATTACTTGTCGGTCTCATGGGTCTGAGCATATCCAATTTGTGTTTTGGGTTATCCAGGACGTTCTGGGCGCTCGTCGCAAGGTATGAACTCTTGCATTGTACTCAGTTCCAAGGGTAATCTAGATTTTGGCTATAGTCGATGTATTGCTGGGGCCTTAAACGGTAATGTCGGGGTGATGAAAAGCATCATAGGGGAAATAACAGACAACACCAACATGGCTCAGGCGTTTGCACTTATCCCTATTGTTTTCTCTGCTGGTGCTTCAATCGCGTACGTAACCATGTTCACGTGCCTATTGGATACTGAAACCAAAACCCCGACAGCCCCCTCTTTGGTGGCGGGTTGGCAAAACCCCATGACCATTGGCCCGAGCTCTTCTCAGGGTCGTTCTGGATCCAATACCCGTACTTCCTTCCTTGTCTCGTATCCGCGTCGTTCGCTGGGTTGTCATTCTTCATAACTGCGCTATTTTTAAGGGAGGTGAGCCAGCGATGCATACCCATGTTGAACAGTTAACCATCTCAGAATGCAGTCACTGCCCTCGAAGCGACATGGGAAAGAACCACAGCCAGAGATTGCTCAGGCGGGCACCCCGGGTGACAAAGAAGCTTCCCCAGTACCGATCCGTACCTTGCTCAAAACTTATTCGGTGATGATACCTATCGCAAATTACGGTATACTGGCGCTCGTCGACATTGGTTTTTTCGCTCTTGTACCCTTGTTTTATGCAACCCCTGTCGAAATCGGGGGATTGGGACTCTCACCATTCGCCATTGGCATGTGCATGACGGCATTTGGTATTGGCAACGGCCTGTTTCAAATGCTGATCACGGCTCGGGCAATAGATCGGTTTGGTGAAAGGAGGGTGTTCTGTTCTGCCGTGCTGATATTCTTCCCTCTCATTGTTATGTTCCCGATTATGAACTGGGTTATCCAAGTTCAAAAGGAAGTTGGTCCAGCCATCTGGGTACTCATCTTTGCTCAGCTGTTCTTGTGGGCAGTGGTTGATATGTCCTTTGGTATGTGCACTCGTTACTTGATATGGTGAGCAGATCCCTCATGCAACTGATACATCACAGCTGTTATCTTCGTGTTTGTCACGAGGGCTTCACCAAACAAGAACTCGCTCGGTACAATGAATGGTCTCAGCCAAACTACGACATCGATTGCAAGGGCAATGGGGCCAGCAACGTTCACATCACTATTTGCGTTCTCAAAAGAATCCAACTTACTCGGAGGAAATCTGGTATATGTTGTGCTCCTGATCGTTTTATGTTTGTTAGTCTTCTTGTCGAGGCGTCTTCCGGAGTTGGAGAAAGATGAACAGTAAAAAAGGATTTCATGCTCGGAATCGATACTGCGATACTTAACCACAACCATTCCTAGGACACTTACGACAATTTCTTCTGTGCATGTCAACACATACATATGTAGCTCCAAAACCGAGGCCCTCGGACTAGAGGATATCGTAGAAGCGATACCAGCACATATTTACCTTGTCGTAGCTGTCCAATGGTTAACAACATGAATCATTCATAATAGGGCCTCCTGGTTTACAATTGGGAAGCAGTGCCCCTGCAGATTTGACTCTGGGTCATGGTTAAATTTAGTGGACTAGTGGATTGGCACCTGGTGGCAATGACACACTGCAGTACTCTTCTGTAAGACTGGCAGTCAGACACATAGGCTTCTTCAACAAGTCCCTGTAGAAATATCTGTAGGCAACCTCAGTAGTGAACAATCTACTGAGTATATTAGATGTACCTGTAGGCAACTACAGGGAATCAGTAAGTAGAATACTGCTAAAGAATGGTAGTCTTACCCTCAGTAGTGAACAATCTACTGAGGGAACAGTGTAAGGACTGTGCAGTATGTGTGCTCTAATGGCTTATGTAAGCAGCCAAACATCGCACCAAAAGAAGTGAGAAGACAGGGGAGAATATATCTCCAACGGTCCCTAGTCCAAAACCATGCCTATATGGGTAACTTCTGTGGTTGGGAGTTAATGTGTGTGTTGTTCCACAACCACAAGAATTAGTTGAGATACTCACCACTTGCTCCAGGATGGCTGTTAGATTGCACTGCCAAGGTAGCCCTGCTCATGGATCTGATATGTCTGCATGCAAGCAATGCCAGCATCCACTTACTATCCTGTTCCTTATTCCAGAGTTTGTTCACAGTAATTGATGCAATGAAGGTGCTCCAAATGGCAGCAGTTGCATGATGAACAGCCTCAGCATCTGAGTCAGAAGCATGATTAAAACATGGCCCACACATCTTGCACTTACCAATCGAAATGGGGGGAGTGGGTCATTTACTGCCCCTGCTGTTCTCTGTCAAAATATATCTTTCCAGAAGGCTTTTGCCTCTCTGCTGCCATTTGTGCTGGCACACTGTAGAGGAGTCATCAATGAAGCTTGAAGGTGGTATCCACACTAACCTTCATGCATAATATGATTGTGAATCAAGAAGCATTTTTGAGTATGCATTAACAGAAATCCAGGTGTGAGATAAGTACTAGTTTCACCTCAACATCATGCCACTTCACTGTTGGTTTGTACTGAAAATCCTTCTGTGCTGGAGATGGATAAGTTTGTTGTTTGATGCCAAATGCAAGCAAAAAAATATGCCTTAGATGGACCAGCATGATGCCATTGTTGAATCTTTACATGGCAGTGTTTGAAGTGCCAGTGGCCCCCCAGGTGTACAGACAGGTAAGGCCAGTGGCATGCCACTGTTTTCCAAATTAGGAAGGCATGTTATAGATGTTTGTGAAGGTTGTTTTGATAATAGGTAACTACCCTTCAACACATTCCCTCACCATGAGTGCGACTTCAAGTAACCAGGGGTGGTGGTGGGCATATTTTGAAGAACACCCAGGTGTTTCAATGAGAGCAGAGGTGGCCTATGCCAATATTAAGAAAAAAGAACCAAAGTTATGTGCCAACTCTGCAAGATTGCAAGAATCATTGACAAGCAGCAGTGAAATTTCACCAGTGTATGAACTCAAGATCAGATTGTTGAATGGAATAGGTTTTCCACTTTTATCTTCTTGTTTTTCATATAATAATAGATATGCAATTAACTTAAATCTCAGATAGTGTGGGTTTATGGGGAGGGCCATAGTCAGGACCCCAGGTGTTTGTGGATACAGGGGCATACAGAGACAATGGTCATACACCAATGGAATTGTGAGAGGAAACCAGAGGAAGTCTGTAGACATGCAGAGCAGCAAGCTGTTGACTGAGGCTGGATTCAGCCAACTTCTGCATTTATGCAACCAGTACAGGGTGCTCTTCCACCAAGCCAAGATCCAATCATCAGTGTACATATGCCTGCACACCCTGGTAATGTCCAGTCATTCTGAATTCCCTGATCCCTTTCCTGCCATCACTCCAGGTTCCACCCTCAACAGGCAATCCATCTTCTTCATCACTGTCACCTGTTATTGACCCAGCTCTTTTGTCTTCTGCTGATTCTGGGATTCCCCACTCTCCTGCTCCTTCCCCTGGTGTGAGCCCTGTGCCAAGTTTGGTACCATTGCCCTCAACTGTTACATCTTGTTCTGGAACTCCAACATTGGAGGTCCTACCTGTGCTCCCAGCCCTGAAATGTCAATGTGTTTCATCACAGCATCTTACATCTGGCACTTGTCCCCCAACTCCTGGGGTTATGCAGTAGTCTTCTGCTCACCAGGAGTGTTTTGAGCATCACATGACCAACATCACTGCTTCCTGTGGTTTCCCTTTCAACTGGGTGGAGAATCAAGCAGTTAGGGATTTTCTGGATGACCTCCTACCATATGCATCCCATCTCTCCAGTTACCAGCTGACAAATCATGTTATACCTCAGCAGGCCAGCTATTATCAACAGGCTGCTAAAGATGCAAGTAAGGGGTGTCAGGGTACTTTGCAGACTGATAATTGGGCTGGGATAAATTTTCACCATTTAGTTGCATTCATGATCACTATAGTGAGGTGTAAGGTGAGGAAATTGAATTATAATTATTACTGCACATGTACAGGGGCTGGACATATCCATTACTGTAGGCCCATATTGTCAAGGTTGTGGATGTCACTGCTGATTACTTGAACATGCTGGTGAAGGATGTGATTAAGAATGTTAGGGAGGATTGGGGGGTGGGGATAGTGGCAGTTACATCAGATACATCTGGTGAATCTAGGGCTTCCTGAAAAATGCTGATTGAAGAGTTTCCTTGGCTTGTAGCTCCTGATTGCTATGCCCATCAGGTATGTTTTTGATTACATATATATAGTTTCCTGCTGACATTTGATAGATCAACCTCATAGTTAGACACTACTTCAAAGTTTCACTGGTCCAAACCTTGCTGACTATCACCAAGAAAGCCACTGAGCTTATCACCTGGATAAGAAGTAAGACACAGGTGCAGGCTATACTGAGGGATATCCAGGCTGGAGTCAATCTTGCTGACTGTCATGACCATGACATTGGCATAGCCCCTAAGACCTATTCCACCCTCTTCCACACCTTGGGAACCTTCCTCCACCCTCTTCCAATGTGTTCTCATGCTCTTCTGACCCCTCCAACCAAGCTCTGCTCTGGTCTGACCCTCCCAACACATCTCCACACCTCTCTGAGGTCACATGTCCACATTCTGACCACCTCTGCTCACCTCTGCCCTCAGGCCAGTCATGTGAAGGCCAGACCTTCACCTGTGCCTCCTCCAAGACCTTGGTCAGCATGGTGGGATGTTGGACTTGCCACCCTGCATTCCAGTTAGGGTTCTGCCCTTGTGTCAGTTTTTCTCCATTCTTCCACTCCATCAGTATTTACCCTCTTTCCCCTCATTGTGATAGTTCCTTTGTCTCAGATAAGGTCCCCATCATCCCTACCCTTTGTCCCTTGTGTCAGAGGTACTGCTAACTTGTTATACACTTATTGGTTTGCATTATACACTGCCCTGCCCTTGACCTACATCATACAGTGAAGGACAAAACTGTTGCAATATTTGCAATGTGTGCATTGTTGATGATGTAGCTCAGGCAATTCTTCCAGGGGAGTTGTGATACATATACCATTGGAAAGTGGTGACTCCCAGCCTTCCAGAGCACTAAGGTATATACCAAACAAAGCCATACATGCCAAGATATGCTGTATTCTTTCCAAAAGGTGCATTACAACACTTTTGTCCCTGACTGGTGAAATAGTGACAAGTGACCTTCTGATGGTATTGAGGGCATGAGGGATGGGAAAATATGATTACATGATAAGCCACATGATCTTCCAGATGATTTGTCAGCATTTAAACAATGACAAACATTGAATTTGTACCATTAAACCTCCCTCTTTTACCACAACTCATGTAATCATCTCTCTGGCTCACATGGTCATTTTCTCAGGGAAATCTTATCAAATACTGGTGGCCACTACAGTACCATCAGTAAAACATGCTCTCAGGACCATCAGTCCCTTAAAAAACCTGCTGTCAGTCATTCCCTGGACTGTTTCCCCACCCATGCCTGATGTGTTCTGGGACTAATCAGTACTTGGAAGGCTGAGAATGTTATGGAGGTCAACCTGGCACTTCAGAACATGATGGATAAACCAATCCCCTCTTAACCAATGCATTCTGGCACAGAGACACTTGTATAGAAGTTGGGGTGAGACAAAACCTCCTTGTGCTCCAAGCACCATAAGAGGGTTCACTAGATCTTGCTCTGATCTGAACAGTGGATAACTGGCAAAGGGTTGTGCAGTCACATGTGACCTAAGGAAATATTCAGGGCCAGATGGAAGCACAGGATTCTGCTCCATGGCTGCTCAGTAGCATATCCTTCTGATGACACCCAAGGGTAAAGAGGATTGTGTCTTACCCCAACTTCTATACAAGTGTCTCTGTGCCAGAATGCATTGGTTAAGAGGGGATTGGTTTGTCCATCATGTTCTGAAGTGCCAGGTTGACCTCCATAACATTCTCAGCCTTCCAAGTACTGATTAGTCCCAGAACACATCAGGCATGGGTGGGGAAACAGTCCAGGGAATGACTGACAGCAGGTTTTTTAAGGGACTGATGGTCCTGAGAGCATGTTTTACTGATGGTACTGTAGTGGCCACCAGTATTTGATAAGATTTCCCTGAGAAAATGACCATGTGAGCCAGAGAGATGATTACATGAGTTGTGGTAAAAGAGGGAGGTTTAATGGTACAAATTCAATGTTTGTCATTGTTTAAATGCTGACAAATCATCTGGAAGATCATGTGGCTTATCATGTAATCATATTTTCCCATCCCTCATGCCCTCAATACCATCAGAAGGTCACTTGTCACTATTTCACCAGTCAGGGACAAAAGTGTTGCAATGCACCTTTTGGAAAGAATACAGCATATCTTGGCATGTATGGCTTTGTTTGGTATATACCTTAGTGCTCTGGAAGGCTGGGAGTCACCACTTTCCAATGGTATATGTATCACAACTCCCCTGGAAGAATTGCCTGAGCTACATCATCAACAATGCACACATTGCAAATATTGCAACAGTTTTGTCCTTCACTGTATATAAGGCCATGTAGTACTCTGATGTAATCAGTATGAATATTGACAATAAAGTCTCCACTTCTGACTGCCTCTGACTCCCCTCCAGAGTTTCATCTCCACTTCTCTAAGTTCAGCCCACCTGTGAAATACAAGGGCTGAGCTTGTGCAAGGGGGCAGTGCACTAGCTGAACCTGATTCCCTCCCACCCAACCTCTGACCTCTGTTCCTGAAACTTTCCTCCATCCTCCTCCACTCATTGTTCATTGCATATCTTGCCACCTAGTGGTTGGATTTGCTCTGGACTTTGACCTCTGTGCTCTGCAGATCAACTGACTCCTACTCTGCTCTAGGAGGTTGTCAGGGGTGTTGTGCAACTTTGACACCAGCCCTTCAGCTTCTTGTAAAGTTCTTGGAGTTATTTGAGCAGTCATCACATGTTGGACTGCACACTATCTTGCTTATCATTGACTTCTTGACTTGCTTTATGCCTTGCAGATTCTTGCAAGACATGAAAGGGAGAGGGGAATTGGAGGGAATAAATGTCATATTGTAGTTGGGGATGCTGCATCACATAGAAAGGCAGAAAAGATGTTGGGGGTTATTGAAGATTCACTCTTCTGGAATACTCTTTCCAAATAAGTGTTTCTATCAAATTTCTTTCTTTTGTAGGAATATGTAATGATTTATATACAAAATAGAATTGTGTCACAAGTACAGCCACTGGAATTGGCTGCAAATTTCACACAAGCTACACATTGTTGGTTGGATGAGGTATAACCATGTTTGGCCTTTTGACATTGAAGTATGAGGAGTTGTTGGGAGCTTCATCTGGAGGGGACACAGTCATGGTCTCAGCAATCATACATGGCTTGGAGAAATGCTGGAGCAAGAGTGACCAAGATGTGTTCATTGCAGCTGTCATCCTCAACCCCATGTACAAGATGAGGCCATTTGCAAAAATCTTTCTGGCACATATCTGCTACTGGTCAAACATTGGAAGTGTTTCTACTGTGGTGCTGAGCCTCCTGCCAAACTTCAGTGAGAAATGATGGACTATGGTGACTATGAAGGAATGAACACTTGGGTTCAATCCACAGTTCAAATATCTATCACCAATGTAAGTATTGCTTTGGGAAATTTAATCAGTTTGACAGTGGATGACATATGTCTGGTGGCATTTAGCACCAATGTCCTGATCCTATTTGGATGTATGAGAGTGTGTCATTCCCTGATCAGCAACCTTCCCCCTTACAGAAGCTGGCACAACAAATATTTTCCATTTGTGTCAACTCTGCTTCTTGTGAGTGCCTATTCAGCAGATTTGGACTTATTCTCACATGCCTTTGCTCTTGACTTGGCCTCAAGAACCTTGTAAATCTAGCCCAACTATCCCTTCACCTTAGGGATGAATACTCTCAATCAGGGGGGGCCATTGACAGGTTGCAGCATAAATGAAAAATTATTCCTGATCCCCCTGCAGCAAATTCTTCTCTCCACTGTACAACCCCAGTCCACCCTGTCAGGTACTGACAGTTCTGAGGAGTCTTCAAGTGATCCTGGGGCCTGCATTCATGGTGGGTGAAGCAAGAATGGGAGAGTAAGTACTCATTGCCAACTCAGATGCAACTATTTCTCAAAGGATTGCTAGAAGTGAGGTGTTGAATGTATGTGGTGGTGTAGTATAGGACAGTGTGGCCAGTACACAATTCAGAAGGATTGTTGTGACAGTCACTGATATGGATGAGAGGAATGCAGAAACAGCAATGGGGGACTCAATACTGGCCAATGCATTCAATGTCACATAGAGACCAATCATGGGGCATTATGGTGGGCAGCTTAAGGATTGATACCAGTGTTCACAAGGAATTTGGCAAGGACAGACTTGAGTTTGGTCTGGCCTGACTTGATGTCATCCCCATTGATGAAAGACTCATAGTGTTCAGCATGTAATAATTGAGGTCAGAAACCATTACATTTTTGAGTCTGTCTGTGCTACAAACCAACTCACATACCTCTTCAGTTCTCTTTGTACTGATGCCTGATATGTAGCTACATGCTCCCTCTCACCTTCTATGTGCCTCCTGCAACTCACCACTGTGGCTTGAAACCTGTCTTTTGATACTTCCTGTTACAGTGTGGGCATTGATGGAGAATCATGTGACTCCAGTCAGTATTTTGACATGTGGAGGCTGAATTGGTCTTGTGAGAGGGTGCCATGAGAGAAGATATAGCTGTGTTGTTCAGCTGATTTGTGTCTGCCTCAAGGCTGCATCCCCTGAGCCATTGACATGTCATGACCAGACTACATATCTCACTTATTTTCACACCACTTTGACTCTCACTTTTTTCTGAGTAATGCTCCTCAATGACAGCAGTCTGTCTATATGTGTTTGTTTTGAATTTGTCTAGAAGCTCTGGAGATGTCCTCATCTTTGTAGAAAGGCTGCCCATGTCATTGTATCTCAGTCATCTCAGTGCCATTCCTCTCATTTTCCTGGTCATTAATCATCCTCATGGAGCTCTTTTTGGGGAGGCCTCAATTGACAAATTCCACAAGGCCATTTTTCAGTTTCAGAACACTTTTGTGTGTAAGTCAGATTCAGGTGCTCTGATCAGGGTTGATTCACTTCCCTTCCTGTTCATCTAGGAATTCCACACTGTCTCCCAGAGGGTTGTGCCAACCCCCTGAGCTGTTGTTGTTTGAGGGACTCCTTTCTCCCCTCTGTGAAGTGTTTCCTTCTGAAGTTGTTATTAAAATCTATAGGCTACCTCAGTAGTGAACAAAATACTGAAGAAATACTAGTAGAAAATACTACAAGTGTGTGCACTTTTTGAGCTTATGTGAGCAGCCAAAACTTTGCTCAGTAGTCAAGTACCACAGGGGTACTTTATGCTCCAACAGTAGTGTGACCATATCTCATCCATTTCATTGCCATTTCTTGCTTTTTATATATAGATGTAACATGACTCTTTTGTGAGCTACATATTGAATGTTGCAGCTGGAGGCACTTTCAGATGGCTTTGTGAATATTTCAGTACTGGAGGCTCATGTTCACCCAATTCCCTTTGAACTGCATTCATTGTAATCCCCTCTACTGTTTCCTCTATATTCATGTCTTTTTGAGCACCCATCATCATTCAGCTGTCTTCCCCCTCCATGGTACTACCTCCAGCAGAGTTTGGGCCACAGCTCCCCTGTTTTGTGGCCCTTCCTCTCACTATTTTTGGAAGTAGTACTTCTTGATGAGGGCTTGCACTTTTAGGTGCTCAAGTGCTTGTGGCTTGGCCCAAGGATTTCAGGGCTGTGGAGTGAGTGCTTGAGCCCTCAGAAACCAAGCCCAAGCCAGGCTGGCATGACACTGTTGCACTTCTGCTCATGGGTGTGAAGATCTCAGCCATGTGGAAGTGTGATTGTCCAGCTTTCCATACTCTGGTAGTTAAGGGTCACATGGCTAGTGACTGACTGACAATGCTTCACATCAGCTTCATCTACTGTTCTTCAGTTCACTTTCTTGTTGTGTTACATACCAACAAACTATAATACCCACTTAATACCTGTCATGTCACTCAACCCTGAAGTGCATGATGTGAATACAGTGCTGGTGGGCCAGGCACCATACTCAGACCCTCCAACTCCCTCTCTCCAAAATTTAAATGTCCCATCACAACAAATGATCCCTCCACCATTGCCTGCCACCCAAGTGAATGACAAGGTGATACCACCAGTGATCACAGCATCAACCATAGACTTGTCAGCAACATACATTACTCTATTGCTCCTGCCTGCTGGTAGAGTAGGACAATCAGACTATTGATCACACCTTGTAAATGACCTGAACATTCTCAGTGATGTCATAACACAGCAAGGCCATACAGACAGTGACACTGGGATGTGTCACAGGCTCCCACCATGAGTAGGTTCTGTTAGCAGCAGTATGGCACAAAGCAGAGGTCCATTTCCAGAAACATACCCTGATCCTGCCACTTCTTCCATTCACAATTGAGTTGGCACTATCCCATTGTGTGCATAAATGACATGGAGGTTCAATCTGGCATTCAGCCTAACATGAGCAAACAAATCACCCATTACCTAGTGCATCACAGCCAAAGAAAAGCTTCTTGAAGGCTCAGATGAAGCACAACCCTCCTGTGCACTCCCAGTGTCATGGGAGGGTTGGCTAGACTGTACTCTGAGCTAAACTGTGGATCACTGGGAAAGAGTTAGTTGGTCATGTAAGACTAAAGGAGATATACCACACCAGATAGAAGGGCAGGAATGTGCACCCTGGAAGCTCAATAGCATATCCTTCCCATGGTGCATGGGGAGTATAGAGCATTTAGCTTCACCCTGACCTCCACACTGGTTTCCCTTTGGCAGGAATGCACTAGTTAATGGGTGATTTGTTCATGATGGGATGAATGTCAGATTGCACCCCCATGTCATTTTCAGCTTTCACAGTACTGATTAGTTCCAGGACACATAGGGTGGTGGTGGGAAAATAGCAAAGGGGATGACACCCAGCATGTTTCTGAAGATATTGATGGTTCTGAGAGCATATTCTATTGATTTTACTGTACTGTGCACCAGCACTTGCTGAGATTGTCCTGAGAGAATGTCCCTTATGAGCCAGAATGGTGATTTCTTGAGTTGTGCTACAGCAAAGAGGCTTAGTGGAAAAAAATCACTGTTTGGCATTGTTTGTTTGTTGACAAATCAATCAGTAGACCATGTGATACATTATGTAAGCATTGGTGAACATCTCTTCTCATTTTCTATGTGTTCCCAAGGACTACATTGCCAGTATATCATAAAGTTACATAATTGTCCCAATGAGCTGTCATTGTCATTTGGGTATTCTGTCACCAGTCATTATCCAAATATTATGTAATATGGCTCATGAGAGAGCAATGACCTCTGCTTTGATCCAACCACCAACACCTTGAACTAGATGACAATAGTTCACTGGCTACACCATGATTAATGAAAAACATGCAAACATTGAGATAATTTTGTGAGCCACTGTACTCTCCTTCTGTGGTTGAGAGTGTAATGAATTCTTGTTTGCATGAGGCCCAACTGATAGCTCTACCATCTAGTAGGTAGGCATATCCACTTATGGCATGTCAGTGGTCCTGTGAAGCTCAATCTGTGTCAGTATAACCCTTGAAGCCTTGGTCTGTATTTCCAAACATCAAAGTGAGTGATTTTGTGCCTGAGGTGTACCTGTATGGCTTCCCAGTGAGTCAGGTTGGGTGTGTTATTGAACTGAGCAACTGTGGAAACAGTGAATGCAATGTCTGGGCATGTTCTGACAGCAGGGTGTGAGTGAGCCAACAGCAGCATGATAAGGTATATTTTTCATTTGTACAGCTTCTCAG
Organism: Pisolithus tinctorius; assembly: GCA_024663395.1. Lineage (NCBI taxonomy): Eukaryota > Fungi > Basidiomycota > Agaricomycetes > Boletales > Pisolithaceae > Pisolithus > Pisolithus tinctorius. Next base: position 4,688,732 of record JANFAH010000002.1, read on the forward strand.
TGGACTGCAGAATTCCTCTGCATGAGAGTTGGATACCAGGGTCCATCAGAATTGCAGCTGGTTTGGAGCCAATGAGGTTGTATTTTGTCAGAATGGCCTTGACATATGGCTGTTGTGATAGGGGTATGGTGTGGGCTTCTCTATTCTGCATCACCTTCATTCCAAGTAGCTGACTGCATCAGTAAATTCTGAAATTGTTGTACAACTTTGTACAATACTGTACACAGATTTACAGATGGCACAGAGTCACAGGAAGGTCCCCCCTTGTACAGCTGAGTCCACAGGGTCTACAGCACTGTACAGATTAAGCAAATTTGTACAACACTACACAGACCCACAGTACCTCACAGACCTGTACAGTCATCAACAGGCCCACATTCCCATACAGCACATACAGAGCCCCACAGACAGTCTCATTATGTGCTGTACCCTTATGCAAGCTGGGGAGAGAGCCAGGAAAGGGGCTGAGGATAGATTAAGGCTCAGCCTTAGCTATTGAGAAGACTTGGAGGATAACACACAGCTGAGGGTAATGCTTAGTTGATATTCTGACTGGAGTGCTACAAAGTAAATACAGGGGTTATATACATGAGGCTGGTCTGGAGTAAAGCATGCAAAGCTGGACTGGTTGGTAAGTATTAGAAAGATGATTAGCAAGGTGAGGACAGCCACAGAGGCTGTGTTGAAGCTAATAGTCAAAGGCCAAGTGACTGGAATAACTAGAGTCAGACACAGGTTTGGTACAGTAAGCAAAGATCAGGAACATGGAGAAGGGGACTAGACTAAATATAGCACAGGCAAAGGGAAACAGACTGGACATGGACCTAGGAGGACTGGGTTGGAGCAGTGCAAGGCTGAGAGGCCAAAGTGGACCAGAGATAGGGGTAAAGTATTGGACTTGAGTTATCTAGGCCAGAGTTGGTTGTTTAGAGCTGGAGTTGAGTTGCTAGGCCATAGTAGGACCAGACTTGACTGGAAATTGGGGCTAGGGGGTCCAGACTGGACCAGGCTTGAGTCTGAGAGTCATGCATGTGACAATAGGCTTCTTCAGCATGGACTGATGAGTTGGCATCAGTAAATTCTGAAATGTCTGTGCAGTTCTGTACACAGATTTACAGATGGCAAAGGGTCACAGGAAGGTCCCCCCTGTACAACAGAGTCCACCAGCCTACAGTACTGTACAGGGTAAGCAAATCTGTACAGCACCATAAAGACCCACAGCACCTTAACAGTCTCATACAGCACATACAGTCCCACAGACAATGGAGTCCACTAGTGACTTCAGTCTGGTACTTAGTCTCACCTACATACAGTATGTTCACCCAAAAACCAAACAAGTAAACTTTTCACTGTATTCAAATTCCAACACTACTACACAAGTTGTAATACTCTACTAGACTACTTCTACTGCACTTCTTTGGTACCAAAAAGGCATACTCTAGAGATACACAATACCACCAATTTGTGGTAATCAAATAGATAGTAGACAAAGTAGCCCTATAGAAGGAAAAGGATGTTGTTTGGTTGGCTTTGTACCCTTGCATGAAAGGCATGAGTTTTAGTGCCCACAATTGCACATTTTTGGGATTTGGTGGACTTGGAAAGAATTTTGAGGCTTAGTGGCTGTGCCACCACTGCAAAATTTCCTAATCATCACTATGCTTCTTTACTAATCAAACATTACCCTTCCTTTACTAGTCACAGTACACCACACTTGTTTGGTAGTCAAAAAAGTGGACCCCACACCATAAACACTACACTACACTACACTATTTTGGTAGTAAAAAAATGCAAACACTACACAAACACTACACTACACTACACTTTTTTGGTAGTCAAAATGTGACCATTGCACTACAAACATTACACCACACTGCACTTTGGTAGTGAAAAATGCAAACACTACACAGGTAGTCAAAAATGTGGATACTGCACAACACAACACTATACTCTGGTAGTCAAACTGAATCTAATCAAACACTACCATAATTAGGTAATCAAAAAAGTGGACACTGCCCAATAAACCAGCACATTTTTGGTAGTGAAAAATGTAGAACCACAGGAAGAGGTCACAGAGAGATGGTGTCATAATGAAAGTTGTAGTGCCTGATTATGAGATGATGAACTCTACTTACCTTATCATGAAGTGCAAAAGTGCATGAGGAAAATGCAAAATACTCAGAAAATGACAAGTCTTTCACACATTATGTCATCAGATTGTAATGATATCACAAGTAAAGTTGTTGCCCCTGACAGGATGATCACAGTTGTGTGCTCACACAACTGGAGGGGTAGTAGCAACTTACCCACACAGCCCCAACAGATTGCATCTGTGTGGTGGGAGCATTACCTGCCATTACATCAGAAACAGGGAATATCCACCATCATTGCAGAAAATGCAATACCTGCAATCAGTATTTAAATAATAATACTTGATATTTGGGTTTATTATACAGAGACTTCCAAAATTGATTCAATGTTTGCACATTTTGGGTTGTTTGTTGTATTTATCAAGAACAAAGACAAATAAGACCAAAGTGTAAGTTGATGACATAAGCCATTTGCACAGGACTATCCATCAAAAAAAGAATTATGTAATTTGAATTAGTATCCATAAAGGTATATACAATTTAAATTGCCATGTCATTGAATCAATTTTGGAAGTGTGTATCAGAGATATAGAAACTGATAATTTTAATACTTTGTATGACCTCCCTTGGCTTTTATCACTGCTTGGACCCTTCTAGGCATACTTTCAATTAAATTCTGACACACCCCTGGGTCTATATTATTCCACACCACCCAAACCTCCCAAACTCCCTTTGGCTGTGTTGAATACTTGTTGAGCTCCTGTTTGATGTGATTCCAGAGGTGTTCAATGGGGTTCATATCTGGAGACTGTGGAGGCCAGTCAAGAGCATTGATATTGTTGTCCTCCAACCACTTCTTGCCCTTTTTGGAGGTATGTTTTGGGTCATTGTCCTGTTGAAAGATAACATGCTTCAAATGAACTCCAGAATCTCCCAAGCTAGGAAGCAACTGGCTCTCCAAGATGTCCACATATTGGTTGGCATCCATCTTCCCCTCAATCTCTGCAAGGTGGCCAACACATTCCCAGCCCATACATCCCCATACCATAATGTTTCCTCCTCCATGCTTGAATGTTCCCTGTATCTCTCTTTCAATAAGCCCCTCTCCTGCCTGTTTCCACACCCAAACCTTCCCATCTGACCCAATCCTATTGATTTTGGTCTCATCTGACCAGATAATCCTTCTCCAGTCCTCCACAGTCCATTCTTTGTGTTTCAGAGCAAAGGCCAATCACTTCTTCCTGTGAATTATAGAAAGGAGTGGTTTTTTCTTCTTTGTTGCAGCTTTGAATGAATGCTTTCTGAGGACCCTTCTGACTATTTGTGGGGAGACTGGATTGGAGATTATGGAATTGATGTTCCTTGTAACCTCAACAGCATTGGTGGCCTTGCCTGTGGTGATTTGTGTAATAATAGCATGCTGAGAGGTGGATGAAAGCTTAGCAGGACATCCAGAAGAAGGTGCTTGTCACTCAGGAAGAAGGTGCTTGAGCACTCTGGAGACTGTAGGCTGGCTGATACCCAGCCTGGAGGCAATAGTGCAAGTAGAAAGACCATTAGAGGCCAGAGAAATGATGTTTTCCTTCTGAGCAGAGGAGATGGGGTGCATGATATAGTTAGGAAGCATTGACAATGTATACAGTGGTTAAATAGCTTGGACTGAATGGTTGCTAAGGTACAGTAACCATAGCAACCATCTTTGATGATTTTTGAAATTGTTTTATGTGATATTGGTTGGATTCTGATGGATCAATACATAGTTACAAAATTGATTCAATGACATGGTGATTTAAATCAAGTATATTGCCATGGATACTAATTCAAATTACATAATCCTTTTTTTGATGGATAGCCCTGTACAAATGGTTTATGTCATCAACTTACACTTTGGTCTTATTTCTCTTTGTTCCTGATGAATTCAACAAACAACTGAAAGTGTGCAAACATTGAATCAATTTTGGAAGTCACTGTAATCTACACAGACAGTCTCATAACATTACACTGTGAAGATGTATTGAGCTGCTGAATAAAATGTTATAATGGCCATGGCACACTTGATAATGGAGATCAGCATAATGATCAGACATATCAAGCTGCTGAATAAAACATTATAATCATAATTGCCATGACACCTGCCAATGCCACTAAAAGCCTGGAGAATTCTGGGGATAAGCTCTGAACCCAATATGCTGAACAAAGCATTACAGAGACCAAGACACCTGCCAAGGCCACTAGGAGCCAGAAACTGTCCAGGGATAAGGGCTGAACCCAATATGTGATGGTGGTAACAAATAATGCAGTGCTATAAGGATAAGTAGTCAAAAGAAGAACAGGGCTGAAACTTCTTCTCAGCTCACTTTACCATGGGGGTGACCCACTTAATTGGGATCAAAAGCTGTAATTCACAAAATATGGCCACCTGCATCACCATCATGTGAAGGCCAAGCAGCACAAAGAATATGGTTAAGGCTACCCCTGCCCAAAGCAACCATTCTGTGGTGGTCATGGGGTCTCCTGTGACATGGCACAAAATGCTGACAAATGTTAAGTTAACTGCAACTGAGCCAAGAGCCTGATAATAGTTGTACCTAGAATGACAATACAAGTAATAATTAAAGCTTACCCAGGGATGGAATTGCTGGAATTTCTTCATTCCATTGGCTCAAACAAGCACCAGGCAACAGCATTGTCACAACAATTGTCAATGTTTTCTCTGCCAGGGTTGACTAGAGCACATGGTTCACCATGATCATTACACCAATCTCCATTATCAATGGTATCTTCTGCAGCTATGTCATTATTCTTGACTGTAGAGCATGGTTCACCATGATCATTATGCTGATCTCCATTATCAAGTGTGCCATGGCCATTATAACATTTTATTCAGCAGCTCAATACATCTTCACAGTGTAATGTTATGAGACTGTCTGTGTAGATTACAGTGACTTCCAAAATTGATTCAATGTTTGCACACTTTCAGTTGTTTGTTGAATTCATCAGGAACAAAGAGAAATAAGACCAAAGTGTAAGTTGATGACATAAACCATTTGTACAGGGCTATCCATCAAAAAAAGGATTATGTAATTTGAATTAGTATCCATGGCAATATACTTGATTTAAATCACCATGTCATTGAATCAATTTTGTAACTATGTATTGATCCATCAGAATCCAACCAATATCACATAAAACAATTTCAAAAATCATCAAAGATGGTTGCTATGGTTACTGTACCTTAGCAACCATTCAGTCCAAGCTATTTAACCACTGTATACATTGTCAATGCTTCCTAACTATATCATGCACCCCATCTCCTCTGCTCAGAAGGAAAACATCATTTCTCTGGCCTCTAATGGTCTTTCTACTTGCACTATTGCCTCCAGGCTGGGTATCAGCCAGCCTACAGTCTCCAGAGTGCTCAAGCACCTTCTTCCTGAGTGACAAGCACCTTCTTCTGGATGTCCTGCTAAGCTTTCATCCACCTCTCAGCATGCTATTATTACACAAATCACCACAGGCAAGGCCACCAATGCTGTTGAGGTTACAAGGAACATCAATTCCATAATCTCCAATCCAGTCTCCCCACAAATAGTCAGAAGGGTCCTCAGAAAGCATTCATTCAAAGCTGCAACAAAGAAGAAAAAACCACTCCTTTCTATAATTCACAGGAAGAAGTGATTGGCCTTTGCTCTGAAACACAAAGAATGGACTGTGGAGGACTGGAGAAGGATTATCTGGTCAGATGAGACCAAAATCAATAGGATTGGGTCAGATGGGAAGGTTTGGGTGTGGAAACAGGCAGGAGAGGGGCTTATTGAAAGAGAGATACAGGGAACATTCAAGCATGGAGGAGGAAACATTATGGTATGGGGATGTATGGGCTGGGAATGTGTTGGCCACCTTGCAGAGATTGAGGGGAAGATGGATGCCAACCAATATGTGGACATCTTGGAGAGCCAGTTGCTTCCTAGCTTGGGAGATTCTGGAGTTCATTTGAAGCATGTTATCTTTCAACAGGACAATGACCCAAAACATACCTCCAAAAAGGGCAAGAAGTGGTTGGAGGACAACAATATCAATGCTCTTGACTGGCCTCCACAGTCTCCAGATATGAACCCCATTGAACACCTCTGGAATCACATCAAACAGGAGCTCAACAAGTATTCAACACAGCCAAAGGGAGTTTGGGAGGTTTGGGTGGTGTGGAATAATATAGACCCAGGGGTGTGTCAGAATTTAATTGAAAGTATGCCTAGAAGGGTCCAAGCAGTGATAAAAGCCAAGGGAGGTCATACAAAGTATTAAAATTATCAGTTTCTATATCTCTGATACACACTTCCAAAATTGATTCAATGACATGGCAATTTAAATTGTATATACCTTTATGGATACTAATTCAAATTACATAATTCTTTTTTTGATGGATAGTCCTGTGCAAATGGCTTATGTCATCAACTTACACTTTGGTCTTATTTGTCTTTGTTCTTGATAAATACAACAAACAACCCAAAATGTGCAAACATTGAATCAATTTTGGAAGTCTCTGAACTACACTCCAAGACTACTCCATAGCTAAGGCCAAGCCTTAAGCTATCCCCAGCTCCTGTCCCAGACCTCTCCCCAGCTTGCATAAGGGTACAGCACATAAGCTGAGACCAAGGGAGGTAGATCCAACCCTGGACTGGCTTCCCCCTGTGTGCACTCCAAGACTGGTCACTTTCCCATGCTACTGGCCTTGTTTCCACACTCCTGGCCTTGAGTCCAGACCCTTGGACTTGGCCCCTGACCTCTGGTCTTCACTCCAGTCCAACCAAACTTAGCCCCTGTCACCTGGTCTTGAAGCCCAGTCACCCAAGGGTAAACCTGTACTTGACATCAAACCACTGCCTTCACAACTCCAGGATATTGACCCCACAAGCACTGAGGATATGCTGTGCTTCTGCACCTTGTTCACCAATTCCTTGTTTCAGTCATCAAATCCAGTCCTCAAGATCACTTTGCATTTCCAGTCCTATTGCAGTCACATGGTGATCAATTAACCAGATCTGCTGCTGACACTATGACAAATGGCTCAGGTTCAGTGTAATCCCCAAAAATATATTCAGCTTACCAACAAGGCTTGCTCAATGCCAATGAGTTTGATAAAGCATGACCAAAGGCTTTCCATCCCTTCTCCATCAGAAAGACCTAGTCCACTAATGAGGTGTGGGTTAAAAACTAGTTGGCAAGCCCATTCATGGCCACAGGCATGCATAGCAGTAGTTGCAAAGTGGAGGTGAGAGATGGTGTCATCATTGAGGATATCATACTTCAGGAAATGAGTGCCAGGATGTGTGTGTGTGGGGGGGGGGGGGGGGGGGGGGAACTGACATACCTTAGCTAAAGAATGAGTGAGAATGCAACCAATGTCATACAATACAACCACTGTTGCTGTGGATGGTAGGTGGGAAAAGAAGTGTTCCAGAAGTGCAACACTGTGCTTCTGTTGCTCATCAGGTGTGTCAATATTTGCAAAGAAAAGGGGGATATCATGACAGCATATCAATGCCATGATGCCAGTGTCATCAAAGCAATCTATTGCTGCCTTTTTTTTGTTGTCATTGGCTGCTTCATACAATGCTTTGCATTGATCAATTGCCTTGTCAGGAACTGTAATGTGTTGTTGTCTTGGTGGCTGCTTGCATGTGCATTCAATCTGACATCCAACTTCATCCACTTCAGCCTTGGGAATGAAATATGTGGGCTCATAAAATTGGGGACAACTACCTGCAGAACATCAATGATGGTGGTGAAAATTACCATCTGTAGCAACAGGAATATCTCCACCTTTGTCCAATGGCCACCCAAATGTGCAGCCTGCAAAGCAGGCAGGACATCTATGGATGAGAATCAAGGCACATGAGTCAGGTGACAGGGACTGCTGATCAGATGGCAATGATGTGGGCAGTGACAGTAACTCCTCAGCTGATTGGGTGTGATCATGATGGAGAGACTTTGACACCAGTTGGTGACAACCTTCAATGACATTTCCTACATGACACTGAAGGAATATTATTTTGTGAGATGTTGAGGAAGACAGTGAAATCTGAGGGGGCAAGTAAGTCCAGAGGGGCTCCTACAGCCTGACCAAAGAGTGAGGTGATGTCTGGGGACTTCTAGGGCTGTCTATGGCTCAACTCAAACTTCTTCTTGTTTCAGGGTAATTTGTCTATTTATAAAAAAAAGCTAACTACACTGAGTACTGGGTAGGGCTGACTAAGCAACCAAAAAGCGAAATTCTAAGTACAATTAGCAGAAAAACACTGAGAATGAAAACTAAGTAAAATGAACAAGATAAAACAACTGCCCTAGTAGGGAAATTACATTCCCTACAATGCTCTATCTCCACTTGCAGAATATCAAACCACTGCACAGTGTGGCTGATGCTGCAATGAAACAGTTCTTGCACAACCCCACCCTATTTGACATGTTAGTAAGCCAGAATAGTCAGTTACAACATGGAACATGCACCTCTTGAGTGGTCAATCTGAAACCCCAGCACTCATAATGCATATTAAGTGCTGACACAAGGGCACTGATAGAGTCACATGACCATCCAAATAATGCATGATAGAATCCAAGTAATTCAACTGAAATGGCTATCCAAGGCTGGGAAGGGGCTGTAGGGAAGAGACCAAAATGCAGGAGGAGCTGGGAAAGTGAAGCACACAAGCAACCCTGAACCAAGACTGTAGCAAAACCTGAAAAGACATTAGTCTCAATGAAAAAATGTGATGGTTAATGACACATGTTCAAAATATAAGCAAAGGAGAGAAGAGCACTTGAGGTTGCAATGTCCATGACAACCAGAGATTGGGGTATCATGGCCTGCAAGTGGTTTTCTGATGATCTCTGTCAATTACTGGAGGTACAGCTCAATGATAGTAGGTACATATGAGTGCTGTCCAGCTGTCATATGACCAGTCAATACTTGCAGTTCATGTGGAATAGTTGGGATCATCTTCAAAGGAGGTTTCATCAGCAAGGTGCTGGGTAGCAAGAGTGTCATCAGATATGTCTGGAACACTGTCTTCTGGGCAAGGAGGGCTGCTAGCAGATGACAGAGGTAGGAATGACTTGTGGTTCAAAAGGTCATTCAAATGTTGAAGGAGATGTTGGCATTTGACAGCTTGACCTGGAATAATGACATTAGTTTGGGTTTTCCTTTTGTCATGCCATTTCTTTGGACTCAAAAAATGGTGTCCCATGCCAGAGTTGGTGCTGGGCAATGCGCAGTGAGTCCCAGAACAGGGATGCACATTGCTGAGAAGATAGAAGAACCTACCATGAGGCATCAGATACACCTGGAAGCATGACAAAGCACAGACACCCAGTGCAGAAAGGACCCACACCAGAAGCATCCTGAGATGCTTTTGAGATGATAGCAAGATGATCTGAGAAGGTCAGGGCACACTCAAGATGATGGGGTGAGGGTTTGGCCAGCACAAGGTGAGGGTGAGGATGATAAGTCAGTGTACAGCAAGTGTACCATATATGGTAATGCTTCCCTAAGTGATCTGCAAAACTATAATTGGTGCAAGTTGGGTAAAGCTGGTGCAGATCGTGGGTCTATTAGATAGATTGTTTATGTAACAAAAACTATATCTAACAGACCTGTAATCTCCCCTAAAAAGTGGTGCCTAAGGTGATTCTCAGGCCACTTAGTGGCTGATTCTTGATTAGCACCCTGTTCTGTGATCTGTGAGGTTGAATCCTCTTTCTGTTTCTTTTTCTTATCCTTTTGGACCTCAGGAGGTCCTTTTTCCTTTTGACAATTATTTTTATCTGGAGGGGGGTCACCCCCTCCATCAGGCAGTTTAGCTGCTGTTGCTCATGTGTATGAGTGGGTAGTGCACATCATTGCAAATACTGATGTTACGTTTCTCCCCTAACTTTTCCTTTTCTGCTGTACGTTTACCTCGTTTGTGATCCGTTGGACTTAGTTTCCTTTTAGAGCCGTCTTCTCTCTGATCCGACGGCTCTCTATTCCCACCACTAGCGTAACTGACTTGTTACATGCTTAGGACATGTGTCGTCATTGTTCAACCAATGGCGTAGTTACCTCGTTACATGCGGACGCCTCATGGTCCGTTTCCGTGTAGTATTTAGACTGCTGGCTCAAGTCCTGGAAACCCAGACTTGAGCTGCTCAATTATACGCAGCGTTCTCAGAACTTTGCCCTCAGTGTCCCTCACCAGGACCACTCTTACCGGCGTTGCCTTAAATCCTCTGTCGTTTACAGAGGTTACTGCAGCCGTTGCTCAGTAGAAACCTTAGCCTGCGTTTGAGCTCTCCCTACATCTTGACTTCGGTCAAGCATAACAAAAGCTCAAGTCTGACAGCCTTTGGCCGAAACGGTCACTGTTTAGTGCACCACCACGAACCCCAGAAACAACCGACGTTGGGCGCCGTTGCGACCCACTCGTGAAGAATCGTCATCTGACGAAGAACAGGAGAGCACTGTCACCGACACCTCCTCCAACAAACCCGAACAGCCAGATAGAGGTTTTACCTCTGGAATTCTCTCAAACCTCTTCTCCCAGTCACTCGCGTCGCTTGGTACCCCCATCCAACCAAGTCCTCCACCGCTCTTCCCTACACCTCCGCCTCCACCGCAGATTACGATGTCTGGCTCATCGTCGAAGGCGCCAGTTGGCAATGCCACCAAAGCCACTGAACTGAAGATTGGCACTCGATCTGATTTTGATGGAAACCAAAAGAATGCCATGAGCTGGCTGTACTCCATACAGACCTACCTCTTGGTCAACGAAGAATTGTACGACTCCGACACCAAAAAGGTTGTTTATGTGCTGTCGTACATGAAGAAAGATGTCACCTGCTCCTGGGCTGCCACCTTCCAGAAGACGTCTCTGGAAAGAACCCCCCAAGTTTCGGCACCTTTGCCAATTTTATAAAAGATTTCAAAGCTTCGTTTACCTCCACAGACACCGCGGGTACTGCCATTGCCAAGTTACGTACCCTAAAACAAAAAGAATCGGTCGAACAATACATAACTGACTTCCGAACTGCCGCCGCTGACTCTACCATCACGGAAGACATCGCTTTGATTGAGTTCTTCTCACAAGGACTCAAGCCTTTCATCGCGAACCGAATCCACATGATGGAAACCACTCCCACCAAGATAACTGAGTGGTACACCCAAGTGCAAAAGTTCGACACTAAGTGGAGAAAGGTCAATGAAACCTTTGGAAAGAAAGAAAAGAGGACGTTCCACCCTAGGAACAACTTCGCTGAAGAAAAAGATCCAAACGCTATGGACGTGGATGGAGTGAGACTCTCCAGAGAAGAACGAGACCGTCACATCAAGGAAGGAAGATGTTTCGGATGCAGAAACAAAGGACACCTCTCTCGAGAATGTCCAGACAAAGGGAAAACTCCCCAAAAGAAAGTAAAGAAAATCCGCAAAATTGTTGAGGTAGAAGAAAGTGACGATGAAGGAAAAGTCGCTGGTCCATCCATCGCTCTAGTCAACATCGCTAGAGCTCTTGGAAAGGATTTTTAAATGGGAACTCTGCGTTGACACCAGATGTTCCCCAAATTAAGGACAGTCTAGTTTCTGTTGCACCTGTACTTGTAACGTCTACACCAGAACGTACTATGCAAATCCCCATCTCCCTCTACACATCAGGAACTACCTCGAAAGTCGTCAACACTACTGCTGTGAGTCAAAGTGTGGAAAGGCAGTATAAACCAACCAAACCAACACAAAAGACAAATATGTGCGAGTGGTGGTTTACCTCCGTGGAACCTGGAGGGCAGAGAAACCTAAAGTGGGGAAGACTTCAAGTGGAGGTGCTCCTGGCGCAAGTCGACGACGAGTTACGCAGGAGAAGATGAATAAGTGATGACTGAGGAGGGGATGCTGAACAGAGTGAAGGTGTTCAGCTGAAAGGACTTCTTGGAATAATGGACTTCAATAAAAGGAGCTCCTGGCGCAAGTCATTGACGAGTTACGCAGGAGTGGAGGGATGACTAAGACTGCTGACTAAGAGGAAGCTTCAGATGAATGATGGAGGCAGATAGACTCTTCCGAATGAGCCTCAACTACCAAGTATACGAATGATGACAGGTAGACTCTTCTGAATGAGCCTCAACTGTCGACGACAAGATATGCTGAGCTGAGCTGACTTCTGAGTGACTTCTTGATTGATTTATTGTGGGTAGCTAAGTACATGGGGGTTTATATACTATGGGGGGAGCACAGCTTGTGACAAACAAGGCACAAACACTTGGTAAGTAATGAGTAAGGACTGAGTAATCATGATGAGTAAGCGAGAAATAAAAGGTAAGCAAGCAAGGAGGATTGGTAAGTATTGGCAATGAACGAGTCAAGGATAGTCAAAATATCACAGAATGAGTCAAATGGAGTCAGAAACTGAGTAAGCGCACTGATATCACATTAGGGGGTGGCGATGCAAGTCAGATCTCGGCGGAGACATCTCTAGATCCAAAGACGGCATGACAGATGGATGGTGTTTCCAGATAGGGAAGTATTAATTCCAGAATTGAAGGGCATGAGTCAGGTGTCAAAGGGAGCTAGGGCGTTGGGGGTCTGTGGGGCAATGAGAGCATATGCGATCGTGTCTCCCACCCTTCCATCCTCTCAGCGAAGTTAACAAAAACTTCATGAACAGGGCTCTGATGGAGGAGGAGGAGAAGGGGGGACGTCTTCTGCTGGATCTTGCAGTAAGAAGGCAAGATGCATGTCATACTCGTCATGAATGCGATCAGGGAGGCTGGAGGACAGTAGATTATACTGCAGCTGTCGCAATGCAGGAAGAATGACGGACGAGACTGGAATAAAGACGGTGCAGGGAGCAGGGAGGAACGATCCATATGCTTCATCAACCGGGGAGACTGAAATGACCACATAAGACCTTTCTAACCGAGTGACAGACCTGAGGCGACCAAAGAACGTCCTTCTGGAAGTCATACTGACAAGGAGAACACGCTGACCAAGCTGCATGGGATGAGACAGGGCTGACAATGATGGGATGAACCAGGGGGCTTCAGGACGGAAGCTGGTGGGAATGCCTGGCAGATATACGTAGCCACTGTCTCTGGCAAATGAGACAAGTGAGATGATCGACGAAGAGGTGGCCATGATTGATGGACTTAGTGAAATGAGCGTCTGATGGATGGAGTGCTGTAGAAATGTGCAGGGTGCGAGGATCCTCTCCAAATTTGGAAGGAAGAATCGTGGGGCTGAGCACTTTAAGCGAGCATGCGAACCGAGTTGATATCTTTGGAAATGGTGGAGATATGACGAAAACCGGAATGCCGTACACGGGCACTAAAAACTTTTAATGCGCACTTAACTCACTTCCTCTTTTCTCTTTAGCACTGACAACTCGATCTTGTGCGAAGGATGACTGTTCACGTCCAACAGTCTTTCTACGCATGAGGCCTTTAGTCTTCATCTGCATGCTTGGGCATTGTGCGCAACTCGTCAACGAGTTAGGCAGAGTCAGCTGTAACCATGTCCACAACACCTTTGGTGTGTGACACCGCCCTGGTTGATTCCGGAGCAGAAATTTCCTGCATCGATTGGGGTTTTGTGCGAAAGCACCGAATCCCCACTCAACGCCTCGCTGAACCCATCCTCGCTAAAAATGCCGATGGAACCCAGAACTCAAAAGGAAGAATATTGTTTTCTGCCACCCTTTACTTCCAGGTTAAAGGACTCGTTCACCAGTCCTTTTTCCATGTCATCAACTGTGGAACAGAAAACGTCATTCTGGGTCTCCCCTGGCTCCAAGAAAACAACCCTGTTGTGGACTGGAGGATGGGCATGTTATCTATCGATGAAAGAACCGATAGATCAAAAGAATTAAAACGCAACGTCTCTTCCATTGCCGTCGAAGAACCAACCGTGAATCTTGTGTCCCCCACTGAAAAGAAAGGGATAAACAAGTTCATGGATTACGAAGAACCAGAAGACGAAACCATCCAAGCGCACTTCATGATGTCGGTTGGATAACTCGTTGAAGAAGCCAAGAAGGTTAACCCCAATAATAGCCTTCTCCGAAAAATCACCACAGCTACTGAACTGGCCCAAGAAGAACATAAAAAGAAACCGAAGGCTGTCCTTCCTGAAGAATACAAGGACTTTGCCTCGATTTTCGAGAAACCATCTGACAGGGTCTTACCTCCGTCACAACCATATGACCATGCCATAAATCTTGTAGAGGACTTCGTCCCAAAAGTGGCCAAAGCGTACCCCCTCTCTCCCTCTGAGCGAGAATCCGCAGAAAAGTTTGTCAAAGAAAACCTTTGAGAAGGAAAAATCCGTCCCTCAAAGTCTCCCCAAGCCGCCCCCTTCTTCTTCGTAGGAAAAAAGGATGGCTCCCTGCGACCCTGCCAAGACTACAGGTACCTGAATAAGAATACGGTGAAGGATGCATACCCCCTTCCCCTCATTTCGGACCTAGTAGACAAACTAAAGGGAGCTTCCATCTTCACAAAGATGGATGTCAGATCGGGCTACAACAATGTCCGCATCAAAGAAGGAGACCAATGGAAAGCAGTGTTTATCATGCACAAGGGACTTTTCAAACCGACTGTTATGTTCTTCGGTCTCTGTAATTCCCCTGCCACCTTCCAACGATTCATGAACGACTCTTTCAGAGACATGATCGCTGAAGGATGGCTGGTTGTCTATATGGATGACCTCCTTATCTTTTCAAACGACCCTGAAGAACATAAACGAAGAACCCGTCATGTTCTCGAACGAATGAGGGAACTCTCCCTTCCCTTAAAGTTGGAAAAATGTCACTTTGATCTGACCGAAGTGGAATACCTCGGAATGATCATCAAAGAGAATACCGTCGCCATGGACCCTGTCAAAGTCCAAGGCATAGCCGACTGGCCTGTCCCAAAGAAGGTCAAGGACGTGCAATCCTTTTTAGGATTCGCAAACTTTTACAGAAGATTTGTCCCCTACTACTCGGACATCGCATGACCACTCATCGACCTCACCAAGAAAATGGTCGATTGGAGTTGGTCCAAAAAATGCCAAGATGCCTTTGAACTTCTCAAACGGATCTTTATGGCACAACCTACACTTCGAATGCCCGACACCTCTCGGCCATTTGCAATCACTACAGACACGTCCAAGTACGCAACAGGAGGAATCCTCCTTCAAGAAGATTCAAATGGACAGTGGCAACCCTGTGCCTTCCTATCTCAATCGTTTAACCCTGCAGAGAGAAACTATGACATTTATGACAGAGAACTGCTAGGAGTTATTCGAGCACTGAAATCCTGGAGACATTACCTCCATGGATCCCCTTTCCCGGTTAAGGTCTTCACAGACCATAAAAACCTGACATACTTCAAATCACCGCAAAACTTAAATCGTCGCCAAGCCTGCTGGCTCCTCGACCTTGCAGACTTTGATTTGCAGTTAGAACACATCCCAGGTAAAGACCTGGCAGCACCAGACGCGCTCTCCCGCCGCCCTGATCATATCCCCGAGGATGATGTGGACAACAAAGGAGTTACCCTCCTTCCACAAACCTTGTTCGTCAACCTTATTGACACCAACCTTACTCTAAAGGTCGCATCATCCTCCGAGAAGGATCCTGTGGTCCAGACGGCACTTCGTGCCATTGAAAACGTCGACATGCCACTCCCATTTAAATCCCATCTCTCTGATTGGAGGTTTGACAGTGGAGTTTTACTTTACAAAGAACGGGTGTATATCCCCGATGACCCTATCCTCCGATGGACCGTCGTATCCAACCACCATGATCATCCCTCTGCTGGACACCCTGGTGTCCTGAAAACTCGACAGCTCGTCTTGTCTGAATTCTGGTGGCCTGGACTTGCATCCTTTGTCCGGAAATACGTTGAAGGCTGTGCTGTGTGCCAGCAAAACAAAGCGAATACCCACCCCACAACACCACCTCTCACGCCTATTCCCTCCACCTCGACCTGCCCCTTCCAACAGATCTCTTGCGATCTGGTTACCGACTTACCCATTTCACACGGTTATGATTCCCTTTTGGTCGTGGTAGACCATGGGCTTACAAAGGGGGTAATTTTATCACCCACCAAGAAAACCACCTCCGCTGCTGACATCGCAGCACTATTTTTCAAAAAGGTCTACTCCCGCTTTGGGTTGTACGACAAAATTATATCCGATCGAGGCCCTCAATTCGCCTCTACCTTCGCAAAAGAACTGGCTTCCCTTTTAGGGTACTCCCTTGCCCTGTCAACGGCGTATCACCCACAGACCGACGGGGAAACAGAACGTGTAAACCAAGAAGTAGAGACCTATCTCCGCATCTTCTGCCAAAACGACCCCACTTCATGGGTAACCAACCTTCCCATGGCAGAATTCGCGCACAACCATCGACCCCACTCCGTCACACATCAGTCGCCGTTCTACCTCATGTACGGCTATGAACTGAAACCCCTTCCATCCTTGATTGCAGAAACCCACCTTCCCGCCGCCAAGTCTAGACGCGATGAACTCAAAAAGGCTAGGGAAGAAGCCCTTGCAGCCCACGACCTAGCCAGGAAAACTATGAAAGACCGCTCGTCACAACCCTTCACCCCATTCCAGAAAGGTGATAAGGTTTGGCTAGAAGCATGCAATTTGAAATGCTCCTATGAAAATAGGAAGCTAGCACCAAAACGAGAAGGACCCTTCACCATCTCCGACATCCTATCTCCGATTACATATCGCCTCATGATTCCCTCGCGATGGAAGATTCATAACGTTTTCCATGCTTCTCTCTTATCACCCTATCGCGAAAATGATGTTCACGGACCGAACTTCCCAGCTCCACCACCTGACCTAATCAACGAGGAAGAAGAGTACGAAGTTGAAGCGATAGTCAGCCATAAAAGGTCCGGCCGTGGACACGCCTTCCTGGTCAAATGGAAAGGATACCCTTCTTCCGAAAACTCGTGGCAGAAAGAGTCACACCTTGAACATGCGGATGATATGCTCTCTGCCTATAAGAAACAATTCCCCAAAGACTTCCCCCTCCAGAAACAACCCACTCGACGCTCCACTCGTACTATCAGAAACATCTCCCTCGAAATGCCCCCTCATCATTACACCTACCCACGTGAACCCTCCCATCACCACACTCCGTTTGCTTGTCGGCAACGACAGCCCGCCAGCGATCAGATGATCGCCTCCTACTGGCTCTTCGTTGCTGATCCTGCCGTCATCGGCACTGTCTATCATGAGGTGGATGAAGATTCCCCTCTTGATCTTGTGTACCACGCCACTATTCAAGCCCTTCGGCTTGAAGAACTCTCCCGCTATGTCAATCGCCAGAATCCCCTCCTTTCCCCTGCTCGCACTATTTTGGGTGAAATCGCCCTCCAACAGGTTCCCTTGCTCCTTAAACTTTTTGATGTCCTTGGAGGCACTGACCTCATCTATAATGTTCGTCAGTATCCAACATTGATCGCACCCCCCCCCGCCCAGGTCTAGAAGACCCTCGACTGCAACTTCTCCTCCAGTTTCCTCCACATCGTCTTCCCCTCACGCACCGTCGTCATCGTCATCCTCTCATTCGTCCCGCTCCCTCCGAAGAGCTGACAGACCTCGTGCCTGCTGTTTGTCTGGCCCCAACCCTGAACCCTGCGAGTCTCACGACTCCCCGTCTGAAGTAGACCCCGAGACTGCCTTTGGCGTCTCCCATGCAGAACTCGACTACACGTTAAACATTGTCGAAAACCTTGCGCAGCTGCCACCGTCTCCTGTGCTGAATGCTTTGACCGAGTTTGACATACCTCTTACTCTGTCTGACCCATGCTATCGTCAAGCGTGTTATGTCTGCCGCCATCTCGGCCACATCCGCGTCAACTGTGGACTGTATGAATGTCCCCTTTGTCACGCCACTCGCCCCGGGCATACCCAGGCCCAGTGCCCTTCCATCTGCCCTCGTCGTCCTTTACAGGACAGAATAGCAACCCCCACCCTGGTAGACGATCATACCCTCGTTGGGAGCGAGGATAACGACTTGTACGACAACGATTTTGATTTTGATGACTCCGCCATCAGTAACATGACTGGAGAGCCTTACGGAGAGTAGTTGAAGTCGGGGACTTCAATGCTTAGAAAGGGGGTAATGTTACGTTTCTCCCCTAACTTTTCCTTTTCTGCTGTACGTTTACCTCGTTTGTGATCCGTTGGACTTAGTTTCCTTTTAGAGCCGTCTTCTCTCTGATCCGACGGCTCTCTATTCCCACCACTAGCGTAACTGACTCGTTACATGCTTAGGACATGTGTCATCATTGTTCAACCAATGGCGTAGTTACCTTGTTACATGCGGACACCTCATGGTCCATTTCCGTGTAGTATTTAGACTGCCGGCTCAAGTCCTGGAAACCCAGACTTGAGCTGCTCAATTATACGCAGCGTTCTCAGAACTTCGCCCTCAGTGTCCCTCACCAGGACCACTCTTACTGGCGTTGCCTTAAATCCTCTGTCGTTTACAGAGGTTACTGCAGCCATTGCTCAGTAGAAACCTTAGCCTGCATTTGAGCTCTCCCTACGTCTTGACTTCAGTCGAGCATAACAACTGAATAATGCACTTCAAAAAATTGTAAGGTTTGGGATTATTCTCTTCTCAAGCTCACACATGCAAAGTGAACCATATAGTATTCACATGGTAAGACATAAAAAAAAGAATGAATATACATGAGATTTACAAGACATGTGTCAAGTCTAGGCCTACTCTGACAAACTCCAATGCTTAACAAGGTCTGGGGAGAGGTGCAGAAGTGAGTCTGACACAGACAATCAGAACTCCAACTAGTGGAGGATCAGCAGGGATGAAGTCCACTGAAGCAGAAGTGGAGCAGGGTGAGGGCATCAGCTTTAGCTCATGTGCTACCCTCTTGCATGATCCCAGCCCTCATATTTCAGAGGAAGAGACCAGATGGAAGATCAGAGATAACTCCAACAGACAGAAGACAGAGAGATATGGAGTAGGAACTTTGGTGATATTCATACTGAAGAAGAGTGGAGTACTGTACATGCTTTTATACTACTATGGAGGTACAGTAACTGGAATCAGAACTGACATACAGAGACTTCTAAATTTTCAAGTAAAAACTTCCTGGATGATGAATGAAGGGAAGCCAGAGAACATATGACAGGTAACATTACAAACCAAAAAGGAAACAGTCTAGGCACTGAAGGTGCACATGCTGTCAAGGAGAAGTCCAAAAGATGGTCACATGATCTCTTGGAAGATGGTCCATGTGGTTTGATGGTATACTGGTACAAGTCCAACAGAAGGCAGAGTGGAGGAGACTTGTAAACAGTAGAGTGTGGGTGGAGTTGGTGTGGAGTGAGTGAATGACCAGTGGAGTAGGGTGTGGAGCAAGTAGGGACTTAGGATAAATGCATGGTCATGACAACATGTCTTATATATGAGCAGGGCATGTGATACTAGGTATCACATGCCAGTAATAACAGATCACTGCAAGCATTTCACAATTTTTCATGAGCAAACATGTTGAAAAAAAATTGAAGGAAGAGATAACATGTTATAATGGATGTTTCCACAGACAAAGTCTGTTACATTTCACCCCTAACTTTCCTTCTTCACTGTACGTTTACCTTGCTTTTGATCCGTTGGACATGATTTCCTTTTTGAGCCATCTTCTCTCTGATCCGACAGCTCCTTATTCCCACCACTAGTGTTACTCCCTCGTTACATGCTTAGGACATGTGTCATCATTGTTCAACCAATGGCGTACTTACCTCTTTACATGCGGATGCCTCATGGTCTGCTTTCGTGTAGTATTTAGACTGCCGGCTCAAGTCCTGGAAACCCAGACTTGAGCTGCTCAATCATACGCAGCGTTCTCAGAACTTCGCCCTCAGTGTCCCTAACAAGGACCACTCTTACTGGCATTGCCCTAAAATCCTCTGTCGTTTACAGAGGTTACTGCAGCTGTTGCTCAGTAGAAACCTTAGTCTGTGTTTGAGCTCTCCCTACATCTTGACTTCGGTCGAGCATAACAAAGTCCAAAAATAATACTTCATTTTCTTTGCCTTCTCCACCAGCAAACATGAATTGTTAGTAATTGTCATTAGACTAGAAGCTAATAGTCATTACCACCAATTAATGTTTATAGGTCAGATGTCAAGTCCAGGCCTACTCCAACCAACTCCAATGCTAGATAAGGTCTGGAGAGCAGTTCAGAAGCAAGTCCAACTCAAAGGAACTGAACTCCAACTGGTGGAGTGTTGGCAGGAACAAAGTCCACTGAGACAAAGGCAGAGCAGAGTGAGGGTGTCAGGTTTAGCTTGTGCACTACCCCCTTGCATGATCTCAGCCCTCATATTTCAGAGGGAGAGAACAGTTGGACAGTCAGAGGTAACTCTGACAGGCAGAAGATGGAGACAGAGGGAGTAAGAACTAAGTCAATATTCATACTGAAGAACAGCAGAGTATGATACATGCTTTTATACTACTACAGAGGTACAGTAACCAGAATTGGAACTGACAAATGGAGACTCATAAAATTTCAAGTAAAACTTCCTAGACAACAAATGAAGGGTAGACAGAGGACATATGAATGGGTAACATAGTACATCCCAAAAAGGGAACAGTCCAGGCACTGGACCATGCTGTGGAGTACCTGACTGTGTACTGTTGGGGAGAAGTCTGAAGGGTAGTCACATGACCCCTCAGAGAATGGTCTGCATGGTCCAGTAGGAGTGCAGTACAAGTCTGACAGCAGTCAGAGCAGAGATGGTTCATAAATGACAGGAGGTGGGCAGAGTTGGTGCAGAGTGAGTGAAGACTTAGAATGAACACACAGTCATGACATCAGACATGCAAAGAAAATAAATTATTACTTTTGGGTTTTTTGTTTGAAAATATCCAAAATAACATTGTATCTCTTCCTTCAATTTTTTTCAACATGTTTGGTCATGAAAAATTGTGCAATGCTTGCAGTGAGATGCTATTTTAGGGTAGACCCCTAACAAGACAGAAGAGAGGATAATATTGTGGGCAGTTGCAAGGTAGTGAAAAACTAAAGATACAGAGTATCACACTTCTAGCTATATACCACCTGATGGAGGGTGCACAGTAACTCTGTATGTAGTAAGGTCACTGCAGAACAAACAATGAAATAGAAATGAGTCAGCATGACTCAGTAGCAAGGGAATGAGGCCCAAACCAACTGCACTATCAGACATGTGCAGTGAGGGGGTGGAGTCATGATGAAGATGAAACAAACAAATACATCCTACACTGGTAGAGTAAGAGATGGGATAGGGGAAACATACAAGTGAACAATCAGACCACAGTTGGATGCAGTGTCAACAACAAGACAATAATGCCATAGGGACTGTTGGAGTCCACAAGGCTCTTCCAGAGATGAAATGAGATCCAGACTGTGCTCCAGACAACAACCACAACTACTGTGACAACTCCTACCAGGATTCACATCACTGCATAAGTGTCACATGACCAAAAACAGTAAGTCAGTGGGTCAAGGCATAACACATCCAAGCTGGTCAGGTGTTCAATCAGCCCATTCAACCTGAGCCTTGTAGTGTATAGCCAGCTGCTTCCATCTGCATTTAGGGCTGGAACTTGTAAGGAATGATTGTCTTTTGCCATAGTGGGTATTGTTGCTGCATAATAACTCTTTTGGAATTAGAGTGCAAGAGTGGGACTCATAACCTAATGAAGGCATGAGTTCTACACTATGTCAGTACCAAGTAAATAAATGGAAATGTAGCTATACTCACCTCAGTTTACAAAGTAGTCACTAAGGTGGAAAAGAACAGTGCAGAAAATTTATAGTATCATAATTAGTAAGCACAATGACATCAGAATTTAATTCTGAAAGTTGGAGAAAAACTCTGGGCACTCAGAGTGAAATTCCAAGACATTACCATAACTCCAGAATGCATACTCAACATGATGAACCCTATATTTGGGAGCAATGGACAATTGTTATTTGCAGTCCAATGACGATCCCCACACCCCACAGATGTATGACCTGATCCATTTATGATGTACCCATCTTTCAATATTGTAAGAGTAATGTGAAGTATTCATGCTCACCTCAGTCATGGGTGGACAGCAACAACATCTGAGACACCAGGTGTTGAACCTCTTGGTACATAACTGTAGAAATATCTGTAGGCTACTACAGGATGTCAGTATAGTAGAATACTTGTAATATGAATGGACTTACCCTCAATAGTGAACAAA
Organism: Pisolithus tinctorius; assembly: GCA_024663395.1. Classification (NCBI taxonomy): domain Eukaryota; kingdom Fungi; phylum Basidiomycota; class Agaricomycetes; order Boletales; family Pisolithaceae; genus Pisolithus; species Pisolithus tinctorius. Next base: position 4,711,095 of record JANFAH010000002.1, read on the forward strand.
CTACTGAGGGAATACTAGTAGAAAATACTACAAGTTTGTGCGCTTTTTGTGCTTATGTAAGCACACTAGCACCGCACCCAAGTACCAACAAACAGTGGCACTTTACATTCCAACAATAACAAAAGGATGTTCTTGTTGTGAGACATGATACAACCTTGTAAGTAACAAGCACATATAAGTACGAGACATTAGGAAACAAAATAGAAACAAAGACGCGAAGATAAGATGTACGAGCGATAATAATGATAAGATGTGAAAATGGGAATGGAAGGTTGTTCTCACAGCTCGAGCGGACGTGTTGGGACAGAAACGGACTACGCACGACTTGCCAAATCGAATATGCATTACTTACAGTAATTGCAGTTCTATTACACTGCCTAGTAAAGAGAGCTTCCCTCCACATATATGTGTTGCCACGTTTTCACTGGATTGGTGGGGAATTCCACAAGCTGCTTATAACAACCGCGATCATGTACGTACTGGCTGTTACTAATAGCAACTGTCAATCGATAACTGATTCAGTCGCTTGGAGGGCCGGAATGGCGCTCCTTGAGTCGCCGGCTGACTTCTCTTCCTTTCTTGACAGCCCCGTTTACTGTATCCTGCTTGGTGATTGTTGAGAAAATGACCACCGATGAAAGCACCCCCCTACTAGAAAACACGCAAGCGAAGGCAAAGACACCCCTGCCTAAAACACAGCTGGGACTTGTCTTGTTCGTCCTTTTCACCGAGCCCATGTCAGCGCAATACATCTTCCCATTCATAAATCAGGTGAGTAAAACGTGGATATGATCGCTGTAGGGCATCGTGGGGGCTGATTTGGGCGACACAAAACTGGATGGCATCTGTAGCTAATAAGGGAGCTAGGCGTTACCGGTGGAGACGATCGCAAGATAGGATATTATGCTGGCATTATTGTGAGTAGTCATCTAGCAACTTTCTTCCCTTTTCGTGTTAGCGTTCGACTACATCCAGGCCCTTGGAGTGCATTTTCATGATATATATGTATGCGTTCTATTCTCACACGGCCTATAGGAGTCTCTGTTTTTCGTCACCCAAGCACTGACGGTCTTGAGCTGGAGTCGCTTATCCGATCATGTCGGCCGGAAACCCGTATTACTTGTCGGTCTCATGGGTCTGAGCATGTCCAATCTATGTTTTGGACTATCCAGAACATTCTGGGCACTCGTCGCAAGGTAAGAATTCTCGTAGTGCACTCAGTTTGAACTGTAATCTGGATTCTGACCATAGTCGATGCATTGCTGGAGCCTTAAATGGTAATGCCGGCGTGATGAAAAGCATCATAGGGGAAATAACAGACAACACCAACATGGCCCGGGCGTTTGCACTTCTCCCTATCGTTTTCTCTGTTGGTGCTTCAATTGCGTACGTAAATGTGTTCCTATGCCCGCCGGGTGCTGAATATCAGGCACTTGACAGTCCTCTTTTTGGAGGCGGGTTGGCGAAGCCGCATGACCATTGGCCCGAGCTCTTCTCAGGGTCGTTCTGGGTGCAATACCCGTACTTCCTTCCTTGTCTTGTATCCGCTTCGTACGCTGCATTCTCATTCTTCATAACTGCGCTGTTCTTGGGGGAGGTGAGCCGGTGACATATACCTATGTTGAATGGCTAACCACCGTAGAATATAGTCACTACCCTCGAAACGACACGAGAAAATCCCACATCCAGAGCTACCCTCAATAGATGCTCAGGTTGACCCAGGTAGTTCTCCTGTACCAATCGGTACACTACTCAAAACCTATTCGGTGATGATACCCATCGCAAATTATGGTATACTGGCTCTCGTCGACATTGGCTTTTTCGCTCTTGTGCCCTTGTTTTACTCAAGCCCCATTGAAATTGGGGGATTGGGACTGTCACCATTCGCCATTGGCATGTGCATGATGGCATTTGGCATTGGCAACGGCCTGTTTCAAATGCTGGTCACGGCTCGGGCAGTAGATCGTTTTGGTGCAAGGAGGGTGTTTTGTTCGACCATACTTGCATTCTTCCCTATCATTGCTACGTTCCCGATTATGAATTGGGTTATCCAAGTTCAAAAGGAAGTTGGTCCAGCCATCTGGACACTCATCGTTACTCAGCTACTCTTGTGGTCAGTGGTTAATATGTCCTATGGTATGTGACCCATTACTCGATATAGTGAGCAGATTCCCCGTTCAATTGATAAATCACAGGTGTTATCTTCGTGTTTATCACGAGGGCTTCGCCAAATAAGTACTCGCTCGGTACAATGAATGGTCTCAGCCAAACTACGACGTCGTTTGCAAGGGCAATGGGGCCAGCAGCATTCACTTCGTTGTTTGCGTTCTCAAAAGAATACAACTTACTTGGAGGAAATCTGGTATACATTGTGCTCCTGATCGTTTTATGTTTGTTAGTCTTCTTGTCGAGGTGCCTTCCGGAGTTGAAGAAAGACGAGCCGTAAAAAAAGCAGTTACTTGACCACGGTCACCCCGAGGATACTTACGATGATTTCTCCCATGCATGTTATCACATATGTAGCATATGTAGCACCAGAGCGAGGATTCTTCAAGGCTCTTAGACTAGAGGATGTTATAGAAGCGTCACCCCCACGTGCCTTGTGATAGTCGCCCGAAGGTTGATGTCATGAGTCGTTCATAAAAGGGCATTCTGGATTACGATTGAGCAGCAGTGCGCCCCCGATTAAAGAACGACAGAGTCGATCGTGGGTCATGATCCTGGTTGTTAAGTTCAGTGGACCAATGAATCGGCGCATAGCGGCAGCGATGCACATTGCAATACCTGTTTTTGAGACCGACAGGTCAGACACATACTGCGTGCCTGTTCGGCGAATTCCTGGTCCAAAACCACACCCATGTGGGTAACTTCTGAAGGAGATACGAGTTGATATGCATTCCGTTCTTCTGATCTCCAGCACCATCAGAATGACTTGAATATGCAGCTGAGATACTCACGACTTCACTCCGGGATCGCTGTTAGATTGCACTGCACACAAGGCAGCCCTACTCATGGATCTGATAGGTCTGGGCATGTCTACAGTGCACTTAAGTATGCGAGCAACACCACCACCCGCTTACTATTCTGTTCCTAATTATATGTCCGGAGTAATTGACGCAGCGAGGGTACCTGAATAGCAACCGTTGTGCTGCGAACGACATCGGAAGCATGATCGAAACATGGCACAAACATTTCACGCTTGCCTAGCAAAATAAGTGACGTAGGTCGGCCTCTGACTGGCTATGGTATTCTGCCGCCGGCAACCCGTTCCAAGAATTATTCGTTCCCAAGTCAACAGGGAGGTTCGGGGAGAACAAAACTTGCTGTCGCCACGCTGCTGGTTGGGAAATCCGGGCCCTCACGTTTCACCACTTTGTTTGCGTGCAGATGGTATGCGTCCGATTTGAACCTGCAAGGTGTCACAAACTTACAAAAATATCGGTTATCAACTTCGTGCTGATGACCTGTGATGCACGGCAGAACGATTCGCACGATGCTCGATCTTCAATTTCCAAGGCCATAGGTTCAGCAGATTTCATGCTGTTGTTGGCTTCCCAAAGGACATGATGAGCTCGGTCTCCCCGATTTTTTTAAGAAATAGAGAAAGGAGTATTGGGGGACAATACCTGACGACAATGCATAAAACTCGCGAAGATATTTTGCACGTTTAGCCGTGCTCAGATACTTCTCCGTCAGTGCCTTTTGTCAGAATATGATGATATGCGCAGTGATACAGTCGCCCTCAAAGATCACTAGTCACTAGTGTTGCATGACCTCTGCGCCCTTGCTCTCTTTCTTCGTGAGTTCATTCCTAATAGTCTGTTGAGCCGACATGGTTTCATCGTAGAAGGACTAAGCCAGCTCACCTTAACTGTATGCTGAACTCGTCTTCGATATCGTCATCGTCCCAGTTATCCTCCCATAACTTGTCGCCTCCTGACTTGGCAACGCCAGGAGCAGTGCCACCCAAGTGCGCGAGGTCAGTCTCAGAGTCGTCCCAATCTGATGTGTGCAGTTCCCCCTCAGCTACAGAACACGCTCGTGGACATGTTGGCGCACCTGCGACCGGGAACTCCTCAAACTCGTCGTCTTCTTCCAAGACGCCGAGATGTTGGGTCCCATCCGTCTTTTGTTTCTCGGATATCTTTGAGTTCTCCGTCGGCTTGGATGTACTTGCGGTGGAGGACATTTTGAGGATAACACTAGTAAAACGCGGTGACTGGACGCGTCATTGTACCTCGTGGGAATCTCAATCTCTTAAAGATAGGATCTAATGTAAATGACTGTGTAACTATTAGTGTACCATGGAACGCCCTTTCATCCGGTCGCCATAGTCGACCGGCGTCCGTGCCCTGTTCTTACCGTTCGGCGCCGTTACGCAGTCCAAGAAGATCAACGGATATAGGTAGCAATCATTTTCCTAGCGAATACGTCCAGTGAGAAATGCACCACCTCAGCCCACTACCGGGCACGGGTACCCGATTTTATGGTGCTACAATGTCCGGCGAACTATATCCCAACATATGCACATGGTGTTGCCTTGCGTTGCGAACCTAATACCCATCCTTCCATGCAAACGGGTCTCAAGTACACTTGAGATCTTCTCCTCGATACCATTCCGAATATTCATGGTGAGCAACAATTCGCATTTTAATGCCACCAGTGGCGACGCGAACGTCATTCGAAATCAAACCAAGACAACTGCCAAGACTTCAAAGAATTCGCATTACATCGCTCAGAGCGACAAGTCCGGCCGGGATGTGGCAATTTTCTGATATGACATGGCAGGCACCGTGCTGCGCTTGGTTGAGCGGATACGGTCGACTTCTCACTTATGCCTCCGTGTGATAGGTTCGTTGCGAAGGAAACACACATACCCACGACGGAGCATTACGGTTCACTATAAAACCACACGGTGTCTGCTGAGGATGATTTCCTGAAGCCGATCATCATGTACGCCAGTTTGACTCTCTTGTCTATCCTGATTCTCGCGAGCGCAACTTCGGCTGGCAGCGACTGTACAGGAGTTATCCAGTCCTTGAATGATGTCGCATCGGCCGTCCAGTGCAAAACTGTTAACATATACGGATTCACTGTTCCTGCTAACCAGGGCTTCGTGCTCAATCTTTTAGATGGAACGACAGTAAATGTTTGTGAGTGACCGATATCATTTTGGTCTTGCATTTGTTTTGACACCAACGGTTCAGATGGGGATATCGAATTCAGCGATGGCTTCACAAAAGGTCCATTATTCACAGTAACGTAAAGGATCTCATTTGCTTCATGTGGATTTTTGCTCACAATACTGCCTTAGGGGAAACGATATCACGTGTTAGTTAAAGCATCATTTTTTCCTGGAGGGAAACTCATTCATTGTCCAGTCAATGGGAATGACCACAAATGGAATGGTTCTGGTCCTTCTTACTGGGTGAAGTCGGCGATAGTAGGGCATTCGGACGATCATCGCTAACCTGTGGTTGAAATTTAGGACGGTAAAGGAGGTTCAGGCGGTTTAACCAAGCCTAACCCAGTGATGAGGTGATCACGGTGCTAATATCTATGTCAGTTAACTTACAAAGGCAACAGCGTTGGCATTACAGGGACCTTCTCTGTGCGCCATCCCGCTTATTTTTGAAGTACCCATTTTTACGCGCATATTCACTGACAGGGAGTATATCTTCTTAATTCACCTATGATAGCATTTGAGATCTGGAATGGCCCGTTAATCATTGACGGCGTTACGGTGGATAACCGTAAGCAAGTTTTGATCCTTTCAAAGGTCAATTGGTCATTATCTCGACTAGGGGAAGGTAACTACGCGAACTCTAGAAGTGACGGTGTTGCTGCGGGTAAGTTCTGCATCTGAAACTCTTCTACGCTCCTGAAAACCACGCTAGGCCGCAACACCGACGGTTTTGACGTTGGCGGAGACGGTATAACAATTCAAAATTGGTAATTCCCCGCGCGTGCTTTACATTTAAGCAACTCGATTAACTCACCATCATCAGCGTCGTTATCAATCAGGTAATACATTTTACCACGTCCTAGAAGTAATCATTCGCTTATTCGTACAGGATGATTGTATTGCCATCAGCTGGGGAACGAATATCACAGTGCACAACAACTATTGCGAGAGCGGCCATGGAATATCTCTCGTAGGTTCTATTCTTCCTGGAATTGGCGCGTTCCGAATTGTCCACAGACCTCATCTATATCCGACACAGTAATAGAAAACATAGTTATTTCGAACAATACGTTCGTTGACAGGTATGTGTCATTTCTGCTCTCGAGCTCAGACGAACGGACCCATTATGTTCTACAAAGCGAGCAGGCGTTGCGCATTAAAACATCTCAAACTACTCAGGGTAGCCGCGTCTCTAACGTTGTTTACACGGTATGGTGGCTAGCCAACCTGATGCGATGTTTTGCTGACCTTCTTGTAGCACAACAGTGCTAGTGGCTGTACCGACTTTGGTGTGTTAATTACGCAGGTAAAGTAACTGGTCGTCACCGATGTACGATCTTCACGCTCCCCACAGAGCTACCCTGCTGCTCTAGGAACGCCTGGAAATGGAGTCGACATTTCAGTAAAGCCGAGTTCATGACCGAATCATCTGTACGACTTACAAACTGTTGCACAGAACGTCACCTTCTCAGGCTTGAACAACATCTCTACGACCAGCAGCGCTTACATGGTCGCGGTCAATTGTGGCGTCGACTCCTGCATTGGTGAGCTGCGCGTATCATCAGGAACCAGATTTTGTTCTGATATCTGCTTCTAAAGGGCCATGGGATTGGTCAGGTCTTGCCACGGACGGAGGCAAAGTTGGTCCGAACACCAACTGTCCTGAGATTTCTGGTTTTAGCTACTGAAATAAAACCGTGCTTTACCGATGCAAAGGAAGTACGACTACACGCTGCGCAGGTTGCACGAGCCACATACGTACATTCATCATTGTTTGGTATAATAACCGGAAATTGAAGAGTCTGGTGTCATCATAACGTATGTTCACTGTTCAAGTCGGACTATTACACCGTGTCGTTCGCCCAGTGCGTGCATTCTTATTTCTTAAGAAAGATTATGCTCCTTTCTAAGGTAGGTAAAAACAAGCAGCTTGGGTACCTCTCATAATGTACTTCCATTTTGTTTATTCTGTCAACTTCTGCCAATTGCATATACAGCTCGCTTGCCTCCTATTTACCCTTCTCCGACATCACCCTCGCCCACGTATCGTTGAACAGATCATTAACGAGGCCGTACAACTGGAAAACGAGCTTCTGTCAGGTAGGATCTTTCCAAGTTGAAAAAGAAAAAGCCTAAACTTGATAAGATGCCGTTCCCGTCAACACCTTGGGCATAAACCCCAAAGTCATGTCAGAGTTGGTTCAGTTTCTCGCTGACGATCTCCTCCTCTCATAGGTCACAATAAATTGCATCAATCCATTCCCTTTCATGCCGACGAATCTGTATCGCACGCATCAAGCACCAAAATCAAATGAAGCCATTCGTCTCCCCCAGCGCCTGCGCAGCGCGACGTCCAAGAATTCTCTTCCGCAAACTTGTGAGTAACGCCTCCAAAATAAAAAAAAAGGGGTTAACATTTCTCAAAACCTCTGAAGCATTTCCAACGTCGAGTTTTAACAAACTGCCATTAAATTCCGCTTTTCCTTATTTATCTTTTTTTTTTTCGACGTGCCCCATTTTATTATACTCCTTATCTTTTCCGACATACTAAAACAAATTGTCAATAAAATTTGTGAAAAAGGAAGTGATATTTAAGTCCAAAGCCCAAAGCCGTGCTCTCCCGCGTCCTGGATTGCCCGCAGGGCCGGTGTATTTATTCTGTCAACTTCTGCCAACAGCACTACTAATACTGTCAGGTGATGATCTGGAAGTTTGTACTGTACTTGTACCACTCTGCACCGCATCGGCCTGATCCCAAGGACTGTCCGTTCAACGGGCCCCCGATTCCAAACAGGCCGGGAGTGCGTGGTGGAACTTCCATTTCCTCCCGAGCACAGACGAACGACATCCTATGATCTTATTTGTGCCTGAAGGCCCGAAGACCAAGTTAGTGATGTAAGTGCCAAATGCCAATCGGCATGAAAGAGTGTCATGCATGCAGTCTTTTTCGTATTCACTGAGGAAATGCGTGATAAAAACAACTACCTAGCAACAACTAGTGTGTTAATGGTACGTCGGATCGCCATATTATCCGCCACCGTTCTCTGCATGAGACTCACCGATTTCGTTGGAGTTTCAGTGATACCTAAAGTAACCCTGCGGAAGGAGTTCCACCGGAGTGACGGCATTGTCCAAGTCTCTGATTTACCAAGGATCTACGCGCCTTTTTCTCCGCCAGGCAATCCGCGACATTACTTCTTCACCTGTAACATGCATCTAGAGTCTTTTTATATATAGCCCAATTCGTACTGTCAGCCAGCCGTGTGCTCGCCGCGCGGTATATTGCGTTATCAGGGTGAAAAGCAACACTTAGAGTATATACAAATAAGCCAACGTTGATTCCATTGCAGGTGGAAGTGTACCAGCTGACTCGGCTGGCCGGGGCTGGTGACCTCTGTATTCCGCCTTCAATCAATCGACGCAAGCTCCGCTGAGTTCGACACCCTCGAAGCCCTCTTACTACATATCAGGACATGTCTCCACGGACGACCCGTGTTGATTTGAAATCTGAGGGGCAACAAGTCGTCGACGATGACCTGCGCCTTCCCGTCCAACGCCGGGTCTTAAATGTTCTCCCACTTCGAAGACTATACGCCCCGGATTCCGGGGGTATTCTATATAGCACCGGTCCGACACGATCATTGACGTCCGCCGCAGAGACCAGGAGGAAAAACCCGCAATGAACGCGGAGCCGAAGAAAGGAAGCAGTGAGCCGTGTGCAGATTTCGGTAGCACAAAAAAGCTTATTGGAAGAGCGTTCAAGGAAGCGCGACCATGCGATGATGACAGCAGTGACAACTGCCTCGGAGAGGGAGAAAGAAGTCGAATTCGAACTCATGTGATTGCTTGTCATTACCCACGAAGTGGGAGAACTATCTGCCTATTCAAGCAGCTGATAGAGTTCGGATTAGATAAAAAAATAATGGATTGTCACGGCTGCACGACAGAAAACATCCAGACGTCTTTGATCAGTATGTGTTCCAGTTTCTTACCTTGCTAATGCAGTCCCATAGAGAAACTATCTATTCCTTTCGCAAGGTCGAAATAAAACGCCCCGCGCTACTAGTTCCGACGAAGATTGATCATGTGCATGATCCCCTTCATCACCTCGAATTCATTTCCCTCGGTGAACGTGTGCAGTGTCGCTTGCTGACACCATCATAGTCGCGAAACAGGCTCCTCCTACCACCTCGGGATTAGTATCAGCGCCTCTCGGATCATCGTGCGAGACTATATAGGTATCCATCGAGCATGAATAGATAAGACGACGGTTCGCGATAACCCTCCGACATCATCCAAGATCTGATGCCACGAGCCACCCAACAAGTGCTGGTTGGGTCCAACGGGAAAGTAAGTGCCATCTGTCACATCACCCTGGCTATCGCATTAGTACGGTCGTGTGCAGGTGCAGCGGATTTTCACGTACCATGCACAGATAGCCCCAGGGTTTGGACCATGATAACTTCCCCGCATCATGACCGCAGCAGAGAAGTCGACGGAGGACACCTGTGAGAGGCTACACACATACAGTGTACTTAGCGTGGAGTTGCAGGAAGTCGGCTGTAGTTGGGAAGTCCATGTTAGCATCACATCACATCCCCTCGAAAACTGACCATAGCTATTAATACCAGGGCTCCGCAATATGAATGTGATCAGTGCCGCTACAAAATACAAATATCAAGCTGTTCCGGCAGACGGATTCCACGAGAGTCCACGTCTAGCACGGCAGAAGGGTTTTATGAAAGTCGTTTGAGACCAGTGATTGATACTGATAAGGGAGGCCTGGTGGTCCAAGTAGCTGACAATGACACAATGAATCACGGGGGTGGGTGGTGGTGGTGGTGGTGGACTAGGGGGTGGAGCATGTGTATAAGGCGGAACAGGAGATAAGTACTTGTGCAAAGAACGATGCAGGATGGGTAAATCTTTGAATTGGGCCGGCATCCCGATGTACCCTACTTGGGTGTCTGGGAGGACCTGAAGGTCTTACTCATCGTCATCAAAGATCTTCTTCACATGCACGGGGGGAAGCTCCCCTCCTTTCCAAATTAGTTGCGACCACCCCACCAACACGCATCTGCCCCGTTGATGATTTCTATGATCCCACCAATATGGAAACTGAGATCGTTGGCGTCCTGGATAGACACATGGGTATCATAACAATGGGCCGATTCCGTTAGCTTGTGTCATGAACCTTACCTCGCTCCTCCGAGGCGTCAAAGTCACAGCCTGGACCCCCGTCGTGGTAGGCACGCCGGTCAATATACCCAGGTCTAATGGTTTCTCTGTCAGGTCTGTGGTGGAGGCACTGGATGGAAACCCAGCACAGGAAAGGATCTCCGAGATTTCCCTGATATCACTGGCATTTGGTCACAAGCGATGAGCAACTCGATATTTGTCGTGTCTAGGGAATGATATGAGCGGACATGCTGGGCATCGGGGACCCAGCTTTGCCAAGATATTCAGGCCACCACCGTACGGGATCTGGTTATGAGCGATGAGATACTCGATGTTCTATTGCGACTGGGAGAAGATGTGATGGAAAGACGGCTCAGGCGTCCCTTCGATAACTAGCGGCAATTAATGTGAGCGCACGGACCACGCGACTACCGCGTGCATGAATCCGACATACCTGTTTACGGGGTGCCCTACCACCGGTGGTCTTACGGACAGCTTGTTTGGTGCGGGGGCCATCTCCGGTGGAAGACGCTCGGAACGCGTCGACCGGGAAAGATGCGGTCGGTCATAATAAGAAAAGCAACGTGTTTTGTACTTCCCACGGTTTGCCCACGGTCCAAATTACCAATGCCAGCCAACGCCACCGCAACGCTTGCGAGAAGCACTCATAACATATACAGGCACGCACTTCTGGAAATGCAATGGGGAAGACTTTATGACCGCGGTGCCATCGCTTTACCTGCCCTCCCCGAAAGATAAGACACTGCAGTTCACTGGATACCCGTTGCTGGGAGACAATCTCATCCAGTAGCATCACTGGTGATGGGATAGCTCGATATTCATGGACTTTGGTTTCGGTTCTGTGGCGGCTCGGTATGTACATACGTACAGCCTCTGTCGGGCGCGATAGCTAAGACTCTTTGATTTCGTTCCTTTATACACGAGGCAATGATAACGGCAAGGAATATATACGGAGACCCAAAACATCCTCGATCTAATACTTGATATGCGAACAGCATGTAAGTATTAGTACCACTTGGCAAGGACGCTCAGAACTCACCCACCCAATAGCAGAATGAATCAGGGTTAGCCTTATCCAAATAGGTAAGGTTGAACCATGCTTTATATCGTCCGGTGCCTGTGCTCCACGGCAAGTTCGAAGTTCCCACCACAAAGCCGTGGCAGGGGAAAATGTAGAAGCGGATTGCAATGTTTGGTTTGGGTCTTTTTGGCAAAATCCCAGTCGAGCTGAAAACCAATCAGAGTTTTTAAAAAAACAGAGTAAAACACATACCGGTACATCGGTAGGCAACCGAATCATTAGGAGCAGACGAAGTACCTTGTCTTCGATGCCTTGATTGTGATACCCCGAACTGGCCTCCACGACACGGGCTCTAGCATTAGACAGAAGAGTTCTCCCACTCTTATTTCTCATATCGTGCAATCGTAGAGCGGCTCCGAACAAAGACGCAGTTGATAAAACGGGCGTATGCTCTTTATTATAATCACAGCTACCCGTGAGTCTTATTGATGGTATGGGTGATCATTAAGCCTAACTAAGCATACCGTTTGTTGTGTGCGCTCCCATCATCATGACTATTAGCTGGTTCCGAGGCATTGCTGTCATTCTCCTACTTCATTTCTCCACGCCATCGGCTGTAAATTTCAGGCTATCCTCGACCAGTTTATGCCTCGTCTTACCACAGTCTGTATCCGTGCCCGACGGTGCATTCCATGTTGGGACTCACAAGCACTGTAACGGCCAAAGAAGTCGCTCATGAAGGTACCCGACGGTCGCTCTCTAAATTTCCTTACGGGTCATAAGTGCCGAGGAATACCGACGGCCCGGTCCGTATGATGAACAACCGATCTCACATATTGCGACTAGTCGAAAAGCACCCCTGCGTTTCCTGTGACCTCACGCCCACCTCCAACGAGATATATTCAGTCAAGGACCAGGGTAGTCGGTGTTAATCATGACGGACATGTCGAGTGGGGTAATGAACTATCCTAGTCTGTCCCTTCATTGTGTTTATTTGGGGTTTAGGAGTGACTTGTCTTTATTCGTCAAGCCCCTGAATAGGACCTTCACGTACCTTCGTGCCTGAACGTAGTGAGGGTCTCTTGATACCTCTCACCGTACGGGTTCTGTCCTGTTCGAAATCATTTCAAAGTAAGTACAGGTCCAATTACCAATAAACGTTCACAGTAACCACCTATCAATATCTCATAATCAGGGCTTCTCTCCGGATCCCACGGAGCCATCTTCGATCGAAGGAATGACAGCCACGGATTCGTTCGGACGAAGACAAGTGTCGTACGTTACCGTTACCATCGCACGAAACCGGGGCGAAAACACCCTCTTCCCAGGTAAGCAGTAGGTCGGTTGACCATTCTGGTTATTCCAAATGGCTGGAAGAAGCTGCCAATGCTCAGCAGCATCGAGTTCCGTCCGCAGCAAATGCTGTTGGTCAGGCGAAAGTGATGGATAAACCCGGCAGAAAGTCCACCGCCCTGCCAATTAGTCCAACAGTCCGCCCCGGTTCTCGTAGCAGCGCTAGATATTGACAGACCTCCCCTTGACTGCCAATGATCTACCGGTCCGATTTCCGGCGACCGAACTCCGCGCAGAAGACGGTGGCCCTCGGTGACCAACCGCCCCCACGCTCTTCGTCACCGTAGTAATGACAGATATCTACTACCCTCCGATTACATCTCGAAACATGAATCATGAATGCAGTGAATTTTCACCCTTCTCTTTCTTCTTTCTTCGTGGGTTCGTTTCTTCGCCCGAGTTCCTAGCATGATGACTCCCATAACAAAGTATTTCTTTTATTTGCAAAGTACTCACTCCGCGGTTACATCTGTACGTGCCAACCAGTGTGCACCGATCAGATTGAAGAATGCACTCCAAGAAGCAGAAGGGTTGCCATCTGTATGCAGTGCCCTAGGTGCTGTGTGTGTGTGTTCCTAAGTAAATTAACACCATCTATCTAACTGTCTGAACTTCATCAAATGCGTTGGTCACTATCCTCGTATATTGGTTCCGGCACTAGCACATGCCATTTACGGTATTAATTTTGCTGACAAGGCATCGCAATGCCGGCGGTGCTTTGTTCCAAGGTCATTTGAAATTTACGTAAGACAGGTTCGCCACCTCAGTCGTCGTATGACACCAAGTGAATATGTGGGAGGATGATGAACACACTTGATGCGGCGGCGCCCATGGATACCTGTGGGTAACCTGGGGAGCTCGGAGTGCTATGGGAGTCGGTCACCAAAGTTTCAAATAACAGGCATCAATTCCGTCAGTTAACCAATCTGAGCTTCGTTGCACCCCGTGGCGTAGGGAAAAAAGAGGCCGAGTGCTCATATTCACCGCCGCGATCAGAGCGCCAAGTGTTACTCTACAAACGATCACAATCCACGTGAAAGCCTTTTAAAAATCAATAAAGCAGCAAGAGCTACATAAGGATAAGATGAGCAAGGGAAAAGAAAACGATATATGTATGTGTATAGCTAGATCGAACATTCCAAAAACCATGCCTTGAACATTGTGTTACCATGAAATGAAATCGCGTTTAGTTTCGTCTCAAAGGTCGTCGGCGGTCGTCCAAAGCATCTCCATCGTACAGTCCGGTGACGGATCGATCATGAAACATTACTTTGACCCACGCTACGCGGTTCGCCTACCTCTCAACGATCGCTCCGCCTATAGCCGAGGGGAACACATGTCCACGTTTCTCATTGTCACCCGACCCGACACCATCTCCTTGCCCCCTCGGAGTGATCACCACCGGCAGCTCTCCTCTCATGGAAACGAAAAAATCATTCAACTCCCTTTCCCACCTCGTTACATCATAGCCATCCGCAAACCTGAAGTCGAATCCCTGCATCACACAACACACGAGCGTCCGTATCTCTTGCAGTGCGAGCTTTTTGCCGACGCAGTTCATGGGACCATAGGAGAACGGGATGAACGCGCTCGGGTTGTGAATGAAGGAGGGTACTTTGGTCGATTTGTCAGAGGATGGAGATGGTTTAGGGTAGGAATACCCGAGTGCCTGGCGGTCCTCCTCGGAGAGCCACCGCTCGGGCCAAAACGCATCAGGGGAAGGGGAGAAGTACCGGGGATCGCGATGAATGGAATAGAAGTGCACAAAGGCACTCGTCCCCTCGGGTAAGAAGCTGTAACGGGAAATGAGCCCCTAGCAAATCAAGTGAACGGATACACGGCATACTACGGTCCAACCTGTTTCCCTCCACTCCCTTTTGGGACTGCTCTCTGGCTCCCACTGAGTACGGGCGGATACAGTCTAAGTGCTTCATTTCTGCGTCCCCCTCAATTGATGTACTGGTAAGGAGGGAAAATGTGAGAACGTACATGACAGCTGTCAAATATTTCATCTTTCCATGGTGTGTCGCCGCACTGGCGTCTTCCCCTGGAGGATAAAATCTGTCCACCTCGTCCCGTAACCGTCGGTACGCTGTCCTGTTCGCCATGAGCGAGTGAAACAAGCAGCTTAGGGTGGTCGCCGTCGTATCCGATCCCGCGACAATGGCAAGCACGCCATCGGAAGCTACCTCGGCAAATGTGGGTGGATCACGTTCGATGCCTTCTTCATCAATCTACAAATGGATTGACAGGGGAAGATTGGGATATGAGCCCGGCACAGATACTCGGTGTCAATGAAAAGAAGCTGGTGGAGTGAGGGGAAGTAGAGTGGGTACCCACCAGGTAATGAAACAAGTCCTTGGTTTGTGATCCCTGTGCGTGACGGCGGAGCGCGCGCGCCTGGCAATACGACCGGAATTTCTTGAGATCTTCTCCAATGCTAGGAAGGGATGTATAGTATTTTCCCAACCAAGGTACGTGGCTGAGCACGAGCGCAAGCCTGTATTTTCGCGAATGATTCGTAACGTATCGTCAACGTAAAAAAAGTATACATACGGTAATCCGCTTTCGAGGAGGTGCCAGGTGTTGTCCTTATCGCCGTCCCGCAGCATTTCCGAGCCTCCTCCGAACCTGGCGCAAGAAGCAGCGGTGGAGGAGGAGAGACGATACGCGGACAGGACGGAGGGATCATGAAATAAGAAGAAGAAAAAAAAGAGCGATATTCAGATTCCTTCTTCGCCAACTAGAACAACCTGCCGCAAAACTCACGCCATGTCACTCATGAAATCGAATCTGCAAAGACCGCACGTGGCAAGACGATTACGAGATATCAGCAGGATCCGAATTGGGGAATATGATGGTGGTGGGAAAGCGAGAAAGGAAAAGAAGGATGGCGATGAGAAGAGGGCGAGGAAAACGGGCGCTCGGACGGGACTCACGTAAAACGACTGATCCACTCAGAGAGGTTGATATGTCCTGGACCGGACTGTCTCTCTAGCTGCGAGACGAAATCGTGGACTCGATTAGCAAGGATTTCTGCGTAACCCTTCATAGTTGCGACGCGGAAAGCCCTGTTCCAGGGTTTTCGACGACGCATGTGTTCGTGCGTGTCTCGAATGGATATGAGTGCTCTAACAGAGGTCTGTTCTGCCATGCGACCATCCCAGTCTAGACCGAGGAGTGAGATGCATGGTAGAGCGGTAATTGGGGGAGAGAGACTTACGTGGACCTTTTGGAAGGCCATTGACACCCATCAACGGATCGATTGCGTCGACGTCTCGGATGGACAACTCATTTGGCCCTAGCAACGACGAAGGGGGTAAATACGTGAGCGTGAGAAGGGATAGCTGGAGGAAGGAGTGGAATGTACCGATTCGGACAACATCTCCGTACTTTTGGTGCAGCCTAGTGTAGTATTCGTGTTGCTTTCCGTCTGAGGAGATCCAGGCCATCCAGAACTTGGAGATGCGACAGGGAATGGGACCAGGGTATCCGGAGAGGGGATGGAGAGGGGAGAGACGGTAGGCGACGACAGAGAGGACGAGAAACGAGTAGTAGAGGGTGAATGCGACGAGGATGGTGTGAAAGGTAGAAGGGAAGGCAGTACGGAGAAGGGACGTGAGGGCAAGTGGCGGCACGCCGAGGAGAGCCAAGTGTGAGAGAGGGTCTACGGGCTCATAGCGGTTGAATATGAGATGGCATGCCTGGCGAGATACTTGTCAGAACAAGAGGGGGGAGGCGGAGGCGGAGAGTTGAACGAAGACTCACAAGTGCAGCAGCGAGGATGGCAAGGATGCCGTCTGGGAGACTCGTCGCCATGAGGGAAGAAAAGGGCGGACGGGCGAGACAAGGAAGCACTTACTGGGTAGCGAGATTTAAGGAGACGACGCTGACGAATAAGGGAACCGTCGAAGGGATCGACTTTCTGACAATCAGAGGGGACCATGGGGAGAAGGGGGGGGGGTCGCGTATAGTTAGTATGACACCGCGGTGACGGAATACACTCACTATGTCCGTGGACTTAAGCATTCCTCCGTGCCTTGTCCATCACGCCATCAATCCCACCCATACTGGATTACCAATGACGTACTGGGATCACGCGGGCTGGCCCATCACCATCTCAACATCTCGTCAACCCACCACCCATCACTGCCATCAACCACACCTATCACTAGTACATACTCGGGGCTCTCAAGACGAACAGAATACATCGTCGTAGGACGCAAGCCTGTTGACGCCCAGCACAGGCAGGGTCACCATGATGTAAGACCTAACTTCAATCACACCCCTTCACGAAATGGCAGTCCAAACGTGCACCCACAACATCTGGGCGCACCTGCTGTAAGCCTCGCGTGCCAGGTCCCGCCCCCCTCTCCGTTATCGGTTTCTATTTTCATCTCCGTGTGGCGGCGGGACTGCGGCACTAGCCATGCCAATGCAAGCACACCAGAAGTACTACTGTTGTACGCTGGCTGCCTCACGCCGATCATCCAGTCAACACGCGTCCACTAACTTTCAACTCAGTCAATCATTGTCACCGGCCACTTTCTTCTAGCCCCACACGCCTAACTGACCCTTGCTCGGTTATCTTCATTCTCCTCTCGACCTTTTGGGCACTCCCGCAAACGAGTATATTTCTGGGCTCATCCAGGCAGCACGTTCCGTTATTTATCAAGTCGCCGCCGCGTGTAGCTCTTGGATTATTTTTTGCTCCTGTGTACTTATCCCCATTATTTCCTCGGCATTTCTCCAAGCACCCAGACGCATGATGACACGGCTGAATCATACATTTGGCCCAGAGGCTCCCATACACCACCATTTTCGAAACGTATTACTTGGGGTCGGAGCTGGTCTAGGTCCGATGCGCCACTTGGTTTGATCCCGGATTATTTTCGGGGCGCCACTACATTTTGCTCTACCATTTCGATATACGCGTCCATCGCCATCGTAGCTCATGTCAGCAATCCCACCTCACTACTCTGCACCCTCAGGTCACAAGTACTGGCTTAGCAATCTCCATCCTCGGCGTGCTGGATCCGACACGCTTCTCTGACAGTCTATTTTCTTCTACTGCGCAGCTTTGTCACCCAAAGGGTATGCTTGCCAATGCATTGGAGAGGATCACTCCGCCGCAGACCACCTGCTCTCAGTTCAAGGAACGCTGACCATAACGTACTGCGCTAAGTGGATAGGCAGTACCCGTGAGGCTGGGTATGGGGCTCAGGCATATACCAAGGAACGAGTGACATGACTAAAATCAGTTCCAATTCACAGGTGCTCCACACACCAGGCTCATCTCAAATCCGCCACCAAACAGCCACAGACTTCTTTAAGATCCCCATCAGGGACCAGACGGATCTAGGAGTTCCAAAAGCGCTCATGGTCCAAGCAGATCTCGTTTTGGATCCTTGTTCTCCGAGGAGAAGGACGAACGAGTGAACGTGCTGACAGATCTCACACATATGTCCCTACGCAGCTGACAAGCGATAGTTGACTAGTGGATGCGCGAAAGGACAGCTTGATAAGCCCAAAGTTCCGGGTACCTCACTCACTGACAGCAATTCGTAAGTGCCGGTTGTAAACGGGCATAAAATAACATGCACCTCGACCAGCTCGTTGCCGTTTGTGGGGCTTGGACGAGCAACCATCAGGCGGAATCGATGAATGGATGAAAGATAATCTGTGGCAACGAAGCGAGGCGAAGAACGCAGTAGGACGCAGGCGTAAGTACACTTCTAACCAAGCGGATACAACGTTCATGTTGCGTACAAACATTACCAGCATTCGCCGTGGTCTTATCACGACGCCTACGTAAAAAAAATGGAGTAAAGGCCGCTACCGTGAAGAAGTTTGTTGCGCACCGTAAGTAATTACTGGTGCTTCGATCATTATGCACCTGCATATTGTTTTTTCGTGTACTAAAGCAGAAAAATCTGTTATCTCATTTGATGGCTAGTAGTGTGGGCACGGGGCTCTACACTTTTAAACTATTAATTTTGGTGTGACTTACCCGAGGGGGATCCGAGATTCAGAAAAGCGGATGTGGGCGGAGGGATGGTATTACAACGTCAAACCCGCAAAGTGACCATATTGGAATGCTCTACGCGCGTGATGGAACGGTTGCAGATTGGAGACTGCGGCAAGCACGCTGGTGTGCGTTCCGTCCTCGTTGTCAGGACACTCGGCCGTAGCTAATTCTTCCCCTTTTCCCAAGTCCCGCGGTACATGTTCAGACAACCTGCCCGGTGCCTTCTGGCATCAAACTCTAAAGCACTGTACCCAAGGTGAGGCGAGATGTGAACGTCGAATTTATTTAAATAGGAATAATTACAGGCAAAACGGACCAAGGGTTACGCCCCAACACCAATCAGCTCTTCGGAAATCTCAACTGTTTCCAAAATGACAATGTGAAAGATTCCCCCCCTAGCTGCATTCACAGATGAGTGGCGGCGGCAGGAGCTACACCATTTAATGCTGCTTACATAGCACGTTCTGTCAATTAAACACGCGCGCGTATACCCGGAACGTACAAAAACACTAAAAACGGTGTCCAATGGGCGTCCAAAAACCTTGTACCAAGCTATCGATAGGTGGGCGCATGGTACTCTCCTCCGCGGGTTCACGGGGTTGTCGGCAGACTCGAGGTACCCGGACGACCATGTATTAAGAGCTTAAACTTGGTTCGTCAGGCGTGTTCTGATAGAAGATTCGCAGGACCCTGCAGCCGGGTTTGTCACGATGTCGATCATCAGCCGTCAGATAAGTTTATGGAGTAGCGGTAACGATACTAGGGACTCACCGTGATGCCGAATGGCTGGACCAGTATAGGAACAAAGTTAGGGATGGAATATCTTGGGACCCCCAAACGTTCGCTCGAATTTGGGCATGCACGTTGTATGGGTGTATAACGATTGGATAGCCATTGGAAAAGTGAATCAGTGCTTGACGGATGGCAAGAATCTGTTCGTTCACTCCCTTGCTTGGACGACGATCTGGACAACAACGAACGGTCCCAATGGCCACCGTTCTCTGCTTTCCGTGCCACATTCCTATAGGCACCGCACCGTCTGCAGCGTTTACGGCCTAGGCAATGCCTACTGCGCGTTTCTATCGTCCAAGGGACAATGCATACCGCAAAGCCAAGATGGGAGGACGGAGCTCGGTGTCCCAGAGTTCTTTCCGAAAGCCAAGGCAACAGGAAGTCGCCAACTGTGGCAACGTCCGTCCGTATAGGCTTCCCAGCGTCTCCAAGCAAGGAGACGTCTACCCAGAATAGCAGCAGGAAGCAACGTTGGCAAAAATCAGCCCATCCGGTAAGCACGGGTGAAGACATCGGGAGGTCGACCTGCGAAACGTTTTGAACATGGACTTCGTCCCCAACGGTTGCTCTAACTACCGCCGCTGAAGGAGAGAACGAGATCACCGTGAGGAAGTCGATCTCCCTGCTGGCCAGAATTTTCTAACTGAGATATCCTTCGAACAGGAACCCGAGGAAACCGCATGTATATGTATTGTATCATTGAGAAAGAATAATTACAAACTTGAAGGGCAGCAGGCAGTCCTTGGCTGCTTAGAAATTGCTTTATTGCACTTGCCGCCCCGATTCGTTTCACCGACGATTGATGTTTACATAAGCTTGAGCGTGCATCCTAACAACCGGACATAGCGCTGCCGCCGTCGGTACATCCTCGTCGTCCATGATTGTGCGTTTCCGTACACATTTGTTGCATAGTGTTACCAAGTGCCTTCTTATCCTCCGCGGAAAGCCAGTCGAAGGAACCCTCCGGATGAAGGAGCGGAAGCCGTGGATACTGCGACGTACGTATGTACCGAGCCATTTTCTTCGCGTCCATGATGCATGTGCGGTCATACATCGCCGAGGCGCTACCGACCAAACTAGTGTTGAAAAACGCTTTTGAGTGGTATACACGGATCTCGGAAGGAAGCACCTACACATCCGTGCACGAGGTGACTTTGGAAGCTACATTGCACCGCGGCATTTTGATTCCGCAAGGTCTAATAGTATTCCATCGCTCGGCGGCGACGGTAGCGTTAAGCAACACGAGGCACTACGGGACCTGACGTGATAAAGTGGTGGTTGTAGTGAGACCCATCGTGATGGACGATGGGATTTTCGCCGAGTATCACCGCATTGGTTTGGTCGGATACACAGTTGGAAGACTTGAATCGTTAATGTGAGCAGGTGCACCGGCAACACTAGAAGATAGTCCGAAGCTCGTTTGAGGTTGTGAGTGGAATTATCGATGACAATGAACCCTGGCCAAGATTATTTACCAATGGCGAACTAATCACGCACGGCCCATCCTTAGCATTTAAGAAACGGTGTATCAAAGAGAAGTTGGGGGAAGATTCCGAGATACAGGTACCAGCGAACATAGGTACAGTATGTAATGCGATGTCACGTGACGCCCCTGTCACGTTTCTTGTGCGGGACTCCGAGATTTATTACGATCCTGAACCGTAGCTAGAAGTATGACACATTTGGTAGCATGAGTTGAGTTACTCGAACTATGCTACCAGATGTGTCGTACTTCTACACCACTCAGACCAAGAAGTTCTCGATTGAAGGATCCGAGCGAGCGATTTTCGCCCAATATTCCATCCGTCAATCCGAGTCGGTACCTGGAGCTCATGCGCATGCTCTAATGAATCAACTGCAAAAACTTGGGTCTTCCATATAATGAACACGACGCTCCAGCAGGCGGATAGATATTTTTCGTCCGTTGTTTGTCGTCATCCAGTGTCCAGCAGCTAACGATTCGTGAAGCGTTGAGTATGTACCCATCGAATGAGAAACAGAACAAGTGGCTGGAGTTTAGGGAGCCAGGAATCCCGCATAACGATTCCATGAGTATAGCAGATGAAGGTATCATCGTCCGAGAATCTGATGCAATGTTTCTAACGGCCCCTGGATTCGTTATCACAGAGTGTCTCTAGTAACCTGACATTCGATCTATGACTGGCAGGAGACGACGGCTGCAATCCTTTCATTACCTGCGACAGAACGATTTTGGAAAAGAATAATGATTGGCCCATCAGCAGTTCGGCTTGTGGCATGCAACGCCTGTGTCGAACCCGTCAGCACATAAAAATTTAACATGACCAACACCTTGGACCGATCTCAGCAAAAAAAAAATTCATTGAAAACAGGGCTGAACTGAAAAGAAAGATGAAGCAGACGAAATATGGCCAATTGGCAGTTCCTCCGTACCAAATTACGTCATGATATTTGTAGGGGGTGAAAGAGAATTGCGAACATAGTTTCTCACAGCGGCTATCACAGTTGGCCCTACCATATTACCACGACACTCAGAGCCAATGTCATCTTCCCTCGACCCTTCATGTGATCATAAAACGTCAACGTCAACCCACAGGTGATTGCTACTCCGATCGTCCATGTTCTCAAGGCTGACGTCCCATTCCGAGATAGCACTCGTGATGAGCTCACACTGACATGTGCTGAGCTAAATCAGTTGCGAGAGAAGGAACAAGCGCTACTCGATCAGCTTCGTCCCATCCGTACCGCTACGCCAGCTCGTAGAGATCAAGTACACGCTTCTTGTCCGATACCAGCAGACCTCATCAGCTACCTCCCCGTCGAAGTCCTTTTGCGCATCATCGAGCTCGCCCTCCAAAACCCACTCCCGGTGTGCGACCCGCACCGTCACGTCAAACGCGAACTAGCCAGCGTATCACGCCACTGGAGGAATGTGATCTTGGGCTCTCCAGGACTATGGAACTATATTAAGATAAGCCAATCGTGGAGCGTTCCGTTCGTCGAGGCGCACGTTGCGAGGAGCGCAGAATGTCCCCTTGACATCAAGGTTAAGGGCTGGGAATTCCCAGGCGAACTCGGATGGAATGCATTACACGACAGGCTTGGCGTTGTGCTTCGTTGTCAACATCGCTGGCGTAGTCTGTTCCTCCAATCTGCGGACGCGAACCCCATCCTACAATTGATCTCTTCCTCTGGGCCTATTTCATTCAAACGTCTCACCATCGTCGGTAATAACATCAGTTACTTGTTCTGGTTCTGGACATCTGAGGACTGGTCACCGGTGAACTACCTAAAGCTTGATACCAACGTCCCTCTCCACCACCTCTCGAAACTGTCCAATCTGGAAACTCTAGTCGTCCACTTCGGACTTGATGAGTTCTCACCCAGCCCCGCGGAATTTTCTCTGCCGAAGTTAAAAACACTCAGGATATCTGGGAACACCGGGGATTTAGAACTTCTCCCTGACACACTCCACTTTCCACTTCTCGACTCTCTTTCGGTTAATGTGAGCTCTGCACGTGGCCTGATGGACGCGATTGTAGCTCCAAACCTCCGTTATGTTTGCTTCGATCCATACGGATGCCTTCAAAACATGTCTTCTGTTTTCGGTAATCTTTCATCCAAGTTTTCCAGCGTTGGGCATCTTTGCCTCCGTAGTTCCTCAAAATTTTGGCAGCCAAAAAGAGGCACTGATGTGGAATCGGCTGAGGCTGTCTCCAAAGCATTCCCAAGTGTTCGTCACGTAGAGTTCTATACGAAATACATCAAAGCCTTCTTTAGCTCGGAGGCTACATGTCCTGCGGATCGCTGGGAGCACTTGCAAACTTTGGAAATATCAGGGGATTTCGGAGACGAGATATCTGGCTTGAAGGAGTGGCTCAGACGGCGAAGTTTGGAAGACAAACCAATACTGGATGTGATCATCTCATCCACATTTTCCGAGGTTAACACGCCAAAGCAAACCTCGTCATACGAATCTCTCCGCCCGTACTGTAACGTGGTGGTTCCTTCTGGACTCGATCTGGCATCCGGTTTGCCACGGTCGGTAAGCACCCACCTTCATGTCACATGCACATTCATAATCTAATCTTCTGTCGATCAGGGTTGGCCTGGTGAGCCTCAGCCCTATCGTCCGAATGTTAGCGAAAATGGCCAAACTTCCAATACTGCATGGAACTATATCGAGCGATGCGAGTTTTGCCTGCATAGTCGGAACCAGCTAGGATAGTACGAATTTAGGCAAGTAGATGTAGTGCAGTAGACTTGGATACCAAAGTATTATTGCTGCTTACCCATGGTATGCTGGGGATGTTTGTCCGTAGGGCCGAGTCACCCATTGGCATTTTGTCCTCATCGGAAGCCATTCAACGATATTAGCGGGCGTGTACCACTAAGAACTGTTCCATAGTTCCAAAGGTTCCACCCCGGAGTGCCCGGGTATAGTCGCCGTCAAGGGTTTCTTTGACAATCACCTTCGAAGAACTGAGGCGACATCTGGGAAACAGCTACGCGACACGGCTGTTGACAAGCCTTTCGTACTTGAGCAAGCCCTCTCATTGGCCAATAAGTGTTTTACCGAGCGCGAAAGGAGCGTTACGACTTGGTTACGACAAGTCACTTCCAAACGGAGGCATCCATACACTGCTCATCCCCTCGGGTAGTTTTGCAGATGGCCCGAGGATCGTCCGGAAAGTTGACAGGCCCTTCGGAAACTTTTCCATACGTACTACACGTGTACTCGGGGCAAGTGCCTGGTTACTCACTATCATAAGGGTAGCCACCAGCGCCCCTACGTCTTTGTAGCATTCCTCATACGTGCTACTACAGCAGACTTGTCTCAGTAGACAATGCGAAGCTAGCTGCGGCTATCTGCAGTGCATGAATTATCCCATAACATGTTTAGTACGCAACGCCGAACGTCGTACGTGGAATTTGGTTCGACCATTACGTTCCCAGTATCCCGCTCTCAGTGGTGGAAGCCGGCCTTTAACGTTCGTGGAGTCTCTTTGTGGAGGCTCACAGTTTCCAATTTCTTGTGCGAGACTCCGATGCGCCTGGAGATTCATTTCCATCCTAAATCGTAGACAGAAGTACGACACATTTGATAGTATGAGTTGAGTTACTCGAACTATGCTACCAGATGCGTCGTACTTCTACACCACTCAGACCAAGAAGTTCTCGATTGAAGAGTCCAGGCGAGCAATTTTCGCCCAACATTCGATCCGTCAATCCGAGTCAGTACCTGGAGCTCATGTTCCAATGAATCAACTACAAAAACTCAGCTCTTCCATATAATGAACTCGACAATAAGTACCAGCTTCAAGTTGTGATGACAGGGTGCTGATTTTTTTGCAAGATTAGAAAGACCACGGTGAGCATAACGTGCTCAGCGGCGCCGGGTGGATGGATATTTTTCGTCCACTGACTGTCGTCATCCAGTATCCAGCAACTAACGATTCGTGAAGTATAAGGTATGTGCCCATCGAATGCGAAACAGAACAAGTGGCTGGAGTTTAGGAGGCTCGGAATCGTTCAATAGGATTGCTCGCAAGCCAGGAATCCTGCATAACGATTCCATGAGCATAGCAGATGAACGTGTCGTCGTCCGAGAATCTGGGGCAATGTTTCTAACGGCCCCTGGATTCGTCATCACAAAGTGTCTCTAGTAAGTTACGTAACCCGACGTTCGACCTATGACTGTGTCGAAGTCGTCAGTACATAAAATTGATGAGACAGACGAAATGGACTACTGGGTGTGGTCAATTGGCAGTTCCTCCGTGCCAAATTACGTCATGATGTGTGTAGGAGGTGGGAAAATGGCTGCGAATGTAGTTTCTCACAGCGGTTATCACAAACAGCTCTGTTGGTATATAACCACGACACTCAGAGCCAAAATGTCATCTTCTCTTGACCCTTCAGGTGATCATGAAATGTCAGCATCAATCCACAGGTGATTGCTACCCCGATCGTTCATGTTCTCCAGGGCCAACGTCTCATTCTAAGATATGTAGCGCTCGTGATGAGCTCACACTGACACGCGCTGAGCTAGATCAGTTGCGAGAGAAGGAACAAGAGCTACTCGATCAACTTCGCCTCATCCGTACTGCTACACGAACTTGTAGAGATCAAGTACGCGCCTCTTGTCCGATACCAGCAGACCTCATCAGCTACCTCCCCGTCGAAGTCCTTGTGCGCATCATCGAACTCGCCCTCCAAAACCCACTCCCGGGGTGCGACTCGCACCGTCACGTCAAACGTGAACTAGCCAGCGTATCACGCCACTGGAGGAATCTGATCTTGGGCTCTCCAGGACTATGGAACTATATTAGGATAAGCGAACCGTGGAGCGTTCCGTTCGTCGAGGCGCACGTTGCAAGGAGCGCAGAATGTCCTCTTGACATCGAGGTTTGCTTAGTTAAGGGCTGGCATTCCCCGGACGGACTCGGATGGGATGCATTACACGACAGGCTTGACCCTGTGCTTCGTTGTCGACATCGCTGGCGTAGTCTGGTCCTCCAAACTGCAGATTCGTACATCATCCTACAATTGATCACTTTAGCGGGGCCCATCTCATTCAAACGTCTCACCATCATCGATCACGACATAACTTTTTGGTTCAGCACATTTGAGGGCTGGTCACCGGTGAACTACCTAAAGCTTCAAGCCCGCATCCATCTCAACTACCTCTCGAAACTGTCCAATCTGGAAACTCTAATCGTGCACATCCCAATTTCTGATGAGTTCCTACCCGGCCACACGGAATTTTCTCTGAGGAAGTTGAAAACACTCTGGTTATCTGGGAGTACCGAGAATTTACGACTTCTCCCTGACACACTCTACTTTCCACTTCTCGATTCTCTTTCGGTTAATGTAACCTCTGCACGCGGCCTGATGGAGGCGATTGTAGCTCCAAACCTCCGTCATGTTTGCTACAAACCGTACAGCTGCGATAGCAACATGTCTTTTGTTTTCGGTAATCTTTCGTCCAAGTTTTCCAGCGTTGAGCATCTCTGCCTCCGTGATTTCTCAGAACTTTGGCAGGCAGCAAGAGGCATTGATGTGGAATCGGCTGAGGCTGCCGCCAAAGCATTCCCAAGTGTTCGCCACGTAGAGCTTCATCCGAGACACATCGAAGCCTTCTTTAGTTCGGAGGCCACGTGTCCTGCGGATCACTGGGAGTACTTGCGAACTTTGGAAACACCAGGGGTTTTCGGAGACGAGATACCTAGCTTGAAAGAGTGGCTCAGACGGCGAAGTTTGGGAGGCAAACCAATACTGGATGTGATCACGCCATCGACGTTTTCCGAGGTTAACACGCCAAAGCAAACCTCGCCATACGAATCTCTTCGCCCGTACTGTAACGTGGTGGTTCCTTCTAGACTCGATCTGGCATCCGATTTGTCATGGTCGGTAAGCACCCAGCTTCATGTCACATGCACATTCATAATCTAATCTTCTGTCGATCAGGGTTGGCCTGGTGAACCTCAGCCCTATTATCCAAATCTTAGCGAAAATGGCCAAACTTCCGATACTGCATGGGCTAGCAACAGTTTGGAGCGATGCGAGTTTTGTATGGATAGTTAGGATGTAGTAGGTCAGGGGAACGGTTGGAGTTTAGACAAGGATATATATTGCAGTAGACTTGGATACCGAAGTATTGTTGCTGCTAACCCAAGGTATGCTGGGGATGTTTGTCCGTAGGGCCGAGTCACCCATTGGCGTTTTGTTCTCATCGGAAGTCATTCAACAATAGCGGGCGAGCACCGCTAAGAACTGTTCCAGAGGTTCCACCCCGGAGGGGTATAGTCTCCCTCATTGGTTTCTCCGACAGTCACCTTCGAGGAACTGGGGCGAGGATCGTCCGAAAAGTTGACAGGCCTTTCGGAAACTTTTTCATACGTAAGCGTACTCGAGGCAAATGCGTGGTTACTCACCGTCATAAGGGTAACTGCCAGCGCCTCTGCATCTTCCTAGCGCTCCTCCTCTCCGCGTACGTTCCACTACAGCAGGCCTGATTCAACAGACAATGTGAAGGTAGCTACGGCTATCTGCAGTGGAATCATCCCACAACATACTTAGTACGTCACGCAGAACGTCGTACATGGAATGTGGTAGGTGTCTTGTTAGTCCCTGGTCAAATTTCGACTATTACATTCCTAGCATTCCGCTCTCAATGGTGGAAGCCGGCCTTTGACTTTTGGTCGCTGTTCGTGGAGTCTTTCTGTGGAGACTCAGTTTCCGCTACCACTATCACTATCACCTACATGTGCACTAACGTTTATTAATGCAGGACCTGAACTCCGCCTGGTAATGCATATGTATCCAACATTGTTGGCAATTTCTGATTTGCAACGTTGCGACATTACTCCAACTGCTTTTGCTCAATCACAACTCGACTTCTCAAGTCCTAACCCATATTCTTACGAGGAACGGGCCGAGGGGTGTCTCTCGCATGGCTCTCGCTAATTGGGGGAACAGTCGACAATTTCTCTTCAAGGTCGGCTGACTCGAAAGGCGCGTACCTCTCTATATGCCGAATATACGATATACAGGCAAATTGGGTACGTGAGTGACTCCAGTGCTCGTTGCGCCACTCCGAGAAGCGAGGGGCCAAAGAAGCACCGCTCTGCGTGGCTGCGGAAGCACCTCTGCGTATGTACGGTTGGCGAGTAGGGAAGGAAGCCGACACGCTGCAACAAGTATGGGCAGTGTCTTGGCCAAACCCTAGCACTCCAGAGTTGAACATGCGCTTTATCGTCTACGTATGGGAGGCTAACCGGCTCATTACCCTCCGTGCTATGTTCTTGGACTCCAGAAACGAGAAGCTTGACTTCTCGGCTTGTTGCAGGAACCCCGTGTACTAAACGGAAATAACTTTTTCGTGCAATGTTCACTCAGCATTCGATTCCCTTTCTCCACTATGACACGTGTGGGCACGTGCACCAGGTTGCACGATGGCTTCTCCCCCTGCTGCGTTTTTGTTATCAACTCTTCAGAGTTGAATGGCGTCATACCAGCAGCCACGCTTTGACGTGTGACGCAAGCAAAGCAAAGATAGTACTAGCCGCACTACCCTTGTGTTTGGATTACATCTCCTACATTCGTGTTGGGGTTGATTGTGACGGTGAGTTGAGATAATACTGTCAGTCTTGATGCATGACAACAACTCCGCAGAATGATGGGAACAAACACACCTGTCGTGCATGCCGTCTAGAGTCACAAGAGGCTCCTTATTGACAGCATCCTTCTATTCAATAGCCACGTAAAGGACTAACACGAAATGCATTGCATCGCCTAGTCGCAAGGTACAGATACTTAATACGAGGGTGACAATGTCTCTTCCTATTTTTATTTCTTACGATTTCCATGGAACCGCAGACGGCATTGTGCATGCCGGACAGATAGAAGTGATATTTTAAGATAAGATAAGGGGCTGGGGTCCTGATGCTGATTGAACATCCCACACTAGGCGTACGTACTACAGCTGCCGCCTTCGTCTACAAAGCGTTACTGCTGTTCTTTTTTCTGGGGTAAGTTGCGTCCAGGCACGCTGTTATTATGCAGGGGATGAGACACCGAGTAAAATTGTATAGAGTTTGATGTGCGGATGGTGCCGACCTGCAAGTGCAGTATCTGATAGTGGCTGAAGCTGAAGCGCTGTACATGCGAATCCTGTGCCCAGGATATTTTGTCTTCGTTTACTGCGGAGACTCTGTAATACCCCTGAGAGAACTGTGGAGCCGTACTGCGATACACCGTGTTCGGAGAGTCCAGTTCTTTGGGGTGGAACTGAAACGGGAATTAACGTATTACGGTTACGGGTTACGACATGGTTCCCACGGGTAATTTATCCCCGCACTCAGAAACTTAAATAGACAGACCCGCAATCGACCCATTCTGCCAGCGGACAATCATGGTCATGTCTTCCATCGCTGCAGCCAGAGCTTTTAGGGTGACCTGCCACCGTCAGCCATCCTCGCTGCGCGCATTCCATTCGCCCTTCGTTGCACTCAAAGCAACTGAGAGCCCCCTGACATCTGTTCCACCTCCATCTGCGACGGTCTCACCAATAAGCGCGCCCTTATCGTCGTACGAGAAACAGGAAGATCATTACACCTCTGAACCACACATTTCTTCTTCCGGGACGCGTATGTACGTCGTATCCGAGCCCGACCCTTTAAACACCGCATACGAGGTTCCCTATGGTGCCTACCCCACTACTGCGCCCTACGCCAACTACCCGCTCGCGGATGGACCCCCGAATCCAGAGGGTAAACACAGCTCTACGAGTTCGACTCTTCCCCACCCTTACACTACAAGCGCCCATGCCGTTCCGCAGAACAAATCTGGCATTGGCGAGAGTGCTGCCGTGAGAAATGCAGAGGCACCAGGTGAAATGGGTAGGAGGGGTGGCAGCTACGGTGGGTTGGGATTGATGGACGAGAAGACGACCACCAGGAGGACTCGTGGCATCGAATTTGGAGAAAAAAAGAACGAACAGTCGTATCGTACCTTGAAGGAAAACAAATGACGTAAAGACATTACTCTCTTCCTTCGGTTCGGTGCTTTGTTCTGCTCGTTCTCCATTTTTGCCTTCATCATGTTCTGACTTGCTTTCTTCGCCTTCGAATATGCGTACGCATCTTCGAGTAATTAAGTGCTTTCTGTGTTCATATCGTCCCATATTGTTTGGATTTCCTGTATTATGTTTGCCCTTCCACAGCTGTCTCGTAGGCCTAGGCTTACGTTGACCCGACGCTGGTCGCCTCCTTTGATGCCTTGGTATTTACCACGACTTGACCCCCATGAAAAGCAGGACCGTTGTTACGCTCACAAGATCGAAGGCTCAAAACGTTGGTACTTCTGTAGTGAGGATTTTGTAGACATTCTGGACATATCACGAACGCCGGAACCCACCCAGTTGTCTAGATTTGCCTGGATCGACTAACTTGGCTGAGAAGCAGAGCCAGTGAAACCGATATAGGTACGGAACTTTTACTTGTTGGTCGAGACTCGACAGGGGCGACCAATTTGTGGTAACAGGCTGCGCCATAGCTGACTCCGGTTATCGTGGTGCTACAAATTGACCACTTGGCATCGCCCAGCAGGGTCAACAGCAAATCATGTCTCTCATCCTGGCAGTCAACGCCGGCTCTTCTTCCCTCAAAATATCTCTTTTCCAACGGCAGGTGAACGATCCGCCGCGCCTTGTTCTGACGTCATCGACATCATCAATCTCGTCGCCCCCAGCCAAGTTCACCTTCAAGGTTGTGGACGTTCCAGGGTCGGAGTTGACGAACTCTGGCCACAAGGAATCTGCGGAAGCGGACCTCCGAGACCACGAATCCGCATTTGGGCATTTCGTAGATAAACTCGCTCGGTATGCTGAGGATCTCAAGCAAGCCACGCAAGCAACGGGCGGTGACAGAGTCAATCTCGAGCTTGGGCAGATCCGTAATGTATGTCACCGTGTCGTCCATGGGGGTAACTACGTCGAGCCAGTCGTCATCACGGAACAAACTTACCACCATATCGAACGCTTGTCGGATCTTGCGCCGCTGTAAGCAGTGACTTTAGTCTTGCGAGTTTACGCAGCTCAATCAGGACCTGCGCGTAGACATAACGGTGCAGCTCTCCGGGTGATCCATGCAGCCATTACGGTTCTCCCGAACTCACGATCGATCGCTTTCTTCGATACGGCGTTCCACAAGCATCTACCTCCCCATGTAGCTGCGTATGCGATCGATCAGAATGTTGCAAGGAAGCGGGGGTTGAGAAAGTATGGGTTCCATGGGCTGAGCTGTAAGCGTTTTTTTTTAGTTTGGCCACAGCTCGACCTGTGGAATCATTGTCTGGGGATTGTCATGTTGACTGGACTCGAAAACAGATGCATTTATCACGCGATCTGTAGCTCAGTATCTTGGAGAGGTGCGTTCGTCGACTCGTTGCAGTCACAAATTCTAACTGGCGCGCACAGGATCCTACCAAGCTCAACATCATCGCACTGCATATCGGATCCGGGGCGTCCGCGTGTGCGATTCGTGGTGGCAAATCGATTGATACGTCGATGGGGCTCACGCCACTGAGCGGTCTTCCTGGCGCGACGCGTGCAGGAGATGTCGACCCTAGTTTGATATTCCACTACACAAGTCAGGCACCTCTAGACATGGAAGAGAACGGTGGAGAAATCTTGAGTCATAAGGAGGGCGTAGCAACGGAGGTCCATATCAGTGACGTGAGTAGTTGCTTTCTGTCCAAGAAAATGGGTCAAAGGCTGACGCGCAACACTGGGCAGGCGGAGAGGATTTTGAACACGCAGATGGGATGGAAAGCTTTGGCAGGTACGACCGATTTCGGGGAGATCGTTCGTAAAGCGTTCCCTCGATCAGCTCTCGAGAAATCAGACGACGACAAGTACAAGCTCGCGTTCAACCTCCTTTTAGATCGCATCCTGCACTTTGTCGGTGCATACTATCTTGCGCTGCGTGGCGATATCCACGCGCTCGTCTTTGCTGGGGGCGTTGGCGAACATAGTGTCGAGTTGAGAAGCAAGGTGGGTGACGCTGTGAGATGTCTGGGCTTTGTTGCCTTGGACGAAGGGGCAAATAGAGGGGTAGACAGTAGGGAGGGTGTCGTTGTGGATATAGGAAATGGTGGTCAAGGTGGAAAGAAGGTCCTAGTGTGCCGGACGGACGAACAGGGAGAGATGGCAAGAGAATGTTCGATCGTTGAGGACTTTTGGTGAGAAGATAATGGTTGAGCGAGCATGTTTTTTTGTACCTGAAGTATGTTCTGCGAGCAGTGTATGATAGTCTTATATATCCCATGTTGTCGAATTCGGATCTTTTGCCGGAGGGACGTTGTGACTCCGATGCGAAGTACTTAGACTTGCAACGTAGACACAATAGAACTTTCTTAAGCACGCTACAAATTATCTAGACGTTGCGGTCTGTATTGATGTAGGGAAAAGAAGTCCCCGTACTCTGCGTTTACAGGCCCTTTTATACTGTAGAGGATAGGCATGGATATGTCAACGTAGATGAACGGGATAAGTAAGAACAACAAGAAGAAACTTAACTTATTGGATCTAGCAACTCCTGAGAAAGCCCAGTAGACGTCGGGCCGAAAAACCTCTCAGACCAACAGGAGATGTACTTAACAGCAATGAGCATGGCACGACTCCTGCCACTCAGTACTCAATCGTCATGGCCCCACTTCCACAGAAGCTGGACTCCAATCGCAATGTACCCGGTATCGCATACAACATAATTCTCGAACTCGAAAGGAGAATTCAACACAAGATTGACTCGGGGAACAATATGGAGGAGGACATGATTAACTGCCGAATACTTGGCTACCTCTTCCACCATTTCCCGGAACGCGCGGTGAATGGTGACTTTGTCCGGGAGATCACTTCGATCAATGGTAACGACGAAAAACTGCTGAAGTTAGGGCAGCAGTACCGTCAGTTTTTCGTTAAACTGTGTACGTTCTCCATGTTAAGGTTTTGCTCCAGAAATACTTAACCAGTCCAGTCAAATCCAACCAAGGGCGCACACCGTCGCCCTCGCCCTCGCCTCACCCGTCTAGACCCTCCTTTGACAGAATCATAGAGCAGATAAAGGCCACGTTGCAAGAGGCCCCTCAAAACCATCAAGCTGCTAAGAAGCTCGTTCGTATCGCCCATTTTGGTTTGCTGTTATTGTTTCTTACATATATTTTAAACAGGCCCTCGCTAGGGATGGTTATCGGTGTGTTGTCACCAAAATTTATGATACGTCCAGCGCCGAGCACAACAAGGAGTTGGTAGAGATCCTTGTGAGCGAAGGAGCGGAGACAGGGCCCACTCACTGTGCTCACATCATTCCGGAGTCTATCAACGCGAATATCGCATCAGGCTCACACAAAGTATGGTTCTTGCTCGAAATACACTTCTTCGGTGTTGACCATTGTTTTAGGAGAGCTATCCTGTTTCTGTTTGGGCAGTACTTGACCGCTTTGGCCACCAAAGCATATGGGAGGAACTCAATGGTGACATGATACATCGACTTGAAAATGTCATGACGATGGAGCCACGCATCCACGCGCTGTTTGATACGTTGAAGGTTTGGTTTGCTGAAACGGTGTGAATCATATTTCCTCTGCCTTTTTCTGAGGGATTTAAACAAGGGTCCCGCATTGTAGGAGGAACCCAATACGTACAGACTTGAAGCAACCCAGACCTACTTGCTTAACAAACGCCCAAAATACGTGACCTTTACAACAGCGGATCCGAAGCTTCCTCCTCCTAGTCCAAAGTACCTTGCTATTCACGCTGCTTGTGCCAGGGTTGCCCATTTCTCCGGCGCAGCTGAGTATATCGAGAAGGTGTTCAGAGACATGGAAGACATCGATGTCTTAGCACAGGACGGAGGGTCGTCAGGGCTTTTACACGAAGCGATTCTGAACGCCAAGCCCGTTGCAGTCTAATGTATGTACTTTGATCATCAAGATGTTTGTAGGATGGTATATCCGATAACCACTAAATATAATGACTTTCCATATCTTGGACATACATATGCTGGTATTAGTGTTGGTTTGTGCATCTCTCCATGTTGCCTTGTTATCGCCCAGGAGAAACAAGTCTGTTTTCGTGAAAACCAGTTCCAAACCATCTTTCTTCCACCGCTTCGTAGGAAATGGAAGATGCCCTTGCCTTGTCGGAGGATGGAGGGTCTGCAGAGCTTTTACAACTGTCTCGTCGGCCTTTCTAATAGGCCTACGTTGACCTGACGCTGGTCGCTTCCTTTGATGCCTTGGTATTTGCCACGACTTGACCCTCATATGAAAAGCAGGACCGTTGTTACGCTCCCAAGATCGAAGGCTCAAAACGTTGGTATTTCTATAGTGAGGATTTTGTAGACATTCTAGACCGTATCAAACCCGCCCAATTGTCTAGATTTGCCTGGATCGAGTAGCTTGGCTGAGAGGACGTTGTCCTAATTGGTCTGCTATGTCAAATGATCCTCTGCCTTCTCTCCGGCTTCAGGACTACCAGCTTTCGTGTCCACAGCGCAAACGTAATAGAAAATAAATGGGTCGCTTGTTGTATCGGCTTTGAATCCCAAGGTCGAAGATTGCGAGGACCCGGATCTTCATACAACCAACTACTAAACATCGACAGAAATCAGTGTAGTTATTTATCGCCCGGCGAGTGAGCTTTTTGCACCTTGCCGTACACTCTTGATATCAGTCAGGTCAAATCCCGTTCCTGTCTGGGCAGATGCAATGACACCTAGCTTGTGTGATCTCACTTCTGCAACCTCCCAAACTTGCGAAGCAGATGTCCGCGGCACTGCGCACGACTTTGCACAGGGAAGCATTCATCTCCCCTATGATGTTGTAATTCTGGGTATACCACGTTCCCGACAAGAGGATTCGCTCGGATAATATCTGGTACGAAACACTCTATGTGTTAGCACCATCCCGCGGGAAACGTCGTCGATCAGATACATTATACATGGATACGAATATATATTGGTAAGCCAACGTCAAAAAACCCTTTACATTATAACAGGAGACAACCCGAAAACCATGCTATATGCAGGATACAAAGGTAGGCGGCGGTCACCCTATCTCCCGCCAAACCAGGCCATCGCCGCTCTCCAGACTACGAAAGGTATCGGGAGTGAGAAGCTTTGCGAAGGCGAAGGCTCCTTGTTTCTCAGAGCCGTTCTTGCACTCTCCGCCTCCCTTCTTGCCTCCGCCAACTCCTCTTGTAGCTCAGCGTTTCTCTTGCGTTCGGCAGCTTCCCGTTCAGCGATATCTGCTGCCAATTGTTTGCGTAGTGCTTCCGCTTCTGCGATCTGGCTTTGCAGGCGAGTAAACTGTTCCTCAGCTTCCCTCTTGCGCTGTTCTTCGACCAACCGTATTGCCTTCTCCTGGGCTTCAACCTCCCGAGCACGAGCTTCCTCCTTTTCGCGTCTGGCTGCCGCTGCTTCGCGCTCCTGCTGTAACAGCTTTTCTTCCATACTCCGACGCACTCTCTGCACCTCTTCCTCATACTGCTTTCTCTGGGCTTCCTCGCGCTCCAGAGCGATCCTACGCTCTTCCGCAATTCGGGCTTGCGCCTCCTCTACAGCTCGCGTAGCTGCGGCACTTTCGCTCGCCAGACGAGCTTGTTCAGCCTTGAGAAGAACCTCATCTTGGGCCTTCTGCTGTCGGTGGAGCTCTTCCTCGAGTTTCAGTCTTCGCGTTTCTTCCTCGCGCAATTTCGCCAATTGATCCTCTTGTTCTCGAATGCGAGCTTCCTCTGCTTGCTTGCGTGCGGCATTCTCTTTCTCTATCTTTGCTTGCTCTTCTTGCAATGCGCGCGTTGCCCGTTCCACCTCCTCGGCGACCCGTCGCTCATGCTCCTCTTTCTCCCGTTCGGCTGCTAGTCGTTGCTGTTCCCTCAGCTGGTCGAGAGCATCCTCTTGGGCTTTCTTGGCAGCAGCGGCCTCGCGATCCTTGCGAGACTGCTCTTCTGCGATCCGCTTCATTTCCTCCTGGGCTTTGGCGATCTCCTCCTGCAGCTGAGCCTTATCTTCCTCCTCCTTCTGCCGCCTAACCCTCTCTTCCTCTGCTCGGATCTTGGTCTGCTTCTCGAGTTCCGCCGCAAGCGCGGCTGCTCTCTCTTGCTCGGCCTTGATCTTCTGCATTTGCTCAGCTTCAAGCCTTCTCTTCTCTTTTTCTGCATTCGCCATCTCCTCCTGAAGCTTGAGGACGTGTTCGCGATGCTGGGTCTCAGCGCGCTCTCTGGCCAGGCGCTCCTCTTCTAGCAAACGAGCCTTGCGCCCGTCCTCCTCTTTGTGGGCCTCGATTATTTCAGTCTGGCGTCGAACATGCTCCCGTCGTGTAACCTCTATCTGTTCATGGGCCTTCTCGATTTTCCCCTGCAGACCTTGCATACGCTCGATGTGGGCAGAGTTCTCTTTCTCCATCTCAGCAATCTTGGCCACAAGTCTCGCTTTCTCGGCATCGAAGGCCTCTACCATACGCTCAGCATCACGCTTGACGCGCTCGATCTCCTCTCTCTTCTTGTCTACTTCTTCCTGGAGCTCTTGACGAGTCTCCTCGTCCTTGGAACGCATGGCGGCCTCCATCTCCGAACGTAGTTTCTTCAGCTCCTCGTCATGCCGGTCTGCTTGGTCTTTGAGGGCACGAGCGAGCTCGGCGCCGGCAGCAGTGTGCGCAAGATCCCTGCGTTCATTGACGAGTTCATGTTGAATCGCGAGCGTGGCCGCCTGGCTATTGACCAAGTATCGGAGGATGGTATGAGCGGAGGCCTGGGTGCCGTGGTGACGCATCATGCGAGCGCCCTTTTCCAGCACGGGCTTGAAGAACTTGTCATTGGTGGTGAGCTCTTTCTCCCTGGCCTCACCGAGCTTCTGGTCAACGTTTCCCCACATGTTGGTGACGATAATGACATTCTTAAGCGTGTTGTCTCCGCAGAGCTCGCGGAAGATACGGAAGTTCCGTTTGGATGTCCCACCCATACGAAAGTCGGAGATGCGGTGCATGTAGATCACGCCGGCGAGCTTGGCCCCGCGCTCGTACCTGCGATGTTATTGTGTTAGCAAACTATTCTTGCGTCACGGTCGCGGCACAGTACTCACGTGTTGGAGAGATACGCGGCGATGGATGACAATATGTCCGTGTCGCTCCGAGTGGTATCGTCGAAGCCAGGTGTATCAATCAGCGTGACTATTTTCCCATTCAGGGAGAACGGTTTTGACGTCCTCACGTCTACCGTGCAACTCTCGAGCCCCTTTCCTACAGGGAGATCCGATCCGCTGGCACAATTGATGAACTAGGTATGATATGAGTCAGCGTCTACTGATAAATAATTGTTTCCAGGGGTACTTACTGTCGATTTCCCACTTCCAGTAGCGCCCATAACGCTGCGTGGGGTTCTGTCAGACATGAGGTAGTCGACGGCGCCAATA
This sequence comes from Pisolithus tinctorius, assembly GCA_024663395.1. Taxonomy (NCBI): domain Eukaryota; kingdom Fungi; phylum Basidiomycota; class Agaricomycetes; order Boletales; family Pisolithaceae; genus Pisolithus; species Pisolithus tinctorius. Next base: position 4,748,618 of record JANFAH010000002.1, read on the forward strand.
TACGCACGCGATCCTAATTTCTTTCCCCCGAAATGACATGTTGACAGAACTTGTGTATGTATGACGTTGGTGTCAGTCGTAGTGGATGACGGTTAGACAGGTCGTTTGCAGCCTGAGAGAGAAACAGAGAGATCTTGCAAGTGGTTCGCTGGAGAGTGCGCAGGTCACCGCTGGGTCGTTTATATCTCCTCTCTTCTCCCTCGCTGTTTGCACATTTCACCCTTGCGCAAGGCTTGGGCTAGGTCTTGAATCACCGTCGCGCCTGGCGATGGGCAACCCTCCCACGTTTCCCAGTGGCACCACCACGCTACTGGGAAACACCGTTTCAACGTGTCCTGATCGGACTATACCTCCATAACGGTGCCTCCTCCAGCTGAGGAGGGAAATCGGAGCAGTTACTTACGAGGGAAGCCCAGCATTGTACGTTTGAATTGAACTTGTGGTCGCTTAACATCATGCAGTATTTCTTACCTTTCAATTCCATTGTGTCATCCTGCCGTAGTTGTGTTGACGAACCTGCAATGGGGAAGCCGAACCGTTACCAGGAGGTGTTCCATTTCGCGCCCTTAAAGCACTGTGTCGGACGGAGCTACTGACACCGCTGTCCCCTCGTATTGAGACATTAAATCGCAGTCTGTGGCTGTACGCCGCTCGGAAAACACGCCCTTTACCAACCTCCAATTCACAAGAGGATGCTTACTAATGTTCGTGGATGCATCAGAGAAACAGGGAATGACGGAATCGCGGTCACGACCAGTCAGTGACGGGTTCAAACAGGTTTAAACCATTTTTTCGCTTCCTGATGATACTCTAACGCAGCCCCTTTTCCAAGCGTTGAACGCTGCAGCTTCAACAAGCGGAGGGCACAACAAGTAGTTCGCCGCGTCTACATAGCAATGAACAAGATGATTACTAACACACTTATCCGACGGTTGGACTTGCAGGGACCTAGTCATGACGAACGCGACCGTCATGCTGAGGATAACAGCCAGTCCATAGTAATTCATTCTCCTTTTGCCCACCCCTTTCCCTTCCGGTTCATTTCCCGATCCTTCGCCTGCCCATTAGTGGAGGTTTTGGTTGCCTCGGGGTCGGTCTGGTGCTGCCCGTCAGCCTTTTTCTCTAACATTATGCTGGACATCTTGTCTTGGAGAGCGTGTAGGCGATCATTCATCTCGGTTTGGACAGCCTGTAATTCCTCATGATTTTTCATGCGGGCTAGCACATTCACAAGGCGTTCCTCTGCTAGTATGCGGGCCTGACGTTCTTCTTGCTCCTTCTGCCGAGCAGTCTCGGTCTGAGACTTCATCACTTGAAGGAGAGCCTGGCTGACTTGACTTTGCATGTCCTGCAATCGCTCAACATGTTGGCGGTTGGTTGCTTCCATTTCTGCGATTCTTGACTCGAGCCGTGCTTTCTCAGAGACGAACCTCTCCGTCATACGCTCAACATCTTGCTTGATACGCGCGAGCTCTTCCCGCTTCTTTTCGAGCTCTTCCTGCACTTCTTGTCGTGTCTCGTCCTTAGCCTTCATCTCTGCTTCCATTTCTGCCCGTAGACTTCGGAGTTTTTCGTCGTGACTCTGAGCCTGTTCTCTCAACGCACTCCCTGGTCTCTCGCCGGCAGCAGTATAAGCAAACTTCTCGTGCTCATCTGTGATGGAGGTTGAATCATTGTCGAGTAGATGGGAGATAATATTGAGGGCCGATGCCCGCGTTCCATCGTGGCGAAATATTCGGGCACTCCTGTCATGTGGGGCCTTGAAGTATTCCCTCCCCTTCCCGAATTCGAAGGTGGGAGAAGTATTAGGTTGTTGAGTGGTAGCTGCACCAAAAGTTCCGGCCGGCTGGGTGGTGGGTGCCCCGAAGCCGAAAGGTAGTTTGCTAGATGCACCCGTTCGGCCTTGCTGATAGTCTTGAACGCGTAACTCCTACAATGTGACATTAGACAATCCAGAACGGACATAATGAAACCAGGGTAAGATGCACCTCTATTGATGTACTCCGGTAAGTTTGCATTGCAGAAATAGTTTGGTACTGGAGAGGAACACTGCTTGCAGGATCTTTCTCGCTGTAGGCACTGAACGGCGGTGAAGCAGTGCCAGTGGTGATTGGTGCTGCTGTACCATGGTAACACCGAGGGTGAGTTTGACATATGTGTAATACTAGATTACTGGTGGTTAGACTTACCTAAATTTCTTCCCCAGAGAGACGTTGCAGGGTTGTTTCCACCATCAGGCTCCCCACCGCTGCCGAATGTGCCACCAGTGTTGGTAGTCGATCCGAAAAGACTGGTTCCTGTGAAACCGAAGGCACTTGTACCTTCATCGAATGTAGTAGTACATCCACCAGACGCGCCAAAGCCCGTTGCAGGCTTGGGGACACCAAAAGTAAAGGTCGTCGTCTCTGGTTTCGTGTTTTGAGCAAATAGACCTGTAAAGAGATGGTCAGCACGGGAAGAGAGAAACAAAGATCATGAAACCCACCAAAAGTAGACGTACTGGTGCTAGGAGCCCCTAGGTTTCCGAACATTGGATTTGCTGACTGCGGTTGCTGGGGCTGGCCAAAGGTGCTAGTTGAGCCGAAAGCTGCTTCAGATGGATTCACAGGTCAAATGGGAACCATACTCGTGTAAGATACTAAGTGATGACTTGTGCTTACCTCCGAACCCGAAGGCATTTGATTTTGGCTGGCTACCTTGCTGCCGTGGTTGTTGCTTGTTCTTCCTTGCGTTCCCGTTCTTACTAGACATTTCCAACGCAAGATCCTCGTCGTTGCAGGGACGAAACAACCGATGGTGACCAACTTGCGCTTACACGAGGGGGGCTTCTTGAACTCGTACCACCATGTGCGAGTTGAGTGGCACCAATCATTGGTGCCCTCAACGTCTTCAATCATCCCCGATCAGAGACGTACTCCCACCTGAGTGCAGAATCCCCCTGCGCCAGGAAGCCCCCCACGACGACTACTACTACTACGGCTACATCTACGGATCCCATTGAGTCGCGATCATGTTGCCACTCATAGTAAAAAAGCCCAATTGCCTGGTCCGTCTCATAGTCGAATTACCAATACGTACCATCTTACCAATACACCAGAAACGTATCCCCCCAGACGCATCGCGCAGCGCTCGATCGTAACGCTGATTCCTCTACGAAATCTCACCCATCCTCCGCGGCGAACAGTATGCGCCACTCCCCATGACATGTCATATCTGACCTAAGCGAACACCAAGACTCTACACAAAGGCCCCCTTGTCTTGTACATCGACAAAGGACACAACATGAGGCGCCACCGCTTTCAACACAAAGGAATGGACTGCTTATAAGTACGTTGATTGCCTCCACACCATCCATGAGCGAAAACTACATCTCCACCGGAAGCAGGGAAAATAAACGCCCCCGTGCTCCCTCTCAACCCGAAACGCCTCGTCCGCAGAAACGCTCCCAACTCCCTCCACCCGACCACGACCCCCGCACTACGCGCTGCACCATGACCTCTCCCTCAACGATCGAGGCGCCACCCCAGCCCTCTATACCCCCGCCTCCAACACCAAATATGACCCCCCCTGCGGCTCCAACGGAGGCAACCCCACAGGTACCCCCAACGCAACTTGGTGCGTCACCCTGCGCCTGTAAGCATACACGCTACTCACTACCCACAGCTTCACCCCTCTTAGAGATTACCCCACACCCCCCGAATGGATTTCCCGTACCCCAGATTTGCGACCCTGTCACTGAGGGCCTTGATGAAACGCTCCTGACCGCCTGGATGAACAAACCTGGCCCCAAAGCCTGGGTAAGACCCTGGAGGGCTAAATTCGAACACGACGCGGAGGCCACCTGGTCAAAACTAAGAACACTGATCCAACGTGTCGTAGGAAAGGACGCATCCACAAACCTCGTCATTAGTACTCCACAGCAGGACAGCACCTTTACCACTGAGCGCAACCCACCGCCTTGGCACTTCCTAATCTCAGGGTTATCCCAGGAAGCCACGACCTTCTTGGTAAACCTCCAAGTTATCTCCACCCCCGATATCACGGTCTTTACGCTTCCCTTTGTCCAACCCACTCCCACCTTCCTTTGCACCCTCGAGAACTTCACTCTCCCTGACTCCCCAGAAAGCAACGCTATAGTTGCTGATGTCGTCAGACACGCCATGCAATCTGACGATATCATCCCAGAATTCATCAGAGGCTTGGACTCCAACCCGGACGTGCTACCAACCTTAATCAACTCGATCCACGTCACCAGCATCCGTATCGCCAACAATGTCGCTCGTAAGCAAATGCTTTGGAACGTTTACTGCTCCTACACCCCGACCTTTCTAACCCTCGAAAAACACTTCCTCTGGCGCTGCCTCATCCGGAACCTGCGCTTCCGCTCAGAGGATCACGGTATGGGAGCAGTCCGTTTCGGTGAGAAACAATTCAGATGCATGGGATGCAAGTCACTTGACCACCCAACCGGTCTCTGCCCCTTCCCCGCGATCCCAGGATGGCTCGGACCCAAACCCCAACTCGTAGCCTCCCTCCCCGCCAAGCTGACCTCCACCCCCAAACCAACTAGGGGCCGTAACTCAACCAGAGGTGGAAGAGGTGCTCCTCGTGGTAGACTGGCCAGAGGAGGCCCGCGTTACTAATCTCGCGCTAGAAACAACTACTACCCCAATCCGATAGCTATATGCCACCCATGTTTCTACAAATAGTACCCATGTAACCTACAGACCACGAACTAACCTGACAACTCTACAAATGTCTATACAAACCCTTTCTCACCATATCCTAACGCTCTAAGGTGCCCCAAGCGAATCGTCCTATCGCCCCTGAACACCGCGACCGCCATTGCGAGTGCGGCTACTCACCGCTGAGGGATGAGTAGCCCCCAGGTACACACCCTGGTAAGCACGGTACCCCCAGCATCGACGAGGGCCCAAATTTACTGGCTCTGACCTTGATCGGAGTGCAGGAAAGCCCTGGATGCAAATGGTTCCTGGACTGACCTCAGTGTTATAGCGCGACCTCTCCCCTCAAGTTGTCGAATCCAGCTGAAGCACAAGCCCGGACGCCGCTGGACGGTAACTCCAGCCCTTCTTGGAGGGCTAGTCACTCTTCAGGTAAGGTAATCACTGACCACACACATTAACACACACAGAGAACATACACCCGGTACTTCTTCCAACAACGGTTACCTCTCTCCTCCCAGCCCCGGAGAGAGTGTTGAGATTTCAGCTGCCGATCCCACCCTCGATGATGGGGCTGGGAGTCGGGGCAGATCCTCGGTGAGTGGCCACGCCTACACCACTCCTCCACCCTCCCGTAGTGAAATACCTCGCTACACGACTCCTACAGTCGCGCCCACACTGGCACCCCCTGTCCTAGGGCAAAACCAAACCCCAGCGAACGGAGGTCAACACCCGACCATCACTCATCCTACCCCCAGGCCACCTGGCCGACGGAGACACTCTCCACCTTGCACACAGAGTGCACGCCTTCGCATTACAGTGCCTATTCCCCCACTGACACAACGGAGAACAAATAAACGTGTATGCTCTAACATCAAAATAGCATCCTTAAACATGAAAGGTCGTTTCCACGAAGGTAACGATAAATGGCTCCACATCAACCAGCAAATGAGGGATGACCGCCTGGCGATTCTGGCCCTACAGGAAACCCATTTAGACGCAACCCAAGCTGCCTCCCTCAATGATACCTTCACAGACACGCTACATGTCATAACCAGCATTGACCCGGCCCACCCTGCTGCAAAAGGTGTCGCGATCGCCTTTAACAAATGCCTAGTGAAAACACGCGAGGTGAAAACCCATGACATAGTTCCTGGAAGAGCGCTGCTAATAACAATGCCCTGGTATCAACAGGAGAAACTAAATATCCTAAATGTATACGCCCCAAATGACCCATCAGAAAACCAACGTTTCTGGGAGACAATCCACGACAATATAATCAACCTACCCCAGCCGGACGTGTTGCTAGGGGACTTCAACATTGTAGAAGACTCAATCGACCGAATACCTGCCCACCCAGACCACACCAACGCAGTGAACGCCCTCAGAGCCCTAAAGTCTCACCTCAACTTACAGGACGGATGGCGCCAAACAAATCCATCCGATTTAACATTCACATACGCCCAATCCGCCAGACAAGGTGGGCGAGTTTCTCGCATCGACCGCATTTACACGCTAGAGAGTATGATCCCCTTCTGTAAGGAATGGTCGATAGACCCCCCTGCCATCCACACCGACCACGAAATGGTATCGGTCCGCGTATCAAAACGTAGCCTACCCTTTATAGGTAAGGGCCGATGGACCCTAAACCCGAACCTCCTGAAAGATAAAAACGTTCGTACAGAAATCGAAAAAGAGGCGGTCAACCTCTCCCACAAACTCCGCACGTGCCACCCATCCACCCGCTCTGCATCAGAGAACCCTCAAGTGATTTTCAAGTCCTTTAAAAACAATGTCATACGAATACTACGTAACCGCGCTCGCACCCTACTACCAACCATATCGAAAAAGATAACCGACCTACAAGATAAACTCCACACTACCCTAAACAACACGTCCCTATGCGATGCAACCAAACTCCAGGAATGTAGTGAACTCCGGGAGGACATAGCTCGGTTAAGACTAGTACGACATGCCAATATACGAGACCACACATCACTCAGAGTACGTATAGAATGCGAATCCCCGACGAGTAAACTCTGGGCTAAGTCTGGAAAAGACATCAAACCCAAAGATGTGATCATCGAACTTCGTGACCTGTCGTCGTCGTCAGACAACCCCAAATACTGTACAAGATCTGACGAGATGGCCTCAATAGCCAAATCCTTCTACAACGACCTTCAACAGGCCGACCTCCGCCCCCAAGACGAACGTGCACGAGCGATGGAGGAAGTTCTAGAGTACATCGAAGTCAGCCTCCCACCAGATGAAGTCGAAGCCCTTGACAAAAGCATATCCCAGACCGAAATAGACACCACTTTACGACAACTACCGTGCGGTAAAGCAGCTGGCCTCGATGGCCTACCATACGAATTCTGGAAATGGCTAGCAACCCTACCCCCATCGGATAACAATGATGCCCCCCGGAACGCGGCCGCCGAATCGTTCTGCCTCTCCGAATGCCTAGCCCAAGTCTTCAATGATATACAACACCATGGGGTTGATCCGACAACCGGTTTCTCCGAAGGCTGGATATGCCCCCTCTACAAGAAGAAAGACAGGCGGGAAATCACCAACTATAGGCCTATAACGCTACTCAACTCGGACTACAAACTCTTCACAAAAATACTGGCAATACGACTGGCACGTGCGGCCCCGCTAATCATTCACGAGAACCAGGCAGGATTCCTGCCAGGTCGAAGTATCACTGACCAAATCCGTCTCACACAGATGATACTGCACTATGCCGAAGCAACCGAGGAAAATGGCGCTATAATCGCTCTAGACCAAGAGAAAGCCTACGACAAAGTCATGCATGACTACCTATGGAGAGTTCTAGACAAATTCGGCCTCCCCCTTTCCTTCCGGAACACAGTTAAATCTCTGTACGAATCAGCTGAAACAATCGTTATAGTCAACGGTGAAGCCAGTTCGAGTTTCCGAGTTACCAGAGGAGTACGTCAAGGTGACCCCCTCTCCTGTCTGCTTTTCGACATCGCTATCGAGCCTCTCGCAGAAATGCTCAGACGTTCTCCCTTATCAGGCTTCAAATCCCCTAACACCCTACATCGATCAATAGTCTCTATGTTCGCCGACGATACCACCGTGTACCTATCCGCTACGGACGATGTAAATGTACTCAACAACATTCTATCCAAATGGTGCTGCGCCTCTGGAGCCAAGTTTAACATTGATAAAACCGAAATCATACCAATCGGCACTCTAAGTTACCGCCTCTCGCTAGCTGAATCCGCGAAACTAAACCCTACATCCACGGCCTTCCCCCCGACTGTCAGAATAGCACGCGACGGTCAGGCAGTCCGCATACTCGGAGCCTGGCTTGGTAATAAAGTAAATGAGCCATCAGTATGGTCACCAATTCTCGAAAAGCTAGAATCGCGCCTGCGGAAATGGAACACCCGCAATCCCTCGATCGAGGGAAGAAGAACGATAATCCAATGGACTTTCGGATCCATGACCCAGTACCTCACATGCGTCCAAGGAATGCCAAGAAGCACAGAAGACTTCCTTACCAAACGACTGAAACGCTTCGCCTGGGACTCTAACGGCAAGTCTAACATCAATTTTGACGTCCTATGCACTCCCGTCACCATAGGTGGGAAAGGAATCCTAAACCTCAGACTCCGAAACGAAGCTATAGAAATGGTTTGGCTAAAAAAGCTCCTATCATCTAACCCCCCAGCGTGGGTAGCCTTTGCCCACGAACTCCTACGAGTAGCCGCGGCACCGTCCCCTACCTCAAAACCCAACGCCAGAACAAACTATTTCCTCCAATCCTGGCCGATAACCACATCTAAACTACCCCCTCCACTTAACCGCTGTATAATACTAGCGAAGAAATATAACTTGAAACTGGATGCACTGTACTTTCACCCGGACGTGCTCGGAGCAATGCCAGTATGGTTCCATACGGGCGCTCTTCCCAGATTAAAGAAACTGAATAACTACTTCTACGCCCAATGCATTCGAGACCACCATAAGGTAACTAAAGTGAGAGAAGCATGGGCACTAGCCCAGACGCCTTTCAGTGCCACCCACAGTCGCACAGGGTCCTGCACTTGCGAAAACTGCGTCTCCCTCCGTAACACGGCCGGATGCCTAAAACCTTTCAAATGCGTAGAGACCGCCTCAGACATCACCAAGTGTATACCATACAAATGGTTACCGCTACCTATCCCCCCAAGAACGAACCCAGACCTATCGGGAGAGGAACTTGCACGGAACCGGGCACTCCTCGAAGAAAAAGGTGTCCTCACCTTCGACCCCGCCCTCATCGAGACTGGCCCTATTGAAAACGCCTTCCGTATACTATGCCCTCCACAGCTACGAATGGAGTCTCCCGCAGCCCAACAGATTTCCCCAGACGCCATAACCCACCCCATGATTGAAGTGTCATACGGTTCACACACCATGATCAACGAAGACGGAGAGCGAATCTCCAGCGGAAGCGCCTTCTTCGCGCACAACGACCCACGCAACACGACCATCTGCATAGCTGACGACCACACAAGCTGCGACACCGGCTCCCTGAGCATCATCCTAGAAACAATCAGGAAGATCGACCACTTCGTCCCCCTGACAGCCCACATTAGCTCTATCTCAATTGTCAAAAACCTAACTGTTAACCTACCCAAAAACGAAGATCAAGATTGGTACCACTGTATTGACGCCCACCTATACCGCGCATTAGCAGCACTGCTGCGACTACGTAGCGCTCGCACTTACCTCCAGGCTTGGGACGCAAGTACCCCAAGCGCAGGACAATCCACCGCATCTAGTATGGCTAAATTAGCGTTATCTCCCCCCTCCACGTCAGTCGTCGACAAATCCCTCGACCCACGATTCTCCATCCGAGGGCTACGACTATCAGCAGGATCCCAACGAAGTTTCCACCGTGCCCTGATCACTCACCACATCACGAACCGCATGGAAACTAATAGGCGAACGAATATCAACCTTGCTATAGCCCAACACGCCGTGCGAAGCATGTGGGGTAGCACACCACAGGCAGCAGACCTATGGAAAAGCATAAGAGATAAGGACATACCCGTCAAAGTCCGCAACTTCCTTTGGAAGTGCCTCCACGGATGCTACAAAATCGGTGAACACTGGCTTAAAATTCCGTCCTACGAAACCAGGGGGTTGTGCCTCCTATGCGGCGAAATAGAATCCATGTCTCACATCCTAATAGAATGCCCGCGCTCACCTTTCATCGCCACAATATGGCCCTTGGCAGAACGCCTATGGTCAATGCGTGGTTCAAACTGGCCCACCTTGAGTTTTGGTATCATCCTTGGCGCCAGCCGCGCAGATTTCCGTCGTAATGGGAAAAAACTGAAAGGCGACAACAGGTTATTCAAGACCCTGACCCTGGAATCCGCGCACCTAATATGGAAATTGCGCTGCGACTGGGTCATAAATAAAGGCACGCTCGAGAGCATCCCTTCCAATGACGAAATACACAACAGATGGGTACATGCTGTTAATCTTAGACTAAAATTCGACCGTCTGCAGACGGATGTCCAACGCTACGGGAGTAAAGCCTTAAAACAAGACTTAGTTCTCCAAACTTGGCGAGGCACATTGCTAAATGAGGAAAATCTTCCAGATAACTGGATCTGGAAGTCAGGGGTTTTAGTGGGTATTACACCTCGGCGCCCTCCGGGGCGTGGTAGATGACTACCAACGAGGTGGGGAGTCCCACACTACCTTAACCGGTGTGCATAAAGCATTTCCCCTGGGTGTTTTTCAGCGGGTTACCTATGACAAATATGCTTAAGTCCTATCTATGCTACCTGGGCGAAATTCCCAAACCCCACGTGCTACAAAGGGGCTGACATGGTCAGCTGCCTTTCTAGCGACACGTCCACCAAAAAAAAAAAAAAAAAAAAAAAAAAAAAAAACTTGCGCTTACACGTTTGTGGGTGGCGCTTTGTACAAAGCCATTAGGCATTAGGAAACACCATTCAGAGTTCAGACGATTCGGAGGCAATGGTCGCTTCACATGAGTGCAACACTTCTCACCTCTGAGTCGGATTCCGTTGTATCCTGTCGTACAGCAGCCTGCAATGGAGAAGCCGAGAGGTTATAAGGTGGCGTTCGACCATCTTTTCATCACTTGATGCGGTGCACTCACTGTATTGCATAGATCTACTGACACCGATATCGCAGAGGCGAGAAACAAACTATGTATCAAAACATCGCCTAAAGGTAGAAATTGACACTACCCAAACGTAGATTTATTTATGTAATTTGAAGTTTTCTCAGCAACGGGCAACCAAAGCTTCAAGTCTTTCCGTCGAAGTATACTTAGGTACGGCTACATTCATAGTTCGCAATGTCTATGGAACGATGAACAAAGATGATCGCTAACACATTTTTGGGACAGCTGGGTTCGTTGGGCCCTTAATCCACTTAGTTATGACGAATCCGACTATCATGTTGACGAGGTGAGCCAGTCTAGCTATTCTTTCTTCATCCCTCTCCCTCTGGTCGGTCTCCCGACCCCTTGACTGCCTACTAGCACAGGTCTCTGTTACTTCTGGATCGGCCTGGCGTTGTTCGTCACCCTTCCTCCCCAATTTCAACCTGGAAATCTCGTCCTGGAGAGCGCACAGACGCTTATTCATCTCGGTTTGGATAGCCTGGAGTTCTTCACGATGTTTCATGGTGGCTAGCATATTCGCAAGGCGCTCCTCTGCTAGTATGCGAGCCTGACGCTCTTCTGCTTCCTTTGGCTGAACAGCCTCCGCCTGAAATTTCATCATTTGTAGGAGAGCCTGGCTGACTAGGTTTTGCATGTCCTGCAATCGTTCAACGTGTTGGCGATTGACCGCTTCCATCTCCGCGATTCTTGACTCGAGCTTGGTTTTATCAGAGGCAAACCTCTCTGTCATACTCTCCACATCTCGCTTGATACGGGCGAGTTCTTCCCGCTTCTTCCCGAGCTCTTCCTGCACTTCCCGTCGTGTTTCTTCATCCCTAGCCTTCATTGCTGCTTCCAGTTCTGTGCGCAGAATCCGGAGTTCTTCGTCGTGACTCTGAGCTTGCTCTCTCAGTGCACTCGTTAGTTCCTCCCCCGCAGCAGTATTGGCGAGCTGCTTATGCTCATCTACGATTTCTCGTTGTATGCTGAGGGCAGTTGTATCGTTGTCAAGGAGATGTCGAAGGATATTGAGGGCCGATGCCCGCGTTCCGTCGTGGCGAACCATGCGAGCGCCCCTGTCAAGCACAGGTTTGAAATACTTGGTCGAAAGCTCCTGTTCTCTCCTCTCACCGACTTCGAGTTTCTCTTTTTCCCACATATTAGTGACGATGAGAACATGCCCGAATGTGCTTTCTCCGCAGAGTTCGCGGAAGATACGGAAGGTGCGTTGCGCTGTACCGGCCATGCGGATATCCGTAATCCGACACAAAAATATGACCCCTGTTAGTTTGATGCCTTGTTCATACCTACGTGCTCACCCTCAGTCGAGTAGTCTAACATGCGTTGTGTTTTGCCACTTACGACTCAGACAGATAGGCTGCGATAGAGGACAAGACTCCTGCGTCGCCACGTCGGGTGTCGTCGAACCCTGGCGTGTCAATTACCGTGACTATCTTCCCATCCACTAGGAATGGCTTCGACGTGCATACTTCGGTCGTGCAACTTGAAAGGCTACGACCAACCAAAAAGTCAGACGACCCGCTGGCGCAGTTAGCGAACTTTGAATTCAGTAATCCGGTCAGTCCATGACTCCACAGGCTGCAGAATATGCACCTCCGATTTGCCAGCCCCGGTAGATCCCATGATACTGGGGTAGCAAAATCAGCTAGGTGGAATGGAGGAACTGGCGATCAACGCACATAACTCTAGACTCTCTGCCCTGGGAAGCCATGTCAGCGAACGACCAAGGCTGACTTAAGTTGTCGAGTAGAGTCATGGCTACTTGTCAGAATGTCTCGATGCTTCTGGTGCGTGTTTATACATGTCCGCCCACGCATACCCTGCATGTTCACAGCTCCATGCGCCTGGATCTTGGTTACGGGGACGCCCACAGGTAGTCGCATTGTACAAGCTTATGAATGTGGCTATTTTTGTAACGACCACAAAGTGCTTTGATCGCGTTTTCCCAGTGATCTCCGATTCAAGTATGCCATGCTGTGTCCGTCCCAATTCGCCACCGCTCTGGAGTGTTCCAGGTACAGCAAACACAGCACACGGAATTGCGGGGTACGCCTGATCCTTTGGGAGGTTCTATTCATTTCTGCATTGCCTGTTGCAGTCACTGAATGAAGTGTGGTGTGGAAGCTAGGTACCATTCCTGGTGCCTAATTGTTCGAGTGAGCGATTTTGGCACCTCTTTACCCTTGACCACATGCAATTTCAATTTCTGGGACCCGCTGTTTAGGTGCCACGGTCAAAAAGGAGTGCACGAATACCTTTGGAGAATACCTGATCTGCTTCCCTCAGCGTACAGATCCAGCTAACATGCTTGGTACCGAGCAACGCCGACTAGCTTGAGGTGACTACAGGCTGATGAGGACTATTGATCCGATGACGTGCATGGGTAGTTAGCGCAGTGGTAGCGCGTATGCTTTGCATTCGCAGCATTTGTATAAGGTCCAGGGTTCAATCCCCTGACTATCCATCTTTTTCTCTATTTTGCCTCATAGTACCCTATCATTTTGCCGTCTCACCTAAGGTAGTTGAACGCCGTGTTTTGGGATTTGGGAGTCGTACGTAGATTCTTTTCTTTTGACTCTGACAGAATTATTGTACAACTGCGTCCAAAAGTCCTCATCACAAATTGTAGCTCCCCCCACAGGCCCATACTTTGACGAGGTAAATGATAAAATATATTAATGATACGTATAACTAACGCGAAAGGTACGTGCTAATAAATTTATGACCGGAAGTTGTTGACTCTCTAGCTGTTCGAGCTGCTTGCGCCATCAGGGATTTGAGCCGGGTCTCAATCGACCTTGGCAAGAAAGTTTTGGTCACGAAGTCTATCAAGAAGGCGACGTCTTCTGCGAAATTTTTTGTGTCTTCATCCTCTCCTCCGATGGTCGCATGCGGCTCATTTGCCGCTTCCCCGTGCACCATCTGTTCTGGAATTCGCTTCACGTCTGTCCCCGTCCCCTTTTCCTGCACTTTGCTGATCTCTTCGCGGTCCTGCGCTTCGACCTGCTGCTCCCTTGCAAGCCGCTCTTCTTCCAGAAGGCGAGCCTTGCGCTCAGCTTCCTCCCTCTGCACCGCAAGTAGCTCACTCTCGCGTCGGGCATGCTCTATTTGCATGCTCTCCACTTCTTTACGGGCGTTATCCACTTGGTCCTGCAAGTCCCGCAGATGGGCCAAATGCCGGCGGTTTTCGGCCTCCATCTCCGCTATTCTGTCCTCTAGTCGCGTTTTTTCGGCCATGAAATCCGTCGCCATCCTTCCGACATCACGTTGAATGCGCTCAATCTCCTCACGCTTCCTTTCCATCTCTTCTTGGAGCTCCTTGCGTGCTTCGTCCTTGGCATGTGTCGCAAGTTCTAGCTCTCCGCGCAATTTCCTGACTTCCTCGTCGTACCGTTCCACTTGTTCTTTCAGTAGGCGAGTCAACTCAGCCCCAGCGGCAGTGTGAGCGAGATCTTTGCGTTCCTCGACTATCTCGTGCTGGATGGCAAGGGTAGCTGCTTGATTGTTGATCAAGTTACGGAGGACGGCATGGGCAGAAGCCTCAGTATTGTCATGGCGGAGCAGCCGAGCACCCTTTTCGAGGACAGGCCTAAATAGCTTATCGTTTGTTGCAAGCTCCCGTTCCCGTTCTTCCCCAATCCTAGGGTCCACGTTTCCCCACATGTTTGTGACGATTAGGACGTTGCTGAGCGTACTCTCTCCGCAGAGTTCGCGGAAAATGCGGAAGTTGCGCTTAGAAGTGCCGCTCATTCGAACGTCCGAGATACGGTGCATGTAAATGATGCCTGCGAGCTTGGTACCCTGTTCATACCTGTGTGTAGGGGGACGACTTTCCTTGTCAAGGGATACAAATACCACCAGTGCCAAGCAACTTAACTCACGTGTTAGACAGGTAAGCAGCAATAGAAGTCAGCACGTCGGTGTCATTGCGAACCGTATCATCGAATCCTGGTGTATCTATCAAGGTGACAAACCGACCGTCGAGAAGGAATGGGTTCGAGGTCCCCACGTCTGTTGTGCAACTCTCGAGACCACCCTCGACGGGGAAGTCAGATCCACTAGCACGATTGATAAACTACATGTGTTCGCCATCAATCAATATCCGCGACTGGGGATGTATGATTCTCGGACTGGAACTCACCGTTGTTTTCCCACTTCCGGTGGCTCCCATCACCCTGTGTGACCAAGGTCAGCGGGGAGTATGGTTTTGGAAACACAATGCCGACGCACGCAATCCTAATTTCCTTATCCTTGGAAGCCATCCTGATGACTTCTTCGTAGGTATACGATAGGGAGGTTCTCTTCTGAGGACTAGCGGGCATACGAGGTCGTTGCAGATTTACCCACTGCGCGCTTATATCCATCCGTATAAAGTAACACCGTGCACCCATTCCGTGATGCTCCAAAACTCACCTTGGCCTCGTGACTCTCCACCTCAACGCATTTATCTGGTAGTTACGCAACCCCAGCGGCATGGCCACCACGAAATATCACTTCATAGATCAGCGGATCTCAACGACACCACGATGTTACCTCGTTACTTTAGTCTAGATGCGTCCATAGGTTAATAGATGCCCCTTTTAGTCACTTGAAACATATACGTTTCAAGTATTGTGTCTAGTTTTAGTAGGTCCAGCCCGCGGATGAAGTGAATGGTCAAAAAACATGACTGACAATCTTAGATCAGTACATACAGATAAGCCAAGAACCGTCGAAAGTCGTCAAGAAGACATTGCATAGCGGAGACCATACCAATGAACTAAGTGCAGGAGTACCAGTATAAAGCCCGGCAGTGGTTCTATCAGACCTCCCTTACGTGAAGTTTCTCCTCAATCCTGCGTAATTCTGCCTGGTAGTCGGACGCGAGCTTTGAAGCTTGTGTTTGGGCTTTCCGCAGGTCGTCTTCAACCTTCTGTTTCTCCTCAGCCAGTTCTTTCTGGGTCTCCTCGTCCATCTCTTGTTCAGCTTGGGCCATCTCGTCCTTCAGTTTCGCCAGTTCCTGCTGGTGTTGTGCGGCCAACTCTGATAGTTCGCGATCGAGTTGCCTGAATGCAGCTGTCTGTGTTATATCAACACCTTCTGCTAGCTCTCGTTGGATGCGGAGCACGATAGGCTCCTTCTGAACTAGTTCCTCGAGGATACGGTGAGCGGATTTTTGGGTATTGTCATGGCGCATCATTCTGCCTTTTCTGTCGAGGATAGGCTTGTAGAAAATGTCTTTGGAGGCAAGTTCTCCCTCGCGAGCAATTCCGTCTTCCTCGGAGACGGTGCCCCACATATTCGTGACGACGATGACGTTCTCATAGGCTTCTTCTCCACAAAGCTCCTGAAACATCCTCAAATCACGACGGGCCGAACCTCCTATCTTCAGGTCGGAGATTCTCTGCATGTAAATTACGCCGACAAGGCGTGCGCCCTGTTTGTTCCTGCAACAAAGTGAGTCAAACACAGATAGGTGAGTGAGGGGGAAATGTGGAACAAACATGGCGACAAGGTAAGCAGAAATGATTTTCAACACATCGGTATCCGTCATTGTCGTATCGTCGAATCCAGGAGTGTCAAGGACAACAACCTGTTTTCCCCCGACTTTGAATGGCAAAGACGTCTGCACCTCATTAGTGCAGCTCTCCAGCCCCGAGCCGGTTCTGAGTTCAGATCCAGACGCCAAGTTGATGAACTAGGTAGAGTGGAGTCTCATGGTGAGCGTGGAGTGCGAGGGTGACGGCGTGAGGGGCATACCGTTGTCTTGCCGCTGCCGGTGGATCCCATGACCCTGATGGGGAAGTGATAAGAATGTCTGTCTCGACGAGTATGACGAGAATCAATAAGACGTACACAACGTAGACTGTTGTATTGGGATCAATAGGCGATGATGCAGCGACGCTGCCGTCCTTTGTTTCCTTTGTCTCATTGATTTTCTTGGGCTCCTCGTCGTGGAAGACATGGTCTGAGAAGCAGGGAATGCGAGCAAGGATACGTGCAATGCGTTGACCCATGGTGATGAGCTTGAAGCACCCAGTAGGAATGGGAAGAAACCAGACGTGGAGCTCGAGGTGGACGAGTAGTTCAAGGTACCGAGATTAAACAGATAGTAGAGGTGAAGCAACACGTTTTTACAGCGTTCGCATCACATTGGATCCACGCGCTTGTGGACCCACCTTGAGGTAGGGCCCTGCAGAGAAGCACGGATCCCATTTCTTTCCTTCGGCCGGGTGTTATCGGAAGTCTGCAATTCATCGTGCGCAGGCGACGCGGGCGGAGGAGCATTGGCATGTGAGCCACCGATCGCGACCTTGTTGAGGTACACTGCACTCGACGCCGTTTAAAAAAGGCTGTACGACGACGGCCGTGAGGCTCGAGCACGATTTGACCGAATTTGAGTCCTTTAACGGTCAAACCAATGGAGTCAGAGTGGTGGTGTTCAAGACCGTAAAGGTTGGTTCTAATAGGTTGATAGATAGCGTCAACAGAAGCGACGCCGACTTCGAGAACCTCATCAAGTTCTGGTGCAGTATCACAGGATTCCATTGGAACGAACGTTCATCAAGCATTGTCAAGGCTGTGTGACTCTATCTGTACATGCATAATCACGACGGGTACATACTGTGGTGGGGAGGGGAGACTCTGTTTTCGAACGTTGGGATAAACCTGGGTTGGGCGGTGTCGTTCACATGTCCAGTCCATTTCCGAGCGGTCGCGCCCGGTCAGACGATCCATCATGTCCACTGGTGTCCGTGTGATCCGGCCGCACGCCCTACACGACACTATCAATGAGATGCATCCACCCGCTTTGCCCTCTGACCAGCACTGCAACTTTGTTGCTGCGAACGATCGACAGATAGGATGGGAAAAAAATCCGGATAGTCGGGGGATTGAACCCTCGACCTTACACAAGGATCTACATATAAAATGCCAAGGCATATGCACTCCCACTACTTGGTTGAAGGCGTGGCGTGGGAAATGTCCATGTGAGAGTAATTTCCGGATATGGCAATTGCATCCGCGTCTGGTGTGGTTTGGTTTGTCATCTAATCTGATCGGAAAAAGGAAATCGGGACTGTAAAAAGTGGCCTGATGTTCAACCCGATCGGCAAATATAAAAAAGTGGACGGTCGGCTATGAGGAAAAAGAGAAAATCACACCGGTCGTCGCGACAGCGTCAGCGTCATCGTTGGTGTCAATCCCCCCTTCCATGGATATCGTTCTATACCTCGCCGACGAGTACGTTCTCGACAATGTCTGGGCTCATCTTGTCCCACCTCATGGCTCTGTCATGCCATCATCGTCAAGGTTTCAACAGCTCTCTTCTAATTTCACAACTATAGCATCGTCTCCACAGTCGGCATGGCCCCGAGATTATTTCTTTAGGCAAATACTCTCATTGAGTGTCATAACATTGATCGGCATCCACCTATTATACTTCGTCTTCGCCGGTCTTTCATACAAATTCATATTCAACCACGACATGATGCGGCATCCACGGTTCTTACAAAATCAAATCAAGCTCGAGATACAAACAAGTTTAAAAGCATTCCCCATGATGACCCTCCTAACCCTTCCGTGGTTTCAAGCGGAGGTCATGGGTTACTCTAGACTCTACGACAACGTCGACCAATACGGCTGGACCTATCTCGTCTTGTCTGTACCCTTGTACGTCCCCTTCCCCTCCTCTTACGGGGGAGGCTCTCTTGACGACTTGCTCTGCCACAGCTTTCTTCTGTTCACAGACTATGCCATCTACTGGGTACATCGTATTCTGCATCACCCCAGCATTTACAAGACATTCCATAAACCACATCATAAGTGGATAAGTACGTTTCCATGCACCTATATACCACTGGAGGCCAAAACTTTTTGTTATGACAGTACCAACACCATTCGCATCCCACGCATTCCACCCGGTAGATGGTTACCTCCAGTCAGTACCATACCACCTCTTCATTTTCTTGTTCCCTCTCCACCGGTATCTGTACCTTGGCCTCTTTGTTTTCGTCAACTTCTGGAGCATACTTGTATGTCGCTTCTCGCGCCTATCCTTCTAGTCTTGGACACTAATTAACAATGGCGTCGTCGTCTCGGATCCCTTCCCGCTGTCAGATCCACGACTCCGATATGATAACCGGACATCCGCTTGAGTCCGTCATTAATGGACCTGCACATCACACTCTGCATCACCTTTACTTTACCGTCAACTACGGTCAGGTACGCACGACGCAGCCACCCCAAATCGTCTCTGCTGACTCGTCTCGTAGTACTTCACATGGGCAGACCGTGTCGGCGGATCATATCGTCAACCAGAATCGTCTCTCGACCCATTACTCGAGGTGAAGAAAGCATCATGACCATACTTTGTCCTACCTAGGGACGTACTTGACTCGTTCCATAATGTTGGTAATCATTATAGTTTCAATATATTGGGCTGTGAGATGTGCATGGCGAAGATTGTAGATCACTCCGTCTAAGAAGTCTGAGTTGACAGTGCTCCATGGGCCGAACACGGGGAAACGATCGCGATTCGATCGGACGGCGTAGTTTGATCATAGATAGGGGTAGTAAGTTACATGGGGCCACAAGTTCACAGTACTCGATAAGAGCTTTTTCTACTTCCATAGACAGTACTTTTCTGTCAAGAAAATAGATGCTTTCGGTGTCCTAAAAGTGTATTACAACCAACTACTTCTTTGGTCGCCTCTTAACCTCATCTTCTTTGCAAGCGTGCAACATCAATTTGTTAGGGTGACCTGGCGTCATTCCGCTGTGACCCTTGGACCAGTCGTACGAAATTGCATAGGCGAATATGGTCCCGTTACGGTTGAAAGTCGTTGCAGCGATCGGTGCAGGTGCTGTTTCGAACGCTAGATATAATGGAACATACTCAGCAACGGATCCAGGTGGAAGGCAAAAGTAAAAGTACATTTTAGTCGCGTTCGCGCGTCCTTGTCCCAATAATGAATGCTTCCGTCAGAACCTAGGGTGAAGGGTTAGGTCCCAGAAGAAAGGGATTTGAGATATCCAAATAAAGACGGACCACACGTAGAAAACGTCCCGTGGACAGGGTGGAATGAGATATCGTTGACGGCGTATACCAGAGACTGATCTTTTGAAGACGGAGTTTGATCCTTGCGATGACACTTGAACGAAAAGTTGTTTCTGTAGACCCATCATCACACGTTAATATCCAGATTTTGATGTGGGTAGAGTTGCCAGTGCTCACGAGCTGTCCTTGTCTTCCACGTATCTAAGATAAGAAAAACCCAAGTCAGCCACCACCCATTTTATATCCGCTTTGCGTGAGAGCGACCACGCACTGAATTGCCACGCGGCCTTCAATACTGCCAACTGCAAACCCGCTGCTGGAAGAATTGGTGAAGCACGAGACAACACGTGTCTGCCACTTAAGGGGAGACGTTATCGTCTGTGGAATGAAAATAGAAAATGAGAACAGGATTCGAGCGGATAAAGAGCTATAACACTACCTTGTACGGGGAGGTTGGATTTGTTAAATTGTATATTTGGATGTGGCGCTCGGCCGTGCCAACGACAAGTAGGGGGTACTGGACGTCCATGGTGTAACACCGTTCCGGTAGTTGAACAGTAGCCACGGGGTTGGGAGTTCTCAAATCCCAGTACTACACGCGCAAACACGACGACAGCGTGAGTACATTGCCAACGGAGGCTCACGGAACGACACGTCCCAAACGCACCTTCAGCGTCTTATCCCAGCTTCCTGTGGCAAGGATCCCACCTTGGGGTGTCTCTATCCACTTGACGACTTTGATCGGAGCATCATGCTGAGCGACTTGCTGTGGCTGACCAGTCGTAATGTCAAACATGCGCGCGGCATTATCAGCACCTCCAGATATGGCCCTATTGCCTTCCTAATATCCCAACACGCGTTGCATCAGATGGGTTCCACTTGCTCGTGCCAACATTGCAACACGAACCTTGTTCCAGCATATGCTGAGCACAGGACCTTGATGCCCATAGATAGCCTTTCCCTGTGTCTGCCCGTTGGCACCGACCTCGTATAAACGGACCTTTGGAGATACAAAGTCGCTCGTTTCAGAAGACTGACGTGCACACACTTGGAGTGAGCGATTGGAACTTACGTTGTTGTCCCAGCTCCCCACTGCGAGGTAATCCGCTGCAGGTGAAAAGGCCAACGAGGAGATGGAATCGGTCGGTATTTCCGGGACTTCGATGTCCTTTTCTTGTGTTGCAGCAGTCGTCGTCGATGTCGACGCGGCACCAAAGAACGCCATGACGCCTACTTCTAATGACAAGTTCGAGTGTTTCGTTCTGTACTGGGGAGGTGGCGGCAGTGGCGTGGTAAAAATATGTTGCGTTACAAAATTATCTTCGACGATCTTTGTCGTTGTCGGCGGGTTGGCGTAATGGTAACGCGCTAGTTTCCGGCGCTAGAGATTCTGGGTTCGAGTCCCAGGCCTGTCGCTTTTTTGTCCCGGGTATGCACGTCCCAATGAGATTCGATTCGCTTTTGTACAGTGTAACAGTCCGTATTCGTGTTTGAACTCACAGACATACGTAACCTACTACAGACAGTGAAAACGTAGCTACAGGTTTACATACTCATAAATTACTTCTCAAACACGGGCGTGTCAAACATGCCATCGGGATCTGAAGCGTCGCTCAGTCAGTTCGTTCATTGCGCAAACACGGGTAAGATGACCCTTACCATGGCCGTGTGTATAAATAAACTCCTTGTCCTTCGCAGCGCGGTGCATGAGGTAGCTTGCCACCTGGTGTGCTACACAGGAGACCTTGCTATTGAAAAGGGCCCCTGCACGCACAGCAGCTGCGGCCAGATGATACCTTGACGTTCCGTTGCAAAGCATCATCTATATCACGGAGTATCCAGGTCAGATTCCCGCAATGGTGATCGGGGCGCTCAACTCACATCAAAGGGAGTTGTAGTTGTCCCTTCCTCACGGTACCTATCCAAGATTGTAAACTTCGCGTCCATGCGCTTGGCAGGGGTGATAGCTTACCCCTCAATCACCATCCGTTCGATTCCAGGCCTCCCGAATACCAATCCCCTAATGTCAAGGGGATATCCATGGAAGTTGATGATGATCGATCTATCCGTTGTGAACAACGTATCGAAGTCGTCGTCGTTCAGGGCATGCGGATGGCTACCGAACGGACCCAAAATCATCAGGTCCGTCACATTCACGACGCGCACGCGAAGGTCGGGTACTTCTTTGCGCAGGAGGGCCGCCGCTGCAACAACCTCAAAGGTGACCTCAGTACCGATGCCGACGAGTACGCTAAAAATGCCAGTGAGGACTGTGTAAATGACCTTGCTGGAGGTAGCAAGACGCACACGTCAGGGTCAACTCCTTCATCAACGCTCGCAAACTTCCAGACAGAAGCTCCTGCGATGCAGTGCTGTAATACGACTCATCGGCAATGCGTAATGGCATATATCCAATCACGTACCCGGTCTGCCTCTTCTGGATCTAGCCATACTGAAGTTGGCTGCTTGCTCCCAACGATGAGGTTGATGTAGTTCCTGGATCTCAGACAGTGTGCCATCGTGGACAACCAGCAATTCGCGTCGGGAGGGAGGTAGACACGGGCAATCTTAGCCTTCAAGTTGAGAACCGCACCAATAAAGCCGGGGTTCTGGTGAGAGAAACCATTGTGCTCCTGCCGCGCCCATGTCGATGTCTCGATGAAGTTAATAGAGCCTATATCTTGTCTCCACTTCGTTTCGAACGCCTGTGGGCGCGTATTAGATTAAGGTTAAAATAGATACATCGGAGAGGACTAACCATTTTGGCGAATTTGCTATATTGGACCATCATGGTATGCACGATGCCCAAGAATGCCTCGTAGCTGGGGAACAACCCCGTCCTACCGGTAAGTGTATAACCTTGCAACATTCCTTCACAAGTATGTTCGGAGAGGATCTCGATGACTTGTCCGCCTTGCGCGCGGCTTGCAATATCCCACTGCATATCACGGCCTGTTACCTCGAGAACAGCTCCAAGCTTATTCGACTCCAACTCGTCAGGTGAGAATATTCTGAATCTCGTCGGATTGCTGTGGTATAAGTTAGTGCAAGATGTTCGGGGAAGGAAGGACGATACCCACTCTTCGATCACATGCTTGAGAAATTCACCAACCGTCTTCATGCAGCTCGCCTGCGATCGCTTCTGTACGCAGAATGGTGTCCAAGCTGGAACCTTCAGCGGCTGATATGCAGCATATGCCTCCTTCCTCATCCCCAGTCGTTTGTCTCTGTTTTCGGGAACGATTTGGAGCAGGTCGGGATAGGGTGCACCGTCGAGTGTATCCCTGTCACCACCGATACAAAAAAGTTCCCGCGGATCGTAGCTAGACAACCAGGATTCCAGCATCTTTAACTCCCCTTCATCTGTCTTCGCATCCGGGAGCGGTATTTGATGAGAACGGAACGATCCCTCAATGTACTCGCCATGAAGCTCCTTTGGACCCGTCCACCCTTTCGGGGTACGCAAAATGATCACAGGCCAGCGAGGCTTAACAATAGGCTTCCCTGAGCGTGCAGCTTGTTGGATACGAGCAATCTCCTTCAAAGCCCATTCCATGGAAGCGGCGAGGTCCTTGTCGATATTGCCCAAGTCCTTGACAATACGAGGCTGGTAACCATAGCCACTGTGAAGTAGGTAAGGTACTGAAAGAGTGACAGCATTCCGTAAGACGCACCAGAACGAGGCGACGAGTTCTTTGTCGTCCATACACCCATATATGGTACGGTTGGAGATCTTGAAGCCATTGAGGTGCACGATGGGGAGCACAGCACCAGATACGGCTGGATCGATGAACTTATAACCATGCCACGCTGTAGCAGTTGGCCCTGTCTCCGCTTCGCCATCTCCAACGATGCAGGTGACGACAAGATGCGGGTTGTCCAATGCCGCGCCGAAGGCAACGGACAGCGCATAACCGAGTTCGCCTCCCTCGTGAATGCATCCGGGTGTCTCAGCGTTGATGTGGCTACGAACACATGATAAGTGCAACGACGAAGTATTGGTACCAAATCCTTACCTCGGGAAACCACCAGGTGCGCTAAACTTTCCGATAAGGTTGGTTAAACCAGCTCTGTCACGCGTATACGAAGGATAGAAGGGCGATATCGAATCCTCTAGCCAAAGGCAAGACAAAATACCAGGTGCGCCATGACCTGTCAATGGTTATGAGCGCAAGAGTGGGTAATGAGTATGTACAAACGATAAGATTCCCATTGGTACGTGCGTTTTTTCGCATGTCGAGCGCACGATTCCATAGGAATCGCTATGAAGAATGTAATACTTACCAGGTCCGACGACTAGGAGAGTGTCTAGGTTGGTTTTCTTGATGATACGGTTAAGGTGTGCGTATACGAGTGTAAGACCGGGGCACGTTCCCCAGTGACCAAGTAAACGAGGTTTAATGTCATCGAAGGTCAACTCGCGCTCGAGCAATACATCGTCTTTCAAGAAGATCATCGCTACAACGTCCCGGCGTCAATACACATAAAGCCACAGTCGTCACATATGACGTACCCGCAGCAATGTAATTAGCAGCACGCCTGAACTTCTGAATAACGTCAAGCTCTACATTGCTGATAGCAAAGGAAGAGACGTCGAGCTGGACGCTATTCTCTAGAATAGAGTCGGGGAGATGAGAGGGATCAGGAGGCGGATCGGATTGAAAGAGGCGTTGACCGGGCATTGTGGGAAGTTCGTGTACGTTGCAAGGAGAGCACCACTAGAGCTCAGTCGTAGAGGTGGCTTGCTATATATCCCACATTGCAAATGAATGATTTCATTGTGGTGCGCCTTGCGCCCAGGATCTTGGCTTAACCATCGATTACCTCTTTGCAAATTAAAAACTTTTTAAGAAGGGCCAGAACTTTGGGTACGTTCGGTTGAACGTGCTGGAGATCCCATGAGTCCAACAAAAAAACTAGGACGCAGTTCTTTTTGGGATTCATAGTATCCTCGTCCCATTCAACTCGCGAATTGAACTTGTAACTTACGAGATCCCCTTACTCAAGTGAGCTGTAGAGAACTTCGAAAAAGTTCATCTAGTAGAATAGCTACTTCCTGCTGTGCTTCGCTCTTCTCCTGCTGGAGATTCTTCATCTCTTCATCTCGCCACCGCGCAATCTGGGCTTCGTCCGAGAGTAACAGTAAAAGTTTCAGGGAATGAGTGATGGAAAGCAACGAGTTGGCAGCCCGGACCTGTCGTTTATTGGTCGTATACGTCGCAGATGGTAGGGTGAAAGTACGTAGTTTGACTTACCATGGACTCGGCACGCAGCTCTGCTTGGAAAGCTTCCTGAGCGATGCGGAACTTATCCTTGTCCCCAATCTACGACACAAGAAAAAGTCGCTGAGAGTGTGCGGGGATGGAACATATGATATTGGACCATACAGATGCGAGATTGACGATGTCAACCATGCCATCAACCAGTACCTCTACTTCAGCATCGAGCTTCTTGTTCCACTCCTCTTCGATAGCGTCGAGATACTCTTCTGAGTTCTGATCTACCAGCGCCTGGTCGAGCGCAGGTCGATGGAGTAGTTTTGCTGTCGGAAGCGCAGATGGACGAGACACGTCGGTTTGCGGGGGTTCCGCCATGGTGACATGAGTGTTTGCGGCCGAGTGTCTTGCTTCATACATAACGACTCAAGCTGATCAAGTTGTTTCAACGATGCCTCCAACACCTGCCATGCACGCCCTCCAGAACCGCGTCGAGTCCTTCAAAAAGTCAAAACGCGTCAAACGCTACCCCTCCAAGAAGACCTCCACTCAATCTGCGACAGTTAAATGGCCCCATCCGCCTTCATACAAAGCTAACGCGAACACGCTCGCAGAAGCTGGCTTCTTCTTCTGTCCCAGCTGGGATGATAGGGACTGTGTCGCTTGTTTTCTATGTGGGAAAGAACTGAGTGATTGGGATGCGCAGGACGATCCGTTCGCGGTTCACTATGAGAAGTGTGGAGAGGCCTGTGGATGGGCCATCGTTCGGTGCGGTCTCGTAGAGGATATGGACAGTGAGGGAAGGTGAGTCTTTTCTTCTGCCGGATCATCCTTCATCGTCGTGGCTATCACACACTGTGCTGATCTCGTATTTATCCACTCTCTAGCTTTACGTTCACGAACAAGGCTCGAATACCTACCACCAAGGCCATAGAAGAAGCGCGCTTGAAGACGTTTGGAGAGGACTGGTGGCCTTACGACGATGACCCAAACCACGGCGCCAGCTCGAGAAAGGTTCGTCCAGGATCGCGCTGTTTATGTATCCTTCCATCTACCCGTCTTTGCTCACTCGTGCTCGTACAAGATGGCTCGAGCTGGGTTCGTTTACACCCCTCAAGGTGCGGGTGACGATACGGTTACATGCTTATACTGCAATACTGCCCTGGGAGGGTGGGACAAGGACGACGACCCCATGTACGTATCATCTACCGTCAGGATTATTTCCTATCTGTTATTAGCATGGATACACAACGTATCTCACGCATACTATACGTTGCAGTCACGAACACCGAAAACGTGCAACCAAGTTGGAACGCGGTTGTCCGTTTTTCTCGTTCGCGCAGCCAACTCCACCCGCTAAACTGGCGCGGTCGGGGTCGATAAAGGCTGGGAAGAAAAGTACGGCGGCTCTTCCAAAACATACAAGAACGCATTCACGGACGCGGTCGCGCAAGGAAGATAAAGCGACGAAGGTAGAAAAAGGGGATGAGGAAACAGAACAGGAGGTAACAACAGAAAAGGGACAGAGAGTAAACCCGCAGGTTGACGAGGAACCGAAACCATCGCCACCCGTTCCTCCAGATGCCGCTATTGCTATGGAGGCGGAAGACGATGACCCTAGGCCCCCACTTCCGTCGCCCGAACCAGAACCCGAATCCGCGCCAGCACCAACATCAGCACCTACCGTGTCAGCAACGTCACCAGCACTGCCAGCGGCAAGAGTACCAATACCAGATGCAAAAATACCGGTGCCGATGATTGTGGAAGATAGCGTATTTTATACAGCGTCGACACCGGTGCTACCTCCTTCGGAGGCACTCACAGAAGAGGAGCGAGAGTTGTCGGTGGAGCAGTGGATACGACGGGAGATCTCACTAAGCTATGAGAAGCTCATGGCCGATGGACAGAACCAGATCATGCTGTTCAAGGAGAGAGCGGCTGAGGTTCGAACACTTATTGAGGATCTTTAACAGTACTCGGTGGTTGGA
The DNA here is from genome assembly GCA_024663395.1 of Pisolithus tinctorius. Lineage (NCBI taxonomy): Eukaryota > Fungi > Basidiomycota > Agaricomycetes > Boletales > Pisolithaceae > Pisolithus > Pisolithus tinctorius. Next base: position 4,775,731 of record JANFAH010000002.1, read on the forward strand.
CGGTGTGGGGGATATTGTTGTAGGTACTATGCTCTATGGAAGGTGGGGGATCACCCCAGTGTAGTCATTCCACGATCAAGAAAGAGGACCCACTAGTACAAACGGCTGAATGTGCGGTTTCAACTTTCCGGCGAGGGAACAACAGAACGACCAAAAAAGCTTGTAAATAGCATTGAGAGCGTACAGATTGTACATCTGGTGCGCTGTCCGTCCGAATGCTATGACAATATCCGAACGATCGTAGTGACCGTGATAAATAACGAGCTCGCGAGTGTGATGTAATGCATTCCTAGGGCATGTGCACCGCTCTACCCAGGTGGGACACTAAGAGCTGTAGTCGAATCGGAAACGTGATATGTCGACGTGACAGACCGGCCTTCTGAGTTTGTGTATATCGTCGCATACGCATCGTAGACCTTCGGGAGAGCGGATGCGTTCACGGTGGGTGAAGCAAGAATGGTAGAGTGGGTACTCGTTGCCAACTCAGATGTAACTATTTCTCAAAGCGTCGCCGGAAGCGAGGTGTTGAACGTATGTGATGGTGTGGTATAGGACAGTGTGACCAGTACATAAATTGGAAGGATCGTTGCGACGGTCGCTGATACGGACGAGAGGAAACAGGAACGCCGATGGGAGATTCGACGGCGGCCGATGCATTCAATATCGCAGAGACTAATCATGGGAGGTTCCTCACGATCAATACCATGACTGCGAGACTGCGAGCCGACACAGCAATATACGCATTGCACCCAGCAAACCACGAGCAATTCATTCCGACTCACCTCCATACCGAGTACACGGTACGCAGGAACGGGGTTCCTGGGGACGCCTACAGTCGGCAAGGAGAAGCCAAAAAGGAACGCCAACCTTCACCAAGTTGCCAATCAACACCATCCGAACTCGGCGGTAACGCCTTCGGCCACGGCAGACAAAGACCTGGCTTGCTGGCCGCGGGACCAATGATATAGTCGGTGGGTTGCAGCACGAATGTGTTATCCATAGAAACAGCGGTGAAGGTCTTGAGCGTGTGATATAGAAAGGTGTTCTTTCATGAGCAAATGTGGTCGCGCTGTCCGCGAGGGGGTAATTTTTGAGTAAGAGAACGGAACGGTGAATACTGGGTTTTTTGCTATGGTGCCCTGCAATCGAATCCGGGGAGTCCAAATCTGAAAGAATTGGGGCACTAGCTTCTCCGGTTCACGAGATATTCCAATTCTGAGATGCGTGCTGCAAGACAACATCTGCGAAATGCCTGAAATGAACGCTTAGCAAGCGAGACCCTCACAGGTGACGAGAGGTTACGTTCACTCAAACGGTGACCGCTGATTGGCTGACATTCTTTTTGTTTTTCCTTTGTTTCTTTTTATTTTTCTCTAATTAGCGGTCACTTAACTGCAAGGCATAGTAGATTGCAATCCGTCACCGACAGAATATCGTGCTACGAGGTATTGAGAAAACCGTTCTAAAATTTCAGCTGTAATAGTCATATCTACTCAAGTGTATAGATGATACAACATGTTGAAGGCCTCTTTGGTAGTGTATGAATTAAGAAAAAAGCAATCATATAATTCCTGAGAGGTAGCCATTGTCACTGTATGGTCCACATTCTTCCCAAAAACGGGTACTAGATCTGCAGGATGAGTGACCTCAGTTAAGGGGATGATAAAACCACTACGGTACACCAGTGCCTGGGGTGAGTGCGGGCCGTATCCTCTTTCAAGGATCCAGAGATGCGTATCCGGTTGATCTTCTGGCATGGCGATGATATGGAATGGCCGAACGTATATGAGAGGTTGAGTTAGGGAGTCGGGAAGTGAAGAGTCTCTAAATTGGTGGGAGTGGTTCAGCTGAAATATAACGCGTACTTCTGCAACATGACCTGTATGAATAAATGATACATTAGCACTATCCAGGGACATACATTATGGAACATACAATTAGGTGTCGAGAATGCAATCCAGAATTATGGTAGCGTCTCGGAGTTTCGCCCAGAGGGCTTGGAGTTGTTCCCCGACCCTCGGAATTAAATTCCGATGTCAATGTAGAAACTCATACCTTCGTTAGGTACTAATACAGTGACTACTTCGTACACTGAGAAACTCATACCTTTGTTAGGTTATGAGCCCCGCTCTCGTGCTCTAATTCCGAAAGAGTTAATACGCAGCAACAATACCCACTATGGCAAAAGACGATCATTCCTTACAAGTCCCAACCCTAAATGCGGATGGAAGCAACTGGCTATACTACAAGGCTCGGGTTGAATGGGCCGTCAGCTCGAAAGGGCTGATTGGACACCTGACCGGCTTGGATGCGAAACCAGAGGACCCTTCAGCAGGGAAAGATGCCTCCTGGAAGCCCACAGCCATGGAGCAAAAACTTGTCAGCGAATACCCAGAAAAACTGTGGCAATGGGCTAAGGACGACGGATATATCAAGCAAGTGATCGCTGTGTCACTCCCAGAATCTCTATTCCTTCGAGTCCTGAAGGAAGAGACTGCAAAGAGTGTGTGGGGTGTCCTCACCGATCTTTTCCAAAACCGCTCTCGCGTCATCGCAATTGACCTTCGGAGAAAACTCCAAGAATCCCGCTGTTCAGAAAAAGGCGATGTCCACGCTCACTTTGACAAGATGCATGCACTGCGTGAACAACTTGCTGTGCTTGGACAGTCAATCACAGACAACGACTTTGCAGCCATCATCCTCAGTTCACTTCCCACTTCTTATGACTCCAACCTCGCAGCTATGACATCTTTGGGCCCTAGTCATGCAAAAGGACCTATCTCCAGACTTCATAATCAAAGTAATTTCCGATGAATATGATAGGTGCCAAACATGGACGAAGAGAGGCAACTCCGGAAACTCCAGAAATTCCGAAGATGCGGCTTACTCAGCAAAGGACGGAAAGAAGTCCACTTGTGAAAACTGTGGAAAGAAAGGTCATACGAAAGACCAATGCTGGGAAGAGGGTGGCAGAAAAGCTGGGCAAGCGCCCAAGTGGTTCCAGAACAAGGGGAAAGGGAAAAAGAAGGAGAAAGGTACCGGAAAAGCGGCCACTGCAGCCAGTGCATCAGCCAGCTCGAGTGCACAGACCAGTGCTGACTCGGAACCTGATGGAGTTTGGCTAGTGCACCCGCAGGACGATGACTGGCTTACGGAAATTGCGGAGGAAGAAATTCCGAACCCCCAGGACATTGTTAATGACAAAGAAGATGCATATATGAACAACTATGACCATGTTCTCCTCGCAGGCAAAAGCCTAAATTCTGCAGAAGAGACAATCCTGTTTGACTCTGGCGCTTCACATCATATGTCCTCCTACCACAGCAAATTCCTCGACTACAAGCCAATCATACCCAAACCTATCACCGCTGCTGACAACCACACCTTCCATGCCATCGGGAAAGGCGACCTTGCAATTTCACTCCCAAACGGCACTACCCAGACCCATATTTGACTCAAGGACGTGCTCTATGCTCCCAAGATGGGAATTACACTCGTTTCTGTTAGCAAACTTGACATCGCTGGGTATGCAGCATTATTCTGAGACAAGTGTTGTCAAATTTTCGATGCTCGAAAAAAGAAAGTAGCTGAAATTCCGATGCAAAAAGGCCTCTACTGTCTCAAATGAGCTCGTCATGCCTTCACAGGCCTAGCCAAGGCCACAGAATCCTTAACCATGGAGGAGATTCACATAAGGCTTGGCCACATCGCTCCCAAAGCCATCCGGTGCATGCTCAAGGATGGCATGATTACCAGAATTAAACTGGATGAAGCACATCCTACCATGGGCATGTGCAATTCATGTGAATATGCCAAAGTGACTTGGAAGCCCATTGGGAAGGAGCGCAACCCACCCCACTGTGAACACCTAGGTGACAAGGTTCACACAGATCTCTGGGGACCTTCTCCGGTCCAAACCCCTGGCCACAGTCAATACTACGTCTCATTCACGGACGACCACACCTGCTACACCAAGTTGTACCTCCAAAAGACAAAAGCCAAGACCTTCATGTCATACAAGGCCTATGAAGCATGGCTGAACACACAGTTTGACACCAAAGTCAAGTGACTTCGCTCAGATCGAGGGGGAGAATACCTTGGTGCGGAATTTTCGGAATATCTGAAATCCCGAGGCACAGAACGACGCATAACTGTCCATGATACCCCTGAACACAACGGAGTTGCAGAACGACTCAACAGAACACTTGTTGAGCATGTACGTGTGATGATTCATGCCAGCGGCCTACCCAAGAACCTCTGGGGGGAGGCCATTATGCATGTGACCTGGCTCAAAAACTGCTCGTCAACTCGCCGTCTAGGCATGAAAACTCCCAACGAAATGCTCTACCAAAGACCACCCAATCTCTCAAAAATTCCGGTCTGGGGATGTTGTGTCAAGGTCCATGACACCTCTGGCTCCAAACTAGACATGCGAGCCTGAGATGGACACTGGGTAGGTTTTGACCCTGAGAGCGATGGCCACCGTATCTACTGGCCTGACACACGAGCAATCGGAATTGAAAGAAGTGTCATTTTCGAGTGCTGAGATGTGTCTGTACCACATGGTGTGCCACTTGAGGGGGAGCAGGGGAATTCCGATGCCTCAGAAAGAAATTCCGAAGCCTCAAAACGAAATTCCGAAACCTCAGAACGGAACTCCGCAGCTTCACAGGGAAATTCCGAGGCCCCACAGATGGTTGAGTGACCCACCAAAGCAACTTCAGGAATTCCGAGACTAATTCCGGACCCACTCGGAGACAATTTCGAAACACCTCCACCTCAACCTTGTCATTCCACTCGCCAGCACTTCGAATCAGACTATATGAGGCGCCTACGTGCAGGGGAAGGCACTCGTGATGGGCGCATCCCTCTCGACTTCATAAAAGAACTCTGAGAGAGTGATAGCAACCCAAACAGCCCGAAATCCCGAGAAAATGCTACCTATGTATTCAACGAAGAACTAGCTGCCGATGAAGATGACACTAACATTGTGTATGCTATGGTGGCAGGGATGGCTGAAGCCGAAGGGCTAGACCCATCAACAGTCCGTGAGGCGAAATCCTGAGCTGACTGGCCGAAGTGGCAAAATGCCATAAATGCGGAATTAAACAGCCTAGAGGAAGCGCATACCTGGGATGTTGTTGAGTGCCCCAAAGGTGCAAATGTTGTAGGATGCAAATGGGTCTTCAAGATCAAACGCAATGCTGCTGGAGAAATTGAGAAGTACAAGGCCCGCCTAGTCGCTAAGGGCTATTCTCAGATCCAGGGCATTGACTATGACGAAACATATGCTCCCATCGCAAGACTTGCATCTCTCCGCTGTGAGTCAAAGTGTGGAATGCTGGTATAAACCAAACAAATCCAACACCAAAGACAAATACAAGCAAGTGGTGGTTTACCTCCGCGGAACCTGGAGGGCAGAGAAACCTGATGTGGGGGGAGACTTCAAGTGGAGGTGCTCCTGGCGCAAGTCGTCGACGAGTTACACAGGAGAAGATGAATGGACGATGATTGGGAAGGGGATGCTGAACAGAGTGAAGGTGTTCAGCCGAAAGTACTTGGGGGTAATGGACTTTTGATAAAATATGCTCCTGGCGCAAGTCGATGACGAGTTACGCAGGAGTGGAAGAATGACTAGACAAGAGGTTGCTGACTAAGCACAGATGATACAATGATATGAAGGAAGACAGATAGACTCTTCCGAATGAGCCTCAACTGTCGACGATGAGATATGCTGAGCTGAACTGACTTCTGAGTGACTTCTTGATTGCTTCTGAATTGATTGTGGGTAGCTAAGTACATGGGGGTTTATATACTGAGGGGGGGAGCACAGCTTGTGACAAACAAGGCACAAACACTTGGTAAGTAATGAGTAAGGACTGGGTAATCATGATGAGTAAGCGAGAAATGAAAAGTAAGCAAGCAAAGAAGATTGGTAAGTATTGGCAATGAACAAGTCAAGGATAGTCAAAATATCACAAAATGAGTCAAACAGAATCAGAAACTGAGTAAGTGCACTGATATCACATTAGGGGGTGGCGATGCAAGTTAGTTCTTGGCGGAGACATCTCTAGACCCAAAGATGGCATGACAGATGGACGGTGTTTCCAGATAGGGAAGTATTAACTCCAGAATTGAAGGGCATGAGTCAGGTGTCAAAGGGGGCTAGGGCGTTGGGGGTCTGTGGGGCAATGAGAGCATACGCGATCGCATCTCCCACCCTTTCATCCTCTCAGCAAAGTTAACAAAAACTTCATGAACGGGGCTCTGACGGAGGAGGAGGAGAAGGGGGGACGTCTTCTGCTGGATCTTGCAGTAAGAAGGCAAGATGCATGTCATACTTGTCATGAATGCGATCAGGGAGGCTGGAGGACAGTAGATTATACTGCAGCTGTCGCAATGCAGGAAGAATGATGGACGAGACTGGAATAAAGACAGTGCAGGGAGCAGGGAGAAATGATCCATATGCTTCATCAACCGGGGGGACTGAAATGACCACATAAGACCTTTCTAACCGAGTGACAGACCTGAGGCGACCAAAGAACATCCTTCTGGAAGTCATACTGACAAGGAGAACACGCTGACCAAGCTGCATGGGATGAGACGGGGCTGACAATGACGGGATGAACCAGGGGGCTTCAGGACGGAAGCTGGTGGGAACGCCTGGCAGATATACGTAGCCACTGTCTCTGGCAAATGAGACAAGCGAGATGATTGATGAAGAGGTGGCCATGATTGATGGACCTTGCGAAATGAGTGTCTGATGGATGGAGTGCTGTAGAAATGCGCAGGGTGCGAGGATCCTCTCCAAATTTGGAAGGAAGAATCGTGGGGCTGAGCACTTTAAGCGAGCATGCGAACCGAGTTGATATCTTTGGAAACGGTGGAGATATGACAGAAACCGGAATGCCATACACGGGCACTAAAAACCTTTAATGCGCACTTAACTCGCTTCCTCTTTTCTCTTTAGCACTGACGACTTGTTCTTGTGCGAAGGATGACTGTTCACATCCAACAGTCTTTCTTCACATGAGGCCTTTAGTCTTCATCTGCATGCCTGGGCATTGTGCGCAACTCGTCAATGAGTTAGGCAGAGTCAGCTGTAACCATGTCCACAACACCTTTGGTGTGTGACACTGCACCATACTAGCAGTTGCTGCATGCAATGACTGGGATATCAATGTATTCAATTTCCACTCAGCATTCCTCAATGGCAAACTCGGAGATGGCGAAGACATCTACATGGAGCTCCCTGAGGGCTATGCTGTAGGGCGGAATTTTTCCCATCCAGTTGTGAAGCTAAACGTAGCATTATACAGCTTGAAACGAGGCGCGCTTCAGTGGTACCAGAAGCTATGTGCTACTCTTGCAGATCTTGGGCTCACCAGAGCACACGCAAACTGGGGAGTGTTCTATGGTCGCATAGGATCGGAAATCCTCATCCTTGCCAGCCACGTCGATGACTGCACTGTAACAGGCAGTTCCCCATCATTAATTCGCTCATTTAAACAGGAGATCAGCACTCGTTTTAAAATCTCCGACCTAGGGCCCATCAGTTGGCTACTTGGGATGAAGGTGACATGGAACAGAGAAGCCTGCACCATATCCCTGTTGCAGCAGTCATACATCGAGGCCATCCTAACAAAATACAACCTTGCTGACTGCAAACCTGCCGCAATTCCGATGGACCCTGGAATAAAACTCTCTCATGGAGAAATTCCACAGCCAGCCGAAGAAGCTGCACGCATGAAAAACATACCCTACTGTGCTGCTGTTGGCTCCCTCATGCACCTTGCCATTGGAACATGCCCTGACATTGCATTTGCTGTCTCCACAGTCGCGCAGTTCAACAATGCACCCAACATGACTCACTGGGAGGCCGTGAAACGAATCTACAGGTATATCTCAGGCACAAAAGTGCTTGCTTTAACGTTCAGAAATTCAGAACGAGGCCTCGAGGGCTATACTGATGCAGACAGAGCTTCGCAGGAGCATCGACGTGCTATAAGCGGATATGCCTACCTACTGGATGGTGGAGCTATCAGTTGGGCTTCACAGAAACAAGACTTGTAATGCTCTCCACCGCTGAAGTGGAGTACGTCGCAGCGACTCACGCAGCCAAAGAGGGCCTGTGGCTTTGATGACTCATCGGAGAGGTTTTCCGACCACTCAAACACCCTATCCTGCTGTATTCCAACAGTCAATCTGCCATTGCGCTTACCAAAGATGGCAGCTATCATGCTCGTGCGAAGCACATCGACATACAATACCATTTCATTCGTTTTGCTGTGGAAAACAATTCCTTTTGTTTAATTTATTGTCCTACTGACGACATGGTTGCCGATACCCTTACCAAGCCTCTACCTAGCATCAAGGTGAAACACTTCGCATCTGCACTCGGACTTCGTTCCAATTGAGGGGGAGTGTCGAGAATGCAATCCGGAGTTATGGTAGCGTCTCGGAGTTTTGCCTAGAGGGCTCGGAGTTGTTCCCCGACCCTTGGAATTAAATTCCGATGTCAATGTGCTTACTAATTACAGTACTATAAATTTTCCGCACCGTTCTTTTCCACCTCAGTGACTACTTCATACACTGAGGTGAGTATAGCTAGGTTCCCGCTCGTTTACTTGGTACTGACATAGTGTAGAAACTCATACCTTCATTAGGTACTAATACAGTGACTACTTCATACACTGAGAAACTCATACCTTCATTATTAGGGTTGTCTGGATTCTGTCCATCCACATTAAGAAGAATGGCGTCGCAGTTCCTGTAGGGGAAGTCGGGTGATGGAGGCTGAGCTTGAACCACTTGACTCAGCATGATCACCGAGGGCCTGCAGGTTGAGTATTGTTGAATGCAGAATTTATACCACACTGAGACTCCGTCAAACATCTGCAGGGCGATGTGGGATGTGATGCTTTCCACATGGCACATGACATATTTGTTGAGCCTCTCGAAAAAGTTGGGAAGTGCATAAGTGGTACCGACGTCAGCGATATTCAGTTTGACATGATCGGGAGTGATCATGATGGATAGCACAGCTACAGTTCCTTTGGACATTAAACCCTTCGTGAATAAATTTCAAATAGAGCGGGGGGAATTAAAGTGGCGTTGTTCGCCAGGGGCAACACAAGAGATCCATGATGAGGTAGGGTCTGCCAAACTGAGAAGATTCTCTTCATCCTTGGTGGCATTCACCAAGGGCTCATTATGTTCACAGAGCAAAAGGTATATGTTGAACAGATGAATGCGCTCCTCATGGTCAAGGAGGTGGACGATCTGTTCAGTGAAGTCGGATTGCCTATTGGTGCGAGTGAATGGCATCTTGCAGTGAGTGATGAGAAGACATTCAGAAACATCAGCACTATACTGGATCAACCTGCCATTTCTTCTGATGGCATCCATGAAGCTCAGCATGAGCTCTAGCTTGGGGATATTGAAATCCTCCTTTCCAGCGTGAGCCCCAGTGTCGAGAATGCCGTTCTTTGTTGAATGAAACTCAGCAAGTGAGGCTTCCATATCTCTGATGGATGATTCGGTGTGGACATGCCTTTGGGCAAGATAAAAGAAGTCCATGAGTGCATGGATAGGCTGAACCATCACAGCAGGGGCAGCACCAGCGATCATGGGAACAATTGTGCGCTGTATGTCACGATATTCATGTCCTGTCATTTGGGTTGCACGTGATATCCCGGAAGCAAAGTGGCGAAAACTGATGCGTTTGTGGTGGACCTTGTAGCGAGTGTTGAGTTTGTCAATCCCAACCACTTCCTTGCACCACTTCAGTACATGATCCCAGAAAAATTTATGGAGGGAATGAAGAACTTTGGGCACGAGAAACCTGGCAGGGTCGCTGTGTTGCCAATTTCGGAAGAACAGAAGTTGCACTCCAAGGAGTTGGTTAGCCTTCGCCACCTTCTGGAAACTATCTACCTTCCAAGGGTCCCTTCCACCCCCCGTTCTACTGATCTGGTGAATGCGATCGAGGGTATACTGTTTTGTGTGAGGGGGCTGACATGTTGGGTCTCCAAACTGCTCAAGAGTTGCCAGGGTGATAGGGGATGCATTTCTAGCCACTGCCGCAATTAATTGTTGTTCTGGCAGGTCAGCCGTCCATGCAACCAAGGGTGTGAAGCAGAATTGGACATCACTGAAAGCATCCATCATGAACTCTCCAACATTAGCAACACACTTCAATCTCTCCATGACAATGTCCATACATCTATGCCAGAGCCGAGCCTGCAAAATCGTCTGGTAGTCTGGATGAATGTCAAACTTAATAATTGGCATGAAGGCAACACAACGCCAGGATGTGCTGTGGCCTTCATGTGGATGTCAGAGTCAATGTTGGCGATTGTTAGAAACAGGGGATGCATTTCAAGGTTACCAGTATGCTTCATGACAGGCATCTTGTCTGATGCAGTGATAATGGGAATGATGGTTGCGCCCTCAGGAAGTGTGTCCTTAACAAACATTAGCCTTGTGCAGGAGGTAGTAAGTGCTTTAAAGCAGCTGACCTGGATACGGGTTGCCTCATCCACTGTGAACCATTCACCATACTCACGCTCTGTATTTCTCCACACATGAAGGGGGTCAAAGGACATGTTTTGTGCGAATATTGGATTTCCAAAAAGACTTTCTACAACCTCCAGTCCATCTTGATAAATGAGTTCAATCTTCTTCTCTGTGTTGTAGCCATCGACTTCGAGTTGCATGACTTGCCATTTCAGCCCTGATGGCAGGGTGTCCATCCACTCAAGGAGCTGGCGAGCTGACAAGAACGATGGTTTTTGACCATTCAACTACATTGGAATGTATGAGGCAAGCATTCCGGGTAGTACTAACATGAAACTCACCCACTCCAATTTGAGAAATACATTGATTTGAGCCTGCATGAGGTTTTCAACAAGAAATTTTCCCAACCTCCACTCTGTGTGACTTTGGAAAGGCCAGTAAATGTTTGTTTCATGATTCTTCTGATATCGATCATCTTCTATTCATTCCAGTGTGTTCTTCAACTGACCATACACCCAACCCGATCTCACATGGTATTGGGCAGTGCGATCCCCCGACTCCTGTGTCAAATGAAGAGCAGGGGGAAGTGGGTGTATTCGAGTATCCATATCAATATAGTGAGAGAGGCTTGAAAATTCTCTAAGTCTTTCAAGCTCCGCTTCCCAAGTTCCACTTGCCTCTGGCATTGTCCACCCAGGCCGCATCTGTAGTCCCATTGGTGATTGTGATTATGTCTTCTCACCTTACCCCTCCCCCAAGCTCTCCCCAATCCCATCACTTGAATACTAGCAGACATTGCAGCAAATCCCCACCCCTTTCTCCCCTTCGCACCTCCAAGACCCAGAGATTATTCAATAGAAAGATTGATACAGGAATTACGCCATTGCCGAGTACTCCCCTCCCAAAGCATTTACCGGAACGTAACAGCTTGCAAGAAACGCTTCACATTTCCCGCAGTGTCGAAAAGGGTCCCACAGGGGATCACTCAGGGGACTATCTCGCTACATCCCTCCCTCCTACTGTTCATAGGTTATTGGCCTGTGCAAAGCAAGCTCGTAACAAGTGTACACCATACCAGAAGCCACGCAGTGCGAGTTCTATTGAACTCCGCTTTACTGAGAAGTCCCTTGGAAGACAGACATACGATGGTATCACTTTGGAGGATGTGAGAGTGGTAAAAGATCTCTATATGTCTGTTTCATCCATTCTCACACGTTATTCAGGGAAAATCGCTTCTCATGTGTGGACTGTGAGTGATGCCTGAGAATGCATTCAGCAAGGCCTTGGTGATGAAGGAGGCCAACAGAGAATCTGCACGACTGTGTGCTCTTATGACTGCCTGGGAACTGGAAGCCATCAACTGCCAGAGAGAGTTCCTTCTCATGATCCAAGAAGAGAATATGCAGAAGTTCCTTCAATCAACTGATGATCTCTGGTTGTTCATGAGCACCATGGAACATTGCTCAGTCAATGAACTGAAACATGAGGCAGACTTTGAGGTCAGGGCATATGGTCAAGATTTAACATTGCTTGCATTGGAAGACGAATGTCTCGCCCAGATGGAGGAGGTGTCAGGTGAAAGAGGGGAGAGGGAAGCAGCTGACTCTGAAGATGACTTGTTGGCCATCTTGGCTGCTTCAATTACTGTGGACGCTTTGCAAACAGATGGGAGTGAGCACAGTGACTCTGAAGATGATTCGTAATACAGTAGTAAGCGCTGTTTTTGACAAGCATCGCCATATCTCTAACGACAGTAGCTTCAGATTTAAGCATGTGTTGATAGCAGGTTTCCCCGATATATATGTGTTGTATGTCTGGAATTGCCGTACGGTTGAATTGAGAGAATCAGTGAACCCTATCGCATCTGCGATCATGATAAGAATGACACGTGAACTTCTTTTCTTCACTAACCACCATGAGTGCTTTGTCAAGGGGAAAGCGAGGGAGGAAGGTGAGTACCCTGTCATCTGTAAAACTGTTTCTCGAATGATACTAATCTACTTAATCTAATTCAGATGAAAGAAAAGTTTCCTGAAAAGTGTGGGATGAACCCATCTGGAAACTCAGTGGCGACCCAGATCAGCCTCATGGAGGAGCAACCTTTACCAGCATCTGACATTGAATGGCAGCTGTGGGTCGAGGCCCACAACCACTATTTGAACAATGTCGACAGTCATTGAGAAGATCAGATACCTCCTATGGTCAGGCCCTCATTGTACGCCATGCAGCCAGCTCTCCCCAGCACACCCGAAGCACCAACTTCTTTTACACCTGAACACACATATGAATACCCATACCCACCCGTGCCTGAGGTGTTCCACTCCTACGGTCCCACATTGGGGCCTTACACCTATCTTCCACCTGAGCTCGACTATGCCCTGCCCACGCTCGCTGCAAGGTTCGTGCGCTTGATGGCCCCTCATCCTACTCCGTACAGCGTACCGTCGCAACACCCCAAGTTAGCACAAAGGCAGCTTCGGCCTGGAGAAATGACACTGAACAAAGCCTTTTCTATCCCTAAATGACATGTGATTTAAGTAAGTCGTTCATCGCTACCATTACGCTACGGTCTGATCTCTGGTTTGCTTTGCAGCAGGTGGGCCAAACCACTCGAAGCGTCACTCAGGACAGATCCGGCTCGCAACTTCCCCCCCCACGTGTACTGGAATCTGGATCAGCGACTGACCACAGATCTGTGGCCACCTTGGGAGCACAGGAGGTCCGCGTGATCACCACCAATGCAAGAACCACTTTGAAGCAAATCCTACTATCGCAAAATCTCCTTCCTGATAGCAATGAGCTCGTGACCATGATTAAACAGGCATTGTACGATGCGGCAACACCATATGATTGAGGTAAATGCCTTCTTACTACATGATCTCTCTGACCACTGATATTTATTACAGCCGGTTTCAAAAACTGGCTGGAGCACAATGCCATGAAAGAAACAAAAAAACTTCAAGATATCGCGACAAACATCCACAATGACTTCAAGAACATTGCATGCATCTTAGCGCCACCGCTATATGGATTAACTGTCCATATACAATCTTGTGGACAAGAAGTCAGGTTGCGATGAGAGTGAATACCCATTCTTTTTTCCAGATACACGTGGTTGGACGAAGTTGTAATGGTAGGCCTCGTCTGTCTTACAATCCGAACATGCCCTGACCATTTTATTTCAGAATGAGTATGGTACAAGCTGCATGCCTTTTGGCCACCCAGCGCTTGTTCAAACTGTCATCACCCTGCTCTGGGGTGACAAGCAATACCAGCAGTATCTCGATGTCGAGAGAAAGAACCTCACTCCCATTATCATCTTCGCTGGAACAATTTTATACCAAGTGCTCGACGAGTATTCAAATGGCATATTCTTACCGCAAGACTTCAGCACAAGAACCAATGGCTTGCTGCATCGCAAATTGCATTCTCACATGACTACTCTACAAGACATCGAGTTGGAACCTTATAATAAGCTTTTAGAGGACATACATGCACAAGGGGCAGAGATGTTAGGGGCGTGTTAAATGTAATTAGCAGTCATTGCTAAATTCAATTACTACTCAATTATTTGCAAGATAACTACTGTTAACTTTGTTAATGGTCTTGCCTGAACTACACGTAACCTCTTAAGTCACTGTTGCCACGATGTTGCCAACACGTGTCCATTATGGTCCATTATAGCCTGGCTAGTTTTGCAGATGAAGGGAGTGGTGGCAATTTGGAGGTTTTACTCACAGAAAACCTCTCCCGAAACGCGGAAATGGTTGGGGATGAAGTACAGGGGATGACCCACTGTCCACCTAAATGTCCATAAACTGCTGTTGACGTCATTCATTACTTACTTTCATCGACAAGCTGACTCCCTGGAATAACACTATAAAACCGCGTTACCCGTAATCAAACATCAGGAAGCGAAAAAATGGTTTAAACTTGTTTAAACCTGTCATTGACTGGTTGTGACCGTGGTTCCATCATTTCCTGTCCCTCTGATGAACCCTGCATCTCAGTTCTCTCTGTGGACACTGTAAAGTAGCTCGGTATGGGACATACTAGAAGCTGGTTGTCCCACTACAGGAAGGCGTCAATCAGCGGGCTTACATGCTTACAAGGCCAAAAAAAAAAGATGTGTCAGTTGGGGTAGGATACATGGGTATAGGGGTCGACTCCTCCTGTTGACCTAAGCAAACAAAGCCTTTAAACAGTGTGAGGACCTTGTCTTGCCTGGCTCTCTGATGCTGAGTGGTGTTTCTACAATGTCTTCCAATCTCTCTGCTGTCACCATTGCCAATAATGCCTCTGCAGTCTCACTGTACACCCACATGATTCAGTCACTTGTAGTCCTAAAAGTGGGTCATCTGACATGTACATTTTGTCCTGAAACTGGGACTAACTGACATTGGCTGGTGGTCCCTAGGGGTGGGTAGGCTGAACTGTGAAGGTGGGGTTGGCCTATGTCACAGGATGATGGATCAACTGCCCTGGAAGTGGGGTTGGCTGACATGACTATAGGATGGATTGATGACCTGGAAGTGAGGTCAGCTGATGCAGCTATGGGATGAATCAGTGACCTGGAAGTGGGGTCAGCTGACACAGCTATGGGATCAATTAGTGTCCTAGAAGTGAGGTTGGCTGACATAGTTATGGGATGAATTAGTGGCCTGGAAGTGGGATTGGCCAACACAGCTATGGGATCAATTAGTGTCCTAGAAGTGAGGTTGGCTGACACAGCTATGGGATGAATTAGTGACCTGGAAGTGGGGTCAGCCAACACAGCTATGGGATCAATTAATGTCCTAGAAGTGAGGTCAGTCGATGCAGCTATGGGATCAATTAGTTACCTGGAAGTGGGGTTGGCCAACACAGCTGTGGGATGAATTAGTGACCTGGAAGTGGGGTCAGCCAACACAGCTATGGGATCAATTAGTGTCCTAGAAGTGAGGTCAGCCAATGCAGCTATGGGATCAATTAGTGACCTGGAAGTGGGGTTGGCTGACACAGCTATGGGATCAATTAATGTCCTAGAAGTGAGGTCAGCTGATGCAGCTATGGGATGAATTAGTGACCTGGAAGTGGGGTCGGCTGACACAGCTGTGGGATGAATTAGTGACCTTGAAGTGGGGTTGGCCGACACAGCTATGGGATCAATTAATGTCCTAGAAGTGAGGTTGGCTGATGTAACTATGGGATGAATTAATGACCTGGAAGTGGGGTCAGCTGACACAGCTGTGGGATGAATTAGTGACCTGGAAATGGGGTTGGCCAACACAGCTATGGGATCAATTAGTGTCCTAGAAGTGAGGTCAGCTGACATAGCTATGGGATGAATTAGTGGCCTGGAAATGGGGTTGGCTGATACAGCTGTGGGATGAATTAGTGACTTGGAAGTGGGGTTGGCTGACACAGCTATGGGATTGATTAGTGTCCTAGAAGTGAGGTTGGCTGACACAGCTATGGGATGAATTAGTGACCTGGAAGTGGGGTCAGCCAACACAGCTATGGGATTGATTAGTCACTTCAGTCACCCCCCCCAGGGGACCTATTAGGTTCATATATTCTTATAGATGTATCCACCTAATAGGTGTTGACCACCTGGGTATTCCCAGTGACTGCTGGAGATTTGCCAGGCCCTGGAGATTCTCCAGAGCAAGGTGTCGGACATGGACTTTCTCCAGGACTATTACATCTATAACAGAGTGCCTGGGGTCCAAATGGGGCTTTCCCCAGTGGGTTAATAGACCTATGTCCTGGGTATCCTGGGGGATTCTCCAGCCTAAATGGACCTATTCTCTGGGCAGCCTGGGGGATTCCCCAGCCTAAATGGACCTGTTCTCTGGGCATGCTGGGGGATTCCCCAGCCTAAATGGACCTGTTCTCTGGGCATGCTGGGGGATTCCCCAGCCTAAACGGACCTGTTCCAAGTGCATCCTGGGGGTTGCCCTGGCCTGGATGGACCTGTTCCCAGTGCATCCTGGGGGTTTCCCCAGCCTGAATGGACCTGGTCCCAGGGCATCCAGCCCAAACAGACCTTTTCCAAGATGATCATGGGAACCTCCAGTTCAAATAGATCACCATCACAGCATGAAGGATCAATCAAAATGATTTGGAGTCTCCATGTTGCTGACAGGAGTGTGTATCATGCCAAGTACCTATTTCCATGGCATCTGATCTGAGCACTCTATACAATATGTGAAAAAGCATGGCCATAGATGTCAAGTCCAGGCCTACTCTGACCAACTCCGACGCTTAATAAGGTCTAGAGGAGGGTCCGGAAGCAAGTCCGACACACAGGGACAGAACTCCGACTAGCGGAGTGTTGGCAGGAATGAAGTCCGCCGAGACAGAGGCGGAGCGGAGTGAGGGCGTCGGGTTTAGCTCGTGCGCTACCCCCTTGCACGATCTCAGCCCTCGTATTTCAGAGGGAGAGTACAGACGGAGAGTCGGAGATAACTCCAACAGGCAGAAGACGGAATCAGAGGGAGTAGGAACTAAGTTGATATTCGTACTAAAGAACAGCGGAGTACAGTACATGCTTTTATACTGTTACGGAGGTACAGTAATCGGAATCGGAACTGACATACGGAGACTGATAAATTTTCAAGTAAAATTTCCTGGACGATGAATGAAGGGTGGACGGAGGACATACGAACGGGTAACACAGAACATCCAGAAAAGGAAATAGTCCAGGCGCTGGACCATGCGGTGAGCACGCTGCAGAGTACCTGACTGCGAAGGTAGTCACATGCCCCTGAGAGAATGGACCGCTCGGTCCGGTAGGAGAGTAACACAAGTCCGACAGCAGTCGGAGCGGAGATTGTTCGTAAACAGCAGATGTTGGGCGGAGTTGGTGCGGAGTGAGTGAACAACCGGCGGAGTAGGGTGCGGAGCGTATAGGGACTTATAATGAACGCACAGTCGTGACAATAGACCACTAAGGAAAGACTGGTGACATCTGATGGAGGGAGTAGAATATACTTGGTGATGGTGATTGCCCAGGCACAGCAGACATACTTTCACCATGCTTCCCAAGGCTTCAGTGATCTCCAGTCTTGGCCATTGCATACAAGTCAAAGATTGTCCAGGTCTTAATGGAATTTTCCCACCCACTCTGGGGATCCACAGGGTATGCAGCAGATCCTCCAGGTGTCAAGTCCAGGCCTACTCCGACCAACTCTGACGCTAAACAAGGTCTAGAGGAGGGTCCGGAAGCAAGTCTGACACACAGAAACAGAACTCCGACTAGCGGAGTGTTGGCAGGAATGAAGACCGCCGAGACAAAGGCGGTGCGGAGTGAGGGCGTCGGGTTTAGCTCGTGCGCTACCCCCTTGCACGATCTCAGCCCTCGTATTTCAGAGGGAGAGTACAGATGGAGAGTCGGAGATAACTCCGACAGACAGAAGACGGAATCAGAGGGAGTAGGAACTAAGTTGATATTCGTACTGAAGAACAGCGGAGTACAGTACAAGCTCTTATACTGCTACAGAGGGGCAGTAACCAGAATTGGAACTGACATACGGAGACTCATAAATTTTCAAGTAAAATTTCCTGGACGACGAATGAAGGGTAGATGGAGGACATACGAACGGGTAACACAGAACATCCAGAAAAGGAAATAGTCCAGGCACTGGACCATGTGGTGAGCGCGCTGTCACACACCAAAGGTGTTGTGGACATGGTTACAGCTGACTCTGCCTAACTCATTGACGAGTTGTGCACAATGCCCAAGCATGCAGATGAAGACTAAAGGCCTCATGCGTAGAAAGACTGTTGGACGTGAACAGTCATCCTTCGCACAAGATCGAGTCGTCAGTGCTAAAGAGAAAAGAGGAAGCGAGTTAAGCGCGCATTAAAGGTTTTTAGCACCCGTGTACAGCATTCCGGTTTCCGTCATATCTCTGCCGTTTCCAAAGATATCAACTCGGTTCGCATGCTCGCTTAAAGTGCTCAGCCCCACGATTCTTCCTTCCAAATTTGGAGAGGATCCTCACACCCTGCATGTTTCTACAGCACTCCATCCATCAGACACTCATTTCGCAAAGTCCATCAATCATGGCCACCTCTTCGTCAGTCATCTCGCTTGTCTCGTTTGCCAGAGACAGTGGCTACATATATCTGCCAGGCGTTCCCACCAGCTTCTGTCCTGAAGCCCCCTGGTTCATCCCATCATTGTCAGCCCCGTCTCATCCCATGCAGCTTGGTCAGCGTGTTCTCCTTGTCAGTATGACTTCCAGAAGGACGTTCTTTGGTTGCCTCAGGTCTGTCACTCGGTTAGAAAGGTCTTATGTGGTCATTTCAGTCCCCCCGGTTGATGAAGCATATGGATCATTCCTCCCTGCTCCCTGCACCATCTTTGTTCCGGTCTCGTCCGTCATTCTTCCTGCATTGCGACAGCTGCAGTATAATCTACTGTCCTCCAGCCTCCCTGATCGCATTCATGACGAGTATGACATGCATCTTGCCTTCTTACTGCAAGATCCAGCAGAAGACATCCCCCCTTCTCCTCCTCCTCCATCAGAGCCCCGTTCATGAAGTTTTTGTTAACTTCGCTGAGAGGATGGAAGGGTGGGAGACACGATTGCATGTGCTCTCATTGCCCCACAGACCCCCAATGCCCTAGCCCCCTTTGACACCTGACTCATGCCCTTCAATTCTGGAATTAATACTTCCCTATCTGGAAACACCATCCATCTGTCATGCCATCTTTGGATCTAGAGATGTCTCCGCCAAGATCTAACTTGCATCGCCACCCCCTAATGTGATATCAGTGCGCTTACTCAGTTTCTGATTCTATTTGACTCATTTTGTGATATTTTGACTATCCTTGACTCGTTCATTGCCAATACTTACCAATCCTCTTTGCTTGCTTACTTATCATTTCTCACTTACTCATCATGATTACTCAGTCCTTACTCATTACTTACCAAGTGTTTGTGCCTTGTTTGTCACAAGCTGTGCTTCCCCCATAGTATATAAACCCCCATGTACTTAGCTACAGAGAATCAATCAGGAAGCAATTCAGAAGTCATCCAGCAGTCAGTCCAGTGCCTATCTCGTCGTCGACAGTTGAGGCTCCACGAAGGGGTCTATCTGTCATCATTCATATACTTGGTAGTTGAGGCTCATTCGGAAGAGTCTATCTGCCTCCATCATTTCATCTGAAGCTTTATCCTCACACTTAGTCAGCAAGTTTGCTTAGTCACCCATCCACTCCTGCGTAACTCATCATCGACTTGCGCCAGGAGCATATTTTATCAAAAGTCCATTACCCCCCAAGTACTTTCAGCTGAACACCTTCACTCTGTTCAGCATCCCCTTCCCAATCATTGTCCATTCGTCTTCTCCTGCGTAACTCATCGACGACTTGCACCAGGAGCACCTCTACTTGAAGTCCCCCCCACATTTAGGTTTCCGCCCTCCAGGTTCCGCGGAGGCAAACCACCACTTGCTCTTATTTGTCTTTTGTGTTGGATTTGTTTGGTTTTCACCAGCATTCCACACTTTGACTCACAGCGCTGCGGAGTACCTGACTGCGAAGGTAGTCACATGACCCCTCAGAGAACGGTCTGCTCGGTCCGGTAGGAGAGAAACACAAGTCCGACAGCAGTTGGAGCGGAGATGGTTCGCAACCAACAGAATTCAGGTGGAGTTGGTGCGGAGTGAGTGAATGACCGGCGGAGTAGGGTGTGGAGTGTGTAGGGACTTATAACGAACGCATGGTCGTGACACCAGGCAATGCTTGGAATTTCCCAGCCAACTCCTGTCTCTAGAGGCTCTCCAAGCTATGTCCTGGGGATTCTCCAAGCACTGCTGGGGATTCTCCAGGCAATGCTGGGGATTCTCCAACCCACTCTGGGGATTCTCCAACCCACTCTGGGGATTCTCCAGGCAATGCTGGGGATTCTCCAACTGACTCTGGGGATTCCCCAAGCACTGCTGGGGATTCTCCAGGCAATGTGGGGATTCTCCAGGCAATGCTGGGGACTCTCCAACTGACTCTGGGGATTCCCCAAGCACTGCTGGGGATTCTCCAGGCAATGCTGGGGATTCTCCAACCCACTCTGGAGATTCTCCAAGCACTGCTGGGGATTTTCCATGTTATGTCCTGGGGATTCTCTAACAATTCTGGCATTTCTATGTTGGTAGCTACTGAGAACTCTTCCCCCTGAAGCCTAGGGCAGAGCCCCATGCCCTTCACATGGACATCATAGCTCTAGTGGATGTCTGGTTCCATGGATTTCACATTCCTATCTCACACATAGCAGTTTGCACCTAAATCCAATCTGTATTTATGATAGGGTATGCTATCAGATTGAATATGCATAGGTGTGAGGAGAAAATGAATGGCCTTGTAAGGGTATTGTAGTTACAATGGTAACAAAAAGACCATGGTGGATAATGGACGAAATGAATGATGGCAGACATTACACAAAGGAAGGATATGCAGGGGGAAGATGATACAGCCACAGGGTATCATAGTTACATGCTAACAATGCAAACATGTTGAACTGGTGTGTACATGAGCCAGTAGCAAGTGAAAGATCGAGATGAAAACATGCCTAGTAGTGGTTGCATCAATCATGGGTGTGATAGGAATGTCCCTCAGAATCATCAGAGTCATGATGATGATGTCTCTTGTGGGGAGGGCTTTGATAAATGTATTCAACCACACTGTGCATGTTAGTCTCATTGTACATGTAGGCTACCCAGCAACATACCTTTGGTGAGTTCTTCCCTGTTGTGAAGGACCACCATGATCACTCTCATTGTCCTGATATCCTCTATAGTGCTTGTGTGGCTCATGCCAAGGGCAGTGGTGAGGACATGGGCTCAGAGAGTAGTTATCAGAAGGGGGGTGATGATGATATGCAGCTGCTGGAGTGAGATATGTGTGATGATCACCATGCAATGATGGACCTTGTGGAGATGACTGTGGTGACTCCTTGACAGGGGATGAAGGAGGGAGAGGGGAGTGGTGGGATGCTGGCTGAGTGAAACAAGGTCCATAGGATGGCAATTGCCCTTGCCTCAGGTGGTGTGATCCTGCAGGAGAGGGGTGACATGTGTGGGATGGTGATTGCTGTTGTTGGGTGTGGTGGGATGTTGAGGGAGACACATGGTGCTGCACAGGTGGCTGGGGTGATCTATAAGCTGGGGATAAAGAAGACACAGTCATACAGTGGGTGTTGGATGCTGCTGGCAAGGGGTGACATCTGTTGGATGGCACTCATCCTCACACAGGTTGGTCAGGGAAAGATGAAGGGGCACTTCTCTCCTTAAACTTGTCACCTTTAGGGAGGGCCTTAATGAATGCATCTGAATCAGAAAGAACACAGAGGTGCTGGTTCAATGTGTTCACCACAAGTGGGATGTCACACATCCTTGCATCACTGTGGTGAAATAGCTCAATCTGATCTGGATTATTCATGTCAGTGAGGGCAACCATTTCATGTCAACAACTCACCATCAGTCCACTTCTTGAGGTAAAATAATGAATTTGGCAAAGGGACAAGGTATTCAGCTTGGTCTTCTTTGTCATCTAGTGGAGCCTCAGCATGGTAATCTGCACCTATTGACTCTTTCAGGAAAGGAACAGTCAGAGCATGAAGTTCATCAGCATTGAGGTGTTTGACATTGAAATCTGGACCAACAGCAGGGACTCCAGCAGGCCAATCAGTGATGGTATACTGGTGAACATACAGCAGATCAAGCAATGACTTCCAAGAAACATTTCTCTGGCCTCATGTGATACCATTCTCTCCTGTGGCAGCACTCCAGAGGATGAATATGAATCAAATAGATTTATTGATGTACAGAATTTATGGAGTATGATTGTAGGTACAACTTGCTGATTGTGGTCACACCTGTATTCTTGAGGTTTTAATCCCAGTGCATGGTCATAACAGGGTTGTGACAGCACATTAAAGTCAGGAAGAGGCACTGAAGCAGCAGAGTTAAGGATTTTATACCTAAAGAAAAGTCAGTGGGCAATTGTACATGGCATATGTTATACATACTTGATAATGGTGGACAGGTATTCTAATAATTGTGTTATGTTGGTCTGCCTCTCACTCACAAGCTGCATGAGAAGGGAGGATCCAGCAAAAATTCCTTGGGATTGGCATGCAGCTTCATCACTCCCACTATAAATTACAAATCCAAAGACATTATGCCCTCCACATTGCACCAAGTTTGTGCCTGTACAAGAGGTTATTCAAGAAGCAAACAATCACAACAGTATTACCTACCCCTTGTGTAAAGGAGTCACAGCAAGCCATTACACAGCCCACCATTGCCTTGGAACTGATGTCTTTGGACCCACTGACACACTCACTCCAATACTTCCAGATCTCAGCCCACAGTTGAGGATGTTTGTTTTCATCTTTATGGTCCTCATAGTGCTTGGTGTGATGCCTATAGTAGTCTTTGGTTTCCTCTGTGATTGAATCAACATGGATTGAAACTGCAACAAGTTAGGATGTACTGACCTGCAGACACTTTAGGATTGGTATGTGCATACCAAGCCTGATGCATGTTCCACACAGATTCAGCATGAGTTGCCTTTGTGGTAAGACCAGCAGCAGCCATGATTGACCCAAGAGTCTTGACATACTCATCTGCAATCACCTGGGCTTCTTGAGTGGTGTGCATGCCAAATGCCTGTGCTTTCATATGGCTTCCAAGGGAAGCCACCCTGGTTTGAAGTATGGTAAGCCTGCTTCTGCACTGGATGTATCCTCAAATTGACTGAGGTCACTGGCTAGGGTAGGTGCAGAGGGTGTGACTACTACCTTGCAGAAGGCATGATGTTGTCCTTTGGGTTTCCCATGCATCCCAGTCATCTCCAAGCCATCAGGGAGGTCTCCAGTGTCACTAGGTCCATCCTCATCTTCAGAGGATGTGTTGGCTAGGGCATGAGATTTCCCTTTGGCTTCCCTACACCTCCTGGTCACAGAGCTGTCAGTGTCACCTTTGGTATCAGCAGCTCCTTCTTCTTCTGATGAGGATGGAGAAGGGAGAGGGGGAGTGGAAGGATGGTTATCAGTATCATAATTGCCAGTGCAGATTTCTCTCAGGGTTTGTTCACATTTAAGGTTGCACCTCTGGTCAGCTGACCAATCACTGTCTATTCAATGATGCATGTAAATTATGTGAATAATGCAGTTTAATCAAATAAACAAACCTGATGCACTTTCATGCTCAACATCATTGTGACAAACAGAGTCCATCATATTTTCAACAGCTTGGTGACCATCATGATCCACCAGGTTCTCTGAGACCAGATCACCTTCAGCTTGCACTGTACTCTCAACAGCTTGTTCATCCTCTTCACTGTCATTGGGGGTAACAGCTGGTGGCAACCTTGAGAAGGAATACAGCTACATACATAGATCACACACTTACACTTTTGTGACCCTGCTCAGCAACTATATCTTCCATAGAAATGATGCCCAATCGTAGCTACTCAAGGGCAACAGCATGGTCAAGCTTCATACCATTCTGGAGTGTAACCTGTTTTGTCTGGAAGGAGTCAAGGTACTGATCCTTGCATTCTTTCTCTGTCAACCCTTGTGAAGAATTACAACTTGAGCACAGCTGGAGAGGGGGACATTGAGCTACAGAGCTGGATTCGCAGTTCTGAAAACAGTGGTCAGTAAGCAAAAAAAAGGGAGTGCTACACACCAGGCACTCCTCACCATCCCCTGACATTGGCTTGTGTGTTTCAGAAATTGTATCCTGATTTCCACCTCATGC